>OX123204.2:2712813-5488031 GCA_944739405.2 Euclidia mi
TGCTACGCGCATATTCCGAAACAGAAAAGGAAGAAGATGCAGAAGAAAGCAAAGAAGTGTTACTTGGTTGGCTATGACAATGATGACGGTTATAGACTCTGGTACAGAGAGTCGGATACTATAGTTAGATCCAGAGATGTCACATTTGATGAGAGACCACTGGAGACTAATTTAGGAAGTGAAGAACCTGAGGATACTCAACGTTCACAAGTAACAGAGACAGCTGATATAGAAGTTCCAATATATGTAAGGAAGGAACGACATGATAATGAGATACCGAAACCAGTCACAGCTGAAGAAGACAGAGGAATACCTATTGAGACAAATAACGAAGTTGAACTCTCGGAGGACACGGAAGTTATTGAGGGTCCTGTTACTAGCGGTGATGAAGAAGAATTTGAAGATGCGCGTATAGAGGAGTTGGAAGACGAATCTATTGAATTGGGCAGGCAAGGTATGCAGCTCAGAGATCGATCACTCCTGCAGCGACCATTGAAATTCAATGATTACGTTTCTCATGTCAATACCAGCGATGATTGTTACTACGAACCAGGAACTTACAAGGAAGCTATAGATTGCCCAGATAAAGACCTTTGGCGCAAAGCTATGGATTGCGAGATTGGATCCTTAAAAGCAAATGGAACGTGGGTTCTTGAGAAATTGCCTAAGAATCGGAAAGCAATACCTTGTAAATGGATCTATAAAGTGAAATTAAACCCAGATGGTTCAGTAGATAAATATAAGGCACGTCTTGTCGTAAAAGGTTTTAGACAGAAGAAAGGGGAAGATTATGATCAGACCTTTAGCCCTGTAGCTAAGATGGCAACTATTAGAGCGGTGCTGAGCTTAGCAGCTAATGAAGGGATGGCACTACGTCAGTTTGACATCTGTACAGCCTTTTTATATGGTTCGTTGACTGAGGAAGAGATATTCATGCGGCAACCAGAAGGATATGATGATGGTAGCGGACGAGTATGCTTGCTTAAGAAAAGCTTGTATGGGTTAAAACAGGCTCCACGATGTTGGAACACGACGATCATAAATTACTTCAAGGAAATTGGCTTTGAAGTTAGTGAAGCTGACCCCTGCCTGTTTAAGAGAGAGAGATCTAATGGGAAATTATTAGTTGCTCTGTACGTCGACGACGGTCTTATAACTGGTTCAAATGAAGGACTGATTGATGAATTCATTAAGGAATTGAAAAAGAAGTTTGCGATGACTTATAAACCTGTATCATATTACTTGGGTATGGAGGTTGAAGTCAGAGAAGGTGGTGATATTAAAATACACCAGACTTCTTATGTAAAGAAAATCTTGAAGAGATTTGGTATGGAAAACTGCAAACCAGTAAGCACTCCTATGGTAAAGGACCCTGTACCACAGGAAACAGAGAAGGTTGATGACTACTTTCTGAAGAATTATAGACAAGTAGTAGGTGCTCTTGCTTATCTGATGGTGTGCACAAGGCCTGACATAGCATATCCTGTCAGTGTAGTATCCAGAAGCTTGGAAAACCCGACTCACACGGATTGTGTTCGGTTGAAGCGCATGCTAAGATATCTACAGTACACTCCAGATATGGGAATTCTGTATAAGAAGGATTACAGGAGAGGTGTTCTGGAATGTTACAGTGATGCAGATCACGGTGGAGATCTGACAACAGGGAGATCAACTACTGGAGTTGTATGCATTTATGCTGGAGGCGCCGTGTCATGGTTGAGCCAGAGACAACCCAGTGTGGCTATTTCCACTACAGAAGCCGAGATTGTCGCAGCTAGTGAGGCAGCGAAAGAAGGCATTTGGCTAGCTCGTCTAATGCAAGGCATGACGAAGATGGAGGCTTCACCTGTTCTCTATGTGGATAACGAAGCGGCTGTGAGATTAGCTGAGAATCCTGAGTTCCATAGAAGAACTAAGCACATTCGAATACGCCACTTCTTTGTGCGAGAACTGGTGACTGCTGGAGAAATGAAGGTGAATAGGATCAGCACTGAGAAGCAGCTGGCAGATCTTTTCACAAAGCCACTGGCTAGGCCGAGGCTTATCAGCCTACAAGAAAAGCTAGGTCTACACATCGAGAGAAGGTGTTGAAGTAGCGATATGAAACCTCTTTGTATTTCTAGGCTGATATGTTTCTTTTTCTTCGTGGTGCTTTTATACTATGATTTTTGATTTTAAATGTAGAATAACCACTGTCTTGTCAAGAAGCATGGTAACCAGATTACATATATTTTCATGTCTGCTAAACTAACATGTTTTATTAATCTTCCACTCGTCAAACTTTAAGTATATCAAGCAGAGGACGACTTTACGCAAGGATGACGAAGGTAACGGACAGAGGTAGGGTACCAATTTATAAGAATTGGAAGAGGTTAGCTTTGCCTTCTTCTTCCTAAGGGTTTGCAACACGTCAGTCATGCGTGGTGGCCATGGAAAAGCTAGAGCGTATGGCTATATTTAACTCGCCCGAGTCTCTTTGATGCATACAGATGCAATTTGGCAATCTTTATGTTTACTACATAGGTGATACGAAAGTGAGAGTAAGAGTAACATTCAGCAGTCCTTCAAAAATCTACCAGAACCGGTACAATGAATTCTCGCCTGGTATTATGGCCCTTATAAAATGACTGCACGATTGCCGTAGCGGTTTAAGCGCCGCCGCCTCGCCGCGGCACCCACCTGACACTGCGCCGAGTGTTGTCGTGGGTTCGATCTCCCCACGAGACAACCCTTTGTATTTATTAATTTTTTATTAATTGTTGATTCCGTTGTAGTACCTAGTGCAGAAGTTGTCGAAAAATAAACATAAATCTGTACCAAATCATTATTTATTTGCAATCGTATGAGTCAATTGGCAGGCACAGTGTGATAAAACATAATTATAAGCATATTATATCAATTAAGATAAAATTACAATTAACACAAGTTCCAGAAAACCGTAGCGATGACGTCTGCGTGAACTTTGTGAAATTTTCATCTTCAAGGCTTCTGCGACTGACAAATTACGAACCTCTCAGCCTCGTTCTGAAAATTAAAAATAAATGTTAAGGGTCAGTTTCACCACTTAGTTTGAAAATCTGGAATTCATTAGGTAGGCAGGTAGATTTTATTCCAAACAGACTCGACGGTGTATGGAATGCTAACATCAATGTAGAAGGATCTTAAAAGTACCTAACTGCCGATATTGAAATACTCTACCCAATCAACATTTTAATATAGGTAGGTAGGTACCTAGAGGTACCTACTTAAGTTTGATAAATGATAAATACCTAGCTGTTTATTGTAATATTAAAATAACTGCTTTTTACTAAATGCATATGGATGTAGGTATACACGGTACATATACCGAAATAGCATTTTTTACAATTTTTGTCTGTCTGTCTGTTTATTCTCGCTTAATCTCTGCAACGGCTGGACCGATTTTGACGGGACATCACTGGCCGATAGCTGATGTGCCAAGCAGTAACTTAGGCTATAAATTAACCGGGTACGCGAAGTACTTCCCTCAGGACGCTGGTGAAACCGCGAGAAACAGCTAGTAGTTTATATACGAATATCTACTTCGTTGCAGCGACACTATTTCTTACTCAGAAAATAACCAAGTAGTTAACCTCAAGCGGCCAAGGCAACTTAGCCACCCTATAAAAACAATGCACATACCTGTATCGTCTTGAGAATAGCTGCAACAGATTCCTCATTTCTGCAAGCCATGGTGTTCATGCCAGACCTCTTGCCAGTCCCCCAGCTGGAGGTAAACGTCAGCTGTGCCTCAACAACCATGCACAGGCAAGCGACCAAGAGGAACAGAGCAAAGAGCTTGTTCATGTTGAAGTTTTGTTCTGATTAGTGATGCTTGGAAGAAAGATGGTGGATGTGTGGTGGTCTTGATGTCGTTTTACTAGCCTTTATACTCAAAGTCTGTTGTTTGGTGTGAAATTAAAGAAGCCTTATTCTAATTGTGTGTCTGAATGGGCGGCGTGTCGTAGGTATGTATGTTGCAGATTGCTGTTTCATATTGACTAATGTGTTTTTTTATAGTATACCTACTTATAACAAAGTGTAACGCAACATCTACGATGAATTGCATTATAGTTTTGTTTTAAGGTATTTTTCCTAGGTACTTGTTTGTTTTTAGTAAGTACATACCATGGCTGGCATGAGCTAGGTTTTATCAAATCCATAATGTCTTTAGAAGTCTGAGCTTTCGACAGCGGATTGTAAGCTGAAAACTCTGCGGCTTAAAAGCGGAGTCAAAATCTTTAAAATGGATTTCCGTTTTAGGTACTTCAACACAATTAACTAGCACGCTTATTTTACCTACCTACTTTTACGGTATTTTATATCGTAACTAGCTGACCCGGCAAACGTTGTTTTGCAATTTTTTTTTTTTTGAAAAATAGATGTTGGCCGATTCTCATAGATACCGGATAAGCACAAAAAATTTCATCAAAATCGGTCAAGCCGTTTCGGAGGAGTATGGCAACGAAAAGTGTGACACGAGAATTTTATATATTAGATTAGTAAGATTTGAGCAAAGTTGTTGTTCACACATGAACATGCCATTTCAGCGATATAATCCTACGTGAGTGTTTACTGGAAATACGTATAGTAGGGCTAGGATCTAGGGACTGTAGGGACACTAGGATTAGGGTCTTAGGCGCGTACGAAGCGTAGGTCTGTATCACAGCATACCACAGTAAGCCTAGTATTAGGTGCGTATAAGTGCTGGTCTGTATCACAGAATACCACAGAGCAACAAGCCTATACACACTATACGCTAGGTAAAACTTAGGATACATATAGGTAACTAGAGGACGCCAGCAGCTACGCCTGCATTTTTGTAAATTTACCCGTTTTGGCCGATCCCGTGGGAATTTCGAGAAATCCCCTCTTAGTGCACCCTTACGGTCCCCAAGGAACATACATGCCAAATTTCAGCTTCCTGTGCCCAATAGTTTCGGCTGTAGCGTGTCTGTCAGTCAGTCAGTAACGCAAGGATTTTATATATTAAGATTAAGGCTAGGATAACTAGGATAGGATATTATAGGTGATAGGCTAAGACTCTAGGATAGTGTAGGTTAACAAGTTCGATTAGTCCCTTAGCATATAAGCATTACCTGTACAGTGGGATTAATAGCGTTGGGCTGCTAAACCCGCTGTACAGTTGTTAAAATCCTTCAACGATCGTTTACGAAGTATTAATAGTGAATATCGATATCATGTCGTTTGCCTTATTGGTAGAAATGATAGGAACTAGTGAGATATAAATAAAGTTGCTAAAACGTGTGTGATACCCGTCAGCGGTGTTAGGTACCTACAGGTAGATATCTATCATCTCGTAATCATCATAGCGCTATCCCGGTTGCGATCCTAGGCATTTCCCTGAAGCCCGGGGCCCGCTAAGATGTACAACTTTTCTGAACCTACCTATACAGGGAAATTACTGGTTCAGGAGATATTGAGGCTCAAAGTTAGTATGGAATTTTTCTAATCTTAATATATAAAATCCTTGCGTTACTGACTGACTGACAGACACGCTACAGCCGAAACTATTGGGCGTAGGAAGCTGAAATTTGGCATGTATGTTCCCTGGGGACCGTAGGGGTGCACTAAGAAGGGATTTCCCGAAATTCCCACGGGATCGGCCAAAACGGGTAAATTTAAAAATAAATGCAGGCGTAGCTGCTGGCGTCCTCTAGTTAGGTACAAAATAGATGCATTTACCCCGCCAACCTGTTATATAGATGTCCTATGCATCCATAGATTAGTAGGTATTTCGAAAATTGCACGGGTGCATTTTTTATAGCGGCTTGAGAAAAGTGAATAGATACTTAAAAAAAAAGTCGTTCCCCAGGTTTACTTTTGCTTAGTATGACTTGGCATGATGTCCAAAACGAGTAGACTTCGGCTTGGTGATGGGTCTTGTGACATCCTGTATATCTACTTAGGTATATAAAATTCTTGCCTGAAAGCTTGCTGTTTGACTGAAAGCGCATAGCCAAAACTATTACCTAGGCGCACAGATAAGAGAACTACTTCTCTTATCTGTGCCTAGGCGCAAAAAGCTGAAATTTGGCATGTATGTTCCTTGGAGTCCGTAGAGGTGTGCTAAGAAGGTTTTCGTCGAAATACCCAAGGGATCCGGAAAAAAGTCAAGTTTAAATAAAATGTGCGGGCGTAGCTGTTACGTGTCCTGTCCAAACAAATGACAATATATTAAAATAAAAAAGTACCAAATACTAGCAATCTCCAACACATACGTCGTACAACTCATCTCACCACAATTACAATATACGGCTTCTTTAATTTCACACCAGACCCATCATCGAGTATAAAACCGCGCGACACAACATCATAACCACCATTCATCCGCCATCTTTCGTCTCCAGTCGTCAGACATCTTCATCATGTACAAGATCTTCGCGCTGTTCCTTCTTGTAGCGTGCTTATGCATCTTCACTGAGGCACAGTTGACATTTACCTCCAATTGGGGCTCCGGCAAGCGCGCTGAGATGACCTCCATGGCTTGCAGAGATGACGAAGCTGTTGCAGCCATTTACAAGTTGATTCAGGTAAGCCCAAAAGTCTTTCACAATAAATGTGATTTTTGTTGAATCAGGCGTTAATTAGCCTTTGTTATAGACTTTATGTAGAGAGAGAGAGTTAACCGAGTTATCCTGTATATATCCTAAACAAAATCGTTCAGTCGACGAAAACTTGTGAGTTGTGACGTCCCATTGGCGGTACCTTCATTATAGTCTAAAAGCTTTACTTTATTTATTTTTATTTACAACTGCTCACTGCACTTACAGTTGCCCAACGCGTGCAGCGAGCCATTAGAATCAGGGCTTGGAAACGTTATTTAAAATAACGTTTTTAAAACGTTTCGAACAGTTCTTTGTATGTCATTTTGTTCGGAACGAAAACAAAATGAGAACCTTATTTCCGCAGGGTAAAAACCGGTTTATTCCGCAGGACGCAGCCGCGCACGGTGTGCGGCGACAAGGATGAACTTGTTTAATTGGATCGGGTTCCGCCTATCGTAGTATGTTAATTATGTTATATTTTGATTTCATTGCATCAGTAATTCCAATGTGCTTCTAACGTATTGATCGAGATTGTGTTGTGAATGCGTTGCGAGTGATTTGTTAATAAGTGGTGTTTGTTTCTTGCTCACAAAATGGGACGAAAGAGAAAAAAACAAATTTATTCATATTACATTTACAATCATGAAAGTAACAAATTAAAATGTCAGAAATGCGCGGCTGTAAAATATCAACTGAATGAATTTCGTGATATTCGTAGTTTCATATTAATACCTGTTGAACCCAAAAATATAAAAAAACGGTTTTAAAACGTTTATTAATCAAAACCGATTTAAATTAAAATTGTTCTTCAAAAACGTTTTTATAACGTTCTGTTCGAACGTAAACGAAACAAATCGTTTCTTAGGTATTTAAGACGAAAACGTTTCGAAAAATATACCGTTATCCAAGCCCTGATTAGAATACCATTTTCTACAGTAAAATCTAAAGTAGGTACATACAGTGTCTTATTAATATACAATTCTAAATGTAATTACATGACAAAAAGAATACAGCCATTTTCAAAAATGTGGTTCGGTTCGTAAAAAATATGTTCAAATCAGGATATTGAGCAATCAAAGAATTGAGCAGTGAAATTGCATGGCATGTTGGTGCGTATTGCGCCGTACATGTTCGCACTTGTGGTGCGGCAAGCAAGCGAGTACTTAACTCTATGATAGCGATCGAGTGCTCGCTCAAATAATATCCACCAAATACAAATATAATCCAATTGGTATTGATTTACAGCTAAAAATAACGTTTTGGGTGATGGTCTTGTACCTAATAGATGCAGACGTCTATCACTTTGTTGAAAAGCTAATGTTCCGAAATATTTACATAAGTACCTACTGTTAGATACAAGCCAATCCCGCCATCTAAGGCGAATTTGTTATATGCTACCGGAAGCCGCTAGGACGACGATAATGAGTCTCAGTAGGCAAGCAACTGTGCTGAATATTAATTCGATAATCTTCTGTATATAAAATCCTTGCGTTACTGACTGACTGACAGACAAGTTACAGCCAAAAATATTGGGCGCAGGAAGCTGAAATTTGGCATGTATGTTCCTTGGGGACCGTAGGGGTACACTAAGACGGGATTTCCCCAAATTCCCACGGGATGGCAAAACGGGCAATTCGAAAATATGTGCGTGCGAAGCCGCTGGCGTCGACTAGTTATAACATTTTATTTATTTTCAGAACGAAGCTGCGAGGTTCCTAATTTGTCAGTCGCCGAAACCTTGAAGATGAAACGTTCGCAAAGCTTTCACAAAAAATGTCATAGCTTCTGTTTACAAGGACTTTGGTGTTTATATAATTATGTACCTATAATTATGTGATATAGAGTAATAAGAGTCTACCACACTGTGCCTGTAAGTTGTTTTTATAAGATTGCAAATGAAGAATACATTATTTTGAATAACTTACCTAAATTGTTTTTCTTATAACTTTTTAAATGAAATCTTCATCGACATCATCATGATCAGCCTGCTGTAGTCTGCTGCTGGTCTCGAAAGACATCTGTTGTCTGCCAGCCCAAACTTGGCCAGCGTGGTGGACTTAGCTTTGTTTCTAACAGTGTGGAAGGAAGAGCTAGTGTCCAGGGAAGGGCAGAGGCCGATTCTTACAAAAACATGGCAAGTTTGATGAGGATATGTTCATTCATCATCAGCCCCTTACAGTCCACTGCTGGACTAGGCCTCTCCTTCGAAAGGAGGAATTGGCCTACTATACCACGCTGGCCAAACGGGTTGGTATAGGGTTTGTTTTAAGTTTTCCTTCTCTTACAGTGCTGTTCTCTGCGTAGTATGGTCCCTCTGTCGGCTCTTACGACACCCATGGGATGATATGGGGTGGTGACAATCCGTATTCTTAATCCGTCACCACACGGATGTTACTTTTATTTATAGTACCTAAGTTTATATTTATACTATGCAAGTTAGTATCAAATAAAAGAGCGACTATTAATGTAACCACATTTTAATCATTTGCTTTTTATAGACGTCAAAATAAAATTCAGTGAAGTATTTGAAAAACTGAAACAAATATTTTTTTTATTTATTTATTAAACTTCCTGCAATACAATTCACACATGCACACATTTTCTGATAGTCGACCTTAGGGTGATGCAGAGATGATAGTGGCACCATCATCATCATAATGCGTTAATTTCAGACGATTCGAGCCCCGTTAAAAACAGATTAAGAGCGTATTCTTAATCCCACACGGACAAAAATATACATCTATTTAATTTTATTCAACTAGCTTTAGTTTGCGACTGATTTTAACCCAAATTGCTTCAGCAACTAAGCTTTGTCCATAACGGACAAACAAATTTTCTAAGTAAAACTGATAGGTCCCTGAGGTATTCCAGCATGACCTCGTAGAAATTCTGAAACTCGGGCGCCATGTATGTATAATTAAAAGTGAATGTGAGAATCGCATAAGCAAACTCCATAAATAAATAATCTGGACTAGGCCTCTCCTTTGAAAGAAGGAATTGGCATACTATATATACCACGCTGGCCAAACGGGTTGGTTTGTATCAAGTTTTCCTTCTATTATCGCTGTTCTCTGCATAATATGCTCCCTCTGTCGGCTCTTACGACACCCATGGGATGATATGGGGTGGTGACAATCCGTATTCTTAATCCGTCACCACACGGACTGATCATTAAAAATAGTTTTACTTTAAATAATAAATTATTTAAAGTAAAACTATCCAAGCTTAAGCACTAGGTCCAGACTTGCGAAGTTGCAACAAGAAAGACGATACCGCAGACAGGAACTTCTTTATTTTAGGGGAAAATTGGCATGGGGAAGCGTCGCGATCGCTTCCTGAATAAAAACAATTCTTAAAAGCTATACTGAACGTCTAATTTGTGCACAGGATGAAGGTTTAAAATCTGTACTTCGTGGCTTATCGCTCTCCCGTAGAAGCAATTGAGATGGAAGTTTAAATCAATGCTCTTATAAAGAACACAAACAGTAAGGACAGACGAGTTTTCTTTTAATTGTTTTAATCACTACTAAAACCTTATAAGACATGGTAGTGTTAGATTAGAAGTTCGCTTTGAATCAGCTCTTTCATATAGTTTATGCAGAATTTGACAATGTTATAGAAATAGTAATGTTAAATAAAAACCGCAACATTTCAGTGGACTATAGCAGTTAAGAAAAATTATAATACTTAGTATTAATAGTGTATGTATCATTGTGATGACTTTCAATAAAATAATATAGTTGTACAGTGTATTATTTTGTTTTATTAGCTATGTACTTGCAACCCTACACATTGACATCAACGAGAGAGTACAATTTATAATCTACTATCAATACCATTTTCCAGTTGTCAATCAATCGGCTTGTGACGACCTTGCAGCGACCATGAATACAATAGAAATACAAAACTATTTAAGACAAATTGATTCAAACATTGAATATAACGTCTATGCAGCAAACCGCTTGCCCATTCATGTGCATAATCCTACATCCACAGATGAGACAAGTATCAGATGGAACGCGCGGCACTGTTGCGTGCGGCCACTAAAGCAAATACAAAATTGAAAAGCGAATACAAACTCGTCTCAGTGCGCTACGAAGCATCGTACAGTTCACGCGTCACGATCACTTCAACTTTTAAAATCTCAAAATGCTGTCTTGTGTTCTTAAACACTGTAAAAGTTGTTCCTAAAAACAAAAACCGGCCAAGTGCGTGTCCGGCCACGCGCAATGTAGGGTTCCGTAGTTGCCCATACTAATGACTTGCTGCAAAGGGTATTAATGTACAACAAATCCGACTGTTTATTTTGCTGAAAAAATAATGTTAATAACACTATTATAAGAACCTATATATGTATTATATTTTGTACATACATACATACATACATATCGTCACGCCTTTTATCCCCGAAGGGGTAGGCAGAGGTGTATTTCTACACCCACTTTTCGCCAGATATACTTTAGTCCCACGTAATAAGGGGCGAGCTTATTGCCGTACCGGGCACATTTCCAGACTCCGTGCTGCTACTGAGAATTTCGTGCCAGAAAAACCCAATAACACTGCCCGACCCAGGAATCGAACCCGGGACCTCCCGATCCCACGCGCACATTTATGTCGCGAGACCAACGAGGCAGTCGTATAGGGTTTGATGTCGAGTTTTCCGTCTCTACGCAAAGTTGGTATTTGCATCGTGTTATCCCTTAGTCGCCTCTTACGACATCCACGGGAAGATAGGGGGTGGTGACATTTGTATTCTATGCCGTCAACCACACGGCTTTTTGTATGTATATATTTATAATAATATGTAACTGTTATTATGTCTGTTATTACATATTTATTTAGTGTGATACCTTTTAAATATGTTGCTTTAAAATTAATATTACCTATTTGTTAAATTACTCCCTCTTTAAGCACCTACTTCAATCATCTCTGCATCCCCCAAAGGTTGGCTGGTAGAGAATGCCTCTGGCATTAAGCCCGCCTTTGTGCATTACTTTTTTGTAATTGTGCAAGAAGTTTAAAATAAATAAATAAATAAAAAAACCTAAGTTTTGTTTAGAAAAATACTAGGTATGTATCCAGTTATGTATTGTAAACATAAAATGTGGTTTCCAAGATATACTACTACTATACATACGTAGCACCGTAGTACATTACATACCAAAGTACGTATATCTTTAAGATTAAGCCAACGCGCCCAATGTAAACTCACAGAAATAGGTATTTATAAGTTAACCGACGATTACTCGTAAACTAGTGATATCTACTTAGCCGTGATAGTTTTCCTTTTAAATTCGTTATATGTACTACATTTGTGATTTTTTTCACCTCTTCCAGATTAATAGTTTAGCCGGCAGAGGGGGGGGACACTTGAGTCTAACAATTTTTTTCACTTCAAAGCTTGATATTTGACAAACCAATCACTTGAACGAAAAATGATTTGAGCAAACTAATAATATTTTTTTAAAACCTATCCAATGATACCCCACATGATGGGGTACTCAACAAAAAAAAAATTCAACTCCACTATATATGTAGGGGAGATACCCTTAAAAAAAAAAAATCCTAAATTTTATTCTACAGTTTTGTTGCAATATATTATGTCTATATTCATGTCAAATATCAGCTTTCTAGCACCAGGCGTCTTTGAGCTAGGCTGCGGACGGACAGACGGACGGACATGACGAAACTATAAGGGTTCCTTGTGGACTACGGAACCCTAAAAACAGGAAAATGGAATATCTTTTCACAGGTAACTATTGATAATTTGACTGTTTCCTAATTTAATTTCGATAAAATTCGTATTTGTGCAAGAAATATGTAAGTGTTGCCAGTTTTTGTCGACGCCATTCTGCCTGAATTAGGGAAAATGCACTTGTCAATTGATTATGTGATAATGATTGTCATGTTAATGAAAAATACATTACCGTATTATAAAAGTATATTGTAGATATATCTTCTTTCTCATAAATATAGTAATAGAATTTCAATTTCCATTAGTATTTATACCTTACATAATATTGTTTTGAGTTTGATCCCCAAACGATCCAAATATTCGTGTACACCCTGCTACTCGTCAAGCTTATACACTTTGACCTTTGCACCCATAGATTTATTAACAAGAATCAGATGTAGCGTATTCGTCCAACTAAGCGTGGCACGTTGACAGCTATGTGTGCGTGACCTTTGGCGACTGGCACTGTACGGACACGCGCGTCTATGTGTGTGAAAAGTTGCCAGATTATGAATAATCTCCCAGTATTTTGCATATAGTTATGTAATATTCTTATATTCATTTGCGGTTTTGTAGAATTTACCATGGATTTAATTAATGCTTTTATAAATACATTTCTTAAATTTAGGTACCGAGTTAAGTTTTAACTACTTCGTAAATCTGTATATATAAAATCCTTGCGTTACTGACTGACTGACAGACAAGCTACAGCCGAAACTACTCGGCGCATGAAGCTGAAATTTAGCATGTATGTTTCTTGGGAACCGTAGGGGTGCACCAAGACGGGATTTCTCGAAATTCCCACGGGATCGGGCAAAACGAGAAATAAGAAAATATGTGCGTGCAAAGCCGCTGGCGTCGATTAGTTGAGAAATAAATAGTATGTATGTACACACGGCACCAAGTCAAGCTAAACAGTTGCTGTACGATTTTGATACTTATTCCCTACGCCATTAGTATGTATGTACACAGGGCGCCAAGTCAAGCTAAACAGTTGCTGTACGATTTTGATACTTATTCTTTACGCCATAAGAACGGTGCAAAGGTCAAAGTTTATAAGCTTGACGAGTAGCAGGGTGTACACGAATATTTGGATCGTTTGGGGATCGAACTCAAAACAATATTATGTAAGGTATATACTAATGGAAATTGAAATTCTATTACTATATTTATGAGAAAGAAGATATATCTACAGTATACTTTTATAATACGGTAATGTATTTTTCATTAACATGACAATCATTATCACATAATCAATTGACAAGTGCATTTTCCCTAATTCAGGCAGAACGGCGTCGACAAAAACTGGCAACACTTACATATTTCTTGCACAAATACGAATTTTATCGAAATTAAATTAGGAAACAGTCAAATTATCAATAGTTACCTGTGAAAAGATATTCCATTTTCCTGTTTTTGTTTTTAGGAACAACTTTTACAGTGTTTAAAGAACACAAGACGGCATTTTGAGAATTTAAAAGTTGACGTGATCGTGACGCGTGAACTGTACGATGCTTCGTAGCGCACTGAGACGAGTTTGTATTCGCTTTTCAATTTTGTATTTGCTTTAGTGGCCGCACGCAACTGTGCCGTGCGTTACATCTGATACTTCTCATATCTGTGGAATATATATGGACATTTTGAGCCTGGGTGACATTATTGTGTTTCACAAATTGGACTAGTTACTAAGGCGCTATTTGCTTTACTTGGAATCGAAAGTCATCTAGGTAGGCATAGATTTATTAACAAGAATCAGATGTAGCGTATTCGTCCAACTAAGCGTGGCACGTTGACAGCTATGTGTGCGTGACCTTTGGCGACTGGCACTGTACGGACACGCGCGTCTATGTGTGGGAAAAGTTGCCAGATTATGAATAATCTCCCAGTATTTTGCATATAGTTATGTAATATTCTTATATTCATTTGCGGTTTTGTAGAATTTACCATGGATTTAATTAATGCTTTTATAAATACATTTCTTAAATGTAGGTACCGAGTTAAGTTTTAACTACTTCGTAAATCTGTATATATAAAATCCTTGCGTTACTGACTGACTGACAGACAAGCTACAGCCGAAACTACTCGGCGCATGAAGCTGAAATTTAGCATGTATGTTTCTTGGGAACCGTAGGGGTGCACCAAGACGGGATTTCTCGAAATTCCCACGGGATCGGGCAAAACGAGAAATAAGAAAATATGTGCGTGCGAAGCCGCTGGCGTCGATTAGTTGAGAAATAAATAGTATGTATGTACACACGGCACCAAGTCAAGCTAAACAGTTGCTGTACGATTTTGATACTTATTCCCTACGGCATAAGTATGTATGTACACACGGCACCAAGTCAAGCTAAACAGTTGCTGTACGATTTTGATACTTATTCCCTACGCCATTAGTATGTATGTACACAGGGCGCCAAGTCAAGCTAAACAGTTGCTGTACGATTTTGATACTTATTCCCTACGCCATAAGTATGTATGTACACACGGCGCCAAGTCAAGCTAAACATTTGCTGTACGATTTTGATACTTATTCTTTACGCCATAAGAACGGTGCAAAGGTCAAAGTTTATAAGCTTGACGAGTAGCAGGGTGTACACGAATATTTGGATCGTTTGGGGATCGAACTCAAAACAATATTATGTAAGGTATATACTAATGGAAATTGAAATTCTATTACTATATTTATGAGAAAGAAGATATATCTACAGTATACTTTTATAATACGGTAATGTTTTTTTCATTAACATGACAATCATTATCACATAATCAATTGACAAGTGCATTTTCCCTAATTCAGGCAGAACGGCGTCGACAAAAACTGGCAACACTTACATATTTCTTGCACAAATACGAATTTTATCGAAATTAAATTAGGAAACAGTCAAATTATCAATAGTTACCTGTGAAAAGATATTCCATTTTCCTGTTTTTGTTTTTAGGAACAACTTTTACAGTGTTTAAAGAACACAAGACGGCATTTTGAGAATTTAAAGACGTGATCGTGACGCGTGAACTGTACGATGCTTCGTAGCGCACTGAGACGAGTTTGTATTCGCTTTTCAATTTTGTATTTGCTTTAGTGGCCGCACGCAACTGTGCCGTGCGTTACATCTGATACTTCTCATATCTGTGTTTGCACCGTTTTTATTGCGTAAAGAATAAGTATCAAAATCGTACAGCAGATGTTTAGTTTGACTTGGTGCCGTGTGTACATACATACTTATGGCGTAGGGAATAAGTATCAAAATCGTACAGCAACTGTTTAGCTTGACTTGGTGCCGTGTGTACATACATACTTATGGCGTAGGGAATAAGTATCAAAATCGTACAGCAACTGTTGAGCTTGACTTGGCGCCGTGTGTACATTCATACTTATGGCGTAGGGAATAAGTATCAAAATCGTACAGCAACTGTTTAGCTTGACTTGGCGCCGTGTGTACATACATGCTTATGGCGTAGGGAATAAGTATCAAAATCGTACAGCAACTGTTTAGCTTGACTTGGCGCCGTGTGTACATACATACTTATGGCGTAGGGAATAAGTATCAAAATGGTACAGAAACTGTTTAGCTTGACTTGGTGCCGTGTGTATATACATACTATTTATTTCTCAACTAATCGACGCCAGCGGCTTCGCACGCACATATTTTCGTATTTCTCGTTTTGCCCGATCCCGTGGGAATTTCGAGAAATCCCGTCTTAGTGCACCCCTACGGTTCCCAAGAAACATACATGCTAAATTTCAGCTTCATGCGCCGAGTAGTTTCAGCTGTAGCTTGTCTGTCAGTCAGTCAGTAACGCAAGGATTTTATATATACAGATTTACGAAGTAGTTAAAACTTAACTCGGTACCTACATTTAAGAAATGTATTTATAAAAGCATTAATTAAATCCATGGTAAATTCTTCAAAACCGCAAATGAATATAAGAATATTACATAACTATATGCAAAATACTGGGAGATTATTCATAATCTGGCAACTTTACACACACATAGATGCGCGTGTCCGTACAGTGCCAGTCGCCAAAGGTCACGCACACATAGCTGTCAACGTGCCACACTTAGTTGGACGAATGCGCTATATCTGATACTTGTCTCATCTGTGCCTACATCTATATATTAAAAGAATTTGTGTTTTATAATACGAGTCGGCCAGCCCGTTCTGCCCAACCGATTCGCATGGTTTTTTTTTAAATAAAAGCTCTCGCTGCATAGATTTGTCATCAAGCATTAGAAATTACCTAACTTGCACATTCACCAAGTTATATGCAAAAACAGTTTTCTCCCATACATTTTTTACGTTTTCGTAGCTGTAGTCAATGACTTTCTGCTTCTATATCTGGTTGTCATTGAGGTAGGCGTTTCGTTATAGGCCTATAACACGCGCTGAGAAGAGATCTTTCATTTGATGGTATGCTCATTTAAATTGGGTAAGTTTGAAGGAAAATAGGTGTGGACATTGAACTTATTTTTCAATATTTTCCTATAAAGTTCCTAAGATTCCATTGCTTTCCCTCTACATGGACGGTTCTAAATTCAAAAATGTTTTTATGGCATCTAATAAGTTCCTTGCGGTAACTGCCAGGAAAAACCGTTATGCCTCCTTAAGGTGACCTTGCCTTACTTTCATACGGGTGTGTGTGTGGTGGTGTGTAAAATTATACCCGATGTTGGTCAAATTATGGCTATAGTGAATTATCGCTGATGGCAGGGCTTGGAAACGTTATTTAAAATAACGTTTTTAAAACGTTATGAACAGTTCTTTGTATGTCATTTTGTTCGGAACGAAAACAAAATGAGAACTTTATTTCCGTAGGGTAAAAACCGGTTTATTCCGCAGGACGCAGCCGCGCACGGTGTGCGGCGACAAGCATGAACTTATTTAATTGGATCGGGTTCCGCCTAGCGTGGTATGTTAATTATGTTATATTTTGATTTCATTGCATCAGTAATTCTAACGTATTGATCGAGATTGTGTTGTGACTTGCGTTGCGAGTGATTTGTTAATAAGTGGTGTTTGTTTCTTGCTCACAAAATGGGACGAAAGAGGAAAAAACAAATTTATTCATATTACATTTACAATGATGAAAGTAACAAATCAAAATGTCAGAAATGCGCGGCCGTAAAATATCAACTGAATGAAATTCGTGATATTCGTAGTTTCACATTAACACCTGTTGAACCCAAAAATATAAAAAAACGGTTTTAAAACGTTTATTAATCAAAAACGATTTAAATTATAATTGTTCTTCAAAAACGTTTTTATAACGTTCTGTTCGAACGTAAACGAAACAAATCGTTTCTTAGGTATTTAAGACGAAAACGTTTCGAAAAATATACCGTTATCCAAGCCCTGGCTGATGGCAGGTAATATTCCCCGAATGTTACCAGTTAACCCTTAATGTTGGGTGAACTGATCTCTGATGTTGAGGAATTTTCTTACGATTTATGTTAGGAAATTTTTTGTGTTCTTAAATTACGGATTTTCTTCGGGCATCTTAATTTTTTTTTATGTCAAACATATTACAGCGGTTCATAGTACTATTGTCATATAATGCTATTATTACAAGTGGTAGTTATGGTAGAAATTGTAGCTGTGGTAAGAATAGTAGTTTTGAGAGAAAAGGTAGGTACTTTTGACTGCACCGGCGGTTTTGGTAGAAATGGTGGTTTAAAAAAAATGGTAGATATGATAGTGTTAGTACGAATAGTAGTTTTGGTACAAATAGTAGTTTTGATAGGAATAGTATCTTCGGTAGGAATAGAAGTTTTGGTAGAAATTGTATTTTGGCATATATTGTAGTTTTGGTAGCAATGTTACTCACGATTGCTACCAAAGCTACCTTTCCTACCAAAAGTACAATTTTGACCAAAACTATAAACGTCATTATTACATTTCTAAATTATGATGGATTAATCACACCCATACACAAAACAAAATAAATCGTGCTTCTCACAGAAATATTTAGCTGGATAACAGTAATAAAACCTTTCTTTTATAAAAAAAGTTATTTATCTATATTTTTAATTTTGATAATAAAATATTGACAGATAAAGAAAAAAGTGAAGTTAGCGTAAGTTAGTTACTTAACTTTCTGATTTAATAACGTATTTTTTTGAGTAGTTGTGTTTTCAATTATAATGATGGTTAAGGATATTGAAAAATGCTCAGAGAAAGTTTGAACAAAGAATCTTGGTCAATGACGGCCCTGTTGGAGGTTTGGTACCGGATGGTCCTCCTACTGCTAAAAAATACGGATGGAAACGGTTTCAGATTTGATTAATTCTACCATCAACAATTTTCAAGTGATTTCCATTCTTGGTGACGGTAATTGCTTATTCTGCGCAATTTCTTATTGTTTATATGGAAATGAGAATAAACATTATGAAATTCGTTTGGCCACTGTAAATAACATTGTCAAAACGTGGGATGTATATAGTAACTTCACTGTTGGGGACGAAGCATATGGCCAGACCATTACAAATGCAACAGATTACAAACGTGTGATGGGTGCCAATGGACAGTACGCAGGGCATGCTGAACTTCAGAGTGTAAGTGAGCTATATTCCAAGTGTCAATTCAGAGTTCACCTGGAAAACAGTAATACGATTACTGACTATGGCACTGGCGAAATTGTTCATAACTTGCTATTTTCTGGGCACCAGGACGAAGGACATTACAGTGTCCTAATGGAAAGAATGGTAGGGCAGCACAGTCATATTGAAGAACTTTCTTTCGTCAATGTTCGGTTTTACATATTATATAATTATATCCCTATTGCGCGGCAAACTATTCAGTAATGCCAAGGTGGAAATTTCACGTGCAACGCAAAGCCAATGTTGTGAGAAAAGAAGTTTTGTGTTATATTATAATTTTGGTAAGAATATCATCTATTTTCTTCTAAGATAAGGCTACAATGTACCTACTCATCATACCTATATGTAAGAGCATTTTTATAATATTAAAAGATGCTGTGGAGCAGCACGGGTCCTCTAGTAATTATATAATAAGCAACCTTGGTTCTGACTCTTAACCAGGTTCTCACTGGGTCGCAATACATATAAACGCGAACGGGTTGGGAGAATATTTCGATTCGTACGGTAGACCCCCGATAGGCCCTCACCGTACCTTTCTAGAGAAGAATTCTAGGATGTGGAAGTTTAATATTAACAGAATACAGAATGACTATACTGCCGTATGTGGCGAATATAGCCTTTTGTATTAAAAATATCATGTTATGACGCTTAAGGAATTTCAGAAGCTATTTGGTATAAATACGATATGCAAAGATGTGATTGTATCCAGATTATTAAAACGTTGTTTTAAAGTGAATAAATGAAGTTAATATTAACAAAAATATTGTTTGCTTACTGATTACCCGTTCAACTATGTAATATAAGACAAAATGCAACTAAAGAATTAAGGTCTATCTGTAAACGAAAATATTGTTACTTACTAATCATCTGTTCAACTATTATAACACAAAATACAAGTAAAAAATAAAGGTATATCGAAACCAAACAAAAAATTACGACCGTAATGCGAAGGCGAACGAAAAAAACTTAGGGTCACTTTTTTATGTCGCACTCGAACCGTGCGACCCGGGCCCCTGATGCGAAAAGGCAAGGGCCCGCAATTGAGTTGCGTAACTTTGGTTACGGTAGAGATAGACAAAATCTGATGACTGCTATCGATCCAGCGGGTGCGAAAACCCCTATTTTGACACCAAACTTTTTTTTTAGCCCGTCGACCAAAATTCCGACCTAAACGCCGCTGGGGGCGTGGCCAAGGAAAGGGTGGATGGGGGGTGTTGGTTGGCTGGTGTTCTAGAACCCGCATATCCTTACTACTTCAAAACCTACAGGGTACTAACCGTGAACTTAGAATCTTGAAATTTGGCACGAAGCAACGTCTTATAGCACAGATAAAGAAAAAATTGCAAAAAACCGTAAATTTTTGTTACATCATACATTTAAAATATTTTTAATACTTAATTTTAAAGGTTCCTCATGAACTCGTAGGGATATAAAATTGAAATTCATATCAAATGCTCAAGTTAAAACTAAAGATTACTTCCAGTCGATTTAGAATCTTGAAGTTAGGCATAAAGCGATATTTTATAGCACAAAGGAAAAAATTCGAAAACCTTAACTTTTTACTTCTCTTTTTTTTAAATAATTATATATATTATATACCTACAGGTTTGTACAGAACCCTTAGTGCGCGAGTTCGACTCGCACTTGACTGGTTTATTTTAATCTAATTCAGAATCTTGCTGCCTTCGACCTGCTTCTTCAATTCATGCAGCAATTATCGGCTGCCTGATTTTACGGGTTGGTATAGGGTTTGTATCAAGTTTTCCTTGTCTTACAGTGCTGTTCTTTGCATAATATGCTCCCTCTGTCGACTCTTACGACACCGATGGGATGATATGGGGTGGTGACAATCCGTATACTCAATCCGTCAGCACACCACACGGACTTTATATAATTATACTTACTATTAATCATTACTTAAAAATAAAACTTATGTGAGTACATTTTATAGATTGTGTATAAAATCAATTAAAATTGTACATAATAAAACATTTCAAACTTAAAATAAGCGTAACTTTATTTACCTACTTAAATGTTTTTAATTGTAAGATTACTCCCTACGCTCAGTGACGGTCGCGGCAGTGTGCACTATCGCATTAGAATAACGGTCGACCATCTGAGCCTTTAAGGTTCATTTTCACACGCAGCTGTCACCTTCCAGAAACTGTAGGTCTTTAAGACAGTAGGTATGGAAATTTTTGTAGGGAGTGATTTATCTGTTACGTAGTAACCATAGATGAGAGAATTAGTCTCAGATAGAGCGCATTCGTCCAACTAAGTGTGGCACGTTGACAGCTATGTGTGCGTGACCTTTGGCGACTGGCACTGTACGGACACGCGCGTCTATGTGTGTGTAAAGTTGCCAGATTATGAATAATCTCCCAGTATTTTGCATATAGTTATGTAATATTCTTATATTCATTTGCGGTTTTGAAGAATTTACCATGGATTTAATTAATGCTTTTATAAATACATTTCTTAAATGTAGGTACCGAGTTAAGTTTTAACTACTTCGTAATTCTTAAATCTGTATATATGTATAAAATCCTTGCGTTACTGACTGACTGACAGATAAGCTACAGCCGAAACTACTCGGCGCATGAAGCTGAAATTTAGCATGTATGTTTCTTGGGAACCGTAGGCGTGCACTAAGACGGGATTTCTCGAAATGCCCACGGGATCGGGCAAAACGAGAAATACGAAAATATGTGCGTGCGAAGCCGCTGGCGTCGATTAGTTGAGAAATAAATAGTATGTATGTACACACGGCACCAAGTCAAGCTAAACAGTTGTTGTACGATTTTGATACTTATTCCCTACGCCATAAGTATGTATGTACACACGGCGCCAAGTCAAGCTAAACAGTTGCTGTACGATTTTGATACTTATTCCCTACGCCATAAGTATGTATGTACACACGGCGCCAAGTCAAGCTACACAGTTGCTGTACGATTTTGATACTTATTCCCTAAGCCATAAGTATGTATGTACACACGGCACCAAGTCAAGCTAAACAGTTGCTGTACGATTTTGATACTTATTCCCTACGCCATTAGTATGTATGTATACAGGGTGCCAAGTCAAGCTAAACAGTTGCTGTACGATTTTGATACTTATTCCCTACGCCATAAGTATGTATGTACACACGGCGCCAAGTCAAGCTAAACATTTGCTGTACGATTTTGATACTTATTCTTTACGCCATAAGAACGGTGCAAAGGTCAAAGTTTATAAGCTTGACGAGTAGCAGGGTGTACACGAATATTTGGATCGTTAGGGGATCGAACTCAAAACAATATTATGTAAGGTATATACTAATGGAAATTGAAATTCTATTACTATATTTATGAGAAAGAAGATATATCTACAATATACTTTTATAATACGGTAATGTATTTTTCATTAACATGACAATCATTATCACATAATCAATTGACAAGTGCATTTTCCCTAATTCAGGTAGAACGGCGTCGACAAAAACTGGCAACACTTACATATTTCTTGCACAAATACGAATTTTATCGAAATTAAATTAGGAAACAGTCAAATTATCAATAGTTACCTGTGAAAAGATATTCCATTTTTCTGTTTTTGTTTTTAGGAACAACTTTTACAGTGTTTAAGAACGCAAGACGGCATTTTGAGAATTTAAAAGTTGAAGTGATCGTGACGCGTGAACTGTACGATGCGTCGTAGCGCACTGAGACGAGTTTGTATTCGCTTTTCAATTTTGTATTTGCTTTAGTGGCCGCACGCAACTGTGCCGTGCGTTCCATCTGACTAATTCTCTCATCTGTGGTAGTAACTATTTACTATTTAGTAATCTGTGACAGGGGGCCGCCGCACGCCCGGCACCGTGTACGCACGGCACGTTTCCCGCGCTTTCTTATAGAAATGCCAAAACACGAACTTATTGTGCAGTGGATGGATGTTAAAGGCATAAAACCAAATGAAAACTTGTTGTTTTTTCATTGCAAAAGGACAAACAATAATTTATGTAGTAAGTAATGGTATAAGATTTGATATAAGTAGGCACTTATATAAAACTTTACCATATATTTTTTTTAGAACAAAGGTATGAAAGGAAATACTAGGTATGTAAATGTTCGTAAATTGATAACTTTAGGTTATTAGAAATAAATATAAATGTTGTTTTTATTAAATAAAATCCACTTAATGTCAGAATCTTATGTACGTACTTACTGTATTGTCTGGTATTGTGAAAGATAAACGGAAATAAGCAATAGGCTCCCTACTAAGTACGATTATTACCTATACATTTTATTTATTTTATAACATAATATTACTTATTGTTAATTTTATTAAATATGTTAACAATGGTTATTTCGCAACATTCGTTTTATTACCAAAATCATCTCATGAACAACCCTAGCGCCTTCGTTCGATGACGCGCTTGTACGTACAGTCACACGATCTGCAACTCTTTGCGTGAGTACTTAGGGTAAATTTCTCTTCACTGCGAACAACGGCTATTATTATTAAGATTTTGTAGGTGATTATAGCGTAGGTATTTTTGCTTTTGTATGGGAGTGATGTATCTGTTACGAAGTAACTATTTAGTAATCTGTGGTCAAGGCGAGGAGTACCCCAGGGATGCGTCATATTGCCATAGCGTTTTACTACCTACCTACGTCAGAGATATAGTTCCTAGATATTTTTTGTATCGTATCTGGTTGATGAGTTCTAATAAAATAAGGCAACAACATTTAAAATAATATATTTATTTGCAATGCGGTAAGAAATTGAAAGGCACAGTGTGATAGAGCCTCATTTATAAGATATAATTATACATAAAGAATATGGAAGCATTCCGAAGTCCAATAAACCATCCAATGACGTATTTAAGAAATCTCTGTGAAATTTTTATCTTCAAGATTTCGGCGTCTGACATATTACGAACCTCGCAGCTTCATTCTGTAAATTAAGAATTTAATTTTTATAAAATATTATTTTATTAAATATTGGGGGTTAAAATCGAAGGAAGAAGAGATAGAGGGCGTCCGAAATTTTATGGAACAGGCAAAGGAAAAAGTTGCGGTAAGATCCTATCAAGAGGTCTAAGAAAATGCAAAAAACCGAATGGAATTCCAATTGCTCCACTGACAAGAGTTAAGCTCTAAAATAAAAGAAATATAATTCAAAATTGGTCCTGAAGTATCCATATTTCTTTAATAATACGACAAAAATAATTCTTGTCCGAAGACGTTTGTCAACCTGTGACCACATTAGTTTAAAAAGTCGATTTTATTTTGGTTTGCGCTAAGATGTTATTCCAACTGGTTGCAGCCAGATAATCCTATCTGCCTTACACAACATATGAAAACAATAAAATATTCGACTTACCTGGATTAACTTGTAAATAGCTGCAATAGACTCTTCATTCATGCAAGCCGTGGTAGTCATTCCTGATCTCTTGCCGCCTCCCCAACTCGAAGTAAACGTCAACTGTCCTTCGACATACATGCTCAGGCACACTAGCAGGAGAATCAGTAAAAATGTTTTGTTCATGTTGAAGATTTGATCGGAGTGGTGACGGGAGGAATGCTGGAGGATGTCTGGTGGTAATGATATTGTGTGTCGAGCTTTTATATGCGAAGATAGCTGTTTATGGTGAAATTGAAAAAGCCGTACATATTAATCTTGAATGAATTGCATGACGTCAGCTGGAGATAATTGTTAAAGTGAGACATGTCACACTATCAATGGTTTGTTAACCGTAAGAACTATGGCTATTAATAGTTTTGCAGCTTCTGGCACAAATTAGTATGAGATGAGAGTGATTATTACACATAGTATCTTAAAAGAGACGATTAAGCATATTTCAGCGATAGCCGAGAGGATATACCAACAGACTGAGCTATGCTGAGGGTATCGGGTTCGAATCCACGGCGCGCACCACTGACTTTTGGAAGTTAAGTGCGTATTAAATTGTTTGTTTAATTGCCCTAAGCAATGCCCAAATTAATACAATATACCATGGAATAAGGCTATCCCTTTGGGATGCAGAGGTCAGACAACAGTCGCTCTGTAGAAAAAGCTGATATTCTGTAATTCTTTTTTTTATGGTAATAAGCAGCAAACGAGCAGACGGATCGCCTGATGGTAAGCAATTACCGCCGCCCATGGACACAAGCAACACTACAGAATTCCAAGTGCGTTGCCGCCCCTTGCGGTCGGGAAAAGGGATAGGATGAGGAGTGGGATGAGGGAGAAGGAATAGGGGATAGGGCCTCCGGCACTCTGGCTCACCGAACGAAACGCAACAGTTTAGGTACTGTTACTTTACGTCTATTTTCTGTGAGAGGGTAGTACTTCCCCGGTTGAGCCGGCCCATTCATGCTGAAATCAGCAAGGCTCTTCTACCTACTAAATCAAATCAGGGGGGCGATTCAGAATCGTTCGATATCTCATTTGACATTCGATTCCGTTAATTGTCAAATGGGCTAGCTCATTTTTTGTCAAAACTATCGCATTTCCTATCAATTTTATGCATTCAGTATGTAGTAAATTAATAAATAAACCGAATTCAATGAATATTTGTTCAAAATATCTCTGATAGGCGGCTAAAAGATGAGGACAATAATTTGACATATCGTACGATAACTTATCGTGACATTCTGAATCGGCCTGCTGGTTAGATTAATTAGCGGACCCCGGGCTTCAAGGCGAGAAGTCTTGGATGCAACTGGGACAACGCTAGGACGATGATGATGTATTGTAAGCTTCTTCGGGTAGGGTATAGAGTCTGCCTTATACGAGTAGGCAATAAAGGTAGAAGAGAGCAAGTATGAAGTAAGATCTATATTTTATGATAAACTAACAGTTACTTATGGAAAACACCATAAATAATGTTGTTTCATATTTGTCAATTTATATCATATTAATATAGTTATATTAATAATTTAATTTCTAATTAACTTGACAAGCCTATATAAAATCCTTGCGTTACTGACTGACTGACAGACAAGCTACACCCAAAACTACTCGGCGCAAGAAGCTGAAATTTAGCATGTATGTTCCTTGGGGACCGTAGGGGTGCACTAAGACGTGATTTCCCGAAATTCCCACGGGATCGGGCAAAACGGGAAATTCGAAAATAAGTGCGTGCGAAGCCGCTGGCGTCGACTAGTTAATTCAATATTTGCATGCCTGGAAATGGACGGAACATGTTGAGACTGTATGTATAACATGTATTATAACACCAAAATGTACACATGTTGAGACAAATAAATAATCTTTATCTTATAGGTATCAGAACTTCGTGGTTAACTTTGCTCTTTAGTGTTGTTCATTCAGCTCAACGCTTGACCGAAGTAGGTAACGCTGAAGCGTAAATTTTTGGTTTATGTGTGAATTATTTTCGCTGAAATTTTATTCTGAAGCAGCGGTCCTCGCTTAATGAAGAGATCAACAGATTGCTAGTTAGACAGTATCGAGATTAAACCCATGGCGCGTACCACAGACTTTTTGAAGTTAAGTGCGTTTTCAATTGTTTTTTAGGGCAACTTCCACACTAGGTATAAGCCCTGTGTCGCGGGGACAATGAAACCCAGATTTGAAACAATTATTTAAAGAAATCACAAACACTCGAGTGGGAATCTAACAAACGACACTCGGCGTAGTGCCAGTCGGCCGGGCAGCTTTTTAAGCCGTGCAGTCAATTATCGTATCGTAAGGAAAACTGAGAGTTCTCTGTAATGTTCTCGAAAGACATATGAAATCTGTCAACTCATACCTGGACTGGTCGAGTATGGCCTAAGCCATACCCTAGTAAAAAGAAACTCGCATACAACAGTCGAACCGTTTATAGAAGAAATATTGCATTATCAGAGTCTATTTACTAGTCTCTGGTATTATGTGTAGGTACTAATTACATTACATTATTGTTTTACATGAAGTTTATTCAAAAACTAGAGGATGCCAGCAGCTACGCCTGCATTTTTTTTAATTTACTCGTTTTGGCCGATCCCGTGGGAATTTCAGGAAATTCCTTCTTAGTGCACCCCTACTGTCCACAAGGAACATACATGCCAAATTTCAGCTTCCTGCGCCCAATAGTTTTGGCTGTAGCGTGTCTGTCAGTCACGTCAGTAACGCAAGGATTTTATACATTAAGATAATGGTTTTCTGCAATGATGCCATAATTGAATTCCTTTTTTTAAAAGAAATTCAATTCTGACATCATTGCTTTGCATTGTTCTGAGACAAATTTTTGCGGATCTCCGTTTTTCGTAGGCATGAAAAAAACACAACAGTGAAAGAATTCCTTCAAGTACCAATTCATTATCTTCACCAACAACTTCATATTCCACGACAACAAGTGGGACGTTTCATTAAATTTGTTAGGCTTCATTTGATTTGCATAGAAAACCTTTAAGTCAAGCTATCATTATTATAAGGGAGTATAAAAACACAGTGGGTTTCTGTAAATGGTCATTCTGTCGGTGAAAAGCTGAGAAGACAGTGTAGTCTTGAAAATGTCTCGTATTGTAGTTTTGTTTTTCATCTTCGCCGCCATCGCAGTCGTTACTGATGCACAGCTGACGTTTAGTTCTG
Organism: Euclidia mi; assembly: GCA_944739405.2. NCBI lineage: Eukaryota > Metazoa > Arthropoda > Insecta > Lepidoptera > Erebidae > Euclidia > Euclidia mi. Next base: position 2,740,310 of record OX123204.2, read on the forward strand.
GTTGGGGCAATGGCAAGAGGTCTATAAGTTCTGAGTCAGGGAACGATGACTGCAATCCGGAAGAAGCGATTTTTCAAATCTACAACCTTATAGTGGTAAGTAGGATTTGAAAAACTAATATAATTTTCTGTGGTCTTCTTAAAAAATTGTCGGCATTACTTACCTTTCAGCCATAGTTACTTTGATGTTTTTCTTTATTTTTATAAATAACAATTTCTGCAGAAATGAACCGTATGAAACGTTTGTACTTAGGCGTGGTGATCAAGCCCAATACATACAGTAGGTACTTACTTGCACAGTAATGACTTTAGCACTCGATGTCATCCAAGTTGTTTACTAAATTATTCCATCATTGTAGCGTGCTACAATTTAGAGTCACTCCAGATATGGCTATCTAACTGGTTGAGTCTAAGTTCCCTAATTTATTTACTCAATGCAAGCGTTGGTGTGAGATGTTAAAGGCTTCTTTTATTCTTTTCTTCTTGCTGCTACGTTAAATACACACTACACTGACACTATGTCATGTACGAGTACAAAACTCGTTTGAAACTTATGTTTGCTAATTAATTTTATTTTTCTTTGCAGTCGGAAGGGGAAAAGATTCGAGCTTGTCAACGAGATGGGAAGATTTAAATCCCGGGACATCCACAACTGCATCGTAATATTTTATTTGATACTCATGATAAAATATATGAATTTATTTTAACATAATATGTTATTGTAATACGTCGTAAAGTATCTATTTTCCAATATTAGATGTTATATACAGTTACTTTGTATATTTTTATAGTGAGTAAGGCTGGGACTTTCATTGGTTAAATACTTAATATCATATCATTCATAGTAGTAGTGTATCTTTCTTTGACTTATTTATGTGTTTCGTTCAAGTTTAAGTTACGAGCACTTGGTTGACCTAGTTCATATTACTTTTAAATATATACTTTTACTTACCTACTTATTTATTAACTATGTATGTAATTAGAATAATTATAGTAATAACAGTATAGCTATTATAGTGATGTTGAAAAATTAAAACATGTTTATATTTTTGGGCATAATTTTATTAAAATCCATCTTTACATCGTCCCTTAAAAATTAAATGGAAATGGAGATAAGGGGGTATTTCATCGTCTTCCCACTGTCACCCTCGCTACCCACTCGAAAGATACAGATGGTGAGCCCAATCATCCACCATGTCGACATAACTGCATACATGACGTTTACATTGCGCATGAAAGAGCTAGAACATTCTCTTTTCCTACATCCGCAAGAGGTAAGCACTTGGGCATTCTGATATCTAAAATCTTATAACTAATCCTTATAACATATCTATACATACTTAATACTACTAGCCATCTAGGCTTCCTCTTTCAGATGTCAAATAACAACTAGATGATGTATTTAGTTTGGATGAACTATCTTCTCGTATTCAAGGGTAACTGCCTGCCGCTTGTGTAACTCAAACCTTAAAGATATGTTGAACATGTTTTTTACACTGATTTAATTGACATTACAATTAAAAGGGCGGGGTAACAATAAACTAACGACATGCTTTGAACATGTAATTTATATACTTAGTTATTTAATAAATTTTGACTGCGTTCCGCAGTGATAGATGACTCTGTCAACTTTTAATTGATGTTCAATAATACTGATTGATTTCCTGAATAAATGTTATGGTATGAGGTGTTAAAAGGTTCTATCAATCTATTAATTATAGGTAGTCGGTCGTAATTTTAGAGCCACAAAACAATTTGGCCTGCAATGAATGGATGGAACCATACATATATTCAAGTTAGCTGTGGGTCGAATTATATTCCTAGACTACAGTATTATTGACACAGACAATATTAGACAAGAGCATAATTAAGTTAAATATACATAAGTAAAACTTACGTCACATATTTGTGCCTAATTCGTCTACTAGATTTTGAGCTTCGGACATAGGCTAATCTTTCTTAATATACAATGAAATGGTAAATGAAATGAATATTATATTTATGTAGATTTGCTTTCACAGCCCGAGAATACATATTAATGACACGTCTAAAATAATATAATATTGCTAGTGGGTTTATTTAAATTCAAAGTAAAGGACGGAAAGTGAAAAGATGAGCAAGAATCTTTGAAATAAACAGCCTGCTTCTTATATCCAACAGCATTCCTAGAAATTATAAAAATCACAACTGATATCAACTAGGTATAATAAATTAAAGTTCAGCTTTTTTTTATCACCGACCAAGCACAATTCCAGGTCTGTCATTTTGACTTGATTATAGTTCATTGCTTAGATTGATTGGCAAATGTTGCAACGCTTTGCGTTATTTTAGATTACTGAACACAGTTAGTTTTACTTACAACATGCCTGAGGCAGTAAATCTTTTTAATATGTTCTGGTTTTTAATGGGAAGAGAAGCCGCACATTACTGAAACCTTCGGTTAAATAATGCTTTTATTATAATCATTAAATGGGTTGCGTGTTATACCGCGATCACAGCCCTTTATAATTCTTGTCGCCAAAGACTTGATGCCAATAAATTTAATAAAAGGCAAAATATTGCCGACCGACATTGTTTTTAAAATGTATTTCAAAGTACAAAGAACTCGGTCGCCTTGCAACTGATAAATAATCAACTGAATGCAACAAAACTGTCGGTGATGACGGTGCATAGTTTTATATCCGTTAATAAGTAAAACGGACGTGCCTAATACAATCTTACTGTTAATCAACCGAACACAGCATTAGTGATATTTAAATGACGGTGAATGATACATCAAGACATAGATGTTAATGGTACGTAGATACATGTCCCTTGCGAAACTATTTTGAAGAGAAAAGTTTTCAGAATTGTACTATTACATGCTTATGAGGCATAGCCGTTAAATAGAGTCACAGTTGCGTTGATTAAATTCTGCTCTATTCATATTTCTGTTGAAGTTGAATATTTTTTGTTTTATTAGAACTAGAGATTTTATTTTCACATTACTTGCACTTAGTTTAAAAATTAAATAGGGTTTATTTAAATGCGTGCTTGGGCACAGCTCAAGGGCAATATATCTACGAATATTACAATTAGGAAACATTGAGTAATATTTACAGTGATACGTATAGACAGAGAAATGAACATCCATAAATTCTTAATACTTGTTTATGATATAATTGCGATATTATATATAGGTAACTGTACAGTGAGCGACACAGGTGTAGAAAGATGTAGGCCCAACTATTTACACGATTACCAATTACCTACTGACTCTTAGAGGAAATCTTATTGAGAGCTCGAAGAAGATCGTAGTATAGTTTTTTAGTTTATTTATAAGTGAACCTTACATAGAGCTGAACTGAATACCTACGATAAGAGACGCAAATTAGTGTCCTAGTAAATTGGTTTTTCTGTAAAGTGTAAGGTGCTATTATAACATCATCAACGTATGATCCCGTGAACATTATGAGTGTTAAAATTATGAGATATTTTACGCGTGCAAGATATTCTATCTTATTTAAAAGTTAATCAGGCATAAACTGATTTACTTTACTTTGACTTTTTTCCTTTTATTATTATAACTAGAATCGTAATGGGATTAGATGGTACACATTGTTAGCATCCGCATTTTATATGGTTGCTATATTCAATTTTTAAATAAATAATTTGCCCATTTCTCTCTGTCACTCACAATAAGATTGCCTCTGAGAGATTACCCAATTATTAATAATACTTATCTAATTTAATCAAAAGATTTTATAAATTCCTTTCTGTTCTTATTCGTGTTAGATTGTAAATCTGGTGTCATATATTTTACTTACACGATATAATTACTTGTAGGCCATTCAATGCAGTCACAGACCAACCACTTTATGTTATAAATTTTGCTGCCATATTGGAATCGTCATTAATCTAAATTTTTATAACCAAATCTAGTTCGTAACATCGATTGTGAATAGCTATCTGCCTTTGGCTCTTTAGCCAGGATCTGTGATGAATATTTTAACACGTAACCTAACAGCTAGAGTTAAAATGAGCTCTAATCCCTAAAGATAAAGTCCGATTCATGATCAGGGTACTACTAATATAAATACATAACTAGGTTCCCATACATAGTTACATACACACTGTTTCCGTTCCCACATAAAGGTTAAGTATTTTCTTTTTTTATACGTATCATTTATTTAGTATTAAGGTCTAAAGTATAATGTAAAACCTTCTTTGGATACTCGTACATCTTACATTAGGCTATAATACATACGATTCCATACACGGAGTCATATTTTAGGTAAAATTATCGAAAATTTCTTTATTTCGGAGAATACAATGTTTTTGTACATAAGTATAATTCAAATGGGGTTAATTTAGTGCCGAGTTAGACAAGTCTCTTAACGGGCAACCGAAAACCTAGTTTTTTGAAAACTGCCTTAACGCTCAGTTGCCACTACATCAAATGAAATCCGAAGTTCTTCGTCTATCTCGGCACTCATAAATATATACACAGATGTCAAATTGAGCGAGCATATGTCGACTGACGTACTACTAGATACGACACCGAATACTGATTTCCTAAACGTGCTGGGAAGACATATAACATGCCGAAATTACATACTACTAAACAGTAACTGATAGTGGAATCTTGTGACTTGAGTTTGTGTAGCGTGTCGGTGTGGGGTTTAGAGACAGACGGTCGGTGCGTCGCTCCTGGTGGAGACGCTGACGATGACGTTGCGGTGCGGTTGTGTGGCGGGAGCGATGGCGGAGGCTTCGCTGGTGCTGTTGGAGGGGGGGGCGGGCAGCGGCAGCAGGCAGCGGCACATGCGCAGGCGGTGCGTGTTGCGCACGCACAGCGCATACGTCACTAGGAACACGCCGTAGGGCGCCAGTACTGCCACCACCAGCGTCGACAGCGCTCCCGCGTCGGCTGACTCGGAGAATCACTTCTCCTCGTCCTCGTCGCGGAATAGATACGTAGACCTGAACCACCAGATCACCATATTGAAGAATTATCAAATGACTACTATCCTAACCTAAACCACTATATCCCTATATTGAAGATTCATTATATTATATGATGATAACACTACAATAAATAAGGCAACGATGAAATTGGAATTTTATATGCGAAGAAATAGTAAAAGTGATAATCTTTACTAAGTTATTATAGAGCTTATTATAACTGTTACAGTTGTGTAAAGTTCAGATCCAAAAAACAAAAATTACTATTCTAGAAAAGAAGAGAAAGTGTTTTCTGAAAACCAATACTTACCAATAAGCCAAATTAAAGAGTGCGAACACAAGCGGGAATGTGATCCTGGAGATGACGTCGATTCTCTTGGACCTGGTGGGGAACTTGGACATCCACAGGCGGCAGCAGTTCTTCTGGCGGGTGATGTGGACCTCACAGCGACCGGCCAGCTGGTGGTCATTCCCATGGCACACGGTGGTGGTCCGCATCAAGGGTTTCTGTTCGTTGCAGACGGGTCAGGGAGGACGAAAATATTGCATCTTAGACGAAAATTTCAAAAGCTACTATATGGCCTACGCTCCCAAGTCTGTACGGGGGTTGATACACATGCTCAATGTGTATGAGATGAATGATGGGATAGGGTACATGACTGTGTACAAACAATATCGGATAATAAAACTAAAATAGAATTTCGCTTAAAATCTTATCATTTTTGTTGCTCTACTAATACTAGCTACATGTTACTCTATCGTTTTGTTTCTATTCCGTTCCGTGACGTACATCTCTTGTATATATATGATTACGTCTTGATTATAATAATAATAATAATAATAATAGCCTTTATTAACAATCTACAATCTTAGTTTAAATAAATTACAATAATAATTTCTTATGACATCGGCACAGATTGTTTTGCTTTCGCATAGGCCTCTCCCAGGCTCTTCCAATGAATACGGTCGTCACATAATCTAGTCCATATAACACCTGCTGTTTCATCTTTTGTATATATATGATTACGTCTTGATTATAATAATAATAATAATAATAATAATAATAATAGCCTTTATTAACAATCTACAATCTTAGTTTAAATAAATTACAATAATAATTTCTTATGACATCGGCACAGATTGTTTTGCTTTCGCATAGGCCTCTCCCAGGCTCTTCCAATGAATACGGTCGTCACATAATCTAGTCCATATAACACCTGCTGTTTCCTTTAAATCGTCGCTCCATCTTCGGCATGGTCTTCCCCGTTGTCTTTTTCCTTCTCTAGGATACCATTCCGTTACTATCTTTGCCCATTTGCTTTGTTTATTACGCATCAGATGTCCTGCCCATTGCCATTTAAGTTTTTTGATGGTATACGATACGTCTGCGATATTTGTCTTTCTTCTTATTTCGCTTAGGTTTTTCTTGTCCCTTCTTTTGATGTTTAATATGCTTCTCTCCATATCATGTTGGCATGTTTTTAATTTGTTGATGTTGTCTTTAGTCAGCGCCCATGTTTGACACCAATACGTCATGGCTGGTAGGACACAAGAGTTATAGACTCTACTTTTAAGTTTGAGTGGTACTGACGGGTTTTTCATAATCTCCTTTAATGACCAATATCTTTGCCATGCTACATTTGTTCTGTTTTGCATTTCTTTGGACGTAATATTTATGGGGGAGATTATCTGACCTAGGTAGGTGTATTCGTCGACGTATTCTATTGTGATATTGTTTACTTCAATCGTTGGTTTTGAACGGTTCGTCATCAGCTTGGTTTTTGTTACGTTCATTTGAAGGCCTACTTCTTCACTTTTCGTAACCAGTTCTTTGAGCATAATCTTTAGTTGATTAGGGTCGGCAGCGATTATTATAAGGTCGTCAGCAAATCGAAGATGATTGAGGATTCTTCCATTTATCCTTATTCCGTATGTAGTCCAGTCTAAATTGCGAAAAACTTGTTCAAGGGTCGCGGAGAAAAGTTTGGGTGATAGAGGATCTCCCTGTCTTACACCTTTCTTAATTTGAAATTGTTCTCCTGTTCTTTCCGTTTTAATGTTTGCTGTCATATTTTCGTAAATGTTTGCAATTAATCTTATATACTTCTTTTCCACTCCTTGATAAGCTAGTGCTTCCCAGATCATTCCATGTTTGATAGAATCGAACGCCTTATTGTAGTCGACAAACGCTAAATAGTAAGGTAGGCCATACTCGTTGTATATTTCTATTATCTGTTTTATAGTATGTATGTGGTCTGTTGTTGAAAACCCGCTTCGAAAGCCGGCTTGCTCTATTGGTTGATTCTCGTCTAAGACATTCTTGATTCTATTCAGGATAATTTTTGAAAATATTTTGTATAAATGTGGCATGAGGCTAATGGGTCTGTAATTTCCAATCTGATCTCTTTTCCCTTTTTTATGCAATAAGATTATTGTTGATGTTTTCCACTGAGCGGGTATTTGTTCTTTTACCAGTATTTCATTAAATAAATTTACTATGGTATCCAATATCGCATTCGTTGAGCCTTTTATAAGTTCGTTTGAAATCGTGTCTTCTCCAGGTGATTTCCTGTTTTTTTGTGTCTGAATCGCTTTTAGTATTTCGCTTTTCATTATAGGCGGAATATTTTCTTCCGGTTCTGTATAGGAGATACATTTTATTGGTGATAATGTTTCGTCGTTATATAGATTTTGATAAAAATCTGTTGCTATGTCAAGGATATCTAGTCTTTTTGTTTTATTCTTTTCATTTCTTAGTTTGTTCATATCTGGTATCCAATTTTTGAATTCTTGTAGTTCTTTCCATGCTTTTTTAACTCCTCCGGTGGATTCTATGTGAGTCATTATAGTTTCTGTTCTTGTCTTTTCGTTATGTTTTCGGATAGATTCATTTATTTGTTTACTAATTGTTGCTATTTCTTGTCTATTTATAGGTTTTTGCTGTCTCATTTCGTGTCTTTTCTTAATCAAGTGTTGCGCTTCACGCCCAATTTTATCTTTTTTGATTTTGTTTGTGTAGCATGTTCTTCCTGCTTCTTTTAATACGTTAACTAATTTATCATATTTTTCTTGTGTTTTGAACTCTATTTACTTTTTTCTCTAATTTGATTTTTATAGTTTCCAAGAGAGGCTCTGGCATATGTGTATGTATTCGTTGTCCACCTGCTATTATTTGCTTTCTTGAATGTTTTGTGTAAGAAGATTTAATTTTTGCCCGTACCATTCTATGGTCGGTGTTGAAATTTAATTGTTTTATGATATTGACATCCAAAAATATATTAGGTTTATTTGTAAGTATAAAGTCTATTTCATTTTTAATCATTCCATTCGGTGAAATCCACGTCCATTTATGGTCATGTTTTCTATTATAAAAGCTATTCATAATGCATAAATTAAACTCTTGAACAAAATTTATTATCCTTTCTCCATTATTGTTACGTTTTCCAAATGTATGTGGCCCTAGAAATCTATTTTCTTTGTTATTGCGTTTACCGATTTGACCATTCAGGTCTCCCATTATTATGATTATCTTATGCATATTTTCCATAGCTAGCTTTAGTTTATGGTAAAATTCATCCTTAGTTTCCTGTTTTGCGTTCTCTGTTGGAGCATACACTTGCACTATAGAGATAGGTTGTTTATAGCTGGGAAGGTTAATGTTGAGGACTGCTATTCTGTCTGATACTCCAATAAATTCTTGTATGTCGTTTTTCAGATATTTTTTTATTAAGAAGCCAACTCCATATAAACCAGGTGTTTCATTTTTAAAGTATAATAGGTATTCATTGTATTCTTCAATCTTTTCATCCGATCTTCGAATCTCACTTAGACCAACTATATCCCACTTTATGTTTTCTAATGCATGTTCTAGTTCGTATAATCTTTCTTGGGTTTTAAGTGTTCTTGTATTCAGAGTTCCTATGTAAATACTTGAATTGTTTTTCTTCCTCGACTTATTTTCTACGTCTTGATTAATTTATCATAATCATATATGCCTGCCTTTGTGCAAAGTTTCACCCAATTTGTAATTGTCATACATAACCAAACATAGTTCAACTTTCCGACCGTCTGCCATGCCTTGAGAATAACGGTTTCTAGTAATAAACTATCCTACACATAGTGTTCCATTTGAAAAGCTTAGAAATGGTAGTTAGTTTATCTTGATTCTAACTAGCGACTGTAGCGGCAAATTTGGAAGTTGTCCGGGTACGTACGACACTTTTGACAGCTCAATACAATAGGGTTGTTTCCAACTAGTCAAATCAAGCACTTTTAATGAAATGTCAAAACCGACGTTTGCTACGGCGTTTGTATGAAATACGACCTAGTGACGTCATGGTTTTTTGCTGTCAAATAGAATACTTATTATTAATAATTTGCAGATAAAAATGTTAAATAATGTTTTAACATAATTTGATGAATGAAACTACCATTATTTTGGCATAATTCACTAGGTAAAAATACTTGTATAATTTATTTCACTTGCAGGAAACTTCTCTATTACCACTATAACCTCGAAGCAAAGTTGTATTGAAAGCTGTCAAAAGTATCGTAACCGGACAACTTCCAAATTCGCCGCGAGGGACACGCGGATAATCTTTGCATCGCTAATAGGTAATCTAAACTTTGACAAATAATAAACCCATGGAATACCTCGTTGCAATCTTCATTTACTTTAATATATTCATATCGTAACTGCATTTATTTCAACATTAATATGTAAATATTTTCAACATTGATAATAAATATATGTAGGTACATATTTCAACATACGTGTAACAGATAGAAGCAGTCATGATTATAACCTTGATTTTATTTAAATCTTACTTTTATTTTATTTATTTATTAATAGTCGCACGCCTGTATAGACAGAGGTGTAAATATAACACCCACATTTCGCCATACATTTTTAGGTCCCACGTAATAGGGGGCGAGCCTATTGCCGTATACCGGGCACATCACCAGACTCCGGGCTGCTACTGAGTATTCGGAATAGTATGATTTGCTTTTTTATAGACGTCAAAATTAAAATTCAGTGAAGTATTTGGCAAATTGAAACAAATTATTTTTTTATTTATTTATTTAACTTTCTGCAATACAATTCACATATGCACACACACATTTTCTATTAGTCGACCTTAGGGTGATGCAGAGATGATAGTGGCACCATCACCATCATAATGCGTTTAATTCAGACGATTCCTGCCCTGTTAAAAACAGCTCTTTTCTTTATACTAAACCGATTTCAAAGCAGCGATAGCTGGATGGAGAGACCGACAGACTGTTGATGCTGTAAGAGAGTTTCGGGTTCGAATCCACGGCAGGCACCAATGACTTTTCGAAGTTAAGTGCGAATTAAATTGTTAATTATCACTTGCTTATCGGTGAAGGAAAACATCGTGAGGAAACCTGTATGTCTGAGAGTTCTCCATAATGTTATGCCAGCGTGATAGTCTATGGTCTAACCCTGTGACCGGCAGTGAGATAAATTATATATGGCTAATTATGATTATAATGCAAATCAAACTTTATCTAATTTCATCTTATTGTATGTCATTTTCATCACACAGCTCGTAAAAATAAGGAGTTTGTTTTAATCCATGACCACACTTATCTGTTACACGTTTTACATGCCATGAATCTGTAGTGTCATGTACCCTCTTCTAACTATCGCTATTTATAATGGCTAATGGTGAAAAAGTTGAAATCCAATATCAAATGCATTCTGAAATTGAAAAATGGTGACTATTCGCAATCTAATTGAATTATATTATCTACCTTCTAATTAGATGCTTAAAAAATGATTTAATATCATCGAATTATTTAAGTTACTGCAGACCAATGAAGCGATAAATGATTATATAAACGTTATATCTAGCGTGCAAGATATGAATTGTTGCAATACCAACCAGCCAAATATAATTGCTTGATCTGGTTGCTCTATCTACTTTAATTTCATCTACTTATTTCATCATCTACTTTCATATTTACATGTGTTTTATAAACACTACACCTTATTTATTAGCTACTAGAATCTATTATACTTTGATTAAATATTTGTCATATCACCCATAAAAGCACTACATAACCCAAATGCATCCTAACAATATTGGGTTTGAGCTCACCATAGCAAAAGTGGTGTTGCTGTCTGTATCCATCATGTCTGAGGCCGCGTCGATGTTCGCTTGCGGGTCTATAGTCAAATCCTTAAAAAATAAAAATAAATAAATTAAAATCTAGATCACCCCAACACAATAAAATGAAATAATATACAGGAGAGGAGGGGACCTAAAATGGAGCCCTTGGGTACTCCATAGTCGAGTACTTCGAGTAGATCATTTGTACAGATTTACAAATTCTTACTTCGTAAGTGTAAAGTTTGGAGTTCCCTTGTGTAGTAAGTAAAGTTAAATTATACAGTGTGTATCAAAAAGGTGTGGTTAATCATTTAGGAATTGTAACATTGACGTGATGAAAGGTCTAATAAAAATCATAAAAACGTTCGTATTAATTTTCGAAAAATCTTGATTAGTCATAATATCATGGATGTCAGATCTAATAATATTTCTTGTCAATAAACTTATTGTAAGTTTACATATCTTATTTCTTATGGTATAACAGGACACAAATATTTTCAAAATTAGACTTTCTTATTAAACTGATTACTTTGTTAATATATGTATAGACAAAAACAGGACGCAGTTTATAAGATAACATTTGATTCTCAAGCGTCGCTACCCAACGCTTAAATAACGACCACAACTTCCTGTTACACCCTGCAAATTTAACTTTAAGTAGAAAATATATGCACGTGTAGTTATATAAATACATAGTAATTACATACATATAGGTTGTATATATAAAAATTAACCTCAATACAATAAACAGAAACGTTACGATTTAATTAAAATTCTTCTAGTATACCGTGTTAGAAAACGTTCTCAATAAAATCGACGTAGTAAGTATGAACGTAAATACATAGTAAGAAAATTAACTTTGAATTAGATGGTTGCTACTTTATATGGTAACATTTCGGTTTAAAGATACAAATAAGAAATCCGAAAACCCTAATACGACCTCAGAAATGCTTTATTGTACTTTCTTTCGTCATATAAACAGGTTCATTTATATTGACTCTACCTTCTCTTACGATACATATTTCCAATAATTCTGCTTCGAGATAGTACTACGGTCCAGACCTTTCATTTCAGATAAATACTGGAGTACCTTTTTATTTTTCTTCATGTTCTCTCTATGCATGTCAGAGCGCGACGCATAGTTGACTAGCGCGAACTCGAGCAGTGCCCCGAACACAAACGTGAGACAGACGCCCGTCCATACATCGATGGCCTTGGTGTAAGATACGGGCGGCAGCGATGCGTTGATGCCTGATGACTGAGTCGCCATCGTGAGCAGTGTCGTCACGCCTGTGACAAAAGAACAGATAAGGTCATCATTTCAGCCTAGAGCCATCCAATGATGACTCCCCCAAGGTTCTCTACACAGATCGATTTTAAGCCACCCGCATCCAAATGCTCCCTGCGATCTTAACAAGATCGTTGGTCCATCATCCTATCAACACTATCCGATCCTGCATCGAAATCCAGTTAGCAGTAAATAGTGGTGGATGGAGCGATCATTCTATGGAAAATATTTTGCATTAAATCTTATCCTTGCTGTGCGTATTTTAGTGCATCAATGAGATCTTTTTAAATATAAAATTGGCATTCCTATTCTGCATTGCTGTGTATAATAGAATGATACACACATCTTATATCTATTTGTAAATATGTATGTCTACTTGCACAAAAAGTGCTGCTGGCACTTAATATTTTATTCAATCCAAGGGACTAACAAGGCAATCAGATTATCGATATTGTGTAAATAGATTGTTCAGTTACCTATGCTGCGTATTGTTAATTATCGCTTGTCCCGTTGCCTCAAAGAACACGTTAAGCCCTTGGTCCCGGCTGTCGTAAACATCGTTGATAGACGTCGCGTCGGTACCTCTAAATAAACTGACATTAGTCTCAGCCATGGAATATCACTATCCCTTCGGGTTGTGAAGGTCAGATAGGCAGTCGCTCTCTGGAAATGGGATAACGCTAGGAGGATGATGAGTTACCTAGTGAAACTCTGGCAGGCACGGCTCCCTGGTCGAGCCAGAAAGACACCCAGGACACGATGACCAACATGCAGCATGGAATGTAGATCTGAATGAGGTAGTAACTGAACTCGCGCTTGAACAGCAAGTCCACCTTGAGGCAACTGTATTCACCTGAAACACAATTAGAAAAATCAGCATTGTCATCTTGTGGTTTCAAAGAAGTTTAAATTACCCCAAAACATCTTGGGAAAACTCACACAAGGTCGTCTGATCTCAAACTAGGCAGAGCTTTTGCTATGTACATAATTATATAGGTACATCACTCGCACTCAAACATTCGGAACGTAGGCTCGAAACATCAAATAATTTACAGATATAATGAAAAGGCGTGCCAAATTGGAGAGGCCTGGAGTACAAGCAGGTTGATTGTGCACGTTGATGATGCACTAAGAGGTAACAACAAAAAAGTTCGAGGCTTTGTAAGTCCGCTTCCAGAGTTTGAAACCTATTCCACTACTGCGAGGGGTGGCATATCCCAGGAGCAAGAACCTACATTACTGAACATTTTAACAAAATCTGTAACTTCCGTGAACAATCCAACATCCATCCCTCCATTCTCAAAATTTCGTATCCGGCATTTAATTAGGTTTACTCACCAGTATTGGTTTTACTGTTGCAATAGTCCGTAAGGAACTTCTCAAGGGTGAAACGAGGCAGGTGTAGGTTCTTCACAACCTGGACAGGGTCGCCTTCCTTCCATAGGAACACCAAGTCGTCAGTCGTCCAGCCATCTGACAAGCACGTAACGTTTCATTTTACTTAAATTAATTTAAAAATAAGTATTTTGGATGAATGAAAATTATGTATCCCTTCAATTTTTTTTTAAATCTATTCCTTTGTGAAAAGGTATAAAAGTATAAAATATCAAACATTTGATAAATCGAAATGCATGCGATAGAATATTTTCTATTTTTGTCTTGCACATAATATATTTAGATATTGCTGACAGCATTTTTATGTAAATGCAAAAAAACTAAACGATTTTGTGTTCTCCAATCCAAACATGTCATATCAACGAATCCATTTGTGAATTCCCATGATTCATAACTAGAGCAGCCATAATTAAATAAACACCTTTTTACAAAGCCAAGCTGGCGTTTGTTTACAACGGCCAAAATAAAATAGGCGGCACAGGAAGACTGCTGGTGTAAACAATATTCAAGGAAATGTAAACGGAATGTGCAAATTGTGATTTGCGGGTTATGTTAAATGTTTGAGCTTTGTACTTTTCCAGCATATTATGTATACAATAGCTGTGCCTTAATTCACATAGTGCAAGATTTAATATCAGTGACTGTTTGAACAACTTGTCTATTTCATCCCGTAGGGGTGGAATAATAACTGATATGTCTTTAGTCGTTCTTGAAATTACATGTTTCTAGCTTCAGTAATCTGTGATGATATGTAAGTCAGGGCTTCTCTTTTTAAACGGTTTTATTTTTATTTATAGAGTTACAATTTTGTAAAACAAGATAGGCAAATTGACACTAACCAGGAGAAAATATCAGAAGCAATAATGGCTCTTTTTCAATCTCGTTGATGTATTTTTACTCTTGTCATTTTCATTAGTCTAACGATTATTTGAAGAAATTAGTTTTCATACATTCGATCAAGGGGGTAGGAATGACAGGGTCATACATACATACATAGACTCACGCCTATTTCCCAGAGGGGTAGACAGAGACTACGGAACGCCATTTGCAACGATCCTGACATATCTCTCTTGCTTCATTCACTCCCATCAAATTTCTCACAGGACATGACAGGGTGAATGAAGCATGACATAAAGTAATAAAAGGACTGCACGAATGCCGTGGCGGTTAAAGCAGCCGCTTCGCTCGACATCAGTGCCGTCTAGAATTCTGGCAAGTGTTGTATGTGATCCTCACACGAGATAACAATTTGAGCGAGACACAAATTGTTTCTTCGAGCCTGGATGTGCTTTGTTTCCGATGATTGAATGTTTGTAGTATGGAAGAACACACACAATAAAAAAAGGTGATTAATCAAAACTACTCACAGCTGGCCATTCTCAGTGAGCAGGTCTGCTTATCCAAAGGGTACAACTTGAGATTCATGGGACAGGAGAGAGTGAGAGAGATTCGGATGCTGTACAGCACGTTCCCGTTGGGGAAGATACGGATGTAGACATTCGGCATGATGATGTTGTGGAAGTGGCCCTCCTTCTCGTTGGAGAAGAAGAGATCCGGCATCCATACCCTGTTAGCCTCAGTCAGGGTCAGGTACTTTAGACGACCTGCGAGTACAATATTGCGTTATAGAACGTACATTTACTTATAGAATTTTGCGCAATGATAAATTATAGTACGATGTTAACAGAAATCCGACTATAAAAGAAATTCGTGTAATAGATTGGACCAAATGGGACCAAAGAGAAAAATAATTTTAAATAAATGAAAATCTGACAATCTTTGTGAAATTACTCATGTTTTGAAGTTGAAGGTTGAAAATTAGCGTAAAATGATCTGCGTGAACTTATCTTACACTGATTTTGACGAGTATTTCCTAATACTAATATTTATGTAGCTGGTGTCAATCACGTTATAATGCAAAAATGCGTGATTGTAATTAAAAGGTGGCAATCAGAAGTAAAAATATACTCGAAAATTAAAGGTCCGATAAATATTTGTATATCCTACTGTTAATTCAATTAGTAACTTTTGTCAAGTAATTGTTCATCAAATCTTATACGTCTTACACAGTTAAATATTTATAAATTGTTACATACTTACATAGAATTTTCTGTGTTTATAAAACAATATAGAATAATTAAATAATAATGCGAAAAATGAGTCCTGCCATTTTGTAAATAATTCTCATTTGTTTTTTATTTTGAAGGACAAAGCTGCTTTTAATTAATTTATAACTGCTTTGTTCATTAGACTGTATTTGGCTAACGACTACCATTTATATCGAATATTTAAAAATCTTAGTACAAATGCATTTGTAAAACGTTAAAAACACCGTACCTTAAATTTATTAGAACGAATGTATCTATCATAAAACTAAGTTCAAAGTTCTGAATAATTATACTCAATTCTAAATGCTATATAAAAATTACATATTTATTTTTTGTTTAATTTGCAAACAAAACTTACCTCCCAAATTATTGAATTTGAGTCGTTCATCCAACCATTGTTCCCTGAACGTTAACTGAACAGAGTATTCCTGAAAGCATTACGTTCACATGTAGCAAAACTTTACAATTGTCACTAACGTACATTGAGATATTGTCAAACATTCCTTCACTATATTACTTTTCTCATAGTTAGATCCGTAAATTTTCTCGAATTAGTTAAATAATGCATTACCCTACTATGATGTACCCTGTTCAAATGTTCATTCACTCAAAGCTTGATTTATCAAAATATTCTAGGTTGTTTCTAACCAAATATAGGTTATTTCTATACAAAATAGTCTAAAATCTTTGCCTGGTATATAAATTCTGGGCTTTGCTTTATTTTGAAATTCTTTTAAACCCATTATTTTGACAATATTTCAATGTACCACCTATACCTACAGTGTCTAAACCACATCTCGTTCACTTCATAATGTCTGTAGCGTCTGTGCATCTAGAAGCTTTATTCGTCATCTCTTTTTTATCTTCTATTAGTTTATTTTTACGCACAAAGCTTTCGCTAATGATTTTATTTTACTAGTAAGCTTTTATATGATCTTGTTTGTGTCAATAAATCCTGTAATCAAATATCCTCTCAGAAATTTACTCAGCGTCTTGTTATGTATAAGATGAGGAGAGAAAAGACAAGATTTACGAAGGCTTATTGGCACAAAATTATTTACATTATTTATGTACACGTAGTTATAACTAAGGGAAAGGACGGTGTCGAAGGTTCACTCAATAATTAATTTGACATTAACGCACTAGGCACTAGAGGATCCCTCGACATCTCAGCAAGTCAAATGAATTATCGTACAGTAAAAGCTGGCAGATGCTTAAGAAATATTTGAATCATGCACACTCGAACATTTACTTTTGGACTCGAATGTACAATGTGATGTGCATGAGATTAATGGTTATGAATTTACAGATGGTTAGTTTGATGTGGTAATGAACCTAAACATATCGGGATGTTAGATGTGATCAATGAAGGCAATGAAGGCATGGACCCTACGAACCCCACTGGCCAAAATAAATCATCGTAATCCAAAAGTGAAGATTCGAGCGTCATCCGAGAGCAACATGCACAGAAGCGAAGCCCAGTAACAAACTTACCGTCCATAGCACTCGTTGAAGGAATGCTTTGAATTACCTTCATGCACAATCGGCCAGTATAACTAGAGCTACGTTACGTCTAGCTGTTGTTTGGGGTCGGGTGTCACATATTGGTGGCCAGCCACCGTTCCAAGCACGAAGCCGAGTGCGGGCGCGGCGGTAAGTCCCGATTACACAACACAAATTCACATGAACAAGACATATATATCAACAATTAATTATAATCAACGTACACGACCAAAATAGTTTTTATAATGTCCTCATATCTGCGTGAACTTAATATAAGAAGCATGATGAAATAAATATAAGGGTAATAAATAAAATGATGTGATGGTGTAGGGGTGCGGGCCCCGGGCCCCGTGTCGCGCTCGCCTACAAGCGTGGCCGATCTGTTCAGAAACATGACGTGTATTACAATACAATTGTTCTATAAAGGCGAATTGGTAAAATTGGTAAATTTTGTACGTATCTGTGCTGTGATACCGAAGCGGTTGGATTGCTGATTAACAATTTAGTGCACGCTACTTGTAGTGCCAATAGTCCATCTTTACGTGTTTGTACAGCTCGAGCCGCTCCTGTTGGAGGGAACTCTAAATCGTAACGAAAATTAAAATATAAATAAAACAAAATTAAAATAAGAAAATAATTTTGAGTAGGTAATTTAAATAATTTTGATTATTTAGTCAGATTAGTTTTATAATTTAGAGATTCAGATTATATATTTTTTAAATATAAACCAAATAAAATAAAAGTAAGTGCGCGGCGCCGCACCACTGGGAAATTTAGCGACAGTTAGTTATTTAAATATTTTACATTTAAGGGTAGGGGTTAAATGTAACATTTAGGGGAGGGAAATAATAACTGTGCACAAACAAGTAAAAGAAAAGAAAATCAATACAAATGAAAATAATAAACATAAAACGTAAAACACAACCACAATAATTTACGAATAGCTTGAGAATTTAGCGTAGTGCAAATATTGCCAAATATCCACGTTCATTGACTGCCAATTTTATTATAAACAGAGTTCATAATACATAAAACGTATCGGATAGGACTGCGTCCATTGCTGCCACCGCAACTCCTCGAACCATATAGACATCGCAACGACACAGCAATGGATGTAGCCATCCAAGGAGACATCCAAACTGTAGTTTATAATAAAAGTGTCACAAGTTACGTTTTATTCTGTCGGTTATGTGCAGCGACTCACCATTTTGTAATCATCTATTTTGCTGATGGACCGTAGATACATGTTGACATGGACTATCGTTGGCGCATAGCCTTAACGACAAAAAACAACATTTTAAACTTTGTTTGAACCGCTTCATATACACACACCTAACGACACTGTAGCATCGAGGTAAACGCAAGTTGATGAGAATGTTAGATGCTTAAAGATGTTTAATGAAGTGGAACTGAATCCCCAAAAAAAACAAATGAAAACGCTCAGTCCATTTCATTAAAGAAAGCTAATGCCCCATCAGATGAAATCATAAGGACAACCAGCCAGTCCAAAATTAAAGAAACAAAAACAAAATCTATAACGTCTAATAAAACTTGATACTATATTGTTATTTAGATTCAGACAATAAATAAAGCTAGGATTAACCATATTTGATGGTGATCTAAGAAGTGATAGACGCGATACTAAAAACGATTTTGGTCGTCAACACCAAACGGGATTAAAGAGAAATCGAAAGAAAAATTAAAGAATAAGGAAATAATGAAACATTACACATAGTGTCGGGTAAATCACTCCTACACAACAGGAGAGAGTTGCCCATTCATTTGACTTGTTTAACGCGTGAACGATACATTATACGATAGACTAGATGCGGCCCAGTCTGTCCTTATGTAACTTACCATTGTGACGTCATCGATCTTTGATATACTTCGGACAAATATATTGACGCTCACTACCGCTGGCCCATCTAAGTACCAAGCAAAATATACGATCATTACGCTATCAGTATGACATCTACTGCCTAACATCAGTTTTGAGATCGCGTTTTACTATCAACCATGTCTTTCGACTCACCTGTCACCTGCAAATTTATAATGTTACTCTATGTTCATGAATGATCCGACACACGATGGTCATACAAACGAACATAAATATAATAGTGATCGGAAAACAACTAATGTCTAACATCAAATGAAACGACATCGGGTCAAAACATTGAAAATAAAACGCAGCAAACAATTCTAATGTCGGCTTGTCAACGAGAATTTGTGTTAGTGTAATATAGAGCAGTATCTTTTAAATTATAAATAAAAATAGAAGTTGTTATATAAAACATATAAGAAGAAATAATGTTAATCTTGAAACATGATTATATATAAGAAGACAGAGTAACATATTTTATAAGGCCTATCGATACCAAAATAAGAATAAATAATACCTATGGACTTCTACGGTTCAGCTAAAACATATAACGTTAATAAGATTAGAAAACCAAACGTGCACATGGCACTTAGTATGGCAAGCGACCAAAAATATCGAATATACAGACATAAAACAGATTCAAAATTGAAACAATTATCTATCAATTACACAAATACAATTATTTTTGCTTGTGGGATTCGAACCCACAAAATTTAAGTATGTTGCACAAACCGTGCAGTAAAATTGGGGCGTATAAATATTAATGCCATTTAAGATATTTATGAAAGAACCATTTACATTTTATGATTATTTTACTTATCACAGTGCCGACAAAAACGCAATATCACGTTGGGGCAAGGAACAACGTCTTAGCGGCAAACGTGGCGTGCGCCGGAAATTAACATTTTGTTTCAGAAAGCTTCATGGTTTGCCTTGTTTAATTCAGATTTGTTTAGTTTGTACAGCGCTAAATACAGCTAAGCTCAATTTCCATTTAATACAAAAAGCTTTCATTTACAATTGCAACGGACTTTTCATTTATTCCTTTAATTACCATTGCAAGAAACACTGTCTTTGGTATTTTTAATTATATCTTTTCAACTATCTGTTTAACAACCCTCTGTCGCTTTTTAATAAATTTAATATTTACAAAGAACAGTCTAACTATATTTATGTAAGTTTACATATTTATGAAGGAAAGCACAATAATTAAAATACAGTCATACTATTTTAATGTCTTATTTACAGCTTACGAAACAGGCATATCTTACAAGTCATGAAGCGCTTTCAATTGTTACTTTTGCAATAATATTGCAAAGCTGCAAGCACTAAATGCAATTTTATATGAAACAGATTTGTTCAAGAACACACAACTAATGGCCAAAACTATTATTTGTGTTTATTTGTATATTTCTTAGACATTTATTCGTTTGCATCTGAAATAATTATGTTTAAAGTTTTCGAGATGATGTCTTTCTAGTCGTTTCATAGAAAATTTATTCTATCACCCTTGCCTAGACTTAGATTTGCTATTTGAAAATAATTGTTATCCAAAACGGCGGTATTAAGGGTTTTATTGTGCGAATTAAATAGAATATTACCCTCAATAGCTTTCAAATAATCGATTTCGATTGTTTGAATGAAAGTGTCAGGTTCAGAAGCTTATCGTTTTATCAATAAAAATCCCTGAATGGCAATTGAATGGCCTTTATTGTATGCAAATATAACTGCTTGCTTATTTAGATAGATTTATATTATCGGTTACTGATATTATCTATTTTTTCTTCTGTATTCACAATTAAACTAATTATTCTCTATGGTTGGAAATACGTCAAAGCATGTACTTGAATTGTCAGACATATTATAACGTTAGCATATATTTTTTTACCGGCGGTTCTCCAATGACATAATTTCCCACCATTATAATATTGACGTTACTTGTCGAATTGTTTTTTTTTAGGTCGCGTGTTTTGGTATCCCTATCGATTATTTAATAGCTCTGCAAATGTATCGTTGAGTAATATTTATAGAGATAGTGTCACGGAACGTGTAAATGGATAACTTTATAATGGCACTCTTTAATTTAATGTAACCCGCCCATTAAACCAGAGACAAATTGTCAACACAAAAAAAGAAGTTGAACCATAGACTGCATACATTGTTTCTATATTCCAAGTTCAAAAGAGTGGGTTAACTATTTAAAATTAAAATAGAGTTAAATTATATTTAATAAATACATATATAAATAACAAATAAAGGGAAACAAAATTAACAAGGCTGTTTTGGGATGCATGTCATAGCGAAAATTAAAATAACAATAGTTCACTTCATAAGTAGGCATTTTAAGGAATTAGAACCATAAGGCAATCTTGAATCTTTGCAGATGTATTTATTTCTTTTATTTTTATATAATTAAGTAATTTTACTGATTACCTAGATGTCTATTAATGTTAATTTTAAAACTGCGGTGACTTTTGCTTTAAGAAGAAACAACTTATAATCTAATTAGGCTGTTGTTTTTAGCATTATTTGTACCTTCATATTTTGTGACCAGTACTGTCTCTTCCTAATTTCATATTCAATCTATAATTTAAAAAGTTTCATACGTAGATTAGGTCCTAGTTCTAATTCCCCAAAACTCTGCCTGTAATATCAGAGAACACAACATATTAAATATAAACTTTTTAATTAAAACCAAAAACAATAGAACTGCTCTTTGTTTTACCGTAACACGCCCGCCCTCTTGCGGAGCGAGAACAAACTTAAATAGGCTGTAACATTTGTTTCTGATGTTTCACATTGTGAAGTCGGATAAAATCATCTATTAATAGAAGGTCCATATTAAATATAGAGACAATACCTAAGTAGCAACAAAATGTCTAAATGTAATCCTAGAAAAAGAATCGAAATTTGTGCAATTTTTTGTATGTGCCAATCAGCCGAACAAACAAAAAAAAAAGAAAAGAAAATAACGAAAAAGGTTCTGTTGGTAGTTCTGTTTCGTTCAAACAAACGCTACAACCTGATTGATCTGCTCCGTTAGCGTACAAACGACATCCACAACAATCTCAGTGTCTATCTCTTACTAACCATCTTTATGTCGCTAATAGTCGTTATACTGCGCACGAAGAGGTTTATATTAACTATTGCCGGTCCATCTGTTAACATGGTAAGAATACAAACACAATATCTGTTCTCTACTAATCTTTTAAAACAACCAAATCACCATGTGTCTGATACCTTCATCTTCGGTCGCTTAGAATGTCATCCTGTTCAAAACACGTCGAGAAATGTCAATCTATACTTATAGTCTAATTTTTATCATCACAATCTGTCCAATCAATCAACTATGAATCAATCAAATTTGAATTATGTTAATAACTTAATAATTTGCTCTAATTATCGAGAAATAACGTGTCTAGGTCAAATCGGTTTAATTTTAATGTACCTCAGTGAAACGGTTGACGTTTGCGTGTTCGTTAACAAATTAATAATTCAACGTGGGTACTGATACGTAGCTAATACGTGGCTGTATAGGTAAATTTATAATTTATTACATTTCATAGATTATCGGAAAGGTCGGTGACTACCGTCGCTTAAGTAATAGTTATTGAAAAGATGGTGTTGTGGGAAAAAAATATAAGCGCTGAAATAGAAAACCAATAAAATGTAGAACCGAGTGTACCTATAAAGATGACATTTCAGACTTATAAACTCTACAAAATAATATCAAAATACAGGACTAAAATATCATAACTTAAAAAAAACTCATGATTGTCACAAACTCCAACATGATACTTTTAGCGGTCGCTAAAATATATCAGTGAATATACATATTTCAACAATTTGTTTTTGGCAAACTGTTTTTTTCTAACTCCGTATACGTAAATTAATTTTAGGTCGATCTGAGGGTCTAGTACGAAACGTTTAGAAATTGTATGGAAATTGTTCCCGTCGACTAGGCTATCGTCACCGTGACAATCGAGTGCAAACTCGTACTAGACCCTCTGGTCTTAATAGAAGAGATGGAAGAAGACATATTACTACCAATGGTAAAGAAAAATTCGAAGGTTCGAAAAACATTTTTTTTAAATTAAATTTCAGTTGATCTGAACTCAATAGAAGAAGACATATTGATACTAATGGTGATGAATAATCCGATCCGTTGTGCCGTCAGGACATATGATTAAATTTATCGTCAGAAAATCATTATTACCTAAGGTATAAAATAATTTGCCGCACATCCCCAGATTGTGAATATTGTTATTGTACAAAAAACACAAAATGACAAATGATACCTGAGGGTGAAATAAAACAAGGAAATTAAATTACAGGGCTGCCGAAAAACATTTGACTTCATAAAACACAATGAAGTGAAAGAAAAACACATTTAGAAAGATGAATCAAATTCTGTATATCATCATGCCTTTTCTTCGAATTATGGATTATTCACGAATCTGATCGACAAAAATCCATTTAAGAATGAACTGAAAACGCAAATACGAAAATACTTTTTGGATATCAAATAGGAAAAGCGCCAGACATTGACAGCAGCACCAAATGTTTTGGAGGGAGAATGTTCTGAAATAAGTTCATTAATTAAACGCTTCTGTGGCTGGAATGTAAAGAAGACTTTTTGACAACAGCTTGAGAGTAAAGCCAGCCCTGAAATACTTGTTGTGATTAATGAAACCACATTTAAAACCGCTGGGGTCAATTCAATGTGCCACACGACATTTGGACAAAAGCGATCGCAGCTAGACGCCAGTGATTAATTTTATTTCGATTCACTATGGATATTGTTAAGAAACCTAGAAAGAAAACGACAATGATAAATTGTTGATACCATACATTTTATATGTACGAGTAAGCCGTAAAGACATTTTTCCTAAATCATATACTGTTGGTTCTAATTTTTGTATGCTTTATCGACATTAGAATGATTAATTGAAGCAAGTACGGTATCATATCATAAATTAAAATATCTTTGCCTTTGTTAAGAATTTAATTAGGAGGCTCTTAATAATGATATTTGATCATACATCACTGCGACATCGTTGCAAGAAAACAAATAAAGTAAGACGTCTTGTAGTCTTATAAATATGAATATTGAGATAACTTAAGACTGTTTGATTGAAGGCAATGTTCAACAAATATCTGCAAGCAAATTTTCCTGTAGTATAATAGTAATCAACAGAATATCCTGTTATTACTGCCAGTTATGTTATTTTCCAATTTCGTACTGAAAGGAATTCTTTAGAGCAATAAAAATAAACTGCAGGCCATACACACTAACAAGGCAAACGTGATGGATTGGATAAAACGATTTTAGAATTGATGAATTGGATGATAACAGCTTAGATTGTGATATTCACTTATCATATAATAGAGACCAAGAACGGCAGGGTATTCAATAAGGTTAAAATGATGCAGGAAATTTGCTTTGAAGTAATTGAAAGAATTTAAAGTAAGCCACAAATGCAGATGAACGTAAGACAATTTAATGGGATCATTCCATTTAACCACAAATGACAGAACATTGTCCTGTTGTCCAAAGTCTTGCATTAAAACATCAATTTACGTACAAGCTGTAATTTAACGAAGGGATACAATACTGCTATTGTAATTAGTACGAAAGAGTTCCATAAATCGATTATTATTGGATCGCTGTCGCTGTCATATTGTAATGAAACCTTTCTAATTGTTTTCCTATTATTGCCTGATAATAATGTGTTTTGTTCGTCTTTGTTTAATTATCTCTAACAAATATACATGGGCCACAAATTAAGCGTTATTGACAACTTAAACGACACATAATATATCTTTAATAAGTATGATCGGGAAAAATCCACTCACTAACTCGGATATTTTCCATTACGGTTCCCGCGTAAAGTTGTAAAAAGCGCGCAAATGATTTATGGTCTCCATAATGTACCTCTTTTGTTACAACGTGATCTTGTAGAAATTGCGAACATGATAGCACTTGAGAAACGCTTGAAGCTTTTTCGTGTAATTACAGATGATTTTCTTCAAGTATTTGCTGCTTTTTAAGAAGTATTTTGTATTTGATATCCATTTTTGTTGATAGCTCAAAGATGAGTAGGTCTTTTTGTGAGTCACGAAAGCTTTTCAAATAAACAATTTATTTGAAAGAACCTTTCGTAATGATTTTTTGTTAATTGTTGTTTAATTTGTAACAAATGTTTAGTAGCATCATTATGACTATTTTAATCCATTTTACTAATTGCTTCAGTTTTTAATTTTTCAGTACAACTTCAAAAAGTTTTACTCATCAAGTGCCCGTAATTAATTAATCAAAAGATTTTGACGACTTGGAGACCAATAATTATTCATTGCATTTTAGATAATACGTTTCTAACTATTTCGAATGTTCATTTCAGAGGCTCCGTCGTACCTTTGAACTATTACGTCATAAACGTTGAAAGCTTCTGTACAAAGATAATACCTATTAGACAATATATAAATTGTTAGGATGTTTTCTTTCCACGCCATCAGACATCAGCTAATGTGTTCCGACATGGCAGACAAACGACTTCCCCTCAACACACAAGATATTAGCTAAAAACCTTTCAACCAACCTTCTTGAGGCTTTGTATAAATATGAGAGTTGTTTCACAACAGAGCTCGAAGAACTTTGTGTGAAAATGTGCTGCAGATTACTTGGATTGAAATTCCAAAAATGAATTCAGTAATATTTATGATTTTGATTTTGTATTCAAAATATTGAGTAACCTACATATTTCTTGTACTATTTTGCCCTGATGTTAATAATTTAGCTGTCGTATATATAGGTACAGGCTATTAATATTTTTATAGATGTAAATTACCTATAGTAATTTAAAACCAATTGAATTTATAATATAAATAATTTAATCTATACTGCAAGATGGATTACCTCATAATTATACGATGCTTTTAACTTTATTATGAATTAACTTTAGACTACAAAACGTACGGCCACCGATGGACTAGAATGATTAGACACCGCGACTTTACCAGAAACTAAAATCAAAATTAGCAAAAGTGAACAAGAGGGAACACATGAAATGAATATTCACAGAAAACGAATATAATAAGGTAAAGAGCTTTGATGACCGACATGATACAATAAAAAGTTTACCGACCTATAGTCTAGATCAAGAAATAGTAAAGAAATATGTGATCAAAACACTGCCGAAAGAGACAGAAAAATTCATAAATAAAAACGATATTAGAAGAAGTTGAAGGTCAAAATCAATAGAACAATTTAGTAACATTATGTCCGCTATTATTTCAATGACATGTTGGAATGAATACTTCAGACTAAATATTTTGACTGCTTAGTTTACCTCAGTTAACATTCTTTAGAGCATGAATACTTACTACAGCATAGATATAAATATAAATAGTCACTTCTATTTCGCGAAAGACTTCGGCGAAATTAACATTTCCTATATTCTCATTACATATTTTACATTCCTTAGTTTGAGTAGCATCTCTCTAGAGAGATGCTCACTTTTGACCAACCTATAGCTGATTTGCAGAAAACGTTTTCTTAAGACTGCTTCTTCCGAGACACCTTTTCAAATTTGTATTATTTTAAAAATACTATAAAAATATTCTATCTATCCATCTACACGTAAAACCTGCGTCACATTGTGGTAGGCAGAAACTATGGAACACCAAATTCTCTTTTTCAAACACATCTCTTTCGCTGCCCCGACATTCATTATTATGTAAAATTCTAATATAATTGAAACCCCAACAGACTTTCAAATAGAATCTTTACGTACGTTTGTATGTTTCTTATTCTATTCAAAATATTATCAGACTTGAAAATGTGTTACATTATAAGTCTAATTACTAAGCATATAGGGCTAAGTTACACAAAGCAATGTTTTAGTTCTTTTTAGTTTGTTAGTTAGGCATTCTTACATAATTATTTTGGATCATTCTCATATGATTTTTCTTTTATATTTTCTCTTCCTTTAACAATGGTGGCTGAAGCGATAGCTTGTCTACTTATTAGACTATCCGTCGCAAATTTAAATATTACACGCACATCTTATTTGCAATTTTGGTTACGTCTTCTTCTGATATTTTAAATTTTATTGTTAATTTTAATACTTTTGACTCTTACGGAAGTCTATTTTTACCTTTCTATATTTTATGATAATTATAAGAAAACATATATTTAATTTAGATAATTTTCATCTACGTATCGTTCTAACTGCTCTGCATTGGTCAAAGATGTGGCGCCATACCTAAGTCATTAACATCCATCGTTACCACGTATTTATACTAGAATGCCTATGTCATCGATATGTTACTTTACAACTCGGTATACTGTGCCAAGCTTTTGAACACGAAAATCATAGTAATATTCGCGTTGACTCGATGAATGACGGATGGCGTCGAGAGCAGTTTAGTACAAACGACCTGTGACTCTGTTTGATGTGTCAATGTTGTAAACTCAGACAGAACTGAATTGTAAACATTATTTTTAAAATATGTTTTAGATATTTTGTAGTAGGTAAAACGTATGCGTGAAACTATAGATCAGTCTGATCTTCCTCAATTTATTTTAGACTACAATCCGTTCCATCTTTTAATCCGATAAAAAGCAGCATCCTGAAAATGCGTCTTATAATTATGTTTAGTTGGCAATTGCAACGTACAGTCTAATATTCTAATCAGCCCTACCATTAGTCATCTGGCAACATATATCAAAATAGTACTAAACTTATTACATTTACTGTAGTGCCAGAAACTGATAAAGCACCCTAACGTCTTGTGCCAAATATATTTTCAGAAATGGTATCAAAGCTACACGCGCCATAGAACAGATTTTGCACGCCATATTAAATTGAAACAGCTGTTTCTGCACTCTTGCCTCTCCCAAACAGTTTTATATTATCGCCATGTTTGTCAGAAATGTTAATGAGGTCATTAAAATTAAAATTAGGTGTTTAAATGATCCTTTTGTACTAATTAAGTTCAATTTTAATATTTAACTATGCTAGGCATGTTGTGTGGTCTAGTAGCACTGAAGTGCTTGTTTTGTTAAAATGCAGGCAAGCTGTAAACAGATTCAGGTACATTGTTATTCATCATCATCATCAGCCTTTAACAGTCCACTGCTGGACTAGGCCTCTCCTTTGAAAGGAGGAATTGGCCTGCTAGGTATACCACGCTGGCCAAACGGGTTGGTATAGGGTTTGTATCAAGTTTTCCTTCTCTTACAGTGCTGTTCTCTGCATAATATTCTCCCTCTGTCGGCTCTTACGACACCCATGGGATGAAACGGGGTGGTGGCAATCCGTATTCTTAATCCGTCACCACACGGACAAATTGTTATTAGGTACAATTAAATTAAAGCACAAATTAGATTTATTGAATCAGAATTAAGAGGAAATAGCAAAAGTTGCAGAGAAGCGCTTGGGAGAAACCTAGAAAATCAGAAGAATAAAATAATACGTAATAGATCTTTCTATTCCAAAATTCATAGAATGGAAAGGAATTGTAAAGCTGGTAGATCGGATTAAAACAAAGAGTTACTTTACGTAACTAAATAGTAATATTTGGTTAACTATTCTGAATAAATTCTTTAAAATTTTTCCAGACTTTAAGTGTCCCATTCATTAGTCTAGTATACTAATAGCTTTGTAAAACTTGGCATTCAAGTCGACAGCGATAAATGGCTGTCAAAATATGTTCGAGACTAGCATTTCAGTGTTGTGGTTAGTTAGACACTAAAATACGAATCACCTAGCCCTACTTCTAGTGCCTAGTCTGAAACTTTCAGTTACAGTGATTGATAATCATTAATTCATTCAAGTTCATTCACATTTGCAAATTTGAATGAACCGTAGGTACAATAAGATGAGTAAGTATAAGTCTTATTCCGTTCTATGCATAAACTATCTAATTGTACATATTTCTTAAAATTATTTGTGTTTTATATCAGTAGCCTTAAAAATTTAATAGATATCTTCTGTTTCAACATAATTGTACGATGTGTCAAAATGATATACCGCATTTTTGGAGAAGATTAGATTATTCCGCGGCCCGAATGAAGCGACGTGCTACGAAACTTTTTACAAATAATTTGACAGTGAAATTAGACTATGGTAAAATATTCGTAATAACAGTATTAGATCCAGTATCCGAAATGATTTAAATCTAGCCGTATGATAATCTCAGTATCGTTTTTTCAATAAATAATGCATATCATTCTTATTAACTTCTCTGAGTAGTAACCATCTCTAGAAGATTAATTTTAGTAGTTCCGAAGCAGATTTAATGCCTTTCTTACAATCGTATTAGCTTTGTCCTTTTAGTTTCTCTACTCTCAAACCCATTACCACCACCAATGTTTAGCTATATTCATAATTTACCTTTAAAACCTAGATTTTATCTTAGCAATATTCTATTTGTAACCTTAACCTCAGACCTAAGGCCAATATCCTATACTTCTTTCCCGTGCTATCGCTTCAGCCAGCCACTACGCCACGTGATCCCTACAGCGTATGATCGGACAAATGACGTACCAGTGCCATTGATGCCAGACGGCCGGATCCTGGCGTCGTATCGACCTGGACCCAGGATCTGGTCCAGGATTTGTTTCTCTTTCTCTCGGAAGTTTATCTTCCCACCATTCATGCATCTGTGGACAAGATTCAGTATTAATACTTAGTAAATAAATTAATGGTATAGAGATATGTGGTTGTTGAAAATAATGATGCAATAATCCTATGGTACAGAAAAATAACTGTTCTCACATCACACCAAAACACCATCTTTGAGGGGTGTTATCGTATCTTATAATTACAAAGGTACATTATATGTTTTGTAACATACTAATTCTATTATCTAATAATCCTCTATTCTATTAGCATATTACATTTCGACTCAATTTGATATATGTATAATAACTAGGAATTACATCCTAGTTATTAAACGTCGAAACGTCGCGCCTAATAGAAAGTATTTCACCTATAGGTAAATTATCACGCGATTGAGGCCATTGAATTGAAGTCCGTTACATAATATTACCAGAATTTACATGAAATTTATAACTAAACTATTTCTTACATTTAGGCACATTCAACTCTTGGTTTATGAGAAGAACATTGACAAACCGACAAAACCAATTACCAATTTTATACTTACTCACTTTATGTTAAAACTAAAATTGAATGAAAAAATAAAACAATTTATTTATGTACAGCCAAATCCAATTTGTTAACGCGTAATACTTTCTGTACTGTTAATAGTTAGTTTGACACAAACAAGAAAACTTCTACAGTTAAAGGATTATCGGTCTGTCCGTGAAATTCTGCGTCTGACACATTCAGGCTAACGATGATTGATCGCTACCTACGAAACAAGAAACATTCAGAACTACAGACGTAAAAAATAGATGAAATATGTTTGAAATGTAAATTATCGCGCGCTAATTTATTAAGTTTGCCGCGTTTTTGGAGCATTTGTTAGAGAACGTGTTTGAAACAATAATATTTGGAATTTATTTTGCGCATTGTTGTTAGAGAATAAATATCGCTGGTTTATTTATGCGTACCAAAATAGATAGCAGGTCAAATTAGGTTTAAACAAATGATGTATATACAGAGTGTAAAAAGACCCTTAACGAAAACTGAAATCCCATGTTGTACCAATCACTACGAACATGTTTTACTTCGGCACCATACCTGGGCAATTACTGGTTCAGGAGATATTGAGGCTCAAAGTTACTATGGATTTTTTCTAACTAGGTACAAAATCGATGCATTTACCCCGCCAATATGTTCTTTAGATGCCCTATGACTATGACCCCATGGAGAAGTAGGTATTGCGGGGATTGCACGCGCGCGCTTTTAATTTCCGTTTAAAAAATGTGAAAACTGAAAAAAAAAATCGTTTCCCAGGTATTATTTTTGGTTAGTAGGTATGACTTGGCATGATGTCCACAACGAGTAGACTTCGGCTTGGTGACGGGTCTTGTGACACCCTGTATAATATGTAAAAGCAGTTTTGAGCAGAAGACCAATAACTGGATGGATTAAGTAACGGCTACATTAATAATAAATTTAGCTGGTGTATGCATACAACTATTTCACAAAAGAATAAAAAGCACGTCCCTTTTTATTATCAAACAGTAACAACTCAAGAAAGTAGATCACTTAGTCAAGGATCACTACCTATCACTATGATATTTCCTGTTCTAATATAATTTTAAGTACCTATTATTTATGTATGTGTGTATGTATGTATGTATGTATGTATGTATGTATGTATGTATGTATGTATGTATGTATGTATAATTATTTATATATGTGTAGTATATTGTTATAATATTACATAAATGTATATATTTAAAGTATTTATCATCCTATTACTGGTACACTTACAACTACCATTTCATTCCTACCAATAATATCTCCATCCAAAGGTTGCCTGGTAGAAATCGCTGTTAGCGATAAGGCCGCCCTTTGTACTTTATTTATTATAAAATTCCTGTAAATGTTCTTTATAGTGTACAATAAAGTATTAAATAAATAAATAAATAAATAAAAAATCACAAACCCACTTTCTCACTTAAAACATTACTTTCTAGAGTTCATAATTATATCCGTATTATCTCTTTCCGTTGTCTTATAAAACTATGAACATTGTGACCCTTCACAACTCTCGGCACACGCACAGCAATAACAAGCTGATTTTAATACACATATGCACACCACCACATAATATCATGGAAAATCCAACACAAACTGACCCGAGATTGACTGATACATGTCTTGTCGGACAGAGGAAGGCTATAATAGCAACTTCTCATTATCTGAACATATACAGAGTGTCACAAGATCCATCACCAAGCCGAAGTCTACTCGTTTTGGACATCATGCCAAGTCATACTAAGCAAAAATAAAACTTGGGAAATGTTTTTTTTTTCAAATAATCACATTTTTTAAGCCGCAATTAAAATTGTGCGCGTACAATTTTCAAAATACCTACTTTTCCATGGGTGCATAGGACATCCATAGAATAGGTTGGCATCGTAATTGCATCGATTATGTACCTAATTACAAAAATCCCATAGTAACTTTGAGCCTCAATATCTCCTGAACCAGTAATTTCCCAGGTATGGTGCCGAAGTAAAAATGTTCGTAATGATTGTTATAATATGTGGTTTCAGTTTTCGTTAAGTGTCTTTTTACACTCTGTATACCTCTTGCGTTACTGACTGACTGACAGAACGTACAGTCGAACAACTTCCCGCTAGACCAACATAAGGGCGAAAATCACTCAGCAAGACATCGTCGCTTTCAGTGCTACTTTACACGCACATTGACACTCGTATACAAAACCAGTTTCTAGTGTGCCTCGACTCTTATGAGCAAGCCGAAGGATTTTTTTTCAAACTGGTCCAGCGCCGACTTCTTTGACTGTACGTGTTGGTCCTCCAAGCTAAGCAACGTATTTGAATATTCAGATTATAACTTAGAGAATTTCTTCTAGAATTGTTTTATGTGTAACTACGTGCTTGTTATATTCGTAGATAAATAAAGAAAAGCGCGCGAAATTTTGTGCCCATGGTTTAACTTTTAATGTTCCCTTGCGACATAGGATTTATGCCAAGCAAGATCTGCGTAGCTATGAAGCTAGTGAAACATACACGAATGTTCTTAAAAAGAAGTCATAGGTTTATTCTGTCTAGTAAATTGCATTCTAAATCTAAACAAACAAATAAATCCCTGATATCCCTAGCAATAAATCAGTTTGAGTGAAAATAAAACGTTTATTTAAACAGCTTGTCACTTGCGTTATGTTTTCCCGCCATTTGTTTTGACATGTCGGCGGAGGTGGCACTCATTAATTATATCGCTTTAATTATACGCTTAAATTAATTAAAGGTTGAATATATTTTATTCAAATATAGCTACTCAATTGCAGAACAGACGAAATTTGATTATCGAGACAGAAGATATGCTTTTACCCTTAGTAATTGTACAGTTTTTATATTTAGTAGACTAACAGACGGTAACATAAAGCGTGTTCTAAATTGAGATGTCTTTTTTTATTGATGCTGTTTGTGGTTTCCGTCGTTCAGTGGCTTGTCTCAGCTCCGTATGACATCACTGGCGACACACACTGTTCAAAGGCTTTAGTCTTGAGACGTTGCAGAATATCGTATTTGAAGATAAGTATAATTTGTAATAAATACAGACAAGAAACGGAACACCAAGGCAACAGATATCCGGATCGACGACTTGATATACTTTGGCTATGAATATGACACGCTATGAATGAGACCGGAGCAGTTTTACAGCGGTAAATGAAGTGCTTTTAGCAGCGATATAATGTAGGTATATGGACGATAGGAAGAGAAGGCGATACTGACACAATACTCATGTTTGAAAACAAAATAATCTAGGAATAAAAAGACTTCATTACAAAATAATGTTTTTTGTTTTCTAACAAACGACCGATAAAACATAATCTAGCATGTGGCAGAGTCGTTAGTTGAGCACAAATTTTTATTTATTTTTATAACAGTTTTATATGACTTAAGAGGATGGTAAAATCTAGATTAAAATAAAGTGTATCTTTACGAGATAATAGGCGTATTATGAAGAGTTTGCTGCACGAATGAGTGGGTGGAGACGAAATGTGTATAAATAAGTAATTTCACACTGCGCTGTAGAAGTGGACAGATTTATTGCGCTGTTTACTATGATATAGTACGATTAAGTAATGCCGTTGCATTTTTTGAAACTGTTTATTTATTTTGAAGAGTATTTAGATGCGTCGTAGTTGACGTGGGTTTTCTATTTCTGTTGTTAGTAGGAATTTGATAAATGTAACAAATTCCGATTGTTACTAAACGAATTCTGCGTCAGCGTCCACGTAGAGGACAACCAATTTCTGTCTTTTGACTTCAGGCTAGAAACTCATGTTTTTTTAATAACCGGCTTTTTATTTTTGTATAATCCGATCAATAATTGGTCTAGCAGAATTCTGTTCGATCAGACTGAATGTTAACCGAATAGAATTCTGTGCAAACAGCTTATATCGTTTTTTACGTGTTCTCCTATTCAGAGAGAGAGCCTTCCATGAGACTGAGATTGTTGTAGATAGGTCCATCGTGCAAAGCCAAAGCTTAATTAAGTACTTATTGTAAATATATTTAAAAGAGATTGTTAGAAAAAGAACAAAGGAAAAATAAATTATTTTAAAATGATAAACTAAGGCTTTCAGTAAGTTGATAACCGAAAATTCGCTTTTCACGTTATACATACATAAAATATACCTGTAATAATATATAATAACATACCTGAAATATATATACCTAAAATATACCTGTAATAATATATAATAACATACCTGAAATATAGCTTTTTTGTTATATTTGTTGAAAGTCCATATTTGTGAACATAGTGTTTTTGATAATATTTTATGGCACACAAAAGTGTAAGTACCATGCAGCAAACATGAATAGTGATCGTTATCTTTTATATTTGTGGTGCATTTATTTATAAAGCGATATCTAGATAACTAGCCTAGCGTGTATGTACCACCTATTGGATATTAGATTGTTACAAAATGATAATAGTTTAAAATAATATGAGCATGTCGTGAATTTTTAAACTAACCTTTTAAAATGGAGGACAGACACAATTTAAAGGGTATTTTTATTGTATGTGTATATCGATTTTCGTCCGTGTGGTGACGGATTAAGAATACGGATTGTCACCACCTCATATCATCCCATGGGTGTCGTAAGAGCAGACAGAGGGAGCATATTATGCAGAGAACAGCACTGTAAGAGAAGGAAAACTTGATAAAAACCCTATACCAACCCGTTTGACCAGCGTGGTATAGTAGGCCAATTCCTCCTTTCAAAGGAGAGGCCTAGTCCAGCAGTGGACTGTTAAAGGCTGATGATGATGATATGCATTAGCAAGAATAGGCGTATTTGTTGTCGTCTGATTTTTGGATAGTTGACTGGGCATAGTAAGCCACATCAATTTGTGCCTCATGGAGGTATTAGAGACTCAGTGTCGTCAAATATCTTATTAGGGGGCATTTCGCTGGATTACTGCCTCCGTGGTCCAGTGGATAGCGTATGCGACTGCTGATCGTAGGGTCCGGGAACGATTCCCGGGTCGGGAAAAAGTGCTACTGGGTTTTTGCGAATACTCAGTAGCAGCCCGGAGTCTGGTGATGTGCCCGGTAACAGCAATAAGCTCGCCCTCTATTACGTGGGACCTAAAAAATTATGGCGATATGTGGGCGTAATATTTACACCTCTGCCTACCCCTTCGGGGATACAGGCATGAGACGATAAATAAATAAAAAATAATCGCTGGATTACGGATTTCAGGCGGCATTGGCAGTCAGCCACTAGCCGTTCAATTTGCTCTCAAAATTACATCTCCTATAGGCAGAATTACTTGAGCACTGGTGCCTACAAACAGACACAAACAACACCCAACCTTATCTAGTCATAATGTACTGTTGCATGGCCTAAACCTACATACATACATACATAGTCTCACGCCTATATCCCCGAAGAGGTAGGCAGAGGTATATTGCTACACCCACTTTTCGCCAGATTTATTTTAGTCCCACGTAATAGGGGACGAGCCTATTGCCGCACCGGGCACATTACCAGACTCCGAGCTGCTACTGAGAATTTCCTAACGGAAAAACCCAATAACACTTTGCCCGACCCGGGGATCGAACCCGAGACCTCCCAATCCCACGCGCACATTTATGCCGCGAGACCAAAGAGGCAGTCTGCCCTAAACCTATCATAATAAATTAGTCTATTACATTTAAAAATATATCTTCAAATAAGATTGTTAGTTCTTGAGATAAGCGCGTTCAAACAAACTCGTCATCTTTATCATATTAGTTTAGATAGCAATACTTTTGGTCTGCATCAATACTCGTTTCGTTATATAAAACCGCGCGTTCCTCATAAATTATGTATATTGAATGTTTAAATCATGTATAATAGACTAATTTCATTAGTCATTCTTATCTATAATATATATCTTATACTAATATATCTGAGCTGAGCTGAATCTCAGGAACTACTGGTCCGATTTGAAAAATGCTGTCAGTGTTAGATAGCCCATTTATCGAGGAAGGCTATAGGTTATATATAACAGGGAGGCGAACCTTTATGCGTCAACTTGCCATTTTTTCTAAAAAATGTTTAAAGGGATAATTGACGTGCCATCAAATAATTTTAACTTTCTGATTATTTGGAAAATAATAAAAGTAAATACTATCAAAACTCTTTATTAAATATAGTAAACAAACGAGGTACGTTTTGGAATGTTTTTATTACACGCATAAATTAAATTACTGTAAAATTTGTGTGACTTCTGTTGCTGCAGGTTAGATGACATATAATTTATGTTAGGGTTGTAAGATGTTACTTTTAGCAAAATGCATGCTGAACTGGATTCATCGGTCAAACGGTTTCTAATCGAGTTTTTAATGTTATTGATCTCTGAAAATAATTACTCCCAGGCATAGGCAGATGAAAACATAGTTAAAATAGCATGAGCCAGGTTCTTCAAACAGTTCTATTTCATTTTTACACATGTTTTATGATCGGCGATGTGCCCAAAATATTGTGTCGCGTGCCATTGGTTCGCCTACCCTGCTATATAACATCACGCTATGAGCTACGGGAGCGGAGCAGTAGCCTTAAATAACGCGGGTGTAACCGCGGGCATCCTCCCTTAATATTATAAAGAGGAACGATTTATAGTATAGGTTTAGATTTATGATTTGCTCTGGTTTTGTATGTAATTCATGTAACATCATACACATAAATAAAATTGGAGTGTCTGTTTGTAATATTAAAATAACCGATTTTTACTAAATGCATATGGATGTATACACGGTACATACTGAAATGAATTTTTTTAGAATTTTTGTCTGTCTGTCTGTCTATCTGTCTGTCTGTCTGTTTGTTCTCGCTAATCTCTGGAACGGCTGTCCGATTTTGACGGGACTTTCACTGACGTATAGCTGATGTACCAAGGAGTAACGTAGGCTATAAATTAACCGGGTACGCGAAGTAGTTCCCTCAGGACGCGGGTGAAACTGCGGGAAACAGCTAAGTAGTAACTAATATGTACAAATTTTATAATATCTATTTGTATTGGCGTAACCAGTGTAACTGTATGCCTTAATTATTTAAAAAAAAATTGAATTGGATATATAGGTACATATACCTATGTTTGTTTTGTAAGTTGCCTGATACAGGCTTGTATAGTTTGGGGTTAGATGACTTTGAGCAAGTTGTCCTAAATCATTGGTATTCGTTTGTAATCAATACAAGTTACACCAGACAATACCATAATAGTATCATTTTAGAATTAGATTGGTGTTTTGTACAGGTTATGATTCAGTAGCATAGACTAGATATATTTTATTACACGGTAATAGAGCCTTACTGCTTTCAGCATGAATGGGCCGGCTCGACCGGGGAAGTACCACCCTCGCACAGAAAATCGACCTAACAGTACTTAAACTGTTGCGTTTCGTTCGGTGAGTGAGAGTGCCGGAGGCCCTATACCCTATTCCCTCTCCCTCATCCCACTCCTTATCCTATCCCTTTTCCCAACCCCAACGGGCGGCAACGCACTTGTGAATCCTGTGGTTTTACTCGTGTTCATGGGCGGCGGTAATTGCTTACCATCAGGCGATCCGTCTGCTCGTTTGCCGCCTATTACTATAAAAAAAAAACTGATTTTAAGCTACGTCTAAGTTCCAACCATCAAGTCTTGCTGAAATTAAATGAAATCGCATAACGCATTGCTGCCAGATGCTAGTGCGTTTAGGCTCTTTAACAAATTTTGATTTATTATGTATTTCGATAAAAACCAACAGATCTATTTGTAGTAGATGAAGATATTCCATTTTAATGTATATTTACGTCTACGCCTACTAAAGAGATATAAAATATGTTTATTGTCTATATCTCGTAGATCCATTAGGACGGAGTGCTCCCTACTTCACCGGAAGTGCCGCCATTACGAGTTATAAAACAATTTACTTTGGCTAATAAATTGCCGTCTCAATACCTACACGTTTAGTAACAGCTCCTATCTTATATCTATGACATTTATACGTGTGAAAATGTATAATTATTGGAACTTGGACAATACATATATTAGACTGCACGGTTGGCGTAGTGGTTTAAGCGGCCGCCTTGTCGCTAATTGACACTGCGCTGTGTGTTGTGGGTTCGATCCCCACACGAGACAACACTTTGTGTGATCCATAAATTGTTGTTTCGAGTCTGGGTGTTCATTGTGTCCGTTGGTTGTATGTTTGTAAAGTCCCCCGCGACACAGGATTTATTCCTAGTGCGGGAATCGTCTTTAAAAAAATATATTTATGGAACTTCTTAATGTCTGAGTGATTCTCTATCACCTACTTCTCCGCCTTTCTTGGGGTCAGTTGGGATGATGAAAAGATAATATTACAGTATGGCGTACTTAAACGATTAATCATCGTCTTCAGTTTAGTTAAACTTTCAACCGGGCTCCATACAATGGTAGAGTTTTCTAGAAAAAATGGCCATGTGTATTACCGGCACCAATTATTATATTATATTAGGGCGGAAGTAGGTCTAACTCACACTTTTATTTATCAATGACTTAGACTTACTTCTACTCTCTGCATCAGCGTCCGATGCAGAGTTTGGCGAATGGTCATAGGTGTAGCGCAGGTCGTGCAGATCCCTAGGACAAGGCTGGTGGATTATCCTTCCCGAGGTTGCCGCCCGTTGTTGGTCTGGTTCCATAAGAAACAGACGTAACCAAAACCTCCAGCCGCCACACACATACAGCGTGCAGACACACTCAAAAACACGCGCGCAAGCAGACACATTCACCTATACCCACACACTTATACACGCACAATAACACACATACACACACCTACACACTCTTGCATGGACGCACACACACACGCATCTAAACACCACTTCAAACACTCACACACATACACAAACACATACTCAACACAGACTCATACCAACAAAATTATCATGGAGGTGAAACAAAACAGTATCGTACCCCAGGAGGGTACCAGCGTCCGTGACGCTGGAGAATCCCTCTCTGCACCATCGTGTGCAGGCTGCCCCACGTATTCTGGGGGGGGGCAATGTTTCACAAAGCCGAGAGAGAGACACATTAAATCTGCACGACCTGGCCAACGCCATGCCTCGTGCAACCCACACTTCGTCCACTACCTGGAACATCGCTCCGCGTCGAGCAAACGCACGCCAAAAGGCGGACGTTGACTCCGCGTCGACTGCGAATCCAGGTAGTCGTAGACGAGGCGGTAAACGCTACCGCCGTTACAAACGCTCACGTGAGCAAACAACACAGTCGGGTGTTAGCGCATCGAATAAATCGGCTAGCGCACTCCCGACTACGACCACGACGGCTGGTAAAAACAACCAGCGCGGCGACCAAACCTCGACCGGTGGAGCGGACGTTCCGCCCCGGACGACGCAGCCGGACGGTTGTGTTGCGCCGCTGACGGCGGGAGGCGCGACTGTAATAACAGACAGCGCACTCCCGCCTGCGCGCGGCGCACCAACCACGGCTGCTCCCGGGGCGCCCCGCCGCGCTCCTCCGGTGGGGATTGGTAACGCTGCGCAGCCGTCGTGTAGAAACAAGGAGCCGCGCCACAAACGCGGCCCAAAAAGACGCGATCCGGCGCCACCAGGACATCCCACTCCGACACCAAGCACGAAGAGGGATCGCCCTGAGGACTCTACACCACCCAGCGCCGGGTCAAAACGGGCGAAAACAGACGCCACACCCAAGAGCGGTAAGAGCTACGCAGACGCGACAAACTCGCAGCTGATGGTAGCCATCGCTACCACCCCCGCCACGGACCTGACGGTGGAACAGGCGAGGCAGCTCGAACTCTCAATTGAAGAGAGTATAGTTGAAACTGCCTTCGCCACACCGCCCAATAATGGGCCGGCA
Organism: Euclidia mi; assembly: GCA_944739405.2. Lineage (NCBI taxonomy): Eukaryota > Metazoa > Arthropoda > Insecta > Lepidoptera > Erebidae > Euclidia > Euclidia mi. The sequence goes on from OX123204.2 coordinate 2,780,598, forward strand.
CTCGCACCTTCCTTTAGGGGCAAACCTCTTGCAGTGGAGGGTGTCCTGAAGTTATGGTGCGAGAACGAACACTCACTAACGTGGCTCAAAAACGCAGTAGCCAAACTAAGATCGCCGATTGAGGGGACCAGGCTGGTCGCCATCAGGCAGTCAGACTTAGCGAAGCACGTACGCGCAGCGCTGTGGCTGCCGAGGACGATCACCATGGAGCTACCTAAGATCCACCATCTCCTCATTGCCCAAAACCCCTGGTACGCCGTACAAACGTGGCAATTGTACGGCGCATCCTTGCAGGAGCACGGCGTGTACCTTACCTTGGGCATCCCGGAACCCGAGATCCCCAAGATCACGGGACGCGGCCGTCGGGTTTCCTTCTTCGCTGGCAGCGTGTACGTAATGTTCCATGCTTCCAGCGGGGGGGAGAGCTCGGCGGCTGTAGGGCCCAAGGAGACGCCGAGTGAAGGTAAGGACACAACGGGACGAGCTGTACCAGCCATCCCAAGCACCTCGGGCATAGCCCGTATTACACCGGCGCCCGCAGCGACTATACAACAACCCACCGCTGCGACGGACGCAAAAGACGAGCACGACTCGTCTGACGGGGAGTCTATGGACAGCAATGTCCTCGATTCTTCGTCAGACTAGAGTCATACAAACTAACCTCCAGCATAAACAAATTGCAACGGCTACCCTACGCAGGCTGCTGGAGGTTAATCAACAGACAATAGCCCTAATCCAGGAGCCGTGGATTAGAGGCGACAACATATGTGGTCTAAACAACATCGGAGGTAAGCTACTGCACAACTGTAGTATCTTCTTGGGTTTACGCGAATGTTACACATTGAAATTAAACTACAGTTTACGGATTTTATCGCGTTGTATTGGTTTCACTAAGTTATTACATTTGAAACTAAAGATCTAGAAACTATATTTTTAATTTATTACTAGCCGACGTTTCGAATTCTTTACAGAATTCATGTTCACGGCAGACTGAGGTGATATTTGTCTTTTTCTTGAATGTATAAGTTATCTCAAAGTACCCGAACATTTTTCAACTACTGGTGTTACTATTTACGCAGAATGAGCTCACAGTGTCCTTAGGTCTTCTGGTGACTTTGTCCTTCTTGGGTTTCATTAGTCTTATGACAGGGTCCCAAGCTGGAGGAACATTCCAACCATCTTCCCTATTGAAATTAGGGTGTTTTTTAATTTCAATAGCCTCTCATATCATCCTTGGAAGAAAACGGTGTTCTTTTGCGAGTATCTGTGGTTCATCAAATCGCAGGTAGTGGTTGGGTCCTTGTTCCACATGTTCACACACAGCAGACTTTGTTGAGCGTTTATGTTTTATGTCAGCTATATGTTCTTTGAGTCGAATGCCTATGCTTCTCTTGGTTTGTCCAATGTATGAGAGCCCACATTCACAGTCAATTTTGTAGACACCGGCCTCTTGCAAGGGTAACTGACACTTGACAGATGGTAATAATTGACTGATCTTCGTTGGCGGCTTGTAGTAAGTTTTGATAGAAGCTCGCTTCAAGATGTAGCCAATTTTGTCGGTCACGCCCTTGATGTATGGGAGGACAGCAGGTTGTCTTTCTACTGTGGCTGGTTTTTCTTTCTTCTGGGATCTGTGACAGTGGCGCGGCGGTCGGAGCTTGTTGTCTTGCAGAACTTGCCTGACATGTTGAAGCTCAGCGTCCAGGTGTTTCTTGTCACAGATCCCGCGGGCTCTCTGAAACAGAGACATTCCTACAATAGCTAACTGTTTAGGATGGTGGTGAGATTCACCGTTTAAGTACCTATTTGTATGGGTCTTTTTCCTATACACAGTATGGCTTAAGGAGTTGTTTTTATTCCTGATGACAAGTACATCTAAGAAAGCTAAAGACTTGTTTGCCTCTAATTCCATTGTGAATTGTATTTGGTTATTAATAGAATTAAGATGGTTTAGGAAAGCATTAACACTATCTGTTGGTAAAATTGTGAAAGTGTCATCTACATACCGCTTGTAGAACCTCGGTGTGATGGTGGCAGTCTGCAGGGCTCGCGCCTCGAAGTCCTCCATGAAGATGTCAGCGACAACAGGCGATACTGGAGAGCCCATTGCTACACCGTCTACTTGTATGTAGTATTTCTTGTCCCATAACAGATAGCCTGTTGTCAGGCAGTGTTTGAGTATTTCTGCATATTCCTCAGGCATGTTGTTTTCCGTCAGCTTCCTTCTAGTAATTTAAGTACATGACTGTGTAGAAATTACTAGAAGGAAGCTATTGATAGTGTAGTGAAGGAAGATATAGATAGTGTTAATGCTTTCCTAAACCATCTTAATTCTATTAATAACCAAATACAATTCACAATGGAATTAGAGGCAAACAAGTCTTTAGCTTTCTTAGATGTACTTGTCATCAGGAATAAAAACAACTCCTTAAGCCATACTGTGTATAGGAAAAAGACCCATACAAATAGGTACTTAAACGGTGAATCTCACCACCATCCTAAACAGTTAGCTACTGTAGGAATGTCTCTGTTTCAGAGAGCCCGCGGGATCTGTGACAAGAAACACCTGGACGCTGAGCTTCAACATGACAGGCAAGTTCTGCAAGACAACAAGCTCCGACCGCCGCGCCACTGTCACAGATCCCAGAAGAAAGAAAAACCAGCCACAGTAGAAAGACAACCTGCTGTCCTCCCGTACATCAAGGGCGTGACCGACAAAATTGGCTTCATCTTGAAGCGAGCTTCTATCAAAACTTACTACAAGCCGCCAACGAAGATCAGTCAATTATTACCATCTGTCAAGTGTCAGTTACCCTTGCAAGAGGCCGGTGTCTACAAAATTGACTGTGAATGTGGGCTCTCATACATTGGACAAACCAAGAGAAGCATAGGCATTCGACTCAAAGAACATATAGCTGACATAAAACATAAACGCTCAACAAAGTCTGCTGTGTGTGAACATGTGGAACAAGGACCCAACCACTACCTGCGATTTGATGAACCACAGATACTCGCAAAAGAACACCGTTTTCTTCCAAGGATGATATGAGAGGCTATTGAAATTAAAAAACACCCTAATTTCAATAGGGAAGATGGTTGGAATGTTCCTCCAGCTTGGGACCCTGTCATAAGGCTAATGAAACCCAAGAAGGACAAAGTCACCAGAAGACCTAAGGACACTGTGAGCTCATTCTGCGTAAATAGTAACACCAGTAGTTGAAAAATGTTCGGGTACTTTGAGATAACTTATACATTCAAGAAAAAGACAAATATCACCTCAGTCTGCCGTGAACATGAATTCTGTAAAGAATTCGAAACGTCGGCTAGTAATAAATTAAAAATATAGTTTCTAGATCTTTAGTTTCAAATGTAATAACTTAGTGAAACCAATACAACGCGATAAAATCCGTAAACTGTAGTTTAATTTCAATACTGCACAACTGCTCGGTCACTAAACCGAGAACATGCATATACATTACCCGAACAATACCAGCACTGTTGCTAACCAACTTCTGTTCTAGAGACCTCACTGCCGTAGGACTCCAAACAGGGCCCAACAAACAGATGTTAGTACTAGCTTCGGTCTACATGCCTGGCGATGAGGACATCCCATCAAAAGAGCTGGCCGAGCTGGTGCAGCACTGCGAGGACCACGGCTGGCAGGTAATCATCTCGGCGGACGCAAACGCGCACCATCCGCTGTGGGGAAGCCCCGACGCAAACAGACGAGGTGAGATCTTGACTGAATACATCTTTTCAACAAATCTATCTGTAGTTAACAACGGTTCGGAGCCCACCTTTGTTAGCTCCAGATATCAAACCATAGTAGACATAACGCTAGCATCGGATGGGCCGCGGAACTTGTCACAAACTGGCATGTGTCCGCTGAGCCATCCTTCGCAGACCACAGACGAATCTGCTATGACATACGTGTGCAAGAGAACGTCCAACAACCTAGGCGCAACCGTCGCAGAACCAACATCGCGAAATACAAGACGATTCTCGTATCACAGGTAGACAAATCCTATTTTAAGGACATGTCGACCAGCACTGACAACATAGAACATAACACCAACTTACTAACAGAATGTATACAAACAAGTTATCAGCAAGCCTGTGCACCCACACTCCCAAAGTCGTCTAGCAAAACCCAGTGGTGGGGATGAGAACTAGAGGGACTCAGGCAAAACCTGAGGAAACTCTTTAACAGGGCTAAAAACACGAGAATGGAAGCAGACTGGCTCAAATACAAAGAAGCCCAGTCACACTACAAGAAACGCATAAGATTCCGCAGAGGCGAGTCCTGGCGGCGTTTCTGTAGCGGTATAAACACCACGAATGAAGCAGCCAGGGTGAAAAAGATCTTGTCTCAGGACAGCAACAAAACCCTTGGCGCCATTAAAAAGCAAGACGGAACCTACGCAACTACGGACGCTGAAATAAGCCAAGTGCTAATTGAAACTCACTTCCCAGGTTGTGAAGTAACCAATGACCGTCTGTGGGACGAGTCAGACTACCTCCGTGAGGGCGCATTACTGCGCAATCCACTACACCCACATCAACACGCCTACAGAAGTGGCAGGTCAACTGAATCGGCGCTGCATTCCGTTGTGGGAACCATTGAAACAGCGCTCACCAACAAGTTAATGACACTGGGGGCCTTCATTGACATAGAAGGTGCCTTTGACAAAACTAAGTTCAACAGTATCAGCCGGGCCCTCGAAAAGTTCGGAGTTGAGCAAACCCTTAGTGGCTGGATTGATCAACTGCTGAAACAGAGGGCAATAAAATTCACGGTAAACTCCACCACAAGGGGCATAGTTGCAAAAGGCTGCCCACAGGGAGGTGTACTCTCACCCCTGTTGTGGAACATTGTGATGGATGAACTGTTACGGAACTTAAACGACAGACGATTCTTCACGGTCGGCTATGCAGACGACATCACCATCCTGATCAAAGGTGACTCAGAAGACACGATCCGAAATCGGATGCAAGCAGCCATCAGGATCATGGAGGAATGGTGCAACCAACATGAACTGACGGTTAACCCCAACAAAACGGAGCTAGTACTTTTCACCAACAAAAGGAAAACCCATATGTGCAAAACACCAAAACTCTTTGGAACGGAGCTTACCCTATCGAATGAAGTCAAGTACTTGGGCGTAATACTTGACCATAAGCTAAACTGGGGCAAGCACATCAGCACAAAAACAACAAAAGCATGCACAATCTTCTGGCAATGTCGGAGAATCATAGGCAAAAAATGGGGTCTCAAACCATCAATTACCCTGTGGATCTACACTGCCATTATACGCCCCATGCTTACGTATGGTGCAGTAGTGTGGTGGCCACGCACGCAACTAAGCACAATCACAAAAAAGCTACAGAGCCTTCAACGCCTAGCCTGCTTGGCCACAACAGGCTGCATGAAGAGCACCCCAACAGCCGCCTTGGAGATACTACTGGACCTAAGACCGCTGCACCTAATGATCCAGCAGGAAGCTGGCGCTGCAGCAATCCGTCTAGACAAGCTCGGGCTATGGAGAAAGGATGATCGAATTACTCACGCACGCCTAAAAGGGACCTTAACCAAAGAGATCCCGATGCTAGAGGCCGCTTGCGATCTCATCCCTAAAACTTTTGTCTTTGACAAAAAATATCGCATCCAATTGCAGGAGGAACACAAAGACTGCTCTGGTATACACGAAGTCAGAGTATACACAGACGGCTCAAAAACGAAGTATGGGACGGGTGCGGGCGTATTCTCCCATGACTTAAACATCAACATTTCAACATCCCTTGGCACCCATAACACCATATTCCAAGCCGAGTGTGTTGGGATAACAAGAGCCGCAACAGCAATCGCGTCTAGGAACGTAAGTGACCTGTCTATACGCATTATCACGGACAGTGCCTCTGTACTACAAGCTCTCGGCAGCAACTGCTTTAACAGCGGCCTAATCATGGAATGCCACCTAGAGCTGCAAAAGATTGCAGAGAAGAATCGGGTTACGCTGCAATGGATTAAAGGCCACAGCAACTCCGCAGGCAATGACGCCGCAGACCAACTGGCACGGCAAGGATCGGACACAATGATAATGGGACCCGAGCCGATTGTACCGATACCAGCAAGCCAAATCAAAACGTGGCTACGTGAGAGAACCGCACATGAACACGAAAAACAGTGGGCAAACATAAAAGAATGCAGACAAACAAAAGATGCCATCCTCTGCTTGAACAAGCGACTCTCACACAAGCTGCTGCATTCTAATAGGAAAACACTAAAGCATCTGACGGGCATAATAATAACCGGCCACTGTCCACTCAACAAGCACCTATTCAACATAGGCGTTACGGACAGCCCACTGTGCAGGGGCTGTATGGAAACCGAAGAAACACCTGCTCACGTCATTCTGCACTGTGCAAGTGTGAGCGATCAACGGGCAAAGCTGCTGAACAACCCCAGAACCATGAATGAAGCTTTAAACGACACCAGCCAACTAATGGGTTTCTGGAAGGAACTAAGGTGGTATGAGTAGTCGGCGTCAATGAAGTCGCCACATACGCACAATGGCCCAAATAAGTGGCTAAGTGCGGAAAACCCACAACCAACTAACTAACTAACTAACCGGCACCAATTTGCAAGTAGGCCTAAGAATTTGTTTTTTTTTATTGTAATAGGCGGCAAACGAGCAGGCGGATCGCCTGATGGTAAGCAATTACCGCCGCCCATGGACACAAGCAACACCACAGATGGCATAAGTGCGTTGCCGCCCTTTGGGGTTGGGAAAAGGGATAGGATAAGGAGTGGTATTAAGGAGAAGGAATAGGGAATAGGGCCTCCGGCACTCTCACTCTCCGAACGAAACGCAACAGGTTAGGTACTTTACGTCGATTTTCTGTGAGAGGGTAGCACTTCCCCGGTCGAGCCGGCCCATTCATGCTGAAATCAGCAAGGCTCTACTACCGTGTAGTTTACGAGATCTATTTATAGTCTTCTGTAAATGTTACTCAACGGTCGAGGCATTGGCCATAAATCGGTTCGTAAAACAGACAGTTCACTTACTCTGTAAGGTGTGTGAAGAACAACACGAGCAATACGAGGAGGGCGCATGATGGCCGCGGGATGTCCATCCTCCGTCTGAAACAAAACACATCCATTATACACTGTACATAAGTGCCACTATCCCATCAAACAATTTGGCCTGATTGACAAAGGAAACCCTCGGGACAATGCCCTGTCAACACAGTTCGCGAATAAAAGACATATGTGGTGTATGTTCTTGCGTGGGATCGACATGTGTCGAAGTCTGGGATAATAATAGATGTATTGAGTACGTTACAAATAGTAAGTCTCAGTAGAATACGCAACAATAGATTTTCATTTTCTGATCCATCTGATTTCCATGTAGGTTTCCTCTCGAGATAAAACGAGGTAATGCAGTGTTCAAAATTGGAACAAGAGTATGCATGTTTTCAGTCTATCTATAAAATAACTACCTACTTAGACAACAGGCTTTTGCGCCCACGTAATTTACCTTTATTTTTATACCATATCGGTTTTTGTGGCATTTGTTTTAGCCTATAAATTCAATTGTTTAGCTTAGAGACCTTTTCAAATCTGAACAATTAGACACTTTTTTCCGACTTTTGGCATTTGTGTCGCATGTAAATTTCATGTTGCCCATATTCACATTGTAGATATACTAAGTAGGTATGTATATTTGGTGTGTACACTAGCCGGCCAGCCGTAAATATCGAACACGCCTGGAAAACCTTGTATGTACTTTAGAGCATAGCAACCGCGCTGTGACACTGTACCTAATAGAGCCAACGCGGGAAACACGTGAATACCTAATTTAAAAGTTTTAACAGCATTTCACCAGTCTGTGGCTGCAACGCATTTCCGACATAAAACCACGGCATAAAGAGTTAAAATAAATAACCACGATACAAAATTACATTACAAACGTGTCGAAACATGCTGTGGTTTTCCTCTCACCGCGATATTAACTTTGAAAAGTTGATGAAAATGGACGCTCAAATGTCAAAGTTCGCAGCGCCATTTTAGCGTCCATTTTTTGGCCACGGAATTTTCGTTCAGCCAAAGGTATAGGTCGGTTCAGTATATCTGTATAATCTATGGGTCGGTTCACGAAAGAAATGGCGGCCGTCGCGCATATGTACATTCGCGCACCAATGGCGTGGCTCCATTCTTGATTATTTCTTGACGCATTTAGGGAATGCGTCAAGAACGGAGTCACACCATTGGCATTCCACCCGCGCCTCACCCCGCACCTCCACGGAGACCTAAAAAATGATTTCTGCGCAGTGGTCATCTTTCGTGAACCGACCTATACTAAAGATAAGAAATGCATTTAACGATGGGTGACGGTGTTAGGTATTCAGCTTAGAATTTGAGGTGAGCCTATTTTTTTTCATGACATAATTACGGATAGCATTGTGGGTCAGTAGGAGAATTTGCTCTACTAAACCATTTTGGCCAGACGGGTTGGCAACTTGGCACAGAGTTTGATGTAGAATTTTCCATCTCTTCTTATGAATCTTATGGAAACTATTTGCTTCGTGTTTTAACCTTAATCGCCTCTTACCACAGGCACGGAGTGAAATACGGTTGTAACCAAAGATATATAACAACTAAAAACAAACAACAACAACAAACTAAAAAAAAAAAAAAAAAAAAATATTAAAAACTAAAATCTATAGATACGTTGCCCGCACACTGAAATAAAGGCAATTGCCGCCATTGCGTTTAGTTACGCGCGAACCTGTGTTGTGATAGTACGCTCCGTAACAATAATTTGTGTGTAAGAATTTAAAAAACAACTAACATTATCTCTCTCTAACAACAGGTGTCCCGTATACTTAGTAGTACCTAATATTTATTTAGGTACTTCCTCTTCCTTTATTCATATTACTTATTTTATTTGGTATTTGTAGCCGTTTTTCAGAGCCGCTTTTGGGAGTATGGCGCGTCTATATTATAATACGTCATTGGTTGTAACATTGTATTTTGAAATGCGTTCGACAATAATTATTTCTATTAAAATATAAAAATATATAAGTATAGAAAATGACAACTCAATCTAAATCTACTACCAATTACAACCAAATTAATGTTGTTAATATTATGAATATTAATTTCATGCTTATACCTAACGTTATTTACAGCACATGTCTTCATCATCTCCAGTCACTTCGCAACGACGACGCGACGCCGTGCGGAATGTAGTGGGATTAAAATAATGTGAGGTAGAATAGAGTAATGTTAGCCCTCCGTAATAATGTATAATATAAATATTACATACATACATACATAGACTCACGCCTGTTTCCCCGAAGGGGTAGGCAGAGGCAGATTAAACGCCCACCTTTCGCCAGTGTTTTGATCCCACGTAATAGGTGGCGAGCCTATTGCCGCTTATTGGGACATTTTGTTTGCCAGAGCCTCGTCCGTTGATCGGCAGGTGCACCACTTGCAGGTGAGGTTGGCTTGGGACCCTAAGTTCTTGGTGGGAACCCTATGCACCCTATAAATATTATTATCCTGAATATTAAAATTTTATTTGGCTATACGTGTAGACTTTCAAAATATTCTTATATAATTGAACCATTAGAAGTTACTTTTGTACCTTAAAACAGACGCAGTATATTTATAGGTGTCAATTAATAAACTTACTTTTAAATTGTTTTCCAGCAAAACCACTGAACCATTCATTCCGAAGAAATGAGTATTTCTTTAAACATAAGACTTCCTTTGGTTTCCTAAACTACATGCCGACAATGCAATTACATACTCAAAATCATTAAATAATCATTTTGAGCATGTAAGTAGGAACGAGAATTAAAAGTTCATTTGTAGAAGTAAACTTAAATACCATAAACTGTACCGCTCACCCTATATCGCGGCCATAAAATCCAGTGACAAATAGGAGCGAAACAGCTATATAAACGTCAACAAGTATTGCACATATAATATTTATAAGAGACAGGCAAATATAAATTTACTTTAACGCAAATAAAACTGCAGAGAAACGCCAATAATTCCAGACATAACGATCCGTTACTTTTAAACTGCTATTAATGTTAAAAATAACTGTAAAGATTTATTGTTTTAAGTGTTTTATAACTACAGAGCGTAACAGTTGGCATACCTTAAAATATATTTTTTATGCTAAGAGTATAAAATAGAGTTAATAGTTTTTTAAGTAGGTCGGTAAGTATCACCACCCCCTATCTTCCCGTGGGTGTCGTAAGAGGCGACTAAGGGATAACACGATACAAATACCATCTTTGCGTAGAGACGGAAAACTCGACATCAAACCCTATACGACTGCCTCGTTGGTCTCGTGGCATAAATGTGCGCGTGGGATCGGGAGTATTCGGGAGGTCCCGGGTTCGGTTCCTGGGTCAGGCAGTGTTATTGGGTTTTTCTGTCACGAAATTCTCAGTAGCAGCACGGAGTCTGGTAATGTGCCCGGTACGGCAATAGGCTCGCCCCTTATTACGTGGGACTAAAGTATATCTGGCGAAAAGTGGGTGTAGAAATACACCTCTGCCTACCCCTTCGGGGATAAAAGGCGTGACGTTATGTATGTATGTATGTAGGTACCTAAATATCTATTGAATAGAAAAAATAAATGAGTTATTGCTTTCCTACAAGCATTTTAATTGCTAAAAGACGAGAGAGAGAGAACCATAGCCATATGTCACTTCTTTTTATCTTCATTTTATTTTTGTTTTGCCTTGCGCATTTTACTAACTTTGAATGCTTATAATTGTCTTTATCGTGTATATAAAATTGTTGACTTTAATTTTAATACATCACCTTAAAAGACCCGAAGGGGTAGGCAAGGGTAGGCATGTCGGAAAAGCTCAGTAAAATTTTGCCTAACCAGGGAATCGAACCCAGGACCTCACGATCAGCAGACGCATACGCTATCCACTGGACTACTGAGACAATGAAATATAATGTGTCATTTAAAAATGTAATATAAAATACCTACATGATTTTGACAGTAGTCAACTACGGTAAAAGACATTACAAAAACGCATATATGCTGTCACATTTGTTGAGATTATAAAGCGAATCCCAAACTTCAAGTCGAAAATATTGGATGCAACTGACGATGATGATGATCAAGGGGGGGGGACAGAGGGGGGGCAGCAGAGACTCAAAAAACCCTACAATTCACACTTTTCTCAGAACTTTTCTCATTTTCCATATCAACTTGCCCCATACCAACTCTAGGCCATCGGCAGGTGACTTTGCAACTCCCCCCCGCCCCTTAGGCAACGCCCCTAATGATGATTGTAATCACCTACGCTATAAAGACTCATAATGACTCATTATGCATAACAAATAAACGCATACTTAAATCAAGCTCTTAAACTTTACGCAAGACATAGTAATCCTTTTAGCACGCATTACTACGTTCATTGCGCTGCAAATAGCGAACTATTTGCGTCTACAGTAGGTATGTCTTATTCACCAAACGGCATAGTGATTATCACAAAATACATCGGTATAGAAAGCCAGTTTATAGAAACGTGAATAATAGAGATACCTAGATAAATATACATACATACATACATAGTCTCACGCCTATATCCCCCATTTTTCGCTAGATTTATTTTAGTCCCACGTAATAGGGGGCGAGCCTATTGCCGTACCGGGCACATTACCAGACTCCGTGCTGCTACTGAGAATTTCCTAACGAAAAAACCCAATAACACTGCCAGACCCGGGAATAGAACCCGAGACCTCCCAATCCCACGTGCACACGTGCTAACTAAGTCGAGCACAATACAACCTTCTTACTGGTTCAAACTAATGCTTAGATACTTCAAAATAAAGAAAACCCCCACACCCCTCAACTTTAAAGATAAGACAGTGAAAAATCTAGAATAAAATATGCCGTAGATTGTAAACTTTCAACGAAAATTGTTTTGGATGAGATGTAGTCAGCTGATTTTTAAATATAGCACTATGGAAAGCAAAGTTATTTTTGCTGGCCAAAAGTGATACCTTATGATATTTGGTTCATCATCATTATCAGCCTTAAACAGTCCACTGCTGGACTAGGCCTCTCCGTTGAAAAGAAGAATTGGCCTACTATACCACGCTGGCCAAACGGGTTGGTATAGGGTTTGTATCAAGTTTTCCTTCTCTTACAGTACTGTTCTCTGCATAATATGCTCCCTCTGTCGGCTCTTACGACACCCATGGGATGATATCGGGTGGTGCCAATCCGAATTCTTAATCCGTCATCACACGGACATATATTACATAGATATTTGGTTAGGAGAAGATCATGGGTATATTAAGTGTATACCTACTATACATCAACTAAGGAACCCTTTATGAGCGAGTCCGACTCGTACTTGATTTAATTATTTGCTTTCTTATTCCTACTGCAATGCAATCAAATTACAGCTACATCTCATATTCGATCATTTCACTCCAATTTATATTCAGCAAGTAGTGTAAAATGAATATTAAAACAAACAGCAAACTTACTTGGCAGGTAAATGATTGCGTGCAGCTAAAACGTGAGTGTTGAGATTGATACCAAGTTTAACAAGGCTAGACAATAAGTGAATTAGGGGGTGAAACATGATTTTGCGATATAGTCTGCTGAGTGCCACAAATTTAGTGAAAAGTTGGCTAAAAGCCTTTAAGGGGACTACAAGAGCTAAACGCGAGTTTTATAATGCTTTAAAGTATATGATTCAATGCAGTTAACACAATCAGAAAAATATATGATATTCTTCAGGATATAATAAAGTACTGTGTTGAAAACATAATACAACTAACTTTATTCGATAGAAAAAAATCACAAAGATACCTCTAAAAATATTTTAACGAATAAAAACCATATTAAAATACATACAATCATTCTGATTTTTTGACAAATTATTCAACAGGCAACATACTAACGAAATACTGTTTTATTTTTTTAATCCAATCAATACATTTTCTGTAATTAATTTATTTCATATTTTTTAAAGTTCTGAACTTCCCGTCGTCGTCGTGCTTCTCTTTCTTATGTATACAATCCGACAGGGACAGCAACAGCTCAACTCAATAGGTGTACTCGGTGCCTTAAAAAGAATTTCCACACCGTGAAACAATGTGCGGTTGCTCTTAAAAACATTCAACCACTAAATATCTATTTATCTCCATAGAGATAGAATCTATACACATAAATAAAATTGGAGTGTCTGTTTGTAATATTAAAATAACCGCCTTTTACTAAATGCATATGAATGTATACACGGTACGTACACCGATATGACATTTTTTACAATTTTTGTCTGTCTGTCTGTCTGACTGTCTGTTTGTTCTCACTAATCTCTGGAACGGCTGGATCGATTTTGGCGGGACTTTCACTGGCGGACAGCTGATGTACCAAGGAGTAACTTAGGTTTTAAATTAAACAGGTACGCGAAGTAGTTCCCTCAGTACACAGGTGAAACCGCGGGAAACAGCTAGTATGAAATATATATTTATTATTGGTTGTCTACAACTACATCATAAAAGATAATGCTGGCAAAATTAGCTATTTCTAGTTACAGTAGTATAGGCGATGATATTTTGTCATTCTGGATCAGAACACATACATACATACAAAAGCTCACGCTTGTTTACCGAAGGGGTGTTTAACGACCACAAACCGCCATCCGCAACGATTCTGGCATGTCTCTCTTGCGTCAGGACACAATTTTTATATAATATAATATAATATTCTAACACATTCACACAACACCATGTAGTCCCAAACTAAGCAGAAGCTTGTACTATGGGTACTTGATAATGGATAACCACATAAATATATACCCACGTTTTTTTCGGAAATACATACATATTATAATATAGAAACACCCAGACCAAGACAAACATCCATGTTCATGCACACATGTTTGACTTGAGCGGGAATCGAACCCGCGACCTTCGGCTTAGCAGTCGCTTACACTCTCGCGGCGCCAACCGGTCGTCGAAAAAGTAACCACAGCTTTCAGGCGTAAATGTTTCCATTCACCCTACTTTATATTGTTTACTTTTCCCCACGGCAGGGGAAACAGTGCTATTGTAACAGAGAATGGGTCCTGTCAATCGGCGGTAGGTGTTGACCTAAATAAAAGCGAACTGCGAATACGCTGTGCGCACGTCTCGACGAGAAACGAGATATATTGCCGTGTGGTCGAGTATCCGTGACGCCTCACTATTATTGTGACATTACATGCATTTTTTTATGTTTATACATATTTTTATATGTGCGATTATAGCAAATCAGACTCTGCATGAGGGAATCATACAACTATGCCTTCCTAAGGAAAGAAATGTTCGACAGTTTTTGACGAAAAGGAGACTTAATTTTATGATAAGTGTAGATAGTTAGATACTATGTTGACGGGTTTTCAAATCGTCCATATTTTAGGAGTAGGTATTCAGTATTATATTATATGGGTGATGAAAGATGGTTTGGAAAGCGGCGATAGCCCAGTGGTGTACGTAACGGACTGCCGAGACGATGGTCTCGGGTTCGATCCCCAGGCACCCTGGGCACACACCTCTGACGTTTCGAAGTTATGTGTGTATTAAATATGTTAATTATCGCTCGCTTAATAATGTGCCCGGTAGATGGCAATAGGCTCGCCCCCTATTACATTGGGACCGAAACATAACTGGCGAAAAGTGGGTGTGTAATACACCACTGCCTACCCCTTAGGGGATATCAGGCGTGAAGTAATGTTTATGTTTATTATTGGGGTTCTTTTTATGCTAAGGAGTTGAAAAATAAGTTGATTGGCTGAAGCTAGCTTCTAACTCTATGAAAATTGAAGAGACGGTAATTGAAGAGTTGGTAAACGAGACACAACATAAGATTTATTGATATGACCGGAGATCGGTTAATCGTGTTCAGATTTACTTTAATTTTGATGGAGCATTAAAATCGGTATACATTTTACAGGTGGTATTATCCACTGTATGCTACATACTTCCTCGAAGTTTAGGTCAATATGCACTCGATTATCCGATCTCTGGTAATGATGTATTAACATAAATCCTATAGTACCTAGTTTACTATTCTTCAACGCGTTAAACACAGATATGAGAAGTATCAGATATAGCGTATTCGTCCAACTTAGTGTGGCACGTTGACAGCTATGTGTGCGTGACCTTTGGCGACTGGCACTGTACGGACACGCGCGTCTATGTGTGTGTAAAGTTGCCAGATTATGAATAATCTCCCAGTATTTTGCATATAGTTATGTAATATTCTTATATTCATTTGCGGTTTTGAAGAATTTACCATGGATTTAATTAATGCTTTTATAAATACATTTCTTAAATGTAGGTGCCGAGTTAAGTTTTAACTACTTCGTAAATCTGTATATAATTATATAAAATCCTTGCGTTACTGACTGACTGACAGACAAGCAGCAGCCGAAACTACTCGGCGCATGAAGCTGAAATTTAGCATGTAGGTATGTTTCTTGAGAACCGTAGGGGTGCACTAAGACGGGATTTCTCGAAATTCCCACGGGATCAGGCAAAACGAGAAATACGAAAATATGTGCGTGTGAAGCCGCTGGCGTCGATTAGTTGAGAAATAAATAGTATGTATGTACACACGGCACCAAGTCAAGCTGAACAGTTGCTGTACGATTTTAATACTTATTCCCTACGCCATAAGTATGTAATGTATGTACACACGGCGCCAAGTCAAGCTAAACAGTTGCTGTACGATTTTGATACTTATTCCCTACGCCATAAGTATGTACACACGGCGCCAAGTCAATTTAAACAGTTGCTGTACGATTTTGATACTTATTCCCTACGCCATAAGTATGTATGTACACACGGCGCCAAGTCAAGCTAAACAGTTGCTGTACGATTTTGATACTTATTCTTTACGCCATAAGAACGGTGCAAAGGTCAAAGTTTATAAGCTTGACGATTAGTAGGGTGTACACGAATATTTGGATCGTTTGGGGATCGAACTCAAAACAATATTATGTAAGGTATATACTAATGGAAATTGAAATTCTATTACTATATTCATGAGAAAGAAGATATATCTACAATATACTTTTATAATACGGTAATGTATTTTTCATAAACATGACAATCATTATCACATAATCAATTGACAAGTGCATTTTCCCTAATTCAGGCAGAACGGCGTCGATAAAAACTGGCAACACTTACATATTTCTTACACAAATACGAATTTTATCGAAATTAAATTAGGAAACAGTCAAATTATCAATAGTTACCTGTGAAAAGATATTCCATTTTCCTGTTTTTGTTTTTAGGAACAACTTTTACAGTGTTTAAGAACACAAGACGGCATTTTGAGAATTTAAAAGTTGACGTGATCGTGACGCGTGAACTGTACGATGCTTCGTAGCGCACTGAGACGAGTTTGTATTCGCTTTTCAATTTTGTATTTGCTTTAGTGGCCGCACGCAACTGTGCCGAGCGTTACATCTGATACTTCTCATATCTGTGGCGTTAAAATTAAAAATAAAAGATGTGCACCCACATAATCTCACGAGATTAATTTCATTCTTTTTTTGAATAAAGAAACGTTATGTCACACGTCACTTGACAGTTACAAATATATACAGTGTTATTGCTCCCATGGCACAAGTCTACGTTTATAATAAATGTTTGCGACTGTTTCATGAGGTCCCAGGTGAGATGACCGGTGCGGGCAGAGTTTTATTAGCTTTTTATTCCATTTATATTTTTACTAACGTTCTTTTTTGATGTGATGATTTATCATGAGCGTCATGATCTCAGACTATTAAAAACAAAATTGAAAGATAAAATATCCAGATTATTCGAGAAAGAGAATTGTTATTATAATAACATACATACATACATACATACATACATACATACATAGACTCACGCCTGTTTCCCGGAGGGGTAGGCAGAGACTACAGAACGCCATTTGCAACGATCCTGACATATCTCTCTTGCTTCATTCAGTCCCATCAGATTCCTCATGCATGCTCTTCTGTTCAGGGTACTTCTCACCTGTCCTGTTTTAAGGATGTCTCCAATCTGGTCAGAGAACGTCCGCCTAGGTCTTGCCCTTCGTCCTGTCCCTTCCACACTTGCCTTATATATCTGCTTGGTCAGTCTTTCGTCATCCATCCTCTCCACGTGCCCAAACCATCTTAGCATACCTTTCTCGATGCTTGTCACTATATCTTCTTTTACCCCACAACACTGTCTTATACTAACAATTCTTGGTATTTGCTGTTTCTATCTACTTCGTTGGTCAGTAATGGTACTGTTACTTTACGTCGATATATTGTGCGAGAGTAGTCCTTCCCCGGTCAAGCCTGGCTCTGCTACACTGACTTGCTAATTTCAGCATTAATGGGCATGCTGAAATTAGGAAGTCAGTGTAACAGAGGCAACAGAGCCAAACACACATAGGTACTTAGCATTGGACCGCAAACATAACTATATGATTTTTACATACCTCACGTTAGAAGAAACCCTTAGTCTTTGCATTTTACCATGGCCCTAGAGTTGAAAATAAAGTAAAATGACTCAAATGTCTAAAATATAGTTATTTTTTCCTACGAAATGAGTAACGCTAATGACAAGTGATTGACATTTCGTGGACAATACCATGGGCGTCAATTAGTTTTGATTGATATATTACGAAAACATAAACCAAATTACGACACCCTTTGTTATTTTTATTCTCGTACAAGCCATGGGAGTAACGAGCTTAGGGACAGATACACTGGCAACACCGATGATACTGCTGACCTTGTCTCTTCTTTCTTTTTTTAAATTATTAAAGGTTGCCGGCAGCCATGCTCGCTTATTTTTTTAATTTAACGGTTTCTGCTCGATGGCATGGGAATTTTGAGAAATTCCGTCTTAGCGCACTCTTCTTCTTTACAGATCAGAGCCTTGTTGATTTCAGCATGAATGGGCCGGCTCGACCGGGGAAGTACTACCCTCTCACAGAAAATCGACGTAAAGTAACAGTACTTAAATTGTTGCATTTCGTTCGGTGATTTAGAGTGCCGGAGGCCCTATCCCCTATTCCTTCTCCCTCATCCCACTCCTAAGGTCGGCAACGCACTTGTGACTCCTGTGGTGTTGCTTGTGTCCATGGGCGGCGGTAATTGCTTACCATCGGGCGATCCGTCTGCTCGTTTGCCGCCTATCACTATAAAAAGAACTCTTACGCGCCCCAAGGAAAATTCTGGCCAAATTTCAGGTTCTTGCGTCCAATAGTTTTGACTGTGCGTTGTAAGTATATGAGTTACCTAGTCAGTAATGCAAGGATTTAATGTATGTATAAAGATAATCAAAGATCACAATCATTACAATCTTACCTTACTTGTGACCTTTTCATGTAAAACTGCTGAACGGATATTGATGAAACTTTTCACTAATGAGTGTGTTACGTCACTTCGAACGTGTAACACCATAAGTTTACTATCACGAAGCACTTGACAACGAATGCACGTTTCATCAAAAATCGTTACTTCGCAGTCATTCTATCTCGAATAACCAAATCTTTAATTCACCAACAACTCAAATTAGTTAAACAAAAAATGGACGTTACCACGAAACATACATACATACATACATAGACTCACGCCTGTTTCCCGGAGGGGTAGGCAGAGACTACGGAACGCCATTTGCAACGATCCTGACATACCTCACTTGCTTCACTCACTCCCATCAAGTTTCTCATGCATGCTCTTCTGTTAAGGGTACTTCTGACTTGTCCTTTTTTCAGGATGTCTCCAATCTGGTCAGAGAACGTTCTCCTAGATCTTCCCCTTTGTCCTGTCCCATTCACACTAGCCTGATATATCTTCTTTGTCAGTCTATCGTCATCCATCCTCTCCATGTGCCCAAACCATCTTAACATGCCTTTCTCAATGCTTGTCACTACATCTTCTTTTACCCCACACCACTCTCGTATCACACAATTCTTTACTCTGTCGGTCAAAGACACACCACACATACTTCTCAGTGCTCTCATTTCTACAGCATTTATTCTACTTTCAAATCTCTTCTGCCATACCCAACTTTCACTACCATACATAAGGGTAGGCACTAACACACCTCTATGTACAGCCAAACGTGCCTTTTTGGACACGTTTTGACTGTTCATAAACGCCTTCAGAGCTCCATTCACACAATTACCTGCATTAACTCTCCTTTCAATATCTGCTTCATTCTTACCATCTCTTGTAAACAACGTACCTAAGTAAACAAACTCATTCACTTGTTCCACTCGCTGTCCATCGATCAAAACATTACAAGCCGTAACCACGAAAACGTTACCACGAAAATCATAGTTATTTACCTTAAACGTCAGAATATTCAGAATATAGTAGGTACCTATATACATTTTATGCCAATAACTGACATCTTTGCGGGTGAAGCCGCGGCACGCAGCAAGATTTTTTTTATTATCTTTTATAAGGTTTTGTTTGTTTCAAGGCAGATTTTACAAATATTTAAATAACATTCAGAATCTTTTATAAGGTTTTGTTTGTATCATGGGACATTTTACAAATATTCAAACAACATTTAGAATCGGTACAAATCTCTACGAAACATGCTATGTCCCATGTGGATTAAACTCACTACTGTTAATATGCTAGAGACAAGATGAAAGCAAATAAAATGACAGACAAAAAATAATAAATCTGAGTTTATTTCGGCTTTTCTTATCAAGAAGTCATTTAGCTAGGATAAGCTGGCATCAACGAAAAAACGACTTAAATTCACAAAAGAATATGTCTTTCATATCATGTTATTTTATTATGTAAGTTTTAATTTGTCAAACTAACATGTTTAATTTTCATCCCAGAAAAATTTAGTGCTCCCGCGGGCAGAGAAGATGACTCTTTGTTTGAAAGTTCATGCAATTTATATTTCCATCAATAGAACCTTGTTGACGATAAATGCTTTTAGCAATATAGCGGTGTTGAATATTTTTACGCTACGTCCAATGAAAGCTAAAAAAGCTTTAGCATACGAGTATAAAACTCGGCAGCTTTCGGGGAAATATATTAATTTTAAAAAGCGTAAAATGACTATCAGAAACTACATGTCATTTTCAGGCCTTTTTTAGGGTTCCGTACCTCACAAGGTAAAAAAGGAACCCTTATAAGATCACTTTCTTTTCCGTCTGTCTGTCTGTCTGTCTGTCTGTCCGTGTGTCACCACCGATTTTCTCAGGAACGGGTGGACCTAGCAAATTGAAATTTATACCAGATACTGAGGTCTATGGTTCCTATTAGGTGTGTAAAAATCAATCGATAAAAAGATATGGTCAAAATTAGGTTTTTGCGAAAACTTGTAAGCACCAAAATTAACCTTAATTTTCAACTTTTTTTAATTTTCGGAATTTTTCCTTTACTTGTGCTGTAAGACCTTGGTTTTGACAAAAATTGACAATTCTAGGTCAACCGTAAGTACCCTATAGGTTTTGGGTCGAAAACCTATATGGTAGTTCCCGTTGAACTAGAATCACGAAATTTGGCTAAAAGCAGGGTCCTACAGCACAAATAAAGGAAAAATTCTGAAAATTTAAAAAAGTTGAAAATTAAGGTTAATTTTCGTACTTGTTAAAGCGCCCCTAATGGAGAGAAGCGATCGATAGAGACCGCTAGGGGGCGCATTTAGAAAATGTATGGAAATTGTTCCTGTCGTCTAGGCTATTGTCCACCGTGACGATCGAGTGCAAACTGGTACTAGACCCTCAGATTTAGTGGACTAGCGTAATTAGCACCAACCTCAAATAAGGTAAAATGCGTACGGAACCCTCGGTGCGCAAGTCAGACTCGCACTTGCCCGATTATTTATATCTATTTCAGTAGAGTGCCCGATAAAGAACTGTAGGGTGTTTTTTAAGGTTGTATGTGTGTTTGTTTATCCTATTATAACATCAGAATGCCTAAATAGAATAGGATGTAGGTAGGTATGGTTGTGAAAATCGTTAGAATCCTTCATAACAGCACATAAATATATTGACAACATATTCGCAAATATATTGATGAAAAATATCGAAATCGAGGATATTTTTACTTTATTTATAATTATGTACTTTCTAATTCCTTCATTTACATAATGATGTACAACAACGTATCGCATTTTCTTAATTTTCATAGATGTATCTCCTTGTCAAGCCGACTTCTTCACAAGAGTTTGAGACTCTACGAAATTAAACACAGTTGTGAACTGACTACACACCTAAAAGGTGCCAGGTTAAGGCTGAATACCCAATTTGTTAATAAGTTAGTCGGCCATTCCGCAATGCCCAAGCTAGACAATATTTGACCAAAACAAAGCGAAGTACATACATCGTATGATTTACCGACACCGACAGTAATTGGGCCGTAGTCCCGACCTTTCTCCCCCTGTTTTATAAATAAAGTGCATCGTGCCCATTGCCCACCAGCCGAGTACACATGACGGCGATGCTTGGAACTCCGCCATTTGTAATTATTATTGATACCGGTCCCGCGGTATTGTAGACTTTCATGCGCTTTCAGCCAATTTTCATTGTTTACCTACTGTTTTAAGTGCTAATTTTAAATTTTCTTTTGGGATATGTGTTATGTATTTTTCGAATATCTGTTATTTCAGCACTTTTGCAAGGGCCATGGTAACGTATATACTGAAATATAGTATTTCGTCATGCTGAAACATCTCATATTTTGTAGTTCAATGAATGTTACGTGCAAGTTAATCGGTTTACCCGCTTTCTTACTCGCTTATTGGGTGGGTACAAAAGTTTAAGTCAAATAAATAATAATACACCTCTCCCTTCCCCTTCAGGGATAATAGCGTGAAGTTATATTATGTTAAGAAATGACTACAGAGGCCCAATTCCGCTAAATAAATATAGTCGCAATATGATGTCAGTGTCATACTTACATCACAAAAAGCGTATTCTTCTAAATTATATGATCTTTGAATGAAATTGTAACGAGATCGTATGTGTCAACGACGAACTGTTTATTTTAAATTATACGATAATGCCATAAGGTTATCAGAATACCGCTTTTAAATCCATTCAAAATATAATATCAATGTCATATAAAAATAGCAGACTTGGCCCCCAGAAAGCCTACTTATAATGTTTCTGTTTATGTGTTTTAGGGACCGTTTATCGATTCCATTGCATTTTGGTAGGTTGGCAAACGTTTTAAGTAATTTAAAGATCACTATCCCACTAGGTATAATTGCTGGCTTACGTGAGACTCGGAACGCTCGGTAAACAATTCGTAGACGACGGAATTTTTTGACTGGGAATTAATCTTCATAACTCGTAGCGGCGCCGGCGTAGGCGATATACGATTACCTGAACTTATGTGCCATTTGTGAAGTTTTGATTGTCAGATACATTTTAAATTATCATACGTATTACTGTAATAATAGGAAACCCAACATAATTGTAATAACTTTTATTTTAATTTTCGCCGTAATGAATGAATGCAATTTTTTGCCTTTATGACATACTAGAGGATGCCTACTCCCGCTCATTTTATTTTAATTTGACATGTACTCGTTTGACATGTCAAATTTAAGCTTCTTGCGCCATAGTTTTTTTGGCTGTGCGTTGTATTTCAATAATCGATTTTAAACTTTCGCAATTTTATAAATCATACAAAATACTGAAAAACAGCAGCGATAGCCTAGTGGAGACATCGACAGACTGCTACGCAGAGGGTCCGAGTTCGAATCCACGGCGCACACCAATGACTTTTCGGAGTTATGTGCGTATTAAATTGTTAATTATCGCTTGCTAAACGGTGAAGGAAAACATCGTGAGGAAACCTGCATGTCTGAGAGTTCTCCATAATGTTCTCGAAAGACATGTGAAGTCTGCCAACCCGCACTTGGCCATCGTGGTGGACTTATCTCTATCATAATGGGAAGAGGCCCGTGCCCAGCAGTGGGACTGTATAAAGGGCTGAGGATGATGATGATACAATAGTTATTTGTGCAACAAGAGAGCAAAGTTGTTTTTTGTTTCGAGTGCTGATTTTGAGTCCCGAGCAAGCGAAGGATTCTATGATTGATTCACGAGCGTAGCGAGTGAATCAAAGTTAGAATCCTGAGCGTGGTGAGGGACTCAACAGCACGAGATACAAAAAACTTTGCTCTCGTGTAGCACACATAACTTTTCACCATAGCAGTGAGAACACATATTACTTACGAGACATAGAAATGAACAGGAATAGATTGAATTCTGCATAATCACTTGTTGATTTAACTCTTCTGGTGTTAAAGTACAGTCATCATCGCTAGTTTCACTCATCTTTTTAGATTATTTTGTATATTTATCTAATTTAACACGTTACGACACATCAGTGAAATTTTTATTCCCGCTACATTTTTAAATCGCGTTCTAATACCGCGTCCCTGATGTTTATTTTTCAAATGTAGGTATCATTGTTGTTATTCGAAATAAAAATGTATTGGTTAAATACCAATTATATACTATTAATTAGAATTATTTTTATTAAAATCCAATCACAAATTAAACATGTAAACAATAACATATAAAAAAAGTAATTTCTTTATTACAAATATCTTTTTAGGGTTCCGTAGTCCACAAGGAACCCTTATAGTTTCGTCATGTCCGTCCGTCTGTCCGTCCGCAGCCTAGCTCAAAGACGCCTGGTGCTAGAAAGTTGATATTTGACATGAATATAGGCATAAGATATTGCAACAAAACTGTAGAATAAAATTTAGGAAAATATTTTTTTTAAGGGTATCTCCCCTACATACATAGTGGAGTTCAATTTTTTTTTGGTTGAGTACTCCATCATGTGGGGTATCATTGGATAGGTTTTAAAAAAATATTATTAGTTTGCTCAAATCATTTTTCGATCAAGTAATTGATTTGTCAAATATCAAGCGTTGAAATGAAAAAAATTGTTAGACTCAAGTGTCCCCCCCCCCCCCCCTCTGCCGGCTAAACTATTAATTTGGAAGAGGTGAAAAAAATCACAATTGTAGTACAGATAACGAATTTAAAAGGAAAACTATCACGGCTAAGTAGATATCACTAGTTTACGAGTAATCGTCGGTTAACTTATAAATACCTATTTCTGTGAGTTTACATTGGGCGCGTTGGCTTAATCTTAAAGATATACGTACTTTGGTATGTAATGTACTACGGTACTACGTATGTATAGTAGTAGTATATCTTGGAAACCACATTTTATGTTTACAATACATAACTGGATACATACCTAGTATTTTTCTAAACAAAACTTAGGTTCTTATAATAGTGTTATTAAAATTATTTTTTTAGCAAAATAAACAGTCGGATTTGTTGTACATTAATACCCTTTGCAGCAAGTCATTATGGGCAACTACGGAACCCTACATTGCGCGTGGCCCGACACGCACTTGGCCGGTTTTTTTATTTGCGTTTCCGAAGGTGTTTTCTTTGAGGTCGAATTCCAAAATCGAATTTCGAATTCGAAGGGGTTTGTTTTTTCACTCACTTTTTATATGCATGTGAAAGAGACAGAGCACAGTAAAATTCGAATGTTTAAAATTTATGGCTGAACAATGTCAATTGGTGACACTGAAGATTGAAAAATTAAAAAGCTGCTTTTACTCACGCCTGTCACGCTCGAATCAAAATCGCGTTTTGTTCACTGTTGTCTCGCAGCAAAAGTGGCATGTTTGAGCTGCTGTGGTGAAAAATAATATAAGTATGAACTTAAATAAAGACCAAGTGAGGGTAGGTGCCGAAACCCGCACTTCCACAAGACGGCGCTGAGCTCTCATCAGTCTCTCCGCGACCACGCTAGGTGCAAGATGAGCGAAACGTCGGAAATAAATAGGTATTTATACCTTAAATAAGTTAATTGTACGCGATTAAGACCCGCTAATTTATATTGCGCGTTGTATTTCAGTCAGTCAGTACAAGGTACAGATAACTCTGTTTCGTTCAAAATCACTGAGTTTCCCAGTTATTAAATAAATGTGGCGATACTATAAATAGACAAATCAATATGCAACATGTAAAAGCCTTTCCAATATTTCCGGGAAAGGGGCGCGACCGAGCGCAATGCCCTTTGAATTTCCACGAAGCGAGCCTGGATGCAGGGCGTCCTAGGCCATCTGAGTGCTATGTAGGTCACATCAGGAATATCAATCGATAAAGTGCGTTCACCTCTGCGCTTTATCACTGCACATCTCGCTGTCCCTCTTTATGAGGTTGTATCTCAATATTGTTGTGACCACTCCCCGCTAGCCCGCTACCTGCTTTTGTTCAGAGGAGTTATAACGTCATACGCAGCCTCTTTGCGTTGGATTTCTGATGTACCGTTTTCTATTCTTGTTCTTTTTGAGCTCGCACTGAAAATCTAATTTCAGGCTTCTTTCCAACACTCGAATTGCGAGTTTGGGGCTATTGGAGGCGTACATATATAGGTAAGACTCTACTAGAGGCGTTCAGTATTCCTCTGATTGAATTTTAATTTGATGAACCTCTGTAAGTGCTGGGGTTACAGAGATTACGTTAATATGAAGTATTCCTGACCAAAGTTCTAATACCCTAGATGAGTAGAATAATTATCATCTCGTCATACCTGGTGCTGGAACGTGGAAGCAAATAAATGAACAAAACTTGTTCTAAGCTCTGTTTTGAGAATAATTACCTACGCGATATAAGTATGACTTCAAATCCCGAATAATTTAAAGTATTCATTAATATTAAGTTTAGGAAATCTAGAAAGATTTAAAGAATTTATTCATGATAAGACTTGCAAAAGTTGTAAAACTCATAATGTACCTAAGCTCTATCACTTATAATTTATAATAGAAAGTATTCACAAAATTATGAGATAATACCTAATTAAATATTTGGCGTTTATCCAACACATTGATCTACAATCTAGAAAGTTTGACAACGTCGAGCGTCTAAGAGCTTTTTATCGGACGAAATTGAGTTATTTCAGTTCAGATATGAGAAGTTAAATTGTTCGGCCCTACTGCGTTGACAGATGCTTCGGAAATCCGATTTGTCTGCGGATCTGATTGTTTATCGATCGGGGGTATCGCCCGTTTAGGAACGCCCTTTAGACCTTTCTGGAAATAATATTTCGCTTAAGCAGTTGCTATGGCACTGGGCATTACACATAGCTACGAAAAATGTACCTATGTATGTTTCGACGGGATGGAGAAATGTTTCGTTATATACACTTAGGTACATATATGTACCGTCCCTGTGGTGACGGATGAAGAATACGGAATGTCACCACCCCATATCATCCCATGGGTGTCGTAAGAGCCGACAGGGAGAGCATATTATGTAGAGAACAGCACTGTAAGAGAAGGAAAACTTAATACAAAACCTATACCAACCCGTTTGGCCGGCGTGGTATAGTAGGCCAATTCCTCCTTTCAAAGGAGAGGCCTAGTCCAGCAGTGGACTGTTAAAGGCTGATGATGACATATATGTATCTAAGTAAGTACTTATGTAGTTTCAGACTTAGTATAGTCTAGGAGATAGGATAGGATCTTCTGTAATCTATTTTACATTTAATGAACCGTTTTCTGCAGGTTTTTGTTTGAGTTTTACTTTTTCTGATACTTTTTTCAGCAAGCAGAGCTTTAGTGATTCCCCATTTTTGGTGGAGGTGCTGCCAGCGTTGATATTTTTGCTCACTTTACTTTCACCAATGTCAAGATGATATACAGCCTCGTCTATGAAAAAAGCAATATTTATACAGAGACTAACCACTATTTAAAGGAAAATTATTGCTCTACGTTCGTACAAAATAAAACCAATCACACCACAGGGACGCACAAGGCAGTATAATTATATTTCCAGCTCATTAAATATAAATCAAAATTTTAAACACCACGTACTTTTCGACATTTATGTCCCAATGACCAGGGGTGGCACGCGTGCCCAGTAACAGTAATCGAGGGTTAATAACCAGGCTATTATTGGGCCCGTAAATACCGACCTCAATAGCCACCAGAATGTCCGTTAATTTATAAACAACGGCGACCTGATGTTTGTATAAGTTAACACGCAAATATTTAATCAACCACTTAAGCGAACCAGATTAAAAACGGTTTCGTTTCCTGATCAACTTTTTTGTTCTACTGTTTTCTGCAGCTTAACATTGTGTGGAATTTAGGTTAGTTATCCTGGTCTGTAAGACCACAGTATAAGGAGTAAGGCTATGCGTTTGATGGAGTACCTACAGACATCTAGCAAGGTGGTCTGTGTAGAGAGATATGAGCTAAGCATTGCTTTGGAAGTCGTCAAATAATCATGCCTAAAAACTTGCCAAAGCCATACTCTTATAAGTTGCGTTATGCCCTGTTTTCTGTACTCTATAAATCTATACACATAAATAAAATTGGGGTGTCTGTTTGTAATATTAAAATAACCGCTTTTTACTCAATGCATTTGATGTATACACGGTACATAGGTATACCGAAATGACATTTTTAAAACTTTTTGTCTGTCTGTCTGTCTGTTTGTTCTCGCTAATCTCTGGAACGGCTGGACCGATTTTGACGCGACTTTCACTGGTGGATAGCTGGAGCCAAGGAGTAACTTAGGCTATTAATTAACCGGGTACGCGAATTAGTTCTCTCAGGACGCGGGTGAAACCGCGGGAAACAGCTGTCATAGAATAAAAAGACACGGCACTTGTTTCGTCTCCTTCCACAGGAGTGTTAAGTGTTAACTTTATGGGTACATCCCGTAATCCATGTTTTGAAGTCGGTTGCGTGAATAATACCTTCGTTACTTACCACAATAGGATTACCTATTCCTCATTCTGTATTTAATTTGAATATAGATTTAATACTAGCGGCACAATTATATCACTCTATAATTGACATCGTATGCTCTTAGCAATTTTTATAAATGACTAGAGGACGCCAGCAGCTACGCCTGCAATTATTTTAAATTTACCCGTTTTGGCCAATCAATGGGAATTTCAGAAAATCCCTCCTTAGTGCACCCCTACGGTCCCCAAGGAACATCCATGCCAAATTTCAGCTTCCTGCGCCCAATAGATTCGGCTGTAGCGTGTCTGTCAGTCAGTCAGTAACGCAAGGATTTTATATATTAAGATTAAGATAAGCAAATACTATCAATTATGTTGTCACTGTTTAATTTTTATGCATCTGTTGTGGCTGGTGAAGGTATCAGAATGTTGATATTATTTATTGCTATTAAGCTACACATCTGTCTTACTTTACGATTTGACATTCAAGAATTAAGCCCGTGTTCATCGACAATTTATCAGTTGTTTAAGTTTCTAAACGGCTGTTTAGTTCAACGTTCATGTTCACCATATTCTAATTGACAGTTAAAGTGCTAAAACGGGCGATCATTTTAACCGAGCCCCTCACCCATGTTGTAAAAAGCTGCTAAAAAGTAATATTGTCTCATCCTCAGGTGTTGAAATAAAAATTAGTTTATACATACAGAAGGGCAGCAAAGTATTTTGGCAGTTATTCAGAGCAAAGCTTCTACGGAAGTTTTATTTGGCTTACTGTCCAGTCTAATGAGTAATAGAGCTACACTGTTATTAAAATAATATTACATACACGAGAGAGACGTCCGTCATCTTGTCAGCCATGACACTCGTCGCTGAAATATACATGACGGGCTGTGATGACGGGCGATTTACAGCCACTGACTGAAAGCTCTTGACAATTAGAGGGTTATCATATATTTCTTCATTAATATTTATTTATTATTAACTTGTTTTTAATTGTCTATTTACAAAAAATATATTGATAAGGTAACTCTACTATTACCTAACTAACTTTTGGCACTACGAATATTTAATGCACCGTGAGAAAAGTCCGTATCCTTTACACATTTTAATATTAAATCAACACATCATCATCATCATCCTTTAACAGTCCACTGCTGGACTAGGCCACTCCTTTGAAAGGAGGAATTGGCCTACTATACCACGCTGGCCAAACGGGTTGGTATAGGGTTTGTATCAAGTTTTCCTTCTCTTACAGTGCTGTTCTCTGCATAATATGCTCCCTCTTGTCGGCTCTTACGACACCCATGGGATGATATGGGGTGGTGTCATTCCGTATACTTAATCCGTCACCACACGGACCAAAGATTACTTGGACACGAAGAAATATAGTGGCTCACATAAAATGTTCTCCATGTCGGTATCAAACCTAAACACATGGTTGACAGGTAGCGGAACTACACTAGACACTAGGCTCAGTGTGAAGCAAAGAGGCGGGCCTTACGCGAGCAGTAAAATTCAGGTACCTAACTGTTACTAGATTGTATTTTCAACTAGCTGTTTCCCGCGGTTTCACCCGCGTCCTGAGGGAACTACTTCGCGTACCTGGTTAATTTATAGCCTAAGTTACTCCTTGTACATCAGCTGCGAGAACAGACAGAAAGACAGACAAAAGTTGTAAAAAATGTCATTTCGGTATATGTACCATATACCGAAATGACATTTTTTATATGCATTTAGTAAAAAGCGGTTATTTTAATATTACAAACAGACACTCCATTTTTTTTTATTACAGACAACATCGTTAGACAAAGGTCTATAGCTATACAAAGGATGCTCTAACATAGGAGTCGTTTCCTATAAACTAACCTTTACATCCAAGTTCTCAATTCAATAGCGCTATTTTCCCAACACATGTTAAAGATTTAGTTTCGTTAAAAGTTAAAAATAAATGACCTTTTACAAGATGAGATTGTCGTCCATTGTTCCCTGTACGTGGAACTTAATAACTTTGTTGCGAACAGACGAGTATAATATTGGTGTTGACAGATGACATTATATATTGACCTTTGTATTCGACCTCTTGGAACTAGAAAAGGTCCACAAAACCCGTTTAATTTAGGAATTAAGTAAGTTACGCTATAGTAGAGTAAGAGCAGGTCAAAATGCTGGCTGAAGATAGGTCTTTATGGAAAAGGCTCTAACGACAAAATTTTAGCTCTTAAATCATTAAAAAAAATACACTATAGAGTCACTAGATTATGCGTGCGGCTTCATTTATGTAGGTGCGGCTTCAGTTATGTAGGTGTAATGTAGTTCGTAAGTAAGGCCCTAGCGGGGGTACCCAATAAAATTGGCATAATATTTCATTGCCTAAGCCTGCGAACCTTCTAATAATAAAAAAAAGAAATGTCAAACATCATTTTGCTTCAAATTGTAATTAACCAATAGGAAGCCAGAGCTTGTGTCCATCGAATAATATAGGCCAGATTGCCGTCTGATACGTAGTATCCTTATAGTCTGTGGGTGTCCGTTATCGCGACAAATGCTGCGTGCTTTTCTGATGAAAAAGCTATAACTTCTTATAATATTCGATCGAAAATCCATTCGTCAATATAGTAGGTGTTGCGTAAAAAAGTAACTTAAATCCTTACAAACTTTCGCCTTTATAATAGTACCTAAGTTTCATGCTTAGCTCCTGAGGGAAATTAGATGTTTTCTGTCAATTACTTAGTTATCTGTGCATTCTCGGCCAGTAGTAAAACTGATCTTTAATATCTTAAGTGAACTAATTTAAGGAATAGCGTATAAATAATACTTAATAGTCCTTTGGAAACAGCAAAATAATTATCGATTTTAAATTTTCGCGATTTGTATACAATACATCATCGTAATATATAAAATCCTTGCGTTACTGACTGACTGACAGACACGCTGCAGACGAAACTATTGGGCGCAGGAAGCTGAAATTTGGCATGTATGTTCCTTGGGAACCGTATGGGTGCACTAAGAAGGGATTTCCCGAAATTCCCACGGGATCGGCCAAAACGGGTAAATTTAAAAAATGCAGGCGTAGCTGCTGGCGTCGTCTAGTTCAAAATAATTTACGTGCGAACGCGTAATTACGTGTAACCGAGTTTAGTTTTTGGCTGTCTAAACAAAACCTTAATTTACCATCTTTCTTAGGCGTTAATAGGATAGACGAAGACCATGGTATAAATACCTATTTGTTTCCGACGTTTCGCTCGTTTTGCACCGACCGTGGTCGCGGAGGGCAAATAGGTATTTATACCGTAAATAAGTTAAGTTAACGCGATTAAGCGCCGGTAAATTATTTTCTATGAAGCAAAATAATTGTATCGAAATTAAGTGCAGTAAAAATCTTGTAACACGGTTTTCGAAAATTACTAATCTTAGTTAAAGACTGCAATTTAACAATGTACTTTAGATAGGCTTTGCATAAAAGCGGTTAGTCTCTAACCATACATTCCACTATATAACGTTTCTCTACCTAAAATTACACTTCACATTCCACAAACAAAGAACCAGCAACATATTGGTTAACCTTTACATCAACTGCATTGCCGAAAGCACTGACATTTACAAGAGATCCGTTTCACTGTCTTGTCAAAGGAATACGAGAGTCCTCGGCAACCTAGGTAAAGGTACCTTGTTAATAACCACTCGAATGTCACTCAGCAGTGCTGCATTCAATATTCTGCTGAGTTCAGCGCAGCGTGATGATATTATTGAGGGCTTCGACGTAATTAGAGGTGAACGAGGTACTACTGTAGTTATGTGCCGTCACAGAAGAAATTTGCTGCCGGTTGTTAATACAGGAAAATTTGCGTTTGGAGAAAATGAAATTTTTCTATTAATTCCAAAAAGTGCAATTCAAGACTTAAAACGGTCGTCAACCGCGACTGTTAACGATCGCAAGTAAGACCCGTTTATTAAAATTGTATGATTTTGTCATGACCATGAAAATGACTTAAATATTTTGTTTATTATACTGCAATGTCTAGTTATTCATTGGCCAACAGCGTATGATATAATAAATAATTCAGGTAACATGTAGCGGTAATGGCGTATTGGCGCGCGGACATTCTGTGCCGGCTATTTATAATCTGTTGCTGAACTGAATTCTCTTATCTGATACGACAAGGGACAACATGCGTCTTGTTTTCGTTTAAACTTCGAACACTAATTTATTAATGTTGCAACTGTTTTAAAAAGATCATCTATGACTTGCTTACTTTTTATTTACCAGTGGGTATGGCCTTAGTAAAGCCTATTGAAAATTAAATGCTTTGTGACAGTACTTTATTTGAATACATTTTTTTCGTGTAGGTTTTGTAGCTCACTGAAGTCTGAAGTGTTGCTGACTTTAGTATGTTTGTGGCGGAATATTATTTTATTTTATTTAGCCGTAAAAGTACTACAGTCTGAGACAATTTCCATATGTAAGCCTTGGATTCGAACTCCACACCCTCTGCGTAGCAGTCGTTGGTCTATCCACTAGGCCATAGTTGCTTTTATTTAATTATTTTCAAGATTGGTATTTTATTTTGTATAAGCACTATAAAATTGTTTTACAACTAACATTAGAACGTGCCTAAACTACCTAAAAAAATATATATTGAATATTATGTAGCTATTTTGTCATTCTTTATTAAAAATATGTCATTACTATTTAGGTACACATATAATAAACAATAAAACAATAATCCCTATACTTAAAAACTAACAAAAAGTTTATATTAAAAGAAAGTTGCAAAATTGAAATTGAATTTTGCTCCAGATCCTCCTCCAGACAGACATAATACATTACAATGTCACTTCTACGTCCACCTATGTAACTAACTTAAACTGCTTATGACAGATGAACATTTTTCCTTGTCATATATAAAAATAAACTCTTCTTTAAATAATTTTGGAAACGACTACGAATAATTTTGTTGTGATTCGCTTCATGCCGATTACTCGACATATTATGCCATATTATTTTGTTTACCAACCAAAGCATTCACGAATACAAAATATTCATTCCGAAAAAAAATACCGAACACTTACAATATATTCACTTAAGTAATTATGTTTATTTATTACAAACTTTTGTCTTTAGTTTTATAATAAATACATTTAATACGATTAAACAGCTGATCAATAGACAAATTTATATTTGAAATCTAGGATTATTTTGCGTCAGTTTAGTCTAAAACAACGCGTGGTTAAATAATGTAGTAAATGAGAATGTTTGGGATTTTTGTTAGTTGGACGTGTGCCAGAAAAAAAACAAAATGAAAGTCTATCCGTTAATCTTGTTACGTTGACATCACGAAGACACATTTTTTTATTTAAACGTTAGATCATTATTACTTATTAAAATGATCCAACGCCGACAAGTTCATGTATTATCAAATTAAATTTTCATACTTGTTTACAACTAGTTAGTTTGGAGTAACGACTTGTCTCGACTAAGGCTCATATTATTTTTAGTAAAGTTCTCAATTATTATAAAGCTGCATTATAATCATCGTTTAACTATAATAAAAAATATTTAAGATTTTCCATAATCAGATTGTAATTAGTCGCTCTGTAGAAAAGCTCATTCAGCCAAATCCGGTTAGACTAGTAAGCGGACCCGAGATTGAAACTGGGATAACGCTAAGAGAAAGAAGCAGAAGTTTGTAAGTATTTAGGAGCAAAACTTATTATGATTAAATAAAATATTTAAAAAGCTCGAGATAATTTAGGCATGTGTAAAACAGCTTAAAATTAAAATAAGAAAATAGTAAAATTAAATTTTCTGGAATATAAAATAAACAGAAATATTCTTAACTATTCTTACCGCTTTGTCTACTTCACACGAAATTAAACAAAATCACAACTTCACCAAACACACAAAAGTCTAATTAACTTCACTTATAGTTTATAACATTTTAATCACTGCACTATTAAACCAAAGTCGTTATTATTTATCATAGTTTTCGAACTATTTGCCGGACCCCTTGATCAGCCGCGACGTCCGTCTAGGATGGCGACTGGAAACCAACTGAGTCCCTAGGCAGGCAGAATACGTTGCTACCTTTGATATGCGTGCGGTGCAATTAAAATGTCAACGTGACAAGGTCGATTTTCCCGCCCATTTCTCTCAGGGAAATATGAAAAGGAATTAGAAAAAAGGTTTTTTGTGTGGATTCAGTTCTATTGCAGTGATTATAATGAACTGGTAGACGACAAAGAGCCTTTTTATGCGTTCTACATTATAATAACTTTTATTAATGTGTTTTCAGCTTTTAAAGCAGAAATATACATTAGCGTGCATTGTGAGGGGGGAATATTCATTTGTATTCATGCTGTATGGTCGATAAGATTTAGCGCCAGTTTTAATGATATGCTATAAAAATATTTAACAAAAGATTTTCCATGCATTATTAGGGGATGATTTGTCAACGTTTCTAAACCACACTCAAGTACTTATTTATCAGCTGAAAAGTCTGTTTGTTGTTTGAACCCTCAGAACATAATGTTTGAACCGCTAATCTAAGGAAATACGGGGTAATAAAATGGCGGGCAGTGCCGGCCGGAGTATAAATAGGTACGTTAGAAAAAGTGATTGACTTGTTAGGAGAGACAGAGAGAATTGCATTGATAACGCGCAGCGCAGAGGTGAACGCACTTTATCGATTGGAAATCAGATTGGTCCTAGGACGCCCTGCATCCAGGCTCGCTTCGCGGAATTACGTAGGGCATTGCTCTCGTAGGTCGCACCCATTTCCCGGCAAGCTAGTCGGAGGCTCTAATTAACTTCACGTTTTAAAAAAAAAAACTAACTACTGAAGACTCTAATACCGAGGCAAATAAAATGAAAATGAAATTTGCTTGCGTATATGGTTCTTCTCTTCATTACATCGCGCAAGTATTATATTTATCTATGATCGCGCCTAAGATAGTACCTAGTTTCGATTACCTTCAAGACAAAATAAAAAAATTACAAACCATCGCTCACTTTTATGTTCTCTCTCAGTAGGTATCTTTGATATTTTGATTTACGAGTTTGTTATGGCACTTAAATTTATTTTTAATTGAATAATTTTCACAATAACATTATACCAGGTTATTAATTTTAACTATATACATTGCTATCTTACATAATCATAATATCTAAACATATATATAAATATATATATAGGTACATAAATCTAAAAATAAAAAGTGAAAATATGTACAAGTGTGTTTAGGCGTCGTAGAATGCCTCCGCTTCAATATCATCGGGTAACGTGCCCAGAAGGCTGGCAGCATTGCCACGCTGGATGGCAATGCTGATTCTTTGAGCAAAGAATAAACCAGCCCTCTGGTCACGTGAGACGTCAATTAACCGTTTACATATATCTCGGAATAAAGAGCGAGCGCTCGGACCCCATGAGCCTAGCGTTTCCACCCCAAACGGCTCAAATACATAATTAGCTACTAGATTACTGTATTTGCGCCGTTTGAGGGTTTCCGCAGATGCAGCAGCAGCGCCAGCATGGCCTCCCGTACTTGGAACATGGGATGGCGCGAGGGTGTCTACGCAGGTTGCGTCCCACACCAAAGGCCTACCCATTTTCCATGGCAATAATGACATACCGTCCGGTCTCTTCCCATCGTCACGTACCAAACCATTTGGTTCAAGTACAGCTGGTACGCCAAACGTGACAAGAGCACGACGGATTATGGCACTTATGACCGAAAGCACAAATGTCATGAAGCCGGCAACATCGTGCACACTTTTTTTTTTTAAGACAACTCCCGCTCTAGCAATAAATCCTGTGTCGCGGGGGACTTTACAAACATACAACCAACGGACACAATGAACACCCAGACTCGAAACAACAATTTATGAATCACATAAAGTGTTGTCTCGTGTGGGAATCGAACCCACGACACTCGGCGCAGTTTCAAGCGGTGAGGCGGCCGCTTAAACCACTACGCCAACCGTGCAGTCATCGTTGCCCAAGGGACAAACAAAATCCTCATTCTGCTCTTTCAGACCACTGTTCACTCATTCTGCTTTCTTCCACTATAGTTAGAGAGTACGAAAAAGGTGAGCTTCTGGTGCTCTTAATCAGATGCTTACCCTAAGAACACAGGTCTTTCAATGCTATCACTAGCAAGACGAACTCAAGAGATAACTCTACAACTTAAATATTGAGAGAAAATCGAGTTTCGAAATTAAACTTTTACCGTCGCCGTGTAGATCATGCATGCATGATCTACACGGCGGATACTCTATAGGTATATGTAACTAGAGAATGCCCACAGCCCGCCCCCTCTTTTAATTGAACTGTTTCTGCTCAGTGCTCGATGCCTTGGCAATTTGAGAGAGAGAGAGCGATGTTTTATTGTTCGCAACATTACACCATTATACAAAGAGTACATAAGTAGGCAGGATCTTAAACATAGTATTATACGAACTTAATTAGTTACACAACAAAGTTACCTATATTTACTAATATAATACTATACCTACTTAATGTCTTAGGATAATGTTCCTGATTTGTGTGCTATACCAACAAAGGGTCGTGCTATTCAGCTATTTGCTGCAATATACATATGCATATATAATATATTACAGCACTGATTTTCAATAGAACGCCCTGACGTCCTGACATCAAGTCAGATGCGATAAAGTTACTTATTTGATAAAAATATATATCGCTATTATAGCTACCATGTAGAAAAAATATAAAAGAAATGCGTAAACACATTAACAAATACAAAACAAAATAAAACATGCATATCCAGTATTTAACATCCAATTTCAGGTATTAAATGAGAGCATCCCTACGGTCGGTCCCCAAGAAACATACATACCTACATGTCATGTTTCAATTTCCTGCGCCCAATAGTTTTGGCTGTGCGTTGTCTATGAGTCAGTCAGTAACGCAAGAATTTTATATATACTTACAAGTAATAATATTGTTTATTTCACCACAATATACGGGAATGCCGAAAGCTTAATAAAGATCGACAGCGACTCGAATCACTGTCACTTAAGAAAAATGATGCATGCGTACCGTATTGGATAAGAACATTGCCCAAATAAATGTCAATAGTGTTTTATACACGGACTTTATCAGGTTTCCTTTGAATGATGAGGAGAAAATATGCCCGTTATCCGGACACAATTATTATCTACCTAAACTCTGCTTTAATTTTACCACTGAGATTTAGCCTAGCTGTAAATTCATTCCGTCTCATTACATAACATAATTATTAAAGGTACTAAAGATAAATCGAGGCTTAGCCCTAAACTTACCTGCGTAAAAATGATTATACCTACTTTCACTAATGAAACATTTTTGTAAATAACTATTATCACTATAATTCATTGGAACAAAAGTCGAACAAAAATAAATAACTACTTTCGTCAAAAAGGTTTTTTTAATTTTCCATCAAGGTCTAAACCTGGTATTATAAGACCTTGTTTTGTAATAAGGCCCATTGGAGTTTATATATAGATTGCTATATATAAAACTGCTCTGCCCACTCATTCAAGAAAACATCTCGAAAACTACACTGAAGCTGGAATTTTGCAGGCAGATATATTGGATAGAAGCCTAAGGCCGCACCTAGGGTTAGCCGCACGCAGTCTTTCAAGCGAGGTTTTCGTAGCATACATACTTATAAATCAAGCGCGTGAAAATCGCCAGTGCGTGCGCTTGTATTGAAAGCTTCATTTTTCGAACGGACGTGGTTAAAATTTCTGCTTTCAACCCAAGACGACAGCTTAAGCTGTTCCTTTGTATACGGCCAGGGTTTACAGGATGTAGTGAAGATAGGTGAAACTACGGCCGTCATAAAAAACTGTGGGAAAAGCTGGTTAAACATTAAAGCGAGAACTTAGCTCTGTACCTAGCATACATGACCGACCGACACATCCAACTTGACTATGACTTAAAGAAATTAGGTACTAATTAAGTATAAATTGAGATTTTAAACTTTGATAGAAATGACAAAGAGAAATGCATTAATGAGCGCAGCGCAGGGTGAACGCACTTTATCGATTATACCTGATATATACCCAACACGCCCAGCATCCAGGCTCGCTTCGTGGAATTTAGAGGTATGTAGTGCTGGCTGGTAAACTAGGCAGAGCCTTTGTGAAGCTATATACCTACCCCTCCGGGAAGCAGGCGTGAGTCTATGTACCTATGTATGTATGTATGTATACCTATTCTCAACCACTACAAACTTGTAAACACGCTGTGTCAAGCAGTGTCAAGTGTCCGCTAAAGACAGATCAAGATTTAAAACTACTAATTGATGTGATCTGAAGAAAAACTAATCACATTTTCTATTCAATGTAGGTTTTCTTCATGTTTGATCGGTTGTATGGGTATGCTAATACTATTTTAAACAGACTACTATTTTTAAGTTAACTGTCCATTACTTTGTGATGAGTAAAGTCTAATGAGTTATAATTTTAATTAAAAATTCATTATATGTGTCACATAGTAGCAAAGTTTACACTTACCTTAATACGACGGTTTGTAAGATAGACAATTTTGAAGAAAACGCATTAAGATTGGTGGTTTTACCTAAATATTTCAATCGCACAGTTTTTAATGATCACAGATTTGAAGCAAGTTTACCTACCTGGTATGTGAATAGCACAGTTTTGTTCCCATCGAAATATACAACCAATCGAATTCATTTAAACCACTACTCTTTCCTACCTACCTAGTCATAAAAAATTTACTAGGTATGACTTTACTTTCATTCTGGACTCTAACTCTGTTAAGCATAATTAGTACAATAGGCTCAATTTGCATAATTGTCATGCAAATCTCTTGGTGACTCAATACGATTTAATTGAATTAATTACAAACTTTTACGGCGTTTATTTTTGCATAAGACGACCTCTCGTCTTGTCTCTCTTGTCTGGCATGGTAATAAGCATAATTAGATACGATATTTAGTTGCAAAATAAATAGGCTAGGGCTCATAAAATACACATTGTACCTAAGTGACACAAATGTTGAATTTCACCAACTGGACACACATATGTATATTATGTCCAGTATCGTGTGTCGTGTCGGTGATTAACCCACCATCGTAATGCAATCTGTCAAAACAGTAAAATTATTTAGTACAATCTCAAAAATTTTAATATTTTGGTGATTTCATATTTAGTCAGGCAGTGAGTTAGTAATCTTTTGATTGTAGGTTATAAAAAATAAGACCCTTAGATATATTTTCATAGCGATTAAAATTTATTAAGTAACTATGTACAATCCTGTCCTTGTGGTGACGGATTAAGAATACTGAATGTCACCACCCCATATCATCCCATGGGTGTCGTAAGAGCCGACAGAGGGAGCATATTATGCAGAGAACAGCATTGTTAGAGAAGGAAAACTTGATACAAACCCTATACCAACCCGTTTGGCCAGCGTGGTATAGTAGGCCAATTCCTCCTTTCAAAGGAGAGGCTTAGTCCAGCAGTGGACTGTTAAAGGCTGATGATGAAGTATGTACAATAAACTCTAAAGATGCTCATGACTTTTTAGACCAGTGTCATTCGTGTCAGTCATCATGTCAGTCATATTTCTGTACTTACTGAACTGAAGTACTGACTCCTTATAACTACTAAAATGGTCCTTCGATCCATCTGCATTCCCATCCAAGTACATAAAGGCTAAAAAATAGATAAACTCTGCCTTATACCCCTAACAAAAATATTGTGGATTCGCCACTGCCACTGTGTGTTTACTAAAAAAACATAAAGTTCAGATGTTTTATGTAATACAATTTTAATTTATTGATAGGAGGTATTCTTGAATGATTTTCCGAATTTGTTATTGCCAAAACGCAGCATTATTTGTTTAATACTCGTACTTGATACGTGACAAAATGGAGGCGATTTAATAATAGAAAAAGGAAAATAGATTCGTGTATTTCCAATACCCGGAAGCCGATATAGGGCATAGTCAAATCAGGACACAGCTACAACCTACGGGAGCGACAGAGAGAATAAATTGCACTGATAACGGAGCAGAGGTGAACGCACTTTATCGATTGACTGATATACGTCATGGACGGGACGTGACCTACATAGGGAACTGAGTTGTGCCCTGGACGCCCTGCATCCAGCCTCGCTAAAGTTCATAGGGCGTTAGTACACACCCACTTTTAGAGTGGTAGGTAGAGACTTTAAAACTGTTTTTTCTATTAACTGAGTAATTTCCGACTGCCTCGTTGGTCTCGCGGCATAAATGTGCGCGTGGAATTGGGAGGTCGCGGCTTTGATTCCCGGGTCGGGCAAAGTGTTATTGGGTTTTTCCGTTAGGAAATTCTCAGTAGCAGTAGCAGCACGGAGTCTGGTAATGTGCCCGGTACGACAATGGACTCGCCCCCTATCACGTGGGACCTAAAAATTCTTGGCGAAATGTGCCAGTCCCACACAAAATAATTAAAAAAAATGTTAATGAACGCTCGCTTAATAACGTGCCCAGTAGATGGCAAAACGCTCGCCCCCTATTACATTGGGACAGAAAACATAACTGGCGAAGTATGGGTGGGTAATACACCTATGCTTACCCCTACGGGTACAAACTAACATTTTTCTTTTGAAGCCAACCAGGAATATGTCTCACACTTAATTTATTTCACTAAGCGACGTCTAAGTATTTATATTTAATAAAAAACAAATTCTGCAGTGATTATACATGTAAATTAAGTACCACGACCGCAAAGTAAGTGCTTATAACTTGGAGCGAACATGGGCAATCAAGCTACTCTCTATAATGGCTAAAGATTTTCAACTTTCAATTATGTACACACGACAACGCGCCAAGCTAGACAGTTTGACCATAGTACCGTACTTATACCGTAGGAAATGAGTACTATAACATACATACATAGTCTCACGCCTATATCCCCGAAGAGGTAGGCAGTGGTGTATTGCTACACCCACTTTTCGCTAGATTTATTTTAGTCCCACGTAATATGGGGCGAAACTATTGCCGTATAAGTACTATAATTGTACTGCAAATGTACTGTTTGACTTGTCACCGTGTGAACAACTATATTTTAAGGAGCTGCAACTATTGTACCTTCATTTACTTAAATCAAGCAATGAATTTAAGTACATATTTGAATAAATACTGTTAACTTAGTTAGCCACCAAACGAAAACAATTAAAGTGGAGCATCCACGTAAATTCTTGTCCGTGTGTTGAATAATTAAGAATACGCAATGTCACCACCCCATATCATCCCATGGGTGTCGTAAGAGCCGACAGAGGGACCATACTATGCAGAAGAACAGCACTGTAAGAGAAGGAAAACTTGATACAAACCCTATACCAACCCGTTTGGCCAGCGTGGTATAGTAGGCAGGCCAATTCCTCCTTTCAAAGGAGAGGCCTAGTCCAGCCGTGGACTGTTGAAGGCTGATGATGATCCACTTAAATTACCACTTACAAGAAACATGCTATTGTGTAAGATAGGTAGGTATGTGGTGGAAATGTGTTATCGTATATTATACTTAGCAAAAAGGTTCAAAACATTCAAAACAAACATAAAGCAAGATCAACCAATCACTGCAAGTAGCATCCGTTCGCGAAGATGTTGCAAAGGACAACGATAATTGTTGAAGCTGGGCTAAAAATGTTATATCGTTGTTTATGTAGAAATGGTAGAAATCAAGACGTTCGGTCCTATTTCGACTGTTATTAACCATAAGATAATGAAAGAACGTTTTGCAACTAAGTACCTATTGTCACTGATTAAATTAAAAACAGCAATGGGAATTGGTAATGTGGATTTCATCGGGAGCATTACTTTTCCAATAGCTAGCAAGGCTAGATAGATATATTTTTATGTCGCCCGTATTTTATAAAAGTATGTAAATTAATTAATTTACAACTCCTCCAGTGAATCTTGATTAAATTCGTTGCTGGTCCCTAGACAGTTTAACTTTACCCGTGTGTCAAAATTCGGTTTCTTTTATGGTCATTAGTGTTGAACGTAGCTACGACTGATGGTGGCATTAATCCCATTATGACAATAAAATACTTGGCGGGAGGGAACTACTTGGCGTAACCGGTTAATTTAGCCTAAGTTACTCCTTGGTACATCTGCTATACGCCAGTGAAAGTCACGTCAAAATCGGTCCAGCCGTTCCAGAGATTAGCGAGAACAAACAGACAGACAGACCGACCGACAACCAAAAATTGTAAAAAATGTAATTTCGGTATATGTACCGTGTATACATCTATATGCATTATGTAAAAAGCAGTTATTTTAATATTACAAACAGACACTCCAATTTTATTTATGTGTATAGATTATTTGTTTAATTTAGTGGTAGATTTATACGTATAGTTTTAGTTGTAAATAAGTCTAGAGTAAATGTAAATAAGTATACAGTTGATTATAGTAC
The DNA here is from genome assembly GCA_944739405.2 of Euclidia mi. NCBI lineage: Eukaryota > Metazoa > Arthropoda > Insecta > Lepidoptera > Erebidae > Euclidia > Euclidia mi. The sequence goes on from OX123204.2 coordinate 2,822,841, forward strand.
ATTATAACAAAATTGATTCTTATGCGCGTAGGTACATAAGTAGAGTCATCCTAGATGCCACAATTGGAAAAGTAGAGATGTCGATAACTAGGCGCAACACTGACTGTTCCAAGGGATGTTTTGTTTTTCGTGTGAGTGTGTGGCCAACTCTGGTGTCGGAGTTTTTCAGACCGCCCTAAGGCCTCCGACATGGCCTAACGATCCTTATCCTTAGACAAGAACCGGGACCGACAGCTATACGTGCCTTCCGAAGCACGGTAGCGCTGAGATGAAAATGCCACACACGGTCACCCATCCAAGTGGTGACCTGTGCAAGCGTTGCTTAACTTTGCCGATCTGTTACGAACGCCAAGCCAAGTCTCGCTATGAGCGCTACTCTAAGGGATGATCATCGCTTAAACAGTAAATATATCATGCCTCTCTTTCTTTTCTTTCAATGAGCAAGAACAGGTAGACAGGCAATATATTTCGAACCCTTTTGATTGGTCGATATTAATATTCTGAATGGCTTGTTGACCCCTTGGCCTGTTTTCACTTGTTAGCAGGCAAGTATGAGGTGTCGGTTCAATCCTACGTGGGCCCTTTGTCCTTTATTACAAGACTTTTTATTAGAAAACAGTTTAGATAAAATCCTTGCGTTATTGACAGATTGACAGAAACTTGACAACGCGCAGCCAAAACTATTATGTACAATCAAACAAGTCGGCGGTGGACCAGTTTGAAAAAAAGTCCTTTGGCTCCCTCATAGAGTCGAGGCACACTAGAGACTGGATTTGTATCCGAGTGTCAATGTGCGTGTAAAGTAGCACTGGAAGCGACGATGTCTTGCTGAGCGATTCTCGCCCTTATGGTGGTCTAGCGGGAAGTTGTTCGACTGTACGAGAAGCTGAAATTTTGCATGTATGTTCTTTGGGGAGCGTAATTAAGGGTGCACTAAGAAGGGATTTCTCGAAATTCTCAAGGGATCCTCAAGTTTGTAATAAGTAACAAGTTGGACAGTGATATGTATCTAATCTTACACTAATATAAAGGTAAAGATGAAGAGTTTGTTTGTTTTTTGGTTGAACGCGCTAATCTCAGGAACTACTGGTCCGATTTGAAAATAAAACAGTGTTAAATAGCCCACTTATTGAGGAAGGCTATAGGCTATATAACATCACGCTATGAGCGACGGGAGCAGAGCAGTTGCCTTAAATAACGCGGGTGTAACCGCGGGCATCCTCTGGTTCTATGGTATAATGTAATTATATGTCTTATTATTATTAATGAGAGTTTATGACATGTCAGTAACTATACAAAACGCAATATTTAAAATAGTATTGCCCGTATTGGACAGTATACTGGCTTATCACGAATGATAACTGAAGTGGTATAAAATTATATTAAATTTTATACTTATAAAAGTATTGGAAAATATTTTGACGTATACCTACTACCATTATTGTATCTACAATTTATTAAATTGAATAACTAAGTAATTAAATCATTTTGTGTGTTAGCAACTGCTGGCAAGTACTTCTATAAAGGAAATTTTAACCTTTGTGCGTCTGTTTCAAACTGATATATTGAAAATTACTTATACAACACTGTAAACCTACTATACATAATTGAATAATCTTTAAAAGTAATTATAAGAACTCAGTCGTAACCACGCCCGTTACCACAGATCTATCAAAACCCGATCACAGACAGATCGCATATAACACGTTAATTATAATAATCGTTATTAATTATTTTGTATACAATAAAGCAACAAGAAATTTTAAGTTTATATCATTAATAGTTTTACCTAAAATACTACATGTGCCCGCGGAAATATAAATTTTTCAGCTATTTGTTTGTATTGAGAATAATACAAATATTTTTCTCTTAATACTTCTCCTTTATATAAACTATAATATACCTACGAACACAGGTATGTTAAATATTATTTGCCATACACATTCTGTAAATTCTGTACAACATCAGTTATTGATAACTAACCCCTGCCTCCGTCAGGCCATTTTTAATCTGTCAAATAAATAATTTCGTGAAAACCGTTACCCAGCACCGTTTCTATATTTGATCACAATTATAGATTTTCAGTGCTTAGGGCTCGAAAAAAAGACGTAACGAAAAAATCCGCAAAATTTGAAAAATTGGTAATTCAACAATGACTTACCTCAGCAAACTCCCATTCTCCAGGTGATCCGGAGCGATGCACAATGCTGGACCATATAATATAACTTCTAATTAATAAGGCAGCTAAAATTACGTGTTTGTTTAAAAAAAAACAGTTAAAAAACGTTAGTACAGGCGGCTGAACGATCTCGGGCGCGGTACTGAGCCTGGGCAGAGGGGGAGACGGGGAAGGGGGGCTTAAGGGAGGGGGCACGATATTGATCGAGAGATCGCGCAGCATCCGACGCCCCTGGAGCCTGTTCGCTTTTAGGAATACACGATGCTATCCAAGTGAAGCAAATACATCGCTGGTTTTCTTTGGCTATGGGTTGAGACGTTGTTATTGGAAAATTGGATTTGTATGACTTCATTAGGTACTGATGGACGTTTATTTTCGATGTGTTGAAGTAAAAATCAATGTAGGGCCACCTTCACAAGTACTTCTTAACTCAAAAAATTTCTAACTAACATTAATAATTACTATAATAATTATTAAAAAGTTAGACCAGTAAGCGGAACTCGGGTACTAAGGGATCTTGGTTCTTCTTCTTCTGCCTGCCCTGTTCCCATATTACTAAGGCGGATTTTCCTGTCACGCTGATTGCACACCGACGGTCCGGCTGATGGGTCAATATTTATGAAGTACCTCTAGCGTTTTTGAGTCGCGCTGGCCGCTCAGCGCTGTCGGTCGTCAGCGCTGAGTTATTACTTCATACATAGTGACATTATTGACCCATCAGCGCGGACCGTCGGCGTGCGATCAGCTTGACAGGAAAACCCGCCTTAGGCGAATATCTTGGTTGCAACCGGCATGAAGCCATGGTAATGATGATGAATGATGATAGAAATCCTAAGAATAGTGTGATTCTGACCACTATACATTAACTGAAGTGTTATACATCATCATCAACCTTTAACAGTCCACTAGAGAGGCCTAGTCCAGACAGGCCTCTCCTTTAAAGGAGGAATTGGCCTACTATACCATGCTGGCCAAACGGGTTGGTATAGGGTTTGTATCATGTTTTCCTTCTCTTACAGTGCTGTTCTATGCATAATATATGCTCCCTCTGTCGGCTGATGACAATCCGTATTCTTAATCTGTCACCACACGGACGTTATAGGTACATATTTGGAATGAATCAATACATAAGCATTTTTAAATAGTAATAACTAGAAATAATATTTTGGTTAGATTTATTACAGTTTTTATTGGTATGTTACAGAACGTACTTTAAGCAATATTAATAATCACTTATCATCAAGTAATTTGTTTAGACTAAAATACTGCATTCCACGCACCTATTTGCGACCACCTATTTCTATATAACCCTTCGCTGAGATGTCCGCATAATACTATTACATAGAAAACTAAACATATTCATTTTCTACAATAATATAAGAAGCCGTCAAAAAAGACACAAATCTTCTTTCTTTCAAAACGAACCAAGCATCAATGAATCATGCGAAATTACCCGCGAAAATTCTTTCACCAAGATTGTCACATGATACAATATTGTGTCTGAAATGTGAGTGAAAACGAAGCCGGCTATTATGCAGTCTGTCTTTGACAGACAGCTAATTTTGTGTTGGCACAGTTCTCCGTAAATATTCGACGGTAAACGCGTAAGCGCCATTTTGAAATAGACAAATCTTACAAAACTTACACGGCCCACCTGACAGCGAGACTGATGACCTGCTAAGATATATATTACAAGGGAAAAATTGTATTTTCAGTTCTAATTTAGAGGTTATGATGACTTTAATAAATGTCAAATTATGAAGCTGTGAATAAAGTGACATGATAGATAAATGATATGTCAGAATAACACATTTTGATTCTATATAATATATCTAATTATAATTATATACTCGATACAGCTATAAAGTATTTACATACATACATACATACATAACGTCACGCCTTTTATCCCCGAAGGGGTAGGCAGAGGTGTATTTCTACACCCACTTTTAGTATTACAATAAGTTTTTAGTTTAAGTATTTACAATAAGTTTTATTTAATAGTTGCTGGCTGCCGGTTGGTCATTGAATAGCTTTAGTGCTAGGTATAACATATAAAAACTTTATATACGTCCACTCACTCAGTAGTACCACAGATTACTAAATAGTTACTACCCTGATAATTAAGACTACGACAGGCTGATGATGATGATGAAATATTTAAGAATTGTAAAACTGTAATTTTTGCTTTCCTATGTTGACTCTACATTTTCATCATCTTCTTAAATCTAAATCTGATTTCAAGTAAAAAACTTGCTCTACACAAGTCAGTTCTATATTATACTTGGCCAACTAACTGCTTGAAAAGCCTAGCGCTTAGCGCCCTCAGCTTTACATGACAATTCAAACGAAAGTATTTAAGTAGGCTATTAAATTCATCGCAACACTGCTCTGTAAGGAAGGAACAGTAGACACATAGAAAACATTCATATACATCTGTATATATAAAATTCTTGCGTTACAGACTGACTGACAGACACCGCACAGGCGAAATTATTGGGCGCAAGAAGCTGAAGTTTGCCATGTATGAGCTTTGGGGATCATAGGGGCGCACTAAAAAAGGATTTACCGAAATGCTAACGAAATCGGACAGAAAGGGTTAAATTAAAATTTTGCGGGCGTAGCTGTGGGCGGTCTCTAGTAAACCAATAAAAAAAACAAATCCGCATTTAACAAATCAGAATTTACATACAAAACAGCATCACACACACATACCAACAACCCAACTCCCAACCAGCCAGCAATGTACAAGGTCCAACCTCCCCGCGTCGCCGCCGTAGCCCCGTAGTGTTTCCTTACCACTGTATTTATGGAGTTCCACCTGCAGCACCTAATAACACCCACTTAGCATTTTATTGTTTAACGTACCATCACGCTATCGCGACACGTGGACGGCAGAACACCTGGCGTTGTTATGTAAAAACATGGAGGTAAATCATGGATTAATTTGGACACGGTTTCGATATCGAAGAATCTGAGCGATTTAGATTATTTTGCAGACAGGTTATAGCATATGGGTTAAATGGCTTAACATGAACCGATATCTATCTTGAAGCTAGATTTGATACCCGAACGTGTTATTTTGGAATGTCTGTTGAATTTTGGCATACGAAAACTTATATTGCAGCATATCATCTATAATCTAAACAACACTTAGCTTTCTGATCAAAAGGTTCTTGATTGCCACAACTTAAAGTTTTTATACTACTTAGCTGGCACCTTTCGACCTTGAAGACCCCTGTAAACTGAAAAGGTTACTGCCCTTGCCAACGCTAAGCCAGGTGATTAAGAGTCCAAAACTCAGCCCTAATGACATCACTAATCAAAATCGAAATGAACACTACTATGGGTTTGAGAGACTGGTCTTCAAACAATTCAAAAGTCAACCATAAGATTTTTCTTAAGTTTAAAAGTTAAAGATAGAAAGAGCTTTCTTTCTGTCCCTATTTTATAGTCTGGTAAGTAACACACCTATATTTCTTGAGTTAAGTAGCAAGCGAGCACAGGCACAGTTATTATGCTCTTCAGTTAGAGCGCGAATGTAATTTATGACGTAAAAGTACCCATTCAAACAGCCGCGCCAGTTCATCGTTTGAGGATTCGCTACAAGTACCTGGCCATCATCGTAATTATCATAACAGGCTTTTGCAGTCTAGTGCTGGAAATGGGTTTCACCTAATTAGCAATAAGATATTTTTTTTTATACCTAGTAATAGGCGGCAAACGGGCAGACGGATCGCCTGATGGTAAGCAATTACCGCCGCCCATGGACACAAGCAACACCACAGGAGTCACAAGTGCGTTGCCGCCCCTTGGGGTTGGGAAAAGGGATAGGATCAGGAGTGGGAAGAGGGAGAAGGAATAGGCGATAGGGCCTTCGGCACTCTCACTTGCCGAACGAAACGCAACAGTTTAGGTACTGTTACTTTACGTCGATTTTCTGTGAGAGGGTAGTACTTATTATTGGCCTAGTACTCTCTCTTCTTTCTTTTCGTGTGAGTGTGTGGCCAACTCTGGTGTTGAAGTTTTCAGGCCGCCTTAAGGCCTCAGACGTTGCCTAACCATCGACAGCTTTACGTGCCCTCCGAAGTACGGCAGCGCTCTGATGTAAATGCCACAAACGGCCACCCATCCAAATGGCGACCTGTGCACCCGATACTTAACTTTGCCGATCTACTAGGGATGGCAAGCCAAGTCTCGCTATGAGCGTTACATTGGCCTACTTATACCACGCTGGACGTGTTGGTATTAGGTTTGATGTCGAGTGTGCCGTCTCTTCGCAAAAATACTTTTTGTTTGATTTATATCATTAGTCACCTCTCAACACCTACCTACGGAATAAAAAGGGGTGGTGACACTTTAAATGGTTTTTTTTTATAGTAATAGGTGGCAAACGAGCAGACGGATCGCCTGATGGTAAGCAATTACCGCCGCCCATGGACACAAGCAACACCACAGGAGTCACAAGTGCGTTGCCGCCCCTTGAGGTTGGGAAAAGGGATAGGATGAGGAGTGGGATGAGGGAGAAGGAAATTGGATAGGGCCTCCTGCGCTCTCACTCACCGAACTAAATGCAACAGTTTAGGTACTGTTACTTTACGTCGATTTTCTGTGAGAGGGTAGTACTTCCCCGGTCGAGCCGGCCCGTTCATGCTGAAATCAACAAGGCTCTTCTACCTGTGGCTTCGTCTAGAATAGGGTGTTGACTTGTGTGAGTGTTATAAATGTCTTTATGTCTTTCAATACAGTCTCTACATACAGCGTATAGAGTTTACCTGAATAACAAAACAGTAAATGATTGAAACAACCGTCAATCCGTCGAAAGAAAATAAATTTTGGAAATTTTCCGTACACAAGATATCCTCTTTTGACACTGAGATGATTTCATAAATGCAAGTGTACTTTTATGGAAGCCGCAGCCTATATAATAAAGTATAAAGACACTTTATTATAAACAACGCTTTATGTTATATTTTATACTATCTTATATCTTATACTAATAAATAAAGCTGAAGAGTTTGTTTGTTTGTTTGTTTGTTTGGTTGAACGCGCTAACCTCAGAATCTGCTGGTCCGATTTGAAAAATTCTTTCAGCGTTAGATAGCCCATTTATCGAAGAACGCTATAGGCTATATAACATCACGCTTTGAGCCACGGGAGCGGAGCAGTAGCCTTAAATAACGCGGGTGTAACCGCGGGCTCATCTAGTAAATTATAAAACGGAAATACTTTATTTTTATTTGCAGTAAATAAAAAAATATGTTCTTCATGCATGTTTCTAAAATACTTACACTGTTAGAAATATATTACGAGTATAACCTTTTCAAAGCTTCAAGATACTTTTTATTTAATCTACAGAGTGAAATATAAATTAGTAGTCAAGTTTACGATGGTTTCTGTACTTACTTGCGCTTTTAAATTCTGGTTAATTGAGACTGAGTTCGACTAACGGGTCACCCTTTTTCTGTTAAAGTAAGCCGCAAGTTATTCCTGTAGAAGTTCTCTCTACTACTCGTCATTGATTCATCATCATCAGCCCTTTATAAAACTGTCCACATGCCTTCACTCACTAAGTTAATATTGACTATTTATCGTGAGAGAACGGAGAGCTTTTCAGGCAGAAATTGTTTTTATATTTAAGCACTAGAGGATGCCCGCGGTTACACCCGCGTTATTTAAGGCTATTGCTCCGCTCCCGTCGCTCACTGGGTGATGTTATATAGTCTATAGCCTTCCTCGATAAATGGGCTATCTAACACTGAAAGAATTTTTCAAATCAGACCAGTAGTTCCTGAGATTAGCGCGTTCAACCAAACAAACAAACTCTTCAGCTTTATATATTAGTAAGTATTTCTTTATTGTATTTTTTTCTTTTCTACTAGTTAAAGAAAATTCTGTCTTTATACGATAACAATATTATTCAACCATCATACTAAATTACGTGATTCACAGAAAACATTTCCCTACAAAGATATCTGAACTATCACAAAATATATTGTTATTCAATCTGTCTAAAAATAGATTGTGTTGGCGCCATGATGGGCCATAATGTTTGGCAAATCATCCTCCATTAACAATGGCTGTTGTGATGCTGGAGAGTCGAAAACTTCTGACTTATCTGCCCACTCGGATGGTATTGAATGGGATGAAAATGGAGGACTAGTTAAAGCTAACAGCGCTGCCTGTTAAAATTCAAATAAAATAATAAGACAGTTTTCTTAAGGGGACTACAAGAGCTAAACGCGAGTTTTATATTGCTTTAAAGTATGTGATTCAATGCAGTTAATACAATCAGAAAAATATATACAATCTTCAGGATATAATCTAGTTAAGTAGTGTGTTGAAAACATAATACAACTAACTTTAATCGATAGAAAAAAATCACAAAGATACCTCAAAAAAATTATTTTAACGAATAAAAACCATATTAAAATACAACAATCATTCTGATTTTTTGACAAATTATTCAACAAGCAAAGCAAGCAAAAAATAAAACAGTATTTCGTTAGTATGTACTAACGAAATACTGTTTTATTTTTTTAATCCAATCAATACATTTTCTGTAATTTATTTATTTTATGGTTTGTAAAAAGTTCTGAACGTCCCGTCGTCGTCGCGCTTCTCTTTCTTATGTATACAATCCGACAATGACAGCAACAGCTCAAATCAATAGCGGTTGTAAGCGCCTTAAAGCAGCGATAGCCTACTGGAGAAAGCAACAGACTGCTATGTAGATGGTATCGGGTTCAAATACACGGCGCTCAACTTCCAAAAGTCACTAGACTTTTCGAAGTTAAATGCGTATTAAATTGCTAATAATATCGCTTGCCACGTGCCTCATACAGCACTTAAGATTGTCGGTCTCGGTTGTCATGAAGATGTTTGACAATCGTTATGATACAGTCGTTATGATACGTCGTACAGTTGAAGATGTTTGTAGTAGGTACATCATACAATATTATTTAGCGGGCCTTAGTCGCGATAATTTACTTATTTAAAGGCATAAATACCTCTCCCACACACCTCTCAGTCCCTCCGCGACCACAACCGTTGCAAGCCGGTAGAAACGTAGGAGAATAACAGAGGTATTTAAGCCTTTAAATAAGTAAATTATCGCGACTAAGACCCGCTAAATAATATTGAATGATGTATAGACATCGCGAAAGTTTAAAATCGATTATGTTTGTAGTAGTCAGTATCTCTGAATAAACACTGACCCTGTCTTAACCGTGGCATATTGATTTTTACCTTCTCTGCAGAAAAGTTAATATTCAGTCAAATCTGGGTAGACTAGTAAGTGGACCCAGGGTTGCAACTAGGATAACGCTAAGAGGAAGTAGTGTATTTCTCTAACTCTACCCAAGTACTTAGTACGTAGTGGGATCATTGGAAAACATATATTTACAACCGTTACTTATCACTTTAGATCGCGAAACTCTTTGATTGCTGCTGATCTTCTTCTGATTTAAAGAAAGCTCTGGTTTCAGGTTAGACGAAAACGCTAAAAAACACATTAGCAAGTTACTAGCCTACGTAGGATAACCTATTTTCAAAATTCTTCTTATAGCTCACTTATCTACTTCATGATCGTTTTTCTGTCTTACGATACTGATCACTGAAGCCAAACGCGTGATGATCTATGTAAGCTAGATTGCTAGTGCTGCTATACACATTAATTTTAAGTCTCGGCAAGCAACATATTCATATACTGGTTCCCTTTCAACAAAACGCACGGTTTTAATTGGAAAGCTTGAATATGAATTACTCCGCAATCAAAACCCGCAATTACCCGCAGTATGACGTAGCCTTTCATCTCATCGTTAAAATACTTCGGTGTTCGTCAATTAACAAACTAAAATGCTGTAACATTCACGATTGAACTCACCAACTCTCCTAAGAATGTGGTAATCACTGCGCAACACAAGAATGTTCAGAGAACCAAAGAAGTTAACATTCCTGTGAGGAGCAGATGTTTTAACTGAGCTTCAAAGTTGTATCACGATAGAGCTATCATTTTTCAGTTAATTGAAAAAGTTTCCGGCAGACGCCGGTGGCCATGAAAACGAGAGACTAAGAATGGAGTATTGTATGCCAAAAATTTAGAACTAAGTAGTCTTTTAAGTTACTTGTGATTCAATCTTGTAAACGAAGTTTAGTTTGACGAGGTTTACTGGTTCCGAAACTAAATTCATTTTAAGGAAAATACCACAGTGTTTATCACGAAATATTTACCAAAAACAGCAAAACAATGCTACCATACTTGAAGTGAGGATTTACTACATTCAATACAGTGGGATGATAATTACTTTTCTACGCAGAATTCTTCCTGTGTAGCTGCTGTGAATAATTCAACATCATCATCATCAGCCTTTAACAGTCCACTGCTGGACTAGGCCTCTCCTTTGAAAGGAGGAATTGGCCTACTATACCACGCTGGCCAAACGAGTTGGAGTAGGGTTTGTGTCAAGATTTCCTTCTCTTACAGTGCTGTTCTCTGCATAATATGCTCCCTCTGTCGGCTCTTACGACACCCATGGGACGATATGGGGTGGTGACATTCCGTATTCTTAATCCGTCACCACGCGGACTATATATGATATATGAATAATTATGGAGACATATACTTACTAACAACCACTACTTGCCATCAATAAACACTAAACACCTGCCCACCCCGCACAGTAGATACATTGCCACACACAATAGGTACATTTCCTACTGCAATACTCTGCCTAAAAATGTGTTCAAACAACACGTATGCCTCATATATCATCGTTTAAACCATAAAATATATACGATATTGGCAGCATTAAATTTAATACCGACCAGTAAACGATCGCAAATAAATTAGTTGGTCGTAATAACTTGGCACTGAACGGACATATTTTTGCTGGACCGTCGAAAATAATTTATTTTCTGTTCGGTAACATCTTGTGCAAATATCGCTGTGATAACTATCGGGTACTTTAAATAATGAACGCTTTGCGAATGCGCCAATGTGTTACAGGTTTGTTGTATGTGGCCAAGATTTTTGCCTGTATAGAGGTGTAATAGTTTTGTCTTTCAGTATTGCTAGTTTTGCAAGTTGTCTACTTGGTTCTATCCAAGACTTTCCTTGGCGTCACGGGTCCGCTTTCCAGTCTAAACAAAGTAAGGCAAAGTAGACATAATATTAGCTTTTCCACGTAGCAACAGCTGTTTAAAACCTTCGAGGCAGCGATGTGCTGCAACCGCGCTGTAACGGTGCCGGTAGACTTACAAAATTTTCTTTAAAGCGATGAAATCCTTAGGAGTTTGTGAAATCAGATCATAAATCGCTGACTAAGATAGATACCTACATACTTTTTCTTTCTTTCCTTGCTAACGTTATTTTCTTTTTACGTGAGTTAATATTCACTTGTACTTTATGTTTCAGGAAAGTGGAAACCGTGGTGGTAAGAGCGCATCGTGTGGGGCCAATAGAAACGAGGGCAGAGCGGCGGACATGTTCTTGTGACAACTTTGACACGCCCCCCGGCGAAACGGAGTATCTAGTAAGACAGGTCTCAATGCAAGCTTACAGCGGTGATAATGTTTAAATAATTTCGTATTATTGCAAATATACATTCATAAACCAGCGCCAGTTGCACAATGTGATAGGCAGATTGTAAATTATCGCCTGACCTGCACCTCGGAGAGCACATTAAGCCGTCGGTCTTGACTATCATGAAGATCTTTGACATATTGAAATTAAACTACAGTTTACGGATTGTATCGCGATGTATTGGTTTCACTAAGTTATTACATTTGAAACAAATGATCTAGAAACTACATTTTTAATTTATTACTCAAAGTCAAAGTCAAAATAATTTATTCATCTAGATAACAAGGTGACGCTTATGAACGTCAATTTTAAAGTAAATTACCTACTTATTGCTTCTACATTTACATTTACTGCCTCGTTCGCAAAGCAATAGATAGAACCACGAGAAAGAACGGGCAATAAAACTCGTGGCCACTTTTTAATCGCCAGTGTTATGTTACATAATTATCTTGTTTTTGTAAGGAGCTGCAACTGTTTCATATTGAACTTAATTACTTATAAATAGTAACATACATAATACTTAAATAATTAATGCAGTTACCAAATTAAGTGCTGTAGTAGCGTTCCAGTGTGAATCTTGTGTAACAGGAGCATCCACTTACGTCTTATAATGTAGGCAACTCGCGATCATGTTCAGAACTATGATGGAAATGTATGTTACAGAAAGTGACGGTAGGTATATGAATACACAAAATTTACAAAGACGTTAGTGTACAGCCCATGATCACGAGTTATCTTCATCTAACACTGTAGCAAATTTTAAAAATAAAATTAGTGGAACAACAATGCAAATGTAAATGTAGTAAGTTGAATGATCTAATAATACATGAATAGTTATTTAATAGAACTAGAGATATTACATACATACATACATACATATCGTCACGCCTTTTATCCCCGAAGGGGTAGGCAGAGGTGTATTTCTACACCCACATTTCGCCAGATATACTTTAGTCCCACGTAATAAGGGGCGAGCCTATTGCCGTACCCCCTATCTTCCCGTGAGTGTCGTAAGAGGCGACTAAGGGATAACACGATGCAAATACCATCTTTGCGTAGAGACGGAAAACTCGACATCAAACCCTATACGGCTACCTCGTTGGTCTCGCGGCATAAATGTGCGCGTGGGATCGGGAGGTCCCGGGTTCGATTCCTGGGTCGGGCAGTGTTATTGGGTTTTTCTGTCACGAAATTCTCAGTAGCAGCACGGAGTCTGGAAATGTGCCCGGTTCGGCAATAGGCTCGCCCCTTATTACGTGGGACTAAAGTATATCTAGAGATATTATGTAAAAAAACTGAAAAAGCAAGGAATCTATATAAATTCTGAATAAGTACAAAGATCAAGAGTTGGTTAGTGTAAGTGACCATCTATCCTTATCACTGAAATGATGAATCATTAATGGTATAATAACCTTTCCTTTCCTAATAAGGCAGTGTTTTATTTTACTTTTAAACGTACTAAATGGTTATTCTTAAAGACTTATTGGTATTTTATTGTATATTTTACGAATACCTAGCCCTACAAAAGAATTATTAACTTTATGTATATGGCATATAACTTATGCCTGTTTCGAGTGAAAGTCAAAGTCAAAATCCTTTATTCATTTGGGTCACAATGTGACGCTTATGAACGTCAAAATAATAAATTTATAAAATTATTACTTAAAGACTTACATTTACTGCCACGTTCGCAAAGCAAGGGCGTAGAACAATTTCAATTTTGTAAGATGCTGCAACTGTTACACCTTCTATACTGTCACTTGTATCTACTGACTCTACATAAGGGCCTGTTCACGAGATCGGTCTAAGCGGCGCGCGTCGCGGCGGGCGGCGCGGCAGAGCGTCGTGCACGCCACGACCCTACAGCAGCGGTAAACGCAGCGGCAAATGTGGACGTATTTGGGCCGACGGAGTTACCCATAAATATGGCGATAACCAAAATATCTTTGTGTAACTATACGGTATACCTACAAAATTGTCGACATTGGATCTTCATTTCTTACAAGTATTTTATATCAAAGGAATAATACATATTCGCAATTAATGAGGCGTTGAATAGGTACCTACACAACGTAGATTACGTTAAGTAGGTAGGTAAATCACCTTTTAACTTTCATAGTAGCTGTGTCTGTACCTAAATAGGTACATATGTACGTTACTCAATGTTTTAATGTTTGCGATTTATATTAAACCTACCATTACATTCTGTAAACAATGTTTCATTACATCTCGCAACGTTTTATTAACATTTTTGTATTTATACAGCGGATGTGTTGCTATCCACACACGCGACCGTTTAAAAATTTCGACTTTAAATGTCTCCGTATTCATTACCGCCACAAAATATTTAACAAATAGTTTAACCGCCTAGTTCGTCCCTCGCGTAACGCTGTCTGTGCCGCTCGGAGTCGTGGCGTCGGACTCGGTCGCAGTACATTTGTTCCCGCCGCTCGCCGCACCGCACGCCGCGCCGCTCGCCGCGCAGCCAATCGCGCCAAAAAAAACGCGCGCGTTATCGCTGTGCGCGGCGGCTCGTGGCGTGCTTCGAACGTCTTCATACATTTGATCTTGCCGCTAGCCGCCCCACGCTAAGCCGCCGCTCAGAGCGGCAAGGTCGTGACAGGGCCGTTAGGGCCTGTTCACGAGATCGGTCTAAGCGGCGCGCGTCGCGGCGGGCGGCGCGGCAGAGCGTCGTGCACGCCACGACCCTACAGCAGCGGTAAACGCAGCGGCAAATGTGGACGTATTTGGGCCGACGGAGTTACCCATAAATATGGCGATAACCAAAATATCTTTGTGTAACTACGAGTATACGGTATACCTACAAAATTGTCGACATTGGATCTTCATTTCTTACAAGTATTTTATACTTATCAAAGGAATAATGCATATTCGCAATTAATGAGGCGTTGAATAGGTACCTACACAACGTAGGTTACGTTAAGTAGGTAGGTAAATCACCTTTTAACTTTCATAGTAGCTGTGTCTGTACCTAAATATGTACATATGTACATTACACAATGTTTTAATGTTTGCGATTTATATTAAAACCTACCATTACATTCTGTAAAACATTGTTTCATTACATCTCGCAACGTTTTATTAACATTTTTGTTTTGACGTGACAACGTCTTATAAATTGGTTTGCCGGGCGACACTTCAAGAAACTGCGTTACGCTCCGCTCACGTTATGCGCTCACAATGAGAGCGAGTGAGAGGCACGCGTCCCGCCTAAGAGCGAGAGAGACAGACATAAAAAGTGAAAGGCACGCGTCTTTCATCCTTCTTCCTACTATACGAATGAATATTCACATTAAAATTATTTTACCACTCAAAGTCGTTGTCACGTAAAACTTTCGCCCGTATACCGTCTTTACAGGCAACCAATTTTTTTATACAGCGGATGTGTTGCTATCCATACACGCGACCGTTTTAAAATTTCGACTTTAAATGTCTCCGTATTCATTACAGCCACAAAATATTTAACAAATAGTTTAACCGCCTAGTTCGTCCCTCGCGTAACGCTGTCTGTGCCGCTCGGAGTCGTGGCGTCGGACTCGGTCGCAGTACATTTGTTCCCGCCGCTCGCCGCACCGCCCGCCGCGCCGCTCGCCGCGCAGCCATTCGCGCCAAAAAAAACGCGCGCGTTATCGCTGTGCGCGGCGGCTCGTGGCGTGCTTCGAACGTCTTCATACATTTGATCTTACCGCTCGCCGCCCCGCGCTAAGCCGCCGCTCAGAGCGGCAAGGTCGTGACAGGGCCGTTAAGGATGAATATTTCCGTGCAAGTTAATTTTTAATCGTCTTGACTTAGGATCATCTGCTTACAGTTCTGACCGGTGATGATACAGCAAACATCCTGTATACATATTGAGCCTCGACATGCAACATATGAACATATTCTTATAGGAACTTGTTCCAATTTTAATAAATTATTCGGTTTTGACTGGAATACCACGGAGCCCCAAAACTTGAATATGAACTACTCCGCAGTCAAAACCCGCAATTACCCGCAGTATGACGTAGCCTTTCATCTCATCGTTAAAATACTTCGGTATTCGTCAATTAACAAACTAAAGTGCTGTAACATTCACGATTGAACTCACCAACTCTCCTAAGAATGTGGTAATCACTGCGCAGCACAAGAATGTGAAGAGAACCAAAGAAGTTAAAATTCCTGTGAGGAGCAGATGTTTTAACTGAGCTTCAAAGTTGTATCACGATAGAGCTATCATTTTTCAGTTAATTGAAAAAGTTTCCGGCAGACGCCGGTGGCCATGAAAACGAGAGACTAAGAATGGAGTATTGTATGCCAAAAATTTAGAACTATTCTTTTAAGTTACTTGTGATTCAATCTTGTAAACGAAGTTTAGTATGACGAGCTTTACTGGTTCCGAAACTAAATTCATTTTAAGTAAAATATCACGGTGTTTATTACGAAATATTTACCAAAAACAGCAAAACAATGCTACCATACTTGAAGTTAGGAATTACTACATTAAATACAGTGGGATGATAATTACTTTTCTACGCAGAATTCTTCCTGTGTAGCTGCTGTGAATAGTTCATCATCATCATCATCAGCCTTTAACAGTCCACTGCTGGACTAGGCCTCTCCTTTGAAAGGAGGAATTAGCCTACTATACCACGCTCGCCAAACGGGTTGGAGTAGGGTTTGTATCAAGTTTTCCTTCTCTTACTGTGCTGTTCTCTGCATAATATGCTCCCTCTGTCGGCTCTTACGACACCCATGAGATGATATGGGGTGGTGACATTCCGTATTCTTAATCCGTCACCACACGGACTATATATGATATATGAATAATTATGGAGACATATACTTACTAACAACCACTACTTGCCATCAATAAACACTAAACACCTGCCCACCCCGCACAGTAGATACATTGCCACACACAATAGGTACATTTCCTACTGCAATACTCTGCCTAAAAATGTGTTCAAACAACACGTAAGCCTCATATATCATCGTTTAAACCATAAAATATATACGATATGGGCAGCATTAAATTTAATACCGACCAGTAAACGATCGCAAATAAATTAGTTGGTCGTAATAACTTGGCTCTGAACGGACATATTTTTGCTGGACCGTCGAAAATAATTTATTTTCTGTTCGGTAATATCTTGTGAAAATATCGTTGTGATAACTATCGGGTACTTTAAATAATGGACGCTTTGCGAATGCGCCAATGTGTTACAGGTTTGTTGTATGTGGCCAACACTTTTTGGCTGTATAGAGGTGTAATAGTTTTGTCTTTCAGTATTGCTAGTTTTGCAAGTTGTCTACTTGGTTCTATCAAAGACTTTCCTTGGCGTCACGGGTCCGCTGTCCAGTCTAACCAAAGTAAGGCAAAATAGACATAATATTAGCTTTTCCACGGAGCAACAGCTGTTCAAAACCTTCGAGGCAGCGATGTGCTGCAACCGCGGTGTAACGGTGCCGGTAGAGTAACAAAAAATTCTTTAAAGCGATGTAATAGATACATACTTTTTCTTTCTTTCCTTGCTAACGTTATTTTCTTTTGACGTGACAACGTCTTATAAATTGGTTTGCCGGGTGACACTTCAAGAAACTGCGTTACGCTCCGCTCACGTTATGCGCTCACAATGAGAGCGAGTGAGAGGCACGCGTCCCACCTAAGAGCGAGAGAGACAGACATAAAAAGTGAAAGGCACGCGTCTTTCATCCTTCTTCCTACTATACGAATGAATATTCACATTAAAATTATTTTACCACTCAAAGTCGTTGTCACGTAAAACTTTCGCCCGTATACCGACTTTACAGGCAACCAAATTTTTTTTTTTTTACGTGAGTTAATATTCACATGTTCTTTATGTTTCGGGAAAGTGGAAACCGTGGTGATAAGAGCGCATCGTGTGGGGCATCGAGAGCGGCGGATATGTTCTTGTGACAACTTTGATACGCCGGCGCAGCGGAGTATCTAGTAGGACAGGTCTCAATGCAAGCTTACAGCGGCGGTGATAATGTTAAAATAATTTTCGTATTATTTCAAATCATACATTCATAAACCAGCGCCAGTTGCACAATGTGATATACAGATTGTAAATTATCGCTTGACCTGCACCTTGAAGAGCATGTTAAGTCAGTCTTGGCTATCTTGAAGATCTTTGACATATTGAAATTTAACTACAGTTTACGGATTTTATCGCGATGTATTGGTCTCACTAAGTTATTACATTTGGAACGAATGATCTAGAAACTGCATTTTTAATTTATTACTAGCCGACGTTTCGAATTCTTTACAGGATTTATGTTCACAGCAGACTGATTCAATGTGTAACATTTGCGTAAATCTAAGAAGGTCTTTGACATACATTATGAGGAGGCAGTTCCCCTGAATACACTGCCGTTATAGCCTTATGTAGTTCACTGCCTTTCCTAATTTTCTTCACAGTAGCACTGTCAGTCAAAAGGAGATTTTGGTCTAGTATACCAATACTAGACTGCCTCGTTGGTCTCGCGGCACAAAATGTGCGCGTGGGATTGGGAGGTCTCGGGTTCGATTCCCGGGCCGGGCAAAGTGTTATTGGGTTTATCCGTTAGGAAATTCTCAGTAGCAGCACGGAGTCTGGTAATGTGCCCGGTACGGCAATAAGGCAACATTTGGCGCGCGACACGTGACGCTCAACATGTACGGCAACGCTGCACAACAGCGCGCGACGTTGCCAGCTGGCGCGCAACATGTATGTCACATGAGTAAATAAACCGAACAGAGAGACTGCTTCTTAAGAGCTTGTAAATTTGTTACCTATTTTGGTAGGGTTGTCACAATAGGTTAAGACAAATCGCTTCATTCAAATCGGTTAAGATTTGGCAGATTCCCAACTCGACAGATTCGTGGATTGGGCAGATTCTTGGACTCGACGGATTCGCTATACGGCAGAAGTACAGTTGTATATAAAATAGCGAGTGGAACCAAAAAAGACATGCACCTGAAACTTTAAAAAGCACGGAATAAAAATATACATTTGTTACCAAGGACACGACGTGACGACGTGATTTATTTGACATTCCCAACGATACCCCTAATAGTATTAAATATTTTCTGGTAATATGATCTATTTTGCTAATAAACATAGGAATCTCCTTTAGCTATTATGGCCACTAGTTTTACCACGGGGATAGGTATCTAAAATAAGTTTAAAAAGAAATTGTGGAAGACAAATGAACGTCCGAATTCTGAGTTACGTCAATAAGGTCGAAAATCGCATGCACCTGTTTTTAGTAATCCCTATCGATGGCTGATCACTTTCTGATAGTCATTGGTTTTGTAAACATTAATTGCTTTTACACAATTTCACAACTAATGAGTTGTTAAGTTTTTCGTTGCCAACATTGACAATATTTATTTCAAGATCGAAATATTCGCGAAACTTTTGCTCGAGCAATTCAACTAATGCGACAAAATTATCAGGAGTTATACCTAATTAAAAAAACCCAATTGTACGTTACTATTGTTAAAATCTTTATAATTATTTAATTATTTCATCTAGTATTATTCATACACACGGTACAATAAACAACCATTATTAATAATAAAACACCACTTTTTTACATTAAAATATTAAAACTTGCAACGTACAAAACAAACAACGTGCGTCGTAATAACCCTAAGATTGTCAACTGCCTGTGCCTACGTAAACCGGTTCTTTCCACTCTCGCCGCGTACACGACAAGCGGCCAGTGGTCACGCACACATAAGCCGCGTGCTCGTAGTAGTGCAACCGAATCGCGCTGTTGTATGAAGCTGTGTCTCTGTTCCGTTTATCTACTCATGTGATGTATGTAATCACAAAACAAAAAAGACTACCTAGCCAGTGTCAGGATAATGAAATAACAGTTTAGGTTTCAAAATGTTTTTATTGAATATCTCGAGCTTATCTGAGTAAAAATATAAATATGAAATAACAGTTTAGGTTTCAAAATGTTTTTATTGAATATCTCGAGCTTATCTGAGTAAAAATATAAATAAATTAACCATATGTAACCTTAACGTCCATATAAAATACAACTTACCTAATTACCAAGGATCGGAATTAAGGGAGCTAACATTGTCAAAAGTATGGATCTGCCCAATTTTTAAATGTTTCCGGAACTAGATTCCAGAAAATTTTGGATTTTTACTGTCGATATTTTCCAACAGTTTAAAACACCTTCATTAAAATCCGAAATTTCCCAGAATCTAGTTCCAGAAACACATTTAAAAATTAGGCATATCCATACTTTAGACAATGTTAGCTCCCTGATTCCGATCTCTGCTAATTACCGATATTTGACAGTTGTTCTATGAAGTCAGTACCTTTGAATAAGTTGACCCTTACCTAAACCATGGGGTCTCATTCCTTAGAACGTTTTCTGTCATTCTTAACTCGCTCAACAGATGGCTTTACTAGTATCGATTGTTATTGATGACTTTCATGCATAAATGATAAATAAGAAAATAAAGTTCTAAAATATGATATTTATTAATAAAAAAATTCCTTTATTACGATTAAATAAAAAAATGAAACATTTAATTGAATATGAATATTTTTGAAAAATATGATGTGCACTTCGTTGCTCTGGTGGCCAAAATACGTACTAGCTTGTAGTAAAACGTTACAATGAGTTAACTTTCACTCGGCATTCATAGATGGCGCTTTTATGTATGTATATATTTATTTTTATTTAATTTGGTATTAATCTGTAGATGGTAAAATAAATAAATATTTATTAAATAAACATCAAATATTTGAAAAAGTAAGATATTATGTTAACCAATGAACGGCCATGAGCATTTATTTTAAAAAGTACCTATATAGGTACCTAGTCGAGCGATTGCGTTTTGTTTTTACATTTAAGTACGTAAAAGTAGTGTAATTTAAATTTTATACATAATAAAAACTTACTGTGTTTGTAGTAGTATTATATAATAAATTTTCAAAAATTATGTTAATCAATATGCGTCTTACATTTATAGGTACCTATAGTCTGTTCAAGATACGAAACAATAAAATGTAAACAAACCATAAAATGGTTCTTTTAATGTCGCCTTCGCAACAAAAGTAGATTTAAGTTAAATACTCCAAGCGAAAGATTCAGTTAGTTTTACAAAAATACGCCTGCCCCTTCAAATCATAAATGATACAGCATATTTTTACCTTTTATTTTTTTCGTATCTTGAACAGACAATAGCAACTAATAAACAGTTGATATTGAGTATGTTGTAAATCAAGCTAATGAAAAAAACAAAACGCATTTTTAAACTTTGATAGCCGACTTCTCTAGAAGTCTAGAACTCATTCGCTTGGTTCCTGATAGGTATAGTCACGGTAATATAATCTAACAGTATTGTAACTCGGCCGCCTTCGTGAGTTATATACCTACCAGACGCGCCGCATGCGAGCTACGGCACGATCGCGGCTGTGGGTACTCTTGGCACAGTCCGCACAGTCTAATGGGTACTCTGCTCGAGGCGCGTAGGTATAACTCGAGTTTCGTGCGTTTGTATGGAGTTACAATACTGTTAGATATTATTACCGTGGTATAGTATTCAATTTATCTATGCCGATAGTCATGACTTCATGAGTCGCACAATTGCAAAATCGCGTACCAAGTATACCAAGTGCGTCTTTATAAAAATACCAGGGTCGAAAACCAGGTATCAATGTACTTACAAGTTTTTGGGCACTCGAGTCACATGAGTAAATAAACCGAACAGAGAGACAGCTTCATAAGAGCTTGTAAATTTGTTACCTATTTTGGTAGGGTTGTCACAATAGGTTAAGACAAATCGCTTGTTCGGTATACGACAGATTCTGGATTGGACAGATTCGTGATTCGGCAGATTTGATTGATGACCGATTTTGATGAAATTTTTTGTGCTTATCCGGTATCTATGAGAATAGGCCAACATATATTTAAAAAAAAAAAAAATTGCCGGGTCAGCTAGTATTATATAAGTAGGTATACACTTGTTACTAACGTCACGAGGTGACGACATGATTTATTTGATATTCCCAACGATAACACTAATAGTGTTGAATATTTTTCTGGTAATATGATATATTTTGCGAATACCTAAACATAGGAATCTCCTTTAGCTATTATGTGCCACTACTTTTTCCACGGGGATAGGTACCTAAAATAAGTTTCAAGAGAAATAATGTAAAACAAATGAACGTCTACAAAACAGATGACTATAAAGTGATCAACCATCGATAGGGCTTACAAAATACAGGTGCATGCTATTTTCGACCTTATTGACAATTTCATGACAGACTTTTTTTTTGGTATTTTCATGCTTTCTGACATTGATACGTTAAAAAAATTATAAATTCTGAGTTACGTCAATAAGGTCGAAAATCATATGCACCTGTTTTTTGGAAGCCCTATCGATGGCTGATCACTTTCTGATAGTCATTGGTTTTGTAAACGTTAATTGCTTTTACACAATTTCACAACTAATGAGTTCATGAGGATCCCCTGGGGGATCGGGCTAGGAGATCCTGGTGGACAACATGCAAACATGTTAAGTATTTCGTTGCCAACATTGACAATATTTATTTCAAGATCAAAATATTCGCGAAACTTTTTCTCGAGCAATTCAACAAATGCGATAAAATTATCAGGAGGTATACTTAAAAAACCCAATTGTACGTTACCATCGTTAAAATCTTTATAATGATTGAATTATTTCATCTAGTATTATTCATACACACAGTACAATAAACAACCATTATTAATAATAAAATACCACGTTTTTACATTAAAATATTAAAGCTTGCAACGTACAAAACAAACAACGTGCGTCGTAATAACCCTGAGATTGTCAACTGCCTGTGCCTACGTAAACTGTTTTTTTCCAGTCTCACCGCGTACACGACAAGCGGCCAGTGGTCACGCACATATGCGCCGCGTGCTTGTAGTAGTGCAACCGATTCGCGCTGTTGTATGAAGCTGTGTCTCTGTTCCGTTTATCTACTCATGTGCTCGAGTATAGAAAACTTCGTGTGACGCCCTGGTAATGTTTAGGAGTTCCTGTGAACACCTTCCGGCTTCATCATAAGACCAAGGTAACCTCACAAGGTCATAGGTTTTGTCAAATCTATTCAAACGAGCCCAAACACTACTAGTTTATCGTGTGTAGTTTAGGAGTTCCTGTGACCACCTTCCGGCTTCATCATCAGACCAAGGCAACCTCACAAGATCATAGGTTTTGTCAAGTCTTGTCAAACGAGCCCAAACACGACTAGTTTATCATGTGTAGTTTAGGAGTTCCTGTGACCACCTTCCGGCTTCATCATCAGACCTAGGCAACCTCACAAGGTCATAGGTTTTGTCAAGTCTATTCAAACGAGCCCAAACACTACTAGTTTATCATGTGTAGTTTAGGAGTTCCTGTGACTACCTTCCGGTTTCATCATCAGACCAAGGCAACCTCACAAGGTCATAGGTTTTGTCAAGTCTATTCAAACGAGCCCAAACACTACTAGTTTATCACGTGTAGTTTAGGAGTTCCTGTGACCATCTTCCGGCTTCATCATCAGACCAAGGCAACCTCACAAGGTCATAGGTTTTGTCAAGTCAATTTAAACGAGCCCAAACACGAGTAGTTTATCATATGTAGTTTAGAAGTTCCTGTAACCACCTTCCCGGCTTCATCATCAGACCAAGGTGCATTCACAAGGTCATTCATCACTGCACCATTTCAATGTTACCGTGACAAAAACTAGACAGGCCGTTTTCGCCAAAGCTAGACAGCACTTTGGTATGCGGGCTTGCTGGACGCAGGACGGCGTGATTATAGTGAAGGCGCCGGATGGAGTTCGACACAAAGTGGTCCACTTAGAGGAACTGAAATCTCTGACCCTGAAGCACGCTAAGGCTGCAAGTGGTTCCTCATCTCTGGGCAAGAATGGCGCGGTGACAGCCGGTTCGTCTAGCACAGGTCACAAATCACGTAAATAGATTTCTTCTAGTGTTTATAACTTCCATCTTGAGACTTCCTCTTCTCTTCTTTATATCTGCTATGAAGTGTAGTTTATTATGCTGTTTCCACATATTATTACTGTTACGCACTTCCTATAATTCTTGTTTCTTTGTTATTTGTTAATTAGGCGTCACCATTATATATTATTATTTCACCGCACGATCAACTATTAGCTGTCAAAGTGACGTTGTCAATTATTATTAATGTCAAATTATTCACTGTTGCGTTCGGAAACTGCATCTAACAACTTTTACTTTTTCCTATCTTGGTTAATTTTTGTAAGCTGGCGGGTGGTGCTGGGTTACCCGTATTGCATTTTATTTGAGTTTATTATTAAGGTAGTTTAACTTTAACTTAAATTTTATAATATTAATATATTTATTTTTATAATAATTTTATAATATATAATATAATATTTTATGTATGAGTGCCATTGATGATACATACTGGTCTGCCGATGATTCACCTGCTTCTTCCGACAATGACAGTTTCGTTTCTGCTGACGGTGCCTTGAGTGATTGTTTACGAGTCTCGTTTGCCCAAAATTCTCGAGTGGCGTTGAACATTTGTCACCTAAATGCTCAAAGCATACCGAGCCATTTCAATGACTTACTGGATCTTGTGGCAGATGTCAATGTACATGCCGTCCTGATTTCGGAGAGTTGGCTCAAACCACTTCTTCTTTCAACTTCTTTCTCTCTCCCCGGCTTCATTCTAATACGGAATGACCGAGTTGGGAGGAGAGGGGGTGGGGTTGCAATCTATCTCCGCAGTTCTTTTCCATTTAAAATCCTCGAATCTTCTAATCCTGTCTCTTCGCCTGCGGAGTACTTATTCCTTGAGGTTGACGTCAGGGGAGCGAAAGCTATTCTTGGCGTCGTCTATTGTCCCCCTACTGTCGATTATTTCTCCAGTCTCGAACCGATTCTGGAATCTATAGGGTCACAGTATGAACATCACATCATCATGGGCGATTTTAACACCGATCTCCTTTCTCCCACCTCTAGTCGTTCCAGTAAACTTCTGGACATTATCGAGTCAGCCAGTCTTCACGTTATGCCATTGCAGGCCACCCATCACAATAGCAATGGGGTGGACACGTGGCTTGACTTGATCCTTACTTCTAATCCTTCCCTAGTGTCATCTCACGGCCAACATCCTGCTCCTGGTTTTTCCCGTCATGACCTTATTTTCCTTACTTACCGCTTAAAACCTCCTAAATCCCCTCCTAAAGTCCGGTACATGCGTTGTTTTGGTCGTATGGATGTTACTAAACTCGGTCAGGATGCTTCTACGCTAAATTGGGACAACATGTTTTCAGCCTCCACTGTAGATGAAAAAGTAAATGTTTTCAACAGCACTATTTGTCATCTATACGATGTCCATGCCCCGGTGAGGCGGGTGAAACTAAAGCATCCGCCAGCACCCTGGCTGACGGAGGGTGTTCGAATGGCAATGCGCCGTAGGGATCGAGCGTTTAGGAGATATAAACGGGACCGGTGCGAGGAAAACTGGGTGCTTTTCAAATCTGCAAGGAATCGGTGTAATCAAATGGTGCGAAATGCCAAACGCCGACACATTCTTAACAATATTACTTCTACATCGCCTGCCAATATTTGGAAGTTCCTTGGAACTCTCGGTATTGGCAAGCAGCAACGGTGTGACTTCCGTCTGACACTTGGTTTGGATGATATTAACCAATATTTCACCACCTCCACTCCATTGGATCACCAGACCAAGTGTCTGACAGTTAACTACTTAAACAACTTACCCCAACTTGATATTGAATCTTTCCAATTTTCTCCAGAGTCCTCAGATGATATCAAAAAGATCATCCTTTCCATAAAATCTAATGCCGTGGGGTATGACAACATCAGTCGCCGCATGGTCATTACCATCTTGGACCAACTCCTTCCGGCGATCTCCCACGTCATTAATTTTTCCCTTGAGTCTGGTTCCTTTCCGTCCTTGTGGGGCAAAGCCCACGTTATCCCTCTTGCCAAGACCTCCAATCCTTCACTTCCCAACCACTTTCGACCCATATCCATTCTTCCTTTCCTTTCTAAAGTGCTAGAAGCCTGTGTCCATAAACAATTGAGTCGGTTTATACACCGTCATAACCTGTTGAGTCAATATCAATCTGGATTCAGACCTGGCCATAGCACTATTTCCACTCTCCTCAAAGTGACTGGCGATATTCGAGAGGGCATTGAAAACTCTAAAGTTACGGTTTTGGTTTTAATTGATTTCTCCAATGCCTTCAATACCGTCAGTCACGACCTCCTTTTATCCGTCCTCTCCTATCTTAAGGTTTCACCTGGGGCTTTGGATTGGTTCTCAACATATCTTCGAGGGCGTCAGCAGTCGGTACACCTTGATGACTCATACTCAAGATGGGCTGACATTGAAGCTGGTGTCCCTCAAGGCGGTATTCTCTCTCCCTTGTTATTTTCCATTTTTATAAATCTCATAACTAAAAATCTTCAGTGTTCTCACCATTTGTATGCCGACGACTTGCAGATATATACCCAGGTTAATGTAGAGTCGCTGTCTACGGCAATCGACATGATTAACAGGGATCTGGCTGAGATTCATAATTGGACTACAAGGTTCGGGCTGACTGTAAATCCTAATAAAAGTCAGGCCATTGTTTTGGGCAGCCAGGGCTTATTGAGAAAATTTGACGCAACCTATTTTCCAACGATCACATACAACGGCACGGCCATAGATTGGTATCCTGTCGTTAAAAATCTAGGGTTGCATATGGATGCCGCACTTAATTGGCGAACTCAAGTGACCCACGTGAGTCAAAAGGTCACCAGCACCCTACGGACTCTTTACCGCCTCAAGAACTTGCTCCCATCCAGGACCAAGACAATGCTTGTGCAGACCTTGATTTTTCCGTTGATCGACTATGGTGATGTATGCTACTATGACCTGAATGCAGACCTTCTCAACAAACTCGACCGTCTTCTCAATAACTGCATTCGATTCGTTTTTAATCTTCGCAAGTATGACCATGTGTCTACTTACCGTTCGCAATTGAAATGGCTTCCTATCCGTCTTCGTCGCAGTTTGCGTGCTCTCACTACCCTATATTCTATTCTTATGTCTCCTTCATCCCCAAATTATTTAACTTGTCAATATCAATATCTGTGTTCCAACCACGACCGCAATTTGCGATCGTCTAATAATCTCCTTCTTACTGTCCCTTCTCATAACACATCTCTTATTCACTCTTCCTTTCTCGTCCAGTCTATTCTCCTCTGGAATGCCCTCCCTCTAGAAATCAGGACGTGCAAAACCAAGTTCAAATTTAAGGCGAAAGTAAAGGAACTCTTGTTGGCAAGACCAGCGGATGTGTCTTAGGATTTGCACCGTAATTTCTATTCACGTTATTTATTATTACGGAGCTACTGTATGGCTTTATGTATTCTTCCTTTATTTCTCATATTGTATGTATCATTTATTGCATATATATCTTATATAGGTAGTATAATTATAATATGTAATATGATATACTTATATATATGTATGTATGTATTTATAGTGTATGTATGTATATTTATTTAAGAATTATATTATTGTACCTGCATTATAAGTATTTAATACACCTACTACGTTTCTCAGCACCGCTCAAAGGTAGACTGGCGGAAAATGCCCATGGCATTAAGTCAACCTGTACACAGATCAGTGTATAAATAAATAAATAAATAACATAGCCACCAAACTTACGTAAGTATGTCAAATATCAGCTTTAAGGAACAGTGTACAAAGTGCATTCCAAATTTTGAACGGAAAGACACGAAGTCATAAAAATATCGCTAGATATTTTAACGCCACCGGTACATACGTAAAATAGGTACCTACTAGATCGGTTGATCGTGTTATAACCTTGAAATGAGGCACACTTGGGTGACAAGGTGAAATATCAAAATATTCTTAACATTTTAGACAGAACGCTTTTTTATTATAGCGCCATCTCTTCTTTTTAATTTAAAATGACATTGCTTACAAAATGAGACGTAAGATGTCGCTTCCATCGACTCCCATTTTTTTCGTCGCTAGCGCCATCTGTTGTATTATTTATGGTATTAACAAGTACTCATAAAAATAGAGATCTAATAATAAGGACTTAACGTGGCCAAGTTTTATGTTCGACTTGCGCTATCTGTACTGTATAGTATTATATTTATCTATGCCTAAACTATGGAATATTGCCATCCCTTTGGGTTACGGTCGGTCGGTCGGTACGGGAGGTCAGACGACAGTCGCTCTGGGGCCAAGCTAATATTCTGTCAAAGTTAGACCAGTAAGCGGAACTCGGGTACTAAGGCGAATTTATTTATTTATTTATTACAACTGCCCACTACACTAACAGTTGCCCAATGCGTGTAGTGAGCCATTATAGTACAAAAATACATAGTAGGTACATAGTTACTTATTAATACTAAGTCCAATTACTTATTTTAAATGTTGTCATTATTTGACAAAAAGTGTATAGCTTTTTTTATAAATGTATTTAACTGTATGAAGAATATATCTACATCCGGATACTGAGCAATCTGAGCGTTAAGCAGTGCAACTGCATGACACGTGGGTGCGTATAGCGCCGTATTAGTTCGCACTTGTGGTGCGGCAAGCAAGCGGCGCGAGCGTAACCGGGTGTAGTGGTTCGGCGCCGATAACGAACATCGCGACAGTGTGGTCGCATCGTCGATTTTATTATTGAGTAGCAAGTAATAGTGCAACATAAGGGCACACTTACGTCGTAATGCCAGCGTGTCAAGACACACCATGCCTGACACGAACAGAGACGGATATAAATAAGGATATTAGCCATAAAGCTTTTTGTACAGAAATCGACAGAATTTCCGCTGTACACGCTCAATCATCATACGATACTTGTCTTCGTGTGGATCCCAGATTACGGAGTTGTACTCTAAAATACTTCTAACAAATGAAAAGTACAACGCAATTATAGCACCCCTACTCCGAAACGGTATTGATTGTCGAATCACAAAACCTAGTGATTTGAAGCTCTTTTTGCATATTGTTGTGATATGTGCATTAAAAGTTAGGCTCGTGTCCAAAGTCAAGCCCAAATCACGTATTTGAGTGACACGTTGTAGCGGGACACTACTTATTTCATAAAGATGGATATATGGAGAGCGTGAACGAGTAAATGTAATTGCTTTGCATTTAGATGCATTAAACTCTAAGTGATTTCGGGCTCCCCAAGCTACAACACTATTAATGTCCCGCTGAAGTACCTCACAGTCGTCTGGACAATCTATCCTCAAGAACAGCTTCAAATCGTCAGCAAACAAGAGACAGTGTGCCGCACTAACGACATTCGGCAGGTCATTGATCATAATCAAAAAGAAAGTTGGACCCAAGACGCTACCTTGATTTACACCAGAGCGAGTGTCATATGGGCTAGATTGGTAATTTCCTAACTGTACATATTGCGTACGATTGACAAAATAACTATCAAACAGATTCAATAGCTTAGGCGTGAATCCTGCAGCTGCTAATTTCTGCAAAAGCACTTTAGGGTGGACGCGGTCAAATGCTTTTTTGAAATCAAAATAAGCCGCGTCCACTTGTCTTCTGTGATCCATTTCCATCACACAATAATCAACGAAGTTAATTAAGTTAGTGGTAGTGGATTTACCAGCTCTAAACCCATCCTGACACTCACTCAGTTGTTGTTTAATCTGTCTGGTGATGTGTTTGTTTAAAATAGATTCAAACAACTTGCCGAATGCCGAGCGGACGGCAATGGGTCTATAGTTTGCGATCTGAGACTTGGAGCCATCCTTAGGGACAGGTGTGACCCTAGAAACCTTCCATAAGGCAGGATAGCTAGCCGTACTTAACGCCAAATTAAAAATGTGCAATAGTGGTACCTCAAAAACATTAATGCAATCTTTTATTATAAAGGCAGGTACACCATCCGGGCCAATTGATGTTTGAGCCTTTAAGCGTTTTACTGCCTGGTACAAATCAGACTTCGTAATACTATCGATATGAATGCGAAAAGAGTACAAGCTACTGTCAATTTGTTCAATAGTTGTAGATGGTGTCGGCTGCTCTGTCAAAAACGAAGATTTAAAATATGTTGCAAAGGCGTTCACAGCATCCAGTCCGGAGACTGTACGGCCATCGTACTCAAAATCAAAACCAGTTTGCTGCGAAGAACGCTGCGCCTTCACAAAATTCCAAAAAGACTTGGGATCCTTCTTTATACCCGCCTCTGCTCGATCTACAAAGTTGGCATAGGCCAACTTTATGAGTTCCTTCGTACGTTGCCTATAAAATTTGTACATTTCTTTATTGAACTCTAATTTAAATTGTTTGTACCTTTTTAAATGGAAGTACTTGTTCTTAATAGTGACGATTATTTCTGGCGTATACCACTTAGGATACACATACTTAATATGTACACTTAATTCCCGTTTTATAGGGACGTTTGCATTAAAAAATGTGTCAAGTTGCGAATAAAAATAATCTAAAGCGTCATTAGAACTTGTACACGCTAGCACATCCGACCACGATGTCGATGCCAAGTTGTCATATAAGGCATAAAAGTCCGCTTTTCTAAAATTCCACCGAGGTGAGTGTTGATATTGTGGCGACTCATAGCACGGTGGCGGCGGCCGAGCCCGCGCAGCCGCCGGCCGCTCAACACTCAGCCGAACGCCGAGCGGCGGATGATGTGCGTCAGCCGGCACCAACGGCTCGACGTCACTAACGACACACACATTCTTATAGCTCAGATTACTCAGCACCAGATCTAACATATTACCGTAACTGTTTTTTATCTCATTATGTTGCATCAATTTGCAGAATGAAGTGAGATTATTATAACACGCATAATGTAGTTGGACATTCTGACTAGACGAATTCAAATTGAAGTCTCCGACCACCAAAACGTCCATCTTACTGTATTTTGCTATAATATTCTCTATTACCGTAAATGTATTCACATAAAATTCGTCTGCGGAATTAGGTGGAATATACACCACGCACACTAATATTCTCTTATATTTTAAAGAGACAACAGCTGCTACCAATTCTATATTAGAATCATAGCCGTCAACGTCTAAAATCTGGTGCACGGGATATTGTGATTGCACTGCCAACAACACTCCTCCCCAACCAACATCATTAGCACGGTCACGGCGTATCACAGTATACCCACCAGGAAATACTTCCCCGTCGTGTATACCACTCACTAGAAATGTTTCTGTTAACGCATATATATGAGCACATTCACTAAGTACCGCTAATTTAAACTTTTCTAATTTGGATCGTAATCCTCTAACATTTTGATACAATATCATGAAACATTAAGGCTTGGGAGGCTTGCGTATTATGTTTACGAAATCCGTTCCGCCACTGCTTCACGTAAATATCTTCGGGCCACTTGTCTGGAGACATATACTTTTCCAAATGCTTTGCTGGAACACATTATTTAAAAGAGGCATAATCACCACGCGCTTTCAATGCTTCGGCAGTACAATGAACATTAGGACAGATATTATGCAAATGTTCTAACACTTGCTCGACTGTTGTGCCCACTTTTAAATAATACACATGTAGGTAAGTTTTTCGTTCCGCGGCCGACAGCGAAGTGGGAGTAGCCGAGGCAGTACCACGGGTCACGTTCTCGCTCATTCGTTTCACACGCCGACGGCGAACTTCGATCCAGTCGTTCTCATTGTCTTCGCGAGAACTCAGACACGACTCGATCGCTGCGCCGCTATCGTCGGTGGACTGTTGCGGCGGTAACACGTTCTCCGTAGTAGGGGACGAACTCGTTGATGCAACCGGCACGAGCTTCGGTTTATTTTGCCGAGCGCCAGCTGAGATAGCCGATGCGGCCCGAACACGAGCTCCGCGGATTGGTCGTTCGATTCCTCCGACGAAATACCTCCAGTAATCATTTCGTTAGTTTTGTCGATTGTTACAGATTCCTTCTCAATAAACTTTTTGATAAGCTTATTTTGCTCTAATATAAGCTTTTCTAGCGCAGACACTTTATTCTGGAGCAAGATCACAGACTTGTTAAACTCCACAATGGTAACTTCCGCACTTTTAGATGACATTTCTAATTTATTTACGTATTTAACGACAGAGACTATCAAAACACAACTTTCTCCTCGAGAGAGAGAGAAATATCAAAATGAATGAATGAATGAATGAATGTCTTGGTTTTTCTTATTATGCCTGCCCTGTTCCCATATCACTAAGGTGAATGTCTTGGTTCTTCTTATTCTGCCTGCCCTGTTCCCATATCAC
Organism: Euclidia mi; assembly: GCA_944739405.2. NCBI lineage: Eukaryota > Metazoa > Arthropoda > Insecta > Lepidoptera > Erebidae > Euclidia > Euclidia mi. The sequence goes on from OX123204.2 coordinate 2,854,926, forward strand.
TAAGGCGAATGTCTTGGTTCTTCTTATTCTGCCTGCCCTGTTCCCATATCACTAAGGCGAATATCTTGGTTCTTCTTATTCTGCCTGCCCTGTTCCCATATCACTAAGGCGAATGTCTTGGTTCTTCTTATTCTGCCTGCCCTGTTCCCATATCACTAAGGCGAATGTCTTGGTTCTTCTTATTATGCCTGCCCTGTTCCCATATCACTAAGGCGAATGTCTTGGTTCTTCTTATTATGCCTGCCCTGTTCCCATATCACTAAGGCGAATGTCTTGGTTCTTCTTATTCTGCCTGCCCTGTTCCCATATCACTAAGGCGAATGTCTTGGTTCTTCTTATTCTGCCTGCCCTGTTCCCATATCACTAAGGCGAATATCTTGGTTCTTCTTATTCTGCCTGCCCTGTTCCCATATCACTAAGGCGAATGTCTTGGTTCTTCTTATTCTGCCTGCCCTGTTCCCATATCACTAAGGCGAATGTCTTGGTTCTTCTTATTCTGCCTGCCCTGTTCCCATATCACTAAGGCGAATATCTTGGTTCTTCTTCTTCTGCCTGCCCTGTTCCCATATTACTAAGGCGAATATCTTGGTTCTTCTTATTCTGCCTGCCCTGTTCCCATATCACTAAGGCGAATGTCTTGGTTCTTCTTATTCTGCCTGCCCTGTTCCCATATCACTAAGGCGAATGTCTTGGTTCTTCTTATTCTGCCTGCCCTGTTCCCATATCACTAAGGCGAATATCTTGGTTCTTCTTATTCTGCCTGCCCTGTTCCCATATCACTAAGGCGAATATCTTGGTTCTTCTTATTCTGCCTGCCCTGTTCCCATATCACTAAGGCGAATGTCTTGGTTCTTCTTATTCTGCCTGCCCTGTTCCCATATCACTAAGGCGAATGTCTTGGTTCTTCTTATTCTGCCTGCCCTGTTCCCATATCACTAAGGCGAATATCTTGGTTCTTCTTCTTCTGCCTGCCCTGTTCCCATATCACTAAGGCGAATATCTTGGTTGCAACCAGGATAAAGCCATGGTAATGATAATGAATGATGATAGAAATCCTAAGAATAGTGTGATTGTGACCCCTATACAGAAGTGTTATACATCATCATCAGCCTTTAACAGTCCACTGCTGGACTAGGCCTCTCCTTTGAAAGGAGGAATTGGCCTACTATACCATGTAGGCTAAACGGGTTTGTATCAAGTTTTCCTTCTCTTACAGTGCTGTTCTCTGCATAATATACTCCCTCTGTATTTCGATACCCATGGGATGATATGGGGTGGTGACATTCCGTATTCTTATTCCGTCACTTCACGGACGTTATACATATTTCGAATGAATCAATACATAAGCATTTTTAAATAGTAATAACTAAAATAATATTTTCGTTACATTTATTATACTTTTTATTTATTTATTTATTGTATGTATATTTGTATGTTATTTAAGAACTTACCTACTTTAAACAATATTAATAATAACTTATCATCAAATTATTTGTTAAGACTAAAATACTGCATTCCACGCACCTATTTGCGACCACCTATTTCTATAAGTATAACCCTTCGCTAAGATGCCCGCATAATACTATTACATAGAAAACTAAACATATTCATTTTCTTCAATAATATAAGAAGGTTTCAAAAAAGATACAAATATTTTTTCTTTCAAACCGAACCAAGCATCAATGAATCATGCGAAATTACCCGCGAAAATTCTTTCACCAAGATTGTCAGATGATACAATATTGTGTCTGAAATGACTGTGAGCGAAAACGAAGCCGGCTATTATGCAGTCTGTCTTTGACAGACAGCTAATTTTGTGTTGGCACAGCTCGCCGTAAATATTCGACGGTAAACGCGTAAGCGCCATTTTGAAATAGACAAATCTTACAAAACTTTCACGGCCCACCTGACAGCGAGACTGATGACCTGCTAAGATATATATTACAATAGAAAAATTGTTTTTTCAGTTCGAATTTAGAGGTGTGTTTAGAGGTTATGATGACTTTAATAAATGTCAAATTATGTAACTGTGAATAAAGTGACATGATAGATAAATGATATGTCAGAATAACACATTTTGATTCTATATAATATATCTAATTATAATTATATACTCGATACAGCTATAAAGTATTTACATACATACATACATACATACATAACGTCACGCCTTTTATCCCCGAAGGGGTAGGCAGAGGTGTAGTTCTACACCCACTTTTAGTATTACAATAAGTTTTTAGTTTAAGTATTTACAATAAGTTTTATTTAATAGTTGCTGGCTGCCGGTTGGTCATTGAATAGCTTTAGTGCTAGGTATAACATATAAAAAAACTTTATATACGTCCACTCACTCAGTAGTACCACAGATTACTAAATAGTTACTACCCTGATAATTAAGACTACGACAGGCTGATGATGATGATGAAATATTTAAGAATTGTAAAACTGTAATTTTTGCTTTCCTATGTTGACTCTACATTTTCATCATCTTCTTAAATCTAAATCTGATTTCAAGTAAAAAACTTGCTCTACACAAGTCAGTTCTATATTATACTTGGCCAACTAACTGCTTGAAAAGCCTAGCGCTTAGCGCCCTCAGCTTTACAGGACAATTCAAACGAAAGTATTTAAGTAGGCTATTAAATTCATCGCAACTGCTCTGTAGGGAAGGAACAGTAGACACATATTACAGATTCATATACATCTGTATATATAAAATTCTTGCGTTACCGACTGACTGACAGACAGGCGAAATTATTGAGCGCAGGAAGCTGAAATTTGCCATGTATGAGCTTTGGGGATCATAGGGGCGCACTAAAAAAGGATTTACCGAAATGCCAACGAAATCGGGCAGAAAGAGTTAATTAAAATTTTGCGGGCGTAGCTGTGGGCGTTCTCTAGTAAACCAATAAAAAAAAACACATCCGCATTTAACAAATCAGAATTTACATACAAAACAGCATCACACACACATACCAACAACCCAACTCCCAACCAGCCAGCAATGTACGAGATCCAACCTCTTCGCGTCGCCGCCGTGGCACCGTAGTGTTTCCTTACCACTGTATGTATGGAGTTCCACCTGCAGCCCCTAATAACACCCACTTAGCATTTTATTGTTTAACGTACCATCACGCTATCGCGACACGTGCACGGCAGAACACCTGGCGCTATTATGTAAAAACATGGAGGTAGGTCATGGATTAATCTAGAAATGGTTTCGATATCGAAGAATCTGAGCGATTTAGATTGTTTTGTAGACAGGTTATAGCATAATGGGTTAAATAGTTTAATATGAGTAAATATGTCTTTTTTTATGGTAATAGGCGGCAAACGAGCAGATGGATTGTCTGGTGGTAAGCAATTACCGCCGCCCATGGACACAAGCAACACCATAGGAGTCACAAGTGCGTTGCCGCCCCTTGGGGTTGGGAAAAGGGATACGATGAGGAGTGGGATGAGGGAGAAGGAATAGGGGATAGGGCCTCCGGCACTCTCACTCACCGAACGAAACGCAACAGTTTAGGTACTGTTACTTTACGTCGATTTTCTGTGAGAGGGCAGTACTTATTATTGGCATACTCTCTCTTCTCTCTTTTCGTGTGAGTGTGTGGCCAACTCTGGTGTCGGAGTTTTCAGGCCGCCTTGAGGCATCAGACGTAGCCTAACGATCGACAGCTTTACGTACCCTCCGAAGTACGGTAGCGCTCTGATGTATATGCCACAAACGGTCACCCATCCAAACGGCGACCTGTGTACCCGATGCTTAACTTTGCCGATCTACTAGGGATGGCAAGCCAAGTCTCGCTATGAGAGCTACATTGGCCTACTTATACCACGCTGGACGTGTTGGTATGAGGTTTGATGTCGAGTGTGACGTCTCTTCGCAAAAATACTATTTTCTTTATCATTAGTCACCTCTCAACACCTACCTACGGAATAAAAAGGGATGGTGACACTTTAAATGGCTTTTTTATAGTAATAGGCGGAAAACGAGCAGACGGATCGCCTGATGGTAAGCAATTACCGCCGCCCATGGACACAAGCAACACCACAGGAGTCACAAGTGCGTTGCCGCCCCTTGAGGTTGGGAAAAGGGATAGGATGAGGAGTGGGATGAGGGAGAAGGAAAGGGGATATGGCCTCCGGCACTCTCACTCACCGAACGAAACGCAACAGTTTAGGTACTGTTACTTTACGTCGATTTTCTGTGAGAGGGTAGTACTTCCCCGGCCGAGCCGGCCCATTCATGCTGAAATCAGCAAGGCTCTACTACCTGTGGCTTCGTCTAGAATAGGGTTTTGACTTGTATGAGTGTTATAAATGTCTTTATGTCTTTCAATACAGTCTCTACATACAGCGTATAGAGTTTACCTGAATAACCAAACAGTAAATGATTGAAACAACCGTCAATCCGTCGAAAGAAAATAAATTTTGGAAATTTTCCGTACCTACACAAGATATCCTCTTTCGACACTGAGATGATTATTTCATAAACGCAAGTGTACTTTTATGGAAGCCGCAGCCTATATAATCTATACTAATATAATAAAGCGGCAGAGTTTGTTTGTTTGTTTGTTTATTTGTTTGTTTGTTTGTTTGTTTGAACTCGCTAATCTCAGGAACTACCGGTCGGATCTGAAGAATTCTTTTTGTATACGATAGCCCAGTTATTCCGGAAGGCTATAGGCTATATAACATAACGCTTCGACCCTTTGGGGCCGGGCAAAAGGCTAAAAAGGCTAAAAGATAATGTCGGCTAATCTCAGAAACTAGCAGTCGGATTTCAAAAATTGTTATTGCCTATGATAGCCCAATTATTCCGAAAGGCTATAGGCTATATAAAATTACGCCGCAACTTATAGGGGCCAGACAAAAATAATAAGATGGTCAGACGAGAAGGGGGAGGGTTGGGTCAAAGGCAAAAAAGGCTAAATGAATAGGATACAATCTATATGGGTATCGTTTTCGGCATTTTCGGGACACTGATTAATAATATGAAATTTATTTAGTGATCCAAGATGGCGGACGGGAAATCAAAGATGGCGGATGGGAAAATTTTAAAAATCAATATGGGTATCGCCTTTGATATTTTAAAGGGGTGGGGAATCGAAATACAACATCTATTTCGTGATCAAAGATGGCGGATGGGAAATCAAAGATGGCGGATGGGAAAATTAAAAAAAAAACAATATTGGTATCGTCTGCGATGTTAAAAGGGATGGAGAATCCAAATACATCTTTTTCGTGATCAAAGATGGCGGATGGGATTTTTTTTTCTAAATCAATATGGGTATCGTCTCCGATGTTTAAAGGGATGGGGAATCCAAATACAACATCTATTTCGTGATTCAAGATGGCGGATGGGAAATCAAAGATGGCTGAGGGGAAAAATTTAAAAAATCAATATGGGTATCGTCTCTGATGATTTAAGGGATGGTGAATCCAAATACAACATCTATTTCGTGATCAAAGATGGCGGATAGGAAATCAAAGATGGCGGACGGGATTTTTTTTAAAGTCGATATGAGTATCGTCTCCAATATATAAAGGGATGGGGAATCCAAATCCAACATCTATTTTATGATCAAAGATGGCGGATGGGAAATCAAAGATGGTGGATGGGAAAGTTTTAAAAAATCAATATTGGTATCGTTTGCGATGTTAAAAGGGAAGGGGAATGCAAATACAACATCTGTTTCGTGATTCAAGATGGTGGATGGGAAATCAAAGATGGCGGATGGGGAAAAATTAAAAAATCAATATGGCTATCGTCTCCGATATTTTAAGGGGTGGAGAATCCAAATACAACATCTATTTCATGATCAAAGATGGCGGATGGGAAATCAAAGATGGTGGATGGGAAAGTTTTAAAAAATCAATATTGGTATCGTTTGCGATGTTAAAAGGGAAGGGGAATGCAAATACAACATCTGTTTCGTGATTCAAGATGGTGGATGGGAAATCAAAGATGGCGGATGGGAAAAAAATAAAAAATCAATATGGCTATCGTCTCCGATATTTTAAGGGGTGGAGAATTCAAATACAACATCTATTTCGTGATCAAATATGGCGGATGGGTTTTTTTTAAATCAATATGGGTATCGTCTCCGATGTTTAAAGGGATGGGGAATCCAAATACAACATCTATTTAGTGATTCAAGATGGCGGATGGGAAAAATTTAAAAAATCAATATTGGTATCGTCTGCGATGTTAAAAGGGATGGGGAATGCAAATACAACATCTGTTTCGTGATTCAAGATGGTGGATGGGAAATCAAAGATCGCGGATGGGGAAAAATTAAAAAATCAATATGGCTATCGTCTCCGATATTTTAAGGGGTGGAGAATAAAAATACAACATCTATTTCGTGATCAAAGATGCCGGATGGGTTTTTTTTTAAATCAATATGGGTATCGTCTCCGATGTTTAAAGGGATGGGGAATCCAAATACAACATCTATTTCGTGATTCAAGATGGCGGATGGGAAATCAAAGATGGCGGATGGGAAAAATTTAAAAAATCAATATGGGTATAGTCTCCGATGTTTAAAGGGATGGGGAATCCAAATACAACATCAATTTCGTGATTCAAGATGGCGGATGGGAAAGTTTAAAAAATCAATATCGGTATCGTCTCTGATGATTTAAGGGATGGTGAATCCAAATACAACATCCATTTCGTGATCAAAGATGGCGGATAGGAAAACAAAGATGGCGGACGGCATTTTTTTGTAAAGTCGATATGGGTATCTTCTCCGATGTTTTAAGGGATGGCGAATCCAAATACAACATCTATTTCGTGATCAAAGATGGTGGATGGGAAATATAATAATATAATTTTTTTTATTATTGGTGGTGAAAAAGTGGTAGTGGTATTTGATGTTCGATGCAGATAATGGCTATGTCCAGTGGATACCTCTCCTACGGAACCCTTCATGGGCGAGTCAGACTTGCACTTGATTTAATTAGCCTACAGCTGATTTAATTACCTAGCCATAGTATTTAATAGTATTAGTAAATTTATCATATCACTAGATCAGTGATCTAACCATATCACTCATATACCACCTTCTCATCTCCTTAAAATAGTAGTTTTCTACCCTAGAAATAATTTATATGGCAAAACAACTTTGCCTAGCAATTAAGAGATTAAACACTTATGTTGTTGGCAACTTTGTTCTGAATAAGTTGGAAAAGAGTTAAAAATTAATATGAAATGTAAATACATTAAAAAGGCGATACGGAGTTCGCCGGGACAGCTAGTACTAATATAATAAAGCGGAAGAGTTTGTTTGTTTGTTTGTTTGTTTATTTGTTTGTTTGTTTGTTTGTTTGAACGCGCTAATCTCAGGAACTACTGGTCGGATCTGAAAAATTCTTTTTGTATACGATAGCTTAGTTATTCCGGAAGGCTATAGGCTATATAACATAACGCTTCGACCCTTTGGGGACGGGCAAAAGGCTAAAAAGGCTAAAGGATAATGTCGGCTAATCTCAGGAACTAGCAGTCGGACTTTGAAAATTGTTATTGCCTATGATAGCCCAATTATTCCGAAAGGCTATAGGCTATATAAAATTACGCCGCAACTTTTAGGGGCCAGACAAAAATAATAAAATGGTCAAACGAAAAGGGGGAGGGTTGGGTCAAAGGCAAAAAAAGGCTAAACGAATAGGATACAACCTACCTATATGGGTATCGTTTTCGAGATTTCCGGGACGCTGATTAATAACATGAAATTTATTTTGTGATCCAAGATGGCGGACGGGAAATCAAAGATGGCGGATGAGAAAATTTTAAAAATCAATGTGGGTATCGCCTTCGATATTTTAAGGGGTGGGAAATCGAATTACACCATCGTGATCAAAGATGGCGGAATGGAAATCAAAGATGGCGGATGGGAAAATTTAACAAAATCAGTATTGGTATCGTCTGCGATGTTAAAAGGGATGGGGAATCCAAAATACAACATCTGTTTCGTGATTCAAGATGGTGGATGGGAAATCAAAGATAGGAAAGGCGAAATATAGGCGGATAGGAAAAATTTAAAAAATCAAAATGGGTATCGTCTCTGATGATTTAAGGGATGGAGAATCTAAATACAACATCTATTTCGTGATCAAAGATGGCGGATAGGAAATCAAAGATGGCGGACGGGATTTTTTTTAAGTCGATATGGCTATCGTCTCCGATATTTTAAGGAATGGGGAATTCAAAAACACCATCTATTTCGTGATCAAAGATGGCGGATGGGAAATTAAAAAAAAATCAATATGGGTATCGTCTCCGATGTTTAAAGGGATGTGGAATCTAAATACAACATCTATTTCGTGATCAAAGATGGCGGACGGGATTGTTTTAAAGTCGATATGGCTATCGTCTCCGATATTTTAAGGAATGGGGAATTCAAAAACACCATCTATTTCGTGATCAAAGGCGATGGCGGATGGGAAATAAAAAAAAAAACAATATGGGTATCGTCTCCGATGTTTAAAGGGATGTGGAATCCAAATACAACATCTATTTCGTGATTCAAGATGGCGGATGGGAAATCAAAGATGGCGGATGGGAAAAATTAAAAAAGTCAATATGGGTATCGTCTCTGATGATTGAAGGGATGGTGAATCCAAATACAACATCTATTTTGTGATCAAAGATGGCGGATAGGAAATCAAAGATGGCGGACGGGTATGGGTATCGTCTCCGATATTTTAAGGAATGGGGAATTCAAAAACACCATCTATTTCGTGATCAAAGATGGCGGATGGAAAATTTAAAAAAAAATCAACATGGGTATCGTCTCCGATGTTTAAAGGGATGTGGCATCCAAATACAACATCTGTTTCGTGATTCAAGATGGTGGATGGGAAATCAAAAATGGCGGATAGGAAAAATTTTCAAAATCAAAATGGGTATCGTTTCTGATGATTTAAGGGATGGAGAATCTAAATACAACATCTATTTCGTGATCAAAGATGGCGGATAGGAAATCAAAGATAGCGGACGGGATTTTTTTAAAGTCGATATGGCTATCGTCTCCGATATTTTAAGGAATGGGGAATTCAAAAACACCATCTATTTCGTGATCAAAGATGGCGGATGGGAAATTTAAAAAAAATCGATATGGGTATCGTCTCTGATGATTGAAGGGATGGTGAATCCAAATACAACATCTATTTCGTGATCAAAGATGGCGGATAGGAAATCAAAGATGGCGGACGGGTTTTTTTTTTTAAGTCGATATGGGTATCGTCTCCGATATTTTAAGGAATGGGGAATTCAAAAACACCATCTATTTCGTGATCAAAGATGGCGGTCGGGAAGTCAAAGATGGCGGTTGAGAAAATTTTAAAAATCAATATGGGTATCGTCTCCAATATTTAAAGGGATGGGAATCCAAATCCATCATCTATTTCGTGATCAGATATGGCGGATGGGAAATCAAAGATGGCGGATGGGAAAGTTTTAAAAAATCAATATGGTAATCGTCTCCGATGTTTTAAGGGATGGCGACTCCAATTAAAACATCTATTTCGTGATCAAAGATCAAATCAAATCAAATCAAATCAAATCAAAATAATTTATTTGTTATCACAGGTACACATACATTTGTTATAAATACAAGCAGTGAGATCTTAAAACGATTGTGACAGTTCTCTGTGATATACCGTATTTAACGGTGTACAAATGTAAAATACAGTATTTATACACGATCAACATTTAATTATAATCCTCATTAATAATATAGATTGCAAAAGGTAATGGAAATGTAATAAGAATGTCAAGATACAATAATAATACGTCAAAAGGTAATGTAGATATAATAATGTCAAAATACTAGAATAATGATTTTACAGGTATGTCAATAAAAATATTTAATATATTGATTGTAGGTAATTAATTATATTTAACAACAATTAAAAATTAGTATGCTACAATTTGTCCATAAGATAGTCCGTGACACTATAGTACGCTTTAGATACGAACAGGCTGCGTAGCTTACTTTTAAATATGTTAACGTCATTTTCCTGACGCAAGCTTAATGGCAATTTATTGTACAATTTTGGCCCCATACAGAATACACTTTTATTAAACATCGTTGTTTTGCAAGGTACCAAACATAACATGTCTCGGCTACGCGATCTATTTCTGAATTGAAATAAGTGTAAGTTTGTCTTTACGAATACCACAACCTCAAATATATATAGCGATGGAAAGGTTAATACTTTTAACGATTTAAAATATGGTTCACAACTATCAGTAGAATGTATATGACACATTGCTCTAATGCACTTTTTTTGGGCTCTGAATACTGAATCTTTATGTGTTGAATTGCCCCAAAAGATTATGCCATACCGCAAAATAGATGACACATAGCCGTGGTAGGCAGTGAGCACAGTGTCACGGTTGGATATTTGGCTTAGTTTGTACAGCGCATAGCACGTTTGACTTAATTTGTTGCACACTAGTTCTACATGAGATTGCCATGTCATTTTACTATCCACTTGTAAACCTAAGAATTTTGTCACATCAGTAGGGCATATTGACTGTCCGCTATGGTTAATATTAAAGCTAATTGATTCATTAAGTCTCTGCTTAAAGTCAATGAATTTGGTCTTGTCAAAATTAATTTTTAAATTATGATATGTCATCCACTCAATTATTACTGTAATTGTCATATTAATGTCATCTTCTAAGCTCTTATTATTACTTTTGCTGAATAGTATTGTGCTGTCATCAGCGAACAATGTCATGTGGTGGTTGGTAATTGTTGGCAAGTCATTGATATAAATAAGAAATAATAACGGCCCCAGCACGCTGCCTTGAGGGACACCGTAGCGAGTACATCGGGGCTTGGATGTGTATACTGTTTCCGAATTGGATTTAAGGCAAGTTCTATTAATTTGAGTAATTTGACGTCTATCACTGAAGTACGATTTAATAAGTTCGTGCATGTTGCCCCTTATGCCATAGGTGTAAAGTTTATCTAATAATATCGCGTGATCAACACAGTCGAATGCCTTAGACATATCCATAAATACGGCTATTACTGGTTCTCTATTATCCATAGCACTCATTACCTTACTTAGAAAATCGTATACTGCCATATTTATTGTCTTACCTTTTCTAAAGCCCATTTGTTGTTTAGCGAATAAGTGTTGTGACTCAAAGAAATTATATATATTGTCGTGCAAAACATGCTCAAAAATTTTTGATATAACCGGTAAAAGTGCGATTGGCCTATAATTCGAAATACTTTTTACGTCCCCTTTTTTGAACAACGGTTTTATTATAGAAATTTTCAATTTTTCTGGGAAAATACCTGTTTGGATGCAACAATTTAATATGTAAGCGAGTACCGGTGCTATGATAGCTGAAACCTCTTTTATAATTTTAGTCGCTAGATTATCATAGCCTACACTTTTTTTATTTTTTAATGCGGCTATGATTTTCATTACATATTCTGGACTAACAGGCTTAACAAAAATAGACTTGCAAGTACTTTTCATGTTCTTAATTGTAGTTGGAGTAGATGAATTATTGTTTATCTTAGTGACAGTGTCAATAAAATAATCGTTGAATATTGTAGCAATTTTGCAAGGATTGCGTATTATTTTACCATCTACTTCAATTGCCTTAATGTCATGATTTGGCAAATTTTCCTTGTTTTGATTAATGACTTGCCAAGTAGCTTTACATTTGTTCCGGGCAGTTTTTATAGTATGACTATTTTGGGCCCGTTGTGTTAGTTTTATTATTTTTGATAGCCTTCGTGAGTACTCTTTGAATGTTTTTTTATTTTTTAAGCATGGATCTTGCCTGAATTGCCACAGAAGTGCTCTTTTCCGTTTACAGCATTTCTTTATACCATTGGATATCCATTTTTGCGACTTTTTTGTACTTAATTTAACTCTTATAGTTGGGAAGCATAAATCATAAAATAAGGTAAACGTGTCATGAAATTTAGTGAAGGCTATGTTAGGATCTAATGTTTCATACACACTAGAGAAAGTAATAGAGCTGATGGATTCCTTAAATTTTAAGATATTTTCTTTTGAGTAGGATCTTTTATAAGTATACCAATAATTCAGTGTGCTGTATCTTTTAGTTGGACATTTCACTATTTGAGCTGTGTGATCTGATAATGCTAGTTCTGTAATTTCGCCCTTGCATCCTCTAATGTTGTACAAAATATTATCGATGCAGGTATTGCTGGACAATCTGGTCGGTGCATTGATTGCAAATTTAAAATTGAACCTGGTAGCCACATTTATAAACTCGACAGAATGACGTGTGCTTTTAAGAATATCTAAATTAAAATCGCCAGTTATTATAGACTTCCTATTTATTAGTTTAGTCAAAATAATGTTGAATTGGGTAAAGAATTTATCCATGTTGGCAATTTTGTTATTTGGTATTCTGTAAATGTTTACTATATATATATTTTGTTGCAATAATTTTACAGCAGAACACTCTATAATGTTTGAAATTGATAAGTTGACAAACTCGGGAAGTGGTTCGAACTCGTGATATTTGTTTACCAGTATGCAGGAACCGCCGCGTCTATTATTGCGCGCAAAACAAGACGCTAATTTATAGTTACGCATATACAAATTGTCAATATCAACACGTGACATGTGATGTTCAGTAACACATAATACATCAATTGCCTTTCCATTGACATAAAGTTCATCTAAACATACCGATAGAAGATCTAATTTGTTTACAAGACCGTTGATATTCTGATGAAGAATATGTATAGATTTATGAACGAAAAAAGTTATTGGGATCACAATTATTTGAATCTGCGTCACCATCGTCTTGGGCAATTTTCAACGAATCGTTACATATTGGTTGAGTACCTGTGACTAAGCTACCTGCATAAATCTGGCAATTGCAAATGTTTACGTGCTCAATACTTGTCTGAGTGGCCACATTTACAGTATTTGCGGCATGGCTGTGCTTTGTTAAATGATGTCGGTTCAGTTTTTCGTTATAAGCCACCCAGCTACTTTTATACTCTAAATGTAAAATTTCTTTTAACAAGCTACGACTCAACACAGTACACAGAGAAGAATATACATAATTATAATCATTAAATCTCAAAGTCATAAAAATTACATTTTCGTATTTTCCACATACAAATTTCAATAAATAATTCAGTTTACCTTCATTCAAATAGCGGTTACGGGGTACTTCAGTCAAAATAACATTCGTATTACTAGTTTGCCTTAACCAAATATTTAGATTCAGTTGAATATCATAAGGACTTTTATCATTTATACCACACATTAATATGACATAATCTCTTTTGGTCAAATCTAAAATTTCGGCTTTTGCAGAATTAACTACATTGGCTAATGTCGCTCCCGGTTTCCATATACATTTTACTTCATATTTTTCGCCTAATAACATCTGTAAGTATCTTCTTACTCCTCGTCCTTGTTGATCGGCCAGTATTAAAACTCTACTGTGGGTAATAATTTCCTTGCCGGGACTATGTACTTCATTAGTAGTATTTTTTGTACATTTGTCAATGCTATTATGGATCTCTGTCTGTTTATCATCGGTTTCCATTGAACAGTGAAGGGGCTCAACTATTTCACAGTCGTATTCAATATCACTTCCAGTAGGTGAACTTGTTCTCAGGACCTTTGGGTCAGGGCAAGGATGTTCTGATTTACGTTTTTGTCTCTTTTTGGCGTGGGACTGTAAGGTTGATGGTGTCGGTGTAAATTTTACTTTTTTATAATTCTGTATAACTCTCTGGCTATATTCAAGGTCTGTTTTTAACTGCTGATTTTCAGAGAGTAAATTGTCGACCTCTTGATGTGCGCAGGCCAACTCAGCTTTTAATTCTACGATTTGCTTGTTCAGATTAATATATGTTTCGCTTTGCGTATGGTCATGCAAACTCATAGCGGATGATTCAAATAATGTGTTGTTTGGCGAGTTACTCAATGACCTAGTCTTACGGGGTTTCCGATGTGTTACGTAGTCCGAGTCCATCTCAATCATATTTGTATTTATGTAGCAAGAGGGTAAATGTAGTAATTTATAATTAAATATTTAGTCACTTTATTATATTTTATTGTTTGCAACACTGGTTACTAAATTTGGTTTGAATTGTCTATGTCCAATCGGTTTTTTATCGTGCACTCAATGTCACATCACTATTAGACAGCTGTCATTTTATTTTGTACTCAAGGTTAGGTTAATTACATACAGTTTTTAAAACAAATTTTCATAACGGTTTTCACTGGCATAATTATATGGTTTTGCGTTTTGGGTCACTTATTGTGAATATTGGTGAGATTTAGAAACGGTAAGTTGTTCTAGTGCGGTATAGTTTATGTAAGAAGCACTCACTTGCTGTACGGATACCTATACAAAGTTCTCCTCGAAGCACTTAGTATTGTAGGTCTAGTTTTAATTATACGGACCAGCTCACATTGTCACGAACAATTTGTGATGGATATTACACACTTTTAGGCACTATTTAGCGACGATTTTTGATTTAATTTAATTTTCACTAACGTTCTGATAAAGTTTATTTAGAACTATTATGCACTTAATAACTGTTCAGGATTACTTGCAGAAGTTTGTTTCGATATTTTATGGTCTTTATTGGTAATAATTGTTCACATTTACATTCACTTCGCACAAAATTCGCTATAACGGACAAATTGACTTTTCACTTTAACTATGTTTAATGTACATATTTGTTGTAGATAACATTTACACGACTTATTTGTACAGAAGTAATTCATTTAGGACTAAATTCACTGTATTATTGCTGTAAATAGAATTTTTAAATGCAAGAGATACGGAGCGATTGTGTTTACGAGGCGACAGCGCCATCTATAATCAACGGCTGTCGGACGGGTTTTTTTTTTGAAGTCGATATGGGGATCGTCTCCGATATTTTAAGGAATGGGGAATTCAAAAACACCATCTATTTCGCGATCAAAGATGGCGGTCGGGAAGTCAAAGATGGCGGATGAGAAAATTTTAACAATCAATATGGGTATCGTCTCCAATATTTAAAGGGATGGGGAATCCAAATCCATCATCTATTTCGTGATCCAATATGGCGGATGGGAAATCAAAGATGGCGGATGGGAAAGTTTTAAAAAATCAATATGGTAATCGTCTCCGATGTTTTAAGGGATGGCGACTCCAATTAAAACATCTATTTCGTGATCAAAGATGGCGGATGGGAAATCAAAGATGGCGGATGAAAAAAATTTTTAAGTCAATATGGGTAAGTATCCTCTCCGATGTTTTAAGCTATGAGGAATGCAAATACAACAAAATTTTTCAATTCCTAATCAAAGATGGCAAATGGGAAATCGAAGATGGCGGATGGAAAATCAAAGGTGGGAAAGATGGGAAAATTCTATTAAATCAATATGCGTATCGGCTCCGCCGTAAAAACGCATGTGGCATTCGTATATAACATCTGTTTCTTGATCAAATATGGCAGATGGAAAATCAATATATTATTTTATTGAAATTATTATTATTAGGTATTTGATGTTCGATGCAGATCCTTCATGGGCGAGCCAGACTTACAATTTATTTAATTATTTAATAGCCCAATGAGTAATTTTATCATATCACTAGATCAGCTATCTGCCCCTATCACTCATATACCACGTCCGCATCTTCAGTTAGTTTTTTTACCCTAGAAATAATTTATACGGCAAAACAACTTTGCCTGGCAATTAATAGATTAAACACTGATCTTCTTGGTAACTTTGTTCTGAATTCTTTGGAGAAGAGTTAAGTAAGAAAATGAAAAAGAAAAATACTTTAAAAAAGCGAGACGGAGTTCGCCGGGACAGCTAGTAAAGTATAAAGACACTTTATTATAAACAAAGCTTTATCTTATATCTTATACCAATAAATAAAGCTGAAGAGTTTGTTTGTATGTTTGTTTGTTTGTTTGGTTGAACGCGCTAACCTCAGAATCTACTGGTCCGATTTGAAAAATTATTTCAGTGTTAGATAGCCCATGATAACTATCGGGTACTTTAAATAATGGACGCTTTGCGAATGCGCCAATGTGTTACAGGTTTGGTTTTATGTTGCCAACACTTTTTGGCTGTATAGAGATTGCTAGTTTTGCAAGTTGTCTACTTGGTTCTATCCAAGACTTTCTTTGGCGTCACGGTTCCGCTTTCCAGTCTAACCAAAGGCAAAGTAGACATAATATTAGCTTTTCCACGGTGCAACAGCTGTTTAAACCCTTCGAGGCAGCGATGTGCTGCAGCCGCGCTGTAATGCCGGTAGAGTTACAAAAATTTATTTAAAGCAATGTAATAGATACATACTTTTTCTTTCTTTCCTTACTAACGTTATTTTCTTTTGACGTGAGTTAATATTCACTTGTGCTTTATGTTTCAGGCAAGTGGAAACCGTGGTGGTAAGAGCACATCGTGTGGGGCCAATAGAAACGAGGGCAGAGCAGCGGACATGTTCTTGTGACAACTTTGACACGCCGGCGAAGCGGAGTGTCTAGTGGGACAGGTCTTAACGCAAGCTTACAGCGGAGTTATTACTATTAGTCATTCATCTTATCTTCTGTATCTTAATATATAAAATCCTTGCGTTACTGACTGACTGACAGACACGCTACAGCCGAAACTATTGGGCGTAGGAAGCTGAAATTTGGCATGTGTGTTCCTTGGGGACCGTAAGGGTGCACTAAGAAGGGATTTCCCGAAATTCCCACAGGATCGGCCAAAACGGGTAAATTAAAAATTGCAGGCGTAGCTGCTGGCGTCATCTACTGTTAAAATAATTTTCGTATTATTGCAAATCATACATTCATAAACCAGCGCCAGTTGCACAATGTGATAGGCAGATTGTATATTATCGCTTGACCTGCACCTTTGAGAACACGTCAAGCCGTCGGTCTTGAGTATCATGAAGATCTTTGACATATTGAAATTTAACTACAGTTTACGGATTTTATCGCGATGTATTGGTCTCACTAAGTTATTACATTTGGAACGAATGATCTAGAAACTGCATTTTTAATTTATTACTAGCCGACGTTTCGAATTCTTTACAGGATTTATGTTCACAGCAGACTGATTCAATGTGTAACATTTGCGTAAATCTAAGAAGGTCTTTGACATACATTATGAGGAGGCAGTTCCCCTGAATACACTGCCGTTATAGCCTTATGTAGTTCAATGCATTTCCTAATTTTCTTCACAGTAGCACTTTAAGTCAAAAGGAGATTTTGGTCTAGTATACCAATACTAGACTGCCTCGTTGGTCTCGCGGCACAAAATGTGCGCGTGGGATTGGGAGGTCTCGGGTTCGATTGCCGGGCCGGGCAAAGTGTTATTGGGTTTTTCCGTTAGGAAATTCTCAGTAGCAGCACGGAGTCTGGTAGTGTGCACAGTACGGCAATAGGCTCGCCCTCTATTACGTGGGACCTAAAAATTCATGACGAAATGTGGGTGTAATATTACACCTCTGCCTACCCCTTCGGGGATACAGGCGTGAGTCTATAAATAAATAAAAAATACCATCCAAGCTAGCCAGACGAGTTGGTAGAGGTTTTGATTTCTAGTTTTCCGTCTTTTCACAAAGATACTATTTGCATCTTGTATTTTCCTTAATCGCCTCTAATGATACCCACGGGCTTGCCTGGCCCCCTCGGACTGAATATACTGAATATGGTCGAAACTATGGAAAAATATTCTGTTAAATCTGGCCAGACCTGTAAGCGGATGCAAAATAAAGTCAAAGTCAAAATCCTTTATTCATTTAAATCACAAAGTGACACTTATGAACGTCAAATTTAAAAAATAATTACTTAAAGCTTCTAAATAATTACATTTACTGCCACATTCGCAAAGCAAGGGCGTAGACGTAAACCATGAGAAAGAACGGGCAATAAAACTCACGGTAACTCTTTTTCATCGACAGGTTTTGCATAACAATTTCAATTTTTTGTAAGGTGCTGCAACTGTTACACCTTCTATGTCACTTGTATCTATTTACTCTACATAATACTCAAGCATAATTTAGTTAAATTTTGATGTTCATTTAATTAGCCTAAACAGGAGCATCCACTTACATTAAGTAAGTACCTGGGTCATTCTCAGCCGGCTCAAATAAGCTTGTCCGGGTCGAAGTTCAGTACAAAATGGATAACTAACAACTTGATTTTTTTTTCTATAATAGGTAGAACTTCATATTAGGTGTCGCAAGTATTATTTTTAAATAAATAAAATGCAAGGGGATAAAAAAAAGAAAAACCTTGAAAATATTGACCTCAGTGCCGCGTCCGGCCCTCGGATTGGTTTGGGATTCGGTAGAAAAATCTTTTTTCTAATTTTCTTCAATAAATTGCACTATTTTGCATGTGTTCACAAACAACTAGATAGTTATTAACTCAATGTATAATATCGCTACGTCATTATAGGCCATACTAAACAAGTTACAACTGATGGTCTTCGCGTCCGAAGTTTAGAGTTGATATAAGTGGCGCGCACTGATCTGTTCATAAATCCTGTATTTTAGTGAGTTCGAAACTATTTGCTAGAGTAATACGAACAATTAGTAGTGCCGCGTAGGTGGTAAGGATAACACGTCTGTGCATCTCCGTGCAACTCTTTTATTAAGGTTCTTAGTCGTATTCGGTGGCTTGGTATACTCTTAAAATGTGTTAGCAACTACCTATTACTTTTAATAAAAGTTAATGTAATCATTTAACGCTTCCTTCCAAAGTTGATTCTTGTAAAATTTCCTAAATGTTAATAAACAGGGCCTTAGTCTTGATTAAATAAAATGTTTTATTGTATATTACCTAACCTGCAATTTCTTACCTAGTACGTATCATACCTATCTAGTACGTACGTAGTAGTACTAAAGCAGTTAAAATATAGGGATATAAAATAGTCTTCAGAATATAAATCATTTAACATGTTTGATTTCGGTGATAAGAATATTGATTTTGGTGGACACCATTTCAAGAAAATTGAATTCCTACTTATCCATTCAGTCTATGTTGTTGCCTCAACTACTATTATGTTTTAAATTAAATCTAGATTTGATATTTCATGCTAATAATGCCTAATTTAACAAAAAAATATTTGCCACCGAAGACAACCAACTAATGAGTAACCTGATAATGACCCGCGTAACGTTTTAGGTGCCTATAGTTTGGTTTGTCAGCTATACCTGAGGAAAAAATATGAGAATTTAAAAAACCATGGTGTGACTTTTTGCGTACAGTTTACCTATACTCGTAGATTCGCGTAATAAACACTTATTCCACTTTCACGTCTTCATTATTACCAGTCAAGCGCTGCAATTGAGCTGTATACGAAGTGATAATAAGTAGACGTGATCAAAATGAAATATCCGGATATATCGCTTCGGAAATAACGATTACCCAGAATCAACACGAAGAAATAATATTAGTTGATCCACCTACATGGGAGTAGTCATATTTTTCCTACAAATAGCTGATGTATTTTTATTTAATTAGTTTTACAGAAGGCTTACTTACGGACTAATTAAAACCATGAAATACAACAATTAACATTTTCAGTTTGCCAATTAATAGCAGGAATAAAAAATGAATGACGATTTTGTACTCGTTTTACATACCTATACTAAAATATAAATAATAAATATATAGGTACTTACTTAAACAAAAACAATCAACAGAAAAAAATAATAGAAAAAAATATTGACAAGTAATTTAATTCAGTCAATCCTGTGCTGATTCGGTATTAGTGTTCACATTATCAAAGTATGAATTGGCCTATAGCTGCCTCATGTTCGCAACACTATTGCAAAACAGATCGATATTTAGATCCCGTGCAAGCGCATTGATTCTTACAGCTCTTCTTCTGGAAAAGGTATCCCCAAGAAACCCAGGTCCTAAGTGTACCTGTAATCGAGATACGATTTTTTTATAATGTTTTTATTTTTTCTGAATTATCACATTTAAAACAATATAACTTTTTAGTTTGTAGTCATATTTGCACTAGATAACTTTTATTGGATTCCCTAATGTATTATTATTCTTAAAAAAACATAAATTGTTGGGAATAAATGCAAAAAATGTAATTGTCGAGCTTCAAAACTCTTAAAAATTAAGTAAAATATGAAATTCTAAATTGAGTGCAAAATATGAAATTCTAAATTCATTATAAAAAAAACTAAAAGCTCTTTTGAACTTTGATTACTTTAAAAAAAATCTGTACTTGATCCTTTCTAACGATGTACGACATGGCCTCAAAATCTTTCAATATGTAATCACAAAACAAAAAAGACTACCTAGCCAGTGTCAGGATAATGAAATAACAGTTTAGGTTTCAAAATATTTTTATTGAATATCTCGAGCTTATCTGAGTAAAAATATAAATAAATTAACCATATGTAACCTTAACGTCCATATAAAATACAACTTACCTAATTACCAAGGATCGGAATTAAGGGAGCTAACATTGTCAAAAGTATGGATCTGCCCAATTTTTAAATGTGTTTCCGGAACTAGATTCCAGAAAATTTTGGATTTTTACTGTCGATTTTTTCCAACAGTTTAAAACACCTTCATTGAAATCCGAAATTTCCCAGAATCTAGTTCCAGAAACACATTTAAAAATTAGGCATATCCATACTTTAGACAATGTTAGCTCCCTGATTCCGATCTTTGCTAATTACCGATATTTGACAGTTGTTCTATGAAGTCAGTACCTTTGAATAAGTTGACCCTTACCTAAACTATGGAATATTGCCATCCCTTTGGGTTACGGTGGGTCGGTCGGTACGGGAGGTCAGACGACAGTCGCTCTGGGGCCAAGCTAATATTCTGTCAAAGTTAGACCAGTAAGCGGAACTCGGGTACTAAGGCGAATGTCTTGGTTTTTCTTATTATGCCTGCCCTGTTCCCATATCACTAAGGCGAATGTCTTGGTTCTTCTTATTATGCCTGCCCTGTTCCCATATCACTAAGGCGAATGTCTTGGTTCTTCTTATTCTGCCTGCCCTGTTCCCATATCACTAAGGCGAATGTCTTGGTTCTTCTTATTATGCCTGCCCTGTTCCCATATCACTAAGGCGAATGTCTTGGTTCTTCTTATTCTGCCTGCCCTGTTCCCATATTACTAAGGCGAATATCTTGGTTCTTCTTATTCTGCCTGCCCTGTTCCCATATCACTAAGGCGAATGTCTTGGTTCTTCTTATTCTGCCTGCCCTGTTCCCATATCACTAAGGCGAATGTCTTGGTTCTTCTTATTCTGCCTGCCCTGTTCCCATATCACTAAGGCGAATGTCTTGGTTCTTCTTATTCTGCCTGCCCTGTTCCCATATCACTAAGGCGAATATCTTGGTTCTTCTTATTCTGCCTGCCCTGTTCCCATATCACTAAGGCGAATGTCTTGGTTCTTCTTATTCTGCCTGCCCTGTTCCCATATCACTAAGGCGAATGTCTTGGTTCTTCTTATTCTGCCTGCCCTGTTCCCATATCACTAAGGCGAATATCTTGGTTCTTCTTCTTCTGCCTGCCCTGTTCCCATATCACTAAGGCGAATGTCTTGGTTCTTCTTATTCTGCCTGCCCTGTTCCCATATCACTAAGGGGAATGTCTTGGTTCTTCTTATTCTGCCTGCCCTGTTCCCATATCACTAAGGCGAATGTCTTGGTTCTTCTTCTTCTGCCTGCCCTGTTCCCATATCACTAAGGCGAATGTCTTGGTTCTTCTTATTCTGCCTGCCCTGTTCCCATATCACTAAGGCGAATGTCTTGGTTCTTCTTATTATGCCTGCCCTGTTCCCATATCACTAAGGCGAATGTCTTGGTTCTTCTTATTATGCCTGCCCTGTTCCCATATCACTAAGGCGAATGTCTTGGTTCTTCTTATTATGCCTGCCCTGTTCCCATATCACTAAGGCGAATGTCTTGGTTCTTCTTATTATGCCTGCCCTGTTCCCATATCACTAAGGCGAATGTCTTGGTTCTTCTTATTATGCCTGCCCTGTTCCCATATTACTAAGGCGAATATCTTGGTTGCAACCGGGATGAAGCCATGGTAATGATGATGAATGATGATAGAAATCCTAAGAATAGTGTGATTCTGACCCCTATACAGAAGTGTTATACATCATCATCAGCCTTTAACAGTCCACTGCTGGACTAGGCCTCTCCTTTGAAAGGAGGAATTGGCCTACTATACCATGTTGGCTAAACGGGTTTGTATCAAGTTTTCCTTCTCTTACAGTGCTGTTCTCTGCATAATATACTCCCTCTGTATTTCGATACCCATGGGATGATATGGGGTGGTGACATTCCGTATTCTTATTCCGTCACTTCACGGACGTTATACATATTTCCAATAAATCAATACATAAGCATTTTTAAATAGTAATAACTAAAATAATATTTTCGTTACATTTATTATACTTTTTATTTATTTATTTATTGTATGTATATTTGTATGTTATTTAAGAATTTACCTACTTTAAACAATATTAATAATAACTTATCATCAAATAATTTGTTTAGACTAAAATACTGCATTCCACGCACCTATTCGCGACCACCTATTTCTATATAACGCTTCGCTAAGATGTCCGCATAATACTATTACATAGAAAACTAAACAAATTCATTTTCTACAATAATATATATAAGAAGCCGTCAAAAAAGATACAAATCTTTTTTCTTTTAAAACGAACCAAGCATCAATGAATCATGCGAAATTACCCGCGAAAATTCTTTCACCAAGATTGTCAGATGATACAATATTGTGTCTGAAATGTGAGTGAAAACGAAGCCGGCTATTATGCAGTCTGTCTTTGACAGACAGCTAATTTTGTGTTGGCACAGCTCTCCGTAAATATTCGACGGTAAACGCGTAAGCGCCATTTTGAAATAGACAAATCTTACAAAACTTACACGGCCCACCTGACAGCGAGACTGATGACCTGCTAAGATATATATTACAAGGAAAAAATGGTATTTTCAGTTCTAATTTAGAGGTTATGATGACTTTAATAAATGTCAAATTATGTAGCTGTGAATAAAGTGACATGATAGATAAATGATATGTCAGAATAACACATTTTGGTTCTATATACTTACTTATAATTATATACTCGATACAGCTATAAAGTAAGTATTTACAATAAGTTTTATTTAATAGTTGCTGGAATAGCTTTAGTGCTGTCAGTGTGGTGACCGATTAAGAATACGGATTGTCACCACCCCATATCATCCTATGGGTGTCATAAGAGCCAACAGAGGGAACAATTATGCAGAGAACAGCACTGTAAGAGAAGGAAAACTTGATACAAACCCTATACCAACCCGTTTGGCCAGCGTGGTATAGTAGACCAATTCTTACTTTCAAAGGAGAAGCCTAGTCCAGCAGTGGACAGTGTAAAGGCTGATGATGATGATGAACTGTTTTTTTGTTTAGGTACCGGTCATTCACGGGCTTTAGTGCTAGGAATAACTAAGTACCTACCTACGTAAAAATGAATGCATTTTTACTTACTCAGTACGCAGAACAAGAAATCTGAAAATGTAATTTTTACTTCCCCGGCATCTGATCCACATGAGTCCACCTGTTTAATCATCTTCGTAAATCAAATTTTAAGTCAAAAATGTCCTCTACACAAGTTAATTATTTAGCATACCTGCCCAATGAATGCTCGAAAAGCCTAGCGCTTAGCGCCCTCAGCTTTAAAGGCCGATTCAAACGAAAGAACTTAAGTAGGCTATTAAATTCATCGCAACTGCTGTGTAAGGAAGCAACGGTAGGTAACACATTCATATACCTATAAAAAATTACTTAAATCAGAATATACAACACAGCATCACACACACATACCCACAACCCAACTCCCAACCAGCCAGCAATGTACATAGTCCAACCGCCCCTCGTCGCCGCCGTAGCCCCGTAGTGTTTCCTTACCACTGTATTTATGGAGTTCCACCTGCAGCACCTAATAACACCCACTTAGCATTTTATTGTTTAACGTACCATCACGCTAACGCGACACGTGGACGGCAGAACACCTGACGTTGTTATGTAAAAACATGGAGGTAAATCATGGATTAATCTGGACACGGTTTCGATATCGAAGAATCACAGCGATTTAGATTGTTTTGTTGACAGGTTTATAGCCTTAGGTTTCATAGTTTAATATGAGTGGAAGTCTATCTTGAAGCTAGATTTGATTCCCGGGTTACTTAGGAATGTCTGTTGAATTTTGGCGTACGAAAACTTTTATTGCAGCAGCATATCATCTACTAGCTAGATGATGCCCGCGGTTACACCCGCGTTATTTAAGGCTACTTCTCCGCTCCCGTCGGTCATAGAGTGATGTTATATAGCCTTCCTAGATAAATGACTTATCTAACACTGACTACTGAAAGGATTTTTCGAATCGGTCCGGTAGTTCCTGGGATTGGCGCGTTCAACCAAATAAACAAACAAACCCTTCAGCTTTATATATTAGTACTAGAGGACGCCAGCAGCTACGCCTGCATTTTTTTTTAATTTACCCGTTTTGGTCGATCCCGTGGGAATTTCGGGAAATCCTTTCTTAGTGCACCCTTACGGTCCCCAAGGAATATACATGCCAAATTTCAGCTTCCTGCGCCCAATAGTTTCGGCTGTAGCGTGTCTGTCAGTCAGTCAGTAACGCAAGGATTTTATATATTAAGATTAGGTATTAGATACAACACTTAGCTTTCCAATTAAAAGGTTTTTGATTGCCACAGCTTAGTTTTTATACTAGGTACTAAGCTGGCACCTTTCGACCTTGAAGACCCCTGGAAACTGAAAAGGTTATTGCCTTTGCCACCGCTAAGCCAGGTGATAAAGGCTCCAAAACGGAGCCCTAAGCACATCACTAATCAAAATCGAAATGGACACTACTATGGGTTTGAGAGACTGCTGGTCTTCAAAAAGTCAACCATAACATTTTTCGTAAGTTTAAAAGTTAAAGATAGAAAGAGCTTTCTTTCTATCCCTGTTATAGAGTCTGGTAAGTAACACACTTATATTTCTTGAGTTAAGTAGCAAGCGAGCACAGGCACAGTTATTATGCTCTTCAGTTAGAGCGCGAATGTACTTTATGATGTTAAAGTACCTACTCACTCAAACAGCCGCGCCAGTTCATCGTTTGAGGATTCGATACAAGTACCTGGCCATCATTTTAATTATCATAACAGGCTTTTGCAGTCTAGTGCTGGACAAGGGTTTCGCCTAATTAGCAATAAGATATTTTTTTATAGTAATAGGCGGCAAACGGGCAGAAGGATCGCCTGATGGTAAGCAATTACCGCCGCCCATGGATACTAGCAACACCACAGGAGTCACAAGTGCCTTGCCGCCCCTTGGGGTTGGGAAAAGGGATAGGATCAGGAGTGGGAAGAGGGAGAAGGAATAGGCGATAGGGCCTTCGGCACTCTCACTTGCCGAACGAAACGCAACAGTTTAGGTACTGTTTATGTCGATTTTCTGTGAGAGGGCAGTACTTATTATTGGCCTACTCTCTCTTCTCTCTTTTCTTGTGAGTGTGTGGTTAACTCTGGTGTCGGAGTTTTCAGGCCGCCTTAAGGCCTCAGACGTGGCCTAACCATCGACAGCTTTACGTGCCCTCCGAAGTACGGCAGCGCTCTGATGTACTTATATACCACAAACGGTCACCCATCCAAACGGCGACCTGTGCACCCGATGCTTAACTTTGCCGATCTACTAGGGATGGCAAGCCAAGTCTCGCTATGAGCGCTACACTGGCCTACTTATACCACGCTGGACGTGTTGGTATGAGGTTTGATGTCGAGTGTGCCGTCTCTTCGCAAAAATACTGTTTTCTTTATCATTAGTCACCTCTCAACACCTACCTACGGAATAAAAAGGGATGGTGACACTTTAAATGGCTTTTTTATAGTAATAGGTGGCAAACGAGCAGACGGATCGCCTGATGGTAAGCAATTACCGCCGCCCGTGTCACAAGCAACACCACAGAAGTCACAAGTGCGTTTTATAGTAATAGGTGGCAAACGAGCAGACGGATCGCCTGATGGTAAGCAATTACCGCCGCCCATGTCACAAGCAACACCACAGGAGTCACAAGTGCGTTGCCGCCTCTTGAAGTTGGGAAAAGGGATAGGATGAGGGAGACGGAAAGGGGATAGGGCCTCCTGCGCTCTCACTCACCGAACGAAACGCAACAGTTTAGGTACTGTTACTTTACGTCGATTTTTTGTGAGAGGGTAGTACTTCCCCGGCCGAGCCGGCCCATTCATGCTGAAATCAGCAAGGCTCTACTACCTGTGGCTTCGTCTAGAATAGGGTTTTGACTTGTATGAGTGTTATAAATGTCTTTATGTCTTTCAATACAGTCTCTACATACAGCGTATAGAGTTTATCTGAATAACAAAACAGTAATTGATAGAAACAACCTTCAGTCCGTCGTAAGAAAATAAATTTTGGAAATGTTCCGTGCACAAGATATCCTCTTTCGACACTGAGATGATTTCATAAATCCAAGTGTAATTTTATGGAAGCCGCAGCCTATATAATAAAGTATAAATACACTTTATTATAAACAACGCTTTATCTTATACTATCTTATATCTTATACTAATAAATAAAGCTTAAGAGTTTGTTTGTTTGTTTGTTTGTTTGTTTGTATGTTTGTTTGTTTGTTTGGTTGAACGCGCTAACCTCAGAATCTGCTGGTCCGATTTGAAAAATTATTTCAGTGTTAGATAGCCCATTTATCGAGGAACGCTATAGGCTATATAACATCACGCTATGAGCCACGGGAGCGGAGCAGCAGCCTTAAATAACGCGGGTGTAACTGCTATATATTAGTAAGTATTTCTTTATTTTATTTCATTCTTTTTTACTAGTTAAAGAAAATTCTGTCTTTATACGATAACAATATTATTCAACCACCATACTAAATTACGTGGTTCACAGAAAACATTTCCCTACAAAGATATATGAACTATCACAAAATATATTGTTATCCAATCTGTCTAAAAATAGATTGTGTTGGCGCCATGAGCGGCCATAATGTTTGGCAAATCATCCTCCATTAACAATGGCTGTTGTGATGCTGGAGATTCGGAAAACTTCTGACTTATCTGCCCACTCGGATGTTTTTGAGTGGGATGAAAATGGACGACTAGTTGAAGCTAATAGCGCTGCCTGTTAAAATTCAAATAAAATAATAAGAGAGTTTTCTTAAAGCAGCGATAGCCTACTGGAGATACTCGTAGCAACGGAGTGCTATGTAGATGGTATCGGGTTCAAATTCACGGCGCTCAACTTCAAAAGTCACTAGACTTTTCGAAGTTAAGTGCGTATTAAATTGCTAATAATATCGCTTGTCACGTGCCTTATACAGCACTTAAGATTGTCGGTCTCGGTTGTCATGAAGATGTTTGACAATCGTTATGATACAGTCGGTATGATACGTCGTACAGTTGAAGTTGTTTGTAGTACATCATACAGTATTATTTAGCGGGTCTTAGTCGCGATAATTTACTTATTTAAAGGCATAAATACCTCTCTCACACACCTCTCAGTCCCTCCGCGACCACAACCGTTGCAAGCCGGTAGAAACGTAGGAGAATAACAGAGGTATTTAAGCCTTTAAATAAGTCGCGAACAAATCGCGAAAGTTTAAAATCGATTATGTTTGTAGTAGTCAGTATCTCTGAATAAACACTGAACCTGTCTTAACCGTGGCATATTGATTTTTACCTTCTCTGCAGAAAAGTTAATATTCAGTCAAATCTGGGTAGACTAGTAAGTGGACCCAGGGTTGCAACTAGGATAACGCTTAAAGAAGTAGTGTATTTCTCTAACTCTACCCAAGTACTTAGTCGTATACGTAGTGGGATTATTGTAATACATATATTTACAATCTTTACTTATCCCTTTAGATCGCGAATCTTTGATTGCTGCTGGTCTTCTTCTGATTTAAAGAAAGCTCTGGTTTCACGTTAGACGAAAACGCTACTGGCCTACGTAGGATAACCTATTTTCAAAATTCTTCTTATAGCTCACTTATCTACTTCATGATCGTCTTTCTGTCTTACGATACTGATCACTGAAGCCAAACGTGTGATGATCTATGTAAGCTAGATTGCTAGTACTGCTATACCTACACATTAATTTTAAGTCTCGGCAAGCAACATATTCATATACTGGTTCCCTTTCAACAAAACGCACGGTTTTAACTGGAATACCACGGAGCCCCAAAGCTTGAATATGAATTACTCCGCATCTAAACCCGCAATTACCCGCAGTATGACGTAGCCTTTCATCTCATCGTTAAAATACTTCGGTGTTCGTCAATTAACAAACTAAAATGCTGTAACATTCACGATTGAACTCACCAACTCTCCTAAGAATGTGGTAATCACTGCGCAACACAAGAATGTGAAGAGAACCAAAGAAGTTAAAATTCCTGTGAGGAGCAGATGTTTCAACTGAGCTTCAAAGTTGTATCACGATAGAGCTATCATTTTTCAGTTAATTGAAAAAGTTTCCGGCAGACGCCGGTGACCATGAAAACGAGAGACTAAGAATGGAATATTGTATGCCAAAAAATTAGAACAATTCTTTTAAGTTAGGTACTTGTGAATCTTGTTAACAAAGTTTACGTTTGACGAGCCTTACTGGTTACGAAACTAAATTCATTTTAAGGAAAATATCACAGTGTTTATCACAAAATATTTACCAAAACAGCAAAACAATGCTACCATATTTGAAGTTAGGAATTACTACATTAAATGCAGTGGGATGATAATTACTTTTCTTCGCCAAATTTTTCCTGGGTAGCAGCTGTGAGTAATTAACACGTTCGCTGCGGCAAGTAAAATCATAAACCTTCATCTGGTGCGGCGGCAGGTCGAAATGTGCCCCCAACGATTTTTCCGCCAGTGTGTGGCAGGTCTTTTTCGACCTGCCAGCACTAGGGTAGCCTGATAGCACAACACTAACTGGCGGCGTGTGCGTTCTGTGCGGTATCGGGTCGCCGGCAGGCCTGTTGGGTCGGCAGGCTGAAATAGACCCCCTGCCGCACTGAGCGGATATATTTCACCGCTAGTGCGTGGCAGGCCGAAAAAGGCCTGCCGTGATGTTTTTATGGAGAATACCTACATTTTTGACTACAAGCCGAAATATGTATTTGTCTCTATCATAACCTTAAAAACACCAAAAATAATCGTGCCGCACCAGCGAGAGGGACATAGTTTTCTTCGTCCGCACCGGCTGTACGTACAGCGGCAGGCCGAAATCGGCCTGTTCCGTGTTAAGGAGGCATATATGTATGTATTTTATAAACAACAACAACTTGCCATCAATAAACGCTAAACACCTGCGCACCCCGCACAGTAGATACATTGCCACACCCAATACATTTCCTACTGCGATACTCAGCCAAAAAATGTCTTTAAACAACACGTATGCCTCATATATCATGGTTTAAACCATAAAATATATACGATATCGGCAGCATTAAATTTAATACCGACCAGTAAACGATCGCAAATAAATTAGTTGGTCGTAATAACTTGGCACTGAACGGACATATGTTTGCTGGACCGTCGAAAATAATTTATTTTCTGTTCGGTAATATCTTGTGAAAATATCGTTGTGATAACTATCGGGAACTTTAAATAATGGACGCTTTGCGAATGCGCCAATGTGTTACAGGTTAGTTTTTATGTAGCCAACACTTTTTGGCTGTATAGAGGTGTGATAGTTTTGTCTTTCAGTACCTACTGCTAGTTTTGCAAGTTGTCTATTTGGTTCTATCCAAAATGTTCATTGGCGTCACGGGTCCGCTTTCCAGTCTAACCAAAGTAAGGCAAAATAGACATAATATTAGCTTATTAGCTTTTCCACGGAGCAACAGCTGTTTAAAAACTTCGAGGCAGCGATGTGCTGCAACCGCGGTGTAACGGTGCCGGTAGAGTTGCAAAAGTTTATTTAAAGCGATGTAATATATACATACTTTTTCTTTCTTTCCTTGCTAACGTTATTTTCTTTTTACGTGAGTTAATATTCACTTGTACTTTATGTTTCAGGAAAGTGGAAACCGTGGTGGTAAGAGCGTATCGTGTGGGGCCAATAGAAACGAGGGCAGAGCGGCGGACATGTTCTTGTGACAACTTTGACACGCCGGCGAAGCGGAGTGTCTAGTAGGACAGGTCTCAATGCAAGCTTACAGCGGTGATAATCTTAATATATAAAATCCTTGCGTTACTGACTGACTGACAGACACGCTACAGCCGAAACTATTGGGCGCAGGAAGCTGAAATTTGGCATGTATGTTCCTTGGGGACCGTAGGGGTGCACTAAGAAGGGATTTCCCGAAATTCTCACGGGATCGGCCAAAACGGGTAAATTTAAAACAAATGCAGGCGTAGCTGCTGGCGTCCTCTAGTGTTTAAATAATTTTCGTATTATTGCTAATCATACATCCATAAACCAGCGCCATTTGCACAATGTGATAAGCAGTTTGTAATTATCGCTTGACCTGCACCTCGGAGAGCACGTTAAGCCGTCGGTCTTGGCTATCATGAAGATCTTTGACGTATTGAAATTTAACTACAGTTTACGGATTTTATCGCGATGTATTGGTCTCACTAAGTTATTACATTTGGAACGAATGATCTAGAAACTACATTTTTAAATTATTACTAGATGGCGTTCCGTAGTCTCTGCCTACCCCTCCGGGAAACAGGCGTGAGTCTATGTATGTATGTATGACGTTTCGAATTCTTTACAGGATTCATGTTCACGGCAGACTGATTCAATGTATGACATTCGTGTAAACCTAACAAGATTTTTGACATACATTATGAGAAGGCAGTTCCCCTGAATACACTGCCGTTATAGCCTTATGTAGGTCACTGCCTTTCCTAATTTGCTTCACAGTAGCACTTTTTTTGTAATAATAGGCGGCAAACGAGCAGACGGATCGCCTGATGGTAAGCAATTACCGCCGCCCATCGACACAAGCAACACCACAGGAGTCACAAGTGCGTTGCCGCCCGTTGGAGTTGGGAAAAGTGATAGGATAAGGAGTGGGATGAGGGAGAAGGAATAGGGGATAGGGCCTCCGGCACTCTCACTCACCGAACGAAACGCAACAGTTTAGGTACCGTTACTTTACGTCGATTTTCTGTGAGAGGGTAGTACTTTCCCGGTCGAGCCGGCCCATTCATGCTGAAATCAGCAAGGCTCTACTACCGAAACAGCACACACACAAAAACAACACAGCACTTTAAGGCGAGGATTTCCGAGCGCTCATAGCTTTTGAGGCTCCCCTTTTCCCCAGTTCGCGAGTATAATTACGATCAATCGCGACGCGAGACGCGACGCACCTGCCGCCATATTATGTAGGTATAACACTTTCGCGCCACAGTATAGAAAATTGAAGCAGTATATCAATTGAAATATAAACTTACTTATCGAGTATAAATAATTTGCAAAGTTTTTGTTTTGAATAAACCTTTATGAAATTCGAAAGTAGTTTTACAAAATTGCTTTTGTTTATAGTGACAATAGTAATCAGTAGATAATTTATGAACATTATGTTTGTTGTTAATTATAAAAAAACGTATGATCGCTCGCAATGCGAAAGTATCGCTTGTTCGATATCAATCTTAGGGAAAAGGATTAGATTAATATAAATTAATTAATTCGTTGCTACTGTCAGCAAAACAACGGCATAGAACCAATAATACACATAAAGGGTAAGATACTCATAGCTACTTTTAATCACCAATAATTACATTTTGTTATATTTATTTTAACTATGCAATCTCTAAGATACTACTCTGTCAAAAAAGTACCGGAAAAAGATCAATAATACACAAGACTTTTATTACAGGGCAATAGTTATAGCAATATATACTCATGCAAACACACGTGCATGCATAATAAAGGAGATCACCCAGCCCCATACAAATTTAGGCTATTCTAAAAGTGCCCGCCATCGATATATATGTACTAAATATATGTCAATGGTGCCGGCCAACTAAAATAAACTTATAGAATATTACGAAATAAACATTTTTTATTACTACACTAAGGTTCTAAGTGCAGTCTGTGAGATCATATTCCAGCTCAAAGAATCTATTCTGTTCCTAAAATAAATCTTAAGTAATTACTGTTATTTTTTTGACTAAAATAACGTGCATGTTGCAATTTAAATGGCATCAGGTAATGACAGGTAGTAAGCCAAGAGCGAAATATCTGACTGATAAGCATTACTGCCTCACAGAAAGAGACGCTGACGTTCCAAGCCATCACGCACCAGACTATGGGCAGGGCAGGTAGCGAGGATACGACTGTTAGACTACAGGGGGCCAATTCTGCTATTTTTATATGACATTTATATCATATTTTGAATGGATTTAAAAGCGGTATTCTGATAACCATATGTCATCGTATAATTTAAAATAAACAGTTCGTCGTTGACACATACGATCTCGTTACAAATTCATTCAAATATCATATAATTTAGAAGAATACACTTTTTATGACGTAAGTATGACACTGACATGATATTGCGACTATATTTATTTAACGGAATTGGGCCCCAGGCCCATGTCCAAAATGGATGGGTCATATGAACCACCAGGTGACGTATATAGGACGATATAAGAGCATAAAATAATAAGATTCAGCACTATGCCGTCACTTGTAAGCTGTCCAACTGAGTACTGATGAGAATTCAAAAGTGCAGGTAGAGTGTGTACGCATTTTGGTCATATATTTTTGTACAGCATTATGACCTTCGATAGATCCATGATAAATAATAAGAAAGCGCGCAGTGCCGTAAAAAATGGTGCGCTACAAAGTCGGTAATTTTTTGGAAATTGCCAGAAAATCAAATTCTCACCAGCACTCAGTTGGACAGCTTACAAGTGACGGCATAGTGCTGAATCTTATTATTTGATGCTCTTATATCGTCCTATATACGTCACCTGGTGGTTCATATGACCCATCCATTTTGGACATGGGCCTGTAGTCTATGTAACAATTGCCGCGATCAGTTTACGGCCAATTCGAAACATGACCAGTGAAAACTCCAGCGGAATAACCATTGCAGTAGGATGTACCCGATTAGAATTCTTCAATAAATAGTATATTATACCTAGGGCAAGAAATAAAGATGGGCAAAGCAAACCAAGTGAACAGGATTGATACACGTATCCATTTGGGTTGGGCTGCTTTCGATAAACTGGCATTTGCTTTTACGAAGCAACAAAAAGCAAGAATATTCAACCAGTGCGTCCTGCCAGTGCTCACCTACGGAGCCGAAACTTGGGTTACTACAGAGGCAGCGCCACAGAAACTTGATGTTGTTCAAAGAACAATGGAGAGAAAACTGGCAGGAGTGACACTCAGAGACAGAAAGAAGAATAAATAGCTCCGAAAAGAAAGTCTAGTACCAGATGTTGCCAAAAGAGTAGCGGCCGGACATGTAGCCAGAAGTCCCGAAACATGGTGCAAGCAAATATTAAAATGGCAACCATGGGATTGTAAATGACTAGCTGGAACGGCAAATGAGATGGAAAGAAGACATCATAAAGATAGCAGGCAGTAATTGGTTGAAGACTGCCCAAAACAGAACGGAAAGGAATTTGTTGTAGAGGTCTACACCAAAATGGTCGGAAAAGGCTTAAGATGGTGATGTTCACGGCGCTGGGATGAATAAGCGGGGCATTCCGCCAACATTTGTAGCGCCGTTTCTTGGACAGGGTTGCAGCTGCTGTCACTATAGTGATATCCAGGTGTTTCCAACTGGCCTTTTCTCTACAAGAACCGGCCGAAACATTGGAAAGTGAGAACGTCGCGACGCAACATCTCTTGAATCACATGGTGCCATGCCTGTACATCATGCAAGACATCTCATCATCATAGATGGACCATGCGTGCTATTCGCGGACGACATTTCTCTGATCACCTCATGTAAAAACAATATTAACGTAAACGAACAGCTATCAAATACGCTTAACAAAACAATATCTTGGATGAACGACCACAACCTCGAAATTAACTTTACGAAAACTAAAATTATGCCTTTCCACCCCCGTCAAAAGACTCCATTAGAATTGAACTTCATTTACAAAAACATTAAAATAGAAACTGTCTCTGAATTCTCGCTCCTCGGCCTAACAATAGATACTCATGTTAATTGGAAATCACATGTCCAGAAACTAAGGGCCAAAATCTCAAAGTTTACTTACGCTTTCCGCGAAGTCAAAAAGACGACCAATCTGCAAACTGCTCTAGCGACTTACTGTGCATACGCTTACGCATGGTTCAGCTATGGCATTATTTTGTGGGGCAATAGTACAAACGCGCTAACTCTCTTTACACTACAAAAAAAGATTATCAGGATTTTAGTAAATATAGACGAAACCGACACTTGTAAACCTCATTTTAAAGAACACGATATTTTAACCCTGCCCTCAATATATATATTAGAAATCTGCAAATTTGTGCGAAAACACAAAGAATTCTTCACTAAAAGAGAAGACAAACAAACAAGGTACACACTACGACATAAAAATAGGCTAAACCTTCCCAGCTCTAACTTAAACCTACATTCAACAAGTACATACGCAATGTCCATAAAACTATACAATAAATTACCTGATACAATAAAGGAAGAAACAAAATTTAACCGATTTATAAATAAAGTAAGATTATTACTATTAAGTAAATGTTATTATAGCATCAATGAGTACCTAAACGATACTTTTTAAATTAATATTAAATAAATAATTTTAATACCCACTAACTATAATTAAGCATAAACAAGATAACAGAATAATACATATAATTATACTTAATATAATAATTAACTATTTATTGAAAGAAAAATTATCCATTAAATTAATTAGTATTAAATATAATGAATTATTATGCTCTCTTCCTCCCTTCTAATTTTTGCTGTGCCCGACAGGGTCCATGATGATCTCATAGTTCCTAAGTTACATCTAAGCTCACATTGTGGAATGCAAATAAAGATTACTGAATTACTGAATTACTGAATTACATCTGTACCTGACCGGTCATAGATATTCCTACTAAAGGTTTAGACGATATTTTTATATTTGGTCAGGAGTATTTAAAAATATGTTTTTTACTTTTTTAATGAGTCCACTGCATTTTAAGGCTCACGTATTTCACGTTAGGCTGAAAACGTATAGTTGACTACCGTTACACCTCTTTGATTTAACACTTTTGTCAAAACAAAAATGCTCTACGGTACTTTGAGACATACATTCAAACCTAAATATTGTCTCAGAGAATACGCTTGTATCCTAAAATGTAATTAGCGAT
This sequence comes from Euclidia mi, assembly GCA_944739405.2. NCBI lineage: Eukaryota > Metazoa > Arthropoda > Insecta > Lepidoptera > Erebidae > Euclidia > Euclidia mi. Next base: position 2,890,305 of record OX123204.2, read on the forward strand.
TGATTCGTTCCTTTATTAGATGTTAAACTGAAATACCTGATTTTTCTTCAAAAAACAATCAGCAATATTACTAATTACGGCTTTTTAAAAAACTTTTTGAATTTGACACGAAAACGCTGTAAACCATCATAGCGGTTGAGTGATATCACAAAGTACAAAACAAAACAATCCGTGAATGAAGTCTGGTCTGATGCACCCACTTTTATTTTGTTATATTCGATTTGACAGTTTGAAACTTTTACTTTTTAGTTGTATTTACTACTAAAACGTCAACAACATGAATGGTGGACGTACTGTTTGACGTAATGCTCTCTGATTGGTGTTCACTGTCACAAGAATAAGTAAAAACATTATTTTTTAGTTTTAGAATCCTAAAAATTACATTAACCTTTCGTCGTCATCAGCCCTTAACAGTCCACTGCTGGACTAGGCCTCTCCTTTGAATGGAGGAATTGGCCTACTATACCACGCTGGCCAAACGGGTTGGTATAGGGGTTGTATCAAGTTTTCCTTCTCTTACAGTGCTGTTCTCTGCATAATATGCTCCCTCTGTCGGCTCTTACGACACCCATGGGATGATATGGGGTGGTGACATTCCGTATTCTTAATCCGTCACCACACGGACAATTAATCTTTATCCTTTTTATAATCTTAATATATAAAATCCTTGCGTTACTGACTGACTGACAGACACGCTACAGCCGAAACTATAGGGCGCAGGAAGCTGAAATTTGGCATGTATGTTCCTTGGCGACCGTAGGGGTGCACTAAGAAGGGATTTCCCGAAATTCCCACGGGATCGGCCAAAACGGGTAAATTAAAAAAAAATGCAGGCGTAGCTGCTGGCGTCCTCTAGTAAATAATAAACTTTATTGACATCTTAAATCATAATGGATCTATAGATACTACAATCAAACCGATTTATTCTTAGTGGACACAAGCCTATTGACTTAGAAGTTTGGTGTAATAGTTAAAATGTTTACAACAATGTGTTCTATTAAAATAACACAATTTATTGATTGGCCGGCAAAATAAAAATTAGCCCTATTTGGGTGATCTCCTTTAGGCGCTGCCATCGGCAAGTAGTAGTGAAAAAAGTTAAAATTTTACATACATACATACGTACGAAATGATACTCCTACACCCACAACGCTTATTTTCCGCCAACCAATAATAAACTCTAGTTTTCGTTATTATTTGTCGCTCAAATTAATATACTTACCTACCGAACACCTTACCTACCTTTCTAAGCTGTGACACCAGTGCATACTTCCTCGGCGTGATAAATAATTACTATAATATTATTAGGTGTCCATTGTTCCGTGTTTGGTAATAAGTAGTGTGGAAATCAATGATATTATTGGTGAAAATAGTCAATAGAGTTATTGAATAGACGGAAATTCATTTTTTTTTGTTTTTGATCGCGCTAGTCTTAGGAACTAGCAGGCCAATTTCTAAGATTTATTTGCTTGTCTAGCCCATTTGTTGAGGAAGGTTATACCAAATAACATCACGCTACTACCCACGAGGGTGGGGCAGTAACCATAAATACCACTAAGTAGGTAACTGCGGATATTTGTATTTATTTAGGTAGGTAGGTACCTACAAAATTCGCTTGTATAGCTTTTAGGTACATCTCACATTTTATTTCCGTATATAGGTACACAGAATAAAAGTGTGAATTATTGTATTAGGTAGGTACCCAATACAACAATAATACTATAAATCATCCACAATATACAACAAATCAATATTTTTCTAAATTACTCTTACCTAACTATGCTGTTGTTATCAAGTCGTTATCTTGTCCAATAATCAAAACGATATTTTTAAAACTATACTTCTTACTTATATACACTATTATTACTTACTAAAAATTTACAATACCTATTAACAAACTAAACCTAGATGTAATATATTTATCAATAAGTGATGATGACATTCGTAACTGACGATAAAATAATTCGTAATTCTGCAAACTAGCGATACGTCCTGTCTCCATTACATCCCGCTCGGGACGCCGGAGAGAGCGCGTCGGCAGTAGGAAATTACGTATTTTCGGTATTAGTATTATATTTTTGTATAAATTAAAATTCATAATGTGATTGCCGAAAACCATCCGCTTTTACATGACCTTTCTTTTGGTATACTTTTGAAAATTCTAATCCCAATACAACTCAAATGAAACGGGAAAAGTTGTTTAAACAGACCTATATTCGCGATTATTTTCTATCGTATCAAATGACAGTAATCGTGTTTCGAATGGCCGAAATATAAAGATCTAATGCTGTAGAATTACATATATTTTTTTCCGAATTTAAATCTCTGTTATCTTAATATATAAAATCCTTGCGTTACTGACTGACTGACAGACACGCTACAGCCGAAACTATTGGGCGCAGGCAGCTGAAATTTGGCATACATGTTCCTTGGGGACTGTAGGGGTGCACTAAGAAGGGATTTCCCGAAATTCCTACGGGATCGGCCAAAACGGGTAAATTAAAAAAAAATGCAGGCGTAGCTGCTGGCGTCCTCTAGTTTACAAATAAAACGCGTTTGGACACGCTAGATAACACTGTATTTTGGGAAATCCTCGCCTTAAGTCAAAAGGAGATTTTGGTCTAGTATACCAATACTAGACTGCCTCGTTGGTCTCGCGGCATAAATGTGCGCGTGGGATTGGCAGGTCTCGGGTTCGATTCCCGGGCCGGGCAAAGTGTCATTGGGTTTTTCCGTTAGGAAATTCTCAGTAGCAGCACGGAGTCTGGTAATGTGCCCGGTACGGCAATAGGCTCGCCCCTTATTACGTGGGACCTAAAAATTCATGGCGAAATATAGGTGTAATATTACACCTCTGCCTACCCCTTCGGGGATACAGGCGTGAAAAAAAAATCTATAAATAAATAAAAAATACCAAGCTAGCCAGACGAATTGGTATAGGTTTTGATTTCTAGTTTTCCGTCTTTTCACAAAGATACTATATGCCTCGTGTATTTTCCTTAATCGCCTCTAATGATACCCACGAGGTTACCTGGCACCACACGGACTGAATATACTGGATATTGTCGAAACAAACAAACAAATACAAATATTCTGTCCAATTTGGCCAGACCTGTAAGCAGATGCAAGATAGATCCTGCTTTTTTACTAGACAAGTGAACTTGGCATAAGTTCACTTGTCTAGTAAAAAAGCAGGATCTATCTGTTATCGAAACATCTTCCTCTTAGTTTCAGAAGATAAATGAATGATGAAGGGAGGTCTTCACACTATTATCATCCTAGCGTTATCCCGGTTGCATCCAAGAGTTCCAGCTTGGCAACTTTGATCTGCTTTCTTGTCAAACCAAATCGCTACATCTCCCATAAAAAAGCTGCAGTATGACCTCGCCTTACATGTTGGCCAACTAATGTCAGCTGTCGTGTCTTCCTGTGCATTATTGCACAACTTCTTTTTAATTCACAGTCCACGTGGAAATATATTCTATAAGGGAAACGAAGAGGCGCACTTTTTTATATTAAGCGCCTACATGGCTATTGTGTTGTGTACTTCAGTTTAATTATAATGCAATAAGAGCAAACGAGCTATAAGTTGATACACGGTAATCGTAGCTTTCATCTATCACAGCCATCCAGCTGTCTCTCAGGTTCAATATGCGATTAACGACGGTTAACTGTGGCCAACAGTACTGTTGTAGCGGCCAGCTACATAACACCCGCACAGCGCCATCTACCCAATAACGACGGAACTACTACGACACAACTACGACTGCAACACCTAACAACGCGGGAAGAATTCAAAACAATCCTGAACCGCGATATCAACTTTCGCGAGCCAAGCGGCATATATACAAGTTCAAAAGTATGTCCGTCGGCCTGCAGGCCACCAAGCACGACTACCCAGCTTGGTTAGAGGCTCCTCCCTCTAGTTGGAGGAACACCACACCTTTATCCTCCACACTGTCACTAGTAGGGGTGTAATGGGCAGGAAGACGGTTATGTAGTAGAGACGGTATTCCAGCTCAGTTTTTTCTAAGAATCCTTATATTTAGCGCCGATAGCCTAGTGGTGTATGTAATGGACTGCCGTGACGATGGTCTCGGGTTCGATCCCCAGGTACCCCGGGCACACACCTCTGTCTTTTCGAAGTCATGTGTATATTAACAATGTTAATTATCACTCGTTTTATAATGTGCCCGGTAGATGGCAATAGGTTCGCCCCCTCTATTACATTGGGACCGAAACATACTGGCGAAGTGTGGGTGTATAATACACCTCTGCCTACCCCTTCGGGGATAAAGGCGTGAAGTTATGTATGTCCTTATATTTAATAGGCGACTCTATCTGGACCGCAAGTTGTAAGTCAATTCTCAGAATGTAGTGAGCATTTCTGCAATGAGAACATCACTACACCACTGTCAGTTACGGTTGAGATTCATTGATAGTGTCATGCGTGGCTCTACTACGTGCCTTGTTAAGTAAAAAGTCACTTTATTGCTACTTTAATCATAGAAACTGCTCGCGCCGTGAAAGCAGGATATACAATTACTAGTATTTGGCTACGATCTGTTATAAAATCGTAAAATATATAATCGTGTGACCGTTTGGTGACGGATTAGGAATACTGAATGTCACCACCACATTATCATCCCATGGGTGTCGTAAGAGCGACGAGGGAGCATATTATGCAGAGAACAGCACTGTAAGAGAAGGAACACTTAATACAAACCCTATAGGACCAACTCGTTTAGCTAGCGTGGTATAGTAGGCCAATTCCTCCTTTCAAAGGGGAGGCCTAGTCCAGCAGTGGACTGTTAAAGGCTGATGATGAAAATGTCAAATCGCCGATACCGAGGTCTAGTCTACCAAAAAACGTTACCGTTTTGAAATCCGATATTAGGTTATTTTTAAACAACTTGCAGGTTACATACAATACCCACAACCTTGCCATACAGCCATGTATTCCTATCCTATCTACCATGGCAAATTGCACATTACCCTCCAGTCCTCGTCGGAAACTGTAAAACTTTGTATTTCGTTACAAACATCACTCGAGTTACGCAAGTTAGTGAAGTTGGGAACATGTGACTGCTTCGTCAGTAACTTGATCACGTTAACTTCGTTCGTATAGGTACAATGGGAAACTTGCGTGTCTACCTTTCTCTTTGTTTTCTGTTTCGGAAAATAGCTGCAAGGAAAGTAAATTATCACCATCTCACAATTTTTATTTTTAATAGTAATAAGCGGCAAACGAGCAGACCGATCGCCTGATGGTAAGCATGTACCGCCGCCCATGGACACAAGCAACAGCTCCTTTGGGAGTCACAAGTGCGTTGCCGTCCCTTGGGGTTGGGAAAAGAGATGGGATGAGAAGTGGGATGAGGGAGAAGGAATGAGCTCCCCAGTGAGGCACAGCTTTCACTGCCATCGCCAGGGTCCTCCGTAGTGACACCCATATCACTTTCTGCTCCACTAGCCGCTGAGGTATTGGAGCGCACAAATCGTCCGTGCTTATTCCTCCGCGGCTGCGAAGCACTCGCCCCTCTCGATGCCTGCCGACCCCTCTTCGAAGTCGGTAAGTTGGGGGCCGTCAGGCCTTCCTCTTCTGAGGTTTGGCACACTGGACGTTTCCTAACGGAAGACGTCCCGCGCGACCGTTTTCCACCGCTTCCAGTATCCATATTTGTTACAGGGGCCTGGTCGCCTACCCCTGCGCATCCCTCGGTCGCCAATTTAACACTCGCAGGCCCGGATACCCGCGAGCGCCGGGTGTCAACCGGTACGCACGACATAACATTGCTTCCAGTAGCCATATCCGCTACAGGGGCCTGGTCGCCTACCCCTGCGCATCCATCGGTCACAAACTTACCACTCGCAGGCCCGGATACCTGCGAGCGCCAGGCGTCAACCGGGGCGTACGACAAAACAAAATCATTTTCCTCTGACATTTCATTACGACAATTGGGTAATACACCCATCACTTCCCCACGGTGATGAGGGCGCTCTTTAGTGGCAGGGTATTTAAGCCTCCCGAGGCCCGCGAATGCCTGTAGAGCAGGATATACCGCCCGCTGTTCGGTAAACTAAACTAACCTCCATTTGTTTTTTTATTTTTGTTTTTATTTGTTTTTTTTTTTAATTTCTTTTATTTATTTTCTTTTTTTTTCCCAGTCTTAAATACTAACTAAACCTACCCATCACCCGACACCGTGGCTCACAACACCTCGCCACGAATGCCCCTAGACCGCAGGTTGAGGAGCAACCCACGGTCTTCCCCACATCGGTCACTGCGACGTACGCGCCGTGGAGACCGCGGACTGTAAAACGGCCCGCAGTCTACCCCACCTCGCTCCCTAGTCGTGCACTCTGCAGCTGCAGAGCGCAGGTAGGGGGCCCTCGGGAGCTACTCCTCCGCTAACCCAAACTTACCCAACTTCACTCCTTGTAGACGACAAGAAGTGAATAGCGAACCACCCAATTACTCGGATGGCTCGCTCTCCCCACGGCAGTTCTCTTTGAACTCTGTCTCGTATCCTTCTTCGTCCGGCCTCTCGCTTTGGACCTTTCCGGCATGAGTAGCTCTACCGGCATAGCTCCAAAGGTCATTGAGACACGCAAGCCCACCACGACGACAACGTGAGGATACACGGTGGGGAATAAGTTGATAATTGGCCGTGTGGTTGACGGCATAGAATACAAGTGTCACCACCCCCTACCTTCCCGTGGGTGTCGTAAAAGGCGACTAAGGGGTAACACGATGCAAATACCATCTTTGCGTAGAGGCGGAAAACTCGACATCAAACCCTATACGACTGCCTCGTTGGTCTCGTGGCATAAATGTGCGCGTGGGATCGGGAGGTCCCTGGTTCGATTCCTGGGTCGGGCAGTGTTATTGGGTTTTTCTGTCACGAAATTCTCAGTAGCAGCACGGAGTCTGGAAATGTGCCCGGTACGGCAATAGGCTCGCCCCTTATTACGTGGGACTAAAGTATACCTGGCGAAAAGTGGATGTAGAAATACACCTCTGCCTACCTCTTCGGGGTTATAGGCGTGAAACTATGAATAAGTTGACCCTTACCTCAACTATGGAACATTGCCATCCCTTTGGGTTACGGTCGGTCGGTCGGTACGGGAGGTCAGACGACAGTCGCTCTGGGGCAAAGCTAATATACTGTCAAAGTAAGACCAGTAAGCGGAACTTGGGTAATAAGGCGAATATATTGGTTCTTCTTCTTCTTCTGCCTACCCTGTTCCCATATTCTAAGAAGAATATCTTGGGTGCAACCGGGATAAAGCCATGGTAATGATGATGATAGAAATCCTAAGAATAGTGTGATTCTGACCCCTATACATTAACTGAAGTGTTATACATCATCATCAGCCTTTAACAGTCCACTGCTGGACTAGGCCTCTCCCTTAAAAGGAGGAATTGGCCTACTATACCATGCTGGCCAAACGGATTGGTATAGGGTTTGTGTCAAGTTTTCCTTCTCTTACAGTGATGTTCTCTGCATAATATGCTGCCTCTGTCGGCTCTTACCCATGGGATGATATGGGGTGGTGACATTCCATATTCTTAATCCATCACTTCACGGACGTTATACATATTTCAAATGAATCAATACATAAGCATTTTTAAATAGTAATAACTAAAATAATATTTCCGTTACATTTATTACAGTTTTATTGGTATGTTATATGAAGAACTTACTTTAAAACTTTAAACAATATTAATAATCATTTATCATCAAATAATCTGTTTAGACTAAAAGACTGCATTCCACGCACCTATTTGCGACCACCTATTTCTATATAACCCTTCGCTAAGATGTCCGCATAATACTATTACATAGAAAACTAAACATATTCATTTTCTACAATAATATAAGAAGCCGTCAAAAAAGATAGAAATCTTTTTTTCTTTCAAAACAAACCAAGCATCAATGAATCATGCGAAATTACCCGCGAAAATTCTTTCACCAGGATTGTCAGATGATACAATATTGTGTCTGAAATGTGTGTGAAAACGAAGCCGGCTATTATGCAGTCTGTCTTTGACAGACAGCTAATTTTGTGTTGGCACTGCTCTCCGTAAATATTCGACGGTAAACGCGTAAGCGCCATTTTTAAATAGACAAATCTTACAAAACTTACACGGCCCACCTGACAGCGAGACTGATGACCTGCTAAGATATATATTACAGGGGAAAAAATTTATTTTCAGTTCTAATTTAGAGGTTATGATGACTTTAATAAATGTCAAATTATGTAGCTGGTAGCTGTGAATAAAGTAACACGATAGATAAATGATATGTCAGAATAGCACATTTTGGTTCTATAGTTAATTAATTATACATACATACACAGCCTCACGCCTATATCCTCGAAGAGGTAGGCAGAGGTATATTGCTACACCCACTTCTCGCCAGCTTTATTTTAGTCCCACGTATTAGGGGGCGAGCCTATTGCCGTACCGGGCACATTACCAGACTCCGAGCTGCTACTGAGAATTTCCTAACGGAAAAACCCAATAACACTTTGCCCGACCCGGGAATCGAACCCGAGACCTCCCAATCCCACGCGCACATTTATGCCGCGAGAGCAACGAGGCAGTCTCATTAATTATATACTCGATAAAGTATTTTACAATAAGTCTTGTTTAATAATTACTGGCTGCGGCCGGTCATTCAATAGCTTTAGTGCTAGGAATAACATTTTTATTTTGCTACAATAGGCTGATGATGATGAAGTATTTAAGAATTGTTAGTGTAATTTTTGCTTCCTCTATGTTGACTCTACTTTTTCTTCTGTCTGCTCTGTTCCCATATTACTTGGGGTCGGCGGGATCGGCGCAGAACGTCTTTCTCTTCCATTCTCTCCTATCAGACGTCGTCTCATCATTCACTCCCTTTTCATTCATGTCACACTTCACACAATCCATCCATCTTTTCTTGGTCTTCCTCTGGCCTTATACCTATCCCTCAACTCTCATCTTCATCACCTTTCTAGTCACATGATTATCATTTTGGTAATTTTCTTAAATCCAAATCGTATTTTAAATAAGTAAGTAAGTAAATAATTTATTTATTTACTTACTTACTTTAAGTAAGTAATATTTATAAACCAAAAACATGTTATAAACAAATCAGTTCTGTAGTATACCTGCAATTAATGCTTGAAAATCCAAGCACTAAGCGACCTCAGCTGAACAGGCCAATTCAAACGAAAGTACTTAAATAGGAAATTCTTCGCATCTGCAGAAACAGTGGGTAACACATTCATATACCCGTAAAAATTAACACATCCACATTCAACAAATCAGAATATGCAACACAGCATCACACATACATACCAACAACCCAACTCCCAACCAGCCAGCAATGTACATGGTCCAACCTCCCCGCGTCGCCGCCGTAGCCCCGTAGTGTTTCCTTACCACTGTATTTATGGAGTTCCACCTGCAGCCCCTAATAACACCCACTTAGCATTTTATTGTTTAACGTACCATCACGCTATCGCGACACGTGGACGGCAGAACACCTGACGTTGTTATGTAAAAACATGGAGGTAAATCATGGATTAATCTGGACACAGTTTCGATATCCAAGAATCTGAGCGATTTAGATTGTTTTGTGGACAGGTTATAGCATAATGGGTTAAATGGTTTAATATGAACCGATGTCTATCTTGAAGCTAGATTTGATTCCCGAACGTGTTATTTTGGAATGTCTGTTGAATTTTGCCGTACGAAAACTTTTATTGCAGCATATCATCTATACAACACTTAGCTTTCCGATTAAAAGGTTTTTGATTGCCACAGCTTAGTTTTTATACTAGGTACTAAGCTGGCACCTTTCGACCTTGAAGACCCCTGCAAACTGAAAAGGTTTTGCTTGCCAACGCTAAGCCAGGTGATTAAGGCTCCAAAACTCAGCCCTAATCATGTGATTAGGGTTGAGTTTTGGAGCCTTGGAGCATTAAGGCCTTGTCACACGATACAATTTTACCACTGATTAAATTTTCAATCGAATTGGCTTTGCCCGTCTACACGACACAATCAAATCACTGATTTGCATTCCGTCCACCCGATTGGTTAAAATCTGGTGGTACCGCCCACCCGATGAACTTGAGTTGGACGACTGGCGTCTACACGTCACGATTTCATCAAGTGATTTAGTCAAGTTGGACGTAAAATTGTGCCGTGTGGCAAGGCCTTTAGTGATGTCACTAATCAAAATCGAAATGAACACTACTATGGGTTTGAGAGAATGGTCTTCAAACAATTCCAAAGTCGAAGAAATGATTTTTCGTAAATTTAATAGTTAAAGATAGAAAGAGCTTTCTTTCTATCCCTATTTTATAGCCTGGTAAGTAACACACCTATATTTCTTGAGTTAAGTAGCAAGCGAGCACAGGCACAGTTATCATGCTCTTCAGTTAGAGCGCGAATGTACTTTATGATGTTAAAGTACTCACTCATCCTTATATAATTTGATATGGTATGTATTCTAGGCTAGCATTTCTTCATTAAAGTATACATATGTTTATTCTTATGTACAACAGCCGTTGCTGGTAGTTTATTTGTATGCATTTATTTTGTTTATTTTAATATTATAATATAGTATATTGATTCTTATTATTAGATTATATATATTATTAGTATCTAAGGGTTATGTGGTACAATGCAACTGGGTGTGACATTCGTGGGTTCACTGCAGGGTTCAGTTGAAAACCAGCGTCGGGCTTCAAGTCCGACATATGCTGAACTGAACACCTGATTGCTGTGCTCATTTTTAAATATTGTAATGTTTATTATGTGTGCTTTGCTTTTGTGTATTCTTAGTCCTTTTATTATCATTTGTGTTATTAATTATTATTTTATTTTTATCTGGCTTACTTATATACCCACACACGCTTTTAATCTGTTTTTATGTTTGTTTTGTTACGTGAGTGTTGTGATGCTTGCAGCAATAAAAGTTTCTTTCTTTCTTTTCTTTCTTTCATACAGCAGCAGTTCATCGTTTGAGGATTCGCTACAAGTAGGTACCTGGCCATCATTGTAATTATCATAACAGGCTTTTTCAGTCTACTATTGGGCAGAGGTTTCTTCTTGTTTGCGTCTTAATGGCTTAAGAAGCAATAGGAGAATTGGCCTACTCTCTCTTTTTGTATGAGTGTGTGGCCATCTCTGGTGTCGGAGTTTTCAGACCGCCTTTAGACCTCTGACGTGGCCTAACGATCCTTATTCTGAGACAAGAACTGGGACTGACAGCTTTACATGCCTGCCGGAGCACGGTAGCACTCTGATGTATATGCCACAAACGGTCACCCATCCAAATGGCGACCGAGCCGCAGCCTATATTAAAGTATAAAGACACACACAAAGTATAAAGACACACAGACTGCACGGTTGGCGTAGTGGTTTAAGCGGCCGCCTCACCGCTTGACACTGCGCAGAGTGTTGTGGGTTCGATCACCACACGAGGCAACACTTTGTGTGATTCATAAATTGTTGTTTGTTTGTCCGTTAGTTCATAGTTGTATGTTTGTAAAGTCCCTCGCGACACAGGATTTAGTCCTAATGCCTGGGAGTTGTCTTTCTTTATAAATAAAAAAAAACTTTACTATAAACAACGCTTTATAAATTATAAAACGGAAATCCTTTTTTTTATTTGCAGTAAATAAAAAAATATGTCCTTCATTTATGTTTCTAAAATACTTACACTGTTAGAAATATAGCCTTTTAACCTTTTCAAAGCTTCAAGATACTTTTTATTTAATCTACAGAATTAAATATAAATTAGCAGTCAAGTTTACGATGGTTTCTGTACTTACTTGCGCTTTTAAAATCTTTTTAATTGAGACTGAGGTCGACTATCGGTTCCCCCTTTTTTTGTTAAGTAAACCGCAAGTTATTCCTGTAGAAGTATTCTCTACTATACTTCATTGATTAATCATCATCAGTCCTTTATAAAACTGTCCACAGGTCTCCACTCACTAGATTAAATATTGACTATTTATCGTGAGAGAACGGAGAGCTTTTCAGGCAGAAATTGTTTTTATATTTAAGCACTAGAGGATGCCCGCGGTTACACCCGCGTTATTTAAGGCTACTGCTCCGCTCCCGTCGCTCACTGCGTGATGTTATATAGTCTATTGCCTTCCTCGATAAATGGGCTATCTAACACTGAAAGAATTTTTCAAATCAGACCAGTAGCTCCTGAGATTAGCGCGTTCAACCAAACAAACAAACTCTTCAGCTTTATATATTAGTAAGTATTTCTTTATTGTATTTTTTTCTTTTCTACTAGTTAAAGAAAATTCTGTCTTTGTACGATAACAATATTATTCAACCATCATACTAAATTACGTGATTCACAGAAAACATTTCCCTACAAAGATATCTGAACTATCACAAAATATATTGTTATCCAATCTGTCTAAAAATAGATTGTGTTGGCGCCATGAGCGGCCATAATGTTTGGCAAATCATCCTCCATTAACAATGGCTGTTGTGATGCTGGAGAGTCGAAAACTTCTGACTTATCTGCCCACTCGGATGGTATTGAGTGGGATGAAAATGGAGGACTAGTTAAAGCTAACAGCGCTGCCTGTTAAAATTCAAATAAAATAATAAGACAGTTTTCTTAAGGGGACTACAAGAGCTAAACGCGAGTTTTATATTGCTTTAAAGTATGTGATTCAATGCAGTTAATACAATCAGAAAAATATATACAATCTTCAGGATATAATCTAGTTAAGTAGTGTGTTGAAAACATAATACAACTAACTTTAATCGATAGAAAAAAATCACAAAGATACCTCAAAAAAATTATTTTAACGAATAAAAACCATATTAAAATACAACAATCATTCTGATTTTTTGACAAATTATTCAACAAGCAAAGCAAGCAAAAAATAAAACAGTATTTCGTTAGTATGTACTAACGAAATACTGTTTTATTTTTTTAATCCAATCAATACATTTTCTGTAATTTATTTATTTTATGGTTTGTAAAAAGTTCTGAACGTCCCGTCGTCGTCGCGCTTCTCTTTCTTATGTATACAATCCGACAATGACAGCAACAGCTCAAATCAATAGCGGTTGTAAGCGCCTTAAAGCAGCGATAGCCTACTGGAGAAAGCAACAGACTGCTATGTAGATGGTATCGGGTTCAAATACACGGCGCTCAACTTCCAAAAGTCACTAGACTTTTCGAAGTTAAATGCGTATTAAATTGCTAATAATATCGCTTGCCACGTGCCTCATACAGCACTTAAGATTGTCGGTCTCGGTTGTCATGAAGATGTTTGACAATCGTTATGATACAGTCGTTATGATACGTCGTACAGTTGAAGATGTTTGTAGTAGGTACATCATACAATATTATTTAGCGGGCCTTAGTCGCGATAATTTACTTATTTAAAGGCATAAATACCTCTCCCACACACCTCTCAGTCCCTCCGCGACCACAACCGTTGCAAGCCGGTAGAAACGTAGGAGAATAACAGAGGTATTTAAGCCTTTAAATAAGTAAATTATCGCGACTAAGACCCGCTAAATAATATTGAATGATGTATAGACATCGCGAAAGTTTAAAATCGATTATGTTTGTAGTAGTCAGTATCTCTGAATAAACACTGACCCTGTCTTAACCGTGGCATATTGATTTTTACCTTCTCTGCAGAAAAGTTAATATTCAGTCAAATCTGGGTAGACTAGTAAGTGGACCCAGGGTTGCAACTAGGATAACGCTAAGAGGAAGTAGTGTATTTCTCTAACTCTACCCAAGTACTTAGTACGTAGTGGGATCATTGGAATACATATATTTACAACCGTTACTTATCACTTTAGATCGCGAAACTCTTTGATTGCTGCTGATCTTCTTCTGATTTAAAGAAAGCTCTGGTTTCAGGTTAGACGAAAACGCTAAAAAACACATTAGCAAGTTACTAGCCTACGTAGGATAACCTATTTTCAAAATTCTTCTTATAGCTCACTTATCTACTTCATGATCGTTTTTCTGTCTTACGATACTGATCACTGAAGCCAAACGCGTGATGATCTATGTAAGCTAGATTGCTAGTGCTGCTATACACATTAATTTTAAGTCTCGGCAAGCAACATATTCATATACTGGTTCCCTTTCAACAAAACGCACGGTTTTAATTGGAAAGCTTGAATATGAATTACCCCGCAATCAAAACCCGCAATTACCCGCAGTATGACGTAGCCTTTCATCTCATCGTTAAAATACTTCGGTGTTCGTCAATTAACAAACTAAAATGCTGTAACATTCACGATTGAACTCACCAACTCTCCTAAGAATGTGGTAATCACTGCGCCGCACAAGAATGTTCAGACAACCAAAGAAGTTAAAATTCCTGTGAGGAGCAGATGTTTCAACTGAGCTTCAAAGTTGTATCACGATAGAGCTATCATTTTTCAGTTAATTGAAAAAGTTTCTGGCAGAGGCCGGTGGCCATGAAAACGAGAGACTAAGAATGGAGTATTGTTGGCCAAAAATTTAGAACTAAGTAGTCTTTTAAGTTACTTGTGATTCAATCTTGTAAACGAAATTTAGTTTGACGAGCTTTACTGGTTCCGAAACTAAATTCATTTTAAGGAAAATATCACAGTGTTTATTACGAAATATTTACCAAAAACAGCAAAACAATGCTACCATACTTAAAGTTAGGAATTACTACATTAAATACAGTGGGATGATAATTACTTTTCTTCGCAGAATTCTTCCTGTGTAGCTGCTGTGAATAATTCATCATCATCATCATCATAGCTTTTAACAGTCCACTGCTGAACTAGGCCTCTCCTTTGAAAGGAGGAATTGGCCTACTATACCACGCTGACAAAACGGGGTGGTATAGGGTTTGTATCAAGTTTTCCTTCTCTTATAGTGCTGTTCTCTGAATAATATGCTCCCTCTGTCGGCTCTTACGACACCCATGGGATGATATGGGGTGGTGACATTTCGTATTCTTAATCCGTCACCACACGGACTATATACGATATATGAAAAATTATGGAGGCATATATTTATAAACAACAACTACTTGCCATCAATAAACACTAAACACCTGCCCACCCCACACAGTAGATACATTGCCACACCCAATACATTTCCTACTGCGATACTCAGCCAAAAAAGTAACAACACGTATGCCTCATATATCATCGTTTAAACCATAAAATATATACGATATTGGCAGCATTAAATTTAATACCGACCAGTAAACGATCGCAAATAAATTAGTTGGTCGTAATAACTTGGCACTGAATGGACATATTTTTGCTGGAGCGTCGAAAATAATTTATTTTCTGTTCGGTAATATCTTGTGAAAATATCGTTGTGATAACTATCGGTTACTTTAAATAATGGACGCTTTCCGAATGCGAAAATGTGTTACAGGTTTGTTTTTAAGTGGTAATAATTTTGACAGCAGGTGCGATGGTTTTACCTGTCAGTACTGCCAAGTGTTATAACTGTTAGAAGCTGGCTGCTTGGTTGCATCTAGGACTATCGTCTGCTTTCCATTGTAACCAAAGTTGACATAATGTTAGCTTTTCCACCAAGCGACAGCCGTTTGACATTTGTAAAACAAGGGTACCTAAAATTTCGAGGCAGTGCCGTGCTGCAGCTGGGCTGTTACGGTACCGGTAGAGTTAGATACATTTATTATCATACCTAGTGCGAAATCACATAAAAAAACGATAACTACGGTGGATAGATAGATACTTTTTCTTTCTTTACTAATGTTATTTTCTTTTCACGTGAATTAAATGAACTTGTCTTTTAAGTTTCAGGAAAGTAGGAACCATGGTTGCAAGAGCGTATCGTGTGGGGCCAATAGAAACGAGGGCAGAGCGGCGGACATGTTCTTGTGACAACTTTGACACGCCGGCGAAGCGGAGTGTCTAGTGGGACAGGTCTCAACACAAGCTTACAGCGGAGCTAATGCTATTAATCATTCTCGCTTTATTGCACAGCAAATTGTTAATCATTATCGTTTGCTCCGTGCCTCGGAGAAGTGAGGGTTGGTCCCAGCTAGTATGAAAATCTTTGACAGTTGTTATGAGAAGTATGCCGTTTTCAGTCCAGTGCTGCCCTTGCCTCTCCTAATGTGCTTAACAGTTGCATTGTGAAGCAAAAGGAGTATTTGGCCTGCTATATCACTGAATCGGAAGCTACATATAACTAACAATCGCGAAGAAAAGTTTTTGATGGCGAGTTTCCCGTCTGTTCCCAAAGATACTATTTGTTTCGTATATGTTCCTTAATGACACATGGAGAGGATGGATGACGATAGACTGACCAAGAAGTTATATAAGTCAAATGTGAATGGGACAGGAGGATGGGGAAGATCTAGACGGACGTTCTCTGATTGGAGACATCCTAAAAAAGGACAGGTTAGAAGTACCCTTAACCGAAGAGCATGCATGAGAAATTTGATGCGAGTGAATGAAGCAAGAGAGATATGTCAGGATCGTTGCAAATGGCGTTCCGTAGTCTCTGCCTACCCCTCCGGGAAACAGGCGTGAGTCTATGTATGTATGTATGTATGTTCCTTAATAATTTCGTTTTGTCTCTTACGACACTGACGCAATGAAATGGTGTAGGGACATTTTGTATTAATCACCACATGGACTGAATATACCGATTCTGCTCTAAGCCGTGAAATATACTCGTAGGTATTCCTATGGATTGCGACGGTCAGGCGATAGTCGCTCTATAGAAAACATAATATTCTTTCAAATCTTTCTTATACTAATATATAAAGCTGAAGAGTTTGTTTGTTTGTTTGGTTGAACGCGCTAATCTCAGGAACTACTGCTCCTATTTGAAAAATTCTTCCGGTGTTAGATACCCCATTTATCGAGCAAGGCTATAGGCCATATAACATCATGCTATACGTCACGGGAGCGGAGCAGTAGCCTTAAATAACGCGGGTGTAACCGCGGGCATCATGTAGTCTGGTTATAAACGGATGCAAGATATGCCAAGTCCACTTGACACTTGACTAGTTCAAAAAGTAGGATCTATCCAATATCACTGTAAAATCTCTGCCTCTTTTGCTTCAGTAGATGGGAGGTCTTTACATAATGATCATTCAAGCGTTCTTCTGATGCATCCAAGTCTTTCGCCTCGGAGCCGGATGTCCGCTGTCTCGTCTAACCAAATCGCTACATCGCACATAAGAGTATTATCATGTAAAATCAGGACAAAATTATTTAATTACTTATTTAGTAATAAAACACTGTAATACGGTTTAAATAATCTTTAATGATAATAAAATGTACACATATACCATAAAACAAGTTTTTCAGAGTACGATCCAAATTAGTTTTTTTATCATCAGGATATTGGGTGATTTCAACTAATTTTGTTCCCAAAAACTCCAACTTTTCTTAAACGTTTTTTCCTTTACACTCACGCATGATATCGTACAAAGCTTTTCTAGTAAAACTAACTCTTGATTCTTCATTATCTGAAAATAAAACAATGTAAAGTCAAAAATATCCCCATTTTACACTTTATATCTTCAAATAATTGAAAACAAAAATGGCGCAACATTTTTTTATAGATTTTACTATAACATATTCTTGGCAATATATGAATAAAAAAATAAAGGTGTGACAAGCCTTGACAAGTAAACAAAAACACGATTTAATAAAATTATTTACACAATTTAATTGAAATTTTCGGTTTATCTTTAAAAAAAATTTTTAAACAGGTAAATGAATCATAAACTATTGAATAATTATGTTAAAATAATCTACGTACCTTGTACTTCCATATTCACCATGCTTTTTATCACTATTTATCACACCAAACTTACAGTTCAAACTAAATTTAATGTATAATTAATTAATTGTCATATTTTATATATTAAGTATCATTATTATTTTTATTATTATTATTTTTTTTTTGACATCTTTGAGTTATATTTAATTTTTTTGACATTAATTTATATTGATTATTTTAAATTCTAATGGACATTTTTTTTATTATATAAATTTTGCATGCCTTAACGGTAGATTATGGAGAAACATAAGATTTTCTTTTTTTATAATACCAACACTGTACCCATTTTCGCAAAATAAATGATTGATTGATTGATTGAACTCTAAAGCAGTGAAAATAACAAATGCCGAGAACAAAAACATGCGACTTAGACAACGACTGGGTTCCGACTGCATGTGAGGGTGAGTTACAATACAAATGTGTACTTTTTTTAATAGAATGGTTATTGAGCTGCAAAAATGTCTGGCTTTCATAGCCTTTTATTTAACTTCGGAAATTCGACTTTTGACCGGAATTTAGACGGAAATACTCCTATGTGCATCGCCCGCAGAAAAGCTGCAGTATGACCTCGCCTTACATGTTGGCCAACTAATGTCAGCTGTCGTGTCTTCCTGTGCATTATTGCACAACTTCGTTTTAATTGACAGTCCACATGGAAATATATTCACTAAGGGAAAAGAAGAGTCATCACTTTTTAGGGTTCCGTACCTAAAAGGTAAAAAACGGAACCCTATTACTAAGCCTCCGCTGTCCGTCTGTCTGTCTGTCTGTCTGTCTGTCTGTCTGTCTGTCTGTCTGTCCGTCTGTCCGTCTGTCCGTCTGTCTGTCACCAGGCAGTATCTCATAAACCATGATAGCTAGAAAGCTGAAATTTTCACAAATTATGTATTTCGGTTGCCGCTATAACAACAAATACTAAAAATAAAAAAATGAAAATATTAAGGGAGGGTCCCATACAAAAAACGTGTTTTTTTTCGTATTTTTGCTCAAAATTACTAACTGTAACAGGCAGACGCTTTAAATTTTCACAGAATATGTAGTTGTATATTACCTTTCAAAATAAATTATTAAATTTTTTAAAAGTAAATAATAAAGGGGGGCCCCCACACAACAAACGTAATTTTTAAGCAATTTGTTACTCGATCTTAATAAACAGGTAGAAACTTATAAAGTATTTAAGTATACCTACATACAACGAACGTGATTTTCTTTTATAGATGATGGTACGGAACCCTTCGTGCGCGAGTCCGACTCGCACTTGCCCAATTTTTATATATTAAGCGCCTACATGGATATTGCATTGTCAACTTAAGTTTGGAGTAGAAAACGAGCTAGGTATAAGTCGCTTGTTGATAAACAGTAAACCGCAGGCATTCAGTTCTGTCTCTCCTTCGACGAGGAAATGGCTTTAGGTTTTTACTCATAATCGCAGAAGAAATTTTTTTTTTTTTTATAGACTCACGGCTGTATCCCCGAAGGAGTAGGCAGAGGTGTAATATTACACCCACATTTCGCCATGAATTTTTAAGTCCCACGTAATAGGGAGCGAGCCTATTGCCGTTACCGGGCACATCACCAGACTCCGAGCTGCTACTGAGAATTCGGAAAAACCCAGTAAAACTTTTGCCCGACCCAGGAATCTAACCCGGGACCTCCGATCAGTAGTCGCATACACTGAACCACGGAGGCAGTCTTATTTTGTTCTCAGAAGTAATATTCTGCGACTTAACGTCGATTCTGTGACCACCCGTACCACCACTTGTGTAGTGGGCGGGAACACAGTTAGGCAGTGACGTAAATAGTAAATGTAGAATCATAGCTAAATAGCGAGATTTGGCTTGCTGTTCGTAACAGATTGGCAAAGTTAAGCAACGCTTGCACAGGTCGCCACTTGGATGGGTGACCAAGTGTGGCATTAACATCTGAGCGCTACCGTGCTTCGGAGGGCACGTAAAGCTGTCGGTCCCGGTTCTTGTCTCAAGATAAGAGTCGTTAGGCCATGTCGGAGGCCTTCGGGCGGTCTGAAAACTCCGACACTAGAGTTGGCCACACACTCACACGAAAAACAACAACATAGCTAAATAATTAGTAGGTAATAAATTATTTTCACTTTGACTTTGAATCACCCTACATGTTTATAGCTGACTGAGTTTATCTGAAGCGCAAAATGTTAGTCAGCCCTCAGAAGATAGTACCTAAGCATGCCTGCGATGATGAAAAGACACCGATTACCGATACCGACACGGCCGAGCCGGCTCATCCAACCTGTCATCAGCGTGGCTCTGTCACGTGTCTTGGAAAGCAGAGTCACTTTATTGCTACAGTGAAGATTGCTGCTAGAGGTTATAAGAACGAACCTTTTTACAATAGTATAGAATCTGCTCACCGTAAGAACGATACTTATATCAAAATTATTTGCCTATAATCTGTTACAAAATCAAGAAAAAGGCGCCGACAGCTAAGCTGCCTTACGGAAAACTTTCTTCTATTTGAAAAAAATAATATTAGGTTATAATTAAAAAAACCTCGCAGATGACATACAAAACAAAAATGCCATACAGCCATGTATTCCTGTCTACCATGGCAAATTGCACATTACCCTCCAGTCCTCGCCGAAAACAATTAAGTGCAGTCGAAAACTTTATATTTCGTTACGAACATCACCCGAGTTACTCAAGTTAGTAGAGTAGGGAACATGAGACTGCTTCGTCAGTAACACAATCATGTTAACTTAGTTCGTGTAATAGAAAACTAGCGTGAAAGTGAATGCCTACATTTCTCTTTGTTTTCTGTGCTTTTGCTGGTTTCGGAAACTAGCTGCTGCAACCCGGGAAAGCTGATTATCACCTCACAAAATTGGCCTATAGGCCGGTGCAAATATAACAAAACGCAGCGGATATATTTTTCACTGTCAAACCATTATCGACATTGTTCGTTTTACAGATAATGTTCAAAATCAATTAACATAAAAATATCGATTTGTGTGCGCGCGTGCGTATGGCATAAAAAATCCTCTCCACTGCTCTGGTTCCATTTGCATACGACTCCGATTTTTGCGAGCTTCAAGATCAGATCTTTGTCTAACTCGGTGCGCGTCAGTGAGAATGTCGCCGAACACTCAGTGGCGGATCTACGGGAGAGCTAACCGGGGCATTTGCCCCGGGCGTCAGAGTCATGGGGTCGCCAAAATCATTTCACGGCATAAGTATAGCGAAAAATTTGAACTGGTTGGAAAACTATTGGGAGGGGCAGGGCCGTTCCGACCCAATGCAGCGCCTGTGTGCGAAATCTATGAAGCGCCTGTGCAGTGGCGTAGGGCGGAAGACCTTTTTTTTTTTAGTCGTTACCTAACAATTCCGACCTAAATTTTTAATTTTATATTTGCCCTTCCTACGCCACTGCGCCTGTGTGCGAAATCTGTGCAGCGCCTTTTTTGGCATCCTTTTTGGCATCCTTTTTCGAAAATAAGTGTTATAATATAATTAACGCATATCTCGGCGCGCGGCGCCCCTGTCACCCTGGCGCCTGTGTGCGCCGCGCACATTGCACATAGGGAAGGTTCGGCCCTGGGGAGGGGCAGCCATTAAAGACATAAAGACAAAAAGACATATTTATTTCTGCATTTTGGTTATTTACAACACTTCTCATCATCCTCTTAGCGTTATCCCAGTTTCAATCTGGGGTCCGCTTTCTAGTCTAACCGGATTTGGCTGAATATTAGCTTTTCCACAGAGCGACTGCCTGTCTGAACTCCGCAACCCGAAGGGATAGCGATATTCCATGGTTAAGACTAGTGTCAGTTAATTTAGAAGGTACTGACGCCCTGTAACGACTGTCAAAGATCTTCATGACAACCGGGACCGACGGCTTAACGTGATCTCCGAGGCACGGGACAAGCGATAATTAACAATTCAATACGCATATAACTCCGAAAAGTCATTGGTGCGTGCAGTGGATTCGCACCCGATACCCTCTGCATGGCAGTCTGTTGGTATATCCACTCGGCTATCGCTGCCTTATGGTTATTTACAACACTTATACAAGTCAAAACCCTATTTTAGATGATGACGGCTTTTCATTATCAAGACTTGCCCTGGTTCGAAAAATCGTAGATCCGTTTCTGCGAACACTGCGTGATAGAGTCGTGATTGGTGAGTTGGTTAGACACGTAGAACAAACACGTAATGTATGTGTGATGGCCCCAATTATTGGAAAAAGTTTCTCTGCCTATATTGTAGTAAACTAGAAGAAGTAGAATCAATTATTCAGCTAGCAGATTCTGCCTTTGTTTTTACTTTTGAAGCACCACAACAGGTATAGTGCCCACGCGTAACGTTTTAGTTATAGTTTGATTTGTCAGCTATTATATTCTTACATGTGGCAAAATTATGAGTAATAAACACTTATCCCACTTTCACGACTTCATTAATACTAGTCGAGCGCTGCAAGTGAGGTGTAAGTATTCGAATTGGTAATTAGCAGCCGTGATCCGAATTAAATATCCGGAGATATCGCTTCGGAAATAAAGATTACCGAGAACCAGTACGAATAAATAACATTAGTTGATCCACCTAGGTAGGTAGTAGGTAATCATATTATTCCTACAAAAAACTTACATATGTATTTTTATTTATTTAGTTTTACAGAAGACTTACGTACTAATTAAAACTATAAAATACAACAATTAAAATTTTCAGTTTGCCAATGAAAAGCAGAATGACAATTTTTGTACCTACTCGCTATACATGTACCTACCAAAAGAAAAATAACAAATATATACTTAAACAAAAACAATCAACAAAAAAAAGGATAGAACATAAAGAATGACAAGTAATTTAATTCAGTCAATCCTGTGCTGATTCGGTATTAGTGTTCACATTATCAAAATATGAATTGGCCTACTGCCGCCTCATGTTCGCAACACTATTGCAAAATAGATCGATGTTTAGGTCCAGCACTTCTTCTGGAATAGGTATTACCCCTATAGTTTATTGAACTAAACGTAATATTAGTATTGGCCGTTGACGGAAGCTTATCAAATTCGCGCGAATTGAGATATTAGCTAGTAAATCAGGACAGTTCATTTCACTAAATAGTCAGCGTCGCGCGTCGTACGTCCAATTTACCAAAGGTGGGTAGTGAAATCTGTGCTTGTAATCAACTGAACATTGCCGTGCCATGTAGTCAAGGTATCGGAGAATTTTTTTGGACGACTTTGTATAATTTCATATCGTCAGCGTAGAGTAGGATGTACGAATGACAGAAACGCTCTTTAATGACGAGAATAAACAACGCAAATACCAAGGGCCTGAGAATTGAGCCTTGCGAGACTCTAGGTGGGAAAGAACGCCGACCTGAGACATAGCCCTGAAGAACAACAGCCTGTGTTCGATTCTCTAGATATAAGAGTATTAACCGTCGGTACAACTTGTACCACAGATACAAGTCTCCGTGTATTCCGCGTAAGCGATAGCTTCTCCAGCAGCACGCGATGGTCTATCCGGCTATGTTTATATCTAAAGAATTCAGTACTGCACAAATGGCATATTAATTTACCACAGAATACATTCTCATAGTACTACGGTTTGACACGGCGCCAAGTAGGTACCTACTGTCGCATGTCCTTTCGATTCGATTTCCAGACGAGACGACACTTTTTGTAACCCACAAACAGTAATTTCTGGTCTGGATGCTTTTTAGTAAATCATTGGTATTGGCACACTTAAACATAACCTAATCTTATTTATTCAACCTAAGCCCGCTATCTACTTATAAAAGAGAAAACATCAAAATCCTTTGATAAAATTCGTATGAACTCACGTTTGAGCGCCTGCACAAAAGATGTGTTACGCGGTGCGGCGTTGCTCGTAATAAAACGGCAGGCGCTCTCAATAAAAGCGTGGAGTGAATTTTCAAATAGCGAGGGTATTATTTAAGACCTAATATAGCATCTGCTGGGTCCAACACAATAGCCGTCAAGTCTTTTGAATATAGATGGTCTGATGTGATGTTAGGGATGTAGGGGGTAGGGTTGTAGCTGCAGTGTTCGATTTTAACCAAATCTCACGTGATGTTAGGAATCAAGGGAAGGCTGTAGCTCAGTGTTCTACTTCTACCAAAACATGTTATCACTGCGAGATAATCTACATTTTTATAAACAACCGGCAGTCACTGACCAATCTTGGCGAAGCTTTTGACGATCATAGATCTTCTTCTTCTTAACAACCAGAACCGATGTGTATGTCCCTTATTTTAATTTATAGAAACTTAATGATATTTTCTCTATGACTCTGAAGTGCAGTTATAATTTAGGCGTATAAAGCAGAGGTGCCGGAAGGCCTGCACACCCCAGAATGGTCTAGTGCCCTCCCCAAAATGTTGGTTACCCATTCGAAGTTTTAGGCCCGACACCTAATAAACATCACACCAATGTTTTATAAAGACCCAGGCCCATACTGAACAATCACCTAACTCCTATTCCTTCTCCCTCATCCCACTACTCATCCTATCCCTTTTCCTAACCCCAAGGGGCGGCAATGCACTTGTGACTCCTATGGTGTTGCTTGTGTCCATGGGCGGCGGTAATTGCTTACCATCAGGCAATCCGTCCGCTCGTTTGCCGCCTATTCCCATAAAAAAAATCACTCTTGATACGGTAATTAGAGTCCCCCAAACAAGTAGGTCGAAGATATTTCCTACAATTTCTTAAAAATCTCAATTTCAGTAAAACAGATATATGCGCTTGCATAATAATTATGCTTTAGTTAGTTACCTCTTACGATAAATCGCGAAACTTGATCTTAAATCGCGAAGTAAATCAGAGCAAGTTTAAACGCTCTGATTTATATAAAAGAAAATGTCGAGATCTCTTCTCATCCCTAACTGTAGTTGAGATATTCACAAAAGACAGGATGAAAGTTGTCGGCGTATCCGGATCAAACCGCATTGTTGTTTTTTTATGAATAAATTATTTTCCCACGTAGCAAAATTGGTGCGGCGTAACATCGCGAATATAAAGAGGTTTGAAGGGAATTCGGGTTATTGGAATTTGGAATGTTGTATTATAGAGATTGGCCGGGGTAAAAGATTGACCTACACACATTTTTCAGTTAAGATGTAGAAGTAAATAAAGAATGCGCTCCCACTCAACGTAATGGATAGATGTCAAGTAATTTTCTAATTTCTAAGCTGAAGCGTCGTGAGTGACTTCTGACTGTGTGAATTATAATAAACTAGAGGAAGCCAGCAGCTACGCCTGCAATTTTTTTTAATTTACCCATTTTGGCCGATTTCGTGGGAATTTCCGGAAATCCCTTCTTAGTGCACCCCTACGGTCCTCAAGGAACATACATGCCAAATTTCAGCTTCCTGCGCCCAATAGTTTCGGCTGTAGCGTGTCTGTCAGTTAGTAACGCAAGGATTTTATATATTAAGATTACGTAGCTATATTGCTTGTATATTTAATCGTCTCCCCGATAGTGAAAGTGTAGATATACTTACCCATCGTAAGCTTATCAAGTGCTTTTCATCTTTCACACTCATGCGATGACCGTAATCAAGGTCTTATGGTTTATCGTGATATAATCAGCTGTTGTTGGTCATGCCAATACTTACTGATTTTCCAACGATTCTGAATTTCCAACGTTTTAACTACATATACCTTCTATATCTATTTAAATTATTATATGACTGTTTGCACCTTGCGGCGTGCCTCTGGATTCTTCGTCATCTTAAGCCGTTGGTCCCGACTGTCCTGGAGACCTTTGGCAGTCGTTACAGGGAGTCAGTACCTAGCCTCAAATAAACTGACACTGTTCTAAGCCATAAAATTTAGCTATAACTTTGGGTTGCGCGGGCGCAGGCGGTAGTCGTTCTGTAGAAAGATAATATTCTGTCAAAACTGCTTAGACCAATTAGCGAACACTCCAGGCTCCAAAACGAAAAGATTGGGATACGGCCGGAACTAAGCTTGAATCATGATAACGATCTACACATACCTATTGTAAATAATGAACCCTTACAGGTTACTTTAACTAGGTAACAGTTAAGTCTTGTTCCTGATAATTTACTTACTTCAATAACTTATCTAGTCCTACGATTATATTTGGCGACATACTGTAGGAAATGTAATAGATCGATTCCAACATACTACTCCTACAGTTGGACAAAGTATTTTTTACAAATGCTTAGTTCTATTAAAGCCAGAAAAATCTTCCGCACTAAGAATCAATTCTTGAGACTTTCATCATCATCATCATTATCAGCCCATCACGCTGTCCAGCACGCTGGCCTGGGTTGGCAGACTTCACATGTCTTTCAAGAACATTATGAAGAGAATTCTCAGACATGCAGGATTCCTCACGATGTTTTCCTTCACCGTTTAGCAACTTTCCGTTTCCGAAATAAAGTAGGTACAACTCGAAACAACCGTCAACAAAGTTTCGGTCATATTTTTATCTATCAAAACTTAAAATCTTAAGCTCTCTTGCCAGCTCAAGAGAGCTGATCTGAAGCACATATTGCGAAATAACGAACTGTTCTTATTTTCCTTAATATCATGAAACTAGAAAAACCTAAGTCACGTAGTAATTCGTAATCTGTGATTCAATCTAATTACATCAATCAGATAATTAATATTTCCTCTTATGTCACTATATAAGGTGCTATGCCGGCAAGGTGCAAATTGAAGGGATCGGCTTAGATTTGACAACATACTGACCCTCTTATGTCGAAGGATGTACACTGTGGGTAGGTACTGTCACAAAAGCCAACCCCTCCCTCCCTGGGGATTCAAAAACCCTACAATTCATACTTTTCTCATTTTTCATATCAAATTGACCCCACCTCCCCTGCGCCATCAGCTGGCGACCTTGTCCCCTTTGGCCAGGAGTTCTTAAACTGGGGTCCATGGACCCCTTAGGGGTCCGTGGGGCAGTTACTGAGGGTCCATATAGATGTTGATAGGTCGTCAAGAAAACCCAACAATCTTGCTTGGAACTTGAGAAGTCAGAAGAAAAATATTAACTCTTACTTCTACCCTTAGTAAGGGGTCCGCGTGATGGTTAAAATTTTACAAGTGGTTCATTAGAATAAAAAGATTAAGAAACCCTCTGCCTTAGGCAATCGGCTGGCATCGCTCTTGGACTAGTCCTATTCTGGATTTCTGTGGAAACTCATGGACTCTATCTATAGGACAAACGAGCTATCCCCGTATGGCCTATAGAGGTCATGGAAAAGCGATCGAGATTTTTTATTTAATAATAATGTAAAAAGGGCCTAATTGCAATGCGAACAAAAGATGAATCCTGCCTGGTTACCGATAACTGACTTATTAAGCAAGGCCAATATTAATTTCAACAAAATAAACAAGGACATCAAACCAGCTCCTGCTTCGAGGTCAATATACTCAAAATCATAAGCCTTAAGGGACAACGTACACCGACGCACGGGTCGTCATAACTTTTTATTATCTTGTGTTTATTTTGGGTTTGTTAAATCTGAAAGTGTTACTGGGATTTTCCGAATACTCAGTAGCAGCACGGAGTCTGGTGATGTGCCCGGTGACGGCAATAGGCTCGCTGCTTATTACGTGGGACCTAAAACTTAATGGAGAAATGTGGGTGTAATATTACACCTCTGCCTACCCCTTCGGGGATTAGAGGCATGAGTCTATAAATAAATAATAAATCTGAAGTGTGAGTTTATGGGTGGTGACCCATCTCATTCCGTGGTTGTCGTACGAGGCGACTTTGGATAATACACAAAGGAAATAGTACCATTGGAAAGATACAGAAATTCCTGGTCAGCGTGGTAAAGTAGGCCAAATCGTCGTGTTGACTCACAATACTCATCATCAGCCTTTAACAGTCCACTGCTGGACTCCGCCTCTCCTTTGAAAGGAGGAATTGGCCTACTATACCACGCTGGCCAAACGGGTTGGTATAGGGTTTGTATCAAGTTTTCCTTCTCTTACAGTGCTGTTCTATGCATAATATTGTGCTCCCTCTGTCGGCTCTTACGACGCCCATGGGATGATATGGGGTGGTGACAATCCGTATTCTTAATCCGTCACCACACAGAATCCAGCAGTGGACTTGTGGACTGCGAAAGACTGTTTGAATTATAAAGACCTCAGTGAATGGTAGATTTTTGGCATAACCAAAAATCTTAATTATATTTGGCTCGGAAGTTAATTGAACATATTATTCCCAATTGACACCGTTGTTGTGTAACAGTTTTACGATAGTTTTAATTCGTTTGAGTCGTTAAATTTGGTGTACTTATCAATAAAAAGTCTTGTCGCTGAAATCCAATTAATTTCGAAAAGCGTTAAAATCGCTGAATCTAAAAATAAAGTACCTACTAGTTATTTATGTTATATGATGGGGAACTGTACAAAAAATCAATCAAAGGAAGAAAAGAACATCCAAACGCGAGACTACAATTTGTAAAATTCAATTTATATCCTTCAACAGGTAAGTGCTGCGCTTTATAATCATAATAAAACCATAACTCAACGTTTTATTTGGGGGCTAAATATTGAGGCAGTCATTAGTTACATACCGGACCTTTCTCATGTTACATGTGGTAACAGTTTTAAGAATCGTCCGACTCACAGGCGTTGAGCAACATTGTGGGTTTTATATGCATCTCTGCGCCGTGTAACAATAAGATGTGGTCGTAAGCAAAGATTGGCAAGTAAAGAATAAGGTAAATAACACTCTAGTGAATGTATTGCTAAAATTATAACTGAATAATAAAACTTATTAGATAGTCATGGGCAGTCATGGCACATTTAACACGGAGATATCCCAGAGGTGAAACGACTATAACTATTTGAATCACACCAAGCATTGTTCCGGGTACAGATTGGAGTCAGGACATTCAGCCTATTGGCCATACATTATGCCAAGTCATACTTAGCAAAAGTAAAACCTGGGAAACGATATTTTTTTTAAGGAGACACTTTTTTTATTCCGCTAATAAAAGTGCGCGCGTGCAATTTTCGAAATACCGACTTATCCATGGGTGCATGGACATCTATAGAACTGTTTGGCGGTTAAATGCATCGATTTTGACCCAAATTATAAAAATTTAGAGCCTCAATATCTCCTGAACCAGTAATTTCCTAGGTATGATGCCGAAGTAAAAAATGTTCGTAATGATTGGTAGAATGAGGTTTCAGTTTTCGTTAAGGGTCTTTTTACACCCTTTATATCGCTGGATTTGGTTGTTATATTGGAAACAGGCGTTAGTCGCCTCTTATGGCACTAGTGGCACACGAAATGGGGTTGCGATTTTTTGTATTCTTAATCCGTCACTATTTATCATGATCAATACTACATCATCATCAGCCCTTTATGCTGTCCCACTGTTGGGCACGAGCCTCTTCCCATTATGAGAAGGGTAAGGCCATAGTCCACTACGCTGGCCAAGTGCGGGTTGGCAGACTTCACATGTCTTTCGAGAACATTATGGAGAACTCTCAGACATGCAGGTTTCCTCACGATGTTTTCCTTCACCGTTTAGCAAGCGATAATTAACAATTTAAGACGCACATAACTCCGAAAAGTCATCGGTGCACGCCGTGGATTCGAACCCGGACCCTCTGCGTAGCAGTCTGTCGGTCTCTCCACTAGGCTATCGCTTATCAATACTAACTTTAACCAAATTATGTTACATAATCCATAAACATTCATTTAGTTCATCCGACTTTTACCTCTTGTATACTTGACATTGAATTGTGACTCCATAATGAATTTCAATTATATAATGACCGAAACTTAAATAGCAGTGAAGTGTTCAAAGAATATGTCAAAAAAATTTCCAAAATTTTCTAACAAACTTGTTTAATTGCAAAATCTAATTTCATAAAAAATAAAATTAAAATGTGCAACAATAAAATAAAAACAACTTGGAACATTATCAATAGTGAAACTGGCAGAGTCACAGTACGTAGTCAAGACTTCCATTTAAAAATAAATGATGTAGATATTAAGGCTGATCTAGAGGTAGCAAAAGAGTTTGAAAATTTCTTTACTAATATACCTCTCATAACAACTAAAACTCTTAAGTCATCTCCCACTGCTGCCGAAAATATTATTAAACAATTCCTTCACCGTTTAGCAAGCGATAATTAACAATTTAAGACGCACATAACTCCGAAAAGTCATCGGTGCACGCCGTGGATTCGAACCCGGACCCTCTGCGTAGCAGTCTGTCGGTCTCTCCACTAGGCTATCGCTTATCAATACTAACTTTAACCAAATTATGTTACATAATCCATAAACATTCATTTAGTTCATCCGACTTTTACCTCTTGTATACTTGACATTGAATTGTGACTCCATAATGAATTCATGTCAGCAGTTTCCCATGCCTTTAGGCCAGGTTACATAACCCTACTTTCAGATAAATATATCGCAATAGTATTGTAAAAATGATAAATAAGTGGAGGCAGCTTATTGCAAAATTATTGTATAGATCCTGTATTACGTAGACTTTATGAGTAAGACACAGGTATGGCATGGTTGTTGCAATTAGACTGTTATGCAAATAGGTACTTACAGTAAATAAATAATGTGCTCCCTCCCGAAATCAGGATGTCAAATGAAATAAATTGGGTCATGTGAACTAGCAGAGCTTCATACTGAGTTAAGTGGCAGATTTGTCTCAAAAATATGTTTACCTAGCTATACATAATTATATTAAGTTACTTTTATTTATAGTTTACTAGCTTTCGCCCGCGGCTTCGCCCGCATAAACTTTTAATAAAGAGTAGCCTTTGTACTTCCCCAGGTTTCAGACTATCCATATCAAATTTCATTACAAACGGATCTGCACATTAGCCGTGTAGCATACATATATTATAAACAGATAATACTTACTTAAAATTACTTTTGTTTTTATAGTCGTCAAACTTCAGGTAAAGATTAGTATGTAGTGTACATATATTATTAAAGTTATTGAAGAGCTTATATACCTACTGAATAGAATTGCAGCAAATATAAAAACTGAAAGCATTACCACAAAGTACAAAATCAGACCGCGCCTCCTCCCCACTGCGCTTCAGCGCGCCAACTCATACTCTCGCGCTTTTAATAACGCTGCGCTTAGATCAATTATATCGTAAGCTCTATTCTGCCAATCAAGCCCTTTCATTTGATACCCATATTGGGGTATTTGTGGAAAATATGTCATCCGCCATTTTATGGCGGCAGCCATCTTAGATTTTTCATAGTGAGCCCTATTCTACCAATCAAGCCCTTTTATTCGATACCCATCTTGAGTTATTTGTGGAAAAATGTAATACGCAATTTTGCGGTGACAGCCATCTTAGATTTTTCATAGTGAGCTCTGTTCTACGAATCAAGCCCTTTCATTAAATACCCATATTGAGGTATTTGTGGAAAATAAGTAATTCACCTATTTGTGGCGGCGGCCATCTTGGATTTTTCATAGTGAGCTCCATTCTACCAATCAAACCCTTTCATTAGATACCCATATTGAGGTATTTGTGGAAATATGTAATCTGCCAGTTTGTGGTGGCAGCCATCTTGGATTTTTCGTAGTGAGCCCTATTCTACCAATCAAGTCCTTTCATTCGATACCCATATTGAGGTATTTGTGGAAAATAAGTACTTCGCCATTTTGTGGCAGCGGCCATCTTGGATTTTTCATAGTGAGCTCCATTCTACCTATCAAACCCTTTTATTCGATACCCATATTGAGTTATTTGTGGAAAATATGTAATACGCCATTTTGCAGCGACAGCCATCTTGGATTTTTCATAGTGAGCTCTATTCTACGAATCAAGCAGTTTCATTTGATACCCATATTGAGGTATTTGTGGAAAATAAGTAATTCGCCATTTTGTGGCAGCGGCCATCTTGGATTTTTCATAGTGAGCTGCATTCTACCAATCAAACCCTTTCATTTGATACCCATATTGAGTTATTTGTGGAAAATATGTAATCCGCCATTTTGCTGCGACCGCCGTCTTGGATTTTTCATAGTGAGCTCTATTCTACGAATCAAGCCCTTTCATTTGATACCCATATTGAGGTATTTGTGGAAAATAAATAAGACGCCATTTTGTGGCAGCGGCCATCTTAGATTTTTCATAGTGAGCCCTATTCTACCAATCAAGCCCTTTCATTCGATACCCATATTGAGTTATTTGTGGAAAATATGTAATACGCCATTTTGCGGCGACAGCCATCTTGGATTTTTCATAGTGAGCTGCATTCTCCCAATCAAACCCTTTCATTTGATAGCCATATTGAGTTATTTGTGGAAAATATGTAATCCGCCATTTTGCTGCGACCGCCATCTTGGATTTTTCATAGCGAGCTCTATTCTAAGAATCAAGCCCTTTCATTTGATACCCATATTGAGGTATTTGTGGAAAATAAATAAGACGCCATTTTGTGGTCGCGGCCATCTTAGATTTTTCATAGTGAGCTCCATTCTACCAATCAAACCCTTTCATTTGATACCCATATTGAGGTTTTTGTGAAGTAATATTCGTCATTTTGTATCGGTGGCCATCTTGGATTTACAATCATTTATTATCTTTTAATCTCGATGACAATATGAGTGTATACCAAATATCAGATCAATCATCAGGAAGAGGGTAAAATTCCAATTACTAAATTTGACCCAAGCAAACAAATAAAGATAATACAAGATTTTTGCCGACTTAGGTGACATTTTTCCTTATAGTATGGCAACATTATACAATTTTTTTATAAATTGTAGCCGCTGTGTTATTCTGATGTATAAACTATATTACTGTAAAGTTTCATCCAAATCGGTTCAGTAGTTTTTGCGTGAAAGAGTAACAAACATCCATCCATCCATCCATCCATCCATCTATACATACATCTTCACAAACTTTCACATTTATAATATTAGTAGGATGTATTCCTATCTTATCATCCTCTTAGCGTTATCCCAGTTTTTCAACCTGGGGTCCGCTTCCTAGTCTAACCGGATTTGGCTGAATATTAGCTTTTCCACAGAGCGACTGCCTGCCTGACCTCTGCAACCCGAAGGAATAGCGATATTCCATGGTTTAGACTAGTGTCAGTTTATTTAGAAGGTACTGACGACCTGTAACGACTGTCAAAGATCTTCATGACAACGGGGACCGACGGCTTAACGTGCTCTCCGAGGCATGGGACAAGCGATAATTAACCATTCAATACGCACATAACTCCGAAAAGTCATTGGTGCGCGCCGTGGATTCGAACCCGATACCCTCTGCATGACAGTCTGTTGGTATATCCACTCGGCTATCGCCGCCTTTTATGTATCTTATACTAATATATAAAGCTGAAGAGTTTGTTTGTTTGGTTGAACGCGCTTATCTCAGGAACTACTGGTTCGATTTGAAAAATTCTTTCAGTATTGGATAGCCCATTTATCGAGGAAGGCTATAGGCTATATGACATCGCGATATGAGCGATGGGAGCGGATTAGTAGCCTTAGATAACGCGGGTGTAACCGCGGGCATCCTCTAGTTTCTAATAACGCACCCACTAATTCTACTATAAAATTATGTCTGCACCAATGCACCAATCTATGTCGAGATGCCTATAATCACAAAGCATGGCAGAGTTTGCTTAAGAATGAGGTCCGACAATGTACTACATTTTTTCTTAAAAAAGTAAAAAAAAATAAAGGCATTAATGACTATAAGACTGATGGGTGTTGAAAACCTTCTAAGGCTTTGTACCGTCTTCTACAGAACTGAAAATCAATATTTCTTATCTGCCAGATAATTAAAACCAATTATATCAGTGGCTATCAAGATTGGTCTGGAGAATCTAAAGATCTAACTATACAACTTTTTTGAAAATAATTAGTCAAGTGTCAGACATTTCAAACAAAGCAATTAAATACCGTTACCACTATTGAGACACGCTGCGATATGACGTACAAAGAGGAGAGATTTTGTTTTGGAGTTTGAACCTGGTGAACGAAGGTTTTGTCCAGGCAAACACAGAACACTGACATGCCATCGGTCTCGGAAGAAAACTGATGGGCAGGGGCGTCGCCAGCCGATTGCCTAGGAGGGGGGGGGAGGGCAAGTTGATATGGAAAATGAGAAAAGTACTGAGAAAAGTATGAATTGTAGGGTTTTTTGAGTCTCTAGGAGAGGGCAGCTCCCCTCTGGCCTCCCTTGACGACGACCTTGGTGATGGGTGTTTTTCGGGAGTCGGTTTCGTCCCTTAGCGCCCTCGTTGTTGTGCATGGTTTCCTAACCTAAGTAAATAAATGCAGATAGCAGACCTAACGCTTGTCGGAATAAACATAAGATAACTATTTCGAACCAAACACAATAAATAGAACTATAAGGCTGACTGTC
The DNA here is from genome assembly GCA_944739405.2 of Euclidia mi. Classification (NCBI taxonomy): domain Eukaryota; kingdom Metazoa; phylum Arthropoda; class Insecta; order Lepidoptera; family Erebidae; genus Euclidia; species Euclidia mi. The sequence continues at coordinate 2,924,496 of OX123204.2, forward strand.
CACTGAAGCTGAGAGAAGCGGAGCAGCGTCAATACTATTAAATAATATATATGCGTTAAGACGTTATACGTTGCGGCATATTTATTGCATTTCTTTTGGTAGATTGTCAGCCTTATACAGTACTAAAACTCGTAATAGCGTTTGTCTTGAAATTACTTAAATCGGAATAATTTAAGCCAAGTGCCATTTACCTATTTAGAATGCAGTTACGTTTTATTGGTCACTTATGAATTACTTATTTGATGCAATGGTTTATTACCATGAGATACCGGGGCCCATTCAATGGACTGGTTTTGCTAGTATGTAATTAATTCTTAGTAGTGCATGATGATTTTAGAACCATAATACTAATAATTAAGGTCACAAAGTAACATCTGTGAATGTCAAATTTATACATTGGTTAACTGCTCGATGTTTTTTTTAAATGTGCAAATCCGCATACAGATCCATATATTTTCAGGAGGGACTGTAGCATCTCTATCCACGCAATAGGAACATTGTAAGGAGATAACTTGAACTTTTTGAAATTACTTATTGCAATAAACTTGTGAGCATAAAAACTAACTACAAACTTATAGGTATCCAAGTTGCACCTTTTTGACATAAAAAAAAAATAAATAAAATTTTCTTATTGACAGAAAGAAAACTATCCGCAACCACACACACAGCCAGGAACAAGTCAACCACTTTTAAATCCACGAAAACTCATGGCCAATTAATCAGATATAACAACAAAGAACACATTTCTTCTGTCGCAATCGTAACACACGCGTATAATTTAATGTTGGGAACTCGCCGAATGATTATTCAGCTTTTTGCTCACCGCATAATTGCCGCCAACGCGTCGCACTATTGCGACTTTCCTACATCTAAGCAGAGGACAATGATCAGCAAAAGACCTAACCAATGCACTCCCCACTGGCATCGCAGAAAGTAAAAGCACAACGCACTTCGGTGCCGAACTCACTGTCCATTACGATATTGAGCGCGCTCCACGCGTTATGTCAAAAATACTCCCGCCAAAATAAACGTCAAACTCAAACTTGTACGTCGAAAAACCATAAAAACTTTTTTATGTTTCTTTTTTTATTAATCATTAAGTGCGTCGAACTCTGGAGTGCACCGTCCCCAGTTTCATAAGTGCTTATAGAATGTTATTGTGGCGTCGCGCAGTGAAAGTGCTGTGACGTAATCGTTACATTAGAGCTGTTATTATGGCGGATATCGCTCGTTTCGGGAAGCGGTGTCTTACTGTTTTCGGACTTTTTGGTAAGTTCTGTTTTTTTTTGGCAATGCAACGTTCTAAATTCAGCCTGTGACTCATTAAATTTCTAATTTCTAGCGGTTTCTTACTGTGCCTCACGTAGTTTAATTAAATCACAGTGTTCAAAAATTAAAATAAGACACGTTCACTTAATATTTATGGACATTACAATTTTTACTTATTATAAAGTAAAACACGAACACAACACAAACAACGAAATTTAAATTCATATATGGATGTGACAGTGAATATGTGAAACTACCTTTGCGCACATTCCACTGTCACATCCATCAAACACACACATATCCTTGGCATATAATCGTAACACTTCCTTCTATTGTGGCAATGACCTCAATAACTTACCTATCCCCATTTTCTTCTAAAAACATTTGCTAATTTATCAATAGGGGACTTCTATGATATTGGTAATCTATACGTCAGAGGGAAACACAAACAATGAAACTGCGGGCACACAAAAGACCGCACCAGGAATGAAAACGATACACTCAGCACACTTGCTCTGCTAATAGCACCATAGACTGTGAATAGCACTCAGCAATGTATGCATTGGACTTACTTACATGTCTAATAAAGTTTATCAGTTGACTCTATATTGTCTAAAAAAGTTTATAAATCATAATCTACAGCAAAATAATTAAATTAACATAGTTACATAAGTTTATCTACCATCTACGAGTATAAAATAGTTATTTGTGCAACAAGAGAGCAAAGTTGTTTTTTGTTTCGAGTGCTGATTTTGAGTCCCGAGCAAGCGAAGGATTCTATGATTGATTCACGAGCGTAGCGAGTGAATCAAAGTTAGAATCCTGAGCGTAGTGAGGGACTCAACAGCACGAGATGCAAAAAACTTTGCTCTCGTGTAGCACACATAACTTTTCACCTCAGCAGTGAGAACACATATTACTTAGGAGACATAAAAATTGACAGGAATAAATTGAAAACAAAATTCTGCTTTAATCATACATACATACATAACGTCACGCCTTTTATCCCCGAAGGGGTAGGCAGAGGTGTATTCCTACACCCACTTTTCGCCAGATATACTTTAGTCCCACGTAATAAGGGGCGAGCCTATTGCCGTACCGGGCACATTTCCAGACTCCGTGCTGCTACTGAGAATTTCGTGACAGATAATCCCAATAACACTGCCCGACCCAGGAATCGAACCCGGGACCTCCCGATCCCTCGCGCACATTTATGCCGCGAGACCAACTAGGCAGTCGTATAGGGTTTGATGTCGAGTTTTCCGTCTTTACGCAAAGATGGTATTTGCATCATGTTATCCCTTAGTCGCCTTTTACGACACCCACGGGAAGAAAGGGGGTGGTGACACTTGTATTCTATGCCGTCAACCACACGGCACTTGCTGTAATCACTTGCTGTTTTAACTCTTCTGGTGTTAAAGTACAGTCATCATCGCTAGTTTCACTCATCTTTTTAGATTAAGTATTTTATATAACACGTTACGCTATACGCTATCAGCATCAGCGAAATGTTTACTTTATTCCCGCTATTTTTTTAAATCGCGTTTTGATACCGCATCCCTGATGTTTATTTTTCAAATGTATCATTGTTGAAATTCCAAATAAAAATGTATTGGTTAAATACCAATTTTATACTATTAATTAGACTTATTTTATTAAAAGCTAATAATATATTAAACATATAAACAATAACATTAAAAAAACAACGTAATTTCTTTATTACAAATATCTGGGTATTCTGGGTATAACGCTTTTCCGAACGTGTTTTCTTTGAGGTCGAATTCCAAAATCGAATTTCGAAGGAGTTTGTTTTTTCACTCGCTTTTTTTTATATGCATATGAAAGAGACAGAGCACAGTAAAATTCGAATGTTTCAAATTTATGGCTGAACAATGTCAATTCGTGGCACTGCAGATTGAAAAATTAAAAAGCTACTTTGCCTCACGCTCGAATCAAAATCGCGTTTTTTTCACTGTTGTCTCGCAGCAAAAGCGGCATGTTTGAGCTGCTGTGGTGAAAAAATAATATCCTCATTCCTCAAGCACTTTAATAAATAAGCAACTTGCGCTATAACACAGAATAGATAGTAGTTACTAACGTAGCTATAGTAATAATAATAAATAATTAAGATTGTATGACGGCAACCTAACAAACATTTAAAACACGGGCACACAAAGACCCCTCGGACCTCCAAACCAACAAGTTATGGAGCACGCAATATGTTGCCCTCCATTGGTTATCCCAAGCAACAACATTTGGCGTAGTATTAAACGGCGTGTCGGCCGCTAAATCCATTAAACTATCCGTGTAATCTACAACTAATGAATTGACAACACTATCAGAGTAGAAACTGGATCTACTTGCGTAAATAATCCCTTTAAGCGCTCACTAGCATTACTGACTAGAACAGTTTGTACGGCTCATTCATACATTACTGACTTCTCTTACTGGAACTAGTTGGCGGATATCAAAAAAATCCTCCTTGTAACAAGCCACAGATTAATAACTGTTCCTAAAACATATTCACTTACACATGATACAAGATGAAACGAAGATATACAGAGGATCTCTTTATGTAAACGAGAAATTAAAAGAGATTTGGAACGTTCATGTTAACGCGTATCATCATCATCAACCCTTTTATACTGTCCCACTGCTGGGCACGGGCCTTTTCTAACTATGAGAAGGCTAAGGCCATAGTCCTCCACGCTGGCCTAGTGCGGGTTGGCAGACATCACATGTCATTCGAGAACATTATGGAGAACTCTTAGACATGCAGGTTTCCTCACTATGTTTTCTTTCACCGATTAGCAAGCGATAATTAACAATTTAATACGCACTTAACTTCCGAAAGTCATTGGTGCGAGCCGTGGATTCGAACTTGAGACCCTCTGCGTTGCAGTCTGTCGGTCTCTCCACTCAGCTATCGCTGCTCTCCGTCGGCCTCTCCACTCACCTATCGCTGCCTTGCTAACGCGTATGCTACACATTAATCAGGATTAACATAGCTTCCTGGAAGATAGTACCTACATCCCACAAAAGCAAGTAAAGTAATAGTGCTCTATCTTAGAGTCTTAATACAGTTACTTTAGACAGTTACAGTTAGTTTAGACTAATGTTGTAAAGTGACTAGTTTATGGTCCTCAAGATAAGAAGCCCTTATGCCATATAATAGAAAATGTAAACGCAATGTCTACAATAAAGATGTTATCATACACGCGTATAAATTCGTATAAAATGGGTTCATTACCTGATATACTTCTGGGTGAGACCGTTTACCGCCTTTCCTGATCAGACAGAGTGGTGAAATTTGGCAATGGTCCAATATGATAACTAGTAAGTAGCTAGGCTTCTTATTTAAGAGCTTTTTTAAACAATTGACAACAAAATTCGTTGGTACTCTACATTCAACCGCGCATAGAGCTGACGCTTTTATTTCTTGAGAAAAGGTTCCGTAAACGCGCTGTCAAACGAACTGGCAAGAGATTTATACATGTAACATCTATTTCTGTACAGCATGAGTTTGTTTAAAATAAGTTGGTGGTCTCTAGCCCAAGCTGTCTTTCGTCCATAGTCTTTGGTACATTTTATTTTAGAATAGAGTACGTTTACAACTGATTACTATAATGTAGGAAACTGGTTTTATCTGCACTTCTATTTAGTTATCTCTGCCTCCTAAAGTGTTTTAGTTTTAATTCTATTTGACACTTGCATACCACTGGCCACTGTGCCTTATCATATAGTATCGTTTATAGAGTAGTATGAGATACCCTGAACCGGATTACAAATAGAGACGCATAATCACCGTTCTAGACATGATATATTGCCATTCAAGACTCCGACTTTGTGTATCAAGTGTCAAAAAGATTCATGACAGCTTTTAACGAAGGCTTAGGCCGCTCTCATTTCAGGCGTGTGCATTGCCGCGATTCATCATCTTCAGCCTGTAACAGTCCACTGCTGGACTAGGCCTCTCCTTTGAAAGGAGGAATTGGCCTACTATACCACGCTGGCCAAACGGGTTGGTATAGGGTTTATATCAAGTTTTCCTTCTATTACAGTGCTGTTCTCTGCATAATATGCTCCCTCTGTCGGCTCTTACGACACCCATGGGATGATATGGGGTGGTGACGATCCGTACCTATTCTTAATCCGTCACCACACGGACAAGCCGCGAATACGCGTTGTGTAAATACTGCTTTATTTATCAACGTTTCAACCGCCTTATACCGGTCGTGTTCATGGCGCACTGGCTCACACCAGGCGCGCTGTCTTGACGTAAAGTGCAAGATTCGGCACTTACCCTCATTTGGTGAATTGTATTCACATACTTCCTGTAGGAACTTCAACACATTTTCTTCTCCATAATTTAAAAAGTTCATATCGGGTATACTCCGCGCCCGCGTGTTCACTAAATTGCAAAATAATTAACAGAATATACAAACTTAAGCGGAAACTTGAGTATTAATACACGCATTAGTTCCATAGCATAAGTCAATTTTTTTAACAGTAAAACTAATTATTTTATTTATTTATTTTATTTATAGACTCACGCCTATATCCCCGAAGGGGTAGGCAGAGGTGTGATATAACAGCCACATTTCGCCATGAATTTTTTTAGGTCCCACGTAATAGGGGGCGAGCCTATTGCCGTACCGGGCACATTACCAGACTCGGAGCTGCTACTGAGAATTTCCTGACGGAAAAACCCAATAACATTTTGCCCGACCCGGGAATCGAACGGAACCTCCCAATCCCACGCGCACATTTATGCCGCGAAACCAACGAGGCAGATGACTAATTAAGTAAAAGAAATTGGAAACTAAGAGATAAATTAATAATTGATACTTAGTGTAATTGACCGTACGTATCCGTACGGTCTTTAAGAGGTTTGCGGCTACAAAAGCTTGCGTATTGCTATATAATATCCCGCCTTATTATTGTGTGTTCGATGTTCAAAAACGGGGCAAGACTTTTTGTGACTCACAAACAGTTGTTTGGATTCTTGTAAATTTCTTCGCACCGGATTTATTCTAAGAGCATATTTAGTCGGTCTTGTATTAAAGTGAAAAGTAAATGCATTTTTTCGAACTATGACTAGCTTCTTACCATAAAGCCACAATAACAAATATTTAATAACTCTTACTTACGAATCTTATGAGCTTATGACACACCAACTTTACTAACTCTGAACAAGCGACGTTACAAAAAAAAGAATAAAGACAAAAGACTAATTCCCAAGATTAAAACAAAACGTCCGCCAAAGACTAAAGACGTTAATGACGTTCTAAAATATTTCATTTAAAATTAGAAACTGGACGGTGAAAGCCGCGCTTTTCTTTTACAACAATTAGACGATGAGGTTTAAAAGTAAAAAGTACAAATGGAACTCAGCCTTGTTCTATAACGATGCAGTTGCTTCTGCTAACTGGCTCTTTGATTAGTAGAATTGTTTGAGGAAATAACAAATGGAAACACTTTTACGAGAATTTCCTTCTGCATAACAAAAGCGAACTAAAATTGTAGTGTCAATAGGTAGTGGTTTTAAAGGAGAAAAATGGCGACACGTACCTAATTGTTTTGCTACTAATTGGTGAAAGAGTTTCGTAAATACATAATTTATTAAAGGCACGTGGAGAGGATGGATGACGAAAGACTGACCAAGCAGATATATAAGGCAAGTGTGGAAGGGACAGGACGAAGGGGTAGACCTAGGCGGACGTTCTCTGACCAGCAGGCCGATTCAGAATGTCACGAGTTCTAATCGTACGATATGTCAAATTATTGTCCTCGTCTTTTAGCCGCCTATCAGAGATGTTTTGAACAAATATTCATTGAATTCGGTTTATTAATTAATTTACTTCATACTGAATGCATAAAATTGATAGGAAATGCGATAGTTTTGACAAAAAATGAGGTAGCCCGTTTGACAATTAACGGAATCGAATGTCAAATGAGATACTTATCGAAAGATTCTGAATCGCCCGCCTGATTGGAGACATCCTAAAACCAGGACAGGTTAGAAGTACCTTGAACAGAAGAGCATGCATGAGGAATCTGATGGCAGTGAATGAAGCAAGAGAGGTATGTCAGGATCGTTGCAAATGGCGTTCCGTAGTCTCTGCCTACCTCTCCGGGAAATAGGCGTGAGTCTATGTATGTATGTATGAATATAAAACTCGGACACAAGATTTTCATTTCTTACGTGGAATTTGAAAATTCCACGACTTTGTTTTATATTCTTCCTTGTTTTACAAATATCCTACACGAATAGGGGAACTAGGGGTATGATGGGGACGCTAAGGGAAAACAATAAAAAACTATAGTAAAAATCAACATAATATTTTTTTATTTATTTATGGCACTTTAGTATTTTAATGAACTACAAATTGGCATAGTCTTTGGACGAAAATATTATCACAAATTTCTAATAATAATATTTTTTTAAGAACACATAAAAAAACCGTCTTGCCCCGTATATGGGGTAAGATGGGGAATGATAAATGGGGCATGATGGTGTTAAGAGGCAAGATGAGATTCTCATTCATCTTTACAGAACTTGCATATGAGTATTTCTTCTAAGTTTTCATCATCCACCCCTGCACATGCAGTATGAGCCCATCGCCCACAGAGTTGACATTTCACCCAATTTTCGATAGATTTCAGGAAAGTGTGGTAGAATTTGTTTTTATTGTTATGATACAATCATTACGATAAAAACAAATGCTATCTTCTTGTCCTGAAGTTGATGGTCTGGTCTCATTCTGCAGTTTACTATTTTTGGTAGTGACGTTCTTGAACGATTTACTATTTTTAGCCGGGAGATCCTTTGATAATAGGGTACCCCATTATGCCCCGTACGATTTACACCATCTTGCCCCAGTCACTGTATTTAAAGAAAATAAAAGTTATAAAACACTCGGTTAGGACTAATGCAATTTTGAATACGCCTATCAATTGCGAGGAAAACGTAAAACAATGGAAAAAAATATCATCAGCTCATTACTATTTCTTACCTGTTTCTGAAGTTGTTTAGAAACACAAAATATTGCATCAATTATACACTTTGACAAAAATTTGATTGTAAACAAAGAACGAACGCACTTTCGCCGGCTGTCAAGGCCGCACTTAGTATTGTTCGAAAGCGGCTTTTGATTGGCTAATGTGCCACCACGCGGAAGCATTTAGTTTCGTGTATGTGTGTGTGACCCCGTCTTACCTCGTGACCCCATCATGCCCCTAGTTCCCCTATTTGAAATCCTATCGCATAAAATTGGGCTTAATTTTGGGGCCGATCATGTGAACCTATTCGTGAGGCCTGCATCGATCGATTTCAAGAAGGCAAATGGTTAATATATTTTCCTGTATGAAAATTATAGCACAAGAATCTAACCATGCAATAGACAATTCTCTTAAAAAAGAAAAACTAAAGACTTAGCCTAACTAAACATAAGTAGAAACTAAAAAGTAAGTATGTATGTATGTAGGTAGTCTTCTAGGTAGCCTACTACGTACGTTAGAAACATGAGACAGTTTTACAACAATATCGTTTCTATCACGTTACGATCCGACATCGAACGATATGTTACATCGTATTGCATGATCGATTATCATGTTCACGTAACGATTACAATCAATCGATTATGATTCGCTACGTGCCCGTTTTTGTGTCAGTGCCTCGGTGCATTTAAAAGAAATAACGAGCGGTATAAATTTAAATTACTTTTTACTTTTTATTGAGGAACAGAATATTGAATGTGTTCTATTTCTTCGGCATTTTGCAGTTTTTATATAAATTTATAAACAAATTGTTACGTAAACGGATTTTTGAAAGTATGTCGTGTCTGTCTACCTAAAGTTTTTGCCGTGAGAAAGAAATGAATCGTTTGCACTGATGACTCAGAGATTGACGAGTTGAATTTTCTCATGCAAATGCACTAAGTAGTAGAGGTTCGATGTTTGCTTAGTGCAATAATTGCTTTGTTGAGCCTGTCAAGAGAGCCAGAGTGTCATTTGCAGAGGGTCTAGTACGAGTTTGCACTCGATCGTCACGGTGGACGATAGCCTAGTCGACGGGAACAATATCCATACATTTTCTAAATGCGCCCCCTAGCGGTCTCTATATCGATAGATCTATCGCTACTCTCCGTTACGCTTTTACAAAATGTATGGAAATTGTTCCCGTCGACTAAGCTATCGTCCACCGTGACGAGCGAGTGCAAACTCGTACTAGACCCTCAGATGGCCTAAAAAATATAGAGTACGATTTAATTAACAATATTAGCATTTATAAGGAAGGCTTATGCAAAGTGGGTGTGTAATACACCTCTGCCTACCCCTTCGGGGATAAAAGGCGTGAAGTTATGTTATTATGTTATGCTTATGCATCCTAGTCTATACATCTATAGACTAACTACGTCTATCGTATGCACCCAGAAAGATGGACCCAATTAGCTACCACTTTGGTGCGTCAAGACAGTCAACGACAACGTGGAAGACCCAAACGAAGATGGCGGGATGACTTGGATGTATTCTACAGCGACTTGCCGAACTAACACGAAACGGGGATGTATGGCGGTCCAAGGGAGAAGCCTTTGCCCAGCAGTGGGACACGTCGAGAGAAAAGAATAAAAAAAGTACAGCAGCCACAGATGATACTAGTTTTCATAAAATAATATTTCGTCTCTTACACGGAGTCTCCGTGTGGTGATTGTGTCACTACCCGATTTAATAGATAAGAACCGTGGGTGTCGTAACAGGCAAAAGGAAAATAAACGTAGCAATTATTATCTTTGCGAAGAGAAACAAAAAATCCTGTACCGACCAACCCATCTGACCAGCACCACACTAGCCAGTAGGCCTTTTGACTCACAATACTATTGTGGCACAAATTAGGAGAAATCTTCGTCCATCAGGGGACGCAGACGGGAAGGCTATAGGATAAGAACAAAGGGTTCCTTCTATTTGGCAGAATCTTGATACTCCGAATTTTATTTGGCATAAAACACTTGGCACAATCTTCTTTAGTCGATTTTTTTAAGGTATAAAATTATTTAGCTTAACTATTGATTGGCAGAATGTTTACATATGTCCGAATTTGCAACGGCATACTTTAACATGGCAGAACTTTAGGCAGAAACGAATCGCCGCAAAACCGACTTTACATAGTATTGTCTGCCTTACCCCTGTAGTGTAATTTAAATTCGCGTAGGCGCGGAGGGGTAGGACGGTGAGCGTTGAAACCATCTGCGACGATAAGCTCGCGTCGCCGCGTCGGGCCGCCAAAATCCCGCGGCGCCGGAGCCGTGACAGAACGATGCTTGCTGCATGCTGCATGCTGCATGCCTGCTTTTCAATTATTATGGACACGAAGATGATTCGAACTAACAAAATTATGAGTTTCGAATTTATGGTGAGTGTAGGTATTCCAAACAACTTTCTGCGAAATGTAGATTATGCTGTGCGTTGTTATGCAAAATAATATTATGACGAAAAAAGTTCTGCTTTAAAATGTTAGATCCAAAAATAAAACATGCACGTTGTAACTAAGTGCGTTAAGTTTCCCGCCACTACATAGGCACGTGCCAATTACCATGGTTTCAAACACCGCAGGATTAGATCAGTGAGAGTGGGTGCATAACTTCGTTCGCTACATTTTTTCCGACACGAATGGCTTATTTTACTTCCTATTGTCGATAATAATATATTCCTATTAAAGGCGTGTTCACATACGCGATGAAATTACACTAAGTTTCGTTATTTCTTCCTAGAAAGATAGGTAATACCTACTAGTTTCTAGGTAATAATAGTTCTCTAACTAAGTAGTTTTCAAAACAACTACTTATTGCCACAATTTTAAAATTTTAATTCGCTTTCATCATCCGAGAAGGAAATTATCGTTAATTTTAAATAGAAGTAATGTTAACTAGAACCTGTTACATACATAGGTACTACCTGTTTACATAAAGAATGACATTAAAAATAGCGGAACTTTTAGCATCATACAGAGATATAATATATCTGCTACATACTTTGACTGCTACCTTCAACGTTATTCATAAATTAATATAATAATAGTAATTAAATAGTAGAGTGTTTAAACAGGTTTTAGAAATTCTATACAGGTAGTAGAGCCTTGCTGATTTCAGCATGAATGGGCCGGCTCGACCGGGGAAGTACTACCCTCTCACAGAAAATCGACGTAAAGAAACAGAACCTAAACTGTAGCGTTTCGTTCGGTGAGTGAGAGGGCCGGAGGCCCTATCCCCTTTCCTTCTCCCTCAGGGATAGGATCAGGAGTCCCACTCCTGATCCTATCCTTTTCCCAACCTCAAGGGGCGGCAACGCACTTGTGATTGCTGTGTCCATGGGCGGCGGTATTGCTTACCATCAGGCGATTCGTCTGCTCGTTTGCCGCCTATTATTATAAAAAAAAACAAAACAGGATAAAAAATAATTCAAATAAGTAACAGATGACTGTTAAACAATAATATTTTCCAATTAATAGTCGGGAAAGTATTATTTTCTTTCGCATAACAGTAAACACACTTGTTAAGTTAAGACATAATAGTTTCTATTTTACACACTAAACCGCAATCACATACCTACGCATTTTAATCAATCAACTTCGCATTTTCTCATGTCCCTACAATTTTTACATAGAAGCGCAGTTCTTAAGGATTTCGTATGCCGATTCCAAGTGGCGACTGTCTCCAGTTTAGTTCATATTTAGCGCCGTTGGCGGCGCTGGCGTCGTTCTCCGTCTCTCTTGCTCTCGTAGTTACGAAACACAGGAGGAACGTTCGTCTCTCTTGCTCTCGTAGAGACAGCCGTCACGCCGCCAAGCGGCAATTTGGGTCACAAAAAGTTTGTCTTCAGAGCGCCAATAGAAAATGCGCCTCTATGTAAATATCTGAGCTCTTTGGTTTTAGTGAACCTTGACCATAGTGCCAACAAATAATAATTTTTGTTTTTTTACCTAAGTAGGTAACTTGTTTAATCTTGATTTTAAAATATTCAATACCTACGACTTTCTGCATGAAACGACAACGCTTCCATAGGTAATAATCGTTTGGGTACTGTTCTCCCGGTGGAAACTGTATTGCGTGCCGTCTATTGCACCCACAGACACAAACCACACGTTCTTCATGGGTCAAGTTTCAGGCTGACGGAGGAAATGGGAAACTCTGTCCCCTAAAGTCACTCGACGCAGTCGAGGCTTACCCATTAAAATATGCACGATGTTCCTGTCTCCTCAACAGGATCTAGCGAATCGAAATAACCATACTTTGCCGCAGCCGCAGCGAGGAGCGGTGATCATTCCTGGCGTGAACTTTACAACCATTATAACAACACACGTAAATGCAAAGGTCCGGCTGTCCGTGTCGTGACGGATTAAGAATACGGAATGTCACCACCCCTATAATTATCATCCCATGGGTGTCGTAACAGCCGACAGAGGGAGCATATTATGCAAAGAACAGCACTGTAAGAGAAGGAAAACTTGATACCAACCCGTTTAGGCCAATTCCTCCTTTCAAAGGAGAGGCCTGTCCAGCAGTGGACTGTTAAAGGCTGATGATGATGAAATGCAAAGGCAAATGTACAACGAGCTTGAAGCGGTATTTGTGCCAGTACTATTTTTCATTGAAAATAATAAATAGGTACACATAGTTATTTGTATCAAATTGGTAAGGTTAAGGTAAATTAGCAAGGTTTTCACTAAAATCTCGGCTATGCAAGAGTCTGGAATAGAATTCAGTAAATCACGAAGCATCATCATCAGCCCGCTATAGGCCACTGTTAGATACATACAATTTTGCTGACAACCTATAACCTGACCTGTCACGACACATACATATCATCATCCTCCTAGCGTTATCCCAGTCTCAATCTGGGGTCCGCTTACTAGTCTAACCGGATTTGGCGGAATATTAGCTTTTCCACAGAGCGACTGCCTGTCTGACATCCACAACCCGAAGGGATAGCGATATTCCATGGTTTAGACTAGTGTCAGTTTATTTTAGAGGTACTGACGCCCTATAACGACTGTCAAAGATCTTCATGATAGCCGGGACCGACGGCTTAACGTGCTCTCCGAGGCACGGGACAAGCGATAATTAACAATTCAATACGCACATAACTCTGAAAAGTCAGTGGTGCGCGCCGTGGATTGGAACCCGATACCCTCTGCATGGCAGTCTGTTGGTGTCACCACTAGCCTATCGCTGCCTCCACGAAACATACATATATATCTTCTTAAACATAAAAAAGATGTATAACAAAAATATAAGAAAATTGCTCGATTTCTTGCATTTGCGGAGACCTTCCTAAGTGTTCGTTGCGAGTTTCTTTGTCCTTCGTGTGCAAACTGCAGCCTTCGAGTGGCGCATTCGTTCAACTTGACCTATTTTGTAACGTTCCAATTTTAAAACGACACCTGCCTCTTATACTTTCTCTTTTCGAATGGTGCCAGTAGGTAGGTTATATGTTATAACCACAGAGTACATTGGTATATACGGGAAGTTATAACCTACCACAGTCAAACCGATAACTCGGTTTTGTGGGACACTGCATTATTCCTGTATGAACGTGTGAATAATAATAAAACTAATTATAATAATACTAATGAATGATAAATAAATAAATATTAATATAATATTATGAAAGTAATTAATTGGAAAATAACAGAATAGATAGCTCTATCTCGCTATTTAGAGACACAGACACATAAGTAGGCACTAGTGGTGTGCCGGATCGTTAAAAATGTATATCTGCGGATACGGATCGGAATACGGATATTTGGTGTCAAGATCCGCGGATACGGATACGGATCGTTATTTTCTTACTGAATCGATGTCGGTGCGCGCGACCTTAAAAACCATCGTTGACGTCACGCACGCCCGGCAGAACGATAGACACATAATGTTTTGACTTGTATTGACATTATATTAAGAATACTCTGAATAGAATTTAATAGTTTTTTTAATTCTACCTAAACACCTATAGCATTCCATCCTATCAATTGAAAACTAATAAGGTGAAAGATCCGTAAAAGATCCGCGAGAAAAGTTACGGATACGGATCTTTCTTATTCCTCGGATATTTTATTTTAATTTTATTTTTACATAATAGGTATAGTTACAGACAACAGACCGGTAATCACATAGTAATACATTGAACACGGTACAGCTTCATATCTACAGATACGGATACGGATATCCAGAACATCACTAGTAGGCACCTAGGCTAAGGAGGTTTGTTAACAGAAATTCTTGAATAACCGACAATATCTCTATCCATTGTCGAAACTGGTATTATAAATGAGTATCCGTATTCAGATCCGAAATGACATATCCTTAACATCTCTGATAAGTTTTTTTGTTTAGTTATTTTTTATTTATAGTCTCACGCGCATCCCCGAAGGGGGTAGGCAGAGGTTTAAATATTACACCCACATTTCCCATGAATTTTAGGTCCCACGTAATAGGGGGCGAGCCTATTGCCGTTACAGGTTACCGGGCACATCAGACTCCGGGTTGCTACTAAGTATGCGGAAAAACCCAGTAACACTTTTGCCCGACCCGGGAATCGTACCCGGGACCTCCGATCAGCAGTCGCATACGCTAACAACTGGACAACGGAGGCAGTCTCTGATAAGTACTACTAATATTTAAGTAACTGTGCTTAGTTATGTAAGTACTCAAAAACACCTTTGCATAGGGTTCCCACCAAGAACTTAGGGTCCCAAGCCAACCTCCCTGCAAGTGGTGCACCTGCCGATCAACGGACGAGGAGACGGCAAACAAAATATCCCGATAAGCGGCAATAGGCTCGCCACCTATTACGTGGGCTCGAAATACTGGCGAAAAGTGGGCGTTTAATATGCCTCTGCCTACCCCT
This sequence comes from Euclidia mi, assembly GCA_944739405.2. Classification (NCBI taxonomy): domain Eukaryota; kingdom Metazoa; phylum Arthropoda; class Insecta; order Lepidoptera; family Erebidae; genus Euclidia; species Euclidia mi. Next base: position 2,939,667 of record OX123204.2, read on the forward strand.
TCGGGAAAACAGGCGTGAGTCTATGTATGTATGTATGTGTACCTTTGTCTAGTCCCGACATTTCGGCATGGCCTACACCAGACGTAGTTTGACGATTTACGACAAAGCCACAGTAAAATAAAATACAAAAGAAGGTCATAGGTATATTACTTAATATTATTTTCACCACAGCAGCTCAAACATGCCGCTTTTGCTGCGAGACAACAGTGAACAAAACGCGATTTTGATTCGAGCGTGAGGCAAAGTAGCTTTTTAATTTTTCAATCTTCAGTGCCACGAATTGACATTGTTCAGCCACCAATTTGAAACATTCGAATTTTACTGTGCTCTGTCTCTTTCACATGCATATAAAAAGTGAGTGAAAAAACAAACCCCTTCGAATTCGAAATTCGATTTTGGAATTCGACCTCAAAGAAAACACCTACGGCAACGCAAAAAAAAAGATAGGTATTTGTTTTTTTTTTTATATGTTATTGTTTACATGTTTAATTTATTATTAGATTTTAATAAAAATAAGTCTAATTAATAGTATAAAATTAATATTTAACCAGTACATTTTTATTTAGAATTACAACAATGATACATTTGAAAAATAAACATCAGGGACGCGGTATTAAAACGCGATTTAAAAAAGTAGCGGGAATAAAAATTTCGCTGATGCTGATGCAGTAGGTACCTATAGCGTAACGTGTTAAATTATAATAATATATAAAATAATCTAAAAAAATGAGTGAAACTAGCGATGATGACTGTACTTTAACACCAGAAGAGTTAAATCAACAAGTGATTATGCAGAATTCAATCTATTCCTGTTCATTTCTATGTCTCCTAAGTTATGTGTTGTCACTGCTGTGGTGAAAAGTTATGTGTGCTACACGAGAGCAAAGTTTTTTGTATCTCGTACTGTTGAGTCCCTCACCACGCTCAGGATTCTAACTTTGATTCACTCGCTATGCTCGTGAATCAATCATAGAATCCTTCGCTTGCTCGGGACTCAAAATAAGCACTCGAAACAAAAAACAACTTTGCTCTCTTGTTGCACAAATAACTATTTTCCTATATTTTCTTTCTAACGATAGACGTATGGCGGTAAACTCATAACTATTTATAACTGTGATAATTGTTTGTAATAAAAAGGTTTTATGGCTTTCGCCACCATTTAAAATTTATTTTCACGGTCGCTAAGTACGTGTATAAAGTTTTAAAATGCTACTAGCGATGGATACTAAAATATATGTATATAACGGATATGAAACAAAATCTTAATATATATAGGTATAAAATCCTTGCGTTACTGACTGACTGACAGACACGCTACAGCCGAAACTATTGGGCGCAGGAAGCTGAAATTTGGCATGTATGTTCCTTGGGGACCGTAGGGGTGCACTAAGACGGGATTTCCCGAAATTCCCACGGGATCGGCCAAAACGGGTAAATTTAAAAAAAATGCAGGCGTAGCTGCTGGCGTCCTCTAGTAACCTATAAATAAATGGAATAAAAAATTATCGTTGCAAATGGCGTTCCGTAGTCTCTACCTACCCCTTCGGGAAGCAGGCGTGAGTCAGTATGTACTGATGTGTATGTAAATAGTAATACTTAAATAAATAATTAACGTACTTATTATTGTTAGCAAATCAAAATAAATCAGAAAGCTCAAAATAAAAAATATGAATTAAGTATAAAGAGTGTATAAGACGCCATATTTCGATTTCGGAAAGCGGATGGGGCATCCATCCACTTCTCTCAAAATAGGTATATGTTGGAGGGAGCTTATATCCAGCAATCGACGTATTGGGCAAAGGTGACGACAGGACGCCTTAAATTACGTGAATAGCCAAAAGAATAAAGGAATGAACACCGATAGTGAATGCACGCTGCACGCGTCAACACTCTACCACAGATTACTAAATAGTTACTCCGACTCTACACCACGCAACACTTCATTCACTTACATATCATACACATCTTATATTAATATAATATAAAGCTAAAGAGTTTGTTTCTTTGTTTGGTTGAATGCGCTAATCTCAGGAAGTCCGATTTGAAAAATTCTTTCAGTGTTATATAGCCCATTTATCGAGGAAGGCTATAGGCTACATAACATCACGCTATGAGCGACGGGAGCAGAGCAGTAGCCTTAAATAACGCGGGTGTAACCGCGGGCATCCTCTAGTATTTGAAAAAGTGGCTTCACTTTTGTTATCTACCTGAGTCATCTAATAATCTAATAATTCTTTACTGACATAATAAATGTAAGTACAATACTTTACAATATGGGTTATTTTAATAATCTCCACGTATTGTGAACCCTTGCTTATGTATTAGCGGCGAAGGGGTAAGCCTTCGCCCGTAATACATATGGAGAGGCACTCGAGTCGCGACGTAACTCGGTTTGCGCCGCGCTAATACATTTACGTTGCGTTACGAGACCGTCGCGCCGTGCTACACTGAGATTGTACACAGAGAATGTCACGGCATGGAATAGACGCTTTCATTTTAATTTCTGATTAAAGATAAAGTAAGCAGAAAGATAATAATTTTGAATACTGGGAAGTAATTTTGACTACTGGGAAGTTTGAAGGTAATCTCGAGAATTACTCAGAAAATTGCCTAATATTAAGTAACAGTCAGCTTTTTGATATTTGCTTCACTAGTTAAAACACTGTTGCGTAATTTTGGTCCTTCGCATAGTAGCACTATTTTGAGCGAAGAAATCCTTTGTAGGTTTCCCTCCACCACTCGATATGCGAATCTACCATATTGTACCCCGCCACGACATTTGATTTCTTATTTATATGTAGATAGATATTTACAAATTGGTATACATATACATACTACACCAATTTATAAATATTTAAAGGAAAATTTAAGAGCTCTAAATTTAGTACCTCTTTTCTTGGCATTTCTATGCCAAACTTGTACAAGTGCCACAATAATTACCTTATTCAAGTGCCGGACAATACCCTTAAATACAAACACCTATTAACAATGCATTCTAAACCAAATTGACCGTACAATAAAGCAGTAATTACAATAGCACGTGCTAAACAAGTTTCATAAAATATAAAGCATAATAATGTTTTATTGTAGCATCTATGTGAATGGTCCGCAGTCCGCTCTTACATGGCTCGTACTAATTGTACAGAGTTTCACCGCGACACAACGACACTAACTAACCTTGACATCCAGTGCGCGCTATAAATTATGTCTGAACACATCTTCACTGCATACTAAAGTCTCCGGCTAGTTATGTAACGGTTGCTGTAATAATGTGTTGTTATGCTAGGCTTGTGATAGTAGGTAAAAGTCTAATAGGTTAATGATTAGAATAAATAGAGGTTGTTTTACAGCGTTTCGCAATCCACTGACTTGAGTCCCATCTAATTTATCATACAGTAGGACTGTATGTCATTAGGAGGATTTTGAAAAGATTACTTATATTAACATTTCAAATTTTTTTTTTACTTTGATTGCCTCGTTGGTCTCGCGGCATAAAATATGTGCGCGTGGGATTGGAAGGTCTTGGGTTCGATTCCCGGATCGGGCAAAGTGTTATTGGGTTTTTCCGTTAGGAAATTCTCAGCAGCAGCACGGAGTCTGGTAATGTGCCCGGTAACGGCAATAGGGTCGCCCCCTATAACGTGGGACATAAAAATTCATGGCAAAATGTGGGTGTAATATTACACCTCTGCCTACCTCTTCGGGGGTGAGTCTATAAATAATAATAACTTTGTATATTTTCCTTAGTCATCTGCTGTCGTAACAGGAATGAAATAAGGTAGTCACATTTTATATTTCTAATCTGTCAAGCTTCTATTTACTTTGCTTCGCTAATTACTAAGGAGCCAGTTGAAAACCAGCGCCTGGCAATGTCCGGCGATATGCTGAATGCCGAACTGGCCTCCTATTTTTGTACAGACGACGTGACGGGCGTGTACGATATGTGCCTAGTTATAGTTTTTTTTCTTCTTAGTTCTTCGTCTGTTACAAAAATAAAATAAAATTCTTTCTTCTTTCTTTCTTTCTAATCAAAGCTACAAATGAGACTCAAAGTTACAAATATGTTTTCATTGTCTTTCTTACTTTCTCGATTTACTTATAAGACATGTTTGACGATTGTAGTACCACTCTATCGTACATATGTTACACCACAACAACACCATCTAGTCACAAATTAGGCACAGCTTATACAATGAGTAACTACTACTGATGTGCCGGATTTTTAAAAATACATACATACACATACATACATATCGTCACGCCTTTTATCCCCGAAGGGGTAGGCAGAGGTGTATTTCTACACCCACTTTTCGCCAGATATACTTTAGTCCCACGTAATAAGGGGCGAGCCTATTGCCGTACCGGGCACATTTCCAGACTCCGTGCTGCTACTGAGAATTTCGTGACAGAAATACCCAATAACACTGCCCAACCCAGGAATCGAACCCGGGACCTCCCGATTCCACGCGCACATTTATGCCGCGATACCAATGAGGCAGTCGTATAGGGTTTGATGTCGAGTTTTCCGTCTCTACGCAAAAATGGTATTTGCATCGTGTTATCCCTTAGTCGCCTCTTACGACACCCACGGAAAGATAGGGGGTGGTGACACTTGTATTCTATGCCGTCAACCACACGGCAAAAATGTATATCCGCGGATATGGATCAATATACAGATATAATAGTGTCAAGATTCACGGATAAGGATACGGATCTTTATGATTTTTAATTCTACCTAACCACCTATAGCATTCCATCCTATCAATTGAAAATTGATGAGGTAAAAGATCTGTAAAAGATCCGCGAGAAAAGTTACCGATACGTATCCTTCTTATTCCTCGGATATCTGCGGATACGGATACGGAAATCCAGAACATCACTAGTAGGCACCTAGGCTAAGGAGGTTTGTTAACAGAAATTCTTGAATAACCGATCTATCCATTGTCGAAACTGGTATTATAAATGCGCATCCGTATCCAGATCCGAAATGTCATATCCTTAACATCTCTGACAAGTTCTTTTTATTTATTTGTTTCTTTATTATAGTCTCACGCCTGTATCCCCGAAGGGGTAGGCTGAGGTTTAAATATTACACTCACATTTCTCATGAATTTTAGGTCCCACGTACCTAATAGGGGGTGAGCCTATTGCCGTTACCGGGCACATCAGACTCCGGGCTGCTACTAAGTATTCGGAAGAACCCAGTAACACTTTTGCCCGACCCGGGAATCGAACCCGGGACCTCCGATCAGCAGTCGCATACGCTAACCACTGGACCACGGAGGCAGTCTCTGATAAGTACTACTAATATTTAAGTAACTGTGCTTAGTTATGTAATTACTCGAAAACACCTTTGTCTAGTCCCGACGTTTCGATTACGTAGTTACGTGACGATTTACGACAAAGCCACGGTAAAATCTTATACTAATATATAAAGCTGAAGAGTTTGTTTGTTTGGTTGAACGCGCTAATCTCAGGAACTACTGGTCCGATTTGAAAAATTCTTTCAGTGTTAAATAGCCCATTTATCGAGAAAGGCTATAGGCTATATAGCATCACGCTATGAGCGACGGGAGCACAGCAGTATCCTCAAATAACGCGGGTGTAACTGCGGGCATCCTCTAGTAAAAAATAAAAGAAGGTCGTAGGTATGTTTATTACTTAATATATTTTTTCTCATATTTTCTTTCTAACGATAGACGTATGGCGGTAAACTTATTTATGACAGACAGTTTACAGTATAATAGTTTGTAGTAAAAAGGTTTTATGCCTTTCGCCACCATTTTAAATTTATTTTCACGGTCGCTAAGTACATGTATAAAGTTTTAAAATGCTACAAGCGATAGATACTAAAATATTTATAACGGATATGAAACAAAATAACCTATAAATAAATAGAAATAAAAAATGATCGTTGCAAATGGCGTTGCGTAGTCTCTGCCTACCCCTTCGGAAAGCAGGCGTGAGTCAGTATGTACTGATGTGTATGTAAATAGTAATAAATTAATAATTAACGTACTTATTATTGTTAGCAAATCAAAATAAATCAGAATTATCAAAATTAAAAATATGAATGGTAAAGATTGACAAAAAATTACAACTAGGTAGTAAATATAAGACGCCATATTCCGATCTTGGGAAGCGGATGGGGCATCCATCCGCTTCTCTGAAAATAGGTCTATGTTTTTTTTTTATTCATTTGGAACAACAAACAGCTACAGTATAATATATTAATTACAAAAGAGATAACATATGAAATATATGCAATATTGTAGCCCACAGCGCTGTTCACAGATAAGCAGTAGGATAATTAGAATTTGAAAAACACTAGGATTAAGAGTATACAATATAAATAACTTAACAACTATGTTTTAAGGCGTTACACATCATATATTTCTTTAAGCACCATTTCTTTAAATCTATTTGGTGAACATGCAAAAATATCTATGTGTTCTAGATTGTTGTTATAATTATTGACCATCCTGCGAACTGGTGAGCGCAAACCGGAGTTGGTTTGGTAAGTGCCAACTGAGAATAGTTTACCGGCGCGCACCTTCCGCTTGTGTATGGTCCTAGGAACTACATAGCACAACATATTGGAGAGCTCAATACAGTCAAATTTGTTTTGCACAATATTATACAAATTGATGGCATCCAAATATTCACGTCTACTAGTCAATGTTGCAAGCTTATACCTTTTAAGTAAATCTTGATAAGGTAGATAGTACCCGAAGCATCTGTAATGCATTGCACGTAGAAACCTGTACTGAACATACTCAACCATCTCAATATATTTATTGTAGTATGGGTTCCAGACGGAAACAGTGTACTCCAATTAAGAGCGTATTAAGGACTTATACAAACAAATGTAAGAAGTTGTCTTTTTTAAATCTGGCGTGGAGCGCATTACAAAACCGTACATTTGATATGCCTTATTGACGATTTTCTCTATATGCAGATCTAAATAAAGCTTGCAGTCAAGCAGCACGCCGAGATCGCGAATATAGTTGACTTTAGTGAGAGGAGCATCACACAAAGTGTATGTGTAGTTAATTGTATGTTTGTTTTTGGTGAAGCATAAGAAGTTATATTTTGGTATACTGAGCTGTAGTTTGTTTACCTGGCAATAGTTTGATAGCCGATTTAAATCTTGTTGAAGCAAGTGACAGTCATTATAGTCTCGTATTGCTGGTACCTTAAGGTCGTCTGCATATAGAAGAAACTTTGTGTTGGGAAAGCATTGATTGATGTCATTGATATATAGAGTGAACAGAAGGGGGCCAAGGATTGAGCCCTGAGCCACGCCAGATGTGACATGCGTGGTTTGAGATTGGTATCCGTTAACTACGACTCTTTGAGATCGGTTGGTTATGTACGAGGCAAACCATCTCAATAAGTTACCACGAATTCCGTTGAATGCTAATTTGTATAAAAGTATTTCATGGTCCACTTTGTCAAATGCTTTACGAAAGTCTGTGTAAACTGTGTCTACTTGTGTACGTTTGTCAAAGTTGTCAAACAGAAAACTTGAGAATAGCAGTAGATTAGTGTTGGTGGACCGCCGTTTGACGAAGCCGTGCTGCTGTTGGATTATAACGCTATGCAGTTATGGGTAGATTTTGTTATGCACTAGCCGTTCTAGAACTTTCGATAAGGTAGACAAGATGGAGATTGGGCGATAGTTTTCGACGCTACGTTTGGACCCGTTTTTGTGGACAGGCACAATATAAGCCTGCTTCCATTGTTTGGGAACAACACCTTCAGATAAACATTTGTTAAAAATTATCGCTAGCGGCCTATATAATGAAGATGTCGTGTTCTTAAGGAAATAAGGCGAGAGCCCGTCTGGTCCAGGGCCTTTAGATATGTTTAGGGATTGAAGTTCCTTCATGACGCTTGGTTCTGTGAAAGCGACATCGGATATTGCGACTTCATGTAGTGCATTATCAATGGGCTGCTTCCATTGAGACAACGTAGAGGATGCTGGTTCATATACTGAGAGGAAAAAATCGGAAAACATGTTACAGATTGTGTTTGGATCATTCGAATCAACATTTTTATATTGTAATTTAACTGGTAGGCCGGGTTTATCTTTGCGGTTCGAAATATATGTCCAGAAGCACTTTATGTCTCTGCTGAGGTTATCCTCCACAGTTGTGATATAAGCACTGAAACACTTTTTGCATTGTTCTTTAAACTGTTTTATGTTGGACGGGGCTTCTAACCAGCAATCGACGTTTTGGGCTAAGGTGACGACAGGACGCCTTAAATCTCTACACCACGCAACCCTTCATTCACTTACACATATTTGAAAAAGTGGTTTCACTTTTGTTATCTACCAGAGTCATCTATATCTAATAATTCTTTACTGACATGAAATAAATGTAAGTACAATACTTTACAGTAAGGGTTACTTTTAATAATCTCCACGTATTGTGAACCCTTTCTTATGTATTAGCGGCGAAGGGGTAAGCCTTCGCTCGTAATACATATGGCGAGGCACTCAAGTCGCGTTGTAACTCAGTTTGCGCCGCGCTAATACACTTACGTTGCGTTACGAGAACGTCGCGCCGTGCTACACTGAGATTGTACACAGAGAATGTCACGGCATGGAATAGACGCTTTCATTTTAATTTTTGATTAAAGATAAAGTAAACAGAAAGATAATAGTAATTTTGAATACTGGAAAGTTTTAAGGTAGTCTCGAGAAATACTCAGAAAATTGTCTAATATTAATTAACAGTCAGCTTTTTGATTTGCTTCACTAGTTAAAACACTGTTGCGTAATTTTTGTCCTTCGGATAGTAGCACTATTTTTAGCGAAGAAATCCTTTTGTAGGTTTCCCTCCACCTCTCGATATGCGAATCTACCATATTGTACCCCGCCACGACATTTGATTTCTTATTTATATGTAGATAAATATTTACAAATTGGTATAAGTACATATAATATACTACACCAATTCATAAATATTTAAAGGAAAATTTAAGAGCCCTAAATTTAATACCACTACTCTTAGCATTTGGACAATACCCATAAATACAAACACCTATTAACAATGCATTCTAAACGAAATTAACCGTACAATAAAGCAGTAATTACAATAACAAGTTACATATAATATAAAGCATAATAATGTTTTATTGTAGCACCTACGTGAATGGTCCGCAGTCCGCTCTTACATGACTCGTACTATTTGTACAGAGTTTCACCGCGACACAACGACACTAACTAACCTTGACATCCAGTGCGCGCTATAAATTATGTCCGAACACGTCTTCACTACATACTATAGTCTCCGGCTAGTTATGTAATGGTTGCTGTAATAATGTGTTGTTATGCTCGGCTTTTTTGTAGGCTTGTGATAGTAGATAAAAGTAGAATTAATGAAGGGTCTTTTACAGTCTTTCGCAATCCACTGAGTTGAGCCCCTGATAATTTACCATATAGTAGCACTGTGAGTCATTGGGAGGATTTTGAAAAGATTATATTAACTTGCTGCCTCCATGGTCCAGTGGATAGCGCATGCGACTGCTGTTCGGAGGTCCCGGGTTCGATTCCCGGGACGGGCAAAAGTGTTACTCGGTTTTTTCAAATTCTCAGTAGCAGCACGGAGTCTGGTGATGTGCCCGGTACGGCAATAGGCTCGCCGCCTCTTACGTGGGACCAAAAATTCGTGGCGAAATGTGGTTGTAATAATACACCTCTGCCTACCTCTTCGGGCATACAGGCGTGAGCCTATAATAACAAAATAACTTTATGTATTTTCCTTAGTCGTCTGTTACGAGTTACGACAGCCACGGAATGAAATAGGGTAGTCACATTTTATATTTCTAATCCATCAAGCTTCTATTTACTTTGCTTCGCTAATTACCTACAAATCAAAGCTAGGTACACATGAGTTTCAAAGCTACAAATATGATTTCATTGTCTTTTTTACTTTCTCGATTTACCTACTTATAATTCTTTTTGTTCTGTTTTAGTTGATTTTTCATTACTTTAATCAATTCCTTTTTTTTTGTTTTTAATTTTATATTTTGATCTCTTGTTCTAATATTAGGTATTATTGGTACTTGTGTAGTCCTAACATTATTATTATTTATTTATTACTGAGTACCTACTTAGACAATGGATAAACATACATGTATTATAAACTTATGAATACTTGCATATTATACATAAGTAGAAACACAAAGACTAAGACAAACATCCATGTTTACGAACATAAATGTTTAACTTGAGCGGGAATCGAGTGGCAGTCGTAGTGGTTTACACCCGAACCATGCCACCAGGTCGTCTACTATTACCTTCATACAACCGAGGAAATGTCGTTTTACTTTACATATCTATCATCATCATCAGCCTTTAACAGTCCACTGCTGGACTAGGCCTCTCCTTTGAAAGGAGGAATTGGCCTGCTATACCACGCTGGCCAAACGGGTTGGTATAGGGTTTGTATCAAGTTTTCCTTCTCTTACAGTGCTGTTCTCTGCATAATATGCTCATTCTGTCGGCTCTTACGACACCCATGAGATGATATGGGGTGGTGACATTCCGTATTCTTAATCCGTCACCACACGGACATATCCATACATACTTACATCTAATTAATAGCATATCTATATGTATACACAAGCACACACGCATCCAATCAAAAACAATGGAAACAAGTAAAAGAAAATCGTGTGTGGTACAAAACGCACGCTTTCAAACTTTCTCGACACACGCCTTGTGATTCGAGCACTGTTTTAATTCAAGGATAATTAGTCGGACATTTTTGATGCCCGTAATGACAAAGAAAGTATAGGCCTTAAAAAGCGATTACATATTTTCCTTTTGTTTGACATTTTTGGAAGACTTAATTGTAAAATGTTAAGAAAAACCTACTTCAGGCTTTATTCCTCAAACTTGGATGTGATCAAACGTCAAGATCGGAATATAAAACAAAAAAAGAATGTTGAAAACCAGTTTATAAGTGACCGAGTTGTGAGATAACAAACATCTATACATCTACCTATACATATAAATAAAATTGGAGTGTCTCTTTGTAATATTAAAATAACCGCTTTTTACTAAATGCATATGGCTGTATTCACGGTACATATACCGAAATGACATTTTTTACCATTTTTGTCTGTCTCTCTGTCGGTCTGTCTGTCTGTCTGTTGGTTCTCGCTAATCTCTGGAACGGCTGGACCGATTTTGACGAGATCACTGGCGGATAGCTGATATGCCAAGGAGTTACTTAAGGCTATAAATTAACCGGGTACGCGAAATAGTTCCCTCAGGACGCGTCTGAAACCGCGGGAAACAGCTAGAGTGTTAAAATACAACCGGTTGAAAATATATATTGTAAAGAGTATTGCTGTTATATCCCTCATATTCGCACAATTTTTCGTTTATTTATACAGTCGTAAATTCGTAATAGGACTACTATATTTATCCCAATATTGAGGAAGCGATAGGTTTGAACTCGTTTCCTATTCTATCTATCAATGAATTTGCTTACTAGAGACAGATATTTGACATATTTTGAATGCAACTCATGTCAAATATAATTGTAAGGCAATTTCATCGATAGAAAAGAGGAAGCGAACTTTAAACGCAAATAAAACCTATAGGATACAGTTGATTGAATCAGGCGTTACTTGGCGGAGCTCCATTGTATCTAATGGAAGGAAAGAGGAACCCACTACGCACCCTCGGGTTGCCCACCCCAACTATTGCAATAGAGAAAGGTTGACAATACCGAACTCCTCTAAAAGGATAAAGGATAAGGGATACATGGACATGGGCAACGACTGAGCCTGGCTCAGTCGTTGCCCATCGCTCCTGAGGATGCCACGTGCAGAGGCGAAACACGTGTCGAAACAAAGACGGCGCATAGAGCAGGATACTGCACGTCAGGTATTTTCCTGGAACCCATTTCCGCATTATTCCATATATCCCTTATCCTTTGTCTTTAGAAGAGTTCGGTATTGTCAATTTTCTATTGCAATAGTTGGGGTGGGCAATCCGAGGGTGCGTGGTGGGTTCCTCTTTCCTTCCATTACGTAAAACCTATAGGAATTTACAACATATCTCAGTATTTTCCCCTTCTGTCTCATCCAGTAATCGTATCACTGTCTGAAGCTGTGTATAAACTAGTTACGATAATAGAATACTTAGGCTCCTATCTTGAGAGATAATTCACTTGTTGCGTACGACTGCGCATGGCACGATCAACCAAACGACACAAGCCGATATAGATACTAGAGACTAATAGATCAATATGCGATATGTGTAAACTGGTTTTAATCGCTTAGATACCTAATTTAATTTAAGAGTATATATAGCCGAGTGGAGAGACCGACAGACTGCTACGCAGAGCGTCTCGGGTTCGAATCCGGCACGGCACGCACCAGTGACTCTTCGAAGTTAAGTGTGCTTATCGGTGAAGGAAAACATCGTGAGGAAACCTGCATGTCTGAGAGTTCTCCAAAATGTTCTCGAAAGATATGTGAAGTCTGCCAACCCGCACTTGGCTAGCCTGGTGGACTATGGCTTAAACCTTCTCATGATGAGAAGAGGCCCGTGCCCAGCAGTGGGACAGTATAAATGGCTGATGATGATGATGATTATAAGGAGAGAATTCTTGTGACAAAGACCACGGACGCTTAGAGAAAAATATTCTTTTGACCACAGCCGATGTAAGACGGCCGAAACGTTGTGTGAAAGCCAAGAAAATTATTTATACCTAGGTACAAATAAAAATCTTGGCGATTACCTAAGACCCGTCATCAGATTAATATCGCATCATATGCCGAGAGAGAAAGTTTAAAAACTAGATCATATACACGTTCAAACCATCGAAAAAAATATGGACATAATGATGTTCATAAACTACATATTCCATTTGTAAAAATTGTGCTGAACTTTTCAGTAGCAAAGAGTTACAGAAACTTTTATTAGAATAGTTGAGAGTCATGTTGCCGTACCACCCTTATAAACTACAAGTACTACAACAGCCCACTATGGGTTGCTTCGGGTTTGATTCTGCTTAAAGCTGTGCGTCCACAGCATCGGAATCGGAGCGTACGGAGCGGAAGGATTTGTTGCTTTGTATTAATTTCTATGAAGCTGCGTGCACTGCATCGGCATTTCTGCGCCTGCGACCGGTATTTGTGCTGATGACGTCATCCGCAGTGAACGCACCATTCGGATTCCGAGCGTTTCAAGTTCTGACGTGTTTGCGGCATTAAACTGTAGGCAAAAATACTTATTCACGATGAACGACGATGTTTTAATTACTTTAGTAGAGTCATATGAATGTACCCAAAAATCTATGATATTCATTATTTATGATATTCATCAAATGTATAATATTCTCCGAAAATTAATCTACAACAATATCCTCGTCACTATCCTCCTGCTTTAAAAATACCTAAATTGCCGATGCTGAATCCGAATGCAGTGGACGCACCCCATCGGCATTTTGAAAATGACGGCGCTCCGTCCGCTCCGTACGCTCCGATTCCGATGCGGTGGACGCGCAGCTTTAAGGCTAGGTTTGGAAACAAAAATATATTTTATACACATGTGGGTAGAGGATTGTCAATTTGATCTCCATTAATGTCACAATGTGAAAACCCACTCGGAAAATAATTTGTACGGTCCACTAAAGTTTGTCTATAATTTAATTCATAATTCATTTAATCATTTGCGAATATGGGTATACAGGAGATCTTATATACTAATACATATTTAGGTTTTACTTACATTTGGTGGCACGTTGTGAATTCGCTGGTTGTTTTTAAAATTCTTTACGGCACATTCTTTTGACGTGACAACGTCTTATAAATTGGTTTGCCGGGTGACACTTCAAGAAACTGCGTTACGCTCCGCTCACGTTATGCGCTCACAATGAGAGCGAGTGAGAGGCACGCGTCCCGCCTAAGAGCGAGAGAGACAGACATAAAAAGTGAAAGGCACGCGTCTTTCATCCTTCTTCCTACTATACGAATGAATATTCACATTAAAATTATTTTACCACTCAAAGTCGTTGTCACGTAAAACTTTCGCCCGTATACCGACTTTACAGGCAACCAATTTTTTTTTCTTTTTTTTTTCTGCCGAACAAATTGACTCCATGTTGCCTGATGTTAAGCAGTCAGTGAAGTCCCATAGTGATGGCCATCATCCCAGCAGCCAGCATGGCATAATGCAATTTATTGTGTCCGTTTTTTGTGAAATCTCCTTGGGTACGGGACTCCTGGGGGTCTAGTACGAGTTTGCACTCGTTCGTCACGGTAGACGATAGCGTAGTCGACGGGAACAATTTCCATACATTTTCTAAATGCACCCCCTAGCGGACTCTATCGATCGCTACGCTCCGTTAGGGGCGCTTTTAGAAAATGTATGAAAATTGTTCCCGTCGACTAGGCTATCGTCCACCGTGACGATCGAGTGCAAACTCGTACTAGTCTAGACCCTCTGTCCATTGAAGGGCTAATCCATAAAACAGGAGAAAGTAGTACGTCATACACCTTTAGATCATCAACGCGTGGCTCTATTTACAAAGCCATAAAAATATAATTAGCTTCCAATAGCAGTTCCATTGCAAAATTGATTCGCTAATGTGATATTTTCGCGCACAAACAACGCGCGTTATGCAAATTGTCCATTATGTTACAACGTAACGAGGATGACTCGTCACACGCGGTAACATTGTGAGGTAACGAAACTGACAAGGATGGCGTTACGTAACTGAATATCCGTCTTCAAAATGACTGGCCATATTATTGCAGAACTTCACGCCTGTAAATCCGCAAAAGGGTAGGCACTAGGTATCCTTTTGAATAATCTAGGGTAGAAAATTAGCAATCCTCAATACTTAATTATATACTTACTTATTTTTAGGAAAGCATGTAATAATATGATACTGTTGAATAACATCATAGACAAACACAGGGATTCCCTGTTACAAGCTGTTGAGTAATTATGTCCATGATCGTGTGAGAGAGGTAGGTATATTTATAAGTTGATTTAGATTAAGATTAGATTAAAACTCTTTATTGTAAATCAGGAAACAAAAAAAGATACAAGAGTACAGTGATCATATTTAAACAACTTAAAACTAGTGGTACAAGGGCGGTCTTATCGCAAAGTGCGATTTCTTCCAAACAACCAAGAATGGAATACATGACTGAGAGAATGGATAGGTTGGTGTACCTACTTCAAGGAATAGTGTATTCTGATGAGCTCAACAATACTAATAATAATACTATGTACTTACAAACTAATATTACAACATACATAAATATATACTTACTTTATAAAACATATAAATAGATACCAAAAATAAATACAATATCAGAGCAAGTTTAAAAGAGCTGTCATGGAATATCTTATAAGTAGTGATTGGTGACAAGTTTCTTAAATACTGTCAAGGATTGAGCCTGTCTTTATTGTCTCAGGCAACGAATTCCACAATCGTACAGCCTGGACAGTAAAAGATTTGATTGATTTTGTTGTTTTTTTAGTATTCTGAAGAGCTTAAAACAAGAAGAGACAGCATGACAATTTTCTCTTTCAAGATTTTTTAATACTTTCTTGTGAAGCCTTCCTTTTCTTGTCTAAATATATAGGTACCTATATGACTAGCTCAAACCTATGTTTCAATATTCCATCCACCTCACCTCGGAGTGCACGCGAGCGTCTTCATTTCACTTTAATAGAATGTAGGAAGTGGGTCGACGATCTGCAATATCTTATTACGGATCGTACGGTCGTGACTAGATTACCTATGAATATTTCCTACGACTTACTTATTTATATTTATATTCATAACTTGATTAAAACGGCTGCGGTGCCGCCATTTGGTTTAGGTACCTCTCGAAGATGAATTTTCTATGTGCCGTGGCAATCTGCATCGTGTACAAGTCAAGTTATAGAGTTTTTTTATAGTAATAGGCGGCAAATGAGCAGACGGATCGCCTGATGGTAAGCAATTACCGCCGCCTATCGACACAAGCAACACCACAGGAGTCAGAAGTGCATTGCCGCTCCTTGGGGTTGGCAAAAGGGATAGGATGAGGAGTGGGATGAGGGAGAAGGAATAGGGGATAGGGCCTCCAGAACTCTCACTCACCGAACGAAACGCAACAGCTTGGGTACTGTTACTTTACGTTGATTTTCTGTGAGAGGGTAGTACTTCCCTGATTGAGCCGGCCCATTCATGCTGAAATCAGCAAGGCTCTACTACCCGTTGTTGTGTAAGTTGCAGTATGATTTTGATATTTATTTCCTATGCCATAAGGATGGTGCAAATGTCAAAGTGTTTAACTTGAGATGAAGACATGTGTACGACAGACGACAGACTATCTGTGACGCACTTTTTTATCTGTAAAAATAGAACCTATGCAGTATTATGCGGTAACGCATAAGAAGTCCAAAAATAAATCACATATATTTTTTTTGTGCGCCACAGACACGTTCGGACAAAAAGTGTGTCATATGCGCTGCACCTAATAAATAAGCTATTGCACTGTTACAATAAACCAATCAACAGTCCAGGGGTCCTACCATAAAGCAACACAGGAACTCCTGGCCGCGTTGCTCTATGGGTCCTACTGGGTGTCTCAGGCTATAATGACGAGAAAAATAAAAAATATTTGACGCAAAATTGACCACTGGCGAAAACCTAACAACTACATTTTGTAGTTACCACAAAGCAACCGTAAGAAGTGGTGAAGGATTAAGGATACGGAATGTCAGCACCCATATCATCCCATGGGCGTCGTAAGAGCCGACAGAGGGAGCATATTATGCAGAGAACAGCACTGTAAGATAAGGAAAACTTGATACAAACCCTATACCAGCCCGTTTGGCCAGCGTGATATAAAGGCCAATTCCTCCTTTCAAAGGAGAAGTCTAGTCCAGCAGTGGACTGTCAAAGGCTGATGATGATGATGATGATGAACCGTAAGAAGCCACATTTCATCGCGACGGTGTGGCGTGGTTGTCACGACTTAGATGATTGAGATTAAGACCCACTAAACAATCGTGAGAGTTTAATATCATATAATCTTCTAGCTTGCGTAATTTAGGTCTTTACTTAAAAAGGCATTCCTTTAATAATATGCTTTTATAATTAGTCGACACTTTCACAATGAACCAACCTTTCTATGGGTATCTACAATTACGCAACCACTGAAAAATTTGCAACTAAAACTTTCTGTTTAACTTAATAATTCATATTAATTGCTTTATTTATTTAAATTAAACGAAATTGAATAAGTAATAGACTTTGAACACCACTTGACATTTTTTGCGTATCAATACGGGGTTCAAGGAAAACATTTAACGAAAATTGAAATCCCTTATTGTACCAATCATTACAAACTACAAATTTTTACTTCGGCAGCATACCTGGGCAAAGTGGTTCTCGAGACATTGAGGCTTAAATTCACCATATTTGTTTTTTCTCGTTAGATACAAAATCGGTGCATTTCTCGCGCCAATTTGTTCTTAAGATGTTCTATACAAACATGGATAAGTAGGTAAGTACTAGGTACCTAAGTATTATAAGCATTGTGGAGCTCAGGATACCCTTAGACTTATCTACTAATACACCAGATAAGTAGAGGAGAGTAAAACCAGATTTCATCATCAGCCCTTTATACTGTCCCACTGCTGGGCACGGGCCTCTTCTCACTATGAGAAGGGTAATGCCATAGTCCACCACGCTGGCCAAGTGCGGGTTGGCAGACTTTTTTTTATGGAGAACTCTCAGACATGCAGGTTTCCTCACGATGTTTTCCTTCACCGATTAGCAAGCGATAACTAACAATTTAATACGCACTTAACTCCGAAAAGTCATTGGTGCGTGCCGTGGATTCGAACCCGAGACCCTCTGCGTACCATTCTGTCTGTCTCTCCACTCAGCTTTCGCTGCTAACCAGATTTGACAGAGTATAACTTTTCCAAAAAGACAGCCTTCCGACCTCCACAACCCGAAGAAATAGCGCTATTTCATTAAACAGCAATTAGCGCGATATAATAAATAGATATACATACAGGCACACTACACTACTACTTCATATTTAAGTAGTTACAGTTAGTTAGGTACATTAATATTAAACTTTCTTATTAGATGTAGGTTATCTTAATGGCTTTTCCAAGATAAGACTGCTGCAGTAATTATTTATAAGTTAAGCGTGTAATTAGGCAGTATCCCATATAGCCACTAACAACTGGCGTTCTTGCAAATAGCAGTAGATAATGCTAACCGCGATTCACTTAATCCCGCTACTAACGGGAAGTTAAGGACACCGTAGTGGTTACAGTGAATGGGCCCCAATAGCCTTTAGGGTAGAATCTCACACTCTGCTGACAACTCCACCTCAGTCGTAACAGTCTTATGATTAAGTGGTAGACTCTCAGATCAAGTAAAAACAGGTAGAGTTTTTACTTGATCCGAGAACAGAATGTAGATGGCTTGTAAAGAGTTCCTACCGCGTAAACAAAAGATAAAAAACATCACTAGCATAGATTTAACCTTCAAAAAGTTACCCGACAACACACTTAAAAAGTGTGCTGCTATATTCCACTGCAGATTCGCTAGCACACATTTTTGACTCATTGACCGTAATCCGCCATCGAGAGTGAAAGTCGCGCGTCATCTTGCGCAACTACCTACTTTTTTGTAGACTAGCGAACGCGCCTCCGCAGACGTCATACCATCTATAGGTACACATTAATAAAATTGGAGTGTCTGTTTGTAATATTAAAATAACCGCTTTTTACTAAATCCATATGGATGTATACACGGTACATACTGGTCTGTCTATCTGTCGGTCTGTCTGTCTGTCTGTCTGTCTGTCTGTCTGTTTGTTCTGACTAATCTCTGGAACGGCTGGACCGATTTTGACGGGACTTTCACTGGCGAATAGCTGATGTACCAAGGAGTAACTTAGTTAGGCTATAAATTAACCGGGTACGCGAAGTAGTTCGTATTAGTATGTTTACTGTTGCTGATACACCTGAGCATTCACTTGTAACAGCGAGCATTCGCCGTTTTGTCGAACTGAACAACGAACGGATCCGAACAATGCTACGAACATTTTCACGATCTTTCTAGCTATCGGTAAAAACCTCAAAGCTTTACTGTCAATTCGCTAGAATGCTCGCCAGAACGTTCGTAAGAATACCCGCTAAAACGCACTCGTTTATTTTTCAGTTTTGTAACATTCGCAAGAATGAATGCTCATATTACGGGTAGTAGAGCCTTGCTGATTTCAGCATGAATGGGCCGGCTCGACCGGGGAAGTACTACCTACCCTCTCACAGAAAATCGACGTAAAGTAACAGTACCTAAACTCTTGCGTTTCGTTCGGTGAGTGAGAGTGCCAGAGGCCCTATCCCCTATTCCTTCTCCCTCATCCCACTCCTCATCCTATCCCTTTCCCAACCCCAAGGGGCGGCAACGCACTTGTGACTCCTGTGGTGTCTGCTCGCTTGCCGCCTATTAGCATAAAAAAAAAATAAAAAAATTATCAACTCCACATAACTCTTGCGTTGCTTTATGACTGATAGCCAACTAACAGCCAAACCTATTGGGCGCAAGAAGCTGAAATTTGACATGTATGTTCCTTGAGGGACGTAATGGTGCACTAAGAAGGGATGTCTCCAAATTCCGACGAGATTGCGTTGAAACGTTTAAATTCAAATGAAATGTCCGGACCTGCAACCTCTAGTAGATAATAAATCATACTAATTGGCACATCTTGATGAAATTAACATACTTAGCGTTTATCTTGATGAAAATTGTATGTGTGTTACTGTGTGATATGTTAAGTAGGCTTATTGTGTTCCTTGAGAGTATTTTGTAGAGAGATTTATGGGAAAGTGAATTATTATAGTATCAATGTATTTTTCGCTGCTCGTATCCCTGCTCGCTTATGAATAATTTCTGTTAAAAATAATTTAAAGAAAAACAAAAAACCCGACTGCGTAAAAAACTAATTTAAAAAAATTCGTGAAAAAAATAACTTAAATAAAAACTAAGAAGAAAGAAACAAGCCCAGTAGATTATAATTATGTTTGTTTTGTTTTTACGCAGTCGGGTTTTTTGTTTTTCTTTAAATTATTTTTTTATTTTATACTTTTTAGTTACGATTCATTGACTTCGTTATAAGATGGTAAATTTTGCAATCAAGTGTTTGTATATCGTTTATACTTGAAATAAAAACTTAAATCAATAAGTACCTAAGAAAATTTGCGATATTTTTTTTTTGTTAATCAACTTTAAATCGTTATATATCCTAAACTATTATTTAAAATGCAAAATGATAAAAGGAACCTAAAGATGATTTTAAAATACCTATTCAACGACACCCCACTTGACATAGTTCATCGACTTTTTTTTTTCGTTTTGACAATATGGCGTCTGGTTGTCGCTGTGGTGAATTTTGATTACTGCCGTGTATTTAGTGACACTCGCAAAGTTAAGACGAATCGATTGACGTAAGAATCATAAAAATCGGCCTACGCATTTGGTCTCTAGAACGCCACATAGAAACAAACAAACATACTACATACATAGACTGATAAACACATTACCCTCCTTTGCATCGCGCAGTCGGGTAAAAATAGAAGGATAAAAATACGCTATATTGATTTTTCTATAAACAAAAACTAGGTGCAATTTACGGGTGTAATTACTATGTGACCATCTAAGAAATGCGCTAACCACGCAATCGAGTAGAGTTAGACACTGTCAAGTAACTCTGAACAGGAGGAGATTTTAGGCACATGCAACCCCTTTCTGCCACGGGGTTGCCGTTAAGTTCTTAAATCAAGACATAAATAAAAGAAGGGCTATTAATTTGATCATAACATGTCATAGGCAGAGGTAGAGGTAAAGTGTAGAGACATGTCTGGCTTGGCTGTATAGACTCTGTCCAAAGTCCGGCAACACCTTTTAAAACTCACCAATATTTGGTCAGTCCCGTGTGATACCGGACAATAAAAAATTCCATGTTTGCCGAAAGAAAGCGGTGACCATGATATTTCTTTCACCGATACAACTTTCTTTGTCATAAAAGGAAATTATAGTATTGATTTTAGAGGCTTTCGAAATATTGTTCTATATGGTAATGAGAAAATTATTGTTGTCCTACAAACTTAAACAGTTGTAGTTCGTCATAATTGTTTTTAGAAGAAAGTGTCCCTGTTTGAGGAATGAGATTGACCACAGATCATAGAATATAAAATGTATTTCTATGAGATTGACAGAATGTAAAAAGAATATCCTAGATGACTTTGAGGTTAAACTGCTACTTCTGGTGATTATTTTGCTTTACAAGGTCTCAAAACATGTCTAATAAGTTAATAATAACTTACCGGTTACCTCAATACTTTTTTTAGTGACGCATTAGAAAGATAGTTCAGGAAACACTTCAAAATAAGAGTCACTGTGCCACGAACAGTAAGAACGCTGCGCTGATACAAGTCTAGTTTTTTGCAATGTTACTTATTTGCTTCGTGCCAAACATCAGCGTTCTTGTAAGATGTCCAATTTCTCAATCTAACTAAAGTCAACAATGGAATAAAACATTTCATATTAGTCTGTAGTCTTTTGAGTGCTATGTATTCTGCCAGCCTAGTCTAAACTAAATGAAATTATAGGTTCCAGGCATTTCGACTCTATAAATACGGCAATGTTATAGGTATACCTACATCTATTAAGTTTATGTAAAATTTCGCAATAATGATTAAACCATCAAGTTATAACGTAGCATACTGTTAAAATATGTTATGAAACAGTAAAATTACTTGTACTGCGGAAAATCCGAGGTTGTGCAATACAGTACCCAGTAATACGTGCTTTGAGGAAACGAATGAATTATGTAGTTACCAAGAATTTTACTAATTGCTGCTATGTGCTCATATATGCTATACTGTTATATTATTTATTACAAAAGAAAATATTGTACCTACCTAATGTGCTGTTTCTGGTTATACTTGGTACGGCGCGGCGGTGGGCACCAACATTTCGCCAGGTAAATTCAAAGTTCAAAGTAATTTATTTAATTTCGGTGATCAAAGTCAAAAAAATATATTTTACATTCAGGCTCGGATAGGTAGTAGGATCACGCCTTTCCTTTATTTGCCAAATGGTTAATATAAATCTTATTAATTTGAGTCAGCCAAAACACTTGTAGATTCCTGATTTCTGACAACTTTATCAACGATCACCAGTAATCACCACAGGGCACAGCGAAACATGCTTTGATGATTGGTTCCATTTACGTTCATTATAATATAGCTCACAAAATAAAATTTCAAACACCCTTTCAGAAGCCGTTTTACGCTGCTTTTCGACATATATTTAATCTTCAAAATCCGTGAATGATATAAATACCTATACCCTATACATAGGTATAAGTTTCCGTGCTACGGTAACGCCTTTTAGATGTAACCACACTTAGTACCGTGTATTCGAAATCGCCCTCGTTAGTATCGCCTGATACACAACAATAGCAGATGCAACATCCCATAAAAAATTACCGTCTCCAACACGGCAACGGTTGAGAAATGCATTCATTTTATTGTATTCTGGACTTATGATGCCTCATTATAATGGTTTATGTGCAGATCGTGGCACGGACGCTAAGTTTCACAGATTGACTAACGGCCATTTTCAATATTCGAACTATAGATAGATCTGTAGATTTTAGATTCGTTTTTGACATATTTTGTATGGAGCTTATGTCAAAAACTGTCAAAAACGAATATAAAATCTACAGATCTATCTATAGTTCGAATATTGAAAATGGCCCTTAGACACATAACATGTAGGCACGGGACGATTACAAAATGTAGCATCTTGTAGCAAGAGGCACAGTATGAGTACTTCATATTCTGTAATATGGTCATTATTATCACTGTTTGAATCTTTTCTTCTGCTGGGCAAAGGTCTCTTCTTATTTTGAAAAGGTTTTAGACTTCACCATGCTGGCTGGAAGTTAGCAATTGAAGACGCACTTTATATTGTAACATAGATTTAGGAGGAGCTTTTAACTAAATTCATGACGAAACTTATGAATGCTTACGTGGTTTTCTGTAAGAAGGTGTGTTCATTTGATGTGTTACTGGTGATAAGCATTTATCTTTACGCAAGTACGCATAAAGGTAAAGCAGCGATAGACAACATCAGAAACTCTAGAAACTCAAATCGTTTTCAATCAATCTTAAAGTTTACTTAATACCTACTTAATGTTGTTCAAATTTTATTTTGTTATTTATAGGTTATAGCACTGGCTATAAAATGCCTTTCAAGTTCTATTTTTGAATGATTCAAAATGTAAAAATCTTTTTAATAGCATATTGAGCCTATATTATCGTACCACCACAGATAATATAATACTATCCTAGTGCTATATTATCTGTGGTGGTGTGCACCGTGGGTTTGAACCGGAGACCCTATGCATAGCTACCTGTTTATCTCTCCACTGGGTTATCGCTGCCTTCTATATAAGAACCGCGTCTTTGGAAATTCGACTATCAATTTTTCAAAATTTAATCAATGATTAATTTAGAATCATCCTTATTTATTCACCATTACATCAGATCTACATCATTTCAAGACTTTGACTGTGTCTGCAGTGTGCAGGTACAGCTCCTATTTACACAAAACACTACTAAAATAGCATACCAACATTAACCAAGCTAAACATCAAAATGCAAATCTTTTTCTTATTTAGAACTGCAACTTCACAGCGATGACAAAATAAAAAAAGTCTCACTAGTTCCATGGAACTAATTGCTGGTGGAACTATTGAGAATGATCCGCAGTACCTACGGTTTCTTTTGAGCTACGTTAATACGTTCATAAAGTTTATTCGGCTCTATGCCTATTAACTTAACCGCAATACACTCTGCTCAGAGCTTTTATACTTGTTTATGATCTTAACGTAAACGGTCTTGTTGCTTTTAAAACACATCACACCAAAACATTTTTTAACTATTTTAAAAGTAAAACTAAAATTAAAGTGCAAACGTGCAAAAAAAAGGTGCCAGCCTCGAATGCAACTGGGCGGGCCACGTCAGTCGTATGCACGAGGGACGTTGAGGAAAAACTCTACACTGTGGGTGCCAGGAGATAGACAACGTGACCTAGACGCCTAAGTACCACAAGAGTTGGTTTCAGATTGCATGTGCCAACAGAGTATGGTAGGAATTGAGGGAGGCCTAAAGCTGTGCGTCCACCGGATCGGAATCGGAGCGTACGGAGCGGAAGGATTTGTTGCTTTGTATTCATTTCTATGAAACTGCGTGCACTGGATCGGCATTTCTGCGCCAGAGACCGGTATTTGTGCTGATGACGTCATCCGCAGTGAACGCATCATTCGGATTCCGAGCGTTTCAAGTTCTGACGTGTTTGCGGCATTAAACTGTAGGCAAAAATACTTATTCACGATGAACGACGATGTTTTAATTACTTTAGTAGAGTCATATGAATGTACCCAAAAATCTATGATATTCATTATTTATGATATTCATCAAATGTATAATATTCTCCGAAAATTAATCTACAACAATATCCTCGTCACTATCCTCCTGCTTTAAAAATACCTAAATTGCCGATGCTGAATCCGAATGCAGTGGACGCACCCCATCGGCATTTTGTAAATGACGACGGTCCGTCCGCTCCGTACGCTCCGATTCCTATTTTTGTCTAAGCTTACCTACTCGATTCCAAATTTAATTCTTCTCTCTCCAGCCAGGAATGCGTTACAGTAGACAGTTTATTTTTCATTTATCATAAGAATAAGGAATAGAGTTGTAACAGTAGCGCCAAAGTCTTGCTTCCAGTCCTTGCTTCCAATTTATGTAAATAATAAGGTCATAATATTTATAACACCCGGCAGCCATTAACAAGTAACCAGGATAAAACTCAATTTCTGCGCACCTGGCAAATACAAAGCGTAATGACTTGAAAACAATTGAGACGAGAAGTGTTTCATTTGATATAAAAGTGGGTCAAGATTTAGGAGGAGCTTTTAACTTAATTTATGACGAAACTTATGAATGCCTACGTGGTTTTCTGTAAGAAGGTGTGTTCATTTGATGTGTTACTGGTGATAAGCATGAATTTACCTTTACGCAAGTACGCTTGTAAAGTTAAAGCAGCGATAGACAACATCAGAAACTCCAGAAACTCAAATCGTTTTCAATTTTCAATCAATATTAAAGTTTACTAATACCTACTTACTGTGGTTCAAATTTTATTTTGTTATTTATAGGTTACAGCACTGGCTAATCCCTTTCAAGTTCTATTTTTGAATGATTCAAAATGTAAAAATGTTTTTGAAGCTGCGCGTCCACCGGATCGGAATCGGAGCGTACGGAGCGGAAGGATTTGTTGCTTTGTATTAATTGCTATGAAACTGCGTGCACTGGATCGGCATTTCTGCGCCTGTGACCAGTATTTGTGCTGATGACGTCATCCGCAGTGAACGCATCATACGGATTCCGAGCATTTCAAGTTCTGACGTGTTTGCGACGTTAAACCGTAGGCAAAAATACTATTTCACGATGAACGACAATGTTTTAATTACTTTAGTAGAGTCATATGAATGTACCCAAAAATCTATGATATTCATTATTTATGATATTCATCAAATGTATAATATTCTCCGAAAATTAATCTACAGCAAAGTTTTTTGTATCTCGTGCTGTTGAGTCCCTCACCACGCTCAGGATTCTAACTTTGATTCACTCGCTACGCTCGTGAATCAATCATAGAATCCTTCGCTTGCTCGGGACTCAAAATCAGCACTCGAAACAAAAAACAACTTTGCTCTCTTGTTGCACAAATAACTATTGTGTTATTGTGTGCGATGCTAAGTAGGGTTATTGTGTTCCGTGAGAGTATTTTGTAGAGAGACTTATGGGAGAGTGAATTATTATTATTATAGTATCAATTTATTTTTGCTGCTAGTATCCCTGCTCGCTTATGAATTATTTCTGTAAAAATAGAAGGATGTTTGTTTGTTTGTTTTTTGTTTTTCGTGTGAGTGTGTGGCCAACTCTGGTGTCGGAGTTTTAGGACCGCCCGAAGGCCTCCGACATGGCCTTACGATCCTTATCCTTAGACACCGGTACCGACAGCTTTACGTGCCCTCCGAACTGAAGTACGGTAGCGCTCAGATGTAAATGCCACACACGGCCACCCATCCAAGTGGTGACCTGCGCAAGCGTTGCTTAACTTTGCCGATCTGTTACGAAAGACAAGCTAAGTCTCGCTATGAGCGCTACTAATAGAAGGATAAAAATACGCTATATTGATTTTTCTATAAAAAAAAACTTGGTGCAATTTAAGTGGTTGCAAAGGCCTGGCGACCATCTAAGAGCTGCGCCAACCACGCAATCAAGGAGAGTTAGACACGTCAAGTAGTTTTTTCTAAAGTCTATTAGGCACCAGCAATCCCTTTCTGCCACTGTGTTGCCGGACTCAAATAAATCTATTTAATTTTTATCATCATAATTATGCAATAGCATGTACCATATTCTCAGCTAATAAAAATATTACATTATTTCATATCTGGCTTAACTGCTTGGACTCTGACACAGTCCAAAATCCGCCAACACCTTTTAAAACTCACCAATATTTGGTCAGTCCCGTGTGCGACCAGACAATAAAAAATGCCATGTTTGCCGAAAGAAAGCGGTGACTATGATATTTCTTTCTGCGATACAACTTTCTTTGTCATAAAAGGAAATTATAGTATTGATTTTAGAGGCTTTCGAAATATTGTTCTATATGGTAATGAGAAAATTATTGTTGTCCTACAAACTTAAATAGTTGTAGTTCGTCATGATTGTTTATTAGAAGAATGTGTCCCTGTTTGAGGAATGAGATTAACAGAATGTAAAAAGAATATTCTGGATGAGTTTGAGGTTAAACTGCTACTCTTGGCCATCATTTTGCTTTTGTGCACACGCAAGCACACTTCATGATACAAAATCTTCTCATAGCTGTTTTGGATTTCTTAGGAAAATCTTGTAATGAACTTTGACCACGATAAGATTTCGAGGTCTGATGATGAAGCCGGAAGATAGGCACTGGCCTTCCATGATGGAATATCGTATCGTAGTCGTGTTTGTACTTGTGAGAAAGGCCACATAATGGACTTTGTACACGATCAGGTTTCAAGGTTATAACAAACGAATTATATATTGTAGATCACGCACGCAGGGTCCCGTACTTTTGAGGCTGGACAGGCGTATGTGGCCCTGAGTAGAGTCAAATCACTTGGTCGTCTTCAGATTGAAGATTTAAATTGTTCTAAGCTGACAGATAAAACACCATGCAATACAGACGCACTGGCGGAGATGGAGAGGATGTAGGCTCATTCGCCTACTAAAAATACGCAACTTTAGAAGGTCTCAAAACATGTCTAATAACTTACCGGTTGCCTCAATCCATTTTTAGTGACTGGTTAGAAAGAGAGTTCAGGAAACGCTAAAAAATAAGAGTCACTGTGCTGCTAATATTAACAACGCTTAGGACAAGTCTAGTTTTTTGCAATGTTACTTAACCACTTGTTTCGTGCCCAACATCAGCGTATCCAATTCTCTAAATCTATCTAAAATCAGCAACGGAATAAAACATTTCTTATTAGTCAGTAGTCTTTTGAGTGCTATGTATTTTCCAGCCTAGTCTAAACTGAATAAAATTATAGCTTTCAGGCATTTCGACTCTATAAATACGGCAATGTTATAGGTATACCTACATCTATTAAGTTTATGTAAAATTTCGCAATAATGATTAAACCATCAAGTTATAACGTAGCATACTGTTAAAATATGTTATGAAACAGTAAAATTACTTGTAGTGCGGAAAATCCGAGGTTGTGCAATACAGTACCCAGTAATATGTGCTTTGAGGAAACTAATGAATTATGTAGTTACTAAGAATTTTACTAATTGCTGCTATGTGCTCATATATGCTATACTGTTATATTAGTTACTAGAGGACGCCAGCAGCTACGCCTGCATTTTTTTTAAATTTACCCGTTTTGGCCGATCCCGTGGGAATTTTGGGAAATCCCTTCTTAGTGCGGTCCCCAAGGAACATACATGCCAAATTTTAGCTTCCTGCGCCCATTAGTTTCGGCTGTAGCGTGTCTGTCAGTCAGTCAGTAACGCAAGGATTTTATATATTAAGATTAGGTACAAAAGAAAATATTGTACCTAATGAGCTTTTTCTGGTTATACTTGGTACGGCGGTGCCGCGGTGGGCACCAACATTTCGCCAGGTGAATTCAAAGTCATTTATTTAATTTCGGTGATCAAATATGGAGATCAAAGTCAGAAAAAAATATTTTACATTCAGGCTCGGATAGGTAGTAGGATCACGACTTTCCTTTATTTGCCAAAATCTTATTAATTTGAGTCAGCCAAAACACTTGTAGAGTCCTGATGTCTGACAAGTTTATCAACGATCACCAGTAACTACAGGACACGGCGAAGCATGCTTTGCTGATTGGTTCCATTTACCTTCATTATAATATAGCTCACAAAATAAAATTTCAAACACCCTTTCAGAAGCCGTTTTACGCTGCTTTTCGACATATATTTAATCTTCGAAATCCGTGAATGATATAAATACCTATACCCTATACATAGGTACCTACAATTTTCCGTGCTACGGTAACGCCTTTTAGATGTAACCACACTTAGTACCGTGTATTCGAAATCGCCCTCGTTAGTATCGCCTGATACACAACAATAGCAGATGCAACAGCCCCATAATTACCGTCTACGGACACACCAACCGTTGAGAAATGCATTTATTGTATTCCGGACTTATGATGCCTCATTATAATGGTCTATGTGCAGATCGTGGCACGGACGCTAAGTTTCACAGATTGACCGGCCATTTTCAATATTCGAACTATAGATAGATCTGTAGATTTTAGATTCGTGTTTGACATATTTTGTATAGAGCATTTTTTTTTATGGTAATAGGCGGCAAACGAGCAGACGGATTGCCTGATGGTAAGCAATTACCGCCCCCATGGACACAAGCAACACCACAGGAGTCACAAGTGCGTTGCCACCCCTTGGGGTTGGGAAAAGGAAGAAGGGATATGGGATAGGGCCTCCGGCACTCTCACTCACCGAACGAAACGCAACAGTTTAGGTACTGTTACTTTACGTCGATTTTCTGTGAGAGGGTAGTACTTCCCCGGTCGAGCCGGCCCATTCATGCTGAAATCAGCAAGGCTCTACTACCTTGAGCTTATGTCAAAAACTGTCAAAAACGAATCTAAAATCTACAGATCTATCTATAGTTCGAATATTGAAAATGGCCCTTAGACACATAACATGTAGGCACGGGACGATTACAAAATGTAGCATCTTGTAGCAAGAGGCACAGTATGAGTACTTCCTATTCTGTAATATGGTCATTATTATCACTGTTTGAATCTTTTCTTCTGCTGGGCACAGGTCTCTTCTTATTTTGAAAAGGTTTAGACTTCACCATGCTGGCTGAAAGTTAGCAATTGAAGACGCACTTTATTTTGTAACATCGGTGGTGTGCACCGTGGGTTTGAACCGGAGACCCTATGCATAGCTACCTGTTTATCTCTCCACTGGGTTATCGCTGCCTTCTATATGAGAACCGCGTCTTTGGAAATTCGACTATCAATTCAAATTTAATCAATGATTAATTTAGAATCATCCTTATTTATTCACCATTACATCAGATCTACATAATTTCAAGACTTTGACTGTGTCTGCAGTGTGCAGGTACAGCTCCTATTTACACAAAACACTACTAAAATAGCATACCAACATTAACCAAGCTAAACATCAAAATGCAAATCTTTTATTCTTACATCTAGAACTGCAACTGCACAGCAATGACCATAGATCATTCTCACTAGTTCCACCAGCAATTAGTTCCATGGAACTAGTGAGACTTTTTTTCTCAGTAGTTCCATCGTAGTTATTAAGTCCATGGAACTACTGAGAAAAAAAAGTCTCACTAGTTCCATGGAACTAATTGCTGGTGGAACTATTGAGAATGATCCGCAGTACCTACGGTTTCTTTTGAGCTACGTTAATACGTTCATAAAGTTTATTCGGCTCTATGCCTATTAACTTAACCGCAATACACTCTGCTCAGAGCTTTTATACTTGTTTATGATCTTAACGTAAACGGTCTTGTTGCTTTTAAAACACATCACACCAAAACATTTTTTAACTATTTTAAAAGTAAAACTAAAATTAAAGTGCAAACGTGCAAAAAAAAGGTGCCAGCCTCGAATGCAACTGGGCGGGCCACGTCAGTCGTATGCACGAGGGACGTTGAGGAAAAACTCTACACTGTGGGTGCCAGGAGATAGACAACGTGACCTAGACGCCTAAGTACCACAAGAGTTGGTTTCAGATTGCATGTGCCAACAGAGTATGGTAGGAATTGAGGGAGGCCTAAAGCTGTGCGTCCACCGGATCGGAATCGGAGCGTACGGAGCGGAAGGATTTGTTGCTTTGTATTCATTTCTATGAAACTGCGTGCACTGGATCGGCATTTCTGCGCCAGAGACCGGTATTTGTGCTGATGACGTCATCCGCAGTGAACGCATCATTCGGATTCCGAGCGTTTCAAGTTCTGACGTGTTTGCGGCATTAAACTGTAGGCAAAAATACTTATTCACGATGAACGACGATGTTTTAATTACTTTAGTAGAGTCATATGAATGTACCCAAAAATCTATGATATTCATTATTTATGATATTCATCAAATGTATAATATTCTCCGAAAATTAATCTACAACAATATCCTCGTCACTATCCTCCTGCTTTAAAAATACCTAAATTGCCGATGCTGAATCCGAATGCAGTGGACGCACCCCATCGGCATTTTGTAAATGACGACGGTCCGTCCGCTCCGTACGCTCCGATTCCTATTTTTGTCTAAGCTTACCTACTCGATTCCAAATTTAATTCTTCTCTCTCCAGCCAGGAATGCGTTACAGTAGACAGTTTATTTTTCATTTATCATAAGAATAAGGAATAGAGTTGTAACAGTAGCGCCAAAGTCTTGCTTCCAGTCCTTGCTTCCAATTTATGTAAATAATAAGGTCATAATATTTATAACACCCGGCAGCCATTAACAAGTAACCAGGATAAAACTCAATTTCTGCGCACCTGGCAAATACAAAGCGTAATGACTTGAAAACAATTGAGACGAGAAGTGTTTCATTTGATATAAAAGTGGGTCAAGATTTAGGAGGAGCTTTTAACTTAATTTATGACGAAACTTATGAATGCCTACGTGGTTTTCTGTAAGAAGGTGTGTTCATTTGATGTGTTACTGGTGATAAGCATGAATTTACCTTTACGCAAGTACGCTTGTAAAGTTAAAGCAGCGATAGACAACATCAGAAACTCCAGAAACTCAAATCGTTTTCAATTTTCAATCAATATTAAAGTTTACTAATACCTACTTACTGTGGTTCAAATTTTATTTTGTTATTTATAGGTTACAGCACTGGCTAATCCCTTTCAAGTTCTATTTTTGAATGATTCAAAATGTAAAAATGTTTTTGAAGCTGCGCGTCCACCGGATCGGAATCGGAGCGTACGGAGCGGAAGGATTTGTTGCTTTGTATTAATTGCTATGAAACTGCGTGCACTGGATCGGCATTTCTGCGCCTGTGACCAGTATTTGTGCTGATGACGTCATCCGCAGTGAACGCATCATACGGATTCCGAGCATTTCAAGTTCTGACGTGTTTGCGACGTTAAACCGTAGGCAAAAATACTATTTCACGATGAACGACAATGTTTTAATTACTTTAGTAGAGTCATATGAATGTACCCAAAAATCTATGATATTCATTATTTATGATATTCATCAAATGTATAATATTCTCCGAAAATTAATCTACAGCAAAGTTTTTTGTATCTCGTGCTGTTGAGTCCCTCACCACGCTCAGGATTCTAACTTTGATTCACTCGCTACGCTCGTGAATCAATCATAGAATCCTTCGCTTGCTCGGGACTCAAAATCAGCACTCGAAACAAAAAACAACTTTGCTCTCTTGTTGCACAAATAACTATTGTGTTATTGTGTGCGATGCTAAGTAGGGTTATTGTGTTCCGTGAGAGTATTTTGTAGAGAGACTTATGGGAGAGTGAATTATTATTATTATAGTATCAATTTATTTTTGCTGCTAGTATCCCTGCTCGCTTATGAATTATTTCTGTAAAAATAGAAGGATGTTTGTTTGTTTGTTTTTTGTTTTTCGTGTGAGTGTGTGGCCAACTCTGGTGTCGGAGTTTTAGGACCGCCCGAAGGCCTCCGACATGGCCTTACGATCCTTATCCTTAGACACCGGTACCGACAGCTTTACGTGCCCTCCGAACTGAAGTACGGTAGCGCTCAGATGTAAATGCCACACACGGCCACCCATCCAAGTGGTGACCTGCGCAAGCGTTGCTTAACTTTGCCGATCTGTTACGAAAGACAAGCTAAGTCTCGCTATGAGCGCTACTAATAGAAGGATAAAAATACGCTATATTGATTTTTCTATAAAAAAAAACTTGGTGCAATTTAAGTGGTTGCAAAGGCCTGGCGACCATCTAAGAGCTGCGCCAACCACGCAATCAAGGAGAGTTAGACACGTCAAGTAGTTTTTTCTAAAGTCTATTAGGCACCAGCAATCCCTTTCTGCCACTGTGTTGCCGGACTCAAATAAATCTATTTAATTTTTATCATCATAATTATGCAATAGCATGTACCATATTCTCAGCTAATAAAAATATTACATTATTTCATATCTGGCTTAACTGCTTGGACTCTGACACAGTCCAAAATCCGCCAACACCTTTTAAAACTCACCAATATTTGGTCAGTCCCGTGTGCGACCAGACAATAAAAAATGCCATGTTTGCCGAAAGAAAGCGGTGACTATGATATTTCTTTCTGCGATACAACTTTCTTTGTCATAAAAGGAAATTATAGTATTGATTTTAGAGGCTTTCGAAATATTGTTCTATATGGTAATGAGAAAATTATTGTTGTCCTACAAACTTAAATAGTTGTAGTTCGTCATGATTGTTTATTAGAAGAATGTGTCCCTGTTTGAGGAATGAGATTAACAGAATGTAAAAAGAATATTCTGGATGAGTTTGAGGTTAAACTGCTACTCTTGGCCATCATTTTGCTTTTGTGCACACGCAAGCACACTTCATGATACAAAATCTTCTCATAGCTGTTTTGGATTTCTTAGGAAAATCTTGTAATGAACTTTGACCACGATAAGATTTCGAGGTCTGATGATGAAGCCGGAAGATAGGCACTGGCCTTCCATGATGGAATATCGTATCGTAGTCGTGTTTGTACTTGTGAGAAAGGCCACATAATGGACTTTGTACACGATCAGGTTTCAAGGTTATAACAAACGAATTATATATTGTAGATCACGCACGCAGGGTCCCGTACTTTTGAGGCTGGACAGGCGTATGTGGCCCTGAGTAGAGTCAAATCACTTGGTCGTCTTCAGATTGAAGATTTAAATTGTTCTAAGCTGACAGATAAAACACCATGCAATACAGACGCACTGGCGGAGATGGAGAGGATGTAGGCTCATTCGCCTACTAAAAATACGCAACTTTAGAAGGTCTCAAAACATGTCTAATAACTTACCGGTTGCCTCAATCCATTTTTAGTGACTGGTTAGAAAGAGAGTTCAGGAAACGCTAAAAAATAAGAGTCACTGTGCTGCTAATATTAACAACGCTTAGGACAAGTCTAGTTTTTTGCAATGTTACTTAACCACTTGTTTCGTGCCCAACATCAGCGTATCCAATTCTCTAAATCTATCTAAAATCAGCAACGGAATAAAACATTTCTTATTAGTCAGTAGTCTTTTGAGTGCTATGTATTTTCCAGCCTAGTCTAAACTGAATAAAATTATAGCTTTCAGGCATTTCGACTCTATAAATACGGCAATGTTATAGGTATACCTACATCTATTAAGTTTATGTAAAATTTCGCAATAATGATTAAACCATCAAGTTATAACGTAGCATACTGTTAAAATATGTTATGAAACAGTAAAATTACTTGTAGTGCGGAAAATCCGAGGTTGTGCAATACAGTACCCAGTAATATGTGCTTTGAGGAAACTAATGAATTATGTAGTTACTAAGAATTTTACTAATTGCTGCTATGTGCTCATATATGCTATACTGTTATATTAGTTACTAGAGGACGCCAGCAGCTACGCCTGCATTTTTTTTAAATTTACCCGTTTTGGCCGATCCCGTGGGAATTTTGGGAAATCCCTTCTTAGTGCGGTCCCCAAGGAACATACATGCCAAATTTTAGCTTCCTGCGCCCATTAGTTTCGGCTGTAGCGTGTCTGTCAGTCAGTCAGTAACGCAAGGATTTTATATATTAAGATTAGGTACAAAAGAAAATATTGTACCTAATGAGCTTTTTCTGGTTATACTTGGTACGGCGGTGCCGCGGTGGGCACCAACATTTCGCCAGGTGAATTCAAAGTCATTTATTTAATTTCGGTGATCAAATATGGAGATCAAAGTCAGAAAAAAATATTTTACATTCAGGCTCGGATAGGTAGTAGGATCACGACTTTCCTTTATTTGCCAAAATCTTATTAATTTGAGTCAGCCAAAACACTTGTAGAGTCCTGATGTCTGACAAGTTTATCAACGATCACCAGTAACTACAGGACACGGCGAAGCATGCTTTGCTGATTGGTTCCATTTACCTTCATTATAATATAGCTCACAAAATAAAATTTCAAACACCCTTTCAGAAGCCGTTTTACGCTGCTTTTCGACATATATTTAATCTTCGAAATCCGTGAATGATATAAATACCTATACCCTATACATAGGTACCTACAATTTTCCGTGCTACGGTAACGCCTTTTAGATGTAACCACACTTAGTACCGTGTATTCGAAATCGCCCTCGTTAGTATCGCCTGATACACAACAATAGCAGATGCAACAGCCCCATAATTACCGTCTACGGACACACCAACCGTTGAGAAATGCATTTATTGTATTCCGGACTTATGATGCCTCATTATAATGGTCTATGTGCAGATCGTGGCACGGACGCTAAGTTTCACAGATTGACCGGCCATTTTCAATATTCGAACTATAGATAGATCTGTAGATTTTAGATTCGTGTTTGACATATTTTGTATAGAGCATTTTTTTTTATGGTAATAGGCGGCAAACGAGCAGACGGATTGCCTGATGGTAAGCAATTACCGCCCCCATGGACACAAGCAACACCACAGGAGTCACAAGTGCGTTGCCACCCCTTGGGGTTGGGAAAAGGAAGAAGGGATATGGGATAGGGCCTCCGGCACTCTCACTCACCGAACGAAACGCAACAGTTTAGGTACTGTTACTTTACGTCGATTTTCTGTGAGAGGGTAGTACTTCCCCGGTCGAGCCGGCCCATTCATGCTGAAATCAGCAAGGCTCTACTACCTTGAGCTTATGTCAAAAACTGTCAAAAACGAATCTAAAATCTACAGATCTATCTATAGTTCGAATATTGAAAATGGCCGTTAGACACATAACATGTAGGCACGGGACGATTACAAAATGTAGCATCTTGTAGCAAGAGGCACAGTATGAGTACTTCCTATTCTGTAATATGGTCATTATTATCACTGTTTGAATCTTTTCTTCTGCTGGGCACAGGTCTCTTCTTATTTTGAAAAGGTTTAGACTTCACCATGCTGGCTGAAAGTTAGCAATTGAAGACGCACTTTATTTTGTAACATCGGTGGTGTGCACCGTGGGTTTGAACCGGAGACCCTATGCATAGCTACCTGTTTATCTCTCCACTGGGTTATCGCTGCCTTCTATATGAGAACCGCGTCTTTGGAAATTCGACTATCAATTCAAATTTAATCAATGATTAATTTAGAATCATCCTTATTTATTCACCATTACATCAGATCTACATAATTTCAAGACTTTGACTGTGTCTGCAGTGTGCAGGTACAGCTCCTATTTACACAAAACACTACTAAAATAGCATACCAACATTAACCAAGCTAAACATCAAAATGCAAATCTTTTATTCTTACATCTAGAACTGCAACTGCACAGCAATGACCATAGATCATTCTCACTAGTTCCACCAGCAATTAGTTCCATGGAACTAGTGAGACTTTTTTTCTCAGTAGTTCCATCGTAGTTATTAAGTCCATGGAACTACTGAGAAAAAAAAGTCTCACTAGTTCCATGGAACTAATTGCTGGTGGAACTAGTGAGAATGATCCGCAGTACCTACGGTTTCTTTTCAGCTACGTAAATACGTTCATAAAGTTTATTCGGCTCTATGCATATAAACTAAGCCGCAATACATTCTGCTCAGAGCTTTTATACTTGTTTATGATCTAGACGTAAACGGTCTTGTTGCTTTTAAAACACATCACACCAAAACATTTTTTAAACTATTTTAATGAAAAGTAAAACTAAAGTTAAAGACGCCCGAAAACAGGCTGCCAGCCTCGAATGCAACTGGGCGGGCCACGTCAGTCGTATGAACGAGGGACGTTGAGGAAAAACCAGTGGCGTAGCGTGGGGGGGCCGGGGGGGCCATGGCCCCGGGCGGCACGTTTAAGGGCGCGGCAAAAGACGCCGCGAAAAAAAAAAATTTAAAGACAGTAGGAGCGTGCGGCGGCGGCGTGTGCGCAGTAGAAAGAACAACAATCGAAAACAATATCATCATGATTTTCATTACGTGAAGACTTACTTGTGCCCCGTTTATTAATTCTTGAATAGGTTGCAATATTCCGGTGATCTGCGAGTCTGTTATGAGTAATTAATAAATCCATATATCAGGGCCGAGCCGCCCCTGTGTGCGATGTGTGCCGCCCCTATTGCCATGGCGTAACTGGCGCACACAGGCGCGCCGCCAGGTCAATAGAAGCGATGCGTGCCATATAAAATAATACAACATAATCTTTATAGTTGAATAGGGAAGAAAGTAGGTACAGGTTTCCAAAGACAATAGTCACACCTGCGGTTTAAATATAAGCTATTTGAACCTTGACTCCAATATTTATGATATTTGCGTTAAAATCAAAGCCGATTATTTCACATACTACAAACGCCTTCTGCTAATTTTTGGACGCAACAGCCCAATTCCCGGCAGCTTCGTTATTCCCGGTAAAGGACGTGGTGGCCGGTACGGCTGTGCATGTGTTTTGCAAGACTATCGGGCTACGGCAGGCTAACAAAATCAATTATGTTCGTCGTAAGACGCAAGGTATACTATAATACCTTGCTTCTTACGACGAACATAATCTACGCCAAAAGAACACCTCGCCGAGCTCAAGATAGAATTAAGTCACATAACGTGGCACATACTGCGGTTATCAGAAGTCCGATGACAGAGCGAGGACATGGTAACTCTAGAATCAGGTGACTTCTGCTACCATCGAGAAGGCGACCTACTCTTGGGATGGCGTCGGTTTCCTGGTCAGGAGGAACAGTTTGTGGAACTCGGTAGTGTGTTGAAACGGGTAGCGTACCTCGTACTTAAACTCACCAATAGGCGGTCTAAAGGTGATGATTCAAGTATATGCACGCAACTCAACTCACCCTTACGAGATAGCTGAGGCCATGTACCAGGACACTGATAAGGCAGGATAGACCACGACAACATAAGGCAGACCTAGTAAGACCAAAGCTCAGTACTTCAACGCGAAAGTGGAAGTACAAGAACGCGGCGAAACGAAAATCGGAGGTCACGGCGTGGGACACGAGAATCATATGGCCGAATGCTAGTTAACTACCTCGTAGCAGAGAGCCTTTTTCTAATGAACTCCTTTTGTAAGAAGAAGCCTCACAGGCAGTGGACGTCAACACGCCAGTGGTGGCCAAACCGCGATAATGTGACAAGCACGGCGAAAGACTACATAAAGACGGACCGAAACCACATATTTAAAGACGGTGATCAATACTATAAACACCTGAAGCGATGACCGACGAGTACGAGGCTCTCTTTATATAAACCTCAGAACTGAAAGGGCTCAGTCAATGAAGCCTACTCTCAGACTTACATTGCTCCTCCCACCGAAAGCATTAAGCAGAAAACGGCCACAGTGGTCACGGTACAAGGAGATTCGTCTCGAGAGATCTGCTCCGCATAGAGAAAAAAACAAGTAGTCTAAACTGCCAGCCGAGACTCTCGAACTGATGAGGAAAAGATGATGTCGACTGTCTTCGCCGGAAGGACAGGCCGTAAAACGACAAATACGAAATCTTACGCAACGAGACCTACGACGCATTAACACTCGGGCCATCGAGTCTGCGATCGAGAAAACCCTGGGGATCATAAGTCCTCGCTCTGCAGTTGAGGCGACACAATCAAACGACACTACAATCGCGGATGGCCGCATCGTGAACTGAAAGTTCGAGATTCTCGAAGACATTGAAAGGTTTTATCGACACTTGTTTACCTCGCGGGCAGACCGACTAGCACAGTGCCCTACTGACGCACCACTACACCGAAGCCGTCCCCAATGTCGAACAGAGTGAGGTGTGGTCGGCTCTTAAAAACAACAAAGCATCTAGTGATGATGGAAATTCATCGACATTTAACTTATTAAAATCCTTTAAGCCGTCCAGGCCTAGCCTAAGCTATACATATATTGCAGCAGAGAAACGGCCGCCGCGCTGCCGTGCGCGACCCATTAACACCGCTGAGAGCTGCCACATTTTGCCGTAAAATTATTATACCGTATGCTATATGATATTCGAGCAAGTGAGACGAAGCAAATGACAACATTTCTATTTTAATCCTTTAAGCCGTTCAAAATGTAAAGCCAAACTAAAGGACATACTAATAAACATACAAACATACCAAAACCCGAAAAACGTTACACTTTTGCAGAAACATTAGGGTAAAAAGGGGCGGCAAATTGCCGAATGGCCCAGGGCGGCAGAAACCCACGCTACGCCACTGGGAAAAACTCTACACTGTGGCTGCCAGAAGATAGACAACGTGACCTAGACGCCTAAGTAGGTACCACAAGAGATGGTTTCAGATTGCATGTGCCAACAGAGTATGGTAGGAATTGAGGGAGGCCTTTACTCAGCAGTACGATAATATAGGCTCAGTATGCTATTAAAAAAACATTTTTACATTTTGAATGATTCAAAAATAGAACTTGAAAGGGATTTTATAGCCAGTGCTAACCTATAAATAACAAAATAAAATTTGAACAACAGTAAGGAGGTATTAAGTAAACTTTAAAATTGATTGAAAACGATTTCAGTTTCTAGAGTTTCTGATGTTGTCTATCGCTGCTTTTACTTTACGAGCATACTTGCGTAAAGTTAAATTTAAGCTTATCACCAGTAACACATCAAATGAACACACCTTCTTACAGAAAACCACGTAAATTAAGTTAAAAGCTCCTCTTAAATCTTGACCCACTTTTATATCAAATGAAACACTTCTCGTCTCAATTGTTTTACAAGTCATTACGCTTTGTATTTGCCAGGTGGGCAGAAATTGAGTTTTATCCTGGTTACCAGGTTTACATTATGGCTGCCAGGTGTTATAAATATTATGACCTTATCTTAATATATAAAATCCTTGCGTTACTGACTGACTGACAGACACGCTACAGCCGAAACTACTGGTCGTAAGAAGATGAAATTTAGCATGTATGTTCCTTGAGCACCGTAGGGGTGCACTAAGACGGGATTACCCGAAATTCCCACGGGATCGGGCAAAACGGGAAATTCGAAAATATGTGCGTGCAAAGCCGCTGGCGTCGACTAGTTATTTACATAAATCGGAAGCAAGGACTGGAAGAAAGATTTTGGCGCTACTGTTACAACTCTATTCTTTATTCTTATGATAAATGAAAAATAAACTGTCTATCTGTAACGCATTCCTGGCTAAAAGGCTGAAGAGAATAGGATTAAATTTGGAATCGACTAAGCTTAGACAAAAATATTCAAGTTGTTATTTTTGTTGAATGGACCGGCTTGACCGGGGAAGTACTACCCTCTCACAGAAAATCGATGTAAAGTAGGTAACAGTACCTAAACTGTTGCGTTTCGTTCGGTGAGTGAGAGTGCCGGAGGCCCTATCCCTTATTCGTTCTCCCTCATTCCACTCCTTATCCTATCCATTTTTCCAACTCCGAAGGGGCGGCAAAGCATTTGTGACTCCTGTGGTGTTGCTTGTGTCCATGGGCGGCGGTAATTGCTTACCATCAGGCGATCCGTCTGCTCGTTTGCAGACTATAACTTCTTCATTCTTAGATATTACTTACCACAGCAAATCAAATTTCATGTACAGTTACATTAAGAAATGTAAATTACAGGTACTAACAAATTAAGCAACAGAAGATCTAAAAAAAAATAAGTGAAGTATTCTGTATTGTGCACTTATTTTTCTACAAAGCACCACTCTATCGGGCGAGATAACCAACTTGGCCGTGGAAGCCGTACCTACCTAACATTAAAAAATGGTCAATAGAATGCATCAGCCGACAATAATCTCATCATTACACTATCCACCATTTTGAATTCCTCCTGACTTGGGGAAAACAGAAACAAATATAAGAAAGCGTGCACATATTTGGGCAACAGTATCACAACACGGGATATTTCGTAACCCAGCCTCGAAGCCGCGACCTCGGAAATACACGTTACTCATCCATTGCCAATACGTAAGACAATTACAGGACGTCGTTGTGACAAAGATGGGTGACACTCGCGTTATGTAAGTGAGTGCAGTGTTGTAATAGAGTGGTTACAAAGGTCCGCTTGTTCGACTATTAGAGAGCCATATCCATGCTGGCTGTCTGTAGTAGCCTGTCACTCTGTCTGTTTGGTGGAAATTTTACTATACGACATAAAATACACAATTAGCATAAAGATAACTAAAGATAAAGACTCGGTGTCAAACGTACATTACAAGTTTTTTTATTAATGGTTCATTGTAGCTCCCTCTCAAAAAGAATCTGTCGCCAATCCTTATGATATCAGCCTCATAATTCTAAATAGGTATGTACCTATGTTAAAAAGGTAAAACAACTTTTATAGATAACTTTCTGCTTTCTTTATTTCCCGACTGCACACGTATGAATAGGTTTTCTTTTTTTTTATTTGACTGCTCTTTAGCGACCTCTTCGACACAATTAAACGACCCCTTCGACGTTTAGCAGCACATCAGGTGTTGTGGGTTCAATTTCCACTTGTACCAACACTTTGTGTGATCCACTCATTGTTGTTTCGAGCCTGGGTCACAGATTACTAAATAGTTACTTCGTAACCTGGGTGTTCTTTTTGTGTCCGTTCTTTGAAT
This sequence comes from Euclidia mi, assembly GCA_944739405.2. NCBI lineage: Eukaryota > Metazoa > Arthropoda > Insecta > Lepidoptera > Erebidae > Euclidia > Euclidia mi. Next base: position 2,981,066 of record OX123204.2, read on the forward strand.
GTTTGTAAATTAGTATGTACAGGATTCAGGGCTCGGATACCGGTAAAATTTTCATACCGTTATTATGTACTTGCCGCAAAACCTTTACATATGGTTTCGTTCGCATAAACCGGTTTTTTTAAACCGATATTTGGAACAGTATTTACATAAAGGCTTTTTCGGATTAAACGGTTTAGAGCAATAAAAACCGGTTAATACGGACGCACCATAAAGAAACGCGGAGCGCTGTTATGATTTTATTCAGTAGTAGGTAAGAATTTTTTGTTTGGCAACGTGTTTACATGCCGTTCGTCGAATAAACCGGTTAATTTAGGTTAAAATAAAGTTCAAACACGTTCACGTTCTTAAGAAAAGTTCGGAGGAAAACCGGTTTTAACCGGTATTTTTTAAACCGGTTCCGAGCCTTGACAGGGTTTACTTCTAGTGCGTATGGCCATACTTTACTATTGTCCAGAATTTATCTACCTTTTAGATATAAAGTATTACCAAATGATATTTATAGATATAGAAATATAGTGTTGATATCATGTTACGTTATCTATGGATCACTTTAAATGGACTAGATTTATCTATGCCTCTTAATGTATAGATCGCCATTTTAAAATTCAAATCACGATCGTTGGAATCGAAACTAGGTCTGCACGCTGACCAAAATATTGAATAGATGGTTCTTGGAAAGCACAACAACGTATTTATTATATACGGATTCCTAAGTACCTATAACTTAGAAACTGTCTATTTTCTTCGAAACCTAGGGTTGCCATATCCGTTAAAGGTACTCCAAAGGTACATCCATTTATTGCTGAGAATTATCTGAAGCCATTGAGAATAACAGTATCTTTATAATGCGTCTTACACCCTGGATAAAAAAACGTCATCACATTTACTCTCACTCGCCAAGATTGGCAGCAATCTGACTGATTGACAGACAAGCTACAGCCAAAATTAACAGGCGCAGGAAGCTGAAATTTGGCATGTATGTTCCTTGAGGATCGTAGGGGTGCACTAAGAAGGGATTGCCCGAAATTCCCACAGGAACGGGCAGAAACAGTTAAATTTATAAAAATGTGCCGGCGTAGATGTGGGCTTCCTACTCTCTAGTACTTCTAGTTATTTATATGTAAGATTTTATAGTTATACGAAGTGAGGTTTCATCGTGTCCTCTTATTTTTTCTAGGGAAATTAATTGCATAAATCTAGCAACCCTGTTTAAAACTGCCTTTTAACTAGATAATGCGAGCCTTGAAAACGGTTTCTGTAAGCAGCCAGATAAGTTCTTGGAACGAGGCTCTGATTTTCCTGTTTTGTAGAATTTGAGGTTCTTAATTTTAATAAACGTCTAAAAAAATAATAATATTTTAATATGCAAATATTTCTAGATAGCTAGTTTTAGCTATAGCATGGCCTTTTGACATTTATGATAATAACAGGTAGTTGTACTTCAGCCAATATTTCGATTTGCTGGATTCTATTATATTTATTGATAAATAATTTATCATCAGAACCATTAGATTTGTCTAACGTATTCGATTTTTCTATTGCAATAATGCGCGCTGGCAGAATTATTTTTGGAGGGCAGTGGAACACAAAACGGCAGGCAGAAATTCAGAGAGGTCAATGTTGTGTGGAACTGTCAGAGGGTCAAGATGGTACACCTCTTTCCCAGCGCCCATGATTGCAATAGTTGTTCGTTTGGTAAGCAATTAGATTAAATTTTCAGTCAAATCAGGTTAGTCTAGAGTGCGAGCCATGGACGCCAAGGCTCTTGGATGCAACCAGAATGACGCTAGACCGTTGATGATGATGACGATGATAAATATTTTCATACTGATATCAGAAGCTCGCAGTGCCTGATGATATCCTGATAGTATCCCCAATCTGATGTAGGTATAGTTCAGCATGTTAAATTAAAATTAAATGAATTTATGCCTATCAATTCATTTTTTTTTATTAATATTATATTCTACTACATTCACACAACACCATCTAGTCCCAAACTAAGCAGAGCTTGTACTATGGATAAACATACGTATATACTTTTTTTTGTAAATACATACATATTATACATAGAAATGTTTAAATGTTTTGCACAACACATACCTAGCTATACGTAGATACGAGGGTTTACCATTCTAAATGTGGGGGATGTTTTTGAAAGCATAACAATGAAAAAGTTTTATTTCCCGTCTGCAAAAAGTTTATTGTTTTCGCACAATATCTCAAAGTTTTAAAAATAATCATATTATTTTTAGACCAGCTGCGAATAAGTAACAAAGAGAAAACTTTTTTTGTAAGGAATCTAAAATAGGAACTGTTATTCACCATTTTGGATATGTTAATTCGAAATTCGAACAAAGCTTCTTAACAACGATTCAATGCCATCTGTGGAAAATGTTGTAAGTAAACACCGTTGTTTACTTGTAAGCATGGCCGTAGCTATGGGGGGGGGCATTATGGGGCAATGCCCTACCTTGAAATCACAATGCCCTACCTTAAAAATACCAAAATTTTGAAGAACGTGCTTCGGAACAGATTAATTTCAATATTTTTTTGTACTTCCGCCCTACCTATAACCAATGCTGCCCTACCTTAAATTCGACTCTAGCTACATCCCTGCTTGTAAGGCAAAGGAAATCGTGTGCACGGCTACAAATACAATAACCTTGCAGGTTTGAATAGGTACGTAATAATAAATTGAGTACCTACCTATACGCATTTCCTGAATAAGAAGGAAAGTGAAAAAGGAATGACTATGATCACCCACATGTGAAAATTGCCTTAAACTATGCGATTTAGTTATGTCACTAGGTCACATTGTTAATAGGCTAGTTGACAAAAAAAAAATTATAAGTCCGTCCTTTAGATTATTCAAAAATTGTAAATTAAACCAAAAATGACCAAGATATAGCTCATTAAAGTTACGTATAACGTCACGCCGTGCTGCATTTTTTAGCACTAGATGACGTCACATGTAACTTTAATGGGCTATATCTTTGTTATTTTTTATTTAATCGAAAAAAGAAAAAATACGTGTTCAATATTTTTTTATAATCTAAAATACGGACTAAATAAAATGTAATTATTTTGACCCTCGAAACTACCCTATTATCGCTTACATAACTGTAAAAAAAAACCGAGAGTAAATCTGCATGTCCGAAAGTTCACACGATGTTGCCAAATTATACCTACAAGAAAAACGACGGCGAAATTATCAATCATCAATATCTTATCCTCAAAACATTCTGCAATATGCATGCTGTAACCAAATTGCATCCTATGACACCAAAACAAGAGCTACATCCTCGTATGACAATGTCTTGTTACACAACGATGCCATCTGCATGAACTTTCTACAGTCCAATGACTCATGCTGCCATAATAGTTTATTTATAATCTGTGGACGAGTATACCACCTCCATGCACAACCGGCTTAATACTTGTTATGATAATTTTGACCGAATATTTAGATGTTTGTTATGCTGATTGAATGCGGGTACTATATTCTGAAAGATATTTACTATTTCCACGTGACGTTTTTGTGCAGATTTTACACATTCTGATTGCAGGTGAAACTCGGATACATCGACTCGTTTCTAACCTAATTGTTATTGCTGGGTTGAAATGGTGTCCCTAGCAGAAATCTTTAATGTATTCTATTCAAATATGCACTGCTTAATGCTACTGCTACACCTACGTTAGCGTTAGCATTGTTAGCATTAACGGCGATGGCAAACTACGCGTTAGTTAACGCGTTAAAAATTTGCGTTGACTATTAGTAATATTGTCCGTGTGGTGACGGATTAAGAATACAGAATGTCACCACCCCATATCATCGCATGGGTGTCGTAAGAGCCGACAGAGAGAGCATATTATGCAGAGAACAGTATTGTAAGAGAAGGAAAACTTGATACAAACCCTATACCAACCCGTTTGGCCTGCGTGGTATAGTAGGCCAATTCCTCCTTTCAAAGGAGAGGCCTAGTCCAGCAGTGGACTGTTAAGGGCTGGTGATGTTTAGTAATTGAAAGCGTTAAAACGTTGGCCACATCTACGTAGCGCCTAAATTAACGCGTTAAGACGCAGGTGTAGCAGGAGCATAAGACGGATTCATTATTCCACGTATCGAGCACTGCCTTATATCAGGCTTTCAATGCTTGGGTTGCTCAGATCGTTGTCCAACCTCAAATTGCGCCAATATGCCGATGATGAACGATCAATTCATTGATCTTCTCTAAGCACTGCACATAACTCTGTTGGCATAATACATATTATACATAAAAACACCCAGACCAAGACAAACATCCATGTTCATACACACAAATGTTTGACTTGAGCGGGAATCGAACCCGCGACCATCGATCGGCGTAGCAGTCGCTTACACTCCCGCTGCGCCAATCGTTCGTCGAACTAATACATGTGTATCATTGTATCATTCAGCCAAATTGTGTATCATTCAGCCAAATTTAGGAAGCATAGCACTAGCAGCTGCATTTATTTTGACTTTATTATATTTTATAGATCTCCTTCTAAAGCAGCACCTTTAGCCTACTTGTGTGGAATATATTCAGTATGTTTTTCATAATAATAGCACAGTCTAATAATCCATATGTCTTTATACTGTGATAAATAGGTACCCAATTCTGTTTCTATGCCGCTACTGAGAATTTCTTCACTGTAATGAACAAGAAAGCGATGTTTTAATACATTGAACTGAAGATCCGTTGAAGATCGAGAGTCGTTGTTTCTTTTTCAATGCAATCAACATTTGTTGATTTACGAACATATTCTGTAATAATTACTGAACCGTATTAAAGAGAACAATCATAAATAATAACAAACAAACGTTGCGTGACTTCCGCCAAAAACAATAAGAATTAGAAGTCTCCTGGTACGAATTCGTTGCAATACTTGCACGAGAGCTCTTCACGAAACTTTAAGACTAAATCTTTTACATATCACAAAATATATGAGTCTTTTTTTTTGTTTTGTTTTGGATACCCAGTTGTGCGCTTTCCCTCAACACACGAAATGTAGAGCGGTTACTCTAAAGGCGTTCGGGCTTTCTCAGTAAAACCACCATGGTATTCAAGTTAGGCCCATTGTCAATAGAGACTTCACAGGGACTACATTAGTATGACAAACCCCTGACAAGATGTGTATGGCCTCGTGCCACCAACTCAGGAAATTACATTATCTTCCTGATAAGTTAATGGGGATAGAAATGGGGCAAAGCCAAGGGAAGGTCTATGATCAGCAGTGTCAATCTTTAGGCAAGAGTGGTGAAATTAAAATTAGAGCATTTGTTTAAGATATTCAGGATATATGTCAAGTAATCCAACTGGAACTTATCAGACTGATTAACCTGGCCCTAAATCTGGTAGTACTCATCTAAAATGATTTATAGACAGAAGCATGTTGCCCGCTCTACATTGACGAGATCAAAGTAAGGTAATTTCCTGGCATTCGCTTGGCCGTGTCGTGTTTAGCCGGTCAGTCTAATCTAGCGTACCTACTCACACAGATTACATGATTCTGTGCGTACTCACTACCTAATAATTATATTTTCAATTTGTTACACGTAAAATGTGTTACTAAATATAGCGCATACCCAAATATAAGCATATCTTATTGGTTTATCTTTGCGCAAAGATTTTATTCTGACTTTTTCGGTTACTTGATTTGCATAACCTTCAAATATGGAAAGATTTTGACGTCGCCTTTTTTTCGTAATTGTTACGATTTCTCGCTCTAACTAGGTTTCGTCTAATTTTCTCTTGATTGCCATATATAAGTCTCCTTTTCATATTATTTGGCCCAGTGAACTTTAACAAGCCACGTAACAATATAATACATGGATGCTTGGAGTTTAGATAATAGGTACGTGGGACACTCAGAAAGTACTTAATGCGACACTAAAAGAACATGTTCTATAAGTAAATATACTTTTTATTACATCTTTTCAAAGTACTCTCCACCAGCCTCTATACAAAGTTTCATGCGTCTGAACCAGTTTCTGAAACACTAGTTCCAGTCCGCCGCAGACACCTCAATTACAGCCTGCTCGAACGCTGAGAGCGCATCATCCGGCGAAGAGAATTGTATCCCTTTGAGCTGGTTTTTATTTTTGGGAAAAAGAAGAAGTCACACGGTGCTAGGTCAGGGCTGTAAGGACCCAGGTAAGAGTGACCCAGGAGTTTGACCGGTGTGCTGTTTAGGAAGTCCCTCGTTTTGATTGCGGTGTGGGCGGGCGCATTATCATGGTGGAGCAGTAGCCCACGGAGCCCTGTGCTTGTTGCTCATAACAGAGAAAACTTCGGCCAATCATTTGATAGTAGGTATACCATTCGGCGTTAATGCTTCTTTGGTTTTGTGAAGGAATTGACACCAAGTATAGTATTGAAAAAGCTCGCGATCAAAATCTTCCCCCCGTTTCTACGTCGCTTTACTTTGGTAGGCGTTGATTCGTTTTGAAACACCCAAACGGTCGACTGGCTCTTTGTTCCTGGATCGTATTGATAAATCCAGGATTCATCACCTGTAACGATGTCGTAAACACGCCGAGACGAGCCTGCTTCAAATTTGTCTATCATATCATGGCACCATTCCACCCTTGCCTGCTTCTGAACATCGGTGAGGTTGTGCGGCACTCAGCGTGAAACTATCCTAAGCACCCGTTGATGCACGGGTGAATCTGCAGTATATGCTAAATCACTTGGTATGTAACTCGTCTATTGTCTTGGATCAAATTTTTTACTGCTAGCACGTTTTCTTCCGTAACAGCCGTCAAAGGGCGACCACTTCTTTCTTCATCCCCCAAAGTTAGTCGACCGCGCTTAAATTCATTATACCAACGATACACGGTTGCCTTAGAAGGGGCTTCATCCATGAATGCCATTTGAAGTCTATCAATCGTACGATTCGTCCGGTTTCAGGCGACACTTAAAATCGTAAAAAATCATAAAGCGAAAATGTTCTCGACGCAAATCCATTTTTCAATGAGACACGGTAATTTTATTAAGCTCGCAAAAAATGTGGAGGGAAGTTTTGAATTTAGAACGACCTATTTTTACTTATAAGTAATCATATTTCTTTAACTGGCCAGTCTCACATAGGTACACAAATATTTTTCGCAATGCTTTCTGAGTGACCTGGTATATAGGCACTTTATATGTTGGTATTTTGAGAATTAGTGCTAAGTACGGCATAGTGTGGCCTTTTTATTGTTATACAAAACTGCAAAACATTAATTTGTCGAAATAAAACCATTAAAACAAGCAATTGTGTGAAACATAAATAAAAACACTCGCAGAGCATTTAAAATTCATGTCAAACGGTATCATTACCATTGCCTCACACGTTGTTTGTTTCACTTTTATTTTTGATTTGTACACGTTCTGAAACGAGAAAACGTTTCGTTTGTAATTACCGCATGACATCTGTTTACATGCCCCGTTCTAATTGAAAGATAAATGTATTATGACCAAATTATGACGGACTCATTAAATTAGCGCGATACAATTTCGCTTACCGCTAGTCATGCAAGCCTAGATTGATTATACTAGTCAATTATTAGGTAGGTACCTAATTTCAACGAAAAAATCTACATCATTTTAAGGCAATAAAAGAAATCAAGTGTTTCGTTATTGCTTTGAAGATTAGGTAGGTAATGCTGACGTGAGTGCACATGAAACTTGAACATAGCTAGTTTTAACTATAAATGTGATTGCTTGCTTGAAATCTGGCCCTAGTTACAAAATTCTCAAAACAAAGGAGATGACAATACTTATTCCAATTAATAATGTACAAACAGAACAATAATATACTTATCGATATTTTCTCTCTTTTTCAGGTACACTGCTAACTACAGTAAAATGCCAGTACCTAGACCACCACCCGGGTAGGTACGCATCAATTCTGCACACCGTCTAGTGCTACCACTATCTTAATCAAACAGCTATATCTATTCATTTCCTTCCAGTGAGCTTCGTGCAGCGGTCAGGTGAATGGCTGAATCCTCACACGCATAGAAACCCACCATGGCATCAGTTTTCTTCGCCCAGAAAAAGATCGCCAGAAGTTATACAGAGTCCTTACTATGCCAGCAACCAATATGATCCAACAATAAATCAACCTAATCACAATTTTCAACGACGACAAATCCAAGACTTCAACGGACCACAAAACCAGAATTATCAAGATTCTCAAATTCAGAACTTCCAAGGGCAACAATTTCAAAACTACGAAGGACAACAAAATCAGCATTTTCAAGGGCCACAGGGCCAACACTTTCAAGGGCCTCAAGGTCAACATTTTCAAGGGCCACAATATTACGATGGCCGATCATCCCTCTTCGGCCGTCCAGACTCAGAAGCACCAAATGACCCAAGATTACTCTCCGAGTCTGCATTTACTAAAATATCAGAAACGCTAGGCGCGATTAATACCGTAGGACATTACTTAGTCGATATGGTTAGTGATTCGAAAGAGAAAGATGAAACGGATCCGAAACTACAACAAATACCTCAAGCCCTTTATACAATAAGTAAAAACGTTCTCGGTCGTAATGTGACAGATAAAATCGCTCCTATTGTCAAAAAGGCACTTCCAAATGTATTGCCTAATGCTCCAATAACTAAAATTGCTACGGCTGACAGAGTAGATGACGATGCCAAGTTCTGTACTACTCCTGAAGGCGAAGAAGGTATTTGCGAAGACTTGAGTAACTGTCCGCAATTGTTGCTGAACTTAGTAAATCTTCGGGAATCGTTATGCTTTAAAGACTTGTTCGTCCCAGGGGTATGTTGCCCTAGAGATGCTATAGTAACTACAGAAAAGCCTGTCGTTGCTACGACCAGCAAACCCACGTACTTAGTGCCTGTGACTACACAAAAACCAAAGCCTGCTACGACGAAGAAACCTTCAGCCGTATTAGTGTTGACTACTAAGAAACCAAAGCCTGCGACCACTAGCAAGAGGCCTACGACGACTAAAACAACTAAGAGACCTCAAACAACCACCGTGACCACACCGAGAACCACATCATTCTATACGGTGACACCACCTGTTATCACAAATTTCTCTAATATTGTTGATATTGAAGGTAAGAATGTGATTTTATATTGCCTCAGAATAAGAATCCTGACCAACTTTTAAGTTTTAAGACCCCATTTGATATCCATCGGTTCATTTCGAATCTAGCAATAAACAGTTACAGCCTGATAAATTCTGCTCCTATTGAGGATTTGCCTACAGAAAAACTCACTGGAGTTTTTGCCGCCATCTTCCTTTTTATTTTTGTGGTAATAGGCGGCAAACGAGCAGACGGATTGCCTGATGGCAAGCAATTACCGCCGCCCATGGACACAAGCAACTAGTGATGGGTAGCACACTCTTTCAAAATGAGTATCGTGCGAGTCACTCTTTTTCCGAAGTGTGCTAGCACACTGTGGTAGCACGAATCAGGCGAGGCCGCGAGGTGTTGGTGGCACAGTGAGTGTGTGAGTACACATAGTGTGCCGCACTCGGGCGACATCGCACCGTGTGTCGTGAGTGACACGGCACACATTGGCACACTCACAGAACACGGCACATTTTTACGTTATTCGCCGACTCACCGCTTGATAAGACCTACTTGAAATGAGTAACTTACTATAATGAGATTTGTAATATTCATATAATAACTTGAGTATATAGTAAATATACTTAAGTTTTTTTCTGCATCTCATTTATCAAAGCACAAAAGTAATAAATAACTCAAGCAACATCGAGTGTGCCCCAAGTGTGCTGTGTGCTAGCACGTCAAAATAAAAAGAGGGAGTAACGCACCTCACCGAAGTGAGTCAATACAAGTGTGCTAGCACATGTGCTGAGTACCCAACACTACAAGCAACACCACAGGAGTCACAAGTGCGTTGCCGCCCCTTGGGGTTGAGAAAAGGGATAGGATGAGGAGTGGGATCAGGGAGAAGGGATAGGGGATAGGGCCTCCGGAACTCTCACTCACCGAACGAAACGCAACAGCTTAGGTACTGTTACTTTAAGTCAATTTTCTGTGAGAGGGTAGTACTTCCCGGTCGAGCCGGCCCATTCATGCTGAAATCAGCAAGGCTCTACTACCTTGAAAAAAATGAAATGGGTCGTTCTAAGAGGCTGGCGATATAGTTTAACGTCGTGTTCTAATTCTAAACCTAATGCTCTCTTTCATAACTCCAGATTGTGGCCAAAGAGAAGATGAAGGAGGTCGAATCGTGGGTGGTACAGAATCCAAGCCAGGAGCGTGGCCTTGGATGGCGGCGATATACCTGCATGGCAGTAAGAGGAGGGAGTTCTGGTGCGGCGGGACACTCGTCGGGAAGCGGCACGTGCTCACTGCCGCTCATTGTACGAGGGACTCCAAGCAACGACCGTATGTATTATAATCTATACTAGTAATATGCTTGCTTGATACGTCGCACACCTTAAGCACTTAGCTAAAGATTTAGAGGCACTGTTCATGTGCGAAGTATGGACTAAGAACTTATTATGAGTCTACAGATAATGCATCAAAATTTATAATGTATCAGTAATGTGGTGCAGCGGAATCGTCGATCCCTCTCTACTTTTCCAAGAAATTTTAATAACAACCATTGTACTTTGTGGTTACACACATCTTGGCTAAAAATCTGTGAACAAAGTCAAAATCCTTTTATTCATTTGGGTCACAATGTGACGCTTATGAACGTCAAAATAATAAATTTATGCAATAATTACAAAGACATTTACATTTACTGCCGCGTTCGCACACAACGTTCACGACAACCTTGTATAGGCAGATATGGGCCGGCTATTTTCATTCACCCAATGTTTGTCAATTACTCTCAAGGTGGTAGGCATTCCCACAGTTAAGAATGTACGCCTCCACCAGAATCACTACTGACTTGTATTGTAATTAATTGTCAATTCAAACGATGATTCCAGGTTCCCAGCGCGGCAGTTCAGCGTGCGCCTCGGTGACGTAGACCTAGCTCGTGACGACGAGCCCTCACGACCAGTCACCCTGAGGGTCACGGCAGTACGGGCGCACGAGGACTTCTCAAGAGTTGGCTTCTATAACGACATCGCCTTACTGGTGCTGTCTGGTAAGACCCATCACGTCTGCCTAACCCGAAAGGGTACGTCAGACGTGTATCAGATCCAAATTTCGTTTCAAAGTTTCTTCTCCTACGCTACGTCCGATTTCAGACTATATTCTGCTACTGAGATTTTCACTATGATGAAAAAGGTCTACTCTCGCAGTTGAGCTAAAACCAGCAACGCTAAAGCTCATAATGCGAGTAACAATTTAAGGTACGAGAAGACCACTGAAGCCTAAAGTAGGCAAAGGCTGTTCAGCTTAGTGGAAATTGAAGCAATTAGAGTAACAAGTCCTGAACGCAATCGCTAATAATGCAAACAAATACGCAACGTTTTACCACCGAACAAACAGATTATGCGACCAATGTTTTTGCATTGGTCACATAATCTGATGATCACTAAGGAGGGATTTCCGAATCCCTCCGAAATTTCTACGGGATATAAAAAAGTGCGGACGTAGCTGCGGGCATCCTCCAGTATGATACACTAAACCACTTATATTTCTCCAACAAAGTCGTCGTTGGTTTTTTACTCTCTCTGATGTTATAATTTCGCCAGGTCATAATTTGCCAGTCATTTTTCCATATTGAAACTTTACATACTTTATTCCCTCTAGACATACTCCTTACTCCCTAGGTCACTCTACATTAATGAAACTTGAGTTTAGTGATTTCCACTCTAGTTCAATGATTTCTTTCCAGTCTGTCTATTATTAGTTACCTTTTAGCCTGTAGTTTAATTTTACTTTTTAACTGGCTTCATTAATTTTATTGAACATTAAAATGTATATCCTTGTTATTTTGAAGCGAAATATGATGGCCGGAAGAGTGCTGTTTCCCTTCCTAGATATCTAATCGAAGCTTCTGCCATGCTTTTTAAACCAAATCTCTAAACAACTCTGTCATCAATTACAGAAAACGTCCAGAAATCCAAATACGTGATTCCAATCTGCCTGCCTCGCGGTGACCTGAATCGACAACTCTTCGATGGCGCAATCGCGACAGTGGTTGGCTGGGGTACCACAAGATATGGCGGTGGGGAGAGTTCCAAGCAGCTTGAAGCCAAGCTGCCTGTGTGGAGGAATGAAGAATGTGATAGAGCGTACTTCCAGCCGATCACAGACACGTTCCTGTGCGCTGGATACGCTAGGGGAGGAGTTGATGCTTGTCAGGTGAGTCGTGGTCGTAACCCAAACGCATATAAATACTGACCAGATGTTTTGAGTTACTTTATACAGATGCTGAATTTAACTTTATTGCTATTTAATAAAAATTATAAGGTTACAAAGCACCATTTGAAATAGATATAGAGAAAAGCTTCACAAAACTGACCGGACCGAGACTATTCTATAGAAGACAAAGTGCGGGATCAGGCATAATGGGCATGCTATCTATTTTTGTACTATGACTTTCAGTATTTTAGAAAGAGTGATCATGAACATTAATTCTAGAAAGAGTGAATAACACTAACTTCTTTTACACTTACGTTTTACGTTCATAATTATTCAATGCTACGGCCATGTCTTTGTCCCTGTTTATTAATAAGGACCAACAATTTGCCAAAATACTGAACCTCACTTATTTTTTCTCTTTCCGCAGGGTGATTCGGGAGGCCCTCTCATGTTGCAAGTAGGTGGTCGATGGACACAAATCGGCGTGGTATCCTTCGGCAACAAGTGCGGAGAGCCTGGTTACCCTGGAGTCTACACCAGGGTCACGCATTACCATAGCTGGCTACAGAACCATTTAGTCTAAGCAACAGTCAAACAATTAGATCGTAATGGCCTTAAGCCGAAAGATGGAGGAGAAAGTGTCCAGGAATATCGAATTGAAGTCATAGACTAGGTATTGTCGATGGATCGCGTGTCTCTAGAAAACTAAGCTATTGAAAGAAATGTCTTGGAAGGTTGATAAAATTGCGAAGAAGGATGACGAGGATCTCTCAATACAAAATGCGTTACGAAGTCTTAAGATTCTTAAGAAGCATAGCAAGGAATGTAGATTAACAAAACAAGTACATATCCAATTGTTTGTTTTTCGTGTGAATGTGTGGCCAACTCTGGTTTTGGAGTTTTCTGACCGTCCAAAGGCCTCCGACATGGCCTAACGATTCTTATCCTTAGACAAGAACTGGGACCGACATGTGCCCTCCGAAGCTGCGCTCAAATGTAAATGCCACACACGGTCACCCATCGAAGTGGTGACCTGTGCAAGCGTTGCTTAACTTTTCCGATCTATAACGAACGGCAAGCCAAGTCTCGCTATTAGCGCTGGATAACTATATACATATCCAATAAGAATCCATATTGTACTCAGTGAAAATACTCCATCCAATATCTCAGATGCGAAATAGTTATTTGTGCAACAAGAGAGCAAAGTTGTTTTTTGTTTCGAGTGCTGATTTTGAGTCCCGAGCAAGCGAAGGATTCTATGATTGATTCACGAGCGTAGCGAGTGAATCAAAGTTAGAATCCTGAGGGTAGTGAGGGACACAACAGCACGAGATACAAAAAGCTTTGCTCTCGTGTAGCACACATAACTTTTCACCACAGCAGTGAGAACACATATTACTTAGGAGACATAGAAATGAACAGGAATAGATTGAATTCTGCATTAATCACTTGTTGATTTAACTATTCTGTGTTAAAGTACAGTCATCATCGCTAGTTTCACTCATCTTTTTAGATTATTTTATTAATTTAACACGTTACGCTATACTGTATCAGCATCAGCGAATTTTTATTCCCGCTACTTCTTTAAATCGCTTTTTAATACCGCGTCATCGCGTATCATTTTTGTAATTCCAAATAGAAATGTATTGGTTAAATACCAATTTTATACTATTATTTAGACTTATTTTTATTAAAATCCAATAATAAATTAAATATATTATAAACAATAACATATAAAAAAAGTAATTTCTTTATAACAAATATCTTTTTTTATTTGCGTTTCCAAAGGTGTTTTCTTTGAGGTCGAATTCCAAAATCGAAATTCGAATTCGAAGGGGTTTGTTTTTTCACTCACTTTTTATATGCATGTGAAAGAGACAGAGCACAGTAAAATTCGAATGTTTCTAATTTATGGCTGAACAATGTCAATTCGTGGCACTGAAGATTGAAAAATTAAAAAGCTACTTTGCCTCACGCTCGAATCAAAATCGCGTTTTGTTCACTGTTGTCTCGCAGCAAAAGCGGCATGTTTGAGCTGCTGTGGTGAAAAATATTTTCTTTTCTAATGATAGCGGCCGTAGAGCTTTGTATTTATTAACTGCCATTTTAGAGACTCTTGATCACCACACGCAAAAACCTATTACCTATGTTAATCTTTCGCTGTGGATACCAGGCTTGTTGACTTCTTCTTTGACATTTCGTTCCTGATGATCTATCTTTGTTTTTCTGTGGGATAGGTTATAAGATAAACTGTGTAAATAAAGTGGGCATTGGCAGCAAAACAGTAATTGCAATGCGTACGGCCTAGTGAATTTTAACCAACGTTTCAAATACAGGTTTTGTAACATTGCTCAATATAATTTTATTTGATTTTATTTGCAACATCATCATGTCAACCTAGAGACGTCCACAGCTGGACATAGGCCTTCCCCAAGGTTCTCCACACAGACCGATTTTGAGCCGCCTGCATCCAAGCACGCACCGCGATCTTAACCAGATCGTCGGTCAACCTTGTGGGAGGCCTACCCCTGCTGCGTCGTCCGATACGTATTTGCAACATGTCCATTGTAAAATTCATGTGCTGACACAAATTAAATACCAATTGCCTTCTAATAGTTTTTTTAATAATAAAGTTTAATCATAAATATTTAAAATAAGTAGGTACCTAATCCATAACATATGCTTTGAACCATAGCTGACCCAGTTACCAATGTAATATTTTTACACTAGAAGAAAAGATAATCTATAAGTAGTTTTATTTTAGAAATCTTCAACGAATAACTTATTATTGTCACTGAAGGAACTGCGCACGGCCTATTTATTAATGATTTTATTTATGTAATATATTGTGATAATGTTTTAACCGACTGTTAGGTGTAAGAGAAATAAAAATAAAATATTTTTATATTTTCGTTTTGTTTGTGTCCCTACGTCAAACACCTAACACCTCACATCATCAGCCTTTAACAGTCCACTGCTAGACTGCGCCTCTCCTTTGAAAGAATGGAAGAAGGAATTGCCCTACTATACCACGCTGGCCAAACGGGTTGGTATAGGGTTTGTATCAAGTTTTCCTTCTCTTACAGTGCTGTTCTCTGCATAATATGCTCCCTCTGTCGGCTCTTACGACACCTATGGAATGATATGGGGAGGTGACATTCCGTATTCTTAATACCACACAGTCCTTTATCCTACCCGGGATACATTATTACACTAATGCTAATAATTAATAAACCACGCACACCTAACTCTTAGTGACATCATTTTCGACATTCGACAGAGGCGACTAAGGAAAAATGTAGGATCTTATCAAAGAGATGAAAAACTTAACATCAAACCCTATAGATACCAATCCATGCTAGCGTAGTATATCTCCAAAATAGAAAAATGTTCGTGGAAATTCATGCAGTTACGGCTAGCAGTGGTTCTGTAGCAAATTCTGTTAAGCAGAAGAAACATTTAAGTCAAGAATGACTCCAATTATAGCAGGCGTTCCGCAAGGTTCTATACTCGGCCTTATATTCTTTATTACGTTTACCTAATACACAACGTAACGAATATTTCAATGCAATATATTCAGCTGAATGAGCTGACAATCGGGCTCTCTGGCATGCCATTGGAGAGGCCTATGTTCACTAGTGGACTATCATGACAGGCTGATGATGATGATAATATTCAACTGATTATTTTGCGGAAGATACTAGCGAGCGAGCGAGCATGAATAATTTGAATAGTAAAGTTTAGAGACATTAGGCATTTTTCAGAATTGGTTTTCAATAAATAGTCTTGAATTAGATACTAAGTCGTAAAACTGCGACATCATGTTGTTTAACAGCCAAGAATAACGACAAACTTAATTGTGTTTTAAACTACAAAATAGTAAACACTGTAAAAAGTACCTTCTTAGGTTAATGTAGATAAATATCTAAACTTGAAAGATGAGCTCACTAGTCTAAAAAGTTATATCAGTTCTGCTTGCTGTGTGTTACGAAGTCTTAGGGAAAAGTTGGCATTAAATATTTGCAAAAATACATGAATACGCTATTTATGTATGAGTTTATTGTAGTATTTATTATATAAATGTATATATATAGAGTATAATCATAATTTACTGGTACACTTACATATACCATTTCTTTCCTGCCAATAATATCTATACAAAGGTTGCCTGGTAGAAATCGCTGTTAGCGATAAGGCCGCCCATTGTACTATGTTTGTTAAAGGATTCATTTTTAAATGTCCATAATTTATAGTGTACAATAAAGTATTAAATAAATAAATATCCCTCAACTGAACACAGTAAAGCATATTACAGCGCTATTAGAATATTTAGTAAGTTACGTACCCACTTCACTTGAGTCAGGTGGGTGAACTTCTCTTAGTATGTGCTGGGTGACACACAGCTTAGTGACCCAGTGACTCAACTTTAAAAATAAAATATTACCATAAGAAAAACAAAATATCTCTCATGGAAGAACGCTGCTTTTGGAGAAGGGAACTGTGAATTCCTTCTCAGACTATCACTCACAACCCTGTGGGATCTCCACCTTGGCTTGGTGCTTAGTAACCTTGGTTACCCACGGTGAAGCTAAGCGAGATCCTGGCAGTGGACGCTCCGCGTGGGCTTGATGGAGGCCTACGCAGGATGTGTCCAAAGATGCGGGTGCGGGGGACAATTCTTTCTGTCCCTCGCAGTCGGGGTCGCGGGAGGAGAAGCGTGTCGGTGTGGCGTTGCCGCGCGCACTGTCTCCCGCGACCAAATGGTGGCCGCACCATTTGTTGCGTCGCGGTGGAGCCACGGAGGAAAACGAGATGCGATGTTGTCAGGTTGCCGTCCTCCCTATCCTCGGACGGCGAGCGCTGGGGCTGCTCCCCGTCCGCCAAAAGGCAAGGAGGTGGCGTAGTGTCAAGTCATAGCGAGACGGCGCTCGCCAGCACCAACGGCGGGCCAATCCCGGGCGGGGTCACGGAAAAGTATGCTATCCGCTAATCGCGTGACTCCGCCACTACACGGGACCCGTAGGGACACCGCGGTGGTTTTATTGGTTATGCCCCGTTATAGGGGCGAGCCTCCACACAGCTCCTCCGCCATGCCAGTCCCAAGCCCGGTCGAACACACTCAGGCCGGGTTGGCGTCGAGTTGAGATGACTCATAAGGAGAGTTGCCAACTTAGTCAACAAAAAAAACAGTCACCACCAGAAATTTCCGCCCCAGGTGTCACCCAACTGACAACTCCCAAGAAAGCTTCGCCATGACCATAGAGATAGATAATATAGAGATGATATTTCGAACAAAATTACTGTCACTCATGTCACTCAGACTGATTGACTACGCATGCGCCAGCAGGTCATTTCGTCAAAGATTATGAATGTATATAGGCAAATGTGACAAACTGTTTATTTTACCTACTTGATGTTTCGTGGACACAGAAAAATACAATCAGATAGATATAGATTGTAATAGATAATTACATTTATATAAATTACTAGGTATGTTACTGCAAAGTTGCAAACGCCTGGCTTGAAGGATGGTATATTCTTAGTTTTATAACTCGGCGTGGTTAAAGTACTTAATTCAGCTTGACCTAGACGCCCGGAACAGAGTTCCGTCGACACAGCCACACCTAGCAATATTGATTATAAAGGGGTTGTTATTTTAGCGGTTTCCTGGTTTTACTTGTGTACATAAATTTGCCATTCACCTGTGTATATGGAATGCATTTCCACGGATATTTCTGTATTTATGATCACAAGCAACCGAACATAGATATTATATTAGTAGATGTTTTTATTAATATTCTACCTGAGATCACGAAATTTTCCTTGCTATAGTAATATTTTTTCGTTCGCGACAACAGCAACCGCTTGTGGACCGTATATAATATAATAAGCCCTATGTAGGTAACTTCAAAAATACAAGAAAAGTCGTCAACATCGGTAAAGAAGAAGAAGACAAACGAACATTTATTTTTTGTTCTCTGGCATGTACTTATAATAAACATCAGTAAAATAGCTCACTTGTGGTAAGTAACTCCAGCTTTATTTGTATTTTTGGACGTATTTTTACAAAAACGTAGAACACACGACGGCATCGCTGAGTATGAACGTAGAATACACCAATCTATGAATTTAAAACTATATTATTTATAATATACTAACAATAATAATAATTACATACCAACCTTTGACAAATATTGTAGAGCAAAAAAATATGAAGTCGGTACTCGAGATTCTCAAAGGAATTTGTCCAGTCTGAAATTTTATTCTATGACGAGAACTGCCGACAACTCGGCGTATGTGTGTGTCTCTTTTTTGCAAACTTAATATCGTGCATATGTGAAAGTGACAGATAGTACAATGGACTCGCCCTCATTTATTAATCATGGACTTGCCCACAGTGGACTTGCCCACAATGGACTTGTCCGGTGCACGAAACTTGATAATATTGCCTAGTAATTTCGTTGCTAAGATGTTTTAAGTCAAAAACTAGATTACTTAACAAGCAATAAAACAGATTTGCACAGAAAAAATCACAGAAAACGTCTTTTTCCAATTAAATAAATAATTACATATGCCAGATTGACAGACCGCGGTTTCATGCGCTCACTAGAGAGTTGTCAAACGAACTAAGAGCTGTATAGTTCCCGAGCCATAAGTCAGTGGAACATTTTCGTTGTACAGAAGGGCGAATCTAGTGCGTTAGTACATATAAATCTATGGCCATGACTGACCAAGAGTGAAGTCTTTAGTTTAGTTATGCATCGCACCTAAATTACGTTTCAGAACAGAACATATAACATCAAAACGTCATCAGCTGTGACATAAACTGCTAACAATATGTCATATTTTTTGCATCAGGGATATATTTTTCTCACTCTTTCGGCATAAATTAGAGTAAGACAGAAACCACGTACATGACTTTAAAACTCAAAACGTCAAAACTTTCAGATTGACCAAATTGACATTTCGTCTTACTCATATTCCATTTGAATAAAATAAATAAACATGTTATAATTGGAAATAAATACCTCTAATTATATTAAGGTTAATTATTGTTGACATCAAGTGATTTCATGAGGTGATTAGTGGAAAAAATTGTGTCAAAATGAAGTATTCTACGTCGCCACCTCCGATGACCAACTATCCTCGGAGTACTTCTCCATTGCCAGCTCCAGCCAACTACAGCAACTACCAGCCTACGACGGCCAGCGCGGCAGTCAAACGCTACAAATACATTAGAAGACTGTTCAAATTTAATCAAATGGACTTTGAGTTTGCTGCATGGCAAATGCTGTATTTATTTGTATCCCCACAGAAGGTTTTTAGGAATTTCAATTACAGAAAACGTAAGTATCTTACTTTGGATGCTATTGTTTATGGATTATCCTGAACAGTAAGTCCTTAATGCTAGACCGCTTAGGTAACACTTTCTAAGTCTCCGGATGGATCCAAAGCAAGGCTGGGTCAATAACTATACTAATATTGATATATTGTCACCATGCAAGGGTGAACATAAATATTATAACTAGACCTTTGTTAGCAATGCCCGGGCACCAGTTGCAGACCCTGAGAGCTACAAAAGCCCAATTATCTCATATAAAGTTTACTAGTCGACCAAGCCAACTACACGAATGTCAACGTGACAAAATTCAACATAATTCAATAATTATAATCCAGAAATTCCTAGTACCGATTGCAGGCGCATTGTACGTTCACACGCCGCGTTCGCACGTTACGATAAATAATTTCTGGATTATAATTGTTGAATTATGTTGAATTTTGTCACATTGACATTCGTCTAGTTGGCTTGGTCGACTAGTACATAGGTGCAACTGTTGACTAAGTTTTAATAGTTATAGGCATAGGGTGCTACAAAGGCTTGCTCTGGCCCTGGGTATAGCAAATATTCATGAAAAATTAAATGTAAATCAAGCATTACAAAGAATATTTAGTTTTAATATTCAAATAATTATGTGATACATAACTTTTACCTAAACATTAGTAAACATTACAATATTTTCTAACTGCACCAGTTATTGTATATTATTTAATTTACTAATTTATTTTCAGACACAAAATCACAGTTTGCCAGAGATGATCCTGCATTTCTAGTTCTTCTTAGTCTATGGCTATTTTGTAAGTAAACACATATTCCATACTAGTTATAACAAAGTTTAAAAAGCTTCTGCTCTATATTCTCAAAATAAGAGACAAACATCAGCATGAGGGCCTGGGATCTTGTTAAGTATACAAGATAACAGTGATAATAGAATACAACTTTAAAGTCAAGTGGCTGAAATGATAAGGTTTGATAAGAATTTACTAAGTACCTAGATTGAAACATTTTAATTTTTGCTCAATGAATATGAGAATTCAGTGTGTATCACTTGGTCTAACCAATTGAGTTAACCAAAGTCAATTGACAAACAAAGACAATTTTTTTTTTTTTATTATCTGATGTGCCCAAAAACTTCAGACATAGATATAATAATATTTGAGATTCAGTTTCAACTGTAAAAGTATTTATGCTAGATTTGCAAGTAATATTGATGAAATGAGTTCTGGTAATTGCCAGGGTTCCTACATGATACCACATAGTAAGACTGCATGAAAAGCTGTGCAGTATTGACTGACCAACACCAAACAGTTTTTCCACCTTGAATATATACAGCAATCGCTATGCAAATTGCAAAGAGGTTGTATACTCTGCACCACCTACAATCTTTTATTCTAATTTTCAACAGCAAAGCAACAAATACACATGTATGTGTACACCGCTACAAGTCATGCTTGACAGTTGCTGTATGATTTTGATACCTATTTCCTATGCCATAAGTATGCCACAATAGTTTAAGTGTACAGTGTAGTGTGTAAGATAGATAAGTATCTGCGTGTACAAACCAAATGTACTCCTACATGTGCCCTGGAACAGGTAGACTACCTGAGTCTTAAGATAACTATTAAAAAATCGAAGCCGCGACCTCCCAGCTGCAAACACTTGCCACTGGACCATGGAAGCTGTCAAAAAGAGTAAGAAACTGATTCTAACTTTTCATACATACAAACATAGATTCACGCCTGTTCCCGAAGGGGTATTGCAGAGACTGCGGAACGCCACTGGCAACAAGGAACGCCATTTATATCGCCAGACATATTTCTTGTCCACTCTCATCAAATTCATCATGTAACGTTTCAGTGTCGTCAATATGCTTCGGTCTGGCGATGGGCCTGTCCACCACCAAGCTGATGCTATTCGTGTTGTTCGTCGTGTTCGTCGACTTCATAGGAGCTGGTATTCTTGTCTCCACTATATTCTGGTACGTATAGGACTTTTCTCCTAACTTTGTGGCTATAACATGATTTCAAAAACTTATTTGGATGATTGCAGCCTGCATGCAAACTTTGCATTGTTTATACTGGATAGCAATAAGTTTTACTAATAATCATGATTATGATGTCAGGTAGGAAGGCAAATGTTATGTTTTTACCTAATACAGTTGGCCACTATTACATTGTAGGTCCCCAATCAATAGGCCCTGGAGCAGACTTGACCAGAGAGGTGAAAAGAGAGTAGGGAGCCTATAATAGTTGGTTAACTATTTCTACAGATTTTGACCAATCCTGTGTATAATTTTGTGCTATCTGCAACCGCAGATAGCACAAAATTATACCAATTTTAATATGACCCAAACCTGGAGTGGATCGGGTCTATTTCCAAAAAATATGATGAAATATAACTTCTAAAGTAGCGTAAATTAATCATTTTCTACCCCCATCTGCATGATAGTATCAAAAGGCAATGCAGTCGTTTGTAATTTAGATCAAAATATTTGAATTTGCAGGTACGTGAGCAACAAGTACCTTCGTCGCGACCCGGACGGGCCCGACGTGGAGTGGGGCTACGCGTTCGACGTGCACATCAACGCGTTCTTCCCGCCGCTCTCTCTCCTGCACTGTTTCCAGATTATATTGTTTAATAGTAAGTATTGTAACGGGTTCTGGTATTAATACGCAGTAGAGGTTCTAGGTGCGTTTATTGCCGAGTATTGTCTCACTTCCCTTGCCACGAGTATGACCGACCAACAACACGACACTGGCCTGAACACTAAGGGCTGCAGTCTCCCACGCTGTTCCCTCCGGTGGTGGGGTAGGGCAGGTTGCTCGAAGGGCTGCGCGTAGCGGCAGATCCTCGCAGGCCGTTGGCTCAGCTGGCAGGCGCCGGCGGTCTGAGTGCGATGAGCAGGGCAGGGCCAGACTCTTCGGCAGAGGTGACGTCGAGGACGGTGCAGGGTAGTGTAGCGGTCTAGGTAGAGTAGCCCGGAGCCTTAAGGTGGACCTGGAACCTGAAGGAAAGCAGCATTAGGCAGGCGGCGTCAGCCGGCCTCAGCTAGCAGGTAGAGACATCTCTCTACCGCACTGCGTTAGCGCACTGCCCATCGGCAGTGCGCTAACGCAGTAAATGTAGTAGCTTACCCGTAACTGGGACCAGGATACACGTAGATACGACGTAGGGTCAGTAGGTACGCTTAGTTATAGTAGGTAGGTAGCAGAGTAGCGGTGCCGGCCTCTCTGTCGGCCCCTTTATATACCGGGCCCTCCATCAGCGTTGGAGTCCGTTCATGACCATATTTGGTCAGGCTTCGCGAGCGCGGCCGATGGCCTTCTCTGATTGGCCGAGCGTATGGACAGTACTGTGACGTAGACGCGTTAGGTACCGGACATACGTCACAGTATATACCTGACGGCCCTTAACAGACGTTTTACTGACTCAAGCTCTGCTTTCTATATCTAAGCAATTTTCGTAGATTGCCTGATTTTGTGGACTATTATATGACGTGAACAACCGAGACGGGGAGGCAACTATAACCTGCTGAGTAGACCAACAGATGACTACGTAGTTGCTCTACCATAGGCGTGACATAGGCCCTTGATCAGCGTGGCCGACTCTAGCCTCTTTACTTTTTATCTATTAAAAAGAGGTCTTGAGTTCAGAAGTGGGCAAGAAAATTAAAATTCAAGCTATTTAATATCATGCAATAGGGAATATGCATGATTTTTTTTATTATTGCTATCGTTTATTTATGTTAATATGATATCGTAAACAAAATATTTGTCATGGAGAAGTCAACATTTAGTTAAAATTAAATGTTGAAAATTGCAATGACATAACGCTCAGTCGAATCTTAAGCATCATCATCATCAGCCTTTAACAGTCCACTGCTGGACTAAGCCTCCTTTGAAAGGAGGAATTGGCCTACTATACCACGCTGGCCAAACGGGTTGGTATAGGGTTTGTATCAAGTTTTCCTTCTCTTACATTGCTGTTCTCTGCATAATATGCTCCCTCTGTCGGCTCTTACGACACCCATGGGATGATATGGGGTGGTGACATTCCGTATTCTTAATCCGTCACCACACGGATACATAATCTTAAGCATATCAACTTAATAATTTCTGTTTTTAATACAACAATATGAATGTCGTCTCATTCCAGATCTGCTGATGAACGGTGGTTTCCTGTCGTGCCTGGTGTCCAACTCGTTCTGGCTGGCCTCCATCATCTACTACCTCTACATCACGTTCCTAGGATACAGCAGTGAGTGCCAACACTGTTCCTACTATAGTTTTAGCTAAAGAATTACGTATACTGATTTTAAATTGTCTTTCGGGATATATATACCACATACCTTTGTTTGGAGTAACCGATATTTCAGCACTGTTGCAAGCGCCATGTTCACGGATGTAAATATCGGTTACCTACTCCAGATAAAGGTACGTGGTTTATATCCCGAAAGACAATTTAAAATATGTATAAAAGACCACGAAAGTTTAAATTCCTATATTACGTATACTGTTTTCGAATTACATTGGATGTGAGCAGATCCATCGATGTCTTTCTACTTTTTATTCCATCCTGTAGATCAGGGGTGGCCAACCCGCCGATCGCGGGAAGACAATAATATTGTTATCAACAGCTGAAATAATTATACAGTTTAATTTAAACTTTCAAGAATTATGGTATTGGTAGATCCAACACGGTTTCTTCGGTTAAAATAGATCTTAGCTACATCACATCATCTACAGCAATGGTGGTAATCAAGTTTGCCACCATTGCTGTAGATGATTCAGGTTGGGGCGTTCTCTAATTACAGATACCTGTTATGAATACCTATTACAAATTACAATAAGCGAATCATATTACTTATACAATGCACCGTTGCTGACTTGTTGATGTCACGCTTTACTACTTGTGGATGTCAAAAGTTTGATCATAAATCCGTAATGATTTATTGATACAGTAATTTTTTAACATTCCGTCCGATCTTGAATGTAAAACTTTATGAAGTCTCTTCTAAACGAAATTTTGATAAATTACCGCCAAGATCTTACTATTCGACTAAAATAACGCGTTACCTTTCAGATTATGGCAAGCTTATAAATGGTAAGTGCGAATATGTGGCCTCGCAGTTATTGGGTTAAGAAGACAACGTAAAATACTCGTTGGTCGAAATTATAGTCTAGGAGCTTAGAGGTATATGCAAAAGCTTA
The DNA here is from genome assembly GCA_944739405.2 of Euclidia mi. Taxonomy (NCBI): domain Eukaryota; kingdom Metazoa; phylum Arthropoda; class Insecta; order Lepidoptera; family Erebidae; genus Euclidia; species Euclidia mi. Next base: position 3,005,898 of record OX123204.2, read on the forward strand.
TTGGCGAGAATTTGTGGTAAAACTAGGAATGTTTACCAGAATGGTTGCCATAATTATTTGGTTATTTATACAATTTTGTGTGTGTTACACAATTCTTTGTGTCTAACGTGTTTGTGTCACTAATGTGTTCGTTTTATTATAATAAACTGCGCGTTTATTATATTTGTTTTACTAACATTTAAGGTCTTAAATTAATCAAAAGCAGGTACTTAAATAAAGCGTAGCTTTTTGCTAGTGAAACCGAAAAATGGTTAGATAGTTATAAAATTTATAAAATTCTTGCATTACTGACTGACTGACAGACAAGCCACAGCCAAAACAAGGCACAAGAACCTGAAGTTTGGCATGTATATTCCTTGGGGACCATAGGGGGGTATTAAAAAGGAATTTCCTGTAATTGTCACGGGATCGGGCAGACAGTTAAATTATAAAAATTTGCGTGAGTAACTGCAGGCATCCTCTAGTAGAATAAAGTGTCAGTAAATGAACGTTGCTGTATGTACCGGAAGTCTTCCAATTTTTGACTTCACTATTAACAAAAGATGCAGTACAATTAGGCAACTACTTTTTTCCTTCATCTAAGTAAAAGTGAAGTAAACTGCTTTTGAATACTACAAGTACTAAATGCCTCATCTCTCTTGTTTCAGATCTACCAGTGCTGCAAAACGCGAGAATATTCCTCTTACCTCTCCCAATATTGTTCCTAACGTATATCATAACTATCTTAATGAGCTGGAACCTTAGCGAAATGCTTATGGTGTTCTATAAGATGAGAGTTCTATAGTGTTGGTCTATATAACTAAACTATATACGCATAATATAGTTTAGTAAACTATTGAGATTTATGCATTACACAATTTTAGACGAAAGGTATAAAACGCGTCAAATTATTAAAAATATTTTTGCCCGCCGTTTCGACCGGATTACATCCATGCAAGCCGATCGAACAATATGTTGGTGACTATATTTTTTAATTAAATAAAGCGATCGAAGTTCCTTGTCCTATATTGTGTAATATAGAAACGAATATAATTAGAAGCTCAGAATACGGATAACAAATTAAAGTTTGATTTCCTCGCAAAAGCGATCTGACACGCCATTTATATTAATTAATGTATTTTAAAAGAAATTTGGCCGCACGGTACCTACTCATACAGCTTCAGGAATGGCTTAATGTATGGTTTTTGAAACTGGAAACGTTCTCATCTTGTTGTTTTAGTAAACTAAGTTTCAACATTAATTGATCTAGTATTTATCCCAACATTTAAAACTTGAATCCTTGTAACATAAGAAACCGTGTGGTGTAAACTTTTATATATCCATTCCTTTTTACAAATGCAAAGGCTATTTCTCAGTCTTACTATTAACATAGCAATACTAAATGTAATTCGTCAAATCTGCGAATTACCGTAATATTTTCTATTCGCAAGCCACCATTAAAGGAGTGCGAGTTATTAGTTAACCCACCCAATTATTTAAATAACAATTCTTATAACAAAAAATTTAACAGCGCCAGACCGTGATTAAAATTAGGCTGATTTCCTACTTAAATAGGAACTTTTTAGTAGCTTCAACCTAACTAGCCTTATTATCGTACATATAGTAAAATAGAAACGGTCTGGAAGTATTCTAAACGAATGAATATGCAACATATGTGAAAGGAATCCGAGTTGATATGATAACTGATTTTGGTATCGTAATAATGTAAAAATGTCTTTGGTTGTCGCTGAGAGGTGTGCGTTCGCGCAGCGGAATGTTGTTGAATTTAAAGATTTTAATTATGCAGATATTTAGTGTATGACGTCGTATAATTGTGTATGGTAAAAAAAAAATTTGTGCACGCAGCCATTGTGGAGAAATTCACCAAAAACTGATTCCGCTGGGCGAACGTTGTCCTGGCGGAACTTTTTTTAATCCATTGACTTTAGAAGAAAAGAGATGTGTCCAAAAATTAGTGTGTATTTGTGTGTAATTGTGTATGTATGAATCAAATTGGTGCATGCATAAACTTCGGAGAAATTCAAGTTTCCGCTACGCGAACGTTTGGCCATTAGCTAGTTTTCATATAAAGCGCTTACATAGAGAGCTGTAAATTTTTACATACGTTGTTTTGAATTTGTTTATATTTGTTTAAAAAACAGATTTAGAAAAAATCGTAGGGCTTAAAAGATAAAAATATAAACGTAAAATACGCTTATTAGGTCTTAGTTCTTAAAGTATGCACTTTGGGGTCTAGATTTTCACGTTTATACAAACCTTGTAAGTGTCTGCAACATGTTGCCAAGTATCAATGATGTTCCTTTAGTAATTAAAGAGTTATAGGACAATTTACCATGAATAGATCACTGTTTACAAAGCAGTCAAATATCACGACGTTCTAAAGGAATTGCATGGTAAAATGTATGCCAATAATTAGTGTATTCGTTCAACTATTCACATGCAAAATTTCATGTCATTAAATTCAGTAATTAAAGAAACACAATTATAATACTGACGAAGCATCGAAAACCTACATAACCCGACCAAGTTCGGATGGCTACAAAAAAGCGGCCGTGCCATATATCTAAGAAACGTTCTTAACCTTCCAATATAGTATTTATTAATATGGTACAGTTGCGTACACAAGCGTTAGGAAAAAATAAAACAATTGCATTTCTTGAATTAAAAATATTTTTTAAATAATAACGCCACTATCTACGATAAAAATAAATCTTCAATTAACAAGTATTTAAATATCCGTGTACAAAAATATTTTAAATTACATATTACATAATTATGTAATTATAATAACGTTAACAAACGCTTGCAACGACAGCAATGGACTTAAATGTGTTTTAACTAAAACAGGTTTAATAAACATATTCCCCTCTCTTTTCTTCAAGGATGGAAGTACCGTTTCAAGCGGGAAGCCGCCTATCGCTCGTTGCGCACAGCGCATTGTCTATTTTTTCACACTAGAATATTTTTAATCAATTCATAACTACAATACTTAGACTATTTAACCAAAGAACTAGCGTACCGCTTTGAACAAAATAATTCTGCATATTTTGGTGGGGTGCGGGGGAACACGCTCACATACATAAGTCACTAACTACCAGTACAACGGTATACATCAATTAAAAAATCGATTCAAGAAGTAGTTTTTTTAAGTTATTAGATTGTTTGATCCACTAAAGTTGCAAAGGGGAACGCTCGTGCATATCTAGTACATTGGTTAAATAGTGTAATAAACTACAATATGATAAATATTTACCTAAACAGTAGTATTTACATGTGGTAATTATGCTAGCTGTATGAATTATATTTGTCTTAAATTTTAATAATATATCTAGATTATATCTCAAGTCTCAAGCGCATACTTAAATAAAGTACCTACGTAAATAGTACCTACTTTCTGTCATAGTCAAATACATTTAAAAAAGTAGGTGTACAAAAGTAAATGACCTATAAATTATATTGAAACAACAATTGTGTTATCACCTATACCAATTCAATACCGGTATTATACTGTAAATTTTGGGATGTTACCTAACTATATTGCACGGCCGCTTTTTTGTAACTATCCGAACTTGGCCGGGTTATGTAGGTCGATGCTTCGTCAGTATTACAATTGTTTTTCTTTAATTACTGAATTTAATGACATGAAATTTTGCATGTGAATAGTTGAACGAATACACTAATTATTGGCATACATTTTACCATGCAATTCCTTTAGAACGTCGTGATATTTGACTGCTTTGTAAACAGTGATCTATTCATGGTAAATTGTCCTATAACTCTTTAATTACTAAAGGAACATCATTGATACTTGGCAACATGTTGCAGACACTTACAAGGTTTGTATAAACGTGAAAATCTAGACCCCAAAGTGCATACTTTAATAACTAAGACCTAATAAGCGTATTTTACGTTTATATTTTTATCTTTTAAGCCCTACGATTTTTTCTAAATCTGTTTTTTAAACAAATATAAACAAATTCAAAACAACGTATGTAAAAATTTACAGCTCTCTATGTAAGCGCTTTATATGAAAACTAGCTAATGGCCAAACGTTCGCGTAGCGGAAACTTGAATTTCTCCGAAGTTTATGCATGCACCAATTTGATTCATACATACACAATTACACACAAATACACACTAATTTTTGGACACATCTCTTTTCTTCTAAAGTCAATGGATTAAAAAAAGTTCCGCCAGGACAACGTTCGCCCAGCGGAATCAGTTTTTGGTGAATTTCTCCACAATGGCTGCGTGCACAAATTTTTTTTTACCATACACAATTATACGACGTCATACACTAAATATCTGCATAATTAAAATCTTTAAATTCAACAACATTCCACTGCGCGAACGCACACGCTGAGAGCGCCATCTCCTGCATAGATCATTTTACAGGATTTTTTTCATGCGCAACTATTCACGCAAATGATTGATGAAGGTGTTTGGCAGTTTTTCTGACTCTAGACGGCGCTTCATATGCGTCAGGTTTAACAGCTGTCAGATAGCTGTGCCGAATAGACACGTACCTACACACACATGAAACAAACAAACAAACATGTACAAAAATATAGGCGCTCTAACTCTTGACATGTTTCTGGACCTGACGTCTCAGTGCTGCCGCCTAGTGGGCGTCAGTTCAAAAAACCCTAACTCTATCCCAGCAATACAATAATTATAATGTTGTTAATCATTTAAAATGATTGTTTATTTATGACTGGCTAATAATTAAAGTAGCATTTATATATTGTACGAATAATTGTTGTAAAATTCGTCGATCGGTATTAGCAACAATAACTACACGAGCAATGTAAAAATGTAACAATTACTTTTTGGTACATATAATTACATTTGTAAATAGTCAAATAATTATTAAATATTTTATAAGAAATAAATGAAAACACTTGTATTTTATTGAGTTTTATTTATTGATAATTATAATTCAGTCGTGATTATATGAGATACAAATTTCTACAATATTGATAAATAGTTACAATTCTAATCGTCATCGAGTACTATAACTTCGTCTGTGGTGATTGGTTTTGGCCTTTCACCACTAAAAGGCAGTGACTTTTTAGCGTCGGGTTTTTTATTTACTGGTTTTGGAACCGACGTTTTAGTGATTGTCAAAGATGAGGGTAGTTTGCTTATAGAAGCGTTAATGTCTTGGTTCTTAGTTATAGGCAAGTGTTTCTGCCTCTCGGCAAGCTTTTCCTGCAATGTCTTACCGGGACTGACTTGTTGATGTGGCATGGGAGGCTTCGTGTGAATAGCCGCATTGACTGTTGATGCCGTGGACATGTGCGCTTGTGCAGGGACTGAATGTGCCGACTGTGACGCCGAATGTGCCCCGAACGTCGACAAATTGGCAGTCATTGAAGCAGGAAGATTCTGTAGCACTGTGCCCATACTCGGCGTTAAAGGTGTCGAATTAGACTTATGAAGAGAGCTTATTACAGGTGTAGGTTGTGCTTTAGTCACAATAGGTATAGTTGGACCAGTGAACGACTTTGCTTTCATCTGTGGATTCAGTTGTGGCCTTACTTGAGCAGGTTTAGGACCGCGTTTTTGCTTCTTCACAGGTGGCATAAATGAAGAGAAACTTTGTCCAAGGAATTGCCTATAGAACTCCGCTTGGAATGAATTCTGTAAGGAGCTTTGTATGGATGATTGTAATGAGTTTTGCAATGATGAATAACCAGCTAATGCGCTTATGTTACTAAGGTAAGACAATGACAGAGCTGCTGCCGTCTGCTGCGTTATTACTGGATCGTTCAACATCGGCAAGTAGCTCTGGAAAGCGGCAGCCATTTCGTGCGGTGATATTTTTGGTAGTCCACCAGATGACGATGCTGATGTTTGGGTGGTTGTAGTTTTCGCGGGTTGGTCAGGTTTTGGTGCGTATACGACTGGAGCTGACGAAGTCGAAGCTTTAGCCGTCTCAACAGCCGCAGCGGCTTTCGCGGCTTGTTTCTTTTGAGCGTTCTGAGACTTGTCCAAACTTGCCATAGTCGCTTCATGTTTAAGTCTCTGAATTAACCTCTGGCAGTATTTCATACTGATGTCGACTAGATTCGCGTTTTCTGCAATTGGTTCAGTCGTAACAAGCTTGTAACCTTCTATGAGGAGGTTTGTGAATTGTTTGGAGTTGGGTTGCTTTTGTGCTCTCTGATAAGCTCTGTAAATGTCCAACATTAAGCTCTTGAGCGCCTGTCGTTCTACATCATTGCTCTTCAAGTCTGCTTGCTGGCCAAACTTCGTCAACTGACCCTTGAGGGACTGCACGCAAAGTGAAAACGCTTGTTGCGCTAGTTCTTCCCGGTCTGAGTCACGCAAGTACTTCTTATCCGGTTCGGGTATTCTTTGCAATTGTAAACTGATATCTAATAATGTTTTATGATCGTCTATTTCTTTCAGTATTTCTAGAGTAAGCAGGACGGATCTACTCATATGGAAAGCGAATCCGCCTGCCCTTTCAACTTCTGTAACGGGTATTTTCCAAATATTGTTAAAGAAATTTGAGGGTTTCCTTTCGCTAAACAAACCGCCTAATTTCTGGCCTGCTCGTGACGGGAAAGTAGACAACATTAAGTCTCTACATCGTTCGATGTCCTTGCCATTTTTATAATAAAAATGATAATGAGCAAGTCTGTATAAAGCCTTATAATGAAGAGGGAAGCGGCTAGTACAATCTTCCAGTGCATCAAGACAAGATGATACAATTTTCATTATTTCCTCGTTTGCTAATGGCTTTGCGTCGTTAGAAGACTTGGAAGATGATTCACTGTCTCTGCTCGAGTCACTGCTACTGTCTGAAGATGACTCGCTGGAGCTAGAATCGGAAGATGACGAAGAGGTTGAGCTACTAGAACTCTCTTCCTTCTTTTCACCATCAGTTTCTTCTTTTTTCTCGTCTGGCGATTTATCAGTTTCCATTGGCTGTTCTTTATTAGTCTCTGTTGCAGGTGGCAGAGATTGTGTTGGCGTTGGCGGCGGCGGTGGTAATGGTGGAGGTAGTTCCAGTTGTGATTTATCTTCCAAAACAACATCTGGTTTCTTTTCTTCCGTGGGAACAGTCGATGAAGACTCAGCAGATTCCACATTCTGCAAAATCGGCTCCTTATTTGACGCACTTCTTTCAGTATCGTAAGAAGCGGATCTCCTAACTTTTGCAGCAGCAGACTCCATCTTTAATCGCTTAGCCTCGTGTGATTCCTCTTCCCCCGCATCGCTGATTGACCTTTTAAGGATGTTAGCTGCGTGTACCTGTTCAGGCGGTTTTGATTCTGGCGCTGAAGTTTCGGTTTCTGTAACACCACCATCTTTCTTGTTTTTTTTCGTAAAAGGCCCCTTCTTCCACTCTTCTATACAAGCAGAAAACACCTTCCCAACTGATGCAGGTATAGGTTTGCTTTCATGTTGCTCTATAAACTTCAAAATTGAAGCATGTATTCGATAGTGTAACTCTAGAACCTCTAGACACAAATGGGTTGGTGTATTGTAATTAATCTTTAGAGGATAAGTGGCATCAGTTTCCTGTAAACTTTTGACTGCTTTCATATAATAATCTAAGTAAACAGATGGAGTCTTATTGCGTTTTTCGGCCACTTTTCCCAATATATAGAAGTGTAGCCACGAGTCTTCATTAGCCTTTTCCGATTCTGTACCGTTATATAATTCATTAATGACTGTGATAAAACATCGTTGTGTTGTGTCCAACATATCCTCCTTTTGCTTCTCTAAAGACTCGAAGTCTTCCATACTCAGTGATTCGCTCGCTTGCTTCAACAACCGGGAGCAAAACGAGTGTACAGTGTATACAAACAATCCATATTCAATCAACATATTGCAGTGTGTAGGATCTAATTCCAAAGATCGTTTGAAACATCTTATCACAGATTTAGCTGGGTTCAAATACTCCCGTTCATTATTGAGATTCTTGCATGAGTTTAGTATTCTATCCAGGTTGACAGCTTTCGCCAAAGATATCTCTGCCCATGATTCTAATCGATCATTATTCACGGCGAGATCTAGCATGTTATACTTAACGCTCAACTTAGCTTCTTCCTTCTTGAAATAGTAATCGCCCAATAGGAAATAAATATCCCTCATTTTATATGGGATAAGGGGTGGCACAACGGGTAACTTATCTTCGATTCCTTTGATATACTTTTCGATATCTGGTAGATGTTTTGCTGGGTCACATTCCGGAGGAAGCAGTTCAAGTATTCGATGGAACAGCTGTTCTGTATCTGCCGTAATTCCAGGAACTTTGCCCTCCAAAGCTGGCAACAGAGGCGGTTTAAATATCTCGTATAGCTGCTGCGCTCTTTGCCAGTCCAAAGGAAATGGAGTTGCATTATGGTCAATTAAATATTTCAATTTATTTTTCCTGACTGGGTGCCCAAATAGGCAATATACACATTGCTCCATATATTGAGAAATTTGCTCTAGACATTTGGATAAGGCTGGCGATCGTAACCTTGGGACTACTGTGTCCAAAATGAAAAAGAGAAGTTTACCTTCAGACTTGCAGCACCAACCTCTGGTGCCCAACTGCTCATGTGCAATAAATAATACTAGCAGTGGGTTAGGCACCTCATCACATGCGACTTTGTCTTTATCCAGTACTCTCACCCTACCTTGGTCTTCTTCTCGTTGTAATATATAATGCATTATGATCCAAGGAATAACAGTACTAAAAGGCATCTCAGTGGTGTTTGTTTCAACTTGATGTCCAATTACCCTAATGACATCCTCCAGTCCTTGACTGAGCTCCTTACGAGACACGGCATCCAAGCATGATAAGCCTTCTGTAGTAAGTATATGTTCCATACAGCAGAGTATCTTGACAACTGTGAGGGTCCATTTGTCATACTCTGGAGAACCTGTAGTATACCTGAAGTAATGTTTCAAGGCTTCATGCAAGCATATCAGAGACCATTTGAAACATTCATCTACCTTGTTCAAAGCCCAGTAAGCATCCAAAATAATTGATAATTGTACTGCAAAATCTAAAGACATTTCTTCTTCCTCACTTCTAGCCATTGTCTTACAATGCTCAAAAGAGTCAATAACAATAGTAAGCACCTCTTCATAGTTGAATTTATCATACAAATCCATCACAGTAGCCAGTTTCTTATTTCTTTCAAGAAATTTGATCCCAGCGAATATTTCATTTTCGTAAATAGCAGGTTTAAACGTGAAATTGGGGACATTTAACGTGTATTTGTCGTGGTGTTCGTCCATAGCCTCGAATTCATACTGCAGTTGGTAGAAACAATCTAAAGCAAATTCATTAGATTTGTTTAACATGTGGATATGCAGTTTGACCCAAAGGAATCTTAACATCATTTCCAAACAATCTGTGCTTACAAATATGTGAGGTTTCTGAGTCAAAATGATACCTATAGCCTCAATGACACATAGGTCATGTTTTTGTTTGTCAGTCTCATCTGAAGGTGACATAAGTTTCTCATTGACAGAAAATTCTTCAACAAGAATATTGACTGTAGTATAGTGAATCAGGTCTTCATGATTATCACTAGTACAAGTTGGAGCATCAATGTGTTTCATGTAACATTTATTTGCTTCAATAAACACTGTAGATAGACCCTGTGGCCATTTTTCCCTCCACTTTACGGACAAAATACTCAAGTATTCTTTTAAAATGTCAATGATATCTCTTTTATTTTGTGTGTATTGATTAATAAAGTTTTTGACATCTTTTTGTTCATTTTCTGAGCCGAAATATTCTTTAGTTTCTTTCTCTTCAACTTTTTCTTTCTCATCAAATAATTTATCCAAGTCTGCTGTATCAGGGGAAGTATCTCTTGTCTGGTTTTCTTTTTTCTGAATGATATCTGGCACTAAGCAAATTGGCACCATCTTGCGTAAGGTTTCATAGATATTATCATCTGGTTCTTGTTTGCTTGCTGGCTTCTTTCGCCCTGATCTTCGTTTGTTGCACCATTCCCATTGCTGTAGGAAACTAAGTGCACTGCCCCGTCTCCTAACAGGGGGTTTCTTGGGAATTTTTGGTTCCGGTTGAGCTTCAGCAGTAGTATCAGCTGGTGCAACTTCAACATCACTCTCAACTTTTTCTGTGTCAGTAGCAGCCTTATCCTTATCAGACAAATCATTATTTTCATTCTCAGAAAAATTTTCTACATTTTTCTCAGTGTCTGAGATTTTCTCTTCTGTGTTATTCTCTCCAACTTTATTCTTACTCTCCACTGGCTCTTCTTCTTTAGGTTCTTCACACACCTCCATTGCTTCTTCGGGCTCGGGTACTTCCTTCTCAAAAAGGAGCTCTAATGGACAAGCATGACTGTAAAAGTTCTCTGTCATATAATTATGCATATGCACTAAAGAATCACCAACAGATTGCCAACTTAAACTTGATATCGGTTTCACTAATTTCAACTGCGGTAATACATACTTAAACTGTTCTGCTCTCTGTTGCTCTAGAAATGTTTCATGAATAGCGTCAGCTTCCTTCAACAGTATCTCTGCTTTCTTCTCATCAAATGGCTCATCGTCTTTTTCATTCCACTTGTATATGGGATTTAGATACTCCATAAAATCTCTGATGTAAGGATAAACAGTAAAAATATGTTTTCTATAAGCAAGACCTCTTAGGTAACCAGGGTCTAGCTGCAAAGCCTCATGTATGGTGGATATGCATTCTTCTTTGTAGCCTAGGCCAAGTAATAAGGTAACTATTTTGTCGAGACACGGCCAGTGGCGTGGATTTCGCTCGGCACCGCGCTGAAAGGCGTGCAGCGCCATTTCATAGCGCTTGCCTCGTAAGCACAGGTTGCCTAAACGGTGCCAGAGTGTAACATCGGTATCATCAAGCTCTGATGCCGCACAGTAAGCTTCAATCGCGGCATCAACTTCATCTGATGCGCTCAACATCGACGCTAAGTTTTTGTATGACAAATACTTTAAATTGAATAAAGGACCAGGCACCTTCTCACCCTGTGCTGGTTTCTTAACATCGTAAAGTAGTTCAGTGTCTAATAAATCCTTTAGCAACTGTGTGGCCTCCTTCAAGTTACCTTTTCTTTGAAGTTCAAGAGCTTTAGCGTATTGCTGCAACGCGATCTGTTCCAATGCCTCCCTCGTAACTTCTTCCTCATTTCCACTCTCCTCCTCTGACTCCTCGTTTAATGCAGATATCTTTATCATTTTTTTATGTACCCTACATCAATATTCAGTATCCACAGGTTTGATGATAAATAAATACCAAGACCCGGCTCGAGGTTTGTTTGACAATTTGATTTGACATTTGTTTGTTGAGTAAGGGCTGGTAAGGGCAATAATTGTGACAAATAATAGAGTAACCCTAATAGTATTTGAATTAGTCGAATAAAACAAAATTTTTTACACTGACACGGGTAGCGTTCCGTAGCAAGAAAATACATTTGGGTTAGGTCCCAAAATGGATTATAAATGAAAGAATTTTCTGAGACCCAGTGATGACCCGTATCTGAGAATAAAAATGTATATTATTTCCGTATAAAACAAAAAACGATCAAAACACTGGCGAAAAGTGGGCGTTTAATATGCCTCTGCCTACGCCTTCGGGGAAACAGGCGTGAGTCTATGTATGTATGTCTACTTCTTTCTTTTAGCGTTATCCCAGTTTCAATCTGGGGTCCGCTTTCTAGTCTAACCGGATTTGGCTGAATACTAGCTTTTCCACGGAGCGACTGCCTGTCTGACCTCCGCAACCCGAAGGGATAGCGATATTCCATGGTTTAGACTAGTGTCAGTTTATTTAGAAGGTCAGTACCTTCTGTAACCCTGTAACGACTGTCAAAGATCTTCATGACAACCGGGACCGACGGCTTAACATGCTCTCCGAGGCACGGGACAAGCGATAATTAACAATTCAATACGCACATAACTCCGAAAAGTCATTGGTGCGCGCCGTGGATTCGGACCCGATAGTCTATGTATGTATGTATTATTTCCGTGTTAAATTAATGCTCGAAATTAAAAGTTGTACAGCCTGAAACGCTTTTTTTAAAACGGCAACACAAAGAAATATAACCTTAAGTCATAGAAGTAACACTAAATAACAACAGCGGTTACTATGATTGATATCTTCTTTCTAATGGCACATGCAGTATGATAGAAAGAGCTGTCGATAGGTTTAGCAGTACGCTCTTATAGCAGCCTCGTGGTAGCCAAACAGTAGACAAAACATAGAGTTAGGAAAAAGAGTGTTGTTCGTAACATTGATGATTTATCGATAAATATTTTTGGTCAAATGTCTAACTTTAGTATGTGTCGATATATTTAAGTCGTAGAAGTAAACAACAAAAATATTGAAATTGTAGTTTTTGCTGTCGACGCCGGACAGTGCTTTGCAAAGACTTGCCAGACAGACAGTACTAAAAAATTTCACGTGTTTAATTGTTCGTTTTAGCCATAAAATCTATTGACAAAAAGTATTCATAAACTAATGAGCGATGCGTTGCGATGCGATGCTAAGAAACTGTCACTTAGATTACACAGGATAACAGCATTTTTGTTGAATGGAATGTTTTTTATGGATCTAGCTGCATTTTCTACCCTGATTCTAAATCTGTACTCAGATTTTTGCAAGCAGCTCTTCTTTTTGAGATACGAAGGGTAGCAATTTTTGAAAGAAAATCATGGATGCCCGCCGTATAACAAATTTATATAAACATTTAATTAGAACAAAACTTTCTTTTATGTGACTTTCTTGTATGAGTTGGAGTTTTACTACTAATCTGGATAAACCAACAGTAGTCAGCCAGCATACTTTCACTCCAATAGCCCTGGTAGCGCTTCCATAGTGCGAGTATCCTGATGTAAGCGTTCTCTCTGCTCCTCGATTTTAAATGTTCAAGATTTTCAGGAAATCGATCGAGGTAGCTGTGAAGGAAATTCATCTTAATGCTCCTGTTGCATCCAATCCCATAGACGTGGCCAGGAAAGTCGACCGCCTTCCTTTTTCCCAAAAAGATTTTTATGAGCCAAACAAACTCATACCTGGCATTTTTTTCAGGGGTTGTCATACTTTCAGTAAAATCTACACCGTTTTTAATTTTCTGATTTGTGGTCCATCGAAATTCCCTTTTGGTTGGACTTCTAATGTATCAGTTGAAGGCAGGATAGGTCTAAATAACTGACGGTACAGTAGGAAACCCATTTGGACCAATCTTGGCGGTTAATTTCTGTTATGTTTACAACGCAGAAATAACAGTCGTCGTGGTGGATCGGCGGTTCACGCCAAATTATAGGACTAATGAGGTTCAAGGGATCCCTCTTGTTATTTTTATATATCCGTAAAGACTCCACACACGTTTTACACACTATATTCGGTATCCAGGGCTTGTTATTTGTTTCCAATGGACGTTGAAAGTACTCCATGCAGGTATTTTTTTTATGAAGTCTGAAACATTTATTTATACACATTTTTTTAATCTATATTTGACACAAATGTAACAAAATCTATTTGGATTGTGTACACAGATCCTTCTAGACGATACCATTGATAAAAAGAAACAAAAACTAGTAAGACGTTGATGATAGCGATATCAACACTCAAATGGAGAGGTCATTTTGAGGGGGTACCTGTATCTCCTAAACTAGAGCTGCTAGAAATAATCTGAGTGTGGATTTAATATAAGCGAGCCTAAATTAGTAAACAACAAGTAAACAATCTCATGCAACAAAAAAAAAATAATTTTGTAGTGCAGTGTTATGTATTGTACGAATTATACCAGATTGGCTAATGCGGCAGGCTTTGGCAATTTGTGTGCGTCGCATCATATCACGTTGCTTGCTATTGCTTACGTTGGACACTGCTCGATTTTTTTAGAGTTGAAGGTAATCCGATTTGTGATCCGCCAGCACAAATGATTCGCCTTTATGTAAATATTAGTACAGCCGTGAACTACTTTGACAACCCAGTTGGCGTGAGTGCAAACGACTGCCACGCCGAAGCTTGCGGGTACGATTCAGTTTTAAATTCATGTCCGATAGTTTGTTTCCGTATTTATCCCTCATTCAAAAAACATCGATATCTCCTTTCACTGCCAAATCCCATCACTCCTTAATGATGGGATTTGACAGCACGGCTATTTAGAGAATGCAGTCAAAGATATAAGTCTGTAAGGAGTCTATGCCTCTTTAAATGAGACGCGTAATTTGACGTTATGATTAACCAACTAAGACCAACTGACATTACAAGTTGCACGTTCGGTATAAGGAAATATGTCGAGCATGTTCTCTCTAGTCTAAACGTCCAACCTCTCTGCGGCAACAGGATTCTGGCGGGAACCTTAAAAAAGCGCAGATAAGAAAATTTTTCAATTTTAATTTTTTACTAAATATTCGGTGGTTTTTGCTTAAAAGTTGATCCAAAACAATAGTGATAGGTGTGCAAACCCGTGGAAATGGTGGGAAATGAGGGGGGCGGGGATAACCCGCCCACCTCACATAAACGTCCTCGGCCTGAGGCTGGAGACGGCGGGACAGAGAAGGACTGTGGTAATGGCGGCGGCGGTGAGAATTATGACTACATACCTTATACAAAACCAGACTATAAAAGACTTTACCCAGAAAATGCAACTTGTACAGATTTTAAAGTGTTTATAGAAGCTACAAACAATAAAGATAGAATAGGCAATAAGAGCCCTATCTATCTCAATCACATATTTTCAAGTGAGATAAAAGGAGTGACGGCTATACAGAGAATCAACGGAAATAAAATAGCAGTCATATTTAAACAGTATAATACGGCCAATAACTTTATTAACAACAGTGCTTTTCATAACAAACATGGCTTGAAAGCATTTATTCCGGCTGCGCAAATAGAAAAAACAGGCATAATTAGATTTGTACCAGCAAACATTTCGAACAAAGAACTATACACAAAATTATCATCAATTTATGAAATAATAGCTATAAGAAGATTCACAAAGAAGGTAGGACAAGAGCGAGTACCATTACAAACAGTTAGCATTACTTTTCTATCGAATATTCTCCCAGACAATGTACAATACGATTTGTTTTCATACCGAGTTTTCGAATATATACCCCCATTACAGCAATGTTTCCGATGCTTTAAATTTAACCACTCCGCTAGGATATGTAATGGCAAACAAAGATGTTCCATTTGTGGAGGTGAGCATTTATATAAAGAATGTGATAGACCAACAGAGATCTGCTGTTGCAATTGCAGCGGGCCTCATCTTGCAATTTCGAGATTATGTCCAATTAAGTTAAATAAAATATTAGAAAAGAAAAATAAGATAACATATGCAAGTGCTACAATCACAAAACAACACTCAAGTGATAACATTGAATTTCCACCCTTGCCACCTCCAAAAATGAAACCAATTAACACTGTAAATAAATCTGTAAATAAGTCTGTACATACATCTGTAAATAAGTCTGTAAATACATCTGTAAATAATACTGTACATAGTGTAAATAACTCTAGAGATGTCTCTCCTAAAGTAGACATCAAAGCCCAAATAGTTGCCAACAACGATGTACTTAAGGCCCTGGTACAGACGTTGGTGGAACTGGGTAATAAGGGCGATAATACGCCTACCACTGTAAATACCATTAGAGAAACACTTATTAAAAACCTCAAGTAATGGATCCAAGTCATACAATGTCTAAGCTACGTATTGCTCAATATAACATTCAAAGTGCTAAAAATAAAAAACCCTTACTGATTCAATTCTTACAAAAACAAAATATTGACATTTGCTTACTTAACGAAACATGGTTTAAAGACAATAGTTTTAGAATACCTGGATATAATATTTATAATAAAAATTCTAAAAATACTCATAATGGTGTAGCAATACTAATTAAGACATATTTAAAGTACAAAGTTTTAAACACTAGATTTTATGAAGAAATTCAAACTGTAGCTCTGTCCTTATCTACGGTGCATGGTAGCTTGACTATTCTTTGTGTATACTGTCCTCCTTCTAGTAGACACATACGGATCAATAGACTACGTAATATTATCAATGATCTTCCAAAGCCTATATTTGTAAGTGGTGACTTTAATGCACACCACATCGCTTTTGGTTGTCTATCCACTAAGAGCAGAGGTCAGGATTTATTTAATATCATTGATGACTTGGATTTATGTATATTAAATGATGGTAGTTTAACAACTGTTAACAACCCGAGACGAAATCCGTCTGCAATTGATGTAAGCTTTATTAGTGCTAACCTCGCATCAATATGCGAGTGGTCTGTACATGATGATGCCATGGGCAGCTATCACTACCCAACAATAACAGAGATTTCACTGCATATAGATAAATATTATATTAATCCTCCTGTTGATAGGTTTATATATAACAAAGCAGATTGGAAAAAGTTTAAAACTATTTCTAAAACAATATTTAATGATTTAGTTCTAAAATTATATGATCCTATTTCAACCTATAATGATTTTTGTTCTCGATTGGATAATTTAAAAGTTATGACAATTCCTAAACTTAATAAACCAAATAATTTCAAAAGTAGACCTCCAGCTCCTTGGTGGAATGACATTTGTGAAAAAAGTGTTATTGCCTCTTACAATGCATTGAAACTATATAGAAGTGATCCTACTATGGAGAACTATTTAGATTATAAAAGAAAGGATGCACTTAAAAAAAGAACCATATCAGAACAAAAGAGAATATGTTGGAATAGCTTATGTAACACTTTTAATAGAACTACTCCTATAAGTAAGATTTGGAATCTTCTAAAAATGTTCAAAGGTATAAGAGCTGGTAATAAATCATATAAAGATGAGTTTATTTCTCAATTTCTAGATAAATTATCTGACAATAGCAATCTAAATAATATTAATAGTTTAGGCAATATTTTCGAATTAAATAATGATAATCCAAATTCAAAATTTTTGCTAGATGCTTTTACATGGTCTGAATTTAAAATGAGTTTGTTATCTCGGAAAGACACTACACCTGGTTTAGATGATTTCCCCTATTGTACTATTAAAAATTTAGATGAATCAGCACAAAAAATATTTCTTAATATTCTTAATTTACTTTGGCATTGTAAATGTATTCCACAATCATGGAAAACACAATGTGTCATTCCGATACTCAAACCAGATAAACCTCTCGAGCTTGCCAGCTCTTATAGACCAATATCACTGTCTTCATGTCTAGGTAAACTATTTGAAAACATGATTAAAAATCGTTTGGATTGGTATATGGAATCTAACGGCATCATTCCGCATGTACAATATGGATTTCGTCGAGGACGAAGTTGTGCAGACAGCTTCACTTCCTTAATTTCAGACCTGAAACATGCAAAAGATAATAAGTTAAACACTGTTTGTGTATTTTTAGATGTTCAGGGTGCTTTTGACAGTCTAGATCCGGCTATACTTGTACAAGTTATGTCTAGGTTAGGTGTGCCTGGTCAACTATGTAAATGGATATATAATTTTTTGGATAGTAGAACACTTTATGTAAGGCATAATAATACATTGCATGGTCCAAAATGTGCAGATAGCACCCTGCATTGTACCTTTAGATAAAGGTACAATGCAGGGTGCTACACTATCTCCTTTGTTGTACAATATATATACAAGTGAAATCTGTAAATTTGTAAATAGTAATGTAGATATTTTGCAGTTTGCTGATGATATTGTTTTGTACAGTAGTAATTATAATGTAGAAATTGCAATAGACAATATTAACAGAGCATTGTCCCAAATTTTTCACTATTACAATGATGTGTTACATTTAAAAATTAATCCCTCCAAAAGTAGTGCCATGATATTTGGAAGTGAGAACACATATTCAAAAGTAATATATAATGGAGATTTTATAAATCCAGTGAATGTTAAGAAATTTTTAGGCATAGTATTAGATAAGAAATTAACCTTTGAGGAACATATTAAAACCATATCAAAAAATGCTCTTAAAGGATTAAATATAATAAAATGTCTTGCAGGCGTTACATGGGGAGCTGACCCGAAAATATTGTCAACTTTGTATAAAAGTATAGTTAGAAGCCATTTTGATTATAGCTCATTAGTGTATATAAATAGTACTCATGTAAATAAACTAGATCTATTGCAGAACAGGGCTTTGAGAACAATTTCTGGTGCAATGTGCTCTACTCCCATAAGGGCCATGGAAGTGGAGACTAAAATAATGCCCCTAATTTTGAGACGCATTCTACTTGCAGAGAGATTCTGTCTTAAATTAATTGCTGCAGATAACAAGAAAATAATAAACAAAATAGTACCTTCTGTATGTAGAAATCCTGGACCTCTAACAACAGGCGAGATTCTCTTAAATGGTAAATCCCCAACATTGTCCAAAATATTGCTGGAAACAGAAAACAGTTTTACTGGTATTAGAAAACAATGCCCATGGCCATGTTACTCCTTCTCTTATCAGTGTATCACACATCCCGTCAAAGAATTGCAAAATCCCATCAATAACAATTTAGATATGTTACAGTTTATGGCAGATAATAAGAATTATTATGTTATTTACACTGATGGCAGTAAAGGAAGTGATTATGTGCGTGCTGCTATATATGATCCACAAATTCAATTCTCTCAAAGCTTTGTTCTACACAATACATGCACCATATTCACTGCAGAGGCATATGCGGTTTATCAGGCATTAAAACATATTCGCCAAATTAACAATAGCAAATACTTTTTGATTGTTTCTGATTCACTGAGTTTGATTAAAGCCTTAACTAACCTTACAGTTTCTTTTAAGACAAATTATATTCTATATTTCATCAAAGAAATAATTTATCAATATTACCTCAAGCACAAAAGCATTGCTTTTCTGTGGGTACCTTCACACCGAGGTATCTATGGCAATGAAATAGTTGATAAAACCGCATATGAAGGTAGTAATGCTATTGATGTTAGAAATGCAATGGACATTCCTATGACTGACTTCTTGCAATGTATTAATGAAAATGTTTGTAACTTATGGTTAGAATTGTGGAAGAAAGACCAAGACACTAAAGGAAAATTTTACGGCCGTATACAAGAAGAATTACCTGTTAGACCCTGGTACAATAGATTGAAGGAAGCCAGCCGAGACTTTATCACTACGATAAATAGATTGCGCTTTGGCCATAATACTGCTCCGTCACACCTTGCTAGACTTGGCATTATTACAAGCAATACATGCCCACATTGTGAATCTCAAGAAGGAACTCAAGGAACCGTTGCACATCTTATCTTTGACTGTCAAAACTTCCTGCTTGACAGATTAGTGTTGGCTAGTGAACTCAGTGAAGTGAACATTAAGTCATAGATAAGTATATTGTGGGTATAGATAGCCATCTCTCGATTTTGTACGACTAGAGCTGCCATCTAGTTACCAAACTCGTTACTGCTAGCGAGTTAGATTCTCGGTTCTTGGTACTTTTCCTCTTCCGGTTTGACGTTGTTTTATTTAAAAGGCAGTTTTTGACCTTTAAAGTCAAAAACGTATTTTGTTTCAATTTCACTTCATTCAATACAAATATGTATTAAAATAACAAACCTGTTAACAAAAATGTAGAAATTAAAACCAAATACATTTTACTGACATATTTAGGCAGAGTAAATAAAATAAACTGATGAATAAATATTACTTTTATTTATTTATTCCTGGTTTTATATTTTATGTACTGAATATGTGCTAATTCTTTAATAGGATCACTTTTATCAAAATCAATAGCTTTTCCAATTGAAAAATGGATGGATTTTTCCAATCCAATCCGCCCTGGGGGAACGCCGAAGGGGACTGTGACTGTCAGACTCTTAAGATAATTGATTTCTCTGCACCAGTCATTTAGGCATATATGAGGCATTTTAGAGTCAATATCTCACTATTTCACAAAGTAAAACTTCCAAAATTCCACTGATGTACAGTAGCGCGTGTCGACGTGAAGACGTACTTCGCGGAGAAATCACAAACATAACCACAACGTATATACCAACAAAAGCAACAATAAACAGAAAATGAAAATAACAACAAGAATAAAGCGCTGTCGCAGGATTCAACAACTACCCACAATATACTTTTTTATGACACCAACAGCCATGATTCAAGAAATGTTGCCATATATTTTACAACAAATAACTACTAAATTCAAAATAAACGATCATTAACTTATAAATTGTATTTGTGTACCAATGTAGTTATATTATCATTATTTATATTAATTTGAAATATCTGTACCTATATGATCTGTAGTTAAAAGTATCAGTTACATAGTGGAAATATATTATTGAATTACAATATTATATATTAAATGTATTTATTTAAGCAACAAATTTAACACTACTATAGTGTACTTCTTATTTAAATGTAATGTACAATACAAATTAATAGAAAAACTATCTAATAAATAACTCCCTCTTTAAGATAAGAAAATATTTTAACCTACTATTCCTATTCACTTAGTAGATAGGGGCAACCCATTAACATGGCGAAACTTTAATGGTTGCGTTCTGGTGTAATAAAATTATATCATATTTTAAATGTAATTCGTAGGTCGTGAAAATACTAAAAACATATAGTTACTATAACGTGAGTAAATTCGAAAAAATAATGCGCTATTGAAAAAATAAGGAATTGAATGCAATATACTGAACGCATATTATAAACCAAATAGTACTGAGTTTAAGTAACAGATAGCGCTAGTCACTAAAGAATTTAAGGTCACTATGGAAGACAAACAAGCATGCATTAAGTGCGATTCTTTCTCCCGCCCGCCGCCACTCGAAGAGTTATTGAAAGACAAAAATACTTACAAACCGATATATAAATACATTAAAAATACTGTTAAAACAATTTAAAAATTAAGTGAATGTGCAGTGTCCGTTAAAATAAAATAAGATTTGACCTAAAGGTCCAGTTACCAGGTCATAAAATCCCAAAAAAAAAAAAAAAATCTGCGGCAACAGATCCGAAATATCATTAATGACATTAATGTCACAATTGACAATTTGACAATATAAATTTGAGGTTAGCTCGTTTGTAATCATTGTGTGAATAAAAATATTTCCTGCACAATAAATTGTTAAAACTGATTAAATTATAAAAAATAATGCTATCACAAAACACGATACTAAAACGCACTTGGCCTATGCTTGTGCAAGTAGCCGAAGCACACAGAAAACCTAGATGGTTACCAGTCGCTAAAAGCAAAATTTATCGTATTCCGAAACGTCCTGTTATTTCGGAAGAAGAGCGTGTGGAGTTGTTACGTCTTCATAGTAACTATAAAACACAAATGCGTGCTATAAGGAGGTTTTACAATGAAGAAATGATGAAGGAGAAATCTTCGCGTGAGGACGCCACTTCTGAGATGTCACAGCGTATTGAGGCTGAGGATTGGACTCGGTGCGTTGAGCTCAATGACAAGTGGAACGCGCAAGTCGCTAAGGAACGTGAGGAGCGAAGGAAACTGGAGATACAAGCCTTAGAGGAACATGCTTTAAAGAGAATGGAGACTGAAGACCAGAAACTGAAGGAGAGAATCGCGAAAGCAGCGGAAGCAGTGAAACGGGAAAAGGTGATCGTCCTAAAGCACAACTTTTATTTATTTTGTTATTTCACCATGGTTTTTCAGCTCTTCACGTTATGATACTGTACTGCCCAGAAATGTCTAAGTTCAGATTGCCAGTTGGTCAGTTGATAGATTACCTTTAGTCATAGAAGTATATGTTTATTTTCTTTCCATTTTCTCTTACTAAAGCAGGGTTATCTGTGTGGTGACGGATTAAGAATACGGAATGTCACCACCCCATATCATCCCATGGGTGTCGTAAGAGCCGACAGAGGGAGCATATTATGCAGAGAACAGCACTGTAAGAGAAGGAAAACTTGATACAAACCCTATACCAACCCGTTTTGCCAGTATGGTATAGTAGGCCAATTCCTCCTTTCAAAGGAGAGGCCTAGTCCAGCAGTGGACTGTTAAAGGCTGATGATGATGAAAGCAGGGTTGATATAGCAGCATATGGTTCAGTGTGCATAGCTGTTATCTACCATAAATTTCTAAAATGTTATTTTCTAATTGCAGGCACTGAGCTCTACTTTTATCACTCCAGACAACTTAGAAGAGGCTATAGACCATGCCCTTGCCAATCCCACAGACTACAACTTTGCTATTGACTTGAAAGGCAACATGTATCCCGGCAGAGATGTCCAGATTGCACCTCAGAAAGATGTTAAAGCATCTATTGCTACAGCCTAGAAAATAATAGATTGGGAGAGGCAACTTATTGTGTAAATAATTTAGGTACAATAAATAGTTAAGATCATATAGTGCTTTTTTTTATTCTAGTTCTTTTATGCTTATCCTTTCTAAAGAGATCTGACACCATCGGAATGATCATATGGTATAGATTTTCATATATTCATCCAATGGACAGGATTTTCCAGGAGCATGGGAAGTCTTGCTCTCCATTGGAACTGTGTTTCTCTGACTAGAGGCTGTATTCAGTTGTGTCAATAATAAAGACTATCAGAAAAATGAGTCATATTAATAATTTTTACCATTGTTGGTCCTGGCTATCACAAGCTTCAAAAGTTTTTTGGGAATCAGTTGGATACAAGTCTGAGCATAAAATACCTCTAGCCCTCTGGCTTACAGAGGTCAGCGGTCAGTCCCTCTATGAAAAAACTAATTTCACATCCGGTTGGTATAAACAGCGGACCCTGGGCACCATGATGAATAACTTAGCCACCACTGAAATAACATTAGAATAATGATGGGTGATAAAATAAACCAAATTTTATAAAAACAGCATTTACTAAACAGACATATCATGAAACATAGCCTCCCAGTTGGGAACAAGGTTCAGCTTGTGTTGCAGTGCACCCAGAGCCACGAGGTTGGCTGAACGGGAAGAGTCGTCTGTGCCCACTGATATCACCTCCTGGTGAAACGCCGCCTTTGTGCCCATGCACACCTGTGGGTAGAATGAGGGAAATTACAGTTATAAAATTAATAATTAAACTATGTTTAAAACATACATAGACTCACGCCTGTTTCCCGGAGGGGTAGGCAGAGACTACGGAACGCCATTTGAAACAATCCTGAAATATCTCTCTTGCTACATTCACTCCCATCAAATGCCTCATGCATGCTTTTCTGTTTAGGGTACTTCTAATCTTTCCTGTTTTAAGGATGTCTCCAATCTGGTCAGAGAATGTCCATCTAGGTCTTCCCCTTCGTCCTGTCCCATTCACACTTGCCTTATATAATTATCTGCTTGATCAGTCTTTCGTCATCCATCCTCTCCATGTGCCCAAACCACCTTAGCATACCTTTCTCAATGGTTGTCACTACATCTTCTTTTACCCCACAACCACAGATATAGATCGACATAGATAACGTAATTATCACGATTTGTATTGAAACCAAGCGTGCCGACTTTTTAATACCTACTGTGACGTTGCCTGTATCACGAAGTCGAAGCGATGCGCGACAGTATCGCTTGTGCGATATTCATCGTCTCCTAACACACAACGTCAGATCAAACGTCCGAAGCAAACGCGGCAACGTAATGTGAATAAAGTTTACTTAACGGTAAAACGGACGCGCGGGGACTGAAGTTACTGGCGACCAATCTCGACGCTTGGTCGGAGTTCAGACACGCGAAGTGCATGCATTTGCGTTATCTATGTCTGTGCCCACAACACTCTCTTCTCTTATCACACAATTCTTTAGGTACTCTGTTATTCAAAGACACGCCACACATACTTGTCAGTGCTCTCATTTCTACAGCTTTTATTCTACTTTCAAGTCTCTCCTGCCATACCCATTTCACTACCGTACATAAGTGTAGGTACTAACACCCCTCTGTGCACAGCTAATCATGCCTTTTTGGACACGTTTTGGCTGTTCATAAACGCTTTCAGAGCTCCATTCACTCTATTACCTGCATTAACTATTCTTTCAATATCTTCTTCATTCTTACCATATCTTGTAAGTTTAAAAAACTACTTCAAAGCTCTTCGAATTATACGGTATGTCACAAGACCCAAAACCAAGCCGAAGTCTTTTTGGACATCATGTCATGCTATGCAAAAATAATACCTGAGGAACGATTTCTTTTTAAGTAGACCCATTTTTGAAACTGCAATTAAAAGTGCGCACGTGCAATGCTCGAAATATCTACCTATCCATGGGTTAGGTTAGACTTTTGGTGACCGCACAGCAACATAATTATGTACGTACCTCAAACATAGTGTCGCCCAGAGCCAGACTGACTCGGCCGGAGCGATGGATCCGTAACTTGCCTATTTTACCCTCTTCTAGGTCCGCCAGCCGGCATTTGCTCTCTGTCTGTAATATTATAAAATGAATATCATTAAAAAATAAACCAAATCATAAAATTATCAATTAACAATTTTAATAAAACTGATTTAAATTTAATTTTTCTTCATATATAGTCTCAAACACCTGCAAACACCTGTTACATTAAAACTCTTAATTTATTAACCGAAATCCGAATAGTTCTGAGGTAACAAACATAAAACCGAATTATGAACCTACTTATTTTTCCGGTTGAAAAGACTGACTTGTCCATAGTTCGTGTCAAAGTAGTCATACTTTGACATGAACTATGACTAGTCAACTTAAGCTTTACGCCGACATGCAATGTACAGTCGAACAACTTCCCGCTAGACTACCATAAGGGTGAGAATCGCTGAGCAAGACATCGTCACTTCCAGTGCTACTTTACACACACATTGAAACTCATAATTATTATACAAAACCAGTTTCTAGTGTGCCTCGACTCTATGAGCGAGCCAAGGGGTTCTTTTTCAAACTAGTCCAGCGCTGACTTGTTTGATTGTACAGTCAGTAACAAAACTTACATATTTTGTGTTGGGGCTATGAAGCTATGAGTCACGGGTGGGCAGCATCCTCCTAGCGTTTATCCCAGTTAGAACCCGGGGTCTGCTTAGTCTAACAGGATTTGACTGAATATTAGCTTTTCCACTTTTGCCAGTGTCAGTTTAATTTTAGGTACTGACTCCCTTTAACGACTGCCAAGATCTCAGATATCCATGAAAGCGGTGAGAGGTTACAGTAGCCTTAAATAGCGCTGGTGTAACCGCGGGCACAGCTAGTGAATCATATAAGATACACAAGACGAAATTGATAGTAGGTAACTAGGTACACGGTCGGTATATCCAAAACAGTATGGTTATACCTATCCAAAGCCACAGATGCCTTAAAACATGCGAAAAAACTAAAGTAGAAATGGGCTAGCCATGTAGCAAGACTAAAGGATGACAGGTGGACAAGAACAGTTACCTTGTGGAATGGTCCATTATATCATTATAGGAAAGAGATAGAGGTAGACCTCATGCAAGATTTCAGGACGAAATCACCAGGATTTCAGGCTTGAGGTGCAGGAGGCAGAAGTAGCTCTTGATAGAGTTAAATGGGCTGCTTTGGAGGAGGCTTTCACCCGAGAAGGGGTTCTTGCAACTCAACAATAACGAAATTCAACATTGATAGAATGCCTAACATGCAAGAAATAAAAGGCTTTATTATTTATAACTAGGTACACGTACCGGTTTCTCTTCCTTGCCCTCTCCGGTGGAGGTGGATGGTTCGTCGTCGATGATCCTGCGCCGCGGAGCTTCGTCCTCCATCTTGCCGCCGCGCCCCGGCAACGTATCTGGCAACTGAAATTATATATTTTAATGTTTTAATACTTTTAAACTTTCACGACTATATTGCGGCTTTTGAAGACATTGCCGTGGCTTAGGAAAAACTATTTTTATTTTCATTTCCATAGAGACTGATTATATAAGAACATTTTAAATGTAGATATGATATCTGGTGATAAAAATATGGCAATGAGTAGGCTCCGAATGAATTTAGGGAAAAGCATCAAATGGTCGACCCAAGTCAACCGAATGCGTGGTGGAGTCGAGACATTCCACGTTTAGGGCTACTACGCACTAAGCGGTTAGCCAGACGTCTGACCACAATCAAAAATTTGTACCAGAACGACCGTAGCGGTCGACCGGCAGACGCATCGCAGTGCGAATAGAAACTACTTTCTCTTACAAATTTTTTGCTGACAATTTTTTCTGATTACAGTCAGCCTGGCGGCGGCACGGCTGTCCGCATTCCGGCTAACCGCATAGTGCGTAGGAGCTCTAAGAGTTTCCACCGCGTTACAGAATAGTTGACAGTAAAAAAATTGACTGACTCTGTGGTCCAGTGGATAGCGTATGCGACTGCTGATCGGAGGTCCCGGGTCGGGCATGTGTTACTGGGTTTTTCCGAATACTCAGTACTTAGCAGCCCGGAGTCTGGTGATGTGCCCGGTAACGGCAATAGGCTCGCCCCCTATTACGTGAGACCTAAAAATTCATGGCGAAATGTGGGTGTAATATTTGCACCTCTGCCTACCCCTTCGGGGATACAGGCGTCAGACTATAAATAAATAAAAAAATTAAGAAAAACATAATTGTAAATGCCAACTAACGCAATGATCTGACCTGTAACAGTATAAGCGTCGGTTGATCACTCTTCAGCAGTTTGACGACATCGTTGTGTTCGAACACCTCCTTCACGTCGGCTAGCGGCGGATTCGCCTCCATATCACTTACTGAAATCAACATCCATCGTCAAAATGTCACCGGAGATGAAAAGCCATCACCACCCCAAAAGCTTTCCGATATTAGTGGTAAAATATTTCTTTGAGAGCTTTTCGCAAGCATATTTAAATAACATATTTACACCTATGACAATTGATATAGGTACATATTAGGAAGAAATCAATGTTCTAAGTATGTACATATACTTATGATTGATCATCATGTACTTACTTACTTACTTACTTAGAACATTCATTTTTAAATACAATACAGGAAAAATACAATCATATACCAAGGCATAGGTATGTACTAAAAATATCGCTACAGCAATCTTCAACCAAATAACTAACAGCCGTGGCCAATATCAAATCCGATATGATTGTGTTTTCCCTCTTGTACCTATACACTTAAATTAGCAAAAAGCTCTGCTAAAGGTAGAGATGTAAAGAACTCGAGTCTTTGAGTCTTAATTCGATAGACTCGGCTCAATTTTACAAGACTCGGTGTACTAACAAAACTCAGAGCCTTGAGTCGAGCCGAGCTCCAGTCCTTTCTCGAAAACTCGAGCGCCAAAATAGAGCTCGTATTTCAAAAAGAGCTCGAGTCTTAAAAAGAAGCTCACGTCTCAAAAAGAACTCGAGTCTTAAAAAGAGCTCGAGTGTATCGAGTCTTGAGCGTATCAAGGTTGATTTATTTAAATTACATAGACATAGTTCATGTGGCAACATGCTGAATGTGACCTTTAGGCATTGCATTATTAGGTTCTGTATCCTATATTATTTTTATTCCGTCTTATATTTTATTCCCTGTTTATTTATAAAGGAACTCCAAATGGAAAAGAACTTGAGCGCGACTCGTCGCGTAAAACGACTCGAGCTCGAATCAAGGCCTGAGCGCCATGTTGCGCTCGAGTCTCTATGTAAACTTAAGTGTTCTAGTCTTGGGGTCTTGTTGTAACGAGTCGAGCTGTGCAATTTGTCAGCTGAGCCTAAAATTTAGAACTCAAAAGACTCGAGTTCTTTACATCTCTAGCTAAAGGTCTCTACACACTAGCGACTTCACGGCGAGGCTACAACAAAGCTACAGAACAAGATACGCTAGGAAGTCGTTAATATGAAGAGGCCTCAAGCTGGCGTATTTATTTTAGTAAAATATATAGTAAAATCTTATGAAAATTTCGAGAACACATGGTATGCACCGAAACTTCCAACGCATAAAGTGGTATGTAGCCGCTCCGGTATGCCGAACGAAACAGTTCGCTCGGCGCCGCAGAGCTGCGAGAGAAATAAACAGTCATACCCCGCAGTTACACGATATGTTTAAATCAGCCAATATAGTGCGAAATATTATGCCATGTCACTACCATCATCGTCCTAGTTTCACCTTTCGCTTTCTGGTGTTGCCAGACTTGAGTGACTTCCGTCTGCACTCTGTAACCTAAAGGTATTCTGGTAATCTATCGCTGAGACCAGAGGCAGTATATTTGAGGGTACTGACTTCCCACTAACTCCGTCTGAGATCTTCACGACAAGCGGCACCCACGGCTTAACGTGCTCTCCGAGGCTCGGGACACACAACTTTGAAAATTCAGAGTATGAACATTGCATATCAGTCTGTTGGTAAGTACACAAGGCTATTGCTACCTCATTTTTTTAGTATTCCAAAAGTACAGTTGAGATCTTCAAAATTATATCATTTTTAATAGTAATTTGGCGATTTGTCATATCGTGTAAAGCAGGGTATCACTACAATATATGATTAGTACCGCAGTCGGGGTCTTGTGGCTCCTTCTTGATGATCACCTCCTGTTTTACCTTCACGCTGGGCTTTACCTGGGACCAGCCTACAAAGAGAACGCAATGTTAGACATACTGGACATGTGTCCAGAACACCAAACCCTAATTCATAATGGGCAAACTGACAATTATTGACTTGTTGGCTAAGCCATGAAACTGTTGTGATCATCATCGTAGCTCCAAGACTCACACGCCTTGGAGCCCGAGAATCTCTAACTAACCTAACCAGATATGACAGAATATCAACTTTTGTCATGAAGGATATTGATATTTCAGTCTATAATAATACAAGATTATTCATTTAAATGCCGAAATAAATTTGTAGGTCTCCGGAATAAATAATATCGTCGAAAATAATTCGTCACGAAATATTAGACGATTTTCTCATTTTTACTTTCTGACTGGGTCTTACTGGTTATTATTTTTTATTTATGAACTTTATGCACAAAAGGAGTACAAAGTAGGACTTGACGACGAAGGCATTATCTACCAGTCAACCATTGGGTGGACCAGGGTGATGCAGAGCAACATGTAATAGGTGCAATTCTTAAATACTGAACTAATCTCAATGTCTGAAGATTTTATTTCACCACCATTTCTGAACACCCTTAAACTTGGAAACATTAAATCTAAAACAAGATATCTAAATTAAATACTTAATGATGACGATTTGTCAAGAAAATTTTATATTACAAAAAATCTTGATCAGTTGCTATTCTACGTCATTTAACGAAATGTCCAAAATAAAATCTATCTCATTCATAAATCGAAATCTACACATTTACTAAACATCATACATGCAACTGTATACCTACATGAGTTGGCACTTACCTCCGTCGTCCATAGGTAGTTTGATGGGAGCCTCTCTGTCCAAGACTTGCTTGAAGTCTTCTGGGGCATTTTCATCGTCCATGTTGCCGATATCACCCATCACTGACTTGATTTTCTGTTCTTCTAGCTCTTTATCTATCTGTTGAAAGACAAGTTATTTCAACAATTCATTTAATTTAGAAGTTTTTTCGAAGTTATTATATTGCCCTAATAACCCATGAATTGGGCTGGGGAGTGTTTTACTTAGCATTTTATATGCCCAGTCCAATAACCTGCCTTAGGTGATTTTACAATTTTATACCATTGTAAATAAGTACTGTTTGTGTTCCTGGTCTAGTAGTTTGTGAGTGCTCTGGCATAGGGCATAGACAGAGCACTGCTGGCACCACCTAAGTTACTGCCACCCACACTACAATTAACCATCAATTGCTACAAGTAGCTATATATTCTGCTTTTCTCAATATTATCTTTTAAAGGTCTTTATAAAACTGATGCAATATGTTTATGCTGCATAGGGTTTTTAAAATGGCTTAAAATACCCTATACCCTAGGTAAGTAACCTATAACTATTTTAAACAGTACAGGCCCATTAACTAAACTTCATCTTTAACAACAAAAGAAAAAAATTACATACCTTAATAACATCCTTAACTCTAATTGTGGGTCTTTGCATTGGCTGCACAGCATCTTCTCTGCTGCCATATGAGGCACGAGATGAATGCCTCTCTGCACTACCCAACCCTGGAAGTAGTTTAAAAATAATATTATATATATAAGTGACATGCATGGCATCATTGATTTATGGAATACAAATAATAACAAATTAAATACCGATATTTAAAAATGTAAAGTCAGGGGGTGCTTATGTCTGTTGGTCTGTCCGACCATTAGACAGGGCTTCGGGTACGCGCTCCCGGCTCTCCGAGCTACTGTAGTCACTACCCTATATCCGTCCAGTGATTACAGTACCCCAACCTACAACCCCCTTCTTCCTTGTCATCCCATCCTATCCATTTACCCCGTATCTCCTATCACCTTCCTCTATAACGACAACATTCTCAAGGAGGGTTGGCGTCAGGCAGGCGGCCGGCTGGTAAAATTCATGCCAAAACCTTTTGCAGTATGGCCAAGTATGTACATGAGTGCGATAGGATTAGGGCGTTCCCCGCAGGCGACGCGCAGGGGCAGCACCCGGCACCTGCGAGAAATATGCAAGGGTTGTTGCACTACTCCGGGCGAGTGCAACATAAGAAGCAAGCCTGTGATGTAAAGGTGAGGTATGCAAGTTGGAACGTAAGTACGATGACTGGAAGAGCTAGAGAGTTAGCTAGTGTTTTGAAGAGAAGACGAATAAATGTGGCATGTTTGCAGGAAACAAGATGGAAAGGTACGAAAGCTAGGGAGATCGGTGAAGGATACAAGTTTTATTATTGCGGAAGTGATGGCAAAAGAAATGGTGTGGGGATTGTGTTAGACGAAAATCTGAAAGATAGCGTGACAAGTGTAAATAGAGTTAATGACAGATTGATTGCTGTGAAAGTGATGTGGCAAGGTATTATTCTGAATGTGATAAGTGTGTATGCCCCTCAGATAGGCTGTGATGATTGTGAGAAAGAGAAGTTTTGGATGGATTTCGATAGCATGATGACGAATATACCGGAGAATGAAGAGATTATTGTGGGAGGTGATTTTAATGGACATGTGGGACGAACAAATGAAGAGTATGAAAGAGTACATGGAGGTTGGGGACTCGGCAGCCGAAATTGTGAGGGAGAAGCAATTCTTCAAGCTGCTGCCGCTTTTGACCTAGCAGTTGCAAATACTTGGTTCGAAAAAAAGAGAAACATCTGATCACGTATAACAGCGGCCACCATATGACCCAGATCGATTATTTCTTAATAAGACGTAATCGACTCAACTGGGTCAAAAACTGTAAAGTGGTACCAGGAGAAGATTTAGTCTCGCAGCACAGGCTCCTGATGGTCGAACTTAAGATTCAAATAAGCTTTAAAAGAACCAAGCAGCAACTGACTCCAAAAATAAGATGGCATATGTTAGAGGAGAATGAATGTGTAGAAAAATTCAGAGATGGAGTGGTAGGTAAAATGTTAGGAATGGGCGATATGAATGATATTAGTGTCAATGAGTGTTGGGAAGAGATGAGTGAATGTATTAAGGGTGTAGCAAAGGATGTTTTAGGAGAGTCGAAAGGGAAGCGTATGAAAGATAAGGACACGTGGTGGTGGACAAAAGAGGTACAGAATGCACTTAAGGAAAAGAAAGCAAGGTTTAAGGAATGGCAGCTGATGAAAGGAGGAAATGAATATTTAGAAGAAAGTAAGAAGAAGGAATATGACGAATGTAAAAAGAGAGCCAAAAAGGCCGTAGCCATTGCTAGATCCAAAGCCCTAGACAAGTTGTACGGGTTACTTGAAAAACCCGAGGGTCATAAATACTTATACAGCATGGCTAAAGCTAGAGAGAGAAAGGCGAAGGATGTATCCCATATTAAGTGCATGAAAGACGAAACAGGAGCGATTCTTATGGACGAAGATAGAATAAAAGAACGATGGAGGACATACTTTAAAAAGTTAATGAATGAGGAGAACGATTGGAGCGGAAAACTTGAGAATGAGGTGATGAATATTGGGTTAGTGAAGGAAATAAATAAGGACGAGGTAAAAAAGGCTGTTAGTGGAATGAAGAATGGAAAATCGTTAGGACCAGATGGAATACCAGTAGAAGCATGGAAAGCGTTAGGAGATGATGGATGGGCGTGGCTGACTTTATTCTTCAATAAGCTGTTGCACGAGGAGACCATACCCGAGGAATGGTGCAACAGTTACCTGGTGCCCATTTTTAAAAATAAGGGTGATATCCAAGAGTGCAACAATTATCGGGGAATAAAGTTAATGCCACATACTATGAAAGTATGGGAGAGAGTAATTGAGCGACGCCTGCGTGACGAGAGTGAGATTTCACGAAGCCAATTCGGTTTTATGCCTGGTCGAGGTACGGTGGATGCCATTTTCGCTCTTCGCCAAATATGCGAAAAATACAGGGAGGCACATAAAAACTTGCACATGGTGTTCGTCGACCTTGAAAAGGCATATGATCGAGTGCCCCGTGAAGTCTTGTGGTGGGCCCTGAAGAAGAAAGGAGTGCCTGGGAAATACCTGACGTTGATTCAAGCCATGTACGCTGAATGCCGAACGCAGGTCCGATCCGCAGCTGGTATCACAGCCAGATTCGATGTGGCCGTAGGCTTGCACCAAGGGTCGGCCCTTAGCCCCTACCTCTTCCTGTTAATTATGGATGCTATATCATCGGACATACAGGAAGAGGCACCCTGGTGCATGTTGTTTGCCGACGACATCGTTCTGGTAGCAGAGAGTGGACAGAAGGTGCAGAGCAAGCTGGAGGAGTGGCGGCAGAGATTGGAGAATGTAGGCTTGAGAATAAGCAGAACCAAAACGGAATATATGTTCTGTGACTTTGGCGGTCTCTCCAGTCCTATACCGGTTACACTCGGCGGTACACCTCTACCAGTATGCTCCGATTTCCGCTACCTAGGTTCACTCCTGCAAGATGACGGCGAAATTGATCGGGATGTTAGGCAAAGAATCAACGCAGGATGGATGAAATGGCGACAGGTCTCAGGCACAATATGCGACCACAAAATGCCTGTGAAATTAAAGGGCCGTATGTATAAATCGGTTATAAGGCCTGTCGTACTGTATGGAGCTGAGTGTTGGGCTACAAAGAAGATGGATGAGAAACGATTGCATGTGGCAGAGATGAGAATGTTACGATGGATGTGTGGAGTGACAAGAATGGACAGAATTAGGAATGATTACGTTAGAGGTAGTATGAAAGTGGCGCCCATAGCTGAAAAGGTGAAAGGGAGTCGATTGGCCTGGTATGGACATGTTATGCGGAGAGATGAGATGTATGTAGGTAAAAAAGTGATGGATATGCATGTAGAAGGACGAAAAGGGAGAGAACGGCCAAGGAAGAGATGGATGGACTGTGTGAGGATGGATATGAAAGAGAAAGGGGTAAACGATCGGATGACTGGTGACAGAGAAGTATGGAAGCGAAGGACATACTGCGCCGACCCCAAATAAATTGGGACCAGGGCAAGACAATGAGATTTAAAAATGTAAACAATTTGAGAAAAGGTTTTAAATTAAGCTAATTCATTACTCAATATTTAAGTATTTATACACTAATTCAGCAGCTGAGTTCATTGTGATACAAATCAAAAATAAATTATATTTACAGTCCCCACATATAAAGCTACATGTAAAGAAATCTAATCCACAAGGAAAGGAATTAAAATATTATCTACTCAAGAAACAATATTTGACATACAAATATAAATATATATTTTCTATGATTGCATATTTCTATGTCATAGAATATATCTGTGTGTTTGAAGACTAAGAACTCCTTTTCTCCTGTCCTCAAAAACAGGTTTGACATGACAATTCTTGGGACAGTCTATATATTCCCAGCGGTGGGAGCAAAATACCTTTTAGAGTAGCCAATTATTTTACGTATTATGTTTTAATAATTACCTTCTGAGAACACTCCACTGGATTTGATGATGTTGGGGCCATTTCTTAAATTTCTATTTCTGTCGTTTTTTCTATCTTTTTTGTCTTTATCGTCTTTCTTCTGGTTATTGTGTTTTGTGGTAGGTCTGAAATAATAAGCATTTTTGTCACAGATTTTGTTGCTCTATTGTTGTTTGTTATTATTACACTTTTACATGTTGAGTAGATAACTATGTAACTCAAAATATACATGCACAATGACAATAAATCCATCAATGGAGTGTGAAGTAGCTGTCGATTAATGGAGGGGACCATTTCAACATCAAGCCAACACCCAGGCTATAATTTCTGAACAGATTATTGTCTTTTCACTATATTCTTGTCTTTGGCAAAATAACTTTTATTTGATGAACTGCATTTGGGTCATTCCATGTCAAACGCTACCACTCAAAATTTATTAAAGTTTACTATTTTTACATAAGTATCTGCCTAAGTAAGCGCAATTACATTGAATCATATGAATTAAC
Source organism: Euclidia mi (assembly GCA_944739405.2). Classification (NCBI taxonomy): domain Eukaryota; kingdom Metazoa; phylum Arthropoda; class Insecta; order Lepidoptera; family Erebidae; genus Euclidia; species Euclidia mi. The sequence continues at coordinate 3,040,241 of OX123204.2, forward strand.
TGAAAATTTTAACAAAATTTACTTTATTACCATTTTTTTCTCGTGTTAAAGTATGAGAAAATATTCGCGTGGTAATAGATATTTTGGAGCTAAAAATAGCAACACTGTAACACAAAATATGACGTTAATTGACAAGCTTACTTGGCGCCAATTTGAGTGGAGATACATGAACTGCTTGGTGAAAGCAACATTTTATTTAAGCGGTAAGTTTTCTTTTGTTTATAAGGTTTTTTAACTGGTGACATAGCATGTTACACCCGTTACAAAAATAAGGGAAAAGTTTAATCTGTGGCTTACTTGTAGCACTTACGATTTCATGGCTTTGGGAAAGTAAGGTTGTGTTTGGAAACAAATGGCCAATGTCTTGATTTTATACTGAACTTTTTAAATTATGTTTATTTCACTAGAATTAAATTGCGTTACGCCCGTTACGTAACGGGTGTAACACTGTTTTGGTGAGGCTTTGCGGGTGCCAAACATTAGCTTTCAAGTGATATTAAGGGCGAATTAGGTCTTCTTTTAAAGTAATAATGTTAGTAAACCCGGTTTTATTTTATAATTTTCTTTTCTTTTCAATTTAAACCTATTTATGACAAATATAAGCTTTAGTTGCTATTGTTTAACTTTGTTTGCATGTAGGGTGCTTTATTAAGGGCTTATATTTTTATTATAGGTATTCAAGGTTCACGAAAAGATGCCTTCAGCAAAAGTAAGAATGAAAAACTATCGAAATTTAATGGAAAATGACCCAGCAAAGCATGGCGAGCACCTGCAAAAAGAGAGGGGAAGAGGCTATGAAGATAAATACGAACTCAAAATTAATATCAAAAGAAAAATCATGCAAGAGGATCAGCGGATACCCTTATCTTTTAGTGTAGGATCTGGTAAAATTCGAATAATCAAAATATTATTCGAATTTTACCAGATCCTACGCAAAAACATAGGGTATCCGCACATACTACAATTTTGAATATACTGTTAATATTTTTGAAAAGTAAACATTACTTGAGTTTTATTACATCATTAAGTTTGTTTTGTGTTTCAAAAAGTTTCAAAAACTAAAGATTTCCTATGTAATTTCGTCTCTCATTCGTACACATTACGCCCGTTACAAAAGCCTGTTACGCCCGTTACGCACAAACATTCACGTAAATTTTAAATTATCGCCTGCTTTTCTTTAATAAATATTGCAGATGGTGGTTTGTTAATTTGGCTCCAGCTTTACTAAAATTTTTATTCATAAAACAAGGGCAATTCGCAGAGTTTCGCAAAAATGTCACACCATCCAAAAGTGAGCGGCAAAATCAAGTTACGCCCGTTACGGTACATGCGGCAGATTTTCTCGATATCTATGAAACTTATAGGAAATTAAAATTAATATTACTAAAATATAGACTAAAAGGCTTTTATTTCATTTATAAAATAAATATGTTTTCCATAAAAACATTTTAAATCACTAGTTGAAAGTGTACAACCTGTTACACCCGTTACATGGAATGACCCATTTGATGCATCTTAACGAACAAAATATTAAAAAATAGATATTTACCCCTTGTTTTTATTCCTAGCCACGTTCAAGTTAGGTGTGAACACTTTTTTACTCGTTTTTACGCCACCCAAAGTAAGGTCGCGTGGCGCTTTAAAAGACGCCAGCCTTTGCATAGGGTCCGACCCAATGCCATTTGTTTTGGAAGACTTATCTTCAGACATTTTATTAGTAAAATAAATAAATATTAGCTAGACTTTCTATGCAAGCGTGTGAATTGTTTTGAATTATCAATATGTCAAGCATATAGTAATAATGTCAAGTAAGTCAAGTTGACATTGACAATGACATTATTGAAATGAATGAGTGAAAAACCCATGAAAAACCTAAAGGGCCCAGTACACAATGGTCCATGATGGGCCACTGCAGGCCATCGCCCGCCATTGTGTGAATATGCATCGCCATTACCGTACGCAATGGCGATGGTCTGCAGTGGCCGATGATGGGCCACTGCAGGCCATCGCCACGATCACTTGGTGTTCACACAACGACACATGGCTCATTGCTGCCTGGCGAATCAGTTGCGATGGACGTGGAAGTAATTGCAGCCACGGTTTCTGAGCTAAATCTTGCGATTAATCTCAAAAAAATCTTTCTCTATTAGATAGCTCATTTATCGAGGTAGGCTATCTAATAGACTATATAACATCACGCTATGAGCCACGAGAGCGGACAAAGACTTAAATAACGCGGGTGTAACCGCTTGCTCATCTAGTATATTTATACATATTATATACTGCCTCCGTGATCCATTGCATAGCGTATGTGACTACTGATCGGAGGTCCCGGGTTCGATTCCTGGATGGGGCAAAAGCGTTACTGGGTTTTTCCGAATACTCAGTAGCAGCCCGGAGTCTGGTGATGTGCCCGGTAACGGCAATAGGCTCGCCCTCTATTACGTAGGACCTAAAAATTCATGACGAAATGTGGGTGTAATATTTACACCTCTGCCTACCCCTTCGGGGATACAGGCGTGAGACAATAAATAAAAATATATATATTAGCTGTCGCCCGTGGCTCCGCCCGCGTGGATGTAAATTATCGCGATAAAAACTATCCTGTGTCCTTCCTAGGGCCTTTGATTGATCGAATAATTAGTTATAAATATTGATCTTTCAACAGAAAATCCTTGTCATACTTGACTTTTGTCACAAATGTATAAATTGATAGATTTTTACCAAAATTTTTGTTTCATTACTTTATTTCATTCGTTATTTCTAATATTTCAAAATTATTTTTTACATATACTTTAAAATAATACTTTAAAAAATCTTTTAAAATATTACCATTGTTAATTTGCCATAAAACCTACGATCTCATTTATAAGGCAGATTTTTTTTAATAAATATGCCGTTTTGGATTATGTAAATTTATTAATTAATAAGAAGAATATAATAAATTTATAATAAAAAAAAATATGCATGTTTAATTCAAATAAAACCCATTATCCCCTGTATTAAATACCGTAGTCGAAAGTACGAAGGTTATTAATAAGTGTCAAAAATAAGGTTAGTGATCTAGGGTTAAGTTCCACATCAGATGTTCGAGATCTTCAAATTTTAATCGCTTAGCAAAAAAATGCTCATCATGTGAAATGTTTTTTGCCACACCGCAATTTTTATGTCTTATAGTTACGCTGGGCAGTTGTGGTTCTGCATCAGATGTTCCACTTTCCAAAATCAATTTTAGCCTATATATCGCCTGACCTAATAGCAATATAATAAAAAAAAGTTTCATTCAAATCCGTCCAGTAACTTTCGAGATTAGCGTGTACAAACAGGCAGAATTATTTTTTTAGATTTTTGCTCCATTACTGATTCATAGCATAACTGTATAATTATTTTGTAAATATATTCAATAGGAATACAGTTTCTTTTACTGCCTTCTATATACATAAAAGAAAAAGTGCACTATCCCGGTCTGCGGTCGGTGACGAACTAAACAATGGGCCATTGTGTGAACACCACAGGCCACGCTACGCCACGATTCCTTTGAAGTGTGCCCAAAAAACCGACAACATCCCGATTGCGCGCCACGATTGACAATTGCCCGCCACTGTATACCATCACCCCGTGTACACAATGGTCCATGATGGGCCACTGCAGGCCATCGCCGTACCCCGTGTACACACGGCTACACATCAAGTTAAACAAAACCAGTTTATCATGGTCTCGCTTTGTGTTATCTTTCTGCACATTAAACGATCAGTTTATACTGGTTTAGCATAGTTTGGTGTGTAGGCGTGTGTATACAACGGCGATGGCCTGCAGTGGCCCATCATGGACCATTGTGTACTGGAGCCTTAAGTATCCTTACCTCTATGATCCTTACTTTATGGAAAAACCGATAGAGAAGAGAACCAACGATACGCATACATACATACATAGACTCACGCCTGTTTCCCGGAGGGGTAGGCAGAGACTACGGAACGCCATTTGCAACGATCCTGACATACCTCACTTGCTTCACTCACTCCCTTAAGGGTACTTCTGACTTGTCCTTTTTTCAGGTTGTCTCCAATCTGGTCAGAGAACGTTCTCCTAGGTCTTCCCCTTTGTCCTGTCCCATTCACACTAGCCTGATATATCTTCTTTGTCAGTCTATCGTCATCCATCCTCTCCATGTGCCCAAACCATCTTAACATGCCTTTCTCAATGCTTGTCACTACATCTTCTTTTACCCCACACCACTCTCGTATCACACAATTCTTTACTCTGTCGGTCAAAGACACACCACACATACTTCTCAGTGCTCTCATTTCTACAGCATTTATTCTACTTTCAAATCTCTTCTGCCATACCCAACTTTCACTACCATACATAAGGGTAGGCACTAACACACCTCTATGTACAGCCAAACGTGCCTTTTTGGACACGTTTTGACTGTTCATAAACGCCTTCAGAGCTCCATTCACACAATTACCTGCATTAACTCTCCTTTCAATATCTGCTTCATGCTTACCATCTCTTGTAAACAATGTACCTAAGTAAACAAACTCATTCACTTGTTCCACTCGTTGTCCATCGATCAAAACATTACAAGCCGTAACGCATTCCTCCTTTTCAAAAACCATAACTTTCGTTTTACTTACATTCACTTTCATTCCTTTCCTTTCTAACGCACGATGCATGATTGTTACCATCTCCTGCAACTCCTCCGTTGAAGATGCAAGTATAACCTGATCATCAGCATAAAGGAGGCATTTGACGAGTAACCCATTCATCCTTAATCCGCAGTCACTATGTTTTAAATCTTGCAAACAACTGTCCATGAAGAGGTTAAATAGCCACGGCGACGCTACACATCCCTGTCTAACACCTTTATCGATGGTAAACCAGTCAGTGTATGCCCCGTTTTAACGATACGCACTCTACAATATTATCATTATGTCCGCCCTCCACTGGGCGAATTTAGCTTTAGGCCTTAGTATACAAAACGGAAAAACATTTTTCTCTAATTTTACAATCGCCATCCATTTTTATGTCATAAATCTGAAAGTTTAGTGTGTTTGATTAATTAATTTATTCTATGTTTTTCTTACTCGTAGCTAGCCAACATATAGTATAGATATATAGGGAGCTGTAAAAATACTCGTAGTTGTTAGGGAGGATCATAGAGATATAAAGGAGGATTAAATGTAGAATAAATAAATCAATTTTGTTTTAGAATGTATTACTAATTTTATGAATTTAATAAAAGAATTCTACTGAATTCTACCAACATTTTATTTTTAGATCTGAGAACACTAGTCTATTCAATCAAAATTTTGAACCGTTGATAAAACGAATTGTTGTATTGTTGTGCGACTGCGACTCAATTTACAGAATTTACTATCATATTAGTGGATTTGAAAACCCATTACAATATGTCTCAATCGCTATTTGATATATTTGGTGACCATCTTACAAGGCAGGTAGTGAAAAATGTTTCGCGCCAACCTTTGTCCAACATTGGTAAGAATCTTTGTTTTACAACGTTTTCTACACTATTGAGCTGAACAATATCTTCTAATTGATAATTTAAGCATACAGGAGCAGTCATTGTAGACTTTTTATTGTAAAACTTCAGAATTAAAAACAAAACCGGTTGAATCAAACGACAACCGTTTGTTTTGTAACGTAATTTTTTACCGGTCTAAATATATGATTTATTTATCTACAATGCTTTTTCAGAGAATATGGGCAAAACGGTTTCTGCGGGTCCTATAAAGCCTAATGAACCTGTTAAAAAATCTGAAGGACCTAAAAAGTCGTTCCTTTCAAACACGGGGAAGGCGTTGAAGACAACTCCCGCCCGAAATGTCTTCACTCCTCGTGCAGTGAACGTAGGCTCTATGATTTACAGTGATGATGTCAAGGATAAAGGCCTCTGTGGCGAGGATGTAGAATTTCATAAGCCTAAAGGTAAATTGGGTGAGTTAAAACATTATTTTGAAATAATCAAGTATGTTTACAAGTTAGGCACTCTGAATTGCTAGCTATCCAGATTGAAAGCAAAAAACTTCTTTACTCTGTTATGTTCTGTCAAAGTGAGGGTACATAAACATTTATAGTTCTGGAAGTTAGTTTGTAATAGTATTAACAAATTTAGTAATATGTTTTTACAGTATTTCTACTCTTTGTGAACGTACATACATCAAATTCATTACAGGCTACATTAATTAGATTCATAATATGTTTCTATTATCTCGTAAACATGTTGGCTGTACTCACCTCATAATAATATAGCATGAAGAACATGCTTTTCATCACACCAATAAAATTATTACCAATGAGAGGGTTTTACTTAGGGTACACTTCAGACACCAGATAAACAGGCGGTCCAACAGTGGACGTCTGTGCGTCTGAGATATCTGAATTCATGTTTCATTATAAACTTATTAATCACAATTTTTTATTTTCAGATAACTATCACAGGGACATGTTTGATTACCTGCCCATTCCTGAACCGGAGATACTGAAGCAGTTCTCTCCACCAAACACTCCTCCCCCAAACACTAAGAGGCATAGCATGGACTTCAATTGCTCTTATCAAGATGAGTTCTTTAAAGGTAAGCTTTTTCAGTACGAACATTTCTCGCCGCTGGGCAAAAACCATCAAACTAGCCTCAAAGACTGACAGTCAGTTTGAATATTCAATCTATCTGTGAATAAGCCTACTAGAGATACAAAATTGAGATATTTTGTATGAAGGTTATATCAAATCATCTGTGTTGTGACGGATTAAGAATACGGAATGTCACTACCCCATATCATCCCATGGGTGTCATAAGAGCCGTCAGAGGGAGCATATTATGCAGAGAACAGCACTGTAGGTGAAGGAAAACTTGACACAAACCCTATACCAACCCGTTTGGCCAGCGTGGTATAGTATGCTCATTCCTCCTTTCAAAGGAGAGCGAGAGAGAGAAGTCCTGCAGTGGACTGTTAAAGGCTGATGATGATGATATGTCAAATAATATGTTTCCTTGTAGCAAAATTCATGGGTATATTGGATATTTAAACTGGCCGTTGGTAAACGCTGTGATGTGTTGAAATAAAAAGTTGTTGTCTTACCATATAAGAAAATCTCTTGCTTTACTGGTATATTGAAAACATTGTCCTTTTACAGATGATTTCTCAATTGATAGTATTCCCGATGACGACCTTGGGCTTCCAGACCTGTATTAAGACTTCAGGAAATTATTAACTACTTGAAGAGATGAGATGAGCCAGTTGACCCGGGGTTTAAGACCCAACTTCTGTTACTAAATATTTAATGTGTAAGTTAGTGTGTAAGGTTTATAAAGACATGCTTTGTAGACTGCTCAATAGGGTTGTAATGGATTAGTAAATATTTATTTTGCTGTTCTGTGTCCAACTAATTAAAAAAAGGTTTCATTCACAATTTGTCACTTTTTAATATTTATAAAAAAAATTGGGCTTTGTTGTCTTTGGCTCACCTGACGAAAATGCTGACACTGAGCCCAATTTTTAAATTTTGCGAGACTTGCTTGCTGCTAATTAATTAATTTGTAAAGTTAATTTATTCTTGTATTTGGGCATTTTCAAAAAAATAGGCAGGTGCCAAAATAATTACGTTATATTTTGAACTTTGATTTAAATGTGATATTATATTTGTAAGCAATGGTCTAATTTATATATTTATCGAATTTCAATTTTCGACATGAATTAATTGCATAATTTAATAAAAATAAGCAAAAAATGTAAGGTTAGTCGGAAAAAAGATGTCAGGTTTGTTACTTTTATAAAACGTGATTAATAATGAAACAATAAATGCAATGTCCTTTTTTTAATAAAAACAATAAGAACATGGTTTGAACTACCTAATTATATCGCTTCGTCGAACAAACTCAAAATATTACTAAAAATATGATTCATAGTTCCACAATTTTGTTACCGGTGGTAACAGATGAAATACTTTATTTTTAGTTTTTAATGTTGTGGTTAAATTACTTTCAATATTATTATATTAATTAAAAAGTTATCATATTTCTTAACTTAACTTTAGTTAAATTACGGTATTAATGCCTGAAATATAAAAAATATACAGTACTGAAATTCAAAAATTTGGGGGACAGTAACAAAACTGATGGTAACAAAATTGTAAAGAACCATTTACATTTACACAATCATCGTCCATCACAATCCGATAAGAAATAAACAAACTTTAAAAACTAAATAATTACTTTGATATAATCAACAAAATCAACTAGACAATTAACAATAAATATAAACGATATCAAATATTTTGCATAACATCCTTTAGATACTAATATTATAAAGCTGAGGAGTTTGTTTGTTTGTTTGGTTGAACGCGCTTATCTCCGGAACTACTGGTTCGAATTGAAAAATGATTTTAGTGTTGGATAGCTTATTTATCGAGGAAGGCAGAGTAACTATAAATGCGGGTAAAACCACAGGCACAGCTAGTTATTAAGAAGCTGTTCGTACATGGATACAACCCTCCTTTCTACAAGTTGACTTTAAAAAAAAGTAAGTATTTTGTGTGTATTGTTATAAAAAGATAATGAAATTTGCAAAGTGAGAAATGTAATTACCTAGATTCTATTAAATTTACTAACGTAAGTTGTAACAGAATGTTATGCAAATCGTTTAGTTAAAACAATCTTAAAATATGAATACTTTTTTAAGCAAATTTACATTATTTTTCATGAAATATTATTGTAATTAAAGGCAATACACGTAGTAAACTAAGTTAACAGCTACTTTTTGGCTTTTTTGACTTGTACATTAAAATAGGAACCACAAAATTATGTTCAGTCTTTTTCAATTAAGCTAATAAACTCACTAACACAAGAGTATCTATTGCTCTTCATTATTAAAACCAAAAGATATATAAATTTAAAATATCAAACAATGCTGGCATTCGTCAGCTGGATAATGATCATAGACGCTGAAATCACAATAAGTACACCAAAAATAAGGCGACTTTATTAAGAATTTGATATTTTGTCGACTCATTGGCAGAAAGAAGTGTACTAATCTTGATTCTGAAGCCAGGACCGTCTTTTTGCATCCAAAACAATATTTAGACACAACAAAATGGGTGTATTTCCACGGCCACTGAAGTCTATTATCGTAAATATACTTGAGATCTTCTATAGACAGGAACTTGTCTATATCAACTTCGATTCCCATGTTGTATTTTTATTATTTAAGTTGGCCGCTGATTTGGTCGAAATCGCGCTAACGCCGTACTAATCTGAAATCAAAAGACATGTACACATGAGATTGACAGTGAATACAATTTGCATTTATTTTGCTTTACTGTTATTTACCCACGTACGTTAGTAACTGTGATAATTAGGCATAAAAATACTGTACCTTCATCGAAACAAGCATCACATAATATGTAGTCAAAGTATAGCGACGCAGTTTTTCAGCTGCACTAAGAGGCATTTCAACCGTTCCGTTGTGTCTATTGATCTAAAATAATTTCCATACAAAAATGAGCTTAATTATACAGGGTTATTTGTAAAACACCGTAAGCCTCTTGCGAACTTTAGCAAAATCGCGAAAAAAACTATCAAATGTTTCATACAAAGTTGAACTTTGACCCCGAAAATATATGGAACAGCTGATATTTTTTTCGCGATTTCGCAAAAGTTCCAAAACAAAAGTTGTTCATAATGAGGAATATATAACCACCCCCTTAGAGGTTACTGATGTTTTACAAATAACCCTGTATAGTAGAATGCATTATGTTTTTATTTCGTTTTTAATATCTTGATAATAAAATAAAATGGTAAGCAAACCTCTTTTTAGTAAGTTGATAAAAAATGTAATGAACAGTCTCCTTTATAGTCAGTTTTGTTACTATTTACGTCATACTATATGTTACCATACAAAACTGGCGTAACGTTACCTCACCCTTGCGAGATTATAAATTATTTTAAAAACATACGATTGTGGTGGCTACTCATCAACAGTTTTAAAAGTTGTATTGGATGATAAATATTTTGAAAATAACCACAACAATATGTTTACTAATTAATGTATAAAGAAATATTGGTAACTTACCTTGACAAAAAATGTATGCCCGAGCGAAGCACTATGAATCACGAGCACCTCACATAAAATTTTGGAAGAAACTAATGTTGTTTGCAAGATGGCTGCCGAGTAAAAGACTGTTAGTGTTGCTATTACATAAAAAATCTACAAAAAGAGTAGTACTTTTTAAAAAAATGCGGTAACAAAACTGACGTGTCAGGGTTTTTAAAAATGCACTACGGTTATCAAATTCACATAATTTCTTTATTTTGACCTTTGCTACTACATATTTTTAATAAAATGACCCTATACTATCACTAGAAAAATAAAATAGTGCATTGATAGCATTTTTTACAACTAATACACAAAATCAATTTTTAAATTATCGTCTGACTGCAAAGGGACACGGTTAAATGATAGCAATCTACAGCTTTATTATTTTTTAGTTAAAAAGTTTTACTATGCTTGGCTTAAATAATATTATAGAATATTAGTTAAATGTATGAAAAACCCAATGTAAAATTCTGTTCTAGTTTCGAATATAATTAGTTGTTTAAAAAAGATAATGTTCTAGAGGGACAGGCTTAAACACGCCATTGCACATTTTTGTGAAAATGCCCATTTTATCATGTCATTGAAAATGTCCATTACAACTCTAAACAATAATTATAATGTTTGCCATTACAATGTTACTTTAAGTTATGTATTTTTATTGGATGAAGTCCCAGTGAAATTGTGATTATATTAGTTTGTAATGAAAATTCAGTATTATAGTTTTGGATACTTAATATTTTCTTTTTTCAATCCACTGTTTCAATTGACATGCCTTTGTGGCATAGACCTTTACTTTCATAGATGTATGGTTTAAGCCATCACCAGTTGCCTACATAAATAAATTATTATCAACTGAAACACTTTCCTCATATATACTTATGCTATTCAAATGATATCTCAGATACATTTCAATCAAAATTAATTGTTCTATGCACACATTAAAACAATGGGGGGGGGGAATATTGATTGTGAATCAAAATTTAGGAACTAGCAATTTAAGTGTATGTCATAGATCAGAAATCAGTACCTACAGGTTAGCTATAAAAAGCAGATAAACAACAGTAATTTTAGTATAAAATTATTTATTCTGAATAATATTTACAACAAGCATTATAACATAGTTAATAAGTTCTTTACATTATATAATTCTTAACTGAAGCAAGTACATACCTGCCACAACTTAAATCATTCTAAAGATAGGTAGTTAGGTACATAGTGATATTTACCAAGTTGCTTTTAAAACTATGCATCAATATTAACCACAAGATTTTCTGCAGACTACAGTCTGTAGAAAATAGACTTGGAAAGTGTTTTAGATGAGCTCATTGTTTATGAAGATGTACAGAAGTGCACAAAGTGAAAATTGACCAACTAAAAGCCAGTCACCCAGTACAATTGCCTCAAGTACAAATTGTAACTGTTCCAAATTTACTTTTAATGTTCCTATGTGATATATACCACATATCTTAAATTCCTATATTGTTCCAGATTTGCTTTCCATTAAGCATGCTTTAATTTACATAGACACTATAATAATTAAACTAGCTTACATATACATAATATTACACTTACAATTTCCTATATAAATAAAACTAAAAGAAAAGATTATACTATGTTAAATACTTTTTGCCTAAGAACTGAACTTTTTTCTCAAAAGCAGGCAATGTGATCAGGGTGTCTTCCTTGTAGAATGGATTCAGCATCAGTTTTATGTATGCTTCATAGACATCTGTGAAGAAGTTCTTAATGCCATCTTCATTCCGAGCATCATGAACCATTATGAAGCGCATCTGAGGAGACGAGACATATTTATAGTTTAGTTAGTATAGTTTAGTTTTTTGTTTATAAGCAAGATACAACCTTGCAATCCTATATATTGTAATAGCTTGGTTGAAGACTATCGTATACAACTGATTTATATGTGGCATTACAGGTCAATCAGGATAAAATATAATGAATACAATGATTCTTAATACAGGAGTGGAACTTTAAACTTAAGTGAATTCTTATTTCATAGTATATACCACCTCCTACAGGCTGGTAATGGTCAAAGGTCTGTATGTAAAGATAGCTGAGGAAACTACATGGCACGAATGATCAGTCATATTGCGAAAACTGATTGTTGTAAAGTTCTATTGTGCTTACCTGGCTTGCTGTGACAAATGCTGACACAAACCACTGGTTGAATTTATCAACTGACTTTAGGTAAGTATTGGTCACTTTCCACATGTGTTCATCGACAAGATCCAGTGCCGCGTGAGCTATGAACTGATTTAAGTGCCTGTTGTCTTCTTTCTGAAATATACAAAATACTTGATTATGCCACGTATACATGCATGACACGATAAATAAAGAGTACGGATTTCTGCCGAGTTAAAAGACACTCAAATTTACTATCTTTATTATTAAAAAAAATATATTTATTGTTTTTACTCCCACCTTTGGTTCTTTAGTGACTGGAATGAAATCCATTTCGAAAATTGGGTTGTCTGAATGACCAACAATTACGAAGTAGTATGTTCCTGCTGCCATCCTGCCCTGGCTCCTTAGTTAGTATTATGTGAACTGCGTTTATATTATCCCTCATGCATTAAATATTATAAACATCAGAGGTGGCAGAAGTATATTTATTTCGCTAAAATATGACAACTATGACAGCTGCAGCTGATAATGACTTGATGGATATTTGACACTTTTGACAGTAAACCATGTACCTATCCAATCTCTTTGCAGTAAACAGAAACCATGACCAAAGTGCGTTTTTTTTTTTTGGAATTTTATGACCTGGTAACTGGACCTTTAGGTCAAGTCTTATTTTATTTGAAGTCAGGACTTCGAATAAAACTATGCCTGCCGTACCGAAAAGGGAAAAACCAGTAAAAACAGATTTTGATCTCAGATCTGAGCTTTTACATATAAAAATCAAGGACTTACTTATTTGTGTAATTATTCGCTGCAGTTATGTACCTCAGATGAGACTTCTTTTTGTTCGTCTATGACACTTACATACAATTCGGTCGCTGAAGCTGACTAGGTAAAAAATAAAAAAATATATATTTTTAAGTGTATTTGTGCCTTTATTTTTGTCACGTACCTACTCAATACACAAGGAACAATTAATTAAATAAATGCTCCTTGTCAATACAGCTAGCCACACTATCTTAGATGAGAGAAATTATATATAGTCCGTTCACAGTTATTTTACCTCTAGCTGTTAGATTAGCCAACCTGGGCGTTGTGTTGCTATATTTGGTATATAATACTCCCATTTTAAATATACATTATTGCTAAAATGTACTTATTTTTTTATTGCCTAAGCGATCGTATTAAATATTTGGAAGTAATGTTTGTAACAAAACCTCTTGATATTGCCATGGCTATATGCATGTTCATTTATTTTCTTACGAAATAACTAATTTCCTATGAAGATAAGTAGTTATAATAAAAATGTTGTCTATTTAATATATAAAGGTAAACGCATCATAATTACGCCAAACGTGAGGTTCTAATTATCAAATACAAAAACTGTAAATTTAATTTTCATATATATTTTGAATAAGAATGATGTGGGTGTAATACACCTTTGCCTACCCCTGCATGGAAACAGGCGTGAGACTATAAGAATGATCCATGTGGACTGCCAATGTTATGATGATTCGTAACTGCTGTCATATTCTGTATCAGACTCAGAATTTAATTCTATTATGAACCTGTCCATTTCAGCATCCGTAGACCCATCTGTTTCACGAAGCTTGTTTTCAATGTGGCGCTCATGTTTGCATTGTTTTTGTCAGTCTTCTGCAGTGATAGATTGAAACGCTTCTTCAGCTAAATTCACAATGTTGGTTGCCTCTTGTCCTAAATTTTTGCTTGTGACTCGCCTTTTAATTAGACTCCACATAAGTTCAATTGCGTTTAGCTCGCAGTGGTATGGCGGTAATCTAACCACTTTGCGGCCATGAGCTTCAAGCATTTGAATTTTTGAAGCAATTCCACTAATATTGGGTAAAATGTTATGCACGGGTAACCCTGTTTTACATTCCTGTCATCACAGAGTACAATTCCAACATAAAGAAAATAAACACCGACATCTGTCAGAGGTAAAATAACTGTGAACGAACTGTAGGTATATCTTTCTGTTCGTCTATGCACACTATTTAAAAAATATGGCAATAAAAAGGTAGGTACAGAAAATCTTCATTTAAAAAAAGGCGGGAATAGCACAAATACCTAATTCTTTAAATTTTATGAATATAATATATTTTAAGTGGAAACGACGGTGAAAGTAACATTAAATATGAATAAAAACGGCGTAATAAATACTGGTATGTAATGATATTAAACTACCATCAATCATTGTATTTCACAGTTTATCTTTTACTTATATTAATGGACAAAGTGTTATTTCAGGTTCTTGGTACGCTTTGATTGATAAATTAATGTTATGGCGAGGTACCTGGACTAAATATGACAAAACTGCGACTAATTATTTCATAAGAGTAATTCATGATCAACTCTTGATAACAGCTGACACAAAAATATTAGAGACTTTCAATATGCATCACAAAATGAAAGGAATTTATAAGGATGATATTTTAATATTGATTGTTAGCAACAAGGATAATGAAGTGAGTGCTGATATTTTATTAGTATTATTTTTGTATGAACGTGATAATCTCAGAAACTGCCGAACGGATTTGCAACAGTAAAATAGTATGATTCTTAAGGAAGCTTTACGCGTATAGTTTTATGCGCGGGTGGAGCAGCAGTTAATAAGCTAACTAATGTACATGTATAAGTTACACAAAACCTTTTAAAAATTATTCGTCTGAATCTTCATAACGTATCACTATATCCAATGGTGGAAAGCACATGGTAATCCGTTCAGTAGTTCTTGAGTTTATCGTGATCAAACAGACAGACGGCGGTCGACTATGTTTTTTATAATACAGTTATTCGTGTGCTATGGGTCGCAGGTTCATCAGCAGGTCCCTTGTTTTGCACCGCTGACTTTTCAAGGTTTATCGCTTAATAAATTTTACCCACTTGTTAAACAGCAACAGAAAACACTAAGCGGCTAATAATACATCGCATTCTAGCAAATGAGGGGTTAACACGGGTCGATTTTCACCGTGTGGCTAGTCGCTTCACAAATTGCCTCACCAAGCCGCATCGCTAGCCCATTTACACAGGTTACTAAAATCGTAAGTGGCTCGGTCATTTCGGTCGAACAACGTACGCGAAACACTTCTTCATGCGGCAGGTGATCGCCTACAACTGATCGATTACACGGTCGATTTTAGTCACTAGTCACATGCGGCCGATCGCCGCGCGGCCAATGTCGGATGCTACCCAACTTTGGGGCTTGTGGCTTTAGTCACTTGCGACCTAGTCGAATTGCCATTTAGACGGTCGATTAACGCCGCGCAGCAAAAATCGTGCGGTTTTAGTCACCCTTGTAAACACCCTATTATCTCTTATGAAAACAGGCCGTTGACTATTATTGTTAGAAGGGTTATTTGAAATTTCTGCTCTATGTGAGGCACAAATGGCACAATATTTTATTATTCAGTTGCATTACACTCCTCAATACATAAGAATTCTTAACTTATCGTCTGATTATTGTATTCCAGATCAGAAAGATAAAATTTCAGTTGAAATCGGACATTGCGCAGAGTCTTCAGTTACTAAGCCAACACTTTCCTGTTGTGAGCCATAATGCATTAGTATCAAATCCAGTTAATACTAAATATCGAAACATTGATGAAGTGCTGAAATATGCAATAGAAAAGAAAGGTAAATCTAAAACATATTATCCCCACAAAGATTCTTATTGTTCCGTATGCATGTAAACACCATACCACATATTCTGGTTGGTTTCACCATTGATTGCAATAATAATTATGTTACAGAAAATGCTACTGGGCTTAATTTGCCGGTTGAATTCGAAAAATTCATTAAGCTCTGTTTATTGGACCCAAGCTTTCCTCAATTGCTGACTGAAACTGAAGCAATATTGAATAAAGAAATTCTCAAGAAATAAGTTTTAAATATTCCAGTCACATAATTTCATATGTAATTTTATTAAATTATAAATCTTTATATATATATTTCTTGTGTATGTCACTAAACTCATCCTAAACGACTAGACTGATTGTGATGACTTTTTGTGTGTGTTCAAGGGGACTTGAGAATTGTTTAGATTCGCAAAAAAAATTGCAAAGATTAAAAAAATATACGGTGGTACGAAGTTCGCCGGGTCAGCTAGTATTATTATAATATCTTTTATTACGTCGATTGACTTGTTGCCAGTTACATTCACACAGATGCAAAATCATATTTTTATACGGCAGATGTGAAGTTAAGTCACTAAGCAGGAGTAGACAGCAACTGATAAGGGCATCGACAAACGGGGCCAGCGGGGTAGCTGCCCTCCCCTAGAGCCAAATGAAAAGCAAAGTCCCAGGAAGCTTCACACGTTGGACTCTGTATCATTATTACAATCGCTGTTTAACAGCTCTTGGCATCTGACTAGTGCGAGTGCTATGTGAGCAAATTACTCACAATATTCACTTATCGCTAGTCACTCAGCACTCGCACTAATCGAAGTGGTCAAAGGTCAAAGCAAGGAGATATAGAAGCGAAGACCTAGGTGATGATGAGGACGATGTCCTCCTTGACGTGTCCGTTGACGGCGACTCACGTCTTTCTGGCATGTGCCCGAATGTAGATAGCAAAGCCAAACTTTGTTTGGCTTTCAAAAAAAAATGCAAATACAGAAGACTCGACCGAAACCTTCGAAACCGTTTCGGTCGAGTCTTTTGTATTTGGCGTTTTGCATCAAGGTCTTCGAGAAGCATTTTCTTGTAAGAATCAGCAGCTTTCTATATTGTTCGGCGCCATTCAGACCTTAGTAAACACAGCTCCGTACAGGAATATTGCACTCATTTAAGTGCCTTTTAAGGACATCCTTATAGTGAAGATATTATCCACCAACTAGAATATGTGGTAAACAGTGATCAAACATTGATTAACTAGTTTTATTATATTATAGTCCAAATATACGCAAATATACTAGTCGACCAAGCCAACTAGACGAATGTCAACGTGACAAAATTCAACATATTTCAAAAATTATAATCCAGAAATTCCTAGTACCGATTGCAGGCGCATTGTACGTTCACACGCCGCGTTCGCACGTTACGATAAATAATTTCTGGATTATAATTGTTGAATTATGTTGAATTTTGTCACGTTGACATTCGTCTAGTTGGCTTGGTCGACTAGTATGCTTAACCTAGACGCAAATGTGGAGATCGTAGGTTAAAATCACAGTTAAAATTAAGCTCACTGGAATACTAACGATTTCGTTATTGATACATTTCGCATGCGGCAACATTTGTCCGTAAAGTCAGTTTGATAACTGTTTGACATTTGACTTGAAATTTGAATTTTCAAACGAAGCGAATACGTTACTCAGTTACTGTGCTGTTTACAATAACAAAGAGTAATTTCTTCGAAAGAAATTTCTTATTACAGTACTGGTTGTGAACGTGGTGACAAGTGTCATTTTCAGTGTGTGATAATGCTTCCATCAAGATTTGTGCCTGCAGGACAGCAAAATGCTTTGCGGAAGTCCAGGTTTGTTTGTTGAAATAGCTTGTAGCCTGTATAAGTACAGAATACTGATAAGAATTGCTCGTAAACCTTTCTTATATCTAACAACATTATTTGAGAGCGTAAAACACATTATTGTTGCTTTTTGTTTGGAATGTAGGTTGGAGGCTAACAGGCCTTCGTTGCTACCGAAGCCTCGCCGTCCGGGGTCTACTGACCGCTTGTCGACTGAGGCGCGGAGGCCTAGCGCTGCCGGACACAGATCTAGTAGTGCTGAGCCTGCTAGGGGAACATTTGGTGGAGCCAGACTTAGCAGAGAAGCTTCTGCTACTAAACTGCCTTTGAATGGGGTGAGTTAATGCTTGTATTTTTAGCTCCTTTATTATTAGAATATCAAAATTATATACTTAATAAACTTTCATAATAGTTATCATTAGAGCGCAGCATCCTTGGTATTTCACTCAAAGATAGGATAAGAAACACTGAGCTGCGCTCCAAAACTAAAGTCGAAGATGTGGGTAAAACGGCTGCTAGCCTAAAATGGAACTGGGCGGGCCACGTCAGCCGTATGCACGAGGGTCGTTGGGCGAAGATCTCGACACTATGGGTGCCAGAAGATGGACAGCGTCGCCGGGGCCGGCCCCGAAAGAGGTGGCGAGATGACTTGGACGCCTACCACAGGAGTTGGTTTGACACTGCAGGTGACAAGAAGATATGGAAAGATTTGGGGGAGGCCTTTGCCCAGCAGTGGGACAGTACAGGCTAGTGAAAAAAAAAAAATAGTTATCATAAACTAGTAAGAAAGAAAACAGATCTTTAGTATACTTTCTAGTTTTATTAAGAGAATATTTTGCAACTATAATCCAGGCACAAAGTATCATTTGAATATCAATTATCTATATTATTGGTCTTTTGCTGTTTGGAAATTTGTTGCTATTTAATATAAAATTTATTTTAGTTTCTTTTTACATCTTATTTATGCAGTCCAGTTTGTTTTATTTAGCATCATAAATTTTTGTTATACTCATGCTGATTTCCGTCCAAATTCACATAATCATATGTTTTGATTTGTCCTCAGAGATCTAGATCACAGCAGGGTGACAGGTTTGGTCAGTCAGCAGTCACACCACTTCGCTCCAGCCACTACTCCAGTAGACCAACCACTACTCCTGTGGTGAGTTGGATCATATTTACACCATGTTCAGTGTAGGCCTGACTGTAAACCACATATTTCTTACAGGCTACATTTAATCATCATCATCCTGTTAGTGTTATGCCAGTTGCAATCCGGGGTCTGTTTACAAGTTTAAACAGGATTTGACTGAATAGTAGTTTTTCCACAGGATAGCTTTCACATGATTCCAGTTTATACACAGTACAATGACCGTCATCTTCATTACAGCCAGTGAATGCAGTGATTGTTATGTTAAATGGTACTTCCAAACAGGCGCGGTCGCAGCCTGAAATTTTGGAGGGGGTCACTCACTACACTAATAAAAAATAGGTACCTATCTGGATCGCCATTTATAGTGTAAATACTTATTATATTTGTAGTTTTTTTAATTATACATGTAAATGTCTAAAAATCATTTGGCAATGTACATAAAATTTTACTTTATTAGCACATCTTAATATATAAAATCCTTGCGTTACTGACTGACTGACAGACACGCTACAGTCGAAACTATTGGGCGCAAGAAGCTGAAATTTGGCATGTATGTTCCTTGGGGACCGTAGGGGTGCACTAAGAAGGGATTTCCGGAAATGCCCACGGGATCGGCCAAAACAAGTCAATAAAAAAAATTGCAGGCATAGCTGCATCCTCTAGTTTCTGTATAAAAAGATATATTAATAAAAAAAACCTGTAAATTTTAGTTTTTGTCGGTTGCGCTAAAATGGCGGGAAAGGCTCGATTACTTACAATGACTTACCATTAAGTACTATAAAATTATCATTAAGTAAATGAAGCACTGTTCTTCAAATTAAATGATAGGTATGTAGTAGGTAAGTAAGTATTCGACAATTAAGTTATATTTAAATTTTTCCTCAATCACAAAACTTAACAACAAGAATCAAAATCCACAACTAAGTAGACAGCCTTTATCTTAAATCTTTACTATAAACCGACAAATTACATAATTAGAATATTGTTGAACAATCTTTATCATAACGACGTATATCGATTTTGCCTTTACCTTGTTTCTAAACTAGATGTAATTTCCAAGTTATTTTGGCCATCGTACATAAAACACCACTAGATGTTAGCAAACTATAAATGTTAGGCGCTGTTAGGCGATAGCTAGAAATTTCCTTTTATTATATGGCTAAATTTTGAGATTTTACAATTTGACCTTTGATTTTGGGGGGGGTCATGTCCCCTTTGACCCCCCCTTCGGACCGCGCCTGCTTCCAAATTGCAGTTGCTTTTTGTTGAGTAAAATTTAGAAATGGCAATATTCAAAAACTGTTAGAAACATTGTTTAAACTTACCTTGGGTGTTATATAGAATGTTGTGCACTAACATAATGAGTTATTGCTCAACAAAAATGAACTGCGGTGTTGATGCACCATATGGAACATTTGTAATCAATGCTTGATGTCAAACTAAATTATTAATGCCAAGATGATTTGAAGATATCAGTTAGTGTGCCATTAGTTAACTAAGATTGATTGCATATATAGTAGGATGGGACTAATCTATAATAATTATGTTATTGATGATTTATTTACAGAGAACTCCATCAGAGGACCGTCACAGTCGGAGCTGGCAGACTTCTCTTGAGAGAGCATTGGCATTTGTTACGGTCAAGGATCAGAGGTTAGTGAAGCAATTGAATTGTATATTTTAGTTTTACCTGTATAAATTCTGCTTTAGCTTTTTAATTAAAATATCAATTTCAAGGACTAGTAAACATTTTTATTTTACAAAAATATTTTCATGCAAGTGTTAGGGTTCGATCCTCACATGCAACAACGCTTTGTGTGTTCTACAAATCGTTGTTCCGAGTCTGGGTGTCCTTTTTGTCTGTCAGCTGTATGTTTGCAAAGTCCTCTTCGACATTTATCCTTAGTGCGAGATTAGTATTTATGAATAAAAAAATACTGTTGTCCGCAGGCCGATCTCGACAGTGGCGTGGCAGCGTGCTGAGTGCGCGCGAGTAGGTGAAGCCCTGTCAGGTCGCGGGGAGGGCGCCGCCACCGCGCTCATCCGGCCGCTGACCATCGCGCGCTTCGTGGACATCGCCGCCGCGCTGCTCGCGCCCATCACCCGCGACGCCAAGCTCAACACCGACAACTACGTCACCAAGGTATGTTGTTTCTTTCCTATTCGACTGAGTGCGTGGCCAATTCTGGTGATTGTAGACCGCCCTAAAGCCATCATTATGGCCCAGCGACTCTTGTCGCCAGACAAGGACCCGAACCGACAACTATGTACGTCAAAAAGGTACACTCAAGCACCTGTAACAAGTTGCATATAGTTGCTGAACTCACCTAACTCACCATCTTGAAAGAATATTCACACAACATAGTACAGGACTCTCCTGTGCAATAGGATTTGGGGCTCAATCATACTTTGAATCAAAATCATCATTAATGAAAATTATTTAAGGTCCCTCATGATTAACTCCTAAAAATATCAACTTTGAATCACACATCAATTTATACTTTATTAATTTTACTTTTTATTATTATTATAACTTTCCTGACTTGTACGCATAATAATAGTTATCTACTTGAACGTCCATGGGTACAACGGTACCCAAACGCAAAGTAGCGTTGTACGTCCCGGTTACCAGAGTACCCAAAGCACCAAATTTTTTAAAACTGCCATCTAAGGACAATTAGCGGTATTTTTTTGACTTTTGGTGTTTGGTATCAATAGTTGAATAACTATTTTACCATTTAAATACGAGATGGCAGTGTAACAATCCTTGACAAATGAATAAAAAATATTTTTCTTTAGTGCATATTTCGCAACATGTGTTTTGGAGTACCAGCCAAGTAATGTCGTAAGTACTTAAGTTTTACTAATTGTTTCTTAGATTATTATACATAAAAATAAACTAGATGATTTGTATTTTATAATAACGTATGCATATTACACTTCTGTGAGTAAAATCAAGTTATATTTCGTTTTCAAACTACAACTTGTCGAAAAAAATGGCGGCCCCAACTTTTCGGCCTAATTTTAGCTCTGTTTACTTGTTTTTCAGTGAAATAACATTAATACAACGATCAACATTTCGTAATAATCACAATTATGTACTTTACTATCATAAATATACAATAAACACAGAAGATTGATTAAAAATGTAATTGTGTTCCTCGTTCCTCAGGTTTTTTTGATATGGGTAGTATAGTACCCACGGACGTAACTATATTGGTTCACAATAAGGGTCGGTACAAACAGCAAAATATGTTTGCAATATTTTGTGCTTTGTTATTTTTTGCGGTTTTGGATGTTGAGTTTTTTGTTTTGGTTTGTGGTGTTTGTTTGGTGGTGTTTCATTATGCTCTAATTTTCTTGTGATATACTTACTAATAATATAATTTTGCTCTCTTTTTAACTTCGTTTTCTAACATAGAGGATGTTTTCTACTATTTCATATCACAAAGTATAGTTTTGTGATTTATTGATAATAATTCATAAACTTACACAATATTATTTATTTCTCGATAAAATAATACTATAAATACCGTATGTATTGTGCTCATTTGTTTATTGCCATAGTTGGTTTGGAAAGTATTTATTTCTTCATAGTATGTGCATGTGCATTTTATTATTTGCTTGAAGCTGCACTGCTATGAGTTTGTAAGTCACTATTAAATTTGTTGTCCTTAATTCGATTGTTGGCTTAAATTAATACATACAACACGTTTAGATCACCAACTGATGATGAATTTTACATCAGATTTATTTTTACTTTTATGTAATTCGATTTACACATTTATAATATTTATATTTAAGTTGCGTAAATTACAAAGTGTGGACGAATCCTTAGATAAGCGGCCATATTGCTTATATTTTGCCTTCGCGAGCGAGACGAAAGCGCACGAGATACTGCGATAAAATTAACAAGAGAGGTGTTTTGTTTTGATTTATTGAACTACTTAGCGATAATTAAACATAAACATTTATGCATCATTTGAAAGGTACATACGTCTAGTTTCTTATGACATTGTTTTATTTGTAAAATTAACAATACTTTTTAGTTACGGTGTGAATAAATAAAAGTAACACGTTTATTTTTGACTGAACTCAATGTTCACACCTGTTTTTATCAGCTTAAATTAAGTTTGTAGATCTTAAAACATACATAGTTTAAATCGGCATACTTTTAATTTTTTTTGCAGTTTTTTTCTTTATTCTAGCTATTATAGTTAAGTAGCTATGTAGGTTTTATGTTACAACATGCGAGCGCGGCGACACCCGAATCATGGCTGCGCGTATCCGGACGTACAAGGCCATAACAGTCGCTCGGGCTGGACGTGGGAGTGGTTATGTAACGTGTCTATGTCGCGTAAATATTTGAAACTAAAAAGTAAATTACCTTATATTTGTCTCGACGTTTCGGCGTGGGTTACACCAGCCGTGGCGTGATCACGAGACTACTTTTATTTACCACTAGCTGTTTCCCGTGGCTTCACCTGCGTCCTGAGGGAACTACTTCGCGTACCCGGTTAATTTATAGCCTAAGTTACTCCTTGGTACATCAGCTATCCGCCAGTGAAATTCCCGTCAAAATCGGTCCAGCAGTTCCAGAGATTAGCGAGAACAAACAGACAGACAAAATTAAAAAAAAAACTCGGTATATGTACCATGTATATATCCATATGCATTTAGTAAAAAGCGGTTATTTTATTTTAATATTACAAACAGACACTCCAATTTTATTTATGTGTATTGATTTTACTACTCTTACTTACTCCGATGGCTCAGCGACTCAAAGTGAGTCTTGGCCTCCGATATGAGAGCTCGCCACTTCACTCGATCCTTCGCAGTTTCTTGCCAGTCAATGGCTTAAAGCTGCCGAAGGTCCTCCTTAACTACGTCACTCCAGCGATATCTGGGTCGACCAACCGGGCGACGTCCAGTTGATCGACCAATATATGCTCTCTTTACGCTGTGATCCTCTCTCATTCTTGCTAGGTGGCCTAGCCATCGTAGTCTTTGCGCTTTCGCTTCTCCAATCACATTGGGTACTAGGATAGATTTTACTTAGTGTTGTTTATTTGTTCTTTATAGTAATGAAACCAATTTCCTTTTGTCCAGCTGCCTCACCTGTCGAAGCGACTGCTGTACCCGGGCACGATGTCCAAGTCGTGGCTGAAGACCGTCAACACGCTGCACGCGTTCCCGCACGCACTCGCGCTCATCGCGTACCTGTTGGACTTGGGCAATCATATTGTGAGTAACATTCGTTTTACTGTTGCAAATTAAGCTCTTATATTTTTATGTGATCAATACATCGTCGCTGTTAGCTGTTCACCCTTCCCTAGTCCTCTCAGCGGGACTTGTAAAAGCTTTTCTCTAGACCATTGATCTATACTTACTTACAACTAGATTAGCAAACAGCGTTGAAATGTGTTGCGGTTTATTATGGGTCTGTCGACCTAATACTGTTACAATGTTATTGTGTCAAATTTGCCGCACCCGAAAATAATACGAACGTGAAATGGGCAAATGCGTTGTGAAATCTTGCAATTCTCGTAAAGAAAATAATTTGAAAAAGCTCGGCATATCATTCCCTATCCTTCAGAATATACTTTCGTAGTTATTCGTCATGACAACTTCGTCCATAATTGCACAAATGAAATCTTCGGTCTCTGCAAGTAGATCACCAAACCGTAGCCAGGCTACTGATGACAGCATTATTATTGATATTTTATTGGTAGATGACTTTTGCTATAGGACTCCATGTCTAGTTAAGATCAGTCGCAATAAAGTCAGTCTCATAGCCTAAATAAAAAAAGGACAGTCTTCTACCATGACGTCGTAACCAATAAAACATTCACAACACAACTCATATCCTATTCCAGGAGATGACAGTGCTAGATGAATGGCTGTACGTAGGCAAGGACGAGCTGGCGTGCCTCCGTCGCGACTACTTGTACAAGTGCTGGATCAGGTTCCAAGACCCGGACCACCAGTATGAAGACCTTAATGAGGAGTACCTGCAGAATCTGACGCTACTGCTCGGTAATGATGAGGAGAAGATTGCTGAGCTGACGCAGGTTATTAAGAGTGAGTGGTTATTTTTTTACTTGATTTTAAGCCTGAGGCACTCTCACTACAAATCGAAACGCAACGGTATAGATATTGTTTTTTATACAGGGTGTAAAAAGACCCTTAACGAAAACTGAAACCCCATATTGTATTAATCATTACGAACATTTTTTACTTCGGCACCATACCTGGGAAATTACTGGTTCAGGATATATTTAGGCTCAAAGTCAAGACTTTTTTCTAATTATTCCAAAATCGTGTTTTGAATGATAAATGTAAACTCTAAATACTTGCTTCTTTAAAATAAACAAACAAAATTTTCAATATTTGTCTAAAATAAACGGCTTTAAAGTTCCCTAAACGCAATGTATGCACTATAAGCCATCAGCTGCGCTGTAGGCGAGGGCATTAGGGTGCGTTTCCACAGAAGCGGAGCTGCGCGGAGTTCAGCGGAGCAGAGCCGTGTAAATAGGTAGGTGTTTCCACTAAAGCTGCGCAAAGATGAGCGGTGCAAAGCTGGGCTATGTATTATAATAACTACTATACAAACAAACTCCCGCGCCTGACGTCGCGTTACCCCTCTCAGCCCTGCTCCACCCCGCGAAACCCCGCTCTACCGCGCGCATCCCCGCTTCACCCGGCACAGCTCCACTAAGCTTGACCCCGCTGTGCCCCGCTTATCTCCGCGCACCATACATTTTAATGTAAATCTTCTCAACTCCGCTAATACTGTTTCCACTGAATCGGAGCGGCGATGAGATTTGTGTATTTTGAGCAATGTGATTGGTAAATTTTTATAAGTCTCTGCTCAGCTCCGCGCAGCTCAGCTTCTGTCGAAACGCAGCCTTACCCTCGGCCGGGATCCATACCACGTGATCATAAACTGCCGCCGCCGCCGTTAAGGCGGTTTTAGATTAGCGTTTTATATGCGCGTATAATCTCGTTTTTGGAAGCGTATGTAGGCGCGTACAGGCGCGTCTTTTGGCACACGCGCAACTGGCTCACGAGTGTTGACGCGCTTCTAAGCTCGTATAAGTTTGAGCCGTCAGAGTCCATGTTGACACTGACACGATGTCACTACCGTTTCGAGCGAACATACCGAAATATGCCCGTTTATGCGAGTCCGGTTTTTTGAAGCGCGTAATGTAGCGCGCGTGTAAGCGTGTATGCTGAAAGGACCGTATACGCGCAGAAAAATACGCTAATCGGAAACCGCCCTTAGATACCGCCCACAGAACAATTAAAGGAGGTTAGAACGGAAATAGTTACTGATTTGTTTTAGAACGCGTGTCGCCGATTGTCTCCCACTCTCTATCTCCACTACAAGCAATACACTAATACGTACGCGCATTACGCACACAAATCAACTGCACTTACTTAGATCGCGAGTTTGCCATTGGTTGTCACACTAGCGCAAACACTTCGCTTGACATGGAACTATCGCGCTTGACGATCACTCACACACTCTCATTAATGTTACGGTGTCCAAAAAGTCGATTATTTATATCGATAAAATACTGTTGTTTTGTTACTTTAAGTTTTTCAATTGTTTGTTTTTATTTCGGGATGGTGGGATAGGGTACAAATAGTGTGGCCTTTCTTAATATATATAAACTAGAGGACGCCCGCAGCTTCGCCCGCATTTTTATTTTATTTTACACGTTTTGCTCGATTCCGTGGGCATTTCGGAAAATCCTTTCTTAGTGCACCCCTACAGTCCCCAAGGAACATACATGCCAAATGTCAGCTTCCTGCGTCTAATAGTTTAGGCTGTAGCTTGTCTGTCAGTCAGTCAGTAACGCAAGGATTTTATATATAAAGATAATAATATAAAATTAAAGGGGAAGATACAATATGGCCT
This sequence comes from Euclidia mi, assembly GCA_944739405.2. NCBI lineage: Eukaryota > Metazoa > Arthropoda > Insecta > Lepidoptera > Erebidae > Euclidia > Euclidia mi. The sequence goes on from OX123204.2 coordinate 3,067,060, forward strand.
TTATCATATCCGAATACTAAGAGTTAAAAATCATGTCTACCTAGGATGTCAGTGTCCATGATAAACTATTCATGGGTACAACCACATAAGCTAAAGTTGAAAGCTGTAAAGAAATAAATGACACAAGTATATAATACAATAATATTTTAATGTTGAACAATAATTTAAATTAAATTTCAACCCAGATTCTATTATTGTCCCTGAAATAAGACGTATTTATTAAGAAGCATACGCTTGCTATCTTTTAAATTCGATTTTTTTCAAAATAAAATGCTATCTTACATTGATATATTTTTCTATGATAGCTTTAGATAGGTCTGTAACATGGCTCGCACTAGGATAAAATCCAACCTGGTGATAACTAATCAATCAATCAATCAGCCTATCGCAGTCCACTGCTGGACATAGGCCTCTCCCAACACGCGCCACACTACACGGTCCTCAGCCTTCCGCATCCAGTCTGTCCCAGCCACCTTTTTCAGGTCGTCGGTCCACCTAGCCGGGGGCCGCCCTACCTTACGCTTGCCGAGACGTGGTCTCCACTCTAGGATACGCTTGCTCCATCGGCCATCAGTCCTTCTACAGATATGGCCAGCCCACTGCCACTTGAGCCTACTGATTCTGTGAGCTATGTCGGTATAACTTTGTCGGATAGCTTCATTTCGGATTTTATCCTTCAAAGAGACGCCAAGCATAGCTCGTTCCATAGCTCGCTGCGTGACTTTTAGTTTGTGGACTAGTCCCACTGTGAGTGTCCACGTCTCGGCACCGTACGTCATAACAGGTAGGACGCATTGGTTGAAGACTTTGGTCTTCAGGCATTGCGGTAGGGGCGAAGAGAAAACACGACGTAGCTTGCCAAACGCTGCCCAACCCAACTGGATCCTGCGGTCGATTTCTTTCTCGAAGTTGTTTCTACCAAGATCTTGATAACTAATGTTGCTAAATAATTCAGTTCCGACAAAGGTGCGCAAGATCTTTGTTGTCAACATATATTATGTTCATTAATTTGCCGAAGATTGTCGGTGTAAATCTTTATATAATGATACAGGAGACCCCCTTTATCTTTTGCTACGGTAAATTTATGGTCCGAATTTATTTCATTTGACAGCAGTGCTCCAACGCATATGTCACAATCAATTTTCTTAATTAAAATATGTGATATGTAACCCGCGATACTAAGTTAATAACCCACAATAAACATTAATCGGTAGTAATAAACAAAGTTATGTTAATCTTAATATTACTGATAACAATCATTTGAATACATTCACACGAAGGAACTCACAATCGACATTGTTCACAACTTGGTAGGTACAACACTATCGGACCCACCACCATAGATTTAGCAGAATTCAAGCTTTGACGTTCGCAGTGCACGAAATACATTGCGCAATCGCCTACGTACTACTAGATGGTACCCACGTATTGCCAGCAATGTATATTTTTTTATTTGCTTGCGATAGTATCGTGTTTGTCTACAAATTACATAATACTATCCACAATACTACTTTTTCGGACTTGCCGGTGAAAAGAAATCCCTTCTCGAGCCACAGTACATAACTGGCTTCTTTTTCGACACGTTATTATAGCGCAAGACGGCATAATTCTTTTATTTTCGCGGAGCTTCGTACGCTGTCGCAATATGAGCACGATTGTTGACAGCGTCAATCAAATTTTTCGGCATATGAGCGTTTGCTCACATGGACGGCGAGGCTGCCACGCCCACAAGGCCGTTCTAACCTCTCTTAACTGTTCTGTGATACAGATACGGCCGGTGTAGGCACGATGCATTTCTCGCGCCATTTTTTTCTGCAAGCGCGCGCTACTTTTTGCGCCTTACAAAATGAGCAGAGTAAGCTAAAAAAAAAATCGCTTCCCAGGTATTATTTTCGCGTAGTATGACTTGGCATGATGTGCAAAACGAGTAGACTTCGGCTTGGTGATGGGTCTTGTGACACCCTGTATAGTAGCTTATCAAAATTACTCCATGACACCTGATCTTAAGGAGTCATGGTATCCCATAGCAAAAGCCATCATACTAATAAAATATCAATAATAATGGCATGACGATGGCGTACTTCGAAGGCCTAGAAAAAAAATTTTTCACGCCCCACTTAAAGGAATCATCACCAAGCCGAAGTCTCGAATCAGGTCATAGGAAGAAGGGAAACGTGTTTTCTTGCTTGTAAACTCCGTCCAGGTTCTTAGTACCGCACTACGAGCCTGTTAAAAACCTGGTTAAGTACACTTGGTTTGCAATAAGGATTGATTTGATTTGAGTACAGCGACAAGTCTTCGCCTATTTGCCTCAATGTCGACTTGCTTAGCCGCAGGGAGTCTGAGATAATGCCCGTGCACATTACTGTCATCTGCATAGCAATGTTTGCACCCAGTAGTGAACATACCATTGATATGCAGAAGAAACAGTGTAGGCGACAAGACGGACCCCTGGGGCACACCAGCATTTACCTGGAGAAATTTTGATAACCAACCGTCACAGAGGACTCGAATACGGCGTTCATGCAGGAAACTGGCAAGTGGCAACCCAGTTGCACAATCGAGGTGGCAAACCGTAGGCTGGAAATTTGGAAAGAAGCGCACGGTGCCAGACGCTATCGAAGGCTTTGGAAATGTCGAGACTAATAGCCAACGGCTCCCCATGCCTATCCATAGCCTCAACCCAAAGGTAGGTACAAACTCTAAGAGATCACCCGTTTATCGTTTCGGTTTGAGCCCGTATTGGCGATCACTATTGAGAGTGATCTTCTAGGTAGCGAACAATTTGAGTGTTTACTATCCGCTCAAACACTGCAGAGGATAGAGGTTTTAGCAATAGTAGCATTATGGTTTCCACCACCGACGTGTTCATGCTCCTGATAACCTTCGGTTGGAGGCTCCAACAAATTTTTGCTGCTCTTGACAGTGACTATAATTATTACTATACCATAATGTATATAGCGAAGCATTTGCTCACAGTACAAACTATATCTGCGTTACAAAAATTGTTTATCGTCAATAGCGAGGCCCAGTATGTTTATATCGCGCGACCGTTTGGTGTTGATCCCGCCTATGTTCAGGTGTGAAATGTCATATTTCAGCCGATTCGTGATCAACATTACCTTGGTTTTGTGCGGCGCAAATTTAGGTTTGTTCTTGACACCTAACTCCCGAACATACACGAGAGTGGCATTCGCCTAAGACATCATTAGGATGACATGATAACAGTTTGGTCTGAATGTGTCAATGGTTTTCAGAAGTTTCTAAAATAATGCTTTAACAATTTAATGTGTATTTTTTGAGCTTAGAACGAAATTAGCCGAAATTTGTCATTAGCTCTAGCTTTTAGTTCCTAAACTGTTATATATCTATTTCAGTCCAGCACAGTCGGTTTCTAGCAATTTGCGGCGCAAAGAAATATTTAGTGAACGCTACAATGTCTATCCTACAGCTAAGAGTTCCCTTTCAGTGTTCAGCAGTTTTTTTCAAGTTTTGCTAAGTCTTGCTGAATGATACGGCATTATTATGTCTTGTGTCCACTAAAAATAAATTGGTTTGATTATAGAATCTATAGATTAATTATGATTTGTAGATGTCAATTAATAAAATGATTGAAGAGGAAGGTTTATATGTATAATTGACGCGGGCAAAGCAGCTAGTCTAGTTTATTTTAAAAAGTTAAGATTAATGTTATTTTTAGTGTTTTAAAACTTAAAATAATATCTTACTTACTTACTTGATACTTGATGGCACGGGCTGTTTCCGCAACTCCACGTCTTGGCGTGTATTTTGCGTGCAGGTGGGAATGGTGTCTTCATTCGAGCCACCCCAGCTCTTCGAGGAAGGCCAGCAGATTCTTGATGTGGCCCACTGCCTCCCTCAGGGTGCTGTATCTCGTCAGGTACTGCTGCCTGTACTGTGCGACCTCAGGGCAGTCGAGGAGCAGGTGGGCTGCCGTCTCGTCTGCTGCCATACAGGCCCTGCACAGCGGGCTGTCGGTGATACCTATAGTAAATAGGTGTTTATTAAAGAATCCGTGTCCTGTGTAGGCGGCCGTGACTGTCCGCAGTTGTTGTTTGGACAGCCGGAGGATTTGTTTGGCTATCTTACCGTCTACTGCGGGAAGAGCCTCCTTGGCCTGCCTCTATGTTTCAATACGAATCCAGGACTGGTTGTGTTGGGTCCTGGTCCTATTCCTTACCAGGTTGCGATAAAAACCAGAAGGGAGGGGAATAATGGGCTCGGGTCCCACCACCTCTAAAGTGGCCCCTCTTCTGGCAAGTACGTCGGCTGCGTCATTCACACCTCTGTTAGTTTCTGGTGGCATTCAAGCGTGAGTGCCGATGTGATAGTATGGCTTTTGAGGGCTGAGAGGACAGCCTTACTATCTGAGAGGATCCTAATGGATCGTTCCTTTACCTCACGTGCCATGATTGCTGTGGCAGCTAGGATTATGCCAAAACATTCGGCCTGGTAGACCGTGTTGTAGGCTCCCAGCGGTGCTGCGATGTTGATGTTAAGGTCCTCGGAGAATACTCCTGAACCCGTACCTGTATCCGTCTTAGACCCATCTGTGAAGATCGTGAGCTCGTTGTGGCCAACCGCTCCCTCGAGTAGATCCTCGTACAGTTGGATTTTGTATTTCTTATCGAAAACAAATTGTTTCGGTATTCGGTCGCCAACGGCTTGTGTGAGAGGAACTTCTTAAAAGAGTGTGTTTAAGTTGCTAGTGTGTGGTGTGTTAGTGTCTTTCCAGAGCTTCAGAGCTCTTAGCCGGATCGCCGACATCGTTGCTTCCTGTTGTATGAACAGGTGCAATGGAGGCAAGTCCAGCAACACTTCGAGTGCCGCTGTAGGTGTAGTTTTCATGCAGCCCGTGGCCGCTAGGCATGCAAGTCTTTGAAGCTTTTGAAGCTTGTTGGCGGCCGTTGTTAGGTTGGTCCAAGGCCACCACAATACTGCGCCGTAGCTTATCATCGGACGTATTATTGTCTTATAGAGCCATAAGACAATTTTGGGGGATAGGCCCCATCGTTTACCTATCATCTTCTTGCACTGCCAGAAGACGATGCTGGCTTTATTGAGCTTATTTTCCATGTGGCTGTTCCATATCAATTAGCTGTCAAGAGTGACGCCTAGGTACTTTACCTCGGTAGACAGCTTGAGCTCTGTGTTGAATAGCCTGGGCAGTCGGTAAGTACCCAGCGCGCGTTTGTGTGTGAACATAACTAGTTCGGTCTTGGTCGGGTTTACTGATAATTCGTACTCATTACACCACCACTCTACTGTGAGTAGAGCCTGTTGAGTAAGGTCGTACACTGTACTAGTTATCTTACCTGAGGTGAGAATGGTCAGATCATCTGCATATCCTATTGTGTAAAAATATCTCGCGTTGAGTTTGTCTATGAGTTCATTGATGACTAAGTTCCACAATAGCGGGGAGAGAACACCGCCCTGCGGGCAACCTTTAGTTATCAAGGCTGGCTGGGTCCCCGTGCACTACTCTTTTGCTGAGCATGTTTTGGATCCACTGTATGAGCATCTGCTCCACACCATGTCTGGCTAGGGCGTTGCTTATACTGGAGAAGTTTGTCTTGTCAAAGGCTCCTTCTATGTCAATGAAGGTGCCCAGACAGATGCTTTTTTGTTGTATAGCAGCTTCTATCTGGTTCACGACCTGATGTAAGGCCGATTCCGTCGATTTCCCTGAGCTGTATGCATGTTGATTGGCATGTAGGGGTAGGTGTTTAAGTGCCCCACTTCTTAATTACCTCTCGCATAGCCTTTCCAAGGCTTTAAGCATGAAGGAGGTTAGGCTTATTGGTCTGAAGGACTTTGCATTTGTGTAGTCTGTTTTGCCGGGTTTTGGTATGAAAATTAGTTTGACTTCCCTCCAATTCTTCGGTACATATCTAAGGGCCAGGCTAGCCCTCATGATTGCCAGAAGTCTTTTGCGGACCGGTTCACCCCCCCATTGTAATAACCCTGGGAAGATGCCGTCCAGTCCGGCTGCTTTGAAGGGATGGAAGCTATCGATGGCCCATCGGAGTTTTTCTTCTGTGACCACGGTGTTTGCGTGTCTCCACTCGTGTTCGGGCTCCACTGTTGGTGTATCGTGCCACGTTATTACCGGGGTGAGGACGCAGCCTGGGAAGTGTGTTTCTAGTAGGACGCGTCTTGTCTCCTCCTCCGATGTGGTGTATGTGTTATCCGGTTTACGGAGAGTACCTGGTGCAACCATCGGTTGCTGAGCCAGTAGTTTCCTTACCCAGTTTGCTTGTTGGCAAGATTCAATGCTCCCACAGAATTTTCGCCATCCCATGGTGCGTCTGAATCTGAGGCATTTCTTGTAGCTTGATTTGGCCGCTTTATAAGTGTCCCAATCTACGTCCGCGCTTGTGTTCATTGCCATGTTTAGGGCCCTTCTTACCTTCTTGCGCTTGCGTTCAAGCTCAGCGCCCCACCAGGGTTGTTTACCTGGGGTTGAGGGTAGAGTGGTTTCTGGGCATGCTGCGTGGTAGCTGTCTAGCATCGACTGCGTCAGTGTACATACCTGCTCGTCGATCTGTTCATTGTCACCCAGTACCGTCGGCGTAGCAGTAAGGGTAAGTTTCTCTTTAAGTAATTGGACATACTTTGCTTTGTCAGTGTTGTGTGGTTTTCTGCGTGGCTGTGTAGGTTGTATAACGACTTCCATAGAGAAGCTGATCCATCTGTGGTCTGAGCACGATGCCTCTTTCGAGACGTGCCATCCCTTGATGCGTTCAGCCGCTCCTTCTGTTGCGAGAGTTAAGTCGATAATTGTCTGACTACGTCTTGTGACGAAGGTGGGCTCCGTACCTGTGTTTAATAGGGTAAGATTAGTGGTGAATAGGTATTCAACCAGTGATTTACCTCTGTTGTTATTGCAGTTCATGCCCCACATTTGGTGGTGGGCATTGGAGTCCGTTCCTATTACGACCTCCGTTCTGGTTCTCTCGCACTGGTTAACCAGACGCGTGAGGTCGAACGGTGGTGGGTCTTCGGCCTCGGGCATGTAGACCGATGCGAAAATAACCGCTATACTCCTTGGCTGCTGTGTTATTTCAATTTGTATCGCTGTGATGTCTCTGGAACAGAACTCCGTTAGAACTTGGGCTCTGATGTTCTTAGTTGTCAGTATGCAGGTTCTTGGATGTGTGTGGTCAGTTGAAGAATAAATCTTACCTCCCAGGCTGGAGAGGCCTCTGATGAGGCCACCCCTTATCCAAGGTTCCTGGATGAGCACGATGGCTGATTGTTGGACCTCCATCCATTTGCGCAGTTGCGCAGTGGCCGTTTGGCTGTGATGGAGGTTGATTTGAAGGCAACTGACGTCACTAGGCAGAGGGTTCATCTTTGGATGATGTCCCCACCTCCCCGACCGTCAGCTGCGTTAGGCCGGCCAGGATGTCGCTAGCCTCCACCCCGTCGTCCCGCCGCACCGGGCTCAGGAGCAGGCTCTCATCTTCCGAGTTACCCTCGGCTGACGGGCCAGCCCCCAAGCCAGACGCGGCCGGCTCTGACGGGCCGGGTTCTGCGTCGCACCCTGGCTTGGTGTTTGAGTCCTGCTTGACTCGTGTGGAGTTGTCGTCCGGAGGATGGTCGACAAACTTACCTGAGGGGTCCCGGAACCTCACGTAGACGGCACCTACCCCCAACGCGAGGCGGCGCTCGTTCTTCATCAGGATCGGGGCCTGTTCTACTGGGACGCCCACTACTAGGAACCACCCACCTGACTGCCTTTCACGAGTGCAGCATCGACCATTTGTCAACTCCAACCAGGGGTTCTGAAACTCAAGAGCGCGACCCACGTCGCGCACGTCGTCTAAGACCCCCTGTTCCTCGGGTACGACAATGCCGCACCGCACTCTCTTCGGGGTCTCTTCCTTGCCCCTGACCTCCAGTTCGAAGCCCGGTGGTGGGACCAGGAGAGAGACTGCCTCCGTCAGCCAAGTACGCGTTGCCTCGTCGGCGCACCAAAGTTTGAGGACCCCGTCCGCGTGCACGGGTTTCCCGGTGAACGCTGGAGCGGGGCGTTTGGGGGTTTTGGTCGACCAGGCATCACTCAGGATCTTCTTTTGGAGCTCCCGGAGTACCTGGTCCACCAACTCCTTCGGCAAGTTCCCTGTGCGTTTGCATGTTACTGCAACACCCACGGACGCCTTGGAGGCCTGTGCGTAGGACTTACCTTGTATCCTGGAGGAGTCGAGGCGGGGCTTCTTGTGCTCCCCTCGAGGCGAGCTGGTCTCGTTGAGAGCACGTTTGGCCTCACCTCTTTCCTTGTTTTCGGCAGTTTTGCCTGCCGCGTTTCTCGGTGGTGCTGGGGCTGGATGCCGCCCAGGGTGGCCAGCCCGCCGCTTGGCGGCAGGCGGCTTCCCCGTACTGCCTCTGGCCTTCGTGCACCCCTCGCTTCTGAGCGTGGGCTGCGCGCTGGTCACATTGCTGGGACCTGCGACGGCAGCCTGCTCAGCTGTTTTAGTGGAGGCAGCACCGGCAGCAGCAGCGGCTTGTTCAGCCTTCCGCCTAATTGCCATGCGCTGTCTCTTGCTTTTGTTGTTCCTCTTTTTCTTCGTGAAACTGGTAGCAGCGGGGCCACTCTGTTGTGTGGTGGGCGGGCGTTGGACAGGACCGGTGGTCTTGCCCTTACCCTTGCCCTTACGGTGACTCACCACTTGCCAGCCCGCGAAGGAGGAGTCATCTTCCTGCTTGATCTCAAACGGGCTGACGATTGTAAGGACGGGACCAGTACTAGCGTTAGCCAGCGCTGAAGTCACGTCCTTGGGGGATGGTTTGACACCTGCAGCCGGGGCCACGGCGTCGACCATCTGTATGGTTTTGGTTGTGGCGGCGGAAACAGCTTTCGCCGTCCCCGTCGCGGTTGGGGTAATGAAAAGGATTTCGGTATCCATACGTTTACTTAAAGACTTCATCCCTCCGGCTTCCCACCCTCCATGGAGCCCGCAACAGGGAACGTCATACCGGACGTTAGGATTACCAGAGGGATATAGGAAGGCAAGGCTGGCTTACAGCACGACATCGGGCGCCCGCTCGGGTCAAAGGTCGGAGCCGAGTTACCAACTCCATCCATCTTCCCTCGCTTGCGCCTTCAGTATAGCCATCACCCACCACATCAACAGCCGAAATAAATTCCAACTGCTGATGCGGACCCCACGTCCCTAGCCTGTGGCCCTCTGACGGGACACGATGGCCATTTCCCCCGCTGCGGCTCACAGCGAGGGCTACCGTTTAGCGTGAAATCGGGACCAAAGAGGGTGTGTTGCCTCACGGTCGCATTACCGCCAGCGCCGCTCGGCTCAACCCCCCAGGACTCCGTCATCCCCGCGTACGGCGCTCGACTGCGCAGGTCCTAGCGCAGGTGGTCAACTTCTCTTACCCGTGACTGTTTACTACGGGCCCAAGCCCACCCGGCCACGAGGGGGCGTGGTGAAGAAATAATATCTTTATTCTTGTGACAGTGAACACCAATCAGAGAGCATTACGTCAAACGGTGCGTCCGCCATTGTTGATGTTGACGCTTTGGTAGTAAATACAACTAAAACGTCAAACTACCTGCATCCGAGTAAAATCTTTTGGTAAAACGTGGAATTCATTCATAAACTGAATTAAAATAAATAAAAGTGGGTACACCAGACCAGACGTCATTCACTGTTTGTTTTGCACTTCGTGTCGTCACACAACCGCCATGATAGTTTACAGCGTTTTCATGTCAAATTCAAATACGTTTTTGAAAAGCTGTAATTAGTAATAATGCTGATCGATTTTTGAAGAAAACATCAGTTATTTCGGTTTAATATATTACAAAGGAACGAATCAATCACTAATTACATACATATATACATACATAGACTCACGCCTGTTTCCCCCAAGGGGTAGGCAGAGGCATATTAAACGCCCACTTTTCGCCAGTGTTTTGATCCCTCGTAATAGGTGGCGAGCCTATTGCCGCTTATCGGGATATTTTGTTTGCCAGAGCCTCGTCCGTTGATCGGCAGGTGCACCACTTGCAGGTGAGGTTGGCTTGGGACCCTAAGTTCTTGGTGGGAACCCTATGTACCACAATTATATCACTAATTACATTTTAGGATACAAGCCTATTCTAGTGTAACTAGCATCTGTGTTAACTATGACAATGAATAATAGAATTATGCAACGTCACAACTCTAAAATGCATCGTGATCTTATGTAGAGCTTGGGTAATGACAGCATAGTCCTTCACAAACCGTCGATTGTAAGAGCATAAACTGAGAAACATTTTGTCCAGCAATGCGTTCGCTAAGACCTCATGTCTTAAAAACTTTTTTTTTTCTTAAAGCAACGCGCATTCTTGAGACTGGGCTTTTACCATACTTCTTTGCGAAGATAGTAGTTTCAACGGTGATCTTCAACCGTGCGCCCAACTTTTATAATGTCGTCCATGTAAACAAGGCGTCCTAAATCAAAAGAACTCGCTCCATTCATTTATTTTCTATTCTGCAAATAATTTATTAAAAAATAAGCTTTTTAGAAACAATCTTGAAATATTAAAATCGTTTGTGTGAATAGAATATCGTCATAATCCTATTTTGAATATCCATCTAGATTTGACTGTAGCCTCTTGTTAGATCTAAGGTCAAATACTATCCATGTTAGAATAGCGTATTAAGTGTATTGTCTATAAAATTAAATAGTAATGAATCTCTCTTCCTTTTAGTTATAGTGCCAAGATTTAACACTACGTCTCAGGGTAAGCAGCGGCTTGACTGTTTTTGACAGAGCCAAAATTTATGAGCTGCGGTTGAGGCTTACCATCAGGTGGGCCGTCAGATCGTCTGCCTCTTTACTGCCATAAAACAAATAAGTCCACCATTGCGCCCCTCCAGTGTCGTCCTGTGCCTGGAGGCTGGGCATCGTTAGCATAACCCTAGTTGCGGCATGAAGGAACAGAGTTTAAATGATAGTGTTAGGAGAATAAAACAGTTCAGAAGTAGCTGAAGTGCATGCATGATAAATTTGATGAGTGAATGATATGTATGTGAGGAGTGATGAGCGTATGTCGTCGTCAGAATACGAGGCATGCCTGAACGATGAGGCGGAGCTGGCGGCGCGCGCGGATGAAGCGCGGCGGGTGGAACGTCGTGACGCGCTGGTAGCGGCGCTGCGGACGGAACGCGCCGCGAGACACGCCGACCGCGCCAGCTGCCAGGCCGGCGCCGCCGCCAGGCACGACCATAACGAGGCCCTCAAGTACCTCGACGTCGAGATCGAGCGCGCCACGTGAGTCGCCACCACATTACTACTACTCGCTTGTAACATTACCGTAAGACAATTGCTAAGAATCTTTTCAAAAGTTTCTTGTCTCTTTCTAGTTCCTCTTTTGAAGCTTTAAACCTTATTTTTGTCATAGGAAGGTTGTTTGGAAACTTAGCCGCTCCCTCAAAAGCATCTGTGTCCTCCCTGTTCCCCTGTTGAATATTGCTTTGCATTGTCTTTATGGCTTAGAAAATAAGTATCAAAATCGCACTGTAACTGTATAACTTGACTCGTCAGTGTGTGTACAATACTTGTATTGTGATTTGGTTAGTGCGGAGAGCCAGCAGCTACGACAGGAGTTAGAGGCGCAGGCACTGTCGGTGGAGCAGCGCGCCAAACTGCTGGATGACGTGCACTACGCGCAACGAGTGCAGGACTCCAAGCGCGCGCTCGCACAGCAGATCTCCAAGGTAACGCGTAGTCGTTTCTCCACCTCAGAAAAATTGCCAACTTTTATTTAGTCAATAAGTGCAGGTAACAAAAATGTGTGTAAAACTGCGTCTCCACCAAAGGAAAATTGGCAACTTTTGTGTTCTTGGAGTCACGGCTTAAGTACTGCACGAATGCGTAACTCTGTTCCGAGTATCATGTGTTTAATTCCCTTACGACGCTCTTTGTATGAGAATGTGTTTTAAGTTTTCAGTCCTTTGTTAATTATTGAATTTTCTTCTGTCTTCGTAAGTATGCGACGTTTCACTTAAATCCGACGTTTTAAAGTGGATGAAAATCACGTCCAGAAATTCTTTTACAATAAGAGGGGTTTCAGACTACATTTGATCTGCATCCGTTAAAATTCAGTTGTAGGAATGACGTACCGAATTCTAGAACAGTATTTTCATACTTCGGGTTTGGATCGGACGTAGTGCGAAACTGCTTTTACGCTGATGAAATTATGATGTGTATATATTTTATTTTAATCTCTATATGTAGTACAAACCTGCCACGACCATCTCTGCATTACCTAAATAAATAAATGTGTACATGCGCAGATGGTGGTGAGCAGAGAGCAGGAGCTGTCGTCGTGGCAGCAGAGTACGCTGGACAGCTGCGTGCGATACAAGCAGGCGCTCATACACCTGTCCGCGCAGTTCCCCGACCTCGCCGCGCTCGCCGTCGACGAGAAGTAACTATAACATTACTTACACATACATATAGAACATGCGTACGTAACGTAGGACATCCTCCGGCTAGGTGGCGTGACGATGTACGCAAAGTGGCTGGAAGCGGCTGGATACGAAAACCTGAAAATCGAGCTCATTGGCATGCCATTGGAGAGGCCTATATCCATCACTGGAGTATGGCAGGCTGATGATGATGATTGCTTACACAGATGATGATAGATACATGCTTATCTTACATACTGTTATGGACCAGTGTATTACTAGCGGCCGAAATTAATTTGACCGTTTAACATAAGACCGAAGAAGCTATCGGTCTAGGCCTATTTACCTCATATAAATTTTGGTGAATTAAACTATTATTTACTGCAATATTTGGCCTAGAAAACCAAAATATTTCGATTTTAATAAATTAAAGATGGCTGTCTAATTTCAATTTCAAAAATGATTTTCCGCTTCTTTAATTTGAAACGCTTCAAGCATTTCATGCTTTGATGTCATCGGATTAGTCATTTGACAGACTTTGTATGTCACGTTGGAAACACAATCACCTTGCAATCCCATAGCAACCACAACAGTTGTTACTATGGTGATGAATTGTTTATTGTGAAATGAATATGGCAGACGACATGCCAAAATATCGGCGCCTCAATAGACATACACCGCTATTTTTTAATTAGTACAAAAAATTTAATGGGGCTCTAGGCATCTTTAACTAATCATATATATGTATGTAAAAAATAAAAATACTAAGTTCCAAAACTGTCCCAAAACTGTCCACAAAAATACGTAATGTTTGGTAAATGCATAACTAAATACTATGTTGTCGTCGCCACTACTCCATTGATAAATTTGTGCAAACTCGAAGCTCGCCACCCCCTGTCCCTCTGCGCGCGCGCCGCAGTGCTAAATTGAAGGCGATAGCGAGTGGATGCTTTTTCGTGGAAACAATTATTTTTTGTTTACGTTTGCCCAACGGGATGGCTTATTAGTTCACATCACGCGAGTGCAGCTATGCGTTTGTACAGGGAAGTGTTTGGAAGCCAGTGGATCGGTCGAGGCGGGTCGTAGCTTGGCCTCCATGCTCACCACTGTGTACAAAAGTGAGCCGTTGTGAGCGTGAGTGTCGAATAATTTAAACAGTGCATATTGGACGCTTTTGACGCAGTGAAAAGTCAGAGAAGCTTACTTATCTCGTTAAAAAACAATTAAATAAAACGTGCTGTGTATTGACAATGGAATGGATATTTCGAAGAACAATTGAAATACTTGTAAGTAAAGTAAATATTACCTACTTAACTAACTAACTAACTTCATAAATACGCCAAAATTACTCTTTTCTTTTATTACAGAATACTTTCTTTTATTTTGATATGACGTGTTTGCTTTCTAATTACATACCTACCTCCGTATTTAATTACTTGTAAAACGGTAAATTTTGCCGGTCCTAACACAGGATGAAGTATGAAGGAGTGGGTAGAATTTAAAAAAATAAAAAATATCTACCTACACTTATTATTTTGCTTCATTTTATTGTCTACGGCTACCTGCATTATAAGTGCGACGGAAAGAATGCGTAAGAGTAGGACGGAAAGTAAGTACTATCAATGAAGTAGTGAATGGATTGTAAAATATGTCTATGATTTGGGTGAGATTTTCTACAAAAAACAAATGATTATAACTTTGTTATTTATAGATATTATGAAATTCTTACGTCACTTATATGATAATAATGTCTTCGCTAATATGTCCTTAAAGTTTTTGTACTAATTAAAAAATAACGGTGTATATCTAAGTACATGTCTTGCGATATCCGCCGATACAACACAAAAAATATAAAGAGGCGATCGAGCTGACAAGGGATCCAAAATATTCCAGTGAGATCTGTCTATTAGGCAAAGTCAGCTGACAAAGCTGAACACTGAGGATGGCAGGATTGTGTCATCCAGACCTCAGCTTTTGGAGGAAATCGAAAGGTTCTATGAATAGTTATACACGACCTCACGACCACCCGCAACTAACCCAGCGATAGACCCTAGAGTTGGATTGACCCGACACTATATCGAAGATATCCCGGACGACAGCGTGCACGTGATTAGTGTGGCCTTAAAACAGCTCAAATGTAACAAGGCACCGGTTGATAACGGAAATACGACAGAGATTTTGAAAGCCTGTGGCTTACCCGCTTTGGAAATGCGTCGTAAGTTTTTTACTTCTGTCATACTCGAGGGTACAACGCCACAGGCGTGGTACAGAGGTGTGGTGGTACTTATTTCCAAGAAGGGCGACAAAACCCTTTTGAAGAATTACAGACCCATCTCACTTCTGAGTCACGTCTATAAGTTGTTTCAAGGGTCATCAGAAATCGTCTCGCGTGCAAGCTAGACGACTTCAGCCTCGCGAATAAGCCGGTTTCTGTAAAGGCTATAGTACCGTAGACCATATATGTACATACATTGCGGCAGGTAATACTGAAGTCCGAGGAGTATAATTAGCCTCTATGCTTGGCGTTTGTGGACTATGAGTAAGCCATCTATTCGATCGAAACCTGGGCAGTGCTGCAACGGTCTCTAATGGTACCAGATCAACTATCGATACGTCGAGGTGCTGAAGTGTTTGTACGAAAACGCCACGATGTCAGTCCTCTTCCAGGACCAGAGCTCGAAACCTATTCGTCTCCAGCGATAGGTGAGTCATGGCGATGTCATATCCCCAAAACTGTATACCACTGCGCTGGCAGATATCTTCAAGCTTCTGGACTGGGATGGACTCCGCATTAACATCAACGGCGGTCAATCGTCGAATAAAACTCGGTTGGGCAGCGTTCGGGAAGATTTTGGCATATCTTTACGTTTCACGTCCGACATCCCGCAGTGTCTCAAGACGAAAGTCTTTGATCAGTGTGTATTGCCAGTGTTGTCATATGGAACGAACACATGGCCGCTCACTATGTGCCTCATCAGAAAGCTCAGAGTCCCTTAGAGGGCGATGAGAGAGCTATGCTCGGAGTTTCCCTGCGAGATCGAATCAGAAAATGAGGACTTCCGCAGGCGAACCAAAGTCACCGACATAGCTCTCCGAATAGTAAAGCTGAAGTGGCAGTGGGCAGGGCACATAGTCAGAAGAACCGATGGCCGTCGGAGCAGAAAGGTTCTGGCACGCCCCGGAGGTCGTAGCAGAGGTAGGCCTTCCGCAAGGTGGACTGACGATATTTTTGGGATCGCGGGCAGCGTCCATGTGAAGAGCCTTGGGGAGGCCTGTTTAGCATTGGACGTCTTTCGGCTGATATAATGATACACGGCAGGCCTGTTAGATCAGTGGTTCACTCGATCAAATGTAAAATATCAATGGTCGGTGGAGCTTCAGTTAGCGACAGGTCCATTAAGGTCCCCGGGCCCCGGGCCCCGGGTGTAGAACCGTCGCTCTAGACAGACGGTAGGATAGAGCGTAGTGTACCCACGCACTGGTCGCAGTGTGGTCAGTAGAGCGCACGGTGGAGCCCTCGCTATAGACGGTAGGCACCGGTGTCAGTGTGTCAGTGCGGCGCCTGGCGGGCGAGTACAGGCGGAGTGGTGTGTTGCAGCGAGCTGATGGCGGCGGCGTGCGGCGCGCGCGTGTGCGCCGCCCTGGAGGAGCTGCGCGCGCGCGCCACGGAGCTGCAGCAGCGGCGCCACCAGCACGCGCGCGCCCGCTGCGCGCTCGACCGCCGCCGCCTCGCGCTGCTGGACGAGACACGCGCGCGCCTGCGCGACCTGCACACTGCCGTGCGCCAGGAGCAGGACGCGCTCGACGCGGAGGCCGGCAGAGACAAGCTCGACGCCGCCGCCGCCGCCGCCGAGCTGCGCGAGCTCACCGCGCGCCTCCACACGCTGCGCGCGCACCAGCGCGACCACGACAACCTGCGCGCCGACCTCGACTTCTGGGAGCACCAGGACGCGCTGTGAGTACACTTACACCACACACACTTACACCTTACTGCAGCCCTACACTACACTACCAACTAACTGACGACACTTGCAGCTGGCGCTCGAGGCTGCTGGCCCTGCAGGAGTACATCGCGGCTCAGCGCGCGGACGCGCAGCGACTGCTCGACGCCGCCAGGCACAAGCGCGCGCAGCTCATCCTGCACACCGTACACGCCTGGAACGAGCTACTCACGCAATGAACGCCGCGCCGTGCGATCACACTTTGTAAATAATTGTACCTAGTTTTAAACGGCGCTATACTGCACTTTTCTTTTCCTTCGTATTACAAGGCAAGTTTTGTGAAGAAAAGTGTAGCACACGGCTAGGAAGGTCAGTCGAAATGCGCTCTAACATGTGTGCCCGAATGTATTGTTTATGCTACTAAATAAATGTATTGTAAATATTTTTAATTTGGATTTTATTAAACCTTGAATTCGAACACGTCTATTTTATAGGAATTTGACTAATGCATCGACCCCAGACTCCAAGTCAAAATTCTTGGATGTTACCGGAATGATTGTCTCGGATAAGCCATTCCTTGTTCAAAAATCTTATTCGAGTCTACTAACGGCCGGTTTCAATATTTGATCTATCCAGGGATTTAAAGATTTGAGATACATGTTTGACATAAGCTACATGTAAAATATGTCAAACATGTATATTCGATCTATCTCCATCTATCGAATGTTGAAACCGACAGTAAGCCCATATGCCCCGAAATGTTTTTTGTTTTTATGCTAGCGTTAGCGTCAACGTTAATGGCAATGGCCATCAAAGCGTTATTTAAAGCGATAAAAATATGCGTTGGCAATTAGTAATATAGCGCGTTAAAACGTTGGCCACATCTACGTAGCGCCTAAATCAACGCGCTAATTGACGCATTATCCATTCCACGTTCGGACCCGGAACGATGTGGACACGTTTTTATTTGCTCCGTATTTAATAAAAAATGCCTGTGACGTCA
Source organism: Euclidia mi (assembly GCA_944739405.2). NCBI lineage: Eukaryota > Metazoa > Arthropoda > Insecta > Lepidoptera > Erebidae > Euclidia > Euclidia mi. Next base: position 3,084,438 of record OX123204.2, read on the forward strand.
TCGCGATCTTGAACGCACGTGCATCGCTTCAATGCACACCTGCAAAAATTCGGGCGCGAAATTCTAGGAATTTTGTTTAAAATAAATAGATATTCTTTTTAATAATATCCAATGAACTTTAAGTGCAAGCAATATTGACTTTTATTAAATTGAAATATGTTTCTAAGAAAGTTGAAAGTGGAGTGATTATCCGTCGGAGGCCCGATCTGCTCGGCGGGTGAGACATTCGCGCGCGATGATGTCGTCTAAAGTTAAATGCAGTAATTGCAATATTGTTATTTGTGAAATCCTAGCATTCATTCAAAATAAAGTGGATGTTATGGACGAAGAGAGCTTGGTACGGATATGCGTTTCTTCCTTTTCTGCAGAAGACATTGAGAATGCGAAAGGATTGTTGTTTGAATCTTTAACTACTAAAAAGAGGAAAATAGCTAGGAAAGGAGAGGGTCGATCACAGAGAAACCTGTATGACGTTATAACTGTTTTTAAGGAAACTGATCCAGACGAAACACCTATTTTTGTTGCCAGGCAGTTACAGAAACTTCCTCCCGTGACTTTCGATCACATCGATGCTACCCGCTTTTTAAAAGATATTCTTATAATTCAAAAAGATTTGAAAATGCTCAAAGAGTCATATGTGTCGATGGATCAGCTAAACGAGGTTAAAAAAGATATAATTGCCCTTCAAGAGACACCGAAAATAATTAGTAAAGGAAGTGGTAATATTCAGTCTAATATTCACACAAGCACAGATTTTTCGAACCCACCTCAAAATAAAGTCCATAATGTTACTGATAACAACTCAATGGAGTATACGTCATTCGACGACGCCTTGGAGACAACCTTATCGCATGCGCAGGTCTGTGATGAACATGTCTCGCTAGTGCAGGTGAATGGTTCACATGAGGAACAGCGCGTGGTGACCTTGAATGCAACTATGGTTTCAACCAACGAAACCCTAACCGCGCCTGTGCAGAACGAGTGTCTTACTGTTGTCGACGCCGCGTATATGAGCGATAAAAATATTGTCGCATCGACTCCAACAGCAAATAAAAATAAAACTTTTGCGAACATTGCGGGAACAGAAGGACAATGGAAGGATAAAAACCAGAACGAAGAATGGACATTGATGCAGCGTAAAAGATATTCAAATAAGTTAAGTATAGAGGGTAAGGCTCATAATAAACCCAACGAAAAAGTAGCTAATATAAGTATACCAATGGGATGTAAAGGAAGAGCCACCATGGAGCCAAGCAACAAATTTCGGGCGGCGGACACAAAAATCCCACTCTTTATAACAAATGTTGACAAAGAAACGCAAGAAAGTGATATCACTGCATACATTATGTCTAAAACCCAAACAGAAGTAATATTGAAGAAAATCCATATGAAAAAAGACAGAGATTACAATGCCTTTAAAATTCTTGTACCACAACAGAAGCTGGACTTGTTTTTAAACGATGGTCTATGGCCGCAGGGTATATCTTTTCGCCGCTTTATCTACTTCAAGAAAAACAAGGGACATTATGAAAGTGTAAGATACATGAATGGTGAAAGCAAACAACACGCTAAATAATGGATGCACAAATAAATAGTAAAACTATATTAGTTACTTTTAACTGTAAGTCGCTTAAGAGATCAGTTGACTGTGTGCGAAGTTTATGTAAAGTGGCGGATATCATAGCTTTGCAGGAGACTTGGTTGCTTCCCCACGACATACCTTTCCTTGGAACCATTGATCAGGATTTTGCATACACTGGAACATCAGCAGTGGACACCTCTGAGGGTATACTTAGAGGCCGACCCTATGGAGGAGTGGCAATATTGTGGCGCAAGAGTATGTTTACGGAAGTGTCAGTAGTTGAGTGTACAAACCCGCGAATCAGTGCAATTAAAGTGTCAATCGATGGTCGTTCTTTCCTTGTGTTTAGTGTGTATATGCCAACAAATTCATTGGATAATTTACCGGACTTTACGGCGTGTTTTGGCGAGGTATGTGCTATTGTTGAAAGTTATTCAATAGAAACTATGTATATGTTAGGAGATTTCAATGCACATCCGGGGGGGCTTTTTGGGGATGAATTAAATTCTTTATGTGCGGAGAATCAATGGGTTTGCGCGGATTTAGAAATATTAGGCTGTACATCTAATAATTATACGTTTATTAGTGACGCGCACGGATGCATGCGATGGCTCGATCACTGCGTGGTGAGTCAATCTGCCCGACAAACAATAACACGTATCTCGGTGATATATGATTCATTTTGGTCAGATCACTTACCGCTAGTTATTGAGTGTGAATTAAATAGTATTATACCCAAAACTAGTTCGGACTCGAGTTGTTTTATTAAGAATAAGGTGATATGGGGATTGAGAACAGATGATCAGATAAATGAATATAGTAAACTTTGTAACACAAAACTTAAATTATTAGATTTTCCGAATGAGTTTAGACTATGTTGTAATTATGTTTGCGAATCTCCTGAGCACAAATGTAGGATAGATAAATTATACAATGATATAATTAAGATATTATGTGAATCAGCTATAGAAAGTAATAAAAATAATACAGATTCATGTAGACGGAAACGTCGTAAAACGGGGTGGAACACACATGTTCGTCAGGCGCACATTGAGGCTAGACGTAAGTTCTTGTATTGGGTGACTAGTGGTAGACCGCGACAGGGTTTAATATATAATGAAATGTGTGAAAGCAGGAGAGTTTTTAAACGTAATTTGAAATGGTGTCAAGATAATAAAGAGCAGATTACCATGGATGTTATTGCCGAGCATCAGGCCTCTAAAAACTTTAGTAATTTTTGGAAGGCGACAAATAAATTGTCTCCTAAGCCTGGCCTTCCTGTGAGTGTGGAAGGTGTGAGTGATAGTATGGGTATAGCGGAATTATTTAGGAACCATTTTACTGTAAAGTCATCGCTGGGCCCGTCTACGTCGCACACCGATGCTGGGTCCGTCGGGGCTGACGATTTATTTATTGTGACAGCGAAACAAATTCGTTGTATTGTGAGTAAAATGTCAAGGGGTAAGTCGCCTGGGCACGACGGACTCAGCATCGAGCACTTGAAGTTTGCAGGCGTACATCTGCCTCGCGTACTGTCGATGCTTTTTAATGTTTGTTTTAGTCACTCGTATCTTCCCCCCGATCTTATGCGAACAGTTGTCATCCCTATTGTGAAAAATAAAACTGGCGACCTCTCACAAAAGAATAACTACAGGCCTATTTCTCTAGCCACAGTGGTGGCTAAAGTATTGGACAGTGTGCTTGACTCTGAACTTGGAAAACACCTAAATTTTCACGATGCGCAGTTTGGTTTTCGACCCGGACTTTCTACCGAAACAGCCATATTAAGCCTTAAGCACACTGTGCAATATTACACAAAGAGAAGTACACCTGTGTATGCATGCTTTTTAGACCTGTCAAAGGCTTTTGACATGGTGTCTTACGATTCACTATGGCAAAAGCTCAAGAAGACGGGCGTGCATGCGCAGGTGCAAAGACTTTTTCATTTCTGGTATGCTAACCAAATTAATAGTGTTAAGTGGGCTAATAGTCTCTCTACTGCATATAGAATGGAATGTGGGGTGAGGCAGGGTGGACTAAGTTCGCCAAAGTTATTCAATCTGTACATTAATGAGCTAATGGTTGAACTCAGCAGCACACAAATCGGGTGTTCTATTGATAATGTCTGTATGAATAATCTCAGCTACGCGGACGACATGGTGTTGCTGAGTCCATCTATTGGCGCATTGAGGAGGCTGTTAGCAATCTGCGAAAATTATAGCAATAGTCATGGATTAAAATATAACTGCCTAAAAAGCGAGTACCTGATTTTCAAGGCTCTCGGTAAATGTCCATTAAGTGTACCACAAATTAAACTAAATGGAGTTGAATTGAAAAGGGTTCAACAATTTAAATATCTTGGACACTATGTTACTGAGAGTCTTGATGATCAGATGGATATAGAGAGGGAGCGCAGGGCTATGGCTGTAAGAGCTAATATGCTGGCCCGTAGATTTGCTCGCTGTAGTAATGAAGCTAAAGTAACTCTGTTTAAGGCGTATTGTCAAACATTCTACACGAGTAGTCTATGGGTCGCCTTTACTCAAAGGTCGCTAAATACTCTGAGAGTGCAGTATAACAATGGATACAGGATGTTATTAGGATTGCCTCGCTTCTGTAGTGCTTCTGGCATGTTTACGAAAGCGAGAGTGGATGGTTTCCACGCTATTATGCGTAAACGCATTGCATCTCTTCTAAAAAGAGTACGGGGTAGTACAAATGGCATCCTGAATGTCATTGCCGATAAGTATGACTCCGATATATCGAGGAGATGGTTGCGAGTCCTTCTAGATTAGTAAATTTATTGTGTTCACTAATATAGGTTAAGTTTTATGTATGTAATTGTAACTATATGGACCTTGTCTGAAATAAAAATTTATTATTATTATTATTATTATTAAGACGCAGGTGTAGCAGGAGCATTAAAGTAACGCGCTAAATTCTTGAGACTAAGCTTTAACCATTTTGCTCTACGAAGATATATCATAATGTACAACTCTAGAACCCTCAAGAGCCATGTTTGTGGCACAGAGTCGTAGGCCTTCTTATAATCTATCCAACATGTCGCCAGATCGTTTCGGCTAAGGCGAACCTGTTGGCTATCATACAGGATGTCACATGCCCATCACCAAGCCGAAGTCTACTCGTTTTGGACATCATGCCAAGTCATACTAAAAATAATACCTGGCAAACAATTTTTTTTACGTAGATACATTTTTAAACCGCAGTTGAAAGTGCGCGCTTGCAATGCTCGAAATACCTAATTATCCATGGGTCCACAGGGCATAATATATTGAACAAATTAACGGGGTAAATTAATCGATTTTGTACCTAATTTTAAAAAAATATGGTGACTTTGAGCCTCAATATCTCCTAAACCAGTTGTTATTTCCCAGGTATGGTGCCGAAGTAAAAAATGATCGTAATGATTGGTAGGTACAATACGTGATTTCAGTTTTCGTTAAGGGTCTGTTTTACAACCTGTATAAGTATTATTAGTAGTATTAGGATGCCGCAACTAGGACTATAACAACTATGCCTAGCCTGCAAACACAGGACGCATATCCTGGAGGAGCGGAAAATACCTATTTTTGTAAGGCAGTAAGGTGGCAGATAGCTGACAGCCCGCCTGATAGTAAGCGGCTCCCGCCGCTCATAAACTTTGGCTCTGTCAGAAACAGTCAAGCCACTGCTTATCCTGAGACATAGTGAAGTCTTCCAAAGCCTAGTAGTTATCCTGGCTACAGTTGGAATACACTGGATACGCTATTCAAGCTATCTAACAAGAGGCTACATTCAAATCTAGATGGATCTGCAAAATGGATGATGACGATATACTATTCACACAAACGATTATGGAAGATCATGAGTGTTTCTAACAGGCTGAAACTACCATCTTCGCAGAGGAGTATGGTTAAATAAAGCCCAGTTGAGACTAGCCTTTATTAATAGTTTAAAAAACACTAGAAAAACACACTTTTATTAATGCACGTAAAAACAAAAAATAAATTATGGATCCTTCAAGTTGTCTCTATTTCTGGGCTGGTCTTTCCTGTTCCAGCGCCCCACGCTTTTACAATCAAATATTATAATAAAAATAACATAGTTTACTCTTCAGCCCAGAAATAGAGACAACTTGAACGATCCATAATTATTTTTTTGTTTTTACGTGCATTTATAAAAGTTACGCTGTTTACAAGAGATGGTTAGAATGTAGAAGATATTGAAAGAAGAGTTAATGCAGGTAATAGAGTGAATGGAGCTCTTGAAGGCGTTTATGAATAGCCAAAACGTGTCCAAAAAGGCACGTTTGGCTGTGCATGGAGGGGTGTTAGTACCTACTCTTATGTATGGTAGTGATAGTTGGGTATGGCAGAAGAGTCATGGAAGTAGAATAAATGCTGTAGAAATGAGAGCACTGAGAAGTATGTGTGGTGTTTCTTTGACTGACAGAGTAAAGAATTGTGTGATAAGAGAGTGTTGAGGGTACAAGAAGATGTAGTGACAAGCATCGAGAAAGGTATGCTAAGATGGTTTGGGCACGTGGAGGGGATGGATGACGAAAGACTGACCAAGCAGATATACAGGGTGTCACAAGACCCATCACCAAGCCGAAGTCTACTCGTTGTAGACATCATTCCAAGTCATACTAACCATAAATAATACTTACCTGGGAAACGATTTATTTTTAAGTTTTCTCATTCTATAAACCGCAATTAAAAGCGCGCGCGTGCAATGCTCGAAATACCTACCTACTTATCTATGGGGTCATCTAAAGAATATATTAGCGGCGTAAATGCATTGCTTTTGTACCTAATTAGAAAAATTCCGTACTAACTTTGAGTCTCAATATCTCCGGAACCAATAATTTCCCAGGTATAGTGCCGAAGTAAAAAATGTTCGTAGTGATTGGTACAACATGGGATTTCAGTTTTCGTTAAGGGTCTTTTTACACCCTGTATAAGGCAAGTGTGGAAGGGACAGGACGAAGGGGAAGACCTAGGCGAATGTTCTTTGACCAGATTGGAGACATCCTGAAAAAAGGACAGGTCAGAAGTACCCTTAACAGAAGAGCATGCATGAGAAACTTGATGGGAATTAATGGAGCAAGAGAGGTATGTCAGGATCGTTGCAAATGGCGTTCCGTAGTCTCTGCCTACCCCTCCGGGATACAGTCGTGAGTCTATGTATGTATGTATGTATGTTATAAAAGTGTGTTTTTCTAGTGTTTTTAAACTATTAATTTATTTTATACTTTTTGGTCTTTGATAACGAAATATTTTTAACAGTCTTTCTCACAAGTGCAAACACGATTACGGTTTCATCATCAGACCTTGAAACCTAATCGTGGTCAAAGGTCATTACTTACAAGACTTTTCTAAAAAATCCATTACAGCTATAATACGATTTGCCATCATGAAGTATCAGTTCATATTTTGCGGCTCCATCATCAGATCAGTTCGACAGTACCATATTATTGTATTGTCATCTGAACTACATACAGCTGCTAGTTTTCATTACGCTACGACCCTTGGAAGGTGGTTAAATTATAGTTACCTTAGATTCCATTACATAGTTAGTGACATACATGTCGAGTTCCAGTTCATATCTTCCGGCTCTATCATCAGATCAGTTCTTTTTGTCATCAGAACTACATACAACTGCCAAATGTTCATTACGCTACGACCCTTGGAAGATGGTTAAATTAGTTAGCTTAGAGTCCATTACATATTTAGTTACATACATGATACATGTCGACCTAATAAAAGCGTGTTAAAAATGTAAGATGGCTGCATGATTTTAAATTAGAAACGATTTTCTACTTGTTTAATTTGAAACGCTTGAAAAAACCGCTATCGGTCCTAATTTGACGTCATCAGTTTAGTAATTTGACAGACTTCGTATGTCACATGGGCAATACAATCATCATAGCAACCACAACCACGTGCAAGCTAGACAACTTCCAGCCTCCCGAAGAATAGACCAAATACATACGCTGCGGCACGTTATACAGAATCAGCCTCTATACTTGGCGTTTGTGGACTGTGAGAAAGCCTTCGATTCGGTCGAAACCTGGGCAGTGCTGCAGTTTCTCCAACGGTGCCAAATCGACTATGGTCACGTCGAGGTGCTGAAGAAGTTTGTACGAAAACGCCACCTTGTCAGTCGACCTCCACGACCAGAGCTCGAAACCTACCCGACTACAGCGAAGGATGAGGCAGGGAGATGTCATATCTCCGAAACTATTCACCGCTGCGCTGGAAGACGTCTTTAAGCTTTTGCACTGGATGGAACCGTAGCCATGGTTGAGAGTGTGGAAGACCTCGGCAATGCTCGGTCGGAAATTAGGTATTAAGATGAACATGGACAAGACGAAAATTATGTTTAACGTCCATGTCGTACCTGCTCCTATACAACTTTGAACCTGGGACAGAATAGGATCAAGTTAGGTAAGTTCAACTTCGAGAAAGAGGTCAATAGTCGAATCCAACTCGGTTGGGCAGCGTTCGGGAAACTTCGGCACATCTTCACGTCCGACATCCCGCAGTGTCTCAAGACGAAAGTCTTTGATCAGTGTATAGTATTATATTTATCTATGTCAGTGTGTATTGCCAGTGTTGTCATATGGAACGAACATTTGGCCGCTCACTATGGGACTCATTAGAAAGCTCAGAGTCCCTCAGAGGGCGATGAGAGAGCTATGCTCGGAGTTTCCCTGCGAGATCGAATCAGATATGAGGAGCTCCACAGGCGAACCAAAGTCACCGATATAGCTCTCCGAATAGTAAATCTGAAGTGGCAGTGGGCAGGGCACATAGCCAAAAGAACCGATGGCCGTCGGAGCAGAATGGTTCTGGCACGCACCGGACGTCGTAGCAGAGGTAGGCCTTCCGCAAGGTGGACTAACGATCTAGTTGGGATGGCGGGCAGCGTCCATGTGAAGAGCCTTGGGGAGGCCTGTTTAGCATTGGACGTCTTTCGGCTGATATAATGATACACGGCAGGCCTGTTAGATCAGTCGTTCACTCGATCAAATGTAAAATATCAATGGTCGGTGGAGCTTCAGTTAGCGACAGGTCCATTAAGGTCCCCGGGCCCCGGGTGTAGAACCGTCACTCTAGACAGACGGTAGGATAGAGCGTAGTGTACCCACGCACTGGTCGCAGTGTGGTCAGTAGAGCGCACGGTGGAGCCCTCGCTATAGACGGTAGGCACCGGTGTCAGTGTGTCAGTGCGGCGCCTGGCGGGCGAGTACAGGCGGAGTGGTGTGTTGCAGCGAGCTGATGGCGGCGGCGTGCGGCGCGCGCGTGTGCGCCGCCCTGGAGGAGCTGCGCGCGCGCGCCACGGAGCTGCAGCAGCGGCGCCACCAGCACGCGCGCGCCCGCTGCGCGCTCGACCGCCGCCGCCTCGCGCTGCTGGACGAGACACGCGCGCGCCTGCGCGACCTGCACACTGCCGTGCGCCAGGAGCAGGACGCGCTCGACGCGGAGGCCGGCAGAGACAAGCTCGACGCCGCCGCCGCCGCCGCCGAGCTGCGCGAGCTCACCGCGCGCCTCCACACGCTGCGCGCGCACCAGCGCGACCACGACAACCTGCGCGCCGACCTCGACTTCTGGGAGCACCAGGACGCGCTGTGAGTACACTTACACCACACACACTTACACCTTACTGCAGCCCTACACTACACTACCAACTAACTGACGACACTTGCAGCTGGCGCTCGAGGCTGCTGGCCCTGCAGGAGTACATCGCGGCTCAGCGCGCGGACGCGCAGCGACTGCTCGACGCCGCCAGGCACAAGCGCGCGCAGCTCATCCTGCACACCGTACACGCCTGGAACGAGCTACTCACGCAATGAACGCCGCGCCGTGCGATCACACTTTGTAAATAATTGTACCTAGTTTTAAACGGCGCTATACTGCACTTTTCTTTTCCTTCGTATTACAAGGCAAGTTTTGTGAAGAAAAGTGTAGCACACGGCTAGGAAGGTCAGTCGAAATGCGCTCTAACATGTGTGCCCGAATGTATTGTTTATGCTACTAAATAAATGTATTGTAAATATTTTTAATTTGGATTTTATTAAACCTTGAATTCGAACACGTCTATTTTATAGGAATTTGACTAATGCATCGACCCCAGACTCCAAGTCAAAATTCTTGGATGTTACCGGAATGATTGTCTCGGATAAGCCATTCCTTGTTCAAAAATCTTATTCGAGTCTACTAACGGCCGGTTTCAATATTTGATCTATCCAGGGATTTAAAGATTTGAGATACATGTTTGACATAAGCTACATGTAAAATATGTCAAACATGTATATTCGATCTATCTCCATCTATCGAATGTTGAAACCGACAGTAAGCCCATATGCCCCGAAATGTTTTTTGTTTTTATGCTAGCGTTAGCGTCAACGTTAATGGCAATGGCCATCAAAGCGTTATTTAAAGCGATAAAAATATGCGTTGGCAATTAGTAATATAGCGCGTTAAAACGTTGGCCACATCTACGTAGCGCCTAAATCAACGCGCTAATTGACGCATTAAGACGCAGGTGTAGCAGGAGCATTAAAGTAACGCGCTAAATTCTTGAGACTAAGCTTTAACCATTTTGCTCTACGAAGATATATCATAATGTACAACTCTAGAACCCTCAAGAGCCATGTTTGTGGCACAGAGTCGTAGGCCTTCTTATAATCTATCCAACATGTCGCCAGATCGTTTCGGCTAAGGCGAACCTGTTGGCTATCATACAGGATGTCACATGCCCATCACCAAGCCGAAGTCTACTCGTTTTGGACATCATGCCAAGTCATACTAAAAATAATACCTGGCAAACAATTTTTTTTACGTAGATACATTTTTAAACCGCAGTTGAAAGTGCGCGCTTGCAATGCTCGAAATACCTAATTATCCATGGGTCCACAGGGCATAATATATTGAACAAATTAACGGGGTAAATTAATCGATTTTGTACCTAATTTTAAAAAAATATGGTGACTTTGAGCCTCAATATCTCCTAAACCAGTTGTTATTTCCCAGGTATGGTGCCGAAGTAAAAAATGATCGTAATGATTGGTAGGTACAATACGTGATTTCAGTTTTCGTTAAGGGTCTGTTTTACAACCTGTATAAGTATTATTAGTAGTATTAGGATGCCGCAACTAGGACTATAACAACTATGCCTAGCCTGCAAACACAGGACGCATATCCTGGAGGAGCGGAAAATACCTATTTTTGTAAGGCAGTAAGGTGGCAGATAGCTGACAGCCCGCCTGATAGTAAGCGGCTCCCGCCGCTCATAAACTTTGGCTCTGTCAGAAACAGTCAAGCCACTGCTTATCCTGAGACATAGTGAAGTCTTCCAAAGCCTAGTAGTTATCCTGGCTACAGTTGGAATACACTGGATACGCTATTCAAGCTATCTAACAAGAGGCTACATTCAAATCTAGATGGATCTGCAAAATGGATGATGACGATATACTATTCACACAAACGATTATGGAAGATCATGAGTGTTTCTAACAGGCTGAAACTACCATCTTCGCAGAGGAGTATGGTTAAATAAAGCCCAGTTGAGACTAGCCTTTATTAATAGTTTAAAAAACACTAGAAAAACACACTTTTATTAATGCACGTAAAAACAAAAAATAAATTATGGATCCTTCAAGTTGTCTCTATTTCTGGGCTGGTCTTTCCTGTTCCAGCGCCCCACGCTTTTACAATCAAATATTATAATAAAAATAACATAGTTTACTCTTCAGCCCAGAAATAGAGACAACTTGAACGATCCATAATTATTTTTTTGTTTTTACGTGCATTTATAAAAGTTACGCTGTTTACAAGAGATGGTTAGAATGTAGAAGATATTGAAAGAAGAGTTAATGCAGGTAATAGAGTGAATGGAGCTCTTGAAGGCGTTTATGAATAGCCAAAACGTGTCCAAAAAGGCACGTTTGGCTGTGCATGGAGGGGTGTTAGTACCTACTCTTATGTATGGTAGTGATAGTTGGGTATGGCAGAAGAGTCATGGAAGTAGAATAAATGCTGTAGAAATGAGAGCACTGAGAAGTATGTGTGGTGTTTCTTTGACTGACAGAGTAAAGAATTGTGTGATAAGAGAGTGTTGAGGGTACAAGAAGATGTAGTGACAAGCATCGAGAAAGGTATGCTAAGATGGTTTGGGCACGTGGAGGGGATGGATGACGAAAGACTGACCAAGCAGATATACAGGGTGTCACAAGACCCATCACCAAGCCGAAGTCTACTCGTTGTAGACATCATTCCAAGTCATACTAACCATAAATAATACTTACCTGGGAAACGATTTATTTTTAAGTTTTCTCATTCTATAAACCGCAATTAAAAGCGCGCGCGTGCAATGCTCGAAATACCTACCTACTTATCTATGGGGTCATCTAAAGAATATATTAGCGGCGTAAATGCATTGCTTTTGTACCTAATTAGAAAAATTCCGTACTAACTTTGAGTCTCAATATCTCCGGAACCAATAATTTCCCAGGTATAGTGCCGAAGTAAAAAATGTTCGTAGTGATTGGTACAACATGGGATTTCAGTTTTCGTTAAGGGTCTTTTTACACCCTGTATAAGGCAAGTGTGGAAGGGACAGGACGAAGGGGAAGACCTAGGCGAATGTTCTTTGACCAGATTGGAGACATCCTGAAAAAAGGACAGGTCAGAAGTACCCTTAACAGAAGAGCATGCATGAGAAACTTGATGGGAATTAATGGAGCAAGAGAGGTATGTCAGGATCGTTGCAAATGGCGTTCCGTAGTCTCTGCCTACCCCTCCGGGATACAGTCGTGAGTCTATGTATGTATGTATGTATGTTATAAAAGTGTGTTTTTCTAGTGTTTTTAAACTATTAATTTATTTTATACTTTTTGGTCTTTGATAACGAAATATTTTTAACAGTCTTTCTCACAAGTGCAAACACGATTACGGTTTCATCATCAGACCTTGAAACCTAATCGTGGTCAAAGGTCATTACTTACAAGACTTTTCTAAAAAATCCATTACAGCTATAATACGATTTGCCATCATGAAGTTTCAGTTCATATTTTGCGGCTCCATCATCAGATCAGTTCGACAGTACCATATTATTGTATTGTCATCTGAACTACATACAGCTGCTAGTTTTCATTACGCTACGACCCTTGGAAGGTGGTTAAATTATAGTTACCTTAGATTCCATTACATAGTTAGTGACATACATGTCGAGTTCCAGTTCATATCTTCCGGCTCTATCATCAGATCAGTTCTTTTTGTCATCAGAACTACATACAACTGCCAAATGTTCATTACGCTACGACCCTTGGAAGATGGTTAAATTAGTTAGCTTAGAGTCCATTACATATTTAGTTACATACATGATACATGTCGACCTAATAAAAGCGTGTTAAAAATGTAAGATGGCTGCATGATTTTAAATTAGAAACGATTTTCTACTTGTTTAATTTGAAACGCTTGAAAAAACCGCTATCGGTCCTAATTTGACGTCATCAGTTTAGTAATTTGACAGACTTCGTATGTCACATGGGCAATACAATCATCATAGCAACCACAACCACGTGCAAGCTAGACAACTTCCAGCCTCCCGAAGAATAGACCAAATACATACGCTGCGGCACGTTATACAGAATCAGCCTCTATACTTGGCGTTTGTGGACTGTGAGAAAGCCTTCGATTCGGTCGAAACCTGGGCAGTGCTGCAGTTTCTCCAACGGTGCCAAATCGACTATGGTCACGTCGAGGTGCTGAAGAAGTTTGTACGAAAACGCCACCTTGTCAGTCGACCTCCACGACCAGAGCTCGAAACCTACCCGACTACAGCGAAGGATGAGGCAGGGAGATGTCATATCTCCGAAACTATTCACCGCTGCGCTGGAAGACGTCTTTAAGCTTTTGCACTGGATGGAACCTTAGCCATGGTTGAGAGTGTGGAAGACCTCGGCAATGCTCGGTCGGAAATTAGGTATTAAGATGAACATGGACAAGACGAAAATTATGTTTAACGTCCATGTCGTACCTGCTCCTATACAACTTTGAACCTGGGACAGAATAGGATCAAGTTAGGTAAGTTCAACTTCGAGAAAGAGGTCAATAGTCGAATCCAACTCGGTTGGGCAGCGTTCGGGAAACTTCGGCACATCTTCACGTCCGACATCCCGCAGTGTCTCAAGACGAAAGTCTTTGATCAGTGTATAGTATTATATTTATCTATGTCAGTGTGTATTGCCAGTGTTGTCATATGGAACGAACATTTGGCCGCTCACTATGGGACTCATTAGAAAGCTCAGAGTCCCTCAGAGGGCGATGAGAGAGCTATGCTCGGAGTTTCCCTGCGAGATCGAATCAGATATGAGGAGCTCCACAGGCGAACCAAAGTCACCGATATAGCTCTCCGAATAGTAAATCTGAAGTGGCAGTGGGCAGGGCACATAGCCAAAAGAACCGATGGCCGTCGGAGCAGAATGGTTCTGGCACGCACCGGACGTCGTAGCAGAGGTAGGCCTTCCGCAAGGTGGACTAACGATCTAGTTGGGATGGCGGGCAGCGTCCATGTGAAGAGCCTTGGGGAGGCCTGTTTAGCATTGGACGTCTTTCGGCTGATATAATGATACACGGCAGGCCTGTTAGATCAGTCGTTCACTCGATCAAATGTAAAATATCAATGGTCGGTGGAGCTTCAGTTAGCGACAGGTCCATTAAGGTCCCCGGGCCCCGGGTGTAGAACCGTCACTCTAGACAGACGGTAGGATAGAGCGTAGTGTACCCACGCACTGGTCGCAGTGTGGTCAGTAGAGCGCACGGTGGAGCCCTCGCTATAGACGGTAGGCACCGGTGTCAGTGTGTCAGTGCGGCGCCTGGCGGGCGAGTACAGGCGGAGTGGTGTGTTGCAGCGAGCTGATGGCGGCGGCGTGCGGCGCGCGCGTGTGCGCCGCCCTGGAGGAGCTGCGCGCGCGCGCCACGGAGCTGCAGCAGCGGCGCCACCAGCACGCGCGCGCCCGCTGCGCGCTCGACCGCCGCCGCCTCGCGCTGCTGGACGAGACACGCGCGCGCCTGCGCGACCTGCACACTGCCGTGCGCCAGGAGCAGGACGCGCTCGACGCGGAGGCCGGCAGAGACAAGCTCGACGCCGCCGCCGCCGCCGCCGAGCTGCGCGAGCTCACCGCGCGCCTCCACACGCTGCGCGCGCACCAGCGCGACCACGACAACCTGCGCGCCGACCTCGACTTCTGGGAGCACCAGGACGCGCTGTGAGTACACTTACACCACACACACTTACACCTTACTGCAGCCCTACACTACACTACCAACTAACTGACGCCACTTGCAGCTGGCGCTCGAGGCTGCTGGCCCTGCAGGAGTACATCGCGGCTCAGCGCGCGGACGCGCAGCGACTGCTCGACGGCGCCAGGCACAAGCGCGCGCAGCTCATCCTGCACACCGTACACGCCTGGAACGAGCTACTCACGCAATGAACGCCGCGCCGTGCGATAACATTACACTTTGTAAATATGTAATTGTATTTTAAACAGCGCTATACTGCACTTTTCTTTTCCTTCACATTACAAGGCAAGTTTTGTGAAGAAAAGTGTAGCACACGGCTAGGAAGGTCAGTCGAAATGCGCTCTAACAAGTGTGCCCGAATGTATTGTTTATGCCACTAAATAAATGTATTGTAAATATTCTTAACTTGGATTTTATTTAACCTTGAATTCCAAGCATTAAATTAAACATTTATCCAATAGGAATGTTGAATTCAATATGGTATCAGCTTAAGACAAACGTCAAGCCAAAAGTCTTGAATGCCACCCCAATAATGATGATTATAAAAGAAAATGAACATAATTATGATTAAAATGACTTAATCATGATAATTTCAAAGGATTTATAAAGTAACTGCTGCATTTCGTGACTAAAACTTTACTCAGTTTTACCTCATTACCTACTCTATAAAGGAGAACGGCAGATTTGGTACCCATAGTGATATATGATGGATGATGTTGAGATTTGTACCACTTAATAAGTGAATCAACCTAACTATTTTCATGTAATTATAATATTTTTAGAACTTTGCAAAAGTATGAAAATCTAGTTTGAATAATTGTTACAATTGCAGTAACTAAACGTGCAAATGTTAATAACAAAACGCAGTATTCGTAACGAAAACTTGCCATATATAAATCAGAAATTCTTAAAAAAATGATTTAGTTAAATCAATTCTTATTCATTTGGGTCATTCTCGTATTCAAACGCTAAGACCAAAAATACTTTAATAAATAAAAAGTATTACACCAATTGGGACTGAACTGTACAGTAATTATAAAGATGACATATATAGACAATATCACAGATGGCGCTAGCTGTCGTGTAAACTGTGTTAACATTAGCTCCGTATTTTTATGTGTTAAAAAATTTAAATTCAGCGTTTTAATGTCAGTAAATGTAATATTTCAATAAATAAATACCTGATAGCGATCATCAAGTGTTAGTGACTCCTTATATACAGTACAATTAAAATTACGAAGTATTAAGTGTTACAAAGTGTCGAGAAAGAAACAGTGACTAATACCACATAAAATCATATACTTTCCTCAAGTATTATAATTATTCACCAAACAATAATCAAAACAATATAATAAAGTGATAATAAACACCAAAAAAGTGCAATAACCGATACGTAACAAAACTCATCCGTTAATTTTATTCAAAAAGTGCTACAACTCGACCACCGATAATACTGACCAATCACAAATTGCTTTTATTGTTAGTAAAGTAATGTATGAAGTGAAGACCAATTTCGGACATCTCGCCAAGTGACAGCATAACCAAGTGGCTAAGGAATTAGCCAATGTTCGCCGAACATATTGACGGTTCAAATCCTACTGAGCCCAGGACTTTTTGTGATATTTTCATTCTTTAAAATATTAATTTCTCAAGTTCGAGCCACTGTAACTGAGAATATACACTAACAATATTACAATATAATTGAATCAAATTTGAAAATACCCACTGAATAAAAATATGGCAAACGAAAATATTACTATACGAAATAAGAACAAAAGTTGTAATTATAGTTACTGTGAGCAGGATGAAAGCCAGTCTTCCAGTCTGTCGAGTTTGAATCAAAGCTTGCCAGATCTATCGACACTAGATTACGATGAAATAATTTCTCGGCAGAAAGACACAATTGATACGCTTAAACGTCGACTAGAAAGCGCAGACAACGAAGTACAAAATTTGCTACTAGAAAACACAAGTCTTCAAAAGATAGTGAAAGAGCAACAAACAAAAATCCAAACACTTACAACAATCTGTTCCTCAAATAAAGCTGATGTAAAAAGAACCCAAAAAAAAGGTAGCGTTATCAAACGACAGATAGACTTTACGGATAGAACAGAAACACCGATAAAATCGTCATTCACTTCACCTCGGCACATCACGCATGATAAACAAATGGAACATAAGGCTCGAAGTACTCCTGAGTCACTATTGGATACCAAAGTCAATACCACTATTGATAGCCAAACGAAAACAAAAGCTATAGAATATGAAGACGTTAGTGTGAAAAGACGTTTGATTATATTTGGAAGTCAGCAATGTTCGGGACTAGCATCAAAACTAACCGAGTCAAGAAGGAAGAGCGACTATGAGATCTACAGTATTTTTGCCGTTATCAAGCCATTTGCGTCCACCAATGAAATACTAAAGTGTTGTTATAATCTAAAACTCAACAAACATGACAAAGTAATATTATGTGTAGGTGAAAATGACACCTCTCCCATGAATATACAAATTGAATTATCAACAATGCTTAAAAAAATATGTAATGCTACGGTATTAATATTAAATGTTTGCAAAAATAAACACTTAAATGAGAAATTACTGAACAATATGATAAAATTAATTGCAAACAATTCTTCTAATTGTCACTTTTTAAATGTATATCATACCCGCAATAATAACATGTATCATACTTGTAGAAAACTAAATCTGTTCATAGACACTGTAGATTATAAGGCAAATTTCTTACCTATGTATGATAAATATTCGGTAAAACACACATGTAACTATGGCTCACATGTTGGCAATAACATTTACTGTAAGCAACATCATAATAAACTTAAGCAGAGTACAATCTTAGACTACTTCACGAAATCACATAACCACAATAACAAATTACAAAATCAGAGTGAGTCTCAGAAAACCAATAAAAATGTAACACCATCCTTTTTTCGATGCCACTCACCGTAGCACCAAGGACATAATATATAATAATGTAACATTACTTCATCAGAATATAGCGGGCTTGCTTAACAAAATCGACAGCTTAGAAATATGTATTAACGAACTGAATGAAACAAATAAAAATATAAAAATTATATGTCTTAGTGAAATATTTGTTAGAAACGGAGACCAATCTAACATTAAAATTAAAAATTACAAATTAGCCGCTTCTTTTTGTCGTGCCAAAGAGAGGCGTGGTGGTGTATGTATCTTACTAGATAATTCGCTAGAATTTGAAGAGATTAGTCAATGTAATATTATGGCTTTAGAGAAATGTTTTGAGTGCTGTGGCATTTATGTTCCTTCGTATAAATGTTTAATTATTTGTATTTACAGAATACCAAACTCTCCTACTACTATCTTTTTTAATAATTTAAACATTCTTCTCCACAAACTTACATTTAGAAATCAGAAAAAGATTATCATTTGCGGAGATTTAAATATAGACACTTTAGCAAACAACAGTGCTACACAAGAGTTAATAAGTTTAATACAAAATTATAATTTAAAATTTCATATAAATATGCCTACTCGACAACGGACTTGCATCGACCACATAATTAGTAACATCACAGATCAAAGTGGTTCAGTACATGAATATAATTTATCTGATCATAATACTTGTCAAGCATTGAGCTTTTCTGTTTTAAAAGAAAAAGATATAAAGACGTCTTGGTTTGTATATAGAAGAGATTATAATAAAGAACACTTAAACAAGTTTAGGGAATCATTGCAATCGCTCTCTTGGAGTGATGTTTTCGCAGAAGATCTTAACTCAGCGTTCAATAACTTTCACAGTATGTTTTGCCTACTTTATGACTTATGCTTCCCAATTCAAAGGTGCAAAGTTAATTTGAATGCCCAGGCACCTAAATGGATAACTAAGGGGATCAAGATATCGAGTAGAAATAAGAGAAAATTGCAATACATCTATTTTTCAAATAAGAATATTCGTAATAAAAATAAATTTAATAGATATACTAAATTACTTAAAGCTTGCATAAATTGTTCCAAAAGGAATATAAATAACAACCTTATGACTAAATCAAAAAATATATGCAAAACAACATGGAGTATCATAAAAAACAAAGAATATAGTAACTTAAATAATAAGAACATTGACTGGATAAACAGTAATGATATTAAAATTACTGATCCACTAGATATAGCGAATAGTTTTAACACATTCTTTGTAAGGACAGCGCGTAATTTACTAACGAACAAATCACACAAAAACTTAGCAAACAACATCCCTTCTGTTGCATCCAGTATATTTCTACTCCCATGTACTGTTAAAGAAACTTTACAAATAATAAAATCTTTAAATAACACGAATTCTGTAGGATACGATTCTGTCAGTACGAACATTATAAAGAACTGTGCGGATCTTATTGCACCTATCCTCACGCATTTAATTAACTTATCTTTCGATCAGGGGATATTTCCTGAAAAGATGAAGATATCGATTGTTAAGCCATTATTCAAAAAAGATAACTGTCACGAACTTACAAATTATAGACCCATTACACTCATACCAATATTTTCCAAAATACTTGAAAAAGCAATGTACATTCGAATCTACAATTTCCTTATAAGATATGAAATTCTCCGAAAAGAACAGAATGGCTTTCAAAAAGAAAAATCCACAACACTTGCGGGCTTTTGTCTTCTAAAAAAAGTAACAGAGTACATAGACAAGAAAATACCAGTAGTTGCTGTATTTTTCGATATGTCTAAAGCATTCGATTGTGTGGACCACAATATCCTTTTGTACAAATGCGAAAGATACGGAATCAGAGGACCTGCTTTGAGATGGATTGAAAGTTACCTAAAAAACCGTTTACAGTGTGTAGAAGTTTCACGCGTTGATAAAAATGCCACTGTTACGCCGCACCGATCAAATTTTTTAGAAAACCAGTATGGCGTACCTCAGGGCAGCATACTTGGCCCACTTCTTTTTATCATATATATCAACGACCTTCCGTCAATAACACCCTATCAATCTATACTCTTTGCTGATGATATTTCTATAATTATACCCAAAAGTGACATTTACAATGATTTTGATATAATTTTAAATAATACAGTTAAATTAATAATGACATGGCTTGAATCCAATAACTTGTGTGCTAATATATCTAAAACTAAATTTATTAAATTCTCTAATTATAAGACTCCACACGAAACATTAAATATTGCGTACCGAGGCGAAAACCTATCAAGAGTAGCTGATACCAAGTTTTTAGGCTTATACATAGACCAACACTGCAATTGGAAAATACATGTCCAAAACGTCTGTAGCAAACTAAACAAATTTGTATTTGCACTCAGAAATTTACATCAAATTGCTGGCAAATCTGCAGCGCAAATTGCTTATTACGGATATGTGGAATCGGTACTACGATACGGTTTATTGTTATGGGGACATTCAACTGATATTAATAAGGCTTTTATTTGCCAGAAAAAATGCTTAAGGGCTTTGTGTAACGTGGGACCATTAGATTCATGCCGACCATTGTTTAAGAATAACAAAGTACTTACTCTTTTTGGCTTATATATATTGGAAATATGTGTACATGTAAAAAAATTCTCACATGAATTCAACAATGCGAGAGATAACTCAGTCATGAGTAAGAGAGACCCCACTAGATTGTTAATGCCTACATGTAAGAGCTCCCTATTTCATAACAACTGTTACGTAATGTGCATAAGAGTATTTAATAAAATTCCAAAATCAATCCGCGAACTGCCACTATTTAAAATGAAGTCTGAGTTGAAAAACTGGCTTGTAACGCATACTTTTTATAATATGAAAGAATTTTTTGACCTGAAACTTTGTAATAGATGAAGAGAGAATATAATTATGATATTTGTAAGATACATTATTTTAAGTAAATGATTTTATTTTGTAGTTTAATGTTGATGCGTGTATTGAATTGATGATGACATAAAATAATTTGGTTTTAATTTGGTTTTAATTTATTTAATAATGTTTTAATTTTATGTTCTTTAATTTTGTATTTAAATTTGTATGCCAATACTGGCGAAATGTGTGATTCGACACTAACGCATAACACCTATAAATGTACCACATTTTTTACAAATAAATTATTCTTATATTCTTATTAAGCATTATTTAATTTATTAAACATTTTGACAAAATCGTTTATATAAATCGATAGAAAAATTGATATGGCAACATTTTATTGACAGAACGAGAAAATCGTAAACAAACCGGCGATCATAAATCAAATGATCACGAAAGGACACTTGAAGTTGATTTTGTGCTGCATTTTCTTGACACTGTGACAACATATCTAGTCTGCAGTGCACAAATTGCAACATGCGCCTGTCTCGCCTCAGGCGGCACAGCCTCGCAGACGAGAGTGAAGCCCTGGTCAATTCGACTGTGGACATATCCTAGAGACGTAAGTAGTTTACCAGTATTACTTAATTATTTTATGATTTTGTATTCTTCCCAGTTTAGTACTTACATGGATAGTTATCATGAATGTAAAGTAACAGAATTCCTACAGTTGAAGTGATGCCACTGGTGTTACAAGTACCTATTAGCTACAGTCTGTAGCGTATTGGCTTCCCTTGCAGAATACAAAATAAGTGTTTGTTTTGTCCATACATCAGCATGTACAGCATCACCTATTTGTTTCCAGATAACGCCTACAGACTGCATTTGCCATGCCTGTTGGCAATTAGCTACTCACTCTGTGTCTGAAGCAAATCCAAGACGGCGAGTAGGACATCAATGTGTGTGTATAGTATGTGGGCGTTCCTTGTCCAGAATAAACAGACATAGGATTACACCTAAAGAGAACCAAAGGCTGCTAAATGTTATTTCTGGTTGGATCCAACCAAGGCAGGTAATAATGTAATTTATAATTTACTGTTTTATTAGTTCCTACAACCAATTAAATCTCTTAGGTTACAGTAGTTGTATCACTTTCTGTAATCATAATATATTATTATCCTAAAGTTGTAAGTGATTAAATAAGTTCTAGTCTTTCATTATTATTTTGTAATTAAATGTCATGCCACTCATACATGAAGCAATTTTTGCACTGCCTTGTAGGTCATAGCGCAATGTCCTTTAGCCTGTAACCTTTCACAGAAATTAACCTTTCTGATATAAAAACTTATTTTCAATTGCAGTGTACATCCCAACATTAGTACATTCAAACAAATAATTCCTCAGTTTTATTTTAAATATATATTTTTAAAGATTTACTTTTATTTTAGTTGTCTTCAGTGGATGACACATGTATACCATGTTGGCGCAGAGCTCAAAGGAGTGCTTTAAGACAAGTATCACCACCACCTGAGGTGCAAACAGTACCACTAGATGTCCAACCAACACCGGCAGATGATCAACCCCCACCGGCAGATGTCCAACCAGTACCACCAGATGATGGTGATGACAACATTCACATAATGTGTGGTGTTTGTTTACAGAATGTGACATCCACATCTCTTTCTGGTGGAGAGAACAGTCCAGAACCTATTGATGGGGCACTTATGTAATTTCCACGGCTATCTATGGAAGACCTTTATGCTTTTAGCATGTGGTATATACCAAATTCAACAAGCATGTTTGTGTGTCGGTGAGCACTTCTGCTTCCATGGGATTTATATTCTAGAGACCATATAAATGGATTAGAAGGAATTAATCTTATGTTGCTTTGAGCTAAAATAAAGTCCCACCATTCATCAGGGAAAACATATTTTGTATACATAGTGACAGAAAGCAATATCAATGGCCGGGACGCAATACTAAGCTATTGCTACAATTGCATTGTTGGTTTGAGAACCATAGGATGCTGCGCACATGTAATGAATATCATTTGGTATTTAGGGATGATGAAGGTATGACTCGATCTGCTCCCTTAGATGATATCATCGTAAGAACTTAAAATCTAATAATACCATGTATTTGACAAAATAAATACATAAAATAAAAATATTTGTTTCATTTCCATAATATACTTAAAATATTTATTGGTGTAGGACTTAGGTTAGTCCATGTGGTGACGGATTAAGAATAAGGAATGTCGCACTCCATATCATCCCATGAGTGTAGTAAGAGCCGACAGAGGGAGCATATTATGCAGAGAACAGCACTGTAATAGGAAAGCTTGATACAAACTCTATACCAACCCGTTTGGCCAGCATGGTATAGTAGGCCAATTCCTCCTTTCAAAGGAGAGGCCTAGTCCAGCAGTGGATTGTTAAAGGCTGATGATGAATGATGTAGGGCTTAGGACATCAGAGAGGTACTTTGATGTTTGAGAGAATTACCAACAGTTCTGTCTGGAGCAAACCTTTACGAATTCTCGAAGGAATAGCTATAAAACGGACATTTATGTAGATTGTCGAATTATGATACATTGTCTAATTACGATTGATTTATAACGTAAATAATTATCATTTATCTTGCTTAACGTAATTAAACATGACAAAAATCAACAAGTTATTTGTTTGTGACAGTCGGCACTCAGCTGTCATTAATGTCATAGGTCAAGTCACAGGACCTATCTACTTACAGCCTTTAGTAAAGTTCAAACTGAAATAACTTTTGAACGCAAAGTTCAAAAAATCTCATAATTTAGTAATTACATATGCTATTACCTGTCAAATAAATACAAAAAGATTGCCTACCATGCAGTCTCAGATATACCCATAGCCGGTACCAAACGCCCATACATTCCTGCCATTGTCCTTTGTTCTCAAAGCAAGTATTACATAGACATATTTTCATTGGTAGGTACTAGTTGAAAGGTGCATAACATTTGCCGTGTGGTTGACGGCATAGAATACAAGTGTCACCATCCCCTATCTTCCTGTGGGTGTCGTAAGAGGCGACTAAGGGATAACACGATGCAAATACCATCTTTGCGTAGAGACGGAAAACTCGACATAAAACACTATACGACTGCCTCGTTGGTCTCGCGGCATAAATGTGCGCGTGGGATCGGGAGGTCTCTGGTTCGATTCCTGGGTCGGGCAGTGTTATTGGGTTTTTCTGTCACGAAATTCTCAGTAGCAGCACGAAGTCTGGAAATGTGCCCGGTACGGCAATAGGCTCGCCCCTTATTACGTGGGACAAAAGTATATCTGGCGAAAAGTGAGTGTAGAAATACACCTCTGCCTACCCCTTCGGGGATAAAAGGCGTGACGATATGTATGTATGTATGTATAAGAGCTGTGCCATCTGGTGTTCCCTAAGGGATTTCACCTGGGTCCCCTTTTTCTGGTGTGATATTTGTACTTGAGGTGACGGATTACGAATACGGCATGTCACCACCCCATAAGAGTGTTGGTGTCGTAAGAGCCGACAGAGGGACCACATTATGCAGAGAACAGCACTGTAAGAGATGGAAAACTTGAAACAAATCCTATGCCAAGCCATTTGGCCAGCCAGTGTGGTGTAGTGAAGGCCATTTCCTCCTTTCAAAGTTGAAAGGAGAGGTCTAGTCCAGCAGTGGACTGTTAAAGGCTGATGATGATAATGATTTGTAGTTCAATAACTTCAAAGTCTACAATATTTGCCGATGACGAAGGAGATGAGAAACATTTCTTCAAATGAAGATGTAACTCAACTACAGACAGATATTGACACCATTGAAAAACTGGTGTTCGAATAACAACATGTCCTTGAATGAGAGTTAATGTTATCATGGTATGGTATGGTAGCACGGGCTGTTTCCGCAACTACTTATATAGAGTTTTACTATATGACCACCCGGCTGCAGATACTTATTTTATCGACCAGTTTCCTATAAGCGAAGTTTCTAGTAGGTATACGTGATCTTGGAGTGACAGTTAATAACAAATTAGATTTTCGTGAAAACTTAATACAATAACATCATTAAAAAGGGAGCTCGTCTTAGAGAAAATTTTCTTCAGCTTTTGGATTTGGAGGACGTAAGTTGTATATGGAAGATGCAACTTCTCCTTTTCAATGACGTTATTAATTCGTAAAATAGAGTTTATAGGAGGTACCTAGCCATATCAGAGATTTAAATCGTTAAATGTGCCCTCGCTTTCAAAAACTATCCAATCTGACAATGCGCGCGCAGTACTAACAACATACGCAAATTACTACAACGTGAAGAGTAAGCTCACAGTTCTAACGTTGATACATTTTAGTGTGCCACATGTATGGTTTGGGCACATCTAACGATTAAAATCTACATCTATGAAAACAAAACAATTTTTTTAATATCCTAAGAGCTCTATAGTCACATTAGTCACTTGCCAGCAGATGACATTGACAAGTCTTATTACCTACTATTAATTAAAGGTTGATTGGATGTGCTCGCGGTATTTATGGCTGCTGCTCCACACCCGTAGTCTCTGCCTGCTCCTCCGGGAAACAGGCGTCAGTCTATGTATGTATGTATGTATGCTCCAAACCCGTAGCTCATAGTGTGCTGATAGCTTCCTCGATAAATGGACCGATAGTTACTGTGGGTGAATTAAAAAAAAAAAATGTCCTAAAATTAGACTTTTTTTACAGCATTTCACAGTGCACTGATTACGCCTCTCCAAACTTACTTTATGATGAATCTACTAACACACTGGCTAGACGAGTTGGTATAGGGATGGCCGTCGAATTTGCCGTCACTTCGCAAGGAACTACTATACGTGTCTTGTACGACACCCACGTAATGAATTCGGGTAGTGACCTAGATTGTTGGCCTAGACTATGTTACGAAAATAAAAATACATTTATGTATTAAAAGAATATTCATTTATTGAGTCATCTATTGCTGACGATGTTCATATCGACGCTAATTTCCACGTTCTCGCACAGTTCTTTGAGGGAGCTCTGACACCAAACGTGTGTCGGAGTCACTTTCTTGGCAGTTTCGCTTCGCTTGGGCGGCGGCACTGCCGGCTTGAACGCCATCTGGGAGCCGTCGTACGCTTCAAATATTTGTACGGGCCTCCTGGAAGAATATAAATCAAATATGTTAGAATTAAGCTCCATGGGACCGTATAAGCTGTAATGTAAGCTATAAGGCCATGATCGACGGGCGAGTAAAACCGCCGTTTTATGGCTCGTCAGTAAAGCTCGCCTGTTAAGGGCTGCTACCCTAACAGTAGGTGATAGTAGATGATAGTGACGAAGGTCGATGATATGATAGACAGGTTGCGTAATAGGAATGATAAAACACACACAACCTTTTGCGACCAATGCTTTATTGTCACTATGCAATAAAATTACAATATAAAAGTGCTGACGCGCACTGCGGCGCGGTAATTACATATATAAAATAATATTAACCTGTACAGTTGTCTGTACATGCTGCCGAGGGCAGAAAAGAGGGCAACGAACTGATTATAAATATAAAATTACAAACTTGATATCAAATAAAATGAAAAGTTATAAATAAAATACATTAAAATTAACTACTTAATCGCTCTCACTTAATGGAATATCGAACTTTAAATTATATAAGTTGGGCGTTGATGTGCTCTCGTTGATCTTCCTAGGTCGAGGGATAGGCTGCGGCTCGGGAACAGTCTCAACTTCACCTAACTTCAATCCCGATTCCATCGGCGGCTGCTGCGTCCGTCTTCGTCTAATCCAAATGATAGTGAGAACGAGGCCCGTTAGGATGGCTCCTCCCACCAGCAAGTAGAGCACGCTGTACTGATGCACGTCGTGGACGCTGAGTGTTTGAGTCGATTGTTGCTTAAGATGTTCTAGTTCAGACCTTAGCTGGGCCCACACGTCATGATGATCTTCTGGTCGAAAGCATTCAATAGAAGACATACTTGTATTGACGATATCATTCACCACAGATATCTGTGGGAGCTCAATCCCCTCTGTATGGTGATCCACGTGATTTATAAAGTTCTTGTGAGAGTAAATCTGAAATGACTCTGCCTTTAGCGTGCATCCTGGGCATAAAGTGATTATGCCATTGCCTGATAAAGTCTTCACTTCCGTGGCCTGTGTGCTAAAAACACGCACAGTGCATTGTTGACAACATTGATACAGCCAGTCGTTCGGGCGTCGTAACTTGATCCACTTGTTCACGCGGCACTTAGATCGTTTGTATGTACAGGCTGATGTTATTATGTCATTGATTTTAACATCGCAAATGGATTGTTGTTCAAATATTTTATATATCGGCTTGTCAATGGTACATAATATCTTCTCGGGATTTGCATGTAGACACAGTTGTAAATCATTTTCGGTGAAGAATAAGACCAAGTCCTTTCTCAAATTGAATGCCAAATATGGGTATGATGATGTAACTTCATAGTTGCCCTTGGATTCGCTTGCTTGCAGAGGAATAACTTTATCCAATTCGTACTTCTCCGTAGTGACCAAAGGAATTTTAATCTCCATAATCAGATAGTCATCGTATACACGAGTAAACACTCGCAGCAACTTGTATAAGCTCTTGATACCCGACCTTTCCATTGGAACATTTAGATCATCCTGTATCTCACGCATTATGATATGAATTTGAGATTCTAATTCTTCAGGCGAGAATAAGTGAGTATCTATGCGCCCATGATGAATATCTGTGATCACATCTATTAGTGTTTGCTGCATACTTCGTAGGTTTGATAGGACGACATACGCTGATAGAGCTGAAGACGTTAACAAAAGGCCTTGAGTGGTGTCTGATTGCACAGTGTTAACGTCTTGTCGTAATAACTTCATTTGTTTATTCATATATGTGAATTGTTGATTCATAATAGCATCATTTCTTCGTATAACGTTCGATTCCGATTCTATGATAAGGGTTTGATTTTTGATAAGGTTCTGAATATGGTTTTCGTTCATGGAGATTTTCTCAATGTCTTGCTTGTATTGCTCGGCAAACTTGTCATCCAAAACTCCAAATAAATAGCTAGCCAAATTGCCAACGCCGTTAACTAGTCCCCTTCTGTGTCTTTTGTTAGGGTTCCGCAGTAACGAGTTATAATGTTGGAGTTCGTTCAACTCATGCTGCAGTTGTAGTAATATTGCTCCGTAGGACATTCTTGATTGTGTTTGTGAAGACGTGTTTTGACCCAATTTATTCAAATGCCGGGTATAGGTTTCTAATTCAGAGTATCCAGACCAATATGTGGACATGTTGTAATAAACTATTAGCTTCCACTCATCCTTTATATGCTGCAGTTCCGATATCTTATCAAAAAATAGATGGTTTCCACTGTCGAGCGCCGTGATATTGTAGGTTACTGATGTTTGCTGCAGACTGGGTGATATAGTCATCATCAACAGGAGAAACACAGACATCAATAATGTTGTCAAGGAGAATTTTGGCTTATTGGGACGTCTGGAGGTCGTCCCGTGACGAGATATGTTCGAGATGTCTTCTTTTGGAGTGTCATCTTCCCGTACCGGCAAAGGGATAAGTTTGTTAACCGGGCGCTTGATGCTACTGTCAGCAGTCTTGAGAGTCACAACTCTTACGCACCCGTCTTGACCAGGATGCAAAGCTTGTACACGCGCCATCGCCCATTTGCCAGGTGGAATATTATCTTCTTTGATAAGAACAACATCGTCCACTCTCAGATTTTGTTTTGCTATACGCCATTTTGTTCTCGACTGTAATTGCTGAAGGTACTCTATAGACCACCGTTTCCAGAATTGTTTGTTCATTGATTGAATCAGCTGCCAACGCGTATTCAAATTGATATGGTCTGGATCTGTCTGGGGTCGTGATAACAGGGAACCACCAACCAGGAAGTGCCCAGGAGTGAGGTACGTGTCGTCTGGATTTTCAGTGAGTGCACAGAGGGGTCTCGAGTTGAGACAGGCTTCTATTTGACAGAGCAGTGTAGAGAATTCTTCATAGGTTAATTTTTGAGCACCCAGGATACGCTTCAAGTGATATTTCAAACTCTTCACCGCTGCCTCCCACAAGCCGCCTGCGTTTGGCCAAACGGGAGCGTTAAAGTGCCAATGTATATCCATATTGGTGACGTCATTAATAGCATCTGGATTGATTGTAGCCATGATCTCTCTGTACTCTTGCTTAAGAAGACGTGAAGCGCCCACAAAATTAGTGCCATTATCGCTATAAATATTTTTTGGTACTCCGCGTCTGGAACACATTCTTCTTAATGCTGCCAGGTAGGATGCTGTGCTGAGGTCCGACACCAATTCCAAATGCACGGCCTTGGTGGCTAGGCAGACAAATACTGCAACGTATCCTTTGCTTGTTTTTATACCTCTTCCCTTGTTGGCTTTTATATCAACGTGTCCCGTGAAATCAACACCCACGTTGGTGAAGGGGCGTGAGGGAGTGATTCTTGGCTTAGGCAGATCCGCCATTAGCTGTTGATAGGATTCCTGACTGTATCTTCGACACTTGACGCACAATTGGAGCTGTTTTTTAACGCTATTGATGCCACTGAGCAACCAATATTTCTCCCGAATATGTGATAAAGTGAGTCGCGGCCCGCCGTGCAACGTATGCATGTGAGCTTGCTGAATAATTAGCACTGATAAGCGACTTCTTGGAGATATTATGATGGGATACTTAGCAGCATATGTTAGATTCGATTGTCCAAGGCGTCCGCCGACTCTCAGTATTCCGTGATCATCTAGGAATGGTTGCAGACAGGATAGCTTGCTTTTGCTTCGAACGAATCCCTTTTTCTTCAAATGATTTATATATTCATTAAAATCAATACTTTGTACTTCTTTTATAATGAAATATAGTGCGCTTTGTATTTCGACACCGGTCAATGCACCTCTCGCTGCACGTGAGTTCTTGTTGCGTAGGCAAGTAATGTAACGCGAGACCCAGGCCACTGTACGTACAACCTTAGTTAATGAATTGAATTTATTTAATAATTCAATTATGAATGATATTTGTGTTTCACATAAGGCTGCATGCACAGTGTGTTTTTTCCTTTCTAATATAGGACTATGATATTCACTTGTAGTAATGGTATTGTAGTCGCAGTTTATAAGCCATTCTGGCCCTTCCCACCACAAGTGATATCGGGATAAGTTTTCCGATGTCAGTCCTCGTGTGGCACAGTCAGCTGCATTGTCACAAGACTTCACGTGACGCCAATTTGATGCTGGAATAACTGTAGTAATTTTCTGCACACGATTTGCTACAAATTGCTGCCATTTTGAGAAGTCTCCATGTAACCAGCCTAGTACAACCATCGAGTCAGTCCAGGCGAAGATCTCTATTTGCTCTGAAGAAAGGGTTTGCAGAAATTTCTTCATCAATTGTGATAGTAATAGTGCACCTAGTAACTCCAATCTTGGTAATGTAATTGCTTTGTTCAATGGTGCAACTTTCGTTTTCGCTATAACTAGTTTTGATGTGTACATGCCCTTATGATCAACTGTGACCGCGTATATTGCACACGCGTAAGCCTTCTCCGAAGCGTCACAAAATCCGTGTACTTTTATTGATTGTTCTATTTGACCAATATAGCGAGGTATGGAAAATATGTTAATATTTCTTAGGTCTTCTCGCAACTTTTGCCATTCTAATGATATGTTTGGGGGCAAGTTTTCATCCCACATTAGGGGTGTCGTCCAGGTGGTCTGAAACAAAATCTTTGCCCTGATAGTGAGCGGTGATAGCCAGCCGAGCGGGTCAAATATTTTTGAAATATCCGACAATAGTTGACGTTTTGTGTACGGCCTGTCGCTGAGTAAAGGTTCGATTCTTGTGTCAAACGTAAACATGTCGCTTGTAGCAATCCATCGCAAGCCCAATGTTTTTCGAGACTCGGTGTCCTTGAACTCGAATGGAGCGTTTATTTGTTCTGGCTGTAGATTTTCGATGAGTTGGGGTTCATTGCTTGACCATTTTCTCAGGTTCATGCCAGCGCCTTTTAACACTTCTATTAATTCTTGTTGTAGTTGTCTAGCATTTTGGATGGTATTATTTCCTCCTAAATAGTCATCCATGTAAAAGGATGACTCCAGAGCAGCAGCAACTGATGGATATTGATCTGCCTGATCGATGCCAATTTGTTTCAGCGTTCTCATCGCCAAGAAGGGGGCTGCTCTCGTACCGTAAGTAACAGTAGTTAAATGATATTCTTGGAGGGCTTCGTGAGGATACCTTCTCCATAATATTGATTGAAGCGGCTGATCTTCAGGTCTTAAAAGTATGGCTCGGAACATTTTTTCCACATCTGCTGTGACAACGTACTTATATTGTCGCCATCTTAAGATAAGATCTTGAAGATCTTGTTGAAGATTAGGTCCGCTATACATTAGGTCGTTTAAACTGCGTCCAGATGACATCTTAGACGAGGCATTGAACACAACACGGAGAGCTGTCGTCGTGGAGTCCAACTTTTGCACGCCGTGATGAGGTAAGTAGCATGCTGTATGATCTTAACTTTACGCATATGACCTAATTCTTCATACTCCCGCATGAACTTGCGATAACCTTCAGCCAGTGATGGATCTTTGATCATCTTCTTTTCTTGCTGAATAAATTGAGCGACAGCCTTTGATCTAGATGCACCCATTTCTTGTTCGAAGCTGGGTTTCATAGGTAATGCTACTTCATACTGGCCCGAGCTTAATCTCCTCGTTGTAGACTGATAATAATCCTCACAATATAATTCCACCGACGTTAGTGACGTAGAGGTATCGTGTATATCTTCTACTTCCCAGAACTTGGAGATGCTATCTACATCATTGATTACAACATGGCAAGCGAACGTTTTCACATTGCCTGATAGTATCCATCCAAGCTTCGTCTGCTGAGCTATGGGGGCTTGGACAGGACCTTTGATTAGACCACTCATGATTATATCTGAATAGACACTGGCATCCAAAAGCAAGTCAATCGGCTTCGAAATGTTATATTCGGGATCTGCCAGTCTTGTGTGTGATAGGTGTGGCCAAATTTGTTTCTTAAACGAAGCATTAGGTAAGTTATTTATAACTCGTGTTACGACTAGAGCCTCCGTAGTAAAGTGATAATCGTCGTAAATTGATACACATTCGAGTTATACTAGACCCTTGCTTTGTTTTTGTGTCGATCCAATGCCCGATACCGCTGCTCGGCAATATTGTCGTTTTAATCCCAATAATTGAGCGACGTTTTCTGATATAAGGGATATTTGGGACCCTTAATCTAATAGGGCTCTAAACTGCATATAGGTACCGTCTGAGGCCTTGATATTCAATGCTACGGTAGTTAAAAGTACCTCTTCATTATCACTCGCCACGTAGTTGACGTTGTGACTGTTCTGTGACGTCGACGCCGAATCCAGTGGTGCTCGAGATGACTGGGATCGAGGTTGATCATGTGCGTCACATTGCATCGCTGATATTGCGTCATGAATTAATGAATTATGATCGCCATTGCATTCCTTGCACCTTTTTGTTGATAGGCATTTATTGTCATAATGTTTGTAGAGACAATTACGACAAATATTATGTTTTGATAGCGTTTTCATTTTCGTGTCCGCCGATTGCGCAAGGAAGCGTTTACACTGAAATAGATCATGTGCAGCTTTACACACGGGACAAAATCGCCTGTTGTTTGTAGCGTTAGACTGATATTTCTTGTAAAAAGAAGTGTTTTTTGACGACGTATTGTAGTTGGTGGGTTTGGAATGACCTGGGTTCGATTTATACGAGTCTGATGGTGACTTCTTGCATACAGGCTCTCGAGCCATAAACTTGTTCTCAAGAAAACGGATTAGCTCCGAATATGATGCAAGGTCTCGAGGCGATTCTCGTGATTCCATGAAGTCAGTACGCGTCTCCTCGTCTAACTTTTTCGTCAAGAGATGAACTAGTATTGGATCCCAGGTAGTGATGTCAATGCCTAGGTTTTTGATGCTGTTGACACATTGGGTTGTTGTATCATGGAGCTTCTTAAATGCATGATAAGATGATTGTTTATTGATCGGCGGCTGATTTAAAAATATATCCATCTGCGTTGAAAATAAAATCTGAGGGTTGGTATAACGGTGCGTAAGAATGTCCCACGCAGTCTCGTAATTTTCGGCTGATATATTAAGATGCTGAATTAAGCCCTCTGCCTCACCCTTGACTTTTCCCTTGAGATGTTGCATCTTCTGCGCCTTACTAAGACACTTGTTATTGTGTATCGTCTCCACAAACAAATCAAAGAAGGTTGGCCACTGGGTGTATTTGCCAAAAAAGGTGGGAACCTCCAGTTTGGGTGTGGCTTGTTCAAGGTGGGCAGTAGAGTTCAATTTTCGGTTCAACTCCTTCTTGATGGCAAGGTAACGTTCCTCAATGTCCAAAAACTTGTCTTGGTATGCGCGATTGCTTCCTTTTAACTGATTGTCGAGACGCAGATGAATGGTGTCAATAACCTTCCAAAGATTTTGAAGATTCTTTAATTCGTCTGACAGCTCCCATTTCTCCTCTAAATCTTCAATATTGATTCTATTGATCAACCGATCTAACGCTCTAAAATTGGTTTCCTGCTGGCTAAGTAGGTCGTCCCCAAGACAAGAATAATCCTCAAAAGTAGGCAAAGAAAATGTCAGAAATTTGGGCTCCTTGTACGATGATATCATTTCCTTTGTTTTGATGTAATAATCCTTCATGTACCCATAGATATTTTTGCTGAAATATTCGTATTGATCGTCCTCGAAGACTATTAGCTGGTTATGATTTTCTTCAAACTCCTTCCACCATTTATCCAGCGCGGCTAAACGGCTGAGAAGGTACTCAGATGTCTTCCTACTCGCACTATCCTTACGGAAGTTGACATTGACTCGCTCAATTTCCTTTGTCAGGATGCTCTGGCGTTCCAAAATGGATTGTAATCCCTCCATGATAACTGATGCTAGTGATAAATAAAAACACAAGATAATAAATACCTGGGGTTAAGTTGATATTGATGTTGACGAAGAAATGGTCTCCGATGCTTGATAAAACGATTGCTTACGCTATTGATGTGTGCCTGTAATCTCTAGCACGATATGTGCGCCTTCTCAATTCTACTGGTGAGACCCGCTTGTGGGAGGCCAGCGAACCGATTCGCTATCGTACTAGAAATCTACCAAACTCAAAATGATATTGATACACTATTTCACTGGTTCACAAACCGAAATAGGCCGGTTAAACGAACGAAGGACCACGATGTTAAGGGCTGCTACCCTAACAGTAGGTGATAGTAGATGATAGTGACGAAGGTCGATGATATGATAGACAGGTTGCGTAATAGGAATGATAAAACACACACAACCTTTTGCGACCAATGCTTTATTGTCACTATGCAATAAAATTACAATATAAAAGTGCTGACGCGCACTGCGGCGCGGTAATTACATATATAAAATAATATTAACCTGTACAGTTGTCTGTACAAGCACAAGTACGAAAGTTACTGCAAGCATGAGGACGCGGTTGCGGTTTACACTCGACAGTTTTGCTCGCTAGTCGATCAGCACATACGAGCCGCGACTCCGCGAGTAAAACCGTCGTCTCCAAAACCGCGGTATACGGCTCGCCCGTCGATCACCCACTTTAAAGTGGCTTTGGAAAATGAAATCTCATATGAGGAAAAAATCTCATATTCAAAATCAAAATTTACTTACTACGTAAAACTTATGTGTTTATGAAATGAATATGTTATGAAAAATCGAAGTGACGTCTTGTCCTTAGGCACGGGCCAATCTTTATCGGGTTTCGTTTAGTGTTATGCGTTTTTGTTTGTGCGCCGTTTTTCACTGTCGTGACTAGGTAGTAAGTATACTCACATATTGTTTAGCTCCTGCGGGAGTGTGCCGGTCAGCACCCCTTTAGCGGCTTGTCGCACGGCGGGGTGGTGGTGCGCGGCCAGCACACGCAGTTCGTGCAGCGCGGCGGTGTGCGCCCCGCAGTGCTCGGGCGACGGCGACGTGGGGTCGAAGCGCCCCGACCCGCACGAACTGTCCGCCTCTAGCAGGGAACTCACCGCCGGACTTTGCTGCACATACATAGTACTTTATTACTCTGTGCCACAGTTTTACCATCATTAGTGCCTACGATGCTACACTGAGCCAGTTTTAACGCCATAGGCATTACCCATGGAGTTGTCTGCCTAGTAATTTAATCGAGGCTTATCCGACAGTAGCGAAACTAGCCCTAACAGTTGTGGCAGCGTTTCATGTAGAGTTTACCAGCTCTTCGCATAAATACTGTTTTCTTTATAAAAACAGTATTTTTGCGACAAGCAACCGAACGCGAACGGCTCTGACGTGACGTGTGTGTGTGAAAAGTGACCTGTGTGAGTGTACAGGTGACCTGTGTGAGTGTACAGGTGACCTGTGTGAGTTAACTAGTGACCTGTGCGCGTGTATAAATGGTCTGTGTGAGTGTACAAGTGATCTGTGTGAGTGTACAAGTGATCTGTGTGAATGTATTAGTGACCTGTGTGAATGTATTAGTGACCTGTGTGAGTGTACAAGTGACCTGAGCGCGTGTACAAGTGAACTGCGTGAGTGTACAAGTGACCTGTGTGAGTGTGCAAGTGACCAGTGTGAGTGGACAAGTGACCTGTGTGAGTGTGCAAGTGACCTGTATGAGTGTGTGTAGCAGCACGAGGCAGGCGAGCGCGCCGTTGTGTTGCAGCTGCGCCGCCAGCGTGGCGAGGCGCTTGGCGAACGCCTGCAGGACTGCGGGGGACACACGCCGCGCGCGCGCACACACTTGCGATACCGCCTCCAGGATTATGGGGGCGTCTTGGTGACGGGCACCTGTAGAAACAAGAACTATTTGAAGGATGTGGAGGAAAGGTGCCCACAGTCCTATTGTACCAGTGTCTAGGAACCTCTTTACACTACCGTTTGTAAAGCGTAGGCGTATGATGATAAAAATCGTTCTATTGGTCGCGGTTTTTCACGTTTTGTTTTACTAAAACCAAGAAAAGAAAGTAGTAACTATTAGAATAGTTCATATTCTATGCAACTAAATCAAAAACAATAAAAAACAGTTTTAGAAGGGTGAGGAAAACGAAAGGTGCCAAAAAATATTGAAATATAATTACCTGTGTCTCAGTTGCGAAAGCGTCTGCCATTGTTGTGTTTTGTTCCGCGATCTTTATGATAAAAGTTGTCTTGTGGAAGAAATCGGTGAATATTTTATAAAGATACTTATATAGATTTACTCAGAAATAAATAAATATTAATTGTGAAGTGACATTATTCGTGACAAAGACAAAAAATACAGTGATAAAAGGCAAAAACTTTTTAGAAGGGCTATTTCTACTCTTGAAACTCGCTATTTTCGTAAGTGTTTTATGATAAATATTCTTTTAATAGTTATGAAAGACATAAAATATCTGAAAAAATATTTTAGCAACTAAATACTAGCATTGTTGTACATTTTCACTGTTATCGTGTTTCAAATGGTAAATAATTCACAGCCACAGTGTTCGTTACAGTAACATGGCGGCCTGGCACGGCGAACTTTTTGTTACGCGTTCGGATTATAATTTTTTTAGTGGCGTTAGATTCGTTTGTTACAAACAAATAATGTATTGTGTGAAAACCTAAAGGTATATGTGATAATGTTTTTGTGTTTATGAACCAAACAAGTAATGAAATTCATTAAGAGCGTATACGCCTCGAGCGGCGGCTCGAGTTTAGGTTTTTATAGTACCGCGGTCGCCCGCACACCGCGCATGCGAGACCCGGCGCACTATGACGGTATCGCGTGGAATAATAATTTTGATCCTTCTTGCCATACATGAACAGTATTCGTTTATGTAATACGTCGATTATGATATGAAAGTATTCAAATTAATTATTTTCAATGGACATGCATTTAAAGGTATCAAATAAAGATAGATATTACATATTTGTTTAATAGGATGATGTTCCTCAGGATAACAACGACTATTTATAATAATTTGGCGCAGTTTTATTATATGATAGAAATAATTTATAATTGTCATCTACATAATTGTTACATTTCAAATATACATCTATTTTGTTATTAATGCATGAAAACCCACGAATGACACTAAATACAAAACCAAAAGAGTCGGGTAAAAGAAAATACTTAATTAATTAAAAGAAAGAAAAAAATATACAATAATGTTGATTTGTATTTACAAAATATTGTAATTATACAATACATATTCACCTAAAATTATTTCACACAGTTTGCGATGATATAAAGCCCTCTTTTTATAAAATTTTACATAGATAAGGCCAATTCTCGTATTTTATATGACATTGAAATTATATTTTGAACGAAATGAGATTAGATTTTAAATTGACTCAGAATTGGTATTCTTATAATTTAAATGTCATTATCATCTAGAGTCCGTGTCACGAGAACATAGACATTTTGTAAACAAAGAATTTTTACTAAGTGACTTAGCGATAGTTCTGTCAAAAACAAATAATTTCAAATCAATGAGCGCAACGGTATAGGTCGGGTTCCCGAAAGATGACCACTGCGCAGAAATCATTTTTTTAGGTCTCCGTGGAGGTGCGGGGTGAGGCGCGAGTGGAATGCCAATGTTGTGGCTCCGTTCTTGACGCATTCCCTAAATGCGTCAAGAATGGAGCCACGCCATTGGTGCACGAATGTACATATGCGCGACGGCCGCCATTTCTGGTCAACTTTCGTGAACCGACCTATACATAGATACGTGTCATTGGAAACTAATATGTCAATGGATTGGGTTTTTATCGATATTATGCGCTGTCCACCGGATCTTTTAATGTTTTGAGGTACTGATGCCTAGAGTGTCAACATTTGGCGTTAGTTCATTGAAATGATACATTCTTGGGCTTAACATCTTTTTATCAGAGGACAAAATTAAATTTTTAGTTATCAGGAAGGGGTTGGTGTTAAGTTAAATACAAGTTTATAGGATTGCAACGCTCTTCTCGCTGCCGGCATCTCGAAAAAGGGCGTGCAGAATATCAGATGGCAGAAAATTATTTATACCTAAAAAAGAAATTGCGTTTTCAGACTACCGTAACGTTTAATGGTTTTTGTTTAAGTTCATTCTGACGATTTCATTCACAGACAACATAAAATCTCTATGCCTAGAAATGTTTATGCAATGTATTAGCTAGTTATCTGTTATATTATTCATTGTTGGTCAATAATTTAATATTTTAGAATAGATATGCTATTTTGAGCAATATTATTTATTGCGTAGTGATTTTTTTAAAATCGTGACAATAATAAAGTAACATGTATGTACCTACTCTATAATTAACATACATGGTACTCTATTTTTCATTAATTTACAGATTATTACGTGTAAAACAACAAAAAAATCGGCCAATTTATGAACATTCGACCACTAAAACACAAAATCAAATATTTTTAGTTCAGTAAAATTTAACAATATAAATTTAAAAACATAGTGGCATAATTAGGCATTGAAAAAAAAGACTGTTCAGAAGCATAAAATCTAAAACGCAACTGTTCGAAAAAAGGTTGTGAAGCTCTGAATGTTTGTTTACAAAAAGTCTATCTTCTCGTGGCACCAACTATAATTTGACTTCTATTGTTCTCACTGACGGTGACACATTGTTTAATAAACAACAGGCACCGATAGCCTACTGGAGATACCAACGGACTGCTATGCAGAAGGTATCGGGTTCGAATCCACGGTATGCTAGAACGATGATGATGACATTGTTTAATTAACGATCTAGTCATGATAACATTGCAATATCAGTTTATTTAGGAGAATACCATTTGTGACATGAGTATGACACTGACATTAGATCGAAACTGCATTTTGAACAAATATAGTTAGAAGAATTGAGTCAAAATAAACTGTTAACTGGTGCAGAATAAGACTGCACAGTAGGTAGGTGGGCTTGTGTGTGTTAGGTACCTGCAATGCGAGCTCGTGGGGATCAGCTGAGCTGCGGTGGTTTGTAAGATAATATTCGATTCAAGTGTGATTTTAATTGCACTGCATAGTACGTTTTAGGTAAATACCTATTACATTGGTATCATGCTAACGGCGGCGCGTCCTAGCTTAAAAATAACCATAATTTTGCCCCCATTAAGAACCTCATACATGGGCTCTGTAAATTCATCGGTCGGTCACCCATCCATACTATGACCTTGATGTCAATTACTTTACCTTAACTTGAGTAGTTTGTACGAAAATAAACCTGCGATAAAGGCTCTGCAAGCCAATCCCATGGTCACCCATCAAAGATCAAATGCGTCTAACTACTGTACCTGTTTATACTGTATATTGCCACCTGATATTTGCAGCAAGGTATTATATCTAACAGTCCGTTTCTGTCAGTCTCGCCCAGCCCCTAGTTGACCGCGCTACTATACTAACCAGTAACCACTAGACTCCAGATGTCTCGACTAACACACTAGTTTAATACGTAATACATAAATAAAGTTAAGTACATCAACTTTTCATATTTATAAAAAAAAGTTCGTTGAGAAAAAATAAGGATCAAGAAGCTTTAGCCGCGCTATAAACGTTTTGGAATGCAATATTTACGTAGAATGGCGGACGCGGACGCGAGCGACAGGTCCGTCCTCTGAGAGCGCTCAGCGCTGAATGGCGGACATAGCATCGCGCTTCGAGTTTTTTAGGTCTTTTTAAAAAAATCATATTAATTACAAACGAAAAGTTTAGATTCCAATTTTTTTATATGACTTAAAATGAATCTTAAGGTTTCTAAATATGTATATATATTTTTAATAATCACAGTAGTTTTTTAGATATAAATGCAAATTTGCGGGCTAAAATTAAGCAAAATGCACTGTTTTGTTCTCCGATTTTCTTGAAAATTATGAATGAAAGTACAATTTCTTTTTTAGGGACTCGCTTGTATAGCTTTTGCTCGTACAGTTTACATTTACAGAATTATAGAACGATAAGTTTTCATAGCACTAGCGACCATTAATGCTGGCCTAAACTACAGAAATTACGAAAATGACTTTTTTAAATTCATCCGTTTTGAAATATTTACTATAGTAACCCATATATTTATCTTTAGCACTCTCTTGATAAAGAACTGAACTTTCATATTTTCTATATCTTTTCCATTAATTATTATTGATCCGTAACGTAATAGAACAATAAAAACCCGCAAAATCGCCTCCGACGGATTAAACGCTCTTAATATGTGATGAAATGTTTGTGTGAACGAGTGAAAAAAAACAAACCTCTAAGTTTGTAAGCTTGTTTTTCCGGAAAGGTGAGTATTTAGTAGTAATTCATGTTATTACTAGCTTTCGCCCGCGGCTTCGCCCGCATGAAACTTTAATAAAGAGTAGCCTTTGTACTTCCCCAGGTTTCAGACTATCCATATCAAATTTCATTACAAACGGATCTGCACATTAGCCGTGTAGCATACATATATTATAAACAGATAAGTACTTAAAATTACTTTTGTTTTTATAGTCGTCAAACTTCAAGTAAAGATTAGTATGTAGTGTATATTATTAAAGTTATTGAAGAGCTTATATACCTACTGAATAGAATTGAGGCAAAAATAAAAACTGAAAGTATTACCAGAAAGTACAAAATCAGACCGCCCCTCCTGCCCACTGCGCTTCAGCGCACCAACTCATACTCTCGCGCTTTTAATAACGCTGCGCTTAGGTCAATTATATCGTAAGCTCTATTCTGCCAATCAAGCCCTTTCATTTGATACCCATATTGGGGTATTTGTGGAAAATATGTCATCCGCCATTTTATGGCGACAGCCAGCTTAGATTTTTCATAGTGAGCCCTATTCTACCAATCATGCCCTTTCATTCGATACCCATATTGAGTTATTTGTGGAAAAATGTAATACGCCATTTTGCGGCGACAGCGCCGACTGCCATCTTCGATTCTTCATAGTGAGCTCTATTCTACGAATTAAGCCCTTTAATTAAATACCCGTATTGAGGTATTTGTGGAAAATAAGTAATTCACCTTTTTGTAGTGGCGGCCATCTTGGATTTTTCATAGTGAGCTCCATTCTACCAATCAAACCCTTTCATTAGATACCCATATTGAGGTATATGTGGAAATATGTAATCCGCCTGTTTGTGGCGGCAGCCATCTTGGATTTTATATAGTGAGCCCTATTCTACCAATCAAGTCCTTTCATTCGATACCCATATTGAGTTATTTGTGGAAAATATGTAATCCGCCATTTTGCGGCGCCAGCCATCTTGGATTTTTTATAGTGAGCTCTAGTATACGAATCAAGCCCTTTCATTTGATACCCAAATTGAGGTATTATTGGAAAATAAATAATCCGCCATTTTGTGGCAGCGGCCATATTGGATTTTTCAAAGTGAGCTCCATTCTACCTATCAAACCCTTTCATTCGATACCCATATTGAGTTATTTGTGGAAAAAATGTAATCCGCC
Organism: Euclidia mi; assembly: GCA_944739405.2. NCBI lineage: Eukaryota > Metazoa > Arthropoda > Insecta > Lepidoptera > Erebidae > Euclidia > Euclidia mi. Next base: position 3,125,654 of record OX123204.2, read on the forward strand.
ATTTTGCGGCGACAGCCATCTTGGATTTTTCATAGTGAGCTATATTCTACGAATCAAGCTCTTTCATTTGATACCCATATTGAGGTATTTGTGGAAAATAAGTAATTCACTTTTTTGTGGCGGCGGCCATCTTAGATTTTTCATAGTGAACTCCATTCTACCAATCAAACCCTTTCATTAGATACCCATATTGAGGTATTTGTGGAAATATGTAATCCGCCAGTTTGTGGCAGCTGCCATCTTGGATTTTTCATAGTGAGCCCTATTCTACCAATCAAGCCCTTTCATTCGATACCCATATTGAGTTATTTGTGGAAAATATGTAATACGCCATTTTGCGGCGACAGCCATCTTGGATTTTTCATAATGAGCTCTATTCTACAAATCAAGCCCTTTCATTTGATACCCATATTGAGGTATTTGTGGAAAATAAGTAATTCGCCATTTTGTGGCAGCGGCCATCTTGGATTTTTCATAGTGAGCTGCATTCTACCAATCAAACCCTTTCATTTGTTACCCATATTGAGTTATTTGTGGAAAATATTCAAAATATGTAATCAGCCATTTTGCTGCGACAGCCATCTTGGATTTTTCATAGTGAGCTCTATTCTACGAATCAAGCCCTTTTATTTGATACCCATATCGAGGTATTTGTGGCAAATAAATAAGACGCCATTTTGTGTCAGCGGCCATCTTAGATTTTTCATAGATACCATATTGAGGTTGTTGTGAAGTAATATGTGATTCGCCATTTTGTATCGGTGGCCATCTTGGATTTACAATCATTTAAATATTATCTTTTAATCTCGATGACAATATGAGTGTATACCAAATATAAGATCAATCATCAGGAAGGGGGTAAAATTCCAATTACTAAATTTGACCCAAGCAAACAAATAAAGATAATACAGGATTTTCGCCGACTTAGTTGATACTTTTCCTTATAGTATGGCAACATAATACATTTTTTTTATAAATTGTAGCCTATGTGTTATTCTGATGTATAAACTATATTACTGTCTAGAATTTGAGCTGAGAGGAGCTGGGATTAATTGCAGCAGATTTGTGGAAGCGTGACTCTATTCATCAGCCCTTGTCAGCCACAACAAATCTCAGACACAACTGTACTGTGTTGCACAGCGAATACAAGTAATCTTAATATTAATGTGTTTCACTTACCCGCTATCCTTGCTGATGTCAGGCTTGAGCTAAATTAGACACATTCATACAAGTATATTGGCCAAAATAAATGAATGAAGTATCTTATACTTAGCTATTAAGCTTCAAACGCGACGTTTTCAGGACACGTTGGCACGTGGAAGTCGATACCAGATTCACAATTTTCACAAATATCAATCAATAGTTCACAATCAATTTACCGTTGCCAGCACTAGATCAGGCGGCGTTCAAAGCGGTTTTTTTATTCAATTCGCGTTAATTCAAAAGGCGATATTTTACGTACGAGACGACAACGTGGTAAATTTTCAACGGGGCGGAAGTGACAGTTCAGTGTGACCATTGTCAGAAATTTTCAATAGACTAAACAAAATGTTACTCAATCGATCTAATCGATTTGACTTATAATAAAAACTAATTCTATTTCAAACATCCACCCGCCCCGGACCGGCCTACCGGTCCGCTAATCGGTTGGTAGACGTGACAATGTTGCAACCGCTCTCCTCAGAATCGAACCGTCCACCAAGACCTCAGCAAATCGGGGAACTCCATCAGCCCCAGTTACCAAATGAAGGATGCGCCCCCTGCGCCATCTGAGTGGCGGAAGGTTAGCCTCCTTGATCAAAACGAGGTCTCCAATCTTGGGTGGATCGGTCTTGTCGGTCCACTTAACGCGTTGCTGGAGTATGTGCAAATATTCCAAATTCCAGCGTTTCCAAAAGCTCTGAGTAATCTGGCGTACCAATTCAAAACGCGAGAGACGACCAGGTCTCGTATCAATGTAGGGGTACTCAGGCAAGGCGACAAGTGGGCGACCAATCAAAAAATGACCCGGCGTGAGGGCCTCCAAATCATTCGGATCTGAGGAGATCGGGCACAATGGCCGAGAGTTCAAAACGGCCTCAATCTTACAAAACACAGTTGCGAGTTCCTCAAATGTAAGGACAGATTCACCGATTGTCCTGCGCAAGTGTGTTTTGGCCGATTTTACGGCGGCCTCAAATATACCACCCCAGTGTGGACAATTTGGTGGGGAAAACAACCAATTTATCCCACGTCGGGCAAGCCTATCACCTATATCAGCTTTGTTGGTTTCAAGGAAATTAACAACATCATTCAAATAATTATAGGTGCCCTTGAAGTTAGTGCCGCAGTCAGAACGGATCAAGGAAGGCATCCCTCTGCGGGATACAAATCTGTCAAATGTGGCTACAAACGCCTCGGTCGTAAGCGAGGAGACCAGTTCTAGGTGTACGGCCTTTGTGGAGAGACAAACAAAAACACACAAGTAGGCCTTAACAGTCTTGCTGTTTCGAAGTGTCGACGTTTTCACCAAGAAGGGACCAGCGAAGTCCGTGCCAACACCGTCAAACGTCCTGCTCTCAGTTACGCGATCTGCCGGTAAGTCTCCCATCAAGGGCTGCATGGTAGAAGCCTTGAGCTTATAGCAAGGGATGCAGCGAAAGACTACACTCCGAATAATTCTTCGGGCAGACAAAATCCAAAATTCGCGTTGCAAAATGGCCAAGAGCGCATTACAACCAGCATGCGAATTTTTAAGGTGACGGTCAGTTACCAACAAGCGTACCAAATGACCGTCCTTAGGTAACAAAAGGGGGTGACGTGCTCCGTAAGGGAGGTTGGCGTTCTTGAGACGCCCTCCAACGCGCAAGAGACCCGTATCGTCCAAAAAGGGGTTCAATTTAGAGACAGCTCCCGACAATTTCGATCTACCTGATTTAAGGATAGCAATCTCCTTATCAAAATGCGCCAATTGCACAGAACGAACCCAAAAGGTGAGAGACTCCTGTCGTTCCTGTGGTGAGAGAAACGGTGTCAGTCGTTTCTGTTGTGGGTGCCTAAAATTAAAAACAAAACGCTTTATCCAAGCAGTGACACCTAACAACTTGTCGAGGGAGCTGTAACGATTCAACAAAAAATCGGGGTCGAAGGCGCATTCTACCTTCTCAAGAGCGAGTGTTCGTAGACCCGGCAAATTAGAAGTATTCAAAACTGGCGTTCGAGGCCAATCAATTTCTGGTCGACTCAACCATTCCGGACCCCACCACAGCGAATGACCTATCAAACTAGGCGTCAAGCATCCGCGCGAGGCACAATCAGCGGGGTTGAGCTCACCTGGCACGTGTCTCCAAACAAGTTTGACTTCGGATTTCTGGATTTGGGAAACGCGATTAGCGACAAATACCTCCAAGGTGTGGACAGAAGCCTTCAACCAACAAAGTACAATTTGGCTGTCTGTCCAGGCGTAGGTCCCATCAATACAAATGCTTTTACCCAAAGTACTGGACACGTGGTTCAATAAGCGTACAAGTAGGGCTGCTCCCGAGAGTTCCAATTTTGGGATGGTCAGAGATGTCCGAAGGGGTGCAACCTTGCTCTTCGCCATGATCAGGGAAACTCTCACCTGACCTGAGGCACTGACTGTGCGCAAGTACACCACGGCCGCGTGACCACGTTCCGAGGCATCACAAAACCCGTGAAGGGTTGCCTTGTACTTCCCGGGAGGAAGGATGGGACGAGGCAAGGAGATCTCGTTGACGGCAGGAAGTGAGGATACAAAAGAGGTCCATTCCTCAACAAGAGTGCCGTGTAGAGGTTCGTCCCAGGTCAATCCTGCTGTCCAAAGCTTCTGCAAGAAGCATTTTGCCCAAAATATAATTGGACAGATCCAACCGTTCGGATCAAAGGTTCTGGCGACAGAAGACAATACGAGACGTTTAGTCCAAGAACACGGCAATTTCAAGTCTACGTTATATGTAAAGATGTCTTGGACTGGTCTGTACTGAACGCCGAGAACAGCCATCATGGCGGGGTTGTCAACAATCTCAAATAGATGTGGATCTTGCTGATGATCCTCTGGCAAGCCTTCCAAAAGCGCTGGTGAGTTGGAAATCCATTTACGCAACTCATAACCAGCGGAGGCCAAAATACCTATCAATTCGTCCCGCAGGAGGATCGCCTCGTCCGCTGTGGAGGCGCCCGAGCAAATGTCATCGACGTAAATATCGTCTTTCAAGATGGCGGAGGCTCTTGGGAAACGTAGGCCTTCGCGGTCTGCGAGCTCCCAAAGAGAACGTATTGCCAAGTAGGGGCTTGACCTTAACCCGTACGTATTTGTATTGAGCTCGTAGACGACCATGGGATCGCGAGGAGACTCTCTCCAAAGGATCAGCTGGAAGCGACGGTCATCAGGGTGGATAATCGTCTGCCTGAACATCATTTTTATGTCGGCCACAAAGACAACCTGATGTCGTCGGAAGCTGGTGATGACGTCACAAAGGTCCTTGACCAACTTGGGACCAGAATGCAAGCACTGGTTCAAGGATACGCCTGTTGAAGTCTGCGCAGAACCATCAAACACTGTGCGCAGCTTGCCAGTCGATGGCTTCAATACCGCATGATGCGGGAGAAAGTAATGCTCCACCGAACGCCAATCCAAATTTGACACAGACATGTGTCCCAACTGTTCATATTCCCTCATGAACTCAATGTACTTCTGTCTGAGCTCCGGATCACGACCCATGCGACGCTCCATAGCCAACAATCTCTTTTCGGCTAAAGGTCGTGACTCACCAAGCGGAGGCCGAACAGACAGAAAGGGCAGCTTCGTGATAATCCGACCAGAACGGAGTCGACCAGTGTTGTTCTGGAAGAACAGCTCGCACTCCTCATGTTCTGGATTCAAACGGGCAGCTTGAGGGGGCTCCTCTACCTCCCAAAACCTCTGAACTGCATCAGAGAGAGCAGAGCCTACAGCCAACAAATTATCAAGTTCGGGTGGAGGGGGGTCCCTAGGTACAGGTCCCATCAAAGCAAATCCAAATATGGTCGGGATGGCAGTCAAACCATTTGGCACCAAGACCCGTTTCCCACCAATCAAAATTCCACCGAGGACATCAGAGCCAATCAACAAATCGATTTGTCCCGGTGTATCAAATTTGGGGTCTGCCAGTTCCAATCCCGATGTCAAATTCACCACAGCAGCAGGTAGCTGTTTCTGTGGATGCATACCCAAAATATTCTTCAGCACAATAGCCGAGGTTCTAATTCTCGGGTGTGAAGATTCAACAGGGCCAAACAAAACCTTAACTTGCCCTTCAACATTAGAGGCTACGTCCCCTATGCCCCGTATACAATTTGGAAAAGAGCCCATATTTAATTTAACCTGCCCTACCAAATAAGTGGAAACAATGCAACCTTGTGAACCTGTGTCCAATATAGCACGGACAACAACAGAGGTCCCCGTGGGTCCCCAGACCCTAACAGCAACCGTTGGCAGGATAACGGTCTCAATGGGGGAGGTAGGCGTTATAGGGCAGGGGTCAATGACCTATTGTTGCCTGGGCGGCGACCGTTGGCCAGGACCAGGCAAGTCAAAACGAGGGTGCGGCTTGAAGTCCTCAAAGGCGCGATGACTCGATCCGCGCGCCATCTGTGGGGGGTCATAATGACGCACCCGCCCAAAACGAGGTGGGCGCGAGTCAAGGCGGGGACGCTCCGCCAAAGGAGGGGAATACCTGGGGCAGCAGTCATGGTGCTGGTGACGCTGAACAGCACATTCAGGTGCGCGAGAGAGGGGAGGCGTGCGCACGCTACGGTTCTCCAAGCGGGGCGAGTGGCGATCAATTGAGCGAGGCGACTCTCGGCTACGCGCCGGTGAGCCTCGGCTGCCACCTTCAAAACACCCGCCCGTGCGCGGCGTCGGCTGGTTGGACAAGCGGCCAACCTCTCTGGCATTCATACAGAGAATGTCCAAATGCTGTCCTCCACAGTGAAGACAGGGGCGAGAGTTTGGGCAGTCTCGCTGGTAGTGGGACCCCAAGCAAGAGTAGCAAAGGCGGCGGGCATTCGCGATGCGCCTACGAGAGGCGACATGTAGGTCCAAGAATGCCCTACAACTGGCCGTTCTGTGCCCCGTGACCTTGCAGTAGGAGCACTCCACTGGGCTCTGCGTGACCGCAAAGCGAGGAGGGCGCCGGTCAACATTGGCTCGGGTGTGACCGCGAGCCTGCTCCTTGACCTTGGGCGGCTGCGTCTTAGCCGGCGTGTCACCACCGGAGTTGTCCAAGACCCGGCACTCATCCTCCAGGAACCTCTCCAGGTCAGCAAAGGGGGGCAGATGGGTCGCGCTATCCCCACCAAAGCGCTGCTCAAAACGCGACCTCAGGTCGGCAGGCAGCTTCTTCAGCACAATGTGCACCAATAGATAGGACCATTGGTCCACGGGCAGGTCAAGGCACTTAAGTGCGTTGATGGCCACCAAAAGCGGGTTCAAAAGTTGGGTGCGCAACCCAGAGACCCGGGTGAGCGTCGGCAAACCCAAAATCTGCTCAATGTGCGTGTCGGCGAGGCCACGCTTATTATGGTACCTACGGGTAATTAGGTCCCGAGCCATCTGGTACGCCTCGTCAGACACGGGCAGATGCTGGATGAGGCCCTTAGCCTCCCCATCCAGAACCGACATTAAATATGCCAATTTTTGTGCTGGCCGAAGGTCAGCCCTGTCATTGACCAGGCTGTCGAACAAGTTAATGAAGCCCAGGTAGCTTCCTAGGCAGCCATCAAAATGGGGGAGGTCCAAAGTAGGGAGCCTACTCACCAGCCCCGGTGCTGACCTAGGAAGCTCCTGCTTCAGGCCGGGTTGCCCTTCCCTATCGGCAACTAGTTGTCTCGCAGTATTGGAGACAGCATCATACAGGTCTAAGACCTGGGCATAGTCTTCGCTGACCTTATTTCGCTGGTCAGCGGTGAAATCATTGATTGACACTTCAAGACAGCAAGTGCTGAAAGTGCGGAATTGCTGTTCCACACTTGCCAGGCGATCGTCAATCCGCTCGTACCTCTGAAGTAAGGCCTGCTGGCGATCAGGCCGGTTCACTAAAGCATTGGCCGAGGCAAACCAGCGCAAATCTGATGCAATAGCACCAGCAGCCGCACGCAAGTCCTTGATAGCTGACATAATCAAAATTCAAAAGAGCCCGGACAAGCGCTAAATAAAATTAACAATCAAAACTTAATTTTTCTTAATTCTTTGAAACCAACAAAGTATTAGCCTGTTTACTGCAAGTGCAGGCAAGTGACAGGTATCTACTGTCCAACAAAATTAATAGTTTCAATATATTGAAGAATCAAACACAAAAGTTATCAAAGTTATAACTTATAACAAATTAAAAGTTGAAACTTCAAATTAATTAATTAGTTATTTGCAACAGACAGACTGGCTGTGTTATTTGAGATATACAATAGTAAGTAAGCACAGAATATGTGTTACCTAGCAATATTATCTATATTATAACAAAACAAAGTTTATTAATGTGACCCGCCCAAGTGGCAAGGTCAAGTTTGATTATTACAATGTTTATGAATATATGCAATGAACTAAATTTACTAAATTTATTGATACATACAGCTGTTATGTATCCAAACAAACTGGCTTATTAATGCAACAACAAATTTAAGTTGGATTCCTCAACAATACAAATCAACAATTACTGATTGAGGTTATGTGACAATGTGTTTCAAATTATCTAGGTCAACTTATACAATTAAATATTATGTATTTTAGACAATAACTGACCTGACAAACACTACAATACTGTCTACAAGGTGATAAGATACAAGCTCATACCAATCTGAGTTCAGATACAATCAACGGCTAAGATACAAGTTTACAATATAGGCAGTTAACTACGCTCTGCTACCAAAAATTATGTCTAGAATTTGAGCTGAGAGGAGCTGGGATTAATTGCAGCAGATTTGTGGAAGCGTGACTCTATTCATCAGCCCTTGTCAGCCACAACAAATCTCAGACACAACTGTACTGTGTTGCACAGCGAATACAAGTAATCTTAATATTAATGTGTTTCACTTACCCGCTATCCTTGCTGATGTCAGGCTTGAGCTAAATTAGACACATTCATACAAGTATATTGGCCAAAATAAATGAATGAAGTATCTTATACTTAGCTATTAAGCTTCAAACGCGACGTTTTCAGGACATGTTGGCACGTGGAAGTCGATACCAGATTCACAATTTTCACAAATATCAATCAATAGTTCACAATCAATTTACCGTTGCCAGCACTAGATCAGGCGGCGTTCAAAGCGGTTTTTTTATTCAATTCGCGTTAATTCAAAAGGCGATATTTTACGTACGAGACGACAACGTGGTAAATTTTCAACGGGGCGGAAGTGACAGTTCAGTGTGACCATTGTCAGAAATTTTCAATAGACTAAACAAAATGTTACTCAATCGATCTAATCGATTTGACTTATAATAAAAACTAATTCTATTTCAAACAATTACTGTAGTTTCATCCAAATCCGTTCAGTAGTTTTTGCGTGAAAGAGGAACAAACATCCATCCATCCATCCATCTTCACACACTTTCACATTTATAATATTAGTAGGATTATGATAGCTGATTTTATAACCAACACAATGATATGCAATTTATGTGATATAATTATATTAAGGTGTCATAAATATTTTTTTTCCGGTAACCTATGCCAATGAAAATTTGCAGCAACGTGACCTTTCGCACTTGTGGCACTTTGCCTTTAGTTTGATCGCACCTCAAGGGTTAAATTAACAGAAATCTCAACACTAAACTTTTCCCCTATACTCTATCGTATATTAATCCCTCTCACCCGCTGCTTTCGAGCCGTAAGATAACTAGCAAACAAGCTCTATTGTGCACCTCTGATCCCGATGCTCTCCAGCTTCGATAATAGCTTGGAAACAGAGACTGTATCAAACGCTTTTGCAAGGTTCATAAATATTATTAAGCATTAGCTTTTGTCATCTAGCTTAGTAGCGATAAATCCCGTTAATGTATTGTGTACACAGCATCTTCTGTTGATTTAACTTGCCTAAAGCCGGATAGCGCGTCTGATAGTGAATTTTTGGATTCTAAATATTTTACGTCCCTCTTAGTATTTTCTCCAATATCTTCAACAATGATGTTAGGATACATATTGGGATATAATTGTGACACATTCTCTTTTCCCAGTTTTGCGAATGCGAATTATTAATATATATTATTATGCCGCAATGTAAAGGGTGCGCATGCAATACTCAAGATACCTACCTATTCAAGGGTGCATAGGACATGTATAGGACACATTAGCGCTAGAAATGCATCGATTATGTGCCTAATTAGAAAAAGAAAATAATGACTTTGAGCCTCAGTATATCCTGAAGCAGTCATGTAGAGCCGAGGAAAAAAATATTGTAATGATTATAGTACTTAATTAGGATTGAATCGGGATTGTAATTTTCTATAAGGGTCTTCTTTTTTGTCCGATTAAATCATGCACGCAATGGCGCAAGACGAATGGCGGAACAGAGGCAACATCTAAAAACGATGGCACGATGATATATACAGGATGCCACAAGACCCTTAACGAAAACTGAAATCCCACGTTGTACCAATCACTTCAGCACCATACCTGGGAAATTACTGGTTCAGGAGATATTGAGGCTCAAAGTTAGTATGGAATTTTTCTAATTAGGTACAAAATCACTGCATTTACACCGCCAATATGGTCAACAGATTCGACTCCATGGATTTCGAGCATTGCACGCGCGTGATTTTAATTGCGGTTTAAAAAATGTGAAAACTGAAAAAAAAATTCGTTTCCCAGGTATTATTTTTGGTTAGTATGACTTGGCATGACGTCCACAACGAGTAGACTTCGGCTTGGTGATGGGCCTTTTGACACCCTGTATAATAACCTAGACAAAAAAAAGGTCAAAGAAAGAGGTGTGTTTGAATCGGATCATTTGGCTTTCCATAGTCTGTGCCTACTCTAATAGTGGGAGCCAGGCGTGACGACAGATAAATAGACACTTACCACAGTGCACCCCCAGCATGTTGGCGTACAGATACGCATGAAACTTGGCGGGGTCTACGTTAAGTGAGTCCCCGGCGCCGGCCAGCACGGCCAGCACCGTGCGGACACACAGCAGTCGCTCCCGCGCGCCCACCAGCTCGTCTGACAACAGGCGCGCCAGGATCGACACCAGGTCCGAGTAGTACTCCAGGTTTATTACGTGCGTGAACCTGGAACAACGGACAACATTTGGTCAAAACATTTCAATTGATATTTCCGGGCAGCGGGATCGGACCATGTAGAGAGCCTTGGGGGAGGCCTATGTCCAGCAGTGAACGTCTTTCAGCTGATATGATAATGATGATTTCATATAACATACCGTTGCACTCACTAGATGCAGACGTGTTTATTGTTAACTAAAGAGCAGTCATTATTATATTCGCTATTTTTATGACATAGCAAAAAATTAAGTGTGTCGCGAGAGTTTCGTACGTGTTCATGTGCAAGAACTTAGATAATGTTTATCGATACATATATTTGAGTTAGAAGTGTATGTTTAAAAATGTCAAGCGCCAGTCCTTTTGGGCGCAGTCAGATCACGTGTAGGAGCCCTACACCTTCAACACCGTTGCCGTCACCTCGTCCTGAAGACAAACCGCCCGCTGCCACGGAAAAGCCGGCACTAGAACTAATCTCTACGGCAGAAGTAGAAAGATGGATGAAGATTATCAACTCTTATCTGACTGAAGTTTGTTCAATTGCTGCAGAAAGTAAGCTCAACACCGATTCAAAAGTACGAGTCACAAGTATCTGCCGCCAAGTGAGCACTGTTGCATCTGAGATGGCTGTGAACTATCAGTCTGTGAAACAAAAGGTATTACAAGCCCACTCCACCATCCAGCACCTTCAAGAGAAGAACAATATCTCAGATACCCTTGAGGATATTAAGAAAGTCGTGGAAGTAAATCATACCCAGACCCAGAAGAATACTTTTGCCGATATGGTTAAAAAAGGGAGCAACAATTTTATTCGCCCTAATACCATTAGTTCAGTTACGATATATCCGGCCGACAAAAGTAAAAGCAGTGACGACACTAAAGCCCTTCTCCAAACCATAATCTCGCCCGAGGAAATGAAGCTGCACGTACGCGGTGTCAGAAAGACGAAAAATGGCGGTGTAGTCATTAGCACCGAAAATAAAGATGACGTAGAGAAGCTCAAAAGCTCTACAAAGCTTTTAACATCAGGACTTACTGTCGAAGAGCAGACCAAGCGTCGTCCTAGAATAGTAGTCATTGGAGTTCCTACAACACTCACTGAAAAAGAGGTCTTCGAATGCACGTTTGAACAAAACTTGGCACAGACATTTCCAGACAAGACACGAGAGTCCTTCATTGCCTCTGTTAAATTGAGCCACAAATCTGGGAAGAAGAATATATCGGTGTGCAATTATATAATTGAAGTACCACCGGGAATTCGGAAAGCCCTTATTAACCAGGGGAGAGTGTACATAAACTGGACATCATGTCCCGTAAGGGACTTTACCCTGGTTACAAGGTGTTATAACTGCCAACAATACGGACATGCATCGAAATTCTGCCGCGAAACAAGCCCTACCTGTGGTCATTGCGGTGAATCAGGCCACGTCATCAAAGAGTGCTGTAAGAAAACATCACCACCTTCCTGCGCTACGTGTATGAAATTTAAGAAGCCCAATAATCACCAAACTGGGGACGAGAGCTGCCCAGCAAGAAAATATGCCGAGGACAGGTACCTGAATTCCATCGACTATGAAGGCGCCTGAGAGCGCCACTAACTACACGTGAAAGCACCGCTACTAAAGGTACTCTTTAATTATAGCTATGGCTAATGAGCTAATAGATGATTTGGACAACTTTTCTATCTCAGACTCAAAAGTGTGTAATATTGAGGATTGTAAAAGCCTTCTTCCACCACAAGATAAATGTCTAACTATTATTTCGCAAAATATTCGTAGTATCTATAAAAACTTTCAGGAACTAGAAATTTTGCTGCATACTATTGACATAACTTGCGACATAATAGTGCTATCGGAATGCTGGTTATCCAATAGATCTGATGCTCTACCAACTTTAGATGGATATCAACAATTTTGCAGTGATAATCATATCAATCAGAATGCCGGCATTGTAGTATACATTAGACAACATCTAAATGTAGTTATAGAAAAACCTAATGTAGATGAATGCAACTGTCTGCTCATTAAAATTAACCACGATACTGCTATAATCTCTTTGTATAGGCCACCATCTCTTAGTACAGATACGTTTCTTAATTCACTTGATTTAGCACTAAACAGTTTATCATCATACAAGAATATAATTATAACAGGTGACTTAAATATAAATATTCTGTCTGAGAGAAATGACGTCTGTGGCTACGATTATCTTAATGTCTGCTCTTTTCATGGACTCTTGCCAGCTCATACTCTTCCTACTCATCAAAGTGGATCATGCCTAGACCACTTCATTATCAAAACAAAGCATCCGTCACGCACTTTGGTCATTAACTCTTCAATCACAGATCACCGCACTATTCTATTGTCATTAAAACTATCATTTCCTAAACATAAATGCACACCCAGCTATACTAAAATAAGCATGAAGAACTTTGCAATTGACATACCTAACATAGATCTTGACCCCGTTTACTTATGTGCTGATCCTAATATTTCAATCGATTACCTCATAAACGAATTACAAAGTACAATTGACAAAAATACATCTACTATAAAATTGTCTAACAGACATAAAATAACAAAACCGTGGATTACACAAGGTCTTTTGCGCTGCAAGACATAGAGATAAATTGCACTCGAAGGCTAAGAAAGTACCCGATAATGAAATTATCTCGATGTCTTACAAAAGGTATCGTAATTTTTGTAACAACCTTCTAAAAAAATTAAAGATTGAATACAATAAGGCTGAACTAGAAAAGGCTGGGCAAAACAGCAAATTAGTCTGGAAATTTATAAAAAAATGCACTTTTACCACCAAAAATCAAGAACCAGCATTAGATTTACTTCAATCCGAGTCAAATCCCACACTGGCACTCAATAAAATAAATATATTCTTCGCTAACGCCGGAAAATCACTCGGAGAAAGAATCTTGCATCAAAGAACCTCTTCATCGCACTATACCTCTAACAAATCATACAACCCCGCCCTCAAATCTTTTGTTTTATTAGATACTGACGTTGACGAAGTAGTTCAAATAATAACAGGACTAAGGGACACTTCAGCGGTAGGGTGGGATGGCATTTCTACCTCTATAATCAAAAGATTTAAGAACTTCCTAGCACCTCCACTAACCCACATTTTTAAAATATGTTTTTCTGACGGTATATTTCCGAAGCCCTTGAAAAAGGCTATAGTTATCCCAATACACAAGAATGGAGATAAAAGTTGTGTAAACAACTACAGGCCCATTTCAATCTTGCCAGCATTGTCTAAAGTTTTAGAAAAACTAATAAATAATCGATTAGTAAAATACCTGGAATCGAACAATATACTTTCAGACAGGCAGTTTGGTTTTAGAGCGCAAAAATCAGCAAACCAGGCCGTTCACATGGTTACTGATCACATTGTGGCTAACCTGGATAAAGGGATGCATACTATTGGGATCTTTCTAGACCTTGCCAAAGCTTTTGACTCTGTTTCAGTTCTAGGTCTATTAAGAAAGCTTGAGTATGTGGGAATAAGAGGCATACAATTGAAACTACTCACTGACTATCTTAGCGACAGATGTCAGTGTGTAAAACTAGGTGCAAACCTCAGCGCGGATATCCCTAATCCTCCCTTCGGGGTGCCTCAAGGGAGCATTTTAGGAGTAACTTTGTTCTTAATATATATTAATGAACTATGTAACCTAAGTCTTCATAATGGTGTCAATGTGTCTTATGCGGATGATACGGTACTATTATTCACAGGAAATACTCGTACTGAGGTATATACACATGCTCAACTAGGTTTCAATGCTGTAAATAACTGGCTTCTTGACAGTATACTAACCTTAAACACCCAGAAAACAAAATATATCCACTTCTCAATACGTAACAATAACATGAATGAATCACCTAACAACACAATATTCGCTCACGACAATAAATGTCATTCATCTGCTGACGCTGCATGCGCCTGCCCTACTTTAGAATCTACACAATGTATCAAGTACCTTGGAATAACACTTGACAATAATCTTAATTTCCGCATTCACATAGATCTATTATGTAAACGGGTGCGTAAATTAATATTTATTTTCAAAACAATGCGTAGCGCTGCAAATTTCAAATTAATTAAACAAATCTACCTGTCGTTGTGTCAGTCCATCATAGCTTATTGCATTACTTCATGGGGAGGGACATCCAAAACCATCTTATTGCCACTAGAACGCGCTCAAAGAGCTATACTAAAAGTGGCGACGTTTCGACCTTACATGTTCCCTACCTATGAATTGTATCAGTCCACTAATGTCCTAACTGTACGTCAGTTGTTCATACTGCACACCATACTTAAACAACACGCACTAACTCCATTCAAACCACTGCCCCCGGACAAGAGACGAAAAGATCTAGTCTGTACTAAGTTTCATGGTAAACATGTCTTTATAAATAGATTTTTCTTATTCATAGGCCCTTTTTTATACAATAGATTAAATAAGTTACTAGATATATATAATTTTAGTTATAAGCAATGTAAAATTATCATAACTAGATACTTACAAACAATGACCTACTCCGATACTGAGAATTTGCTTACTGTCATAAAATAATTACCTACCATTGAATAGCCTCGATTTTAATTATTATTGCGTCAATGTTAAATTTAAGAGTATGCACATTTGTTATATTTTGCACAATTATATTACGTAAGAACAAAACAGCCTGAAACACAGGTGAAAACCTAGTTCAGGCAATTAATTTTAAACCTAGATAGCAAAGTAAAAATAACCTATACCGGCCTTAAACTATATGTTAAGTATTTATTGTTTATTAGATTATAAAGTATTATAGTAGGTATAAGATTATCTAGACATCATGTAAGTATTTATCCACTGAAATGTAAACATTATTGAATAAAGATTATTATTATTATTATAAATAATACGGCGTCATTAACGAAACTAAATGAAATACACCGAATTATTAAAACAGAACTAGTATCTTTGAGACCCCTCTTTGTGTAAAATGTGACTGTCAAAGAGGAGTGAATGCGCTGAGTAGGTATCGGTATCCGTATACCTATAGAAATTGGAGTTAATCGGGTACTCTGCCTCTCAAATTAATTTCGAATCCTGCCCTGTCTATATGTCTAAAATGGCAAAAACCAAATGCTCTTTAGTTTTTATGCTGATTAGGTAATAAGTACATAAAATTTTTATTTGAATACCTGTATAGTAAAGCAATAATAATTAAGACTGCCTCCGTGGTCCAGTGGATAGCGTATGCGACTGCTGATCGGAGGTCCCGGGTTCGATTCCCGGGTCGAGCAAAGTGTTACTGGGTTGACCCAAATTCTCAGTAGCAGCACGGAGTCAGGTGATGTTCCCGGTAACGGCAATAGGCTCGCCCCCTATTACGTGGAACCTAAGAATTCATGGCGAAATGTAGGTGTAATATTACACACAGGCGTGAGTCTAGAAAAAAAAAATTGAACAATATTTCTTTTTAATTGATTAGAGTGCACCAAATACTTCTGAGAAATAAAAAACTAAGTCCGCATCATCCGAGCCTGTAACATGTTGCTAGTAAAAAAAAGATGGGAACGGTAAATGCTTGATTCATCCCGGACGCCTGGCCATAAACAAGAAGTGAAACACAGTGGAGGTTTAGCTGGTAGAAGGCCGGCACACCCCTCTGCCAATGCCCGCGCAGAGAAAATCCAACATGCTTCATCATCCTCCTAGCGTTAACCCTCCTAGTTTCAACCCGTTTACTAGTCTAATCGGATTTGGCTAAATATTAGTTTACAGAGCGACTGCCTATTTGACCCCCACAACCCGAAGGGATAGCTATTTCTATAATTTAGATAAGTTTAACCTGTAACATGCTGCTAGTAAAACAACTTAGCTGTGACATACGGACGGACACACAGACAGACATAGCATCTATAAGGGTGCCGTTTTTTTTGCCATTTTTTGCTACGGAACCTTTATAAAGGTGTGTCCTTACTTGGCGAGTCCATTAAGCGCTGCTGCTAGTAGCTTGGAGCGCGGCGCGGTCTTGAGCAGGCGGAAGTAGATGTGGAACACGGTCTTCGTCACCTCCGTCAGCTGCTTGCGTCGCGCCATCTCGCTCTCCTGCGCCTCCGTCTCTAGCAGCTCGCGTTCTACTTCTTTCAGCTTTTTCGCGCGCTGGAATTTAAGAAGGAAATTGAGAACCGTCATACCAGGTTACTGCATTATTAGCAGCAACAATACAGTGGCGATACGAACAGACTGCTTTGCAGAGGGTATTGGGTTCAAACTTCAAACACTTCAAACCCACTCCTGTCTTTTATAAAATGATAAAATCATCATCATAAATTCACCCCACAACAATAAGTATAAAGTAAAATTTTATTGTTTGTTTGGTAGAACGCGCTAATTTCAGAAACCACTAGTCCGATTTCAAATCTATATTTATGTTTGATAACTGATTTATAGAGCGAGACTTTAGGCTATACTTCACGCTATTAGCCATAGGTGTGGCGCGGCAGCCTAAACAACGGCCCGGTCAGACCTACAGCGGCAGGCGGAAGCGGCAGCGATTTCGATGTACAATCGAACAACTTCCCGCTAGACCACCATAAGGGCGAGAATCGCTCAGCAAGACATCGTCGCTTCCAGTGCTACTTTATAGACACATTGACACTCGTATACAAAACCAGTTTCTAGTGTGCCTCGACTCTATGAGCGAGCCAAGGGATTTTTTTTCAAACTGGTCCACCGCCGGCTTGTTTGACTGTACAAGACGCGTTTACTCTGACGCGACACGGCCGTCGGCTCAGCTATTAAGACATAAATATGCAACAGCTTACCTTCTTCTCCTTCTTAGAGAGGTTGACGATCCTCTTCTTGTGCTTTTCGTCGGCTTTCTTCTTGTTCTTGAGTTCCGTTTCGGCGTCCATGTCGATGTCTCGGATCTTGAGGGTGAGCAGACAGTCTAAAGCGGAGGGCGACAGGCGTTCCCCGCGGCGTTTCACTAACTGGTTTATTAGACGCACTATCTGTAAATATATGCACAATAAATAAGTTTATCTTTATACACCGTATATTATAAGATTTATAAGTATTTACTCGAAAAGTATGTACTCAGGCCATGATAAAGAAGTTAACTGGCCGAACCAAATATTATCTGCGAGATTAAAGCGTCATGACTTCGCTGGTTTGGTTACGTGATGAGGATGAAAGAGGATCCTGCAGCCTTATCTGGCAGCATTGGGCTTATCTGGGACGGCCTAGCGGTCGACTCCCGGTAGGTCGTCGAAAAGACGAAGTATTAAAAGACCTAGCAGGACTTCGTAAAATGGACAGGAAGGAATTTGTCCACGACAGGGAAAAATGGAAATACCTTGTGTCTGAGGCCAAAACTCACTTTGTGTCGCTGGGCCACCACGAATGAATGAATGAATGAAAATGTTAACATAACATTTTCTGTTTAAAAGTACGCCAAATTCACTCATTAACTTACCGAAATAAGGACGAAATAAGCGTTATATGATTACTTACGGTGAGCGTCACGTCCCCCTTCTGATCTTGCGCGAACACACTAGTGGCGCAGTGAGTGACGAGCTCCCTTGCTCGCTCGTGTCGACTGTCGAGGTGTGGGATCACGCTCTGAGCGATGTTAGGCGCGAAGTTGAAGTACGGCCGAGCTACTAGCAGCTCACACATGCACTGGAGTGATACCAGCGCTAGGCTAAGAGTCGCATCGTCCAACTTTCTGGAAGGATACCGGATTTTCGAATCATTATACAGCCTTTTGAAGTCTTCTCCTAGACGTAGGCCACTCCGAATTTGAGTCAGAATAATATTGTGAAGGATCTGGCCTATTATACCACGCTGGCCAGACCGGTTGGCATAAGCTTGATGTCGAGTTTTCCGTTCCTTCACAAATATATTATTTGCGTCATGAATTTCCCTTAGTGGCCTCTTACGAAACACACGATATGAAACGGGGTATTACTTTGTATTCCTAATCCGTCACAAAACGGACCGAATTTAGGAATACTAGAAGGTAATCAATCCGTAAAGTCAGTAAGTTTCATGCTGGATTATTTTCGGTAAACCTACCTACCCACAAACCCTCGAATAAGGTGTTGGGCCTTTTTAAAAGCCTACCGAGTTAATTAGGCTTATACGCATGGCCATTTGGGTGGAGCATCATCAGAAAATTACGTGATCGAACTTGAATACCGCAGATACTCAGTTAGATTGCGCAAAAACGAAGAGGAAGCAAGAATTGTGTATTGAATTTAGCAAATTTTTGCACAAGGGTTTTGACAAATTATGTCGTGAGTATTTTATATTTTTCATTACGAAAGGTGGTCTGATGGTGGTCAGTTATTTACCTGGTATCTCCTTTCTTGCTACGAAGCACGCCGGCTGCTTTTTCTAGTCTTTGTAGATATCTCTTGTAAAACTCTAACAGTTCCTTTTCATATTTGTATAGGGCTAATGTGTCTTTCTTCACTGAAATTAAAATAATAATTATGTTATATTATAGTTAAACCTACACAAGACATGGGTAGGAGGTGTAATTACTGTGATCATATACAGTACTACTAAGAAAAATAATCCAAAGTTATATTGTGGGTGTTTAGTGCATACATACATACATAGACTCACGCCTGTTTTCCCGAAGGGGTAGGCAGAGGCATATTAAACGCCCACTTTTCGCCAGTGTTTTGATCCCACGTAATAGGTGGCGAGCCTATTGCCGCTTATCGGGATATTTTGTTTGCCGTCACCTCGTCCGTTGATCGGCAGGTGCACCACTTGCAGGTGAGATTGGCTTGGGACCCTAAGTTCTTGGTGGGAACCCTATGCAACCCTATTTAGTGTTTCTAGTATAAGTTCCATTTAGTTAGTCGCCATGTACCTACTTGATAAAAATGTATGTTCTCCAACAGTTTAGACCGTTTGCAATCTCAGCTCTAAACATTGTTAAACAATATCGCTATACTATGCGACTTAGAAATTTCTATCGCACGCTGTCTACGACGTATCTGCCAAGAAAAACCAATAGGTGGTTCAAATGATTAGCGTGATTCGTAATGTGCTAATGGCTTGATTGGTTGCCACAGGATTAATTAATAAAAGGTACACTATCAATAATTTCACTTACATTTAATATTAGAGTAGTCCTGGTGCCGTATCATATACTCGGGCAGTATGTCCTTGAACACTTCGAAGGCGGACAACGTGGCGAGTTTGCGCACCGAGTGCAAGTTTAATGTGTCGTCTTTTAGACGCTCCTCCATCAAGTACAAGATTGGGAACAGATTTTTTAGCTGAAATGAATAATATAGATTTGCAAAATGCACATTTATATCGAAGGCTTCCGAGGCACTCCAATAAGGGAATTGCTAATGATTTTGCTAAAGAGTAGTCGTATGGACCTAGGCTTTAGGCTGTGGCCTCTTCATCACTATTTAGGCCAACTTATAGAGGCATGTAACGTGCAAGACGCCTAATTGATATAACTAGCATCTATGGGCTATGCTAAGGCACCTATTATCAGGCGAGTCGTATTGCCAGAGTTTATTTAAAACTTTCAACAAAGATCACTTAAAATACACGTCCATTCTAGTTACACTACTGTTTCTTGAGTCTAACCTTCTTCTCCGGACTTTCCAGTAGCGAGGAACACAAAGCTCCTATCCTCAGCTTATCATGCTGCAGCTTATCCCTCCGAGCAGCCATCAGCTCAACAGCGGTCACCACTTTCTGTTCACCGTCCACTGGTGCTTCATCCTCACCGGTGCCTTCCATGCCCGAGTCTGAGTCAGACGCTAGGGACTGTTCATCAGACTGTATTGGCTGTTTCTGGGGAGGCTGAAATTGGTCTTCGTCTTCTGATTCTGTATCTGTAATATAGGTAAACAATTTGATTTACAAAATAATGTTTGGATCATCATCATCATCATCAGCCTGCCGTAGTCCACTGCTGGATATAGGCCTCTCCAATGGCACGCCACTGAGCCCGATTTGCGGCTCTTCGTGTCCAGCCGCTGCCAGCCACTTTGCGTATATCGTCACTCCACCTAGCCGGAGGGCGTCCTATACTACGTTTGCCAAGGCGCGGTCTCCACTCTAGAACACGACTATTCCATCGGTTATCGGTTCTGCGACAGATGTGACCAGCCCACTGCCACTTCAACGTGCTAATTCTCTGAGCTATGACGATTACCTTAGTTCTCTGTCGGATCACTTCATTGCGAATTCGATCCTTCAGAGAAACTCGCTGAGCGACTATAAATTGGTGGACTAGTCGCACCGTCAGTGTCCACGTCTCGGCACCATAAGTCATAACGGGTAGGATGCATATAGACGTGGCTCAAGAGCGAGATAGGTCGATAGTTCTTCAAAAGAGTTTTGTCTCCCTTTTTGAACAACAAAACGACAATGCTCTTGCTCCACACCCTTGGAATTCTCCCCGAGAATAGGACAGAATTAAATATGCGTTTGAGCTGCACCAGTATAGGTTTTTCACCTGCCTTTAGCAGCACCGCCTTAATTCCATCTTCCCCGGGGGCTTTTCCATTTTTAAGCTGCCTCAGGGCCACCACGATTTCGTCTTGGTTGACGTCTGGCAACTCTTCCGTGAAGTGGCGGGTTAAAGAGGCTCTTGGATCCTCGGAGTCGGGTTGCGGACGGGACGCTTTCGAGGTGTAGAGGTTGCCGTAGAAGCTCTGAACCTCCGCAAGAACCTCCGGCCTAGAAGTGGCGACTTTCCCGTCTGACGTGGTCAGCTTCGTCAGATGACTTCGACCTAAATGCTGAGTAAAAACTTTCGACTCCCGATTTCGCTCGATCGCATCTTGTATAGAGCGTGTATTTGAGCTACGGAGGTCGCATCTTACCAGCTTGAAGATGTTTTTATTTATATCTGACGAAGTGCCTGCCGGGTTTTCTCGTCGCGTCTCTATTAGTTGCAGAGATTCTCGCGAAAGTTGAGATCACCTGCCGGTGTGATGCGTCTTAAAGAGTTTCGTCCCCTCAACCCGAAGGATTTCCACCACTTTATCGAGTTCCTGGTCCGTCATCATCCTCTTAGCGTTATCCCAGTTTCAATCTGGGGTCCGCTTACTAGTCTAACCTGATTTGGCTGAATATTATATTATTAGCTTTTCCACATAGCGACTGCCTGTCTGACCTCCGCAACCCGAAGGAATAGCGATATTCCATGGTTTAGACTACCTAGTGTCAGTTTATTTTAGAAGGTACTGACACCCTGTAACGACTGTCAAAGATCTTCATGACAACCGGGACCGACGGCTTAACGTGCTCTTCGAGGCACGGGACAAGCGATAATTAACAATTCAATACGCACATAACTCCGAAAAGTCATTGGTGCACGCCGTGGATTCGAACCCCATATCATCTGCATGGCAGTCTGTTGGTATTTCCACTAGGCTAGCGCTGCCCTAAGCTGAAATGTTTCAGATCCAACCACGGATTGGAGGAAATTTGGCCGGAGCGTAGACTTCATAAGGCGAACGCGTTCAAGCTTATAATCTATATTCTGAGTGCCTCGTACAAGTCGGTGATCACTTCCGGTGTTGAACCTAGTGATCACGGAGACATCCCTAAATATTCGCCTTTTGTCCGCCATAATGAAGTCTATCTCATTTTTTGTCATAGTGTTGGGGCTTCGCCACGTCCACTTCCTTTGAAGCTGCTCCTTAAAGAATGAGTTCATTAAGAACAGTCCCTCCTTCTTCAAGAAGTTGACGAGCACCTGCCCCCTATGATTACTCCTACCAAATCCGTGTGGTCCTACTACTGATTCGCCGCAAGTATGTACTCCCACATTGGCGTTGAAGTCCCGCATGATAACATTAAAGTGGGCCTTTTGGGTGTTGTGTAAGGCTCTGGAAATGTCTTCGTACATTTCCTCTACTTCATCATCCGAGTATGCCGAAGTCGGTGCCTACACTTGGATAACCTTGAGAGTCTGATCACAAGGTATGCTACCCTTGTCGACACACTGGAGATTTCTAAAATGTTGTCAGAGAGGACCTTATGGACCAGGAACCCAACCCCGCCTTGGGATGGCTGGTCTCCCCCTCTGAAGTACATAAGATGGCCTGAATAGAGGGTAATGGTATCCTCTCCCTCTCTCCGGACCTCGCCAAAAACATGCCATCTTATGTACATCAGTTCCTCTTCTAGTTGGTAGTTGGGTTCCTCTGGATCGTCTGGATCGAATGTTTGGACTACAGTTTGGCAGGGATATTTTAATGAGCCTAAATAAATAGTATACAGGGTGGCGCTTGCATAGCGGCACTTTTTGAACAAAGGCATAGTTTACAACATTCTTAAGCCTTGTACCAAAAATCAATTAAATCGGTGCAGTAGTTTAGCCACAATATCGATTTTAAGTTCCGCAATTTTTGCACACGCTTTGAGTTCCATACAGCTGATACAAAACGGTCAACGACCCTACATTGCGCGCCGCGACTCGCTAGGTACTACTCACGACGCGACGCCTCGACGTCATCCGAAGCTAGGCTCAGCGCAGACAGAACGGAGCGCAGCGGAGAGGATTTTATCAACGCACTTGAAAATAAACTTTAATGTTTTTACAATAAAGTTCATAAATGCTTGAACCTGATAAAAATATTCGCGCGTCCTCGAAGATACGCGGAAATCCCCGCGCAAAGTCGAGTCGGCGCCCGCGTCGTACGCGTATTTTCAGGGTTTAACGAACTTTCGCGACAAAATATTTACTGTAGAGTGGTAACCCAGAACGTTTTACTCACGCAGGCTCGCGAGGTCGCGCGCAATCTTGAGTATACGCAATCCGTACAGAAAATGCCCGAAACCGCGCGCGGATTATTCCTCTCTGTCAGCGTTGACCCTTCGACGACTTAGGACGATGACGTCTTAGTGCAACGTCGCTTCTCCTCGAAGGTACCTACCTAAGGGGCGGAACATATCTGACCGAAGATGCGTCGAACGTATCTTCGGTCGCGTCTATTCCGTCAAATGAATCGGTACACATCTGACGGTAAATGCGTCGAGCGTATCTGCACACATTCGCTGAAAGCGTGGCTATTATGCACACATTTAAGTTTGTTCGTGCAGGGCCGTACTCAGGGCAGCTCAATATTTTACTGTCATATTCTTTTACCTAATAATTTTTCGTGTTCCCTGATGTTATGTAGTCACTGAAGTCCTGTAGTTATTTATATTGCAATTCGAGTTTGACTATTAAAAATATGTCGGGCTTCGAAAATTTTTTATAGTAGCCAACAAGCGTTATTTGAATATATATCCTATTTAGGTATGGAAGTTCAAAAATAAAATAAATATAAATACGATTTGGTTACGGTTTTCACAAAACTTATACAAATGATATAGAAGGAGTTACAGACTACAGTTGCAGAGCAAGAAACAAAATGTTTTCTATATAGGTAGGTATGTATGGAAATTGTTCCCGTGGACCTTTACCACCTCATACCCAAAAATTGGCCCTCGATCCAAGCTAGCAAATATGCGTACACTCATAGCACATACTAACACTACATTATTCTACACATTTCGTTTCTGAAAAAAAAGTAAGGTCTGGCGACCCTGAAATCTTACGATCTTAAAATCAACGATCTGAGAATGACATGGATATGGTATGTCCAATACCTACGAATTTAGCGTGCACACCTACGAAATTAGCGTGCACACCTACGAAACGTTGGGCAAATAAAATGGCTGCCATTTGGGTTGTTCTCCAGAATGTAATCGATATCGATATGGAGCCGGTTAGAGGAGAATAATACATTTTTGTAGTAAGTTACCTTTGTTAGTTTAAATCTTTTGCCAGATTGGTTTATTCCATAATGCAAATGTGGGCGAACATGGCAAAGCGAAAGACGACCCTTGTATGAAACATGTAACAAAATATTCTCTGAGAGCCAATATCGCTTTTGTAGACATATATACGAGGGGAGTTCAATGTATTCTCGGTATAGGTATGAAGGAAAAGGCGGAAAATTCTGAATAAATTTTATTTTTCAATATACTCCCCTAACATCTCAATACATCTATTTGTTCGTGAAAGTAACTTTTCAATTCCCTCTGAAAAATATTTTTCTTCATGGCCCGAAAAATGTTCGTTTATTGCTCCCTTCAACTCTTCATCGTCCGAAAAATGCTTTCCACGAAGGTCTTTTTTAAGATTAGGGAATAGATAATAATCACTAGGGGCCAGGTCCGGACTGTAGGGTGGATGATTGATTTCTTCAAATCCGTACTCCCGCACAGCAGCCTGGGCAAGGCGCGCCTTGTGAACCGGCGCGTTGTCGTGAAGCAGCAACACACCTGCGGTTAATTTTCCACGTCTTTTTTCTTTAATTGCCTCCTTTAAATTACGCAGGGTGGTTGCGTATGATGCAGCAGTAATACTTTGACCTTGTTTTGTGTACTCGATTAGCAAGATTCCCTTAGAATCCCAAAACACCGTGGCCACGAGCTTTCCTGCGGACGGAGTGACTTTGAACTTCTTCGGCGGGTCTGATCCTTTTTTGTGCCACTGCATAGACTCTTGTTTGCTCTCAGAGTCGTAGAGATGAACCCACGGTTCATCACCAGTAACAATCCGATCGAAAATACTTTGCGGATTTTCACCACAGAGGTCCAAAAACTCCTTACAACAGTCAACTCGCACTTGTTTCTGTAGCGCGGTGAGCATTCGCGGCACCCATCTTGCACTGACCTTTGACAAATTCAGGCGCTCATGAAGGATTGTGTGAATGGTACCCACGGATAGCTTAGTCATTTCTGCTAATGTTTTCACTCTTACACGGGCATCTTCAAGTACAAGTTTTTCGACTAATTTGAGGTTTTCTTCAGTAGCGGCACTAATTGGCCCACCAGCGCGGGGGTCGCCTTCAATGCTCTCTCTACCCCGTTTGAATTCACTTGACCACTTCTGAATTGTAGATAATGAAGGCGCAGAATCTTGGTAAACAGCCACCATTTCTTCATGGATAATTTTTTGAGCTTTTCCTTGTTTTGTGAGGAATTTTAACACTGGACAATGCTCGATTTTTTTCATCATTGTCGAATCAGTCATCATAGTTGTCTTTTCGCAATGATATCTGGTATGTATGATAATGGAGGCAATTAAATGAAATTTTGTATTTATACCCTCAAAGAGTGTCATTAACTAATGAGATAATTAAATTACCCTTATCATTAGTATATCACCTCGATACCGAGAATACATTGAACTCCCCTCGTATGCACAAAAACAAAATTTTTATGTTCGATAGACAACGATTTCACAGCAGATGTACCACAAACCTTGGCGAAAAATATGGCGATAGTGGCACGAATGACATTTCTAATAAAATATCGCCATGATTAATTTATTCAGTAAACTATAGCTATCTCTTTTTTCTGACAGAGATATCCCTGAGACAAAACGAGACAACACTATGTTTGGTGGCTTTATGTCGATTTTGTATATATGTGTATAAAAAAAGTCATGGCGAAATGTGGGTGTAATATTACACCTCTGCCTACCCCTCCGTGGATACAGCCGTGAGTCTATAAAAATATAAAATATAATAATATATGTGAATAATGTAATTTTTCTATATGTACCTACTAATTGCCCTCTCCATTTATATTCCTTACTCAAAGGTCAAAATTCACGTGGTGCGTGGTGCGCGCGACGTCGACGGATAATCCGTTAGTACGCTCGACGTACTAACGGATTATCGGTCAGGTGTGAATGGTTGAACGTTTTTCTATACATTTGTATGTATTGGCGTTACGCGACCGATAAAACGCGACGGATCTTCCGTCAGATATGTTCCGGCCCTAAGACTCGTCGTTGTAGGTTTTTGCGTCTAAGTTAATGCGTAACATTTTTAACAGAACAAAACTTTTGAAACTTCCTAATTACCTTTTCAATAAAGTTACATAATAATAAAATGGATCAGTTCCGCAAGCACGAAACAATCTGATTAGGTATGCACAGTAAATGCACTACGTGTGACAAGTCGTGTGACAAGGACAAACATAGTCGAGCCAAATAGAGTTGCCCAATTATGAACAAAATATTGTCAATAGTATCGATAAAAAATACGCACCGTAAAAGTTTGTTGTTTATTGTATCGACATTGTTTGTATTTAACTTTAATGTAATCGTCTTATCAATGATAGTATCGATAAAATATCCTACGCACCATAAAAGTTTGTTGTTTATTGTATCGACATTGTTTTTATTTAACGTTAATGTAATCGTCTTATCAATGATAATATCGATAAAAAATCCTACGCACCGTAAAAGTTTGTTGTTTATTGTTTCGACATTGTTTGTATTTAACGTTAATGTAATCGTCTTATCAATGACTTTACGTTCGAAAATTTCAAAGTGTGGTACAAATAAAGACGACGTTTTTTAATAGGTAAACAATGATAAACATGTAAAGATATTCAATTATTTAATCATTTGAAATAAGTTAATAATTATTGACTATTTAAGCTCTTTCCGTATGGTTTTTTTTAAATGGTCTAATGGGTTCAACAATCTACTTAAGAATTGTAATACCATGTACTAAAACTACTGAACTAATTGAAGTATGTGCATAGTATGTCTTCCTGTGTCGTATTAGCAACACAATTAAGCAATAGCATTATTTTTAATACAAGTAAGAATGCATAGTTCGTTGTATAAAAACATTTTGTGTTTTGTTGTTAACGTATTAACGTGTCAAAAAAAATATCGACATTCATAGTACCTATTGCGCATCTCTATTTCCTATCCTAGACATGTCGGCGCCAGCGGCGCATCGGTGATCGGTGACTCATCAAAGGTTTGTTAAGTGCCGCAAAAACAGTCGATCAGATCGACAGTTGTTTTTGGTATTGAATTGTGTGATTGTATTTAATTGTGTTGTTGTTTAGTGAACTTTATCATTCGTCATTTTTGCATTATTTGTGTTAATAATGACAAACTTTATGTCGTCCGAATATGCGGATATGATTGTGTAACGTGGGTTCTTGTTGTGAAAAAGACACCAGTGCTTTCCTAATTACTGAACTTTCATTAGAGTGATTTGTAGAATTACTGAAATAGGTAATTCGTGATATGATAACAATGGCGGCCATTCTGAGAATTTGAAAATTGTGTGCTTCCTTTTACGTGGTTTTGTGTTAAGAGGGTTTTTGTTGATATGAAAAAGACACCAGAGCTTGCCTAATGAGTGACCAAACTTTGGAGTAATGTGTAGAATTACTGAAATAGGTAATTCGTCAATAAATGTGAACTACCTCCGTGGCATCGTCTGCCGCATAGCACACGTTGCCGTTCTTACAAAGGTCAGTAACCTAATGTCATACTGGTGTACAAATCGCACCCTCAGTAATATAAGGGATCAAGTAAAAATTTTTGTAAACTCTGATTTTGAATGCTAAGGGCACAAAATGAAATCCGCTACCGGTTAGCGCTGACTGAAAGAGAAAAAGGACAATAATGACTCGGTAAATATACTTGTGTCCCTCTCACACTCTCTCCGCCCGTTCCCCGCTCTTACTGCTATAAGGTCGGAAACCGTAACGTATCCGTACTTGTCGGAGGCGGACTGTTCAAACGTTGTGCGATTCGTGTTTGTGCCCTTCTATGACGAAAATCCTTGTGAGTTTTGATTTTATAATTTTGTATTATTAAGAAAAAATGGTAGTTGTGCCGATATGTTACGCAAAATGTAATAAATAATTGGGCCTTATTCATAATAGATCGGTATATTGCAAAAAAGTAGAAATGTTTTATGGAATCATATCTTATTAGTTCGTTATAGTACGTAAATTGTTTTGTGTTTGTTGACACAATTTGTTTTCGGCCCTTATTTACATGAAAAATTCAATATATTTTTTAATTCGACACTTTTCTTTGCACTTGAACTTGAACTTTACCTTGTATGACATAAAGTTGTATTTCTTTTTTCGAAACTGTCATTGTATTTTTTTTGACATTCTAAATTGTTTATTTGGTGCTTGGGGTGTTTGCATGAATTTTACTTTATTTCTTTCAGCCCAACATCCGATTAGAACGTGTGAGAAAGATTCTAGTACTTGTGCCACCACAAGAAGATTCTACCGCCGATTCTAGTACATCCGAAGACGAGGAAGAAAAAGGAACAGAAGATACAGAACATAGTTCCGCACCCCGCTCTTTAAATTCTTCATTTGAGCGACTGAATATCTTAAGATGATGAACTTTTGCCAGACGAATTGCTACCATCCACTCCAGCTGTATGCGAAGTCCTCGTTACTCACAATCCACCGCAGCATTTGCTTGCGTTATCAATATAGTACTGCAGCTTCTAATATCCCCAAGAAAACCCGTTCCAAAAGCAGATTAAGAACTAAACCAACACTACAAACAAAAAAGAAGAAACAATTTGTGAGAAAACCACTGAATTTCAGATGGGAAATCGTCAAATTTAAATATAAAGCAGTACTGGATGACCAATAACCAATAACCTTTACGCAATTCGGATCTGAATCGAAGTCTCTGTCAGATTACTTCTATGATTCCTTCAGTGAAGATATTATTGATATAATTATACTAAACACGAATTTATATTCTGTACAACGAAATCTAAAATCCACCAATGTTGCTCGGGAAGAATTAATGGATTTTGTTGCAATTAATATTTTGATGGGTGTCGTTAAGATGCCGTGCTATCGGGATTACTGGAATAAGAATCTACGCTATAACCTAATCGCAGATGTTAAGAGTTTAAAGCGATATGACCAAATTCGTCAGTATTTGTACTCCGTTGATAATTCTCAACAGAATGGAGATTGTTATTTTAAAGTACGATTGATTTTAGATGGTGTACGTAGAAACTGCCTCAGTACAGAAGAAGAACATCGCTATAATATCGACGAAATGATGGTGCCCTATAAAGGTTCAACAGCTGGAAACAGGCGTCAATATTTGGCAAAGAAGCCAAAGAAATGGAGCTTTTGAAATGTTTGTTAGGGCTTTTATTTTTGCCTGCGTGTATGATTTTATTCCCTACACTGGCAAAGACACGATTAGATATCATTCTTTAATAAAATATAAAAAATCTTAAGGTGTTGGTGCAAAAGTGGTAATAATTCTTTGCCAGAGTACCTATACAAAATAAGCCGGCGGTTGTGTACTTCGACAACTTTTTCTCATCACTTGAGCTGATCCACATGTTACGTCAAGAATATGATATCTTTTCCTTGGGCACAATTAGATCAAATCGTTTAAGAGAATGACAAATTAAACTACCAGATGATAAAGTATTGTAAAGAAGGGTAGAGGTGCAAGCAAACAAATACCTAGGTGATAATGAGAACAAACCGTGTGTCGTAAAATGGCATGGTAACAAAAGTGTGATTTTGGCCAGTTCCTATGTGGATTTGTACCCTTTGAAGCCAATGTTGACGTTTCATGTCCACAGATAGTCAAACATTATAACTACGATATGGGAGGGTAGATTTGTGTGATATGCTTATCTCCCTTTATCGCACCATTTATAAAACAAAAAAATGGTAAGTACATGGCATTGTTTTCCCAGCTCTTAGACATTTGCGTAAACAATGCATGGAATATGTACAGAAAAGATTGTGTTCAGTACAATAAAGTCCCTTACATATAAAAAAATATTAACATATTAAAAATCATGATTTATTATGAACTTCTATCGAAACGATAAAAATCTGACGCTATCCGACATAATATAGTAGGCATATTATATTATCACTATTTGTTTTAATAATTTGTCACTAATTTCATTTCTTTTTATTACTTTTACAATAAATAGAATATAAATAAACAGTTTGTTTTTTTAGTTTTCATTGACTGTATATTTCGCAATGTTAATAATACATAACATTGTTTTTTCCACTTAACCACCGTCCGCTTCGCAATGTTAAGTATTTTTAACATGCCGTTTCTAAGAATCTATTGATATTAGATATTTTCTTCATTTTTATTAGATAATAATAACAATTTGTTATCACCGAAAAAATATCAATTTCAACCATACCTTTTGTTGCGAACTAAGGGGTTCAAGTGATTTATTTGACCCTTTAGTTCGCAACAAAAGACATTTATGTTTAATTGTTTATTAGAATTCATAATTTAAAGATTATTGTTACATTCTGCACTGATTTTATTAAACTATTACTTTAATTTTACCTGATATTTTATTTATAAAACAGAAACAAAAGATTTAGATTACGGTTTGGTTTGGTAATATAGAGTACTAACTATAATTAAGAACTAAACTATAATAGGGACTTAAATAATATATGGGATCAAAATGAAATAGCTCCATATTTCTGTTATGATTTTTGTACTATATGGGCCTAAGTTAAAAGGGTTTTTTTCTATTACTTGTAATTTATAGAATATATTTCCATTATTATTTTTTAAAATTGCTATATATAGTGCATTTATAGAAGAACAAATCTGCCTAATTTCACAATTATAACTTAAATAATAAGGAAGTTATTCCAAAAAATAGCTGTAATGGTGGAATCCAGAATCTTGAAACGCGCGGTTGCCCAAAAATCTACTTTTTTGGATTGTGCCCTTATATTACTAAGGGTGCGAAATGATGTTTCGTTTTGCTACTCATATTTTATAGTTTATTTTGTTTAAAAATTTTATTATTTTATTTTGGCCCCATGACCTTTTTTGTCAATATAAAACATTTTATAGGCATCAATGCTACGTCCTTTTTAAATCAATGCCCCTATGTAAGCGCCACCCTGTATATCACTCATGCATTACAATTTTGTTATTGCCTTTGATATCAGATGACTCTATGAAAAAGCAATGAAAATAAATACATATAACTCATACAATAATATATTGTTTTGATATTAAGCATTTTAGATGCATCCTAACTGCTGTACTTATCCTACTAATATTATAAATGTGAAAGTTTGTGAAGATGTATGTATGGATGTTTGTTACTCTTTCACGCAAAAACTACTGAACGGATTTGGATGAAACTTTACAGTAATATAGTTTATACATCAGAATAACACATAGGCTACAATTTATAAAGATTTTGTATAATGTTGCCATAACATAAGGAAAAGTATGAACTGAGTCGGCAAAAAGCCTGAGTCGGCAAAAATCCTGAGCTCAGAAAGCTGTCATCGCGTACGTTGCCTATACCATTAAAGTTACTTGAACTTCAGATACTGTACGGTGAAATTGCTTATCAGAAAAAACTCACCATGAAAAATTCAAGATGGCCGCCGGCCGTCACAAAATGGCGGATTACTTTTTTTTCCACAAATACCTCAATATGGGTATCAAATGAAAGGGCTTGATTCGTAGAATACAGCTCACTATAAAAAATCCAAGATGGCTGTCGCCGCAAAATGACGGATTACATATTTGCCACAAATACCTCAATATGGGTATCGAATGAAAGGGCTTCATTGGTAGAATAGGCTCACTATGAAAAATCCAAGATGGCTGCCGCCATAAAATGGCGGATTACATATTTTCTACAAATACCTCAATATGGGTATCGAATGAAAGGGCTTCATTGGTAGAATAGGCTCACTATGAAAAATCTAAGATGGCTGCCGCCACAAAATGGCGGATTACATATTTTCTACAAATACCTCAATATGGGTATCAAATGAAAGGGCTTGATTGGTAGAATAGAGCTTACTCTGAAAAATCTAAGATGGCCGCCGCCACAAAATGGCAGATTATCTAATTTCCACAAATACCTCAATATGGGTATCAAATGAAAGGGCTTGATTGGTAGAATAGAGCTTACTCTGAAAAATCTAAGATGGCCGCCGCCACAAAATGGCAGATTATCTATTTTCCACAAATACCTCAATATGGGTATCGAATGACAGGGCTTGATTGGTAGAAAAGGGCTCACTATGAAAATAGAATGAGAAGTATCAAATAACAACAAAACTAACAACTTTAAAATAAAATAACTAAAAAAATGTGTTTTGGGTGTAGCGTAGCCAGAGTAAACATTATGATAGCAATTTCACTTGCCCAACGATTTTATATTTGTCTGATCAATACCCCAGATTGATGAGCAGATTGGTGCGATCTGGTAGCTAGAACTTACCGAATTACTTTTTAGCTTTTAGTACATAACCTAACTACATAATTTTTATTGTAATTAAACTATGAGTTAGCGCACTTAAGCAGAGCGGGGTGGAGGGACGGTCTGATAATAATTATGTACTTTGTGGTAATGCTTTCAGTTTTAATTTTTGCTGCTGTTATTTTCAGTAGGTATATAATTCTCTAATTTCTCTTCATAACTTCAATAATACCTATACCTACATCCTAATCTTTACCAGAAGTTCGACGATTATGAAAACAAAAGTAATTTTAAAGTATAATCTGTTTATATAATGTGCTACACGGCCAATCTGCAGAGGCGTTTGTGATGAAATTTGACATGAGTAGTCTGAAACGCGGGGAAGTACATAGGCTACCCTTTATTAAAATTTCATGCTGGCGAAGCCGCGGGCGAAAGCTAGTATTATAATAATATCCAAATGATAATTTTTTAGGCAGCGATAGCCTAGTGGACCTACCAACAGACTGCCATGCAGAGGGTATCTGGTACGAATTCACGGCGCGCACAAATGACTTTTCGGAGTTATGTGCATATTGAATTGTTAATTATCGCTTGTCCCGTGCCTCGGAGAACACGTTAAGCCGTCGGTCCCGGTTGTCATTAATATATTTGACAATCGTTAGGTACAGGGTGTCAGAAACTTTTAATAAACTGACACTAGTCTAAACCATGGTATAACGCTATCCCTTCGGGTTGCGGAGGTCAGACAGGCAGTCGCTCCGTGGAAAAGCTAATATTCAGCCAAATCCGGTTAGAGTAGTAAGCGGACCCCAGATTGAAACTGGGATAACACTAAGAGGATGATAATTTTATATTTCTTACAGAATCCTATGATAGCAGAGAAATTATACAGGTAAAAATAGGCAGATAGAAAAGCAAAAATTCTGTTCTTTATCAACACCTTAAACAATTCAGATTATTTCTCTAGAATTGTAGAATTGTCTACTATTTTACTGCTAAATCTGGCTACACAGGGATGCACTGAGCATGAGCATAGAACTAGTAACAAAAAAATTACATTTAGATACCCCCCACGCGCTAACGGCACGCACGGTCGTGCTCTAATTTATGTGGTCCGAAGTGTTTGCGGCACGCACGGTCGTGCTCAAAAAATCTTTCTATTGGTTGCGATTTTTTTACGTTTTGTTTTACTTAAACCAAGAAACGAAAGTAGTAACTATTAGAATAGTTCATATTCTATGCATTTAAATCGTTTTAGAAGGGTGAGGGAAACAAAACGCGCCAAAAAATATTGAAATATAATTATCTGTGTCTCAGTTGCGAAAGCGTCCGCCATTGTTGTGTTTTGTTCCGCGATCTTTATAATAAAAGTTGTCATGTGGAAGAAACCGGTGAATATTTTATAAAGATACTTATATAGATTTACTCATAAATAAATAAATATTACTTGTGAAGTGACATTATTCGTGACAAAGACAAGAAATACAGTGATAAAAGGTCAAAAACTTTTTAGAAGGGCTATTTCTACTCTTGAAACTCGTTATTTTCGTAATAGTTTTATGATAAATATTCTTTTAATAGTTATGAAAAACATAAAAGTACCCAGATTATTTATCTGAAAACATATTTTAGCAACTAAATACTAGCATTGTTGTACATTTTCACTGTTATTGTGTTTCAAATGGTAAATAATTCACAGCCACAGTGTTCGTTACAGTAACATGGCTGCCTGGCACGGCGAACTTTTTGTTACGCGTTTGGATTATAATTTTTTTTGTGGCGTTAGATTCGTTTGTTACAAATAAATAATGTATTCTGTGTAATGCAATTCATTAATATGTGATGAAATGTTTGTGTGAACGAGTGAAAAAAACAAACCTCTAAGTTTGTAAGATTTTTTTGTAAGGTGAGTATTTAGTACTTATTCATCTTATTAATATGATAGCTAATTTTATAACCAACACAATGATATGCAATTTATGTGATATAATTATATTAAGGTGTCATAATTATTTTTTTCCGGTAACCTATGCCAATGAAAATTTGCAGCCACATGACCTTTAGACACTTGTGGCAGTATGCCTTTAGTTTGATTGCATCTCTAGGGTTAAAATTGCAGTAAGAGGTTCAGTCTTTTACCTTCAACCTCTTCAGCTCTCTCCATCAGCCCCTCCTTAGTCTTGATGGGCAGTAGAGGTCTCATCTTCTTGATGGGTCTCTCTGCCAACTCTTTCTCATATTTATCTTCTACATCACTGTCAGAGAGTGCGTCACTCTCAGCGCCACTGTCGCTGCCCATTGTGGGAGCACGCTTAGGCGGCTTCTCTTTCTTTTCTCTTTTGCGTTTTCTAGATCTAAAACATTTCCAGTATGAATTAACACATAAAGAAGATATGTGTTTCATAAGAGACTTAAAGTTAAGTACACATAAAATATTGAAACTATTTTTAAACAGGCTCATAAATTGCTAGACTTAATAAAATGAATGAGCCTTAATGAATTGACTGGAAGCTCAAGCTCAAAAATATTTATATATACAAAGATACAACTTACACAACTGGATTGATGGAACAATCACCACTACATGTTACAAAAGTTACAATACTAACTTGTTACCCTTTTTCTCTTCTTCTGGCACATTTGACAACAACTGTGGCTGCTTGGCGAGTCTGCTCATAAGGTACTGCTGTTCGTCGTCGTCCAACATGTCCCCGAACTCATCTCCCGAAGGTTCGCTCTCACTACTGTACTCAATGTCCTGTTGTTTCGTCGGCTGGTTATGCTTTTGCACTTTCGGTTTGTGCCTCTGCAGTTTTAACTGACCCTTTTTCCGCATTTTATTCGTGGTCTGGTTGTTCCTTTTAACTTTGCTAATCTTTGCTTTACCCTTTTTCTGTAAGAAATACGTAAAAATTTATAAATAATTAGTTTTACAGGTTGGTTTTAAATTATAATGAAGTAATAAATAACACACATAAGATATACTTGTCTTGAAAGTAACGATCATTTAGAATACTTACAGCCATTTTGTTGTTTTGTAATTATTTCTTTGGGTTACTGAAATAGTGTTTAATTCGTAAAATTAACTAACAACAAACCAACGTGCGTTTAGGTTATGTTTTGCAGTAAATGACAATGACATGACATGACAGTCGTTTATTTCTTGATGGTGATTGACACTAATGACACTTGACTGACACATGCAGAGCTTGGGGTGTACGTCCTTAAAATATCTGGGAAGCTTCTTTAAAATATTCTTTATTTTCAAATATATTATGAATAATTAATTAATAACGTACCGAAAAGCTTTGTGAAGTTACAAATAAAAAGTAATTGAAGCGATCTATTATTAGTAAGAAATAAATAAGTAATAAATAAATCATGACAGATGAGAACTTTTGTAAAAGTTTTACGAAAAGTTTGAACGCGTTGAACTTTCTAAACGTCAGTTACAAAAGACCTCGAAACTTTCCTATTTCTCGTTTTTCTAGTTTTCTAAAATAAAATTACGCCCCTAGAGTGCAGTTTTCTTGTTCTGTATCAAAGCTTTTCGTGTTCTTCTCCTTTCAGTGTTCAAAATGTGTTATGTTTATAGTTTTAAATAGTTCCGTGAACTTTTTGTGATGGTGCCTCAGCAGCAAAGGCGGAGAAGACGTCGAGCGGCGCTCGTGAGGACAGCTGAGCGACGTGTTGTTGTAGCGCGAGGTCCAGGCGGGTTCGGGTTTACTATCGCTGGGCAGCGGCCGTGTGTTGTGTCGGCTGTAGCGGCCGGCGGACCAGCTGAACGCGCAGGTTTACGAGCTGGGGACGCGCTGCTGGCTGTTGACGGTGCTAGCGTAGCGAGAGCGCCTCACGCGTCCGTCGCCCGACTTGTCGCTGCGGCACCCGGAGCCATAGCATTGTCCGTGTCGCCGCGAGAAGCACCGCCTACTGACACCGAGGATACAGAGCCTGACGAGAGGGCTAGGACTCGTCGAAGGCATCCTCCGCCGCGACGCAGACCTCAAGCAATGCTGCACCACTTAGGTCTGTCTTATATCTACACTAATCTAAGTATTAGAGCATGATATTACATTCATAAATGTCTTCTATAACCAAGATAAAAAGAACTTGACTAAATATCATTATTTGCTTGAATGGGGTTAAGGTATAACAATAATAATCTATTATTTCTGCATTATGCTATTATACAATTATTGAAATTTAAAAGTACACAGTCATTTAAACTGTATGCCAATGAGATTCCATTCACAAAATTAAAGAGACTGAACTTATGAGCCCAATTTGAACCCAACATTATCCTTTTTTGTTTTTCAGTAAAACTACTGTGAGGATGTCAGCCCAAAGGACTTGAGTGCTATATAACTTGAGTAGATTTTTTATAAATAAACTTTAATTTAGTACTGCTTAATTAAAGTTTATTTATAAAAAATCTACTCAAGCCACCACCAGCAACCACCCAATTTTTTGGCTAAAATCTAAGTTTATAAAAATGGATATCTTAATATTTCTGAAAAGAAATATCTATTAAGTACATCATTTTTTATTTTAAGCCGGTCATATCTCACTTTGAGGCAAAGTCCTGCTCTCTCTCCTTTCACTTATTCTAATGTTTTCGGACCCTGTTATATTAAAGAAAGCTAGCCTGTCCCTCTGTCATCATCCTACCACATTCAATTTCCATTTAAAGAGGTCCATTTATTTTACTGATATAAATTCAATATATTTATGTATTTTTACTTTTCCAGATGGATAACATCGGTTTTTGAGTATGTGAGTTAATTTCATATGTTGTCACATGTTCTCACATCTTGTGTCAATGTTGTCACTGTGTCTATGTTTGTGACTGTTTACACTATGCACTGCAAAATGTATTTAACTTTTGAATAACACTATTACTATACCACTATTGATGTACACCTTTCGTAGATGAGTACCACACTTATACATATCATAAGTACGTAAAAGTTGCATGAAGGCACAATATAAATTGTCTAAAAGTTTCTTGTAAGGCTATAACTCTTTTGAACCACTTGCCTAGGTATATACTTCACAAGGCTGGTAGCAATAGGCCAGTTCCTGAATACTGCTACAAGTATAAGGCACAAAGTAATATTAGAGTTAGCTACCTCGTGAGGTCATTAGGTGGCAGAATCTGAAAATATTTTGTGCCCGTGTCCTGAATAAAATAAATAGGTCATGGTATTTGAAAACACTGACAAATTTCAATAGCTGTTCTTCTAAGAGATCTAAAAGCTAAATCTAATTAACTAACATAAAGGAAGCCTTACTACTTTGTGGTGGGCCCTTAAGAAGAAAGGTGTGCCTGGGAAGTATGTACAGTTGATCCGAGCGATGTACAGTAGACGTACAACCTACGTCCGGTCTACAGCGGGCAATACCGGCAACTTCAATGTGGCTGTAGGCTTGCACCAAGGGTCGGCTCTTAGTGCTCAATCAGACTGCACTAGCGGGTGCGGGCGCGGGCGCGGGCGCTCGGGTCTTGGCGTCTGCATATTCACAGTGCCGAGCGAGCTTCGAGCGTCATTGCACATGTGTTTGGTCGTTCTCAAACTTTGAGCTGCTACGTATTTATTTAGAAGACATGGATGAAGATTTGTTTTTATTAATGGAAAATTCATACTTAAAATGGAAATTGCTATATATGAAGTTTGGCACACATGATTTAAATAAAGGAAGAGAAAGGTTTGGAGAATTTTACGTATTATACGCTGATTTACGGACGAAACAATTGTTTTATTTCTTCCCATAATTTGTTTATGGCTGCCCTATTTAAATGTTGCGGATGTTTACTTTGCCAAATAGCTGTGCGATGATGTACTGCAGATATAAATTCTTCAGTATTGATGTCCATGATTGACGACGCTTCGGCGGGTAAATCAAAATGGTTTAGAACCACACGCGTAGTCACCTAACAGACGCTATATCACTCTGAACGATACGGGCGGACTGAGCCATTAGAAACACCCGCGCCAGCCGCGCGCGCGCCCGCCACATG
Source organism: Euclidia mi (assembly GCA_944739405.2). Taxonomy (NCBI): domain Eukaryota; kingdom Metazoa; phylum Arthropoda; class Insecta; order Lepidoptera; family Erebidae; genus Euclidia; species Euclidia mi. The sequence goes on from OX123204.2 coordinate 3,164,035, forward strand.
AAGACGCGCGGCTTGCGCGCGCACTGTGAACGCAAAGGGCGTCTGCATACATTTGAATTACACGCGCCCGCGCTAGCACCCACGCCAGCCTCCACTCTGAAAGAGTACTTAGCCCTTACCTCTTCCTGCTTATAATGGATGCTCTCACGGCGGACATACAGGAAGAGGCTCCCTGGTGTATGCTGTTCGCCGATGACATTGCGTTGATTGCCGAGAGTGCTCCTGAGGTCCAGGGCAGACTGACAAAGTGGTGGCAAAGGCTGGAGAGTGTTGGCCTGAAAGTCAGTATACGCAAAACTGAGTACATGTTTTGCGACTTCGGCGGTCTCTCCAGTCCCGCGCCCATATCCGTTGGTGGAGAGCCCATATCGGTCTGCTCCGACTTCCGGTACCTCGGGTCACTTATTCAAGGGGACGGGGAAATAGACCGCGACGTCACGAACCGGATCAACTCAGGTTGGATGAAATGGCGACAGGTCACAGGAACAACTTGTGACCCACGGATGCCCCCTAGGTTAAAGGGAAAAATCTACAAATCCGTAATAAGGCCTGTCACACTGTATGGATCGGAATGCTGGGCCTTGAAGAAGACGGATGAAAGAAGATTGCATGTAGCAGAGATGAGGATGTTGAGATGGATGTGTGGGGTGACAAGGATGGATAAAATTTGAAATGAGTTTATTAGGGGAAGTCTGAAAGTTCCACCGGTGCAAGAAAAGCTGAAAGGAAATCGGCTATCGTGGTATGGGCATGTGATGAGGAGGGATGAAAATCATGTGACTAAAAAGGTGATGAAGATGAGAGTTGAGGGATATAAGGCAAGAGGAAGACCAAAGAAAAGATGGATGGATTGTGTGAAGGGTGACATGAATGAAAAGGGAGTGAATGATGAGATGACGTCTGATAGGAGAGAATGGAAGAGAAAGACATTCTGCGCCGACCCCAAGTAATATGGGAACAGGGCAGGCAGAAGAAGAAAGGAAGCCTTACTACTACACCAATAGAAAAGCAATTCTTCAAACTACAAGTTGTGATGAAAATAGAAACAGTGCCATTGTAAACCATAATTTAAAAATAACTGCAGTATATTTAATTTAGAAAAATGGTACTACACTAACATTTATTTAGTTTAATTTGCATGTTGTATGTTCAATTACTTGAACATTATTTTAATATACTCAGCTCTTTTCTTATACTTACTCTATACACTATAAATGATGTAGTCTGCATGCACAAGAAACTTTAACACAATTGATAATGTTTAACTTTAAGAAATTTGTGTAGAACTTATGATTAAAATTATAATCTATGCTTCAAGTTTTTGCTATTTGTAGATATATGTGTATGTTTCTCATTATACATGTGTGTTGTCCTACCATACAACATAAGCCAAATCCCCTAATACATATTTGATATCTCACAAAAACTACTGTTTAACCATCATGCATAAAAGTACAGCTGCACCAACTGCAGACACCCAAAGAATTAGACATATTACTATAACTCGTCTTAACGGCTTTTCCAGGTTGCCACGCCGCCCATAGTACGTCAGGTGTCAACGAGATCCTGCAAAACTTGAGCCGAGCGCAACTGACGCCCAACCATGCGGCTCGACTCGAATGCCGGGCCGTTGTCGGCTACCTAGGGACCATAGAAACGCCCCAAGCTGCCCCTAATGCAGCGCCAGGCAACGTTAGAAATGCAGTTAGAAAACTCCGTCAAGAACGACGGCCCGCCGCACCTGTCTTGCTGTCCGTCCTCCCAAACTCTTTGCTACTTCGACGCCCGACTGGCCAAGTCTTAGCACAATACCAACGTGAAAGAATTTTGTATGCAGGCTGTGGTTCCGAAGCGGACAGGAGGTACTTCGGACTCGTAACTTCAGCAGAATCTGCAGAGGCGGAAGCTTCGCACAGTTGCCATGTGTTCGCCGTAGATCCCCGCATGGCTGAGCACGAAGCGCATATAACAAGAGCTAGAGAGTTCCAAATTGCTTGTACCAGAGACCCGGTTGCTGAAAGGTGTCTAGAATTTCCACCATCAGCTGAATACGTCATCGGTGTCATTAGAGGAATGTATTCGCTACCTGCAGAAGATTGCTCTAGTCCAAATCTACAGCAGATCTCTAAACTAGCCGTTAAAGGAGATAGCCCGGCTTTGGGCAATTTTTCTCGGTGTAATCGACCAGTTTTTCGGGTGCCTCGTGATAGGAGACCACCTTGTAGACACGAGGAGAGAGTAGAAGCCCAAGATTTTGTAGCTAATTCACCGCAACCCAGCAATCATAGTGAAATTACTACCACTTCAAGTAACAGTGACTCTGGGATAGGCTTTCATAATGACTGCAGGAATATTGCTGATAGAATATTAGTAGTAGATTTTGCTGGACAGCAAGTAGCTCCGAATAGATTTAGGCAAGAAATGCCTCGACGGCCTTTGGGTTTGGTCGGCTGCAGCAGCTTCGATACTGACGGTTCCTTCCTATCGAACACTACACCAGTGGTGGACGGTTTCGGTGGTCAAGGCAGACCGTTAAACCTGGATGACGTCATCCTCAACGCGAACGACTTACAGACAGTTCGGCATGTCAGCCCTCGGAACGACGACGATAATTACAACTATAACAATGTATACGGGAATATTCCATCCAGTTCTAGAAGCTACGCCAACGGAGTGGTGTACGACCAGGTGTATACTGAAAATGAGGGTCACCACTATGAGTTCATTCCACCTCAATTAGACATGGACTTGGAAATAGACAGGGTGGCGGAAACCTTCAACTCTGTTGAGATTTATGAAGAAAGACCACGGCATCCTCCGGACTGGCACTCTAACGAGTCTGTAGAAAACGTGACGGTGATATCTGGTGGCACCAGTAAAGCGAGTATGGACTCTGTGTCTGTCTATTCGTCTCGAAGTCACGAAGAAGCACGGCCTTCGAGGAGGAGGCATATGCAGGCGTCGCTTGATGATATGCTGGTGCTAGGAATGAGAGATCAACAGCCCGTCAGAGATAAGGATGATGATAATTTCGTGCATCCTTCAAGTATTAAGTGCAAGGTAGGTGTTTTATTTTGTGTATTAAAATCATTATGAAATAGAACGCAAAGTTGTATTTAGGTAAAGTTTTCGATGTTAAATTATTTTTAATGTCATTTCTGTTTGGAAGTAGGTATATACCTAAGACGATGCGTCCATAATGACATAATGCTCAACATTATTTGTTTGTGTGGCAAATTTTGGTGAAAATATTGCCAGAAACCTTGGGGAATTCCGTGATTTAGATCAGGCCGATTCGTTTTTTTTTTTGTAATATCTATAAGGCTAAATGCTAGCAGAGTATATATAATACCTAACAGTTAATAAATGTAGATCTCATTGACGTAACTACAGGACGAGAAGATGGGCAAAATTCCCTGCTTAAGAGTTCGAAATCGTAAAAGCTCATGGGGCTATGAATTTCGCTCGGGCCTTCACTGGATTGCAAGAAAAATACTTTTAAATGATTTAGCAATTGTTGATCATATCACATTGTCATTAGAAACTGTAAATAATTTACTATAAATATTCACAGCTTAGCACTTGTCGCGACGGACCTATTTATTTACAAAACTTATTTTATGAACGCGTTGTAAGCGCGTCTACATAAGTAAGAGGACAATGTATAGGCGTGGCGACAAATTGGCGCCTTGGAAGACCCTATTTGAGCATCTATACTCTAAACACATAAATAAAATTGGAGTGTCTGTTTGTAATATTAAAATAACCGCTTTTTACTTCATGCATATGTATACACGTTACATATAACGAAATGACATCTTTTTCAATTTTTTCTGTGACAGACAGTCTGTTTGTTCTCGCTAATCTCTGGAACGGCTGGTCCGACTTCGACGGGACTTTCACTGGCGGATAGCTGATGTACCAAGGAGTAACTTACTTATAAATTAACCGGGTACGCAAAGTAGTTCCCTCAGGACGCGGGTGAATTCGCGGGAAACAGCTAGTATGATAATAAGATGTTCAGGTTGCTCGAAGGCATGGATATTACTTGTCTATCTTTTTTTTTAAAGATCTCTCGCACTGTTAGGAATTCCTCCATCGCGGGGAACTTAACTGACATTCAACCAATTGATCAGACCCAAACAATTTGTGGATCATATAAAGTGTTAACCGATTCCGTGCGGATTATGCCGCACAGGCACCATGTAAATCTATTGCGTATGGCGTATGGTGCCCGAGAGGATACAAAACTAAAACATAAAAAAATCGGCTAAAACGTCATTTGTCAAGAGTCCCGTAAATAAAAGTGTCTTTATTTGTCACCCATATCATGCCTACAGTGTTCGTTTCAAGTAATTTCGTAAATTAGCAGACTTCAGGGGTTGTAAACCAAGTTGTCGAGACACATTTTATAAAAAAAAAAAACTAAAATCCTGTAGGATGATAGCGGTGTAATGTTTAAAATAATCTGTTTCGCGGTAGACATGTGTAGCTATAAGTGTCAAGGCTCAATGAAAAATGGAAACAGATTAAAACGATTACTTCTTTTTATTTAGAAATTGTTCTCTCACTATAATCAGGCTCTTACATAATGAAAAATCAGTCTCTTACATAATTATAATAATTATTCATAATTATCACGTTGTACGTCTATATAAAGACTAAACCTGGTTTCATTTTACCCTTATTCGTCAACACTATCCTCGCACGTTACTATAATGTTGGTAAATGATTATTTCAGAATTTCTATAATATTTTGCATAATTGCATATCTTTCATTTACACTAAATCGTAGCAATTCGCTGGACACGAATTGTCCAAAATAATGCAACCATGAAAATCAATAGTTGTTGGAATCCGCTCATCTATTTCTTCCAGGGTCTTTTCGGTGTTCGTGAAATTATCTTTTGTTAATTTTTGTGTGCATGTTGCACAAATTGTGCAACGAAGGATTGTGCAGCACAATCCTTCGTTGTTTTTTTTATAGTTCCACTATCCTTATTCACTTCTGGTACCCAATCGTCATATGTTTGTGAGTTCTCATAAAACACGTCGTCGTCGTCGTCGCATTGAGTTTCGACTTCTGACTGAGGAATATATTTCATTTTTTTTTCTGGGTAACTACATCAAAATAAAAAGGTTGTCAATTAAACGCTTAACAAAAATCCACATTTTTAAATAGATAGACATAGATATTTTTTTATCAATAAAAATACATTTACATTCTTATCCAAATAAAACACTTCATAATCATCTAAGTGTTTGTAGGTACGAGTAGAATATTTTTGATTCATTACAATCGGACTCATCAGACATCCCATTTAGTTATATTATGTTCTATATTACAGTGTTTTGTAAAGAAACAATTTTACCATCAAAATAGCGGATTTAAGATTTTTTCCCTACAATACACTGTAATATAGAACATAATATAACTAAATGGTAATAAATAAGTATCACCTCGCTGCAAACTCAAATGGTACGTGAACAAATTCTATATAACACTCTTGAATAAATAAATCCATAAAATAATGCAAAAAGGTTTACAACACCTAATAGAAATTAGTCACTTATCTTCCATTTTCATAAAAACACACAGATCGTCACTTTTAAACGGTCTGAACGAATTTACTGACCGCGTACGTTCGATACACATTGGCAAATGACTCTTTAACAAGTGGAAACACGAGAAAAAGCTAAAAGTTACAATTCATGGCGGATGATTCCCCAGGGGAATCATCAAAGTCCCTGGCGCTTGGTGCCCCAGAGGCATCACGGAATTTTTGTTTGACGCCAGGCACTAAAGATTCCTAAAAAGACCTCCGCACGGAATCAGTTAATCGAACCCACAACTCTCAGCGCAGTGCTAAACAGCGAGCGACCGTTTACGTCACTACGCCAACCGTGCAGTCAGTGTGCCTATTGTGTGGTAGACCTAATTTAGAGGTGACTGCATATTATTATGTATGGCGTTGAATTGATTGATAATTGAATTGATTACTTCCGTTGTGTTAAGTCTAAAACGTGATGGGCGATTACAGTACGTCTGTGACTATTAGGTACATAAATCCCCGCACTAAACTTTATCCCCCTTTCACCCGCAGGTCCGCAAATCAATCAAGCCTCTAAACCTACTATCGAAGACCAAGCACATGCTGTCAGGCAAGGATCGCGACAAGCAGAAGGAGGAGCGACGTCGCGCGCTGTCGGCTAGCGCGGGGGATGTGTGCGCGTCCAGGGGTAATGATACACTGCCGGCCGCTGCCAGCGAGCCTGATCTACGGGACACACAGGTCAGTCGACTAGTCATACTATATGCTTTGGATAGAAGATGAACTACAGTTTACGGTGCGGTATATTAGTTTGTAAAATACGAATGATTTTAAAATAAAAAATAGAGATCACACACCCAAACGAAACAAAAATACGAAAAAATATTTTGGAACTTATTTGATGTGCTCCATCGTTGCCCGTTCGATAATTTTTTGATAGAGCAATTGCTTTATTCATTGTTTCTTTGTATAATATACGAGTACCTATAACAATAGGGTATTTGACTAAAAAAATCTAATTAGTCCGTCTGTTAGATTATCGAAAAATATTGGACACGTATATTTTCTTTAGTCACATGAACAAAAAATGTAGACTACAAACTTCGCTGAAAACTCGTGTGACGTCACTTGCCAGTACACTTTTTACTGGCAAGAGACGTTAGGTACAAGCCCCCACTCTTACAGTCCGTTCACAGTTATTTTACCTCTGACAGATGTCGGTGTTTATTTTCTTTATGTTGGAATTGTACTCTGTGATGACAGGAATGTAAAATAGGGTTACCCGTGCATAACATTTTACCCAATATTAGTGGAAATGCTTCAAAAATTCAAATGCTTGAAGCTCATGGCCGCAAAGTGGTTAGATTACCGCCATACCACTGCGAGCTAAACGCAATTGAACTTATGTGGAGTCTCATTAAAAGGCGAGTCACAAGCAAAAATTTAGGACAAGAGGCAACCAACATTGTGAATTTAGCTGAAGAAGCTTTTCAATCTATCACTGCAGAAGACTGACAAAGCAATGCAAACATGAGCGCCACATTGAAGACAAGTTTCTTGAAACAGATGGGTCTACGGATGCTGAAATGGACAGATTCATAAAAGAATTAAATTCTGAGTCTGATACAGGATATGACAGCAGTTACGAATCATCATAACATTGGCAGTCCACATGGATCATTCTTATAGACTCACGCCTGTTTCCATGCAGGGGTAGGCAGAGGTGTAATATTACACCCACATCATTCTTATTTAAAATAAATATGAAAATTTAATTTTCAGTTTTTGTATTTGATAATTAGAACCTCACGTTGGCGTAATTACCTATGATGCGTTTTCCTTTATATATTAAATAGACAACATTTTTATTATAACTACTTAGTCTTATCTTCATAGGAAATTAGTTATTTCGTAAGAAAATAAATGTAGGTACATGCATATAGCCATGCCAATATCAAGAGGTTTTGTTACAAACATTACTTCCAAATATTTAATACGATCGCTTAGGCAATAAAAAAATAAGTAAATTTTTAGCAATAATGTATATTTAAAATGGGAGTATTATATACCAAATATAGCAACACAACGCCCAGGTTGGCCAATCTAACAGCTAGAGGTAAAATAACTGTGAACGGACTATAGACGTTTCTCGATCTTTGATGCGTTTTATCTTCGTATTTTTTTACTGATTTGATAAAACAAAAAATACGTATCCAATATTTTTCGATAATCTAACTGACGGACTAATTCGATTTTTTTAGTCAAATACCCTAATCTACACAATACAAATGTAAAACTTATGATTACTTATTTGTAACAGATCGTTTTGGTTATTAAAAGGTATAGTATTAATAAATACATAAAGCCTTGTGACCGTACCTACTGGCTACCGCATATATTTGCCATGCGAATTACTTAACTGATTTTATGTGTTGATTATTAATGATGGTAAGTACGTGAAATGTCATGTAATATTTTGTAATTAACTACTGTTGGCCCTCTACTATTACAATCGATATATTTTCTGTACCCCAAATACAGCGCCACCTAGCAGATCAAATTACGAGCTTAAATGTAGCGCTACAAAGTCCTCTACCTTCCAGTGAAAGATTCATTAAATCAATTCATCATCATATCAGCCTTTAACAGTCCACTGCTGGACTAGGCCTCTCCTTTAAAAGAAGGACTTGGCCTACTATGCAACGCTGGCGAAACGGGTTGGTATAGGGTTTGTATAAAGTTTTCCTTCTCTTATAGTGTTGTTCTCTGCATAACATGCTCCTTCTGTCCGCTCTTACGACACCCATGGGATGATATAGGGTGGTGACATTCCGTATTCTTAATCCGTCACCACACGGACGGATTAAATCAATTAAGCCATACCAAAGATTAAAGCAGATTGAAGATTAAAGGAGACATAGAGCAGCGGAGAGACCATCACAAATATAGAACTGCGATATTCTGTAAGTACCTAAGCAATCAGCAATTAGAGTAGGAATTGATATATACCTAAGTATTTTTCGCAAATACATATACTTAATTTATTGTTTAGGCAGTTTAGCTAAGCTCATCATCAGCTGGATGGCTTAGAATAGAATAGAATGGAATATTTTATTTGCAAAAAATGTAGGTAATACATTAGGTGTTAAATACATTAATATGAATCCTTGTACATTTTTGGCTTTGCCATCTATGAACGATAGAAATACAAATAGATATAAACAACTTTGCCCTCTAAGCCAGGTTATAATCCGGCTAGCTATATTGAAGATTGATGCGTCTAGACTGCTCATAAAGTGATCTGAATCGCAGAGCAAACACGAAAGAGGCGGTGGTGTTGCCATGGTCTTAATTGTTATGTTTTTATTTTATTTATTTATAGGCTCACGCCTGTATCCCCGATGGGGTAGGCAGAGATGTAATAATACACCCACATTTCGCCATGAATGTTTAGGTTCCACGTAATAGGGGGCGAGCCTATTGCCGTTACCGGGCACATCACCAGACTCCGTGCTACTACTGTGAATTCGGAAAAACCCAGTAACACTTTTGGCCGACCAGGGAATCGAACCCGGGACCTCCGATCACCAGTCGCATACGCTATCCACTGGACCACGGAGACAGTCTATATATATGTGTTATAATTGTTATATGTGCGGTTATAAATACAATACATGCTTACTCGACACCGTAGAAAATGATACTGTTCAATATTAGGAATGACAAGATGGTTTACATTTCCAAAATAAAGAAAATGATCTTCGAGACTATCATCAACAGCCCTATGTACTGTCCCACTGCTGGGCACGGGCCTCTTCTCACTATGAGAAGCGTAAGGCCATAATCCACCACGCTGGCCAAATGCGGGTTGGCAGACTTCACAAGTCTTTCGAGAATATTCTCCTTGATGTTACGGAGTTACCGTATCTTCCGTATTTTTTTTACAATTTCGTAGTGGATAACATCATTCAAGAGTTCAGGACATTTTATATTGAGGTATGATCAATAAGGATTTCTAAAAAGTAAAAAATAACTCACTTACTCATTGACTCAGCGCTAAGTATCGTACTTGATCTCTTAAGTTGGAATTTAGCACATAGGTATTTTATACATAAGTACAACATGTCAGCTAGCTAGCAGAAGAGATGCGAGTCTGTAATCAATATAAAACATATTTTTTATCTAGTTAGTTCGTAACATCTAAAGTCATTGCAATGATTGCATGATGTAGGCATTTTGTGCCTACACTAATCAGAAGTGAAAAACTAATCGCTAATCTAAATAGCTATAATAGTGAGTGATTCTGAGTAGTTGAATCAAACATTCCTGAGTAATGTCGCCGCCGCGCCGGTCGGTTCTGTGAATGGGCGCCCATTCATACGCATTCCTGGCTTATCGCCCTTAGGACGCGTGCGTACTAGCGACGAGGTATTATTACTTGATTGACTTTGATGTTTAGGTACATAATTATATTGTCAAGTAATTGAGTAGCAACGAAGCAAAAAACTATTCTATTACAATAGGGTAGTTTCCAGGGTCAAAATAATTACATTTTATTTAGTCCGTATTTTAGATTATAAAAAATAATGGACAAGTATTTTTTCTTTTTTCGGTTAAATAAAAAATAACAAAGATATAGCCTATTAAAGTTACGTGTGACGTCATCTAGTGCTAAAAAATGCAGCACGGCGTGACGTTATACGTTACTTTAATGAGCTATATCTTGGTCATTTTTTTTACAAATAAAAAAATACGTATCGCTTATTTTTGAATAATCTAAAGGACGGACTTATAAATTTTTTTTTGTCAACTAGCCTATTTTTCTTGGGTTTACACGAATGTTATAAATTTATAATATGACGTTTCGGCTAGGAGCCGTGGTCACGGAAGACTTAAATAATGTAGTTTGTATATCAAAACTAATATATCGCGATGGAATCCGTAATCCGTAGTTTAATTTCAATATTTTATTATTTTATTAAAGCTGGAAAATTTATTTGTTTTTACGCTTAGCCTCGCAACTAGCTCTATTTAAATCAAGTAAGTTAGTTAAACCCACACAAACTAAGTTTGTTGTAATCCTTAGTTGTAACAGTGTGGTGTTGTAGTACGAGCACACACTCATAGTGCACACATGCGCATCACGCGTCGACGTCTCGTCGGCGCTCGAGCGCCCGCACGGATCATTTAGACATAATTCACTAATGCATATACAACGTACTAAGTGGATTGGCCAGAATTCACCACAAATAAATATACAGGGTGTCACAAGACCCATCACCAAGCCGAAGTCTAGTAGTCTCGTTGTGGACATCATGCCAAGTCATACTAACCAAAAATAATACCTGGGAAACGATTTTTTTTTAAGTTTTCACATTTTTTAAACCGCAATTAAAAGCGCGCGCGTGCAATGCTCGAAATATCTACTTATCCATGGGCTCATAGGGCATCTAATGAACAAATTGGCGGGGTGAATACGTTGATTTTGTACCTAATAGTAATTAGAAAAAATCCATACTAACTTTGAGCCTCTATATCTCCTGAACCACTAATTTCACAGGTATGGTGCCGAAGTAAAAAATGTTCGTAGTGATTGGTACAACATGGGATTTCAGTTTTCGTTAAGGGTCTGTATTATGTCCTGCAGTGGACGTCTCAAGGCTGAGATGATGATGATGTATTCCATACTAGTATTTGCACGCGGCTCCGCCCTCGTGGTAGTCGGTTAACGCGGCAAAAATTGCCTAGTAGTCGCCAGTCCTAAAACTACTCCATACGCAAAAATCACTAAATAAACAAACTGAATGAATACATCCTATTTTAGCTTCTTGCGTCTTGTACTTTTGGCTGTGCGTTGTGTCAGTCATTCAGTAACGGAACTATTTTAAATATACGGATAATTTAGTAAAAATATCGTTACAAATTGTAGACTTGAATCTCATTAATCGCATGAGAATCCGTTCAAAAGTCTTGATTTTATCGTGAACATACAGACGCGGCAGAGGACTTTTTTTTATAAGTAGATGATGCCCGCGGTTACACCCGCGTTATTTAAGGTTACGGCTCCGCTTCCGTGGCTCATTGCGTGATGTTATATAGCCTATAGCCTTCCTCGATAAATGACCTATCTAACACTGAAAGAATTTTTCAAATCGACCCGGTAGTTCCTCAGATAAGCGCGTTTAACCAAACAAACAAACTCTTCAGCTTTAATCTTAATATATAAAATCCTTGCGTTACTGGCTGACTGACAGACACGCTACAGCCGAAACTATTTAGCGCAGGAAGCTGAAATTTGGCATGTATGTTCCTTGGGGACCGTAGGGGTGCACTAAGAAAGGATTTCGCGAAATTTCCACGGGATCGGCCAAAACGGGTAAATTAAAAAAAAAATGCAGGCGTGGCTGCTGGCGTCCTCTAGTTATTATTATAAGATACGTATTGATATGTCAAAAAATATAGGTTATTATGGGTTTAGTTGATCTACGTATTTTGCACGCGACAGTAAAATCCCCTTTTCATCTCGTCGAGGATTACTGTTGATACAAATATATACATGTTATCTGTCATATCCCTCTGGTTCTACGTCATGTGTTTGGCCGGTAGACTTCAATGGATAGTTGAAAAAGATGAATGAAGGGATTATATTACTATGTTATGAGAATTTAGATAGTGAATGTACAGGATGACGTGTAATTGTTCGTATTCTTCTCGAAGGGTAGGTAAATCTGGGGCTATTATAGATTGTTTTTGCATCCGATATCTAAAGGTCGAAAAGGAGCCGTTGTGAAATAAAACGTTAGTGACATTGAATTATTACCTACAGAAAGTCAGTATTCAAACAACGCGAGCTCAGAAGTTAAGCCGAAAATTCGCTATGTGTGCGGGACTGTGCTGTGTTTACTTGCTGCATCACGTACACAGACGCAATTATAGAGTTGCCAGTTACAACGTCTTTCCCCTACAAATAGGGTAAATTCATAATTTTTGCATGAAATAAGTAATTGTATGTTATAAATTCTAAAGTCACACTGTCTGCTTTTGAAGTTTTTACAACTGACTAACTATGGCTAAATCAATCTTGACGAAACTTACTCAAACGTGAGCACTAACAAGTGCCGAGTGATTTCCTAGTTAAATGCTCTTTTTATGTATATTTGTGAGAAAAAATTATCAAAAATCAACAGCGAGTACTATGTGTGCGCCGTTGCGCTATGGTGACCAAAAAAATTATTGTAAAGTCGGTATACGGGCGAAAGTTTTACGTGACAACGACTTTGAGTGGTAAAATAATTTTAATGTGAATATTCATTCGTATAGTAGGAAGAAGGATGAAAGACGCGTGCCTTTCACTTTTTATGTCTGTCTCTCTCGCTCTTAGGCGGGACGCGTGCCTCTCACTCGCTCTCATTGTGAGCGCATAACGTGAGCGGAGCGTAACGCAGTTTCTTGAAGTGTCACCCGGCAAACCAATTTATAAGACGTTGTCACGTCAAAAGGCGAAAAGTTTAAAAATTCTAATATAATTCGGTCGGTAACGTCATTCGTTCAACAACAAAGTTAGTTACGCGTACCTACATTAAGTACAAGACAATACTAGACTTTAGATACTAGCCTTTCAATACAAAAACGGAAAAATCGAGTGCTTTGGGACAATGTCGTCTTATTCGAGCTCGGCTAGAGCTTGACGTGACAAATTTGTCGTAACCGATTGGTATGTACCAGCCAGCGGTGTTTGAAAGGTTAAGTTTATATATGTAACTACCTAATTCCTATTTTTATTATTACTATCAATAGAATACATTTTGGTAAGGAATGTGTCAATTAAACTGGGACAATTTCACACCCAACTGGCAACACTCCGCTCGTACTTATTATGATTCACTGTATTTGTATTATTAGACAATCTACGTAATAAAATTTATGTCTGACCGGTGGAATGATACTCCAGCAACCTTATAATCTTTTTCTGAAGCATTGTGGCACAAAACACTGTACAATATGTCATAATTTCGATTATTTTGCGGGAGATGCTTACGCTACCGTGCGACTCGGACTACAGACAACGCGGCCGCCGATTGGGTCAGATCCTGACCCAAATGAACGGCGCGTATTGCGTGCGCGTACTTGGTTTCTGTAGGTAATAATTCAATGGTTAGTGATGATTTTTTGGACAGAAAATAAACTTACGTAAAACAACTTCCAAAAAAATATTATGACCGTTCGAGGTCTCAAATGAGGACTAATTTAATAGGTAACTAAATCAATGAACATAGAATACAATTTAATTTCGAAATCTGCATAGAATTTGCATCATTCATCATTTCTTATATACAGCCTTTCGCAGTCCACTCTCCTTATTTCAGTCATAATACCTATCATTGTGAATATTTGCTATGTGCATTTTCTTTAGTTGTTTGTACAAAATCCAATTCAAATTAAGCTGTTAATACACATAATATCATTATATATATTTTTTATAGACTCACATCTGTATCCCCGAAGGGGTAGGCAGAGGTGTAATATTACACCCACATTTAGTCATGAATTTTTAGGTCTCACGTAAAAGGGGCGAGCTTATTACCGTTACCGGGCACATCACCAGACTCCGTGCTGCTACTGATAATTAGGAAAAACCCAGTCACACTTGCCCGACCCGGGAATCGAACCCGGGACCTCCGATCAGCAGTCGCATATCCACTGGACCACGGAGGCAATCATATCATTACTGCCAAAAATATCACGTCGTTAAATTAAATGACCCATTGAGACCCTTATGTGTTGAGGGGTAAAATATTATCAATTACCAAACGTGGTCACCCTGTATAAAGTGTATTTATGTGTATCATGCGGGTGAAAGTGTTATCTATGTTGGTTGTGCTTACGTGCGATGACGAACTGGTGATTTTTGTGCTGCGTGTTTGTTGATAAATATTGTTCAATGACTTGTTGAATTTAAGAAGGGTCATTTTTAGGGTTCCGTACCTAAAAGGTAAAAAACGGAACCCTATTACTAAGCCTCCGCCGTCTGTCTGTCTGTCTGTCTGTCTGTCTGTCTGTCTGTCTGTCTGTCACCAGGCTGTATCTCATAAACCATGATAGCTAGAAAGCTGAAATTTTCACAAATTATGTATTTCGGTTGCCGCTATAACAAAAAATACTAAAAATTAAAAAAATGAAAATATTAAGGGGGGGGTCCCATACAAAAAACGTGTTTTTTTTCGTATTTTTTGCTCAAAATTACTAACTGTAACAGGTAGACGCTTTAAATTTTCACAGAATATGTAGTTGTATATTACCCTTCAAAATAAAATAAATTAAAAAAAAGTAAATAATAAAGGGGGGCTCCCTTACAACAAACGTAATTTTTAAGCAATTTGTTACTCGATCTTAATAAACAGGTAGAAACTTATAAAGTATTTAAGTATACATACAACGAACGTGATTTTCTTTTATAGATGATGGTACGGAACCCTTCGTGCGCGAGTCCGACTCGCACTTGCCCAATTTTTTATCTATTACAACCTTTTGTTTTGCGTAATTGACATTTTTTATTATTATTATTTTTTTCTACACTGTTCAAAATTACGATCCAGTATAGTTTTTTGTCCCGCGGATTTATTTTTAGCCAAACTAAATAATTGTTGTTTTTTGTCTGTAACTTATTGAATTGATATCGGATTGCCACCCCAAAGTCCTTAGGCATTGTGAATGAATTTAACATGCATAAATTCAAATTGCTTAAAATGTATGTGTTTAGGTCACTTTACAGCGTGCTCACTTTAGTGCATACGATGCAACGCGCAACGTAGCGCCTTGTTCAGTTTGGTTGCGCTTGTATTTTGCTAGAGTCAATATTCGTTGAAGAGAATAAACTATAAATATTATTATAAGTTTTATTGAGCTCATCAGAATACACTATTCCTTGAAGTACACCAACCTACCCATTCTCTGTCACTAATTCATATATTCCATTCTTGGTTGTCTAGAAGTACCTAATCGCATTTTGCGATCAAATCGCCCTTGTACCACTAGTTTTAAGTTGTTTAAAATTTGATCACAGTACTCTTGTATCTTTTTTGTTTTTTTGGAGTACAATAAAGAGTTTTAATCTAATCTAATAAACTAACCATGTAATAAACTATTGAATTTGTTAACAAAATGTTGAAAATGTCACACGGACTATTGTTTGCTTTTTACAACTACCGTTATCGTATTTTTCTGCATGTATACCTACGTATTTACCTACTAACTAAAGAATTTCAAATATATTTTTTTGCTATATTACTAGAGCATATTCAACAGCATCACGTACTAAACCGATTGCGGTGTAACTTGGCCATTTGAATAGTTGTTTATCTGTTTGTTTTCAATATTAGCGGCACGATCGCCTGGCGCCAATGTTTATTTGTCGTTTACTGCCCATAATTATTTTGTCACGTTGACTAGTACGCGCTCTATTTGTACTAATTTGTTGTTTTATTACCGTTTTATGGGATTTTTACCGCATAGTTGACTTCTGTATGTAATTTTTTTCAGTAGCATATTTTCTGGTGGCCATTTATATGAATTATTCTATTTGTTTCGATATTTTGAGGGGCTAAGGGTCAGCGCAGACAGAACGGAGCGCAGCGGAGAGGATTTTATAAACGCACTGGAAATTAAACTTTAAAGTTATTAAAATAAAGTGCATGAATGCTTGAACCTAACAAAATATGCTCTCGCGTCCTCGAAGATACGCGGGAATCCGTTTATGCACATTATTTTAATAATTTTAAAGTTTATTTTCAAGTGCCTTAATACAATCCTCTCCGCTACGCTCCGTCCTGTCTGCGCTGACCCTTATACTCGAATCGCTTTAAATCCGTGCCGTCACGGTCCGTCAATAAATATTGCTAAAAGTAGCTGAAAACTGATGAAATTGTGTGTAAATATTATGTTTGACATGGCCCAGTCATATCAGTCTGTATGTTTTTAGAAGAATTGAGTTGTTATCGTCTTGGATCCGGAGTCCGCTTTCTAGTCGACTAAGCAAAAGACTCAATTCAATTTTATTTTTCCAAATCCTTTCATTGACTCACGAGAGGCTTAAGACCAGCAGTGGACTGCTAAAGGTTTTAGTGGAGTTTATATTTTGTAGAAGATTTTTGTGAAACACATTAACATAAATACATTTTAACGTGCATACTGATGCATAACAAACACGCGCAGTTATCATTTCATCATGTCAGCCTAGAGACGTCCACTGCTGGACATGGGCCTCCCCCAAGGTTCTCCACACAGACCGATTTTGAGCCGCCCGCATCCAACCGCTTCCCAAGATCTTAACCAGATCATCGGTCCACCTTGCGGGAGGCCTATCCCGGCTGCGTCGTCCGTTACGTGATCACGACTCCAAAACCCGTCTGCCCCAATGGCCATCGGTTCTTCGCGCTATGTGCCCTGCCCATTGCCACTTTAGCCTGGCTATTCGGAGAGCTATGTCGGTGACTTTGCGGATCTCCTCATTTCTGATTCGATCTCGCAGGGAAACTCCAAGTATAGCTCTCTCCATCGCCCTCTGAGTGACCCTGAGCTTTCGGATAAGTTATCACTTATCAGGAGATATTTGTAGATATCCTAATTCCGGTATTTATATGGCCTATCCGGTTTATTCCGGTGTTTCTCGATGACATTGATAGTGGCTTGTATTCATTGATATTTTCCACTGTTTTGAAATTTTTGAACACAATAATGGGAATCTCTAAAATAAGTATACATTTTAGTGTATAAGTGGCCTGGAGACAGTTTATATGCAGGCCTGATGATGTTGATGATCATCGAAAACCAAAATAGAGTAGGTGAATACTTTATTTACCTAATGGAAGGAAACGCCTGATTCAATCAACTATACTTTATTTACCTATATAAAAATAGGAAATTTTCTATAAACTATAAATAGAAAAAGCAACAGTACCTACACATTGTTTTATTATGAAGCTATTAAATTAATAGACATTTATATGTTTGTAATAAGACAGAGAGGGCCTAAGGACGGTGTTGACATATTATAGCTTCTTTGAATTTTCATTAAGTGTTAGGGAAAATAGAAGATCCGCCTTAACTAATTTTAAATGCTTAATCATTTCGTATATTATAGGCTGTGCCACCAAGTAAATGAACATTGTGGAATGCAATAATACTATTGAGTATTTTTTTACTCGTTAGTGCAGTTTATAATTATAAGTTACGCCTAATTTAGGAAATTTATCTATTAATAACTAATTATTTTGATGTTAAGCAACAACCATATTGCCAAATTGCCACCAAACCTTAACAAAAAGGTTCTGTCTCCTACGGAGAACCCAGACCACTATAATTATAGATTAATAATACCAGTATATTTGCTAAATTAAATACAATACTAAACAGTAGCAGACATGTGTACATATGTACGTGTAGACAATTATACATACTGTGTTTACCCGTCCTTCGTACAAATTGTAGTATTTCGGAGAATATACAATGTTATTTGTATTGTGATACTGGTACAGATCTTTTATCAACAGTGTGTCTCAATGCTAGGGACACCAGGGTTTTGAGAAATTTTGGGAATTAAAGGTTTTGGTTTCTTGGAATCGAAGAGGGGAATTGGGGCAGTAGTTACATAACCTGATTCCTCCATCGCCTTTTTACCATCGGACGACCAGACAAACTAATCATCGTCACCGTTATATGGTTAAGATCCCATCCATACGCACGAAACGCTTTGCTTCCTCATTCATTATGCGTACTGCAAAGGTATGGAACTCCTTGCCTGAGTCTGTGTTTCCTGATGAGTACAATCTGGGTGTTTTCAAGTTGCGGGTGAATAGGTACCTTCTAGGCAAGCGTGCTCCATCTTCGACCGTATCATCGCTTAACATCAGGCGAGATCGCGGTCAAACGTTAGCCTATCAAAAGTAAAAAAAAAGGTTTTGCGCCTAGTAGTTTCGTCACGTTAGGAACAGAAAGTTTTATATATATTGATGATACAATTTTATGTAACTTTGCCTGGCGCAAAATATTATGTTGACGTACAGAAACCACAAGAGATAACGACTTAAAAAGATAAGAAAACACTTGAATCATTAAATGGTAAAAAATATGTTATATGTCTTTCGCCAGTTTTCTCAAGAGCCCGAAGGCCTCCGTTATGGCCTAATAATTTTTATCCAGAGAAAAGAATGAGGACCGTCAACCTTACGTGCCCTCCGAAGCCCGGTAGCACTCATAGCGTGGTTAAGCAACCCATGCAACCCTTGGATGTGTGACCGCGTCTGGCATTTACATTAGAGGTTGTAAGTCGCTGCCTAACAGGCTTAAAATGTAATTAGCGATTGATTCATTCCTTTATTAGATGTTTAACTGAAATACCTGATTTTTTCTTCAAAAATCGATCAGCAACATTACTAAATACGGCTTTTTAAAAACCTTTTTGAATTTGACACGAAAACGCTGTAAACCATCATGGCGGTTGAGTAATATCACAAAATGCAAAACAAAACAAACCGTGAATGAAGTCTAGTCTGATGTAACCACTTTTATTTTGTTATATTCGATTTGACAGGTAGAAAGTTTGATATTTTAGCTGTATTTACTACTAAAACGTCAACAACATGAATGGCGGACGTACTGTCTGACGTAATGCTCTCTGATTGGTGTTCACTGTCACAAAAATAAATACATTATTTTTAGTTTTAGAATATTAATCTTACCTTTTTATAATAAATAATAAACTTTATTCACATCTTAATATCATAATGAATCTATAAATACTACAATGAAACCGATTTATTCTTAGTGGACACAAGGTTATTCAAGACAAGCCTCCCATTGCCTGAGTACATTATGGTAAACCTAGCTATGTAAACGTTCTATTTCAGTACTTATCAGTTGTTTGATCGGATACAAGGGCCGGCTATATATAGCGCGAGTGAATGACTCAATAAGGACGAATATTATCTCTTACTTTATTTGTTTTGTTCACATTTTGTGTATCGGTTTGTGTGATCAACGCTTCTGAAATTTAGGTAAATTATTACGCGTTTTCGTGCAATTTTATCTTAAGGCGCCGAGTACAGCTATTGAGTTGAGCTGTTGCTGTCACTGTCGGATTGTATACATAAGAAAGAGAAGCGCGACGACGACGGGACGTTCAGAACTTTTTAAAAAACATGAAATAAATTAATTACAGAAAATGTATTGATTGGATTAAAAAAATAAAACAGTACCTACTTCTTTAGTATGTTGCTTGTTGAATAATTTGTCAAAAAATCAGAATGATTGTACATACATACATACATAGACTCACGCCTGTTTCCCCGAAGGGGTAGGCAGAGGCATATTAAACGCCCACTTTTCGCCAGTGTTTTGATCCCACGTAATAGGTGGCGAGCCTATTGCCGCTTATTGGGACATTTTGTTTGCCAGAGCCTCGTCCGTTGATCGGCAGGTGCACCACTTGCAGGTGAGGTTGGCTTGGGACCCTAAGTTCTTGGTGGGAACCCTATGCACCCAGAATGATTGTATGTATTTTAATATGGTTTTTATTCGTTAAAATATTTTTTTAGAAGTATCTTTTTGATTTTTTTCTATCGATTAAAGTTAGTTGTATTATATTTTCAACACACTATTTAACTAGATTATATCCTGAAGAATATCATATATTTTTCTGATTGTGTTAACTGCATTGAATCATATACTTTAAAGCATTATAAAACTCGCGTTTAGCTCTTGTAGTCCCCTTAATGTAGTGCGTAGCAGTTCCTATAATCAATTCATAGCAGAGATTATCTATTCTCGTTTTGCTGAGATTAACAAACGTCAAAATATCACACATATTTCATCATCATCAGCCTGCCGTAGTCACAGAATAGATAGTACTAACGTAGCTCTGTGCGCGAGCGGTGACAACCGACTAACGACGCGGCTTGGAAGCCGCGCGAAAGTGTAGGCACTTATCCCTGTAGGTACGGCCGAGTGAAGGAGGCCTGCCGTAGTCCACTGCTTGATATAGGCCTCTGCAATGGCACGCCGCTGAGCCGGATCTTTCGCTTTTCGTGTCATTTTGCGTATATCTTCACTCCACTAAGCCGGAGGCCGTCCTACACACACATTTACCTATGTTCTTTCTTTTAATACAAGTGTGTGGTCAATTTTGTGTCGGAGTGTATAAGTTGCAAAAGCTAGTAGGTCATGTCAGCCTAGAGACGTCCACTGCTGGACATAGGCCTCCCCTCAGGGTCTCCACGCAGACCGATTTTAAGCCGCCCGCATCCAACCGCTTCCCGCGATGTTAACCAGATCGTCGGTCCACCTTTCGGGAGGCCTACCCCTGCTGCGTCGTCCGGTACCTACTTGGTCGCCACTCCAGAACCCGCCTGCCCCAACGGACATCCGTTCTTCGCGCTATGTGCCCTGCGGCCCTGCCCATTGCCACTTCAGCCTGCCTATTCGGAGAGCTATGTCGGTGACTTTGGTTCTCCTGCGGATCTCCTCATTTCTGATTCGATCTCGCAGGGAAACTCCGAGCATAGCTCTCTCCATCGCCCTCTGAGTGACCCTGAGTTTTCGGATGAGGCCCATAGTTAGCGACCACGTCTCAGCGCCGTAGATCATCACTAGCAACACACACTGGTCAAAGACTTTCGTTTTGAGACACTGCGGGATATCGGACGTGAAGATATGCCGTAACTTCCCGAACGCCGCCCAACCGAGTTGGATTCAGCTAGTAGTAGTAGTCCCAAAAGCTAGTAGGTACTATAATACTATAGTAATAGAAATGCGTGTGGAATTAAATAAAGAAAGGTCACTCATGCTACATTTGCAGAACTAAATGACATTACTTTCCGTGACAAATGAGCCATTTAAACCATTACAAGCAGTCAACGTACTTTTAATTATTTTGTAAGAAATAATAATTATAATAATGTAAACAGTTATCGCGGGTTCATACAGTAAATAAACTCATATTGTGTTATATTAGCGGGAAAGTCCATAGTCTATGCGGTTATATTCATTTGGTCTTATTGTACTTGTGTTGTATTGTTTACCTACATATTGATTACTAGAGGACGCCAGCAGCTACGCCTGCATTTTTTTTAATTTACCCGTTTTGGCCGATCCCGTAGGCATTTCGGAAAATCCCTTCTTAGTGCACCCTTACGGTCCCCAAGGAACATACATGCCAAATTTCAGCTTCCTGCGCCCAATAGTTTCGGCTGTAGCGTGTCTGTCAGTCAGTCAGTAACGCAAGGATTTTATATATTAAGATTTGCAAAAATATTTACATTTATTGTAATATATTGTATTTTAAAGATAAGCATGAGTATTGAGTAGTGATTGTTTATTAAGCTTATACGGGCACATGTGAGGATCAAAGTTTTGCTCCCAAAATATTATTAAATCACACAATTAAGTTTACAGGGTGTTTACAAGACCTATCACCAAACCGAAGTCTACTCGTTTTGGACATCATGGCAAGTCATACTAGGTAAGCAAAAATAATGCCTGGGAATAGTACGTCTTTTAAGTTGACACAATTTTTAAGCCGCTATTAAAAGTAAGCGTGTACAATGCTCGAAATACCTACTTATACATGGGTGCATGGTATTATATATCGATGGGTGCATAGGACATCTATAGAACATAGCTGTATAAGGCCACAAACAATGCCATAGCTGTAGCAGAATACTAGTCGTCTGTCATCTGAAATCGCCATTGATACGACAAGAAGAAGATTTCAGTAAATTCATCAATTTTAATTAGAAAAAAATCTATAGTGACTTGCAGATCTCCTGAACCAGTAACTTGTCAGGTATGGTGCCGAGGTAAAAAATGTTCATAATGATTGGTTCAATATGGGGTTTCCGTTTTCGTTAAGGGTCTTTTTACATTCTGTATATCCAGCTTGGGTGTGCTTGGGTTTTTCGTGTGCGTGTGTGGCCAATTCTGGGTTCAGAGTTTTCAACCGTCCAGGGACTAAAGATTATTGTCCTGACACAACCGGGTCTGACAGCTTCACGTGCCTTTCGAAGTACGGTAGCGCTCTGATGTATGTGTCACACACTGTCACCCGTCCTAGTGGTGACTTGTGCAAGGGTTGCTTAACTTTGGCGACCTGTTAAGTTAAGACCCAAGTTCACCGACAATGATATAAGCGGCGATCAGAAAACCAACTGTTAACTTGCTTATTTAATTCTGCGCGCGCATTGTCACATGTGATGGGATCCATTAGTTTTTTTTTATTGCTGCTAGTGGCAGACGAACGAATGGCCCATCTTATGGTAAACGGTAACCGCTGCTCATGGGCTTCACTAATGTCAGGGTATACACAGCAAAGCCGCTGCCTACCGTGAAAGTAATGCTCTCTTTAAACCTCGTTTGAAGAAGGACAAGTCATAGCGCTCGGGAAACACCGCAGCAGTTAGTTCATTCCAGAGCCTACACGTACGTAGTAGAAAAGATCGCTGGAAGCGCACCGTACTAGATGAGAACGCTTCCAGGTAGTACGGGCACAGATTACTAAATAGCTATTAGGTACGGGTGAACTCTACTGCGTCGGCGAGTGGTACGTTGGTAGAAGGGTGACCCTGGTACCAAATTAAACAATTCTTCGGAGTACATAGTACTGCGCACGCATTGTCAGATTAATTTTATTTAACGGAAAGATAACTCAGAGAAAGTGGCGGTGAACACCGACCTAAGTCATTTTACTCAGCTCACATGCAACGCACGGCCATCGAACCCGCTTCACTTATTTACCAACATTTGATACATCACTTCCCACGGCTGTACAATATGGCTCGTTTAATTAAGAGTACTTGTATCCCTGCTGAGGACATAGGGTAGTAGATCCGGCGATATGCTGGCGTGACTAATGGACTGACATTACTGCTTATTAGTTAATCGACTGCACAGTGGCGCCGCTTGACACTGCTCCGAGTGTTGTGGGTTCGATTCCCACACGAGACAACACTTTGTGTAATCCATAAATCGTTTTTTCCAGTCTAGGTGTTCATTGTGTCCGTTAGTTGTATGTTTGTAAAGTCCCCCGCGACACAGGATTAAGTCCTAATGCGGGAGTTGTCTTTTCAATAATTCAATCAATCATAATTTTAATTTAGATGACTCATGTCATTATTATATTGTAATCTATTTAGGAAAATTAAAGCACAGTCGGAATGACAAAGTACAGCTTGGTGGTTTTAAAAAGGCATAAACCTACTTTAAGATCCCATTGCACGATTTCTACGTTCATAGGTTTTTAAATCAAATGAATTCCTTAGTTTTCTAAAGTAAACTAAGATGAATTAGGAAAAAGTCTTATCATAACCTTCCCGCATTTTGGATAAAATGATGTTAAAGCGAGGTTGCAGTACAGTGCGTAGCTCGACCTCACCCCCCGCAAAAACAAAAACACGGCGGTGGCGTCAGCGAGTGAGCGGGGGGGGGGGGGGTTGCGCGGGTTTTTCGTGTGTGCGTGTGCCACAGCGCAGCGTAAAAAAACCGTAGATGAGTTATGCGAACTTCAAAAGTGGCACATTAAAAACAGGCTAAATGTCTCATTTAGCTTTAGTCGCTGCGGTCGGAAGCGCTCGCTCTTTTACTCGCGTGTGTGTACGTTACATTTGAAAATGCCGTCGTGTGTAATGAGATTTTGCACAAACTATAGTAGGAAAATGACTAAAAGTTATGGAATCACTTCTCATTCATGAGTTTTCAATATTACAACGTTTTATTTACAATTTATAATAAATTCAGTATCACAAATAATAGAGTGAATAAAAAAATTGGCATTTAGCGAGTGTAAAAGAGAAGCAGTATTGTGCGTGTACAAAGACTAAAAAGAAAGTATCCAGATGGGACATTCGTAATAATAAAATACTGATGTGTGTTTTTGTCAAGTAATAAAAGTGATTTGAGGCTGAATCAACACAATATATTATTATTATATGTAGAAATACAAAATCATACGTAAGTTAAAACATTGACGGATGATCAAAGTCCATTCACTTGTTCTTGTTTTTCTCTTTTTAGTATTAAACAACTAAGTAGATTGTACTGCACAGTTTTCGCTGCCGACCCACCGTACCCCTAGCAGTACCCCTGAGGGTATTGTGGGTCTTTTAAAGCTTAACCGTACTCCCAGATAATATTGTTGTGTAATTAGTTTATTAATTTCAGTTCGTTAATTTCAAGTTTTACTATTTTGTGGGATCATTCCCAGTATAGTAGTAGTATTGAACAATTCTATGATAGAACTGTCCCAATTCTATTAGCACAACTTGATGAGGAGAACAGAACTAATGGGATAAGTAATAGGAAATGTCCCAGTCTAGTTCTAGGTATGTTTTTACAAGGGTATTCAATAGAACTACTGGGAATGATCCGTAGTGTCACGACATCGCGCTCATATATCCGAATGAATATGTTTTGTAGACGATCATTTGTTTAATGTGTGAAACAAATGAACGCCTACAAAACAAATGAACGTCTACAAAACAAATGACTTACAGAAAGTGATCAGCTATCGTTAGTGATTGCAAAAAGCAGGTGCATGCGATTTTCAACCTTATTGACATTAGTCAGAATTTATAATTTTATTAACGTAATAATGCCAGAAAGCGAGAAAAAACAAAAAAAAAGTTTGTCTTGAATTATCAATAAGGTCGAAAATCCCTTGCACCTGATTTTTGCAATCACTATCGATAGCTGATCACTTTCTGGTAGTCATTTGTTTTATAGACGTTCATTTGTTTTGTAGACGTTCATTTCTTTTGTAGACGTTCAATTGTTTTGTAGACGTTCATTCGTTTAACACATTTTTATACATACATATTTATTCGGATATGTGAGCGCGATGTTGTGACACTACCCTTGTAAAACATACATAGAACTAGTGGTAAATTTCCTATAACTGTTTCCCATTAGTTCTATTCTTCTCATCAAGTTGTGCTACTAGAACTAGTGGGAAAAAAAGTATCACTAGTTCTATCATAGAACTGTTCAATAGAACTAGTGGGAATGATCCGACAGCGCAAGGATGATGATGATGACGGGTCTTCAACAGTACCACAGATTATACCTATAATATACAAAGCATTATAACCATTAGCAGTAATACCTAAACGTTTTATTCTCTAATTTATCTCCTTGTTGCACTATATCATCGTACTAGCGCTTGTCTTTGCTTGTCTAAAAATACAAAAACGTAGGTAGTAAGTCATTATCATACGAGAGATAACACTGTTCAGTTTAATGTCCACGTAGCACATTGGTATAATACTACGAGCATTTCAGCCAGGAGTACGGTTAAGCTCTAAAAGACCCACCATACCCCCAGGGGTATTGCCAGGGCTACGGTGGGTCCGCAGCGCACAGTTTTTATATTAACGTACTGTTTTAGGTTCCCATTGAATGAAATGAGAAGAATAAAATGTACTTTTTTAATAAATGTTATAAATAAATCACATCGACTTTTTATTTCCCTACCTTAAATGAATTAATCAAATTTACTTTGAGGCGAATTGAATTTACTCAAGACAGACAAAGTGATCATGTCGCATCTGAGTCAAATTATTGTTTGTGAAACGGTCAGCATGATGTCACAATGCGCGTCGGTCCAGAGAGTATATGTTTGTCTCTATTTCGCGCTTGCGATTAGATGTGCTATCTGACTTACACTTCTTATCTAATTCTTAGTGTGTCGTTTTGACATATTTATATTAGTGTGCGTACGCTTTTCGCGATGCGTGCCACTCGTAAGCTCCGTCATGTTACCTTGTCAGTAACCTGTCTACGGTTTCTTACTAGTATGTCTATGGTTTGAACGATTGAGTTTGGAATACGAATTACTTTGTACTTTTGCGAAAACGTACATGCGGGGGTGGAGGGGGATTTTGCGGAGCAACGACGTACGTCCGCCCTCAATCACGCCTAGACAGGCACTGATGAACGGCCGGCGAGCGATATAATGCCAACATTTTGACTATTTTTTTTCTTGGAGAAAAATGATAACGAAATTACGAAATCTGTTTTTACCATTTATTTTAAAATAAAGAGCTGTTTCTATTGATAATACTTTCATATAAATTCATTATGGAATCTCTAAGCAGTACACGTTTAAAATTGTGATTTAGTGCCATGTTTGACATTTTTTTTTATCGAGCCAATCATTCCAAATCGTGTTTCTATCTTTACGATTTACTAGAAGATATGTTCAACTTTTATACTTTAATTTTTATTCATTAAAAATATCATAGTTCATGGGACTTTCAGACGTTCAAAAATCTTAAAAAGTACTGCAACCTCGCCTTAATATGAAACTATTAAAGACAGGTAGGTACATAATTCCTGTTTCCCCGAAGGGGTAGGCAGAAGTATAACATTAGTAACATTACACCCACATTTCGCCATGAATTTTTAGGTCCCACGTAATAGGAGGTGAGCCTATTGCCGTTACTGGGCACATCACTAGACTCCGTGCTGCTACTGAGAATTCGGAAAAACCCAGTAACACATTTGCCCGAGCCTGGAATCGAACCCGGGACCTCCGATCAGCAGTCGCATACGCTATCCACTGGACCACGGAGGCAGTCTACATAATACAGGGGTTATGCAAATACGTAGATATGACGTCGCGTTTAAATAAAAATCAACGCCACATGTGGAGTATAGTCATAGTACAAAAAGAATAGTAGGATAGCTTCATACAAATCGGCCGCCGCCGGTTTGAATGTACGCGTGAGTCGCCGGCGCCGTGTACGCACGGACTTTTCACGCACACTCTCAGAGACGAGCGCGGCCCGGCGCGGCCTCAGTACGGGATGCGCCGCGCGTAGGTAGGACGCAAGAGTCGGCATTTAACTCGCCGATCGGCCTTAGCTAACCTACTATTCTTTTTTTACTATGGTCATATTAGATGTACCTAGCGTTTAAATAACAATCAACGCCACATGTGGAGTATAGTCTCGTAAAATAGCTATGATACGTAGTCTCATATACATATCCGCGTTACAACTACAATAACCATAGCGAAATATAACTTTTTATCTTAGTCGTATATTTTATTAATTATATGTAATTACTCGTGCGCGCACTCCAATCTATTATAAACTTGATACCGCCATTTTTATTATAAATGCTATCGTTTTACGGTTACTATTTTAACCCAGTTGTTACTTGTTTTAGAATGATAAAATTTTTAACACGTGTCTCCGAAGAGCTGTGCAAATGTATTATGATCAAATTTCGACAGCTATTTTGCGTTACATCTAGGTAACAACTGGGTTAATATGATAATAAACCTTATTACGAAACAAGGAGTAGTAGAACACCTAACTCAGTCCCTTTTTTTGTTGACACGGGGGTAACACTTGACTCGGCATTTGACCAGGGCGCGAGTGTGCTGAAGACATCGGTTATTTATTTGTTTTTTTTTATAGCTTGCCTCATGCGCAATATGATCATGCGCATAGTTTAAGTAAATCTGGTTATACTAGAAACCGAAGTTCGGGCTCCAGATGAATAGTCTTTTGCAACTACAGTAGGCGCCTGGTAATCCGGCGCTCGCCAATCCGCTCAGTTAGTCCGGCACTCAGCGACTCAGACAACCCGCTTGATAATCCAACATTTTATACAGCCGAATGGTGGACTACAGAGCCGTCTAGTCTCTTATTATGTAAGATTTATTTTACATTTTATGTATAAAGCTTTTACTTCCCATACAAATTCAATAAACCGGCATTTGCGATATTCCGGCATCGGCCAAAAATATGCCTGCCGAATTACCAAGCGCCTACTGTAGTTATCAC
This sequence comes from Euclidia mi, assembly GCA_944739405.2. Lineage (NCBI taxonomy): Eukaryota > Metazoa > Arthropoda > Insecta > Lepidoptera > Erebidae > Euclidia > Euclidia mi. The sequence continues at coordinate 3,192,422 of OX123204.2, forward strand.
GTGCCAGAGAATCCTTATGAGACTTCATTGCCTAACACCAAAGTTCATTGCCTTGACCCAAATCTACTACTCCTCTATAAACAAAGTTTCTACATGAGCAGCCCCAAATGTGTCACCATATTATGTTGATGCTATAATACATCAAAGTGTAAACAGATCAATAATCAGAATAACTACATACATGAAACTTTATTGATGCCGCGATGACCGAGGTTGGCGTACTGACCTGATTCTGTGCTGCGAGCACGCGACCGTTGAAATAGATACGGTACACGCGTTTTTTTATTCAAACACATCCTGTATATATTTTTGTGAATCGTTAAATGAAGTCTCAGGTAGGCACGTTTTCTTTCTTTTCTAGTAAACATGAATGTGTTGCTAGAACTTTTTGTTTTTATAGTTGATCGCTCAGTATTCCTATTGTTGATAGCAAAATGATTCATCAAACACATTTTTGATGATCAAAATTGCCAGAATGGTCATTCTGCCGAGTCCTTATCATCCAAGATGCGTGTGAACTTTTAACACATTGACTGCTGGAAACGTATATGGTGTGTCCCAAGTGTCGGATCCTGCGATGCGGCTAGCCCACAATAGTCGTGTTTAGGGAAAAAATATACAAGCGTGCTGCCGAAACACGCGACGCGTGAATCATACCCATACCACACATGTGCTGACGACCACTCATGTGTGTTTTTTTTGTATAGCAACTCGTACGTCGCGTGTCGCGTCAGCACAGACACACGCTCTACCTGCACGCGCGTTGCGTGTCGTTAAGCACGGGAGGTTGGGCACGCTCTGCGGGTGCGGACACACGCAGGATATGCGTACTGGCCGCATAGCAAAAGGCCGTCTACGAATCTTAGGCCAGCAGTCAATGTGTTAATCTTAGAGCCCCTGGTCTGCTTGCCGAATTATTTGCTCCCTTCAGTAGGTATCCCTTGTTGTCAGATGATTGAGTCAACATCAACACACATCTGTAAATATGTGGATAGAAAATAAATTTTATTTTAATATCGTATATACATTGAGCATTAAATTATGCTGTAGGTATCTGCGGCTATCAAAGTATGACGATAATAGTATTAATGGTTTCACATCTCATGGTTACCTGACGAGACAAGTCCAAAGCTTTCCTGTTCTGTCCTTGGGCTCCATTAGAGAACATAATATAAGATTGCTGGTAGTACTATAGAATTGATATGTTTACTGCTTTTGATTAATAGAGGCGCTACGAGTAAATTATATGCGGTTTATAAACACTCTTAACAGCACGAACACAGAAGACTACTAAACCGCGTGTTTTCAATTCCATCCTCACCCGGGAAAACATTATGTGTTAGCGCTTTCCCAGTTGCAACCAGGTTCCGCTTACTAGTCAGACCGGATTTGACTGAATTTTAGCTTTCCAAAGAGCGACTGCACACTTTGAAGACAGAACACTTTGTGTGATTCACTTATTTTTGACAAGAGGCTGAATGTTCTTTTTGTCCGTTGGTTTTATGTTTCAAAAGTCCCCCGCGAACCAGATTCGTTTCTAGTGCGGGCGATATCTTAAAAAAAAATTATGTCTTTGATATGACTGAAAGACCTACAGTAGGGATTGGCAAATTTACTCTGGATTCTTGACTGTCCTCGTCATCAGTTTTTTACTTATCTCATTTATCAACACATCTCCACTCTTTGGGGCTTGAAGGGTGCCTCGTTAAACCTTCCGTTCTATTTCCGTCCATCCTATCAGATAAAGTGACTGCCTTATCAATGAGCGCAGCTATTTTTGTTTCGAGTGCACAGCTCGCGCTAATAATAGCCACGGAAATGAATCATTATTACAATACAAATGCGTATGTGTACTCAGGATTAGAAGTATGTGTGTATGTACGCATTGAATTGCTTATTGTTATTTGTCACGAGCAAACGGTCGGTCTTAGTAGTCGTAAGATAATTGCTGGTCATTCCAGACTGTCCCTTAAGACTCTGACATATTGTTATTCCTTGAGTTGCTGAGTTTTGATGTCAGTCACTTTATGGATAGGTTAATATTCTGTCAGATCTGGTCAGTTTCGGTAGCAGATCCTGGACACCACAGCGACAATATTTGATGTAACCGGGATACCAATGCGCAATATACTGATGATTATTTTGTAGGACTTCTACAGAAACTTCAATGTTGGGGGAACTATGTGCGCATAACGAAAAATGTCATCACGACTGTAGGTACACCTTAATAGAATGTTATAATAATCAATATATATAATTCTTCCGCTACTGACTGACTGACAGACAAGCCACAGACAAATTTATTGGGCGCAAGAAGCTGAAATTATGTATGTAGGTTTGTTCCTTGGGGATCGTAGAGGTGCACTAAGAAAGGATTTCCTAAAAGCCCCTCGGGTTTAGAATGAAACTGTTAAATTCAGGTAAAGTGTATTCATCATCAGCGTTTAACAGTCCAATGCTGGTCTAGGCCTCTCCTTTGAAAGGAGGAATTGACCTACTATACCACGCTGGCCAAACGGGTTGGTATAGAGTTTGTATCAAGTTTTCCTTCTCTTACAGTGCTGTTCTATGCATAATATGCTCCCTCTGTCGGCTCTTACGACACCCATGGGATGATATGGGGTGGTGAAAATCCGTATTCTTAGTCCGTCACCACACGGACAACGTGTACCAATTACATAATAATAAAATACAAATCTGTGTTACTTAGTATATCACAGTTACGTTGAACTTATCGTTTATCTGTATGCGTCCGCTCGTCGGTAGCGCGTTGTGGTCGGATAATGTGGCCGATTACCAGCTCGCATGACATCGCTACCGACTGACCACCAACTATACGTCACTAATAGTCATCGTAAGGAATCACGAACAGAAAGCGAATGTATTGAGCATGTACTTCGCGAAACTCACCATTAAAACCAATCAATAATTCATCATGTCGCCTCTTTCTTTGTATTTCTTTTCGGCACCTCACAGCGGGGAGGTCCAATTTATGGGAATCGCAAATAATCTCAATGCTCGGAAAATCGCGCGATCAAAAGTGTTAAAGCTTATTTGACCCAATAAGGCTGATTGTAGTTGTCTCAAGCGCCCGCTAAAATCATAATTCTTCTGGTCAAGACAAAATCATAATTCATAATACACGAACCAGTTCTGGTTGATGCCATGCTTTAAGGACGCGTTTACGCTTGTATCAAAAAACCACATATTTCCGGTACATTTTACGACAATTTTAGATAATAACTAATAAAACTAATGATTACGATAAATTGATTACTATTTTATCTATAAATCAATTTGAAAATAAATAAAAAATATTTAATTAATATTAATGTAAAATCCATTCGAAACGGCCTCTTAAATCAAAAATAGGCATATACTGCTATTTTTGGGTACAATTTTCTCTCTATTTTAACATTTATTTAGATTTTCAAAGATAGAATAGGGTAGTAAATATAGTCAACTCAAAAACAATTTGATTTTTTTTTTTCAAAATATTGTAAATTGACTCAAAAAAAGCAAAAAATCATCTTACATTTTTCTTCTATTTTGCTCGCATACGTGTGTCTTAATGTGTGGCAATAAGGTTCGTTTTATTTAGCCACTTTCTTGATTTATATATCCAAATTCTGCAATGAGATCTCAGTCTGCGCTTGAGCGCCGTCGGGAGTGGACTCTATGTCGCTTGTTGCTGCAGCCCGAAGACGAAAAAAGCAATATACGAATACAAAATATTCGCTAAAATCAATTTGATACTTCTCGTATTCTGTGCGAATTACGTACAAGTAAATTTCTTTTGTATAAATGGACATTATTACTTTATTTTCTCCGTTATGTTGAGTCAGGATATATTTCGGTATTTAGATATTATTTTGTTTCTTGCGTTGAAATCTGGTAAGATTATCTGGACTGATGGTATACCATCCCGTTCAAGTGTTGCGACTGGAACTCAAAAAAGAGTAGACCTAGTTATGCCAGGTTGGGGCTCATTTCATTTGTTTTGGTGAGACCCTACCACTGGTAGTAGTGAAGTAACCTTCCAAGGTTATTCGATGAGTCTTGCTGGTACTCATACGTGAGTAAAGCTACGCATGCCGAGTTTGGGCTCATTTTGTTTGTACATAAGAGACCCTACCACTGGAACTTATGAAGTAACCGTCCAGGGTTATTCGATGACTCTTACTGGTACTCATGTGTGAGTAGAGCTAGGCATGCCGAGTTTGGGCTCATTTTGTTTGTACATAAGAGACTCTACCACTGGAACTTATGAAGTAACCTTCCAGGGTTATTCAATGACTCTTGCTGGTACTCATGTGTGAGTAGAGCTAGGCATGCCGAGTTTGGGCTCATTTTGTTTGTACATAAGAGACCCTACCACTGCAACTTATGAAGTAACCTTCCAGGGTTATTCAATGACTCTTGCTGGTACTCATGTGTGAGTAGAGCTAGGCATGCCGAGTTTGGGCTCATTTTGTTTGTACATAAGAGACCCTACCACTGCATTTTATGAAGTAACCTTCCAGGGTTATTCAATGACTCTTACTGGTACTCATATGTCAGTACAGCTAGGCATGCCGAGTTTGGGTTCATTTTGTTTGTACATAAGTGACCCTACCACTGGAATTTATGAAGTAACCTTCCAGGGTTATTCGATGACTATTGCTGGTACTCATATGTGAGTAGAGCAAGGCATGCCGAGTTTGGGCTCATTTTGTTTGTACATAAGAGACCCTACCACTGGAACTTATGAAGTAACCTTCCAGGGTTATTCAATGACTCTTGCTGGTACTCATGTGTGAGTAGAGCTAGGCATGCCGAGTTTGGGCTCATTTTGTTTGTACATAAGAGACCCTACCACTGCATTTTATAAAGTAACCTTCCAGGGTTATTCAATGACTCTTACTGGTACTCATATGTCAGTACAGCTAGGCATGCCGAGTTTGGGTTCATTTTGTTTGTACATAAGTGACCCTACCACTGGAACTTATAAAGTAACCTTCCAGGGTTATTCGATGACTCTTGCTGGTGCTCATATGTGAGTAGAGCTAGGCATGCCTAGTTTGGGCTCATTTTGTTTGTACATAAGAGACCCTACCACTGGAACTTATGAAGTAACCTTCCAGGGTTATTCAATGACACTTGCTGGTACTCATATATGAGTAGAGCTAGGCATGCCGAGTTTGGGCTCATTTTGTTTGTACATGAGAGACCCTACCACTGAAACTTATGAAGTAACCTTCCAGGGTTATTAAATGACTCTTGCTGGTACTCAAATGTGAGTAGAGCTAGGCATGCCGAGTTTGGGCTCATTCTGTTTGTACATACGAGACCCAACCACTGCAACTTATGAAGTAACCTTCCAGGGTTATTAGATGACTCTTGCTGGTACTCATATGTGAGTAGTGCTAGGCATGCCGAGTTTGGGCTCATTTTGTTTGTACATACGAGACGCAACCACTGCAACTTATGAAGTAACCTTCCAGGGTTATTCGATGACTATTGCTGGTTCTTATATGTGAGTAGAGCTAGGCATGCCGAGTTTGGGCTCATTTTGTTTGTACATAAGAGATCCTACCACTGCATTTTATGAAGTAACCTTCCAGGGTTATTCAATGACTCTTACTGGTACTCATATGTCAGTACAGCTAGGCATGCCGAGTTTGGGTTCATTTTGTTTGTACATAAGTGACCCTACCACTGGAATTTATGAAGTAACCTTCCAGGGTTATTCGATGACTATTGCTGGTACCCATATGTGAGTAGAGCAATGCATGCCGAGTTTGGGCTCATTTTGTTTGTACATAAGAGACCCTACCACTGGAACTTATGAAGTAACCTTCCAGGGTTATTCAATGACTCTTGCTGGTACTCATGTGTGAGTAGAGCTAGGCATGCCGAGTTTGGGCTCATTTTGTTTGTACATAAGAGACCCTACCACTGCATTTTATAAAGTAACCTTCCAGGGTTATTCAATGACTCTTACTGGTACTGATATGTCAGTACAGCTAGGCATGCCGAGTTTGGGTTCATTTTGTTTGTACATCGGGTCTCTTATGTACAAATAAAATGAGCCCAAACTCGGCATGCCTAGTTTTACTTCCATATGAGTACCAGCAAGAGTCATCGAATAACCCTGGAAGGTTACTTCATAAGTTCCATTGGTAGGGTCACTTATGTGCAAACAAAATGAGCCCAAACTCAGCATGCCTAGCTCTACTCACATATGAGAACCAGCAAGAGTCATTGAATAACCCTGAAAGGTTACTTCATAAGTTGCAGTGGTTGGGTCTCTTATGTACAAACAAAATGAGCCCAAACTCGGCATGCCTAGCTCTACTCACATATAAGAACCAGCAATAGTCATCGAATAACCCTGGAAGGTTACTTCATAAGTTGCAGTGGTTGGGTCTCTTATGTACAAACAAAATGTGCCCAAACTCGGCATGCCTAGCTCTACTCACATACAAGAACTAGCAATAGTCATCGAATAATCCTGGAAGGTTACTTCATAAGTTGCAGTGGTTGCGTCTCGTATGTACAAACAAAATGAGCCCAAACTCGGCATGCCTAGCTCTACTCACATATGAGTACCAGCAAGAGTCATCTAATAACCCTGGAAGGTTACTTCATTAGTTGCAGTGGTTGGGTCTCGTATGTACAAACAAAATGAGCCCAAACTCGGCATGCCTAGCTCTACTCACATTTGAGTACCAGCAAGAGTCATCTAATAACCCTGGAAGGTTACTTCATAAGTTTCAGTGGTAGGGTATCTCATGTACAAACAAAATGAGCCCAAACTCGGCATGCCTAGCTCTACTCACAAATGAGTACCAGCAAGTGTCATTGAATAACCCTGGAAGGTTACTTCATAAGTTCCAGTGGTAGGGTCTCTTATGTACAAACAAAATGAGCCCAAACTCGGCATGCCTAGCTCTACTCACACATGAGTACCAGCAAGAGTCATTGAATAACCCTGGTAGGTAACTTCATAAGTTCCTGTGGTAGGGTCTCTTATGTACAAACAAAATGAGCCCAAACTCGGCATGCCTAGCTCTACTCACATATGAGTACCAGCAAGTGTCATTGAATAACCCTGGAAGGTTACTTCATAAGTTCCAGTGGTAGGGTCTCTTATGTACAAACAAAATGAGCCCAAACTCGGCATGCCTAGCTCTACTCACATATGAGTACCAGTAAGAGTCATCGAATAACCCTGGAAGGTTACTTCATAAGTTCCAGTGGTAGGGTCTCTTATGTACAAACAAAATGAGCCCAAACTCGGCATGCCTAGCTCTACTCACATATGAGTACCAGCAAGTGTCATTGAATAACCTTGGAAGGTTACTTCATAAGTGCCAGTGGTAGGGTCTCTTATGTACAAACAAAATGAGCCCAAACTCGGCATGCCTAGCTCTACTCACATATGAGTACCAGTAAGAGTCATCGAATAACCCTGGAAGGTTACTTCATAAGTTCCAGTGGTAGGGTCTCTTACGTACAAACAAAGTGAGCCCAAACTCGGCATGCCTAGCTCTACTCACATAAGAGTACCAGTAAGACTCATCGAAAAACCTTGGAAGATTACTTCAGTAGTACCAGTGGTAGGGTCTCACTAAAACAAATAAAATGAGCCCCAACCTGGCATAACTAGGTCTACTCTTTTATGAGTTCCAGTCGCAACACTTGAATGGGATGGTATACCATCAGTCCACATAATCTTACCAGATTTCAACGTAAGAAACAAAATCTAATATATAAAATTCTCGTGTCACAGTTTTCGTTCCCATACTCCTCCGAAACGGCTTCACCGATTTTGATGAAATTTTTTGTGCTTATCCGGTATTTATGATCATAGGCCAACATCTATTTTTCAAAAAAAAAAAAAAATTTGCAAAACAACGTTTGCCGGGTCAGCTAGTAATATCTAAATACCGAAATATATCCTGAATCAACATAATGGAAAAAATAAAGTAATAATGTCCATTTAGGTATATAAAAATAAGAAACTTATTTGTACGTAATTCGCACAGCCAGGCCTATAACACATAGATACATATCACAAAAAATTCTAAGTCTCAAAGTTATTTAGTTCAACTACATTTCCGCAAGTTACCGTACGTAGTACGTACTGTTGCCGCCGTGTCGCTGTAGTGACGCGATTTTGTACCTACTAATTTTGTAAACGCGTCCTTAACCGATTTTAATAAAAATTATGTTAACCGCGAGGAACAGAAATAAGAGCTTTAACCATTGTGGTGTGTTTATTTTATTACAATAGACCTGATGACACCAAACTCGGCAACATATTTCTGCTATGACTTATAGACAGTTCAAAGTTGAACCGCTTGCTCGCATTCTTTACTCAGTCTGTTTTGAAACAATTTAGTCATACGGTTTATTCGCATATTTTGTCCTAAATACGATTCCCAACCACACGCACACGTAACCACAGTCGCGTATACACACACAGCAGTAACATGACACATTAAAAACAACATCAGTCATCGCAAACCTAATGTATTTCACATCTGTAGCTAAATTAATCGGTTTTAACCGGGAGATTTTAGGAGCGTTGTGTATCAGATTATTTCGGTTGGTTGTTTCGACTTCCGTATTTGTCAAGGTTGTTGGGCGGTGGTCTGTTTTCGTACTGAGGGTCAAGATGTCAGGAACGATGTTATCTGGTTCGTTTTCGAATGAATCAATCGTCTCCTTGTAAGTTTTTTTATGACTGGATAAGTGATAATGTAACGTTTTTGCTGTTGGGTGACTGTAGATTTAATGTGTTAGGTTTATGATAGATTCGTCAAGTCTGTCTGTCGTCTGTATGTCACAGCTATTTTATATACATTTTGAGGCCAAGTTTTAGATCTTAGTTTCTTAAAGGCTCAGGATTATTAGTAGGGAACGTTTGGTGCGCGAGACGATTAGCACTTCAGAGTTTTGTCTTCAGTTTGAATGTGTTTGTATAACATAAATTTATTTAATCTGTGTCATTAGAAAAAAGATACTGTAAGTGTAAACCTGTTGCGGTCAACTAGACGCGTTCTACGAATCTGTACGTAGACTTTGGTATTTTGCCTATGACTAGGTAGTAGAGCCTTGCTGATTTCAGCATGAATGGGCCGGCTCAACCGGGGAAGTACTACCCTCTCACAGAAAATCGACGTAAAGTAACAGTACCTAAACTGTTGCGTTTCGCCCGGTGAGTGAGAGTGCCGGAGGCCCTATCCCCTATTCCTCCTCCCTCATCCCACTCCTCATCCTATCCCTTTTCCCAACCCAAAGGGGCGGCAACGCACTTGTGACTCCTGTGGTGTTGCTTGTGTCCATGGGCGGCGGTAATTGCTTACCATCAGGCAAGCCGTCTGCTCGTTAGCCGCATATTTCCATAAAAAAAAATATACATGACAATATTAGGTACGCAATTTAAACATGGCATCAAAATCAATATGTGCAAGTGGCGCTGCTTGGGCGGTTTGATAGGAGTTCTAGCTGTCAAAACTTATAGAGTTTTTTACTGAGGCAATGAGCCCTCAACCCTTCCCCTGCCTTTTCTTCCTTGGATGCACCCACTGTGAGGTGGCATATCAACATCCACCCCAGGTGTACCAAACGCAGCTACACCACTGCCGAAGGTCTGATAATATCTATAACGTATAAATATACGTTGAAGTACAGTAACAATAATGTGTTACGCAATCAAACAATCTTGATAGTTGCGGTGGGTATTTTGTGGTTTGGGCCAAGCCCGGACAGGAACACGTAGTGAAGGTCATTCTCGCCAAATACTACGGAAATATTGTTGTTTAATCTTTATGTAACGCACTCTAGACAACGTAACTTTTAGTTTCCATAGTCTTCCCACACGAACAACATTGATATCCTGCGGTTTAGACCAGTGTCAGCACTTGTAAGAATCCTTGGAATATCGCTCTCAGACAGGCAGTCAATTTGTGTAAAAGCTAATATTCAGTTAAATCCAGTTAGAATCTGGACCCTGGGCTGCAGTTGGGTAACGCTAGGAGGATTATGATGATGTTAATAAAACTTGAACTAACGAAATATTGACTTTGAACTTGAAACCAAATTGCTATTTCTTTTTATTTCAAAGTCACGGCAATTAAACACGTTACAAACATTTTAATTTACTTACATAATTAGTGCTGATTTTAAGCGTGTTGAAGTTTTTTATGGTGCTCTTAAATGTGATTTAGTATTCCGGCTTCTTATTATCAATTAAAATGGCTACTGTAATTAATTTTGTGTGTTGTAACGGGTTTATAAAATGAACAGCTTCAAAATTATAATTTGTATATTTTAATAAGTACTGGCGTATTTACTGTAGCTATTTGAATAATAGCACAGGTTAGAAGTAATGTAATATAATTATATTTTTTCCTTCACATAGTACATGTCATACTGATATTACAAATTTAAAATTGTTCAAATAAATAAGCCACATGCAAATTAAGCATACGAGCAAATTTAGTCACAAATATTACTTTCAAAATAAAAGCAAGTGAAATTACAGTCCTACATATATCATCATCCCTTTATATAAACCGTCCCACTGCTGGCTGGGTACGGACCTGGCGAATGCCATAATTCTGAATGCTGGCCAAGTGCGGGTTGGCAGACTTCACAAGTCTGTCAAGAACATTATAGAGAATTCTCAGACAAGTTTCCTCACTATGTTTTCCTTCATTGTTTCGCTGGCGATAATTAAGAATTTAAATGACTTATACAACAATTATTACCTACTTTGACAACATTGTTACACATTGAAAATACAGTTTTTAAAAGAGCCTGTCAAGTTATTGCGGTTTCAAAATAAAGTAACATTTTTCAAAAAACACAATAGTAATTAATAAAGAAAAACTCTTTATAGGGCAGTGTTAAAGCCAATATATATAGTTATTTTATATTATTTCGTATGTATTTGGGTTAGAAGCTTTACTTTATGATTGTCCGCATCGCCACGTTCGGTTCCCGCTTGGTCCCGCACCCGCATGGAATCACTCTCGAAACAATCAGTCACTCGCCAACCGCACAACTTGACACACGTACTAATCACTATGAAAAAATGCCTTACACGGCTCTTAATACAATACACGACGGATACAATGTGCAAATTATAATAATAAGCGTAATCTTCTTCAGTTATATAGACCTTATGTGAGTGGTGCAACGGTGAAATTAGCTTGTGTTTTGTGTCGCAACAATTGATTAAGATTGATTGCTAATTTGTTGTATAGTGCTTTCTCTTTTCCGCTTGGAACAAGTGTTGTGTTTTTGGTGATTAAAGATGGCGAATCGTGTGATGGGATATGTGATATGCGGATATAACTCCGTGGATAATTTAATGGTAAGTTCTTGTTGTAATGGTGGTTCGGCACGCGATCATGTGAAGATGATCGCCTGTTATTATGATTTCCGATTATAGATTTAAATCGCTTTCCTGTTATTAATTACTTTGAAAGATTTCTTTGATAACTTCGATCAGCTTCATAAGTGTTCAGTTCTGTTTAAGCAAGTGGCACAAATTAGTGTGCTAATAGGATTTAATCACGATATCGTGTCTTTATCAATGATAATACGTTTATGTTTATCACATTTGAATTTAATCTGCAATGTATATGTACAAAACAAAAAAAGTTATATACTACAAAAGAAAAAACAATGAAACTATTTTGTCAGTTTCTCTCTTATCCCAAGGTAATTATTTTATTTTTATTCAAAACATGTTTTGTGAAGCATACAGACAATCTCACAAACATTTAGGTATTAAACTGCCTATCTTAGGAATTAAACTGGTGTCTTGCCTGTCAACAATTCTTCAGTTGCCGGGTCGTTCAGGATTTCCATATTGACAATTCGCTTAGTCCTGTTAAGTCTTTGAACACGACATCCATCCAAAAATACTCCATTTGATTGTACTTGTTTTGTGATATTTGTTTATCGAATTATTATCAATTAGATAAGTACCTATTACTCTAGAAATATGACAGCTCATTAAACTTTACGTACCCAGCGTAAATTGGTCTATTTTTTAAGGCAGGCATTTCAAGTGACAGGTCGAGTTATGTTGGATTTGTACCGATGTTATTCAGAAGAAACTCAGTTTTCTGCTCAGAAGCTATTTTTAAACAGATAAATAAATAGTCTTGTTTATAACTTATCACTAAATTGGCATGTAGTGTAATATAACATACACGATTTGTCAGCAAAATAATTTGTCACCACATTAATTAGATATATAAAATCACTTAAAAAGTTGAAATATCCTCTTTTTGCCCTCGACGTTTTGGCTTTTAACAATAGCCGTGGTCAGGGGAAGATTATTGGAAACCATTTTATCATTTTATACAACCGTCTAGGCAGGCTACCGGAGTTCTAAGTACTCTACTTACTTGATTGCTTACACCATTTCTGTCCATCCAAAGGTTGCCTGGAAGAGATCACTTTTAGCGATAAGGCCGCCATTTGTACATGCTGTAGTATAAGCCAATTCACAAAATGTGTACTTTTCAATGTTATTTGGTGTACAATAAAGAGTAAGTATATCTACTATCTATCTATCTAGTTCTTTCTGAAAATTAACAATCAATATTTTAAATCATTTGCTTAGGTATAACATAATTATAAAAATCTAAAATACTTGAAAATATTTGATGTATTTGAAAATACTTGAAAATATTTGATGTATTTGACGTTTAACAGTTAATGTTGATTGATCTTAACTACTGAGCAATTTAAAACCAATACGATTTCAATTACGCAGTGGAAGCCATGTTTTTCTAGCAATACCACAGATACATCTTCAATTTGTTGGGAATGCCGCCTGAATGATAATTCCCTTAGATCTTGTGCGCGGTCTCAACAGCCTTAAATAGGTGGAATTTTAATTGGTTTAGGAAATACTTATTATAATTAGACAAGAAACGATACTTATTTACTAAGTGTAGGTACCTTGGGCGGGGGGACTGCCTCGTTGGTCTCGCGGCATAAATGTGCGCGTGGGATCGGGAGGTCCCGGGTTCGATTCCTGGGTCGGGCAGTGTTATTGGGTTTTTCTGTCACGAAATTCTCAGTAGCAGCACGGAGTCTGGAAATGTGCCCGGTACGGCAATAGGCTCGCCCCTTATTACGTGGGACTAAAGTATATCTGGCAAAAAGTGGGTGTAGAAATACACCTCTGCCTACCTCTTCGGGGTTATAGGCATGAGACTATGTATGTATGTATGTAGGTACCTCCAGTGCAAAGCAAACGGTGTTGGCTGTTAGTTTATGAACTTGTAACTTGTTGCTGTAACTATCGCTTATTCTATACATTGAGTGAACAAGATAAATGCCCATGTCACTCTGTAAGTTGCGGACTTAAACTGTTTGTAATGCATTTGTTATTGTCTATAGGCTAGTTCATTATGCGAGGCCGTTTTGTTATTCTTCACAAGGATCGTAGTAACTAAATTCCAGAGTGCCTAGATACAGAATATGATCAGTGTCATCAGTGTGACAAAATTCTGTATCATGAGGTACATATTTTCAAACATTCAAGACAAAGACGTTTAACACCTAGACCTTCTCGTATGGGGATGGAACCCACAGAACTCCCAGCGTTTTGTACTTTAGTCACTGCGCCATCCGTTACTTAATAAATCAATCAACGTCGCCACTGAAGTGTACAGATTCGTTAAGCAATGTCCGTGTACTGTAATAATAAAATTATTTGTAATTAACGATGGAGTCGATGATGAAACCTGCTATTATAACTTACTGTATTGTGTAAACATTTGTTTATCAACACTTTAAACAACGTAAATATGTCAGCGTCTATAAGACATTGATGATTTAAATATTTTCACCAACATTAAATCGACTAAGTATTGCTAGAGTTCTCAGATGTCCCTTCAGATTTGGTTGCTTTGATATTGGTACAGATAAATAAAATTGGAGTGTTTGTTTGTAATATAAAAATAACCGCTTTTTACTAATTCCATATGGATGTATACAAGGTACATAATTATACCGAAATGTTTTTTTTTTAATTTTTGTCTGTGTGTCTGTCTGTTTGTTTGTTCTCGTTAATGTCTGGAACCGCTGGACCGATTTTGACGGGACTTTCTCTGGCGGATAGCTGATGTACCAAGGAAGGCTATAAATTAACCGGGTACGCGAAGTAGTTCCCTCAGGACGCGGGTGAAACCGCGGGAAACAGCTAGTGATACATATAAATGGCATCGGCAAGATTTTATTATGCGTTCCAAGAATTTGATTGTAATCTGTATTTAAACTTGCCCACTTATGGGCATGGGCCTCTTCTCACTATACCTAATTAAGGGTAAGGCCATAGTTTACTAGAATTCGATCAAAAAGTTTAATATTCCAGCTATAACATTAATATAATAGCTTATCGCTGATATTATCGTGTTAGGAAATCCTGTACGAATCATTGAATTTATCAATAAATAAACGCTTGCCATAGGGGCGTGTGACATTAGGTATGTTTTATTTATTGAAAATTATTACTTTAGCATTGGTGAAAATTAAATATATTAATAACAACAATAGCGACTTTTACAAGTTTGTTTCTAAATTGAAATTAATTATCCAATATTTACTAAAGGTTATGTTAATCAACAGTCGTGGACGGTGCCGATGTATCTTAATTGAAATATAGCTATTTGATATTTATTTAGTATCGTCTCTACATTGGTTAGATTGAGTAGGTTAAATTGAACAGGAACAAGCCTGTATTTTTTTCTACACGATTGCTTTATTGTCCCGTGCTATGTTTCAGTCCTGTATAATCATCAGCCTTTAACAGTCCACTGCTGGACTAGGCCGCTCCATTGAAAGGAGGAATTGGCCTACTATACCACCCTGGCCAAACGGGTTGGTGTAGGGTTTGATCAAGTTTTCCTTCTCTTACAGTGCTGTTTTCTGCATAATGTGCTCCCTCTGTCGGCTCTTACGACACTCATGGGATGATATGGGGTGGTGAGATTCCGTATTCTTCATACGTCACCGCACGGACGTCCTGTATACGTCCTGTATCAGACAGCACGCTAAGTCGTCGGTCGCGACTGTCATAAAGCTCTTTGACACATTACAGGGAGTCAGTACCTCTGCATCAACTGACACAAGTCTAAACCATGATGGGTTACGGAGCTTAGACAGTTAAGTAGTCGTTCTGTAGAAAAACTAATATTCAAAGTTAAATCCGGTTAGGCTAGTAAGTGGACCTCGGGTTGTAACTGGGATAACGGTAGGTCGATGATGATTGCGTGTGGACAAACATTCAGTCAATGATTAGTCATCATCAGCTCTTTATACTGTCCCACTGCTGGGCACGGGCCTCTTCTCACTATGAGAAGGATAATATATGCCCATAGTCTACCACGCTAGTCAAGTCCGGGTTGGCAGACTTCACATGTCTTTCGAGAACATTATGGAGAACTCTCAGACATGCAGGTTTCCTCACGATGTTTTCCTTCACCGTTTAGCAAGCGATAATTAACAATTTAATACGCACTTAACTCCGAAAAGTCATTGGTGCGTGCCGTGGATTCGAACCCGAGACCCTCTGCGTAGTAGTCTGTCGGTCTCTCCACTCAGCTATCGTTGCCTACTAATGATTAGTAGATCACACCGAGTCTTGCGTTGATGGTATCCACAACACAGAGTGCAGTGCTAAGCGGTCTTAGACCACTAGCCCGAATCAAGTGTCAATCAAAGGTTTTGAATTTGCCAATGAACACCATTTTTGCAGCGTAGCATTCCAAATCCGGATTCGTCTGTATGCACAACAAACAATGGCAATAAATCTTTCCTCAACGCTTGGTATATTAGGCGTGCATATTTCCTATAATTTTTTCAGACGATAATCAACTACTGAGAACTAGGCAAGTCAATTGTTTCAGGATTTTCCTGCACTTTGTTGACAATGCTGTCTGTTCTATTGTAGTTGTTGGGAACTGATTTTGACGCCTACGTTTCGTGAAGTAGCAGTAAATGATTCAGGAATTAAATCTAAAGGAGCATGGTGTTCGGTCGCCATTACTTCTCCGTGCAGAAAGAGTAGGTAGTCAAGGTAGTAGGGCCTCGTTTGCTGATTTCAGCATGAATGGGCCGGCTCGACTGGGGAAGTACTACCCTCTCACAGAAAATCGACGTAAAGTAACAGTACCTAAACTGTTGCGTTTCGTTCGGTGAGTGAGAGTGCCAGAGGCCCCATCCTTATTCCTTCTTCCTCATCCCACTGCTTCTCCTATCCCTTTTCCCAACCCCAAGGGATGGCAACGCATTTGTGATCCTCCTCTGGTGTTGCTTGTGTCCATGGGCGGCGGTGCTTACCATCAGGCGACCCGTCTGCTCGTTTGCCGCCTATTACTATAAAAAAAGAGCATGCGTCATGCATAATTCCAGCGTCTAGCTGCCGTTATCTTTTCATTTATTCAAGACCATGTGTGCCCCGCGTTTTCGCCCGACGATCCTTATAGCTTAGCGTTTTTTTTCTCCGACAATTGATTGACTCTTATTAAAGGCCAAGTATGATGACTGTCACCAATCGGCTCATATAAAATCATAAGAATATACTATTATACGCCTTAGTTAGTAATTACTAACAATTAGCTTCTGAAGGACCATTGTCCTCTATATCTTCCACCGTATTATTAAAACGTTGCTCTTATGTAGCTGGTTAACAAAAGCCGTTATACATGCTTCGAATTTTCCTTCTAGATAACTGTTATAACTTGGAATAGGTGACATAAACATGTTGGTATGCGGTTTTTGAAGCAGGTTCTTCCTTAAAACTATATTTACCACCTTGACTAGTTGGCTAATTAGTGCCAAAACACCCAGTGGATAACAGTGACGTAAGCATTGAAAATAACAAATATGGTTATCGGTTTTGAAGTCTATATACCTATTGAATGGTTTCATATAGGTACGTAGATAACCACGTTTGTTCCTTCCCTTATATCACTACGTAGAAGTCAATAGAAGTAAATTTTAGTGAACTTTGTTGTGAGCGATATATTTAGGGTGTCACAAGACCCATCACCAAGCCGAAGTCTACTCGTTGTGGACATCATGCCAAGTCATACTAACCAAAAATAATACCTGGGAAACGATTTTTTTAAAGTCTTCACATTTTTTAAACCGCAAATAAAAGCGCGCGCGTTCAATGCTCGAAATATCTACTTATCCATGGGGTCATAGGGCATCTAAAGAACATATTGGCAGGGTAAATGCATCAATTTTGTACCTAATTAGAAAAATTCCATACTAACTTTGAGTCTCAATATCTCCTGAACCAGTAATTTCCCAGGTATGGCGCCGAAGTAAAAAATGATCGTAGTGATTGGTACAACATGGGATTTCAGTTTTCGTTAAGGGTCTTTTTACACCCTGTATATTGGATAAGAGCAACTAGGTAGCAACAAAAGGACCATAGCTCTTAAACTACAATCAAAACTGTTATCGTACAGAGATGTTGTACGGGTACTTCAATAGCTATATTTCGTGTCAGTTCTCAATCCTAGTTTTATCCAGGAAGCCTATAGGCTATATAACATCACGCTCTGAGCCACGGGAACGGAGCAGTAGCCTTAAATAACGCGAGTGTAACTGCGGGCTCATCTAGTACCGTCATATACCAAATTTCTAAGTTGGGTGCATAGGGTTCCCATCAAGAACTTAGGGTCCCAAGCCAACCTCACCTGCAAGTGGTGCACCTGCCGATCAACGGACGAGGCTCTGGCAAACAAAATATCCCGATGAGCGGCAATAGGCTCGCCACCTATTACGTAGGATCAAAACACTGGCGAAAAGTGGGCGTTTAATATGCCTCTGCCTACCCCTTCGGGGAAACAGGCGTGAGTCTATGTATGTATGTATGTATAATGTTGATTTCTGCGATTCCTAAAGCTTTGAAAATTTGTTATACGGAAGCCAAACTGAAGGTAATAAACTTACCGTAGCTCGTAGTCTAGTGAGCAGGGTTCCTTAGGTTTCTAACCGATGCTCCAGTGTTTTAACTGTTCGTTAAAGTAACCAATTTCCGTCAGACAATCCGTATTGGTACTTGATTGCCAAAGCTCCTTTAAATTCAGCAAAGTTCTTGGCGGATCTGCTCCCAATACTGCAAAATGCATTCAATTTATGTAGTTTATAAGTAACTAGACGACGCCCGCCGTTACACTCGCGTTATTTAAGGCTACTGCTCCGCTCCCGTCGCTCATAGCGTGATGTTACATAGCCTTCCTCGATAAATGGGCTATCGAACACTGAAAGATTTTTCAAATCGGACCAGTAGTTCCTGAGATTAGCGCGTTCAACCTAACAAACAAACAAACTCTTCAGCTTTATATATAGGATCATTTCGCCTGTTCGCGTCCATTTAGTGCAGTTGGCAAGTTTGAAGGAGAAAATAAAAATGTTCCAGCAAATTTATTCAATGAAAAATTTATGTAATGTGTTCATTAAATAGTCTATTTTAATAATAACTTTCAGTTTTGTTCGAAACTTGTTGTATTTCTTTTTTAAATAGACAAACTTCCAAATATGGCATTTTACCCAGTTTGCGTCCAAAAAATCCAAATTGCGTCCACCTGTGGACCAGTTCGCGTCCACCAGCTTAGTCTTAACAATATCAGCTTTATAATCCTTCATATAAGGGTGATATTGGTAAGACAATCTAAAGAAAGATTGGCTTTTAACAATTTCTACATTTAAGATTAAAGTTATAAAAAATCTACATTATTATCATTATTAAATCACTTTATAGAAACTATAAATAACTATTTATTGTTCTCAACATCGATGGAACTTAAAATCAAAGATAAAAAAATAACGATACATGTTGTCCAATATTGTGGTCTTCGGAATAGCATAATTTTTACATAATTATGTACATATTTGTCTTATCGATTTCTTCTTCTCACGAATATCACAAAACGATTTCTTTATTTAATCATCTTTTGTATTTTTTTTCCTTCTTCTTTCTTGTCTCCTAAGAACTCATCTTGAATAGAAAAAATATGGAATAAAAGAAATTAAATGTAATAATTCAATTTTAAACTCAGTCTTAATCAAAAATGCATTATAAATTATTAAAAAAAATATATAGAATGTATTTATGCGATCATTTCTATTTCATGAAAATATGGACGCAATTTGCTATAATATTATCCCTTGCAGGTATAGTTTGCGTCCACTTGTGATCGATTATTATATCGATTGTATCTTTTATTACAATCATAATAATGTGGACGCAAATTGGTCATTAAAATTGCATCCTAATAATGTTAAAATAAACAAAATCCCAATTTCTCTCTCATATTTAAATCACATAAAAATAAACAAGTAAAGAAATCATAAATAGACGAGTTCGCGTCCATTGTGGACGCAAAGTGGAAGTTTTATAAATTCGGTGTTCTAATTCGCGTCCACCTTATTTTAATTGTTAACTATAAAAAAAACAAGTTAATTCATTATTCATACTATTCGTCTTTTCATTATTAATGTCTAGAAACAGCTATGTATCCTAAAATTCACATAAAACAATAAAATACTTACCGTCAAACACGCCGCTGCACACTATTTTTTTATTTATATCCCGCGCATCTGCACTCTTTTGTTGAACAACCGAGATTAACTATTTTTTTTAAACAGGATAAGCTGGGCGCACGGCACTTTTGTCTATTTGTGCGTGTCTCTTATACGTCGAGGTATTGGCGATACTGATTTTTCATTTTATTAGTGTGTTTGTATACTTATTTCCGAGCATTTTTAAAGGGAGGTCCGCAAAATGGACGCGAATAGGGGGATGGACGCGAACAGGCGAAATGACCCTAAGTATAAGATTTACCAGTTTCAGCCAATTAGTTAAGTAGGTACCACTCAAAATAAGTCTCCATGACATCACGATTCTTCGAAACTGATAGCGGCTTTAATTGTCCCACTGTATCATGTAGGTATATACGTACCGTTGTCATTAGCCGGGCGTTTGACCTTGGCACAAATAGCTGGAGCATTTGATAGCCCATTGAAGTCGCTGTAACTGATACAAGGACCTTATGACGGTGTAAAACGTTAGGTTATCAGCCGTATAGTGAGCTATGCGTACGGGCGTGATGCTAAATTTATTGGTATTTATTATTTGTGTTGGATGGGCGGCGGGGATCACTTACCATCAGTGACACGTTTCCTCCTTTGTCTTCCTCTATACATCATCATCATCAGCCTTTACCAGTCCACTGCTGGACTAGGTCTCTCCTTTGAAAGGAGGAATTGGCCTACTATACCACGCTGGCCAAACGGGTTGGTATAGGGTTTGTATCAAGTTTTCCTTCTCTTACAGTGCTGTTCTCTGTATAAAATGCTCCCTCTGTCGGCTTTTACGACACCCATGGGATGATATGGGGTGGTGACATGCCGTATTCTTAATCCGTCACCACACGGACACCAGTCTAAGTATATATAGAAAAATAAAAACTTGCATATTAGTTGTTTGCAATCGAACAGCACAAATTGAATAGCACATAGTTTTTAATTTTATATACATATGTTATCTATTTGACCCATAATCTTAATGTATAAAATCCTTGCGTTACTGACTGACTGACAGACACGCTACAGCCGAAACTATTGGGCGCAGGAAGCTGAAATTTGGCATGTATGTTCCTTGGACACCGTAGGGGTGCACTAAGAAGGGATTTCCCGAAATTCCCACGGGATCGGCCAAAACGGGTAAATTAAAATAAATGCGTAGCTGCTGGCGTCCTCTAGTTTCATTATATTTGGGTCTCAGGGGTCGTATGTCAGTTGACATTTTATCGCTTCAAAGCTTTTTTTATCTATGGTCTGAAACGGAATTTAATATTTTGACTTAAGTTTAAAAGATTATTTCCATCCAGACATGTGCTTTAGAAATTCAGAGAATTTTTTACAATTATCTGACGGACTTCTCACGACCGTACCGCTTATAATATGAAGATTAAAATTTGATTAACAAATTTAATCAACATTCAAAAAACTATAATTTGATGGAACGCCATGAAAATTAGCTCTCGTCTGTCGATCAACTCTGCACATATTGTACAAACGCCATTTTTTTTCTCTACTTGACATAGCAAGTGAGTTTCATTTAACTCCAATTTATTACTTGAATACACTTAATACTGCACTCTTACTGAGAATTAACTAATATACCCATCGTTCAACAACTTTTACATGTAAGCATTCATCGCTAGTCCAACAAGGCAGCTCACTTTCTTGCCCATATAAATTGTTAGCGCGCCTTATGGCATTAATTAATGTAATTAAGATGAAACTTGATCAGACAAGTGAGATCGTTAACTGGACTAGATAGCTACTTACTGGCTAAGACCTTGTGCACATTGACTGCAAGGGAACTTTTCAACGAAGGAAAAAAAAAAGGTTTTTTATGCTATGACACAATTACATTTAATGAGTGCTATATGTTGTAATTATTTAATTGAAAACGCATTCGGGAGTATTATTTTTTAATTTAGGGACGCCAAACGAGCTACTTTCCTCTTAGTGGTAATCGACCAACCGTAGTGAAGCTGATTTCACAAAACCACGCTCCGTAGAAATCCAGCTCTAAACCTTTGGCGCTCTTACCGAATTATTTTTATTTTATTTTATTTTGTTTTATTTTATTTTATTTTATTTTATTTTATTTTATTTTATTTTATTTTATTTTATTTTATTTTATTTTATTTTATTTTATTTTATTTTATTTTATTTTATTTTATTTTATTTTATTTTATTTTATTTTATTTTATTTTATTTTATTTTATTTTATTTTATTTTATTTTATTTTATTTATTACGAATAACAATCAGCACTATATTAAATATTAGACACATTGCAGTACAGAATAAATGTAACAAATATACTACTCACGGCGTTATTCACAGATTACAATAAAAAATAAACGCAAATATACATACATACATAGTCTCATGCCTATATCCCCGAAGAGGTAGGCAGAGGTATATTGCTACACCCACTTTTCGCCAGATTTATAGTCCATCGTAATAGGGGGCGAGCCTATTGCCGTACCGGGCACATTACCAGACTCCGTGCTGCTACTGAGAATTTCCTAACGGAAAACCCAATAACACTTTGCCCGACCCGGGGATCGAACCCGAGACCTCCAATCCCACGCGCAAACGCGCTACTAGAAAATGGCCGCATAACTAACGCACCTTTTATTTGTATTAACCGTTTTTCCCGATCCCATGGGAATATTAGGAAATACTTTCTAAGTGTACTCGTACGGTCCCCAAAGAACATACATGCCAAATGTCAGCTTCTTGCTCCCAGTAGTTTCGGCTATGTTGTCTGTCAGTCAGTCAGTAACGTAAGAATTTTATATATCCACTAGATGATGCCCGCGTGATTCTGCGTGATGTTATATACCCAATAGCCTTCCTTGATAAATGGGCTATCAAACACTGAAAGAATTTTTCAAATCGGACCAGTAGTTCCTGAGATTAACGCTTTCAACCAAACAAACAAACAAACTCTTCAGCTTTATATATTAGTATAAGATATTTTCTGCGAAAGGGTGGTACTATTTAGTAGAATTACCTGAAGCGCAATTTCAATTTTATATATAGCCTCACGCCTGTATCCCCGAAGGGGTAGGCAGAGGTGTAATATTACACTCACATTTCGCCATGAATTTTTAGGTACCACGTAGTTTCAATTTTGCTGATATTTTTTTCTATTTGCAAGCACCTTCCAATTCCTTGTGCCGTTAGTGGGTGCAAGTTTTGTAAGCTACTTAATTTATACGATAAACATCTATGTAGGTTGGCGCCGTACCTTGCGCTGTGTCTCAGTCCACTTGCGAGCTTGTCTGACCCACGATCACTTATCTCTCGGGAAATCTACGATTTAGCCTGAGGGTATTACACCATTTTTTGAAAAGTGTCTCAAGATGATCCTATGACTATAAGAAAGTAGTAGAAAAATTACAAAAAATATATTCAGTTGATAAGTATTTTTTAAACAACTTTTAAATTTACATTTTAAATGTTCGCGGTTTATCAGACAAAAACGTTGGAAGCCATCTTGCTTACGCAAACATATTAGTAAACAACGAAGCTACTTGTTGATGCTTGCTTTTTTTGACAGTCACGTGGTTTAGTTGTTTAAAATTCTACTAGGTTTACGACGTCATTTGACGTTAATGACATTCGTCATGGCGGCTGCCGTTTTGCGTAATTCAATCACAGATAATAAAACGGAATTCTTTAAAATGGTTTTAAAATTCTATTTATTCATTTTATGAGCTGTTGTAACTGATATATTCCGTATGTTTTCCTGTAATACTATCTTAAATATAAGTTATTATATTTTTTCTCACATGGGGTAAAATGTATGTATGTATCACAGGGTCTATCAATCATACCTATTAGTAGGTATGATTGATAGACCCTGTCGTGATTGTCACCAATATTAATGGAATTGTATTAAGAGTTATAATGTTATTAGCGATTGATTGATACAACTTTTGTAAGCATGATGCCTTCTACACTGACGGGATATAGACAGGTATGCCAGATAGCCTAATTTCGTCGGCTTCCGTTACGAAGAGCGTCTGAATGGTACTTAGGCCGCCCTCACATTGGGCGTCAGCGTCAACGCAGCATCACCTCGGCATCGACGCTGATGGATTCTGAGAATATTCGAAGAACACTATCTTAATATATAAAATCCTTGCGTTACTTACTGACTGACAGACACGCTACAGACGAAACTATTGGGCACAGGAAGCTCAAATTTGGCATGTATGTTCCTTGGAGACCGTAGGGGTGCACTAAGAAGGGATTACCCGAAATTTTTCTGTCGTTTTTCTGTCGTTGATCTGTCTTTTCTTTAATTGATCATTGCTTCACGAGTTGTATGTACAGCTCAATTTAAATTTAATATAATGTTTAATTGTCTTCTGCTATTGGCTTCTCAATAGCGTGTATTCTATAGCAGCAGATCCTTCTAAGTAATCTGTGGTGTTTTAAACAGACAGGAGTTATTCACATCAATGTACATACATACATAGACTCACGCCTGTTGCCCCGAAGGGGTAGGCAGAGGCATATTAAACGCCCACGTTTCGCAAGTGTTTACATCAATATATCCTTAAAATAATTAGTATTGCGTTGCCATTGTCTGACTTTCCTGTTTGTAACATGCCTCCATCGCGAATGACTATAGAAAATAACTAAATAACTCGCCTTGGTAATCGTACGATGGTGTATAACTACGTTTTGTAAGTTTCAGAACAGGTAAAGTGATTTAAAAATATCGTGTCTTATATTGTGGATTACCCCAAATAAAATAACTTGTACATATTCAATGATTTATAGACATTCCATTTCTTGAGATGCTTTCAGTTTTTGCTGCAAAAGAAAAGGACGAAAAGTTCTATTAAACACAAGAATGATGTACAGACTGACAGAAAGGTTTAGAGTCTTTACTTCAATTTGAACAGATTACAGCCGGTTCACTAGCAGGATAACTACCACAGTGCCATCTATCAAATCTCATACTTCTAACTACAAAGACTTTGAAACTTATTATTACAATCGAGCGTAGTGCGATCACCTCAATCAATGCGCATCAGCCATGAGACGTCAACGCTTCCTGCAGCGTAGCGGCCATTTTATTGCGCTTCTCTCATCGCTCCACAAATTGTTTACACATCACTTTTATACCTGGTACGATCAAAAGCTATAATATAAAATATTTTCGTACAAACTACGAGTGCGTTATAGACTAGCGCGGCCTTGGCGGGTGTAGGGTGACCATAAGAAAGATAGAAACGCCATAAATACCTACAGAACAAATATGTTTATAAAGGGATTTAAGGATATGCTCTGACTTCGTTTTGGTGAGATAGATAGTATTATCTTTTTTAGTTTACGACAAGCAAGTGTATGTAATAAAGTCACAATATGAAATTACAATAGGCAGACTTATCATTAAATTCTATTTCGTCCAGACAACCTCTAGTCCCTCTAGGTAAGGGTAAGACAATCGTTTTGCCGGAAAGTATGAAACAGAGTAGAGATAAGCAATAAAAAATTGCACATTTGATAGAATATTATGTTACGCTCATACAATCTATCTACGGTTCGTTAATGTCCGATGTATACACGATGGCCGTGTGGTGACGGATTAAGAATACGGATTGTCACCACCCCATATCATCCCATGGGTGTCGTAAGAGCCGACAGAGGGAGCATATTATGCAGAGAACATCACTGTAAGAGAGGGAAAACTTGATACAAACCCTATACCAACCCGTTTGGCCAGCGTGGTATAGTAGGCCAATTCCTCCTTTCAAAGTAGAGGCCTAGTCCAGCAGTGGACTGTTAAAGGCTGATGATGATACTAGATAGCCCTGACTGAAAGTATAGAAAGCATTCATGACGCATCTTAACTTAGCATTTCTACCGATTTTTGTCCAAATAAACGGTCAACTTGTGAGCAATTTAAACCGAATAGCCAATTATATCTAACAATGCTGTATTGCTTCATACGTCTACAAAGTGTAAGTTAAAATATTTGCTCCGTATATGACATGAATTGAAATTAACTTAAATGTCATATAAATCTGCTTCGATAGCCCTCTACTATGACAGTTTGTATTAGGCTACTAGTCGACGCCAGCGGCTTCGCACGCACATATTTTCGAATTTCTCGATTTGCCCGATCCCGTGGGAATTTCGGGAAATCCCGTCTTAGTGCACCCCTACGGTCCCCAAGGCTTATACATGCAAAATTTCAGCTTCTTGCGCTGAGTAGTTTCGGCTGTAGCTTGTCAGTCAGTTAGTAACGCAAGGATTTTATATAATTATACAGATATTAATATCTTGCATACCCTAAACTCTATTACCCTAAAACTAGAGCATGTTTTATATAAAGTTCCTAATGTTTATAAAGGTGTGTCTTTATGATGGTAACCCTAGTTTTATTCGTGCGGTAGACAAACAATGTGATGTGTTGCCAGTCTACGTACTGTTTTTATTGTCGGTTTATAGATTTTTGTTATGCGGTCGGTGTTTAGTTTATTGCCTATTTTCTAGTTCTGCTTTTATTTGTACCATAAATTTTCTTGTGCGGTTCATACCTCTTTTTCAATTTAATTCAATTCAAAATATTTATTTGCAAGAATATGGTACAATAGATGTTACAATGATTGGAATACAACATATTCTGCCAAGAGTGGCGTGCAAATGTTTTATTGTATAATGTAATTACCAATTTATTATAATACCAATAATCATTAATATAACATTTCTAGATCCACTTATACAGTTTCGTTAATTCTACTTTCTAAGAATTTTTTTCCAGTGTAATATTTTTTATCTAATAATATATTGAATAATTGTTTTTTAAATAATGTCAATGGTAGATTAATGAGGTTCCTTGGAACGTGATTCAATATTCTGATACACATACAATTTACATTTCTATTATATAGTTCCAATTTAATTTGTGGTCTCTGCTTTATTAGACTAGAGAAGTTAGTAATTACATTCGAAAATGGTGATGCTCTGCGTGCTCACGATACCTTGTGGGTCCAAAATTTGTTGTTTTAAGTCTGGGTGTCCAGTGTGTCCATTAGTTGAATGTTTGTCAAGTACCCTACGAATATAGAATTAAGGTATAGTGCGGCCGCGGGTGTCGTCTTAGAAAACAATAATATTATGGTATTAACTGGAAACTCTCTGCAGCAATTGCCAAAATTTGTGTCCGGTAATACCCCACACTCTGACCAACTCGTAGCTATTTGTCAATGAACAATATTAGATAAGCGATATCCTAATAGGTGACAAGGATGGATAAAATTAGAAATGAGTATATTAGGGGAAGTTTGAAAGTTGCACCGGTGCAAGAAAAGCTGAAAGGATATCGTCTAGCGTGGTATGAGCATGTAATGAGGAGGGATGAAAAACATATGACTAGAAAGGTGATGAATATACCTAAGAGTTGAGGGATATAAGGCAAGAGGAAGACCAAAGAAAAGATGGATGGATTGTGTGAAGGATGACATTAATGATAAGGGAGTGAATAATCAGATGACGGCTGATAGGAGAGAATGGAAGCGAAAGTCATTCTGCGCCGACCCCAAGTAATATGGGAACAGGGCAGGCAAAAGAAGAAAGAAGATCCTAATAGGTCTGTGTTTTGCGTTCCTAGTGCATTCGAATAAATTGTCTTGTGTATGTTTACGTTTCTTACTATCGTTCACAGAACATGCCATATAAAAAATCTCTAAGATAGTGTGATTACGTATATTTAGACTGCATACGTAATACAGATATGTATGTGGTGACATCTATTTCCTGTGCATTACTTGCACACTGTATATTCTATGTATATATAACATTTTGAGAAATAAAGCTTTATCAGTTACTAGATAGTGATCAAACGGATATTCGGTAACTGATCATGTAAGCGATAAATTGCGATTTTGATTATTTTGAGTATAGTTACATAGTTTCTGGTGCAGAAGCTAGTCCTTTATTTCACATTTGCCTGGATCATCCAGGAATATCGGAAACTCTGTACTTTATCCACGAGGGACCTATGATTTTGCACCATGGTACCTATAGCTTTATAGACTGCCTCGTTGGTCTGACTGCCTCTTTGGTCTCGCGGCATAAAATATGTGCGCGTGGCATTGGGAGGTCTCGGGTTCGATTCCCGGGTCGGGCAAAGTGTTATTGGGGTTTTCCGTTAGGAAATTCTCAGTAGCAGCACGAAGTCTTGTAATGTGACCGGTACGGCAATAGGCTCTCGCCTCCTATTACGTGGGACCTAAAAATTAATGGCGAAATGTGGCTGTAATATTACACCTCTGCCTACCCCCTCGGGGATACAGGCGTGAGTCTATTAATAAATAAAATATAGCTTTTTAAAGGCTTCTTATTGTGTTAAAATTTGTAACATGCGGCACAGTTTATTTAACTAAATAAGCCCTGTGGCATAGACGACTACAAAGAATCAAAGCAGTACATTTATCTTTTACACAGTTTGTTACCGATGACTCAGAGCAACGGGTTCTAATGGTATTCAGCGATAAATAAATAGTCGTACGATTACATCGAAGCGACACTAACAACCATGTGACCAGTCTAAGTTCAGTAGCATAAGATAATACTACTGATTACACCGAATTTTTACACGTTGATAAACCCTGTTATGTGAAATGTTTACACAAAATATGTAACGATAGCCAAAACAATGATTTGTTTTTTAAATGTTTGCTTTGTGATTCGTTTGTGTTTGTTGGATTCGGATTTGTTTCGCCTACTGAAACATGTGTCTAGCCACATCCAGGCGGAAAATTCCATGAAAACTAATGTGTGTTGAAATTGGTAGATAAGACCAGGGGTTAGAGGAATCCTGTTGAAATAATTAATTTTTGTTCTGTTCTTGCTTACTTACCTCAACATTAAAAGACTTGAAACATAGGTCTTGCGTTCAATCTCCAGTCGTGTCATATTTTCCGATCCATAAGTGTTAGGTCTACATATGATAGTGAGGAACAGGTTACTTGGGTGCTACTATAATATCGTCTGCGCGATAGGCTAGTATATGTGTATACTTAAAGCCATGGTGCAAATTTGATTGCAGTACATCATTTTATTATTATGCTACTATAGGAAAATTGCCTAAGTGGTGACGGATTAAGAATACGGAATGCCACCACCCCATATCATCCCATGGGTGTCGTATTCAGAGAACAGCACTGTAAGAGAAGGAAAACTTGCACACAACCCGTTTGGTCAGCGGGGTATAGTAGGACAATTCCTCCTTTCAAAGGAGAGGCCTAGTCCAGCAGTGGACTGTTAAAGGCTGATGCTGATAATGACTATAGGAAAATAAATATTTAAAAAAAATCTGCAATAATGTTGCTAGTATGTGCATGTACTCAATATTTATGTATCAACATATCGATCATGCAAATGAATGATGATTACGTAGCTTCATTCAATAACTGTAGCATGTGTGTTGTGTGTAAAGCTTCGCTACTATGTGTGATATGTTAGTAATTAAACATTCGTACTGTCGATGGCCTTTTATCTTTATCTTTTTTATTTTTTTATTTATTCATCTTAGAACCGGTTCTCATATATACCTACGCCTACGTGGTTTTGAAATGTTATCTTCTTAATATATAAAATCCTTGCGTTACTGACTGACTGACAGACACGCTACAGCCGAAACTATTGGGCGCAGGAAGCTGAAATTTGGCATGTATGTTCCTTGAGGACCGTAGGGGTGCACTAAGAAGGGATTTCCCGAAATTCCCACGGGATCGGCCAAAACGGGTAAATTAAAAAAAAATGCAGGCGTAGCTGCTGGCGTCCTCTAGTGTTTTATAAAAAGATGCAGAATTTTGTATTTAAACTGGTCTTGACTTTACTTTTTGGGCGGTAGAACATTTATGTGATTATAGGCAGATTAAGACTTAGTCTTTGTCTCTGCCTTACTATTTCAAAGTAACCGAACGTATGTAGTCTATGTGTTAATATTTAAACATGATATTTATTTTACGATGCAGTTTATTTTCAATGTAGGTATATCACGTAAACTTGAGACATACATACATACATAGACTCACGCCTGTTTCCCCGAAGGGGTAGGCAGAGGCATATTAAACGCCCACTTTTCGCCAGTGTTTCGATCCCACATAATAGGTGGCGAGCCTATTGCCGCTTATTGGGATATTTTGTTTGCCAGAGCCTCGTCCGTTGATCGGCAGGTGCACCACTTGCAGGTGAGGTTGGCTTGGGACCCTAAGTTCTTGGTGGGAACCCTATGCACCCTTGAGACAATATTATCATTTATACTACACTGATGTTAGAAAACACCAACAAGCTTATAAAGTGATGCAAATATCTACATAATAATAAGATATTACGCAACCACATCGCCTCTGTGGCCAAAATACCGCACATACACCATTCGACTAAATATTGTAAACATGTAGCCAAGTCCTAATCCCGATATAACTCTTGTGAACCGATGATCAAAGTTGTCCTACATTACATTGATATGTCGGCGCGATACATTTCATAAACAATCGGCTCTGATTTATCAATTATATGTTCAAAGATGTGTTAATTAATATGTTAATGTGATTGAATGATTTTGTGGAAATATATTTTATTGAGAATTTTTGAAGTAGGTTTCTGTATTAATATGATTTTAAAATGGGTTAGTTTTCGATGCTGACCTATTTAAATGTGTTATATCAGCCCCGTGTGTAAACAGTCGTCCTGCTAGGCACTGCTGGCCTTTTCTCTCTATAAGAAGGGTTAGGCTGGTAGACTTCACATAAGCTGGTTTTCTTACGATTTTTTATATCAGCGTTTAGTAACAGATAATTAATCAACATAGTAGAAAATAGGTTCTAGAGTACTCAAATATAATGGAAGGATAAGAAAAAGGAGTATCATTGTTCATTGGTATTTATACTAACGCGATGGCCTTGAGGCGTATGTTATGAGATACATTCATTAAAGAAGCAGTAGGCTTGACGCAAAGCTTACTAAACTATTATAATTTTTTCCTGTATTGTCCTCTATGGTAACAAACTGTTGTTGTATAATTTCTCTAATGAAATTATTATGCAATAACCGTAATAACTGCTATTCCGTGTAGTGACGGATTAAGACTACGGAATGTTACCACCCCCGTATCATCCCATGGGTGTCGTAAGAGCCGACAGAGGGAGCATATTATGCAGACAACAGCACTGTAAGAGAAGGAAAACTTGATACAAACCCTATACCAGCCCGTTTGGCCAGCGTGGTATAGTAGGCCAATTCCTCCTTTCAAAGGAGAGGCCTAGTCCAGCAGTGGACTGTTAAAGGCTGATGAGGAACCGTAGTTGCTTGAGTACCAGTGTTTAATCTGAAGCTTTGTGCGTAATATGAGAGCGATACGTCCTTCAGTATTATAAAATTAAGGTCGCAAAAATATTTCACATTATTTAATCTTTTAAGAACATTGTGCAAGCATATTCCTTAAATTTTTATTATTTTGCGTTCCTCCGAGCTCGTTTGTGGATTAAAAGGTACTTATAATATTAATAGCAGTAGGTACTACTATTTCGCAACGAAACTAATAGTTTTGGTATGTTACACATTTTCAAGCTTTGAAGCGTTTTCTCAAAACACCAACTATGCCAATAACATGGTTTTCGACCTAAACTTGGCTGCACCTCTGCTGCGCACCTAAACTTATGAATACCGTAAATATAGCTGTGGCGGTTGATGTTCATATACAACTTCCTTTGTTAATAAATGAGAACGTGCCGTGTATACACGCGTGATCGCTGCGTCCATCGCCGTCGATGGAGTTATGGCTGCTCATATCAGACGTACTTCGGGAATTGAAATTTACGGCACGTCAATTGATTTTTATAGATTACCGTCTAGCTATAAAATTCAATTAACTATCAAGAGGTATCTAGTTTTTTTGTTCGTCGTTTTTTTCAACAATAGCGTCTGGTCCAAGCCTTTATGTTAAGCCTTATCACTAAATTCTTAGCTAATTTCTGCCTATGAACTATCTACCTGCCAAATGTTGCTGTATGCGTGAATTTGTAAATGAGAGAGTGACCTTACATTTATTATTAGCTGCAGTTCATTATAGAATTTCTTGTCTTAAAGCTGCAGATGGCAGCAGTATAAAGATGTATATAAGGCACGAGGCACGAGCCATCACATCTTAAACCACTTTGCAGCCGTCTTCACAGTACATATGTGAACGAATTGTACCGTTTTACCAAATAACCCATAATCCAGATCCAAAGACGTTAAATAACAGTTCAGGGAGATCAAAAACTGACCAACTAATAAACCTATTTGAATTTATTTGCAAATACTCATGTTCTGGAAACAGTGGCCTTTCGAACGATTGTTGTTTTTTTGGTCCAACGTTTGAATATGTAAGACTGCCGACGTATTGGGGTTGTTGAGTGTTTACTTTATGGACGATTTGTGGTCAAGTTGCCCGTGAAGTAAACAATTTGGCAGGTGTGATGTCAACAATGACGTATCGACTTCATCGTTTTGGCTCATATGACGTTGATTGCTGATTTACTCTACCTTTCCCGGTGCTTGCAGTGAAATCTTGCAGGCTTTTGACCAGCTACCCGGTTTTCTATTGAGCTGAAATTTTGCGTGTAAATCGCGTGACAATACAATATTGTGATGACATGGAGCTGATCATTGTTTTGGCATTTATGACGCCGATTGGTCTCTGTTACAAGCTTTAATTTACTTTGTCAGTCCCGGTGCCCGTAATTAAATCTTGCAAGCTAAACACCAACTGCCCGGTTTTCTATTGCGCTAAAATACAAGCATAGCATTGTCACGAGATTAAAATTTAAAGATTGAAATCCGGGCGTGACACTGGAATATTATGATAACATCAAGCTGTTCTGATAAGTGAGCTGCAGGATGACTACAGGAACTGCGCAATCAAACGACACAATCCCATTAAGTTTGAGCGCGTTTGATTCGTGGGTGCATAGGGTTCTCACCAAGAACTTAGGGTCCCAAGCCAACCTCACCTGCAAGTGCTGCAGCCGCCGATCAACGGACGAGGCTCTGGCAAACAAAATATCCCGATAAGCGGCAATAGGCTCGCCACGTATTACGTGTGATCAACACACTGGCGAAAAGTGGGCTTTTAATATGCCTCTGCCTACCCCTTCGGGGAAACAGGCGTGAGTCTATGTATGTAGATTCGTATTGACGAGAACGTTGACACTTTCTTACATAAGGTTCCTTTTAAAAAAGTATTTTTTACTTTTAATTTACACTACTGAATTATTCTTTGTGCTAGATCGCAGACGACTATGCATTATACCGAAGAGATGTACATATGTAAGTACCTATTATTTGAAGGACTCGTAAAAGCCTCTGTATGGCATAGTAATAAATTGGAGTACATACATACATATCGTCACGCCTTTTATCCCCGAAGGGTTAGGCAGAGGTGTATTTCTACACCCACTTTTCGCCAGATATACTTTAGTCCCACGTAATAAGGGGCGAGCCTATTGCAGTACCGGGCACATTTCCAGACTCCGTGCTGCTACTGAGAATTTCGTGACAGAAAAACCCAATAACACTGCCCGACCCAGGAATCGAACCCGGGACCTCCCGATCCCACGCGCACATTTATGCCGCGAGACCAACGAGGCAGTCGTATAGGGTTTGATGTCGAGTTTTCCGTATCTACGCAAAGATGGCATTTGCATCGTGTTATCCCTTAGTCGCCTCTTACGACACCCACGGAAAGATAGGGGGTGGTGACACTTGTATTCTATGCCGTCAACCACACTTGTTGTTTTTTCCTCTTATCTTCGACGAAAGTATTAATATGTAGTAAAAGTCAGGATAGGGTTTCTATTTACTCATGGCATATATTAAAACATCCCAGTGTTTCGCAAGAATTCACACATGAAATCTATGTCATCTGCATGGACACGTGTGTGTCGTCCTTACGAAGTGATTCGTCACCACCATGACATCGATCCATGTGTGATATGTTTCTTATTTTTTCCTGTAACTGTTCCGACAATTTTCACAGAAACTGGCCCAATTTGGCAGAAGATAGGGATGCTTGGAAGAGTGTAAGGGAGACCTTTGCCCAGTAGTGGGACAACATAGGTTAAATAAAAAAACTGTTCTGTTCTTTGAGATGACACATGACCTTTGAATTTTATTAATCCGTAAACAATATTGTTGGTAACATCTTTGAAATATGCAATTTTTTTGTGCGACTGTTGTTGTTCCTAAGTTAGTGAATATTATGGTTAAAATGGCATCCATAATTTATCAAATATAAGATTTATTGGTTATAGGTATGATTTTCTAAACACTTAGCGAGACTATGCAGTGACTTCGTTAGCGATTGTATCGTGGCTTTTGCTGTATTTTCTTTAAGTTTCAATTTGCGTTTAAAAGCCTGGTTAATGAGGAGGGAAGGTTACATTAAACATTTTTTACTTTCATAAAAAAAAAAACTATATTACTATTTTATTTATTTATTTATAGAGTCAAGCTTGTATCCCCGAAAGGGTAGACAGAGGTGTTATATTACACCCACATTTCGCCATGAGTTTTTAGGTCCCACGTAATAGGGGGCGAGCCTATTGCCGTACCGGACACATTACCAGACTCCGTGCTGCTACTGAGAATTTCCTAACGGAAATCCCAATAACACTTTGCCCGACCCGGGAATCGAACCCGAGACCTCACGCGAGATCCCACGCGCACATTTATGCCGCGAGACTAACATTCATGCAAATAATGCCCAGACACTCGAAACAGTAATACTTATTTATAGATCAGAATGCTCGAAGCTGAATCGCCATACCTAAAAGCATCAGTTTTTCCAAACACTATTTACTTTTTAATGTTTATTTTGGAAAATACCTTCTTTCACCAGGTCTCTCAGTCCCTCAAACGAATTCCTGGACACACAACTGAACTATGCAATACGTGCGGTTAATTTTTCCTGTCCTTAATCATAACAGTTGTATAAGAACTAAGTCGCCACGTGAATGTCCCATAAATAGGCCACATTTGTCAACAGCATACTGTTATCAATGAATACAGATTTACATAGATGCGCAGTTCTTAGGGATTTCTTGTGCCGATTCCAAGTGGGGACTGTCTCCAGCTTAGTTCGCAGTTGGTTCTCAGTCTCTCTTGCTTTGTAGTTAAGATACACAGGAGGAACTTTCGTCTCTCTTGATATCGTAGAGACAGCTGCTGTCACAGCGCGACTGCCACGCCGCCAAGCGACAATTTGGGTCACAGAAAGTTTGTCTTCAGAGCGCCCATAAGAAATGCACCTCTATGTAAATATCTGAGCTCTTTGGTGTTATGTCCTAAGAAACGATCATCGGATAGTTGAGATGACACATGACATATTAGTATTGATCAATTCTAAAGGCTAACTGTTTGTCTCGATCCTACTGTATCTGATATATGGGACGATATGTAATGTGATCTGACTGAATGGGATTTAGTTTTTGAATGAGTAGGTACCTGTTGACCTCGTTTTTAGTTTATGTGCGTTATTTTTTAATCAATAACAAATCCAGGTAGGTACTGTTACATAAAATAAATCAGTAACGGTTTTATATGATACGCGATATCGCGGGGATTCCTTGCGCCGAAGCGACCGTGTAAAACAGTACTCATACCTGAAGTGGAGTTTGATTTGTATTGTCGAGTAAAAGCTATTTAATAATAATATAAAAATAATAATAATATTCTACCACATTCACACAACACCATCTAGTCCCAAACTAAGCAGAAGCTTGTACTATGGGTACTAGATAATGGATAAACATACATATATTCATTTTTTTTTGTTAAATACATACATATTATACATAGAAACACCCAGACCAAGACAAACAACCATGTTCATGCACACAAATGTTTGACTTGAGCGGGAATCGATCCCGCGACCTTCGGCGTGGCAGTCGCTTACACTCCCGCTGCGCCAACCGGTCGTCAAAATTATATTTAAGCACGGTCACTCTTTATTTGATTATACAAGACGGTGTCTTATTTCTTTTAGTTTAATCGAGTGGTGAGACATACAAACTGCTATGCAGAAGGCCTCGTCTGCGAATTTTAGTGTTTTTTGCGTCAAACATTATTAGGTAGCTATGCATACGCATGTCTGAGAGTTCTTTCTATAGTGGCCTCGAAAGACATGTGAACTTTGCCAATCCACATTTGGCCAGCATGGTGACTGTCGCCTTTCTCTTCTCATAGTGAGAAAGGCTTGTGACTAAAAGATATTAGCTTAAGTCAGAAAACCTATAAAATCTACACACTGGTACCTAAATATAGCGAAGTATTCTTAGAATTTGCATAGCCGGACTCTATCAATTTTATTGTAAGACTAGACGATGCCCGCGATTACACCCGCGTTATTTAAGGCTACTGCTCCGCCCCCGTCGCTCATAGCGTGATGTTATATAGCCTATAGCCATCCTCGATAAATGAAAATTTTTCCTCGAAAAATTTTTCAAATCGGACCAGTAGTTCCATCTAACACTGAAAGAATTTTTCAAATCGGACCAGTAGTTTTTTTGTAGAGATTAGCGCGTTCAACCAAACAAGCAAACAAACTCTTCAGCTTTATATATTAGTATAAGATGCAATTCGGTGCATGTATCGATTCTGAAGTGTGTGTCATTACATTACCTACTCATTAGCAAGACTAAGCTGTCATAGAAATCTTACGCAAGAGATATACGTATTGGGATCTTAGAGAAAATATGCTTTTTGTACCGTACACATTGAAGATAATAAACTAGCAGTGAGCCGTAGCAAGACATTTGTATGCGCTGAGTTTACCCAGGTTGATTTATTAGTACCGTCTTAGAACTACGTCCACCATACTCTGGTTTTATACAAGAATCATCATCATCCTCCTAGCGTTATCCCAGTTTCAATCTGGGGTCCGCTTACTAGTCTAACCGGCTGAATATTAGCTTTGCCACGGAGCGACTGCCTGTCTGACCTCCGCAACCCGAAGGGATAGCGATATTCCATGGTGTAGACTAGTGTCAGTTTATTTTAGAGGTACTGACGCCCTATAACGACTGTCAAAGATCGTCATGACAACCGGGACTGACGGCTTAACGTGCTCTCCGAGGCACGGGGCTATCGATAATTAACAATTCAATACGCACATAACTCTGAAAAGTCATTGGTGCGCGCTGTAGATTCTAACCCGATACCCTCTGCATGGCAGTCTGTTGGTATCTCCACTAGGCTATCGCTGCCTTAGGTAATGGTTTTATACAAGAACCAAGCTGTTCATTAACATTGAAACGCAATGAAACTTTTCTTTTGTATATTGATTGACTCTGCCATTATCATTATCATCATCATTCTAGCGTTATTCTGGTATTACTATCGCGCTGCAAACCGGTCCGCGGTTGATTAACGCTGTCTCTTATTAAATTGGAAATAAGCTGCTTGCTGAACTAGGTTCGAAAGACGCTGTGAGTGTTTAGAGAAACTATCCCAATATAAAAATGAAATATATTGAATTAAAATCTTAATATATATAAAATCCTTGCGTTACTGACTGACTGACAGACACGCTATAGCCGAAACGATTGGGCGCAGGAAGCTGAAATTTGGCATACAGTATGTTCCTTGGGGACCGTAGGGGTGCACTAAGAAGGGATTTTCCGAAATTCCCACGGGATCGTCCAAAACGGGTAAATTTAAAAAAATTGCAGGCGTAGCTGCTGGCGTCCTCTAGTATTTAAATAAATTCGTAGAGGTTTTAAAAGAAGAATAGGTATGCGATTGGCTACTGATTTCACTATACGCAGCAGTTCCCGTAAGACTCGTTTGCTATAGCCGCTTTTGATCCCAATGCTGCGCATGTAACGTTAATATTTCATTGAGGACACGCGAATCAAATTCCTTAGCCTATTAACTAGGCCCTTCACATTAAACTGGAGCGCCATGACACAATACGTCTGCAGAAGCAATTAACAGAGCAATTGCTTATCTCCCTACTTAATCGTGTGATGATATCAATCTACATGATGAACAAACAGAAGAAAATATACACACAATGAACGTACCGCCTCATTGTCTGTGATGAAAAAAAATCTAACACATAGACAATGCGAAGTGTTATAATCGTTACATAAACAATAAAATATTGTTATAAAAGTGGAAACTTGAAAAGTGCCGTTAGATTTATAGCATATTGTATTGCTCAGAAATTTAATTGATTTTTATATTCTGGTAGTCACGCAAAGCTATCGTGGTATATTGAGGCAGGTGTCCATTATTATGAATCAGTAACATACATACATAGACTCACGCCTGTTTCCCCGAAGGGGTAGGCAGAGGTATATTAAACGCCCACTTTTCGCCAGTGTTTTGATCACACGTAATAGGTGGCGAGCCTATTGCCGCTTATCGGGATATTTTGTTTGCCAGAGCCTCGTCCGTTGATCGGCAGGTGCACCACTTGCAGGTGAGGTTGGCTTGGTACCCTAAGTTCTTGGTGGGAATCAGTAACATGCCATATTTATCTTCGTATGTGATACCTACTAGCGTCTGTATATATCCGAATGGCTATGGCGAAGGCATAAGTGAAACCATTGACATGTCGCCTACTACTAATAGGCGGAGCCTATCGTTCACTGATGAGAAAGTTGTAGCATGTCGCGCTGCTTCTTAGAATTTTGTAATGAAAATTAATATATCAGCCCGGTCCCACATACCTAATAAATTGAAATCTCGCGCTAGACTCGAAATTTACCGCAGGAGCCACAAAGTAAATAAATACAGCACGATATTTTTAATTGCCTCTACTATGAACTTTGCTGCAGATATCTCTTTTATAGTTCGACTACATCTACTTTATCACCTAATTGTTTGACGACTACCGTCATCATACATTCATTCTAGACAAACGTTATCTGTTGAAATAAGTTTTTTTTTCATAGCCTCCCAGTCCCGCTGCTAGACAAAGACTTTCCCCAAATCAGATCATCTCGCCCCCTCTTTCGGGGCCGGCCTCGGCGATGTCCTCTGTCCTCTGGTACCCACAAATAGGTTCAAATAAGTTTGGGTTAGCATAAATCAAATATAAATACAATGTATAGTAGCTTGTGGTGACGGATTAAGAATACGGAATGTCACCACCCTATGTCATCCTATGGGTGTCGTAAGAGCCGACAGAGGGAGCATACTATGCAGAGAACAGCACTGTAAGAGAAGGAAAACTTGATACAAACGCTATACCAACCCGTTTGGCCAGCGTGGTATAGTAGGCCAATTCCTCCTTTCAAAGGAGAGGCCTAGTCCAGCAGTGGACTGTTAAAGGCTGAATATGATGAATAGTAGCTTTCGCTTTTGCTACGTAAACGAACATGCGAACAGATACAGTATAGTGAATACGTGACCTTAAGAAAGTGTTGCTGCTATATAAATGGGATAACAAACACGTCAGTTGGAGTTGGAAACAGCTTCACTTTATCGGTTATAGTCCGGCGAGTGATCGGCCCAAATATTTGAAACTATTGTACTATTATTAAACACCTGGTAGGTAATTCGCATTCTTGTAAATATACGTACCATCCATGACTTGCCATAACTCTATCGAAATAAGAACATTTCGATACTTGAGCTCATGTTATGATATTTTCATTCAGACTTAATTGAAGTTAGGAATTTCGAATGGGGTGAGGTGTGGATTGGATGGGTGTGAATTATAAGCATGCTGGCCTACATCGAAAGAGGTGCATGGTAATCGCCGTCTAATGACATTTTGTGAATCGTATGTCATAATAAGTTAATTAAGAGC
This sequence comes from Euclidia mi, assembly GCA_944739405.2. Taxonomy (NCBI): domain Eukaryota; kingdom Metazoa; phylum Arthropoda; class Insecta; order Lepidoptera; family Erebidae; genus Euclidia; species Euclidia mi. The sequence continues at coordinate 3,231,872 of OX123204.2, forward strand.
ACGTTAAGCCGTCGGTTCCCGCTGCCATGAAGAACTTTGACTGTCGTTATAGGGCGTCAGGAACTATGGTAATCATAGGTACTGACGCCCTATAACGACTACTGACACTAGTCTAAACCATGTAATATAGGTAGCTGTCCCTTTGGATTGCGGAGGTCAGACAGGCAGTCGCCCTGTGGAAAAGCTAATATTCAGCCAAAATCCAGTTAGACCAGAAAGCGGACCCCGGGTTCTAACTGGGATAACGCTCTGAGGATGATGCCATAATATGTAACATAATAAAATATGTATCAATTACTCCCGTTGAAAAATCTTGTTTTATTTTATTCATAATATTAATAAATATGTCGATAAAATTTGGTTCGGCCACAAGGTCTTCTATCTCCTGGTTCTTTCGGATCCACCAGCTCCCATTCTCTTTTCTAGTTGTTTTAGACATAGCTTTTGAGTTTATCCATTACAAACAAACAAACAAACAAAAATACAAATGTTTCCTCTTTATAATACTTATTATTAGTGTAGACAAGTTTAGGCATTTATTGTTCGTGTGATGACCAATTAAGAATAATTATAGAGTGTCACAACCCCTTTTTCTTCCGTGGGTGCCCTAGGAGGAAGATGTTGGCAAATGTGCGAATTATTCCGATCTGATGCACCCTGCTTTGTTCCCTTATTCTAATTTCCTGCTGATGTAAAACTTCTGCTTACCCTATTAGCCATGCAGTCGTGATGTTATATATTATGTATGTGCGCCGCAGTCGTATTGTCATTAAAGAGTCTATTGACATTAGCGTTTCCGCACGGGTTTTCCTTTACGCACAGCCTTGGCGCTAATTATAGGACTGCCACTATTTTGAACTATACCCAACCAGCAAAACAGTCTCAGAACTCGCACTTTTTAAGAGTGGTAGGCTTAAAGCGCTCTTAAATTTGTTTTAGAACATACCATCGATCCTATATTACTTTTAGACAAGTCGGTATGGCCTCAAGAACGCTCAGTCTTATAACCAAGTCTCATATATGTATATAAGAGCATTTACTAAGACTAGTTGCACTTGAGAAAAGCTTGATCTTATATGGGTATTTTCTAAGCTCGTTTAATTTTATATTAGACTTGCTAAATGCTATTGTAAGATGTCAGACTAATGTCAGCATAGCATAAGAGCACTGTGAGTACGTGCATTTCTGATCTTATTTGAAACTAATATAAGATCAATAGCACTGGATAAGTATGATATTACAGTAATTTTGGATCAACATATTAAAATCCAAAAGACAAGACCCATAAAAGAGCGTTTGATCTTAGATCGATTTTTGAAATAACAAATTTTAATAGTTTTAAGTTTTTAAATTTAATAGTTATAATGGATTACAAAAACCGCGCACCTCATCTTCTTGTCCGTATAGCCTTAAGATTAAGTTCTTTTTTTTCTCTGTGTCGATTTAAGGTTTTATGTAAAATTGCGAGGAACCCTAATTTATTCCAATATTGAGTTATCTTTAGTATACCGAATGCTAAAATTAGAGTAAACAATCTTACATTAGTCTAATAGTGCGCTTGTAAAATGCAGCTATACTAATGGCGACACTATCAATACAAATTAATAAATAAAATAATTAAACGAGAACATGAAATACCATATTTAACAAAGCGCATGAATTTTGAAGCGTGAAACGAGGTCTAATTAACAGTAAATAATAAATTCCAATACGATTACTTACCGTAAAACTCAAATACACGCACTTGATAAAAACGGCACTTTAGTATAAACATTACCTTGACGCAACTTTAATTTGTTTACATTTAATTTCAAACCAAAACTCACACAAACTTTTCAGTTGGATCTGACGTAAAATTCTCAAAATATTCTAACCTTTGACCATTATAAGCCTATGCAGACTTACAAGATACTTACGTAAAAGCAATATTAGCCTAACTCGGCTTAAATTAATTTTGGTTAGATTCCAGTAAGTGCAAACAGCATTCAATTAGACTGATATTAGAACGATATTAAACTAAATATGCTTATAATTGGTGCCCAAATCCAGGCTTATATCATTATATAGGAGTGATATAAGAGCAAAAAAACAGTAGTCTTGAGATTGTTGTAAGCCTAGTTTTTGCTGGTTGGGTACCACGTGTGCCTTAAAGGTGTGGTCAAAATTAATACAAAAGAATTACGAATATATGACAACGGTATCAAAGCTTATACTTACGCAAAAAATCGAGATATATTTCATTTCATGCTATTTTTGCCCGCGGCGTGAACTGTACCCTACCCTTAGTTCATTACTCCTGAATGTGATGAAAGGCTTGTCTTCCAAAAAGCGAGTCTAAAAGAAGCGAAAGCATAACAAACGGACTTAAATTAGCATCAAAGGAGTTATGAAAGAAATTTATTTCATAAGCAGATTAGTCAAATACTAATTCTGTAACCGAACAGTCAAACACTAAAGAAATACAACTATAAAACATAAAGAAACATCAAACGGTTTCAGGGCTTATGTAAGCATAACTGTCACATGCTAAACCATATTTATGGTTATAATACAGAACTATTGGATCAAGGATGGGCGGAACGTTGTTGAACGCCATAGTTTATAAAACAAACATAATGTTCGACCAAAATCTTGAAATATAAATACAGTGAAATTTTACCACTACCGTATTTTAATTTTACCTACCTATTAGGCTAGTACTACTTATAAGTAATTTGAATAGAATGTTAATTGAACTAGGGTCGTCTGAAAATTTAGTTACTATTGATTTATTTATACTGTTCATCATCATTAGCCTTTAACAGTCCACTGCTGGACTAGGCCTCTCCTTTGAGGGAATTAGCCTACTATACCACGCTGGCCAAACGGTTTGGTATAGCGTTTGTATCAAGTTTTCCTTCTCTTACAGTGATGTTATCTGCATAATATACTCCCTCTGTCGGCTCTTACGACACACATGGGATGATATGGGGTGGTGACGTTCCGTATTCTTAATCCGTCACCACACGGACAACTTTATACTGTTACTTTTCATTATCTCTCAAATTTGTCCTACGTGGGAATGGATTCCACAATCTCCAGCGTCAGGGGCCATTAGGCCAATATGCCAGTCAGTTTCATTTTTGAGGCTAATCTATAAATAGATAATAATAATAAAGTCAAAATTCTCATAATTATTATTGGCGTGACCAAATTATTTTGTCCCTTGCCATCTCTATCAGGCATACCATAACTTTCCATCGCAGTATTAGATCATTCTAACCATAGAGCGCCGCTAGACAACTGTACCGCACGTGCGAGGGCAAAGCCCCTGCAACGGTGCATGCGTGCGAGCGAGACAGGCATATACAAACAGCACAAGTGTGAGAGAGAACACAGATGTTGTCGTGTTATCTGGAGTACCTCTTGCGGACAAGAGGTTCTTTGTAACAGCGCGTAGTCATTGTACGAAAATTCTGGAGTGTTGTGTGTAAACTAGGAATCGTGCTTGGTATTCCTTATCTTTTGCTTTAGAAGGAAAACGCGCAACTATTTCTAGTAGCTACACATTATTAACTAGATTCTGCTTGTCGTAAAACTCGGCCTATGTGCTGTTCTGATGTCAGCTAAGCTGCCTTACTGCAAAGTTTCATCATAATCGGTAAAGCAGTTTTTTCCTCACAAACTTTCGCACTTATAAATATAATAGTGCTAGTGGGATTTAAACCGCCAAACTCTTAATAAACTTAGAAGCAAAAGTATAGACTAGTATACACAATATTTGTTTTGTACCATAAATATGTTATCTTTTGCGAGAATCCTCACCACAGCACGTTTTTGGGCTAATTCCACCCGCATACCTACACACTTTACCAGACTGAGTTAGATATTGGTTAAAATGGGGAACTCTCAGACATAGCGGCTTCCACACGACGCTTTTCTAAAGCGATTATTCACTTTTTTTTATTTATTTATAGTCTCACGCCTGTATCCCCGAAGGGGTAGGCAGAGGTGTAATATTACACCCACGTTTCGCCATGATTTTTTAGGTCCCACGTAATAGGGGGCGAGCCTATTGCCGTTACCGGGCACATTACCAAACTCCGTGCTGTTACTGAGAATTTCCTAACGGAAAACCCCAATAACACTTTGCCCGACCCGGGAATCGAACCCAAGACCTCCCAATCCCACGCGCACACTTATGCCGCGGGACCAACGAGGCATTCACGTTTTAATACGCACATAACTCCGAAAAATCAGTGGTGGTCGCCGTTGAATCGATACCGATGCATGGCTGTCTTTTTGTATCTCCGACTAGCCTATCGCAGCCTTTAAAAAGCGGTGTTAGTGGTGTTACTGATAAACGAAATAAAAGACCTCGGTCGGTCGCGAATCAACACAAAATTTAGGTATAATACATTTTCTATTGTGTATACTTGTGCGTACAATGTGGTTACTCTAATAAAATAACTCGAATACCTATAAATGCTTTTACAAAATGTACTAACCTACAGAATCATGCGTATTGTTTGATTTTGTAGGCGGTACTTAGGGTTGACAACTCCTGAAATATAAACGCTTTTTAATGGTTTAGAGAAGTGATTATTTTAAATAAATAAAAACAATCATCTATATATTAAAAGAATTTGTGTTTTATAATACGAGTCGGCCAGCCCGTTCTACCCAACCGATTCACATGATTTTTTTTTTAAATGAAAGCTCTCGCTGCATAGATTTGTCATCAAGCATTGGAAATTACCTAACATGCACATTTATCAAGTTATATGCAAAAACAGTTTTCCCCCATACATTTTTTACGTTTTCGTAGCCGTAATCAATGACTTTCTGCTTCTATATATCTGGTTCTCATTGAGGTAGGCGTTTCGTTATAGGCCTAAAACACGCGCTGAAAAGAGCTCTTTCAATTGATGGTATGCTCATTTAAATTGGGTAAGTTTGAAGGAAGATAGGTGTGGACATTGAACTTATTTTTCAATATTTTCCTATAAATTTCTTAATATTCCATTGCTTTCTCTCTACATGGACGGTTCTTAATTCAAAAATATTTTTATGGCATCTAATAAGTTCCTTGCGGTAACTGCCAGGAAAAAACGTTATGCCTCCTTAAGGTGACCTTGCCTTACTTTCATACGGGTGTGAGTGTGGTTGTGTATAAAATTATACCCGATGTTGGTAAAATTATCACTATAGTGAATTATCGCTGATGGGAGGTAATATTCCCCGAATGTTACCAGTTAACCCTTAATGTTGGGTGAACTGATCTCTGATGTTGAGGAATTTTCCTTACGTTTTATGTTAAGAAAATTTTTGTGTATTTAAATTACGGACTTTCTTCGGGCATCTTAATTTTTTTTTTATGTGGAACATATTACAGCGGTTCATAGTACTATTGTCATATAATTATATTATTACAAGTGGTAGTTATGGTAGAAATTGTAGCTTTGGTAGGAAAAGTAGTTTTGAGAGAAAAGGTAGGTACTTTTGACAGCACCGGCGGTTTTGGTAGAAATGGTAGTTTAAAAAAATATGGTGGATATGATAGTGTTAGTACGAATATAAGTTTTGGTACAAATAGTAGTTTTGATAGGAATAGTATTTTCGGTAGGAATAGTAGTTTTAGTAGAAATGGTATTTTGGCATATATTGTAGTTTTGGTAGCAATGTTACTTACGATTGCTACCAAAGCTACCATTCCTACCAAAAGTACAAGTTTGACCAAAACTATAAACGTCATTATTACATTTCTAAATTATGATGGATTAATCACAGCCATACACAAAAAAAAAATCGTGCTTCTCACAGAAATATTTAGCTGGATAACAGAAATAAAACTTATTTTCTTACTTATAAAAAAAAGTTATTTATCTATCTTTTTAATTTTGATAATAAATTATTGACAGATAAAGAAAAAAGTGAAGTTAGCGTAAGTTAGATAAGTTTCTGATTTAATTACGTATTTTTTGTGAGTAGTTGTGTTTTCAATTATAATGATGGTTCTTGGAAGGAAACTGAAAAATGCTCAGAGAAAGTTTGAACAAAGAATCTTGGTCAATGACGGCCCTGTTGGAGATTTGGTACCGGATGGTCCTCCTACTGCTAAAAAAATACGGGTGGAAACGGGTTCAGATTTGATTAATTCTACCATCAACAATTTTCAAGTGATTTCCATTCTTGGTGACGGTAATTGCTTATTCCGCGCAATTTCTTATGGTTTATATGGAAGTGAGAATAAACATTATGAAATTCGTTAGGCCACTGTTGATAACATTGTCAATAAGTGGGATGTAACTTCACTGTTGGGGACGAAGCATATGGCCAGACCATTACAAATGCAACAGATTACAAACGTGTGATGGGTGCAAATGGACAGTACGCAGGGCATGCTGAACTTCAGAGTGTAAGTGAGCTATATCCCGAGTGTCAATTCAGAGTTCACCTGGAAAACAGTAATACGATTACTGACTATGGACCTGGCGAAATTGTTCATAACTTGCTATTTTCTGGGCACCTGGACGAAGGACATTACAGTGTCCTAATGGAAAGAATGGTAGGGCAGCGCAGTCATATTTAAGAACTTTCTTTCGTCAATCTTCAGTTATACATATTATATAGCCCTTTCGGACCGGCGCTGAAACTACAAAGAAATTTGTAATTTTGAACTTAGATCTTGGGTAATTCGGGGTCGCAGATAACAATTCTGCTATAATTTTCCAGATTTTCCGCCGCCATCTTGGAAAATTCACATACGCACAATTGTATCAAACTGGGCCCTTCATTTCCTACGTACAATTGTGAGGGTCACAATTATATCATACTCGGCCCTGCATTTCGCCATGATAAATTTCGAAGTCATGGACTTGTCCCTTGTAGGTGTAGTTAGCACAACATTTTTCAATCCTGCTGGACGAGGTTTGTTTTTTACGACTACCTTCAAATCGTACCGACCTTCAAAAGGTATCATTTGTTCATCGATTGAATAGTTACCAGCATCTCTTGGCAACTGTAGGCATCTGTTTCGGGCATGGGTAACAGGCTTCACCCTCCTTAACCTATTTTTGGCTTGTTCTTCGGATGCATCGCTGTAACATCTACACAATGCAAGTTTGTCCTCAGAAGGAAAAACCGTTCCCTAGACATTGCATTCGCAATTGGGTCATACCTGTATTTTTCGCTCCAAATCATCTTTAGTCTCCAAAAATAGCATGTATTCCGAAAAACTTCTTTAAACAAACAGGTTTCATTTGTATACCAATATTGGCCAAATAATATTGATTTGTGGTCAAAGCCATCTGTTCCATGAGCTCGACAGTAAAATAACGCTCGAAATATTTGTATGGAGTTCTAATATCTCTTGGATCACGAACAGCATCTTCTGGAAGAGGTTTGCCATTGAAGGGCTTGTTTTGCCATCCTGCTAGCATACTCAGAGGTGTATTATCGTCATCACTTTCTTCGCCTTCATCAAAAGAAGAGGAACTTGAATATTCGGGGTTTTCTTCAATAAAGTTGTCCAAACCGATTTCGTCGTTGTCATCACCCTCGTACCCAGAGTGATTGAGCATCTTTGCAATAGCAGCATCGTTTAAAACCGGAAACATGTTGCGGAAACTGTAAAATATGAATAATCATAAGAAACTTAAAATACGCATGCGGTGATGTAGGGCCCACGTCGATACAATTGTGTCAGTAAAGTTCGTTGAGCCGTTACGCCAAAGCGTTTGCTTGCCAATAGTCACTATTATCCTAAAAACATCCTATGTTTAACTATTTTTCTAATCAATAACTCGTATAGTACTACATTTACAAAATAAAACAACAGTAGGTACTTACTTTCGCCAAGTCGGGGAGCGCAATCACGTCACGAACTGTACGGGTTGAAACCTGCTCGCCGACTGCGCGTCGGACAAAATTTGCGGGAGATGAAAGTTTGCTTCCCGCACAATCTTACGATACTAGGCCCGTCCACTGCTCACGTAAAACTAATGAACTATACTCAACTTTGTGACCCGCACAATTGTGTTAGAGCGGTCCGAAAGGGATATATCCCTATTGCGCGGCAAAGCATTCAGTAATGCCAAGGTGGAAATTTCACGATACCTAAGGTGCAACGCAAAGCCAATGTTGTGAGAAAAGAAGTTTTGTGATATATTATATTTTTGGTAAGAATATCATCTTTTTACTTATTAGATAAGGCTACAATGTACTCATCATACCTATATGTAAGAGCTTTTTTATAATATTAAAATATGCTGTGGAGCAGCACGGGTCCTGTAGTCTATATATTAAAAGAATTTGTGTTTTATAATACGAGTCGGCCAGCCCGTTCTACGCAACGGATTCGCATGTTTTTTTTTTATATGAAAGCTCTCGCTGCATAGATTTGTCATCAAGCATTAGAAATTACCTAACTTGCACATTCATCAAGTTATATGCAAAAACAGTTTTCTCCCATACATTTTTTACGTTTTCGAAGCCGTAGTCAATGACTTTATGCTGCTATATATCTGGTTCTCATTGAGGTAGGTGTTTCGTTATAGGCCTAAAACACGCGCTGAAAAGAGCTCTTTCATTTGATGGTATGCTCATTTAAACTGGGTAAGTTTGAAGGAAGATAGGTGTGGACATTGAACTTATTTTTCAATATTTTCCTGTAAATTTCTTAAGATTCCATTGCTTTCTCTCTACATGGACGGTTCTAAATTCAAAAATATTTTTATGGCATCTAATAAGTTCCTTGCAGTAATTGCCAGGAAAAAACGGCCTTACTTTCATAGTTTTCATACGAGTGTGAGTGTGGTGGTGTGTAAAATTATATCCGATGTCGGTCAAATTATCACTATAGTGAATTATCGCTGATAGCAGGTAATATTCCCCGAATGTTACCAGTTAACCCTTAATGTTGGGTGAACTGATTTTTCGTGTTTTTAAATTACGGACTTTCTTCGGGCATCTTAATTTTTTTTTTGTGGAACATATTACAGCGGTTCATAGTACTTTTGTCGTATAATTATATTATAACAAGTGGTAGTTATGGTAGAAATTGTAGTTTTGGTAAGAATAGTAGTTTTGACAGCACGGGCGGTTTTAGTAGAAATGGTAGTTTAAAAAAATTGTAGATATGATAGTGTTAGTGGAATAGTAGTTTTGATAGGAATAGTATTTTCAGTAGGAATAGTAGTTTTGGTAGAAATAGTATTTTTGGCATATATTGTAGTTTTGGTAGCAATATTACTTACGATTACTACCAAAGCTACCATTCCTACCAAAACTACAATTTCGACCAAAATTAAAAACGTCATTATTACATTTCTAAATTATGATGGATTAATCACACCCATTCATAAAACAAAATAAATCGTGCTTCTCACAGACATATTCAGCTGGATAACAGAAATAAAACCTATTTTCTTAATTATAAAAAAAGTTGTTTTTCTATATTTTTAATTTTGACAGATAAAGAAAAAAGTGAAGTTAGCGTAAGTTAATTACATAAGTTTCTGATTTAATAGCGTATTTTTGTGAGTAGTTGTGTTTTCAATTATGATGATGGTTCTTGGAAGGAAACTGAAAAATGCTCAGAGAAAGTTTGAACAAAAAATCTTGGTCAATGACGGCCCTGTTGCAGGTTTGGCACAGGATGGTCCTCCTACTGCTAAAAAAATACGGGTGGTAACGGGTTCAGATTTGATTAATTCTACCATCAACAATTTTATTTTCAAGTGATTTCCATTCTTGGTGACGGTAATTGCTTATTCCGCGCAATTTCTTATTGTTTTTTATGGAAGTGAGAATAAACATTATGAAATTCGTTTGGCCACTGTTGATAACATAGTCAATAAGTGGGATGTATATATAGTAACTTCATTGTTGGGGACGAAGCATATGGCCAGACCAATACAAATGCATCAGATTAAAAACGTGTGATGGGTGCCAATGGACAGTACACAGGGCATGCTGAACTTCAGTGTAAGTGAGGTATATCCCGAGTGTCAATTCGGAGTTCACCTGGAAAACAGTAATATGATTACTGACTATGGTACTGGCGAAATTGTTCATAACTTGCTATTGTCTGGGCACCTGGACGAAGGACATTACAGTGTCCTAATGGAAAGAATGTTAGGGCAGCACAGTCATATTGAAGAACTTTCTTTCGTCAATGTTCAGTTATACATATTATTTAAATCACTATTGCGCGGCAAACCATTCAGTAATGCCAAGGTGGAAATTTCACGATACCCAAGGTGCAACGCAAAGCCAATGTTGTGAGAAAAGAAGTTTTGTGATATATATATTTTTGCTTGGAATATCATCTTTTTACTTATTAGATAAGGCTTCAATGTACTCATCATACCTATATGCAAGAGCTTTTTTATAATATTAAAATATGCTGTGGAGCAGCACGGGTCCTCTAGTATAATCTTAATATATAAAATCCTTGCGTTACTGACTGACTGACAGACACGCTGCAGCCGAAACTATTGGGCGCAGGAAGCTGAAATTTGGCATGTGTGTTTCTTGGGGACCGTAGGGGTGCACTAAGAAGGGATTTCCCGAAATTCCCACGGGATCGGCCAAACGGGTAAATTTTTAAAAATGCAGGCGTAGCTGTTGGCGTCCTCTAGTACCTAATATATCTCGTTGCGCAAGCAGCGACAGCCGAGTGGAGAGAACGACGGACTGCTACACAGAGGGTCTCGGGTTCGACTCCCCGGCACGCATTAATGACTTTTCGAAGTAAAGTGCGTATTAAATTGGTAATTATCGCTTGCTTATCGGTGAAGGAAAACAGGGTGAGGAAACTTGCATGTCTGAGAGTTCTTCATAATGTTCTCGAAAGACATGTGAAGTCTGCCAACCCGCACTTGGCCAGCGTGGTGGACTATGGCCTTACCCTTCTGATAGTGAGATGAGGCCCTTGCCTAGCAGTGGGACAGTATAAAGAGCTGATGATGATGATATCTCGTTGTCGGCGTCCTGGTCGTCTTAGAGTTGTCTCGGTAGCATCCAAGACTTCCGCCTGTAAACCCTGGGTTCTCGCACTAGTACCTATAATGAAATTTCACAAAACCCTTACGGAGCTCCCATTGTATCCTTCGGTAAAAGATCTGGTAAAAAAGGCAGTACTTTTGGATATCCCATGAATCGTGAGAAGGTTTCTCTCTTTAGACCTCTGATGACCACCAGTATTTTGGAGCCGACAGTGCAGCGTCCCTAAAAAGTTCTTCTTTTGTGGGTAAAATATACAAGGCTATGTAATAAAACTGTCTGCAACCTTAGATATGGCCTTCTATAGTTCGTTGACAGAGCCGCACATATGCTTCTAAGGAAAATCAATAGACACTGCGCCAAATAGCTGGCCAACAAACCTTTGAACTTATTGAGTATATACAGAGTGTATAAAGACCCTTAACGAAAACTGAAATCCCATGTTGTACCAATCATTACGAACATTTTTTACTTGGGCACCATACCTGGAAAATTACTGTTTCGGAAGATATTGAGGCTCAAAGTTAGTATGGAATTTTTCTAATTAGGCACAAAATCGATGCATTTACCCCTCCAATATGTTCTTTAGATGCCCTATGACCCCATGGAAAAGTAGGTATTTCGAGCATTGCACGCTCGCGCTTTTAATTGCGGTTTAAAAAACGTAAAGACTTAAAAAAAATCGTTTCCCAGGTATTATTTTTGGTTCGTATAACTTGGCATGATGTCCACAACGAATAGACTTCGGCTTGGTGATGGGTCTTGTGACACCCTGTATATTTTTTATACACTTTCTCATTTTGCTTATAAACAAAACTTCTGCTTTTTGAATTCCTATATTGCTTTAGAAAACTTTAAACACTTCACTTTAGTCTGGTTGTACTTTATGTCCGTTTAAACAATCAAATAATCATCAATATAAAGAGTTACCCCGTGCCAGAATCGAACCCTCGACATGCGACGCAGTGGCAATGGCGAGTTGAGCACGCGAAACTACAGCACCATTCGTGCAATTAAACAATAGTTAATGTACGGTTTATTTTATATTGCACTAGAGGATGCCCGCGGTTACACTCGCGTTATTTAAGGCTTACTGCTCCGCTCCCGTCGCTCATAGCGGGATGTTATATAGCCTATAGCCTTCCTCGATAAATGGGCTATCTAACACTGAAAGAATTTTTCAAATCGGAGCAGTAGTTCCTGAGATTAGCGCGTTCAATCAAACAAACAAACTCTTCAGTTTTATATATTAGTATAAGATAAATCATTAATGTGACACCCCTGCCGGCTCTACCTACTATATAGTTCGTCATCACAATCATCTTTAGAGGTGATGCGGTTTTCCACATTTGTGTCAAACTGACTCACTGGTCCACTGTCCGTTTCATCACATTGTGCCTCTGTATTTACCAACTAACCTCCGGAATAGACGGTCCGATTTTTGTTATTAAAACGAAAGTTGACGGCGCGTTGTGAACTCGCATTATACGTTATAATATTTGGAGTATTGGTGTTATTTGAATAACCTTAAGGAAAATATAAGTGTTTTATCGCGTGACGTATTGTTTGTGTGTACTTGTGTGTAAATATCAGAAACTAATATTCTTAAAGAATTTTATTCTGTGGTAACACAAGATATAACGAGTGATAGTTTTAAAGAAGAGTTTGTATTTTGATTACCTATTGCTCGATCCGGTTTTAGCACACGAAATACACGCGTGTTTGTGTGATGTGCAATGTAGTTACTAGTGAGTTATATTTGTATTGATGTGTGTTGGCTTGATCAAATATATTGATGGCCTGGTTTGACCCTTGAGCGAAGCCAACATGAAGTGCCAGACAGGCCAAGGCTTTAGACTGTTGAGGCCGCACGAAAACTATTCGTAGTAAAGGTAAGCGGAATCGTCATTGAAAATTACATATTTCTTTATTTTCGTGACAATGTGCGGCGAACTCTGGTGTTGGATCTTTCTATTTTTCGTGTGTGTATGTGAACAACCTGCATGTCTGAGAGTTCTCCATAATGTTCTCGAAAGACATGTGAAGTCTGCCAACCCGCACCTTGGCCAGCGTGGTGGACTATCGCCTTACCCTTCTCATAATGGGAAAAGGCCCGTGCCTATCAGTGGGACAGTATAAAGGGCTGGTGATGATGATGTGACCAACTCTGTTGTAGGGGTTTTTCCACCGCACGAAGGCCTCCGCTCCTACGAAAGGCACCGAGACCGACAATTTTACGTGCCCTACGAAGCACGGTAGCATGCTGATGTAAATGTACACCCAAGTAGGGACCTGTGAAAGCATTACTTAACATTGCCGACCTATTACGAACTGCAAACAAAGACTTGCTATGAGCATGATACGGCAATAAGTTCACATCTTATACTTTAATATATATAAAGCTGAAGAGTTTGTTGGTTTGGTTGAACGCGCTAATCTCAGGAACTACTGGACCGATTTTCAAAAGTTCTTTTAGTGTTAGATAGCCCATTTATCGAAGAAGGCTATAGGCTAAATAACATCACGCTATGAGCCACGGGAGCGGAGCAGTAGCCTTAAATATCGCAGTTGTAACCGCGGGCTCATCTAGTGTATTATACACACGATACATTAAATCTTATTTCCTTTTAACATTTCAATGCAAAATAATGTAAATGCATTTAGCGATTGTTATTAAATAATGGTGTTGTTGTTGATACGAGTAGTATCGTGTTCGTAAACAAAACAGCTGGTTGTTTGTATGGGCCGTGAGTCAATGCTCTGTTTTGGTAATCTTGCCACCCAACAAATTGTGTTCTACTTAGTCATGGGATACTGAATTAGTACTACGAAATAACACTTGAATGGGTTTACTGCAGTGCCGCGCCGACCTAATCCACCACCTGTGTGCGAAATCTATGAAGCGCCTTTTTGTAGTTCTTTTTCGAAAGTAATTTTAATGGAATTTCACCCATCGTGCGGTTTTTACCCTGGCGCCTGTGTGCACCGCACACATCGCACATAAGGGCGGCTCGGCTCTGGTTTAATGGTACCTACATAATAGCGATGAAAGAGAAGTTAGTGTATCGGAAAAATCTGTTCAAAATAGGGTACCCTACTGTTTGGTTACATATATTTGATTTCTACATTTCGTACATTCACACCGTCTGCTTCTAGTTAGATATCATGCTATATTCTACGCAATAAGTTAAAGCTTCGTAAATTCCACGTGTCTAACTTTAAAATCAAAACTACTCTCGTCTCTCTCGATTAATTTTGTTCATTCGTATAACGGTAATACGAAGCTTTCGAATATACACTCCCTGGGACCGTTTAACAAGTAACGGGCATACAAACACTCTCTTTCTCTATTCTTCAAATAAAGTCCGGTAGATAAAATTGACATAGCACCGACTCGCTATTGTAGCATCTATGGGAGTGGTACTCGACAATAGTATGTCCGACTTTATTGTATCAACATCCGGCGATTATACACTCGTGCTACTGCGCAGATCTGCTGCTAGAGCACTTTGATCATTAGATGAGTGGTCCATTACGGAATGAACACGTGTTTGTCACATAGTAAAGACTAAACAGCCACAGTTTCGCCCGCACATTTTATTTAACCACTAGCTGCTTCCCACGGTTTCACCCGCGTCCTGAGGGAACTACGTCGCGCACCCGGTTAATTTATAGCCTAAGTTTCTCCTTGGTAGGTACATCAGCTACCCGCCAGTGAACTTACCGTCAAAATCAGTCCAGCCGTTCCAGAGATTAGCGAGAACAAACAGACAAAAATGGTAAAAAATGTCATTTCGGTATATGTACCGTGTATACATCCATATGCATTTAGTAAAAAGCGGTTATTTTAATATTACAAACAGACACTCCAATTTTATTTACAAGTATAGATTTCTGCCCGATCTAGTGGGAATTTTGGAAAATCCTTCCTTAATGCACCTTTACGGTCCCTAAGGAACATACATACCAAATTTCAGCTTCCTGCGCCCAATAGTTTTGGCTGTGCGTTGTCTGTGAGTCAGTCAGTAATCCTATTAATTTCATAAATACAGATAGGTGTCTTTTACGTCATTCATTACTGTGAATTATTCTGAATCAGTATCGCTAGTCATATAATGTCAATATTTGCTGACGATGTTCTGTGCAAATACTTTATAGAATCAAAGAGTCGAGATTTGTTACGCATGTTTCGACGGTGCTCCCAAAAATTTACAGGCATTCTTTTTTACTGTAAACTATTGAAACCTGCGAGATAAAAAACATTGGACTATTTGTATTATATCACCGAGAACCTATATCCAAAATAATTTTCAAGGGAGGGCCTCAAGGTTTGCCCAAGTGTTTTTGTCCCTAATAAATTCTCTTTTGGTTTTCAGTACCTTCAAAATGATTACCCATTTAAATCATTGCCTGCATTAAAATCGTAGTCTTGGATCCGTCATGCGGCTCTACTATTTACTTACCGCCTCGCGTATAGTGCGATGGTAAAGCTACACGCTATACGGGGGTAATCCCTACATCTTTACTACACATAACTTAGCCTCTAGCAGTTATTCTGTATTTTTACAGTACATTATTTTCTTCAATATCTGTTCCCTTTATAAAGCGAATGTACATACATTTCTTAATACCACTCGTTGACGGAATTCCGTAAGAGACATAACTTGATACATTTCAATTTCCGATGTCCTTTCCTCATGTAAACGTTTTCATCCGTATTTGAAGAATACCAGACCTATGACTGATCATTTAGCATTGATGTTTGTTTAGAATCGGTTGTGTGCCTCGTGGCTTGTGGGTTTAACCTTTTTGTTATTGTAATTACTTTGTACTGCTGTTTAGTGTTTTGCTCATTATTTGGCTTTGATTGAAGAGTTGGTTGGTATGTTTTGTTTTGTGGAAATAAATGGAAAGTGAAAGTGATTAGTCACTTGTGTGCCTCGGAGTTGTACCTATGGAACGTTCGAGATAATTATGCTAAATAGGTACGTTGACGTCGTACATATTATGTTGTCAATAGTCTGCGTATGGATGTAATACTCATTTAAATTCTTTGTCGACGTATTTGTCGATCTGCCTATTTCTTCAAACACGATAGCCCATATATCTGATCAGCTTGAGAATATACCTGAGTCTTGCGAATTACAGAGACTAACAGATATCAAAACTCGGTGTATTTTATGGCAACTGCCGCTAAAGCTGGGTACGCAGTGATACAGCAGTAGGAATGAGGGTGGGACTAGTCCGATATATAAAAGAGACTGACAGATAGACCTGTCAGTGTAGTAGTTTATGAATGCGACTTCTTTGTCAACATTCATTAGTTAGAACTCAACAGGACAGCTCAACAGGAGTATTTGTGTGAGCACGCTGATTAGTTTTGTGCGAGGCTGTAATTTATACAACATGTGGGTAATTTCGCGTGTCTATCGTTTATCTAGTTTTCATAGTAAGGCAGTCTTCAACCAAGACATTATCTTTAGATGGTTTAAAATAAATGACGTCAGATTCAGTCAGAAACTATTTAATAGGGGAAGCAACATTATGACAAATAATTTGTTTTCATTTTTTCCATTCATTGCTATTTCAGTGTAAAAAAAAATAAACAACTCATTCTCATAATTGTCAATGTACGTCGCCAACGGCTTCGCCCGCGTCAATTATACATATAAACCTTCCTCTTGAAACATTATATTTATTTAAAAAAAACCGCATTGAAATCCGTTGCGTAGTTTTTAAGATTTAAGCATAC
Organism: Euclidia mi; assembly: GCA_944739405.2. NCBI lineage: Eukaryota > Metazoa > Arthropoda > Insecta > Lepidoptera > Erebidae > Euclidia > Euclidia mi. Next base: position 3,248,610 of record OX123204.2, read on the forward strand.
ATTGGGACAGACAGACAGACAACAGACTTTGTTTTATACTATGTAGTAATTAACTTGATTTCTTTCATTTATAATCTCGTGAAAAAATCTCATATCCATTCATGAATGAATTCATGCCTCATTATTTATGAATTACAGAGATTATCCCCGGCTTTTATGTGTGAGTATTTGTAAATAGTGTTTCAGTATTCATCAATGAGTTGCTTCGAAACATCAGCCGCTAATGTTTATTATAAACCACTTATCTATCAATAAGTCCGAACCAAAATAACCGATGAGTATGAACAGATATATTCGTAATACACACACGATCTGAAACATGCACTCGTTCATACCCGTTCAAGGTTTGCAACGTTTCCAAGTATTTACCTCTGAATTCTTCGACATAGTTTGAATGGGGTCTCGACGTAGAGGTTAGTGTGGCTTTTCCCGTGAGTGTGAATTCTTACCGTCTGTATTTATAGATGATTTGATCTATGAACGTATAGTGAAATGGTGCGGATACACTTGAACATTCATCTGTAATGAGCATTCTTGCGAATATTACATACATAGACTCACGCCTGTTTCCCGGAGGGGTAGGCAGAGACTACGGAACGCCATTTGCAACGATCCTGACATATTTCTCTTGTTTCTATCACTCCCATCAAATTTCTCATGCATGTTCTTCGGTTAAGGTTACTTCTAACCTGTCCTTTTTTTAGGATGTCTCCAATCTGGTCAGAGAACGTCCGTCTAGGTCTTCCCCTTCCTACTGTCCTAATCACACTTGACTCATATAACTTCTTGGTCAGTCTTTCGTCATTCGAATGTTACTTTACAATAAAACAAACAAGAGTGTGTTAGCGAGCATTCTATCGAGCGTTCTGGTGAAGTTCTAGCGAATGCAGAGTTTTATTTTCACCCTTTTGCTGATCAGAGCGTTTCATAAAAAGATGGTGAATATGTTCGTAGCAATGTTTGGCTCTGTTCGTTGTTCACTTCGACGAAACAAAAATCGGCGAATGTTCAGTGTTCTGTTGCAAGTGAACGCTCAGGTGTATCAGCACCTTAAAATGATTACGTACTGCATTACGTATTAGATTTATATGTTTAAGATCCAATCGAGTCTGTTTATATATTGGTAAAGTATTAACATACTGATTCATATTTAAACACGGCATTCTTTCTATCGGATAGACAAATACGACTAGGATTATGCATGACTAAATTATAATTTAATAAATTATTTATTACTATCTTGTTCTCTTTTTTTTATAGTCTCACGCCTGTATCCCCGACGGGGTAGGCAGAGGTGTGAATATTACACCCACATTTCGCCATGAATTTTTAGGTCCCACGTAATAGAGGGCGAGCCTATTGCCGTTACCGGGCACATCACCAGACTCCGGGCTGCTACTGAGTATTCGGAAAAACCCAGTAACACTTTGGCCCGACCCGGGAATCGAACCCGGGACCTCCGATCAGCAGTCGCATACGCTATCCACTGGACCACGGAGGCAGTCGTTGTTAGTTGTTCTCTTTGATAAGGATAAAAAGAGATTGTTATATCAAATTAAGTTTTTTAGGAATCCCCCGCCCCTGTTTTTATAATCTGAGTTATGTCTCATTCAAATAAATTATCAGTCTTACAAAAAAACTCCGCTTGCGTTTATGTGAAAGTTGCAATGATTTCTAATAACTGGGTACTTACATACCTCGTCATCAGACCTGTATTTTATACACTGTCCTACACCGCGGGATAATTGACTCTATGCGCTGCTAGCAATAGCACCGTGTATCTAATAAGTATTTAACAGATTTGTTTGGAACGCCTACTCCCGTACTAGTAATTAAACCTATGTCGCGGTGATTTTCACAAACATACAACCAACGGACTCAGAGTACATCCGGACTCGGGACAAAAATATATGTTACACAAAGTGTTGTGTCGTGTGGGATCGAACGCAAAAAACGTGCATATTGCCACCTCCACCTCATGGTCCCACCACCCGTCTGGGTATATGGACCGAATCTTGGGAGAGGCGCACGGTACTTGCTGTATGCTCTTTCCCGCGCGCCCGTTGTAAACTCCCTACAAATTATGTGTCCCTGAGCCACTCTCCCCATTCAGGGGCGGCTGTACTACTGTAGTACGCTAGGCGCTGCACTTCTCACAGCCGACGTCACGTTCACGGCTTCGTCGCCGGCCCGGGTCCGTTCCTCTCTCTCTATATCCGCTCTCTTCGTATGCCATTTGTGGGCGAAGTCTCTAAACCGCCGGAAGTTCGCCTCAGAGCTCACAAGTTCGGCGTAAAAAAGGGGGCCCGACCGCTGGGACAGTGATCCCATCCATCATCTCGGTCCTATAGTCGTCATACAGAGGGCATCGCCACAACACATGATCCAGACTTTCTTCCTCGTCTCCGCAATAGCACATACTAACCTCGCACAACCTCATCTCGCACAACCGTTTCCTAAAGCATCCATGTCCAGTCAAAAGCTGCGAGACTTGATAGTCCGGCTCGACCCAAGTGTACTTGAGCCGAGCCGCCACGTCCGGGAAAAATCGAAAGAGCTCCCTACCCTTCGCCTCACCTTCCCATCTCTGTTGCAGTCCAAGTAAAAAGTACTTAGACACAGAATAGTTAATAGTACTTTGTAACTAAGATGCAATATGTTCTTTCTCGTGGTTCTACCTATTGCTTTGCGAATGGGCAGTAAATGTAAATGTAGAAGCATTAAGTAATGTACATAAAAATTTGACGTTCATAAGCGTCACTTTGTGACCCAGATGAATAAATGTTTTTTGACTTTGACTTTGAATAAGAGCTTCTTTACTGCTTTTCCTGCCGCCATCAGCGTAATCTTGGCCTCAAGTTCCTTATTCTCAAATAAGTGCAAGTTCATGAATAACTCGACTACAGATTGTGACAAGATAGTGTAAGGCTGAGTTTCCACAGAAGCTGAGCTGCGCGGAGCTGATCAAAGACTTATAAAAATTGACCAATCACATTGCTCAAAATACACATCTCATCTCCGCTTCGATTCAGTGGAAACTGTGTTAGCGGAGTTGAGAAGATTTACATTAAAATGTATGGTGCGCGGACATAAGAGGGGCACAGCGGTGTCGGGGTTAGTGGAGCTGTGCCGGGTGAAGCGGGACTGTGCAGTGTAAAGGTCAACGCTCATTAGAGCCACCCGGCACCCACTCCGCACCGCCTCGCCTCGTGCGGTTAGTATTCTTTACATGGATTTGTATGGGTATGCGCTCACTACATCAACTCCGTAGCGTCACCGGATCGCCTCTGTCGTAAGCCGTCCACGCGCACTCTCTCTCACTCTCACAACTCGCTGCTCGCATGCTTGCTGCGCGTTGACTACTCGTCGCCGCGTTGACCGCGCGGCGTTCACTCGTTGACGGCGCGCGGTCCGCTGGTTGACCGCGCGACGTCCACTCGTGGACGCCGTGCGGAGTGGGTGCCGGGTGGCTCTAATGAGCGTTGACCTTAAAGCGGGGTTGCGCGGGGTGGAGCAGGGCTGACAGGGGTAGCGCAACGTCAGGCGCGGGAGTTTGTTTGTAGTATTAGTTGAGACACCGTACTGACTGAAAACAAAATGTATTCACAGCCCCGTTCAACTCATTTCCACTTCACAGCTCCGATCCGCTAGACTCAGCTCTGGTCCGCCCCGGTCGTCTCAGCTCCGCTCGGCTCCACTTCACCCAGCTACATAGCCCAGCCCTGCACCGCTTATCTTTGCGCAGCTTTAGTGGAAACACCTACCTATTTACACGGCTCTGCTCCGCTGAACTCCGCGCAGCTCCGCTTCTGTGGAAACGCACCCTAAGGTCGGAGTGAGCAAGTGCGGTTATAGTGACGAAGGGTAGGTGAGCCAACACCACGCCAGTCTAAACACTCGCACTCGCCGTGTTTATGTCTACGCAGACGTGCTGCACTTGTGATCGTGTGTTCACATATCTTATGCGTTATGTTTACACATGTGTTAGAGGAATCTGTCAACTTTGATAAACTTGGCTTTTATATTTTGAAATGCTCATTTTTATGATTGCCAAGAGGACCTTAGTTGGCTTAGCTAGCGAATGAAACCCTTAAAAATGTTTGCCCTGTAACATCGAAGGCAAAATTCTTCCTTGCAACTTCATCCGTCCTTTAAGGTCGCTATCGGTTCTTATACTTGTAGCTTATAATACTGTGCAAATATAATCAGCCATCACGACCGTTACGTGTAGGTAGGTAGGTATATGTAAAGGTGCGGCGCTACAAGCCCAGTTCTCACGAGCATTATCATGTAATCAGCATTTAATGCCGGCATTCGACATGTGATACCGGCCGCCATATGTTCGTTACTGCACCACTTACGTGTATAATTTAATATGATTTCATATACCACATAACAATTACTTCTATTTTTAGAACAGTTTAACAATAATAAAATGAATATTCTATCATATCTGGTTACACTAAAAAGAGGACTGGAGGACGGTGAGAAATAGTCAAACTCAAAATCATTTATTCATTTAGGCCACAAAGTGACGCTTATGAACGTCAAAAATTAAAATTAATTACTAGATGATTCTACATTTACATTTACTGCCACGCTTGCAATGCAATAGGTAGAAACACGAGAAAGAACGGGCAATAAAATATTGGATGCGACCGGGATAACCATATAACTAGATGATGTTTCTAATTATTATGGGTGTTTATGGTGCCCCGCGCTTTCGCCCAATGCTAAACAGAAAACTCGGATTCCAATATCGATCGGTCTATTACTCCTAATATTTTTCTTTATTTATTTATCACGCCTGTGACCCCGAAGGGGTAGGCAGAGGTGTAAATATTAAAATCACATTTCGCCATGAATTTTTAGGTCCCACGTAATAGGGGGCTAGCCAATTACCGTTACCGGGCACATCACCAGACTCCGGGCTGCTACTGAGTATTCGGATAAACCAAGTAACACTTTTGCCCGACCCGGGAATCGAACCCGGGACCTCCGATCAGCAGTCGCATACGCTATCCACTGGACCACGGAGGCAGTCTTACTCCTAATAATATTATCTTAATTTTTAATTGTGTTGTCTTGTGCAATATTTTTATCTCAATCAAAATCACTCGCTCTTGAGTTAATAGGTGTTAATATAGTTCATTAATCTCAACTCATAGCATCAAGAAAGCTAGCAATAAAATTAACAGTTTCTAGTCAAAATAATAATAATATGCTTTTTATAAATGTCAGTAGTCATTATGATAATATATATTTATGATATAATTATATATATATATATATATAAAGGCCTATGCGTCTTGTCAGACGATATAAACATAATCTGCTGAGTGTTATATAATGGTTGCAGTTAATTGTTGTGCGTGGCATTTTTTCACGTGGCTGTGTAGGCCAATCCGTGACAGACATGAACGTCCACATCTAGGGCAGATGTGTATTGCGACAGGTGGAGGGTTTTGATATAATTATGCATATCTAAATGGGTGGTCCAAGTTCAAGATAAGACCAATTTGAAATTTGATTTCTATACCACTTAATATAAACAATTAAATTAAAATAACGTTAACAATTTGCATAAATCGTTTCAGTATTTATAGATGAGTATCTTAATTTACAGCACATATGATACTAATATTTATATACCTGTTACTGGTCTCAGTCGAATAACTAGATACCATATTGTTAATTATTAAGGTACACCCCGATTTATACCGGGGGTTTCTATTTGATAAAAAATAATGGTCTCAAATGGGATTGATGTTTCTTGAGATTAGCGCGTTCAGACTATTCAGTTTTTGTATATTAGTTTATTAGATATATTAAGAATATTATGATTCCTAAACAGGACATAACTATGTAGGACAGGTTTGTTAAATTGTTTTAACTAAGATATCGTTTGACGCTATAGTCTAAGTAAATAATTTACACATGCAATGAAGGCTTTCGTAATTAAACAGAACGGAGTTTACTAAGTGCTTACTATTCGCATGCAAAATTAAATCAGTATTGAAGGCATATTCGGTCGTAAAATTATTCTAAAATGTCGTGACAAAACCACAAAATAAATAAGCGCTCGAAATGAAATAAATCGGCACTCGACATAAACTTAATCACAGATAAAGATCTTAATTGTAAGCGATTCTATTATAATAAACATTAATATTCTCGTGTGTGGAAGAGAATACGTGGTAATGTTTTAGTACCCACGACCGAAGTAGTGTATGATAGTACTTTAGTAGAAATTCATTTTTTTATTTTTATAGTACTTGGCGGCAAACGAGCAGACGGATTGCCTGCTGGTAAGCAATTACCGCCGCCCACGGACATAAGCACTGAGGGATGAGGGAGAAGGAATAGGGGATAGCGCCGCCGGCACTCTCACTCACCGAACGAAACGCAACAGTTTAGGTACTGTTACTTTACGTCGATTTTCTGTGAGAGGGTAGTACTTCCCCGGTCGAGTTGTCCCCGGCCCATTCATGCTGAAATCAGCAAGGCTCTACTACCGTAAAAATTCATTACAATGGTGGTGTAATGATGTTAAGTAGTCACCTTACCAATCCGTCGCTTGGACTGCTACTAGTTCGAAACCACGTGAGACAACCAGGTGGTTGTTATGAACTTGAATGTTTTTATGCCCCTTGTTTTAATATTTAATATGAAAACTTGTACTAAAAGCACACTATTTTTATCATAATTTGGACGCAATGTGAAACAACAAAGTCAAAATTATAAAAATAGCTCACAATTGTGTCTCTCATTATTTTGTCGTATTTCCCCAATGATGCGATTTTAATCGTGTCCGCAGACGATTAACCTCTCTGTCTGCTATTCTGTGGCCATTATAGGCAACAGTACAGTGTCATGTAAACAGCTGTTACATAGAAAATCACGCACCTCAGCTATATTGTAATACACGATTATATACTCGCGGAATTGCGAAGAGAAGTGTGTGGTATACTTGTGCACATTTGCACGTAATTGGTCTGCGCATAGATGAACAACTCTTGTTTATATTTCTATATAGGTCTACGTCAAACCAAGTATCAGTCTTGTTTTCCTTGTCATAGGGGAATGACGACGATTTAGTCTGTCCATGAGGGTTTTTTGTCCATTTGAACATCTATGAAAAATCGACTTGGAGAATTCTTTAGAATTGATACAGACAAACGTTTTAATTTACAATAGTAGGATTGAACTGTATTTAACCCATTGCCAGTCCCATGAATCACAAGTGGCTCATAACAATTGAATTTCTATTGTGTCTGGGGTCGGACAGTGAAAGTGTTAATGTTGTCCACTCTCAGGTGCGGTCTTTTGTATAAGTTACCGCAGCAGACATTCGGGTCCAGATCAGAATTTCGGGTCGCGTATCATCATCATCAGCCCTATGTCCTGCCCCACTGCTGGGCACGTGCCTCCTCTCACTATAAAGGGTAGAGCCATAGTCCACCACACTGGCTAAGTGCGGTTCAGCAGCCTGATAACTGTAAAATATTTCTTTGCCATGGAGTACCTAGTTACTAGATGCCATATCCAACCAGATGTTTTCTCTTTGTTTCGTATCGTTACTGTTACTATCATCGGCGGTTATATATGGCTAGTGCGTAAATTGCGCAAATACGCAATACTATTTTTTACGCAAAAAGTTGTTTGTGCGCTTTTTTTGTGTAAATGTATGAAATGTGTTTGTTTAGTTTTTGTTTTAGTTATGATAACAATTTTACTAAGGCTGGATTTTTTGAGAAATGGTTCTGAATTTCATCGCTTTTAAACTTTCGCGATTTGTATAAATTATTTGTGTATGGTTATGATTTTTTCTTGGATTAGGCTCACAAATTCTACCTTTCCAAAACATGCTGTGGAATACTGTGTTTTTCGTTGAAGAAGTTGATTGATCTGAGGTACTGGTTAACACTTAGGTATGTTAATTTGGAGGTTAACATTTGCGAACCGAGTACACAGGATTTATATGGCGAAGGTATTCTGTACAGGTTTGTGAACAAATTATATTTGGGCTCGTGTAGCGTACTTGAACTTGCCGAATGACGATAATAATTATGTTTGTGCCTCGTTGGTCTCGCGGCATAAATGTGCGCGTGGGATTGGGAGGTCTCGGGTTCGATTCTCGGGTTGGGCAAAGTGCTATTGAGTTTTTCCGTTAGGAAATTCTCAGTAGCAGCACGGAGTCTGGTAATGTGCCCGGTACGGCAATAGGCTCGCCCCCTATTACGTGGGACCTAAAAATTCATGGTGAAATGTGGGTGTAATATTACACCTCTGCCTACCCCTTCTGGGATTACAGGCGTGAGTCTATAAAAAAAATAAAAAAAAATATGTTTGTGAGTGATGATTGATTGGAAAGAGTGATTGTTATGAATATTTAAAACTTTTTTGACAAAGAAATATATGTAGGTAGCATGTATGTACTTGTATCTAGTTGTTAAGCTCTGACTGCAACCTTGGTTACGTACCAAATCACGAGGTTTCGGATTCAGTACCTATAGTCTTACAATATAATGTTACTTTCTTCGGTCTTCTTATTACAAAATTTTATGGAATATTTGAGTAATTTTTGTTGAGTAGAGTGTGAGTTTAAATGAGTTTAGATCAGAAGTCGTTACAATTAGAAATTAGGGTAAGTCGTATACTAGGCATGCCTTTTAAGTTCAGTCGTTTCCATATTTCCCGACAATTTTGAATATGAACTGTTCTATATTCGAATGTGTTTACATTTTGAATCTCAAAACAGTTGAAAGTATTAGGATTAATGCTATTGTTTTGTCACAGCGTTTCGAATCTGTCAGGTTACGTACGAAAATGAAACTTTCTAAGGAAAATGTTCGTGCAATAATTTTCTACAACTTTAGAAGAGGCACATCTGTGTTCAGTGATGAAGCCCCATGTCTGCGGACTGTCAAACGCTGGTATTTAGAATTCCAGTGTGTACAACTGTACATACTTACTAGTGTAAGTGACATATCTCGCGAAGGACGCCCAAAATCCGCCTTCACTGAAGATAACATCATTGCTGTGAGACAACTAATTCTCGAAGATCGTCATGTGACGTATCGAGAGATATGTCTCGGCTCTATTAGGTATCTCAGGGAAAACTACTCAGAAGATCTTGCATGAAGTGCTTGGTGTCAGAAAGTTTTTTGCCATTGGATACCGCATCTGCTTTCCGACGATCGGCCAATATGTATATTGAATACTATTTATTATGCGTAGAACGCAAACTTGCATCGTGAAAGTAGTTAGCCCTCCTTTCTTAGGTACGGCCATGATATGCGACTCATGTGTACGGACATGATCATAGGTATACCTATGAGAACTAATAAATAGCAAACTTCTACATCATTCGTAACAAAAAATCATCTCGTGCGTGGGCAGGTACAGCGGAAATTCTGTCGATTTCTGTACAAAAAGCTTTATGGCTATTATCCTTATTTATATCCGTCTCTGTTCGTGTCAGGCATGGTGTGTCTTGACACGCTGCCAATACGATGTAAGTGTGCCCTTATGTTGCACTATTACTTGCTTCTTAATAATAAAATCGACGATGCGACCACACTGACGCGATGTTCGTTTTCGGCACCGAACCACTACACCCGGTTACGCTCGCGCCGCTTGCTTGCCGCACCACAAGTGCGAACTATAATACGGCGCAATACGCACCCACGTGTCATGCAGTTGCACTGCTTAACGCTCAGATTGCTCAGTATCCGGATGTAGGTACATATATTCTTTACACAGTTAAATACATTTATTAAAACTGCTATACAATTTTTGTCAAATAATGAAAACATTTAAAATAATTGGACATTGTATTAATAAGTAACTATGTACCTACTATGTATTTTTTGTAATATAATGGCTCACTACACGCATTGGGCAACTATTAGCGTAGTGGACAGTTGTAATAAATAAATAAAAAATAAATCTCACACATGCACATGTGGAATTGTGTTAAAGTACCACAGATATAAGAGATCTTTGTTAAGTCAGAACACTTTGCTTGGTCGATTTAATGTGATTAGCAAGTACGATTTGGTTAAGTGCGTGCGTACACCTTAGACAAAGGAATGACCCAAAGGATGCTTTATTATATTGTTTGTTTTGTTTGTCGTGTGAGTGTGTGGCCAACTCTAGTGTCGGACTTTTCGCCAACATTTCCTAACGATTCTTATCCTGAGACAAGAACCGGGACCGACAGCTTTACGTGCCCTCCGAAGCACGGTAGCGCTCAGATGTAAATGCCACACACGGTCACCCATCCTTTAGACATTGTTGTACGTTTATTTGTTTGTATACCACTTGTTAAACAAAGTAACACATTTCGGCGGCCTACTACTGATATAATTTGAGTTTCATTGAATACCTTCTACGTATACAAGGTGTAAAAAGACTTAACTGGGAAATTACTGGTTCAGGAGATTTGAGGCTCAAAGTTAGTATGGAATTTTTCTAACTAGGTACAAAAACGATGCATTTGCCTCGCCAACATGTTCTTTACATATCCTATGACCCCATGGATAAGTAGGTATTTCGGGGATGGCACGCGCGCATTTTTAATTGCGGTTAAAAAAATGTGAAACTGATAATTATTGGTTAGTACCTATGACTTGGCATGATGTCAACAGCGAGTGGACTTCGGTTTGGTGATGGGTCTTGTGGCACCCTGTATATAAAATACTAGCTGACCCAGCGAACTCCGTATCGCCTTTTTAAGAGTTTTTATTTAATTCCCTTTTTTCCAAGCCCCTTTTCCAAAGTTACCATTGACTTAGCGCTTAATCTCTTATCATTCCAGGGTCTATAAATGATGCAAAAAACAAACATAAATTTTTATATAATATTGAATTCCTTATTCCTTAAAATATCGAAGACGATACCAATATCAACTAAAAAACAATCCCGTCCGCCATCTTTGATTTCCTATCCGCCATCTTTGATCACGAAATAGATGTTGTATTTGGATTCACCATCCCTTAAATCATCAGAGACGATACCCATATTGATTTTTAAAATTTTTCCCATCCGCCATCTTTGATTTTCCATCCGCCATATTGATTCACGAAATAGATGTTGTATTTGGATTCTCCATCCCTTCAAACATCGGAGACGATACCCATATTGATTTTTAAAAAAACCCGTCCGCCATCTTTGATTTCCCATCCGCCATCTTGAATCACGAAATAGATGTTGTATTTGGATTCCCCATCCCTTTAAACATCGCAGGCGATACCCATATTGATTTTTTAAATTTTTCCCATCCGCCATCATTGATTTCCCATCCGCCATCTTGAATCACGAAATAGATGTTGTATTTGGATTCTCCATCCCTTCAAACATCGGAGACGATACCCATATTGATATTTAAAAAAATCCCGTCCGCCATCTTTGATTTCCCATCCGCCATCTTGAATCACTAAATAGATGTTGTATTTCGATTCCCCATCCCTTTAAACATCGCAGGCGATACCAATATTGTTTTTTTTTAATTTTCCCATCCGCCATCTTTGATTGCCCATCCGCCATCTTTGATCACGAAATAGATGTTGTATTTCGATTCTCCACCCTTTAAAATATCGAAGGCGATACCCATATTGATATTTAAAATTTTCTCATCCGCCATTTTTGATTTCCCGTCCGCCATCTTGGATCACTAAATAAATTTCATATTATTAATCAGCGTCCCGAAAATCTCGAAAACGATACCCATATAGATTGTATCCTATTCGTTTAGCCTTTTTTGCCTTTGACCCAACCCTCCCCCTTCTTGTTTGACCATTTTATTATTTTTGTCTGACCCCTAAAAGATGTGGCGTAATTTTGTATAGCCTATAGCCTTTCGGAATAATTGGGCTATCATAGACAATAACAATTTTTCAAATCCGACTGCTACTTCCTGAGATTAGCCGACATTATGTTTTAGCCTTTTTAGCCTTTTGCCCGGCCCCAAAGGGTCGAAGCGTTATGTTATATAGCCTATAGCCGTCCGGAATAACTGGGTTATCGTATACAAAAATAATTTTTCAGATCCGACCGGTAGTTCCTGAGATTAGCGCGTTCAAACAAACAAACAAACTCTTCCGCTTTATTATATTAGTATAGATTTCGATTCTAACTGACTGACAGTCAACGCACAGTCAGAACTATAGGACGCATGAAGCTTAAATTTGCCATGTGTGTTCTTAAGCGTGCATTAAGAAAGTATTTCCGACTTTACCATGGGATTGGGGCGAAACGATAAAATTATAAAACATGCGCAAGCGTAGCTGCGTGCATCCTCTAGTATTCGGAAAAAACCCAGTAACACTTTTGCCCGACCCGGGAATCGAACCCGGGACCTCCGATCGGCAGTCGCATACACTATCTACTGGACCACGGAGGCAGTATCTTTAAAAAGGCCAAGAAATATTTATATTATCATCGTATATTATAAATTCATATCAAGGTGATAAGAATTTCGCTACAAACAGAACTTTTATGCGTACCCATATAAATTCCCACGGTATATTCAAATGTACCTACTCTATCTACATCTAAGAAGATTGTACCAACACAAATTAGCGTCATCCGTCGCAGCATCACGCTAATGATGTTTTTTTAAACATCCTCTTTGTGATGATCTTAATGTTTCGTAACAATTGAGATACTAGTTGCGTCGTCTGGCTACGTCTGCCGTCATCCTTAGCGCCAGGGTCGATGACCTCGTGGGAACTTGCGCCCTAAGGTTAAATATACCTAAGACCGTCAACATGGCTAGAAAGGAAGTACACAAAATTGATCGCTTGCAATTTGAGTGTATTCACTTGGAAATATTTCAAGGTTTATTGAATATCGACCGCTTTATCGAAGATGTCCATGGGAACTCGACTTTATAACCTCGCGATTTGAATAAAACAAAAAATTTTGAAAGTTACCCTGACCGTACAGTACTCGACGATAAAATCATATGTTTACTTAGTTTAATCATGATTTCTTATGAAACAAACATTTATTTTGCTATTTTATCAAAGCTATGTTTTAAGAGTAATTTTACGCTCATCGTGCTGTTTATGCGTCTTTATTTTCTGCTTAGCCATTAAAATTTGCCACTGGTATCATGGTATCCCAAATTATGCAAAACAAATGCCACAGTAACCTATTACCTCACAATCATACCAATACTCCTAGCATTTAAACACTTCACATAACCCAGTTACCCACCGTGAGAACCCCATACTCTGAACATAACGAATCATTCATCAGCATAGCGATACAGCGCTATCACATTAATGAGCGTACCAACAAAACAATTGAGATACGTACACCGATGACGTCACGGGTCGATGACCCCAGTGACTCCAGTCATATGTGCGAGCTCTGAGCTAGGGCGTTAAGTGGTGCCTGTTGGGCACTGGGGTCAGTTGAACGATGACACTGGGGTTGGAATTGAGTGACAGTTACAATGCTGAATGAAAGTTGGAGTTCATCCCAATTATATCAGATGTTAGTCAAAGGGCTAGCGATGATGTATGATGCGTAGTTCTTTAAGCAACCAACTCTACATTGCGCCGTGTTGTGGGTACCAAACCCACCCACACGAGATAGCATTTTGTGATCCATAGAATGTTGTTACAAGACTGCGTGTTTATAGTAACTGTTGCTTGAACGATTATGGTGACACATGATACGCGTGTTATAATTTTCAAAATACCAAATTTAACAAAACTGTTCAGCTGAGCAGTAGTCAAAATAGATGCCTCAATTTACATGTATTTTCTTAGTAACTACTACAGAGATACAAGATGAAACGGAAAGCTGTTTGTTCATGTACCGGATCGTTAATGATCAAGAAAATACGATTTCGTATGAAATAGATTTTGTTTGAAGTCAATGCGTTGATCGCGCTTGTGATTAATTACCTGAAGCTCCTGTTATACAAGGGCATAATTAACAACATTTTCAGAATTTAATCTTCGGCACCTGATACCTCGCAGCAGTTCATTCAGCGAAATAGCTTATTCTCAAGTCTATGAAAATGGGTAAACCTTTACCGTCTTATTAATAAACTAGGATTAGCGTCAGAACAACTTTACTCCAAGACTTAAACAAAGATTAGGCAATTAAGCTATTAATAAACTAGGAGTAAGGACGGAGTTAACTATTCATAATTTACTCCGGGAATAAAAGTTACTCCGCGGAGACCCATGGTTTAACGCTGGAGTAAGCAAGGAGTGAGCATCTATTTGTCACGGGGTGCGGTAGACTAGATCGAAACTTTGCCTGAATACTAAAACATAAAAAATAAAGATTTCGAGTCGACAACATATATCCGCAAAATTCAGATTGTCGAGTATTTTGTTAATTTCTAATGCTTCTGACAGTATTAGAAATTATAATAATAAAAAAAGACAGAAAAGTCACTGTCACCGAATAACAGTCATGTTGAGTATCTACTATGTAGTTTGTATACCATGTGTAAATACTTCTTGCAGTTAGATATATTTCTTATCGGTATAAACAGTTTGTTTAAACGACAACGATTATTAAAGTATCCGTCTATTATGAGAGAATTGTGTTACTTCGAATTTACGCGAGCGAAGCCGCGGGCAAAAGCTCGTAGATTTATATTGTATTTCCAACTTTCATTGAGATTTATATTCATAACCCAAATATATTTTCACATTTGTTTGGTGTTCGTTAGAGTACTTACTAGTATCTGATTTTGTAATTTTATTATTGTGGGTTAAAATTAAAAGAGATTATTTCATTGAAGATTGCCAACCAACACAAACGCTTGCCCTTGCAAAGGGTAGAAGCACAGATTTAACAAACAAAAGTTTGTACGGCACAAATTTACCTCTTGGAAGTAAGAACGCATGCGCTATGATAATTGAGTGCGCTGTGCGTATATCTGTCAGTACTGACACATCATACAATATAATGTCATATTGTGTACGGTGATTACATTATTCGCATATATAAACTAATAATTATTTAAGTACTACGCTTATGTACGGCACAAATTTACCTCTTAGAAGTAAGAACGCATGCGCTATGATAATTGAGTGCGCTGTGCGTATATCTGTCATACAATATAATGTCATATTGTGCACGGTGATTACATTATTCGCATATATAAACTAATAATTATATAAGTACTACACTTAAACGGCTGAAACAGTTTTCTCTACTAATATTATAAACGCGAAAGTGTTTATAGATATTATTTATTAGATATTATATTGGACATGTATTGGAACATGGCTTTGACATTTGACTGTATGCAAGGCGATGTTATTATGTAGATATAATACTAAGTATATAGTGTCATGAATACCTACTGACCGAGCTACTTTGTACCCAATAGTTTCTGAAGTCTTTAGAATAATACGCGCGCGAAGCCGCGGGCAAAAGCTAGTTGTCAAATAAAAGTGTTTAATAAAAAGTTTTTATTCGACCAGGTCATTTTGTTCATTCTTTTTACTTTTAATATCATTGGGTTGCCATAACGTATACCTTAATCTCAGGGTAAGGATAGTATTGTTACTCCGAACTTACTTCGTATTTATTAATACCGTTATTAACACGTAGCTATTCCATAACTAATCTAGAATTAACTACCCCCGGTGTTACTTTGGAGTAAGAAAAGAATAAGCATTTTTATTAATAAGACAGTTATGGTTTCTTAAGCGGAGATAAGCGTTTATACTGCAATGCTTTTGATAAAATTTGACCCAGCAACCCGCCGGACACTCGCTTGCTATCGAGTATCGGTCGGATAATAAATTGAGGCCGGATAATTCATATTTTCAGTATGATATCAATTAAAAACATAATTTCTAGTTAAAAAACGTATATTTTTTATAAGTAAAGCTAAATTATGTGTTGTTGGTCTAGAGGACTTCGTGTCGCATGATGCCTGATGACTTAGTTTATGCGTATTGATATGTCGTTAATGCTTTTTACAAAGTTTATCTGAATTCGTGCATCCGGTGATTACCTTACAAATTGTTTTGTTTATGTACTAAATTGACGTAAAGTGGATATAATTTCTTATGTAGCTGCGTATTATATGCAAGCTTATCACAGATTTGTCAGTGTGTGTGACTTAGAGGATTTTCGGAAAAGTTTCAATCCCTATTTTACCCCCTTTGGAATGGAGTATTTAAAATGCTTCCTACGTCATGAAATAAACCCAGTGTCCAAATAAATATTTCTTGTCTCAGTAGTTTAGACTCTGCGATGATGTCAGTGTCAGAACAAGTGATTATATGCAACAGTAGAAGCTACATTTATTTATTTATAGTCTCACGCATTTATCCCCGAAGGGGTAGGCAGAGGTGTAAATATTACACCCACATTTCGCCATGAATTTTTAGGTCCCACGTAATAAGGGGCGAGCCTATTGCCGTTACCGGGCACATCACCAGGCTCCGGGCTGCTACTGAGTACTCGAAAAACCCAGTAACACTTTTGTCTGACCCGGAAATCGAACCCGGACAAGCTAGATACTATTTTTGAATAGAACAGATCTGTCAATACTCTTCCCATCAACAGTGGCGGCTCGTTCAAAGGAGCGCTGGAGCAGTGAACTCCCAAAATTATATAATATATGTATATGTATATAAACTTTTTCTATAAACATGCTCAATATTTTAATACACACCTATTCTCTTTTCTATAATGCATATCTACAAATAAGTATTTGACTACAAAACTGTTTATCATAATTTTGTCAACACTCTTGAAACATACATAGGTATTTTGTTGAGTGGAGCGCTCATAACAGCGCTCTTCGTTGACGAAAGCTTAGTACAACGCTTAATACTGAAATGTAATGAGTGCGAAAGAGAGAGCGTTCTATGCGCTGGGCGCGTGAGACAAAAGATTTGTATGAGAAATAAGGAAAATACGGAGCGGCGCTCCTGGCTAGCTTGACGAGGTGCGCATGCGCGAATATATTACCCGACATGATATGACCATTTGTCACGAAGAAAAATTAAAACGTGTGCGCCGTTTTTTTTTAATAGTGTTTTGCCGGTATCATTTGAATGTAAACAAAAGCAAAACATTTCTCTGCAAGTGCGTTGGTAATTAGAAAATTATTGGTGTTTATAACATTGTTAATTGTATGTGATTGTGTGTATATGTTTAAGAAAGACAGTTAAATTGTGTAACTAATATGGAATATAACAGCGTAAACTTTATAAACGGATGGATGAAAGAAGAAATACGAAAGGAGTGTATTGTGCGAGAATGAATGGAAATGTCGGTAGGGGACGCCCTAGGCAGACGTACGCCGATCAAATAGGTGACGTACTAAAAATGGGCCAAATTAAAAGTACCCATAACCGACGCGCATGCATGATGAGGTTAATGAATGTCGAGGAAGCGAAAGAGGTATGTTTGAAGCGAAGCATGTGGCGTTCCATAGTCTCTGCCTACCCCAATGGGAGACAGGCATGACGATATAGATAGATAGTTAGAACTTTATAAAAAACTGTGAAAAAACTTAAAAAAACGACCAATATGATAAAACGCTTTGGTTATGTGGTTGCGAAATTGCGAAGGAAGTAAGAAGCCGTTTTGTTTTCCGTGTAGGTATTTTGTTTAGTGGCGCCGGAGTTGATACTGCGTGGACAGTTCAGGTAGGTAGGTATCGATGATTTAGCACATCTTACTATTAATTGTAAAAGCATTCACAAAATAATTTGTAAGCAGTTTCATCTTCTTTTTTAGTGAACACCCAATATAATCTTTCACGAGCCGCCCCTGCCCATCAATAACAGCGGTCACCAATATTTTCGTGGTAGACCGCCCGACCTAAATATCGTGTAACTCGACGCCGACTCACCGTGGGGTCACTACCAATTGTCACAATCAATACATTTGTAATTCACCGATTTAGTCACGCTATAATCGTCCTCATCCGGTCAACGAGACAAATTGAACATTTTTTTCGACCTGATTGGTTTTTTTTTGGCTGTGATTGCTTCCTGTTTACGTCCATTGTTTTTTTTTGCTTTGTTATGTCTATGGAGATTTAGATGTTATCCGCGTACGGAGAATTACTTTTTTGTATTGTTTTGACGGTAGTCGCGTTTAAACTAACTTTTGTTTAGAAAATAGTGCATGTAATGGTTTTCTTTATTGTGATGGCTTAGTGCGGCTTTGTCTTAAACACATTATAGGTACAATGACATTCGGATTATAATTTTAAGATCGTGACACTCCAATTTGTAATCTCTTGAATTTATTCTTTAGTAGGGGGATTGGTCCGTATGTTTCTAATGGTGTGAAGGCACTACTGATAATACTGACCGAATGCTTATCGCTCAACTTGCTGGCATAAAAATAATTCATTAGCTAAACTAAAGAGCTAGAGTAAGATAAATGAACCGGTATCTTATCTAAAAGCTGAAGAGTTTGTTTGTTTGTTTGGTTGAACGCGCTAATCTCAGGAACTACCGGTCCGATTTGAAAAATTCTTTCAGCGTTAGATAGGTCATTTATCGAGGAAGGATATAGGCTATATAACATCACGCTATAGGCCACGGGAGCGGATCAGTAGCCTTAAATAACGCGGGTGTAACCGCGGGCTCATCTAGTTATAAATAAAATGATTGGTCACTTACTGGGTAATTACTTAATTAACTAAGACATTTATATGCATATTTATCTGTCAAGTGTAAGATTATTCATGTTAAACACACTTATACAAGTTACCATTTACCAATGCAAATAATTCAATTCAAAACGTTCTCATGAAACGTGTATGTAATTTAAATATTAACAATGTTCTTTTTTCTTTTTCAGGTAATTTTCATTTTATACTTCACGAAAACCGCTTTTGAAGAATTGTCGTAAGTAAGATGGATAATTTATTGTAAAATATACTTAATCATAATTATGACATTATATTCGACTTAACTGTACATTGAGTGAATTATATTAGGTATATATAATTATAACAGCGGAAATGGTTGAGATCCTGTCATTAAAAATAATGAGAGCTCGTGAGGTTTGTAAGGATAGATGCAAGTAGCGGTCTGTTGTCTCTGCCTACCCCGACGGGAAAAAGTCATGACTTTATGCATGTATGTATGTATGTGTATGTTTATGTATATACTATACATCGTTCTGTTATAATATGCCGTTAGCTATGTGAAAATAGATTGTTTTGATGTTAAAAACCAATCGCAAATGATGTAGGTTCGATTATAGGGTTGGACAGTGTTGTAATTTTCTATTACGTGGTTCTCAGCAGTATGTACCAGAGGTCTATAGCAAAGTACGAGTTGCTTTAATTGCGTGATCACCTGTTGTAGGTTGTACTCGAGAAGCCTGTCACTACAAGTAAAACTCATCGTGCCTTGCAGAGTACGTCGTCCAAAACTGTTAAGATAAGAACATACACCATGAAAGTATTGGGAAGCAAATGGAATAACATCAGGATGATGGGAATTCCCAGCAGTACTGGACATAAAAAAATGCAATCTATAAATGTTTTAAGAAACACCGGACTCTCACACTTGGCTTCAAACACTGCCGGCGCAGCATGGGTAGAATACTTATCATAAAGACATATTTATTTCTGCATTTTGGTTGTTTACAACACTTATACAACTCAAAACTCTATTCTAGATGATGCCGGCTTTTCCTAGCTAAATGACTTCTTGAGAAGAAAGGCCGAAACAAACTCGGGAGTCATTGCTTTTTTTGTCACTTTCGTTCATGATCTGCATGTCACTCGTACATATAGGGTGTCACAAGACCCAGCATCAAGCCGAAACTCGTTTTGGACGTCATGCCAGGTCATACTAAGCAAAAATAATACCTGGGAAACGACTTTTTTTAAGTATTCACTTTTTTCAAGCCGCTATAAAACATGCGCGCGTGCAATTTTCGAAATACCTATTAATTCATGGGTGCAATGGACGTCTATAGAACAGGTTGGCGGAGTAAATGCATCGATTTTGTACCTAATTACAAAAATTCCATAGTAACTTTGAGCCCCAATATCTCCTGAACCAGTAATTTCCCAGGTATGATGCTGAAGCAAAAAATGTTCGTAATGATTGGTACAATATGGGGTTTCAGTTTTCGTTAAGGGTCTTTTTACACCCTGTATAAAAGGGTGACTGTGAGTCTTATACCTAAATGCTTCACGATAGTCACAAGATCCAAGGAAACAGTCCAATCATAGGCTAAAGTAATATATTATGTATAAAACATTTAATTAAAATTTAGTGAACTGATGAAATTATATTTTAATTAAGTCAAACAGCTCAACAAGTTTCTGTGGTATATCATCACGTTCGTCACGGCTAGTTGATCTCAAGCTGCCCGAGACGTCGGGAGTCTTGTTCGGTTTGTGATGCCACTACCACTGGTTACATCGAGTTACGTTATCACTTTGTGAAGTGATAGTAATGTGAGGATGTAGACTCTGATTCTAAACAGATGTTTTACAACTGACGAGTCATATCTTCTTTCTGATGCCACTACCGCTGGATGCTATCTTTTTTATCTGATTCGAATTAACTGAGCCCTCTGGAAAGTAAGTATAAGGTAGTAGAGCCTTGCTGATTTCAGCATGAATGGGCCGGCTCGACCGGGGAAGTACTACCCTCTCACAGAAAATCGACGTAAAGTAACAGTACCTAAACTGTTGCGTTTCGTTCGGTGAGTGAGAGTGCCGGAGGCTCTATCCCCTTTTCCTTTTCCCTCCTCCCACTCCTCATCCTATCCCTTTTCCCAACCCCAAGGGGCGGCAACGCACTTGTGACTCCTGTGGTGTTGCTTGTGTCCATGGGCGGCGGTAATTGCTTACCATCAGGCGATCCGTCTGCTCGTTTGCCGCCTATGTATTATAAAAAAAAAGTAAAACGTAACGCCTATTCGATTTCAAGCTGCCTTAGACAAAAACTTAACTGATATGGCTCGTTGTACTTCTACCAATAGTTTATAATTTTCTGTATAACTTTCTGAAGTTATAATTATGTGAGAAAGAAACGCAACAGCTAGCTACATCTGAAGCCGTTCCGATTCTTATCCTTACTGTCGTGCTATTGTTTAACTAATTTAATTAAAAATGCTATGTGTCAAAATCAGCCATTCTAATGTAGTGAATAATTTAATAAGTTTTTCATGTATTAGAATGCATGACAAACGTGAGGGCAGTGAATGAAGCAAGAGAGGTATGCCAGGATCGTTGTAAATGGCGTTCCGCCTACTCCTACCGGCAACAGGCGTATATGTATGTATGAATTGAAATAAAGAATTTGATCTCACATTCACCGAATTTTTGCCGACACAGAGCAGGATAATTATTATTTAAATGTATAAATTAAAGCGAGAATCGAGTGAGTACGCTTAGTAGCGCCCACAGTTAGAGAGCTCTGGTTAATTGCGGACGATTAAAGTTTATTAGCGTGCCCTAATTGGTCGATTGTCGCAAGTGAGGAAATTGCTGGCCCCGCAAACATGTACTCGCCATTACCTATAGCTACTCGTTCATTTAATTCGCTGCAATGGAAACGATTAACGCAATTACCTTTCTGAGAATATCTGATTTCTAAGAGAAAGTTATTTTGCTGGTATATATGGATATTGCGGGGTCGGTTCACCTGATGAGCAGAAGCATGTTTAAAATTAAAGAAGCTTTTAAAATTGAAAAAAAAAACTAAAATGAGAAAAATCAATTAAGTTTCATGCAAATTTTATTGGCATTCACAGCGAATGCTTTTATTTTTTTAAAGATTTTGCTATAGATGTGTTCACATTGCTAACGAAATAGGCAAGATACGAAGCGACTAAGAACACAGAATGCAGATCCCCGTCCCAGCAATTTTGGCGGTATTTTTGCCTTCAAAGACTCAGTGTACACCTCACACCCTTTGCGGGATCATGGACTAGTTCAAGGATTCTGCACCTAGGTCAAGAATCAATGAGCTAGAGGGAGGATCGACGATTCAAGATCGTCAATAGTTCTACATCTTCGTAGTTCCGCCTGTGTCCGTTAGATGTCGCCAGAAGTTGTGTCTCCGCCATTGCATAGTAGATGACATTGCTTATAGTAGTGGGTTAATTGATCGTCTTGCCAGTGTCTCATGTAACGTAGGTTCCATTCCCACAGAAACAATACACAGAGTAATACAGAATTACTGATACTTGATGTTCTTTGTATCCTCTGTTTGATTGTTTGTATGTCCCTAGCGAGTGCAATATTACAAAATTGTGCAGGGCCAAAAATATTTTCTGTTCAAATATTAGAAATGAATACAGTTTTTACATTTAATTAATATTGGTAAAATTATATTAATAAACTAGAGGACGCCAGCAGCTACGCCTGCAATTACTTTAAATTTACCCGTTTTGGCCGATCCCGTGGGAATTTCGGGTAATCCCTTCTTAGTGCACCCCTACGGTCCCCAAGGAACATACATGCCAAATTGCCGCTTCCTTCGCCCAATAGTTTCGGCTGTAGCGTGTCTGTCATTCAGTCAGTAACGCAAGGATTTTATATATTAAGTTATGCACTCTTGTGTCATCTTACAAACTGATATATCTATGGGTAGGTACGCTCACTTTCTATGCATAAACAGGCGTATATCTATCAATGTTTACAACCGGTCTAGTAATCATCACTACTAGAGAGTAAATGACTCACCAGAGCTTCTCAGAATGCTAGTAATTTCTCCGAAATCATCTCCGTTTTGTCTATTAATTATTTCAACACATCGTCTCTAACTAGTCATTCTCACATTCCTCAAGTATAAATATAAATAAATATGGGTCGTGGAATTCTCTGTTAATGTTCCAGTGATATCAATATATGATATATAAAATTCTTGCGTTGACTGGCAGACAAGTACACCTGGAATACCGGGCGCAAGAAACAGTTTGTCATGATGTTCCTTGAAGCGACAAGAACTAGGTTCTTAAATGGAAGAAGAAGAAGTTCCTTCGAGATGGTCGGGTGCTCTAAGAAGGGATTTCGCGAAATCACGCAGTTTTCTTTTTATAATATAATATTCTACCACATACACACATCACCATCTAGTCCCAAACTAAGCAGAGCTTGTACCATGGGTACTAGATAATGGATAAACATACATATATACTTTGTTTTGTAAATACATCCATATTATACATAGAAACACCCAGACCAAGACAAACATCCATGTTCATGCACACAAATGTTTGACTTGAGCGGGAATCGAACCCGCGACCTTTGGCGTAGCAGTCGACACTTCCGCCGTCCGCGGCGCCAAACGGTCGTCAAAATATGGCATGATGTTCCCTGGAGCGACAAGAACTAGGCTCTTATGGAAGAAGAAGAAGTTCCTTCGAGATTGTCGGGTGCACTAAGAAGGGATTTCGCGAAATCACGCATTTTCCACGGCATCGGGTAAAAGCGCTTAAATTAAATGGAAATGTGTGCGGTCCTCTAGTAAGCTAATAAAATATCGAAGTGTCGCGACTGATCGGTTGATGAATGAATGGTGAGTTGTGACCTAATTCATTCGGTCGCCACTAACGCTTGCGTCATGTACTACGGAATTCAATATTCAAAATATAGATAGATCTGTAGATTTTAGATTCGTTTTTGACAGTTTTTGACATAAGCTCCATACAAAATATGTCAAACACGAATCTAAAATCTACAGATCTATCTATAGTTCGAATATTGAAAATGGCCGGTAAACAGCTGGGTGTTTATCGTTTTCCTTTGATTCATGAGCTTTGAAAGGGCGATTGACTTAAAAATACTAACGCAATCAATTATTATTTCTGGAAACATAGTTCTATTTCACATAAATTGCCAAATAGCCAAGTTTTTGTCTATGAATTATAATAATAAAATTGAATAAGCAAAAATAATGTCAGTAATTTCATAGTGTTATCAACTATCAGTGTTGTGGAATGAATGCCTAATGCCTAAAACTTTAAGGGATCAATTAATTTGCTTTGGGTGTGTTTGTGTCCCTTGAATGAATCTCTGCGAAACTGGATGCATTTCTCGAGTGGAAGTTGTCTTAAAATACGAAGTTACCTAATCTTTTGATGACAGGTTGTAGGTTTGTCTTTCTCAGTGTCTCAGCCAAAAAGCATCCACTTCTGGATATAGGGTTCCTCCAAGACTTTCCACATAGATCGACCTTGAACCCGCATTCAACTGCATTTCGTGATTCCAATAAGATATTTTTTGTGGTTGGCAGCCACTCCAGAATCTTCCCAGCCCAACTCGAGTTGTCTTTCTAGTTATTCTATCTTATGATTATGTTAACTTGAAACAATGAAATATCTAATTTGGGACATTTCATTGTATTTCTCTTAAACATAATCCTAAAACATCCCAAAATAAAATCACTTATAAATACCATTTGACTAGCGTGTGCCCTCGGCGGCGTCCGCTCACGTTTCTGTACGAAGGAAACTCCACAAAGTACGTACATTGTAGTACCTCACATGATCCACTGAGGAATTTCTATATAAATGTATTGGAGAGCTAAACGTGTAGCCAAAGAAATTCTTCGCTCAAAATAAACCACTAGGTATACCTGAATCTGGCTTAAATGAAAATGTATTCGGTAAACTATAAAATGGTTTATATTTAGTTTTGCTAGATTCCATTCGTGTTTATGTAAGGTATTTAGATAGGCATTGTGTGTTTCTGTGTATTCTATATTTCTGAGTAATAGCTTAGGTTGATCTACAAATTTATCATCATGGCATGAGGCACTCCTCACTATGAAAGGCGTCATAGTCCACCACGCTGGCCAAGTGCTTGTTCGCAGATTTCACATGTATTTCGAGAGCGTTATGTAGAACTCAAAAGTGTAGCAATAAGCAATGTAATACGCACTTCGAAAAATCAGTGGTATGCGCCGTGGTTTGAACCCAGGAAGGCTCTCGGGTTAAACTTACGGCGCAAAGGTTTGCATAGTGGTCTGTTGGTCTTACCACTAGACTATCGCTGCCATTTTTGATCTACAAAGTTTAAGTAATATTCTACGGTTAAGACTATAGTCGATCGACTACTATGTTAATTCAACTATATTTGAAACAAATCTAGTTGAGTATCTCATTGATATGACTGCTTCATTTATATAGGTATATGTATGTTATATGACTTTTACAGCGCCAGAAATACTTGCTTCAAACATTCTTCATGACATTTAGATATAGGTACCTATTTTAGCATTCAATTACATAAACATTATTACCAGATAGACAGTACCTACTTTCCAGTAGGTCATCAGAAACGGCCCAGCCGTTCTACAAAGTTAAACACTCACTTCCTGCCCATCAAACATAAACGTACTGTTAATTGCCTTGTCTATGTGAAATTGCCTCTGTTTATACGTTGTGAGTTGCGCAGTTGATCGTTAGGTTATGGCGTCAATTCCGGGCTCCCAGTACTACTAGACGATACTACAAAATCGTTTTAATAGCCTTGCCGTTTCATTAATAGCCCAAAGTTTCGCTCATAGCGTGATTTGGCTTGGCATTCTTGAGGCCGGAAAAGTTAAGCGACGCGTGACAGGTAATCACTTGGATGGGTGACTTCGTGTGGTACCTATTTACATCGGAGCGCTACTGTGCTTCGGAGGGCACGTAAAGCTATATCTCCCGGTTCTAATGTCAGGTCAATATTCGTTAAGCTATGTCGGAGGCCATGAGGCATTCTGAAAACTCCGACACCAGAGTTGGCCACACATTCTCACGAAAAAAGAAGAAGAATAGTCGAGGTTAACACATTTCTAGTAGTTAGAAATCTAAATCTTGTAATGAAAAAAAGTGTAGTGAAAGTGATTAAAAGTAAAGGGAGGATAAACAAATAATCCTAGTCGCATTTATAGTAGTGGCCATGAACTCTATCGAGGATAACAAATGGCTTATTGCTTATATAATAGATACCTAGTACCGTACTCTCCTCTGCTTGCTAAAGACCGAAATCATAAAATACTAATTTATTAGGTATAGCAAATGAAATACGGAAATCGAAATAATACCTTATACCTACGTAACTATTATCAATGTGAAAGTGGCACCATGCCATGCCACGCACATAAGCATACTTACTCACACAGAAAGTCGTTCAACTCGTAAGCGAGGGGACGATATGGCATTGACACCGTACGTAATTAAAGAGTAGTCAGCTGTGAAGTACGTATCGGTTTTTATACAAGTGTAGTCGCTCACTCCACAGCTGGGTTATCACTCGAGTATAGGTCACGGCACTGAACTCGAGCGCAACAATAAATGTGTAGTTAGACACTCACCTTTACAGTAAAGACAGTTAAATAACCTGACACTAGGTTGTGTATTGTTCTTCGGGATATATACTAGGGTACTTTTTTCGAGTATCCGATATTACGGCAATGTTTGCATGATCACCGATATACTACTTAAAGGGATAAATACAAGTATATAATATCATTGCACCGAGCTCAGTAGCGTGACATCGGAGATGCGTAGCTCCTAGCCGAAGACTAATAATTAATAATGATGATGATTATATTTATAACTAGATGAGCCCGCAGTTACACCCGCGTTATTTAAGGCTACTGCTCCTCTCCCGTGGCTCATAGCGTGATGTTATATAGCCTATAGCCTTCCTCGATAAATGACCTATCTAACACTGAAAGAATTTTTCAAATCGGACCGTAGTTCCTGAGATTAGCGCGTTCAGACAAACAAACTCTTCAGCTCTATATATTAGTATAAGATATTGTTTAACTAGCAGCTAGCGGGCTCAAGCCTCAAAACTTAGGACATACTTACATATTTCATAAAATGTTACTCATTTTCGTGCTACTTAGATCCATTTCTATGTCGTCTGTCCAGGACTGGTTCGAGTTTATAGACCGTGCGAAGTCCGGCGATACGGCCTAACGATACGTATCCTGAGACTATAACCATGACCGGCGGCTTTTGTCTGTCTTCTATAGTACGAGAGCTATGTTGCGACAAATTAAAGACTAACTGTGCGTACTATCAGACGACCGGTTGGAGCAGCGGGAGTGTAAGCGACTGTTACGCCCATGGTCGCGGGTTCGATCCCCGCTCAAGTCAAACATTTGTGTGCATGAACATGGATGTTTGTTAGTACAAGCTCTGCTTAGTTTGGGACTATGTGTATGATGATGGTGATGTGTGTATGTGGTAGTATATTATTATTACGTAATACTGAGCCCTGTGAACACACGGTCATATAAAAGACGGGAGAGGAATTGCCGGGATGATCCACATTACAGTCTCTAACAGTAAAGAAAGTCAGCATATTCATTTCTAATGTCACTTTTCTATTGTCCAGTAAAAGAAAAGTGTTTTTGAGATTTATTTCTATTTATTCAGTTTTTAAAAATGTTTATGCATGCATGAGGAATCTGGTGGGAGTGAATGAAGCAAGAGAGATATATCAGGATCGTTGCAAATGGCGTTCCGTAGTCTCTGCCTACCCCTCCGGAAATATGCGTGAGTCTATGTATGTATGTAAAAAAAATAACGCTTATTCCATGCAAATTCATCCCGCTTAAATTTAATACATTTGAAAGGAAAAGAGCGAGTTTCATTATGTATAATCTCTGTAAACCAATCAATGCTGGTGATCAAATAACAGTCTAAAGTTTTAGCTATTCATTGTTAAGACTTGTGTCTTTTTGTTTCTTTTTCAATTCTTAACTCTTAACCTTTCACATTGCAATTAGAATTATAAGCTCGATAATATGCATACTATTAAAGGTACTACAGGCACTCAATATATGTTTTATTATTTAGACAGTGCATTCTAGTAAATATATGTTTTATTATTTAGACAGTGCATTCTAGTAACGTATAGTTTTTGATTTTAAAATTTCGCGATGTCTATACATCATACAATATTATTTAGCGGGTCTTAGTTGTGATAATTGACTTATTGGAAGGCATAAATAAATACCTCTTGTATCCGTTACCTTTGAAACGCAGGAAAATAACAGAGGTATTTAAGCCTTCAAATAAGTTAATTATCGCGACTAAGGCCCGCTAAATAATATTGTATGAGGTCTAGTTTTTGTGTTGTTTCAATGCAATGACGCACTAACGCCTAAACAAAATAATTGCTTACCCAAATATAGAACAGATTAACATATTAACAATATGCTTTAACGGGTAGCTTAAAGCCTTAGGGCCTGTTCACGAGATCGGTCTAAGCGGCGCGCGTCGCGGCGGGCGGCGCGGCAGAGCGTCGTGCACGCCACGACCCTACAGCAGCGGTAAACGCAGCGGCAAATGTGGACGTATTTGGGCCGACGGAGTTACCCATAAATATGGCGATAACCAAAATATCTTTGTGTAACTATACGGTATACTTACCTACAAAATTGTCGACATTGGATCTTCATTTCTTACAAGTCCTACTAATATTATAAATGTGAAAGTTTGTGAAGATGGATGGATGGATGGATGGATGGATGGATGGATGGATGGATGGATGTTTGTTACTCTTTCACGCAAAAACTACTGAACGGATTTGGATGAAACTTTACAGTAATATAGTTTATACATCAGAATAACACATAGGCTACAATTTATAAAAAAAAATGTATAATGTTGCCATACTATAAGGAAAAGTATCAACTAAGTCGGCGAAAATCCTGTATTATCTTTATTTGTTTGCTTGGGTCAAATTTAGTAATTGGAATTTTACCCCCTTCCTGATGATTGATCTGATATTTGGTATACACTCATATTATCATCGAGATTAAAAGATAATATTTAAATGATTGTAAATCCAAGATGGCCACCGATACAAAATGGCGAATCACATATTACTTCACAACAACCTCAATATGGGTATCAAATGAAAGGGTTTGATTGGTAGAATGGAGCTCACTATGAAAAATCAAGATGGCCGCTGACACAAAATGGCGTCTTATTTATTTTCCACAAATACCTCGATATGGGTATCAAATGAAAGGGCTTGATTCGTAGAATAGAGCTCACTATGAAAAATCCAAGATGGCTGTCGCAGCAAAATGGCTGATTACATATTTTGAATATTTTCCACAAATAACTCAATATGGGTAACAAATGAAAGGGTTTGATTGGTAGAATGCAGCTCACTATGAAAAATCCAAGATGGCCGCTGCCACAAAATGGCGAATTACTTATTTTCCACAAATACCTCAATATGGGTATCAAATGAAAGGGCTTGATTTGTAGAATAGAGCTCACTATGAAAAATCCAAGATGGCTGTCGCAGCAAAATGGCTGATTACATATTTTGAATATTTTCCACAAATAACTCAATATGGGTAACAAATGAAAGGGTTTAATTGGTAGAATGCAGCTCACTATGAAAAATCCAAGATGGCCGCTGCCACAAAATGGCGAATTACTTATTTTCCACAAATACCTCAATATGGGTATCAAATGAAAGGGCTTGATTTGTAGAATAGAGCTCACTATGAAAAATCCAAGATGGCTGTCGCCGCAAAATGGCGTATTACATATTTTCCAATAATAAATCAATATGGGTATCGAATGAAAGGGCTTGATTGGTAGAATAGGGCTCACTATGAAAAATCCAAGATGGCTGCCGCCACAAACTGGCGGATTACATATTACCACAAATACCTCAATATGGGTATCTAATGAAAGGGTTTGATTGGTAGAATGGAGTTCACTATGAAAAATCTAAGATGGCCGCCGCCACAAAAAGGTGAATTACTTATTTTCCACAAATACCTCAATATGGGTATCAAATGAAAGAGCTTGATTCGTAGAATAGAGCTCACTATGAAAAATCCAAAATGGCTGTCGCCGCAAAATGGCGGATTACATTTCTTCCATCAATAACTCAATATGGGTATCGAATGAAAGGGCTTGATTGGTAGAATAGGGCTCACTATGAAAAATTCAAGATGGCTGCCGCCACAAACTGGCGGATTACATATTTCCACAAATACCTCAATATGGGTATCTAATGAAAGGGTTTGATTGGTGGAATGGAGTTCACTATGAAAAATCTAAGATGGCCGCCGCCACAAAAAGGTGAATTACTTATTTTCCACAAATACCTCAATATGGGTATCAAATGAAAGAGCTTGATTCGTAGAATAGAGCTCACTATGAAAAATCTAAAATGGCTGTCGCCGCAAAATGGCGGATTACATTTTTTCCACAAATAACTCAATATGGGTATCGAATGAAAGGGTTTGATAGGTAGAATGGAGCTCACTATGAAAAATCCAAGATGGCCGCTGCCACAAAATGGCGAATTATTTATTTTCCAATAATACCTCAATTTGGGTATCAAATGAAAGGGCTTGATTCGTAGAATAGAGCTCACTATGAATAATCCAAGACGGCTGTCGCCGCAAAATGGCGGATTACATATTTTTCACAAATAACTCAATATGGGTATCGAATGAAAGGACTTGATTGGTAGAATAGGGCTCACTATGAAAAATCTAAGATGGCTGTCGCCATAAAATGGCGGATGACATATTTTCCACAAATACCCCAATATGGGTATCAAATGATAGGGCTTGATTGGCAGAATAGAGCTTACGATATAATTGACCTAAGCGCAGCGTTATTAAAAGCGCGAGAGTATGAGTTGGTGCGCTGAAGCGCAGTGGGGAGGAGGGGCGGTCTGATTTTGTACTTTCTGGTAATGCATTCAGTTTTTATTTTTGCTGCAATTCTATTCAGTAGGTATATAAGCTCTTCAATAACTTTAATAATATACACTACATACTAATCTTTACCTGAAGTTTGACGACTATAAAAACAAAAGTAATTTTAAGTACTTATTATCTGTTTATAATATATGTATGCTACACGGCTAATGTGCAGATCCGTTTGTAATGAAATTTGATATGGATAGTCTGAAACCTGGGGAAGTACAAAGGCTACTCTTTATTAAAATTTCATGCGGGCGAAGCCGTGGGCGAAAGCTAGTATTTTATATCAAAGGAATAATACATCATCACAGAGGCGTTGAATAGGTACCTACACAACGTAGATTACGTTAAGTAGGTAGGTAAATCACCTTTTAACTTTCATAGTAGCTGTGTCTGTACCTAAATAGGTACATATGTACATTACTCAATGTTTTAATGTTTGGGATTTATATTAAAACCTACCATTACATTCTGTAAAACATTGTTTCATTACATCTCGCAACGTTTTATTAACATTTTTGTATTTATACAGCGGATGTGTCGCTATCCACACACGCGACCGTTTAAAAATTTCGACTTTAAATGTCTCCGTATTCATTACCGCCACAAATATTTAACAAATAGTTTCACCGCCTAGTTCGTCCCTCGCGTAACGCTGTCTGTGCCGCTCGGAGTCGTGGCGTCGGACTCGGTCGCAGTACATTTGTTCCCGCCGCTCGCCGCACCGCACGCCGCGCCGCTCGCCGCGCAGCCAATCGTGCCAAAAAAAACGCGCGCGTTATCGCTGTGCGCGGCGGCTCGTGGCGTGCCTCGAACGTCTTCATACATTTGATCTTGCCGCTAGCCGCCCCGCGCTAAGCCGCCGCTCAGAGCGGCAAGGTCGTGACAGGGCCGTTAGAATATGGCTTGTGTGTGTAGTTAACCATTATTTTGAATATTAAGCATGCAAGGTCTTCGCGTTTATCAAGAACTTTTGCAAGAAGTACCCTAACTGTTCCTGTCGTCTTACAAAATAGCGAAATCCATCAGCTTATGTACTATTAACCATCAAATGGGCCGGTAGCAGTATACTTAACTATGTATGTTATAGGATAAACGTAAGCACATTACGATGCTCTATTTCTTGAGCAGGCCTTTCTTTTTCTTTACGCTCTGTGTGCCATTGTGCTTTGTCATGTCCGATTTATTGTGTTATAATTATAAATGTGTTATCTGACCTATAAACGTACCTAACCCAGTAAATATGGCGGCCAAGGTATTTTAGTTTGATACTTACTTCTGTCGTCTCTAGACTCTTTACCTGAAACTTTACGTAGATTGCCTTGCTGATTTCAGCATGAATGGGCCGGCTCGACCGGGGAAGTACTACCCTCTCACAGAAAATCGACGTAAGGTAACAGTACTTAAACTGTTGCGTTTCGTTCGGTGAGTGAGAGTGCCGTAGGCCCGATCCCCTATTCCTTCTACCTCATCCCTCTCCTCATCCTGTCCCTTTTCCCAATCCCAAGGGCGGCAACGCACTTGTGCCTACTGTGTTGTGGCTTGTGTCCATGGACGACGGTAATTGCTTACCATCAGGCGATCCGTCTGCTCGTTTGCCGCCTATTACCATAAAAAAAACGTATATCTAAGTTTTTTTAAGCTGACAACATGTGGATAAAATATAGTTGTTTTAATGCTTAGGTGTTTTGAGTACCAGTTGTTTCAATGTTAAGAAAATCTCTTGCGAGCTACTGCAATGCAATGTATGTATGCAACTAATTCCTACACGACAGATCAAGTAGGAATTAGTTGCATACATTGCAGCAGCTTACCTTTAAAAAATATAAATTATAGTCGTCGCATTGAGACCCTCCTCCTTTTTGAAGTTGCTTAAGTTTGTCTCTTTTAACAGTATAGATATGTAGTATCGGTAGTTATATAAAGCCGCATAGTTTCTTAACAAATTGAGACGCACTAGGCTTGTTGTCTTAAACTTGTTTGTTGTTTGCGTGCTCTTGACTCTAATCGGTCAGTGCCTGTCACCCTCGTTCGGTGTCTACTTAATACGTAAGCAGGAATATATAGCATATTATAGTCTTTATTAATTACGTGCAAGTAGGTACTTAGATATCTAAAGACATTGTAGTTGACTAACTGCTTACCTAGGCACCTTAAACATCTTACACCTTTTGGTGAACAATGAAGAATATTATCTATCTATCTTAAATGTTTGGTGTATGGGTTCGATTCTTTTGATACTGTGTACACTAAAATGTATTTCTAAGTTTTGGGTGTGTTATGTATGTAGTATATTTTCCACCGTGATTTTAGGAATTTGTAAATAGAAATGTGTCTTCATTTTTTTAACCAGTCTATAATTTTCACGAAAATGTATACAACATAAATAATAAGTATAATAACATGTTTCCTCATAAACTAAGGTTAACATATTGGAACTTAGAATGTGTAGGTAATTAACCGAATCGAAGCTATATAGCTAATAAGGGATAGCCATATCATCAAAATTTCTAGTGTCAAACATTTTCATTGGTAGGTATTTAATTTTCCTTTCGGCAATACAATTTAATTTATTTTGTTCACAAACACTTCGCATCCCTATAGAAATTTATACTTAAACCATTACCCCCCAATCCTCATAATACCTTACTAAAAATTTCCCTACCACAGGTAAACTCAACTTCCGCACAATTACACTAACTGAATCGCACATCCTTTGCAAGGGGGAAGCCGGAGGGCTCCGAAAATAGAGGCGGGGTTGAGGGGTGGGGGGAACGAAACGACGACCGACGCAGGCGCAGTGCCGGCTCAAACGCCGAACTTGATGCATACATACACACGACACGTATAAACAAAATAAAAAAAATATTAAGAAGTTGTGTACTATGAGTTGTAGCACACATAGATAGTTTCCCAGTGTTTGTGTTTTTGTGTGTTTTCTGTGTGTGTGCGCGATGCTTTGCGGGACGAATGGTGCGGTGGCTGCGATGGACCGCGCGTATATGTCACTGCGTGCGCGCAAGCCGCCTAACAAGAAAACGGTGCGTTTTATTTCTGTTTGTATGGCACAGATATGAGAATCTGTGTTGTATGGGTTTTGTATGGTGGATCTATTTATGGGTGGGCATAAAATTTAGGTTTGGCTTGTTGGAAGTGGAAAGATGGTGGTTTGTAGGCAAATATTGACTCGGGTAATAGTGATAATATACATATAAATAAACTTGCGATTTTTGTTTGTAATATTTACTATTTGGCTTAAAACGTTTTTCTGATTAGGTATAGCTTTGTCCATCAGTACTTATGTTTGTGCCGGCTGAATTCTGACTGGATTAATTTTGGCATGACTTTCACTGACAAATAGCTAAAGTTGTTAGGAGTAACCCAGGCTACTTTAATTTTAAGGAAATACTCTCTACATGTATACCTATAATATATTGGCGTAAATGGTTAACATAATGTGATTCTAATAGGAAAGTATTTTATGTGTTATGAAGTTGAATAATGCAAATACTTATGTAGGTACAATGACTAATATAAAGGCATTGTATCTAAGTACTAAGTTTCAGTGTTGTACATCCCATAAATCATATAATTTGCACTTATTACGTAGGAAATTAGTTTTTTTAAATTACAAAACGTCGCAAGCAAAAAGCTGGTAAGATTTGTCAAAATATTTAGCTCGGACGATAATGCTGCTCCTGATATAGTCGCTAATAAACTTAATACGTATATAATTATTGAATACTATGTACCTATATGGCACGTATTCAATTAAAACGATACGTTATGAAAACGCTCAGGATATTGAACATCCGGATTAGTCAGGAAATGTTATAAAGACAGGAACTTGTAATAAATTGTTAGGTACGGCAGTTTACTTTCCC
The DNA here is from genome assembly GCA_944739405.2 of Euclidia mi. Taxonomy (NCBI): domain Eukaryota; kingdom Metazoa; phylum Arthropoda; class Insecta; order Lepidoptera; family Erebidae; genus Euclidia; species Euclidia mi. The sequence continues at coordinate 3,283,177 of OX123204.2, forward strand.
GTAATGAACGATATCAAAATTTTACTTTAATTTATTTTATACTTTTCAACTTTATCCATAAGGATTATTGTTTGTTATTGGGTTTTTCCGTTAGGAAATTCTCAGTAGCAGCACGGAGTCTGGTAATGTGCCCGGTACGGCAATAGGCTCGCCCCCTATTACGTGGGACCTAAAAATTCATGGCGAAATGTGGGTGTAATATTACACCTCTGCCTACCCCTTCGGGGATACAGGCGTGAGTCTATAAAAAAAATAAGCATTACGACTATATAAGATAACAAGGATTGAAAACTTCGACTAACTATTACTTCGTTCGATGTGTTCACTATTTTCTATCATATACCTATTAACAGGTTCTTCGCAGATGGCACCTTAGAGGTGTCACAGATAACTGTTCTATCTGGCGGGTGACATCTCAGTAGAGTCAAAATTTATTTAGCTAAAGTCCTGTTAAAGTGTTATTTAAAAAAACTTATGTAATAAGTATATTGTATCATTATTTGTCACGCAGCAAAATGCCTATAGTTTTAAGAATGTTGTTATTCGCCAGGGACACAAGTTTGAAATGTTAAGAAATATCCAAAGATTCAGAATTAATGTACGTATAATAACTTCTATACAGATTAAGGCAGAACTTAATCTAGTCTAGAGGTAGGAACTGAATAGTTTAGTCTTAAAGTGAAACCGGAACCCTATATAAGGATTTTTTTTATTTTACTCTGTATTAAAAACTATGTAAACACAATAAAAATAAGATATCGATACCCATATGTATGAGCCCATTCATTGGAGCGTATCTACACATAAAGTTGAATGAAGGGTCCCGACCCGACGCTACGTCTGTTCAAGGTTTATTGCGCACAGTTCAATGGGGTCAGCTGTTCTAGATGTACCTACATTATTATTTATAGTCGATCTTACATCATCATTATCATCTTACTGATAATGGTTGTGTCTAAGTCTTTCGCTTTAAAGCGTCGAGCGCGCTTACTTGGTACTTTGGTACTTGGTGGCACGGGCTGTTTGAGCTGTTACCGCAACTCCACGTCCTGGCGTGTATTTTGCGTGCGGGCGGGAATGGTGTCGTCATTCGAGCCACCCCAGCTCTTCGAGGAAGGCCAGCAGACTCTTGATGTGGCTTACTGCTTCCCTCAGGGTGCTGTATCTGGTCAGGGACTGCTGCCTGTACTGTGCGACCTCAGGACAGTCGAGGAGCAAGTGGGCTGCCGTCTCGTCTCCTGCCATACAAGCCCTGCACAGCGGGCTGTCGGTGATACCTATAGTAAATAGGTGTTTATTAAAGAATCCTTGTCCTGTGTATGTATGTGTCGAGCGCGCTTTCTAGTCTAACAATATTTGACAGAGTATTTTTATAGTGCGTGGTATTTTCTATACCAATTGCTAGGCTTTAACACTGATGACGTAATATTGAACTAAGCGGTCCTTAAATAAAAGCCACAACTCGTGACACATCGCACTATCGATAAGTATAACAATAAGTTATAAAGAAAGTATTGTTCACCATAATATAGAGGGTATTACTTTGTTTAATTCAAAGTTTTGAGACATCAGCTACAATGTACAATCAGTCTGGTCGAAACTTAGTGCATACAATAGCATGCTTTAATATGCCTCTGCCTACCCCTTCGGGGAAACAGGCGTGAGTCTATGTATGTATGTACGTACAATATCATTTTTACCATCTTAAGTAATTTTTTTTTTAAAGCAGCGATAGCCTAGTGGAGAGACCGACAGACTGCTACGCAGAGGGTCCGGGTTCGACTCCACGGCGCGCACCAATGACTTTTCGGAGTCATGTGCGTATTAAACTGTTAATTATTGCTTGCTAAACGGTGAAGGAAAACATCGTGAGGAAACCTGCATGTCTGAGAGTTTTCCATAATGTTCTCGAAACACACGTGAAGTCTGCCAACCCGCACTTGGTCAGCGTGGTGGACTATGGCCTTACCCTTTTCATAATGAGAAGAGGCCCGTGCCCAGCAGTGGGACAGTTTATATATAGGTCTGATGATGATGAAGTTATATATATATTATTTAATTAATAAATACCTAAAGAAAGGGATTACATTTTTAAACCGTTTTCAAGCAAGTTTACTAGAAAGTCATGTCGGACTTTCTAGTAACTTGCTTGAAAGGAGCTATGCCGGAAATCATTACAAACCTTCTGTAACATAAAACCAAATTGTAATTAACTATATCATCATAGCATTTCGTAATCCACTGCTACACGTAGGCCTCTCCTAATTTAAGGCACAATAAAATGGTGTGTCAATAGGAGAAATTGCGCCTATTTACCACGCTAGCGATACGGGTTGGTAGATAAAGGTTTTGATTCTCATCTCTTTACAAAAAAATATTATTTTGTTTATTTTTTTTATTTAAAGACCCACGCCTGTATCCCCGAAGGGGTAGGCAGAGGTGTAATATTACACCCACATTTCGCCATGAATTTTCAGGTCCCACGTAATAGGGGGCGAGCCTATTGCCGTACCGGGCACATTACCAGACTCTGCTGCTACTGAGAATTTCCTAACGGAAAAACCCAATAACACTTTGCCCGACCCAGGAATCGAACCCGGGACCTCCCAATCCCAAGCGCACATTTATGCCGCGAGACCAACGAGGTATTTTGTTTATGCATTTTCTTTAGTCGCCTATTAGGACCTATGGAAAGAAATGGGTCAGGCACTTTATATTCCCGTCACTACACCTTAACTGTACATACAGCAAATATCAAAATACAATAGTAATGCTATGACATACAATGCATTACAATGTGTGATTGTTCACACGAATATGCGCTAATAGCACAATAGTTGACATTCAGCTATTCTTTCACAAGCTATCGGATATTGAATGGCAAAACAATTCATGTTTGGACTTTAGTACCTTTGTTTTGCTTAGTACGACCGAAATATTGCGTGGTTCGCAATGTACGGTTTGTAGAATTATTAGTTGTATAATGGCAGGCGTTATTATGACTCTACATAAGTATTATAATGACTTGTGATTTTAAATTAAAGTACAAAGTTTGTTTGTTGTTTGGCAGTTTTTGCAATCCTTTGGTTCTGTAGTTTAGAAGACTAGTACCTAATTGAAATTGCAAATTGATAGATTAATCTATACATCTATACATATAAATAAAATTTGAGTGTCTGTTTGTAATATTAAAATAACCCCTTTTTACTAAATGCATATGGATGTATACACGGTTCATATACCGAAATGTCATTCTTTACAATTTTTGTCTGTCTGTCTGTTTGTTCTCGCTAATCTCTGGAACAGCTGGACCTATTTTGACAGAACGTTCACTGGCGGATAGCTGATGTACCAAAGAGTAACTTAGGCTATAAATTAACCGGGTACGCGAAGTATTTCCCTCAGGACGCGGGTGAAACCGTGGGAAACAGCTAGTCTGTATATATATAATTTTTTTGCTAACTGGCTGACTGTCAACGCACAGCCAAAACAGTAACGCTCAAGGAGCTGAAATTTGACGTGAAGGTTCCTTAAGGACCGTAGGGGTGCACGTAGAAGGGATTTATTGAAATTACCACGGGGTTAGACAGACATAACCATGCAGACATCCTCTAAAAAAGTATAATAACTTTATTTTAGATAAACTATTATCTTTTTCCTGTAGCTTCTGTATATTAGATACATTAGAAGAAATGAAAAATGAGATTCCGTAGTATTATTCCGTAATCATTAAACTGTGGTCTAGAATAGTGGAAGTTAACAAAACACTTGTATCATATTTAATCCTTGCTTTGTAATAAGACCTCGTTTGTCATGATGATGTCGTCTGAATTCATTGGCACTTATTACCGAATGCTTAGTCAACTCTGTAGGTACTTGGAGCCGTTAATATGGTCACTGAGAAAATTCTTGGTATTTTATATTTAGCGAACAATAGTCTATGGCGATGAGGAAAATCAGGTTAGGTAAGTAATAAATTAAGATGATGAAAATATTCGTTGATTTATAAACCTAAAAGAGATGTCTAGTGATCTATTTTTAGGTTATTGAGTACTTTTACAGTGAACCTAATTACATCGTTATTATATAAATATGAGAATCTAGGAATGGGTAGGTAAGGTAGGGTGCAAATGATTTAAAAAAATAACTTGAGAACATTAAGTGATTATATAGTTAAAGTGTTGTTTTAAATATGTTTTTAAAGTTAAATTTAATTTATTACATTTTTCCCTGAGAAAGACTTGTTGACTCACAATTGTTCCGAGACCAGACAAAATTAGGAGAAATGAGAATGTCGTTTAATAGTCTTTCCTTATTGCTTGGAAAAGGCCCCTACATTGTATAAGGCTGCCACCAGCTTTGAGGGTGTTTTAAATGAGACCTTGATATTTATAAAATGGAAGATACAACTTATCTACTTACAAAAGTAATTAAATCCTGTCAATAGATGAAGTCATACAAATTTTGGCAATGACGTTACAAAAATGTATCCACACTATCCTTGGTTAAAGCCTAACTGAAAATACCAAAATGACGCAGCGTCTAACAATAGGTTAAGTACTTGGTCCGTCTCGATCCGGATCACTCGCGCCGTATGACTCATTCAGCAGTTAATTATTTGTTTTGCCTTCTTAGTAATGCTCTGCCATATTTGATTATTCGGAATTACTCCTAAGTAATCGGCGTAATTATACCTATTGCGTACCATTGTGGATTATTTAAAGCTATGAATTTGTGTTATGGCTTTTGTCATGAGTCAAAAGTCTTCAAAGGGGGTACCCTGTGGCTGAGTGGCGATCATATGAATCTATCGATGCGTGAAATTAAGTTTATACGGTCGCCGTTAGGTTTATGGATGGGTCCCGGAACGGACACATATTCACTCGAAAAATACGTAGTCCTCGTTCCTGGCTATCATGCAGTTCTTTAAAATTCCTTATGTTATGTAGAGTGTATACCTACTATCTCTTTCTTACGTTACGACTGTTAAATAACTTCTCGATTTCAAGGCTATTGAGGACATTGCTTCCTTTGAGGAGGGTTTTGCAAATGTTGCATTTCGAAATGGAAGTGTATACATACGCAGTCCTTGTAATTGTTATTTTTTTTCTGAAGTAAACCGATGTAAGCTATAATCATTGCACAATTATCGATTGATTATCATTTAATATGTTAATCAGTAGTTCGCACGCAGACTCCAACCATCATCAGCGTTATCCTAGTTTCAACCCAGGGTCCGCTTTCTAGTCTAACCGGATTTGGCTGAATATTAGCTTTTCCACGGAGTGACTGCCTGTCTGACCTTCGCAACCCGAAAGGATAGCGATATTCCATGGTTTAGACTAGTGTCAGTTCATTTTAGAGGTACTGCGCCCTATAACGACTGTCAATGATCTTCATGACAGCCGGGACCGACGGCTTAACGTGCTCTCCGAGGCACGTGACAAGCGCTAATTAACAATTCAGTACGCACATAACACCCTAAAGTCAGTGGTGCGCGCCGTGGATTCGAACCCGATACCCTCGGCAGACTCCAACCATATTACCTTGATATTTGCTTAACAAAAGTGGGAACACTCACGCTCTTGCGGAAATGAAAACTCATTGCATTCAGTCATCTGATGGCCTGTATAATATTTATATACATTTTATCTCAGTATGTTACCGTCGCAATCTGCACACCCTTGACCGTGTAACCGATTACCGGCCTACACTGATTCGTTTCTTCCTTCTTTCTTTATCTGATCGAGGTTTTCTAGATCTAAATCTGATCTGACGATATATTCTGTTGTGACGGAAAAATACTCAGGCATACGTTTGTTTATTAATGTAGGTTAGTATGTTATATGTGTGAATTAACAAACATGTGATATTACAAATGGCTTCCGGAAGGAAGATTGCCACTTTTTATTTTGTCGTAACGTTTACTTCAACACGCAAACTACAAATAATTTTGTCGTATCTTCGTATACTATTTTTTGTGTAGGTACCTATTCTATATGTTTATCGGCTTCTAAGGTCGTGATATTTTTTTTTAAATATCACTGACATGGAGACACGGTAGAATAAAGGATTTTTTGTGTGTATGTAGGCCGAGTATTGGACATTGATGCCATTGACAGCTTTACGTAGATTATAGGTGAGCACAGAAGGCTCCCAACCAGTTGAAATATAAGGACCTGACAGCTACACTTTTAAATACCCAAATTTAGGTTGTGCAAATGTACATACTTAGTTTAAGCGTACCTAATCGTCACAAAAAACATCTTAGCATGCCGGCCATTCTACCTTTAAATGGTGCACATCAATGTACTTTTTTAATTTAATAAACTTCTTGTGTGATATTCGGTACACTGATAAGTCGGTTGAAACGTCGGAACAAATTTATGTCGTTATATTAAGTCTCTTCGCGATTAACACCCGTCAACAAATATCCTAAAGTGTCTACAAGCCGAGTTTAAAAACACTTATGTGTCATTTAACATTTCTTGTTTACTAAATTACTACGAACACATGTTTATCGTAAACACATGAAAATACGCAGTTCGATCACAATACTCATATTATCTGCATCTATTTTGGGTTCATTTTATCTCAATCTTATAAATAAACATGCTTCAGTATTGAATATGCCAGAAGGATATAATTTGGAAGTATTTTATTGCCGTATGCGCATTGATATGGCTGCGCCAAAACGCAATACAATATTAATTTTGAACAGATATCTTTATTATAAGAGGGTGCATAGGGTTCCCACCAAGAACTTAGGGTCCCAAGCCAACCTCACCTGCAAGTGGTGCACCTGCCGATCAACGGACGAGGCTCTGGCAAACAAAATATCCCGATAAGCGGCAATAGGCTCGCCACCTATTACGCGGGATCGAAACACTGGCGAAAAGTGGGCGTTTAATATGCCTCTGCCTACCGCTTCGGGGAAACAGGCGTGAGTCTATGTATGTATGTGTATTATAATAGCGTGACATGACTTGCTGTTCGCAATAGATCAGCAGGGTAAACAACGTTTACAGGCGTCACCAATTGGATGGGTGACAGCAGGTGACAGGTATTGTGGTATTTACAGCACAGCGCTATGCTTCGTAGGGCACTTTAAAGCCCGTCTGTCTCGGTTCTTGTCTGAGGACAGACTTGTCTGACGGAGGCCTTCGACTGGTCTACAAACTGAGACCAGTGCAACACACATTGAAACAAAAAGAAGAAGAAGCTGATAATGTCCGTAATCTTACGATTTCATTGTAATAAATGCAACACCAAAATACATACATACATACATACATAGTCTCACGCCTATAACCCCGAAGAGGTAGGCAGAGGTGAATTTCTACACCCACTTTACGCCAGATATACTTTAGTCCCACGTAATAAGGGGCGAGCCTATTGCCGTACCGGGCACATTTCCAGACTCCGTGCTGCTACTGAGAATTTCGTGACAGAAGAACCTAATAACACTGCCCGACCCAGGAATCGAACCCGGGACCTCCCGATCCCACGCGCACATTTATGCCGCGAGATCAACGAGGCAGTCGTATAGGGTTTGATGTCGAGTTTTCCGTCTCTACGCAAAGATTGTATTTGCATTTGCATCGTGTTATCCCTTAGTCGCCTCTTACGACACCCATGGGAAGATAGGGGGTGGTGACACTTGTATTCTATGCCGTCAACCACACGGCAATGAACACCAAAATAAATCGCTATGAAATTCATAAATAAAGCCGTTGGACCCAGCGAAAATCTTTGATAGGTCACACTGGTCTTAGTCATGAAATGTTTCCATTCCTTTGGGTTGCTGAGGTCAGACGGCAGTCGTTCTGTGCAAAAGCTAACATTCAATGTAATCCGGTTAACCTTGAAACGGCTCCAAGGCGAAATTCTTGGATGCAACCGGGATAAACGCTAACAATGATGAAAATCGGTCCCTAAATTTCAATAAATAAATAGTCGTTTAATTACAATTTAAAAATATAGTTTCATTAGTAAACTCAAACCTATTGTGTTGTATATTTTTTTGTTTAAAAAAGACAACTCCCGCACTAGGACTTAATCCTGTGTCGCGGGGGACTTCACAAACATACATAACGGACACAATTAACACCCAGACTCGAGACAACACTTTATGAATCACACAAACTGTTGCCTCGTGTTGCGATCGAACCCACAACACTCGGCGCAGTGTCGAGCGGCGTGGTGACCGCTTAAACCACTACGCCAATCGTGCAGTCAAACAATTATAGAATCTGTCGAAAATGCAATTACTTACAATAAATAATTATAACCGTTATCGATTGTTCTGTCAGCGGTGCTATTAAATTGTTCTGAGTTCTGATAATTATTAGACGTGTGCCGAGATAGGACCTGTCATATTTAATAACTGTTGTTCTAATTAAGTCAATTCTATGCATAGATTGAGAGACGTTTTGTTAATAAGTATTAAGGGAAATAATGTGTTCTTTTCTTTAACTGATAAATAAAATGAAAAGGATCCACATTTGCGTAACGCATATTCATTTTTTATACCACTTAAATTGACTTAACAAATAAATTAATGAAAGATATTGTTTTTAATATAAAAAATAAGAGATTTTTAATATTTATGTTAATAGATGTATCACACATACCTATATCATAAAGCTTTTATTTAGTTTTGAGCTCTGTTTGTTGCGGCAAATCTTCTAAACAATTTTATCGATCTTAATAGACTTTTACTCAGCAAAGCTGCTCTTAAGCAAGTATTAGTAGATTCTCAATTTATATATTAGGGGTCAAAGGACAATGCCCAAAAGAAATATGGCCGTTTCTGTCGCAATTTTGCCCACGTCTCGATAATGCTGCCGTGACTTGAACTTAAAACCAGGAATATTTGCTTAGTAGCAGATGTTTCGTATTAGCTAAACGGTAGTCCGTGTGTGTCTCGCCAGCTGTCGAATGTCTGTCCAATGACAGACACCTGGTGGGCACGCGCACTAAATAATAACGGTGACCCACTATACCTGCTTAGTTTCGCGCACAAACTTCCTGGATATACTGTGTACGCAGTAGGCATATCGTTACTTTTTTATTCCTTTTTTTATATTTATAGACTCACGCCTGTATCCCCGAAGGGGTAGGCAGAGGTGTAATATTACACCCACATTTCGCCATGAATTTTTAGGTCCCACGTAATAGGGGGCGAGCCTATTGCCGTAACGGGCACTTTACCAGACTCCGTGCTGCTACTGAGAATATCCTATGGGAAAAACCCAATAACAATTTGCCCGACCCGGGAATCGAATCCGAGACCTCCCAATCCCACGCGCACATTTATGCCGCGAGACTAACGAGGCAGTCAGACCAACGAGCAGTAGTTTTTTATTCCTGCCATATTAAAATTATGTATGTCACAATTATTGTTAATTTTGAAATCCCACTAGGAAAAATATTTACGAAAATCTCAAAAAGATGTAAAGTATTTTTATATTGATAGGTATATATTATTAGGTATATTTAGGCATAATAATCATCACCATCAGCCTTTATCAGCTTTTATCAGTCCACTGCTAAACGTAGGCCTCTCCTAGGCATAGTAATAAAATAGTACAGTGTTCTTTTCAATTTAGTCAGCAGCGAGGCGGTAGATTTTCAAACCATAAATTTTGTTTTACTTTAGTTCGATAATCGTTATCTAAAAGTTCTGGCTGAAATAACGCTCTTAAGTATACATGATGAAATCGCACTTCAAATTATTCAGAGTCCTCACTAACGAACTGTAGCACAGTAAACGGGCAAGCCGGATGTGTTGACGGGCCATGGTCAGGTACGATGTGTGATATGCGACGAACACATGTCACGGTCACGGCTGCGCATAATCGGCACGTGAACAGCCCGCTTTATTAATCGCAAGGTTGACGTGTGGATTAGCGTCTATGGGCTTAATTTTCTGCTCTACTCCATGGAGTTAACGAGTAAATCGGATGTATCACACACTATATATCGTTCGTAATAGATCGGCCAAGTTAATGCGTGATGATTGAATCAGCAAATATGGGTCACTGCGTGTGGTTTTACATCAGGGAGCTATTGTGCTTCGGAGCGCACATAGAGCTGTTGGTCCCGATTCTAGTCTCATGATAAGAATCGTCATGCCATGTTTGAAAACTCTGACACCAGAATTGGCCACACTTATAGATTTACATAAAAGCGCAGTTCTTAAGGATTTCGTGTGCCGATTCCATGTGGAGACTGTCTCCAGTTTAGTTCGTAGCTGGCGCCGTTGGCGGCGCTGGCGTCGTTCTCCGTCTTTTTTGCTCTCGTAGTTAAGGAGGTAATACACAGGAGGAACATTCGTCTCTCTTGCTCTCGTAGAGACAACTGTCACAGCGCGACTGCCACGCCGCCAGTGGCAATTTGGGTCACAGAAAGTTTGTTTTCTTCATGCACATAGGAAATGCGCCCCTATGTAAATATCTGAGCTCTTTGGCTACACACTCACTAACTCGAAAGAGAAAGAAAGACTCTGTCATTTTGACACCATAGATGTGCCACACATAACAGTAGCTAAACAGTGATTTGCATTTTCAAATGTTTTATTTTTATTGTTTTATAGACTCACGCCCGTATCCCCGAAGGGGTAGGCAGAGGTGTAATGTTACACCCACATTTCGCCATAAATGTTTAGGTCCCACGTAATAGGGTCCGAGCCTATTGCCGTACCGGGCACATTGCCAGACTCCGTGCTGTTACTGAGAATTTCCTAACGGAAAAACCCAATAACACTTTGCCCGATCCGGGAATTGAACCCAAGACCTCCCAATCCCACGCGCACATTTATACCGCGAGGCCAACGAGGCAGTCTCCAAATGTGATCATCTTTAGTTAATTATCACGCTCTTAACTGGCTGAAACAACCTTCGTGAATGGATGAGAATTCATCACGCCAGATAAATACACTTATATACAAACATACACATAACAATCTAATGTATTTTCTTTACTTTACAGGTAATGCATTCCTTGATTTTATTAAGCTTGAAGAAATCGGTTGGAATTATGGAAGACTCGCCTAAAAGTATGTTTACCATATCGATGATGTTTACTTACATTTAAGAGCTGAATATTTTGTCGGTGTGTTACAATTAGTGTTCACAATGTGCAGTAATTTTCGGTGATGAATTGAATGCTTGCACATACATATTATATACAATTATAACATATTATAGGTAAACCTATAACATGTTTACAGCTTCTTAAATCTTATACAGCGCGCCATGTTTTCCAAATATGCTTAAGGAAAATTTGTGGTGTGAAACATACAATACAGTACCTCACACATACAATAACCTGTCAAAACATGAAGTGGTCCCAGGAAACGTATTAACACGAGAAAATCAAACAAAATAACGCCAAACAATAAGCAACGTCAGGGTATTGACATGTGTATACACGAATGTTCGGAGAAAGAATTGAGTAAAAGAATTCGTTATTTACACCCATATTTCTCATACATGATGCGATGGCTAAATTGTTGGCACTGTAAGCGGGTGTTATGAGTTCGATGACACAGGAAAAAAGTGTGAATCATAAATGGTGTATTCGGGATGGAGTATTATTTGTGTTACTGTGTCTGTTTGACAAAGATTGATTGTAGGAAAATCAGGTCAGTCAGTAGGGTGCCTAGATTTCGCGTTGTTAGTGAGTGAAGGATAGGTAAGCAACAAGGTACAGTCAAACAATTTGCCGCTAGACCACCATAAGGGTGAGAATCGCTCAGCAAGACATCGTCGCTGCCAGTGCTACTTTACACACACGTTGACACTCGTATACAAAACCAGTTTCTAGTGTGCCTCGACTCTATGAGCTAGGCAAGGGATTTTTTTTAAACTGGTTCACCGCCGAATTGTTTGATTGCACATTGCTGTGAAGGCAAATTGGGAGTCTGGCATTAGGCACCCTTTGAGCCCACGAACTACAGACTCTTTGTCTAGAATCTGTTTGTTTTAGCTTGTGTAAGGCCAATTTTCTCCACCTCTGGATGAGTCTTGACTGCCGGATAATTCATAATTGGAATGAAATTTGTATGACTTATCTGGCAAATCTATTTAATAGAAACTGATCCGACAGCAGTGAAACTTGTCCCTTAGTATAATATACCAATACTAGCCGTTTCCCGCGGTTTCACCTGCGTCCTGAGGAAACTACTTCGCGTACCAGAAAATCCCAAATATCTTACGGACCCTTATTTTTTTTAAATAAAATATAGCCTATGTTACTCGCAGATAAAGTAGCTTCCTAATGGGGGAAGAATTTTTAAAATCGGTCCAGTAGTTTTTGAGTTTATATGTACATTACAAAAAAATACAAATCTTTATAATATTAGTATAGAAGTATAGATAAAAAAAACCAAATCTGCTAGTTAATTTGAGAAAATCTTTAATTAGCAACGGACTGCATTTCTACAATATGTAGGTTGATTGATTGCAGTGTTTTGTTATTTCCAAACTGGCAGTCAGCTACCAAGAATCCCGTGGCCCAAAACCTGGAGTGTCTGTACTCCAGTGCAGTGTATCAGTGATGTTATGGAGGTAGCGATAAACGCTAATGTTTCGGTGCGTATCGCCGGAACATAAAGTGTCTGAGTCATCTCGGACAAGGATACCGGTGTTTATTGTCGGCGAGTACCACGTGGGCTTGCAGGGCTGGCAAGCTATGAGTACCTACAATGTCACCATATGAGCAAACTTTAAAAGATAAAGCAGATATCATCATCATCATCATGTCAGCCTAGAGACGTCCACTGCTGGACATAGGCCTCCCCCAAGGTTCTCCACACAGACCGATTTGAGTCGCCCGCATCCAACCGCTTCCCGCGATCTTAACCAGGTCGTCGGTCCACCTTGCGGGTGGCCTAGCCCTGCTGCGTCGTCCGGTACGTGGTCGCCACTCCAGAACCCGCCTGCCCCAACGGCCATCGGTTCTTCGCGCTATGTGCCCTGTCCATTACCACTTCAGCCTGGCTATTCGGAAAGCTATGTCGGCGACCTTGGTTCTCCTGCAGATCTCCTCATTTCTGATTCTATCTCGCAGGGAAACTCCGAGCATAGCTCTCTCCATCGCCTTCTGAGTGACCCTGAGTTTTCGGATGAGGCCCATAGTTAGCGACCAGGTCTCAACGCCGTAGATCATCACTGGCAACACACACTGGTCAAAGACTTTCGTCTTAAGACACTGTGGGATATCGGACGTGAAGATATGCCGTAACTTTCCGAACGAAGCAGATATGTGTGATAGCAAAACTATTCTAGACCCAAAAGTCATATGCGACTCCTATTACTTAAAGTTCCTATAACATCAAATGTAAAATTTCAATAACGTATCAAAAATGTGCGAGGAAATTTAAATGCAACAGACACAATGTGCTTTCCGTTTTATAATACAACTTTTAAATTTTGCTATCCCTACGTGTAAACTCACAATAATTTCCTCATTTCAATATATTACAACTGCATCTCCTAGAACATCTACTGACCGATTAAAACTGCACGAATTCGCGCCGGCTTTTCCGAAAAACCATTCATCGATTCGGAGAACCATTCTTTGGACAGCCCTATGTTTCATACTCCAGATATTGTACGACATTCGTCGCTATCTAGATGAGAGCTGCCGGTGTTTGTTTTGATTCGACACCACGCAACAGATAGCAGACGATTTTCGAGTATTGGCCAAATTATCGGAAAAATATGTTTGTTTATACTCTTTGTGAACGAGACTATTGATGTTTGTAATTATTGTGTTGTTATGAATTTTATGAGTCTGCGAATTTCGGCCGGTTTCTTAGTAAACGCTTTTGATGTAGAACGCTGTTCTGTACAATATTGTAGTGTTTCAGGCGTGTATTTAGTGTGTCAGTCAGTGGGTATGCGTAGGTACTTGTAGAATTTATCGATATAGTTCATGAACATTGTTGTAATAAATTTGATTCTTCTGTGTAAGAACACAGAAACTGTTATAAGGAATTGCTTCTGTATTCTTATTATTATTTCATTATTTCAACATTGGCTTTTGATTTTAATCGATATTATTTCAGATTTTGAAATTGAAATAAATATCTGCTCTTGAAAATGATTTTATTCTCATAGTCACTTTTTGATTACCTAATTTATACAAGATAGGGAGGAGTCTTAAAATGATTATATTTAAGTGGTCGCTGCATTCTAGGTTCCACCTTCAAACGACACAAAGCTTTGTGCCAACCACATTTGTTCCGCATTTGTGTATTATTTTGTAATGTCCCTTGCGGGACAAGACTTATTCCCATCGCTTGAGTTGTTTTTTAATAAAATGTTCTAATATTGAAACGAGAAATTGATGAGTGTATGTATAATACTCTGCAATGTATATCTGTGTGTATCTAGTATTCCACATATTGTATAGCATGATGATCAACAATAGCCGAACGACTTTGACCCGTTGACTGTTGACTCGGCACGCGATGCCCAGACACACTGACTGTCTATAACATCATGTAGCTCTGATAATATCGCCGGCTATTAATACTTGCTGCCTTGGGAACAATCTCAATAACGTATTACGAAATTACTTAATGGGCTCTTCAAAGGACCTCTACGTTGATCTTCAAGAGTACTTGTTAATTTAAAAAGGACGTCTACTCATTATCATTGTCCTGGCGGTTTTGTGGGTGCATTCAAGACTCCCCTTAGGAGCATCCGCCTATTCGTATTGACAGCATATTCGCTATGTATGTATGTTTGGAGGGGATCGTGCCAGCAGTGTAATTAGTTAATATACAGAGCTTATGAGAATGTCTGTTTGACAGAAAAATACCTCTACTATTTACCTTGAATTGTTTTTCTAAGCAGGGGTGACATAACCTACTTATTTCCTTTCTTTGGATTCAAATTTACTCCATATTGTATTGCATCAGAACCGGTCCTGTAGTTTAGTCTGGCTACTAGCGACGGCGTCAGACAGGCAGTTAGTGTCACTTTTACAATTTAATCCACACTGGAATTGTTAGGGCGAGAAGACAACTTATTTTCAACGTCTTCTGTTTTTTAGACAGCCTCTATGAATATATTAATGCTTTGAGACTTTAGTTTTATATTATCTTACGGAGAATATACCCCACTAGCTGTTTCCCGCGGTTTCACCCGCGTCCTGAGGGAACTAATTCGCGTACCCGGTTAATTTATAGCCTAAGTTACTCCTTGGTATATCAGCTATCCACCAGTGAACGTCCCGTTAAAATCGGCCCAGCCGTTCCAGAGATTAGCGAAAACAAACAAACCGACAGACAGATTGACAAAAATTGTAAAAAAAAATCATTTCGGTACATGTACCGTGTATACATCCATATGCATTAAGTAAAAAGCGGTTATTTAAATATTACAAACAGACACTCCATGTAAGTATTAACTTTGTTTCGAGTATCCGATATTTCGATATTGGGAGGTCTCGGGTTCGATTCCCGGGTTGGGCAAAGTGTTATTGGGTTTTTCCGTTAAGAAATTCTCAGTAGCAGCACGGAGTCTGGTAATGTGCCCGGTACAGCAATAGGCTCGCACTCTATTACGTGGGACCTAAAATTCATGGCGAAATGTGGGTGTAATATTACACCTCTGCCTACGCCTTCGGGGATATAGGCGTGAGTCTATAAATAAAAAATAAAAAAATATTTCGGCACTTTTGCAAGCGCTATGATCACGAATGCCATGAATAGGTACATAGTTATAAAAAAACTGAGAGTGACTAAGACGTGTAATTTTTTTTTGTGTTTGATTAGGGACACACAAAAACTATTTTGTATATTGGATTGTTTGTCAAAAATCCTGATAATTTGTGTAATGTTACTACAGTGCGCATCGCATTATGCTCTGAGTTTGCACACCATTAAATATGAACACAGACTGAATAAAGGCTGAACATCGTTTGTTACAAAATAATTAGTTTAACGGCGTACCGAGTTGTTAATTTTATTTCACTTATCTTTTTTTACACTTTAAAGTAAAAATAAAAAAAGTAGTCGGGTAATAAAGTTATTTGTGAAAAATAAAAGTTACGACGAACGAACATCTTATACTAATAAATAAAGCTAAAGAGTTTGTTTGTTTGTTTGGTCAAACGCACTAATCTCGGGATCTACCGGTCCGATTTGAAAAATTCTTTCAGTGTTAGATAGGTCATTGATCGAGGAAGGCTATAGGCTATATTATAACATAACGCTAAGAGCCACGGGAGCTGAGCAGTAGCCTTAAATAACGCGGGTGTAACCGCGGGCATCATCTAGTATAGAATAAGAAGAAAGCGGTACCATTCACTTGGATAATTTTCAGTGCCTGTAAAACGCCCTTATCACTTTCAAAGGTCACTAAACTTATCCAGTCGTCAACTGGTTTACACCATCAATGGAATATTTACGGAATTACGCGCAATGCCAGCTTCGATCGATCATCTTACGTAATCAACGTTAATTGTGCAAACTTTATTATCACTCATTCACTTTGTACACAGCTAAAAGTCAAGCTTGACAGTTGTTGTACGATTTTGAACCTTATTGCCTAGGCTTTAAGAACGGTATGAAGGTCAAAGTGTCCAGCTTGATGTGAAGCTGTGTGTACAACAGATTGTTGTGCTCGATTTAGCTTCAGAATGTGCTGAGTTTGTTCGTGATAACCGCTTTATGTTAGTTTTTGAGACAGATTTATTGTTGCATATGACGTCATAAGTTGGTGGGACGAGACAGCCAATCAACGTCTCCGTTTGGTTGCGTTGTGACAATATGTGCTTATGTTTATAAACAATGTCGCGATTTTGAGCTAATTCAGTTTTCCATTTCAATAAATTTTCTGTCAGACAGTTTCAAATCTAATTAGATACAATAAAATATGCCAATTTTATGAATTCGTCAACAAAGAGAGATTCCTCTCTTAATATCGTACCTACGAACTCCATGGGCGTACATCGAGCAGTGAATTCAATTTTTTGTTTTAAATTGTATGATTGAAATTGAATTCTCAATCAAAGAAAGTCTCCAGACTGAAACTAAGCGTCAATTGACCTCTTTAACTAGAAGATTACGTTAAGCCGTCGGTCCCGGTTGTCATGAAGATCTTTGACAGTTGTTACAGGGCGTCAGTACCTTCAAAATAAACTGACACTTGTCTAAACCATGGAATATCGCTATCCCTTCGGGTTGCGGAGGTCAGACTGGCAGTCGCTCTGTGGAAAAGCTAATATTCAGTCAAATCCGGTTAGACTAGTAAGCGGACCCCAGATTGAAACTGGGATAATGCTAGGAGGATGAACTAGAAGATTGCGGTTAGGTCAAATAAGACTTCTGTTTGAACCATGAAAAAACCTATGCACAAGTGCACAACTTAATGCTCCTTTGCGTTATTGACGATCAAACTTAAACATGAAAAAACAAGTAAACTTACTAAACGGAGTCATAAGTGCCCATTTCTAGAAAGAGCTCAATCCATTGTTAATATATTCGAGAAGTTGAGCCGAAAGTTCGTTTGTGTGCACACAGGTGGCACGACACCTGCGCGGCGCGCGTCATGGCAGGTGGACACCCCTGCTTACCCCCTAAACAGTGTATATAGGCCTCTGACAGCTGTCTCTTTCTGATATACCGAAAAGGACAGTGATAGCGTAGGTGTTCTACGCTTTGTGATTAAGGAAGACTGCCTTTGAATTTGGAACTACAATGTGCTCGTCAATTTTTTAAATATTACGTAGGTATGACGGTTGAAATTCACTTTGACTATGGGTTAATTCAGATCTACATAAAAGTGTGGTTCCTGCCATGAGTAAACTGTGAAGGATACCAGTAATACAAAAATGTTAGTCCTTTGCGATGCTGTAATGGAGCTTCCAAATATGGCGATTTTCATCAGACGGTACAGCGATTGCAGACCATACAAAAATACTTGTAGCAAGATTGCGGCAGCTATCCGGCTATGGAGGTGTGTCGCTCTGTTCCCGGATGACCGTGATGATTTCGTATGGTAAACTTATTATAAGATTACCGCTGGTCGTCATTGGTCTGCATTCAACCATCCAATATAAAAACACCTTAAAGATATGACAAGCGGCGGTAGGCCAGTGGTGTACGTAATGGACTGCCGATACGATGGTCTCGGGTTTGATCCTCAGTACCTACCCCGAGCACACACCTTTGACTTTTCGAAGTTATGTGTGTATTAAAAATATTAATTATCGCTCGCTTAATAATGTGCCCGGTAGATGGCAATAGGCACGCCCCCTATTACATTGGGACCTAAACATAACTGGCGAAATGTGGGTGTGTAATAAACCTCTGCCTAGGGTCTTCGGGGATAAAAGGCATGAAGTTATGTTATGTTTTTTTTTAAAAAGACTAATCTTGCGCTAGGAATTAATCCTGTATCGCGAGGCACTTTACGAACATACAACCAACAGACACAATAGACGCCCAGACCCAAAACAAAAATTTATGGACCACACAAAGTGTTGTCTCGTGTGAGAATCGAATCCACAACACTTGACACAGTGTCAAGCGGTGAGGCGGCCACTTTGTCAACCGTGCAGTTGCATTCCATAAGCATAACATAACTTCACGCCTTTTATCCCCGAAGGGGTAGGCAGAGGTGTATTACACACCCACAGTTCGCTTGTTGTTTCGGTCCCAATGTAATATGGGGCGAGCCTATTGCCATCTACCGGGCACATCATTAAGCGAGCGATAATTAATTTATAATGCACACATACCTTCGAATAGTCAGAGGCGTGTGCCCGGGGTACCTGGGGATCGAACCCGAGACCATCGTCTCGGCAGTCCGTTACGTACACCACTGGGCTATCGCCGCATTCCATAAGCTACATAATATATCGCTTATCACCCCTTCGTATGTATGTTCACAATCCAGGTTGTGTATAACAGTAGTTATATTATATCGAGTGTCCTCCATGACCCTAGTAGTAAGTAAGGACACAGCAGAATTAATTAGCCAGTACCGTTCCGCTCTGTTGACCCATGGCGTGGGAAAATAGCATCACATGTTATGTGTGTACTGTATATTTATGTTGTGGTGTATTTCGTGTTGATTTATGCTTATTACGTACAATTACAATATTTTCACTATTAAATTTGGTTTTGTCTTTTACGTCTGGGGCCCAATTCTCCTAAATAAATATAGTTTCGATATCATGTCAGTGTCATACTAACGACACAAAAAGCTTATTCTTCTAAATTATCTGATAATTGAACGAAGTTGTAACGAGATCGTAAATTGAAACAAGTGTCAAAATATGTGTCAACGACGAACTATTTATTTAAAATTATACGATAATGACATTAGGTTATCAGAATACCGCTTCTGAGTCAATTCAAAATATAATATCAATCTACACTAATATTATAAAGAGGAAAAAAATGTATATTTGTTTGTTTGTTTGTTTGTAATGGATAAACTAAAAAACTACTAGACCGATTTTAAAAATTCTTTCACATTTAGAAAGCTACATTATCTGCGAGTAACATAGGCTATATTTTAGAGGTCTAGTTTTTAGGGTCTGTAAGATATTTGGGTTTTTCAGGTACGTGAAGTAGTTCCTTCAGGACGCGGGTGAAACCGCGGAAAACGGCTAGTGTCATATAAAAATAGGCGAATTGGCCCCACTGGCTCACCTTTGACCGCTTGGTATATTTATAACCTTTTATTTCTCATCACAGCACATGCAAATGTATCCGGTAACTAGTTTAAGCTGCACAGGTTGATTCCTAAATGTGCACGAATGTCACGAGCCGACCTAAACACTCTATGAACACCAATATAATATAATAGGTGCAAACTAACATTGTCTCATTAAAACTTTATTTTCTTAGGTCAATTGCCTTCTGGGATATCCCATCCTTACGAATCGACGTTTTTTTTTCAACTTGAAAGGCACTTAGCCCTTTCATCTCCAATGCGCAAACGTCGCGTTGTTACATATGTGTTGGCAGTAAGAGTAAGTGCAGACCCAGCGTGAAATAGGGAATATGCGTGTGATTCAGATATAAGCGAATATATTTTTATGACATTCTTTATCGGTAAAGAAAGACACCTCTAACATTATTTTATATTTAAACAGTCAAATTGCGAATATTAATTAATAAAATATTGTAAATATTCGAGCGAAATTCAAAATGTCGAAACGCAGCGCTATCGGCTACCCGGTGTAGCCAATAGCGTTGCGTTTCGCTAGACCCCAGTGACGACACGGTTCGCAGAGGATATGTCAAAAGTGTCAAAACAGTACTAGACATTTGATAGAGATGTCAAAAAAATTTACAGAGTTGATAGTTAACAGCGCAAACGTTGAGTTGGTTGAGAACGCTGACGTAACCACAAAGCGCGCTAAAATAGGGGTGTTCAAACCAGCGTTATCTCATTGCAATTTTCAACATTTAATTTTAAATAAATGTTGACTTCTCCACGAGAGGCAGCGATAGCCGAGTGGATATACCAACAGTCTGCCATGCAGAGGGTATCGGGTTCGAATCCTTGGCGCGCACCAATGACTTTTCGGAGTTATGTGCGTATTGAATTGTTAATTATCGCTTGTCCTGTGCCTCGGAGAGCACGTTAAGCCGTCGGTCCCGGTTGTCATGAAGATCTTTGACAGTCGTTACAGGGCGTCAGTACCTTCTAAATAAACTGACACTAGTCTAAACCATGCAATATCGCTATCCCTTCGGGTTGCGGAGGGCAGACAGGCAGTCGCTCCATGGAAAAGCTAATATTCAGCCAAATCCGGTTAGACTGGTAAGTGGACCCCAGAATGAAACTGGGATAACTCTAAGAGGATGATAAGAGGATGATGTTGACTTCTCCACGACTAATATTTTTTTTACGGTATCATATTAACATAAATAAACTATAGCAACAATAAAAAAAAAACATGCATATTCCCTATTATCTAACTGTGCATTTTCTCTTGATGCTTTATTTGAACCGATCCCAATAATAATGTTTACGAAATAGGTAACTGTAATTATACTAAACTGATGATGAGATAATTCCAGAAGTGATCCGTGCCACTAAGCTTAATAAAACCACACGCATCTTGCCACCATCACTCTAACAGAGTTGAAGTTTTTCTTGTTGTTTCAATTTCAATAACCGTGACAAGCATTAAACTTAGCCTTGTTTAAAACCAGCGTGACTTTCAAGGTACAGTACAGAGTTCTTGGTAGGTAGTTCAGTTTTGAAGGGTGAAGATGAAATCGTGATTAATTTTTAATTCGAAATATCTACATCTGTGTATCTAGCAGCGATAGCCTAGTGGAGAGACCGACGGACTGCCATGCAAAGGGTCTCGGGTTCGAATCCACGGCGCGCACCAATGCCTTTTCGAATTTATGTGCGTATTAAATTGTTAATTATCGCTTGCTAAACGGTGAAGGAAAACATCGTGAGGAAACCTGCATGTCTGAAAGTTCTCCATAATGTTCTCGAAAGACATGTGGAGTCTGCCAACCCGCACTTGGCGAGCGTCGTGGACTATGGCCTTACCCTTCTCATAGTGAGAAGAGGCCCGTGCCCAGCAGTGGGACAGTTTATATACAGGGCTGATGATGAGATATGATGATCTACATCTAGCAACGGGCTTTTCGGTCAAGAGTGAAGAGTAATATTTGCATTGTTCCTTAGTGATATAAGGCCATCCCTTGTGCTTTCTTCCTCATCCCGCTCCTTTTCCTTTCGCCATCCAAGTCGGCAGCGCATTTATGACTCCTCTGAGGTGCGGGTGTCCATAGGCGGTAATCGCTTAGCTTCAGACGATCAGTATGGTAGTTTGCCTCCTATTTCATAAAAAAACTACATCAACACTTAGGTCAATCTCTGACAAGTCTGCATAAATCCTTACTGATATTCGTCCTTAACATTGATACAGTACTATCTAACAATGGCTGTTATCTCGCCACACAAACAGTATCGTGTCTCTGTATGTTTGCGCTGCGTTTAGCGACAGGCGCGCCTTCAACACGATGTGGTGTGGTACTGGCTTGTTTTTGTGTGCATTACTTATATATTTTCAAATCCACATACATAATGTGGATTTGAAAATAATTTGAATGTTAAGATCTTGTTTCAAAAAATCTGGCAAGGCAATCAAATTCACATTCATTCTAGAATTTTACGAAATTTTTATGATATTATTTGCCAAATAATTTAACCGTATCTTATAAGAGGGTAAAGAAACTTGCATAAGAATAATTATGTTGACACAAATGGTCATAATTACCCGCCAACACATAAAATAGGTATTGCGAAGTTAAAATACCCATGATTGTCACTGTTACTAAGTTTCTTTTCTTTTCAATTTAAAGCGAAATCGAGGAAGATTGACATTCCTTGTGCATACATTGACCAACATTCTTGTGACATTATAGAAAAGCTAAAGCCCTGACTAAATAATTGTTGTCCCACACATCAATATAATTGAACCTTCATCACTCGGCGCACAACCATATAAAACCGCCGTGCTCACCGTAAAGTGTATTTATTATTCGCCTATTGAATATCGTACTTTCTTTGACGATTGTGTTCCAAACCACGTGATTAGCAGCAATAATAATGATTTTTGCTTACAAACGGAAGAATAGCAAACCAGATATCTTCATTCAAACATGTTCTATTTATAAAATATACCACTAAAAGTGGTATTCTTTTCTGTCTTTCCAATTGAGGACTTAATACACGACCCAGCTTCCTATATAATGTGTTCATTGTGTTCAAATGAATGAGTTGAAAGGAGTGAATGATCTATTTTTGTGAGCGCTCTTTGATATTTAATTAATGGGGATCAATGGCTTTTGTTAGAAGGAACCGGAAGCGCTTAACCCTGCAGTAGTCGCGCATCTAGACTAGAAGTAACGTAAGTGGTCGCGCGGATTACATACGTAGTCCATTTTAAAATTGATCTTGAAATTATATTTGCTGAAAACTCTTTATTATTTTTATAAAAGTACTATCAGTAGTGGTTATTTTAAAACATTTTATTAGCAAAACCTAATCACAACCCCTAAATTACAAAATAAGTAACCAAAACAAAAATCGTCTCTAAATAAGCATAAATATGACATTGTTTACTCAAAGTAGTTAGATTTTCACACAAAAATTGTAAGTGATCTCCTCACAATTTTTGTGTGAAAATCTAACTACTAAATTCGATTTTCTGCACATGATAGAGACATTTTCTTGAAATGATGCCCACATGTAAACTTGTCGCACGCGGTACACATTTTTCTGGTCCTTATACAGCGGGTTCTTCACAGTCATGGAAATGACGCACTATCTTGCTCGATATAGAGGTAGTTGCTTGAGTTTAATGATACACAATGCCGAAAAAGTATTTTATCTTGATTGTTAGGATGTTTAGTAATGATTTTCTTCGATTCTCCTAAGTGCCAGTGGCTTCATCCGAGTTAAATCGATCCATTTTCGTTTGCGCTACAAAAATCATCAATCCAGGCTTCTATCTGTATAGCTCGGCGATTATACTCCAAATTGATACTAAAATATAAGTTAACTTATGTTATAACAATAAATGTGAATAAATACAGTCTAATTATACCAATTTACTCAATTATGGATAAAAATATACAAAATATTATAACTGTAAAGAAGGAAAAAATACTTACGTAATCAGTCGCGCGGATTACAATTGTAGTCCACGCCCTTTTCTTAGCTCCTATGAAGGACCACAGGGCGCGAACTGCGCTGGCATTACCCTGAGCGAGTTGCCCAAATATTCATTTGAAAGTATCTAGCGGCTTATTTAGCTGGCGCTAACCGATTTTGAGGAATTATCGATTCTATATAAGTGGATTACATATGTAATCCACGCGACTACTCCAGGGTTAAGGCTATTGTCAGACTCGCTGTAGGTAATTATTTTCCATGTTCTGTAAGGGTTTTTTAGTAAAATAGAATGGATGGTTTTCATTAAAGGATCTAACGCATAATACGATAGTAATTTTAAGGTTCTTGGTACAACTGAAACGTTACTTAAAAAAAGTGATTAAGATATGACGCACTTGGTTCTATTCTGCCAAGTCACGGCGCTAAAAGAGTCTCACACATTCACACTTTTATTATAGACCAGCAGCTTTTGAAGTGAATCCTGTGTTTCAAATAATTGCTTCTTCGGCTCCGGTCCTGCTCGGTTAAATTGAGCACCTAAACATTCCTTCCGTGTGTTGATGGATTAAGAATACGGAATGTCACCACCCCATATCATCCCATGGGTGTCGTAAGAGCCGACAGAGGAAGCGTATTATGCAGAGAACAGCACTGTAAGAGAAGGAAAACTTGATACTAACTTGATACTACTGTACTGGCTGACTGTTAAAGGCTGATGATGATGAAACATTCCTCAGGAATCACTCTACCAATTGGTGAAAGGCGATCAAAAATATGTTGGGTAGTTTTTTAGTTTATCGCTGTCATGCAGATAGGCAAAAAGGAAAGGGGACTTCATTTTCTAATAGGTATCTACTACACTATAGACATGATCTATACTTATTAGTGAAAGCTCGAGAAAACCTAATAGAAAATTATTACACTAGAACCAGTACTGTAGGGCTCTCAGCAATTTCTACACTAGAAAGTTCGTATTCACGGCGCCGAGCCACATTCCACAATACGTCTGCCATTATGCATTGCGTTGTCAAATATGGAGTCCAATTTAAAAGTCGGTGGTGTCAAATACACGACCAATTGTTTTGTATGCCATGCCGCACCTCTAGTAAATTGAGAGTTGTAAAGTAGACTTTACATTGGCAAGCGTACCGCATGCGATTGAGTAGTAGCGATCATTTTACTCATACTGCTTTATTGATAAGGTACTAGCAATTTATTATTATCTATGCTTAAATAATCACACATATCGATCTTGTGCTGCCCGCATTCAAGCTCTTTGCGCTATCCAATAAGATTATCGTTCTTTTTTGCGTAGTTTGGTGCGAGGTTGGTATTCTACAACCGGAGGAAGCCCTTGGCCACAAATTTACGATGATCGTATCAATATTTTCATCTAACTTCATGTTTGTGCTAAGGTAGGTATTTACGTTAATAGAAGGTACGGTACGGTTATAATAGAAGGTCGTGAGTCACCTAGTACATACATACGGTATGTACTAGGTGACTCACGACCTTCTATTATAAAAATATGCCTTAACCATAACCTGTTGACATGGCTATCGAATTATATAATATTGATTCTCGAATCAATATTATCATTATTAATCAGAAAGAATTGGGTCGGTTTTATGCCTTATTTGTATTTTCCTTCTTATTTTTTTATGTAATGAACAGAAATGGTGAGCATAAAGCGATTGCGATAATTGTCGCAAACGTTTTACGCTCGCCATTGTTAATTTCACGCAGCCCGCAAAATCAGGATAGACACAATTAACCAAAAACTCGGCTTAATGTAGATAATCAGAACTCAAATACGTAATCACAGAAATTGAATAAGTCCTGTAGCTTTGAAACATTGGAGCAACCGACGGACACACACACAAACATTTTAACTTGCAACAATCTTCAGCGTGGTCAAGTTACTATACTGCACAATCTATAGCTTTTTTAGACAAATAAGTATTAAAAAATATATAATTTTTGGTACAGCTGCAAACTATGTTGGTCATCATAATTTTATCGTCGCCGCACCGCAACCAATGTAAACGCTCCTTAACAAATGCCATTAGTATTCGTCGTTCGTCGTTCGGTCATGACGCACGTCGGCGCTGTATGGTCTTCGGCAAACACTCGGCGATCAACACACGACAATTACTTACAATTATATGATTTATTGACTCTGAATTAGTCGCTGCCGTGTATGGCCCTATTGTTTGGAGTTTGTTGCTAAGAGGTTTTGAACAAAGACTGCACAATTTATTTTAAGGTATTAAGTTCATGTACGTACCTACCGAAAGATATCCTAACGAAAATTTAAGTAATTGTATGATAAAATTTGTATCTTTTGTTTCATTATTCATGATCTTCCTTTTATTCTTTCAGACCATAATTATCCTATAGAATAAAATCAGGAACGCAATCAGGTAGGTATTAGTCATACTGCTTTAGGAGACCAGCAGTAGTGTAGGAGGCTTCAATATAATTATTAGGTAACGCGCAATTGGAATTTGGTGATGTTACATGCCTGTGTCTCAGAAAACTGTAATGATCCCGCGGCTCAATGTTTATCTGGTCTGTGGAATATGTCCCGCGCTACATATCTGGGCCGATATTTGATATAGAGGACATAAATTAATGTCACTTACACCTACGTTATACTCAAAACTACATATGTACGTATAAACCTCTATGTTTAATGTTTAGTAGCCTTAGCAGGCGTCTGGGGGATTACATAAGATTATGTCACAGTATAATCCCCATATCTATACTACTTGACACCATAGGTTTTGTCTTAATTCTGACACGTCTCGTCAGCGTGCCTGAGAGTTCTTTAGATAGGATTGGCTGATTCATTGTGACTATAGATTGTGGGGAAGTTTATGGCAAGCGTCATATTAGTGGAGTTTTGATCTTGCTTCTTTTGGGATTTAAGGGCTCTGATAAATATACGCTTTGTATACTTTCATTAGACTGCTAATACGGAAAATTCTGTCCAAACTCGTATATATTTGTTGGACCTCTATATAACTGCCAAATTATGTATTAAATAAGAATGATCACAAATCTCGATATTAACTAAATTCTTTATTGAGTAAATCTATTAAAATGAAAGTTCAGGCTGCGCATGCAGGTGGAGTTATGTCGATCCAAGTGAGAAGAAGCGTAACTGCGGCATATCTCCACAGACAATGAGCCATATGCTGACATGCCGCACAAGCCCAGAATCGAGCACACTTGACGACATGTACCAAGCAAGGTCGATGAGATACGCGTTGCCGAGTATGGGCTAAAACCTTGTGACAAGTGCTGTCTATCACACGAGAAGAAGAAGAAAGTTCAAGTATCTTTCTACTTGTTTCGCGTTTCAGCATACGTTACACTAGCTAGTCGTGATCACGAGATGACTGAAAGATTATTGATCGTACACCGAATACTAAGAAAATTACATAATCAGAATGAAAACAATGTTAATACATGCATTCATGTAATAAACCATAATCAACGTAATAGTTGATGAACTGTAAGGTCATAAGGCTGTTGCGTCACATGCGTGCAACTTTATAATACATATTAGACTTATGTCATTAATTTATCTAAGTTCACGCAACTTGCACGAGCTGTGATACCCATTTACTTATCATCAATATATCTACAACCTGATTATGTTGACTGACTGACTGACAGACAACGCATGCATGTTTCTTCGGATCCATAGAGGTGCACTAAGTAAAGGTTTCCCGAAATTCCCACAAGACCGGGCAGAAATTGATTATTTTAAATTTAATTAAAAAATGTACAAATGCCTACTTTTTACTTTAAGTGCTTCAAAACAAATATGGCTAATTAACTATTCCTTTAACATACGCCGCTGTACATACTTCTAAAAGATATAAAAATAGTTTACAAGTTTAGCTTAAAAATTACTTCAGTATGCTATAAGACAAATATTTCCTTGCTTTGTATAGACAAAGGATTTTCTGAAAATAGTCTGCAACGTGATGGGAAGCAAATTAATTATTCTGTAATTGATACAGAAATAGCTTGTAGGTACATTGTTAAGGGCTAGTATAGACAGGACTTCTATGATATTAAAATTATTGATTTTTATGCTTATATTTACCAAGAACGTTAGCACGTCAGCCATTTGGTTATGTCGCAATCGTAATAAGGTTTAAAAAAATGTATGTGATTTATATTATATTAATAGGCACCTACATTTAAATAGGGTATTTGACAAAAAAATCGAATTAGTCCGTCAGTTAGATTATCGAAAAATATTTGATACGTATTTTTTGTTTTATCAAATCAGTAAAAAATAACGAAGATAAAACGCATCAAAGATGGAGAAACGTCTAAGAGTGGGGGCTTGTAACGTCACTTGCCAGTAAAAAGTGTACTGGCAAGTGACGTCACACGAGTTTTCAGCGAAGTTTGTAGTCTACATTTTTTGTTTACGTGACTAAAGAAAATATACGTATCCAATATTTTTCGATAATCTAACTGACGGACTAATTAGATTTTTTTAGTCAAATACCCTATTTTATTAATACGAGTATAAAATATATGACGCGTTTGCCTGCTTTAAAAAAAATTATTTCTACTATATGAAGATCACCTGGCGAAAAACTGCACTCCTTCATAAGTGGTCGTGACCGAGGAATATCTATAATAAAAGATAGAATATAAAGTTTTTGGTTTACTGAGTGATTCGCATATGTGATCATCTAGTCCTTAAATCGCACTATGTATTGGGGCTTTGATCGCCCGTGAAATAATTTTGCCATTTATGAAATAGCTGCTCTCAATCTGTGTGCATTTGATAAAACTCGTCGACATATAAGATAATTAATTTCCCCTAGATAACACGAGTTTCTATACGTAAGCAACAAAATTTGGTATCAATTGGTTTAACAATGTTTTCTCTTTTTTACAGGTAATATACAAATGAAGACTACTCAACTAAAATTTTTAAAAACATCTGTAAGTAGCCGGCCAATATATGAAGCATTCCGCACTCAAAAATTACTTTGTCGTATTATCTAAGTTTACTTTAAGTTCAAATATTATAAGCATCAATATTCTTCCTCTTCTTCGAAGAACAAGCTACCATTGTACCCGGAGGTTAGACAGATCACGTGCATACCCCTTAACATTCCACCTTTCTGAGTATTTCAGTTATTTTCACATCCCCGTGGGAAAAGCTAAATAGCACTATAGAAAATCGTTCCGGTTTTTTGCATGTCTACGCTAGAAGTCGTTGCGTGTCTACGATGCAATTTGTCTCAATGACTGGACGAATTAATTCTAGGCTTGTTACATTCGTAGTAATTAAGATACAGTATTAATTAAGATATAGTTTATTCTTAGTAACATTTTTTTATTGCCGCACTCGGGAAAAGGATTTTATAATCATTATCAAAGGGCGCTCAAACGCGAAACAATAATTTGTGTTTAACTTTTTTATTACGTCACGCCTGTATCCCCGAAGGGGTAGGCAGAATTGTAATATTACACCCAAACTCCTTCAGAATTTTAGGTCCCACGTAATAGGGGGCGAGATTATTGCCGTTATCGGGAACATTGCCAGACTCCATGCTGCTACTGAGAATTTGGAAACACTCAGTAACACTTTTGCCCGAGCTGGGAATCCAACCCGGGACCTCCCGATCAGCAGACACATACGCTAACTGTACCACGGAGGCAGTGGTGTATTACTATGTATGTATATTTCGGCGCCTGGGCACCCTCACTCGTCAGGACACCCCAGGAACCATAAATGAAACTAGTTAAATTCTTAAGGTTATTTAGTTAAAATTACATTAAAATAATATTAACTTCCGGTTTAGTTATCATTTAGTCATCTAGATGGCTCTGCTCTACGTTTATGCTTAGATCTACAATAAAACAAACCATCTCCAGTGCGCCCATATATACCTAGTTACTTCTGCCCATCCTGTAAGTAGCTTGTTTGACGTGAGCATGTTTATGTTTACACTAGAGGACGCCAGCAGCTACGCCTGCATTTTTTTTTATTTTACCCGTTTTGGCCGATCCTGTGAGAATTTCGGGAAATCCCTTCTTAGTGCACCCCTACGGTCCCCAAGGAACATACATGCCAAATTTCAGCTTCCTGCGCCCAATAGTTTCGGCTGTAGCGTGTCTGTCAGTCAGTCAGTAACGCAAGGATTTTATATATTAAGATATTGATACAGATTCCGGTGTCATGAAGTAAGTGTTAGAAGGATGTGTGGCTCATTAGCGTGTCTGAGTAAAGTCCTTCTTGGTGATAAGTGGTGGTTTGCCTCTCACATAAACCACCTAAATACGCCTCCATTTACAAGTTAAAGCGCTTTAAAGTCGTACGTCAGTCGCATACGCAAATGGCTAAGTCGTGCAGTCTTGAACTTAATGGTGTCATTATATTTTGAACAATATATTGACTGCACCTTTGCGGTGGTGGTTAAAGCGAGTATTGTGGGTTAGATCTCCATCACAATACAGCACCTAGTGAGTTAGTGAGATCCAAATTGTTCTTGACTGGTTATTGTCTTTGTTCGTTGCCTAAATACTCTTTCGCGACCATAGAGTCAGGGGCGGATTTGATACGTTGGCTGCCCAAGGCCTACGAAAGATTGCACCCCCTCCCCCCTATGTACTGAGTTATAAAATGTCAGGCGTTGGGAGTATGACTGATCCTGGGAACGATTACTAGTGGCAGCGAAAATTACCTTAAAAGCTTAAAATAAACTAGAAGCTAGACAAATATTCAGTTGGATGAGCAACACTTCTAATAATCGTAATTGCAATACATTTTTTTTTGCGGGATGCTATATGGACACATTTTTGAGTTTTTACGTAGGCGCGTAGGCAACTACGTAAAAAAACCGACCAAATTTTGCCGCGCCTGCATAGAGTACTTTGACAAACAAGAAAATTATTACAAATATTTGAAATTAAAATTAGTCATTTCGTTATTATAGGAGCACGGTTTGCACGTAAATATGCATTTTATTATTCATGATACAATTAAAATATATTGCACAAAATATAAATTAATTATATTAACATAATGCTAATGGGCGCCATACACACTACCGGTTTACCGGAGAGGTTTACCTGTGCCGGTATGCCTGCGCAGTTATAACGGAGTGTGTGTGGGAATACACTTGTGCAGTTTTACATGCTACTGACGTGTGGTTGACCTGCGCAGGTAAACCTCCACAGGTAACCTCTCCGGTAGACCGGAGCGTGTATGGCCTACATAATTTAACTTTATCTATGATTTATTTACTTATTATTATATTGTTATCGTTTAATTTATTTTAGTTTCTCAAGAAATGGTGAATAATAAATTAAAATTTTATGACGCAAATGATTTAACAATTAAACGACAATATCATTTTAAAGTGAATTCCACGCTTTTCTTTTTAACGGGAAGGATTAACATATAATAATGTATACTCTATGCACATTATGAAAAAATAAAAGGTAAACAAAGAAACCTAATAAGAACACACAAACACATTTCACAAACTTAATCAAAAAGCAGGATAAAGGATAACCGATCGGGTTACCCGACCTAATCAAAAATGACTCCCTGTCATGCGAAATGGTTACTTAAGGTGTAATACTACTTTAGTACTTGTATATATTCTGTGGTAATACTTAAGTTGCCAGGATAATAAATACATCAAAATTTTAGTATCATTGGCATTTTAGGTTCTTTATCATGTAAAATACTTTATTGTTTATAAATGTAAGGGACAGAGGACAGAGGTTTTTTCAAAAACTACTTTATTGAGTCTTTCGCTAGGAATATTTAACTAAAATCTACTTTTTTTGGTAGGTAGGCGACATAACAAGAACCATTTTTATGGTTTGTTTACATTTAATTTTTTCGTATCTTGAACGAACTTGGTTGTTCTCAAGGAGTCATAATTATTAATGTATAGAAATTTCTGTGGCGAAGCTTTAATGTTAATTAGTGATTATGTGGGTAACGCCGAAATTATTTATAGTTTAATTAACCTCATTACCAACAAGATAGGAAATTCAATAAAATAAACTAAGTATATAATATTAATATATAAATAAAATTAAAACGTATGTCAGTGATAGCAGAATAACTTTGTTTTCTCAAGTGGTTATAGTTATTTTTATAATACCAAGACATAGGCTTACTTTTTGTAGGTTTTGTCTTTTTACTGTTTCCCTGCAGTCTTTAGCTCAGATTTTTGAAAAGACCTAACCGATTGAAATGTGGTTTAATATGAATTTATTGCAGACACATCTCGGTACTTTTTAGTGCGAATATTCTTTCGAGATTCATCAACATGGTACAGGAAAACCCGCTAGTCGGTTTTTCCTTTACCTCTATAGACGTGGCTGTCTATTATTGCCATAACAAATAATTCAATATTTTCCTCAATTTATCTTTAAGTAAAGCGCAAGCGTCTTAAATCCTCGGTACAAAAGCTCGCTAAATATCGTACACTAGCCGTTTCCCGCGGTTTCACCCGCGTCCTGAGGAAACTACTTCGCGTACCCGAAAAACTCAAATATCTTATGAACCCCTATTTTTTCTAAAATAAAATATAGCCTATGTTACTCGCAGATAATGTAGCTTTCTAATGGTGAAATAATTTTTAAAATCGGTCCAGTAGTTCTTGAGTTTATCCATTACAAACAAACAAAAATACAAATTTTTCCTCTTTATAATATTACTAGAGGACGCCAGCAGCTACGCCTGCAATATTTTTAAATCTACCTGTTTTGGCCGATCCCGTGGGAATTTCGGGAAATCCCTTCTTAGTGCACCCCTACGGTCCCCAAGGAACATACATGTCAAATTTCAGCTTCCTGCGCCCAATAGTTTCGGCTGTAGCGTGTCTGTCAGTCAGTCAGTAACGCAAGGATTTTATATATTAAGATTAGTGTAGATGTACAAAACATACGTCACAGTGGTCTACGTGACTGCCGGCACCGACACCTCAAGACTTCGCCTAAACCATCAGCAAACGTCCTATTGTCCGTACGTTATGACGTCAGTTGCTATTTAATTGTAATTGGGTTAAGGGCGGGTCGCAAGGTATGGATGGGTGTTCAATGAAACTCACTTGAATTGGTTTTAGGAGTGCCTTTGAAGTTGTGGGGCCGGTGATGAGTATTGTTCGATTGATGACTAAAGCTTATGTTATTCGTTGCATTGTTTATATAGAAGTGGATATGATGAAACATATTTTAATTTGTTATTGAATATTATGAAGAAACGTACACTTTTGAAAAAAAAATTATGTTATGCATGCTTTACCCCAGCGTTATCCTGGTTATATTCAACTAGATGGTGACCGCGGTTAAACCCGAGTTATTTAGGCTACTGCTCCGCTCCCGTGGCTCATAGCGTGATGTTATATAGCCTATAGCCTTCCTCGATAAATTACCTATCTAACACTGAAATAATTTTTCAAATCGGACCGGTAGTTCCTGAGATTAGCGCGTTCAACCAAACAAACAAACTCTTCAGCTTTATATATTAGTATAAGATATTGTTTCACTTCTGTGTCGGATGTCTGCTTCCCAATTTAATTAGCTTAAACAGTAATAGCTTTTACAGACACATACATACATACATAGACTCACGTCTGTTTCCCCGAAGGGGTAGGCAGAGGCATATTAAACGCCCACTTTTCGCCAGTGTTTTGATCCCACGTAATAGGTGGCGAGACTATTGCCGCTTATTGGGACATTTTGTTTGCCAGAGCCTCGTCCGTTGATCGGCAGGTGCACCACTTGCAGGTGAGGTTGGCTTGGGACCCTTAGTTCTTGGTGGGAACCCTATGCACCCAATATAATAGCTTTTACGTCCTGACATATTTCGGATTTTTTTTGTTTAAATATAATATTTCATTGATATTTTGTCATTAAATAAGTTTATTAATTATTAAAATTTATGTCATTATATTATATTAATCTTTGAAATATCGAAGATTAATAATGAATTACATAAATTTTAAGCCAGCAATGGTCAGACGTGGTGTCATGTCAGGTGTTGAAAAAAATTATTATGTGACATATACAATAAGCATCTTATCAATGTTTTTATTATGTCCACGTGTCTTAGCAAATAAAATTATCTTTATCTTTACGTCTTTGGCAGTACCTAAAAGTATGGGAAGTTCCAGTGCATATTTGAACGATATTGTTGCTGTAGCTTAAAAAAAAAAACACTACAGGGGTCTCAAACTAACAAATAGCAAAAAATAAATTCCTTAAGTGCCATCCGTTTAAGAAATGCAAGCCCCAGTAGAGCTTATCAAATAAAAATAAACAAATAGCCTACAACCTCAACATTATTTAATGCAATTTGTGGGACTTTACCAGCAATATGCAGATATGGAAACGCATTATAATCTGTTAAATGACGTGGCTAAGATCGTACGATGGCACTATGTTACATGGCATGATAGCTAAGTCTCTCAGAATGCCTTAGCTATGAATTGATAACATGTAGACGTACCATTCGTTCTAGATTGTTATTACAGGGATTATTAATTCTCGAGTATGGAGACACAAAGAGACCAGGTAAATTAAGCGACTGTTTATGAAATATATGCTTTAAAATGTTTTCTAAATTAGTTTAAAGACACTCTGTGCCGAATGAAAAAAATATACAAAACTAGATCCTGTAGTCTTGTATATTTTTATGCATTCATTTATGGGCATCCTGCCTCCGTGGTCCTGTGGATAGCGTATGCGACTGCTGATCGGAGGTCCCGGGTTCGATTTCCGGGTCGGGCAAAAGTGTTACTGGGTTTTTTTTAATTCTCAGTAGCATCACGGAGTCTGGTGTTGTGCCCGGTAACGGCAATAGACTCGCCCCCTCGTGGGACCTAAAATGCATGGCGAAATGTGTGTAATAATACACCTCTGCTTACCCCTTCGGGGATACAGTCTTGAGTCAATAAAAAAAATTATGGGCACCCGCTTGCAGCTACGACCGCACACTATGTTTTAATCTTGCCATTTCTGCCTGATCCCGCGAGAATTTTGGGCAATCCCTTCTTAGTGCTCCCTACGGTCCCTAAGACAAAAACATGCCATATTTTAGCTTCTCACGCCCAATAAGAATAAAATAAGAATTTTATATATGTAGAAGATATAGGTATCATAATCAAGATAAATATCAAAGTAATCTCATTGGGAAAACCGTACAATGATTGCGTAAGTGACAATTATGTTTATCTCTATATGTTTGATACAATACATACCTACCCAAAATCATTCTTTGTTACTTATTCGAGTATATGTATAAAACTGACGATGGCATCTTAGAACAGCATCAGCATTTTCCGTTTTAAAGGAATTGTTTGTGTAAATATTATGGATATACACAATTATACAAATACACAAATACTTAATAAAATCATGTAAACAGTCGCATCCCGTCATTAAGGCGACGGCGTCTTTGTACATTTTACGAGTTCGGGGAAAATAACAAACGTTACGATTCAAATTCATAATCCTTTATTCATTTGGGTCACAATGTGACGCTTATGAACGTCAAAATAATAAATTTATAAAATCATTACTTATAGACTCTACATTTACATTTACTGCCACGTTCGCAAAGCAATAGGTAGAACCATGAGAAAGAACGGGCAATAAAACTCACGATCACTCTTTTTCATCGCCAGGTTTTGCATAATACACAATTTACATTTTGTAAGGTGCTGCAACTGTTACACCTTCTATATCACTTGTATATATTTACTGTACATAATAATACTCAAGCATAATACTTTTGGTTAGTCTCCTCAGAATAGACATGGTGAAACAGGAGCATCCACTTACATTATATACAGTGTGTTTCTTAAACCCCCGTCTGATCTCGAAAGGTCATATTACTGACTTATCAGGCATACCAGGAAAAATAATAAAAAAAATCTAGGTCATCATAAAACATCAGAATAAATTTCCTTAGCTGAGTGCTAACGAGAAACATTACCCCGAAATTGGCGAAAATTCTGTAAACTAACAACACTCCCCTCAATAGCGGAATCCTTTATGATTCTTAAGGCCCATCCACACGGCACAATTTTACCACTGATCAAATTTTCAATGGAATTGGCTTTGCCCGTCTACACGACACAATCAAATGACTGAATTTCATTCCGTCCACCCAATTGGTTAAAATCTGATGGTCCGCACTCCCAATGAACTTGAGTTGGACGACTGGCGTCTACACGTCACGATTTAATCAAGTGATTTAGTCAAGTTGGACGTAAAATTGTGTCGTGTGGATAGGCCTTTAAATTTATTAAAAATTGTCGGCTTTCGCCGCTTACCGTGTCAAAGGGCATGCCGCCATTTTAAAATAGTGCAATTTTACCGTCAAGCGAGCCGCCGTACACAAAGGGACCGCTCTAGTGATGTTTACGATCAAGAGATAATATCGATTTATTTAATTTTAACATGACATGTTAAAACTAGAATGATAGCCTGCTAGGCTACTAGGCCAATGATAGCCTAGTGATGATACCAACGGATTGCCGTGCAGAGGGTATCGGGTTCGAATCCACGGCGCGCATCAAATACATAAAAAGATAATAAGACTTTTCCAAGCTACGTGCGTAATAAATAGTTAATATCCCTGTGTCTCGGAGAGCACGTTAAACCGTCGGAGCAACAGTCATGAAGATCTTTGACAGTCGTCACGCGGAGTCAGTACCCTTAAAAAAACTGATTCTAGTCTAAACCATGGAATGTTTTTATTTATTAACAGCAAATAAAAACATAAATTTACACAAAGCTGACGTTTTAGGGGTTTAGCTACCGATATTCTATCAGGTAAACAATAACATAAAATATCGATAGAAACAGTACTCCAGTGAATACCATTTGTTACATCTCTAATTATTTACCTATTTGATTTACGAATTAACTATTTGCCTACTTGAACACTCAGTCTTTCGCTAGCTTTCCTTTTGTTTAGACTTCCGCGTGAAATAGTAGATTCGTTAGGTATGTCATATTCAAACCCTGAATACTTTAACATGTTGATGTGCTTAGGTAGGAGTGAATGCAATTATGCAGGTGCTCGTAGAGAGTACGAGGAGCGGTATGCCAGACCACGGGGTCTACCCGTGCCGTCGGAGCGCGCGTTTCAACGGCTTCACCACCGGGTGTACAACACGGGCAGTGCTCGCGATAATTCGAATCGCAATCATGGTGGCAGACCACAAAGTAGCGACGGTGTAGTGGAACAGGTCTTACAATTATTCGCTGAGGATCCCACGCAGAGTACCAGGAGTGCGGCACGTGAACTGGGCACCAGTAACGCGCGAGTGTGGAGGATATTAAAAGAAGACGGACAGCATCCTTTTCACTACCAACGTGTTCACTCACTTATGCCGTCGGACTATGCCCACAGAAGACAATACTGCAACTGGCTACTTGGCAAAGTAGAAGAGGATGCTACGTTCTTGGAGCGCGTGTTATTTACCGACGAATGTTCATTTGTGCGGACGGGTGTTTTCAACTGTCACAATGAACACGTCTGGGCTGTTGAAAATCCACACGCGATGAAAGAAAGCCATTTTCAACATCGTTGGCGCATCAATGTGTGGGCGGGAATCCTCGGCGACCGTATTATTGGTCCGCATTTTTTAAATGAAACCATGAACGGTACCAATTATTTAAGATTTTTGAGGGAAGTTCTAAGTGACGAGTTAGATTCGTTGCCGTTAAGCTTCCACCGCAGCTTGTGGTTCCAGCACGACGGTGCCCCACCTCATTTTTTACGAGCTGTGCGTGAGTATCTTGACGCACAGTTCCCTGGCAAGTGGATTGGACGAAGCGGGCCTATCTCGTGGCCACCAAGATCACCGGACCTAACGCCTTTAGACTTTTACTTGTGGGGACACGTTAAACAAATAGTGTACCAAAAACCGTGTGACACTGAAGAAGAAATGCGTGCGCGTATCGTTTCTGCTTTCCGAAGTTTAAACCCAGGAGTGTTAAGAAGTGTGCGTTCGGATATGGTGCAAAGGTGCCGTAAGTGTCTGGACGTGGGCGGCGGACATGTGGAGAATGACCGTCGCAACTTACAGCAAGTTGATATTTTTATCAATTAAGGTAGGTACCTAGTTACGTAAGATTAAACCAATTAAAAAGTAGGTAGTTATTAATGTAAGTACCGTAGTCATAGCGCGACGATTTTCTCTTAGATGGGTGACCGCGTGTGACATTACATGAAAGCGCTTCCGGGCTTCCGACGGCCCGTAAAGCCGCATCCAAGAATCGTTAGGCCATGTCGTAGGTATTCGAGCAGTTTGAAAACAGTGACACCAGAGTTGGCCACGCACTCGCACGAAACAAACAGAAAACCTTAATACTGTACTTTGTTTTACGGAGTTTTGCCTAAACCGTCGAAGCAAAAGATCAGCTATTGCATCAAGTGCATAAAATCTGTTTATACCTAAAATAATACTTGGCACGTGTAAAGGACGATGACGCGCGGCGGCGGCTTTTGTCAAAGGAGGCGGTCGGTTGGCCTATGCACTCAAAGGCGCCGCTTTTGCCGTCAAATTTTTATGAACTTTAGGTAGATACCTAGCTAATACGATTTATGAGTCTTTAGTGTTGCCATGGGTAATCTGATATGATATTATTTAAAATTAATTAAATTTACATGGGAAAATTTTATGTTGAATTTCCGTGAAATAATGACAAATATCTCATCATTTTACGCTACTCTACAACCCCTTCATTGATCGGACGGATGGATATGTAACACCCTGTATACCTACCTAATAATGCAGGCAATCCGCGAGAGTGATCAGAACCATGATGGAAATGATGCAGTTAAATATTAAAATCTAATACCAGCCCGCAAGACCGTCATCGACCAGTCATCGCAAGTAGCACCCGTTCACGAGTATGACGCATGTGCCAGCCATCATCCCTCTCGCCATATTAGAGGGACAGGGATGACCCGACACACGACGCCACCACAAGAAATGACATTTTAGTGAGCATGACGACAACGGTATACGAACCAGCAGTAAGAAACAATCTATTGGTATACTGAGCATGACCGCCAATTACCCCCATTTTCCAGATCGTTATTATTAACATAAATTAGTGAAACGCGTGAAGGAATACAAATGTAGAATAACATGTTACTAATTAAGAAGAGAGTATTTTACACAATCATAAAAAGAACAATAATGGTGAATTTAAAAAACTCAACTAGACCCATGCTGTCTTGTCATCTAGAAATTCTTTAATAGTGTAATAACCCCTTTTTAAAAGAAAATTCCTAGTAGTGGTTTTATATTTGTGCAGAGGTAAATTCATTATTTCCAGAGGTAATTTGTTGAAGAATTGTATACAGAGTCCCGCAAATGAGTTATGAACTTTATGTAGACGGTAGTTAGTGCCCACTAGTTTATGCTTATTCCTTGTGTTCACTTTGTGCAAGTAACCATTTTTACGGTGAAGAGTGAAGTTTTTCTTGACGTACATTAAATTAGCAAATATATACTGCGATGCAACTGTAAATATTTCTACTTCTTTAAATTTATCTCGTAAAGAATCTCTAGCACCTAACTTATATATTGCACGTATGGCCCTCTTTTGAATAACAAAAATTGTCTGAATATCGGCCGCCGTACCCCATAATAGTATCCCGTAAGACATTACACTGTGAAAGTAACTAAAGTAAACTAGTTTAGCAGTATCTACGTCTGTGAATTGGCGAACTTTCCTAACTGCAAATGCTGCAGAACTAAGTTTGACTGCCAGACAGGATATTTGGGCGCCCCACTGAAGCTTACAATCTAAAGTTAAACCTAAAAATACAGTTGAATCAACTAGGTTAATTGTTTCGTTATTTGAAATTATATTAGTAAGAACATTTTTGACATTCGGCAAAGTGAATTTCACACATTTTGTTTTGCCAGAGTTGAGTAGCAAATTATTTGTCGTGAACCAATGTAGTACTTGCGCAAGAGAATTATTTACGCTGTCAATGTTACTTGTATTACGATCAACTTTAAAAATAAGTGAAGTATCGTCAGCAAAAAGAACAATATCACATAGATTTCTAACAAAGAATGGCAAGTCATTAATATATATTAAAAAAAGAAACGGACCAAGAATAGAGCCCTGTGGAACGCCCATTCCCACTGGCAAACCTTGAGACCTACTTCCACTAACATCTACATACTGAACTCTATCTCTAATAAATAAATGATTATTGTTGAAACATGGATTAAATAACGGCCCTGAGTTAAAACGTGTTCAGACTGATCAGATATAAACAATGTATGCCACCGCTGTGGGTGGCGGGAACCGCAGCCTTCTTCTTAGAGGTTTGCTGGCAAACATCTATATTTTTGGGCCCAGAAAGTAGCCACGCTGAGTGCGTTGTCGGAGTTATCCTGCGTGCAAGTTTTGGGGCACGCAGGGCACGATTTAAGATGCGACATCGTTTGTCTTGCACCGCACGAGCAAGGCAAAATCAGTACCGTCCGGGAGTCCCCATATAATATGATAATATATACTACCACTTTCACTCAACACCATTTAGTCCCAAACTAAGCAGTAGTTGGTGGCGTTGGTGCTATGGGTACTATAATGGATAAACATACATTATTCCTTATTTTTGTAAATACATACACATTATACATAGTGTGGTGACGGATTGTCCGTGTGGTGACGGATTAAGAATACGAATTGTCACCACCCCATATCACCCCATGGGTGTCGTAAGAGCCGACAGAGGGAGCATATTATGCAGAGAACAGCACTGTAAGAGAAGGAAAACTTGATACAAACCCTATACCAACCCGCTTGGCCAGCATGGTATAGTAGGCCAATTCCTCCTTTCAAAGGAGAGGCCTAGTCCAGCAGTGGACTATTAAAGGCTGTTGATGAGATGATGATGAGATACATAGAAACACCCAGACCAAGACAAACATCCATGTTCATGCACACAAATATTTGACTTGAGCGGGAATCGAACCCGCGAAGACCTTCGGCGTAGTAGTCGCTTACACTCCCGCTGCGCCAACCGGTCGTCTAAATATGAACATGTTCTCTTTGCACCGTGGACCGCGGTGAAAACTTATATCTCAATAGCATTTCGCAGCCCACTGATGATATTAAGCCTCTCCATTTGGTTCACAGAATAGTCAATAGGAATATTTCAAATATTTGACCTACTATACCACGCTGGGCAGGGTCTGTACAGAGTTTCATAATACCTATTCCGTCTCTTTGCAAAGATACTATTTGTTTTGTGAGTTCTCCTTTGCCGCCTCTTATGACACTCATGGAATAAAATGAGGTTGAGGTAACATTTCGTATTCATAATCCGTTACTACACGTGCAAACTTTTATTATAATTTAATTGTGACTGTCATTTTCACCGCTTCCTGCATCTGATTAGCGTATATTTCTGCGCGTATACGGCCGTTTCAGCATACGCGCTTACACGCGCGCTACATTACGCGCTTCAAAAAACCGGACTCGCATAAACGGGCATATTTCGGTACGTTCGCTCGAAACGGTAGTGACATCGTGTCAGTGTCAACATCGATTCTGACAGCTCGCGTTTATATGAGCTTGGAAGCGCGTCAACGCTCGTAGGAGTTGCGCGTGTACCAGAAGGAGCGCCTATGCTTGCCTTCATGCCCTTCCAAAAACGAGCTTATACTCGCGTATAAAATGCTAATCTGAAACCGCCCGAAGAAACCAGCGAAGTTACGAAACTTCTTTCGCCAAAGTAAACGAAAAGTGCCTGAGCTTGAGCTGCCTCTGGTTTGGCTCAATAACCCAATTAACCGAAAGCTACAAACATTGCATAGATTATCGAACTTCTGTGCCATTGTGTTTTCTTGGGTTAACGCGAAAGTTACACATTGAAATGAAACTTCGGTTTACGGATTCGCCATATAAACATAACTTAACTTCACGCCTTTTATTCCTGAAGGGGTAAGCAGAGGTGTATTACACACCCGCTTTTCGTCAGTTATATTTCGGTCCCAATGTAATAGGGGGCGAGCCTATTGCCATGTACCGGGCACATTCTTAATTATTATTATTGGATTCGCCATATATTGGTTTTACTTACATTATATTTAAACCTTCTGGGCCAATTATGAAAGAAAATTATTTACTCTTAACTGAATCCGATCTTCAAGAGATCCGTGAACAGGAATAAAGTTTACGATATGACAGCACATGTTTGGCTAAAGATGTTAGCAAATAACTAATATAGTAAATAAACTATACAAACACGGACTAGGCGCTTCATCAATCTCATAATATATGGACTATAAACGTCAGTAAATATAAATAATGTCAAAGACACATTTGACGTTTGATAGGAAACATATGATGCCGACTTCCTTAGGATGTTTCCGATGCGATCTAAATCTTATGATCGGATAATGTTTTGATACAAGGATGTCCATCAAGGTTTCTTTAGATTTATACAGCTAATATTTGATGAATGATTCGAGAAATATTCCGCTGAACTTCAATGATGACACGTCAAAATGTAATCGTATTTGTAAACGTAATTTTGTAAGTTTGTGTTTTATTTAATTAAAACAATTTATCAGGCACTGAATATTCGGAGAATATGCATCTCTTCACACAACTAGATTTTGCAGTATTTTTATCTTGGTTTACTTACCACGATTCTCTCATTTGTATACTAGCTTCTAGCTAGTAATAGATCTAAAATTAGGGCATGTAAACATTGCTAGAATATCGGGATTAATTCTTCGATGTAGATTAGTTACTTTAGTTAAAGCATTTTTTAAGACCTAATCAACTCTCATTTCAAATATTCAATCAACGGTCTCAATACACCCAAACTCCAAAATACAAATGAACATATATTATTGAATCTATGGATAAAGCGGTTATACAGAGCAGCACCTTTATAGAACTGACCATTCTGCAGAAAAGGACGTAGCAAGTAATTGATCATCATCATCATCAGCCTTTAACAGTCCACTGCTGGACTAGTAGGCATGGGCGTTTTCAGATTTTTCCGCAAACCGATACAAATTCGATTTCAGATACTGAAATCGATTTCAAAAACCGATTTTAGAAATCGATTTCTGTAGCGGATGTCGGAGCGACGAGCCGGACGAGCGTAGTTTTTACTAGTTGCGTAGACAAACGCAAACAATCGAATTCTTATTGTATTGTCATGTCATGCGTCCATATTTCGCTTGGTTTGCGTGACATATTGAAAAAGAAAACCTACTAACTACCTAAAACTAATTGTTAAAAAACTCAGTCGCCAAACAAACTAAAATTACACAACACGAATTGTTTCTATTTATTTACACTTTACAATCCTAACCTACTAACTACCTAAAACTAATTGTTAAAAAACTCAGTCGCCAAACAAACTAAAAATACACAACACGAATTGTTTCTATTTATTTACACTTTACAATCCTAACCTACTAACTACCTAAAACTAATTGTAAAAAAACTCAGTCGCCAAACAAACTAAAATTACGCAACACCAATTGTTTCTATTTATTTACAATCCTAACAACGTAACAATAAAACTTTTTAAATCCTAATAGTATAACTTTCACGAAAACCAAATATAGGTACTTAATTTTATTATTATTACGCGCGCACCGCACTGCACGTGTCACCTAGGTCAAGTGAACAAATAATCATTGATCAAGTCAAACTCAAAACTCTCCAAACATAAATCCCTAATAAAACTATTTGCATTTTTCAAAACAAACATTAAATAGTTGCAATCTGAATTAGATCTTATCGCCTCGATGTTTAGTTTTATTTTTTCTATTCAATCTGCAATTCATAAAACCGCCAAAATCCATAACGCACTAGGTACTACGACTGGCTTGCTTGGCAACGATCGATATTCGCTTCATCTCTTTTGCTCTTTAAACGGATCACTAAGTAAGAAAGAAAAGGATATGAAATTCGCTCTCTCTCATTCTAACTAAGTAGTCGTTGGGTAGAGTGAAAGAGAACGAATGAATATGAAATCTATCGAAATCGTAAGCTTTAGATTTACTTTGTAGTTTGGTTGCGCTTGCACAGTTTCCGTTTGGTTTGGATTAGATTGTTTGCGTTATCGTGGTATTGTTTTACGTTTTCTAAAATCGGTTTTCTCATATTGGAATATCGATACGATACGATTTCTGACTGCAATCGGATTTCAGTTTCGTTTTGATATATCGGTCTCATGCCTATGGACTAGGCCTCTCCTTTGAAAGGAGCAATTGGCCTACTATTCCACGCTGGCCAAACGGGTTGGTATAGGGTTTGTATCAAGTTTTCTTTCTCTTACAGTGCTGTTCTCTGCATAATATGCTCCCTCAGTCGGCTCTTACGACACCCATGGGATGATATGGGATGGTGACAATCCGTATTCTTAATCCGTCACCACACGGAATTGATCATGTTCTTTCTTTTTTGTATAACTTTCAGAAAGAGAACAATACCAACTTGTAAAAACATCGCTATCGCACGTTTTGGCCCATTTAGTTGACAGATTCCAAGTCAATCACTCCAATTCTATTGTCTATCCTTTTAAACCTACGTACATTTGGGACCACGCCTGCCCCACATGATGGTTTTCCAGTTCAAACCTACTATTTAGCACCTTATGTTATAACACTACATACATGTAACGCTATAATTGATTGTGCTTATATGTAGACAGTAAGAACACAAGTAATAAAACCATTACCACTAAAGGAAAATTTACAGTAGGTACTGCAGAATTATTGTGGCTCGGAACAGTGTGTGAAATGAGTCGCGACAATTTATGCGTGGTTAATATTTGTATAAATTGGACTGGTACTTAAAGAAAAAAAGCACGCGCTTTCAAGAAATAAATATTTTGTATGCTCACTAGACGGCATATGCTAACCAGACTAGCCAGCAAAGTGTAAGAGACGAAATTCTCCTATTTACTCACAATGATACTATGACTCCGTGTGGTGACGGATTAAGAATACGGAATGTTACCACCCCATATCATCCCATGGGTGTCGTAAGAGCCGACAGAGGGAGCATATTATGCAAAGAACAGCACTGTAAGAGAAGGAAAACTTGATACAAACCCTGTAGGTACCAACTCGTTTGGCCAGTGTGGTATAATGGGCCAATTCCTCCTTTCATAGGAGTAGCCTAGTCCAGCAGTGG
Source organism: Euclidia mi (assembly GCA_944739405.2). Lineage (NCBI taxonomy): Eukaryota > Metazoa > Arthropoda > Insecta > Lepidoptera > Erebidae > Euclidia > Euclidia mi. The sequence goes on from OX123204.2 coordinate 3,328,077, forward strand.
ACTGTTAAAGGCCGATGATGATGATACTATGACTCAAATAACGAGCGGACCATGTCCATGACCATGTATATATATATATATATATATATTTACATCACGCTATCTATTTGCCGCCCTTTTACATCGCATTATTATGACGTCCACCAGTTCCACTTAAAAAATATGAAATATTACAGCGAATATTAGTCGCTAAGTCAATGTCAAATACTGTGTGCATATTATTTTTCTGAAATTTTGACACATATTGATATACAAATATACGTATATTAACAACCATAGTGAGATCAATTAGGACTCCAGCCAACACTATCAATTATCTGGCTTCCCGTGATATACATAATTTAATTTACGTTTTCCTATCTATCGCAACTCCTATGAACAGTGCAACGTTGCCGCTCTTCTTTCTTTAATATTTAATAAGTAGGTGGATAAATATTATTTCTATGTTATAGTGCAGGTATGCTAGCGTAAGCGTGAAGTTTAAAGTTATGAAAATAAAACAAATATTGAGATCAATGCAATTTATTACGATAATATCACAAGAAATACTTACTTAAATGTAAAGTACCTATTTACTTATTTCTAAATTATGAGAAGTATTGGCACATATAAAAAATAGTACTAACGTAGTATTGGAGAGAATCATACGCATATCTAAGCATACGCTTAGCCTCAAACGTCCATATATGTAATCATTTGCAAGTTTTACAGATATTTAGATACATACGAGTATACGGACGTGGCAATATCGTAAAAGTTTCAAACTATTAATCATTTGACATCTTGGACGTCAAATGACAGATATTGTGAAACTTTTACGATATTATAACGTCCGTATAAGTACATATATGTGTAAATAACTGTGAATCGCACAAGTGATTTGTTTAAACCCTGCTAAACAATAAACAAAAAATAAAATCTAACACAAATTAAATCACCGCGCCGATTGAAAAATAACATTTAGATTTAAATCACAGTCACAAGAAATAGTAACTTAAATTAAAGGTACCTGTCTACTTACCTCTGATTTAAAATCATTATTATTTAGGAACAATTTTAATGAGGTAGATATGATATTTACTGATAAGTAATAATCAGGTCACTTAAAATACAAAATTATCTTAAATAAACTCAAGTCGAACACAGCAGGCTATACCAACCTACGTTTATAAAACGGATATACGGACGTTAGTAATCCAATTTGATATAAACGGACGTTGAAAATCCCACGATTTAAATATATTTCAATTACCTGACATCCGTATAATATTAAAGTTTACAATATTAACTTACACAATGAAATATACCAAGATAAGATTTACACAATTTTACGTGGTGAACATAAAAACGGTAGCTCTCATTAAGTTAGCAGTACCCTAATTAAGCATCATAAACTTACAACATTTTTTATATACGTATATAGATATACGAAATTAAAATCATGAAAATTCACGATATTGTAACATCCGTATACTCGTAGTATACGCATATCTACGCAAAAGCATACGCTTAGCCTCAAACGTTCATATATGTAAACATTTGCAAGTTTTACAGGTATTAAGATAAATATGAGTATACGGACGTGGCAATATCGTAAAAGTTTCAAACTATTAATCATTTGACATCTTGGACGTCAAATGACAGATATTGTGAAACTTTTACGACATTATAACGTCCGTATAAGTACATATATGTGTAAATAACTGTGAATCGCACAAGTGATTTGTTTAAACCCTGCTAAACAATAAACAAAAAATAAAATCTAACACAAATTAAATCGCCGCGCCGATTGAAAAATAACATTTAGATTTAAATCACAGTCACAAGAAATAGTAACTTAAATTAAAGGTCTACTTACTTCTGATTTAAAATCATTATTATTTAGGAACACTTTTAATGAGGTAGATATGATATTTACTGATAAGTAATAATCAGGTCACTTAAAATACAAAATTATCTTAAATAAACTCAAGTCGAACACAGTGGGCTATACCAACCTACGTTTATAAAACGGATATACGGACGTCAGTAATCCAATTTGATATAAACGGAAGTTGAAAATCCCATGATTTAAATATATTTCAATTACCTGACATCCGTATAATATTAAAGTTTACAATATTAACTAACACAATGAAATATACCAAGTAAGATTTACACGATTTTACGTGGTGAACATAAAAACGGTGGCTCTCATTAAGTTAGCAGTACCCTAATTAAGCATCATAAACTTACAACATTTTTATATACGTATAAGATATACGAAATTAAAACACAAATTAAATCGCTGCGCCGATTGAAAAATAACATTTAGATTTAAATCACAGTCACAAGAAATAGTAACTTAAATTAAAGGTCTACTTACTTCTGATTTAAAATCATTATTATTTAGGAACACTTTTAATGAGGTAGATATGATATTTACTGATAAGTAATAATCAGGTCACTTAAAATACAAAATTATCTTAAATAAACTCAAGTCGAACACAGTGGGCTATACCAACCTACGTTTATAAAACGGATATACGGACGTCAGTAATCCAATTTGATATAAACGGACGTTGAAAATCCCATGATTTAAATATATTTCAATTACCTGACATCCGTATAATATTAAAGTTTACAATATTAACTAACACAATGAAATATACCAAGTAAGATTTACACGATTTTACGTGGTGAACATAAAAACGGTGGCTCTCATTAAGTTAGCAGTACCCTAATTAAGCATCATAAACTTACAACATTTTTATATACGTATAAGATATACGAAATTAAAATCATGAAAATTCACGATATTGTAACATCCGTATACTTTAGTATACGCATATCTACGCAAAAGCATACGTTTAGCCTCAAACGTTCATATATGTAAACATTTGCAAGTTTTACAGGTATTAAGATAAATACGAGTATACGGACGTGGCAATATCGTAAAAATTTCAAACTATTAATCATTTGACATCTTGGACGTCAAATGACAGATTATGAGAAACTTTTACGACATTACAACGTACGTATAAGTAAAAATGTGTCTTAATAACTGTGAATCGCACAAGTGCTTAGTTTAAACCCTCTTTAACAATAAACGAAAAATAAAATATAACACAAATTAAATCGCCGCGCCGATTGAAAAATAACATTTAGATTTTTTTGGTAATAAGGCGCATTTGACATTTCGTTTTGGTGTAAAATTAGGGATATAAATCACAGTCACAAGAAATAGTCGCTTAAATTTAAGGTATCTACTTACTTATAATTTCAAATTATTATTATTTAGGAACACTTTTAATGAGGTAGGTATGATAGTTAAGTGCTGATAAGTAAATTATCTCAAATAAACTCAAGTCGAACACAGTGGGCTTTACCAACCTACGTTTATAAAACGGATATACAGACGTCAGTAATCGAATTTGATTCAAATTATAAACGGACGCCGAATATCCCACGATTTAAATATATTTCCATTATCTGACATCCGTATTATATTAAAGTTCGCAATATTAACTAACACAATGAAATATACCAAGATAAGATTTTACACGATTTTACGTGGTGAGCATAAAAACGGTGGTGGTGATGATAGATAGTATCAAAGTTGTAACGAAATTGTGGCTAAGCGTATGCTGAGATTTGGGTGACGCAACGATTATTTAATACCTGAACATACTGACAGCTGCGTATGCTGCGGCTCAGGCGCAACGCGGACATGCGTCTGTTCTGCTCTGGCAGACGCTGACTGCCTGTCATCAATCGCTCTGAGTTGCAAAATATACGCATATCTACGCAAAAGCATACGCTTAGCCTCAAACGTTCATATATGTAAACATTTGCATGTTTTACAGGTATTAAGATAAATACGAGTATATGGACGTGGCAATATCGTAAAAGTTTCAAACTATTAATCAATTGACATCTTGGACGTCAAATGACTGATTATGTGAAACTTTTACGACATTATAACGTCCGTATAAGTACATATATGTCTAAATAACTGTGAATCGCAAAAGTGATACGTTTAAACCCTAATAAACAATAAACAAAACATAAGATCTAACACAAATTCAATCACCGATTGAAAAATAATATTGTTTTATGGTACTGAGATCAATAAATATTGATCTTAATACCATACACGCAATAATGCATGTATAGTATTGTGCCTCTGCCATGGAAAACCATCGACCACCGATCTCCACTCTGGAGTGTGTTCGTAAGTAAGTAACTAACAAAACTGATAGTGATTTTTCAAGTCAACTTGTTTTACAATTTAAGGTAAATCTTAAATTATAAAACAAGTTGACTTTAAAAATCACTATCAGTTTCTTAAGTTACTTAAATAATTTATAAACTTTAATGTTTTCGTTTTGTATTTTAAGTTTAAGTTTTAAGTATTTTATTTTTAATTAAGTTGAACACTTATACTATAACTTATATACTTAATATAAGTGCCAGTAGGTCTCAACCTATGAATATAAAATAACATGTGTGTGATATAAAGATATGAGAAATACGGCTTAGTAAGATAAAAAAAATTACAAAATACAGATCTGTTTCAAATGGAAATAGGACGTGTTTGAACTAACCCGTTACTTGTCGTCTTTTGATACTTCAAAATACATTTATTTAACATACAATAAATATTATATTTATTTGTTTCACAAGGTGAAAATGTATTCATTTACATCTTAAAGTATTAAAATATTATAAGATTGCGAGTGGTTTCGTGCAAACGCGAGCCTATTCTTATTTGAAACAGATATTACTTCTGTTATAAAATTAAGAAAAAATACTCCTGAAGAATATGCAGTAGCTACCTTCTGGCTTGTTCCGTTGAAGATGTACTCACGTCTATTTGCATCCTTTTGTATAGGTGTTTTGAACAAAAACTTTAATTTTTAACCAATTCTTGTTGTGCAGTATTTCAGGATGCTGACTGCGCAGTTCGTCACATTCATGGCGTTTCGGTGGTTGTTTATTTTTTATGTGTTTACTAAAAAAACTCGTAACAATAATTTTCTGTTGTGGTGTCCAAGGAACAAGGTTTCGTTTTTTCTTTGTTAAAGTTTCTGTAGCATTCGTCATATCACAAAGCTGATTTGTCTTTGATGAACTGACATGTACATCGTCGGTAATGGTCGTCTCATTTTGATCTTCAGTAGGCGTTATAGCTTCATATTGCACTATATCATCATTTTGATCAGTGCCTTCATTTGTATCTTGTAATAAATCCTGTTCTAAATCTAAATCAATATCGTCCAAAGATTTGCCTTTGTAACAATCAGCGTCACCACTCTCCATTAGCAGCAAGAGTTTTGATAATTTAGCTGTCTGATACACATCATCAGGCAATCGATAATTTTGCCTATGCACAGCCTGAGTATGACCCATAAAATTGGCCAATTGTTCAATATCTGTGTCACTCATATTAAACATTTGTGTAAGTGTCGCCAAATGTTTCCGTAGTTTTGTAGTGGTTATTGCTTTAGGATTTTTAGCTCCACTGGCATTAGCGTACTTCTCTAATACTTTATATCCACACAGTGTATTTTCTGATCCGGGTTTAGCAAATAAGAAGAGGTTTTTATCGCTTACATATTTCCGCCTGACAGATATAAGCAAATCGATGTCATTTTGGACTTCATCAGTCAATAGCACAGGTACACCTCGACCTCTCTTGCCTCTTATAACAATACGCTTGAAAGATTTTATTAATATTTTTTCAGCGTTTGAAATGGCTCTGTCGAATTCTTCATAGGTTTTACTATTACTATTGCACTCTTGGTATGTACTAAGGAGGAGCCTTTGCAGTTCTCCAGGTCGTCGCCTATTTAGTAAAAGGATGCGACAGTAAATTGTCTCCACTAAAGTAATATACGCTTCAATGTTACTATTTTCGGACTCTGCTAATTTGGAGGCTGCTGATTGTGCTTTCTCGCAGAGATGATTTTTAAGGAGTTTCAAGTCACTCGCGAGAGGAACAATAGTTATTTTATTCCATTTTTTTAGGTTCAAGTCACTATTCGCCTGACTTGACACATCAAACTTCCAATTTGACTCTATAAGATGAATAAGTGTCTTTAGATCAGCTTCAATTACAGCAGTTTTAACACTGCTGTTAGATTTCAAGGTCATCATTATTGCAATATTACAACACTGTTTTAGGCTTGTGCTAATGTTCATTGCGTAAGTTGGAGCACCATAGCGATCTGTTTTTTCGTTGTAACTGGATACATTTTTGGTTGCTGTTACTATCGCATCGTAGTTTTGGGGTTTTAATGAATCCATTAAATCCTTAATAGTCGGTTTGAGCTTTTTTAACTCTATTAACAATTTTGACAATTCTCTCATTTTTCGGGATGTTACATTGATATAATGTTTTTCACGGTGGATCCGCAGATATTGAGCACCGAATGCACAGATCAGTGGGTCTCTTTTAGCCTCTAGAGATATTTTATCAGGTCTCATTTTGGGAAACACTTCTTCTTTAAGCTTTTGATCTATTTTTAGATTACGCAACATAAAATTTTGAGCTTCAACTTGGGTATTCAAAGTTTCAGATAGTGGTTGACACTTTTTTTTGTGCTTCCACAGTTGTTTTCTCGAGTAAAAACCCAAGCATTTTTCGCATGGCAAATAATCAACATCCGGATGATTACTGCTTTTTTTCATAGGTTTACGGCATTTTGTCACGTTTTTTATATAGTTTCCTTTTTTACGCAAGTTAGTCAAAAGATTTTTTCGAATATAACTTTTCTTGGGGTATGAAAGGATTTTTTGCACTTCACATTCCATTGTATGATTGCGTGCAATATGCCTCGCAAAATTTAAAACATCAGTTTCACAATAAAAGCAATAATCTTTGGTTCTTATTCTTTTTTTTTTTTCGGATTCATTGGTACTTATTTCTTCAGTATAATCAGTATTACTTATGATTTCCTAAAAAGAACACGTCTTTGAAATAAACCAGATCTGATAACATTTCTGCGATACATATTCTATTTGTAGTTGAGTTGAATTTACAAAGTACTTTTTATTTCAAGAAAACTTGATTATGAAGTCTAAAATAGAAGTGATTTTATTTTTTAATTTAAGAGTAGAGGTAGGAAATACATAATTTATTATTATGGTGTAGAACTCACCTGAGATATTTTTGTGTCTCCTCTTAAATATCTCACGGGTCGTGATACATTCTTAGTGTTTGTCAAGGTATCTCCTGCTACTTCTATATAACTAGTGTCACTGGAAGAGTCAGTAGATGTAGGATTGTATGTTTCGTCTCGGTCACTATCATCGATCTCAAAGTTTTCCGAGCTATGTCTGACATTAGAATTGCGACTGTCATTATCAGCAGTAAAATTTGACGTTGTGGGTACTAGGTCTTGTATCGAAGGATTAGGGATCTGATCTGGCGATAATGGCCTTGTTACGGTATGATTTTTGCTAACATACGGGACAACACTATCAATTGGAGGTACCAATACATTTTCATGGTACTGAGATCGTTCCAATATATTTGTAGGAACAATGGTCTGACATGGTAGCATTGATTGGCAAGTAAAGGTATTGTTTTTTATGATAAATGATTTTTCGCTTTCACTTGGCGCAATATTATACATATTTACCATATTTGAATTTGAAATGTCAGAATTTTCGATTAATGAATTGTCACTATTTTCAACAAGAATATGTTTGGTTTCTCCAATGGTGACATTACCAACTACTTGGTCTATTAAATGTGTTTCATCGGTGTTCAGTTCCGATAAAATACTTCCAGAAGCCAAATCTCTTGTGCAATTAGACACATCCTTCAAAGAAACCGACAAGTTTTCGGATTGATATGAACTGTTTGCAGTGTCGTCGTCTGTATCTGGCACATAAGTTTCATCTCTGTTCTTCTCATTGTCAGTAGTGTCCATTATTGAATCGTCAGCACTGGTGTTAGGTATAGATATTGAGGGCGGATTATATCTGGGCCTCTGTAAAATAAAAGTATCATTCGGATGACTTATTACTGGCATCATTTTGGTGTTAGTAATCCTAGAACATTCTCTCACAAATTAATAATAGTACCTAATAACAATAACTTAATAATACTTAATAACTAGCCCTATATTCATTGTTTGAAAGTCATATTTTCACTAATTTAACAATAGTGGCGATAGCCCAGTGCTGTACGTTTGCATGTTTGCATTATAAATTAATTATCGGCAATAATAACCATCGGTTGGCGGGGAGTGTAAGCGACTGCTACGCCGAAAGTCGCGGGTTCGATTCCCGCTCAAGTCAAACATTTGTGTGCATGAACATGGATGTTTGTCTTGGTCTGGGTGTTTCTATGTATAATATGTATGTATTTACAAAAAATAAGTATATATGTATGATTATCCATTGTCTAGTACCCATAGTACAAGCTCTGCTTAGTTTGGGACTAGACTAGACTAGGTGTTGTGTGAATCCCCCCCGTGGGATCTCCACCTTGTCGTGGTGGGGGGGCTCAGTAACCGTGGATTGGTTACCCGCGGTGAAGCTAAGAGAGATCCAGGAGGGGACGCTCCGCGTGGGCTTGACGGGGCCTGCGCAGAATGCGTCCAACGGTGCGGGTGCGGGGGACAGTTCTGTCTGTCCCTCGCAGTCGGGTGCGGTCGCGGGAGGAGAGGCGTGTCGGTGTTGCGTTGCCGCGCGCCCTATCTCCCGCGATCAAATGGGGGCGCACCATTCGATGCGTCGCGGTGGGGCCGCAGAGGAAGAGGAGATACGGTGTTGCGTTGCCATCCTCCCTATCCTCTGCGGCCGCTTAGTGTTTTGGCGGCGGAGCCCAACATCTTAATCCGCCGCCAAGGGGGTTTAGTTCGGGGCCCGCCTGACCATCTGGCGGGCCTATACCCGTCGGGGGGTAGCGACGAATGCTTATGCGAATCCCTACCCTCCGACACACGGGTACATGAGTATAAAAAAAAAAAAAAACGGTGTTGTGTGAATGTGGTAGAATATTATTATTATTATTATAGGCTCGCCCCTATTACATTGGGAACGAAACATAACTTGCGAAGTGGGGGTGTGTAATACACCTCTGCCTACCCCTTCGGGGATAAAAGGCGTGAAGTTATGTATGTATTTAATTTTACGTTTTATGCTTTTATTATAATAACAAATAGAAAGCAAAATTAAAACTCGAACAAAAAAGTAGCAGAAAAGAATAATTAAAATTCTTATTATTCGTAATCAGTGTTTATAATGGCAAGTGGCAACGGACCCCACCTACACTGCGCCTCCCGGGAACTCCTCGCTTGTGAACCTAGTAGTCTCATATCTGTGCTAGTAGTCATTTGTTTGAGTTGTTGATTTTTTTTTTAATTTGAAGTGATTTTATTTTTTAATTTAAGAGTAGAGGTAGGAAATACATAATTTATTATTATGGTGTAGAACTCACCTGAGATATTTTTGTGTCTCCTCTTAAATATCTCACGGGTCGTGATACATTCTTAGTGTTTGTCAAGGTATCTCCTGCTACTTCTATATAACTAGTGTCACTGGAAGAGTCAGTAGATGTAGGATTGTATGTTTCGTCTCGGTCACTATCATCGATCTCAAAGTTTTCCGAGCTATGTCTGACATTAGAATTGTGACTGTCATTATCAGCAGTAAAATTTGACGTTGTGGGTACTAGGTCTTGTATCGAAGGATTAGGGATCTGATCTGGCGATAATGGCCTTGTTACGGTATGATTTTTGCTAACATACGGGACAACACTATCAATTGGAGGTACCAATACATTTTCATGGTACTGAGATCGTTCCAATATATTTGTAGGAACAATGGTCTGACATGGTAGCATTGATTGGCAAGTAAAGGTATTGTTTTTTATGATAAATGATTTTTCGCTTTCACTTGGCGCAATATTATACATATTTACCATATTTGAATTTGAAATGTCAGAATTTTCGATTAATGAATTGTCACTATTTTCAACAAGAATATGTTTGGTTTCTCCAATGGTGACATTACCAACTACTTGGTCTATTAAATGTGTTTCATCGGTGTTCAGTTCCGATAAAATACTTCCAGAAGCCAAATCTCTTGTGCAATTAGACACATCCTTCAAAGAAACCGACAAGTTTTCGGATTGATATGAACTGTTTGCAGTGTCGTCGTCTGTATCTGGCACATAAGTTTCATCTCTGTTCTTCTCATTGTCAGTAGTGTCCATTATTGAATCGTCAGCACTGGTGTTAGGTATAGATATTGAGGGCGGATTATGTCTGGGCCTCTGTAAAATAAAAGTATCATTCGGATGACTTATTACTGGCATCATTTTGGTGTTAGTAATCCTAGAACATTCTCTCACAAATTAATAATAGTACCTAATAACAATAACTTAATAATACTTAATAACTAGCCCTATATTCATTGTTTGAAAGTCATATTTTAACTAATTTAACAATAGTGGCGATAGCCCAGTGCTGTACGTTTGCATGTTTGCATTATAAATTAATTATCGGCAATAATAACCATCGGTTGGCGGGGAGTGTAAGCGACTGCTACGCCGAAAGTCGCGGGTTCGATTCCCGCTCAAGTCAAACATTTGTGTGCATGAACATGGATGTTTGTCTTGGTCTGGGTGTTTCTATGTATAATATGTATGTATTTACAAAAAATAAGTATATATGTATGATTATCCATTGTCTAGTACCCATAGTACAAGCTCTGCTTAGTTTGGGACTAGACTAGACTAGGTGTTGTGTGAATCCCCCCCGTGGGATCTCCACCTTGTCGTGGTGGGGGGGCTCAGTAACCGTGGATTGGTTACCCGCGGTGAAGCTAAGAGAGATCCAGGAGGGGACGCTCCGCGTGGGCTTGACGGGGCCTGCGCAGGATGCGTCCAACGGTGCGGGTGCGGGGGACAGTTCTGTCTGTCCCTCGCAGTCGGGTGCGGTCGCGGGAGGAGAGGTGTGTCGGTGTTGCGTTGCCGCGCGCCCTATCTCCCGCGATCAAATGGGGGCGCACCATTCGATGCGTCGCGGTGGGGCCGCAGAGGAAGAGGAGATACGGTGTTGCGTTGCCATCCTCCCTATCCTCTGCGGCCGCTGAGTGTTTTGGCGGCGGAGCCCAACATCTTAATCCGCCGCCAAGGGGGTTTAGTTCGGGGCCCGCCTGACCATCTGGCGGGCCAATACCCGTCGGGGGGTAGCGACGAATGCTTATGCGAATCCCTACCCTCCGACACACGGGTACATGAGTATAAAAAAAAAAAAAAACGGTGTTGTGTGAATGTGGTAGAATATTATTATTATTATTATAGGCTCGCCCCTATTACATTGGGAACGAAACATAACTTGCGAAGTGGGGGTGTGTAATACACCTCTGCCTACCCCTTCAGGGATAAAAGGCGTGAAGTTATGTATGTATTTAATTTTACGTTTTATGCTTTTATTATAATAACAAATAGAAAGCAAAATTAAAACTCGAACAAAAAAGTAGCAGAAAAGAATAATTAAAATTCTTATTATTCGTAATCAGTGTTTATCTAGACCTCAGTAAAAGAAAAAGATCAGTATCCGGATCCCACTTAAAACTACTTACCGATCCTAGCCTTTAACTATTAACTAACCTTAAAATATTTAACCCGTATTTAGTTAGACATATATACAGACGTCACAATGTCGTTAAAGTTTTACAATATAATGTTATTTGATGTCCGGATGTCAAATTAATAATAATATGGAACTTTTACGATAATGCAACGTCCGTATACTCGTAAATATTTTCACTAATTTAACAATAGCGGCGATAGCCCAGTGGTGTACGTAACGGACTGCCGAGACGATGATCTCGGGTTCGATATCCAGGTACCCCAGGCACACACCTCTGACTTTTCCAAGTTATGTTTGCATTATAAATTAAATATTGCTCGCTTAATAATGTGCCCCGTAGATGGCAATAGGCTCGCCCCCTATTACATTGGGACCAGAACGTAACTGGCGAATTGTGGGTGTGTAGTACATCTCTGCCTACCCTTTCCGGGATAAAAGGCGTGAAGTTATGTATGTTTGTAATTTTACGTTTTATGCTTTTATTATATTAACAATTAGAAAGCAAAATTAAAACTCGTACAAAAAGTAGCAGGAAAAATATTCTGATTATTGGTGATCAGTGTTTATCTAGACCTCAGCAAAAAAAATGATCAGTATCCGGATCTCACTAAAAACTACTTGCTGATTTGCCTTTAAGTATTAACTAACCTCAAAATATTTCACCCATATTTAGTTAGACATATATACGGACGTCACCATGTCGTAAAAGTTTTACAATATAATGTCATTTGACGTCCGGATGTCAAATGAATAATAGTTTGAAATTTTTACGATACTGCAACGTCCGTATACTCGTATATATACATTTTTTCTTTAAAGCTGCAATAAGGGCATTATAATAAGCTGCATTCATTTATCACTTAAATATAGGGGGGCAGAGGTGTCCACCATATATTATTTTTTCTTAGAAGGGGGTGATAACAATCAAGAACACAAAAGATCACAAAAATGCGCAAAGTTCAGACTAAAGCTGTTTAGCGCGAGAAACCGCGCATGTACCGAGGTGCACTCGAATGTTTATAGGTAAATTATTTATAATGGCAAGTGGCAACGGACCCCACCTACACTGCGCCTCCCGGGAACTCCTCGCTTGTGAACCTAGTAGTCTCATATCTGTGCTAGTAGTCATTTGTTTGAGTTGTTGATTTTAATATTGTAGTTTTAACGTAGGTATAGTTACTTACTTATACATGTTTTTCCTTTAGATTCTTACGTAATAAATTAATGGCTATTTATATTTATTTATGTTATCTTTGCGCCGTTTAGCGAATAGTAAGTACTTAACTAAGTACTTACTCATAAATATACATACATACATATCGCCACGCCTTTTATCCCCGAAGGAGTAGGCAGAGGTGTATTTCTACACCCACCTTTCGCCAGATATACTTTAGTCCCACGTAATAAGTGGCGAGCCTATTGCCGTACAGGGCACATTTCCAGACTCCGTGCTGCTACTGAGAATTTCGTGACAGAAAAACCCAATAACACTGCCCGACCCAGGAATCGAACCCGGGACCTCCCACGCGCACATTTATGCCGCGAGACCAACGAGGCAGTCGTATAGGGTTTGATGTCGAGTTTTCCGTCTCTACGCAAAGATGGTATTTGCATCGTGTTATCCCTTAGTCGCCTCTTACGACACCCACGGGAAGATAGGGAGTGGTGACACTTGTATTCTATATTATAAATATACTTAATTGAAAAAATACTTACCAATGTAAGTTTCTTGTCATAACTATCATTTTTGTGTCCTCTTCTAGGTCGAGGCATACGGATTGATACTGAAATAAATATTTAAGTATAGCTAAACTAGCAATTATGTCGGATAAATAATAGATTTTTTGTTGTAAGTACTAAAGAAAGTAAAACGTAATCTACGTAGGTACCTATACCAACATTCATAAAAATGTGATTTTGTTTCATCATATAAATATCACAATGTAAAGCTTGTTTGCAGTTATTTCTTGTGTTTCGCTACATATTAAATACATTTTACTACATTTATCTTGAATTGTGCTTTAGAGCACGAGTTTTAATATAAAAACTTAGGCGACATCCGCGCAAAAGAAAGAGTATTTTTTTACGATGATATCTATCTATCAATTTATTTATTTACTTAAACTTCATGTACAAGAATGATACACTGGCGGACTTAATGCAGCAAGTCCACCACCAGCACTACCAGTCAACAAAACAATTAAAACAATTACATACAAAAACCTGCGGCACTCGGAGACTGACGCGGTAAAGCTATGCAATTAAAAATATTTTCAACCTTAATCTCACGAATAAAGTTCAATTACGATTGTTATTGTTAAGTACTTGAACCTACTTAGGGTCTTTTGTAACACGATAACAAAAAGTCAAGAAAAAAAATACCTTTGTACAAGTAAAACATTTATTTTAAACTAAACCTTAATTAGCAAGCAGTAAAGTTCATAATATGTGAGGGGTGTTAGGTATTTTTTCGTTACGGAATTTCTTGATTCGGTCGCCGTGCCTAAGCCCGCGATAAAAGGTATGCAATACCATAAAAAAATATTCATCAATCTTACCTTCAACTCCAGGAATTAATTTGAGCAACTTATCACTTCGATTGTTTTTTCTAAACATTTCGCTTAAAAAGGCAGACGCAACATCACATATAAACTAAAAGCGTGTGAATACTCACGAATCATGAATAAAATGACCGATGAACAGAATCCTACAAGTTTAGAACGGTTGTGTGCACGATGTGGCAACGTAGCATTGAGATCTTTCGTTGGACGTCACATACGGCTAGCAATGAATGTATAGAATAAAGACGAAAGCGCCACTAGTTTTTGCGACGAAAATGAACGGAACTACGTAAATATTCTGTGCAGCAAGATTGGAAGAAAAATGACGTCCAATTTATTTTTTATATTTTTACATTTCTAGTATCAGGGGGACATTTCGCAAACATTGCACGTAGTCTCCTATTTGACGTCCGATATACGGATGTCGGAAGCAGGTGGACGCCACATTAGATGCAAAAATGGCCATAGTGGACGTACAATAGATTACGGGATATATATATATATATATATATATATATATATATATATATATATGTATATATATATATATATATATATATATATATATATATATATATATATATATATATATATATATATATATATATATATATCGTCACGCCTTTTATCCCCGAAGGGGTAGGCAGAGGTGTATTTCTACACCCACTTTTCGCCAGATATACTTTAGTCCCACGTAATAAGGGGCGAGCCTATTGCCGTACCGGGCACATTTCCAGACTCCGTGCTGCTACTGAGAATTTCGTGACAGAAAAACCCAATAACACTGCCCGACCTAGGAATCGAACCCGGGACCTCCCGATCCCACGCGCACATTTATGCCGCGAGACTAACGAGGCAGTCGTATAGGGTTGGATGTCAAGTTTTCCGTTTCTACTCAAAGATGGTATTTGCATCGTGTTATCCCTTAGTCGCCTCTTACAACATCCACGGGAAGATAGGGGGTGGTGACACTTGTATTCTATGCCGTCAACCACACAGCAATTTCGTGTGATGCACAAATTGTTGCTACGGATTTTGGCATTATTTGGGCCGTTGGTTAAATGTTTATAGGTTTTATTCCTGATGCGGGTGTTTTTGAAATAATAACGAAAGAACATAAAACTGCAAAGTTTGTTTGTTAGAAGTCAATAGCTCTATGATGATTTAAGACCCTGAGAAAATATAAAGTCGAAAAAACCGTCACCACGGCGAGAGTTCCGATATTTATAAAATATTTACTTACGAGAATATTTAACTTGTTATAACAATTATTAAATAAAATATTTATGGCTAAATCAGTAAATAAGTTAGCAATGATTGATTTACAAACATCGTTATAAGAAACTAAACGGAGGATTTATTTTCAAAACATCAAACAGCATGGACTAATGATTGGTCTCGCTCTGCTCTACTAGACGGAGCCCTCATACTTGTAAAATGAGGCAGAAAAAACCATGCCAGCTGGCATGGTTTGAGGCTGTCACACTGACAGCCGTGTGTCAGGTTCATATATCCACCAAATGAATTATGCAAATAATTCGCTGTACAATGCCAAGTTGCGCTTTTATCCCGTGTAAAAATAAGTCAACAAGTAATAAGAAGGACTCTGGGATCACATACCATCTGTAACATAACAATAAATTTGAAATTTCACCCTAAAATTACATTAAACCAAAAATTTCATTCAGTGTTGCTGCGCGTAGAAGAACAATTTCCTCGCAGTTGAGATTTTTATAATATAAATGTATTTTTATTGTATTTTATAATATAATCTATTGCATTTATCTAACCTTATTATTTATTTTACATATTTATGTATTGTTTAATGTTTACATTAGTAATTTATATACATAAAGTGTTGAAGTAAATATACAGGGTGATTTGTAATTGCTCATATTCCCTTCGGGAGGTGATTCTAGGGCCAAAATGGATTATTTTTACCCCCTACATATGGCGGTCCAAAATGCACCACTTTGGAATAAAACGGTTTTTAAGATTTTTTTAGAAAATTCCAAATTTTCAAAATTCAAATCGCCAACCTGTGGCAAAAAAACGGGACAAAAAACCTAATCGCCAGGTGGGCCAACAATATTCGCAATACTAGTTCGGTAGGAGTCGCGTTCTTTGGCCTGCATCATGCGCCTTTTCACGAATCTTAAGTTTTGCGACAGATTGTCCCCACCTCTCATCCGCTATATGAATGCAAAGGAATATTTTATGGTTTAATTCAGTGTCACGCCTTTGTTTTTCAATTATTTATTTATTTGACTGATTGACTTGGTTTTGACTCCCCTAAAAGAGTTTCCAAGATAAACATAACGCCCGGTACCAACTGGCTGAACATGCTCTTCGAGTCACGGGACAAGTGAGAATTAAAAACTTAATATGCATTTAACTAACAAAAGACAGTCATTTACGCTGAGGATTCGAACCCAAGACCCTAAGTTTTGCTAGGTTGGTCTCCCTACTAGTAAATCACTGCTGATTGCAGAGCTTAAGAATAAATACCGGATAAAATGTTCTGGCGAGTGAGTCATCCAGAAGCACTTTTTTTGAACAAAAGTGGCTATTACTCAAAATTTGCACCAACTGTCTAAGACTATTATACCTTTTTGGATAGCAGGTAATACCAGAAAGTTATTCCAATACTTTACATAACATGCCACATATATATTTTTTCAAATAATTACATTTTTGTGGCGTAATTTTATTTTATTCGAAAATTTTTTGCGTGTTTATTGGCTCTATTTTGAAATTCCACGTTGAGCTAGTAGGTTTATTTTAATTAAAAAGATGGGCCATTTAATTGTCCATTAAATAAGACCCAATTTGCCACCAAGAATAGTCAAAATAATTTTTTACAAGATGTTTATAACAAAAATTTGGAATTTTCTCAAAAAATCTTAAAAACCGTTTTATTCCAAAATGGTGCATTTTGGGCCCCCATATGTAGGGGGTAAAAATACTCCATTTTGGCCCTCGAATCACCGAAGGGAATACGAGCAATTACAAATCACCCTGTATAAGGCAGTCATCTTGAACAAATGTGAGCTCATATTCTTTTACAAAGTAACAGTAGTGATAGGTCGCACATGCGTTTGGACTTCATTTTAAACAATAAAGATAAGATAAGATTCCTTAAAAAGTTATTTAAAATCTTTCAACACAATTTGGTACCTAGAACAATTTTATCTATTTTAATTATTAGTAAAAAAATCTAAAAAAGTTCAACAGTTTACGCAGTATCTTCTCGTGGTTACAGAATAAATATCTTTTGGGCCTCACATTCAGCTACTCATTACACGTAGATGATATTAGAATAATTAGGTATATCCGTATCGCAGTCATTCACCATCATCATCGTCCTAGCGTCATCCCAGTTGCATCTAAGACCTTGCGACTTGGAGCCTGGGGTCCGCTTACATACTAATCCAACCAGATATGACAGAATATCTGCTTTTCCACAGAGCAGCTGCCGTCTGACTCCGTAATCCAAAGGGATAGCGATATGCCATAGGTTTAGACCAGTATCAGTTTGTTTGAGGGGACTGATTCCCCGTAAAGAAGTTCAAAGATCTTAATGAAAGCCGGGACTGACGGTTTAACATACTCTCCGAGACACGGGGCAAGCGATCATTAGCAATTTAATAGGCACATATCTTTGAAAAGACAATGGTGCCCGCGGGCACGCCGTAGATTCAAACTCGAAACCGTCTACATGGCAGTCTGTTAATATTGTGTATCGTTACTTGTGAGTTTTGGTGGCTACATGACTATTAACAGTAAATAAACCTTAGTAGAACTTAAAAGGTCAAATTGGTATACGTACTAAATAATGTGTAACTAACAATTGACGGCTAGAATGGAAATAGAATGCACTATTTTTTAAATAACTTATAACTTACAAGATTATTTTGAATACGTAATAATTTGTAAATATCATATGTAACAACCTATTTGGATACAACCAAATCATTGGATAATATACCCACCATTTTTTCGATGATGAAACCTGCGCCTAACCCATACACGAATAAATTGATGCTTTTAAATAATTGTAAATTTTTTACCTACATTTATAACCAGTTACTTATCCAATAGACCACAGTGTAAAATATTTTCCTATTAACTCGGGTAACTGTTAAGAAGCTGACAACACAATTCTTCACGCATGCGTCTTGATGCTTTTGATTGACACACACTGTCATAATGAGTTGCCTCACTTATGGACGTATTTTTCTTAGGCAGTGCGGTGTCTAGTATAGCGAAGCGATACCAATCATTTGTCTAAGCTTGACAGTAAATTTAATTTTAAAAATAATATTCTACCACATCACACATCACCATCTAGTCCAAAACTAAGCAGAGCTTGTACTATGGGTACTATAGTATTTTCGCTGTATAATGATATGCATGATAGTTCATGACTGACAATTATAGTGATGTAACCTAAGGAAATTTAATCGATTATTTATAAATATCGAATTAATTGGCAAACAACATGGATTCGTACGTAGTAGTTACCGATTTTACATCTTCGAAATAAAATTCGTTTTAAATGTGTTTTGGCAAATATATTCACAAATAAAACGCAGTAATTTTAAAATATTATTTTTATTATTAGTCACTGTCACTCGAACTAAAACCTCATATCTGAATCTTCTCCAACAGAGATAATTATTTGCTGATCTCAAATTCGGTCGAGGTGGACATATTTATCCCAGTCTGTAAATATTGTCGGATTGGGTTTCGAAACGAATCGCCCGAACTTGAGGGTATTGGTGGTGTAGGGTGCTTAAGGGAGTTAGTCTTAATCCCCTTAAAGTAATTTTGGCTGCCGGAGTTGCGTCTAAATATTTTTAAACAATTTCGAACAATTCTTAATTCAAATATGCAAACGGAACGTAATTTTAGGTTTTATGTGAAAGTAACTAAATAGGTGTGTTCGGTTCTCTTTTGACCTTTTGCCACAGTCAACCTCACTTTATTAAACTAGTGGAATCAATAAAAGCGTTATTTAGGTTTTATGTGAAAAAATGTGATACGAAACGCAACCGCCATCTTGTGTGAATGATAGTGACAGGTAACGTAAAATTTGTGCGTCATTGCTTTCGAGTACTCAGGGTTCTGTAATAAGTAACTAAATAGGTTATAGTAGGTTCTCTTTTGATCCTTAATCCGATAATAGGAGCCCTGCGAAGCAGTTCTCCGTCAACATTAGTTTATTAAACTAGTGTGAATAATGTGGAAGTTGGCAGTGCCATACACACCGATGTATGGAGATTTTTTTTCAGGGGAAACCAAGTATTTGGGGGGGTTGCGAGACCTACCCCTCTCCCCTCCCAATCACTCACAACCCCTAAAAACGGCGACGTATTTCGAAACCTTTACCATATTGTCGATTGTGTTATTTCTAAGACTGATTAATTTTATCAATGTAGGGATTTCGTATTGCCACCACATCGGAACTATCTATGTCAGTTATTGAAGCTTTGCGCTCACGTTTCTTCGGAGTGGACAGCTTCTTGTCTTCAAAACTAGTTTCTCCAAATTTTTCATTAGATATTCGAGAAACTGAAGCCTTGCCGATGTCCAGAGCAGAGCTGCCGCAACTCTCTAATCAACACTGTCGATCGGTATTACCGGGCCCCCGTTTGCACGCTCTTGTTCAAAGAAGGTCCTCAAACGAAGCGCTAACTCACGGCTTTGAGAGTTTAAAACTATCTTTTTTGTTATTTTTGGCATTATACCTACCAAATAAAACACAACAAAAAAAAGAACACGCCAAACAGGCAGCATCACAAACCGCATACAAGGCGCTCGTACTGACATATTCGATCACAATATGGCCGCTCCTATTCATCGATTTCATGCCGATTCAATCTCTACTGACAGAGGGTTCGTTTCATGCATCTGACATTTTGAGGATTATATTTTATTCTATTTAAATAATTTATTTACAGTTAATAATAATTATACAAATAGAGAGACACATACTAGTATCAATTTACTTTGTAATTTTTATAGATATATTTTTTAATACTTGTTTTCTTTTGCCAATTTATTTTCATAAGTTGAAAGTAGTATGCGTGATACGTAAAATGAGAACCTTCATGCATATCATCATACAGCGAAAATACTATAGATAATGAATAAACATACATACATACTTTTTTGTCGTCGTGAGTTCCGTTCCCATCCAGGCAAAATCTTTTTGTGATGAGCAGGATTACCTATTTGTTGTCTGTGGGTGTATAATATTATTCTATAATATATAGGTATGTAAAAATAATATGTAAGCATGTTTATCTGTAATATGGTTATGACGGTGAATGTGTTGTGGTTAGGAATTTATATTGCTCAAAATATCACAGTATTGATGGTCAATACATTGTACCCTTCTATTATATGTGGACATATACGTAGCAACGTGACAAGTTACTGTACAACTATGTACTTGTTTCTTAAGCCGGTCTATGTCGGAATATTCTGCTTTGAGCCGATATTCAGAACGAAATCTATATTAAATTAGAGTGCATACGTTAAGTAGTTAGTAAAAGTCCCGTGTCACGACCGCAGAGGCTCATTTGAGGTATTCATCTACATTCACATGTGTCATGTGCCGCTAGAATATTATTAGATATGCTTACCGGCACTTTTGTAATATGGTGGTCAACGATAACGGAATAAAATGAATTTATGGGCAGCAAAACCCAACAACTAGGTAAAAGGACCCGTAATTATACAATCACGCAAGACACAAACGTGTTTGCTACACGTTCATATCACGTATCATATTATTTTTTTTCCTTTCATTGTGAGTCTAACACTGGTCTTAAGAGTCTATTCTTTCTGGTCGTTCCCTCAATGCTGAGGATCGTGACTGTATGTCAATCTTCTCCACTCGGTCCGGTTCTGCGCCATATGTACCGCTCCCTGTATCTGGCCTCCAGTCACCTCCTTGAGTTGGTCCACCCATCTAGCTGGCGCTCTTCCTCTAGCGCGCTTCCCCTACATTTGTCCGAGAATGATGAGTTTCTCCAGGCTGTGCAATGGGGATCGCATTATGTGCCCAAAGAAACTCCGGATCCTTTCCCGGCACGTTCCTTATGAGTCTATAGACCGCTTTAAACTCCGAGACGGAACATACGTGAGGCGTCGGTCCGAGATCTTTATATGCCCTCCGAGGCACGGTAGCTCTCTGATGTAAATGCCACGAGTGGTCACCCATCCAAGTGGTGACCGGTGCAACGTTGCTTTACTTTGGCAATTTAATACAAACGGCGATTTAGTCACGCTTTTACCGCTACTGTATCATATTGCAATGTATTGTACATTGTTTCTGAAACTAAGAGAAGCCAAATTCAATTCATCCGCCAAGTGATATTTGTTAACTGGAATGGAACAAAGCGGAAAGCTAATGAGAAATATTGATGTCGTTCTTGGAATCACTCACATTGTGTTGTCACTTTGAAGAAAGTAAGTTTATCGAATCGTTTGTCGTGATTGTTTTCCAATTACTCTTCAATAAGAGGAATGGTCAATGCTACTGCTGTTATGAACGCGAAAGTCTGTGAGAATGTATGTATGTGGATGTTGAACATTACATTGCAGCTACATCAGAATACGATAAAGGCGACGTATTATTATTTACTGATAGACAGCTGCTTAAAAATAAATGATACATGCATACATACATAGATTCACGCCTGCTTCCCCGAAGGGGTAGGCAGAGGCATAGTAAACGCCCACTTTTCGCCAGTGTTTCGATCCCACGGAATAGGTGGCGAGCCTATTGCCGCTTATCGGGATATTTTGTTTGCCAGAGCCTCGTCCGTTGATCGGCAGGTGCACCACTTGCAGGTGAGGTTGGTTTGGGACCCTAAGTTCTTGGTGGGAACCCTATGCGAAAAAATAAATGACGAGTACCAATATATTCATTTGTGGCTTGGTCGAAATCTTGTTGCGGGTTTCAAGTTCATGGGATGCAAAGGGTGTTTGAGACTCACTTCGTATAAGGCTTTTGTGCTTATTAATTAAAACCACTGTGGTGTCCTTAACTTTTCCTACTTTTAAACTTAAGCGATTATTCGAATTTATACGATTTTTTTGTCGTACCGACGCCATATTCCGTCTGATTAAAGATCTTAGCTTCAATGTAAGATTTCATCTTAACTACAAGTTTTTGAATCAAGTACAAGCCCCCATATAACATGTTTTTGCAATTTGTTTTACATATTGGGACCGAGCAAAGGTCACTTCATAAATATACACCTTCAACGGCTCACGATTCGCCAATTTGCACCAGTAACGTGCGAACAGCTCTGCAAAGATATCTTAACACTAACCGTGCGCTGCGGTTTTGCCTGCCACACTTTGTCCACAGAAACACCGTATGGCATCGCCCATGCTTTTACATCTTTTTATCATAGCTCAGCTACTAAGGGCAACTCCTCAGCTCGCTCTATACAGAGGTATATGTTCAAATCTGACTGAAGAGCATGTCTATTTGTTTGAGCACCCTGACCTCTGGAACTACTGTTCTAGAGATTAGCATGCTCAAACAAATAGACAAGCTCTTCAGCTTTATTATATTAGTTTAAATAGATTATCATAGGCGTCAATAACATCGACCTTATTCTGGAAATAAGCTTATGGTGGCCACGACCACGTTAAACATTTATAGTAACAGTAAGCAGCACATGAAGAGGTGTTCTTATTGTATTATTTATTATCTGTGTGTTTAGTCCACCAAGCGAACTATCGGGTGGACAGCGGGCTTAACGCCCGAACATCCGATGGTCAAAATCGTTAAGTAGACTTGACTTCAGCAACCAACTTCTTACAGCTTACAACGTGGAAAAGAAAACAGTAGCCAACGGTATCACAATAGGACTTTCTATATGGATCGTGAGATTATACCAAAAATACTGGAAATACTTATTAAAGAACTACTCAGAAAGACAAAATCAGAGCTTGATTGTTGCAAAAGCCAGGGGGGCAATTCTCCTATTTTTATTTTATATGAGATTGATATTATATTTTGAATGGACTCAGAAGCGGTATTCTGATAACCTAATCTCATTATCGTATAATTTGAAATAAACAGTTCGTCGTTGACACATATTTTGACAATTGTTTCAATTTACGAACTCGTTATAACTTCGTTCAATTATCAGATAATTTAGAAGAATACGCTTTTTGTTACGTCAGTATGACACTGACATGATATCGAAACCACATGAGTAGATAAACGGAACAGAGACACAGCTTCATACAACAGCGCGAATCGGTTGCACTACTACAAGCACGCGGCTTATGTGTGCGTGACCACTGGCCGCTTGTCGTGTACGCGGCGAGACTGGAAAAAACCAGTTTACGTAGGCACAAGCAGTTGACAATCTTAGGGTTATTACGACGCACATTGTTTGTTTTGTACGTTGCAAGTTTTAATATTTTAATGTAAAAACGTGGTGTTTTATTATTAATAATGGTTGTTTATTGTACTGGGTGTATGAATAATACTAGATGAAATAATTCAGTCATTATAAAGATTTGAACGATGGTAACGTACAATTGGGTTTTTTAATTAGGTATACCTCCTAATAATTTTGTCGCATTTGTTGAATTGCTCGAGCAAAAGTTTCGCGAATATTTCGATCTTGAAATAAATATTGTCAATGTTGGCAACGAAATACTTAACATGTTTGCATGTTGTCCACCAGGATCTCCTAGCCCAATCCCCCAGAGGATCCTCATGAACTCATTAGTTGTGAAATTGTGTAAAAGCAATTAATGTTTACAAAACCAATTACTATCAGAAAGTGATCAGCCATCGATACGGATTACAAAAAACAGGTGCATGCGATTTTCGACCTTATTGACGTAACGCAGAATTTATAATTTTACTAACGTATCAATGACAGAAAGCAAGAAAATACAAAAAAAGTCTGTCATGAATTGTCAATAAGGTCGAAAATCGCATGCACCTGTATTTGTAAGCCCTATCGATGGTTGATCATTTTATAGTCATTTGTTTTGTATACGTTCATTTGTCTTACACAATTTCTTTTTAAATTTATTTTAGGTACCTATCCCCGCGGTAAAACTAGTGGCACATAATAGCTAAAGGAGATTCCTATGTTTATTAGCAAAATAGATCATATTACCAGAAAATATTCAACACTATTAGTGGTATCGTTGGAAATGTCAAATAAATCACGTCGTCACGTCGTGTCCTTGGTAACAAATGTATATTTTTATTCCGTGCTTTTATAAGTTTCAGGCGTATGCCTTTGTTGGTTCCACTTGCTATTTTATTTACAACTGTACTTCTGCCGTATAGCGCATCCGTCGAGTCCAAGAATCTGCCCAATCCATGAATCTGTCGAGTTGGGAATCTGCCAAATCACGAATCTGTCCAATTCAGAATCTGTCGTATACCGAACAAGCGATTAGTTTTAACCTATTGTGACAACCCTACCAAAATAGGTAACAAATTTACAAGCTCTTAAGAAGCTGTCTCTCTGTTCGGTTTATTTACTCATGTGATCGAAACTATATTTACGTTGTAGAATTGGGCCCCAGAAGTGTTTTCGAGAATATGTTTCCAAGTATCCACCAACGTCCAACAATATCGTTCAAAAATTATGTGTAAAAATTCACGTCAAAATGCAGGTTGTATATTTTTTAAATGCCTTCCAAACGTCAAGTGTTCATTATGTTCAAGACCTCTACGGACAGACCCAAACTCTTTTGCTAAACATGCAAACAAAACAGTGTACTAAAAATACACACAACGCTCATGCAACTTGTTTTGTCAAATCGTTTCAGCCATGTTTTCTTGTTGTGTTCCATTTAAAGGACGGATCTATCTTTAGTGCAGATTGTCTTTAAAATTGACACCTGTGTTAGAACGCAGTATGTTGTGTGTGTGTTTTGCCAATACCTCATATCTTATGTAATCGGTGGCTGTTAGAAATCGTTCGATACCATTATAAGTAGATTATCACGATTATTTGCGCATATTATAATGATGTACTGGATGTATTTTGAGTAATTTAGTTGCTTTACAGCATTGCTCTGAAAATCATTTTTCTCAAAATGTTTTTACATTCGAAGATTTATTTTTATTCTTCATTGTCTTTCAGGATATGTACCACGTACCCTCACTTAGAGTAGGTATCCAATATGTCCGCATTGCAAGCACCAAGATCACCGCTGACCATATCTTTGATCATAGTGCTTGCATATTGCCCAAAACACAATTTAAAATGAATTTTAATGACAATGGAAGTCAAGTGAACAATATTCTAACTTCCTTGCAATTTCTAAGTAGCTTCCGAAATTTGGAACCACTAACATGGTCGAAAATGTAGTTGGATTACGATATGGTATATGTATGGCTTCCAATTAAGTTGAGTGAAAATTAAACCCACTTGATTCCCTACCTTTTGAAAGCAACGGTAAAATTATTGCATACGTTTTAAAAATTCATTTTTGGAAGTCGGAGTAGGTGACTCAGATCACAAGTTCTAGACAGTTTTTCTTATGCGTAGTCACTAATAATTATTGATTTTCGTATGACTGTCCCATTCAATGCGAACAATTTTTTATTTCGTCCATTACTCCTACGCTTAATGGATTCTGAATAGAATATTCGACGCCATATCGCAGAAGTTTAAGACTAACACTAGTAAATATTCATCTGTCCATTACAAGTCCATTGAACGTAAATCGTGTACGTTATCTTAGCAGACTGTGAGGTGTCTGACACGCATAGATATTTCAATACTAATGAGTGTAATCACTGTTTTTTGACGCGGCATTTTTTTCGCTGTAATGCTAAATACTAATGCTTGGTACTAAACTTAAGCTCTTACTACAATCTTGAGCGAGTAAGTAGTGAACCATTTTATAAGCTTGCAATAACACCATTTGGGTCAATGTGGACTAATCCTTTGCCTGTGGCACGAATGATATGAACAATGTGATCTTTCTGAAATAAGTTTTGTGCAGGAGGTGATTGAATCATTCTGGTGTCGTTTGTAATCCATAAATGTCTTTCAGTCTTCACATGTTACAGAAAGTTTTATGTTCAGGTAAATTGGTTTCAATCAAATCAAGGATATTGTGGCGTATGCCTAATTGGCTTGATGCAGACACTTTTATTAGTCAGTTTTACACCTTAGTATACAACGGTTCATAGACTTGCTTGGAAACTTAAGAGGAAACCTCACGGCCATTTTTCCATACAAACGTAGTCTCCTGTTTTCTCCCTGGATAATGCTAGTAGAGCAATTATATTTTTCCAAAAGATGTATGGCCCTGATTGGCATGTCCCTATGTTTTCTTTTTTCTCATAAATTAAATATTAAAAAAGATATGAACCTTCAAATATCTCAAAAAATGGCCAGATTTTTCGCTATGTTCAAACATCCAAAAAACAAATTTGGCTAGATTATTTAAAAAAAGGAAAACATAGGAACACGGCCAAAGCCTTTCTTTAATTTAATATGAAATACTAGTTAAATCGATGAAGTTTTGGAGAAGGAATCAGGGGAATACGAAACGTTGATTTTGTGTACATTTAATAGGTATTTTTGGTCCAGCAGTAGCGTTGTCTCTATCGCGCTCTGCGGGGGGAGGCTTGAGACTGCGCGACAGCAATAGATTTTACAAATACCTCTTTTTCAATTCTCTCGCCCGTAGTGTTTCCTCTTAATAAACTCTCGTCTCTCCAAACATAACAAGCAGCAGCACTAATACACACACACACACACACACACATACATACTCATGGCTGTTTAATTAGGCACTCTGTTAAGGCATACCTCATTTCTTCTTAATCATTCTGTGTTACCTCTCTGACACCTATAGGTTTAATACGCCATTAGCACATTTTAAATTCTTCAAACCGGGATTTAGGGTCATTTCGCCTGTTCGCGTCCACCCCCCTATTCGCGTCCATTTTACGGACCTCCCTTTAAAAATGCTCGGAAATAAGTATACTAACACACTAATAAAATGAAAAGTCAGTATCGCCAATACCTAGACGTATAAGAGACACGCACAAATAGACAAAAGTTCCGTGCGCCCAGCCTATCCTGTTTAAAAAAATTAGTTAATCTCGGTTGTTCAACAAAAGAGTGCAGATGCGCGGGATATAAATAAAAAAATAGTGTGCAGCGGCGTGTTTGACGGTAATTTTTTTATTGTTTTATGTGAATTTTAGGATACATAGCTGTTTCTAGACATTAATAATGAAAAGACGAATAGTATGAATTATGAATTAGCTTGTTTTTTTATAGTTAACAATTAAAATAAGGTGGACGCGAATTACAACACCGAATTTATAAAACTTCCAGTTTGCGTCCACAATGGACGCGAACTCGTCTCTTTATGATTTCTTTAGTTGTTTATTTTTATGTGATTAAAATATGTTTATTTTAACATTAATAGTATGCAATTGTAATGACCAATTTGCGTCCACATTATTATGATTGTAATAAAAGATACAATTGATATAATAATCTACTACAAGTGGACGCAAACTATACCTGCAAGGGATAATATTATAGCAAATTGCGTCCATATTTTCATGAAATAGAAATGATCGCATAAATACATTCTATTTATATTTTTTTTTAATAATTTAAAATGCATTTTTGATTAAGACTGAGTTTAAAATTGAATTATTACATTTAATTTCTTTTATTCCATATTTTTCTATTCAAGATGAGTTCTTAGGAGACAAGAAAGAAGAAGGAAAAAAAATACAAAAGATGATTAAATAAAGAAAGCGTTTTGTGATATTCGTGAGAAGAAGAAATCGATAAGACAAATATGTACATAATTATGTAAAAATTATGCTATTCCGAAGACCACAATATTGGACAACATGTACCTATCGTTATTTTTTATCTTTGATTTTAAGTTCCATCGATGTTGAGAACAATAAATAGTTATTTATAGTTTCTATAAAGTGATTTAATAATGATAATAATGTAGACTTATTATAACTTTAATCTTAAATGTAGAAATTGTTAAAAGCCAATCTTTCTTTAGATTGTCTTAACAATATCACCCTTATATGAAGGATTATAAGGCTGATATTGTTAAGACTAAGCTGGTGGACGCGAACTGGTCCACAGGTGGACGCAATTAGGATTTTTTGGACGCAAACTGGGTAAAATGCCATATTTTGAAGTTTGTCTATTTAAAAAAAAAATATAACAAGTTTCGAACAAAACTGAAAGTTATTATTAAAATAGACTATATAATGAACGCATTACATAAATTGTACATTGAATCAATTTGCTGGAACATTTTTATTTTCTCCTTCAAACTTGCCAACTGCACTAAATGGACGCGAACAGGCGAAATGATCCTATATGCTTTTCTTCCCATATTGATAAAGTTGTACCGCCATATCTGTCGAGTTGATCTTCGTTGTTTCATGTACGTTACATTGTTTCGGTTCAGTGCTGTTTTAAATATTTTGGAAAGTGTCGTCATTGTGCATGGAGTATTCGGATTTGTATCTTAATTATTGGTTCTCCGTATATTGCACAGATTTTTCAGTTTTAAAATGTAGATTATTATATAAAATTCTTATTTTTTGTGATTATGGTTACGATATGTGACTTGAGAATCTTTTCGCAAGTAGTTGTACATAATTATGTATATTGAAAAGCGATAAAAATATAATTGTGAATGTTTTTGTTTTTAACCTTTTCGGTGGAACAATTGATGATTGTATCAAAGCGCTGTTCTTTGCGAGAAAAGACATTCACAACCTTTGTTTCCTATAGTCTATATGCTCTTACCTATCTATACACATAAATGAAAATGGAGTGTCTGTTTGTAATATTAAAATAGCCGCTTTTTATTTTCTAAATGCATATGGATGTATACACGGTACATAAACCCAAATTACATTTTTTTTCAATTTTTGTCTGTGTGTCTGTTTGTTCTCGCTAATCTCTGATGCTGATATACCAAGGAGTAACTAAGACTATAAATTAATCGGGAACGCAAAGTAGTTTCCTCAGGACGCAGGTGAAACCGCTGGAAACAGCTAGTATATGTATAAAAGTGAAAGATCACTTACTCGTTACTTTACACTACACATCTCATCACCATATTTAAAGGCGAAACTTGACCTGCAGGTAGGCGCTGTTGTTAAAAAAGTCAAAAAATGTTGTTGATTATCTATGGCTAGCTTCTTTCCGCGTTTTCATCGGTGGTTATCGGTAATCGATACACATGGGCTATTCTGACATAATTCTTACTGCAAAGTAACATCAAAATCCGTTTCATCGTGTTTGCGTAAAAGAGTAAAGTCCATCCAACCATCTTCACAAACCATCACGTTTATAACAGTCATAAGATTTCTTACATATTTACCTGAGTTTTATCTACCGTTATTCAATCACATCTAAACAGTCGATACTAGAAAACCGATCGTATATCTGTCGCCCATAACACACTTATACACACACATACCGTCATATCTGCGCATCATATAAGCCCGAAGGAATTGAATCCCGCCGCGATATCCGACACTGTGCCTACATCACATAAATACTACTGTGTATATCACTAGAATATATCTTATCTTATACTAATAATACTAATATATAAAGCTGAAGAGTTTGTTTGTTTGGTTGAACACGCTAATTTCTGGAACAACTGGTCCGATTTGAAAAATTATTTCAGGGTTAGATAGCCCATTTATCGAGGAAGGCTATAGGCCATATAACATCACGCTATGAGCGACGGGAGCGGAGCAGTAGCCTTAAATAGCGCGGGTGTAACCGCGGGCATCCTCTAGTATCTAATACGTAGGCTGGGATGAACACACCTGTTTTGCTTGTTTGTTTAAGGACGCTTGTAAGATCGTACATGTGTATGGTATGGTGTGTAAAATTGTAAAAGACATGTGATACAATGTAGGTAACGGTTTTGTAAACACATTCAACACGGACGGCTTTGGTTGTTGTAAGTGTGGTATAGTGGTTTACGTGTATGCTAGCATGTGAATTGGGTGTGTTCGGTTCTCGCAGGTGATATTTTGTGTGATCAACTCATCATCCGGATATACACGGTGTAAAAAGACCCTTAACGAAAACTGAAATCCTATGTTGTACCAATCACTACGAACATTTTTTACTTCCGCATCATACCTGGGAAATTCCTGGTTCAGGAGATATTGAGGCTCAAAGTTAGTATGGAATTTTTCTAATTAGGTATGTACAAAATCGATGCATTTATTAAATTATTTATATTAACAAGGTAATCTTGTAGTTAACACAGTTCAAAGAGGTTTTCTTGATTTGGGATGAAAAGCTTGGGCCTGCTCCAGGATTGTAACTGTAAGGGTAGGTTTAACTATGATTCTGATTGATGACTGCAATATACCTCTATAATAACAATTAATTATTTTCATTGCCGTGTGGTTGACGGCATAGAATACAAGTGTCACCACCCCCTATCTTCTCGTGGGTGTCGTAAGAGGCGACTAAGGGATAACACGATGCAAATACCATCTTTGCGTAGAGACGGAAAACTTGACATCAAACCCTATACGACTGCCTCGTTGGTCTGGCGGCATAAATGTGCGCGTGGGATCGGGTGGTCCCGGGTTCGATTCCTGGGTCGGGCAGTGTTATTGGGTTATTCTGTCACGAAATTCTCAGTAGCAGCACGGAGTCTGGAAATGTGCCCGGTACGGCAATAGGCTCGCCCCTTATTACGTGGGACTAAAGTATATCTGGCGAAAAGTGGGTGTAGAAATACACCTGCCTATCCCTTCGGGGATAAAATGCGTGACGATATGTATGTATGTATGTAATTATTTCATTTCATTTTGTCAAGAAATCATAAGAATAGTTGGGATTCCCACATAAGCATGTCATTGTTTAGAAACCTTCTACATGATTCTATCGAAATACTATCTCTACGACATCAACAAATCGTTCCGTTAAACTATCTGAGGATTAACTTGAAGTTTACCAGCGCGACGCTTATCGCTCGTCACTCAATTTGCATCAACTGGTGACGTACCGACGCTACCTGAGGCAGTCGTACCGAATCCACGGGCCGTTGCGCACGCGTTCCCCCGTACGAAATACACGCAATCTTACGAAAAGCACGCGTTTTTAAACCGTAACGCACGCGTTATGCGTTGACTCTTGTGAGTGTTGAGAAATGTTTTTTTTTTTGTGATTTTACCGTACATTGACAGATAGTTTTGTATGAACAGATTGTACAATATACGCGAGTTTCATACACAAAACATACAAAATTTCATATTTAATAAACAGTGTTCCAAAAATAGTTCTTAGTGGTGTACCGTCAGGTTGACAGCACAAACACAATGATGTGCTCAGTGTGATCTGGTGGTTGTATGGTAGGGTGGTGGTGGTGATACAGTGGGGTTGGTGACGTGGTGGTGACGTCACGCCATGGCGCGGCTGGCGAATGGTGCCGCGCACCTGGTGCAGAGACTGCAGGAGCTGTACCCTCATAAGATACAGTTGGCTACTAAGCAGGTTGTTATATTTTTTGGTCTCGGGATGGAAAGAAATTACGGGGGAAGGAAAGCTAGTGGGCTGTTCTGTTTGCTGATTGGGTTCAAGCGGAGGCGGTGTGCGAGACACTCCCTTATACAAAGTTGTTTGAGCCTGCTCAGTGAAACTACTGTGCTGCCCTCAACTTCTTTTAGTGGCGAAGTCAGTCGATTCTACCAGGGTGTGTTATGAAAGAAAGAAAGAAAGAAAGAAAGAATATATTTATTTGCCAGAAACATGGTCATATTAACAAGGTGTTGTAGATATTGTAAAAGGCACAGCCTTAACACCGCTGAGATTTGATTAGCCGAAGCAAATCCAGTTGTAAAGTTTTTACTCTTTTGCAGTGGAGAAGCATGTTGTCTGTAAAAGCAGAATCACGCTGGGACCCTTAGAATCTGAGCAAAATGGAAAATCTCTCATCGAGAAGGATCGGTGAAAAAACTTAAAATATTATCGGTACTAGACTTTGAAACATACAACAAACGCATTTCCTCGTTTATAATATTAGTATAAAATGTAGAACACACCGTTTTAGCAAAAATGTCTTAACTACATATCCAATAACAATTACTGACTCTGACACCGAACCCGGAGCTGCAAGTGCAAACGCAAATAATGTTATCAGAAGCACAGACAAAGCTTGCTTGTTTATTCTGCAGCATAACTTCGTGATAGTCGGTTTTATATGTAGTTTTCTTAGTAAGCCTGATACAATTCTAGTAGAACAAGCGTTTCAGGCCTAATCGTGGTATAATTTGCACTAGTTTTTGACCGCGATTTCAGCGGCATTGCTTATAGAAAGCATTTTATTTAGCTACATATAATATAACTTCCCTGAAGGCAGAATTGTGAAGGTCCGGCCCTAAAAAGTGTCTTACGTTGCAAGAAAACTGTGTACAAGTTCTTAAAAGATGGCGCTACTACCCGGCCATTTTTCTTGAGAACTTAGCTTCTATTAAGGTATCATATTAAGTATACGTAGCTGTTTAGCAGGAACCGCAACCGCAGCACGAACACTAGCAGTATCTTTGTGACATCTTATCCGACTCGTATGGAACTTGTACTAGCGTTTAACCTAGAATATCGTAGAAACACTTTGTGTGATCCATCATTTGCTGTTTTCAGTCCGTGTTCATTTTGTCCATTGTAGCATGTTTGTTAAGACCCCGCGACACAGAATTGACACAGAGTGCAGTGTTTATAAAAAAATAGGGACGATAAAAGAGCACAATTTCTGGCTTTGTACTTTGTAGAAGCCATTTTACCTTTTTTGCATTCTTGTAAAGTAACTCCTGCGCAAGCAATCATTCTATTCCATATCAAATTTCTTTCAAGTTATACACTCGATTAAACAACGCAACGTGGTATCAGATTCGCGGTAACATTAGCCAACTCTTCGCTTGAACAAGCGTCCAAGCAATAAAGCGCATATTCAGATAACACTACACCTCCGTCGTTGCATATTAGGTGCCTAGTGATTTGTGCTTATGTGACACAGAGAAAGAGTGCATACCGTGTAATGCTTCATGTAGTACTTATAATAATATATACTTGTTTGTTTGCTCTGCACTCGCTAATCTTAGGAACTACTGGTCGGATTTGCAAAAATATTTTAGTGTTAGATAGGCCATTTATCGAGGAAGGCTATATGAGCCATGGAAGCTGAGCAATGAGTAGCCTTAAGTACCGCGGATGTAGCCGCGGGCTCATCAAGTATATTTGATTTAAAATTAGAGACTATGGTTATAAAATCGTTCCTTTTACGCGTCTGGCTATGCTTTAACGGAGAACGTTTTGTCAATTAAATTAAGACATCTTATTATTTGATTTTGTTAATGTCTCCTGAAACTTTTGCTAATGTCCTTTTGAAATACTTACATTTTGAGATGTGCTCATTTTACTAAATGCGCTATTTGCAACAATTAAGCAGTGTAGATTAGGCGCCTTAAGTTCGTTTTCCACCGCGAGCAGAGCGAACCCATTAATGACCATTTTACCTCGCTATATAAAACTGCATGCATTTCGACTCTCGTTGGGGGAATTAATGTACCTATTATGCATTTATTTCCACCAACAAAAAGCTCACCGTTCCGGTCGCGGTTTTAACCGAGCTTATGCCTCCCTCACATTGGGCGACAGCGTTCCTCGAGCGTACGCTCGACGTCCGTTCGACGTGCGTCCGGCGTTCACTTTATACTACAGATTGAACGCTGAGCGCACGCCGGGCATTCGCTCGAGGCACGCTGTCGCCCAATGTGAGGTCGGCCTTAATTTACTTTAAAGTAACCTGAAACATAAT
This sequence comes from Euclidia mi, assembly GCA_944739405.2. Taxonomy (NCBI): domain Eukaryota; kingdom Metazoa; phylum Arthropoda; class Insecta; order Lepidoptera; family Erebidae; genus Euclidia; species Euclidia mi. Next base: position 3,362,107 of record OX123204.2, read on the forward strand.
TCACAATATTAATGTAACCTTTCGAGGTTACACAAATATCATCACTTATACATCCGTTCCATCCTTATCTATCAATATGTCGAATTCCCTCAAGGTTCCCTTATCATGATATTTCCTAATGTCTGCCACGGCTAAGGTCTCTTACTTTTCCAATGTTTATGAAATGTTTGCATGGCTTTCAACTTATCACTGAAAACAACAGCACTCCGAGGTGACGGAAAATTTCACCGGTCGAATATATACAGGGTGTCACTAGACCCATCACCAAGCCGAAGTCTACTCGTTGTGGACATTATGCCAAGTCTAACCAAAAATAATACGTGGGCAACGATTTTTTTTTTTTCAGTTTTCACTTTTTTTAAACCGCAACTAAAATCGCGCGCGTGCAATGCTCGAAATACCTACTTATCCATGGGGTTATAGGGCAACTAAAGAACATATTGGCGGTATAAATGCCTCGATTTTGTACCTAATTAGAAAAATTCCATACTAACTTTGAGCCTCAATATCGCCTGAACCAGTCATTTCCCAGGTATGGTGCCGAAGTAAAAAATGTTCGTAGTGATTGGTACAACATGGTATTTCAGTTTTCGTTAAGGGTCTTTTTACACCCTGTATATATGCTTAACGCGTTTTTTGAACCTACCATGAGTTTATCAACCACACGTTACAACTCGATTCGATAGATGTTCTACGCACTGATTGGCTTGTGCCGATTGCTTCGACGATCTAAGCATGTAGTTGACCAATCAGAACGCCGGACGGCTATCGAATCGACGTAGGAGATGCGGTGGCTAAACTCATAGTAGAAGCACTGGTTACAACTAAGGCTTTCATCCCGGGAGTCTCGATCTCGTAAATTTCGAGAGTCTCGACGATTTCGCGGTGTTTTCGAGACTCGAGACTACTGCCTCCAGTTTTCGAGACTATCGAGACTTTTGAGACTTAAGTCAAATAGTAACCATTATTAATAAATCTCGTGAATTACACTACTATATCCAGACCTATAGACAGACCCTATATCATTGTGTTCACAGCGACGTAACGCTCTTTTGTATATAAGATTTGTCTATTATCTGTCATAAAAATAGACAACCCAATGTTTACGTACCATAGGGTTCATACATTCGGTTAGTACTAAAGGAGAATGAATGCCCATTCTTGTATGGACTGTCATTGCGTATAATGTTTTATTCATTAAAGTCGTATGTTAAATGAAAAGTCAAATATATATTTTTTAATACTTTTTCTAGTCTGGACAGGATTTTTTTGCCAACTCATTCGCGATATATTTTTACATGCAACATTTGATATAAAATACTTTTCATCTGTTAACCAGATTGGTGAATGTCGCTGTTCCACGAATCTTAGGCTATCATCAGATCCTTTCTATCTGACTACACATTGGATGTATTTTGCTACCTACATGCCTATTACAAAAAAAAATTACTTGTATGTATTTACATTATTTAAACTCATTGTATTAACTACCTAAATGCTTACTATGAGTTTAAAACCTTTGTTCTAAAGAGTCTCGAAAGTCTCATTTTTCCCGGGAATTTCAAGACCGGGCTGAGTCTCGGAAATTTTTCCCGGTAGTCGAAAATGTATCGAGACTGAAAGCCTTAGTTACAACGGCCTTGTTTGAATGTCTTTTCAGTCCATAATAGCTTCGTAATGCTAGCTGTTACTTTTTCAGTTCAAATATTGACTAGTTAAACAATGTTTTCTCTACGTACTTTCTTATGTCTCTTTGACAGGCTGTTTTGAAACCAAGAACTGAATAACAAAGCTTCTAATAAACAATTAAAGTAAATGATACATGGTTTTGATGTAGTACAATCACATTCACTCTGCGAAAGGTTGTATGAACAGTTCCAGTAGTAGCAGTTATCTTAATATATAAAATCCTTGCGTTACTGACTGACTGACAGACACGCTACAGTCGAAACTATTGGGCGCAGGAAGCTGATATTTGGCAAGTATGTTCCTCGGGGACCGTAGGGGTGCACTAAGAAGGGATTTCCCGAAATTCCCACGGGATCCGCCAAAACAGGTAAATTAAAAAAAAATGTAGGCGTAGCTGCTGGCTAAAAGCATGCAGAAATATCGCATTTACGTTAAAATAGCACATGGGCTGTCTTCTTTTTCAACAGGAAGCGTGCATATCACCGTTTAGTGGGCGAATTGCCAATAATTGTGGATTGCTATCTTCTGGCACAAATGTTTCATACATTGCATTTTGTGCGAGTTGTTTTTTAACGTCGTGATTGTGACTCAACCCTAACAAAGCTGAGAATACCAAACTGACAGGATTAACAAGAATACTATTATGAATGCACGACAGGTGTAGTGGTTTAAGCGGTCGGCTCACCGCTTGACACTGCGCTGAGTGTTGTGGGTTCGATTCCCACACGAGATAACACTTTGAGTAATTCATAAATTGTTGTTTCGAGTCTGGGTGTACATTGTGACCGTTACTTGTATGTTTGTAGAATCACCCGCGACACAGGATTTAGACCTAGGGCGGGAGTCATCTTTAAAAAAAAAACAAAAAGAAAACAAAAACTATTATCATAACTATTAGTAGAATACCCTAGAGTTCGCCCGTGTGATTAATACGCCTAAACCTTTCTCAGAAATCGCACTATCTATTGGTGAAAACCGTATAAAAATCGGTTCAGTCATTTTTGTTTATCGCGTTCATACAAACCGGACGGGAAGGGGACTTCGTTTAATAATAAGTATTTAGTAAAGATAAGAAGCAGCGATAGCCGAGTGGAGAGACTGACAGACTGCTACGCAGAGGGTTTCAGGTTCGAATCCTCGGCTCGCACCAATGACTTTTCGAAGCTAAGTGCGTATTAAATTGTTAATTATCGCTTGCTAAACGGTGAAGGAAAACATCGTGAGGAAATCTGCATGTCTGAGAGTTCTCCATAATGTTTTCGAAAGACATGTCAAGTCTGCCAACCCGGACCTGGCCAGCGTGGTGGACTATGGCCTTATCCTTTCATAGTGAGAAGAGGCCCGTGCCCAGCAGTGGGACAGTTTTAAGGGCTGATGATGATGAAAGATTTGTAGTACAATCAAAGACGGATCGTCTTTGTGTTACCTGCTTAAAATCTTATCAGAACATAGTAAACAAATATAAATTGAACTATAAAATCCAGTTCTGTTATCTTATTGTAATAAATAAAATAAATATTATCTTTTATTTACTAATCTAAAAAAAATTCGTATGCGTTATCCGGTTACTTTATCGTAAAAATATTTTACGATAATCGGTATAATGTGCTCAGAAGATTATTTAAAGATATATTTTTTTATAGATTGTGACAGGTGTATTAGGCTAGTTGACGAAAAAAATTTTATAAGTCCGTCCTTTAGATTATTCAAAAATAAGCGATACGTATTTTTTTATTTGTAAATTAAACCAAAAATGACCAAGATATAGCTCATTAAAGTTACGTATAACGTCACACCGTGCTGCATTTTTTCGCACTAGATGACGTCACACGTAACTTTATTGGGCTATATCTTTGTTATTTTTTATTTAATCGGAAAAAGAAAAAATACGTGTCCAATATTTTTTTATAATCTAAAATACGGACTAAATGTAAATGATAAAATGTAATTATTTTGACCCTGGAAACTACCCCAATAGTTATAGAATTATGAAGACTGGCAACTAATGAGCGTAAAAACAATAGTTTAAATCATTGCCAACTTATGGGGATTTATTTTCTAGTATGGATGACTCAAATGCGAGGCTAATTTAGGTACCTGTATTTGGAATAAGGTGCCCGGCAAATGAACTGACTTGAATCAAATCATACAGGGTGTCACAAGATCCATCACCAAGTCGAAGTCTACTCGTTGTGGACATCATGCCAAGTCATACTAACCAAAAATAATATCTGGGAAACGATTTTTTTTTATGTTTTCACATTTTTTAAACCGCAATTAAAAGCGCGCGCGTGCAATGCTCGAAATACCTAAATATCCATGGGGTCATAGGGCATCTAAAGAACATATTGGCGGGGTAATTGTATTGATTTTTTACCTACCTAATTAGAAAAAATCCATACTAACTTTGAGCCTCAATATCTCCTGAACCAGTAATTTCCCAGGTATGGTGCCGAAGTAAAAAATGTTCGTAGTGATTGGTACATCATGGGATTACAGTTTTCGTTAAGGGTCTTTTTACATCCTGTATTAAATATACAAAGAGACGAGAGATACCTACTCATTGTTTATTATTTGATAACCTAAGACATTTTAGGGATCTGTGGCCATACAACAGACTACCTGTCTGTTGTATGGCCACAGATCCCTAAAATGTCCCTTAATGATATAATATTGCATAAAGATAGATAGATCCTTTTCAATTCTTACAAGGAATATTGGTTTTGATGACTCCAAAACCGTGCTCTTCGAATGTTGTGGGTTCGATGTCTTCGCAAAAAAAATTGTGAGACGCACAAATAGTTGTGCCAATTCAGGGTGCATTTTGTACCAAGTTGCCGCGACACAGGATTTCTCCCTAATGCGATAAAAATTGTAGTCATTACCGACCTAGTACATTTTTGAGGTCAGGTGATATTTAATTAGAGAATATCGAATAGTTTGCGTAATTAATATTTATAAAATAATTGCATAAAATACCAGCATTCATAATTATCTTAACACAAAAATACAACTCCAACAGAGCTAGTTTTATTAGAAATGTAATTTCACAGTCATGTCATTCGCTGCTAGATCATAAATTAAGTTTAAAATAATTAACATTAACATCATAAAATTTAACTACTTCATAATAAAATTGTAAATATTATGAATTTATTAGCAAATGTTTAATGAAAAGCATACTTTGGATAATCGGTTAGAAGTATTATTTAAACCTACTTAGTTAGAGTAGTCGTGTTCTAGAGTGGAGACCGCGCCTTTGCAAACGTAGTGTAAACGTATACCTTTATGTAGATATCATCATCAGCAGCCTTTATCAGTCCACTGCTGGACTAGGCCTCTCCTTTGAAAAGAGAAATTGGCCTACTATACCACGCTGGCCAAACGGGTTGGTATAGGGTTTTTATCACGTTTTCCTTCTCTTGCAGTGGAGTTCTCTGCATAATATGCTCCCTCTGTCGGCTCTTACGACACCCATGGGATGATATGGGGTGGTGACATTGCGTATTCTTAATCCGTCACCACACGGACGTATGTAGATATACATTTATGTTAATAAATAATAATCGCACGCGTAAACCTGACCACATGTTTTTAGGCAAAACAAAACGAAATTACAATGCTAGCCCAGTAAATATTATTGAAGATAAGAAGACTTTTACAGCCATGTGATGCCAAATCCCTGATGCCAAATCCGTCTGTTAGTTATCTGTCATGGCTGATCGCACACGACGGGATTACTCGTTATCAGCTCGTGCTAGGATGGATCGTGAGCATCAGAAGCCACATTCACGTGTCCATACATTCCAAGACTAAATGTGTCGATCTTAGGTAAATCTTAGAAATACACGTGAGGTGTGTATCGAGAAACGTGTGACGATGTTGGAGAAATGATACTGTGCGTGTATGTAATGATTGGTTTTTAGAAAGAATAGTGCACGGAACAACTAAAAGAAAAGTTCACTCGGCTACTGAATGTCGAAGTTTGAAATGTCGATGTATGTTAGTTAGTACAGGATCTCGATGTCACAAGGAACCTAACATAACCTATTAAGTTTCTCGAGTTAACGAGACTTTTTCATATGAACGATACGTCGGCCTTGCATACTTCGCTCCAGTGAACTTTCGAACTGGCGTACATCGAGATCCTGTACTTCAGAACTAACATACGTCGACATTTCAAACTTCGTCATTCAGTAGCGGAGTCAAAAATGTTTTATAAACAACACTTGCGCTGGGAACAAATTCTGAAGTACCCGCCGTACTTACAAACATTTAATGGATGGGTATATAGACAGTAGTTCAGGCAACTGGATTGAAAGCTTTGCGTGTATCGCTGCGTTCTCAAACAAAGACTGTAATAGCATGATTTCAAGCTTCAGCTTGTGTCGCGCGGTATTTTACAAACATACAACCACCGGACACAATAAACACCTAAACTCGAAACAACAATTTATGGATCACACGATGTGTGGGATGAGATCCCCAAGACTGTTGGCACGGAGCTAACTGTCGAGGTGACTGCTTTAACCACTGCGCCGTCCGCGTTTCACGCCTGTTGCCTTAGCTTATCATTGTACGACATCGATTGTATAGAACGACTCCACGTCGCGTCGTACGGTGTATATGATCGCTAGTTAAATTACCGACATGTAAGGCGCCGGCGATGTTATTGCGAACTACAAGTGCCTTGTTTGCGCTATCTGGAGTAGTTGTGTGACGTGTAATGGTAAATACTATGCAGATAGTTCACGTAGTTTTTATAGACACGATGACGGAAGAAGGACAAAATAGATATATCGACAACGTCCTCCGGTATCCCAGATTTTTCCCTTGGATCTTGGTCTGCTTTTTAGGGTAACTAACTCGACGATTATATTTTAGAAGTTTAATCTTCATCATCAGCATTTAACAGTCCACTGCAGGACTAGGCCTCTCCTTTGAAAGGAGGAATTGGCCTACTATACCACGCTGGCCAAACGAGTTGGTATAGGGTTTGTATCAAGTTTTCCTTCTCTTACAGTGCTGTTCTCTGCATAATATGCTCCCTTTGTCGCCTCTTACGACACCTATGGGATGATATGGGGTGGTGACATTCCGTATTCTTAATCCGTCACGTCCGTATTCTATAGAAAGCCGAAGGGGTTTCCTGGATGAAAAGTAAGCTACGTTTTCTTTTAGACGTACAGTCCACGTATCGAAGAAAGTGGTTCTTCGTTTCAGTTTGACATTTCACATTATCACCAACGAATTTAAGCAAAAATATTGCATTTGTCTACGTATAATAACTTTTACACAGATATGACTAGGAAGTAGCCCTAATCTTTGAAGAATATTTAGGCCAAGCTTTCTTTGAAACCCACAAATTATAGTCTAGACTAGTATAATATCTAAACCACTGCCACACATCTATTTTCCGGGTAAAAAGACCCAAGTTATCTATGTAAATCGTAGTAGGTGTTTTGTGAAATTGAATATTAGTCGATATTATTTTTAGTCTGACATAATATCTACAAAATCTTTTTTTGTTTGTTTACCCTCTCTCTTTCACATCGATATCCATAAATTAATTATTATTTTTTCTATTGTGTTACATGTATTTTTTTTCTTAAGGTGTGTGGGTCTTTTTTCTAATATTGTTATCATTATTTATACCTATGTTTTTTTTCTAATGTATAATTATATTCAAACGAAATGTAAAAATTGTTACTGAATAAATTAATTGTAGGTACTTACTACAAATTGACTTTTGTTTATTAAAATCTTTTGTTGTACTTATGTATAATGCATGATGACATCAATGTCGAGTAGATATACAGGTTGTAAAAAGACCCTTAACGAAAACTGAAACCCCATATTGTACCAATCATTACGAACATTTTTTGCTTAGGTACCTGGGAAATTACTGGTTCAGGAGATATTGAGGCTCAAAGTTACTATGGAAGTTTTGTAATTAGGTACAAAATCGATGCATTTACCCCACCAATATGTTCTTTAGATGCCCTATGACCCCATGGATAAGTAGGTATTTCGGCGATTGCAAGTGCGCGCTTTTAATTGCGGTTTAAAAAATTTGAAAACTTAAAGAAAACGTCGTTTCCCAGGTATTATTTTTTGTTAGTATGACTTGGCATGTTGTCCACAACGAGTAGACTTCGGCTTGGTGATGGGTCTTGTGACACCCTGTATAATGCAAGATGACATTAATGTCGAGTAGATATACAAGCTACAACATCCGTATTGCTTTGTTTGTTCCAACAATAGAAAGCTATGAAACTGTCCTTACTACAAATCCGTGACAGTAAAATATTTTAATTTGCAGCCATTATGGAATTTCTTTGACATGTACTCACGGATACCAATATTACTTGAACTCTCTTTGCAAAACAAGTCTATATGATGGGAGTTCTGATAGTGGTATATTGTAAATAAAATTTTTCCAATATAATCAGATCTCTCTTTGTAAATCAAGTATAGGCAATGAGAGTTCATCAAATACTGGTATCTGTACCTTGTATAGTTTGTATGGAGGTATAAACATAATTATTGTTTTAGTTGACACACTTTACTTTTGTGTATAAATATTACCCATTAGTAAACATATAATGGGTTTTTCTGATAGCTGTTTATGTGTACGCTATTATTTGATGTGGCGTGTTTCTATGTCGCTTTGAAGGTAGAGAGATCTACATAGATACAGAGAGAACTTCGATTGACCTATTTAAGTAGTCAACACTCAACACTGATAAATAATAATATCAGGATGTACGGGATGGTATAGTGGCATAAGTAGTCGCCTCGCCGTTTGGCACTGCACCGCGTGTCGTGGGTTCGAATCCACGCGAGGCAATACTTTGTGTACAAACCAAAAATGGTTGTTTTGGGTAATATCGAGTCACCCGCGACGCAGGACAGCGTATCGTATAACTACGCAGAATGCCTGAATTTTATTGCCTTACTTTTAGGGTGCCGTATCTCAAATGGCAAATAGCATCTTGAGGGCGGTTTCAGATTAGCGTTTAATAAGCTCGTTTTCATCAATCCACGTTTTCACTGATAAGATTTCACTTGTTCACTACCGTTTCGAGCGAACCCGCCGAAATATGCCCCTTTACGCGAGTCCGGTTTTTTGAAGCGCGTAATGTAGCGCGCGTGTAAGCGCGTGTGCTGATAGGACCGTACACGCGCAAAAAAATACGCAAATCTGAAACCAAATTATGTGATACTTTGTTTGCTATCCGTCTCTGCCTGTCAAGAGCATAAGGAACACGTGATAATATAGAATTAATAGAAAAGTATTTTTGTCTTACACATATATAATGTCGTAGAGCCTCTATTTGCTATTTGGAATATTTTGCGAATGTTTTTGCTTAGTTTATTTAGTCGTGCAAAAAGTTTAACAATATTTTTCTTTTGTTTTCAGGTAATATATTGGTTGCTATTGTTGAAGTTAAAGGTGTCAGTTGAAATGAATGAAGAGCCGCCTGACAGTATGTGATGAAGTATTTTCTATTTATTTTTATTTCTACTAATTAAATATCAGTGAAGTTGTAGCGAAGTCTTAGCTCTGTAGCCGGAACCTAATGGTATTGACGAACAGTTTTTCATGCCTCTTTTAAGAGGACCCAATATTAACCCGAATGAGGGAAAAACACGTCATTCATACGTAGATTCATATGCCTTATTTATTTGAATCTATATGAATTCTGCGCGAACGAGTTCAGCGTCGGCCGAACAGAATGAAAACGTAATGACAACAACCGTATACGTTGGGTATTTATATGCAATCGTCTGAGTTAAATACCATGGTTCTCATCGGATGTATATGCCACATGGCGAGTAATAAAAAGCCACACACATTAAAATGATGTCGAACATTGTGCAACCGATAATTCGACGCTCACTTAACCATCCAGTACTCGGGCTCGCCACACCACTCTTTTATTTATAGGTATTAAATAAATAAATACGTACAACCTCACCTCAGCACACTAAAAATAATTGTTTTATTTAGTATTATCTTGTAAATCGTCTAAATAAAGTCATGGACTAGCCACTGGACAGATCAAATGCTTGATCTTTAAAACGTTGAATAAAATTGCAATTGGTCATAGCTACTGTTTTGGGATATGGCTGAAACATACAGGTGTCTCAGTGTGAATATAAGATACACCTAGGTATCCTATATTCACACTGAGACACCTGTATGTGTACCTAGGTAGCAGTTGCTATCAACTGCTAACAGATATACAATCGCCTATATATTCATATGTACATAAACGTAAAAATAACCTTGTCGCTAACCGCGTACGGTAGCGACCTCTTACACCCACAACACATTCCTACCCTTATCTTCAGAGTAATAAAGTGCATTATTGTTTGCCCACACACAGATCATCTTCAGATTCAGCCTTCTATGATAAGATAGTGTTTTGTGGACGTAGTATTATGTGTCAGTCATACATAAGTTGTTTATCTGTGCGTTCTGTACAAATGTCCGATTGACAGGTTTATATTAAAACATCGGTGCGTGCTAAAATGATAACGCGCTTCCGCGCGTAAATCACGGCGGGCGGAAAATTTCGCGGACGCAATCGCTTTCCTCTTTGTATTTTTCCGTGAAAATAACATTGGATTTTTGTGTCGAGAGACGCAGATTTTGAATACTACGCGCATTTTTTTAGAGTAGATATTGGTACTCCTGCACATTTTTCTTCGTATTAAGATTTTATTTACCAGAGCGTTACGATATAGGACATTATTTTGCACGACTCGAGAACAGAAGCTCCGATTATGCCTTATAATTCTATTCAAGCAACCATTTTATAGAAAGAAAAGTGTCCACAATAAGAACTGTTAAAATGAAATAAAAAGCACTTTAGCGGTACACCATCCGTGTACTCGACTTACAATGAATTTTATCATAATTTAGTATTTCATTCGCAGAAGGCACAATTGAAGAGTATCATGACAATATAGACAGACGCGAGTTTAGTTTCTCAGTAGCTTATTATTAGTTCTTCGAGTTCGTGGAATCAACGAATTTGACTCAGCTTGCAATTACATACATACATAAATAACGTCACGCCTTTTATCCCCGAAGGGGTAGGCAGAGGTGTATTTCTACACCCACTTTTCGCCAGATATACTTTAGTCCCACGTAATAAGGGGCGAGCCTATTGCCGTACCGGGCACATTTCCAGACTCCGTGCTGCTACTGAGAATTTCGTGACAGAAAAACCCAATAACACTGCCCGACCCAGGAATCGAACCCGGGACCTCCCGATCCCACGCGCACATTCATGCCGCGAGACCAACGAGGCAGTCGTATAGGGTTTGATGGCGAGTTTTCCGTCTCTACGCAAAGATGGTATTTGCATCGTGTTATCCCTTAGTCGCCTCTTACGACACCCACGGGAAGATAGGGGGTGGTGACACTTGTATTCTATGCCGTCAACTACACGGCCAGTTTGCCACGGCCTTGCAATTAAAACTTAAATAACCAACGTCAAAGCACTGCGCAGATGACCGCGAAGTTGTCTAGATTATTTTGAAAATCATGATTAAGCCATTACATAACTATATCACTTTCAACAATAACAGAGCGCAATGTTTATAAAATTGATGATACCATGTGGGTAAGTTTCAACAATTATTGCTCTCTATTTGATTCAAACTGACACCTATATTTGACAGTCCAAGTATTCCACTGAGCTTGCACCTAACGTCCTTATGACCGCTGCATATACACAAACAATTCGTACAACTGTTATCAGGGTCTACAAGTCAATACCTACGTTTTTTGTGTATAATATCCTCGTATTAGCTCACTGATGAGTATTTAATCTTGTTTACATAGTGTAATAGAAAGAACGCATAACTGTTGTTCAATCAGCCTTGCGCAGGCCTTTTCTAAAGGGTTGATTACACCTAACGAGTACAGTGGCGAGTCAGTAAATGCGCTCTCGGTCGAGAGAGTCGCCGAACCGAGTGGGTGGTCACACGTATTTAATATAGTGGCGAGTCAGTTTAGTTTTGATCACGCTTACATCTGCAAAGGATCGCAAAAGAAAAGAATTTAAACGAGTTTTCAACCGGCTGTTACCGAACGAACGAGTGGCGAGTGGCCGAGTGACAATCGAGAGCGTGTTCATGCGTGCCGAGCGGGATACCGAGTCGCTGCGGGGGTAGACAAATGATGCGGGGAGGTGGGTACTCGGCCTAGTAAACAGATTGGGATTCTAGTGACTCTCTCGCCTCTCTGCTCGACCTAGTACTCGGCCGAGCACTTGTTAAAGTGTTTATACCAAGCAAGTACTCGGCCGAGGACACTGACTCGCCACTGTACTCGTTAGGTGTAATCAACTCAAGCACTTATTCGCGGTCTGGACTGTCGCCTAGTCTTTCTCATAGCAAGCCTAGCAATCATTGCATGCAGGCAGTGCCCGTACCTTCGATTCATGTCTACAGCTCAACTTCGTTTATCCGATATCTTGAAGACAATAGCTTCTATATTTATCATCTTCAATATACTTTTATTTGACACACATTTAGTATAGGAGACCGGGTATGATTGTCACACGGGTTGGTTGTCACAGAGGTCATAATAGAATATCGAGTGGTCGAATAAGCCGTCGGAGTACGCTGACATGAGGTACAAATGGATGTGCTACTCCCTCGCTCCTACCACGCCGTTGTCTGTTATGCCCTCTGTGACAACCAACCAGTGTGACAACCATACCCGGCCTCCCCTAGTCAAATATAATATCTTAAAAATAAGTAAATCTTGCTAATAAGGTAGTCGGTAAATCCAAAAGTTACTATTTAGTGGTCCTAGTTCTAATACAACATAATTATACCCAGTGGCGGGAAGTACCTACCTATAAATATAATCTTATTAGAACTGGGTCGTCATCAGCAGTAACTTTTATTACTCCCTACTTAAGTAATATCGTTGTACAATATAATTGATGTGTTCGTATTAGGTGTGTTTGTAAACAGTCAAAACAAATTCACTTTATCTTCTCTTATCAGTACCTCGTGTAAACAATAGGTGCCTATTATTATAAATATTATTGACAGTTCCTCAATATCGTAAATAAACCTTTGTGTGTGATATCCCAATATCTTTATAAAACTTTCATTATTTGGTACTTAATACATCTTCGTATTTGTTGATGTTAATCCCGATGAGCAACATGTGTCATCATCATCATCAGCCCTTTATACTGTCCCACTGCTGGGCACGGGCCTCTTCCCATTATGAGAAGGGTAAGGTCATAGTCCACCACGCTCGCCAAGTGCGGGTTGGCAGACTTCACATGTCTTTCGAGAACATTATGGAGAACTCTCAGACACGTTCACATTCCTCACGATGTTTTCCTATACCGTTTAGGAAGCGATAATTAACAATTTAATACGCACATAACTCCGAAAAGTCATTGGTGCGTGCCGTGGATTCGAACCCGGACCATCTGCGTAGTAGTCTGTCGGTCTCTCCACTAGGCTATAGCTTCTGGACATTTAGGCGTAAATATAGGCTAATGTAGTTAAGGAATACCCTCCAGCTGGCTGGAGTGACGATATATGCAATGTGGCTGGCAGCGGCTGGACACGAAGAGCCGAAAATCCTGCCATTGAAGAGGCCTATATCCAGCAGTGGACTATCATATGGCAGGCTGATGATGATGATACCTTTTTATTTTCCAACGTTACGACTGACTTACATTTACATCGGTTTTTCTCGCGGGTCAACGCTTTAACCATGACCATGAACGTTATAAGCCGGTCATTAAACCATTACGTGCTGAAGAGTAAACTGATATAAGCTGGACCGATGTAAAATGAAGTTGCATAATCACAATCTACATATTACAAAAAATACTATAAAAACAGTCATGACTCGCACAAACTGATTTCGGTAGTAACTTTGACGCACTTGTCTTATAAATAGACTAGAGGACGCCAGCAGCTACGCCTGCTTTTTTTTTTAATTTACCCGTTTTGGCCGATCCCGTGGGAATTTCGGGAAATCCCTTCTTAGTGCACCCCTACGGTCCCCAAGGAACATACATGCCAAATTTCAGCTTCCTGCGCCCAATAGTTTCGGCTGTAGCGTGTCTGTCAGTCAGTCAGTAACGCAAGGATTTTATATATTAAGATTATAAACAATATGATGTTGTCAGTCCGTCACACAACCTCCATCTGTCGGCGCTGGACGAGGCATAATCCGCCTCTGAGGCTCGAGTGTCATGTGACAGGACCACCTGCGTCATGTCTGCCTACCCAGATGCTGATAACAGACGTATATTAGCAAACAAAGCGGCAAAACAAAAATAAAGGTATAGTAGGAGATCTGTAGAAGAGTATCTTTTACCCACCTGTTTAATAGACAAATCTTATATCAAAATGAGCTCTTTTTAACTGCTGTTAAATATTTTAACACCCCTATAAATATCTCAAAGATCTCTTAAACTATACTAGAATATCTTCAAGTTACAAAAACTTAACTTTCACCGTCATTTACAAAAAACGTAAACTTAATTTTCGTTGTAATTTAGGTACATACATACATAGACACACGCCTGTTTCCCGGAGGGGTAGGCAGAGACTTTCGGAACGCCATTTGCAACGATCCTGACATACTTCTCTTGCTTCATTCACTCCCATCAAGTTTCTCATGCATGCTCTTCTGTTAAGGGTACTTCTGACCTGTCCTTTTTTTAGGATGTCTCCAATCTGGTCAAAGAATGTCCGCCTAGGTCTTCCCCTTCGTCCTGTCCCATTCACACTTGCCTTATATATCTTCTTTGTCAGATAATAGTGTCAATGGAGCTCTGAAGGCGTTTATGAACAGTCAAAATGTGTCCAAACAGGGACGTTTGGCTGTACATAGAGGGGTGTTAGTGCCTACCCTTATATATGGTAGTGAAAGTTGGGTATGGCAGAAGAGACTTGAAAGTAGAATAAATGCTGTAGAAATGAGAGCACTGAGAAGTATGTGTGGTATGTCTTTGACCGACAGAGTAAAGAATTGTGTGATACGAGAGTGGTGTGGGGTAAAAGAAGATGTAGTGACAAGCATCGAGAAAGGCATGTTAAGATGGTTTGGACACATGGAGAGGATGAATGACGAAATACTGACAAAGAAGATATTGTAATTTACATTATAATGAAAACATTTATCGAGATTTACCGCATAGCATTGTATTTAGGCTCAAATATTCTAGCACTATGGCAGCCGTAATCACGGTAAAATGGTGCCGAAATATCATAAACCTCAAAGCAACGCAACGGTACGAGAGATATCCTAATAAACATTGTAAGTAACAATGCTAGAACATTGCATACAATCTATTCGCTTCGTACTAGCATCCCCGTTATCACAAATACCTAAATCGGAATGTATTGAATCGACGCGAATAGAAAGCTCCATTGTTTACGAATGTTCTACCATGGTTAGAACATTTAACTTGCTAATAGTGTCGAGTGTTCGAGACGATTATATGCTCTTACGGTGTACTGAACGGTTCGGCCGAATAAGTGCATTGTTGTGTCTTGTGTAGGCACCGTTAGGGTGATGTTTAGTGCTTATGTAATGTATAATACGCTGTACTTGTTGTTCTATTTGAGGACAGATATGTACGGTGGTAATACAGCGGTTAAAGGCAGAGTGGCTTAGTGGAAAATTCAACTGACTGCCATGCAGGAACTATCGGGTTTTAACCCACAGCACGCATCACTGACTTTTTGAAGTTATGTGCGTATTAAATTATTAATATCTATTGCCTCCCGCCTCGGCAAACACGTTAAGCGTCGATCCCGATTGTATGTCAAGTCATCTTAAATTTTTCAACCAACGGATATAAAACACCCAGACTCGGAACATCAATTTGTGGATGACACGGTGTTGTCCAATGTGGTTATTGAACCTCAAAACACTCGACGCAATGGGCACAGTTTAAACCACTAAACCATCTGTGCAGTGAAAACATGGTTATCAATAGTAAATCTATAGGTATTCTGATTTGTTGACGTTTTACACCTAACACCTGTCTTTACTACCTGTAATAAAACAACATTTTATCACCAATAGATCCGGATATGAGCGCGATATTACATGCAGCTACTCGAGCGATATAGCACCGTAATCGTTATATCTCACATAACACTAGTAACTCGAATGACGTACACGCACGCACTTCACATAGAGACCCTACACACTAGTGTTTGTTCAGCGTAGGCGTTTCGTGAGTCTAGGAAGTTAGAGCCTTGCATGAATGGGCCGTGCTACTGCGTTCTCACAGACTACGACGTAAAGTAACAGTATCCATACCGTTTCATTCGGTGAGTAAGAGTGCCGGGGGCGCCACTTTGTTTTTGCTTCTCCATCATCCCGCTCCTCCTTTTGCAGGGGTACTTATAACACGCGCAGTCATAAATACATTCTGGCGAGTGCGGTCTCAACATCTGACCAAAGGTTACAACTCGCCTGCAGGCGAGATTTCAAGCTGGCGACTCGTCGCCTAATCCATACAGGTTGGCAAAGCACTTGTAACTCCTTTGGTCTTGCTTCTGTCCATGACCAGCGGTAATCGCATCCATCAGGCGATCCGTCGTCGTCATGTGCCTCCAATGCTGTATAACAAACGGTTGTGTGAAGGGGCTTTTAAACACAACGTATTGCCAGCTGTTGCTGTTGATCACCCACCGATCATCACAGCGAGGCGTGCTGCGGAATTATCGCCTCCGACGTACAACGTGCTAATTATATCTACGACTATGCTGTAAGAAATGGATCGACAAATTATTTGTGTAAAGACGACGGATTGCTCTTAGATATAAAACATATTTACGTAATCATATTTATTTATATGACGTATATTAGCTACATCCCGAGATTGCCTGCAGCTGTGTGTCATTAATGTTTTACGTAAAATCGGCGAGACTTTTGCCTCACTTTAGTGATATCTATAGACATATCTTATTCGTGTAAGCAGCGACTTTTATAACGGGTATAAGAGTCACAGGAAGGACTGCAAATTTTAAAATCATTTAACAATCTGAATTTCTGATTATGCTCTGCTGTTTTAAATCAATCCAAATAGCAGCTCATTATCATGTATATAACACTGTATCTAAGAGTGAACTAAATAGTATGTCGCGAAGTGGACACCACACCACCGACGCATTCACGCTTCGAAGCAAAGCTAATTGATCGCACATGAACTGAAACCTATAAATAGTTGCCGAAATTTAACATAATAAATATATTTAGTAAATACGTAATAGATGTTATGCGCATCTGACTCACAAGAAAATATTAAATATTTAAAACTTTCGTGATTTTTGTAACTATTTATATGCATACATAGACTCACGCCTGTTTCCCCGAAGGGGTAGGCAGAGGCATATTAAACGCCCACTTTTCACCAGTATAACTATTTAAGATATAAATACCCCTTTATTGTGTTACATTTCGGTTGTCTTGCATCGGTCGTGGTTTTTGTGCGCGGTCGGTGAGTACCGGTACCACAATCCAATGGAATGTATCCTACAATCTATACAAAGAGCCACTGTAACTGTTATCTTAATATATAAAATCCTTGCGTTACTGACTGACTGACAGACACGCTACAGCCGAAACTATTGGGCGCAGGAAGCTGAAATTTGGCATGTATGTTCCTTGGGGACCGTAGGGGTGCACTAAGAAGGGATTTCCCGAAATACCCACGGGATCGTTCAAAACGGGTAAATTTAAAAAAAATGCAGGCGTAGCTGCTGGCGTCCTCTAGTCTATCAATAAGATTGTGGTGACCGATCAGACCGATGACGAATATTTGATAACAATACATTTTGGATAAACCCACAACACCCAACGCTATAGACTACTTCATCATCCATATTTGTTTACATTTGTAATCTGGAATATGAAGTACATGCAATAACTACTACCTGCATAAATTCTTCGTATGTATTTAGTGCAGTACGTCTGCAATGCCGCACTGCGCCAGTGCAACGAACGCTTACAAAAGCCACGGTTAAACACTCATTTATTACAAACTCAAGGTCTACCTAAATCATTTATTTCTGCCACGAGAGTTTTATGAGCTTTTGAACGACCTGCCTCGTTTCACGTTTGACTTATAATTATTTGCGTCTTGGTTTAATTTTAATTGATATATTACAAAAGGTATAATGCCTTTGCAATATATTGACGTCAGTACTCAAGGATTTTGGAATTTAATTGCGGAGTTCATTAACGTGTTATTCAACTCCATTGTAACTTGTGATTACAGTTTTATTAATTACTGAAGATAAGGATTTGAGAAATCGCGATTATTTGTAAAATCAGAAATATTTGAGAAATCGTGATCCTTGTGCTTTCAACTTTTAATTGATTTTGTCTTGATAGTAGCCGCAATATGCTGTAAATTCTGGCTAGACGAGCAGAAACCGGACCTTGGGCTCCAAGGCGTAACTCTTGGATGCAATCAAAATTATGCTGGGCCGATGATGATGATGAGTACCCACATCGTCACAGCATAGTGCCTTTGTAAATCAAATCAAATACGTTTATTTGGTTGAATATGGTACATAATTATGGTGGTCTTAATATAAACATGTATACATTTTATAGCATCGGCAAATTCGGCCACAAGTGGCATCCAAATGTTAAAAGAAATATAAATGAGCACTTAAATGAAATAGACTTTACAAAAAATAACATTACTTTTAAAATACTTATACATATCAAACGCCTTATTGACTATTTATAAGGAGTCATCTAAGAATTATTAATAGAGTAATATTTTTTTTTTATGTAACAAGTACTTTACTCTTAAACTTAATATTTTTGCTTAACTGTTTATATGCATCTGAATAAGAATCTATAATAAACAAATTTGTAAGAACGTCTTCAGCCTTATTCTGGCCGCTAATAAGATACACTTTATGAATGTCAATCTTCGATACTACAGAAAAACAAAACACTGAAAAATAAATACATAATTTTAAAAGCATTAGTTTTGTAAAATATATAGGTTTTCACCTAGCTACTTATGTTCATAACATTTCTTTTTTAGCCTAGCAAACAATAACCACTTATGCCGTTAGTATTTCATATCCGCGTAAATTACTCTGGCAACCCAATTAAATAGCCCATCGAGAGCTACCTGATATGACGTCTTTATTTAATTACTAGAGGATGCCCGCGGTTACACCCGCGTTATTTAAGGCTTACTCCTAAGCTCCCGTCGCTCATAGCGTGATATTATATAGACTATAGCCTTCCTCTGTAAATGGGCTATCTAACACTGAAAGAATTTTTCAAATCAGACCAGTAGTTCCTGAGATTAGCGCGTTCAACCAAACAAACAAACTGTTCAGTTTTATATACTAGTACGAGGGTCAAACTGAAAGTTCTTAGAACTGGCCACTTATAAACAATATAATAAAAAAAAAATTCTAAAATTTGAAAATAGAACTCTTTGCCAATATTACTGAGTATATATTTCATTCATTTGTCATTTGTTTTACGATTTGGCGGCAAATTGAAAATTGTCTGTGTCACGTCAACATGAATTTAACACGAGAAAATTTTCGTGCAATGATTTTTTATGAATTTCGATGTCATTTAAGTCAACAAGAAAGTTATGATAGACTACGATTGGCCGATGAAGCCCCATCTCGTGCGACTGTTTACAACTGGTTTAATGAGTTTAAACGTGGTCGCACTAATCTCACTGATAATGTACGTGAGGGACGGCCTTCTACGGCGACGACTGAAAATAACATCTGTGTTGTGCGGCGTATGATAGAGACTGACAAAAGAGTGACCTATCAGCAGATTCGGACAAGCTTAGGCATCGGTATGAGTCAAGTGCACAAAATCCTCCACGAACATTTAGCGGTCAGGAAGCTTTGCGCCCGGTGGATACCTCATAATTTGACTAAGGCTCAAAAACTCCATCGTGTGGATTGGTGCCGTAAAATGATTGAAAGATTTAACGGAGGTGACTCAAATGCTGTGTTCGACATACTAACAGGTGACGAAAGCTGGATTTACTGTTATGATCCTGAAACCAAAAGACAATCTGCTCAGTGGGTGTTTCCTTTCGAGGAGTTGCCAACTAAAGTGAAGAGAGATCGAAGTGCGGGAAAAAAAATGGTGGCCTCGTTCTTTGGAAGGATAGGTCATTTCGCAACAATTGTGTTAGAGGATCAAAAAACAGTTTCTGCAGAATGGTACACTACCAATTGTTTGCCACTTGTCTTGGAAAAAGTTCGAGAGAAACGACCTCGCAGTAGGATCCTCCTTCACCACGACAACGCCTCGTCGCACACCGCCAAGCGAACGATCGACTATTTGGCGACATCAAACGTTGAATTACTGGGTCACCCGCCGTATAGCCCCGACCTCGCGCCTTGTGATTTTTATTTATTTCCAAAAATTAAAGAAAAACTTAAAGGAAAGCGGTTTATGAATGCTGAAGAAGCGGTGGCTGCGTATCGCGATGCCATTGAAGAGACCCCTAAGGACGAGTGGGCAAAGTGCTTTTCCCAGTGGTTCCATCGCATGCAGCGGTGTATTGACGTCAATGGACCATATTTTGAAAAGATATAATAAAACTAATAACTGGCTAATGTAATCAGTTTTTGATTTTCTAAGAACTTTCAGTTTGACCCTCGTATAAGATTTTTCTAACAATAGCCATGCTACCAACCTATATTAATGACGTATTTGAAGTTGAGGTTCCGCAGTAATTATAAATTGTGTGGCTATACATAATTATGTTTCATTTGTATTGAATTTAATTGTTTATTCAAGTGCGTTTGTTTTTGAGAGTGGCGCGTGCGCAAATGTCTGGTACCGAATGAGAGTATGTTCGAATAGATGGGTTGGTTCCCATGACAACTGGGTTAGTGTAGAAAACATGTATCTAGGTTCTTGAAGAACCTACAACAAGGACAGGATAAGGAATCTGAACAAACTTAAATATAACAGTTCGTAAATGTCTCATTTTCCCTTGAAATTTGCACTAATAACGAATAACGTTGTATATCCAAAAAACTACTGTCTCGTTGGTCTCGCGGCATAAATGTGCGCGTGGGATTGGGAGGTCTCGGGTTCGAGCCCCGGCTCGGGCAAAGTGTTATTGGGATATTGCGCGAGACTAGAGAAGTGTGGTCTAAAAGAAGATGTAGTGACAAAGGTTGAAAAAGGAATGTTGCGTTGGTTTGGACATTTGGAACGGATGGATGAAAGAAGGAATACGAAAGGAGTGTATCGTGCGAGAATAAATAGAAATGTCGGTAGGGGACGCCCTAGGCGGTCGTACGCCGACCAAATAGGTGACGTACTGAAAAAGGGCCAAATTAAAAGTACCCATAACCGACGCGCATGCATGATGAGGTTAATGAATGTCGAGGAAGCAAAAGAAGTATGTTTGAACCGAAGCATGTGGCGTTCTATAGTCTCTGCCTACCCCAATGGGAAACAGGCGTGACGATATAGATAGATAGATAGACGTGAGACTAAAATAAATCTGGCGAAAAGCGGGTGTAGCAATATACCTCTGCCTATTTCTTCGGGGATATGGGCGTGAGACTATGTATCATGTATGTATGAATTTCCAAAAAATAAAATGGCTATAATAATGAAACTCCAATATTTATAGTGACTACAGGAAATTAAGTTAATATAAAAAAATACTAAAATTTAGGTATACACCCCTCTGGCAACAGCACTTGTGTCAACAAGTCAATATTCATTGTTATCTGCAACAGACGTTGAACGTCTGTACCATAGTAACTGTTATTTGAACAATACGACAAACACCTCTACTGCGCAGTTACGCGTTATTGTGCTAAGTGGCGGGTTCGATCCCCGGACGAGTCAATATTTGTGCTTATGTTTTATATTAGTAGGTGTTTTGTCTTGTGGCACGCACTTGTGCAGATGTTCACTGTGAATTAGATTTGCAATTAGGCTAGTTTATTATCTTCTAGATTATATCTAACAGGACAAGCAGCGATAGCTGAGTGGAGAGACCGACAGACAGCTACGCAGAGGGTCTCGGGTTCGGATCCACGGCACGCATCAATGACTTTTCGGAGTTAAGTGCGTATTAAATTGTAAATTATCGCTTGCTAATCGATAAAGGAAAACATCGTGAGGAAACCTGCATGTCTGAGAGTTCTCCATAATGTTCTCGAAAGACATGTGAAGTCTGCCAACCCGCACTTTGCCAGCGTGGTGGACTATGGTCTTACCCTTCTCATAGTGAGGAGAGGCCCCAGCAGTGAGACAGTATGAAGGGCTGATGATGATATTTAACATCTTTTCTGTTTTGTGTGAGTGTGTGGCCAACTCTGGTGTCGGAGTTTTCCGGCCGCCCGAACGCCTCCGATATGGCCATATGACTCTTATTTTGAGACACGAACCGGGAACTATAGTTTTACGGGTTTTCAAAAGTTACGGTAGTGTACAGTTTTAAATGCCACACAAGTGGTCAGCCATCCAAGCAATGACTTCTGTGAACGTTGCTTAACTGTGCCGATCTATTACGAATGGCAAGTCTACTTATCGTTTCTTATAGTTAAGTCCGTACGTAAGTAATTTCAACAAAATCGGATTATTATTTACAGGTAGTAGAGCCTTGCTGATTGATTTCAGCATGAATGGGCCGGCTCGACCGGGGAAGTACTACCCGCTCACAGAAAGTCGACGTAAAGTAACTGCACCAAGTAGTAGCGTTTGGTTCGATGAGTGAGAGTGCCGGAGGCCCCATCCCTTATTCCTTCTCCCTCATCCAACTCCTCCTCCCATCCCTACTCCTAACCCAAAGGGCGGCATCGCACTTGTGACTCTTCAGGTTTTGTTTGTGTCCATGGGCGACGGTTATTGCCTACCATCAGGCGATCCGTCTGCTCGTTTGCCGCTTATGGCATAAAAAAGGTAGCTGTATATTGTCTTTCAGGATACCACGTGCCTACCTTTGTTTTCAGTATCCGATATTTCGGCACTGTTGCAAGCGCCGTGATCACGGAAGTATTGCGGTTGGATGAATGTAACAGACAAGTAAATCGTATTGATTAATCTACTAGTGAAAGTGTAACACACAGACAGATTTACTTTCACTATAACGAATATACATGCCACAATTTTATTGGTCACACTACACTGAAATGATTCAACGAAACCTTATCGCAACAATAGGGTAGTTTCCAGGGTCAAAATAATTACATTTTATTTAGTCCGTATTTTAGATTATAAAAATATATTGGACACGTATTTTTTCTTTTTTCGATTAAATAAAAAATAACAACGATATAGCCCATTAAAGTTACGTGTGACGTCACCTAGTGCGAAAAAATGCAGCACAGCTTAACGTTATACTTAACTTTAATGAGCTATATCTTGGTCATTTTTGGTTTAATTTACAAATAATAAAATACGTATCTCTTATTTTTGAATAAACTAAAGGACGGACTTATATTTTTTTTTTCGTCAACTAGCCTATTCTAAAATTAGACACAAAATCGGTTCCCAGTAATTAGAGTATTACTCATTCCGTATCAGCATTTTCATAGACTAAAATTACTGTTCGCTTTTATTACTGGGTAGAATTTATTTGAATAGTTCAACTTTTGATTGGGACCTTCGGAAGTATTAATAGACTGTAATTACCTGTATAGCCGTATCGTGATGGTAAATAATAGATATAGGTAGACAAATACTTCATAATTACTTGCTACTTTTGTTATTTTAATTGTTGTACCAGCAAACTAACGTGGCTTCTGATAAGTTACTTTGCTTGAAAAGCCTTAATTAATAGAAAGTTTTTCACGAACTGCTTTAAAATGCGTGGATTAGGTAAATAATTTAGGAATGTAGGTACGTGAAAAGTTAAACTAATAATGGAGACACGAGACAGTCAGTATAATTAAGTACATTAACCTTTTATGTGTAAGTTTTAAATTGTCTGGTATATCATGTGCCTTAGTTTCGAGTATCCGTCAAAACCACGTCAATAGAAACGTATTGGTGTTTTAATGAGTATTCTACTATTAACACCTGGAAAACATTTATTACGAAAACTTATTTACAATGTTACATAAAGATTAAACCAAATCGATTAAACATCGCTTATATAATAACCACCTTTCGTTACATAATTTGACCGCGAAAGCCTAAGAGCCTATGACCTTCGACATTCTGCTACATAGACACAAGAAAACCGCGTAGAACCTTGTAGCAGTGCGTAGCTGCGTAGACATACGCTTTGAGCTTGGCAAATAGCTACGGCGAGTTTTATTATATTTCTTTGATGTCGATTTCTTCAGGATTATGAATGTGTAGTCTTTTGGCAATCTTTACACTTTTTGTGAGCAGTGAAAGGAAAAAATCGTAGCTCTGAGATTGATAAAATAAAAGTACATATTTTTTATTAAATTCCCGTTACAAACAAAATTGTTTTGTAAAATAAATCTATGCCACATAAATTCCAAATGCCAGGCTTATTAAGCTGATGTTCTAGAAAACCCAGCATCACCTAATGATATGTCGTGAAATTCTGAAACCGCAAAACCACAGATATGTCTCGCCTAACATGTAAACCGAGAAAATAGCGTCACTACACACTTAGATATAAGCACAGATAGACACTTTTTCCATAAAACCGTTAAATCGCATACTGGCAATACTTAAAAACGTTTATATACAGTACTGGCAATACTTTTCCCGTGTGATTCCATTTACGAGTATCACGTTAACGGCACGCATCACCGATACAATTTTACTTTTTTTTTCAACAATTAAAATGCATTTGAGTATAATTATGGTACAGGCTTATTGTCTATGGTGTGGGAACCTTGGTAGCTTCTGAGCCATTGTTTAGTTGGCTGGCGACCACCGCCTGAGGCACACGAGACCTCAAATTGCGAGTGTTTTTTTTGTGAAAGTTGTGTGTAGTTGACTTAAAAGTATGGTTGCGTTTAAATCATAAACTGTTTTTGTGTCCGTTTCGGAGAATATACGGTTTTTGAAAAGGTATGTTAAGTTAGTTTTTCGATTTACTAGCAAATCTAAAAAGCTCGTATATTAGTGATAATATGAGTTATGGGGGCTCAGTAGCGTGCCTTTGTAAAGCTTATATCCAGCACTGGACTATAACAGTTTGATGATGATGATATACTATTGATTGGGTTACACTGTGGACGGTATTGTCCGGAGATCGTTTACTTATCCTAAGAGCCTGGGGCCGACTGCTACATTGATAAAGCAAAGGAGCCGCAAGCTATTCATATGGGTGTTTCTATGTATAACATTATTTACAAAAAAAATGTATATATGCATGTTTATCCATTATCTAGTACCCATAGTACAAGCTCTGCTTAGTTTGGGACTAGATTCTAGATGGTGATCTGTGTACCTATGTGGTAGAATATTATTATATGTATATATAAAATCCTTGCGTTACTGACTGACAGACAAGCTACAGCCAAAACTATTGGACACACGAAGCTGAAATTTGGCATTTATATTCCTTGGGGACCGTCGGGGTGCACTAAAAAGGGATTTTCCGAAATTCCCACGGGATCGGGCAAAACAGGTAAATTAATAAAATTTTGCAGGCGTAGCCGCAGGCTTCCTCTAGTTATTCATATACCAAGAAACATTTTCTTTCTATTTTCGTTTTAAAGTATGGCATTACCTTTATAAATGTCGATATTTAAACGATTATTAGTTTATTCATTTGTCCTTACATCGTGTAATATCTTTGCCCGTATGATATAAATAGTTAATTAAATGCTTGGTGAGAATAAAGAATATTGGTGCGGAAGAATCTCCTCTTATTACATACATACATAGACTCACGCCTGTTTCCCGGAGGGGTAGGCAGAGACTACGGAACGCCATTTGCAACGATCCTGACATATCTCTCTTGCTTCATTCACTCCCATCAGATTCCTCATGCATGCTCTTCTGTTCAAGGTACTTCTAACCTGTCCTGTTTTTAGGATGTCTCCAATCTGGTCAGAGAACGTCCGCCTAGGTCTTCCCCTTCGTCCTGTCCCTTCCACACTCGCCTTATATATCTGCTTGGTCAGTCTTTCGTCATCCATCCTCTCCACGTGCCCAAACCATGTCATTACGTATAGGTATAGACAAACATAAATATTTATTGACAATACATTCTTATGATAAGAATGTCTCGATATTTCATTCAGAATACCTCCACATTATCATACAGGGACCTCATCAACTGTTAACAATATTTCATTATTAATATGCCAACAAAATCATGTTTTTAAATGTATTCATAAATATGTTTACTTGGCATTAGGTTTCAAAATAAATTATTTATTCAATAATTGCCTACTATAACCGATGTTATACTATAGCTAATGAACATTGGACTCTCTGCATTAGAGGACACTAGATTCATATCTTAGGTTTGATTATTTCCATCGAAGAACGCCTACGATGAAAATGGACCACATTCATTACCATTGTGTTTCTATGTATAATATGTATGTATTTACAAAAAAAGTATATATGTATGTTTATCCATTATCTAGTACCCATAGTACAAGCGGTGCTTAGTTTGGGACTAGATGGTGTTGTGTGAATGTGGTAGAATATTATTATTTTTATATTATTTATTTTGCTCCCAGTCCAGATGTTAAAACACCCACATCTAACCATGCTTTCCACAATCTTTAGCAGGGTTTGATTTTACAACTCCTCCAATATACCTACGTCTGATTAAAGTTGCTGGTCCCAAGACAGTTTCACTTCCCTGAAACACTTCGAGTATCAAAACTGGTTATCTAATCGTTATTGCTGCTGAACCTGCCTGTACATGTGTTTCGTTAATGGATATGTGGGTCGGATTAGCCCCAAAAAAGTTTATGAGGACCCTATAGCTATCAGAATAAGGTCGCTTTTCATCTGCTTAACCCTGCATATGAAATGTAAGGTATTATAAAGTGTTGGCTAGAATCGCGTGCCACCAACCAATACGATATAATGATCTTTTTATAAATCTATTTTTAGCTTATAATGTATTGCCTATTTAGCTATAAATATGTTGGCATTGTTCTTCAATCACTAGTCAAACGGGGCTTGTTTTTCGCACGTAAGATGAAAAACATGCATAGGAGCCAGTTACTGTCACCAATTGCCTTAGTACCAGGGTCATCACCAGCACATTGTTGATTATAGCAAGAGCGAAAACTCAAATTATTTTAAGTTTTATATATATTTTTTACATTATGCTATAGGTATTTATTTATCATCGTCTTAGTGCTATCCCGGTTGCATCCAAGATGAATCCATCATGGCTCCTATTCTGCCCTCCCGGAACTAAACAGCAGTGACAGCAAAAACATGATACCTATAGGAATTTAAACTTTCATGTTTCGTGTTAAAGTTTAAATTCCTATATCATGTTTTTGCAGTTACTGCACTTTAGGTTGGGGAGGGAAGTATTTGTGCCCTGTTTATTCTAATCGCAACTTTACCACGGTTTACCTAATAGCGTTACGTCTTAGCTCGAGATATTTAAACCCAGTAAAGTATTGTAAAATTTGGTAATAGCTTTAGTTAGGCCTGCTCTCAAGCAGACGAAACGTACAATATTCAAGTTGCAATCAATATTTCAATATCATTTACATCTCATTGCTATTTCCATACCAAAACAAAATCTTTGAACAATAAGAAATTAATTCTGTAATTACTATTCACAATAGCTGAAGAATAAGGTTCGACGACTTGAGAACACACAAATAACCTCGCAGTAGAAAGTTTGAAGAGAGCTATAGTGCGCAAACGCGCGTACGTTCACATACCTACTCACTAGGGTTATCTATTCATATGTTATGAAGAAGTTACGGCGACTGTTTTGTATTGAAACTGTAGGTGTATTGAGGGACATAAAGCAAGAGGGAGACCAAAAAAAATATGGATGGATTGTGTGAAGGATGACATGAATGAAAAAGGAGTGAATTTTCAGCGCCGACCCCAGGCAGAATAAGTATTGTATTGATTAGAATATTTCGCAAATTTTGTGAAGGTTTTGGTAGAATGTAGTTAAGATACAAATTTCGAGGGGTACAGTCTGGCTAGTGCTAACATAAATCTGTCACATGGAATATACCTTTAGATAATATCCTACCTAGTAGCAGTTGCCTACATTAAAAGACGTAAGTGGATGCTCCTGTTTCACCATTTTTACTTTGGGAGGCTTACTAAATGAACATAATTTATTTTTTGAGTATGATATCAATAACTATGAATTTTTGCATTAGTAGATAACTCACAATGTAAAACATTAAATTAGCAGCACAGAATATAAACAAGTACTCAGTTATAAGAGTGGCCACGAGTTTTATTGCCCGTTCTTTCTCGTGGTTCTACTTATTGCATTGCGGACGTGGCAGTAAATGTAAAATCATCTAGTAACTAACTTTAATTTTTGACGTTCATAAGCATCACTTTGTGGCCTAAATGAATAAATGATTTTGACTTTGACTTTATCGATGAAACAGTTACCCCATTCTTTAATTGTTTTAAAGAGATCATTCAAATTCAGATTTTAGTCTGAACGAACTTACTGCCGGTTTCAATGTCCGATCTATCTATGGATTTCGATATTTGAGATACATGATTGACATATTTTGTATGGAGGGAATAGGCCTGTGTCCTAAAATGTAATTAGTGATTGATTCGTTACTTTATTAGACGTTAAACCGAAATAATTGATTTTTCTTTTAAATTGATCAGAAACATTACTAATTACGGCTTTTTAAAAACCTTTTTGAATTTGACACGAAAACGCTGTAAACCATCATGGCGGTTGAGTGATGTCACAAAGTGCAAAACAAAATAAACCGTGAATGAAGTCTGGTCTGGTGTACCCACTTTTATTTTGTTATATTCGATTTGACAGGTACAAAGTTTGACGTTTTAGTAATATTTACTGCTAAAACGTCAACAACATCAATGACGGACGCACTGTTAGACGTAATGCTCTCTGATTGGTGTTCACTGCCACAAGAATAAATACATTATTTTTACTTTTAGAATCCTAAAAATAACATTAATCTTACGTATTTTTTTTATAATAAACTTTATTGACATCTACAAATCATAATGAATCTATAGATACTACAATCAAACCGATTGATTCTTAGTGAACACAAGCCTAGCGTTTAAACGATATAGGCATTATCATCCAAATACATTTACCCGATGGTGATAATGACCCTAAGAAGCATTTAAAATGCAAGTCATGTCCAAACAAAACCGTCTTCATATAGCCCTACATACAGGGTGTCACAAGACCCATCACCAAGCCGAAGTCTACTCGTTTTGGACATCATGCCAAGTCATACTAAGAAAAAATAAAACTTGGGAAATCATTTTTTTTTTTAAGTAATTACATTTTTAAACTGCAATTAAAATTGTGTGCGTACTATTTTCGAAATACCTGCATATACATGGGAGTATAAGACATCCATCGAACAGGTTGGCATGGTAATTGCATCGATTTTGCCCCTACTCGTAATTACAAAAATTCCATTGTAACTTTGAGCCTCAATATCTCCTGAACCAGTAATTTCCCAGGTATGGTGCCGAAGTAAAAAATGTTCGTAATGATTGGTATAATATGGGGTTTCAGTTTTCGTTAAGGGTCTTTTTACACCCTGTATATATATATATATATATATATATATATATATATATATATATATATATATATATATATATATATATATATATATATATATATATATATATATATATAGGTATAAATCACATTGTTTGCCTGTCCGTATCACTCAACATTCGTAGCAAAACTTCCATTCACAAATAACCATGATCAAGTGCTATTTTAACGCAATTGTTTAATTAATACTCTGCGGTTGACGGTTTCTAAATAATGTGTGTTGACATAATTTAACGTTTCATGCTAAATATGACAGTTTTTGTGTCACTTTTAAAAAACGTTGAATCATTTGTGGTAAGAGTGTGTTGTTAGCCGTGGGCAAAATGAGGACTTAGTCAATACTGGGCAATGACCGAGTTGAGGTCATCATCAACGTCCTAGTGTTATCCCAGTTGCAAAGCATCCGTCTACTAGCCTGACCAGATTTGGCTGAATATTAGCTTTTCAACAGAGCGACTGCCTGTCTGACCTCCGCAAAGACTAAATACAGTTTATTCAGAAGTAGGTACTACTATAACAACTGACAAAGATCTTCATGACAGCCGGGAGCGATAGCTAAACGTGCTCTTCGCGGCACGAAGCATGCGATAATTAACAATTCTATCGAAAATTCAGTGGTGCGAGCTGTGGATTCGATCCCGGTGCCTTCTGCATAGTTGTCTTTTGGCATCTCCACTAGGCTATCTGGTAGCCTAATATTCATAGTTTGGGACAAGATGGTTGTGTGTATATGTTTTTTTTTTATAGACTCACGCCTGTATCCCCGAAGGGGTAGGCAGAGGTGTAATATTACACCCACATTTCGCCATGAATTTTTAGGTCCCACGTAATAGGGGGCGAGCCTATTGCCGTACCGGGCACATTACCAGGCTCCGTGCTGCTACTGAGAATTTCCTAACGGAAAAACCCAATAACACTTTGCCCGACCCGGGAATCGAACCCGAGACCTCCCAATCCCACGCGCACATTTATGGCGCGAGACCAACGAGGCAGTCTGGTATGGTGTGTATATGTGGTAGAATATAAATTTGATCATTCATATTCATCATCATCTGTTCATTTATTTACTTTTACTATGCTTCTTTCATCAGTCATCACACCACATACTGTTGACAAAAGATTCTCGTTATCAAATGTATTCGACTTGTTGACATGTATTTGTTATTTGTTATGTCAAAAATAACTCGACAGCTAAAAATAAACTCGTTTCTAGGTTTACTCGAAACAACGAAAGCCTTATTTGTATTTTTAATATAGGTTTGTTATTATAGTATTATATTTATCACAATCCCTGTATGTTTTCTTACAAATAGATCGGTAACAAGAACGTGCATCTAAGCAAGTCATCCCAGACAAATATTAATTAGGCATTATTCATTATTGTTTTCCCTCAACAAAAATAACAATGGACACAACGAAACACTGATTCTAATCAATCGCCACAAGTATACACATTATATATACCTAAATGCGAAATTTAATCACTATTATAAATGCGAAAATTTGTGAGGTTTTATGTATCGA
The DNA here is from genome assembly GCA_944739405.2 of Euclidia mi. Taxonomy (NCBI): domain Eukaryota; kingdom Metazoa; phylum Arthropoda; class Insecta; order Lepidoptera; family Erebidae; genus Euclidia; species Euclidia mi. The sequence continues at coordinate 3,393,057 of OX123204.2, forward strand.
TGTATGAATGTTTGTTACTCCTTCTCCCAAAAACTGCTGTACAGATTTTGATAAAACTTAACAGTGATATGGCTTACACATTCGAATAGCACAACGGCTACCCTTTGTCGCGATAACTAACTCCGGGCGAAGCCACAGGCCGAAACTAGCTGCATAGATGAATATACTAATGGGTACTTAACCTATACTCATACATAAAACACACACTCATAACAATCACAACACGTTGTAACCCCGTGAGAATATGGCCTCGAACTAGAAAAACTAACATACCTACATGCACTAGCATCACAAAAATGAATACATACAATAGTAACAGGAAAAACTTAGATAATGGAGTCAGAAAATGGCTGTGTCGTACATAGCATCTGTAGATCGGTTCATGATCTGAGTCTATACAAAACATCGTTTCAAGTGTTTTAGGAGATACGATCTTTCCGATGTTGCTGTGCGGTGTATCTTTGGTTTTTATATACGTAAACGGCAGATATGTGAAGATAAATGGTTACCAACGCCGTATCATTTGTACGTACCCTTCTTTCTTTTGTTTGAGTGTGCGAATTATGGTGTTGGAGTTTACAGGCCGTCCGAAGTCATCCGAGATGGCTTAACATTTCTTGTCTTGAAACGAGAATAGGGAATAACGGCTTTATGTAACAGAAGCATTGTAGCCCTCTGATGTAAATGGAAGAGGAAGCGATCACCCATCAAATTGATAACCTTAGCAAGCAGTGTTGAACGTTGCAAATTTATAACGAACGTGAATTTGCCGTTCAAATTAAGTTACGCAGATATGGACGCTACACACACGTCATCATCATCATCAACAGCCGTATGTACTGTCCCACTGCTGGGCACGGGCCTCTTCTCACTATGAGAAGGGTGAGGCCATAGTCCACCATGCTGGCCAAGTGCGAGTTGGCAGACTTCACATGTCTTTCGAGAACATTATGGAGAACTCTCAGACATGCAGGTTTCCTCACGATGTTTTCCTTCACCGATAAGCAAGCGATAATTATCACACACGTAACCAATGCTAATATATCTAAATCTAAATTATACTGGTACTGTATTGAATGCAGCTCTTTCGGGAAGCTGGTTAGGTATGTTTCGCTGGAAGATATTCCCAATTGCATTATGCAATTTTATGCAGCTCGAGGGATTCCCCAGTTGAGATAAAACCAGGCTTAAGTAGATTTAACGACAAATCCTTTTACATCGCGGTATTATCGCTGTTCAAAATTTTATTACATCATTTGCTTGTTTAGATAAGTTCAAAGATCACACGTATTTTTATTAAGTATTGAATGCAGTTTTATGAGAAGTTTGGGAAACCCTTCTCGCTGTTTCTCTGAACTGTTTTGCAACAGCCTAAAAAGCCTTTTTAAACAGACGCATGCAATCTTTTCTCAGTGTAAACAACAAAAAAAGACATTCTACGTTCTCAAACTGAATTTCTCAGAAAAGAGATAATGTAGTTTTTACTTATTTTTTTATTAAATAAGCATCCGCAAGATCATAATATACATATAACAATGGTCTCTTAAAATAACCATTCTTCCAAAAATGGTTGATCGTATAAAGTAGCCCACAATGTCATTGCTACAATCAAGGACCACTTTGATGTCAAGAGGCAAATCAGCCTATGGAATGAGCACAAAAATGACTTACCTACAATCTCCTCCACGTCCTATATAGTAATGGGTTCACATACCCTGCGTACAAAGTTATATAATTCACATCGAGAATTCATGGACACCGTTTTTTTCTGGTTCCAAATGTCTTACGGGATATTTACCACGTGCATTTATTTCAACAACCATTCTTTCTCTAAGGAATTATCATTCGAGACTACGTTAGACATTTTCCATATGTGTATGTCGACTCGTATGTGACGAAATATATTGAAATACACCTCTCGCTTGGTGCGGCGTGGTAGGTGTGTGAATATACATTCGCTTATCTCAACCTAAGCCTCGAAGAGCTGAGCAAACTACATATAAAAGAAATCTCAGTGTTATCTGTCCGTGCACTTATCATTACTATTGTTACATACAGTCTATTTATACATCTGAGCTATTTTTATACACGCCGGCAATATGGCGACGAATGTTGTTCAAATATGTTGTTCAGAGGCTGGTTTGTTGATACAATAGTATTAATGGAAGTGCACACGCATTTGTTGTCGCGGAGTATCGTGACAAATATATTTTAAAATGTATATATTCTAGAATCTATGTTGTTTTTGTTTAGACAAGTCTATAATACAGGGTGTCACAAGACCCATCACCAAGCCGAAGTCTACTCGTTTTGGACATCACGCCAAGTCATGCTAAGCAAAAATAAAACTTGGGAAATGATTTCTTTTTTCAAATAATCACATTTTTTAAGCCACAATTAAAATTGTGCGCGTACAATTTTCGGAATACTTACCCATGGGTGCATAGGACATTCATAGAACAGGTTGGCATGGTACTTGCATCGATTTTGTACCTAATTACAAAAATTCCATAGTAACTTCGAGCCTCAATATCTCCTGAACCAGTAATTTCCCAGGTATGGTGACGAAGTAAAAAATGTTCGTATTGATTGGTATAATATGGGGTTTTGGTTTTCGTTAAGGGTCTTTTTACACTCTGTATATGTCATGTAATAGTTAATGAGCTCTTTTCAGGATTAAGGCCTTGCCACACGGCACAATTTTACGTCCAACTTGACTAAATCACTTGATGAAATCGTGACGTGTAGACGCCAGTCGTCCAACTCAAGTTCATCGGGTGGGCGGTACCACCAGATTTTAACCAATCGGGTGGACGGAATGCAAATCAGTGATTTGATTGTGTCGTGTAGACGGGCTAAGCCAATTCGATTGAAAATATGATCAGTGGTAAAATTGTATCGTGTGGCAAGGCCTTTATTCACAAAATAAAATGATGTCACACAAATCGTCCGTACAAATGGTATCTAGAAGATATCAAATAATATATCATATTTATATCATATTTCGAAGAAATCAATCAGATCTCGTTACTAGCACAATCAAGACAAAGGAGCAACCTTTCGTCTCAATCGTCACTTACTTTTTTGAAGTATTTTACTATCCATTATTTCCAATTCTTGTATGTGCATCCTTGACGTACCATCTGTACAGCACCGAGTTAATTTTACCGTTTTAGTCAGATTTGACTGCCTCAATGGTTCAGTGGATAGCGTATGCGACTGCTGATCGCAGGTCCCGGATCGGGCAAAAGTGTTACTGGGTTTTTCCGAATTCTCAGTAGCAGCACGGAGTCTGGTGATGTGCCCGGTAACGGCAATAGAGTCGCCCCCTATTACGTGGGACCTAAAAATTCATGGCGAAATGTGGGTGTAATATTACACCTCTGCCTACCTCTTAGGGGATACAGGCGTGAGTCTATAAATAAAATAAAAATAGTCAGATCTGGTTACTACCTACTTGTAAAGTCCTATCAAGACCTTCCTTTTAGCGCCCGTGGTCCCCTAATCTGTCAAAAACAGCAATATGAGCACCGAGCACTTGTGCCACTGACCCAACATGAATGCCATTAGGCTACAGTCAGTCAGTCAGTCAGTTGCTATGTATACAGGGACGTGTGAGAATGTTGCTATCTCGCTATTGTTTGTTATATCTACGATCTGTTATCTCTCTCTATTGTCTTACAACGAACCTTTGCGAGCAAGTGACGGTGCTTTATGTAAGTGCGAGCGTACTGATAATAAAGGTTTTGAGAAAGTTTAATAAAAAACAAAATATTAATAATATGATGATTTTTATTTTGAGAATTTCTTTTTGTGTAAACATTTCGTAAGAAAGTTACACAACAGTCAGAATAAATTCTATATCTTATTTAATGTCAGCTACTTGTCGTAAGTCTCATCATCCGTGTAGTATGCCGTAAAAGTATATTATCTTAAACCAGACAGTAAGTTATATGGATGCCAAATGTCATCCAAATCTATCCAGCAGTTATACGCAATAACTGCTAGATTGCCCTTTTAAACAAATTTACATATTTTGAATATTAGTAGGTATTTTAAAGATACGCTGAAACTTTCGCAATAGGGTTCATCCATGTATTAAAATAATGGGCAACACACGACAGCCTTTCCAATACTTAGTCATTGATCATCAAAAAATATTTTCACAATTATTTTGTTTCACATAGGTATCAAGCCCAACAACGGTAACCGGGTAACCATCTAATAAATCCATAATCCACACACGCACGTAGTGACGTCATCTATCTATCCACAAGCGGCAAGCATTAAAGAGCACACACGCCGCCGTCCATATCACTACTGTGTAGGGGGCTATCGGAAAACCGTCACGTGTTCATCATGCTGGGCGACTTGCGTCTAATTTGTTTGTTTTTCTAGATAGTCACTATTAATCACCGAATAAGTTCAAATCTGGTCATCGTGGCAAGGCATTGACCGTGGTTGTGGGCGTGTATATGTATATAGTAGACTAGAGTCCGCCCGCGGCTGTGCCCTATGTTTCGGCTATAGCGACAAAAGGTGTTTTCTGATTTACAAACTATGTTGAGGACGGCCCAGAAAGCTATGAAGGGGAACCAACAGCGAAGCAACAGTAAAGAAAGACATAGGTTAACTTAAAATGGGAAAAGACAGACCAAATCTTCCCAATGGCTTACAATAATCAATGCTACCATGACAGAAATTAGATATATATAGGTATCCAGCAGTGGACTGCGTAAGGCTGTTATGATGATGAAAAGACAGACAAAGAAAGCCAAGATAATATGCAGAAACTTGAAAAAGAAGAAAAATTTATGCAAAGTTTCATCATAATCCGTTTCGTAGGTTTGGGTGAAATACGGGATAATAATTTTATTATTATACTTCGTTGTATATCGTCGATTCTATTCCTGTATTTGTAAAAGAATTTGTGTCATTCACATTTGTATAAATAGTTGTTCCCAGTTGTTTTGAGTAGGCGACGCGGAATTATTTTTATTGAGGACATTTTTGTTGTATCTAAATATTTTTCCTGTGATTCACTAGTTTATAAATACTTATGCCAGGTTCGGTTTCAGTATTATTTGAATGTTTTTTTTAATACGGGGGCTACGCAACGCGCATCTCTTTCCTCCTCCTCCTAGCGTTATCCCAGTCTCGACCCGGGGTCCGCTTTCTAGTCAAACCGGGATTGGCGGAATATTAGCTTTTCCACGGAGTGACTGCCTGTCTGACCTCCGCAACCTCCGCAACCCTCTTTATGGGCTAATAAATTATTTCCAAATCTATTATGTTGCTTTTATATATTTTCGTGTTTAACTGTGTTCAGCACTCAGTTGAATATCGATCTTAGGTTTACAATAATATATTAAAACTTCATGTTCTTACTTTTAATATTACTGTTTTAGGTAGGCAGGCAAATTTTATTAGTTGCGGTTTTACTTTTATTTTCTAAAGACTTTACAATATTTGAAACAATGGATGCAATATACAGGTTGTCAGAAAACCCATCACCAAGCCGAAGTCTACTCGTTGTGGACATCATGTCAAGTCATACTAACCAAAAATAATACCTGGGTTACGATTTTTTTTTAAGTTTTCACATTTTTTAAACCGCAATTAAAAGCGCGCGCGTGCAATGCTCGAAATACCTACTTATTCATGGAATCATAGGGCGTCTATAGAACATATTGGCGGGGTAAATGCATCGATTTTGTACCTTATTAGAAAAATTCCATACTAACTTTGAGCCTCAATATCTCCTGAACCAGTTACTTTCCAGGTATGGTGCCGAAGTAAAAAATGTTCGTAGTGATTGGTACAACATGGGATTTCAGTTTTCGTTAAGGGTCTTTTTACACCCTGTATAAATAATCTAGTTTAGACTCGAAGCAACTATTTGTGGATTACACAATTTTTTTTTAATATCCTATCTTAAAATGGAAAACTATAAGAGTTATTGCTCTCAGATAAACAGTCAATCCCTGTACGATAAAAAGATGAAAAAAAACCTCTTGTCGATAGTCGAGCCCTCCGCGACAAGAAACGATACGTATCACAGAAAGACTTAGGTTATCTTTATGACGTCACATGGGATTATGTCCGTAACGTGTGGTACACATTCGTATGTTTATGTGTTACAACTAGGTTGAAAACGTCGGGAACGGGAGTAATGTGTGACCCACAATACTGTCCATAACATTATTTATAGAAAATTTATAAGCGAGAGCGAATTGATATGGTATTCAATAAAATATAATAATAAAAAAAAAATGCTGCAGGCGGCAAAGAAACAGTCCAAACGTGACACATAGGAAAATCATATAAAAAATTAGAATAACGGCTTCTGTCAATCATGCTAAAACGTCGGCACAAATATAGGGTACTTATTTCACCTTTTTTTTTGGTAATAACTTTAAATAAATATTCATATGTATATGTCATAGGTTGGCAAGCCCAAGAAGAGATATAGACACGTATCACATGGGACGTCACATGGGATTATGTTCGTAACGTGTGCTACTCATTCGTACGAGTATGTATATGTGTTACAACTAGGTTGAATACGCCGGGAACGGGAATAAGGTGTGACCCACAACAGCTATTTATAGAGGATATGTAAGTGACGGCGTATTTATTTATTCATAAATAAGTTCAAAAATATAGAATAATGATAAACAACACCACAAGTATTAAACGAAACATAGTCATAAATTATACAGGTATCACCAAGCCGAAGTCCACTCGTTTTGGACATCATGCCAAGTCATACTAAGCTAAAATAAAACCTGGGAAACTTTTTTTTTAAGGAGACGTTTTTTAATCCGCAATTAATATTGCGCGCATGTAATTTTCGAAATACCTGCTTATCCATCGGAGCATAGGACATCTATAGAACAGGTTGGCGGGGAAATAAATCGATTTTGTACCTAATTATAAAATTGTTATAGTAACTTTGAGCCTCAATATCTCCTGAACCAGTAATTGCCCAGGTATGTTGCCGAACGTAGGATCTCCACCTTGTCGTGGTGGGGGTACACAACAACGACGGGCGATTTGAGAGTAATGTTAATTTTAGTAGCTAAAATTAGAAGTACCTACCTATATAATTCGTACCACACAAACAAACAGTTCGAGTCAAATAAAAATAAATGTTGACATTATCACAAATCCATCAAAATTAAAGATTCCGTCAATAAAACAATAAATAGTTAAACGTTCGTAAAGTTTATCAGTATAACGTCTACTTAAATTGTTATCGCCGTATTGTTTTTTACAAGTGTACCATTTGTATTGATATTTATCCAGTACACAATATCATATTGTTTACATTATAATTGACTTATCTATTTATTATTTGGTTTAGGTCAGATAATTTAGAAAGGTCAGTTTCGGAGAGGCGTATTCGGTCAAACCTTTTTTTTGTCATGTCTAGTCTGTTTAATTCATTTCATTTGAAAGTATATCTACTTCATTGCAGGAGCAGTGACGATGCGAGTTAACAACACCGATATTAGCAACTTATCGCAAATTATGGGCATTGATGCCGAAAATAACTATGCTTATAGGTACCGGATGTAGAAACAAGATATTGCTTTTTATATCAAAAATATGCCCAAATGGCTATTCGCAAACAGCTGCAAGGCACTACATATAAACCTACTCTGAACTTTGCTTCGAGGGCAATAAAAAGTGTGATTAAATAGGACACTGAGTTTTATTCATTAGTAATCCTTAGAGGTAGGCCTCCCGCAACGATCTTGTTGGGATCGCAGGCAGCGGTTGGATGCAGGTAGCCCAGCATTGGTCCATCTTGAGAGCCTTGGAGGAGGCCCATGTCCAGCACGGGACGTCTTTTGGCTGATATGGTGAGTCCTGGTGGTAGTGGTTCTCGCTAGCCCCTTTAAAAAGTGTGAATCTCTTAGGATTTTGATTATTTTTACACACACATAATTTACCGATTATCAAAGTTGTAAACGATATAATGTAGCTTATCTTTATAGATTTAAAGTGTTGTTTTGTTTGCGAGTCTACTGAAAGACGAATGTCGTACGTGATTGAGATGTGATACATGGATATGTTGGGTTTGTACCCGATTTTTGTCGATTAACTCCACCGCTACTGAAATCTTCTCGAGATAGTAAGTGTTTTCAGAATATTTAAAAATGTACAAATATTCTAAACTCTTCTCTTTGTGGCCATGTGCAGGTTGGCAGACTACACATGACTTTCGAGAATATTGTAAAGAACCTTCAGACATGCATTTTTCCTCGTAGTGACTGTAGGAAGTGCAAAAGTTCTATTGAGAAGTTGGCAAAAATACAAGGCCCGCTTCTGGGCTTGGAAAATCCTACCAACAGGAGAATCACTTTTTACGAGTGATTTCTCTTTTTAATAACGAATCACCGGAATTGAATTCGCAGTCATTTCCCATGGATTCGAACTTTCGGTCAATTTCCACGAAATTGTCTCTCTATATTTATTTGAACAAGTCTTAGAACACTCAATCTTCATTACAACTCTTAGAAGTTCATAGATCGACGTCATTAATTGCGTCATCAAATTTCAGGCAACCCTCTTCCTTACAAGAATTTCTTTTGCGCAGACTCTTGAAAAACGTTTTTTATTCTATAAGAAGTTGTATTGTTTATATTATCGCTCGCCATATGCCCGTACGTTGGCTCAGCCGTGTATTCTCAGCGTGTCTAAGAAAAAAACGACCTCACACACGTCCTCAAATATTTTGTGATAAAAAATCGCTCGAAAATCTTGTGAATACCTTTTAAATGATTCACGGAACTCCATTTAACCGGCGACAAAAATAATCTTTTACACGTCGCGGCTGCTGTAAATTTTACGAGTACGACTTGTAGGCCGGAAATGCCGGAATATTATTTTGAGTTTGACAAATACAGTCTATCTATTTACCTTTAAGGGAATCATATACCTACCTACCAGAAGTTGTAAAAACCTTTAGAACAATATGAAATTTTTTAAGTTTTCTACAACCCTAAATTCTCGGACAAAAATTATACACACTACAAACTAAATCTTTTCAGAATGTTCTCGTTGAGATATCGCTTTTTCAATAAGAAGTCTACGTAGACAAACAAATGAATAGTCACGCCAATATTTACAGTACTAACTGGCGATTACGCGGCTAGATTCCTAATTAAACAACGGATACTGTTTCTAATCTACATCAAACATTGCTATAATCGTACGCCCACATCCCATAACCATTCAACGGTAACCGGCGCAAACCAGTCCACCATTACGGAGATTAATCCATCGAACCTTCGACAGAGTAAATCGGGCTAAATCAATATAATCCTGTGTGACGGAATAATCCATGATTCCGAATAAAACTAGTCGTATATTTATCCTGCATATCTGTGGAGCTATAGAGATGACACTGTAGATACGGGCCTCTTCAATCTGTGATAACAAAGGCTACAGATATCTGTATATAATTAATACTCATGTATCGCCGGTGTTCCTCGATCGTTCAGTCCCCGCGCATCTCCCGTGGAGAACGCACGCGTCTCACTGCGAGCGATTCAAACAAATTCTTATTATCTTGCACAAGTACTTGTGCTATTTTCGTTGTATATCTGTGTGATTGTGCTAAAATGCCTACTGAAGTTTGTGAGAGGTTCATGACCAAGCTGAAAAGGATTGTGAGTGTTAGTTTCTTTTTCATTGTTTTATTTTGTTATTTTTTTTTTTTGGGAATGGAATAATACTGTAACTGAAAATGGAAGTTGTCTCCAGTGATAATTAAACTTTTTATGCCCTACAAAGTTTAGTGTTTTGGAATGTTTTGCTTACTGTGAAAGTTTTTAAAACCCGGATATCTATGTGTGAAGCTGATAATAATAACGACAAAAAGCCCCATGTCCTTTTTAAATAAATTCTCATTTGCGCTTAATATTTCGCATCAGTATAAGGTCCTGACGGGCACAGTTCCTTATAGATAAAAGCAAGGTCTTAAAGGCAGGGTCTCAAAAGCAGGCCATAAAGATTTATACATTTTTTAAGTAAGCATTTGCAATATTTTAATTCATTTTCAACATTACAATGTGTGAAGAGTATACAATAATTCGACAACGTTGTCATAAATCTTGTATTTTGAATTACGTTATTGTTCTATTCTAAGCCAACACAAGAGTTCACGGTAATTCATTGATTTTATACAGTTAGGAAACAATGAGCACAAAATGACCGAAAAATCCAAGGACGTAAAAAATATACAAAACTAGAGGAAGCTAGCAGCTACGCCTGCATTTTTTTTAAATTTACCCGTTTTGGCCGATCCCGTGGGCATTTCGGGAAATCCCTTCTTAGTGCACCCCTACGGTCCCCAAGGAACATACCTGCCAAATGTCAGCTTCCTGCGCCCAATAGTTTCGGCTGTAGCGTGTCTGTCAGTCAGTCAGTAACGCAAGCATTTTATATATTAAGATTACTTATGAACACATACATGTCCATACGAAGATACTATTCAGAACGCTCTCCATTTGTTTCAGAATAGTCATTTTATTACAACTAGTGACGTTAGAGAAAAAACTTCACCATTACCTACAATGATTTCGCGTAACTATGCAACAATAGCATTCTAATAGCTAACGTTTTAAACTTTAATGGTGTTGACGTAGATTTACACTAACTTGATGGTGGTATAAAATTGTTTTCGACGCTTTTTATCGTCTATAAAACTACGTTTTCCAGGCTTGTCTATCTTTTGTTGAATTTATTCTTAGCTATGTGATGCTGGAAATACCATATCTTAATATATAAAATCCTTGCGTTACTTACTGACTAACAGACACGCTACAGCCGAAACTATTGGGCGCAGGAAGCTGAAATTTGGCATGTATGTTCCTTGGGGACCGTAGGGGTGCACTAAGAAGGGATTTCCCGAAATTCCCACGGGATCGGACAAAACGGGTAAATTTAAAAAACAATGCAGGCGTAGCTGCTGGCGTTCTCTAGTTTATAGATATAACTTTAGACTTTGTTTGCTAAACAGAAACGCACACGGTTTTTGATCTACCTGCGATATAATATGTTTGCGACCTATGAGGTCCAGAATTGTAAGATCGGAATGCGTGATAAGTATTAGATTTTTTTTCTTAGTAGCAATACTGCTTCTCATCTGGTAACGACTGCCTCCGTGTTCCAGTGGATAGCGTATGCGACTGCTGATCGGAGCTCCTGGGTTCGATTCCCGGGACGGGCAAAAGTGTTACTGGGTTTTTCCGAATACTCAGTAGCAGCCCGAAATCTGGTGATGTGCCCGGTAACGGCAATAGGCTCGCTCCCTATTAGGTACGTGGGACCTAAAAATTCATGGCGAAATGTGGGTGCAATATTTACACCTCTGCCTACCCCTTCGGGGATACAGGCGTGAGACTATAAATAAATATAAATAAATCTGGGAACGAGCTATTTTGAACTAGCTATATTTGTTTAAACATTATAATAGTAATTTCTCAATAGCAACAAGGAAGAAATATTTTGACCTTTGCAGACTATCTTTGATTGTGCATATCTCTTAACTGATTTAATATTGCATCGAACTTGATAAGATGTTGAGGATTGCCTACGTATCACAGTCGGCAGTTCATGGAAAACTCGGTTAATAACAAAAAATTAGAATTCTGAACTATCTACCTAAAAGTATCTTCACAAAAGTAGGTGAGCTTTACCTAGCCTCTTCTTTAAAACTTTATTTATTTATTTATAGTCTCACGCGTGTATCCCCGAAGGGGCAGGCAAAGGTGTTAATATTACACCCACATTTGGCCATGATTTTTTAGGTCCCACGTAATAGGGAACGAGCCTATTGCCGTTACCGGGCATATCACCAGACTCCGGGCTGCTACTGAGTATTCGGAAAAACCCAGTAACACTTTTGCCCGACCCGGGAATCGAACCCGGGACCTCCGATTAGCAGTCGCATACGCTATCCACTGGACCACGGAGGCAGTCAAAACTTCCTTCCTTCGTCCTTTAAAACTAACTCACTGTATTATGATAAAAACTTTCACAATAACGTTAAAACACCAACAGCTTCATACAGCGCGAGTTTATTAATAGACTCCGTGTATTATTCTTTGGGCGTACCATAAACACTGATGGTTATCAACGACCTTCTTTAAAGAAAACAGAGCTGCCATAGACATTTTTTGGCTAATGCTATGGTATTTTTTGAACATTCCGTTCTTTTTATTTTAAAATTTATTTCAAGGAGATGTGCTATTTAAAAGAAACTTCATTTAACTTATATATACTGGTCTAATATAAAGTACGAATACCTTAATATTTATTCATCATGTCAGCCTAGAGACGTCCACTGCTGGACATAGGCCTCCACACAGACCGATCTTGAGCCGCCCGCATCCAACCGCTTCCCGCGATCTTAACCAGATCGTCGGTCCACCTTGCGGGAGGCTACCCTTGCTGCGTCGTCCGGTACGTGGTCGCCACTCCAGAACCCGCCTGCCCCAGCGGCTATCGGTTCTTCGCGCTATGTGCCCTGCCCATTGCCACTTCAGCCTGGCTATTCGGAGAGCTATGTCGGTTACATTGGTTCTCCTGCGGATCTCTTCATTTCTGATCCGATCTCGCAGGGAAACTCCGAGCATAATATTTATTACTTAGCTTAATATCTTAATATATAAAATCCTTGCGTTACTGACTGACTGACAGACACGCTACAGCCGAAACTATTGGGCGCAGGAAGCTGAAATTTGGCATGTATGTTCCTTGGAGACTGTAGGGATGCACTAAGAAGGGATTTCCCGAAATTCCCACGGGATCGGCCAAAACGGGTAAATTTAAAAAAAATGCAGGCGTAGCTGCTGGCGTCCTCTAGTAACTAGATATAATTCTACCCTCAGCAGAGCTGAAATCGAACCTGCATTAACTCGACTGACTGACACACTTCAACTAATGTGCATCCATGCTGTCAATTCACATTTTATTACGACGACCTGATTTCAAAGCGCAACCACAGCATCAAATTACGGACGTATAGCTAATGCGCCATTTTATTAATTATACATTTGTCTATGTATACGTATTCTTCTCCATTTCGTATTAGTGTGTCAGAATTTATAGCCGCCAGAAAAAACAGTCATGTCTTGTGACATGAAACAGGACTGACGGCTCGGCTATCCGAAACATGGAAAGAAAGAAAGAAAGAAAGAAAATACATTTATTAGCAGCAGATTATGGCAGCTCTCTGATATAAATGCCACATCAAGTGGTCATCCATCGAAATCGAGACCTTTGTAAACGTTGCTTTACTTCGCTGATCTATTACGAACTGACAGTTAAATCACGCTGCGATATGACTATATATTGATATCAGATGATGCTGATTCTGCTAACCTTGTTATCACTTAAAGCGATAACATATCGATTAAGGAAAATCTTATTAAGAAACAAATCAACTTTTCAGTCAATAAGAAAAAATATCATATTAGTCAAAAACTATAATTCTATTATCTTATTTGAGCACTCATTTGCATATTAGTGCGAGAATATCGTTTCATACTTGGATAGGTAATGGATATGGACATAATATAAAGTGATGGAATATTTCGGAATAATATGGAACACCTATTGTCTTATAAAAAAGAGAGTTATGATATTGTTTACAAAAGGTTACAAAGTTAACTACTTTTGATGTGTTTAGCATCTTCATTTGACTGCTCACTTGAACTGTACTGCTACATTGAAAGTAAACTGCAAAAAGTCACCCATGTAGCTTAAAGTAGAATGTGTTGAAAAGAAGCGATTTGGGCAGTGAGTTTGATTATTACAGCAGTATCGACTGTGTATCATAATATAGGTAATATGGAAAATTAAAACACCGTTGGATAACAGAAACTGATTAAGTAAAAAGCTTTGATCTACTTAAGTAGGCAGATACATACATATATATTAGTACCTGGTACAAAATTGCCGGAGCATTTACAACCCCTTAATCTAGCTCTTTCGAAAAATCCGTTCTTAGCGGACGCCTGCTATGCATAAACTACTGCCCTGCCAAATTTCATCTTTATAGATCCAGCGGTTTTCGAGATTTCGTGACCCTTCGCGTTTGTATATATTTTTTTTCAGATAACAATTTTGGTTTAACGTACTGAGCTGTGAAGTCCCTCGCGATACAGGCTAATCCGCGGCACGAGACTTATCTTTGTTATTATTTTTATCTAATAGATAACCCACCGTGATGGGCCACGAGTGTCTAAAAGCTCTCGCAAAAAATAATCTGTATACTAAACGACACGTACATGACAAAACTGATATTCGGTGTATCGGGAAAATACCAAAATCCAGCAAGCTGCTTTACCGACATTTTTTTTTTTACTTCCAGCGGTGCACTGTGAAAGCGTCTTAACGTGCTGATTTAGTAGTTCAGCTAGATAATACACCTCTGCTCATCTACCTATTCTTCACAAATTTAAAATCCGAAGGCTGTTTATGATGATGATTAAGTTCGCCGAAATAATACACCTCTGCTCACCTACTATTCAAAACATAGAATCCTCAATATTTTACCAGTCGCTGATCTCTTCACATAATTTTTGTTACCTTATTGTTTGTACAAATTGCGCTTACAACTGCGTCAGCTAACGTTTTACGTCAATCACGAATCAAGATGTTTAACTTAAAAATATTGAGTGAGGCATTCAACGTGGTCGCTATTTTTAAGTCGGTTACGCTTTTAAGTTATTACATTTAGGAACTAAATTAAAGAATTAGCCCTTAGTGTCCTTAAAAAATGTCCTGACACTGGTCTAAACCATAGATAGCTAATAGAGCTGACCCTTTGGGTTGCGGTGTGTTAACTGTAAGTAATTTTGTCTATTTTAGAATTAATTCTTTGAACTGAAACTGCGTTCATAATAATCTGTCATATCAGGTTAGTTCAGAAGGCGGATAGTTTAGAGAACTAAAATTTTGTCAGCATAGACAAAGCCGCCGGTTTTTGTTGATCCTCGATCACATGTCTTACCTATGACGTTTCTGCCACCATGACACAATTTAAAAATATGTAATACAATTTTCGTAACATGACCTTCTAGGGCATGTAAAGCCCTCATTACTAGAGACCTTGAGCCCTATTATCATGTCAACAAGATGCCGTCGTGAAGATACGAAGGGCTTGATGTGACCTTGTCTCAGTGATAAATAGGACACGCCCATGGCGCGGGACTTTATGTTAAAACACGCTACTGAATGTTGGGAGTTTATATTCCTATAGTGTAAGTTCTTTAGACAGAGGTACCATCATCTTCTTGCCCTGGTCCCAATTTATTTGGCGTCGGCGCAGTACGTCCTTCGTTTCCGTTCTTTTCTGTCGCCCGTCATCTGATCATTTACCCCTTTCTCTTTCATATCCAACCTCACACAGTCCATCCATCTTTTCCTTGGCCCTCCTCTCCCTTTCCATCCCTCTACCTTCATATTCATCACTTGCTTTAGACAGAGGTACATACCTACATTATTTTAAAGTGGACCGCAGTATAAATTTACTAACCTTTTTTAACGGTTTCCTAAATAAGTACATATATTATAAACATTTCTATATTATTTTTAATCCTTAGTAAGCTGTTAGAACTAATTACTTGAGACAAGATTCGATCCCACGCCCACAAGGCACAACACAACCTATCGGTTGCCATTGTAATGTCCAGCCCTTACTGAATAAAAGCTTTTTGTAACAATGTTTTATATTGATGCAGTCTTGTCCTTACGTTTGTTTATAGCGCTAGTACTGGAAGAGAGCCATCTAGAAAAGTTCCCTTTATGAAAACAACCTTGATTGAAAGACCTCGAGTTGAAGATTACGGCTAGCATCTTACTTGTTACATATGTACATGTTTAGTATTTGTAGTAAGTCCCTGGATCTAGAACATTAGTATGATTTTCTATATTAATCTTTTATTTGATGTATATAAAGCTTTTCCGTTACTGACAGAGAACGCACAGCTGAAATTGAAATCAGCTGAAATCTGGCAGGTATGTTTCTTGGGGAGTGTAGAGGATCACCAAAAGTGGATTTTAGGCAATTCTTCCCCTAAAGGGGTAAACATTTTGAGCTGCGTTCGAAGTCTAGTCTATTATTAGTTGTTTTTATATCAACAACATTTTTTATTATCAACGAAAATCCTGCATTCAATAACTGACTCTTTAAACACTAAAGTTCACTTTATGTCGTATAGTCAGGGCATCGATGTAAAACAGTTCAAAACGACCTTGCTTCTTCGAGAACATCTAACATTACATATTCAGTATTCACGATAAACTGACACGATTGCAACTCTAACAGTGTGCAGATCTAGAATATTGCGTTGGTTCGGAACGAATTTCCTCTGTTTAGGCTGCGTATTCAGCAAAGATGAGTGGAGCGGATCAGCTGTACAGAGCGCTAGACATTTACCAATGTGCTATGGCAATTTCAAAAAAAATCTATGAATTAAAATTTTTAAATTGAAATGCTTTTGGCTGCGTCTTTTGACGTGATTGAAAGTAACTTAACATATCAAAGAAACAAGTATTTATAACCCCTATTCGTATTCCTTGACGAATAATAATATTTTCATAGTCCTTACAGCTTCCTATGTTGGGCCCCATGAGTGGCGATAAAATCCGTAAAAAGTAGTTTAATTCCAAAAACTCTTTTAACATATAAATTTTCGCACGTAAATGTAGCCTATTTGCATCTCCTAGATCTAATTCTAATCTATTTATAAAGCTGCTTTGATATTCGCTCATCGCTCAGCTTACTCGCTCATATCTTGTGTAAACGCAGCTTTAGGTGCTCTGTGCCGCTCATCTCTCGCGTAATCATAGCTTTATGTGCTATATTTTTGCATCAAACGTTAGAGGATACAACTTCATCCTGCCATAAAGGAAGATCTTTGGAATTATCTAGATATCTTGTGAGGAAGGTGTTGACTTGTTTAAAGGCTTAAGAAATAAGAGTTGTTGCAATTCTCTTTGAAGCTTGTGTCATTGTCTGTATCATTGAGGATCAGGAACTTCACTGAGTGTCGTGGGTTTGATTCTCTACGCGGGACAATACCTTGACGACCGGTTGGCGCCGCGGGAGTGTAAGCGACTGCTACGCCGAAGATCGCGGGTTCGATTCCCGCTCAAGTCAAACAATTGTGTGCATGTACATGAATGTTTGTCTTGGTCTGGGTGTTTCTATGTATAATATGTATGTATTTACAAAAAAAAAGTATATCTATGTATGTTTATCCATTATCTAGTACACATAGTACAAGCTTCTGCTTAGTTTGGGACTAGATGGTGTTGTGTGAATGTGGTAGAATATTATATAAAACAAAACCTTATCAACAAATTATTGTTGTGAGCCTGGATGCCGATTTTCTTCGTTCATTAAAAGGTTTTTAAGTTCCCGCAACAAATGATTTACTCCTAGTACGGGCATAGTCTTTGTATAAAAGAAGAAGAAAATGTAAACACGTTTTAAGTTTGCCACCGTGGAATAGCGCAATAATACATGCAGTTTCCCCGGGGCGAGTAACGCCTTCTTAAAAAAATTTAATGGATTCATTATTCTATAGAATTTATCACTTTTAACAGCAAAATATATTTTGGTTACTAATTCATTCATAACTAACTATTCTTGGGACACAATGAGATGAATCAGCCAATAGATTACTTAAGAGGAAAGTAATATAAAGCCATTGTTATTTAAATGTAACAATACCAGATACAATTAATAGAGAATATTCGTAATTCCGCTCTATTTATTTTGTACCACGTCTCCTTAGAGTAGGTTTTATTAAAATAAGAAATAATTATGTTTCAGAGAATTATAAAGAACAGCTGTATAATACTTAATTCGTGTCCTATATAAGGTCGTAATAGAAGCTGAAGAGAGTTCGTTTTAACATGATCTTAGAAAACTACCAATCCCATTTGGAACTACACATTTGGTACACTATCTCCAATTCTGTTATTTAACGGTAGTAGAGCCTTGATGATTTCAGCATGAATGGGCCGGCTCGACCGGGGAAGTACTACCCTCTCACAGAAAATCGACGTAAAGTAACAGTACCTAAGCTGTTGCGTTTCGTTCGGTGAGTGAGAGTGCCGGAGGCCTTATCCCCTATTCCTTCTCCCTCATCCCGCTCCTCCTCCTATCCTTTTTTCCAACCCCAAAGGGCGGCAACGCACTTGTGACTCCTGTGGTGTTGCTTGTGTCCATGGGCGGCGGTGATTGCTTACCATCAGGCGATCCGTCTGCTCGTTTGCCGCCTATTACTATAAAAAAAACACCTAACTCTAGTTTACAAAAACCACTATAAATATAATATGATATAGTGTAGGTACCTAAATATACTATACCTAAATAAATAAGACAATTAGCATCCATAATAATTAATAATGTGTCAATGAGTTGTTCCATATCAAACTCGATGAGTCAGACAGACAATTTCAGAATTGTTCATTTACCTATCCATACAAACATGCAAATGTGTAATTATTGTAAACATATCGCATGTATTCCACGGAATTCAGTCTCCAATTAATTAGTAATTATGTGGTTGTCCCATATTTTGAATCGGAAACAAACAGACAAATATTATGATAGGCTTATATATTTTTCCATATAAATGCTATCAAGTTAAAATAAATAAACTGGATAGTTTTCCGGCAATTCTATCCATTTGAATCGCGCATATACGGGAAAAGAAACATCCTATAACTATTTAACGTGAAAGTTTGTGTAGTTATATGGGTGGATGTTTGTTACTGTTCTACGTAAAAACTTCTGAAAGGATTATGATGAAACTTTCATAGTAACATAGCCATTTGTCAGAATAATCTTCATAATCATCAGCCTTTAACACATTGACTGCTGGAAACGTATATGGTGTGTCCCAAGTGTCGGATCCTGCGATGCGGCTAGCCCACAATAGTCGTGTTTAGGGAAAAAATATACAAGCGTGCTGCCGAAACACGCGACGCGTGAATCATACCCATACCACACATGTGCTGACGACCACTCATGTGTGTTTTTTTTGTATAGCAACTCGTACGTCGCGTGTCGCGTCAGCACAGACACACGCTCG
Organism: Euclidia mi; assembly: GCA_944739405.2. Lineage (NCBI taxonomy): Eukaryota > Metazoa > Arthropoda > Insecta > Lepidoptera > Erebidae > Euclidia > Euclidia mi. The sequence goes on from OX123204.2 coordinate 3,412,184, forward strand.
ACCTGCACGCGCGTTGCGTGTCGTTAAGCACGAGAGGCTGGGCACGCTCTGCGGGTGCGGATACACGCAGGATATGCGTACTGGCCGCATAGCAAAAGGCCGTCTACGAATCTTAGGCCAGCAGTCAATGTGTTAACAGTCCACTGCTGGACTAGGCCTCTCCTTTGAAAGGAGGAATTGGCCTACTATACCACGCTGGCCAAACGGGTTGGTATAGCGGGTTTGTATCAAGTGTTCCTTCTCTTACAGTGTTGTTCTCTGCATAATATGCTCCCTCTGTCGGCTCTTATGACACCCATGGAATGATATGGGGTGGTGACATTCCGTATTCTTAATCCGTCACCGCACGGACGAATAATCTTATGCCATGATAATCGACAACCCCACGGGACCGTAAATATAAACTACTAATTAATTGTTCGTAAACTGTTAATTAAATATGCCTTCGCAATTTCTTCCAAATTTTTTAACATAGCTGAATTGACGAAAACACAATAGAGGGACAGGTTAGCTGAAATAAACTTGATGTGACTTGTTTGCAAAATAACAATTTAGTTTTCAACTATCGTATTTCTGTGGTTTTCCTTCATTACTTTATTTATAAACTACTTTGTTTACAAGGTATTCTTAATCATGATTCATGTAATTGTCAAATTATGGCTGGTGGCGGTCAGAAATTCGGTTTAAAACAAAATACACCATTATTGTTTTTATACTATTTCACAAAATACTTAAACCTCTTTTAAACAGGCAACAGAACAATCGTGTAGTCTTTTTCTTTACGTATTTATGTAAACAAGTTCCTCTTCTAGCAGTCAACAAAGACCTAGTTTTTATTTTCCTACGTCATTATTACCTTAGAGTGAGCCAAACCGGTAAAGCGGTCAGTGATTACGCATTACCCAATCAACACCATACTGTGTAAATATTTAACTTAACGCCGTCAATGGTGACGCACGCGGGCGCATATGTTCTTAATTTGGTCACCCGGTGACACGTCTAGTGTTTACGGGAATCGAATACACCACTTTCTAAGGCAAAAGGGTTTGCAGAGGTTTTGTTGGGTCATATTATGGCTTGCGGAAGTCTCCGCAAAAGAGAATGAATGAGTGAAAATTGATACAATAAAAAATTATGACAAGAATCTTGTAGACAGTTCAAAGAAGATAGGATTTAGATAATGTCGAAGGTATTAAGTCCGCTTACCACTTGTTATTGGCATAGTACACAAATATAAATCAATAAATAAAAATAAATATTTTAGGTTGCATAGGGCTCCCACCAAGAACTTAGGGTCCCAAGCCAACCTCACCTGCAAGTGGTGCACCTGCCGATCAACGGACGAGGCTCTGGCAAACAAAATATCCCGATAAGCGGCAATAGGCTCGCCACCTATTACGTGGGATCAAAACACTGGCGAAAAGTGGGTGTCTAATATGCCTCTGCCTACCCCTTCGGGGAAACAGGCGTGAGTGCTATGTATGTATGTAAATATTTTCAACCTGGGAAACTACATTTCCTTAACCTTCGACTTTGCTTATTCTAAACATTTTCCCCATACATCTAAATATAAATCTATATTTACAATTCTCTATTATACATTAGAAAACGTATACGCAGTTTGTGCGCATATCAATAAGTAGTCAATCGTGACAGTATGCAGCGGTACCAACGTCACGGCTATTCATCCAGCTAAGGTTGGCAGCATTGACGCCATGTAATGGACCACCATACCATGAATGGAACAGACTCAATGGACGGCAGACATGAATAGAAGTGAATAACAACTTGTTTATCCAGTGAGGAAAATTCTTGTAGCGTTTTGGAATTCAAGTTATAATTAATTGGAGAGATTCAGTTATCCAATAATTTTCTCTTTTATTTTATTATCTTTTTAAGCAGTGTCTTGAATAAACTCACACTCACGGTAACGGTTTATGTCCAAAACATAAGCATTGTGGAACTTTTTCGAATCCGCGAAAAAAATCTTATTCTTATATTCTTCTAAAAGCAAATGAGATATGCTATGCCAATTAATCATTTAATGTTAAAATTGTAAAAAACCGTCTAAAGGAACTCATTAAAATCTAGGAAGTCTGGGAAACCAAACCTCAAATTCTTCGCTTTCGAACTAATTAGCCTCAACCCTAGCTAAAACTAAGTTCATATGTGGCACCTAACGACGGTGTGTTACGTGTCACACAATGGCTTACTGTCAGTGGAACTTCGTGGCCGATAGCCAGAAGTGATAAAACTATCCTCGTTTGGTGCCACCACGGTATATGGCGACGGTGTTTTCCTGTCTCCACCGTACAACAGAAGCGATAGCGAATTGCACGAAATGTGTATACACTCATGCTATTTAATCGTGGACTATTTACTGGTGCACAATGCAGTACTGAAACTACATATTATGTACATGCGTGTTGTAGGTATAGTCTTCGTCTTGGCAACTAAAATTTGAAACTAAATAATTTTACGTAATGTAGATACGCAGCGACTAAGAAAAGATTTTCAGTAACTTCTTCTTTAGACAGTACAATGTTTGCCGGTTCAGCTCAAAGCTTTATAGGTACACTCTTTTAGTGATTTTTCTCATTATCTACAAGTGTTCGAAATTGGATACTATTCAGAGTAATTTATAAAATTAAGTATAACCATAAGCGATTTTGTAACCATTGATTTTATAAAATAAGAACAATACCTATAGTGTCCACACCTCTTAAATAAAAAAGACTAGTAGTAAAACATTATAAAGTATTTCAACATAAAACAAATACAAAGAAATTAATGCTATCTACAATAAAAGCTGACCAAAACGCCTTTCCTTTAAGGTATACCTTTATTTACGTCACTGACCAGGACAATTTTGGTCACATTGTCCCAAAAAAAACACAATAGCAGGACAACGCAACTTGCATTGTCCCGCGCATCCCATAACTTGTGCTGCACCGGTCGCCGGAAACTGTTTTGTACAGCGCAACTATTGTTATTGTAATTCTGTACTGTGTAGCCGATGAGGATGACGGTCGTATAGTGCGACATACACTCCTCACTCCTCAGTATCGAGTCAGACGGGAACGGGGACGATCGTCTCTATACTCATTCTACGATTGCCTGTGACGCATCCTTTTTCGTTTCTTAAAAAGCGCGTTGTCTTGTATTCCAATTTTGAAATTCGTGCTGTGTTGTATTCGTGCGGGCACATGAAACGGTTTTGACTTTAGTGATGTGACATCGGAAAAAAAAATTTCGAAAGTTTTTGTACTTGTGTAGTCTTTTTGTAGTTTTGAAGAGTTATCGTGATTTTTCTGCAAACTGTTTTTGAATTTTGGCTACGATTTGATGATCGTTTCTGTGATTTCACATAAAGTTTGTTCGTGTCATGAAAATGGTTGTATGGTACACATCGGATAGTAAAGAAGAGGTAAATACTTTTCGTGATCTTTAATTTTATTTTATTTGCGAAATGTGAAAGGCGAAATCTACAGAAACATATCTCTGTAGGAATGTTTTATAAGACAGTAAAACTTTTGTCGAGTCCTGAAGGTCCCTAGAACAGCCTCTCACTTTTGGTGTCACCTAGGTACTTAATAGAAGTTCGTAAGTGCTCTATCTCCGTCTTACAAGGATGCCGCAATTTATATCTGGCGTCTTCTGAAACATCTCTTTTGAATTTCTCAATAATATTCTGAAAATGTTTGGATTTAGTGAGTAGTAGCTAACTAACTGCTAGCACACAACACGAATATTTCCTTAATAAACCCGGATAATTTGGTCCATTTGTGTAATATGAAATAATAATGAAACCACTTATCTATACTTATAATAAAACTGTAGAGAGGTCAATTCTGTACATTGAATATATATTAAAAATTAGTATTGGAGGATGAATGGTGATCGATACTGATGCCAAAAATGCAATCAGTAAATTTTTTGTCTGTCTGTCTGTCCGTCTGTCTGTCTGTCTGTCTGTCTGTCTGTATGTGCACGCATGGGTCAAAAACTACTGAAGGGATTTTAACCAAACTTGGTTCGATTGTAGTCCATACTCCTGGGCAGGTTATAGGCTATATAACATAACGCTAAGACACATAGGAGCTGAGCAGTGACGATAAATTTGAAGCAAGTCGGATGAAAATGCGCTTTTGAGCTCTTATCCTCGCATACGTTGATCATTCACCAAAAGTATGTATTACAAAGATGATGGTCTTCAAAAGATCTACGAAAAAGTCCTTATAGTGTATATCTATATTTAATAAATTAGCCACAATAATGGGTTTAACCGTTTAGGCATATCTTCAAAGTGTATTAAATACATCAATATATTGTATTTCACATAGATATATCTTTATCAAACTCCCATATTCTAAAAGTACACTTTAATATGTATATTACATTTAAAAAAAAATAGAAATCGGTTTATAAACACCCAAGTTATAGATGAAATAAAACTTCCAAATCTCGCCGCGCCAGTATGGGTACGGCAATAGGGTTGATTTTTGTTTAACGCGCGAAACGGCCGTCTAGGCGTCTATACATATAATATGATATAATAAATCTGTAAGTGATCGATGTCCGTACATGGAAGATATTCAGAAGAAATCTATTTTAAGGGGTCTACATTAAAGAAGGGAAGCCAAAAATAGAATTATTAAATTTTTTGTCTGTTTGTCTGTGCGTTTGTGCACGCTAATTTCAGAAACGGCTAATAGAAATAAATGTTTTAGACGAATTGGTTCATAGATAAAAAAGTTGTGTCAAATTAAACATTTGTTCGGTTAAAATTTGTTCCATAAAAGTAACTCTTTAGTTGAATTGGTTGAAACTTAATATATTATGATCAGTCAAATGTAAAATTATGAGGGTTGAACTAGATTATAAATAGGATATTTTCGAACATTTGGATTGTCCAATTTAAATTGAGCTTAAAACTGTATGATTAATTCAATAAAATATTAAATAGGGTTCAGCTTAGGCTGTACGTATTCGCACATGTATATGTAAACAGGTTGAAGAGTGACGAGTCATTTTATTTTACTGGATGGGGATAAACACTGGGATGGCATTGTCTGAAGCAAGTATAAGTAAAAGTCCTCATCTAATCGCTATGGTTTTGAGATGCTGCACAGTTAGATATGGCATAAATATGAAGACAAATTGGCCGAGGACATTTTTAGGTCCACAACAATCTAATAAACCATTGCTTGACAGTGCATATAGTTATATTAGGCTAGGTTGTCGTTGTATCTATCCTATTACTCAATATGAACGACCACGACGACCGATACGAACCATCATTTGCTGGTGTAAAAATGATCTCTCGAGACTTACTGAAGAACAACGTTTAATACTAGATGGTGTTGTGTGAATGTGTTAGAAAATTATATTATTATATTATATTATAATATAATTATGATCGTGTGTGTCGTAGCGTGGATAGTGATTTGAGAAAAATACTATTTGTAGATGCTCCGGGTGGAACGGCAAGACTTTTCCTACCAAGGTGATTTCGGCAAAGGAACGAAGCTAAAGTAAGATCGTGCGAGTACAAAATGACAGTATAACAGTACTTTTTTGTGGCGATTTTCGTTAGGCTCTGTCAGTTATACCACCATAGAATATGAGACAAGAGCTGATGAAATTATAGCCTATCTAAAGAGTTCATAACTATGGGATTGTATTATCGCTATGCTTTTTGACATTAAATATGCGGTGCACAGGAATTCTCTGATCTTTTACTCGCGATTGGTAACTTCGCGGTGTGGAGTTGCACGAACAAGTGAAAGTCATAGGAGCTATTTTTAGGACATCTACACTATTCAATATAGGTATTATATGCAACTTAAAACATTTTGGGTATCAATTCTGTAGCCCAATGAAAAGACAAATTCCGCGCGAACGGAGTCGCGGGCACAGCTAGTTAGTAAATAATTTAATTAATTTATGAAAACACACGTTGTGTATAATTTGAGGCAAATAACACGTACATAGGTCATCTGTAATCTTAGTGGCTATGTTAAGATATAAAAGACTTCGCTTATTTTTATAGTAATTATCTTACTATAGGACATATCAGGTTTTTTTACTTAAATTTTGACTCCCTGCGCCTGATATGATGAGCACCAAATGAATTTAAGACTACAGACGTAGCAAAAATCTTTGATGCTTCTTCAGAAGGAAAAGATAAGGTTCTAGGAGCACATAAAAGTACTAAGAAAATTGATAAACGATGTAAAGAAAACCATTCATTTCGTGTAGATAAAGAATTGAATATCCATAGTCCATTATGTTTTCAAATAACCTTCTAAAAAACCCCAAGGGCACTCGCCAGAATACAGACCTCGGGATCGGAATCAAAATTTTCAAGAATGCACTTACTAACTCTTAGCCGAGAGTTTATCATAATTGTTAGAAATTCCACAGAGAAAACCCACAAGGGTCACTTGTAAACGTATTCAATGACTCGACAATGACGTTCTAAGTCAAACGCCATATTAGGTAAAACATTTTATTAATATTGTATAGGTAATTAGGTAACAAATGCTTCAACTGCAAGTTGTAATTCAACAAAAATATTGTTATGTTATTGTGTAAACTGTAATTAGCCAGTTATATAATACCTAAATAATATAATTTTAAAATTAGTATGACGTCAAACTTATTTGAGTATTAATTAGTTATGTAGACGTCCTTTTTTGTTTAGGAGTAATCTTCATTATCCTTATACGTAAAATCTAAAACATAAAAGGCAAAAAAGAAAATCGTCACCAATTTTCTAACGTCATTTGAGGTTCGTATATGTGTATGGTTAAAAATGTACCGTTACTTGAAGTTAATTGTCTAATGGATCTCTTGTCATAGGTCAATATCACAGCTATTGACGCTGCAAAAAAATGTTTACTTGCCGTAACATTTTTTAATTTCTTACAAATGACGGCAAAGCCACAATTACTAAAGATGGACACATGAAATTTGGCCAGACAGGTTCTTTTATTTAGGTCAGCACTCACTAAAGATTCGTTATTTTTTATTCCACCCCTAATCTTATACTGATAATTATATAAAGCTGAAGAGTTTGTTTGTTTGTTTGTTTGTTTGAACTCGCTACTGAACTACTGGACCGATTTGAAAAATTCTTTCAGTGTTAGATAGCCCATTTATCGAGGAAGGCTATAGGCTATATATAACATCACGCTATGAGCGACGGGAGCGGAGCAGTAGCCTTAAATAACGCGGGTGTAACCGCGGGCATCCTCTAGTATGCTAATATATGGGCTTAAAGAATTTTAAAATACACCGATTTTGAAGCAAGCTAGCTGTCAGCTGCTATAAGAATGTGGGCGAAAGCTAGCAGCTTTGAATCGCGACTTTGGGGAAGCCATATTTACATGGCATGCCTCATGCGTGATTATGGCATGCCATTATGGACACCGTGACGTTTCTGGGCATGTTTAGAGTGTCATCGCAGACGTTGCTGCGTGCGGCGCCGGATTTTCACAGCAAACAGACTGTCCGTCACGCATATCTCGGTTCCGACGTAAATAAACATACGTAATGGTTACCATGTTTTTCTGGCCAGGGCTGGCAAAGCAAGAACACACAAAAAATAGTGTATTCTCAAATTTTGCAGTATTTGCCAACGGTAATTCTTTCTACCAATAGGCTAAAGCTAAAAGATTTTCTTGTTCTCTTAAACTGTGTACAGTTATATTTACTCTGGCTAAGACAACAGCATTCCAATGTCTGTCTTATGTCATTGACTCGCACCAATTTGTTCATTAAGCTTATCAAATTGAAGACACTGGTACACAGTACAGAACTTTCTAGTGATCTTTTTTATTCCAACCAAGAAGCGTTCATCACTTCGTAACCTGGCATATTCAGTTAAAATAAAATTGTTTGCAACGAAATGTGCCTCTGTCCGTTGGTATTTCTGTCCTCAATAACGTGTAGTATCAACAGAATGCTATCTGTGTGATTGGGCAGCGGAGGCGTGGCGGTATCGCCAATTGTCATCAATTTAGCTCCCCCAGTACAACTGCCTACGCGCCGACGTGCATCGAATGATTCAAATGTTTATGCTTCAATGAAATATTTTTATTACCAGCTAGAGGATGGCCGTTGCTACGCCCCGCACATTTTTCTTTAACCATTTCTTTCCGATCCCGGGGGCATTTCGGCAAATCCCTTCTTAGTACACCCTTACGGTCCCTAAGGAACATACATGCCAAATTTCAGCTTCCTGCGCCCAGCATTGTCTGTCAGACAGCGAGTAGCACAAGAATTGTATTTATACAGACAGATAGGACGCATGAATGAGCCGCTGGGCATTTGAATGTTACTCTCATATTGTTGAGATAAACACTCATGTGCTGCCTCGACATTCTTGCGGTTAAATATGTGTGTGAGTAAGGTTTGGCAGCTTGCGTCAGTGGTGTTTGGTGAGATGAGAGGAAAATAAAACGTATATTAGGATCATAGTGAATGGACAATAGTCATCAGTGGTATATGTGTACCATTCTAAGAATCACGCCATTTTCTTTGGCTATTGTTTGCATAAAAGCCAATGGAAAGAGGTGTTGACGTTTTATTTATTTATTTTTAAAGTCATTACATATAGACATAAACTAAAGTAAATTCCGGTCCATTATTCAGAGGTACCGCAAAAAGAAGCCTGGTGTCTTCTTCAAACCATCAAAACCTCGCTCTTCCTTTTAGCTGTGTCTAGTAAAAAAAATATTTTCAAGACAAAACAAAGCTCGTGCTCCCTTATCTAAATCTAACTTAACACCAGAACATTGATCCTGTCTGTCTCGCACAGGACATGCACCTCACACAGTGTTAGTTGGGTTATCGAACTGTTTAGATTACGTAGGTACGAGCATGCGTGATCGATTGCACATGCATCCTACGTCTGGTACCCTTCCGTTAGTGCTTACCACTCGCGCGGAATTACAAGCACGTCCAGACAGCATTTCAAAGCAACCTCGAGGGAAACGCATAACAGCATTATCCATACAAAGGTTATGCGAAAATCAGTGTACTTTTTAGTTGGATGTTGGAATGTGATGATTTTTACTTTCATCTCAATAGTTCACTGTAAATCTACTACTAGCCCTAGACTTCGGTAGATTTTATTAAGAATCTTCCTTAAAATTTGCAATAGAATGGCGATGGTAATATAATCCAGCAGACTGAGACTAGGTACTTTTTGTATCTTATTTATTTTATCGTATTTGCCGGTATTTTATTTAAATATATTTTTTGAGCTCAGTTGCGCTGATGATGACAATAAAATATTGGGGATTCAACAGCAATATCTTGAACTATAATCCCTTAACCTATTTTCAACCTATAGTAAATTATTAAAATGGTATTTTTTGCTTGCCAACCTTATCGTAACAGTGCAAACATAACGATTTGGTTTAGTTAGTGAGGTGGAAGTCCACATGTGATGTGTTCGTCCCACATGGCATAGTTCTGTTTCAACCTGTCGTGTCCGACATAGTTTATTTTTTAATTGTGTAAGCCGTTACCACTGTGTCACATGTATTGTGAGGTAATAACATTAGTTTAAAGTAAGACGCTTACTGAATGTGCGTTGTGTACCGAAATTACAACGAAATTTTGACAGTTTAGTCTATTTACGTATATCGTGTCTTAAAAACCATAGCTTGAATGATTGTTCATGTAAGTATTTCTTAAAAGATTACCTGTATATTGAATGCTCAAAATATGAATGTGTGGATTTGATTGTATTGGCTTACCGAAAACCTTCAAGAGAACATTTTACAATGTCTAGACAGCATTTATATGTTCTATTGTTATATAAAATATTCAGAGAGAGAATAATATGTTTAATAACATAAGTAATAAAACTAAACCGTCCATTCTTAAGCAAAGTCGTAACTTCTTACAACATAACTAAATTAAACATATTCACACACTCAATAAAAAGGTAAAAGTCCAAACAGAGACATTTTGTTTTTACATTTCTCCTCCAAAATGGCCGCCAAATAAAATTATGATTGTGTAAAACAATAGAGGTTAAAATGGTGCGAATTGTGTACGCTTTGAAAGCGTTTTGATACCGTAGTGTGAGTGATAATGGATGTTACGTAGAGTAAAGCAAATAAAAAGTTTTATTGTAGTGTATAATTACTGCGCTGAACATTTACTTATTTAGTTGCCTGGAGAAAATGAGAAAATTACTTCTAATTAACCAGGCCTCGGTGATGTTGTCTGGCAGACCAAGGGCCTTCGGATGTCGTCAGAACTTTAGGCTTAATGGTAACGCTGTAAAATTATTAAAGTACCATACCGTATGAATCTTTTAATACCGCGATTCAGGATATTCAATCGTAGTTCCGTCGGTTACAGTTAGATGTCGCTAAGCTTTTCGCCACTGCACGTTAGATGGCATTAGTTCAGACTAGATCTTGGTTATAACAAAACTTGATTGGTTCCTCTAAGGAAGTTATTATTATTGTGATTGTACGTATGTTAATGGTTGTTGTGTGTTGTTGCAGAGCGAGCAGTCGTCGCCGTTCCGGCGCTGGACGACGGGCAGCGGCGCGGGCAGCTCATACCGCCACCAGGACCACCGCAACATGTATAACAAGGTCAGTCACAACACACGCACCGCTTTACTTACGTGTATGTACTTTAATGGGCCAAAGTTGTTGTTAAACCATCATGGACACGTAGAGACTTAATTAATTTCTCTTTATAATAGGGTATTCCACCATTTTTTGAAAAGTGTCTCAAGATGATTCTATGACCTTAGGAAAGTAGTAGAAAAATTACAAAAAATATATTCAGTTGATAAGTATTTTTTTTTTAACTTTTAAAAATACATTTTAAATGTTCGCGGTTTATCAGACAAAAACGTTGGACGCCATCTTGCTTACGCATCATATTAGTAAACAACCTATAATGCTTGCTTTTTTGACAGTCACGTGGTTTAGTTGTTTAAAATTCTACTAAGTTTATGACGTCATTTGACGTTAATGACATTCGTCATGGCGGCTGCCGTTTTGCGTGATTAAATCACAGATACTAAAACGGAATTCTTTAAAATGGTTTTAAAATTCTATTTATTCATTTTATGAGCTGTAAGTAATATATTCCGTATGTTTTCCGGTAATATTATCTTAAATATACGTTATTATTTTTTTTTTTCACATGGGGTAAAATACCCTATTGTATCAATGCAGAGGCAAGTGGCACTCACTTGCGTGTACATCAGGCTAAGAGTCATGTATTTACCCATACTTGGGACGAAACGGCCCAGCGTTCTGGCCTAGAGCCTCAGCAGCCTCCTTCAGCAGCCATGGTCCTAGATTAAACCGTGATAAGCAACATATTACTATGAAATAGTTTTATTAAACTAACGCCTTGTCTACTAAGTCTAACCTATCGATTTCGTGTTTATAGCAAATGAGCGAAGGGTCTGCGCAAGTGTCGAGCGGTGGCGGCGGGTCGAACGTGGCGCGCTGGTCGCTGGGCCTGGAGCACCTGCTGGCTGACCCCGCCGGCGCCGCCGCCTTCGCGCACTTCCTCGCCAAGGAGTTCGCCGCTGAGAACATCAGGTAATACACCCTGGAGGAAAAATATCGAGGCAAAAAGAAATAAAATCACACTTGACTTGCCGAAAACATCAAGAAATACACCCTGGAGAGAAAAGATCGATGCAAAAAGACCAAAAATCACAATTGACTTGCTGAAAACATCAGGTAATGCACCCTGAGAAACTAGAACCTCATATAAAAATAAACCAAAACACACAAAATGATGTTCTGTAACCCCTTGCTTAGATCTAACCATCTATCGTGTTTTAATGTGTTTGTCTTTGGCGAAAATAAAAAGTCAATTCGAAACAAACACATTTGGCAATGCCCATTGGGTTCAGCACAGTGGATGGCCAATAGTAGGTATAAGGCTATGGCTTTGTGACGTCTTGTCACCTAATTTTCCCCGTAAAGTCTAGGGTTGTGCCAGTGGCAAACTCAGCGGCATGTGTATGGTGAACCATGGCAATTATACTTTGTAATCGAAGCGAAAATTCACTACCATTACTACGTCTGGTAAAAACAATGCCAATCTTTTCTATTTCGCATTTTGGACGATCTATTTGATGTGACCTACACTATCAGGATATTTCTGTCACTCATAATATTAACTACAGCTCCTCAGCTAGACTTTCTTGTAACACCTATTGTCGTCACCAGATTCTGGTGGTCCTGCGAGCAGTACGCGGCGACGATCGACCCCGAGCGTCGTCGTGAGCTGGCGGCCGAGATCTGGCAGCGGCACCTCGCAGACGGCGCACCAGACCTCGTCAACGTGGACGCGCCCGCCAAGCGCGCCACCGCGATACTGCTGGCACAGGAGCCGCCGCCAACGCAGCTGTTCCAACAGGTATGTACCAATAAATTGTTGGTTCGAGACTGGGTGTTAATTTTGTCCGTTTATTGTATGCTTGTAAAGTTTCCCGCGACGCAGATTTCAAGACTCTAGTCGGCCAGGGAGCTCTCTTTTCAAAAAAAGAAAAATGTATAAATAGTCGGCTGTTGCCAGCATTTCTTCAGTGCCAGATTCAAATAAGTGAATTTTCAAAAAGCCTTATATTTATTCTCTTAGGAGTAATATCGCCGTAGCTTTACTCAACCACATTTACCTCCTTAACTGTGGCTTTATTTCCCGTTGGCTTTGGGTCGACAAAGCAAAGTAAAGCCATTTTTGGATGGCTGGCCATCGTCTTCCCTCCGAGACAATGGATAAAAAATTGACAATGCTCAAAAGTAAAGTAGCGTTTATATCAGAGCCCTATCGGAATTCGGAGAGCATGTTACGCTTTTCTTTGGACAGAGATTGTTGGTCTATAAACTCAAACACCAGAGTTGGCCACACTCTCACACAAAATAGAAATCAAAACAACTCTTTGACTAAATGATTTGTATTTGTCACCAGGCCCAGAAGCAGATCTTCAACATGCTAAAGTTCGACAGCTACCCGCGGTTCCTGCGGTCGGGCGTGCACGCCGAGTGCGCGCGCGCAGACCTGCGGGGCATGCCGCTGCCGTACGAGCCACACCATGCTGACCAGAACAAGGTAAGCCCATCTAGTAACGGATTTAGAATTTGCCACCCATCCTTCTTCCCTACTTATTTTGTCCATGTAGACGTAGTGACAGATTTTAGGAAGTTAGTTTAGGGAGGGTCTTATTTTGGCTTTAGGGAATCTAATTTCGGTTTAAGAGGGTTCTTAGATAAAGAGACTTATCTTGTTCAGAGGGAGGGTTTATTTTCGTTCGAAAGGAAGAGAGGATCATTTTGTTTGGGGATTGGTCCTAATATTGGTTTGCGGGTGGGGTCTTATTTTGTTCGGGGAGGGGGCTTATTTCTTTTGGGGAAGAGATAGGTCATATATATTAAATTACATTCGGATTTCTGACATATGATGTGTTGTTACAGTTAAAGAAGTCAGCATCAAACGCGTCAGATCGTCGTCGCAGCGGCGGCGGCTCCCTGCTGGGCTGGAGACTGCGCGCCACCGACAAGAGAGACAACTCGCAGAGCGAACAGCCACCTGTCACTGATGTGAGTAGCACTTGCTACAGACGTCCACTGGTATATGTATATGCATCTCCCAAGGGCCCAAGGCTAAGGTTGTCTTTTACACGTGTACAGTCAGCTTCATAAATATATATACATTTACGTTATTTTATATGGTTATATTGTCCAGAGTTGTTATAATTTTTATTATGTTTAAGGATTTTTACAGAAGAAAATTTTGCCTAAATCATAATTTATAAATTACGTATAATAAACGAAAAGTTTTAATTCATAAAAGTCTCAGCAAAGATGTTGAGGTGTGTAGCTACTTTTAGAGTTGACTGTACTTGTGTACAAAATTCTTCCAGCGTGAGAAACAAAAATTGTTACATATTCTGATGTGTAAGTTAGATTACAGCAAATTTTCATAAAATTCACTTTTTCACAAGAAAAAGTGACGAATATTTATCCATGAATGTAACCTCACTTTTCGCATTTATGATACCTAGTTGTAACTAATAAATACGTCATTTAAGGGCTAAACACTTGAAATAAATGTAACATATGTCATTTAAAGAACGCTAACTATTAATAGCCTATAGCCATGAACCAAATGATAAATACTGTCTATTAAGCAATTTCTTCTTAAAACCAAAACGTTTAACTAAACAAACCAAGCAGTACATAATTTATTTTTTTTAAATTTAAAAGAAAAATATCAGTAATAAGGTTTTTGTTAATTACCTGGTAAATAATTCATTGAATACTTTTCCTAAAACAAAACTTCTAGCTATAATTACCTTTATCTTAGTTTATATTTATTTTATAAAGAAAACCACAATTGTCATACCTCTTTCTATGTCATTCAGATTCAAACAAACACTTTCGCGTTTATAACATTAATTAAGATAATCTATTTTAAACCAAAAATTCGAATGACTGCTGACGTGGTGTTTGTGGTACAGATCATATAATATGTTTATAAGCCACGGCTTAACTAAGTCATATATGTAATCGTGTATCAACTTTGGCTGGTGGTAGAAAACCATGTGTGGTTATACTAAGACCTAACGCACACTATGTGCCCGTAGGGGTAAGGCTTAGTGTTTTATATTTATGTATTGGTACTTGCACTTGCATGCTTATATAAGTGAAGCGAACCTAATGATGTAAATTGAGATCGGCTTAAAAAAAGTTAATATTGTAGCTTGCAAATATTCTCTTGAAAATATCCATTTAGATACTTTGGGGATGAAAACTATATTTTTTTTTTAAGAAGGAAGTTAGGTTGAAACGTTTGCGATAATGAAGTAAAATTAGGTCATAGCAAAAAGAACTTAGAAGCATGACAAACCACGCGGCGTAATTTAAAACGTTTTTGGCAATAAACTGTGCACATAATAAGATGCACAAAATTAAACTGATATATAAAATTTTATTGAATTTTATGGCACAATTAACTTTATTTCACCTTAATGTGGGTTTTTACGAGTTTATCGCGGCATGTGTCCCCAAGGATTTTCACTTCATTTGAAATCTCGACTAAGTAAACTTTGTTTAATCACAAGCAAATCTTAAATTTGCATACGCTATCACCAAAATTAGTGTTATAACTATGTGATTATATATGGTGCCATGTAAACCCCAAATATTGAGACGTATTACACTTTATGATGTACCTAATGATCTGTGATCTGTGACGTGTGGTTTGTGAAACATAGAGCAATATCTTATACTAATATATATATAGCTCAAGAGTTTGTTTGTTTGTTTGGTTGAACGCGCTAATCTCGGTAACTAAAGGTCCGATTTGAAAAATTCTTTCACTGTTAGATAGCTCATTTATCGAGGAAGGCTATAGACTATATAACATCACGCTATGAGCGACGGGAGCGGAGCAGTAGCCTTAAATAACGCGGGTGTAACCGCGGGCATCCTCTAGTACATTATAAAAAAGCTTACACAATTAAGGCTATAGCAATCTATGCTGTCAAATACCACACCCTGCTTGTATTTCCTGACACATTAGGCCTTATCATACGACAAGGACTTAGTAAAGTCTAAGGTTTAGCTCTAGCCTTTCTGTATAAAAAAAAATAGTATATAAATGAACTAAAGCTAAATTTTTGTAATACGACTAAGTAATATAAATAATGCCATCAAGAATCTCCTTTAAACAATATATTTAAAGGTATAGGTACCAGAACTAATATTGCTATACGTAGCCCTTGTTTCATTACCAAAAGTAGGAGGTAATTGAGCAAACATTGTGAAATACTGAAATAACGTAGAGTATATTATCAACACTGAGTGCAATATTTAGATAGGGCTGACTGGGCTGAGGCAATATTGTCACACTGCAAGTGTATATTTACTGTAGTACGGTAACGGCTAGAGTCTAGTTTAGACTATGACTGTTACTCCATATTGCTTACTTTGCTTTAGAACAAGTCGTGCTTTGATTGACGATAACTCCGCGGCAATACGTCGTACAGGCTTTTTGAATACGTCAAATTAACGAGTATTACATTTTCTAAAAGAGCTTTTAAACGAAACAATCAACAAATTTTTTTTGAAACCCGTGTACTTACCTTTTTTTAGAGAAAATTTTTTTTGGTAGTTTTATTAGGATTTCTCCAGACCTGTACATGACAAAAATTTTTCATAGTCATATCTGCTTTTTTTATTTTTTCTGTACGACCATTTTCCTCGGAGTTACAGCTCGTTGAAAATCACTCAAAAATTTGGAATTTTTTTATATCCCTTAATTTTTGTGACTAGTGTATAATGTAGGCTATGACCAATTTCAGCAAATAATAAAAAAAATATTCCTAATTTCATATCAAAATCGACGCCTACTTATTAAACTTTAATCTGTATCCAAAGATAAACCTCCGCCGAAATCTAAATGTCACCGGGTGACCGAAGTAATGATTTACTCATACATGACATAGATTATTTATCATAACAGCCTCGATTGTTGATTAATTTTCCGTGATGTAATATAGTAGCTATTACCATCATTTTCATAGCCTAGCTGTAGAGCCTCAAAATAAACGGGTTTTTAAACAAACTCAACCCTGACTCATCCACTCTTAGGGGTAGAATTTAGGGGCTTCCCTTCTTGGTGTGTACCTACCTACGTTATGATTAGTTATGAAAGGAACATACTGTCTATATCTCATATTTCTAGCTTTAGTAGTTAAGGCTCAGCTATTACATATTGTACAGAGATGACTGCAAGGTTGGCGTAGTGGTTTAAGCGGCCGCCTCGCCGCTTGACACTGGGCCGAGTGTTATGGGTTCGATCCCCACACGAGGCAACACTTTGTGTAATTCACAAATTGTTGTTTCGAGTCTGGGTGTTCATTGTGTCCGTTAGTTGTATGTTTGTAAAGTTCCCCGCGACACAGGATTTAGCCCTAATGCGGGAGTTGTCTTTTTAAAGAAGAAAAAATGTATAGATTATGCTTAGGTTCGTATACGAAGGCATTACTCATTCCATTAAAGATAGGAAACCACACCTCCGCAGTGTGATAGAAACCTAACAATAACACCTATTATTTATCGCAGTAATTCCACACTATTATAACGATCACTGCACGTAACACAATTATAAGTAAACTAATTGTTCTAGCATTATTTGTTTTACCTATATTAGTATAACATTTGTATAAATAAATTGCAAATATAAAATATTTGTTATACATCTGGTGTAATCTGGTTTCGCTGTTGTTGTTTCTCATAATGCTAATTAAGATAATTGGTTTGTGGAATTACCTCCGGTGGTTTTCCCACGAGATGACTGCGTGGTATTTTGCATGAGCATTGTTAAAATTTTTAGAGAGACACATTAAATTTTTAGCTAAGGGGTTCAAACAAAATGCATACCTATCTTACTCTCTAGGTAAATAAATGGTTGGTATCCCTCTTGAGAAAAATGTTTTGTCATCTCGCAGGAGATTGAAATTACGGGCTTATCTCCTGCCTTTTAGGAGAAGTTGAGGTAGTGTGTTGCTCTACGTTGCAGGCGTTCGGAGCCTATTCTAAGTCACTGCGGTGTCCAGTAACCTTTTTAAATTTTTTTTTGAGGAGTTAATCCTTTTAAACTACCTGTGTATATACCCTTATTTTTTAATTAGTACAAAAACTTTAAGGACAGATTGGCGAGGACATTATTATCATATACGTGACGTAAGAATTTAATAATATCTATAAATAGCAATGTTATTCATCATCATCATATCAGTCGAACGACGTCCACTGCTGGACATAAGTCTACCCCAAGGCTCTCCACACAGACAGGTCTTGAGCCGCCCGCATCCAACCGCCTCCCGCGATCTTGACGAGATAATGGACTCTTGCAGGCTGATGATGATGATAATTTCATCATTATCATGTCAGCCTAGAGACGTCCACTGCTGGACATAGGCCTCCCTCAAGGTTCTCCACGCAGACCGATTCCACCCGCATCAAATTATTATTTACTTAAGTAGGTATTATTACTAAACTTACAAGTATTTCCATTGTCCTGCGAAATGTCCACTACCACTGTCAATACATATACGGGCACGTTTTATTAAATTGTTTTTTAACGAGAGAAGTACGCTTCTGTCTTTTCACTTCGTCAAAAGCGTCCAATATGCGCTGTTTTAATTGTTCGACACTAACCGGCTCACTTTTGTACACCCACAAAAAGAAGTCCATGGGCGTTAGGTCAGGTGAGCACGGAGGCCAAGCTACAGGGCCACCTCGACCGATTCACTGGTTTCCAAACTCTTCCCTGTACAAACGCACAGTTGCACTTGCGTTTCCTCCACTCAAAAAGTACGCACGAAGCATAGCTACACACTCCCGTAATGTGAACTGATAAGCCATCGCGTCGGGCAAACGTAAACAAACAATTGTTGCGGCGAAAAATTGATGCGCTCACTTCCGCTAACAATTTAGCATTGTTTATCGCATTGGGGCGCGGCGCGGGCGCAGAGGGGGGAATTTATCAATGGAGCAGTTTACTACTATTACTACTCATAGTACTACACATAGGACTCGGATCGGTTATAGTTTTAGTTATGCATTTACTAATTATTACGTATTTTTGTACTATTTTATTTTTTACCTATACAAGTATGATCAGTTAAAGATACTTAGAGCCCCGTTAATTTTTTTGTCATCATCATGAGCCTTTAACAGTCCACTGCTGGACTAGGCCTCTCCTTTGAAAGGAAGAATAAAAAAAATTGTATTAATGAAAAAATTG
This sequence comes from Euclidia mi, assembly GCA_944739405.2. Classification (NCBI taxonomy): domain Eukaryota; kingdom Metazoa; phylum Arthropoda; class Insecta; order Lepidoptera; family Erebidae; genus Euclidia; species Euclidia mi. The sequence goes on from OX123204.2 coordinate 3,431,003, forward strand.
TGGTGTATTTTCCGGCTACAATAATGAAGGTGTATTGTTCTGTCGGTCGCAGGTGGTGAAGTCGAGCGAGTCGATGGGGGGTCAATGCACTCTGTGCCGCGTGGTGCTGCCGGACGGCGCCACGTCGGTGGTGGAGGTGGGCGCGTGCGTGACGGTGGGCGGCGTGGTGGAGCGGCTGCTGCAGCGGCGCAACCTGGCGTGCAGCAGCTACGACGTGCTGCTCAAGGACGCGGCGGCGCCCGTGGACCCGCAGGCGCCCGCGAGCGTGCTGGGCGGGCGCGTGGCGCGCGTGGAGCGGCGCTGCGTGCTGCGCCTCGAGCTGCGCGGCCGCGTGGTGGCCGTGCGCTGCCGCGCCGCGCGCCGCCTGCGGGACGTGCTGCGCGCCGTGCTAGCGCGCTACCAGCCCTCGCACGCGCCACACGCGCCGCAGACACACGCCACCGTCACCGACAGCGACGGGCGCGCCGTGCACCCCGACACGCTCATGCACGAGCTGGACGGCGCGCGCCTCCACGTGCTGGACGTGCCCGCACCGTGCGACGGCGCCGACCAGGACGACGACGCCGACTCGCTCAGCGACCTCGCCGTCCGGCTGCAGGACGACTCGCTCAGGGACCACGACGCGCAAGTCAGTACATACATCATAATGTGCCATGCCTGATGGCCCGCAACCCAAAAACATATACGGAGTAATCGAGTGCGAGAACTTTAATAGCGCGATTCAGGATAGTTCCATCGGTATCCGCTAGATGTCGCCAATGTTGGCTGTGTTCACTTGTGTACGAACAGCGTTAGCCACATCCATATTCGTTATAGCGTTCAAGAATCAATGCGACACAATCAGTGTATCGCATCGATGCTCGAACGCTATGACTTTGAAGCAGGCCGATCGCTGCACCAAACGCCCACCGAATCGAAATGATAATATCATGATAAGGATGACGCTAAAGTCGTAGGTACTACACTTTTGGAACGAAGTTCCTAATCGCGCGTTGCGAAAGGGGGCTAGACAAAAAAATTAAGACAAAAAGTTGTAATTGTAACGACACTTTTTGCTATAGTAAGCTATTATAAGCCGTGCGGCGTGCGCATGTTTCTCTGTCTCTCTCTCTCTTATAGAAAGCAAGCATCATGTTCATGCTTTCTGATCACGAGAATGACATCTATTTGGGAATCCAAGATGGCGGAAGGGACATTTTTTGTAAAATTACAATTATTACTAAAATTGAGCCTACTGATTAAGTTTATATTACATAATACTTGTTTATAATAAAAAAAAATATTATTAAAAAAAAATTACAATTCCTTCACAAATTAATCGAAAGGAACCATCCGGGTGACCCTTGACACCTCTCAAGCAGAATTTTTCTTTTTTTTTTAAATTTCCAGACTCCTGTAAATCAAAAATGCTCCCCATGCACGAATTGCGCGACTTGTATGTGTGTACTAAACGCGCGTGTGTATTGTTACAGAGTGTAGGGGGCGCCAGCAGTCGCGGCTCCAGAGTCCGCGCCGCCTTGAGGCCCGGCCCGCCGCTGCATCATCATCCTCCCGGTTAGTATATCCTCCACTATTTCTCTAACTTCAAAATATGCAAACGATATTCATTCTTAAGGTGATAAAGCAATTTTACCGTCGACTATGCTCCGGTGACGGATTAAGACTAAAAAAGTCACTAGCCCATTTCATTGCTTGGGTGTCGTAAGAGGCGACTATATACGGAGCAAATAATATGAAGGAAAATATACGGAGCAAATAATATCTTTGCAAAACGAACATCTCGACATAAAACCCTTTACTCACGCATCTCGCCCGTGTGGTATAGTAGGCCAAATCCACTGGTTCGCAGTGATACTGTGAACCAACTTAGGAGAGGTAGATCCTATGAACTAGTACTAATGTAACACTTGTCCTGCAGACTTCCTGGACAACCTGCGCGAGACGCAGGCGCGGCTGCTGGTGCGCGCGGGCCCCGCGCCCCCCTCCCCCGCGGCCCCCGTGGGCGAGGGGGGTGCGGGAGGAGGGGCACCTCCTCGCACGCCGCCCCCTCTGCCCCCCAAGCCCGCGGCGCGCGGCGCCACCGTCGTCTGAACACGCGCGTGACTCACGTGACTCACGCGCCGATGCCCTCACTCACTCTGCTCAGTGTGAGTCACCACACTTCGGAGCCGAGTCCACTGTAGACTCGCCTCGCACTCGCCTCGCTCGTATCGCGATCGCCGGAATGCTCGCTCGACAGGAGTGTCTCGAAGATGTGGCCCAATGTAAATGCAGACGGACTTGCTAATATATAGCACTGTGTTTCATTATTCACAAGCACGTGTAACAACATGATATCACACGGCCCGAGGCCATTCCATTCCACCCTGTACAATGGTTATATATCGTATCGTTGGAAATGTTTGTGACGTTGTCGGTAAAACAGTGCCACTGTATTGTGAAAACTTTGTAAAGATACTATCGATAGTGGTGTCTTTTCAATGTACACAAAGATCGACTTAACTATAGCTTTATGTATTTGTAAATACATAATTGTATTTGTATCTAAATTTCGGTGCCTTCCATAGAGATAAGACTGCACTAACATGTTCATATCACAAATGATCAAATTATATTTGCAGGATATGAGAATCTGAATATATTGACTGTTTAGTAAAAGGAGTGTAAAAATAGTATTATAATGTTATTGTAAGTACACTTAAATTTCATTGAGTTGCTTTACTATAAATATGCAGATGTTTGAATACACGACTGGCAAATCTCACGCATTCGGTTTAAACTTAGTGTTGTATAATTTCATCTTAACACAAAAAAAATGTAAAACTGGAAATATTGCTCTTCGGCTATATCACTACTTATCTCTTTCGCACTCGACTGCAATCATATAGTTGTCTCTGTCGGGTGTAGGTACGATGTTAGCCAAGCGGCAATATTTTGAGTTACTCATCACTGGCGGGTCAGCACAATGACATAGTTAAAATAACGGTATTTGTACTTTTAAGTTGCCGAATAGTCAGTAGTTAATTTATTTATAAATGAATTTGAAAGATTCTCGCAGAGTATAGATTTTATTGAATAAAAGGTAATATAGAATTTATTGGTTTTATTTTCATGAGCCTCAAAGAACCTAAAATATAATAGAATGCATCATCCTCCTAGCGCTATGCCAGTTGCTGCACGGGGTCCGCTTACTAGTCTAATCGGATTTGACTGAATATTAGCTTTTCCACAGAGCGACTGCCTGTCTGACCTCCGCAACTCAAAGGGATAGCAATATTCCCTGGTTTAGACTAGTATAAGTTTATTCAGAGGTATATACTTACTGACTCCCTATAACGACTGTCAAAGATCTTCATGACACGGCTCTCTCCGAGGAACGGGGCAAGCGATAATATGCGGTTCTAACCGCACATAACTCTGATAGGTCAAAGGTGCGCGCGCCGTGGATTCGAACGCAATACCCTTTGCATGGCAGTCTATTGGTATAAAAATAATTTTATTATAATGTATAATTTCTAAAAATGCAGCGATAGCTGAGTGGAGAGACCGACAGACTGCTACGCAGAGGGTCTCGGGTTCGAATCCTCGGCACGCACCAATGACTTTTCGATGTTAAGTGCGTATTAAATTGTTAATTATCGCTTGCTTAGTGGTGAAGGCAAACATCGTGAGGAAACCTGCATGTATTGTCTGAGATTTCTCCATAACGTTCTCGAAAGACATGTGAAGTCTGCCAACCCGCACTTGGCCAGCGTGGTGGACTATGGCCTTACCCTTCTCATATTGAAAAGAGGCCCGTGCCCAGCAGTGGGACAGTATAAAGGGCTGATGATGATATAATTACTAGCTAACAATTGGTGTGACTGTTATGGCCGGCGCGCACTGACGTCGCGGCATGGCACGGCAGCGTATTTCCCTTTCCGTGTTCAACTGGCGAAATCGGTCTCGCGAAATCCACACGCTTTTGTATTACTACGGAATTCAACCAACTCGTGCTCAACTCGCGTCAACTGAGCACGTTTTTGCGATCAAGCAACGTTAAAAGAAGGTTGTACAAAATAGTGTGTAAGTGACGCCCGAAGTTGGATTCGCGCGCTTCTCATTGCATTTTTTTTTTTAGGTGAGACTAATTCAAGTAAGTAGGTTATGTTAGGTTCTCTTGTGACCCTCAATGCAAAAATAGGAGCCCTGCGAAGCAGGGCTCCGTCAACTTCGTGTTTTTTTATTTAAAAATTCGGACAGTCAAAAAAGTGTTCAGTTCAACTGCACACGATTTTGTTAAACCTTACCCAGCGCCACTTGATCACAAAGGCGTGCTCAGTTGACGCGAATTGAATACGTATTGGATCGTAGGATTCCGCGAGACCGGTGTCGCCAGTTGACCACGGAAAGGGAAATACGCGGCACGGCATGGCAAAGGATTTTATTACTGATCAAGTCAGTTTTATTCTTATTTCAATGAGTTTAGAATTCATATTACTTTGATTCGATACAATCGTTCCGCCGTGGCATGCCGCGGGACGCCGCGGCATGCCACGGCGTCCCGCAGTGTGTAACGACGTAATCAGTAGGTAAATAAGTTCCTGAATTCACCGTTAGTAAATCTTGTTCTCATAAATAATGTATCCAGAATTGTTTTCTCATCGACATATCAGTTTGTATTTGTCGTTCTTCATCTTCAGCAAGTAGTGCTATTGATACTAAATTCCAGTCAATTGGACGTCTCGGTATGACGCGGCATGCCGCGGCACGTCGCGGCATGCCGAAGCGTCCTTCGGGCTGCCGATATATGCCGTGCCGTGCCGCGACGTCAGTGCGCGCCGGCCTTTAGGTACTAGCTAACAAACAGGTGTGTGCCCAGGGGTGCCTGGGGATCGAACCCGAGACCACCGTCTCGGCAGTCCGTTACGCACACCACTGGGCTATCGCCGCTTCTCAAATATAAATACTGATACTCATATCTTAATAAAATGGCTAGATCGAAATTGAATTCTCTTGAAAGTTAGTCAAATAAGTAGATTACGACCGATTCTCAGACCTACCGAATATATATATTACTAGACGATGCCCGTGGTTACACCTGCGTTATTTAAGGATACTGCTCCGCTCCCGTCCCTCATAGCGTGATGTTAAATAGCTTCCTCGATAAATGGGCTATGCAACACTAAAAGAATTTTTCAAATCGGACCAGTAGTTTCTGAGATTAGCGCGTTCAACCAAACAAACAATCAAACAAACTCTTCAGCTTTATATATTAGTACTAGCTGACCCAGCGAACTCCGTATCGCCTTTTTAAGAGTTTTTATTTAATTCCCTTTTTCCAAGCCCCTTTTCCAAAGTTGCCATTGACTGAGCGCTTAATCTCTTATCATTCCAGGGTCTATAAATGATGCAAAAACAAACATAGATTTTATATAATATTGAATTTTCCATTCCTTAAAATATTGGAGACGATACCCAGATCGACTTAAAAATAAAATCCCGTCCGCCATCTTTGATTTCCTATCCGCCATCTTTGATCACAAAATATTCCGGCTACAATAATGAAGGTGTATTGTTCTGTCGGTCGCAGGTGGTGAAGTCGAGCGAGTCGACGGGGGCTCAATGCACTCTGTGCCGCGTGGTGCTGCCGGACGGCGCCACGTCGGTGGTGGAGGTGGGCGCGTGCGTGACGGTGGGCGGCGTGGTGGAGCGGCTGCTGCAGCGGCGCAACCTGGCGTGCAGCAGCTACGACGTGCTGCTCAAGGACGCGGCGGCGCCCGTGGACCCGCAGGCGCCCGCGAGCGTGCTGGGCGGGCGCGTGGCGCGCGTGGAGCGGCGCTGCGTGCTGCGCCTCGAGCTGCGCGGCCGCGTGGTGGCCGTGCGCTGCCGCGCCGCGCGCCGCCTGCGGGACGTGCTGCGCGCCGTGCTAGCGCGCTACCAGCCCTCGCACGCGCCACACGCGCCGCAGACACACGCCACCGTCACCGACAGCGACGGGCGCGCCGTGCACCCCGACACGCTCATGCACGAGCTGGACGGCGCGCGCCTCCACGTGCTGGACGTGCCCGCACCGTGCGACGGCGCCGACCAGGACGACGACGCCGACTCGCTCAGCGACCTCGCCGTCCGGCTGCAGGACGACTCGCTCAGGGACCACGACGCGCAAGTCAGTACATACATCATAATGTGCCATGCCTGATGGCCCGCAACCCAAAAACATATACGTAGTAATCGAGTGCGAGAATAATATTTTCTTGGATTTGCGCGAATGTTACACATTGAAATTAAACTACAGTTTACGGATTTTATCGCGTTATATACTTATATTATTTTCACTAGTTATTTGTTATTACATTTAAACCGAAAGATCTAGAAACTACATTTTTATTACTAGCCGACGTTTCGAATTCTTTACAGGATTCATCACCAGAAGACACCAAGACACAGTGAGCACATTCTGCGTAGATAGTAACACCAATAGTTGAAAAATGTTCGGGTACTTTGAGATAACTTTTAAATTCAAGACAAAGACAAATATCACCTCAGTCTGCAATGAACATGAATCCTGTAAAGAATTCGAAACGTCGGCTAGTAATAAAAATGTAGTTTCTAGATCTTTCGGTTTAAATGTAATAACAAATAACCAGTGAAAGTAATATAACGCGATAAAATCCGTAAACTATGGTTTAATTACAACGAGTGCGAGAACTTTAATAGCGCGATTCAGGATAGTTCCATCTATATCCGCTAGATATCGCCAATGTTGGCTGTGTTCACTTGTGGACGAACAGCGTTCGCCACATCTATATTCATAGCCAGAGGCGGCTCGTGAAAGATTATATTGGGTGTTCACTAAAAAAGAAGATGAAACTGCTTACAATTTATTTTGTGAATGCTTTTACAATTAATAGTAAGATGATGTGCTAAATCATCGATACCTACCTGAACCGTCCACGCAGTATCAACTCCGGCGCCACTAAGCAAAATACACGGAAAACAAAACCGCTTTTTACTTCCTTCTCATTTTCGCAACCACATAACCAAAGCGTTTTATCATTTATTGGTCGTTTTCTAAAGTTTTTTCACAGTTTTTTCACAGTTTTTTCACATTTTTTTATACAGTTCTAACTATCTATCTATACCTATTGTCACGCCTGTCTCCCATTGGGGTAGGCAGAGACTATGGAACGCCACATGCTTCGGTTCAAACATACCTCTTTCGCTTCCTCGATATTCATTAACCTCATCATGCATGCGCGTCGGTTATGGATACTTTTAATTTGGCCCTTTGTTAGTACGTCACCTATTTGATCGGCGTACGTCCGCCTAGGGCGTCCCCTACCGACATTTCCATTCATTCTCGCACAATACACTCCTTTCGTGTTTCTTCTTTCATCCATCCGTTTATAAAGTTTACGCTGTTATATTCCATATTAGTTACACAATTTAAATGTCTTTCTTAAACATATACACACAATCACACATACAATTAACAATATTTTAAACACCAATCCTTTTCTAATTACCTACGCACTTGCAGAGAATGTTTTGCTTTTGTTTACATTCAAATGATACCGGCAAAACACTATTAAAAAAAAACGGCGCACACGTTTTAATTTTTCTTCGTGACAAATGGTCATATCATTTAGTCGGGTAATATATTCGCGCATGCGCACCTCGTCAAGCTAGTCAGGAGCGCCGCTCCGTATTTGCCTTATTTCTCATACAAATCTTTTGTCTCACGCGCCCAGCGCATAGAACGCTCTCTCTTTCGCACTCATTACATTTCAGTATTAAGCGTTGTACTAAGCTTTCGTCAACGAAGAGCGCTGTTATGAGCGCTTCACTCAACAAAAATACCTAAGTATGTTTCAAGAGTGTTGACAAAATTATGATAAACAGTTTAGTAGTCAAATACTTATTTGTAGATAAGCATTATAGAAAAGAGAATAGGTGTGTTTAAAATATTGAGCATGTTTTTAGAAAAAGTTTATATGAGTTGTATACATATATTTTATAATTTTGGGAGTTCACTGCTCCAGCGCTCCTTTGAACGAGCCGCCACTGTTCATAGCGTTCAAGAATCAATGCGACACAATCAGTGTATCGCATCGATGCTCGAACGCTATGACTTTGAAGCAGGCCGATCGCTGCACCAAACGCCTCCCGAATCGTGATGATAATATCATGATAAGGATGACGCTAAAGTCGTAGGTACTACACTTTTGGAACGAAGTTCCTTATCGCGCGTTGCGAAAGGGGGCTAGACAGAAAAAATTAAGACAAAAAGTTGTAATTGTAACGACACTTTTTGCTATAGTAAGCTATTATAAGCCGTGCGGCGTGCGCATGTTTCTCTGTCTCTCTCTCTCTCTCTCTCATAGAAAGCAAGCATCATGTTCATGCTTTCTGATCACGAGAATGACATCTATTTGGGTATCCAAGATGGCGGACGGGACATTTTTAATAAAATTAATATGGGTATCATTTTCGGGGTTTTTATGGATTCTGGTCACGAACATGACATCTATTTGTGAATCCAAGATGGCGGACGGGACATTTTTTGTAAAATTACAATTATTACTAAAATTGAGCCTACTGATTAAGTTTATATTACATAATATTTGTTTATAATAAAAAAAAATATTATTAAAAAAAAAAATTACAATTCCTTCACAAATTAATCGAAAGGAACCATCCGGGTGACCCTTGACACCTCTCAAGCAGATTTTTTTCTTTTTCTTTTTAAATTTCCAGACTCCTGTAAATCAAATATGCTCCCCATGCACGAATTGCGCGACTTGTATGTGTGTACTAAACGCGCGTGTGTATTGTTACAGAGTGTAGGGGGCGCCAGCACTCGCGGCTCCAGAGTCCGCGCCGCCTTGAGGCCCGGCCCGCCGCTACATCATCATCCTCCCGGTTAGTATATCCTCCACTATTTCTCTAACTTCAAAATATGCAAACGATATTCATTCTTAAGGTGATAAAGCAATTTTACCGTCGGCTATGCTCCGGTGACGGATTAAGACTAAAAAAGTCACTAGCCCATTTCATTGCTTGGGTGTCGTAAGAGGCGACTATATACGGAGCAAATAATATGAAGGAAAATATACGGAGCAAATAATATCTTTGCAAAACGAACATCTCGACATAAAACCCTTTACTCACGCATCTCGCCCGTGTGGTATAGTAGGCCAAATCCACTGGTTCGCAGTGATACTGTGAACCAACTTAGGAGAGGTAGATCCTATGAACTAGTACTAATGTAACGTTTGTCCTGCAGACTTCCTGGACAACCTGCGCGAGACGCAGGCGCGGCTACTGGTGCGCGCGGGCCCCGCGCCCCCCTCCCCCGCGGCCCCCGTGGGCGAGGGGGGCGCGGTAGGAGGGCCACCCCCTCGCACGCCGCCCCCTCTGCCCCCCAAGCCCGCGGCGCGCGGCGCCACCGTCGTCTGAACACGCGCGTGACTCACGTGACTCACGCGCCGATGCCCTCACTCACTCTGCTCAGTGTGAGTCCCCACACTTCGGAGCCGAGTCCACTGTAGACTCGACTCGCACTCGCCTCGCTCGTATCGCGATCGCCGGAATGCTCGCTCGACAGGAGTGTCTCGAAGATGTGGCCCAATGTAAATGCAGACGGACTTGCTAATATATAGCACTGTGTTCCATTATTCACAAGCACGTGTAACAACATGATATCACACGGCCCGTGGCCATTCCATTCCACCCTGTACAATGGTTGTATATCGTATACTTGGAAATGTTTGTGACATTGTCGGTAAAACAGTGCCACTGTATTGTGAAAACTTTGTAAAGAAACTATCGATACTAGTGTTTTTTCAATGTACGCAAAGATCGACTTAACTATAGCCATATGTATTTGTAAATACATAGGTAATTGTATTTGTATCTAAATTTTGGTGCCTTCCATAGAGATAAGACTGCACTAACATGTTCATATCACAAATGATCAAATTATATTCGCATCTGAATCATCTGAATGATATGAGAATCTGAATATATGTATTGACTGTTTAATAAAAGAAGTGTAAAAATAGTATTATAATGTTATTGTAAGTACACTTAAATTTCGTTGAGTTGCTTTACTATAAATATGCAGATGTTTGAATACATGACTGGAAAATCTCACGTATTCGGTTTAAACTTAGTGTTGTATAATTTCATCTAAACACAAAAATCTTGTAAAACTGGATATATTGCTCTTCGGCTATATCACTACTTATCTCTTTCGCACTCGACTGCAATCATATAGTTGTCTCTGTCGTGTGTAGGTACGATGTTAGCCAAGCGGCAATATTTTTAGTTACTCATCTCTGGCGGGTCAGCACAATCAGTTAAAATAACGGTATTTGTACTTTTAAGTTGCCGAATAGTCAGTAGTTAATTTATTTATAAATGAATTTGAAGGATTCTCGCAGAGTATAGATTTTATTGAATAAAAAGTACCTAATATAGAATTTATTGGTTTTATTTTCTTGAGCCTCAAATAACCTGAAATATAAAAGAATGCATCATCTGCCTAGCGCTATCCCAGTTGCAGAACGAGGTCCGCTTACTAGTCTAATCGGATTTGACTGCATATTAGCTTTTCCACGGAGCGACTGCCTGTCTGACCTCCACAACTCAAAGGGATAGCGATATTCCATGGTTTAGACTAGTGTCAGTTTATTCAGAGGTATATACTTACTGACTCCGACTGTTAAAGATGTTCATGACACGGCTCTCTCCGAGGCACGGGGCAAGCGATAATATGCGGTTCTAAACGCACATAACTCTGATAGGTCAAAGGTGCGCGTGCCGTGAATTCGAACGCGATACCTACCCTTTGTATGGCAGTCTATTGGTATAAAAAAATAATGTTATTATAATAAATAATTACTAGCTAACGCGGCGCACTCCGTATCGCCTTATTAAGGTTTTTCTTTTTCCCTTTTTTTCTAAAACATTTATTCTGAACAAAGTTACGAGAGAAATCAGTGCTTAATCTCTTACCATTTACGGCCGGTTTCAATATTTGATCTATCCATCGATATGGACATTCTAGATACATATTTGTCTACCGAGGAGCCAGTTGAAAACCAGCGCCGGGCACATATGTCCGGCATTATGCTGAACTGGCCTCCTATTTTTATGCAGGCGACAGGCGTGTACAGATTTATTGTAATCTCTTTTTTGTTCATATTGTCTTGTTTGTTCATGTCTTTCGTCTGGTAGAAATAAACGCTTTTTCTTTCTTTCTACGTTTGACATCTTAGACATATGATTGGTATCGCTTAGAGCAGAGCGAGACCAATCATTAATCTATGTTTGACATATTTTGTATGGATCTTATGTCAAATATGTATCTCATAACATAACTTCACGCCTTTATCCCCGAAGATGTAGGCAGGGGTGTATTACACACCCACACAACACCAGTTATGTTTCGGTCCTAATGTAATAGGGTGCGAGCCTATTGCCATCTACCGGGCTAAATAATGTTATTAAGCAAGCGATAATTAACATTTTGAATGTAGGGTAGACCGAGGCGAATCGGGTCATTGGGTGAATCGGGTCATTGGGTGAATCGGATCAAAATAAGAAAGGACCACGAGTCAAATTGAGCTCAGTGTCCAACAGAGTTATGGCATGCCTATAATAATTTCTCTCTTCAGGGATGTCATTAAGACATGTGGTAGACAATAAACCAATATAGCATTTGAATCCACAGTATTTTATATATATGCATTATGAACTTTACCAAGCTTTGTGGAACTGCTAGTGAGAATTAATGCACTAAATCCTGTGTCGCGGGGGACTTTACAAACATACAACTAACGAACACAATGAACACCCAGACTCGAAACAACAATTTATGAATCACACAAAGAGTGTTGTCTCGTGTGGGGATCGAACCTACAACACTTCGGCGCAGTGTCAAGCAGTGAGGCGGCCGCTTAAACCACTACGCCAACCGTGCAGTCAAGAACAAACCAATATCTAATACAAACCAGAGGCGTCTAGTGGTAGATAAGTATTGACCGTGGGTCCACTGATACCCACGCAAACGAAGGGTCGTACCCTTCGTAGTCTAGGTTTTACCTTTCTCCGATGTCTTAGTAAGTGCATCATAATTGCTAACACATTTGCAGTATTTTTCAACTTGCTAAACTACTTTTCAGTCAATAAACAGATGGGTGAGGGTCTAACTTCTACGGATCTAAGACCAAACTTCTCATGATGCGTTGTCATCTATCAAGTTATTTGTTTTTTTTATTATCTAGAATTGTAGACAACAGACAACAAAGTCAGATTTACATAGAACCGCAGACCTTAAGGATTCTATACTTAGTGTGCCGATTGCAAGTGGGCACTGTCCCCAGTTTAGTTCGTAGTTCGGCGCTGGCGTCGTTTCTCCGTCTCTCTTGCTCTAACACTGGGGGAACGATTGCCACGCCGCCAAGCGGCAATTTGGGTTGCAGAAAGTTTGTCTTCGGAGCGCCCATAGGAAATGTGCTTCTATGTATAAATCTGAGCTCTTTGATATAGGACCAATTGCTAATCATACAGCTGTTACACAGGGAAAGCAAGGCCATTCAATTGTTAAATACCGGGCGATTCGTATATTATAACTTGATGCAATCCTGTGGAAAATCTTATACTAATATATAAAGCTGAAGAGTTTGTTTGTTTGTTTGGTTGAACGCGCTAATTTTGGGAACTACTGGTCCGATTTGAAAAAATCTTTCAGTGTTCGATAACCCATTTATCGAGGAAGGCTAAAGGCCATAATTATAACATCAAGCTATGAGCGACGGGAGCAGAGTAGTAGCCTTAAATGACGCGGGTGTAACCGCGGGCATCGTCTAGTTTTATAATATAAGCCCTAACGTGCGAAATATGGGATTATAATTCCCCGAATGGAAATTGGATAACCCGGGTCCCAAAAAAAAAAGTACCAAAAACAATTACACTACAACTTTATTCACAAATCTACAATCACTTATCAGCAATGGCTGGTTTCTCTTCTGACTGATCTGACTCCACTTGTACAATCTCGGGCTCCGGTTCAGGCATGACCCTGGTCAGTTTCGAGGGCTCCTTAGGAGGGGTCCAGTCCGGTATGATCTTTTCATGGATCCTCCAAGTGCCGTATAAGTTTGACAGGTGCTTTTCGAACACGATGTATTCGAGGACGTCTTTAGCGACGATTTCGCTGCCGTGGATGAGACGACCGAATCTGTCGTACACGGCTAACTGCTGGCGAGTGTGGAAGCGGACTGTTATCTGGAAAATAATGTTATTTAGATTAAGAAGACAAAAATAGTTAAGACAGCGAGACCACAGGCCAATGCCTGTGGTCTCGCTGTCTTAACTATTTTTGTCAGCAATCTGACTGGAGAACAAATCGTCCCGAACGAATTAAACTCTCTCACTCACTCTGTTTGTATCTCTTCTAGGCTATTGCTGCCTGGTCAAGAGAACTCTGACTCTGCATAAGCTTTCAAATATCCGATACTGAGGGCTATGGTACTAAATTTTTGCAATTTTCTTTTTTTTTATATCACTAGTGTGGCAGACGAGCACACGGCCCACCTGATGGTAAGTGGTTACCGTAGCCTATGGACGCTTGCAACACCAAGGGTATTACTAGCGCGTTACCAACCCTCAACAAGGATAGAGGAGGAAAAAAGGGATGGGATTGGGAACAGGGGTTGGGCCTCCGGCACTCTCACTCAACAGTAGGATACTGTTACTTGACGTCGGTCTGTGAGATGGTGGTGCTTCCCCGGTCGATCCGGCCCATTCATGCTGTTGCCAGCGTGGGTCTACCAATACCTACAATTTTATAATCTTAGGGCGTCCGCTCAATTGCGCGGGTGCATGCTCGCATGTTTGTTTTAGCAAATTATGGGCAGTAGCAATAACGGGCGCGTGTGACTTCAATACAAACACATAGGTATCGCTACGGTACATGCCCTAAAGGGATGATGCCAAAAAAATGTTAATTTGTGAGCGATTCGTGAGGTACTCAGGATACGCCAGTAACAACGACTCACAAACTATACTCGGAGGGGTAGACAGAGGTGCAATATAGCACCCAAATTAAGCCATGTTATAAAATGGACTACGGAGGCAGTCTTATTTTGGAATATGGTATTACAAATTGATAAGTCCTAGCGTTATCCCCAGTTATATCCAAAACTTACACGCTTTGCAGCCCAAGATTCGCTTACTACTCTAACCAGTTAAAACAGCGACTGCCGTCTGAACTCCACGACCCAAAGGGATAGCGATTTTAATGGTTTGTATAAGAATCTTTGTTTAAAAAGACAACTCCCGCACTAGGACTTTACAAACATACAACTAACGGACACAATGAACACTCAGACTCGAAACAACAATTTATGAATCACACAAAGTGTTGTCTCGTGTGGGGATCGAACCCACAACAATCGGCGCAGTGTCAAACGGTGAGGCGGCCGCTTAAACCACTACGCCAACCGTGCAGTCAAAGTCAAAGTTTATTTGAGGCTACTGACTCCCCGTAACGATTGCTAGAGATCTTTCATAAGACCTAAGATCGACGGTTTAACATGCTCTCTCCGAAGAACGGGACAAGCGATCTCAACCTCCTAGCATTATACCAGCTAGAACCCGTGGTCTGCTTTCTAGTCTAACCGGATTTGACTGAATATTAGCTTTTCCACTGAGTGACTGCCTGTCTGACTTCCGCAACCGAAAAGGGATAGTGATATTCCATGGTTGAGACTAGTGTCAGTTTATTCATATGTACTGCTTCCTATAGGGACTTTCTCATGACAGCCGAGACCGACGGCTTAACGTGGTCTCGGAGGCAAATTGTGCAAAAGTCATTGGTGCGGGCTGTGGATTCGACCCCTCTGCATGGCAGCTTGTTGGTGGAGACTCCACTAGGCTATTGCAACATGATAAAAAATAGATAAGTATACCTACAATTTTCCTAAATTAATGAGAACAAATAAATTCCACATACTTGTCCAAATATATTCTCCTTGCTAACAACATCAGTACATCTCGCATGCACAACCCTTGGAGGCTCCAATGACTCAATAAAATTCCACCGAATTGTCTTCAAATGACTGTTATGCCTGAACTCAGGGTATGCTTTCTCTGTCACATAAGTTCTCAGAGCATGTCTATCTTTATTAACTAAGCTTTCATGTGCCTTTATGTAAATATCTTGGGCCCTCATAACAAATTCACTTTGATCAAAGTCTTCCTCAAATGATTTGATTTTCCTTATTGCCATCATCGATTTGGATTTCTTTTCTAAGAGCTGAACGGTTTGCTTTGCGCGAGTGGCGGATACAATGGATGCTTTGCCGTCGCCCTCTGGTGGCACGTATGGCTCGAATACACCTCCTGAAAAAGTCGAATAATTAAATTATAATAGTATTGTAATATGATGAATCGATGACACAACAATGCAGTCTCAAATGTTTTTAATATAATTATGGTATGCCACATGAGCTTTTTATAAATAAATTTAATATTCTATCACATTCACACCACACCATCTAGTCCCAAACTAAGCAGAGCTTGTATAATGGGTACTAGACAATGGATAAACATACATATATACTTTTTGTTGTAAATACATATTATACATAGAAACAACTAGACCAAGACGAACATCCATTCATGCACACAAATGTTTGACTAGAGCGGGAATCGAACCCGCGACCATCGACGTAGCAGTCGCTTACACTCCCGCGGTAATTTTCACATGTGTAATTACAGGGATATCTGCTTTAGGTCACTGCTGCCACTAGATTGTTTGTCTGAACCCATAGCACCGCACACACCATAATTTTTCTATTACAGCCTTAGTGGCAACCTTTGGGATCATAAGCTTAAATTCCGTTGCCTGACTTTACAAACATATGATGATGTAGAATTTAATGAGACAACAAAGCACTTTGGATGATTTACATCCTGGCCTGCAGATGCACACTATTATGGATGAAGTCTAAAAACAAAAACCACAAGGGTTGTCTGTGATAGAATAAGTTAGGCATTTTAATCATGCTTTCTTCTGTGCCAGGTGGTTAATGGTCGTAAGAAGGAGACATTATCCATGACTGTGTTTTTTTAACTTTTGACAATTGCCAAAAAAACACATCTAAGCCACTGTGTGTTGGGTTACTCAGTGTAGGGAAAAGATAATAACTGGAGAGTCATACATATTGCAATAATAGACTTTGTATGTGTAGGTATGCTGTTTCCATCAGAGCACAATAATTCCATTTTTTACAACTTACTGATGTGACGATGTGCGGCTGCATGCTCAAGTAAACAATTTATGTTTTGACGTGTTTAATACTCAAAGTCAAAGTCAAAATCCTTTATTCATTTAAATCACAAAGTGACACTTATGAACGTCAAATTTAAAAAATAATTACTTAAAGCTTCTACATTTACATTTCCTGCCACGTTCGCAAAGCAAGGGCGTAGAACCATGAGAATGAACGGGCAATAAAACTCACGGTCACTCTTTTTCATCGCCAGGTTGTGCATAATACATAAAAATTTCAATTTTGTAAGGTACTGCAACTGTTACACCTTCTATGTCACTTGTATCTATTTACTCTACATAATACTCAAGCATAATTTAGTTAAATTTTTAATTACTATTTTTTTTCAAAAAGCGCAGGAAAGTAATGTAATTAAAAATTCGCTCTGCAGTTTAATTATTAGAAACAAATATTTAAATGCGAATGATCACACTTTGTGCGATTTGAAAGTGTTGTAAATTAACCGTAGTGTCATATTTATCAAAATAAGCCGGTTCCGTTTCCTTTATCTACCGACCGCCTCGAAAAGCGCGCTCGCGAGCGCATTTGCTGGCCCAACTCGGCTTATTGGAATGAGACTCGTATTACCATGGATTACGATCGACTTTAAAATAACAGCAATAGCGTAAACAACATTAATGATGACTTCGATCAACAACTTGTGGATGACATAACAAAATCAATGGATATGGATATCATACAACATGTGGAGGGAAAAAAGGAATTTAGAAGAAGTGATGATGTGGTGCGATTTGGGGGCACTCGCTCTAATTCGCCATTTTTGCAACCAGCTATAGGTTTGGTCTAGTTCGATTTGTAAAAATCTACTTGCTTCATCTGGGTCGCTACTAGATGTCAGATAGGCAGCGTCATCCGCAAACAGCGCAATAATTATATTGGGGGCTTGCGATAGGTCGTGAGTAAATATGTTATACAGCACCGGGCCGAGGACCGAGCCTTGAGGCACTCCAGCGCCACAAGTGTGCAGAGAAGATCTAGCGCCGCGTTGCTTGACTTGGAAGGTTCTATCTTTTAAATATGATGTCAAGAGAAGGTCGAACGAGTGGGGCAGGGTCCTCTTTATTTTGCACAATAGGCCTTTATGCCAAACCCGATCGAACGCCTGTTGGACATCAAGAAATCCGACTGAGCAGTACTCTTTATTTTCGAGACTTTGTCTTATCCTTTGGTAGACTCTATGCATTTGCTCCACTTTGGAATGATCTTGCCGGAATCCAAATTGGTGATTCGGAATGATATTATTATCATCAAGATGTGGTTTAAGCCTGGTTAAGAGAATTTTCTCCCAGAGCTTAGACAGTTTTTTTTTTTATAGTAATAGGCGGCAAACGAGCAGACGGATCACCTGATGGTAAGCAATTACCGCCGCCCGTGGACACAAGCAACACCACAGGAGTCACAAGTGCGTTGCCGCCCCTTGGGGTTGGGAAAAGGGATAGGATGAGGAGTGGGATGAGGGAGAAGGAATAGGGGATAGGGCCTCCGGCACTCTCACCCACCGAACGAAACGCAACAGTTTAGGTACTGTTACTTTACGTCGATTTATATATATTTATAGAAAGTATTGGTGTAAGACTGATAGGTCGGTATGATGTAAGTATACCGGTTTTCCGGGCTTGTGGATCATTACTATTTGTGACGTTTTCCAGAGAGTCGGGAAATAACAAAAACGCAGGGTTGCGTTGAAGAGACAAGTCTTTTTCATTGTGTCACTGGTTCAGATTTTCTGTTCCCAAAACTTGGTTACGGTAACGGCATTGTCTGAGGCCACTAAGATCCTGTTTACTGCAGGTAGATGGGCAAAGAGGGCATGAGAGCAAATGCGCCATAGATTGTGATGAGACAAGTGAGGAGGACAATGCACTTCCTGGGCAGCTCCTTCAGGAGTTTAGAAGTGATCAAATCAAAGCCATATATGCGCTTTATTCAATGCCAGAGTTGAGATTACTCTCGACAGTTCTCTTGGAGTAGTTGGTCGTAGCGGGAGACTTAGTTGGTCTTGGATGAGGATTGCCTCTAGCTCGGAGTCGTCAGCACCATTGTTTTCATTAGGCTTGCATATGCTGGCTAGATGGTTTGCAAAGACTTCACATTTTTCCAGGTCGGTACGTGCCCAGGAGTTGGCGGACCGTATAGGGGGAAGACATTGTTGAGGTTGGCCAATGGATTTTGTGGCTTTCCAGAGAGAGTGCCGGCCATTTGATTCGGAGACAACATTTCTAGTTTTCGTTTCAGCGATGCATTTGCAACCTCTGCGAGAGCAGCCTTTAGGTCAGTGATCTCCCGGTTGAGTCGTGTTTTGTCTTCTCTATTACGTAAATGTTGCCACACTCTGCGAAGTCTGCGCTTTTCAGATATCTTGCTGCGGATATCAACTGGAATTAGTTTTCTACAATTGGGTGTTTCTAAAGTAGCAGTATTTTTCCAAGCTGCTACTTGTATCAGGTTGGTGATGTATAAGCACGCGCGCTCAATGTTTTCAGGATTTTTCAGTGGAAGTTTAAGAGTTATATTGGGTTCCAGAAATTCACGAAAATGAACGCAGTCCGTTTTTGCATTGTACAGATTCTCATTATAAGGTTGACAGTAAATGATTGTTGTGCTTATCATCAGCATCACTGGACTATGGTCCGAGGAGCCGTCGAGGCTTGATACTATGTGAACGTAAAGAGGTTGAATATTTTTGATGATATAAAAGTCCAACAAATCTGGTATCTTGTTGCTGTCTGTGGTGAATGCTATTAGTTGATTGGAATCGACGCTCTTTTTTAGTTCTCGACCTCTTGTAACAGTTACTCGTGATCCCCAGTAGGTGTGCTTAGCATTCCAGTCCCCACCAGCTATGAAGCGATTCCCCAGAGACTGGAAATATTCTGTGAACATGTCTTCTTTTATGCAATGTCGCGGTGGGCTATATATCGCCGAGAGGTTCATATGACCATAGCCGTCTTCTATGCGCACTGTGGTAGCTTGTAGGTGGTTAGTCGCGTACGGCTGCAGTAGGCGGTGTTTTATGCTATTTTTAATAATAATCACAGAGCCAGCATGAGCTCCGCGATCCGGGTGGCAGGCATAGTACTATATCCGGTGATGCAGATTCGGCTTCGATTGGTTGTATGTAGTTAGGTGCAAGGCCATTAATGTTCCACGTTGCAAGGTTTAGAGAAGTCATTTATGTTGTTTTGTAATGAGAGTTGTGATAAGGTCCAACCTGGAGCTTATTTGTTGAATTAAGAGATCGATCTTCTCACTTTGTTTTATGAGTATGCTTTCAAGAGTCAGATTTCGTTGATTACCAGTGGTGTTATCAGAAGCCTGTAGATTTTGGCTGCGTTACGGTCTCGGCGGCTACCACACTTGAATACGATCAATGTTGTAGTTCAATCTTTGGTGGTTGTTGGGTATAGAGTCGAGGTTGTAGCAGCGGTGGTTTGTACAATTGGTAAGTTGGTAGTATGCTGAGTAGTCAGCCTGTGGTTCAAGTTATTATAACTACACGGTTGGCGTAGTGGTTTAAGCGGTCGCCTCGCCGCTTGGTACTGCGCCTCGTGTCGTGGGTTCGATTCCCACACGAGGCAACACTTTGTGTGATCTAAAAATTGTTGTCTCGAGTCTGGGTGTTCATTGTGTCCGTTGGTTGTATGTTTGTAGAGTCCCCCGCGACACAGGAAATTCTTCCTAGTGCGTGAGTTGTCTCCATAAAAAAAAAAAAGTCTGTGCAGCGAGATTCTTGTAGATTTGACAGCCTTTGTAGTTAGCTGGATGATTGCATGAGCATAGGACACACTTTGCAGGTGTGTTACGATCTTTTTTTATTGCACTCGGAGGTTCTATGGTTCTCTCCACACTTAACACATCTGTATGGTCTCATACAGTTGTTCTTTGAATGTCCGTATTCCTGCAGCATGTGTCAAGAGATTGTAATAACCAATTCAGAAAATGAAGGTGATATTGCGAAATAAATCTTTGAATATTAAGGTTGCGGCTACAACAGGCATTGTGGCTACAGGCATTGGGCATTCCCAATTTAATATCTGTTGTGTTATCTGCAATGAACATCCCCGTCTTCTCGGCACATACATAGGTGCAGATACAAAATGAAGTTTATGAAAATTTGGAAATAACCGCAGTTGATGCCATGCAAGCTGCTATTGATAAGGAAAAAGAAATAGCCATTTCTGAAAGAAACATTAGAAATGGATATCCAGCAATCAATGTATATGCAGACGTAGCGTGGATTTTCTAACCTTTTCTGTTGCAGCTGCAATCATTGGTAGAAGATCAGGTCAAATTTATATATAGGTGTAAAAAAGAAATATTGTTTAGTTTGTAGTCATGCTGAAAATAAAGATATATCACTGAAAGAAAACCGATGCTTTAAAAATTTCGAAGGTTCGTTTAGCTCAAGAGAAGGGGATTGTAACGTCACTAAATAAGTGTTTTATTGAGGTCATTTTTGTTTACATAACAACTGAAAAATCCATCTGATATTTATTGTTAATAAATACCTGCCTTATAATTTTTTATAATAAAGTATGTACGCACTATGTAGAAACATAATTTTCCTGACACACCAATTGACTATCATTTTACGAAAAACCTAATCCAGATACACTCGAACACAATTACCTGTTGTTTATTCTTATTGTCTATATTGTCTCTCTGTCGACACCCCCGTGTGTTTATTTTTGCGGGGGGTGAGGTTGAGCGCTCATAGCTATGCACTGTACTTCAACCTCGCCTTAACATATTAT
The DNA here is from genome assembly GCA_944739405.2 of Euclidia mi. Classification (NCBI taxonomy): domain Eukaryota; kingdom Metazoa; phylum Arthropoda; class Insecta; order Lepidoptera; family Erebidae; genus Euclidia; species Euclidia mi. Next base: position 3,452,103 of record OX123204.2, read on the forward strand.
TTTGGATTATTAAATAATTAATACCTAGTTTGCTATACTAAGAATAAACAACAATAGGTAACTGACTGGCTGTACTATTATACAGCTTTATTATAATTCCTCAAAAGAAAAATAAATTCAGGTCTAAAGTCAGGCATTACTCATAAATATTTAAGAATCGTCAAGTATTTTACTGTAAATAATTGTATGTAATTTCTAGGTACTATTAACATTAAATACATCCTCAGAAAATAAGAGTAGCTGTTCTTTTATTTTTTTACGACTTAGCCTTTACCTATTAATTTAATTACCTACTTTACAAACCTAATCCTTTCCTAATTAACTTGTAATATTCAATACCTTAATAAATCATTATCATCCTCCTAGCGTTAACCCAGTTGCATCCTGAGATCCGCTTACTAGTCTATCAGGTTCTAATTCAACTAAAGTAATTATCTAAGGTAAATAAAAGGCACAAACCAGTTGCTGAAATGTAGAATGGCCTCTCCATCCAAGGTCTAGGAGGCAAAAATCCTCTTTCCTTCATCTTTTGTCGTACTTTCTCTGAAGATAATTTGCCCATATCCTCATTGGGATCAGGCAGGTCAAGTTTGAGCACCTTTTGAGCTCGCAACTTTTTGAATTTAGGGTCCCAATGTTTGCTTGTTGTGGTACGTGACTGTTGTAGAAATATTGCGGGCGCTATGCGCAGAGCGCCCATCTGTAATTACAGTAAATAATAACATTTAATATTATATCTTGATCCTATGAGCTGAAAGGCAGTAAATAACCATTATTTTGCTATCGGCCATACCTTCGTTATCATACTATTCGCCATAATTGAGGTTGTAAATTTTAATCTTTATGAATTGATATTAATTTATTCTAGACTATAGCTTATTTTCACAGCTGTTAAATATTTGATAACATTATAAATAGACAAGGCAATCCAGTTCAAGTTTTATCAAAAACCAGCCTAAGAAGCCTAACCTCAAAACTGATTGTCAAATTAAGACGTAAGCGTTCCAGTTTCAAAAACACCGAATTAATAACAATCTGCGTTCAGATTGTTGTCACTGTAGCTCGCTCTTTTCCACAAGTGTTTAATCATATTGTACATCTCATACAACATACTCATGCTAGTAATTCAAAATTTTAATGCAGTCTCACATATGTATTTTATTTTATTAATTAATGAAATAAAATACGAAATTACTTTGTAAAAAATATCATTATATCCCATAATTACATATTTAAAAATAAGTAGGTATGCATGAGTATCTCATTCAAATACATTATTTCCTGTGCCTGCTCAGGTCATATGTTTACGAGTAAAACATGTCTATGGTGTTTTGTTTTTTCTGCCATTTTTAGTCAAATACTTTCCATTCAAATTGTGATTTTTTAATAAAGTGATACAAAATTTATTAAATTTATTGTGTCGTCTTTTAAAATATTTTTATGCTTATTGAATCTTTAGTCGCGCGTATATATACAATATTATAAATTTTTATTGTTTTGTCTCTTGAAGCGTTTCCGTCTCCACGGAGTCTTGAAAGTGTTTCATTTAGAATTAGCTCGTAAATACAAGTAAATTTGGTTACCATATCTTGACGATACGTTTCCAAGTCATTGAGAAAACTAACGAGAAAGGAAAACGGTCGGGCACATTTGAATCGATCGTCTCGTCTAAACCGGACATCCGGCGACTCCATAGTCCATACACGTTGTCTCTACTCAAGGGAATAGAGACCGTCGCAGCGTTTCTTTCTTTTCTGAACAGGCGCAGTCCTAGAGAACTCGCAAAAGGAGTAAAAGGCTCCTACATAACCTGTCAATATGTAAGTATCAGTGCATACACTAGGATATAGCGCGTCGTTGCTTTGTTCGTAATTTTCGTGAATCTAAACTTCTTGGAGCCGCTGCTGAGTCATAGCTAACCAGGTGATCTCGGAGCTTCGTTATCGGGCTGTGGAATATTCCTTTTGGACTTTAGTTCAGCGAATCCGCTACATTAGCAGTAAGTGGAACGCGTTCGGACGCCATAACAGTAGGGCGAAGGGCCGAGAGCCTGGGGTTGCGTGGCGCACCGCGGCCGATGACCTTATAACGGAATGGACCTTTATTTAATTGCCACGTGTTTTTCTTTTCAGCAATATATTGTATGAGTCAGAAGGTAGAAAAACCAGTATTATCGGGTCAACGGATCAAGACCAGAAAAAGAGGTATGTAATATTTTTGTAACATTTGACTTGAGTCCTAGAGGTTCATGCTAAGTTATGAATGAGGCCATTGATGACTTGACTTGTCAAAGCACCGCACATGGTTTTAATTAAATAGGTAAAGTTGGCAGTGAATTTAACTCATTAATTTAATAATGTTCGCCTTGACCATGACATTGTAAGTAGTAGGCTGTTCTAAGGCATTACTTCACAAATTGTTAGTAATCATATCAAGTAGGTCACATGCATTATTGAGTGTTTTGCAAGAAGCAGGCCAGTTTCCATATCAATGCACTTAGATAAAATAACATTGTATGTAGGTACTTGTTTTATAAAATTGATTTTTTTAAATAATATGTAGTTAATAAGTCAATAACTGTAATAAACTTTGTGAGGATTCAGTCAATAGTGTCCAATCATCACATTGAAAGGTTATATTGAACAATTTGAACATTGAACCAGGAGGTGAGAGCTTCCACATTATTATTTACATAAAATTGTTTGTTTACAATTTTTCTACTGATTGAGGTCAATCAACTCTAATGAAAACATTATTTTCCACATTCAAAAAACATTTAAAAAAAAAATTGCAAGCTGATGCAACAGTCTATGGAGTGTGGAAAGGTTTCCATTAAAGCAATGACAATTGATGTATTCAGCCTCAATCTCAGCTACTTGTATCATCTGACCTCATTTATAATTGACTTTCTCCACTTCACATCGGAGAGTTAATTTCTTTATAGTGTGACATCATGTGACAATTTTTCCTATGCAAATGTTGTTTATTTGTATTACATTTATAACCTATAAACTTATGCAGTATTGCAAATTTTTGAATTTGAGCCTTTAAATTGCCTTGCATTTTTACCTTTTGACAATAACATTGTGCAATGTTATATGGAACTAAATGGTTTCATAATATTATATTGTATGCCTACATGTTGAAATATTAATTTGTGAAAAATAATTGCCTTTTATCCTTAATACAATTATGAAGTTTATGTAGCTTTGATGAACTTTCCTAACTCTGTCCTCTATATTTATGGTGAAAGTCTGAGCTCTGACGCTCAATTCTTAAAATTTTTAAGTGGTCTTATTGATATAATACCTTGTACTCTTTGAATTCTGATTGACCCTCATTACTTACATCACCTATACCAAAGCTTTCTTTTTTGAGACTTGACTCCATGAATAAATAAAAAAAGATCTCTGCTCCAGTGGTTTAGCTAACAAAATTGTGACATCTGTAGGTTTGTGATAATTTGAACCTTATAGTTCTAGAAACTTCCACACTAGTCTGTCTTAGGTCGAATCCATAGATAGTTTTTCCTCATGTCAATAAAACCATACATTAAATTGTTTTGCATCTGCATTTTACTGCGGCAGCTATAGATCACATGACGGAAGTTAGAATAAAATAGTTGTCAAATCTCAACAATAAAATTGTTCTCAGCAAACCTTGCGAGGAACGTAATATCGGACTTTGTACCACGGAAAACCTCAGTTTCAGAGTTGTAAATATGTTGTACTAAAAACCTCAACTATGTACTAAAATTCTCGACTTTATTGTTCTAAATATGTTCTAATAATGCCTAATTTGGTATACATTTGTTGCTTAATTCTCTTCCAAATAAGGACCTTTACACATTGAATTAGTATATTGGCTATAACTTCATAAGTTCTGTGAAAGCAATGAGTACCTGTCGTAGACTTACGACCTTCAATCTATTGAGTTTTATTATTGCATTTGGGAACTTACAGATGGTCAGTGGTAAAGGATAATCGCTGGTAATGGCAAGCATATAGTTTCATTATTTCTAAATTCACTGACATTTTACTAACCACAGTGCGCGGTTTTGGCAGGCGTGCGAATGCGACACCTTTGAACTTAGTGATTTGAGCACTTAAAGGTGGTACGCGCAGCCGTCTGCAAAACCACGCACCATGGGAAGCCTGCTTAAGACGTTTGCTGTGTTGACTACACAGTAGATTCACATCTGATAGCAAGCTCCATTAAATTTGGTTATTTAGATGTGGTTTCCTACAGGGGAAAGATCTTACGCCTGTACCTGTACGGCTTTAGCCACATCTACTGGTAGATTCTGCAAAGCAGACTCATAATTTTATGCACAAGGAGCATTAAAATATCTTCGTGATTCTTATACATTAAGATTCGCATTCTTTGAACATGCAAACAATGGTACTGGATGGTCTGCCTCGTTGGTCTGGCGGCATAAATGTGTGCGTGGGATTGGGAGGTTTGATTCCCGGGTCGGGCAAAGTGTTATTGGGTTTTTCCGTTAGGAAATTCTCAGTAACAGCACGGAGTCTGGTAATGTGCCTGGGACGCCAATAAGCTCGCCCCCTATTACGTGGGACCTAAAAATTCACGGCGAAAGTGGGTGGAATATTACACCTCTGCCTTAACCCTTCGGGGATACAAGCGTGAGTCTACAAAACAAAACAATGGTAAATTTCACGTAATTTCACATTTTGCTACTATAACTTCGCGATAAACAGACGCTCAGTCACAAAACGCAAAAAGACGTAAAGAAACGAATCCTAGTTCAACTATCAGTCTTAGCAAGGCCGTATTTGTCTTTACTCTCATGATAAGCATACAACGTTTTACTATAGACATCAGTTATCGACATCGTAGGTACGGTACCAGTCCTATTTATGAAGCAAGGCGTATTATAATTTATGCGAAGTGAATAGGAATTAGTGACTGATACCGACTCGTGTCAGTTATTGTTTGTAAGGTAAATATTATTAATGTAAATTGCCCCAGCTTTGGAATTGCTATTAATAATTCTGAAGCGCGCTTTCCAGAAATTAATCTAAAGGTTGACTCTTATGGTGTCATCCACACTGCAGTTAGTCTTCGTTAAGCAATTCAAAATGGTAGAGCACGACATTATAAACGTCGTATTTACGGGTTAGGCGACAAATCGCCCGGTCGAAAACTCGCCCGCGGGCGAGTTGTCCCGTTTGATCAGATGTTTTGGCCGTACTCGCCCGAATGTATTTTTATGACTGGGCCAGTTATACCCCTGAAAAATAACTGGTGTCAAGTGGCCCATTATTGTACATTCTTACAGATCTGGTAGATGCGTAATTACTTATTGTTCCTAATCGTACAATAGTAGCGCAGAAATTACTCGTTTTCAAAATTAAAGAAGCTTTTGTCGTCTACTAAGCTGTGGAACATTCTAGAGTTGGCAAAGCGTGGGGCAACTTAAAAAAAATATCCTTCGACAACCCACTTTGCCAGGCGTAGCGAATCTCTTTGACATAGGTACCATCCCTTGCTAGTAATTTTACCTGCTTTAAATGCAACAATACTGTCTTTTTTTTTGCGTACATCTGTACCAAATTCCTTTTCGGGTCCCAATTTTTATACCTGATTTTCGTAGATTACTGTCCCAGATAAGATAGTTGTTGAATAATGATTGTTTTACGATTGATTTAGTAATGATAACAATATTTGAAATGTGTTTATGATCATTATTTAGATAAGACTAGATTCTATAAGTAACCGTTGAGGCATTTAACCGCCCAAAAATTAAAAACACGTGCAAACAAATAATCATGCTTGGGTATTGGATTTAAAAGAGCTTTGACAGACGGACAGATGGATTTCAAAGGGATCTTTTTATGTAGGTAAAGAATTGCAATAATAGAAGTGGTCTGCCTACCATACATCCATTTCAGTAGAAAAACTTCTAAATGTTTCAAAACCAATTAACTTTACAAACAGCTCAGAATGACAGTTCCAACTTACGTCACATTATCGTCGCAATATCGCTAAAGGGTTAGTCAGACGTCAGTCATAAAAGCGTATCTCCAGTGGTACCTATATCATATTTAATCCACTGCAGTTACTTTCGACCTTTGGGTCTCGTAATGCTATATGTCACTTACGTTGTCGAAATAGTACATGACTTATGCTTTAGAAGTTTCTCGAACGTAGGTATTGTAACAGGGGATATAAAAGTTCCTCTCAAACCAGTCGCATATCACCTGAGAACTTGTAGTACCTACATGCATACGAATTCTTACACATTTTTGATGGACTGCAACAATATAAAATATAGAATAAGATAAGATATCATCATCCTCCTAGCGTTATCCCAGTCTCAACCAGGGGTCCGCTTTGTAATCTAACCGAATTTGGCGGGATATTAGCTTTTCCACGGAGCGATGGCCTGTCTGACCTCCGCAACCCGAAGGTATAGCGATATTCCATGGTTTAGACTAGTGTCAGTTTATTTTAGAGGTACTGACGCCCTATAACGACTGTTAAAGATCTTCATGACAGCCGGGGCCGAGCGACGACTTAACATGCTCTCCGAGCCACGAGCGATTATGAACAATTCAATGCGCACATAACTCCACTGACTTTTTGTCAGTGGTGCGCGCCGTGGATTCGAACCCGATACCCTCTGCAGTGCAGTCCGTTGGTATCTCCACTAGGCTATATAGAGTAAGATAGAAGATAGAAAATACCAATTTAATATCTAACAACTCAGGCTGCATTAGTGTCAATTCCGGAGCAAAGTTATGTGCTATGCTGTAAACTATATTACTGCAGTTTCGTCAAAATCGTCCAGTAGTTTCTACGTGAAAGATTATCAAACATTTATCCATCTTTACAAACTTACACATTTATTACAGCAGTAAAGATAGGCATTTTTTATTTGCCGTGTGGTTGACGGCATAGAATACAAGTGTCACCACCCCCTATCTTCCCGTGGGTGTCGTAAGAGGCGACTAAGGGTTAACACGATGCAAATACCATCTTTGCGTAGAGACGGAAAACTCGACAACAAACCCTATACGACTGCCTCTTTGGTCTCGCGGCATAAATGTGCGCGTGGGATCGGGAGGTCCCGGGTTCGATTCCTGGGTCGGGCAGTGTTATTGGGTTTTTCTGTCACGAAATTCTCAGTAGCAGCACGGCGTCTGGAAATGTGCCCGGTACGGCAATAGGCTCGCCCCTTATTACGTGGGACTAAAGTATATCTGGCGAAAAGTAGGTGTAGAAATACACCTCTGCCTACCTCTTCGGGGATAAAAGACGTGATGATATGTATGTATGTATGTAAAGATAGGCATAAAGGAAGAGTTAAACACATCCGGTATTAAATACTAAGTGCACGTGTAAGGCCAGAAACCAGCAAGCTTCCAACACATAATATCATTGTCGTAACGTTTGTCCGTTCTATTTGAGAGAAATTGGACGTCGCACGTCACATTGATAACGGTAGCAACAGTATAATTAAGTATCAATTTATCGGGGCCGGGAGTAACTTTGACCTTAGGGTTACGCAACATAAATGTTTGGTTTATCGCTGCGTACCTGGCTTCCCTTTACCTATCATCTCTGTTCTTTGTTTCCTTTTCAAGGCTGAAATTATTTTCATTGCAAAGGATTGTATGTTACTAAAACTGTATGTAAGCTTACAGGGCTCTATGGTCAATAAAATACAAATACTTAAAGCTTGGACGTTAAAACACTAAGGATACTAGCCAGGTTTAAAGATTAAAGGCTATGCTTGAGATGACATCATCAACCCTTCACTTATTCCTACTTATTTTCAATCGCTTTGTTCATTCCAAGTAGCTAGACATCAAAATTCTGAACATCACAATTTCCTCATTACCCCACCAAGTTTAATGTGCTTGAGAGAAAGCACTCCATAGAATACAATGTCCATCAAACACTTGATACCACTTGAAATAAAGATATTGAACGAGTACGTAAGTACCCTTATATCAAGTGGGTATCATAAAAATTCCTAAGGCATTCGCATAAGTACATTTCCAAGCGTAGCGTGAGTGTATTTCCATAAAGAATATTCCATTGGTTGTCTGCTTGCCCGGGGCATAAATTTGTCGATATTCAGGAAGTCTTAGGTGCGATGTCTATTGGGCATAGTTTTAAGTATTTCTTACATATTCAGTAAGAGGAACAGCAATATATACTTCTCCCTGTCATGCAAGAAAAAAATCATACAAAGTGCGATGTAATTTAGAGATATAATGTTTTTTTTATAGACTTACGCCTGTATCCCCGAAGGGGTAGGCAGAAGTGTAATATAACACCCACATTTCGCCATGAATTTTTAGGTCCCACGTAATAGGGGCGAGCCTATTGCCTTTTCCGGGCACATCAACAGATTCCGTACTGCTACTGAGTATTTGGGGAAACCCAGTAACACTGCCCGACCCGGGAATCGAACCCGGGACCTCCGAGCAGCAGTTGCATACGCTATCCACTGGACCACGGAGGCAGTCTCAGAGATATAAGTAGTGAATCTATATGTAGAATGTTCCAGAAACTTCTATGTATATTGCCTCCTTCCCAATAGCACAGCAACAAATAATACAGCACTAGATATTATTTGCATAAACAGTTTTTAGTTTTCTGATAGTCTGATCACGCCATTTGTACGTTGGTACTGTGTTGTTCTAGAATGTTCTTGTTTACCTAAAAAGTCTTTCCTTATATTTTTTGTCTTGTTATAACTGTAGGTAGCTGTGCCTTATATAATACAAATAATGTTGTTGGAACTGTAATTATGTTATGTAAGTCAGTTATTTTTGTCTGGCTTGCTAGGGAATGAAAAATATGCCAATTTGGAAAGATTCATTAGGTACATTTTAAGGCAATGTTCGTTGAATGAGTTTGTTTTTATTCTGCCCATGCCGCAGGCTTAAGATTATTAATACAGTAATTTAGCGTGGGTGCTAAAGATACCTTTTCTTTGAGCTATTGTAGATACTTGTGGTTTCACCGCGGTCTGATAAATACTTGATAAATTAATTTGATAGATAACTCGGTAATTTCGTTCCAACTTGAGTTTATCCAGCAGATTAAGAGGCAGTTTGTTTACGTGTGTCGGAAGTTCTTTCAGCCCGAAGGCTTCCGATTTCGTTCCAACTTGATTTTATCCGGCAGATTGAGAAGCAGTTTGTTTACGTGTGTCGGAAGTTCTTTCAGCCCGAAGGCTTCCGACATGGCCTGAGGCAGTAGTTCTCAAACTTTTTTAGGGATGGAACCCTTTACGGTAACCAAATGTTTGGCGGAGCCCTAACATAAAACAAAGCGGAGTACTACGTCTACGTTTTTTACGTGCACTTTAAAACCATTTATTACCACTTCTTCGTGGAGCCCCTAGAGATGCTTCGTGGAGCCCTGGGGCTCCGCGGAGCACACTTTGAGAATGGCTGGCCTAAGGATTCTTGTCCTGAAACACCAACCGGGTCCCATAGCCTAACGTGTCCTCCTCTGTAAGCGTTTCTTAACTTTTCCGACCTAAGACGAGCAAGCCAAGGCATGCTTTGAGCGTTACTCCAGATGCGTTGAAACTGGGTCTTTTGAAAAAATTGTGAAACAGCTTTTTTGGGGATGTATTTCATACCGGTATGTACTCGTATATATGTTATACGATATTTTATGGAACTCTATGCATCGTTTTGTTTGTTAAATACCAACATGAAGTTACTTTATCATAATAACATGTTTATAAAGTCCATGACAAATAACAAAGACAACAGGATAATAATTATAATAGGATTTATATTATTATATAAATTTTCCTGGTAGGCGCTTCTTGCGATGTCTGCAAAATGTATGAATGTTTAATTGGAATTAACAATTTAATTAGCATGATGTTAACCGAAAGGCGAGACTCCAATGTTTCTATGTATAAAGACATGTTTATTAATTATTTGAATAAACAGCTGTAAACTTGTCTTCGTTAGTCGGACAACAGAATTTTCCCTAAATATGTAGGAATATATCTAAAATAAATACGTATTATGTGTTGGACCTACTAATTTCTTCATTTTTAGTTTACACTTTATAGCCGATCAGCGGCAGTACTTTTCCTGGTAGTTTTTTTATTATTTTCTGTATTTTCCTCAGGACAGCGTGAGTGATAACTTATAGGAACTTTTATACTCTATTTCACTACACATAGTTACAGAAAGTTGTCAGACATAAAACGAGGGAAATAAGCTATATTGTCTATGCATAAAAACGTTAAGTAGCGGCTCTATGGGCGATACCGTTAGTGTTGTACACTACCGTTATAATAGTTTTTTGACGCGTCATGAGATGGGTACTGTTAGTATCTTCTGATTTGACGACTCAATATCACTGTTCAGAGAAAGGCTACTATATATTGGTAACGCCACGCTGTATACAGTATTAAAAGATCTACTGGAAAGGAAGTATTTATTGTGAGTGTGGCTAACTCTAGTGTCAGTTTTTAGACCGCCCGAAGGCCTCCGACATGGCCTAACAGTTCTTACGTGTAAGACAAGCACCGTGACCGATGGCTTGACGTGCTCTCCGATGTACGGTAGCGCTCTAAATATAAATGTCACATGGTCACCCATTCAAGTAGTTATCCGCTTCTCATCAAGGATTGAGGGTACCTGATAGATCCACATAACTATTCACAATAATTTAAAAGGTGTTTGCCACTCCTGTCTAAAATTATGAAAGTACATTTTATTTATTCGTTTGCTTTAGACATTTCGTACACTTGTTGGCGCCATGGAGTCGGGTAGAACGCCTTCAATGTTTTTAATTAGTTCACCCGAACACAGAATCTCATCAAATCCATGTTTATTAATATTCTACATTCATTTTACTTCGAATCTTTTGGAGTTGGTTAAACCTTTGACGCGGCCAAACCTAGCTTTAATATTGTCGAGTTAACGTTTTAATTAAAAAGTCCACTGCGGAGTTTTGGCGATGGTACCGTTCTAACAAGTTTTGGCTAAGGAAGTTCGTGTAATATTTCTGCCGTCCTTGTCTATGAGCCATTTAGAAATCAATATTACATGACAATAGTTCCGATTGGTAGTTGATTTGTCTATTGCGTGAGGCCAGAGAGATAAACGCACGATTTTCGCCGCCAATCCTTGGTTTTATCGCTTCGAAGGCTGGAAAAGAATAATTATGAAAGAAAGAGAAAAAGTTTCGTTATATTATATCCCATTCAGAAAATAATCTAGACGGAAAAACCATATGTTTAGTAACCTAATTCGAATATATTTCGACAGTTTATGACTACAGTAAGTTATTTTATGTATACAAGTTCTTTTTATTCCATTTAGGTTCTCACAAGAAGTATAATAAATACACTGAAGGATCATCGAGAAAGGCTGGCGCTAAGTGCTATAAATAGCAACTGACGACGTCTCTTTTTATCTTGTTAGCTATTAATAACACAATTATTAGTGAAAATGGATAAATATAGCTCTGCGGTGACAGCTTATGCTGTGATATTTTTATCTGTATGTATAAAATCCTTGCGTTACTGACTGACTGACAGACAAGCTACAGCTGAAACTACTCGGCGCAAGAAGCTGAAATTTAGCATGTATGTTCCTTGGGAACCGTAGGGCTACACTAAGACGGGATTTCCCGAAATTCCCACGGGATCGGGCAAAACGGGATATTCGAAAATATGTGCGTGCGAAGCCGCTGGCGTCGACTAGTTAAATTATAAATGACAGTGTATATCAGTTCCTTTAGCGAAGACTAAAGTAAAACCAGATAAGCAAGATAAAAAATGTAAATAAACTGTCAGTGATTCATAACAATCGATACTTCATCTTCACATCTGTGTTGTGTGAGTAACGCTTGGCAAAATAAAGCAACGCTTGCAGAGGTCATATCTTGGATGGACGACTACCTACTTGTTTTGGTATTTTTATCAGCGTTACTGTACTTTGGAGGGCACGTAAATTCGTCGGTCCCAGTTCTTGTCTGAGCAAAAGTGAAGATAGACCATTTCCAAGGCCTTCAGACGTTCTTTTACAGTAATAGGCGGCAAACGAGCAGACAGATCGCCTGATGGTAAGCAATTACCGCCGCCCATGGACACAAGCAACACCACAGGAGACACAAGTGCATTGCCGCCCCTTGGGGTTGGGAATAGATATAGGATGAGGAGTGGGATGAGGTGGAAGGAATAGGGGATAGGGCCTCCGGCACTCTCACTCACCGAACGAAACGCAACAGTTTAACCACAGACTGTTACTTTACGTTGATTTTCTGTGAGAAGGTAGTACTTCCCCGGTCGAGCCGGCCCATTCATGCGGAAATCATCAAGGCTCTACTTACTACCTATAAACGCTGATGCTATGACTGGCAATCCACGAAAAAATAAAGAAGATTTACATGTTATTGACGTCTGCACCCGTAAAATCATCCTTTTGGGCGGAATATTTTTTTCTCGCCGAATGGTTTTGATGTATGCAAATCAAATAAATCACATTGCAATGGCAGCATTCGACTTTACTACGTGCGAGAGAAAAGAACTGGCATAACTTTTATAAGAACACGTCACATTGCCAATTTTTACCTTTTTCTATTGCCTAGCTGGCTTGTCACATTAGGTATAGAGTTTTCAGACAGTAAATACTCAATAGACGTTTTGTGGCTTTATCTTTTCAACAAGAAGTTTACTATTCAGAAATAGGGACCGAGTTGCAAAATGCTGTGCCTATTTTTTATTACACTACTGGAATTGTACTAATTACCTGTGTAGCCAGGTTTATCAGCACTATCAGCAGTGACCTTTGAAGACTTTTGACTAAGTCCTAGCAAATTATAACTGTCTTGTTTGCAATGAATCTCATTAGAATCTCGTAATCTTACCCTGCGCTGGCATTGACCCTTATCCTTCGTCTATAATAAAGCAACGAAGGCCCTTCACGCCATCCCATCAAACATTTAACCCATCTATTATATTGGAAATGTTTCAAATCTATCAACACTCATGGCCATTCAATTCCCTTGAAAGCGTAATAATCTTTTCTCTCTGACAGCGTGCCCTTGTGATAGTTACGTCATAAATGTGACGTCACTGACATTGTAAACAACATGTAATTACATAAGTTCAACATTTTATTATTATGAGATAAGTCTTGTCAAGTTTTCTGACTCGAGATCGCTATGACACAGTCAAGGATAACTTACAAATTATGACTGAAAATTGTATTTGCTATATTTTTGTAGCAATTGCAACATTATCTCTGGATATCCTCCCGAGTCCGCCATATTTTTTTCTCTCTATGTCTAAAAGTCCGACTGTTCTTAATAAAGAACAAAATGGAAGAGTGCCGTAAGTCCTGAGACTTTATTTTGTAATTACAGTGTTACCACTGCATATTATGATTTTTGCCAGAACATAAGATTTTTGCAGGTTTTTTTTATTTTTTTTAACATGATTTACTTTGACCAGCCATTTGTTCTTTAAAAAGTACTTCCGGTCATAATACACAAAAGTAGGAATTGAAAATTGTTCGTCTTATAGGACTTCCGGATGTGATAAGATATAGACTATCATAATAAACAGTAAAACGCGGTTCTGTTTATGCTCAAAAATCAAATTATATTTTACTTTTAATACTTTTTTAACAATTGTGACAAATTATTACACATTGGCTTATAACATTAGAAAACTTTTCTAGTACACTTTGGCATAATTTACTTAAAATCGAAATTAGATAAAGAAGAACCTTGTTGAATGTTCTCAACAAAAACATAAATAAAATTACAAATTATTAACAAACTGTTTTAACACTCTCACCGCCATACGGTCCGCCGGCGGTACGTATCTTTTCGAGTAAGGTGCGCCATCTATGTGTTGCACTGACTGAGTCAGCAGGCCGTACGGGCCGCCGGCGCACCGTACGTTTCGCGCCAAAACAGATTACAGATTTTTCACCGCGGCCTGCACGGGTAGGCAAAGTTGCGGATGCCGGCAGACCGCACGGCCTGCGACACTGGAAAAAAATATATTTGGGTGGCGGTGAGAGTGTTAAAAAGAAGAGATAATTTTTGATATTAACTGCTACTATTACAAATTCTTACATCTACATGAACACAATAGCATTACCTTCCTAATCACAATAATTAGTAAAAAAATCAGTCAGCTTCCTTAGCAAGTTATAGGATACTTCTAGTTAAAATATGTTACCTTCTGAAATGAGATCACGATATTAAATCAACTTATCAATAGTAAAAAAAATCTCAGCCTAATCTCTCTCATGGAAGATTTTAAAACAGTTTCTTTTTGTTGTCAGACATAAAGATAAATTGCACCCAATACATTTAACTGAGGTCTTCTTGGTACAGCCTTGATTCCTGCAGCGATGTTGAACACTAGACATATCTGGCAAATGGTCGATTCCATGCTTTCTTTTTGCTTTTGAAGGTAGTGGTACAATAGGAGGTCGCCGAACGATCACATTTGTTCGAGTTTCTGGAATACCATCATCATCAAATGATAAATCTCTGTAAACATTATCATCAATGAGCCTTTCAGCAATTCGCATTTTGAATTCGCGTAATTGAAATATTTTGTGAGGCGGTATTCCTTTCTTTAACTGATCTTGTTTGTACTTGATCCAAGAATTAGTCACTGCAAGGTCAATGAAATGGGAAATAAATCTAACAGTCCACTTTGTTGTTTTTGCTCTTGCTGGACAAACTGCCATCAGTCTATCAACCAAATCAACACCTCCCATGTTTCGGTTGTATTCTTCAATGACTTCTGGGCGGGAGACCTGAATATATGCTCTTGATTGCCTATTATATCTTCTGCAGTAGTCGGTATTTTCAGCAGCATAAACAGTTGAAAGTAATATTACCGGTTTGTTATCCATCCATTTAGTAATCGCAATTTTACCATCATTTCTTACGAGAACGTCGTGGCTCCCTCTCCCTCTTCTCATTAAAGTCTTGTCATCAGTCATTTTTTCTCTCGCTTCGACAGGCACCCTGTTCTTCATTAGTGTCCCGACACATTTAAAACCTCTGATATCAAGTGCATTTGCTAATCTTAACTGTTGTAAAATAACGGTCAAAATATAATATATGACCTGGAACCAAAGATTCGATGAGCTTCAAAACAATTTTTTCGCCTAGATGAAATTGAGACTCATTTTCGGCAATTACGGTATCTTTACCCTGATAAATTATTATGTCACAAACAAGACCGTTAGGATTGGCAAGTACGAAAGCTTTTATTCCCGTTGGATTCGGTTTCCCGGGACAAAACTGCCTTATGGGGCAAGCGCCAGTAAAGGGAATTATCATTTCGTCTATTGACATTTTGTGTTCCTTCAACTGTTTACGACAGCCTTGTAGAACCCTGTCAAAAATAGGTCGCACTTTCCATAATTTATCGTCTCTTTTCGTTTCCGCAGTAATGTCATTATCAAATACTACTTTAATAGAGTTTCTCAATAAAAAATATCGGTCACGAGTCATGGCTTGTGAAATTATTGGTAGTGCATACTGACGGTTCCAATAAAGCCTTATTTGTGATAATGGAATACATGCCATCATCATTGTGATCCCGAAATATATTTTGCATTCTTCCTTGGTCAAATTAAGACTTCTTCCTGTCCTTTCTATAGCTGTTTGGTTTGATTTTGTCACTATATGTTCAATTATGTCGTCATCAATATACTCTTCAAAATAATCAAATATGTTGTCCGAATTTACATCTTGCGGCAAATATGACGGCTCCTGGAGTTGGGGTGCAGGTCCGGTAAGGTTACCCCTGTTCCATTCACCCTCTTGTATAATTTCTCGCAGACAAGACGTGCTGCCGCCACGAGTTCGTACACCACGACGACCTCTTAACCCTCTTACTCGAACACCTCCTCTTGTTCGAACTCCTCTTGATCGAACTCCTGTAGTCACCACTTGCGTGTCTGAATTGCTACTTTCATCGGATGAACAGCTATGATGATTTTCCAAATCACGATCAACAAAATAAGTTTCATCATCCGATTCATCCTCGAAATCTGACTGGTTCTCTATATCACTAATTTGGTTTTCTGTCAAATCTGAAATGATAAAATAAACGGGTATTAATGTATGAATTAAAAAATTATAATTTCCTACTATTTATGAACATTAAAACAGTAATACATACGTTATTATTTTAATTTACCCGGAAATTGTATTAACTTAACGTGAGTGGCAACAAAAAATATGAATTAGGAGATAGCATTAAACTATTACTATAAAAGCCGAAATCACTTTAAAAAGAACACAAAATGGCAGGCTATTATTATAGCAAAGACCGAAATACCTTTTAAAAGAACATTTTTTCAAAAGCCTCATAAATACGAGCTCGTGTCACTTTTTCGTAAAAATTAGTGAAAACAACAAAATATAACATATAAGCAATTTAAAAACGTAACTCGATACAAAATTAAACAATAGATTAATAAGATATTCAAAGATTAACTTGCCTCTACTCCGTCGGCCTTCCATTTTCAACCACGCACGCCGGTAAAGTGAATGATTGTGCATTTTGTTATTGGCTCATTTGATTCACGAATATTTGAGCATCTGAATTTCTATTGGTCAAAGAAATCAAATACAGCAGGTCCAACATTACAAACGAAAAACTTAAATGTGTGTTAAAAAGGACATTCGGTTTTTATACTAGCGACCAGGAAAAAATGTCAGGACTTAATGACGTATAATAATTTGTCCGTTAAAAAGACCACGGGGACTCAGGAGGATATGCTCTATCTTTCAGATAAGTACATTAAAATCGACTGCCTCGTTGGTCTCGCGGCATAAATGTGCGCATGGGATTGGGAGGTCTCGGGTTCGACTCCCGGGTCGGGCAAAGTGTTATTGGGTTTTTCCGTTAGGAAATTCTCAGTAACAGCACGGAGTCTGGTAATGTGCCCGATACGGCAATAGGCTCGCCCTCCTATTACGTGGGACCTAAAAATTCATGGCGAAATGTGGGTGTAATATTACACCTCTGCCTACCCCTTCGGGGATACAGGCGTGAGTCTATAAATAAATAAATAAAATAAAATTGGAAGGAAATTTGTATAATGGTATGTGTCCATTAACCGGAACTTATCGAATAGTTGTACTACTTGCTAGAACTTTGACAAAGAAGTTCAATATCGGTTCCTCATTTAATCTGTGGTGTAGCGCCGCTTCCCAAGGCCGGTGTCACTATTTCATATTGTTATCAGTTAGTTTATCAGCCGTTATCACTCAATTCTATCCAGGAAGTCGGAGGTACGGTGAAAAACACCCAATGTCACGCTCGATATATTTTGTAACAGTTACTTATTTAGTTTTTGTTAGTCTTGTGGTTAATAGTATCTTTAAGATTTTTGTACAGACTCTTTTTCGTCTGCATTATTGGACCATTATGCGCTGTTGGTATAAACAAGTATGGGTTTAGGATGATTGGTAATTTATTAAATAGTAAAATTGCTCTTGCCCGCGGCTTCATCCGCCGATGCATAAGGACAAATATATTATTTGTATTTTTATTGTTAACATAATAATAGTTAGCGCGTATTCACTATCAATTTAAATTTTAAACCTTCCTAAGGATAATTTTAGTACCTATTTCCGTCCAACATAAGGTAGCTTATGTCCGTTTACAAGATGTAATCTATACCAAAATGAATCAAAATTGGTGCAGCCGTTTGGACTTAAAAACGGTACATACGCGTAAATACATACTTGAGTAGTCTACCAACTGGTTGGTGTTTCTTCCAACCACCAGACATCCCCATGCAAACACAAGCATAGTATATCGCCAATTACTGCCTATTTGTTTTCTCTACCTTGCACCTACATTAAAATTGACCTTACTATTAACAAAAACCCGTACTTGAATCGCCATTTTTCTCATACACTCGAAAAAACCGTCGCCCGTGGCGATCGTAACAGCTAATAGGCAAAAAACCGTAACCACTTTTTACACTACAGTTAGTTTCTACCGATTTACGGTAAAAGGACAGTTTGGCATGGTCTCTATTATTAAATTAGATTTCACTAATGTAACTCTGATGATGTACAGTTAAATAACTGTTTAAGACAAAATGTCGACTTAAAATTCCACATATTGTTGATTTCAAGACATTCGTAATGAGATAATTTCAATGTATGGATTGAAATACCTTCTGATAATTCAGGGTTTTCTTTTTTTTTAAGACTCACGCCTGTGTCCGCGGAGGGGTAGGCAGAGGTGTAATATTACACTCACATTTCGCCATGAATTTTTAGGTCCCACGTAATAGGGGGCGAGCCTATTGACGTTACCGGGCACATCACCAGACTCCGTGCTGCTATTGAGAGAGTTCGGAAAAACCCAGTAACACTTTTGCCCGACCTGGGAATCGAACCCGGGACCTCCGATCAGCAGTCGCATACGCTATCCACTGGACCACGGAGGCAGTTTCTTAACCTATTTTTATCATTATCAAATTATCATGGACCACTTTGAAATTGAAAACCATCATACGGACTCTTTACAAACCCAAGTCAGTTTTGTAGTCTTTTTATTTTGGGCAGTACTTTTAACGTCTTTATGTACCTCAAATACTTCACACATGGTCCTTTTGGACACATGTAATGATTCCATGCTCTAATTATACTCAAGCGGTCGTCAGTAACTTCCCGACTACGTCTTATCCACACACATATATCCATCTTTAAATACACGACTAAAACACGTTACAAAGATAATAATATCTGTAGCAAGCAGATCTGACGAGTATCAGGAATACACAAGCAATGTTTATTATTTTCACCCGTAATTAAAACCGGCGTACCTTATCTAACTAATATTATGGCTCGTTTATTTGTCAACAAACGATAAGCTTGGGTCAGAGAAAGCTTACGTGTGATCTTTGATACACGTGACCTATCGACCAGCTAATGTCTGCACCCACGGCGTATCTATACTTAGATAACGTCGCCTACGCTCTTTGAGACTTGCCCTTTTGTATCAGCGATAAATCGCTGAATACATTTCTATTGGGGATTTTTACATTTTGAACTTGCGTGCGAAATCGTGGATAGGCTATAGCTAGTTTTATAGATGTATTTCCGCGGCATTAGTGGATGCTTGACTCGGCAGTCAGTTTCAGGCATAATTAAATAGAAATGGCCGATCCCGTGGGAATTTCGGGAAATCCCTTCTTAGTGCACCCGCCTACGGTCCCCAAGGAACATACATGCCAAATTTCAGCTTCCTGCGCCCAATAGTTTCGGCTGTAGCGTGTCTGTCAGTCAGTCAGTAACGCAAGGATTTTATATATTAAGATATGCACAAAGCAGTCCCTTGAAAGACGTCAAATATTGTTGACCAAAAAAGTAAGAGATACCTAATTACACTCATAAGTTGGTATTGTTTTCTCTTCCTACAAAATAGTACATTTTGTGTAAATATCTTGCAGCCCGCCGTCTATAATTGCAGGATAGTTTTACCAGAATTACTTGATACGATTGGCGACACAACATCCCAGACAATTCTACATAACTTGCTCTTATAAAACTTATTGGTTTTACAAGGAAAATTCAATATTTTCTGTCCATGTCGACCCGAAAATCCGAGCCAATTCTTCGGATTATGCCTCAACTGACGTAATACGGTAGTTACGTAAGCAAAGAAGGAATACCGTAGAAAATTCGTCCATCCAAAGTTTCTCGGGTCTAAGTAACTAGTTGGAAACTAGGTCGGCGAGATAACTTGAAATATAACCAGACTGAGCAAATAACAGTGCTAGTATCTTAGATAAAGAGGCTTAACTCTATTTAGTTAAACTTGTTTACGTTATATTCATTGTGAACTAATGTGCAATAGAAACTGGAGCTATGGACAGAATTTTGCAATCCATGAACAGATGTAGACTTGATATTGTTGGTCAGCTTCTAGCAAAGACACAGATAATGCATTACATGAGTTACATGATACTTTTACAATGAAATGTGTGTCTCTATTTTGTTCCTTGAACTCTGTTAGTGTTAGTTGCATTAAAAGTTTTCGCTAAGAAATTCTTCATAGCATAGCAACGTAAAGCCTGGAAATATGCTCGGAAAACTTCAGCAGGCAAACTCAGAACGGTATATTCTTTGTTTAAAGCCTACTACAGTCATGTCTTCAAGTTACTACAGTCAATTTATATAAGGGCCTCAATAGCCTCCATAACTAGATGCAGCCCAATCAAAACCTACCATGATGAAAAACACGGCTAGAGTCCTGACCAAATCATGTTGAGAAACCCTTTCTCGTTCAATTCTCTCTGACAACACCACACACTCCCAAACCTCTAACCATCTCTCTCACACGTTCTAATTGTCCATTCTTTACTTTCAGATGAGAAAGAGAAGTACGATCCGAACGGTTTCCGCGACGCGCTCGTGCAGGGCCTCGAGCGCGCCGGCGGCGACCTCGACGCGGCGTACAAGTTCCTAGACGCCGCCGGCTCTAAGCTCGACTATCGGCGGTATGGAGAAGTCATATTTGACGTGCTCATCGCCGGGGGGCTTTTGCGTAAGTACACTTTACCATAATACCCCTGGAAGTAGTCAAACAAACCAATCGTTCTCGTAACGCTCCAAAGCCGCCATTTCTGGGAATTTCATAAGAAGTGCTCTACTTTGATGGTGAAATTTTTTTGGGTATATTATGGTGATGGTCTCATCGCTATGCCTGCGGCAGTGGTTCCATCCCACGGATGAAATCTATGATGTCTACAAACCCAACTTAGCTAAGTAACCAATTTTATTAACCATAGAAAAGACCTCGGTTTCTAAAATGTGATTGCTGTAAATCTGTGATTAAATTATTTTAATTATTATTTGCAGTATTTAATCTAGAATGAAGTAAATTTTAGTTATCATTGCTATGGGAAATATGACAATTTAAAATGATGAAATATCTGGCTAGAGTCCTGAATGTTGATGACAAACACTGTTCGTTCGTTTTTGCTGATCGATCCTCAGAAACTCCTCCTTTCTGTATATACCAGTACAAATTAATACTAACGTGTGTGTTGTCTGCTTACCCCTCAGTCCCGGGTGGTGGCGTGTCGATGGACGGGGAGAGCCCTAAGACTAACACTTGCATCTTTGCCGCCAACGAAGACATGGAGACCATGCGGAATTTCGAACAGGTAAGGCTAAAACTGTTTTATTTTAAAACTGATGATGCCAGCTCGGAAATATAAAGAGGCCAATGCACTGGTTTAAGAGGAAACACAACGGCCGTTTTTCCATACAAACGTAGTCTCCTGTTTTCTCCCTGGATAATGCCAGTAGAGCAATTATTTTTTTCCAAAAGATGTATGGCCCCGATTGGCATGTTCCTATGTTTTCCTTTTTCTCATAAATTAAATATTTAAAAAGATATGAACCTTCAAATACCTCTAAAATTGGCCAGATTTTCTGCTGTGTTCCAACATCCAAAAAACAAATTTGGCTAGATTGTTTAAAAAAAGGAAAACATAGGAACACGGCCAAAGCCTTTCTTTAATTTAATATGAAAAACTAGTTAAATCGATGAAGTTTTGGAGAAGGAATCAAGGGAATACGAAACGTTGATTTAGTGTACATTTAATAGGTATTTTTGGTCCAAGCTGCAGTTGTCTCTATCGCGCTCTGCGGGGAGAGGCTTGAGTTTGCGCGACAGCAATAGATTTTACAAATACCTATTTTTCAATTCTCTCGCCTGTAGTGTTTCCTCTTAAGCCATGGAATATCGCTTTCCTTTTGGGTTTCGCTTTGTGGAAGAGTTGATCTGTTGAGTCTGAGACTAGCGTTGATACCAGACTCCAAGGTTGAGTTCTAGGATGTAACCCGGATAACGCTAGGTCAATGATTTAGTAAGAATATTGATTAAACAGCTCAAACTACACAAGCTAACTTCCTCTAAGAGCTGGCGGCTCCAGTGAAAAACACGCCAGGACCTGGAGTTGCGGAAACAGCCCGTGCTAACATACCATACATAAGCTATGTTGGCTGAATAAATATGGCGCTTATCGCGGTGGGCATAATTATTATCATACCAACATGATCAAATTATTATTAGCTGATGTCTGTCTGATTGCCTGCGAGGCTTTGTAAAATAGCTTATTATTTACTAATATAATCAATAATTTTCGTGACAAAAATCTGCATAAGTTGCTTAAAACTGTTTAAGGTTAATATCAGACTTCTAGAGCAATGGCAACATTATTTAATTTTATTACTTAACATGATGAAAAACACGGCTAGAGTCCTGAACATTTATGTTGAGAAACCCTTTCTCGTTCATATACTTCTGACAAAACATTGACACAACATATTACAGTGTGGCAGTGCCGAGTACGTGCTAATGAAAACTTGTTGTTTGCAGGTATTTGTGAAGTTGATGCGCCGATACAAATACCTCGAGAAAATGTTCGAGGAGGAAATGAAAAAGGTGAGGTGTTGGCTTTTGTTGTTAACAGCATGATTTAACTTTATGTAGTAGGTATAATGGTGGACTTTGTGCTACAAACATTTTCTTTTGGTTAACCACAAAACTGTTGTAAAACCCTAAACCATGATCTTGTCTCCGTACAACATGTATCCACACTATAGTAACTTTTTATATAGCAACATTTCTGTTTATTAGCCCCCAACTTTCTATGTATAAAGAAACATTCCAGGTAACTCCAATAATCATTAGTTATTGAATATTGCCGAGTTTCTAAAAAAAGTATCTGTGGCATGGATGCACCATAAAGTTGGAGATTTTGTTTCTTGCTCGTACATGAGACAAAATTACACAAATCGAAGTTTTCACTTATGGACTGTTGCATAAATTTCTCTATGATGCCTTACATCATCATAAATGGACTTATCATATTATGTAGTATCTTCACAACAAATCGCCAAAGTGAGGCAACATTAGCAGAAATCACCTCTTAGATGGGTGACACTCAGTTGCACGCACCATGTTTGAGAGGGCATGTAAAGCGGTAAAATCCTGTTTTTGTCTCGTGACCATGTCATAGAGTCTGTGCTGAAAGAGAACAGACTGATTTGAGGGCGCAATTATAGTGCGACTAAAAATCTTGATCTGTTGAGCCTGTGTTACTCAGACAGACAGAAGGTTTTTCAATCGTACGTACATAAGTTAAAAATTACTAAAGGGACTCGAGCGAATGTTAGTTCCAATTCTCTTTCCGCACAGACTATAGTCCTACATATATGTATTCTGCAAACTCTGACACACCCGACTTGGTTGCACATCCCAAAAAGAGTTGTTTTTAAATGCAATATAAGTATGTTGTTGTTTCAGGTGCTTGTTTACCTGAAGGGTTTCGAGCCACTACAGCGCATCAAGCTTGCACGAATGACCGCACTATGGATCGGTATGTACTCATTACAATATTGTTTTATAGAATCACTATAGATTGGTATGTACTCATTACAATATTCTTTTATGGAATAAGTGCCATGTCTATGAAAGAAAGAAATGTATAAAAAGAGATCATGTTCAAATTCGATCAATTCGCCAATTACTCACTATATATACATTATTGTTCCAATAATAATTAAAAAAGTGTAAAATAGCCACTTTTATATACAATTTTTCTTTATAATAGACATAAAGGTCTTTTATATTATTTCCAAAACCTTACAATGTGAACACAAATTTAACAGCTTAACTACATGTTCCCATAGCCTTGCGGCTAACATTGGTTATATGGTCGCGGGTTCGATCCCCGGTTGTGGCAAGTGGGGCTTTTTGTGATGTATATGCACACGATTAGAGCCGTGCAGTGTATATTGCGCTGCGCGGTGTCGAAGTGGTGCTAGAGTGAAGTGCGGGTCATCCTCGGAGAACATTACTTGTGTTGTCTGATCACAATCCGTGCGACATTTTTTTATATTCTCTGTTTTAGGCAATTTTGAAGAATCTTTTGTTCTTTTTGGCTTTTCATATTCTTCATTTTAGGAAGAACTTATAAAATTCAGGAATATGTTGTAAAAGATATGAATTTTGTTGCTTATTTTATTTTATATAATTTGAAAGTGGCTATTAAAAAAAAATTTCATGATGTTTTTTATTTTGTTCATACGAAATAATTTAGCAACAAACATTAAAGTGATTTACGAAAATGTGAAAATAAATTACTTCATTTTTAGGGTTCCGTACCTAAAAGGTAAAAAACGGAACCCTATTACTAAGCCTCCGCTGTCTGTCTGTCTGTCTGTCTGTCCGTCTGTCCGTCTGTCTGTCACCAGGCTGTATCTCATAAACCATGATAGCTAGAAAGCTGAAATTTTCACAAATTATGTATTTCGGTTGCCGCTATAACAACAAATACTAGAAATAAAACAACATACATAATACAAAAACCGTGTTTTTTTTTTTCGTATTTTTTGCTCAAAATTACTAACTGTTACAGGTAGACGCTTTAAATTTTTACAGAATATGTAGTTGTATATTACCTTTCAAAATAAATAAATAAATAAATTAAAAAAGTAAATAATAAAGGGGGCTCCCATACAACAAACGTATTTTTTAAGCAATTTTACTCAATCTTAATAAACAGGTAGAAACTTATAAAGTATTTAAGTATACATACAACGAACGTGATTTTCTTTTATAGATGATGGTACGGAACCCTTCGTGCGCGAGTCCGACTCGCACTTGCCCAATTTTTTATAAATTGATTCTTTTGATATTTAGTTTACTGAGACTAGATAGATTTTGCTTTATGAATTTTCCACTGTAACAGCACCTTTGGCTGCGACATTTTGTATTTTTTTTATTTTTTGCTTCTACATTTTGTTTTATATTAATGTTTGTCTCTCTTGATCAGGTAACGGGTGCGTCCCGCCATCGGTTCTGCTGGTACTTGTGAACGAGCATCTCCTTAAAGACAACTTGGCTCTAGAGTTTGTTCTGGAGGTGTTCGCCACCGTGAAGCAGGAGCGCGGCGTCACGTCGCTCGTCACGGCGCTAAAGAAGGGACAGCT
Source organism: Euclidia mi (assembly GCA_944739405.2). Taxonomy (NCBI): domain Eukaryota; kingdom Metazoa; phylum Arthropoda; class Insecta; order Lepidoptera; family Erebidae; genus Euclidia; species Euclidia mi. The sequence goes on from OX123204.2 coordinate 3,477,132, forward strand.
CGAAGGCAGGTGCGTGACATACACATATACATCATTACCATTGTCATACATACAGAAGAGGATCCAAGAGAGAGAAAAGCGCAAAGTGACTCACAGTAAAAATGTCCCATTCGTAGAATATCGCATCCTCAAAATGTCTATTCACACACAAATTTGATTTCTACTAGCTGGTATACATGAAACATTTTGAAAATGGGATGCTTTGCGTCTAAACTGGGCAAGTTGCTCCGCTCAGAGGGCCTAGACAATCTGTTTTCTTGCACTGATCAAATAATTGTTTACACTAATCTTCTTAATATCTTAATATATAAAATCCTTGCGTTACTGACTGACTGACGGACACGCTACAGCCGAAACTATTAGGCGCAGGAAGCCGAAATTTGGCATGTATGTTCCTTGGGGACCGTAGGGGTGCACTAAGAAGGGATTTCCCGAAATTCGCACGGAATCGGCCAAAACGGGTAAATTAAAAAAATGCAAGCGTAGCTGCTGGCGTCCTCTAGTTAATAATATAATTAGTGTTTACCTTATGTTATACCCTTCTTTAAGTTCCCCGCAAACCAGAATAACATTCATCACTTTATGCCCAATCCGGGCGTCGAATTCGAACAGAGAACATGTTACAACATACAAAACAAACAAGAATTTTTGTTCTTCAGAAATTTGTTGCTTCCTTGTTGTACGGTTTCGTAAAACCAAGTGGCCTAAGTATTTACAAAGCATATTGTATTTACAAAGCATATTGTACCCTAACAAAATACTTACGTAACAGATTCGCCAAGGAGTTTGGTTACACAATGTCAGGGCAGAGCAAACGCGTCATTGTACTGGCTTATCGTACTATTGCGATACAGTCATTAATGCCGCTACAATATCACTCATATTTTCTCATCTTCATCGTCTAATGCAAATTTAAAATTTGCTGGAACGAAAACAGTCAATTGCCAAAATAATTTGTAGTATAAAAAAAATCTTTTTGATTAGATTTATCGTCATATTTAAATTAAGGAAATTCAAGCTTCTATTGCACTTAAGCTTTATATTTGCATGGCAAGCTTAAGTATAACATATAAGCCTGAACTCCTAATCCCCTTCGATTTCGTATATTATATAGAATTTAATCTTGCTTGTGTTTGATTCCAGGTGATCTAATTTATTGTCCTTGCTATAGAGAGGTGTCGAGTGTTTTCAATAGAGTAGTGTTGATTATATTGTATGTGTTGCTGTCGCAGGCTGCTGGAGTTCCTCCCGCTGAACCGTCGCAGTGAGGACGTGCTGGCGGCCTCCTTCGCCTCGCGCGGCCTCGCTGAACTGCTGCGACTGCACCGAGCACAGGCTTCGCAGGTACACCCCACACACCATACACATGAACAGACACACGAACACGTTATCGTGCCACGGCGTACTGTTACTGGCGAGCCCCGCCATACTGTAGCGAAGCAGAGTTGGATCTAAATCAAACAAAGTACAAAAATTCGCTACGAAGTTCATACGTTTTTATTTGTTGTATTAGAGTCAGCGTATCGCATCTCTGCTCTAGTATGCAGCCCGCTTAAGTGAGAAATGTGATCCCACATACAATTTGATGTTAGTAGGGGCTGCACAATGCACTTTTTAGTATCGTTTGGTAACTGGAGAGCCGGGAAGCGTGGATCACGGTACTATAGATCCGCGAGCTTATCATAGAGACCAACTTGCAACCAACCAACATAGAATGCGCGAGGTATACTTTTTTTTTATGTTAATAGGCGGCAAACTAGCAGACGGATTGCCTGATGGTAAGCAATTACTGCCGCCCATGGACAAAAGCAACACCACAGGAGTCACAAGTGCGTTGCCGCCCCATGGGATTGGGAAAAGGGTTAGGATGAGGAGTGGGATGAGGGAGAAGGAATAGGGGATAGGGCCTCCGGTACTCTCACTCACCGAACGAAACGTAACAGTTTAGGTACAGTTACTTTACGTCGATTTTCTGTGAGAGGGTAGTACTTCCCCGGTCGAGCCGGCCCATTCATGCTGAAGTCAACAAGGCTCTGCTACCTTATGTATTTGATTGTATGATTACTTCTGTGAATTACAATTAAAATATCGATGTAATGTTGTAGGAGGCCCGGCGCGAGCTGACCCAGGCGCTGCTGGACGAGCTGGCGGAGGACAAGCCCGTGCGCGACCTCATACAGGAGCTGCGCGACATGGCGCTCAAGAACTCCATACCGGAGCACGAGGTCGTCGCCATTGTGAGTACACACCACATAGCTCTTTATCTAATGTATAGGCTAACTAACAGACGGATCGCCTGATGGTAAGCGATTATCGCTAGCCATGAACACCCGAATTAGCTGTTACGCTACCACCCATGGACATCTGCAACAACAGAAGGATCACAATTTCGTTGCTCATCTGGATGGGAAAGTAGTAAGAAAAGTAGAACAAGCCTCAGGCGCTCTCATTCATCGAACGCGTTTCGTTCGATGAATGAGACAACAGCAGTATAGATACTGTTTATTTAGGTCGATATTCTGTCAGAGGGTTGTACATACATATGTTCAACATATATTTTTATCGAAACTTGTATGTCATATAACTCATATATCTTGGAACGGACAACTGTGACAACAAAGCTGTCATAATAAAAGTTGTTTCTATTAAAAAGTCCTATCCAATGACATAAATCTTATTGCTATTGGAGGGTGGTCCCAATCTGCCCATCCTTCTTTATGCATCACTTGCACAAATTTTCGTATCTATTCTAGTGTTTGCTATCTGTGCTTTGAAAAGTCCTTCAGGATACAGAATATTTTCTTCTTTTATCTGGACTTAACTATCTTATTTTTAAGCGTAATTTCCCCCTATTTTCACATGATGATACTCGATGACGAGTCGGAGTATACTAAGCTGAACACACCGAACTTAGAGGGACCGAGTTATTCGGCACCTCATACGTTTAGTGCGTCACTTTGTATACGCTGTCGATATGGCACTCTGATTACACCACTCTCACCCTTACACCAACAGATATAAAGGCTATATTTGCTAAGATTAGTTGTGGTTTGTTTAGATTTGGCAGTGTGTGATGTCCCGTGGCGAGTGGAACAAGAAAGAGGAGTTGTTGGCGGAGCAAGCGGCGAAACATCTGCGTCACTACACGCCGCTGTTGGCCGCCTTCGCGCAGTCCGCCAAGGCTGAGAGCGCCTTGCTCTCTAAGGTATTGTGCACATTTTGTGTAGAAGAATATAATTGATTTATTTTGTTGTGTTGTATAACATGTTGAAGTGAGTGTGTTCATTTTTAAAGTTTGGAAAATGGCATTTAAAAATATTATCAAAATGCTACTAAAGTGAGTAGTGGAGGCCATTGAATGCTCATTCTCAAATATAGTTTTGGATAAGCATATCTAACTGAAACTATGAATTCAAATATATTTCGGTTTTTGTTACTCAATCTCACACACAAATATCTGAATGGATTAGGATGATATTTGACATAGAAAAGTTACCCTGGTTTAACACAAAATAATAGCATGCTTTTCATAAAAAAGTGAAAACAGGTCATGGAACAAAATCTGAAATGGAAGTCTATAACCACTTCTATGGCACGACTACTATAACTTAAAAATGACCACACCACTGAAAAAATATATATTTATGAACATTTACCAACATGTTGACATATAGATTTTCGAATAATACTAATTGTACAAATGATGATACTCGATGACGAGTCGGAGTAAAGCAGGCGGTCGCGCTGAGCTTGGTCGCGCCGAGTTATTCGGGGCCTCCTGTGTTCTACGTGTTAGCTTGCTCTACCTTGTCGATGTGGCACTCTGATCTATTTGAGCTTTATATACATCTGCGAGACTGAAATTTATCAATGATGTTATTGTATGGAATATTGCTATCCCTTCGGGTTGCAGAGGTCAGACAGGCAGTCGCTCTATGGAAAAGCTAATATATACAGCCAAATCCGGTTAGACTAGTAAGCGGACCCCAGATTGAAACTGGGATAACGCTAAGAGAAAAAAAGAAAGAAAGATTATTGTATTTATGGCTAGTTTCATCTCCGGATTGAACAATTTTAATATGGTTGTAAGTCGTGAATAGTATAAAAATGACAAACTTATGATTACTACAAACTATTGAAATAAAATGTTGGTACCTATGCTGCTTGTAATCATACACTACATAATATACACTTAATCATTTTTTGGACATGTCTTTTACTATTTATTAGTAATACCTAGTAATTTTAGTCCCAAAGCAAAAAAAAAAAAATCTTCATGAGAAAAACCTGGCAAGAAAGTCATGACCATTATTACAACTTAAGTTTCGCATTCTTTTAAATCTCGCAGGTCTATAAAAGCTCTATAACCCAATTATTCATACAATTCTTTATACATATCAGAAATATTGTTTTTACCTTCATTATTTTATTACTACAGGTGCAAGAATTCTGCTACGAGAACATGAACTTCATGCGTGCGTTCAGCAAGCTTGTTGTGATGCTGTACAAGACCAACGTTCTGTCGGAGGAGGTGATACTGAAGTGGTACCGCGAGCCCAACTCCTCCAAGGGCAAGATGATGTTCCTCGACCAGATGAAGAAGTTTGTTGAGTGGCTACAGAGCGCCGAGGAAGGTACGATATGTCGCTATATCTTTTTTTAATACTTACCTTTCTAATAATGGCGGGCAAGATCAGAAATTAAAACCTCTAGCAATCGCGTGATATGATGATAATTACGATTGAGAAATTTTAGTTTGTTCTAGCATGAGAATTGCTAGTGATGACGTAGCAATAACTATAATTTGGATTTAGTTGTATACCTAGCTTTAATTTTTTTAAGTCGATAGTTAACAAAGAAAATTTAAAAATTATTTCTTCTTTATGGTAAACATATCAATATAAATGAAAGAAAACAGTCAAATCCAAGTTATAGCTAAAGAAATGGTATACTCTGTTAGTTTAGTTCTACCACAGTCCTTTAGGACATGAACAAATGTATCTTCGTATCAATATGCGAACTTATTGTTCTAAATTCTATTCATAACATTACTGGTTGTAAATCAGGTAGTATAATATGTACTTGTGTATTTCCAGAGTCCGAAAGCGGCGAGGAGGAAGATTAGATTAAGAGCAGCGAGTGAGACTGACAACAACCGCGCCGTCCCACACTCAAGCATAATCACCCCCCGCGCACACCCCCACACAGTCAGACAGCGACCGTCAGACAGTGACAGTCCGCTGACAGCATCCGACAGCATTTGACAGCAGACAAACAGTTCCGCGCACGGGGCGGCGCACACCGACACCCGACACGTCGCACCTACACCGATAATAAATGTACCATAATATAAAATAATAATGTTAACACGTAAAAAACTAGGGCGACACAGTTCGGGAATAATGTTTTCTACAAACTGTATATTATTCATTTCTAAATAACATGTTGATGAAATACCATATTTTTTATTCAATTTTTTTAGTAAAATTCAAATAAATGGTGGAAACCACTTGTTGTTTTATTGTGGACAGTAACTTTTGTGATCTCATTTGTTCCGACTGAAAGATTACCTGAACAAGGTTGATCTTATCTTCTACTGAATGAACTTATTTCATTAGTGATCATGTAAACATCGAAAAAAACGTGTCTTGAACCTTTTTGTAAAATACATACCTAATATAGTTCGCAGGTCGAAGTAGGCAAGTACCAGAGACAAATTCGAATCTCAGGACTTGAGGCAGCTAAATATCTAAGAAGTCCCGGGATCCAAATCATTATTGCAAGCCTAAACCGTAGCAACACATTTCTGCTCTTTATTGCTGCTCATTTTTTCAGCTCTTGGCAAAAATATTAAGAGCACACTCTGATAACTGCTCGTAAAAGGGCTATTATGCCAATCTATCAATAAATGGACAAGTCCGAGGGTTAATTGTTTGTAAAGGTCCCTGCGATAAGGATTAATTTCTAGAGCTGAACCAGTTGAGTGGTTTTCTCAAAAAGTAACTCAAAGACTGCAGGCTTTGACTCGTCATCAAGTCAAACCTAATTGTATAGGTACCTTAGATGCATGGAAAGCGGCAGCTTCTGATAGGCATCTGTTAAACCTATGTCTAGCGTTTCGCATTAGAGTGGGTCGTTGATTAGTACATTTTGCCAAAAATATTCAAAAAGCTCCATTAGACAATGGTCTAATAGAGCTTTTTGAATACCTATGTTATGTCGATCAGAAGTGACTGATCGTTACCTAAATCGCCAGGGGGCAAAGGTATGCAAAATATCTCGAATGCGATCAAATAGTGCACAAACTCGTACTAGGCGTACGGGCACCAGTTTGAACACATACTAGGTATATTTCTTTTAAACTCGATGCTTGCATTGCAAGCATGTCGGAAAATTAACGTAAAAGTATACCAGCGCTGTGCTAAAAAGAGCTAATGCCCAGTGGCGAAGGAAGGGGGGGAGGGCGATCCGCTTCTTTTTGGAGTGCCACCCATCCAAAAAAAGGGGTGACACCCAAAACTCAACCTTAAGAACAATGTACAAAGATATAAAACAACATACTACGAGAGTTAGCCCGGAATTGATAGGTAATAGCCGTAACACACGCTCGAACTTGATCCGAACAGAACACGGATTTGGGTCGCCTCCGGACCAAATCTGCCCGTCTGTAGAGTAGTCCGGCGAACATAATTATTATTAATTGAGTCCGCCTCGGTCCGCTAGTTTGCAGATCAGTCGGATCGGACATGTCTTACGTGAAGCAACTGTCCGATCCGGTCGTCGATTTGGTCCGTCGGACCGACGGGTTTGGTCCGCCGGACAAGTTCGAGCGTGTGTTACGGCCATAACGACTAAAAAAAAAAGTTCATCCGCCAACTTTCGCCCTGGGTGCCACCCAAGCTAGCTACGCCAATGGCTCAGTAAAAAATAGCTCGATATGAAGTAATCTTAATATATAAAACTCTTGCGTTACTGACTGACTGACAGACACGCTACAGCCGAAACTATTGGGCGCAGGAAGCTGAAATTTGGCAGGTATGTTCCTTGGGGACTGTCGGGGTGCACTAAGAAGGGATTTCCCGAAATTCCCACGGGATCGGCCAAAACGGGTAAATTTAAAAAATCGTCTATAATAGTTATCGAATTGAGAGATACTAATCTCAATTTATCAAGATAGGTATTAATACGCTATAGGTATCTATCTATTTACCTAAACTGTGTACCTTAGAGCACTTCGTTAGCGGGTTTTGCTCTATACGATAAGTGCAAATTGTTACCTATCATATGCATATTTTACCAAGTGCTCATTTTGCGTCTAAGCTTAAAGCAAGCTACCTATGTCCTAATTGTAGTGGGTGGGATTCAATATAACCACTGGGCTATTGCCGAATTATATTATGATTGCTGTAAAATGTAAATAAACTATCTTAAGATAGTTGGGTATGATATATTTGTAATGAAACAAGTAAACTTTTATGCGATGAACAATTTTCTCTCAAGAATATTTCTTCTATAAGTAAAAAGCATTGGCATTTTTGCGCCAAATAAAAGTCTATATAACTCAAATTAATTTTACACAACTGTGTAAAATAATGTTGTGTTTTCAGCAGTTAGGTAGGTAATCCATACCTAAATTCTAACTTCAGCTTGAAGTGTACTTGTATTATGAAAGAAAACTTTAATCATTAAAATCTATCTATCCATGTGTATGCCTATTAATGTATCTGTTTATAATGCAACTTGCACATTTAGTATCTTGCAGAAATTATACCTACATTGATTTCTTCACACTAAACATACTTTTATTGAAATTAGGTAGATAATTATGTAGTAGGACCCTACTTTCCCAAATTATTCACAGCAAAACCACGGAGCGTTCAGTTCAGTTCAAAAAACATTCAGAGCGTTCAGTTCTGTATCACATCATAATTTAAATAAGTGAGTATTCAAATAGCGATGGTTTAAATTAGACTATTACAAATATAACTTCAATTCAGTAGGTACCTACTGAATTTAAATATTACAACCTGAGAGCAGTGCATGGTATTGCTGTAAAGTTTCTAACGTGGAAACAGACGAGGAATATATTATTATTATTTACGAGTAGTGTACTGGACACCAAGCCTTGAGCCCTCTAGCCGTGCTCGGCACAGGTGACGTGTATTCCGTGACTTCCCTTCAAGACGATTTAAGATAATAGGTATACGAAGCAAAAAGTGTTTTGAGAAGAGACGAAAATCCGACATCAAAACTTATAGGTACCAACGCGTCGAGCCAGTGTGGCGTGGTACTAACTTATAGTAGGCCAGATCCTCCATTTGACACGCTATACTACTGTGACCACCCCCCGGTGATACACCCCGTGTGGTGACGGATTAAGAATACGGAATGTCATCACCCATATCGTCCCATGGGTGTCGTAAGAGCCGACAGAGGGAGCATATTATTATTGCAGAGAACAACACTGCAAGAGAAGGAAAACTTGATAGATGATACAAACCCTATACCAACCCGTTTGGCCAGCGTGGTATAGTAGGCCAATTCCTCCTTTCAAAGGAGAGGCCTAGTCCAGCAGTGGACTGTTAAAAGGCTGATGATGACTACGCACATTAGCAGAGACCTGTGTCTAGCAGTACACAGTTAAAGGGTGTATGATGATGGTCAAATCGAATTTTAGTTCTGAGATTGGGTACCACGTTAGTTAAAGCTGAAATGGTCTAGCTTAACAGTGGCAGGATCATCTTAATATATAAAATCCTTGCGTTACTGACTGACTGACAGACACGCTACAGCCGAAACTATTGGGCGCAGGAAGCTGAAATTTGGCATGTATGTTCCTTGGGGACCGTAAGGGTGCACTAAGAAGGCATTTCCCGAAATTCCCACGGGATCGGCCAAAACGGGTAAATTAAAAAAAAATGCAGACGTAGCTGCTGGCGTCCTCTAGTCTTTGATAAAAATCGTCATGAAGTAGCAATATTTCCGTTGTTAAATATTAGTTTTTGGTCGGTGAATATAACCCTCCCCACCAATCTTATTTTACTACAAAGAGGAAGAGAGGGTTACAGTCGCCTTGAGTCGTACAACACAAATAAAGTAGTTACAACACAGAAAGAAAGAAAGAAACATTTATTTGGATACAGCACAAACAGAACAACATACAATATTTTAAAAGAACAAAACTGATTATAAAGGCACGTTCACATTCAATAAAAATAGAGAAGAATTTGCAGATCAGAAAAAAAAAATGTCGAGTATGTGTCCCAGTGCTAACCAAAAGGGAAGCCAAGTCAGCATTATGCCCAGTACAGCTGATGCATAATGGGCGCTGATATTCTCTTGGCTCCCATTCACCCACCACGGATGCCCAACCAGGTGTCGCGTTCACTCACAATGCAAAATACACACAAATAGTTGTGTTATATTAAAATATACTTACCTATAACACAATATACAATCACATCACCTTCGCTTTTACGTATTCCGTAAGTTAGTAACGGGAAGGATAGTCTAGTCTTGTGGAATGAGACAGAAGGTCTCCCTCTTCCCAACCATCAATAGGCGTGACGATCTGCGGCGAAGGTTGTAGCTTGAGGAAGTTGAGCGAATTGGGCTCTTCGCCTGTTTTGGCCGAGGAGGCGGCGCCATTTCCACCTACGCGCCTCAAATATCTAAAGGAAAATGGCAAAGTCTCGACAAAGTTTGCCAACGGCGATTCTTTTGAGCCCCCGCCGAGAGCCTGCAAGAGAGCCATACACACTCCCTCTGCCAGCTTCAAGAGGCGCATGATCCCGTCGCTTGAATTACCTAGCACCGTGAAGGCAAAAAACATCTAGGGCAGAGACTAACTAACATACCTATTCCTATTCATGTATCCAGAGTCTCCGGTTCAAACACACTCCTATGCACAGAAGTAATGCGACTCGAGCCTTAATTGTTTTAAGTTTTAAGTGAAGGAGTAGTATACATAATTATGGGATAACCTGAATGTCTGAAAATTTATACCTAGTAGGTACTTGCTTAAAATATTATTGTCATCTGTACGGTCTACTTCTTATTAATATTATAAATCTGAAGAGTTTGTTTGTTAGGTTGAACGCGCTAATCTCAGGAACTACTGGTTCAATCTGAATAATTATTTTAATGTAGGATAGCCTTTTTATCGAGTACCTACCTACTTAAGTCTATATAACAGCATACCATGAGCCACGTGTGCGGAATAGTACCTAGTCCTTTTTTTTTTGTTTTCTTCGCTGTGGAAATGCATTTACCTATACGTACGTATGTGGGACTTGACGGCTGGAGTGCAAGGCCGTAATACCGACTAAAACCACAGCGCATACTTCCACGCCATTTTGGGGGCGCCAGGGGGTCGCGTTAGCATTCTACCCTGACACTCTGGCGGATAGCCCGAAGGCCACAACCTCCATGGCGGATGAAGATGTTGGGCTCCGCCGCCAAAACACCCAGCGGCCGCAGAGGATAGGGAGGACGGCAACCTGACAACACCGCATCTCCTCTTCCTCTGCGGCCCCACCGCGACGCAACAATGACGCGCCCCCATTTTGTCGCGGTAGATAGTGCGCGCGGCAACGCAACACCGACACGCCTCTCCTCCCGCGACCGCGCCCGACTGCGAGGGACAGACAGAACTGTCCCCCGCAACCGCACCGTTGGACGCATCCTGCGCAGGCCCGCACAAGCCCACGCGGAGCGTCCATTCCCGGGATATCTCTTAGCTTCACCGCGGGTGTCCAAACCACGGTTACTAAGCCCCCCCACCACGACAAGGTGCACATCCCACGGGGGAGAGGTGGAGTAGTTGTCCTAAGAAACGCAGGTGTAACTACGCGCTCAGCTAGACGAAAGACTGTTTGGCACGATATTCAAATTTAAATAAAATTTGTTATTTATCTGGCAACAACTTGGATATTGGTGTCTTCTATAAAAGTTTTGTCGTTGCTATAATGAATAACGTAGATAACTGTCCGCCCCGTTCCATCTCAAATAACCACCATGAACTTCTTATTTGGCTTTGCAAATATTAACACGAGTAGGTACCTACAGTATTTTGCAGATTTCCTGTCCAACTTAGCTGTATTCTTGTCCGAAAGATATACCTATACCCACAGATGAGAGAATTAGTCTCAGATAGAGCGCATTCGTCCAACTAAGCGTGGCACGTTGACAGCTATGTGTGCGTGACCTTTGGCAACTGGCACTGTACGGACACGCGCGTCTATGTGTGTGTAAAGTTGCCAGATTATCAATAATCTCCCAGTATTTTGCATATAGTTATGTAATATTCTTATATTCATTTGCAGTTTTGAAGAATTTACCATGGATTTAATTAATGCTTTTATAAATACATTTCTTAAATGTAGGTACCGAGTTAAGTTTTAACTACTTCGTAAATCTTAAATCTGTATACATATATGAATAAAATCCTTGCGTTACTGACTGACTGACAGATAAGCTACAGCCGAAACTACTCAGCGCATGAAGCTGAAATTTAGCATGTATGTTTCTTGGGAACCGTAGGGGTGCACTAAGACGGGATTTCTCGAAATTCCCACGGGATCGGGCAAAACGAGAAATACGAAAATATGTGCGTGCGAAGCCGCTGGCGTCGATTAGTTGAGAAATAAATAGTATGTATGTACACACGGCACCAAGTCAAGCTAAACAGTTGTTGTACGATTTTGATACTTATTCCCTACGCCATAAGTATGTATGTACACACGGCGCCAAGTCAAGCTAAACAGTTGCTGTACGATTTTGATACTTATTCCCTACGCCATAAGTATGTATGTACACACGGCACCAAGTCAAGCTAAACAGTTGTTGTACGATTTTGATACTTATTCCCTACGCCATAAGTATGTATGTACACACGGCGCCAAGTCAAGCTAAACAGTTGCTGTACGATTTTGATACTTATTCCCTACGCCATAAGTATGTATGTACACACGGCGCCAAGTCAAGCTAAACAGTTGCTGTACGATTTTGATACTTATTCCCTACGCCATAAGTATGTATGTACACACGGCGCCAAGTCAAGCTACACAGTTGCTGTACGATTTTGATACTTATTCCCTAAGCCATAAGTATGTATGTACACACGGCACCAAGTCAAGCTAAACAGTTGCTGTACGATTTTGATACTTATTCCCTACGCCATTAGTATGTATGTATACAGGGCGCCAAGTCAAGCTAAACAGTTGCTGTACGATTTTGATACTTATTCCCTACGCCATAAGTATGTATGTACACACGGCGCCAAGTCAAGCTAAACATTTGCTGTACGATTTTGATACTTATTCTTTACGCCATAAGAACGGTGCAAAGGTCAAAGTGTATAAGCTTGACGAGTAGCAGGGTGTACACGAATATTTGGATCGTTTGGGGATCGAACTCAAAACAATATTATGTAAGGTATATACTAATGGAAATTGAAATTCTATTACTATATTTATGAGAAAGAAGATATATCTACAATATACTTTTATAATGGTAATGTATTTTTCATTAACATGACAATCATTATCACATAATCAATTGACAAGTGCATTTTCCCTAATTCAGGCAGAACGGCGTCGACAAAAACTGGCAACACTTACATATTTCTTGCACAAATACGAATTTTATCGAAATTAAATTAGGAAACAGTCAAATTATCAATAGTTACCTGTGAAAAGATATTCCATTTTCCTGTTTTTGTTTTTAGGAACAACTTTTACAGTGTTTAAGAACGCAAGACGGCATTTTGAGAATTTAAAAGTTGAAGTGATCGTGACGCGTGAACTGTACGATGCGTCGTAGCGCACTGAGACGAGTTTGTATTCGCTTTTCAATTTTGTATTTGCTTTAGTGGCCGCACGCAACTGTGCCGTGCGTTCCATCTGACTAATTCTCTCATCTATGCCTATACCCAACCTACATGTGGATAAGTAGTAGGTAGACAGAGATAGAAGATATACCCTTATAATGAAAAAGCGCTATTGAGCGATACTGCCTATTGCTATCCAGTTATGTAACCGTCGGCAGCCCAAAGCTAAGTCATTGTAATATTGCCCTGGTTATCAATTGCACTCAGAGACTTAAAGGATCCTTCTTTACTCCATTAAAACTTATGTTAAAATCATGAAGCTTACAAAAATAAGTAGGTAATGTAGTTGCTCAGTATCCTGTGTATTGTCCATTTCCCTTAGGGTCCACTATTGTTCAATAAAATCCATGGTCTCGAAGGGAGAGGCCGAGAGCAAGGTCATCAGCAAAAACCGCGCAAACAAACCGCCATCTTAATTTGCAACAGCAAAAGCATTTCTGTCGTTACTAATTCCAGTCTAAATAATAAAATATCCCCTCGCGATCTTCAACTCGCAAACCTGTATGCATTAAGACCGTTAATAGCACTGAATAAGTACTTAAACCGCCTTTACTGGCAGCTCTTACAAAAGAGCGCGAATTCTATTCAAAAGTTTATGGCAAATCAAGATGGCTCCTGGCTAGATTAAAAATAATAACCGTAGATAAAAAATAAAAGACATGTGGTTCATAGTAGTTTCTTTTTAAAAATTCTTTAAGGCGCGAATGGCGGTATGCTTCCAGGAGTTACCATAACACCGGCCAAACATTTTAACGATGAAGAAATATTTGTGCGGTACTTGAAAGTTATAATTTTTTTATCCCTTGCGTGTTAAGTACATGTTTCATATTTGCAAAGTCTCCCACGGCACAAGATATCATCATCAGAAAAAGCGGCGATAGCCCAGTGGTGTACCTACTTAACGGACTGCCGAGGTGATGGTCTCGGGTTCGATTTCCAGGGCACATACATTTGACTATTTAAAGTTACGTGTGTATTAAAAATGTTAATTATCGCTCGCTTAATAATGTGCCCGGTACATGGTAATAATTGGCTCGCACCCTATTACTTTAGGACCGAATCACAGCGTGCGAAGTGTGGGTGTGTAATACACTTCTGCTTATCCCTTCGGGAATAATGGTGTGAAGTTATATTATATAGACAGTGGTTATCGCGGTAGAATAAGTCAAAATCTTGCTTCGTTAAACTTTGGGGTTGCTAGGAATGTGAAATAAGACATATATACAGGGTGTCACAAGACCCATCATTAAGCCGAAGTCTACTCGTTGGGGACATCATGCCAAGTCATACTAACCAAAGATACGAACGATACCTGGGGAACGAATACTTTTTAAGATTTCACATTTTTTAAATCGCAATTAAAAGCGCGCGCGTGCAATGCTCGAAATATCTACTAATCCATGGGGTCATAAGGCATCTAAAGAACATATTAGCGGGGTAAATGCATCGATTTTGTACCTAATTAGAAAAATTCCATACAAACTTTGAGCCTCAATATCTCCTGAACCAGTAATTTCCCAGGTATGGTGCCGAAGTAAAAAATGTTCGTAGTGATTGGTACAACATGGAATTTAAATTTTCGTTAAGGGTCTTTTTACACCCTGTATATATTTTTAATTTAAAAAGACAACTCCCGCACTAGGACTTAATCCTGTGTCGCGGGGGACTTTACAAACATACAACTAACGGACACAATGAACACCCAGACTCGAAGCAACAATCTATGGATCACACAAAGTGTTGTCTCGTGCGGGGATCGGACCCACAACACTCGTAGAAGTGTCAAGCGGCGAGGCGACCGTTTCCTTTATGCCCAGTTCCTAGGCAATGACGACAAAGCCCGCGACATAATTAATTCAATATGAAAGACTTGAGTGCACCTAAACTACGGGATCCACGAGACATCTAGCAGCATTACATACTCCCCGAACAAATATAGATAAGAGTGGCATTGCTACTCTCATCATCATCAGCCCTGTATACTACCACACTGCTGGCCGGGACCGGTCAATATAAGAAGGGCAAGTCCAAATCCACCGCTAACCCAAGAGCGGGTTGGCAGTCTTCACATGCCTTTCGAGAGCACCATGGAGAACTCTCGAATATGCAGGTTTCCTAACGATGTTTCCCTTCAATGTTTAGCAAGCGATCATTAAGATTTTATACGCACTTAGCTTCGAAAAGTCACTGGTGCGTGTCGTGAGTTTGAAACTCGTCAAAACCTTCTGCGATCTATATTAATCTCGTCACTAGGTTCTCGCTGCCATTGCATTTCTACTGTCAAAAAAGCAAAGTGCTCATTCATAGAGAACATGCCTACTTTCATTTTCCCATGCTTCAACCAATTTGAAACGTATCGTTGACAAATCAAAAATCATTGATCTATTACTTACAACTAGGGCATGAATATCGGAATATCGAATATCGAAAATATCGGAATATCGGACGAAATATTGTGCCAGAAAATCTCGATATTAGATTTGTAAAAACCGGGATTTCCGATATTTTCGACATTGCATCAAATTATCATGACCAATGAATTTTATTTATATTACTTTTTCAAAATCAATCATTCAGGGCGCGCTATTGCCAGTTCATGCGAATGTATTAAGACTACTTCTATTCTACAAACCAGCGTGGAGTCGGCAAAAATTTTCTCTTCTGCTGGTTATATAATTATTTATAATTACCTAAGATCCAGATTAGGTGACAAAACCATGTACATTCTCATTTCTACGATCGCATCATTTAAGCAAGCGGAATGATTGTAATCGGCAAGGCTGATAATTTAATACCGTCCTATTTAGTTATAAGGTAATTAGCTTTAAGGCTTTCAATTCCCTAATCATAAACGTTTTTTATGCTACAAGCACGAAACGTATATGAGTTAGAATTTATAAAAAATTGTCGAAATCATGCGAAAATGATAAGTAGTTTATTTTGATCTCAGAGTAGTTTGTTTTTAAATAATTAGGTATAATTTTGTTGGCAGTTTGCTTAGATCTGTTGATTTGTTTTTTAAATTATGGTTTTTGTTTATTTTGTAGTGCATTGGCAAATGGTTATATTTGCCAGTGAATGCTTAGTTTTTGTTGATTTGTTATTGAAACTGAGTTTCTGTTGATTTATTATTAGGTAAGTACATATAATGACTCGTCATGCATATATGTACTTTATTTGCTATAGACCACTTTTTCCCCCTAAAAATATAGTACAATATCACTCTATTATTTTTCTAGTTGTTTCATCGATCAGAAGCAGAACTCGAATTGCTTAACTACCAGTTTGCAATTCATATGTATATTCATTCCTTATTTCATCTATATCAGATGATTTATACAGCGTCAGAAAAGTTAACGCACTTTTTAAGGTGACTCTACGGACCGATTCGGGAGTGGCAGCAACGGCCACACCGTTGGCAAACCAAGCCTTGAGTTAATTGGAGTTGCGGTTGTGCATCATTCGTGTTGTGGTGCCTGTGGGCACGTTTCTGAGCCAGGACTTCAAGCCAATTTATGTCATGTGCTTTGAGGCCGTCTGATGTGATTTTCTTCCATCGAGCACGATCTTCTGCGAGATCCTCCCATTTTGAGAAGTCTATATCGAAGGTAGACATGTCGCGCTTAACGCTGTCTTTAAACCTTAGCACGGAATGCCTACGGGACGCTTTGCATCTGCAACTTCTACCAGGAGAGTTTTCCTAGGCAAACGAGATGGCTCCATGCGATATACGTGCCCTACCCAGCGTAACCTCTTCTGCTTCAGCAGACCAGTTATGCTAGGCAGTTTGGCGATTTCTAGCACTCTCTTGTTTGTCACCTTATCTCTCCATGAGATGCCGAGAATGACTCAAAGACAGCGCATATGGAACGAGTTGAGTCGTCTTTCCTGCTTCGCATAAGATGTCCCGGTGTCAGGTCGGTCATCTTGGTGTTAATAGTGAGGTGTTTGTTATTCCACACTCTTGTACTAAGCTTCCCCAACATCGTGGACGCCTTGCAGATGCGTATACCGATCTCTGCGTCCAACGAAAGATTGCTCGACACTGTTGAGCCTAGGTAGGTAAAGGACTCGACTACTTCCAAGGGAGTACCATCCAACAGAATAATTGGCTTTTCTGTACATCCTTGCGCCATGATTACCGTCTTCTTAGCATTGATGGACATGGAAAATAAGTTACATGCTTTAGCGAACTTGTCTATCATTTGTTGAAGCTCCGCTGAAGAATGAGCAATAAAAGCTGCATCGTCGGCAAACAGAAGATTGTCGATGAACACGTTCTTACGGTGCTTTTTGAACTTCAAGAGTGATAAATTAAAAAGTTTGCCGTCGTCCCTGGTGAAGAGATGTACACCCTGTTCAGTTTCGCCAAAAGCAACTTTTAACAGTAGCGAATAGAATATCCCAAACAGGGTAGGTGCCATCACACAACCTTGCCGAACTCCACGTCGCACGTCAAAGGTATCAGATAGTTTGCTGTTAAACGCGACAAGCGACCTGACAAGCGATCTGACAAGCGCTAGAAGTTTAGGTGGACAGCCTATTCTATCAAGCGCAGTATAAATTCCCTCCCTGCTAACAGTGTCGAACGCTTTATTAAGTCAACAAAAGCAACGACAAGGGAGTTTTCTGCTCTCGGCATTTTTCTTGAACCTGCCTCAGCGTAAAAATCATGTCTGTTGTAGAGCGCCGCGCACGGAAACCACAGTTTGCAATCGGCACATTAATTATGTCACCAAAGCTGTGATTTAAAATGTACTTATTTGATCTCGGTATTTTTATTTAATTTTGAGACCTTATTTTCCATTTTACATCGATTTTGATTCATCTGATTTCTAGTATCGAAAATATCGAAAATGTCGAATTCCGGAATTATTAAATGTTCAATATCGAAAATACCGATATTTAGAAAGTAGGCCGATATTGCGACCCCTACTTACAACCAGATAAGCAAACAGCGCTGAAATGTGTTGCCGTTTGTTATAGGTCTGGACCTAATACTGTTACAACATTGTTATTGTGTCAAATTTGCCGCATAGGAAAATAATACGAACTTGAAATGGGCAAATGCGTTGTGAAATCTTGAAATTCTCGTAAAGAAAATAATTTTATAAGTGCGGCATATCATTCCACATATAATCATCATTATTTTTCACAATATTTGGTTGAAAATGACGAAGAAAATGGCAAATAATCGTTTTTATTTACAATGATACCAAGTTATAAAATTTTGGATCTCCCACTTTTGTGGGAGTTTTACTCCAGGATATTATGTGAAGCGGGAAGTATAACAATTTCAACCATTAGGATGGATATAGATTATCGGCTACTTGGAAACCAGTCATCAGCAAATGTGAATACTGCCGCAGTGACAAAACTCAACAGTGTCTAGACGTCATTAGTGTAGTGTGTCGAAAGACTGACATTGCGAACTTAAATAAAAACCAAGTGAGGGTAGATGCCGATACCCGACCACTACCACTTCCACAAGACGGCGCTGAGCTGTCATCAGTCTCTCGAAGAAACAATTATGTATTTATACCTTAAATAAGAAGTTTTCGCAATTAAAACCCGTTTAATTATTTTGTATTACTGCTTATTTAATTACAACAATGTTTTATGTGGATTTTTCATTTTGCTTTTATTTTCTATGAAAATGTCTAAAAAACCCTTTACAATAGCACGTATATGAATATGTGCTATTGTATAGCCCGGAGTGCGAAAAGTCGAACCACCTTATTACAAAACATGGACTAAAAATAAATCGTGGTTTACTCCTAAGTTTTACCGCTTAAAATTGATCATACGTGCACAATGTACACTTTTTTGTAAAACTATTGCCACTAAAATTCGTTCTAACAAATGTTAAATTAAAATAAATAACTACTTTCGTCAAAAAGTCCTTTTAAAAATTCTCCATCGATATCTAAACCTGGTTTTATATTTAAACCATGTTTTGTAATAAGGGCCCTAGGGTTTATATTGAGTGGTAGAACTACGCTGATTACAGCTGGTCCAACTGGGGTAGTACCACCCTCTCACAGAAAATATATGTAAAGTAACAATATTTATGCTGTTAGGTTTCGTTCTGACAATAGGGGAAGGGTATTCGAGTGAAGGCGGCCAAGAAACTTTTTTCTTCGCCTAAGTATTTAAGAACCGGCAACGCGTAAGTGATGCCTCGTTTGGCATCACTGGCATCTAAGGGCCACTATTGGTCGCTTAGACTTACGCTTCCTGTTATAATAAATTTATGATAAAACTTAGCGATTTGCTGAAAATCGCGATGAACCTGTGTTTGAGATCTTTGACATCGAGTATTTTTTTCCAGTGGTCGGATCATGTTGAACCAATTTTCAGCTGACTATTACCACTTTCCTTAATACTACAACTATGTAGTACTTCTATGTAATAATAAATACACTGGGTGCATAGGGTTCCCATCAAGAACTTAGGGTCCCAAGTCAACCTCACCTGCAAGTGGTGCACCTGCCGATCAACGGACGAGGCTCTGGCAAACAAAATATCCCGATGAGTGGCAATAGGCTCGCCACCTATTACGTGGGATCAAAACACTGGCGAAACGTGGGCTTTTAATATGCCTCTGCCTACCCCTTCGGGGAAACAGGTATGAAACGTGAGTCTATGTATGTGTAAATACACTTGAGATATTATGAAGCTCAATAATTAGGTATATAAAGTAATTGTAAGCATAGTTCAATACTGGATTTATTGAAACTGCTTATAAACATATAAGTAGCAACCAGGGAACAAATGAACATTCCCACATATTAATATACATACAATAAATTATACATACCCATAAACACAACCTTCTGTTAAGTAATACTAATAATAAAAAATGGAAAAATATTTTTAAACTGGAGAGCACCGCATTTCTCGATGAAAGGTCAATTGTCATCAGTTTTGAATTGACATTATGGAACTTTCTTTTAACGAGTGCAAAAGAGATGAATATAGGTTTTTCAAAGCTACGTCTTCTATCTCGGCTGGTCACCACGCTATTTTGAACGTCAATTGTAGGAGTTTGCTACTCTAGTGTTAATGTTACCTCGATGTCAAAAATACATTAAACGCAACTAGCCATCGAGGTAACACAACTAGCTCTTGATTTCTCCAGTACTGTAAAGTGTAAACGAACAGTATAAATAAAAGTAAAATTTAAACTAGTTCTCGTACAGATCGCGATCATCTTGGTGCTTAAGTTTTATTTTATGAACTAGCTGTTTCCCGCGGTTTCACCCGCGTCCTGAGGGAACTACTTCGCGTACCAAACAGACAGACAAAAAATTGTCATTTCGGTATTTGTACCTTGTATATATCCATATAATTATACATTTAGTAAAAAGAGGTTATTTTAATATTACAAACAGACACTCCAATTTTATTTATATGTAGGTATAGATAATAAACTAACTGCCTCCGTAGTCCAGAGGATAGCGTATGCGACTGCTGATCGGAGGTCTCGGGTTCGATGCCCGGGTCAGGCAAAAGTGTTACAGGGTTTTTCTGAATTCTCAGTAGTAGCCCGGAGTCTGGTGATGTGCCCGATAGGGGCAATAGGCTCGCCCCCTATTACGTGGGACCTAGAAATTCATGGCGAAATGTGGGTGTAATATTACACCTCTGCCTACCCCTTCGGGGATAAAGGCCTGTCTGTCAAGGTCTATAAAAAACAAATTGATAATAAAAATGTAAGAAATTGACTGTCTTCTGGTTTGAAGCGTCTCATCGGCAGCGGACTTTAATCTTTTGAAGAAAGATGGATGTTGTTGATATGTTATGCTAGAGTCAATAAACACGACACACGAAGACTACACTCACACATCATCGGCAACAACGACACCCAGATTCATCAACAGCAATTTGTGGATTACGCAAACTGTTGTCCGATACGAAAATTGAACTCACTATACTCAGGTCGGTGTTATGCAAGCTTGGCGCTTTAACCACTGCGCCACCCGTATGTGCAGCCAATGAGAAAAATCAGTTAAAGTGCAGGGTGTGTTTTACTGAGTTAATGGAGGCGAGGTACGGAGATAGCAAAATAAATTATATCGAGTAATATAGTGCGATGCACCACCATGTCAGTTCTTACAAAAAATATAAAAATACCGCAGAAATACTGTATGATGATGTTTGCCATGTTTCTGTGTGTTTTATATAATAGTGGCAAAACATATCCAACTTCAAGAACTGACTATGACATAGTAGTGTGCAGAATCGCAACTTGATCCATACAATCGATTTTAAACTTTCTCGATTTGTATACATCATACAATATTATTTAGCGGGTCTTAGTCGCGCTAATTTACTTATTTAAAGGCATAAATACCTCTGTTATTCTCCTACGTTTCTACCGGCTTGCAACGGTTGTGGTCGCGGAGGGACTCTGAGAATAACAGAGGTATTTATGCCTTTAATAAGTAATTTATCGCGACTAAGACCCGCTAAATAATATTGTTTGATTGATCCATACAACTTTGTTCGCGATTTCTTCTATAGTGTAACTTGAGTCTCGATGAGTCTGGTTGCTGTTGCTTAAGCATAAATAAAATAAAACATATTTTACTATAAAACATCGCCTTTGAGCGTACCTAGCTCTATTCAAACTGAAGAAGGGGATAAATCTTTTTTATACGTATTCATTTCGCACAACAGGTAATATATTCACAAAATTACATGCCAAATTACTTGATTATTCCTCGTTATGTCACTCTACTCCTTTTATGAATATCGAATAAAATAGAGGGGAGGCAACCTTCCGGAGTATTCATGGACTTGTTTAACGGCCACAACATTGTCCTCGCGTTCGTTTTGTTTAGCCCCTCGCGTCCGAAGCCCAAGGACAGCGTGGCTCGCCATTCCAAGGTCATGTCAGGTGACGTTAAAAAAAGCTAGCTTCGAACACGTGTTGGTAACTGTTTCGAAATTTGAATATTATTACTTTTTAAACTTGCGAGAATAAATAGAGCGGCATGTATTGTCTGGGTTCTTTGAGTATGACCCTTTGAATGTGAATTTGATTACGTTAAAATTATACGTTTGTAAGATTTTGAAAAGAAAGGCATATTTTATGTAGTTATATTGTGGCAGATATTTATATTAAAAATATTAGGTACAATAGTACAGTAAGCACTGGCATTACTGACAGTCAACTGAGCTGACACTCAACTGAGCGAATAGGATAGTTGCACAGCAACAAATATTAGATATAATTTCTATGCAATTGCAGTATCTAATTTCTATCAATGTGACCAATTGAATCAACGCATCTGTTTGAATTTCTGCAACAAAAACATTCTAAATTAAGCCTATCCTATAAGCCGGATATTTGTTTGCGGTTTACTTCGCATTTGTACTTAGTTTTTTTTTATAGCCTCACGCCTGTATCCCTGAAGTGGTAGGCAGAGGTGTACTATTACACCCACATTTCGCCATGAATTTTTAGGTCCAACGTAATAGGGAGCGAGCCTATTGCCGCTACCGGGCACATCACCAGGACTCCTTGCTGCTACTGAGAATTCGGCAAACTCAGTAACAATTTTGCCCGGGACCGCCGATCACCAAGCGCATACGCTATCCAATGGACCACGGAGGCAGTTTTACTACTGTTGATAAGAAAGTTAACTATATTAAGGAGGTATAATTATGGCAAAATAATTTCAAACGAGTTCCGCATCAGACTCTTGCATGAAATTCAACATTTAAAGCAATTCGGATGAGCGTTTTCCGTTGCTAACGTTATCTATGACACTGAAGAATGGCGTTGAATTAATTTCTCTGAACATTCAACAAACTTCAACAGGAGGCAAGGGTCGTAAAATACCTAATAATAATGGCACCTTAATATTTATATCCGCCGTTTGTAAAGTAAGTATGAATTACAAAACATTATTTAAATATTGAGTAATCTTCACAAAGCTGAACTATCCGGGCTAAGCTCAGCAGCTGTGTGCTGTAGGAAACGATGTAGAAAAGAGGCACATCTCTTCAATAGGCCGCACACCTGCGTTCCTTCGCTTGGGACGACGCGAGGGCTGTCAAAAATGTTATGAAATAAATCCGTGTCTATGGTAAGAGCCCATCTTGCTTTTTGGAATGCGTGAAAAAGAGATAAGATTAGAAAGTTTGGATATCGAATGGCCTAGGCGTTGTATATATGTTCACAGTGATGAATTGGTTTTACTTATTCTGTTAATATTTTTCTGCGACAAAAACTATTCCCTATACGATTAACAGCTAGAGTATTAATTAGTCACTATAGGAGCAGATCCAAGGGGGTGAGTTAGAGGCTCAAGTCCCACTACCTCCAGAAAAGCATTATAATCTTCCAAAGACATTTTTATAAAGTTTTAGTATTTCTCTTAAACCCACCTAAAATGAGAACCCTCTTCCAAAATCGAAATCCCGAATCCGCCACTGAGTCACTCTGCAAAAAGATTAATAATTACCTTTATTGATTATTTTTTATAATTTGTCGTTAAAACCTCAAGTTCAGTATTATAGATGACCATTAAATGAAAATAGTAATCATCATTGTATCGATGCTTTCACTAAAGTAAGGTGAGTCAAAATTAATCGTAACAAAAATATCAATTACGAAGACTGTTAATTAAGATATACATAGTGCAACCAGCTAATGAAATTCAAGTGCATGACAGGTGTGCTTGTTCATAATTTTATAATAGCCACCCAGTTCAAAAACAATAACAGTAAAGCCAAGCAGGTGGACTGTGGATTTTAAAGCATTATTGTAGGTTTTAGGAAATGAATACTTATACAAAGTGAATATGATTGATTCACAAATATATAATATATTATTGTGTGGGGCAGACCTTTGCCTAACAGTGTGACAGCAAAATAAACACTAGGTAGACACAAACATACTACCTACCTACCGTATTTTTTTCTTATGTCAAAAATTTAGGTTTAGTTAGGTCCTATGTGTTACAGCCGTCAGCATTAAGTAGCGCCATTTAACCACACGTCAAACGTCGATTAACCGATTGAGGTGTAAATAGTAAAACTAACTGGTTAAACGTACAACAAAATGTAGATGAATAGCTCTTATGTCCGACCATTGCGAAGAGTTTGGTTGTTTGTAAAGTAACGGACACAAATATCATCCAGACTCAAATTATAATTTGTTCACAGATAATGTACCGTGTCGGAGCTGAACCCATAACACTTGTCACAATGTTAAACGTCGACGTGGGTTTAGGTTTTAGACCCTTGAGCTATCCATGCAGCGAAATTGTTTTAATATAAAGTACTTACCGTACTTACCTACCTACCTCGGTGCTGGTATGCTGTCTCATACGTCGATATTTTAGAATGTTGAGCAATTTTATTAATAAACTATACTTTAATACTACATACCTAATTAAACCGAGCTTTTCTCTCTTTACATTCCATTACACAGACATAGACAATTGCCACAAAATTTACGCGCCAAAGCGGCCATTTAAATCGATCGATTTGAAAAATGCGCCTGCAATATTATTTGGTTGTCGGTAACCCTTGTGAGGTATACAAAAGTTCACTTATCCCGACTTGAATACGACAATCAATGATAAAGAATAAAGAGTCTTGCGATACCCTCGGAAGCAAAAAATGCTAACCAGATTCCCGCCATTGTAAACCAACTAGGCTTACTCGTATTGCAGATGTCTTATTATTTTTTTTAAAGATGGCACGTTATTATGCCTGCGTTCTCAGGAAACTGTTCAAAATTATTATCATAATATTGAGCGATATGTATTTTGTGTTTAAAATTAATTTGAATAGGTTATTTTATTTATTATTTTTATTTATTTATTCTTTATTCAACTGACAATTGATAAACAACAGGACAGCGTGATTGTTACCTTGAAAAATTTTAACATGCTCACTAAGCAAATTACTTATTAACTTTTGTATTTAAACGAAGCACACTAAGGTTTAAACCATGAGTGTATGCATTTTCCTCAAAGATATAAGTGATTCGGTCCAGGTTTCCAGGTATCTGAAGTATTGAAATAACACAGCAACATCACTATTTGACAGATGTCTATGCTAAAAGCCTGCTCTAAAAAGCGCCCCTCATTCAAAACTTGTTTTTCTTTTCAATTCTTACTTACGTTTTCTAGAATCCACTAAACTACGTTGATCGACAAAAATCAATAATCTAACATTGGCAATAAAATAATAAAATTTTTATTTTAACACATTGACATATTTAAAAGATGTCTGCCGGATTGGCGGCAAAACTTGTTTTTGGTTTGTGACGTCAGAGCGCGCCCACGCGTGTTATATTATAACTGGTCAATAAGGTATTTGACCTGAAACGACTGACGGACTTTTACAAAAATATTTTACCTTTGACATTTTTATAGATGTCAATATCATGTGATCGTGAATTGTACTTATACCTACTTTAAATTTTTTGAGCTTTTTCTCCGTCTCTCTTAATTTAAACTTTGAAACCTTAACGTACCTATTCATTTTGAGGTGAAACTTTCAAAAGCTCATCTCTAAAAATTCCAAGATTTTATTTCCTAGGGCTTGTAAATCTTGTGATAGGTACTTCTGAGATTACCATTTTCCTTGAGCTCTGTTTAACAGGAGTTTAAGCTGTCTCCAGGGCAGAGATCTACTTATCCAACTCTTATGTAATTGGTATCTATCTATATTTAAGTTAGCATATCATCTTCTTACTGGTTTGTAATCTGATGATCATGTTTCGAACATATTTTTGTGACATTTATTTTACTTAGGTAAGTACGATGTACATATCCCATTTCATAGACGAGTCGAGATATTATAATTTTGCTTTCACTACCTTATCAGGCTATTGCTAAAGTAATTAAGTATCGCCAAACGCATTGTTATTATCTTGAACGTAATAGATTCAGTATTCTTCCGTTAAATCACTCTAAACAGGTGCTATTTGTAATACAATAGTTACCTGAGACAATGCGCTCTACAACACCATGCTCATGAATATGATACAGAAAAGGGTACGAATTATTAACGCCAGATTATTTAAATTTGGTTTACCCACAGGTTTACCAGATTCAAACACGACGTAACTTGTAGCTGCGTTTAAAAAATCGGTAGAGTCGGGCTGTCAGTGATACTCAAACTTTACTTTGAATTAAAAGCACACGCACATTTTCAATCTATTATTATTTATAACATAAAGACACACTTTGGCCCTGTCTTATTATTATTAAATTTAAGAAGAGAGCTAATACTTTTTCTTCACTTATTGGTCTATACATATAAGTCCTTCTGAGTCTACCCCGTCCTCTCCTCTTTCTTATTTTCCTTCCAAGATGTTTTTTAAAACTGTCATGTCGTGTCAAGTCTCTATCTTTTGATACAGCAATAAAATGTAGCATATTTGAGTTTCAGTGACTGGTCCGGCTCTACAGCTACATAACACAGAGGCCATAGCAAACCTATTTTTTCTGTTGCCTTGCAATATTGATATTCATATTTCATAAGAACTATCGCGTTTTTAGCACTTAGTGTCTGCCCTATTTATAAACTCTCCTTCTGCTGGCCATGATCCTCCTAATGCGAATTCTTAGACAAGCAGGTATACATTATTTTGCTTCGCTGCTTAGCGAGCGATAATTATAATAATTTAATAAGCACATACCTAATTTCAAAATGTAATGAGTGCGCGTTGAAGATTTGAACCTGAGACATTCTACGTAGAAATCTATTGGCCGCCTCAACACATAACTTCACGCCTTTTATTCCCGAAGGGGTAGGCTAGATTTCGGTCCCAATATAATAGGGGGCGAGCCTATTGGCATCTACCGGGCACATTATTAAGCAAGCGATAATTCATCATCAGCCTTTGATAGTCCACTGCTGGACTAGGCCTTTCCTTTGAAAGGAGGAATTGGCCTACTATACCACGTTGGCCAAGCGGGTTGGTATAGGGTTTGTATCAAGTTTTCCTTCTCTTGCAGTGCTGTTCTCTGCATACCATGCTCCCTCTGTCGGTTCTTACTTACGACACCCATGGGATGATATGGGGTGGTGACAATTCGTATTCTTAATCCGTCACCACAAGCGATAATTAAGATTTTTAATTTGATACATACATAACTTCGAAAAGTCAGAGGTGTGTGCCCGGGGTACCTGGGCATCGAACTCGAGACCATCGTCGAGGCAGTCCGTTACGTACACCACTGCACTATCGCCGCCTTTCTATTGGTATCCTTACTTCCTGCTATAATATTGCTGCTTTATAAAAAGTCACAGGGAACATTCAAGAAGCCTAAATAAAAGGATACATTTTGAGAATCGTTGGACCGCCGAACACCGGCGACTTTCTCCTTCTTTGTCTAACCGACTTCTAAAGATAGTTAAAGTAACGTAAATCATAAAACTACACAAAAAGGACTCAAACTCGCACCCAGCACGGATTGTTAATAATTAAGCAACTACAAAGAGTAAGTACCTGGCCCTTCTGAGAAGCATAAAAAAAATAATTTGGTCCCTTTTGTGCACAGTTTCCGGGGCCCAAGGACAAGAGGGATTGACAATAACTGTATATTGAAATGCTTATTCTAGTTTGTTACTAGACGCGTTTATTTAAATACTTTTCGCTTCCTTTGGTGTTCAATTTTTATTTTTTATTTCACAGAGAAAATAATTTGGAGGACAGCTGTAGGTTTATTGCTAGGAGGTAGATGTTATGCATGGTATTGTCACAGTATAAAATAAATATTTGACTGTGGTATTGTACTGTTATATGAGCATATTCGAGTTTTACACCTTTATACTAATTTGCCTTTCTGGGTGACAGATGCAATGCTATTTTACTGCAAAGATTTAACAAAATTCGTTCAGTAGTTTTAATATGCAAGAGCAATAAACATTCAATCACCATTAACAGATACAGTAAACATTATACAGGCAGAGAGATATAATGGCAGCGATAGTCTAGTGCAGTGCAGAGACCGACAGACTGCTACGCAGAGGATCCGAATTCGAATCCACGGCGCGCACCAATGACTTTTCGGAGTTATATGCGTATTAAATTGTTAATTATCGCTTGGTAAACGGTGAAGGAAAACATCGTGAGGAAACCAGCATGTCTGAGAATTCTCCATAATGTTCTCGAAAGACATGTGAAGTCTGCCAACCCCCACTAGGCCAGCGTGGTTAACTATCAACGTTATGGACGAAGTTGACGTCGCTACAGGGATCCCAGTAGGTACCCTTGAATAAACAGACACTGGTCTTCGGAATATCGCTATCCGTTTAAGTTGCAGAGGTCAAACAAAAGTCGGTCTGTGGAAAAGCTATTCTGTCAAATCTTCTTTCTCTTAGCGTTTTCCCGGTTTCAATCTGGGGTCCGCTTTCTAGTCTAACCGGATATGGCTCGATATTAGCTTTTCCGCAAAGCGACGGCCTTTCTGACCTCCGCAACCCGATAGCCCGAAATATTCCATGGTTTAGACTAGTGTCAGTTTATTTAGAAGGTAAATACTGGCGCCGTGTAACGATTGTCAAAGATCTTCATGGCAACCGGGGCCGAAGGCTTAACGTCCTCTCCGAGGCACGGGTCAAGCGATAATTAACAATTCAATACGTACATAACTCCGAAAAGTCATTGGTTCGCGCCGTAGATTCGAACCCGATACCCTCTGCATGGCAGTCTGTTGGTATATGCACTAGGCTATCGGTGCCTCCTCTGTCAAATATAGTTAGGGAAAGGTCCTGGATGTAATCGGGTACCTGGATAAACCGCCGCGCTAGGGCGATGATGATGACAAATCATTCTAAATTACGAGTGAATAATAATTCGACTCATGGCGTATTGGTTTAAGAGGTCACCTCGCTGTTTAGCAGTCCGCCGTGTGTCGTGGGATCGATTCCCACATCCACACGAGAGAACACTTTGTGTGCTTCATAAATTGTTGTCTCGAGTCTGGGTGTACATTGTGTCCTTTGATTGAATATTTGCAAAGTCCTCCGCTAAACAGGATTCAATCTCATTGCGGGAGTTGCCTACAAATCTACATTTACTTACTAATATTATAAAGCTGGAGTTTGTTCGTATGTTTGTTTGGTTGAACGCGCTATTCCAGTAACTACTGGTTCGATTTTAATGGATATTTTTGTGTTGGATTTTTTTTATTGTTATAGGCGGCAAACGAGCAGATGGATCGCCTGATGGTAAGCAATTATCACCGCCCATGGACACAAGCAACACCACAGGAGTCACAAGTGTATTGCCACCCCTTGGGGTTGGGCAAAGGGATAGGATGAGGAGTGGGATGAGGGAGAAGGAATAGGGGATAGTGCCGCCGGCATTCTCACTCACCGACACAGAATAAAGAATAGTACTAACGTATCACCGAACGAAATGCAACAGTTTAGGTACTGTTATTTTACGTCGATTTTCTGTGAGGGGGTAGTACTTCCCCGGTCGAGCCGGCCCATTCATGCTGAAATCAGCTAGGCTCTACTACCTTGAAAATGGATATCCCATTTATCGAAGAAGGTCATCTGTATATATAAAATCCTAGCGTTACTGACTGACTGACAGACAAGCTACAGCCGAAACTACTCAGCGCAAGAAGCTAAAATTTGACATGTATGTTTCTTGGGGACCGTAGGGGTGCACTAAGACGGGATTTCCCGAAATTCCCACGGGATCGGGCAAAACGGGCATTTCGAAAATATGTGCGTGCGTAGCCGCTGGCGTCGACTATAAATGTTATATAGTACCTATATAACATAACGCTATGAGCCTCAGGTGCGGGGCAGTAGCCCTAATTAAAGCGGGTGTACCCGCGGACTTGTCTTGTTAAAAAGTAAATTGAAAGCCGCTTATAAATATACGTGTGATCTCTGTATGATACGGTACATACGTAACACTTCAATCATGTATACCTACTTACGCATACGAGGTAAAGAGGCTTGACCTTTCATTAACAGTGGCGTGGTGAGTCATCAATATTATTTTATTAAAACTAGGGTACCAGCACGTGTATGTGCTCTTTTTACTTCATCTATACTATATTCACATTACGAAAAGATAAAAGATAAACAAAGAAACCAATTTGATGATTTTCTAACGGTGAAATCAGTAGTCTTAGGAGGACATGGTTGTGGGTTTGAAAGCTCTACAATCTACAAGTCTACAACTCTACCATTAAGTGCGGGGCACGCCATACCAAACAGTGCTGGATTAGCACCTATCCTAAGGCGAGTCGAGGACACCGCAATAGTTTGTAATGCGTAGGCCGAACTTCTTTCAGGAGGCTCATAGAGACAGAGAGCGGTGAAGAGCATCCCCAAGCAAAGAGCTCAGATATTTACATAGAGGCGCATTTCATAAGGGCGCTTTGAAGACAAACTTTCTGTGACTCAAATTGCCGCTTGATGGCGTGGTAGTCACGCTGCGGCAGCTGTCTCTCTCTCCTCCAGTGTATCTTAACTACAAGAGCGACAGAGACGGAGAACGACGTCAGCGCCACCAACGGCGCCAACGACGAACTAAACTGGAGACAGTCCCCACTTGGATTCGGCTCACGAAATCCTTAAGAACTGCGCTTCTATGTAAATCTGTATTCATTGCTTAGATAAGAGGAATTCAGCTTGTCAAAAAAAGTAAAACCTTTAAAACCGATTGATTGATTGATTATCAAAGCGCCGTGCTAGCGCCATCATAAAATTATGCAAAGCAATCCAATCACATTGCTACTGATTACATACTAATTTATGTACTAAATTACATGTTTCCATTATAATGTACTTTCCTTTGACAGCTGACTTTTATAACCTCAATTATAATAGAAAATCAATATAAACGAAATTGTAACGACGTCTCTCAGAGATTTTAGAACACCCATCAAGTTTGGAGATTAAAACTACATATTCATAACCAAACCGAAGTAATAATCATATATATTTATGTTTTATAATATATAATGTTGATGAAAAATAGCGGAAAAATTTACGTTGTTACTTTCTTTCGACATCTCTATAGGTTGGGATAAGGTTGGATTCGTATGTGGCGTTTGAGACGCTGTTTTATACTTTGTGGAGTAATACACGAGGTGCAGGAAGACCTTAGGAGAAGGTGTCATAATAATTGTATTTTTATATAAAAGAAAACTGGCCTTTGACGATAGGCTATAGGGACAATTGGACAAACTTGCAAGATGCCAGAGAGATGTGGAAAGGAGCATGCTTCGTTTGAAACTAATTTACAAAGTTACCAATGAACAGATATCCTCTCGTGTCTTATTATTATTTTTTATTTTATTTTTATAGACTCACGCCTGTAACCCTGAAGGAGTAGGCAGAGGTATAATATAACACACACATTTCGGCATGTTATTGTTATGCCACACGTAATAGGGGGCAAGCTTAGTGCCGTTACCGGGCACATTACCAGACTTCGTGTTGCTACTGAGAATTCGGAAAAACTCAGTAACACTTTTGCCTGACCCGGAAATCGAACCCGGGGCCTTCTGTTTAGCAGTCGCATACGCTATTCACTGGACCACGGAGCCAGTATCTATAATATAAAAATGAATTGCTGAATATGTTGCTAAGTGCTAATCTCGAGAGCAGCTCAACCGATTTTGCTAATTCTTTTTCTTGAAGTACGAGGATGGTTGGTACGGAGAGAAAAAATAAAATAAAGAATCGACTGTTAGGCAATACGAAGTTCGCCGGGTCAGGCAATAAGTATATTAATTATTATAATGTATTATTTTTATTACGGCAATGCAAATAAAATCCAATAATAAGGAGGTGTACAAAAGTAATTGATTATAAAATTATCACTCATCCTTCAATATAAGCATTAAGATTCTTGCTTTACTAACTGACAGACAAAACACAGCCGAAACTACCTTTGAGAAAAGAATATAACTACAGGGAGCAAGAAGTTGGTATTTGGCATATATGTATGTTCCTTGGTGACCGCAGGGATGCACTAAGGGATTTCCCGGATATTTGACATAAGCTCCATACAAAATTAAGTTAAATATCTATGTTTTTGAGCTTGTAGCCAAATCCGTCATCAAGCCACAGAATATTTGAAACGGGCGTATGTCAACTCACTATAATCCAACACAGCGATCAAATTCTCACAAATTGCGGCGTTTCAACCGCTAACTGCGTACGCCGCCTAAACGAAAGCATTCCCACATTAACAATGATTTAAGATAAAACAAGATACGTGAATCTACAAATTATGCAAAATTATTCTACGACGCACACGTGTGTAGTTCACTGGGTCATTCATTCGTTTGGATTACTGTTATCTGTGGCGATGTTTTTTAAGAGCTCTATGGATTGCATTGCGAATAACCCATAAATAACCGCAAATGTATAAATTGTATAGTTTTATACTAGTTTTAGTCCGTGGCGACGCAAGCTTGGTAGCGACTTTATTACAGCGAAGCTTTATTCAAAATTCGTTCATTGATTTTTGCGCGGTAAACTGTTGGTACATTTGAATACAGGACGCAATACACGCTTAAACTAGGCACAAACAAATTGTCGTCACGTGCGGAAGCCGAACCAAAGACACGCGACATAACGAATTTGACGACCGGTTGGCGCAGCGGGAGTGTAAGCGACTGCTACGCCGAAGGTCGCGTGTTTGATTCCCGCTCAAGTCAAACATTTGTGTGCATGAATATTGATATTTGTCTTGGTCTGGGTGTTTCTAGGTATAATATGTAAGTATTTACAAAAAAAATTAGTATATATGTATGTTTATGAATTATCTATTTCCCATAGTACAAGCTCTGCTTAGCTTGGGACTAGATGGTGATGTGTGAATGTGGTAGAATATTATTATTATTTGTTTCTCTTTCACGCGTACTTTTCTAACATATGATGTTAAAAAAGTACACGGCCCTTTGGCAGGCGTACACGGAGACATAGGTCCAACGCGCAGAGGCCCTTTGAGAATTTTAATCTAGGATGTAGTGGTACACCTGCTGAGGAGCCTCCATAACTGCACTATGAAGTACAGCCACGGATTAGCCGCAGCAGGTGTAGGACTATTGCTACTTGTATGGAAACTAATTGCTCTGGGTTATTGTGATGGGTGTTCAGTGAATATGGAAACTATGGATGAAAAACGGCGTCTGCCCTAAGTACTCTTATAGTACGTCGAAAAGGGGCAGACGGTGACTCGCCAACTCACTAGATGGGCCCTCTCTAAATAGCCACCATGGTAAACAAACTCTGCCATAAAGGCAGCCAGAGGGCAACACCGGTGCGAGTGGCTAGGGGTGTAGAGCGGTGCGGCACCGGTTTCGCCATCGCGGGTCGTGACCCGGAGCGGGTTTCCCCGTAATTACGCCCTTGAAAATGACACTTCCACCCCCGAGCAAATAGCTCTTGCGACTTCCCTCTGGCCAGCCAACCAAGGCAAGCAAGAGTTGAGAGTCCTGCGGGCGCTCTTGGGCATCAACTCCAACCAGCCAATAAAGGCAAGCCGGAGACGAGGCCCTGACCGACTCTCTGAAGCATTCGGGACCGCAGTGTCGCCACACACATTCAGCTCGCCACAAAGCTGCCCTGCGGTTTGTAAGCTTTCTATTCATCTTAGAATACATTTTTTGTTTAAATCACAAGACGAAGGTGATGTTTGAAAGCTGTTACTCTGCCCTCCGAGATTGCGTTAGTCTCATGATGAGATAACGGCTGCCCCAGAGGGGGTTTAGCCATATTATTATTATTATTATAACGAGACCTCTAAAACCACTAAGCCGTAGCCGTACCTAACGAAATCTTGCCCAATTGTTATGAGACAAGAACCAGGACCGACGGCATAATGTGCTGTCAGAAGCGCGGTAGCGTTGAGATGCAACAGCAAGCGATCACCCGTCCAAGTGTTGAACTCTGAAAACGTTGCTTGACCATGCCGATCAATTCCTCCTTCTTCTCTTCGTCCTTACGGAGAGTCTCAGAATCCTCGAAAAAGTCCAAACCATAAGCTATAATTATCTACGGCTGAATATGGAGAAATAGATTAGAAGCCTCCAAAATATGAAAGTAGTTTATACTCTGGATAGATTATAGAGAAATCATCAATGACTTCGATAAAAAGCCTTGCCAAGATCCATTGGTAATCGCGGTACATAATTTACTTTTTATTAATAGACTGTTGCTTCTAATTATTTTTAATTATTTACCATAACGTATAAACCTAACAGAGCAGAGGTGTTAGTATTTTGTGTGGTGTTAAGTATTTTTCGGTCTCAATGTAATAGAGGGCGAACTTATAATAACTTATTGCCATCTACCGGGCACATTATTAAGCAAACGATAAGTAACATTTTTAATTCACACAATTTCGAAAAAGTGTTCCCGGGTTACCTGGGGATCAAACCCGAGACCATCGTCTTTATTTGTTGGAAAAGTATGTTTTTTTTTTATATTCGGAAAATAGTTAGGGATCACAGCTACCTTGCCCGGCCCTTTAATAAAATCCGGCCCTGTGTCCGTCAATGTTTATAAATATTGCGTACTAGAGGATGCCCGCGGTTACACCAGCGTTATTTTAGGCTACTGCTCCGCTCCCGTCGCTCATAGCGCAATGTTATATAGCCTATAGCCTTCCTCGATAAATGGGCTATCTAACACTGAAAGAATTTGTCAAATCGGATCAGTAGTTCCTGAAATTAGCGCGTTCAACCAAACAAACAAACAAATAAACTCGTCAGCTTTATATATTAGTATAAGATATATTCCGTCAAGTCTGTTTACGATAGAAAGTGGCTTTGGGTGGTTTGGACCTTGAACTACGAGTACAATGCAAAAGTTTTGAATATCGCTGGGATGTTGATAGCATCAAACTTTTTATGTAAGTTTATGCCTTAGCAAAACTGTTAAAAAATGAATTCAAGTTAATTTATTATCTGTGTTAACTATAAATTTTATACAAAATACTTTTAACGTCCAGTTTATGAATCAATTTGTTTTTATACTGTCCCACTGCTGGGCACGGGCCTCTTCTCTCTATGAGAAGGGTAAGGCCGTAGTCGACCACGCTGGCCTAGTGCGGGTTGGCAGACTTACGATGGTTTTCCTTCACCGATTAGCAAGCGATACGATAATTAACAATTTAATACACACTTAACTCCGAAAAGTCATTGGTGCGTGCCGTGGATTCGAACCCGAGACCCTCTGCGTAGCAGTTTGTCGGTCTCTCCACTCAGCTATCGCTGCTTTTTCGCTAATTATGTTTGCGATCTCCATTAATGATGAATGTTCATATTTTTATTTGTCAGTGTACACAGTGCCTCAGGAATAACAGTTAACACCTTGATGGCCTAAGGCCATTTTTTCATATTTATTGCTTTATTTGATCAAGGTGGTACATCGTTAGCGATAATACTGACATTGTCTATGAGTTATCTTTGTAAAAGCAAAGACAATAATTTATTTTTTTAGTCACGCGAGTTTGTTGTATGTGCTTTAACCCGCCATCACTCGCGCGGGGTGCTGTCAGCACCCCACGCATTTTTTGACGTAAAATCGAATAATAATTTATCTAATTACTTATCCGGGCGTCTCAGTACCTTCAAGTCACGTTTAAACGCGTCGACACGGGGCAGTAGGTGCAGTGTTGCGCAAGCGCTCGCAGCATGAGGACATGTCAAATTTTGTGTGGGGTGGTCAAGACACCCCGCGAGCGCTCGTGTTATACTTTTGCGGAGTTTACTTTATCAGCAAGGTACGTGTTCTCAATTGTTTTGTAAAAGTAAATTATTTACTTGTGCCGTTTTTTTATAATAGTGTAAATAATGGTGTATTTCTTAGAATATCTTTAATGGTTTCTGTTTTAAAAACTTTTATTTACCTTGCTTTGTTTGCATGTAACATTTTATTTCAAATCTTTTTGTTTTTAGATGAGTTGGGAATAAGAGCAATCGAGAATAGCAGCTTTGTTAGACGAAATAATATCGGATAAGAAAGATAATGTTGCAGTGGATGGTGATGCCAGTATGGTTGAAGATTTTATTCAAGAATCTGATTATAGTTTATCGTCAGAACAGGATGCTTCATCGGTTGAAGGGACTGAAGTAGAAGAGGCTGGAACTAAAGGCTTGAAGAATCGTCAACGTGATTACTCGTGATTACTCGTGATACTTCTGGTATCCGTGCCAATGTTATCTAAAATTGGGATATGCTGGAATCGCAACCTAACTTCAAAAAGCCTGGTTTTTAGAATCATTGGGTTTGAGCATGCTTCAAGGTCACCTTGAATAAAGAACTTCACAATCCTGGTTACCCAAAGCACTCAAGAGGATGTAGAATGCTCCTGCATCAAGGCCCAAAGGAATGTCTCCAACAAAAAAGCAGTGCTGTGTAGTTTATCCACGCTCCAAGTCAGTGTCATCAGTGAGTCACTGCAATTTTTGCAAACAAACCATGTGTCTAAAACACACGAAATTAATTTGCTGTTCTTGTTACGAAAAATAAGTTATTATTTTTATTATGTTAATTAGTCATTATTTTTATGTTTTTCAATGAAAACGTTTATGTTAAAAACTAAGAAGTTTAATATTTTTTTGTTCTTCGAGGCAGGATCTCAATAATATGACTAAAAAAGGCTGATTATTATTATGTTTCCTAGAAAAGTAATAAAGTTGATTATAAAATTTACCTTTTATATTTCTATACATTATACAACACACAACAATAAACTGCTGTTATAATTCCATTAACTGATATTATATACATAAAAATGTACTTTAAGTATGTGGGGTGGCTACAACACCCCGCGAGTGCTCACGAGGCTAAGAACCGCGCGAGTAATCGAGGGTTAAAACTAGTGCGTGAAATCTTATATTTATGATTATAAATGGTCTACTCTCGTCAGCAATAAAGCTTAACAATAAACTTTATATCAAAATTATGTAAAAACATCACAATAAAAATACTTTACTGCCAGCGAAACCGTTCGAAGTTCGAATCGAAAAGCTATAAAAACTAACACTCATAAAGCACTTTAAAATTAATATTTTGCTCATTTGACGTAGTTAAAAAAAAGTAAGCCTATAGATTAAAAAGAGTTATGGTAGCTATTTCAGATTAAATTTAAATTTCGATTAAACACCATGGTTCTATATCCTCTGTAGTAATCTCTAAAAGAATATTACTTAAAATAATATTATTCTAAAGATGGCTTATGAAGCATTTTATGATTAAACTAGAGGACGCCAGCAGCTACGCCTGCATTTTTTTTAATTTACCCGTTTTGGCCGATTCCGTGGGAATTTCGGGAAATCCCTTCTTAGTGCACCCCTACGGTCCCCAAAGAACATACATGCTAAATTTCAGCTTCCTGCGCCCAATAGTTACGGCTGTAGCGTATCTGTCAGTCAGTAAGTAACGCAAGGATTTTATATATTAAGATTTGGCGTTATCCCAGCTGCTTCTAAAACTGTGCATATTAGTTAAAAACGATATAGATTGCGCTGACTTGGCTTTTATAAAAGATTTCGGGGTAGATAGTCATTTTGAAATATGTGGTGTTGGTATAAAGTCGATGAAACTGTGTGTGCTGTGTATTTACAGAACACCTAATTCAAATCCAAACATATTTTGACGTGACAACGTCTTATAAATTGGTTTGCCGGGTGACACTTCAAGAAACTGCGTTACGCTCCGCTCACGTTATGCGCTCACAATGAGAGCGAGTGAGAGGCACGCGTCCCGCCTAAGAGCGAGAGAGACAGACATAAAAAGTGAAAGGCACGCGTCTTTCATCCTTCTTCCTACTATACGAATGAATATTCACATTAAAATTATTTTACCACTCAAAGTCGTTGTCACGTAAAACTTTCGCCCGTATACCGACTTTACAGGCAACCAATTTTTTTGCAAAGCTACAGTCTGTTCTTCCTAAACTAGACTGTAAATTTGTTAAAATTGTAATCTGTGGTGATTTCAATATTAATATTTTAGCACAAGATCAAAACAGCGTTCAATTCTCAGATATATTATCAAATAATGGCATGCAATTTCATATTCGCGAACCAACTCGTCGATTGACGTGCATAGATAATATTATAAGTAATGTTCCGAATGTTTTAGGGAAAACTGTCAAGCTCTTTTTGTCTGATCATGAATCAGCACAAGTTGCAATTTTAAAAGATGTTCAATATAATAAGCAGTCAGAGTTCTATTTTGAACAAGTCTTAGATATGTGCAAAGAAAACTCAGCAAAGTTCACTGATAGTATCAGTAGTCTGACTTTCGCAGACATCTACAATACTTCTTGCGCTAATGATGCATTCAATATTTTTCATGACCTTTTAATTCTTTTTCATAGACTGTGTTTCCCTATTATCAAGATAAAAAAAGTTTTCAAAACATTTAAGCGTAAAAAGCTGTCAAAAGGACTTAAGATAAGTTGCAAAACTAAGAGAATGTTAAGGTTCGAGTATTACAACAATAAAAATAAAACAAAATTCAAAGTTTATTCAAAATTACTTAAAACATGTTTAAATAAATCTCGATATATCTACAATGAAAAATATATAAGTACTGCAAAAAACATGGCTAAAGCAACTTGGGAAGTTGTCAACAGTGAAATAGGTAACTTAAGGTCGAGGGAGTTTCTGAATCGAATTCAGGATGATGGCAGTATTATTTCATGTGGTACAGATATAGCTAATATTTTAAATAACTTTTTTACTGGAAGTGCTGACACTGATCCAACTATTTCATTCATAGATCAAGGTTATACGTCAGCTAAGATTATTTCAACCTGTAGTAGTATTTTTCTTGATCCTACGACGCCTGAGGAAGTCTACAGAATCATTAGTAACTTAAACAATACACAGTCAGCAGGATATGATTGTATTACGACTAGACTTCTAAAAGATATTCGTCGCTACGTGTCAGCACCATTGTCCCATATCATTAACTTATCGATGGAGCAAGGATATTTTCCGGATAGACTCAAATTGTCAATCATCAAACCTCTTCATAAGAAAGGTTCTAAATATAATAAAGATAACTACCGTCCGATAGCATTAATACCAGTCCTTTCAAAGATCTTTGAAAAGGTTATGTATAGGAGATTGTTATCATTCTTTAATACTCATAGCATTTTTACAGATTCGCAGTATGGGTTTAGAAAGGGCAAATCTACAATATTGGCTAGTTATGACCTTGTAAGTTCAATAATAAATACTTTAAATGCAAGAGCCTTTTGCTCAGTCCTCTTTCTTGATTTAAGTAAGGCCTTCGACCATGTGGACCATACTATCCTATTAAACAAATTAGAGAAGTATGGCATTAGAGGCCCAACTCAACAATGGCTCACAACTTATTTGACTAATAGAACACAGATCACCAGAATCACTAAACTCAACTTAGCTTCAAACAGTTTAATCAATTATGATTCGGAGTCTAAAAGCAATGGTTGTGGTGTACCTCAAGGGAGCATTTTAGAACCCTTACTGTTTTTGATTTATGTCAATGACTTGCCGTCAGAAATAACACATAAGAGTATACTGTTTGCAGATGATACTACCATAGTAATAAAATCTAGTGACATCAAAAATCATGAAAATGACATTAATAATTGTTTTAAAAATGTAATTAATTATATGAATTCAAATAATCTTAAAATAAATATTATTAAAACTAAAATAATCAATTTTAAAACATATAAAAGAAAACCTATAACATTAAATATTAAGCATAACAATAAAATTATAGAACAAGTTAATAATATAAAATTCCTAGGTATACATATTGATGCACACTTGTCGTGGAAGAATCACATTGAAGCTATTTGTAATAAACTAAATAATCTAGTATTTGCTTTAAAAAATTAAAACATTGCACACCTGCAGCCACTTTACTGACAGTCTACCACGCCTATGTTTGCTCGATAATCCGATACGGTATTATTGTTTGGGGGAATGGAACGGATCTACTAAGAGTTTTCATAGCCCAAAAAAAGTGTATCAGGGCTATTTATGGTATGCGATGGGATGAATCTTGTAAGACCTTATTTAAGACTAAAAAAATACTTACTGTGCCTAGCATCTACATTTACGAGATGGCCAAATTTGTCAAATATAATATGACAATGTTTGAAGTTAATTCAAATTTCAATAAAAGGACGACTACACACATTAGTCTGAAAATGCCTGTTCCTTCCTTAGAGTTGTTCCGTAAAAACTGCTCATATATGGCACCTTTAATATATAATTCTTTGCTGCGAGAAATAGTTAAACAGCCTTGCAATAAATTCTGCATTGACCTGAAAAAATGGTTAATAGAGGAGAGCTTTTATACGGTTGAAGAATTTTTACAAAAAGGGTCATGTCGATTTTATATATATGGAAATGCACTGTAGATGATTGTATACCTACGTTATGTGGATTTAAATATGAAGTTAAGCTTTAAATATTTGCATGCCAACTTCATTTGGCGGAATGTGTCGCTGCTCTAAATATACTCGTAATATTATTGTACCAACTTTTGTA
The DNA here is from genome assembly GCA_944739405.2 of Euclidia mi. Taxonomy (NCBI): domain Eukaryota; kingdom Metazoa; phylum Arthropoda; class Insecta; order Lepidoptera; family Erebidae; genus Euclidia; species Euclidia mi. The sequence continues at coordinate 3,517,542 of OX123204.2, forward strand.
TAAACCACATTTTACGCAAATAAATTATTATTATTAAAAAAAAAAAACTTCTGTCTTGGAGTCCGACAGTGGTAGGTTTAGGGGGTGGCAAACAGGGCAGCCGCCTAGGGCCTAGCTATGACACGGGTCTCGCGCTTCCATGCAACAAGTCAACAAGTAATGACATATTTATTTCTGCATTTTGGTTGTTTTTAAGTCAAACCCCTATTCTATAGGATGCCGGCTTTTCCTAACTAAATAACCTCTTAAGAAGAAAAGCCGAAACAAACTAAGAGACATTTTTTTCTTTCATCTCTTCTTATCTTATCTTATACTAATATATAAAACTGAAGAGTTTGTTTGTTTGGTTGAACGCGCTAATCTCAGGAACTAGTGGACCGATTTGAAAAATTCTTTCAGTGTTAGATAGCTTATTTATCGAGGAAGGCTATAGGTTATATAACATCGCGCTATGGGCGACGGGAGCGGAGCAGTAGCCTTAAATAACGCGGGTGTAACCGCGGGCATCCTCTAGTTCTTTATACTCAGAAAAAATGGGTTTAGTTTGCGAGTACAATGTAAGATATCAAATAACTGACTCAGTCCTCTGATGACCCGCATTCAACAGCGGTTGCACCTACATATATTGTGGGAGCCAGCTCAACCTAAATCACGATGCGTAAAAGCACTTCATCTCTTCGAATTTGTAATCTTAATTTAATTCTATAAATAAATTTAACTTTCCACTTAACCTCATAACTCATCACCATCGCCCTAACGTTATCCCGGTTGCTTCCAAGACTTACACGCCTTGGAGGCCGAGGTCCGCTTACTGGTCTAACCAGATATTACAGAATATCAACTTTTCCACAGAGCGACTGCCGTCTGACCTCCGCAACCCAAAGGGATAGCGATATTCCGTGGTTTAGATCAGTATCAGTTTATTTGAGGGTACTGACTCCCCGGAACGACTGTCAAAGATCTTCATGAAACGTGCTCTCCGAGGCACGGGGCAAGCGATAATTAACAATTGAATACGCACTTAACTTTGAAAAGTCATTGGTGCGCGCCGTGGATTCAAACCCGATACCCTCTGCATGGCAGTCTGTTGGCATCTCCACTATCATACAATTTTATTTAAACGGGTCTTATTCGCGATATTTAATTAACTTAAGGTATAAATAGAAAAAAAACGTCGGTAAAACATAGGTATTTATACCTTAAATTAATTAAATATCGCGAATAAGACCCGTTTAAATAAAATTGTATCATGTATACAAATCGCGAAAGTTTAAAATCGGGTATCTCCACTAGGCTATCGCTGCCTATAATAACTGAACCTCATGACTAAAATTACATTTGATCCTTAAAAGCCGTCGGCCAATTGGCGTGGCAAATATTGTATTCTGCAAATATTGTCCCTCGAAAGCTGTGGATGTAGTGTCCGAAACCTCTCCTGACTCCACCGATCAATTCAATCGAAGTATTCCGTGCGCTCGCCTCCCGGCCCCTTTCAATATACAAGTTTGCACCTGGAGACCACAGTGGGCTTTCTAGTGCAATCAGATTGCTTTTTTAGTCTTTAGACTGCCTCGTTGGTCTCGCGGCATAAATGTACTCGTGGGATTGGGAGGTCTCGGGTTCGATTCCCGGGTCGGGCAGTGTTATTGGGTTTTTCCGTAAGGAAATTCTTAGTAGCAGCACGGAGTCTGGTAATGTGCCCGGTACGGCAATAGGCTCGCCCCCTATTACGTGGGACCTAAAAATTCATGGCGAAATCTGTTTACCCCTTCGGGGATACAGGCGTGATTCTATAAATATATAAAAAATAATATCATAATTGATAATGTGAGTACTTAGGTACTTACCTATGTTTCGTTTTTACGTCAAAACAGAAGAGAGAAGAAAAAAATGGGCAAGTGCGAGTCGGACTCGCGCACGAAGGGCTACGTACAATCATCTATAAAAGAAAATCACGTTTGCTATATGTATACTTAAATATTTTTTAAGTTACTGCCTATTTATTAAGATCGTGTAACAAATTGCTCAAAAATTACGTTTGTTGTATGGTAGCCCCCCTTTATTATTAACTTTTATTTTATTTAATTATTTATTTTTAAAGATATCTAATATACAACTAGGTACATATTCTGTGAAAATTTTAAGCGTCTACCTGTTACCGTTGGTAATTTTGAGCAAAAAATACGAAAAAAAACACGTTTATTGCATGAGACCCCCCTTAATATTTTATTTTTTTTAATTTTTAGTATTTGTTGTTATAGCGGCAACCAAAATACATAATTTGTGAAATTTTCAGCTTTCTAGCTATCACGGTTTATGAGATACAGCCTGGTGACAGACAGACAGATAGACAGACAGATGGTCAGACAGACAGACAGCGGAGGCTTAGTAATAGGGTCCCGTTTTTTACCTTTTAGGTACGGAACCCTAAAAAAGAAGTTACAGATAAACTAGATTTCATGAATAAAATTGTTGGAAGATATAAAATTACTACTTAACAGAAATCTTAACTTCTTTGTTATCTTTTGCGAAAATACCAAATTTTTTTAAGATTAATGGGAAAGCCTCTTTTACTGCGAAATGGTATTTTATGAATTATATGTATTAATAATCTTCTGTGGTATCTTTTGAGCATCTTAATAATACCGGTTAAGGCTACCTTACGAATAAACTTTATAACTGTAGTAAATCTTTACTAATATTATAAACTACTAAATATTATAAAGCTGTAGAGTTTGTTTGTTTGGCTGAACGCGCTATTCTCAGGAACTACTGTTCCGATTTGAATAACTCTTTATGTGTTGGGTAGTCCATTATTTAGAAAGGCTATTAATAACGCCGATGGAACCGCGGGCTTATCTAGCATATTATGCATATCATAAAAAAATACACCTCTGCCTACCTCTTCGGGTCTATAGGCGTGAGACTATGTATGTATGTATGTATAATTATGTCGGCGTAGTGTGAATGACGTAGTAAGATGGAGTTTGATTCATGCGATAACTTTCATGTAAATTTTATGCGATTGTAAATTATTATCCCTACTTAATATCCCCAAAGGGGTAGGCAGAGGTGTAAATATTACTCTCACATTTCGCCATGAATTTTCAGGTCCCACGTAATAGGGGGCGAGCCTATTGCCGTTACCGGGCACATCACCAGACAGACTCCGGGCTGCTAGTGCTGCTACTGAGTGTTCGGAAAAACCCAGTAACACTTTTGCCCGACCAGGGATTCGAACCCGGGACCTCCGATCAGCAGTCGCATACGCTATCCACTGGACCACGGAGGCAGTCGATTAAAATAGAGATAATTAACACACTTACTTCGAAACGTCAGTGGTACGCGCTACCATTGAACCCGATACCCTCTGCATGTCAGTTTGTTTGTATCTATCGCTCCTATCTGTTTAAAATTGTATACAGAGTGTAAAATGACCATTAACGAAAATTGAAATCCCATATTGTACCAATCATTGTGAACATTTTTTACTTCGGCACCATACCTGAGAAGATACTGGTTCAGGAGATATTGAGGATCAAAGTCACTATACGATTTTTCTAATCTTAATTATATAAAATCCTTGCGTTACTGACTGACTGACAGACACGCTACAGCCGAAACTATTGGGCGCAGGATGCTGAAATTTGGCATGTATGTTCCTTGGGGACCGTACGGGTGCACTAAGAAGGGATTTCCCGAAATTCCCAGGAGATCGGGCAAAATGGGTAAATTAAAACATTACGCGGGCGTAGCCGCGGGCGTCTTCTAGTCTTAATCTTAATATATAAAATCCTTGCGTTACTGACTAACTGACAGACACGCTACAGCCGAAACTATTGGGCGCAGGAAGCTGAAATTTGGCATGTATGTTCCTTGGGGACCGTAGGGGTGCACTAAGAAGGGATTTCCCGAAATTCCCACGGGATCGGCCAAAACAGGTAAATAAAAAAAAAATGCAGGCGTAGCTGCTGGCGTCCTCTAGTTATGTATAAAATCGACGAATTTACCGTGCCAATGTGTTCTATAGATGTCCTATGCATCGATGAACATGTAAGTATTTTAAGCATTGCACGCATGCACTTTTACTTGAGGCTTAAAAATGGAATTATTTTTGATAAGAATGACTTGGCATGACGTCCAAAACGAGTAGACTCCGGTTTGGTGATGGGTCTTGTGATACCCTGTAATATTTGAAATATAAAATCTATACGCTATATTTTTTTCTCTCTTTCTTTGTAGGTACTTGAATTATTATATTTGTAAAATATCGATATTCAAATAAGTACCATAAAGACAGGTCATAGTTTTTAAATTGACCTTTTACGTCAGAATATTTCATGTAGAGATTTTTCACTAACACTAGTAGGTATGTCCACGCTGGAATTCTAAATATCAGCGTTCGACAGTCCGCAGACATGGGGCTTCATCACTGAACACAATCGTTGGGTGGTTGAAGAGTGACTTAGATACACGTGTTAGGTTATCTTTTTAACACCACGCGAATTGTTTCTATTTGTGGCTCAAAATTTGTTCGTTTGTGTTGTTTTTGTTGTGGTTTGTGTGTGTTGTAAACGTAAGTACTAATACAGATCTGTAATCCTTCGCTAACTTATGGACATGGAGATCGTGGAGGAGCCCCCAGATGGGGGCGGGGGCCTACCCCCTGATAGGGGCAAAGCTTTAAAACGTTCACCAGACGATGAAGTAAGAGCTGACAATAAAAAAACTCGCTCACCCACTGAATCAATCCAATCAGTCTATGTCAAACCCGGATACGAGACTGATTCGATTGTTAAGTACTCGGATAATGACAAAGGACCGTACTCTGTATATGTATCGAAAGTGGAGCCCAATCCCTCATCAGGGCAATCTTTTAAAATTCTCAAATTTGCTCAATTTCTCCATAAAAATAATATTACAGGCATTAAGGAAGGTGGTATTAAAAATCTTGGAAGAAACAAAATATCTGTTGAGTTTGATTCAGCCAGCAAAGCTAATGCGTTTTTAGATTTGAGCATTTTGGAGAGCAACAAATACTCGGCGTATGTACCACGATTTCAAATATTTAGAATGGGGGTAGTCAGGGATATCCCCACTGATTGGTCCCTTGAGGAACTTGTTACTGGTATCTCTACCCCAACAAACTGCGGTGAAGTTATTAGGGCGAGACGACTAAATGTCAAGTCCAAGAAGGAAGGCCAGGTAACATGGATCCCGTCCAACTCAGTTGTACTTACATTTTTGGGCCAGACTCTTCCCGAGAAGGTTTACTGCTACCATGCTTCCCTACCAGTAACAACCTATAACCTTCCCACTATTCAGTGCCGTAAGTGCTGTAGATTCGGTCACATTGCCAATCAATGCCGCTCCCAGCCCCGATGCTACAAATGTGCCCAACCCCACTCCGGTGATTCTTGCATTGTTGGTGATTCCGAGGTGTCTTGTCTGCTATGTAATGGGGGCAGACACATGGCAATTGATGGCAATTGCCCGGAACATGCCCGCCAAAAGTCCATAAAACTGGTCATGTCCCAAGAAAATCTTAGTTATATGGAGGCTTCAGCTAGATTTCCCCAGGTGAGACGACTATATTCTGAGGCAGCTGCGACCCCCCATTCTCCCCCACTATTTTCACAAACTCCCCAGAAAGCCTACCCCACTACACCTGTAACTCCGTCTACCCCCACCACTTCTTACAGAAAGACAGTGTTCCTCCCTCCCCGTGATAAACCCCAACTAGGCAAAACTTATGATCTTCAAGCTCACAAATCTCTAACTGCTACACCTCTATCATCTCAAGCCAATGGGTGTGCTTTAGCATCCCCAGTGGAAACAACTCCCCTTGCCACTCCCAACGACAATTTAGTGGAGCTGCTCTTATGCGCTTTAATCAATATGCTGTCCAAATTTTCTGATTCATTACCGTACGACGTCTCTGTTCTTGTTGAACAGCTATTACAAGTCCTCACCTATAATAATATGCATAATGGGTCTGCAAATTCTGCAATGGAATAGTAGAAGTATCAGGCGCAACAAAAGTGATATTCTCTATTTGATCAACCGCTACAAGCCAGCTGTCTTTGCGGTCTCGGAGACATGGCTGAAACCTGGCTCCCATTTTCGGGTTCCAGGTTTTTCATGCCTCCGAGACGACAGAGAGGACGGATGGGCGGGTAGCGCCCTGTTGATTGATAGAAATACTACTTTTTCACAAATTCACTTACCTCCTCATGACTCAGGCCTGAATGTTGTCGCTGTTCGAATGGCAAATATCTCGTTTGTTTCTGTCTACATTCCCCACCCCAATCTAAGTATAATTTCTAACCTGTCATCTATTCTTTCTTCAGTCCCAGCTCCTATGGTGGTGCTAGGCGATTTTAACTGCCGAAACACCCTATGGGGCTCTCATTGCAACGATCCTGCTTCTTCGTTCTTACTTGATCTTCTGGACAGTATTAACTTATGCGTCTTAAACGACGGATCGCCTACTCGTAGAGTCTCCCCTGCCCAGAATATCAGCGTCCCCGATCTCACATTTGCGTCACCCCCTTTAGTCTCTCTTCTCTCTTGGTCTGTTCTACCGCTTTCTTATGGTAGTGATCACTTCCCTATCTTAACTACCCTTATTCAATCTTCCTCACCTCCTACATCTTCACCTTCTCAACCCCTGCTTAAGTATCGTCTCTCTCATGCTAACTGGGACCAATATTCATTATTACTAGATACTGAAATTAGTTCATTCCCCCCTGTTGACCCTTCTAATCTCTCTTATTTGTACAATCGCTTCATTTCCGCTATATTATCTGCCGCCAACTCCTCTATTCCCTTAAAAACTTCCTCACGAAAATTGGTTTCTTCTCCTCCTTGGTGGGATGCAGAATGCTCGGCGGGTGTTCGGTCCCGCAGGGAGGCGGAGAAAAAGTTTGCGTCATCCCTAAACATGTCCGACTTCCTCTCCTACAAAAAGACTGCTGCCACCACCTCTAGGCTCCTCTCAAAGAAAAAATCACAAGGATGGCGCAATTTTTGTGAATCTCTAAATCCCCGGTTCCCTGTATCTCTTATTTGGCGTAGAATCAAAGCGTATCGTAGGAGCATAGCAGATTCGAATATTACGTCAAACGACCCTTTCTCTTTCTTACACGCCTTTGAATGCACCTTAGCTCCTCCTTATGTTCCGGAATTTGAATGCCAGCCCTCTCCCTCCTTCCCTATTCCTGTTTCTTCTTCTGACCCAATGAACGACCCTTTCTCCTTCTCTGAACTGACCTGCGCCATTGACCATCTTCGCGACTCCTCGCCTGGTATTGACGGTATCCCTTACTCCTTTATCCGTAAATCCTCTAATGCCTGCAAACATTTCTTCCTTACCATCCTTAACACTATTTTTCTCACTGGGGAAATCCCAGGTCCCTGGAAATCCCAAATTATTATCCCAATTCCCAAACCTGGCAAAGACCCAAAAGACCCTTCTTCTTACCGACCTATTGCCCTATCCTCAGTCTTAGCCAAAATAATGGAAAATCTAATAAAAAATCGCCTTGAATGGTTTTTGGAAAATCGAGGCTTATTATCCAGTACCCAGTTCGGCTTCAGGAAGGGTAAAGGTACTTTGGATAGCCTAAGTATCTTTACCTCTGAAGTCCGCCTAGCCTTTTCCCGGAACGAACATGTTGTCGGGGTGTTTCTAGACATTACGTCTGCTTATGACAATGTCCAGCTTCCGCTGCTCAGGCAGAAAATGCACCAGCTGAGCCTTCCCGTGAGACTGATTAACACCATTTGCAACCTTTTAATGTGTCGTTCCATCTCCATCCGTCATCAGGGTTCCCTTCTCCCTCCACGGCTAGTCTGGAAAGGCCTCCCACAAGGGTCAGTTCTTAGTCCAATCCTTTATAACTTATACACCTATGACCTTGACCGCACTGTCTCCTCTTTTTGCAATATCCTACAGTACGCGGACGACATTGTTTTGTATTCTAGCTCCTCTTCCTTCTCACAGGCATCTTCGCGTTTAAATTCTGCTCTATATTATCTAAACAACTGGCTCCTAGACCACAACCTTTCCCTATCCGTCCCCAAATGCAATGCGGTGGTTTTCTCTCGAAAACGTAACATCCCAGATATCCAGCTTTCTGTGGGTGACGAACTTATACCCATCGTTGACCAAGTCAAATTTCTGGGCGTAATCCTGGATACCAGACTTACAGGACTCCATCATCTTAACTATATTGAGCAGAAAGGCGAGAGGGGTGTGAATGTCATGCGGGCTCTTTCAGGGGTCCGGTGGGGTTCACATCCCTTCTGCCAGAAACTTTTATATAACGCCATAGTTCGTAGTCATTTTGACTATGCGGGGTTCCTTCTTGAACCATGCAACAAAATTGCATTATCCAGGCTGGAAAAAATACAGTCTAAATGTCTGCGAATTATAACTGGTGCAATGAAATGTTCCCCAATCAATGCCCTCCAAGTTGAATGCTGGGACCCTCCCCTGCACCTCCGCCGTCAGTATCTCGCAGACAGATTTCTCTCTAATGCTCTCCAAATTAGTTCTCACCCTCTTCTACCCATACTACACTCTCTTGCCCCTCTTGTCTCTTCTTCCTCGTATTGGACCCACAAGGACCCTCCTCTTCTCATTACTTCCTTCAGGAAATTCAAGAATTCTTCTATCCCCATCTTTCAATCTACTCTTAACCCCCTCTTCCTCTCTGATTTTCATTCCCTTATATTCGAACCAAGAATTTGTCTTGATTTTGGTATTGGAAAGGGTTGCAGTCATGCCAATATCAAACTCAACGAGTCATTGACCAACAACTGGTCCGATTGGGTGACCCTATACACTGACGCTTCTAAGTTGTCCAATGATAGCCCCGTGGGATCTGCAGTTTGGCTACCTAAGTTTAAAATTGTCCTAAGCTTCAAAATTCCTCACCAGAACTCTGTCTTCACCGGAGAGTCCATCGCCTTGCTAGAAGCGGTTACATTTGTGGAAACGCATAGGCTTAACAAGGCGCTTATTTTGTCAGACTCTCAGAGTTCTCTATCTGATCTATTAAAAAATCCATTTAAATCCCGGGATAACTTCCAAATTACTTTACAAACAAAAGCTGCATTGTATAGGTGTCACCTGGCTGGCATTGAGGTAGTTCTAGCGTGGATACCTGGTCATTTGGGCATAACGGGCAACGAAATTGCAGATTATCATGCTAAGGCAGCAGCTCTATCGGGTTGCCCCACCTATAACTACTGTTTTTCACGTGATCTACGCTCGCAGGCTCAGCCGTCGTTGGTTAGATCTTGGAATGACTTGTGGCAGACTTCCAAGCTGGTCAAGGGCAAATTCTATGGTTCCATCCAACCTATAATTCCTGCCAAACCCTGGTTTAGTAAACTTAAGCACATAAATAAGGCAGCGACATCCATTATAATCCGCTTACGTTTAGGATTTGTATGCTCTCCGGTGTTCCTAGCTAAAATACGTGTTAGAGACCACTCTATCTGTGAATGCGGCCTTGATGAGGGTACTCTGGAGCACCTTTTTTTCTCTTGTCCAAAGTTAGTTACTCCTCTTTATGATCTTCTCCCCATCCAAATTCCTAGACCCGTCAACTTGGCTTTCCTCCTAACCCTGGCTCACACCCCCCTTATCAAAATTTTATACAAATTTATCGCCATAAACAAAATTAAGATTTAGTCTCCTATTCCCCCCTTTCTTTCCCCTTTACCCCTTCCATTTACCATATTAACTCTATTAACCTTCTACATTTGTATTTTTACTAATATTTGTGTTGTCCTTTTTTAGAAACTTGGCTCTTCAAAGAGAAACCATTGCTAGTATTACCGGTCAATAGTCTCTTTTTGTGTTTTTAACTATTTAATTAATTATTAATTCTTTTTCCACCTTGACATTGGCAAAATCATCGATCCATACGATGGAGCCATTATAAGTAAAATTGAAGTTGAAGTTGAACACAATCGTTAGCTCTTTAAAACACTGAAGCCGTGTCGGGCCTCTTCTAAAGTTGTAGAAAATAATTGCACGAACATTTTCCTTAGAAAGATTCATTTTCGTACGTAACCTGACAGATTCCAATCGACGCTGTGACTAAAGAATAGCAATAATCCTAATACTTTCAACTGTTTTGAGATTCAAAATTTAAACTCATTCGAATATAGAACCATAGATTATACAGATATACTATAGAACAGTTCCAAATTCAAAATTGCCGGGAAATATGGAAACGACAGAACTTAAAAGGCATGCCTAGTAATGGCATCTCAAACATTGTGACTCTGCGGCATTCATGCTAACTTCTCCCAAGACTTAGCGGTCACATTCCATCTATAATACACATAGTTAATAGCCGGTATATCCGAGAAGCGGTCTGTCGACTCGTTCGCTGGTGTTTACGCCCGGCGTCGCCCGTTTACTGTTACGTTCGAATAGCGTTTAATTGGAGTGGCTAGCGAGAATCAACAGTAGGTCAATCATGACAACATACATGTTTTTATGTGATTAAGTGCGTGGAAGATGTTTGTTATGAGATGACAACGCAGATTTGGTAAGATTTTGTATGGTTTAGAGGTAGGCTTGGCGATTTGAAAGAGCATGACGTTCTTTCAAGTTTACCTTGTAACTACTATCTTGCCGAACCAAGGAGTAAAATTGTGGTTTGACGTTCGTAAGTGTTACTTTGTGATCAGATAAAATAAGTAAATTATGATGATGGAAATGTATTTTGTCATTAAATTTTGTGACATGTGACGTGACACACATATCCATAATTTTTTTTTATAGACTCACGCCTGTAATCCCCGAAGGGGTAGGCAGAGGTGTAATGTTACACCCACATTTCGCCATGAACTTTTAAGACCCATTTTTTACCTAATAGGGGGCGAGCCTATTGCCGTTACCGGGCACATCACCAGACTCCGTGCTGCTACTGAGAATTCGGAAAAACCCAGTAACACTTTTGCCCGACCCGGGAATCGAACCCGGGACCTCCGATCAGCAGTCGCATACGCTATCCTCTGGACCACCGATGCAGTCTTTTTTTTATTATTTGCTATTAGCTTTTGCCTGGTGCCTGGTTAACCATACAAAAGAAAGCCCTGTTGTTCTGAAGTATTGTAAGCACCATCACTGAAAAGTTTCATCAAAATCCGTACAGCGTTTTACGTAAAAGAGCAACAAGATCAATACCTACCTTCTTCACTTACAAAGATAACATGTAATACCTTTATACTGGCAGTTAAAAAGAGTGGCCACGAGTTTTATTGCCCGTTCTTTCTCGTGGTTCTACCTATTGCTTTGCGAATGGGCAGTAAATGTAAATGTAGAAGCATTAAGTAATGTACATTAAAATTTGACGTTCATAAGCGTCACTTTGTGACCTAGATGAATGAATAAATGATTTTTTACTTTGACTTTGACTTTGTTCTTTCTCGTGGTTCTACCTATTGCATTGCGAACGTGGCAGTAAATGTAAATCTAGAATCATCTAGTAATTAACTTTAATTTTTGACGTTCCTAAGCGTCACTTTGTGTCCTAAATGAATAAATTATTTTGACTTTTGATTTACAAATCAGGTAGTAGTAATGGTCATAGACTCCAAAGACAATACGGTTTTTACTTTCTGTTCTGTCCTACTGGGTGTAATATTATTTAAAAGTCGGCACTCAGCACTCTGTGATACCCGACCCCTACAATGAGTAACTGAGTACCGCGTTACACAGAATCAGAGCCTCGCAATAGAAATATAACAAGAGATCTCTTTCATCTATATATTAGTTTGAGGTTATAAATTTTAATGTATTTTGACATACTTGGTAAAATATTGTTATAATTACCTACAAAAAAAAATTCAAAAAACGTGTGTTATGCAATGATAGCCAAGTGGAAAGACCAACAGGTTGCTATACAGAGGGTCTCAGGTTCAAAGTGTGCCAACCAGATATATCTACTTCAAACTCATGGCGCTAGCCAAGACATCACTGATATTTCTAAGTTATGTCCGCATAATTATAGCTTGCCAAACGCTACAGGTTTCCTCACGATGTTTTACATGATGAACTTTAAACCTGCATGTCTGAGAGTTCTCCATAATGCTCACGGAAGACATAGGAATACTGCCAAGTGCCAAACTGCATTCAGACATCGTGGTGATCTATAGTTTATATTTTTGTTACGAGTTGGAAAATCTCTTAAGGTCTCCAGCTCTTGGGGTAATGAGAGCCGGAGTATGTGGTGTTTTCACTTAAAACCACCCTGACTGCCGTACAAAGACGCCCTACGGTAAGAAGTCTGGTACAGCAGTTGTCCAGTCTTCCTCCCAAACTAAACTATAGCTTAACCCTTCTCATTATGAAATGAGAACAGGCCTGCGCGCGGGAATAAACAAGGCTAAATTTTGATTACGTAGGTATGTTTGTTTTCTAATAGAAATGCTGATGGTCATGACCCCCGGATTGGGATAGCAACTAAAATCCTTCAATAAGCCCTATTTCATTGTTGCGTAACACTTATGCTTACTCCGTTATATTAACACGACGGCTGATCCAATATTGATGAAATGATGATACAATCTCAACAGCTGTTTGATATCGAATTGTATTTAAATAAGGGTCCATTCTTTTTCATTCACTTTGGTCGTGATCACAGAAATAAATAGTAATAAAATGGTGAAAGTCACGTCATCGCGTACATTTCGCGCGTGCCACATTTCAGCAAGCCCCGCCCACAGTGACGTATAGATAATGAGGGGACACTAAGGAATTATTATCGATGTGTGTGTGATGTAGCTGTGGAAAATGAAATTATGTTATTGTTTATATAAAAACTGACCATTGCTGATTGTCAGGCAGAATAATGTTGTACAACATGTGTAAACACATGCGCTATAGTGCAATAGTTTGACACGCGCACCACGCCCATGTCACCGTTCTATTACTATTTATTTCTGTGGTCGTGATCCTTGGCTCCTTGAGTGTCGGCTTGGCTTCGTAAATAAAGTAGGCCCCAGGTTTCCTTGTTCAATTTACTGATCACAGCCGATATAAAACGGCCGAAACCTTGGGACAAAGAAGTATTTATTCTTAAATATACCTAAGTATAGCAATTCAAAAAGCAATGGAATCTCTGTACCTATTTGAGAAAAAGCTTGAAAGTATTTAAATACCTGAAATATCTTAGTATTTTTTTTTAGTTTGACTGCCTCGTTGGTATCGCGGCATAAATGTGGTCTCGGGTTCGATTTCCGTTGGGCGACGGATGCCCGGACCTAAAAATTCCTGGCGAAAGGTGGGTGTAATATTACACCTCTGCCTACCCCTTCGGGGATACAGGCGCGAGCTTATAAATAAATAAATAAATCTTACTTATTGTGAGACTCCTTTGTATTTGATATATTTTGAATGGAGCTTATGACAAATATGCATCTCTAATAGCGAACTTCATTGATAGATACACCTAATATTGCGACTTGCCATAAATTAACTTGTATGATATATACAAATCCCGGAACTTTAAAATTAACTTTTTAATCAACATCAAATTGTAATCTATCCTCCAATCAGCTAGGTGTACCTAGGTCTAACTTACATCACAGCTTGCCCGTTTAATGCAACTTAATTACACCGTTGTACAATCACAATTAAGTCATTAAGTGCTTATCTCGTGCTTTAACTTAACAGCACACACGGGGACATTCCATGGTGCAAAAACATTGTTTCCCACGGCAACTGTTGAAATCACATTAGACTATAACTTGATGATCATTTAATTAGTTAGAAAGAAAGGAATTTAAATTTATTTTCACCTCTTCATAAATCTTATACTAATATATAAAGCTGAAGAGTTTGTTTGTTTGGTTGAACGCGCTAATCTCAGGAACTACTGGTCCGATTTGAAAAATTCTTTCAGTGTTAGATAGCCTATTTATCGGGGCTATATAACAACGTGCTATGAGCGACGGGAGCGGAGCAGTAGCCTTAAATAACGCGGGTGTAACCGCGGGCATCCTCTAGTTTATATCATAAAAACGAGAACGATTACGTGGATAATGGTATATGGAGACAAAAATAGGGCACGTGCGTCAGCTATGTGGCCCAGCAGTAGAATCTGCAACGCGGGTGTTCTCACCAGCTAGTACAAAATAATATAGATATTTTTTTTTATAGACTCACGACTGTATCCCCGAAGGTGTAGGCAGAGGTGTAATATTACACCCACATTTCGCCATGAACTTTTAGGTCCCACGTAATAGGGGGCGAGCCTATTGCCGTTACCGGGCACATCACCAGACTCCGGGCTGCTACTGTGTATTCGGGAAAAACCCAGTAACACTTTTGCCCGACCCGGGAATGGAACCCGGGACCTCCGATCAGCAGACCCATACACTATCCACTGGACCACGGAGGCCGTCAATCATTGTGTATAATACTAACTTCTAGCCGCCGCTAGCTACCGCGTGGGTGTCAGTTCGCGGCAAAAGGTAGCCTACAATACTGCAAAGTGTTATGAAAATCTATGGATTTAAGCGTTTGTGTATTGTCTTTCGGGATATATATCACATAGTTTCCTTTCGAGTATCCGATGTTTAAGTACAATCAAACAAGTCGGCGCTGGACCAGTTTGAAAAAAAATCCCTTGGCTCGCTCATAGAGTCGAGGCACACTAGAAATAGAAACTGGTTTTGTATACGAGTGTCAATGTGTGTATAAAGTAGCACTGGAAGCGACGATGTCTTGCTGAGCGATTCTCGCCCTTATGGTGGTCGAGCGGGAAGTTGTTCGACTGTACATCTGCGATCAACAGTGCCGCAATATCGGATACTCGAAACAAAGGTACCTACGTGCCACGTGGTATATATGAAATTTTAGTAGTTTCTGCATGAAAGTAGAGATAGCCTACCCATAAACTGGCAAAGCATTTATTCAAAGCTCATCTAAAAACTGTTCCTGAGTTTACCCGTGTAATAAAAACATTTCTTAGAAGCTTGATTTAAGCACCCTATTGGTTAAGAGATGGGATTTTTAACTTGTAAATGCAACAGAAGGTCAATTCTCGTGTTTTATATGACATTGAAACTATATTTTGAACGAAATGAGACTAGATTTTGAAGTGTTTCAGAATCGGTATTCTGTTAATTTAATGTCATTATCGTCTAATTTGACTTCTATAGTTCGAGGTTGACACATTGTTCAATTTACAATCTAGTCAGGATAACATTCAAATATCATTTAATTTAGGAGAATACCATTAATTATGACATGAGTATGACAGTGACATAAGATCGAAACTGTATTTTGGACAAATATAATTATGGGAATTGGGCCTCAGAGTAATGCGCAGGTAAAGTAACCTCAATTGAAAAGGCATGATGAGCCGTCTCGCTGTCTCTTATTTCGTACATTGTTGTAAAATTTTATCCCACTAGATGTGTTCGCACTTTAAATTTTTAGCGGTGTACCTGCGGCATCCTCTGGTACAGTAGAAAATACCAAGGGCGTCGCCAGCCGAGTGTTTAAGGGGGGCAAGTACGCCAGCCGATGGCCTAGGGGGCGAGAGGGGGGGGGGCAAGTTTGATATGGAAAATGAGAAAAGTATTGAGAAAGGTACAAATTGTAGGGTTTTTTTGCATCTCTAGGGGGGAGGGGGTGGCTGCCCCCCTTGTCCCCCCTTGGCGACGCCCATGGAAAATACCCTAATTTTTAAAATTTTAAAATGACAGATGAATTTCGGTAACTAGCACCATTAGGTACTATCTCGTAGGAAATGGCCCTGGCCCTTCCAACTTTCTCTGTATAATTAAAACACATAATATTACGGATTAAGGAAATGACTTCATTAATTTAATGAATACTCTTAAAAAAAAAGATCCCAAGTTTATGTATTTCGGCCAGGTCGTATCCGGGTCAAATAGGTAGGTACTTTTCATTAATAAGGCACTGTGAATGAGATAGTGCCTTATTAATGAAAAGTACTATACTAAAAGCAGCGAAAGCCTAGTGGAGAAACCGACGGACTGCTACGTAGAGGGTCTCGGGTTCGAATCCACGGCGCGCACCAATGACTTTTCGGAGTTATGTGCGTATTAAATTGTTAATTATCGCTGGCTAAACGGTGAAGGAAAACATCGTGAGGAAACCTGCATGTCTGCGAGTTCTCCATAATGTTCTCGAAAGACATGTGAAGTCTGCCAACCGGCACTTGGCCAGCGTGGTCGACTATGGCCTTACCCTTCTCATAGTGAGAAGAGGCCCGTCCCCAGCAATGGGACAGTAGGGCTGATGATGATGAAACGTGTTGGTAAGGGTTTGATGATTTGATGTCTATGCCTTTCTTTTTTCTCTAAGACTTTCACTGTATTTTTTTTTTAGAATTCTACAAATACTATTATTAATATTATTAAAAGAGAGTCACACTAAATTATAAGAAAACCTGTAGGATTTTTAACCTGTAACGTGCAGAGGAAACACCTTTCGTAGGTATGATTTTAACAGAGTTCAAAAATGAGAATTTTCTCAATTAGACGGTATTATTTCTGTGTCGTTTTTGGAGCTTTTACTAGGTAAACCAATTTTA
Organism: Euclidia mi; assembly: GCA_944739405.2. Taxonomy (NCBI): domain Eukaryota; kingdom Metazoa; phylum Arthropoda; class Insecta; order Lepidoptera; family Erebidae; genus Euclidia; species Euclidia mi. The sequence goes on from OX123204.2 coordinate 3,534,137, forward strand.
ATGATAAAATATTTGAATGCTCACCACTGACCAGTGTTTCTCGTGTCATTTTTTATCAAGATCTGCCGAGTAGCTTAGAGTTACCTTAATAATGCGGTTTTAGTAGGTTTTTTGAAACGTAGTGTTTTTTATTAGTCATAACTAGAGGACGCCAGCAGCTACGCCTGCAAATTTTTAAAACTGATCCCGTGGGAATTTCGGGAAATCGTTTCTTATTGCACCCCTACGGTCCTCAAGGAACATACATGCCAAATTTCAGTTTAAAACTGATCCCGTGGGAATTTCGGGAAATCGTTTCTTATTGCACCCCTACGGTCCTCAAGGAACATACATGCCAAATTTCAGCTTCCTACGCCCAATAGTTTTGTCTGTAGCTTGTCTGTCAGTCAGTCAGTAACGCAAGGATTTTATATATACAGATTATTAAACAGCTTTCAAGGAAATGCTTAGGCCATATCTTTACTTTACGTAGATATACCTAAATAGTTAGTGTAGAAGGCAGCGATAGCCTAGTGGAGATACCAACAGACTGCCATGCAGAGGGTATCGGGTTCGAATCCACGGCACGCACCAATGACTTTTCGAAGTTAAGTGCGTATTAAATTGTTAATTATCGCTTGCCCCGTGCCTCGGAGAGCACGTTAAACCGTCGGTCCCGGCTGTCATGAAGATCTTTGACAGTCGTTACGGGGAGTCAGTACCCTCAAATAAACTGACACTGGTCTTAACCATGGAATATCTCTATGCCTTTGGGTTGCGGAGGTCAGATGACAGTCGCTCTGCGGAAAAATTCATATTCTGTCATATCTGGTTAGACCAGTAAGCGGACCTCGGGCTCCAAGGTGTGTAAGTCTTGGAAGCAACCGGGATAACGCTAGGGCGATGATGATGATGACGTTAGTTAGTGTCACAAATGTCACGATCTCACGACACAAGATTTGGGCGTAATAAGCGCTGATGTTGTGTTAATTAATTTGTTTTATTTTATGTTGCTTTTTTTCTGTTTATTATGTCGTTTTTTGTACTTTTTATTTCTTTTTCTCTCTTTGATGTTATTTCTGCTTAATAGTAGATTGTATGACAAGGGAGCAAAATAGTATTTTTACGGCGAGGGCGCTACTTTGAATCACGAGCGAAGCGAAGGATTCTAGAATAGAATCCCGAGCGTAGCGAGGGATTCTAACCTAGAATCCTGAGCCCACCGAGTGATTCAAAGTACATTGCCCGAGGGAAAAATAATTTGCTCTCGAGTCATATACTCTACTTTTCATCCCCTTTCTATGAGAAAATAAATAATTTTCTGTTCGTGGGTAATAATTTTTGTACGTCATTGTTAGCTTCTGTAGTTATTGTTTCAGGAGCATTCATTTTCATAACTCGACGCAGAACTCATTATTTTTGCAAAATTCAATAAAGTATATATCTACTGATTACGAGTACAGAGACGTAATTCGCGGCGCACGCTTTTTTTTGTTAGCGCAGGTCACGCTCGTGCAGCCAATACTGTAATACGTACCAGCCAGTTATTCATACAATTTTCGTTCGATTTCTATGTGTGATATACGTTCCAAATTCAAATCACTTTGCCGCCCGCTAAAAAGCTCTGAACAGAAAAGAGCTATTTTGCTCCCGCTAAAAGAGGAACAAAGCGACACTTTTCGAATAGAAGGGATGAAAAACATTTTTCGTGTGTGCCATTTGTGGCAAAATATTTTTTTTTTTTTTATGTAACGAAACTTTTTTTTAAATAGTGCCTGCACCAAAACATAATACTTACCTGATATCTTATGCCGCGGGGGACTTTACAAGCATTCAATCAACGGACAAAGCAAACACATTATATTTAAAACCATCTTTCGAATCGATATCTCTTTCATCGGTGTCGTCAATCATCGGATTGTGGACCGGTATTGCCAAATTGTTTGAATCGGTTATCAATAACAAAGTTAAAGATTCATTGCGATGGCATACTAACTTATAACACGGTTTTATAAATAAAACTATCTCTAGCCCGCGGCATCGCCAGAGCACGTCGGTTAACGGGCTGTGTGATATTCTGATATTAAGCTGTAAAAATTAAACAGGGTGTAAAAAGACCCTTAACTAAAACTGAAACTCCATATTGTACCAATCATTACGAACATTTTTTGCTTTGACATCATACCTGGGAAATTACTGGTTCAGGAGATACTAAGGCTCAAAGTTACTATGGAATTTTTGTAATTAGGTACAAAATCGATGCATTTACCCCGCCAATCTGTTCTATAGATGCTCTATGCACCCATGGATAAGTAGGTAGATATATCGAAAATTGCACGCGCACATTTTTAATAGCGGCTTAAAAAATGTGTCAATTTAAAAAAAAATATTTCCAAATTTTATTTTTGCTTAGTATGACTTGGCATGATGCCTAAAACGAGTAGACTTCGGCTAAGTGATATGTCTTGTGACACCCTGTATAGTTTCATCAAAATCGGGCTAGTCGTTTTTGCGTGTAAGATTACCTAACGAACTTCTATCAATCCTCACAAACTTTCGCGTATAAAAGGCCAACATGACACGTGGTATATCTTCAAAGGTGCCGTGCCCGTCCGTCCGCAATACCACGCACCGTGGAAAGCTGGCTTAATATTAATATTAGCAGTAGGATTCCTCATTATCTCACGATTCCTAAAAATAAACTAATTATAAATAATACAAGTCAGATTTTGATCAATGATTTATTTGTTTTTTCTTTTAACTAATCGCCGCAGGTTATAGTGCCACAGACCACAGATAAATAATAGCTCACCGCGTTTAAAACCGTAAATATCTAATATTTACTAGTCCAGTGAGGTTTAAAAAGTTAGGTTCCCAAGGTGCGGTTATAATATATTAATTATGTACTATTGACACATTCATTAGAAATGTAAGATAAGCAGCAAAATCTGATACATATGTATCAGATTTCGTCGCTTATCTTAGTAAATTTCATTTTAATGTAAAACAGGAGAGAGAATCTAGCCGGCATCGTCATCGCCCTAGAAAGAATTCCGATTAATCCGACGTAATAAATTAGAACTGCCTCGATGGTCTCGCGGCATAAATGTGCGCGTGGGATTTGGAGGTCTCGGGTTCGATTCCCGAGTCGGGCAAAATGTTATTTTGTTTTTCCGTTAGGAAATTCTCAGTAGCAGCACGGAGTCTCGTAATGTGCCTGGTACGGCAATAGGCTCGCCCTCTATTACGTGGGGCCTAAAAAGTCATGCCGAAATGTGGGTGTAATATTACACCTCTGCCTACCCCCTTCGGGGATACAGGCGTGAGTCTATTAAAAAAAAAATGAAGTAAAAATGTTGAAAGTTCAATCTCAGCTGTGTATTTTCTACAAGCAGGTGAATTATTAACAATGTAGAACTCAAATGTTACTGAGACGACTGACTGACCGACAATGTGCAGCCGAAAATACCGACACAGCTACAGGGCGCAAGAAGAAACTCAACATTTGTCATGTATCATCCTTGGGGGTGTTCCACTCGCAAGGCATACCAATAACAACACTATAGAATTACCAATACGCCTGTAGTTATGTGAGTGTTTATAATCTGTTTGGCAAGGTACAGACTATGCCTAAGTAGTTTGAGATAAACGGTCATCTGTCGTTTATGAGTTGTCCCAAAATATCATATCATCATCATCAGCCTGTATATAAACTGTCCCACTGATGGGCACGGGCCTCTTCTCACTATGAGAAGGCTAAGTCCATAGACCACCACGCTGACCTAGTGCGGGTTGGCAGACTCACATATCTTTAAAATATCATATTAGGGAATGCAAATCTCGCGAGATTTGGGCTTAAGCGAGATCTCGCGAGATTATGAAGCCAATCTCGCGAGATCTCGCCAATTTCAAGATCTTGCGAGATTGACAGTTTTGTATGATTTTTTTTGTAAATAATCGCAATATTTGAATAAATTAGGACATAAAATCTCAATCTTTCAATTCAATTATTTTACAACTAATTAAATTTTTACTAACTATTACTTAATTATTATTTACAGCTAAAACTATACTTATAAACCTATAACTAAATTAAAAAGAAAATAAAATAATATATTATTACAAAACGCAAGGCACGAGGCGTTTAGGCGTCGTAGTATACCTCCTCATCAATGTCATGGGGTAACGTGCCCAGAAGGCTGGCAGCATTGCCACGCTGGATGGCAATGCTGATTCTTTGAGCAATAATATTATATGGACATAAATAATAGCCATTTTAAGTATTATAAGATAAACATTACTTTTCACGAACTTTTCAATAGACTTTTATGCTTCAAAAATTGTTTGACGTACCTATCTGTCTATATTTTTTAATAAACTTTTATGAAGTAAACTTTTACGGACGGATCTGTCAAATAAGAAATGAAAGAAACAACAAGTCTTCGCTTATAATATCAAACAAAAATCTTTTAGTAATAAAACATTTCTTTTATAATAAACAAAACAACGAGAGGTAAAAAAAAAATTACTTATCATCTATGTTGCTAAACTGAGGTAATACCTCAGTTTATGAATTAGGTAAATAAAACTATATCTACCCAGTAGACTTTTTAGATATTACAGATTAATTAACAAAATATACCAATAAGGCAGACTATTAGAAATTACAGAACCAAATTAACAAAATATACCAATCAAAGGGACGATTGGTTCAGTTCAAATCACAAGCCATTATTACGAATTATTTTCAAAGGAGCTCCTTCAGAAGCACAAAATGTCCAAAGAATCGTCTGCTAACAGCTTCCTTTTCTGTTGGCCAGATAACCAGCCGCTGAGAAGGCCCTTTCGGATTCAACGCGAATTGAAACCGTAGTTCTCAGGCAGACATCCACGAATGCAAAATTTTGCCTTTTGACCCCCCGGACTCGTATAAATTAATTTCATTTTTTATTAATGCCGATAACGACAGATCGCGATCCGTCCGTGTCAGTTCGCGCTTCGAATAAGACGTTTTTATGCTCGAGTGCAATCTCGTAAATCTCGCGAGATCTCGCCCATTTTTCGACCGAGATTAATCTCGCTAAAAAAGGCCGAGATCTCGCGAGATCGAGATTGCATTCCCTAATCATATGCATAGTATAAAACAGCCTCACATTTTGCTCTCTACAAAATTTTTGCTCTTTACTTTTAAAACGTTTTTGGGGGAAAGTCAGTCCTGTCCATTTCCACTATTGCATCATCTATAAAGCCAGTTTTCTTTACTTCCGTTAAATTCCGGGAAAGTTAAACTGTCTTGGAGGAAAATAAGCTTCGTTATCATATATCTGACTGCAAAATTTTAGTCAAATATTTTGACAATGGTGGTGTAATCGGGTGATTATTTAAGTCCCACAGTCCCTCATATAATAATATTCTACCTCATACACACAGCACCATCTAGTCCACCTCCCAAACTAAGCAGAGCTTGTACTATGGGTACTAGACAATGGATAAACATACACATACTTTTTTTTGTAAAATACATACATATTATACATAGAAACACCCAGACCAAGACAAACATCCATGTTCATGCACACAAATGTTTGACTTGAGCGGGTATCGAACCCGCGACCATCGGCGTAGTAGTCGCTTACACTCCCGCTGCGCCAACCGGTCGTCAATAGAGGGCCAGTCTACTGCTGTTACCACGCAAATTGCTAGATACTTTTGTCCAACACGGGAACCGAACTCGGGTATCAACAGACGCGTATGCTAGCCACTGGACCACAAGGCAGAGTCTTTTGTATGTATTTAAGAATACACGTAGACGTACAAATAATTATGTTTAAAAAATGTCATAACTAAATACCCTAAACAGATGGCCGTGTATAGTTTGTCCTATGACAATTATTATTATCATACATTTTCACTCCATCAGTTTTTCTTCCCAAACTTCGTCTGCACATCGGAATTTTTTCCTCATTTCCCATACAAGTTGTAGATATACGGCACGTGGGTAGCGGGTAACGGTCGGCCCGAATGCGACCGGTCCCGACTCCGACCGACGGCGACGACCGACGACCGCCAACGACTAAGTTCGACCGGCGAACGATGCTCCAAGTATTTGAGGCATTTTGTGCTAGTACTGAGGAAATTATTGGTCGCTAATTATGGTAGATACTGTGTATTGGTGGGTAGTGTAAAGGATAATATTGGTCTAGTATCTTCTTGGGTTTACGCGAATGTTACACATTGAAATTAAACTACAGTTTACGGCTTTTATCGCGATATATTGGTTTCACTAAGTTATTATTACATTTAAACCGAACGATCTAGAAACTACATTTTTTCCGTAAACTGTAGTCACAGACCACCTACACCAGGTGGGGTAGGTGGTCTGTGACTTATTGGTCGCAAATTATGGTAGATATTGGTTAGTAATTAATTTATGCCTAAGGGTCTTCAGTACGATTTCCACAAAGGCTTTCAAATCGTTTGTTTGAGACTTTGAGTTCGCCAATAGGGAAGGTTCCTGCATGTGAAATAAAATATACAAGTATTTTTAACTAGTGAAACATGTCAAAATGATAATACCTATGTATTCAACTTGACAGCAAAAAACTATGACGTCACAATGTAATATTTCATATAAACGCCGTAGAAAAGGTCGTTTTTGACATTTCAATAAAAGTGTTTGATTTGTCTAGTTGGAAACAACCCTATTATGGTAAGTAGGTTATGGTTAGTGAGTTATGCCTTAGTGTCGCCAGTTTGATTCTCAAGGTTCTTGTATTGCTTGCGAGGTGCTGAGTTCGATTCCCGCTTACGCATAGGTAGATGAAAGATGAAAATTGTGCAACTAAATAAAAACCATTCAGATACTAAAGGTAGCTAATCTTTTTTTCATGAAAATCATGTTATGTAAGCGATATGCACGGTTGGCGTAGTGGTTTAAGTGGTCGCCTCGCCGCTTGACACTGCGCCGAGTGTCGTGGGTTCGATTCCCACACGAGACAACTCTTTGTGTGATCCATAAATTGTTGTTTCGAGTCTAGGTGTTCATTGTGTCCGTTTGTTGTATGTTTGTAAAGTCCCCCGCGACACAGGATTTATTCCTAGTGCGGGAGTTATCTTAAAAAAAAAACATAATCGGTACCATACAGTGATGTATTTATTTAAAATATCAATTTACTTGCACAGATACTGTCTTATTTCATGTTAACAATTTGTTTTTGTTGTTTTTCCCCGCGTGGGAAACGTACTTATGACATTAAGTACATAGATACTAGAGCTCACTATTGAGCTAGCCAATTATTATATTTGTTGTAAAATAAAATCTTCTGATATAAATCCTCTGTTTACTTAAATTTTCTTAATTTTACTTATAGGTACCTGATGTTTATGTTTTATAGAAAAACATATTACATACCAACATATTTACCTACTTTCTTATGTTATGATACTTATGATTCTTCGAGAAACTGATGCAGTTTGGTGGGTTTTATAAATTGTACTTCTTTTTTACTTCAGTGAAAATACCTTATTTTTATTATTATTTGTACCGCGCGTTAGAGGTCCATAGACTTACAATCCCAGAAATATAAAAAATAAATCATATATCTATGAAATATTATGTAGATAGCACATCTCTTTTTTGGGACTTGTCCAATCGATTTCCACTACTGTATCGCCCACAGAAATGGTATCGCCTATCGCCAGGCGCCGAGGCGACAGCTAGACACAGTGCGTCGTGTTGTGGGTTCGATCCCCACACGAGACAACACTTTGTGTGATCCACAAATTGTTGTTTCGACTCTGGGTGTAATTTGTGTCAGTCGGTTGTATGTTTAATAAAATCACCCGCGACATAGGATAGGATTTATTAACCCGTTTTATTACCACCTCGATTTTTTTTATAGACTCACGCCTTCATCCCCGAAGGGGTAGACAGAGGTGTAGGTAATATTACACCCACATTTCGCCATGAATTTTTAGAGCCCACGTAATAGGGGGCGAGCCTATTGCCGAAGTATTAATGCGAGAATTGTCTTTAAAAAAATGACACCTGGTCAGCCTGGTCTTGACATGTGAAATCCGTAGCAGATTATTAGAAGTACCTGTATTGGAACGGTTGAATTATTGCATACCTACCTATTAAGGTAAAATGTGCTGTACTGTTTAGTTTTTAAGATCTTTGAATTATCACAATTTGAGCAATAAAGATGATTTGATTTGAATTTGAAAAATAATTATCAGATCACACATTAATTTAAACTATTTCTTGTTTTCACACTTTTCTCATGGATATCTTTATAATTAATGTTATAAATATTGATCTGTTTGGAAAGTAGGCACACCTACAGGAAATATACATATGCATAGAAGATTTTCTCTTGCAACAAGACATTACTAAGTTAATCTGTGGAAATTTACTAATATGTGTTTCAACTATGTATGGTAAAGAAAACAGATAGACCAAATAGGTACTTACCTTAATTTTTATCCGCTTTATTTTTTACTACATGAGCCCGCGGTTACACCAGCGTTATTTAAGGCTACTGCTCCGCTCCCGTCGCTCATAGCGCGATGTTATATAGCCTATAGCTATCCTTAACCAATTGGCTCCAGTAGTTTCTGAGATTAGCGCGTTCAACCAAACAAACAAACAAACTCTTCAGCTTTATAAATTAGTATAAGATTAAATAACTTTCAGACAAGTAAGATATCCTGTTTATAATCTGTGCCATTGCGGGGCAGATTTAAGTTTTGCTCATTATAAGAAGAGTTACAGACCTTAGTCCACCACGCACGTCTTTCGAGCATATTATGGAGTACTCTCAGACATGCAGGTTGCCTTACGATGTGTTCCTTCACCGTTTCGTAGCGATAGTTAAAGGAAACGCAGGCACAGCTTATTTGAATAACTCTTCTAGTAGGTATTTGTTTTTTTAATGTAATAATAAGCCGCCAATTACATAAAGAAAATATACATATAGGCCTATTATTGACGGCATACGAGCAGACGTATCGCCTTATGGTAAGCACGTAAGCAATAATATTACCGCCGTCATAGACACAAGCAACACCACAGGAGTCACAAGCGCTTTGCCGCCCTTTGGATTGAAAAAAGGAATAGAACGAGGAGTGGGATTAGGGAGAAGGAATAGGGAGTGGGGTTTATGGTATACTTGCATTGTTTTTTTTTTTCTTTTATTTATAGACTCACGCCTGTATCCCCGAAGGGCTAAGCAGAGGTGTAACATTACACCCACATTTCGCCACGAATTTCTAGGTACCACGTAATAGGGGGCGAGCCTATTGCCGTTGCCGGGCACATCACCAGACTCCGAGCTGCTACTGAGAATTCGGAAAAACCCAGTAAGTAACACTTTTGCCCGACCCGGGAATCGAACCCGGGACCTCCGATCAGCAGTAGCATACGCTATCCACTGGACCACGGATGCAGTCCTTACATTGAATTACCAGAAAAATAAAAAACTAATTAAGTGCTTATGTGCATTTACTCTTAAACTCTTATGTAAAACAATAAATACATAAATTATTCTCAATCAATCTTCAAAAGCTATAGACACGTGTAAATAGGAGCGTAGGTATAAACATTATCTCATACATATACGGAGGGTGGTCGACAGACGGCTTGCGGGCCGTAAGCCGAACAGGTGGAGCGTGGAGCACATGTGCTATTGATTTTATGGACCTCTGCCCCCGACTGGTCGAGGCAGCACTCGATTTTGGACACGTGTTTATAAAATTATCTATAGGTGGGTACACACTTATAGATAGATAGATAGATAGATTACACTTTATTGAACACCAAAACAAAGTATTTACATAAGTACATAATTATATAACTTAAAACTAGAACTTATTTAGTCTTTTGTTTTATGTTAGTATGTTTGTATTACCTATCCTATTTTATTTATTACATTTTAAAGTGTGTGCCATTGGTGACAGAAATAAATATTTCTTTTCTTTTTATTTTTTTCTAAGCCTTAGTTCAATCAAAAATCCCTTCCAGCCAACCTTGTGATGGTCAACCGTATTTGTATAAGCAATTAGTGATGCAAATTACAAGTATTCACAGTTATTTGATCCTAACCTTGATGTACCCTTACAGATGGTATCAAATAGTCAGGGGTGTACTGCAAGCTGAAGGTCATTGCTAAACGCGCAGAGCTCCCGTATGTCAATGAGGGGCTGGAAGTACCCCGACCTTGAATATATTGCTACACTAGCTCTGCCCTGCGGTTGCACCCGCGTTATTCATTAGATTCCCTTTTACGCCTTACAAACTTAAGATACGTAATTTTAAAAGTAGCTCAAGTGTAGACCTACAGGGCCTTATTACAAAAAAAGTTTTAAACATAATGCCAGGTTTAGTCTTTGATTGAAAATTTAAAAAAAGTCATTTTATAGAAGGTTTAACGCCAAATTGATTGCAACGAATTTCAGTGATCATAATTTAACGAAAATATGACTATCACACATCATCAGCCTTTAACAGTCCACTGCTGGACTAGGCCTCTCCTTTGAAAGGAGGAATTGGCCTACTATACCACGCTGGCCAGACGGGTTGATATAGGGTTTGTATCAAGTTTTCCTTCTCTTACAGTGCTGTTCTCTGCATAATATGCTCCCTCTGTCGGCTCTTACGACACCCATGGGATGATATGGGGTGGTGACATTCCGTATTCTTAATCCTTCACCACACGGATATGACTATAGTCTATGTAAAATCAATTTTAGACAGGTGAGCTCTGGTCTAAACTTCGATTTATATTTAGTCTATGTTTTGTAATAAGGCTAACAAGGTTTATGTTTGCCTATCTTCCGATGAAATCATAATCATCATAATCGGTTCAGTCTGTCCTTATATTTACCCGGACAAACATACTGACTCACAAAAATATGTAAATCGTTTATTTATGTCAAATTGTTATTGTAAGTTTATGCAATTGAAAACTACTGTCCCTATGGCGCAGTGGGTCTCGCTATTTAGCACTGCGCCGGGGTAATGGGTTCGATCCCCACACGACACTTGGTGTTATCCACAATTTGTTGTTCCGAATCCAGGCTATACTTTTTTTTATGGCTCCATCGGTGTGATCGATGATTTTGCCAATGTCAAGGTGGAAAAAGAGATCAAATATTATATCTTATACTAATTATAAAGCTGTTTGTTTGTTTGAACGCGCTAATCTCAGGAACTACTGGTCCGATTGGAAAAATTCTTTCAGTGTTAGATAGGTCATTTATCGAGGAAGGCTATAGGCTATATAACATCACGCTATGAGCCACGGGAGCGGAGCAGTAGCCTTAAATAACGAGGGTGTAACCGCGGGCATCATCTAGTAAATTAATAAAATACGTAATAGATTTGTGAGTCCTCTGTGACACATGACACATGATGTAGGTCGGGAGTTGTATTTAATAAAAAAGAAAGAAAGGAAACGCGAAATTGTGTGATGATGATGGATGTTTGTTACTTATTCACGCAAAATATACTGAACAGATAATTTCTAAAACTTAATTTCTTATAATATCTCCGTGTGGTGGCGGATTAAGAATACGAAATGTCACCACCCCATATCATCGCATGGGTGTCGTAAGAGCCGACAGAGGGAGATTAAAGGTTCTTATGCAGAGAACAGCACTGTAAGAGAAGGAAAACTTGATACAAACCCTATACCAACCCGCTTGGCCAGCGTGGTATAGTAAGCCAATTCCTCCTTTCAAAGGAGACGCCTAGTCCAGCAGTGGACTGTTAATGATGAATTTCTTATAATTTTACCTGTTCTCACATCTGTCTGCCAGGCTGTCTGGTTCGGCAAATCGCCGCAAACGCGGGACCTGATTTTAGGGGATCATTAATTTCTACTGCACTTACTAAAACTGCAAGGAGCCACTTTTTTACTTATATTTCAGAAAATGGATCAATAGGGAAACTATTAATAGGTTCGCATACGCTATGACAACGGAGCCCACTGGACCACGGAGGCTGATCGGAGGTCCCGGGTTCGATTCCCGGTCGGGCAAAAGTGTTTCTGGGTTTTTCCGAATTCTCAGTAGCGGCACGGAGTCTGATGATGTGCCCGGCAACGGCAATAGGCTCGCCCGCTATTACGTGAGGCCTAAAAATTCATGGCGAAATGTGGGTGTAATATTACACCTTTGCCTACCCCTTCGGTGATACAGACACTGAGCCTATAAAAAAATTAAAGGTTCTTATAGTTTAATAGTCATAAGTTGATGCAATCCGCGGAAAGAACTAGCCTGTAATTCTATCCTCATATCATTTAAATCCGCCATCAAACCCATGATCTTACAGTCGCAAAACCAACTCTTATAACTTTTATGTCTGGCTGAACATTACGTAGTTTAGTAAACTTTTAAACAAAATTACACACTTAGTATGCATATGTGTGTATATGTGTATTACATGGGTGCGTATGTATGCGTGTGCGCATGCGCAGCGCGCAGCTGTCGTCGCAGCTGCGCGCGCAGATTGCCGACCTGTCGTCCGATGAGCTTACGAAAACACATCAAACAAAAACTAGTATAAAATGACCTTACCTTTATATCACAAGTCCATGCAATTATAGCTCAACGTACAGTGGCCACGTATCATGTACAAATATACAACTAGTATAAAATGACCTTACCTTTATATAATAATTCCACACAATTACAGCTCAATTTATAGTGGCCTTTTATTTGGTACAAATTGAGCGCTTATAGCGTGATTTGAGTTGTCTTTCGATATAATATAACGAAGAAGTCAAATAGTAACATTGTCAGCAAAGTTAAGAAACGTTTACAGAGGATTTGGAGCATCTCCATTTAGCCATCTGCATCCCCATGCAGCGAACCATCTTCCCTTCCCTACGATAGCTGGAGTTGGTCAGACACTAGTCGGCCTATGTCCAACAGTTGGACAAAATGCAGTGATTGCTTATATCATTCCTGTCCATACAAAGGTTGCCTGGAAGAGATCGCACTTAGTGATAAGGCCGCCGATGAGCATTACTCGTAGTCTTAAGCGACTTATTCTGTCAATTTTTACTTTGTATTTTCATATTTTGGAGACTTCCTCTCACCCACTTCTTCTCTTTGCTCTGGATTACTGCCGCGTAAAATGAGATCGTAGAGGGAAAAGTTGTACAAACACCTGAATCGAGAATGCATTTGTCCCGACTTCTAAGATCAAATTGTGGCGGATCTGTGTTATGTTACTCAGACGGCAATGCCAATGCATTGATGACAGCTTTGCGTAGGTATTCTCTTAATTAATCTTATACAAGAACCCGGTCAAGGAACCGTGGTCGGTCAACACATTAGTTAGTAGGAACGTCAGAACCATAGATTATACACTTATACGTCAGAACTCTAACTCTCTAGCCAGTCCATCAAAATAGGCGTTACCCCCATTTTATAGCATGCTACACACCCACAATGATAATGATCCTAGCGTTATCCCGGTTGCATTCAAGACTTGGAGCCCGGGGTCCGCTTTCTAGTATAATTGGCTAAGACAAAATTACATACCTACAGCGTTTCGTATTGTAAGTCAATGGTAGGTTTTGGGCTTTTGGCCTAATAAATCTGTGTATATTATTAACTTAGAATAGGACTGCCTCCGTGGTCCAGTGCATAGCTTATGCGACTGCTGATCGGAGGTCCCGGCTTCGATTCCCGGGTCGGGCAAAACTGTTACTGGGTTTTTCCGAATTCTCAGTAGCAGCACGGAGTCTGGTGATGTGCTCGATAACGGTAACAGGCTCGCCCCCTATTACGTGAGACCTAACAATTCATGGCGAAATGTGGATGTAATATTTACACCTCTGCCTACCTCTTCGGGGATACAGGCGTGAGACAATAAATAAAAAAAAATAAGGTACTTTACATATCCTCACTCAATTACGCCAATTGAGTCACAAGTCTGACTTACTTTTTCTCTTTATCAATGTGTTTATCTTAAGTAGACGAGTTGTAGTTATTCGAAAAGAACACTTAAAAATTAGTGAAAGGTTTATTATAAGATTATAACTGTAGATGTAATTGAACTGTTTAGAAGAGGTTTCGAGTTCAATTCCTAACCACGCACTTGTGATTGTTCGCAATTACCTATGTGTTTAAAATTGTTGGTTTTCTTTCGATTTTTAATGATAAATAAATTTTTTTGGAGATCTTACAAAATTGCAAAATTGTTCTGCGATTCGATTTCTATGAGCCAAGTTTTGGGAATATATAAATTATTTAGAAAGTAAGGAACAAATATTGACTACTTTTTTATTTGATTTTTGCTTTGTGCGTAAGTTTGCATTAAGTATGTGTTCGATTTCAGGTTTTGAATTATCTATTCAAAAATCATGACTTCGATCTTCACGTACAAAACTGATATGTAGCTATTCCTGACATAAGCAGTTAATTAGATTGTCTAGGGCAGTTTAAAAATACTTATTAAAACTTATGACGTCACGGATGACTTAGTGAGTTCAGCGGCCGCCTCACCGCGTAACATTGCGCCGAGTGTTGTGGATTCGATCCCCACAGGAGACAATGTGTGATCTAGTAACTAGTAACAGATTGCTGTATCAATTCTGGGTATCCATTGTTTATGTTGTAAAGTCCCTGCTGCAAATAATTTATTTACGCTTAGAGCAGGCGTTGTTACAAAATTTATTTTGTGGCTAACCTGGCTATAATCAGACCCTACTACACTCGCCAATCAAAACATAACAAGATACAGTTACAAACTCATTAGCGTTAAGTCATAGAAAAAGTTATCCAAAGGGTTGCCATGTGACAAAATTGACCTAAAAAAGGGCTAAGATGTGTCAGGATGTCCATCGCGGGGTAAGAGGCGGCAAGGGGGGGTGTGCACGGCAGATGTGAACGCAGCTGTTGAGCACGCGTCCGCGCACCTTTACACACCTTTTGTGAGTATTCTTTTTGTTTATATACTTACTTTTATATTCGTGTTTGATTGATTGGAGTTTTAGATTGTAGGAGCTCCGTAGGCTTTTAATTTTTTTGCTCTGGCAACCGTATGGCGTGAGCTGTCGCGGGACTTACGATTTGCGCGCGAAAGTGAGCGACGATTTTTCGTTCGACGTTCGAAAATTCGAAATAGATATTTTACAAACTCCTTGTTTCCTATCAGAAAATAAAGTCGCAGTTTGTTGTCTATGTTTGTTTTACGTTACGAGTGAGTTTATGTCTGTAGTCTCTATAGTGCAATAACTGATAATCGAACCTACAATCACTGCCTAGTGCCTCTCGACCGAAAGTCCTGTGCTTTAAATTGACAGACTCCCAAGTCCTACGACCACTATTATTACCTACCGTAAAATGGGGTGAATAGAAATCGTGGGGTGAATAGAAAAAAGTCCGGAAGTTTGATATTGTTGACTGTAGTTTGTTATTAGCCTTTTATCGAATGTTTTTCTCTATGATTTTCTACGTGGCAACATGTTTTTTATAGGCTCGCCACCCACAAATTTACGTCAAGTTGAAATTTCATATAGATTTAAGCGGTTAAAATGAAGGTATGAAAACTAGTAGTTTTTGCTGTTTATAAACTTTCTATAAACATCAAGTTATTGGTTGTGTTCCCCCTGTAGATGTGTATTATTCGATACATACATTTCTCATCTTTAAGAAAAACGAAGATTAGTGTCCGTTTTTGATTATTTTACATTATTTTTCTATTAAAATTGAGATGCTGGCTATTTTGCTCGAATTCGAGGTGAATAGATACGGGAAGGGGGTTAATAGATACGCCATCGGGGGTGAATAGAAACGCGTGGGAGGTTAATAGATACGAGTGGGGGGTCAATAGAAATATGTTTTTAGGGTTGTCAATCGAGGTTAGTTCATCATACGCACCTTTTTGTCAGTTAACCATTGAAAATATTGTTTATATGTAGGCAGGTGCCTACTAGGGTTCAGAACCGGGAAATCCCGGTCCCGAAAGTACCGGAAATTCCCGGTTCTTTTGTCAGTAAAATGGAACCGGGAAATCAAATTTGATTCCCGGTTCTTTCGGTACTTTCGGGAATTATATTTTTATTACGTGATTCACATTAGGTCACACTACTATTTACTTATTTACTCTTACTTTACTTTTCACACTTTCTACTATTCAAACATTCAAAACTATCGTGAATAATTCAGCGTTAAAAGAAATAACGCGCGAAATTAATGGTGCGCTCGCTATAACCAATAACTACCTACACTCGCTCGCTGTTGCTAGGATAGGAAGAAAAGTAGTAAGTAGGACTACGACGCGGTGTCGAGCTTCCCCGCGCCTGCCGTGGATGGCCCGCCCGCGCGCCGCGATCTCTCGTTCACTCATGACTCACTCAGTTTTCGCCGAAACGCATCCAAGCCGCTCCTTCATAGATGGCACCTATGAAGGAGCGGCTTGGATACGTAGATTACACACATTACTTACCGCTGCTCTAACCTTCAGGCTGGAGGATAGAGCAGAGGTAAGACTTGGGCACTTCAAGAACCTGAAGGACGCCTTAGTCCACGCTCTGGAGGTGAAAGCAGTACGACGCGACGAGCGAAGTCACCGCATCAGGGAAGTTGTATCGTTACGTCGGTGCTACAACTGCGGGGAAAGAAGCCATATATCCGCTTGGGCTGTCCAAAGCGTAGGCAGCCTCGTGGGTTTAAGGTTCCACCATTTGATGGCTCGTCATTATGGTCAGCATACAAGATTCAGTGTGAGGCTGTGATGCGATCAAATGGGTGGAATAAAGAACAGGCCTTAACCGCTCTAACCTTGGGCCTTCGTGATCGGGCATTGACAGTGTTGGGGGCACTCGGGCAAGACGTCTCCTACGAGAAGCTTCTGGAGGTGCTGGAGGCGAGATACGGTCACGCACACCTCGAACATGTGTATCGTGCTCAGCTGAAGGACAGGACACAACGCACCGGAGAAGCTCTGCAGCAGTGGGCTCTGGAGGTGGAAAAGCTGGTCAGGAAGTCATACCAGTCGTCCGCCTGCGCTGATAGATGGGAATCTCGTACAGGCATTTACGGATGGAATCCGCGACCTGGAGTGGTGGCACCCTGTCTCCACCAAAGGGGTCGCCTGCTGTGCCTGCCAGGCAGCGAGAGCAGGGAAACAAGCAGTAGCCAGGACTGCGGGGCGAGTGCTGGCTGGTAATGGAAAGTATCTCGATCTCGCAATCATGTGACTGATGTGTGTGAAATTATTAAAACGCCATGCAAGCTGATGTCCGTGGCTGGTGTCCGTGTGGTGACGGATTAAGAATACGGAATGTCACTACCCCATATCATCCCATGGGTGTCGTAAGAGCCG
Source organism: Euclidia mi (assembly GCA_944739405.2). Taxonomy (NCBI): domain Eukaryota; kingdom Metazoa; phylum Arthropoda; class Insecta; order Lepidoptera; family Erebidae; genus Euclidia; species Euclidia mi. The sequence goes on from OX123204.2 coordinate 3,551,454, forward strand.
ACAGAGGGAGCATATTATGCAGAGAACAGCACCGTAAGAGAAGGAAAACTTGATACAAACCCTACACCAACCCGTTTGGCCAGCGTGGTATAGTAGGCCAATTCCTCCTTTCAAAGGAGAGGCCTAGTCCAGCAGTGGACTGTTAAGGGCTAATGATGATGATGCAAGCTGACATTGGACACGGGTGCTTCGCGGACAGTCGTCGGTTTCCATCTGGCAAGACGGATTCTTCGGGGCTGCTTCAGGAACAATGAATGTGTGAAACTGAGAACAGCTAGCGGTCAGTACATAACCGTCCGAGGTGAAATGGAGGTGGATCTGAAGTTAGGCAACAAAGTTTACCGTCGCAAAGTCATCGTGGCCGATATAGTGGACGACTGCATCTTGGGCCTAGACTTCATGCGAAAGTATCGCTGTGAGATCGATGAGATCATGGAAGGTGCAACTTCAGGGAAAGTGTACTGCCTGAAGAATGTCATTCTTCACCCGCGGTCGGAAACGGTTGTACCAGTTTGTCTATCAGGGAATTCGGGTGAGGGGAACCGATGTGTATTTATCGAAGGCCTAGAGAAAGATGCCTCATGGAAGATTGCTCGAACCTTGGTAAGGCGTACCAAAGTTTCATCAGTACGCGCACTGAATGCAAGTGACAAGGAAGTGTTGCTCAAGAAAGAGACTGAACTGGGCACCTTATAGGTGCCCAATTCCGTCCCTTTCGGTCCTTTCCGTTTTCTATAACACAAACTAGCAAGAACCGAAAATACCGAAAGAACCGGGAAATCCCGGTTCCGTTATACAAAAGTCCCGAAATTCCCGGTTCTCAAAAAGAATACCGGTTTCGTAAACACTAGTGCCTACCTGTATGATTAAAGAGGTAAATGTTGATATCTGGTTTATTAAAAAAATACATAGTTGTCTGATTAATGACAATGTTGATACCTATATTGAATAAAAATGTAAGTTGATTTTGACAGCCCTAGCGTTTTTTCTCTATTCACCCCCTTCCCGTATCTTTTGACCCCTGTTTCGAGGTAAATAGAAAACGCTTACTTTTTCTTAATTTACTAATTAATGTCCTGTTTTTACTAATTTGTAGCACAAATATTGAGTAAATTACAACTTAACTCATGATTTCAAAATGCTTCAATAATGACTCTCATTCAAAATATCTAATAAAATCGATGTTGAAGTTGAAATCTGTGTCTATTCACCCCATTTTACGGTACCTATGTACTTACTTATCTCTGTGTAACTGTTTACCCGTCAATATGTACCTACTATTTTTAATAAAAAAAGGAATACAACATATTGCCCGACCAACTGTCAAGTTGTTCTAGGATGTAATCATTTAAGCAACTGTCGTTTGTTACGCTCTGGGTTCGATTTATGGTTAGGAACAAAATCATGTTATAAAGTTTTGATGTCCAAGAGACATAAGATTCGGGTCCTGTATGTAACTATGTGATTTTCGGGTCGAGTAAAGCGATTGAGATATCCCTTTAGAATTGTAAGCTGCACAGATTATAGGGCTTTTGTTGATGATGAAATGAAAATGAAATGAAAAATGATTTATTGATCATATTATGTATAGATACTTTGCGACTTTTTTTAGCGACTTCGCCGACTTTTCGTCGGGATTATATCGGGATTGGTCACGGGAAGTTTAGTATGGACTTTGGAAGTGTAACGAAAATACCACGTCGGCGAAGTGTCTATGCAAATCAGAGTATTTTACTCTTCGTGTGTCTTCTAAAACAAAGGAGGGTTTTTAATTTAATCCATAAGATAATCTCATCTTCAAAAGAAATGTTACCGCTAGATCTGTTTTTCTTCAATATTATCACAGATACTATAATCTATAATACTTCACCAGGAATTTAGTAGTTAGATTCCTATTTTTTTTTAAATAGACAAATTGGTTTTTTAGTTTAAAAAGTTAACACTAAAAATTAGTAGTTAGATTCCTATTTTTTTTTAATAGACAAATTCCTATTTTTTAATTTTCAGTTTAAAAAGTTAACACTAAAAATATTTTATACATATTATGAATTTTTAAATTTAGAAGGCGTCATGAAATTTCGTTAGGAGTATTACGTAATATTTTTATCCTTTTTATATGGAGCATAAGAATTCACTAGGTTAGTGTTTCAAGTGCGTAGGCCCACATTCTATGAAGTGTCGGTGGTCGCTATCAGCCTCACAGTCTAAACATCCTGTGAGCCACTCGGCTGACGTTGACAAGTTAATGACAACTCAGCGTTTTAGAGGTTATGATTAGTTACCGTGTGAATGGAAGGTGTGGTCAAGTGTTTAGTTGGATTTTGAGTGCATTTTTAGAAGTACCCGAAACAGAAGAGCATGCATGAATAACTTGATGGGAGTGAATGAAGCAAGAGAGGTATGTCAGGATCGTTGCAAATGGCGTTCCGTAGTCTCTGCCTACCCCTCCGGAAAACAGGCGTGAGTCTATGTATGTATTTACTTTTGTATGTATGTTTTTGAGTGCACATATGGTGGTGTAAGCGGTCGCCTCGTCGTTTAGCACCGCCGAGTGTTGTGGGTTCGCCGGGTTCGATGACAAGTTGTTGTTTCGAGTCTAGGTGTATTTTGTGTCAGTTTATTGAAAGTCAGAATGGCGGCCATAGCCTAGTGGTGTACGTAACCGACTGCCGAGACGATAGTCTCGGGTTTCATCCCCAGGTACCCTGGGCACACACCTCTGACTTTTCGAAGTTATGTGTGTATTAAAAGTAATAATTATCGCTCGCTTAATAATGTGCCCGGCAGATGGCAACAGGCTCGCCCCCTATTACATTGGGACCTAAACATAACTGGCGAAATATGAGTGTGAAGTTATGTTATGTTTATTGAAAGTTTATAAAATCCTCAGCGACACAGTATGTATTCCTAGCGCGGGAGTTGTCTTATAACAACAGAAATAAGAAGATGCTTTATACTGCCAGATGACCTTGACTTGGGGCTCATTATAATCACCTAAGCACCAACACAATTTTTTTTTATCCCCCTAGTAGTTTTACTAATTATGTACCTAGGCCTAGTAAGTATTAGTGGCCCTCCTCTTGATCCGCGACGCTGCGACACCGAGTTTTGTAGATTCGTTTGTCAGGCAGAGCAAATTTGTGTGATTCACAGATTGTTACTATAAGTCTGGGTTTTAATTGAGTCAGTTGTGAAGTTCCCCGCGATAAAAAGTAAGAATACCTACCTAGGTACTCAGAATTATCGTAGATGTTGTGAAACATAAATAAACAAACTGTAGTAATGAGTACCTAAGTAGGTATTAAAACATATTTGAATAATCGATTTTAAACTTTCGCGATTTGTATACATCATACAATTTTATGGAAACTGGTCTTTTTTACGAACGGGACATTTGAATAACTGATATTTTTTTCCTTTTTATATCTGTTTCTTTTCTTTAATTTATAAAGCATTTTTTATCGCAAACAATCTCCATCTTTTCAAAGCAATAATTTGAATATTGGCAACCCCGCCAAACTAAGAATGTTCCCGAATACCGTGTCCTTGGTCCCTACCTTTTGTCTAACAACCTAGGGGCCTGCTCAAGAGGATTACCAATAGATTATTGTAAAGATGGACCCTAAACATGAACAATAGCCCACCTGAAATAAAACCCAGTTGTTTCACAAAAAAAATTGCCAAACAATTGCAAGTTTGATACAAAACAAGCTTTTCCATACACTGAAAGAAAGAATCTTAATTTTTTGTTAATACACGAATCCTGATGCGAATTTCGTACATTTTAGAACAAAAGGCTGCAGCTTAAAAGACACAAACGCTTTAATACCGTTTGCTTTTGGATTTTAAGCCTTATCACTTTGACTTAATGTTGACTATGACTGTGTTATGAGTAAAATAAGGTTGCCTGTGTTGGCCTCGGCCGCCAAGTATTTCTAAGAACACATAAAATTGTACGTTTAAGTCGATCGAAATTTTTGTGAGCAACCTATGAAGGCTATTCTATTGTTGGATGTCTCAATGGCCAGAGTTTTCAACGCTTTTAATAGACCATAGAGCCCATAGACTATGTCAATAAAACTATTTATTACTTTTAAAAGTTCCGTTTGCGATTGTTTGTATGTATACGTTTTAAACGATGCTATTAGTATTAAGTGTTCAGCTGCTATAAACTTTCTAACAGGGTCCCTTTGTCTGATACCTGTGATGCTAGACGCCAAGCCATGAATTCAGAAGTTACTAGGCAAGCTAAATTCAAACCTGCCGCAATTTTCAAAAAAGTTTGTTGATGTTTGAATTTCAGAACAGATACAAACATAAGTATAGATTCGATGAGTAGGTATTGTGTATGGTACAGGGTCAGATGGTACCCTATTCATAAATATAGAAATAGAAGAATGTTCGACAACGATGTGCCAATAATTTCCAGTGCTAAACATTAACTTAACATTGGATGCGAAGGTTGACCGGTTGGCGCCATAAAGCAGTTGTGAAATCAAGTCAGAGGATTTCCGGTGGCCCAAATATTTCCAAAAGCCAACTTTAAACAACAGATTTTGTCTATATGGATTTTCTTTTTAATATAAACTTACTATCATTCGAAATTTAAAATCAGCAGTCATTTTGACAAAAGATGCTTTGGCAGGAAAGTCGTTTATTTTTTGGGCTGTGGGTAACTCGAAAATCAGTGTTGCTATGTTAATCTACTATCACCCCGGATATTTGATCAATACAAATCGTTTGTGTAATTCGGACGTTGAAGAAATAACGTTTATAATATGGTATCTGTATAGGAACATGTTATTTTTACATCCAAATACGATATAATTACCACACTTTTGTTTTAAAACTTTACCGGCGACATTGTGTCTCAAACTGCGGTGAAAACAACCGCTTTGCCCCTTTTATGAAACAGAGAAAGCTAAGTTATATTACCCACTTGTTTTTCTTATTAAATACTATATTTTACTCAACTTCATAGTAAATTATAAATAACATACTTAGTCACTTTATTAAAAAATAAACACCGATTTGTTATTCAGTTTAATATTTGAATAACACTAGTAATATTTCTTACAGAGAAGTAGGTATTGTAAGTAGGCAAACAAGTTTCCTAGCTTAAATATTTGTACTTTTTCGAACACTTTATAAATGTTAATAATGAAAATAGAAATATATAATTTGTGACATCTATGTATACTGAAATTTGAATCGCCATTTTGATATATTACTTTCAAAAGTAATAAAACATAGTACCTATTTAAAAACGCGTTCATCATTTGTAGTATTTTATTTTTAGAAATACGATCTCAGTGTTGAGTTTTGTATAGACAGTGTCAGACAATTGCAAATATATTAAAAATAGAATATGAACAGATTATTTTACGAGAAAACGACGCTTATCCCTCAAAAAGGTAACAATTGTTCTCGGTTTCTATTGTACACTTTTACAAATTTTTACTTATCTTTATGGGGAAGGTAATATTATTATCTGTTGTTTGATTTTTGCAGGTAAGTAAGTAACTTGACAGTGATGTTACTTACGTATTTACCAGACTAAGTTGACTAAGTTAGTCTGTATCTGTGGTGAACAATTTAATAACTTTAGTCATTATTAGGTACCTTACTTTAGAATGCATACCTACAGCAAAAGGAGTCCTCGATCCACAAGTTATAACATTTCTCACTCTGAATAAATATATTCACAAAAATACTAAAATAAAGTCATATTTTATGATAATTGGTAAAAGTTGTTCACAACCTTTTTTATTAATAAAGAAATAAATACAGGCCTTACGTTTTATAAGAAACGGCTTTAAAAATATAGCGTTGTGCACCGTAAACTTTACAGATTATGAAGATATTCCATTAGAATTTATATATGCAGTTATTCCATTAGAAATTATTAATAAATAGAAATAAATAAGTCTTGTTGATCTACGAGTATACCTCTATGCTTATTTTCTCTGTGTCTTCGTTTAACTGTATTTTATCGATCTCTATAATAAAGTCGGCATTCCTCCACGGTGATAATTGAATAGAACTTTTCTTAAGCGTTTCTCGTAATTAATTTCATTGATTCAACTAGTTCATACGGCTAACTGCTATTTTGAATGATTACAAATGACTGTATATTAACAGTGATTTGCTCTTCGATTTAATTTGTTGCCAATAAAAACGTCGGCACTATCGCCTACAAAAACTTGGTTTGATATGTATAAGTCATATCGTAATGGCCCGACCAGGTAGAAGTTCTACATGTACGTTAAAAAAAAAATAGATTAGTAAAGCGCAACATCGTGACACTATGATCTGATCAATGACCGAAGATGACGTCATCTTGTCACACAGACAATATTTTTATCATTCACCACGTGGCCTATGCGTGGATGTTAAGTTGTGGGCATTTTTATGTGTTCCTCTGTTTTGGTACGTAATCTATGGCAATTGTTGCGCAGGCGCAGGTAGGGCGGGATGGACGGTTTGAATGTCGAATATCAGGGTGGCGAGACTCAAAATATCCCACTCTCACATTTAATTACGGTGAATTGATCAGGTAAAACATAAAGATTTGGTTTATATTCTCTCAAAGCAATAGGTATGTATTATAATGTATGCTAATGATGCATATCTAATACAAGCGGTCAAGGTGATATCTATCTATTTTCGGATCTTTAAATGTACAAGATACATGAGAATTTTAAGAATTAACACGATAAATTAAAAATGTAGATTAAAAGCCGGAAACGCTTCACTAAATACATTAATAGCGGATTCGAAGATATTAGGGAGAAAAGTATCCAACAAATGAATAAATCAAGTGTTACGATTCATAATACCATAAACAGACAGTTAGTCGACAATTAGACCAAATGAACTTTGAATCGAACCACGCGAAAAGCTTGGTTATGCGTCATTGCGGCCGCCGACACGTTGCAAACGCAGAACGTGTCAAGGATCACAACTTTCAAATATTTCGAATTATCAGATACATTTTCCCCGTATGCTGTGAGAAATTTTCACGCTGACAACATTGTCGGGAAGTTCAGGAACCACTTCCCAGAACGATAAAGGGCCGGCGAGGTATGAAGGCGCGCGGGGGGGAAGACGGCGCGACAGCTGCGCGCGCGTCGCTCGCCCCGCACCGCGCGTCACTCCGTCGCCGATCGTCGCGAGATGCACACGTTCGCATCAGTTCTCGTGAAATACGCGCGTAACATTCCGTTGGACTCGAGTGCGTGACTTCAAACTTTCAAGTTATAAATGATGAAGTATTCATTCACGTTTTTGGAGGAGCGCGTCCGCACGGAGGCGTCGAACCGCCGAAGGACGCGAGTCGGGCGCGGCGCAGGAGCGGCCGTCGGCATCCTTTGTCCGGGAGGCCCGTGTGGCTGGGCGGTGACTGGCGCTATATTCGGTTTGTGTGCGATATTGCACCAGTCCCGGCCTATCCAAGCGGGCCCGGTCGTCGAAGACCGCTATTCAGGCACTCAGCATCCGCGGCGCGCGGTCCCGTTAACCGGCCGGTCGGTCGTTCACTGCGGTGGCCCCGCTTAGGACGCGATTCGGTGTAAACGTTGTGCCTTGTATCAAATTGCACCAATCCCGGCCTGCATGTGGCCACCGCTCGACTGGACGACACTGGACGATGGGACATTCTCTCGACACGTGGTGGATACTCGGAACAGGTATATTAAGCACCAAGAGTACCCGCACATGTAAAAATTGTATCTCATTTCTAACATTTTGTGTAACAACTTTTGTCGACTAGGTCAGGTCTAAGTTTACCATTTCATGTATCTATAAAACTATGTATATTTGCGTGTATTTTGATTAGAAATCTGTATAACACTTGTGTGTTCTCCAACAAATATGATGTACCTACCTACATATTTTTGATTGTAGAAAGTTTTCGAGCTTGTGGTAACTTGGTAAGTGATTCATATTGTAAGAAAGTTATTCGTTTCGAGGTGACTGAATTGATATGTAGACACGGAGTCGATGCAGGCAGACCGGTTTCGTCGTAAATCGTAAAGCTATGTTATGTGTGCTTATGTATTTTGTAGCAGACCGCCAAATTGAAGGACATTTATCAGAGATTGGCTTATAACTAGGCTACGTCAGACATTTTAGGTACGGAACAGCTGATATTCATTCATGTTTTATTCATATTTGCACAGTCATTCTGTATTTCTCATTGATTACTTAGTTCAGGTAGGTATGTTAATTGGTAACCACATAATTGGCTCGTTTATACATTTTTATTTATTACCTTCGGATCGTTATAGCTACAAAACATTTACAGCAAAAGTTGGTAAAAAAGTTCATAGTTTTAACTAGTTTTCACATGTACCTTTTTCTTTTCCTGCTTGCCTTACAAAGCCCCTCACAGGCTCACATACCTATAACTAAGGTTATATACCTACCTCGTATTCTTACTAACGTACACGATTTTACATAATTTTTTTAAAAACAAAACTTGTGCAATCAATATGATCAATACGGCATAAGTTTTAAATTATTATACCTACTTAAGTTTGTGGCTGTGAGACAAATATTAATTGGTGTACAACCTACGGTAAAATATGGCCTTAGTGTTAGTAGACAGTTATCTTTTATTGGCCGTAGATGACTACAGGATTCCGTACAAAACTGCAAATTAACAAAAGGAGGTGACCTATCGACAAGAAAGCTTCAGACCATCGACATTCGACATTATTCTTCAAAAACTTAACGTCTAAAATGATTTTCAAAATAGGAATGAAACTGGGTCAACAGTTTTGGCGGCAATTTCCGGTTTCACATGGGCTCATTAAAAAAATACCATGTTAACTTTATGCATCTGTCAGATAAACCGTCAGTCAAGTTAACTTAATTTTAATGAACGAATGTTCGAACGCGTTAATAAAGCCAGTGATGTGACACCGGACGACATTTTTATGCTAAGTACACAAGTAAGCTTATCGCTAGTAAGATATTCTCTACTTGGTATAGTAATATAGGTAGTATGAACTCGCCGTGAATCAAGCGGAAAGATGATTCACGAGCGAGTTGAGAAGACGTGCAACCGTTATGATTTAAATTGCAACAGCTGTCATGGGGCATTCACGAATTGCGGTACCCACATACCTTGGTCGTATTAACAAAAACTTATCACATAAACGGGTTTACTTTAGACAGCGAGTGAAAACGCGGGCTCAAATAATATTTTGTATGACTTAACTGTAATCCGTACTCCGTAAGTACACATGTGGGTAAGCTGCACCGTTCTTTTTATGTTTTCAAATATGTACAATAAATTGATACAAGATTAGACAAGTCATTAATCATTTTACTTGTTTTCTGTACTTACATATACAATTATAGCTTAACTGAGTGACTGACAAACAATGCATGGCCAAAACTGGGTGCAAGAAGCTAAAATTTTGCATTTATGTTCTTGGGGACCATAGGGGTGCACTAAGAATGGATTACCCAAAATACAGACGGGATCGAAAAAAACCTTAAAAATAAAATATGGGGGCGTAACTGCGGGCATCCTCTAGTTTATTATAAAGGGCGGTAGGGACTAGGGTGGATGTTCCGAGTACCAGACTTAGCATAGCTGTGTCCTCTGGTAGATTTTTATTCATTAGATTATATAATTAAAATTTTAATGTAAACCAGTCAATAAGGCATGAATTAAATTCTAAATAATAATAATATTCTACCACATACACACATCACCATCTAGTCCCAAACTAAGCGGAGCTTGTACTATGGGTACTAGATATTGGATAAACATACTTATATACTTTTTTTTGTAAATACATACATATTATACATAGAAACACCCAGACCAAGACAAACATCTATGTTCATGCACACGAATGTTTGACTTGAGCGGGAATCGAACCCGCGACCTTCGGCGTAGCAGTCGCTTACACTCCCGTTGCGCCAACCGGTCGTCAAATAGAAGTTCGAAAGGTGGCTTTAATTGCAGCCACCATGTCTATAATAGCGTCCTTTACGCATCTAATACAAGCCCCGTCTTGGGTCATGCATTTTGATTTGTAAGGGTTCATTACAAATCAAGGACAATTATAAAAAGTAATTATTTTGTAACTTCTTACTAAACCGCATGTTTAAGATGGTATGGTACCATCTGAGGCATATTTACACGCTATATTTTTCATATAATTATTCTTCTTAGACATCCTTCATTAAATTTTATTTATATTCGGCCCAATTGATGCGAGGTTGACTTGCTGAAGGAGCAGCTCTCATGTGCTTGTTCCATTTTTCTGATTTGCTCTTTTTGCCTCTGCTTCCCTTTAGCCTTTTCTTCGCCAATATTATATTAAGTTTATGTGTAGTATAAAAACACCAAAATTATAATAAATAATATTTGGATTGATTCTTATGCGATATAGAACTTGAAATGATATAAATATTATTTACTATTATCATGGAAGTCCAATGATGAATGTCCAAAGATGCCTATCATTTGTCTGTTTATTAATTTATATTAAATTAATAAACAGACAAATGATATCTTTCGTTATTTCTTCTTCAGTTTTTGGAAGATATACGAGGGTCAAACTGAAAGTTCTTAGAACTGGCCACTTATAAACAATATAATAAAAAAAATATTCTAAAATTTAAAAATAGAACTCTTTGCCAATATTACTGAGTATATATTTCATTCATTTGTCATTTGTTTTACGATTTGGCGGCAAATTGAAAATTGTCTGTGTCACGTCAACATGAATTTAACACGAGAAAATTTTCGTGCAATGATTTTTTATGACTTTCGATGTCATTTAAGTCAACAAGAAAGTTATGATAGACTACGATTGGCCTTTCTTGATGAAGCCCCATCTCGTGCGACTGTTTACAACTGGTTTAATGAGTTTAAACGTGGTCGCACTAATCTCACTGATGATGTACGTGAGGGACGGCCTTCTACGGCGACGACTGAAAATAACATCTGTGTTGTGCGGCGTATGATAGAGACTGACAAAAGAGTGACCTATCAGCAGATTCGGACAAGCTTAGGCATCGGTATGAGTCAAGTGCACAAAATCCTCCACGAACATTTAGCGGTCAGGAAGCTTTGCGCCTGGTGGATACCTCATAATTTGACTAAGGCTCAAGAACTCCATCGTGTGGATTGGTGCCGTAAAATGATTGAAAGATTTAACGGAGGTGACTCAAATGCTGTGTTCGACATACTAACAGGTGACGAAAGCTGGATTTACTGTTATGATCCTGAAACCAAAAGACAATCTGCTCAGTGGGTGTTTCCTTTCGAGGAGTTGCCAACTAAAGTGAAGAGAGATCGAAGTGCGGGAAAAAAATGGTGGCCTCGTTCTTTGGAAGGATAGGTCATTTCGCAACAATTGTGTTAGAGGATCAAAAAACAGTTTCTGCAGAATGGTACACTACCAATTGTTTGCCACTTGTCTTGGAAAAAGTTCGAGAGAAACGACCTCGCAGTAGGATCCTCCTTCACCACGACAACGCCTCGTCGCACACCGCCAAGCGAACGATCGACTATTTGGCGACATCAAACGTTGAATTACTGGGTCACCCGCCGTATAGCCCCGACCTCGCGCCTTGTGATTTTTATTTATTTCCAAAAATTAAAGAAAAACTTAAAGGAAGGCGGTTTATGAATGCTGAAGAAGCGGTGGCTGCGTATCGCGATGCCATTGAAGAGACCCCTAAGGACGAGTGGGCAAAGTGCTTTTCCCAGTGGTTCCATCGCATGCAGCGGTGTATTGACGTCAATGGACAATATTTTGAAAAGATATAATAAAGCTAATAACTGGCTAATGTAATCAGTTTTTGATTTTCTAAGAACTTTCAGTTTGACCCTCGTATAAGGCAAGTGTGAATGGGACAGGACGAAGGGGAAGACCTAGGCGGACGTTCTCTGACCAGATTGGAGATATCCTAAAAAAAGGACAGGTCAGAAGTACCCTAAACAGAAGAGCATGCATGAGAAACTTGATGGGAGTGAATGAAGCAAGAGAGGTATGTCAGGATCGTTGCAAATGGCGTTCCGTAGTCTCTGCTTACCCCTCCGGGAAACAGGCGTGGGTCTATGTATGTATGTGTGTATGTTTGTGGCATCCCTCATACCACGATGCTGGAATTAGGTGAACCGTCAAAGCAAATACCACATTTTAGTGTAAGCCCATTAGAAATACTATAAACAAAATATTAAGACAAAAAGGCTGTAATTAGGAGCAGGCCTTATTCGGAACATCCACCCTATGTGGATATACATATAATTAGTTATTGTTTTACCACGGTAATATATTACCGTAACATTACCGCCTATTTGACGTACGTAACCCGTTAACACCTGTATTTCTTTCTTTTGTAATCGAATTTCTGATATGCTAATTAAGTAGGTAATTGTCATTTTACATACTTTATTCTGTAAACTATTTAGGCAGGCTACAGGAGATCGCGGTGTCTTAGATTCGATGCCGGTTTGAGGCAAAATCATATTGTTTATAGTTTTTAGAAGAACGGCATTTCGGGCAAATCGAAAAATAAAATATTAGCTTGGTCAGTAACACATGACGTTAAAAATTCTATCGTTTTTTTGAAATTGGAATAAGAGCTTTCGTATGTAGTCTGTTTTTATATTTGGTCAAAATACTCATTTAGGTTTACTACTCAATGGAACAAAAATACAAAACAAAATATTTTGGCCTACCAGCAAAATACCAAAGTCATCTAAAATGGAAATTAAATAAATTAATAAAACTACCTAATTTTTTTACGGTTTTACCACCACCGGTCAAAGATATAAAGCAATAAGTTAAACTCAGAACAAATTAAAGTAGACAACTTCAAAAACTGATCATATAGATGCCGGCAAACTTCTTGAACACTACCATAGACCAATAAGATGCGCAGGAGACATTTTTGTACGTAAAATTGCTACTGCGCAGCTCTTTTGGTCTATGGTAGTGCTCAAGAAGTTTGCCGGCGTCTTATACCTTTGATTAAACCAGCTTGACGGTCAGAGCTTCACGCATTCTTTCAAGGACTATCATGTTGTTAGATACGTCGGTATAATAAAGTAGGTGCTATTGCGATGACTCGTAATCATACCGCGCCTTCAGGTATGCCGTACGAGGTCATAAAAAGCTGAGCATATCTGACACTCGCGCCTTGAAGTTGCCGTTCCGTTTTACTACATAAAGCTATAATGACTTATGTAAGACATATTTCTCGGGTTTTTTTCTCAGAGGCCGTCAATTTAGGGATGATGCATATGGATTTTATCAGTTCGTATAAGGGAAGTAAACAGTCGCATTATCATCATTATAGGATCATTTCGCCTGTTCGCGTCCATTTAGTGCAGTTGGCAAGTTTGAAGGAGAAAATAAAAATGTTCCAGCAAATTGATTCAATGAAAAATTTATGTAATGCGTTCATTATATAGTCTATTTTAATAATAACTTTCAGTTCTGTTCGAAACTTGTTATGTTTTTTTTTTAAATAGACAAACTTCAAAATATGGCATTTTACCCAGTTTGCGTCCAAAAAATCCTAATTGCGTCCACCTGTGGACCAGTTCGCGTCCACCAGCTTAGTCTTAACAATATCAGCCTTATAATCCTTCATATAAGGGTGATATTGTTAAGACAATCTGAAGAAAGATTGGCTTTTAACAATTTCTACATTTAAGATTAAAGTTATAAAAAGTCTACATTATTATCATTATTAAATCACTTTATAGAAACTATAAATAACTATTTATTGTTCTCAACATCGATGGAACTTAAAATCAAAGATAAAAAAATAACGATAGGTACATGTTGTCCAATATTGTGGTCTTCGGAATAGCATAATTTTTACATAATTATGTACATATTTGTCTTATCGATTTCTTCTTCTCACGAATATCACAAAACGCTTTCTTTATTTAAACATCTTTTGTATTTTTTTTCCTTCTTCTTTCTTGTCTCCTAAGAACTCATCTTGAATAGAAAAAATATGGAATAAAAGAAATTAAATGTAATAATTCAATTTTAAACTCAGTCTTAATCAAAAATGCATTTTAAATTATAAAAAAATATATATATAGAATGTATTTATGCGATCATTTCTATTTCATGAAAATATGGACGCAATTTGCTATAATATTATCCCTTGCAGGTATAGTTTGCGTCCACTTGTGGTCGATTATTATATCAATTGTATCTTTTATTACAATCATAATAATGTGGACGCAAATTGGTCATTACAACTGCATACTATTAATGTAAAAATAAACAAAATCCCAATTTCTCTCTCATATTTTAATCACATAAAAATAAACAACTAAAGAAATCATAAATAGACGAGTTCGCGTCCATTGTGGACGCAAAGTGGAAGTTTTATAAATTCGGTGTTGTAATTCGCGTCCACCTTATTTTAATTGTTAACTATAAAAAAAAACAAGCTAATTCATAATTCATACTATTCGTCTTTTCATAATTAATGTCTAGAAACAGCTATGTATCCTAAAATTCACATAAAACAATAAAAAAATTACCGTCAAACACGCCGCTGCACACTATTTTTTTATTTATATCCCGCACATCTGCACTCTTTTGTTGAACAACTGAGATTAACTAATTTTTTTAAACAGGGTTGGCTGGGCGCACGGAACTTTTGTCTATTTGTGCGTGTCTCTTATACGTCGAGGTATTGGCGATACTGACTTTTCATTTTATTAGTGTGTTAGTATACTTATTTCCGAGCATTTTTAAAGGGAGGTCCGCAAAATGGACGCGAATAGGGGGGTGGACGCGAACAGGCGAAATGACCCTATCAGCTTATTTTAATTATTTTTAAAAGTTTTTAACTATTGTTTGGCAAGATCTTCATCATCTATTAAAACGTCGGACAAATTAAGAATTTGCTTTTATTTTTCAATAAGGGCGGCAAATCATTGATTTGTTGCCTGGCCTAAAGAGAGAGATAGATGGCGAAGCGATCTTTTTCCAATTTTGGCAAACTTTCCTACTTCCATCATTTTTTAGGACTGCTCATCAGCAGGAAATGCCGCATTTTTTATTAAATTTCAAGTTTGTGTCAAAACTTACATGTATATTTCACAATAATAACAGCCGTAGTGCCCCTAGTATTATAGGATTTTTATCAGTGCAATGGTATTTACACAAATATTGAAAATTTCCACGTTATCTAATATTATTACACAAATCTAATATATAAAATCCTTGCGTTACTTACTGACTGACAGACACGCTACAGCCGAAACTATTAGGCGCAGGAAGCTGAAATTTGGCATGTATGTTCCTTGGGGAGTGGTACCCACCCCTACGGTGCACTAACAAGGGATTTCCCGAAATTCCCACGGGATCGGCCAAAACGGGTAAATTAAAAAAAATGCAGGCGTAGCTGCTGGCGTCCTCTAGTCTCTAAAAAATTGTATTTAAACCTATGCAGGACGCAGTAAGCTTGTTTTGATGACACCGGAAGCGCGATCTCACGTATGTTTTGTCAAGTAGGTATCTAATTAAAATAAGCATTGTAGAATCTGTTTATTTTTCTTCACTTGGGGGTTTTTTCAGTGAAGTTTGACGAGATCTAGAAATAATATAGGTAAGTACTTTAAACCGGTTCATTACGTAATGAGACGTCACGAAGTGCAGGCGCCCTATCCTTCCCCCCCCTCAAATAGTGTGACGTAATGTGTGGGTGACCCCTAACAAGGTCTCAATCGTGTATGTAAATGTAGATATTTTCTTGAAAATAAGTGTCATGGTCCATTCTTGCTAACTTTATCCTGCATGGAACCTCGTTTGTATGGTATACTAACTAACCTTGGTTTTTTCTCGAGTACACAAGCATCTTACATTCGAATTCAATATTTGACAGTGCTATAATACAATTCCTATGCAACAATTTTGGCTGTTTCGGTCTTTCGGTACTTCATCTATAAGATTACAACAGTACCGCAACAATTTTGTCCTTGACCAACTCGCATCATCAGTACAAATACCTGCATATTTTTCTCTTAAGATAAAAATTACGAATATGAGCACATCACAAATTCACTTACTGAAAAGCGACATCCACAACAAAAAAATAAATAATTTATGTTGGTCTATGCATAAGATTTTTCACAATTCGATTTTCAAATATTAAAATTCTATTGATATTAGGCGCGAGTATTCGTCTATTCGACCGTTAAAACCATAGATACGGTTAGAAAAAGCGATAGTTCGGCATTATGGTGTGTGCTGCCA
Source organism: Euclidia mi (assembly GCA_944739405.2). Taxonomy (NCBI): domain Eukaryota; kingdom Metazoa; phylum Arthropoda; class Insecta; order Lepidoptera; family Erebidae; genus Euclidia; species Euclidia mi. The sequence continues at coordinate 3,567,716 of OX123204.2, forward strand.
ATGAACTGCCTCCTAGGCCTAAGGTCATTGACATCCGCGTAAATTAGGTTACGAAGGTTACTGCTGCAGCTGTTAGTAAACATTACTAGGAATTTATTTGATAAGGGGAGCGGTATTTATGTAGTTAATACTTATACGATAACGGGTTCAATTTTAGGATGGGACAAAAAATGCGTATTGTACCAATATCTGTCATATCATTGGTGTGTGAAGGTCAGACGGCAGTCGCTCTGTGGAATAGCTAATATTCTGTCAAATCTGCACGCCTATTCAGAATGTCACGAGTTCTAATCGTACGATATGTCAAATTATAGTCCTCGTCTTTTAGCTGCCTATCAGAGATATCTTGAAGAAATATTCATTGAATTCGGTTTATTTATTAATTTACTTCATACTAAATGCATAAAATTGATAGGAAATGCGATAGTTTTGACAAGAAATGAGGTAGCCCGTTTGACAATTAACGGAATCGAATGTCAAATGAGATATCGAAAGATTCTGAATCGCCCCCCTGGTTAGACTAGAACGCGGACCCCGGGCTCCAAAGCAAGTCTTGTGGAAGCAACCGGGCAACAACTAGGACAATGATGGTGATGAACTGATGACAAAAGACAAATAAAATTCTTAGCGCAATGAGTTATCAAAATATGTCCGGTAGATGATTGTATTGATACTACCTTTGCGTAAGACCTAGATGGCGAAAAGTGAGCGGTTTCGTCATTAGTTCATTACTGACTTACTTATTGGTTACAACTTATTCTTAACTTCTTAAGGTTTTAGCTCATGATAAACAACCTTCTGCCCGCGGTATTGCCTGCCTGTCAGTACCGCGACAAAAGATTTTCGCATGCACTACACTTTAAAAGTTTAAACTGTTTGAGACACTACACACGACACGCTACACTTTAAACTGTTTGAGAGTCGAACCTGGCACTTCATGATTAGTACCTATTCAGTAGCTATGCAAATCGGTTGCATCACTGAACCAACGAAATAAAAGTTATTTTAAAGTTTAATTTCGTTTTATTTAACCTGTATGCGTAGGTAATTAGACCTACCGCACGATATATTTGATTATTCATAAATGTTAATTACATAAAATTGTTTTATGTTTTCTATAAATTGTCATTTAATTAATAAGTGAATTCATTAATGAAGTTTTTTAAGTAGGTATTCATTTTGAATCATAATCATCATAATCAGCCTGCTGTAGTCCACTGCTGGATATAGGCCTCTCCAATGGCACGCCACTGAGCCCGATTTTCGGCTTTATTGATTTTGAATAGTCATATTTTTTTCTTTTCACTTTGTTTAAAATAGACAGCCTGTGGTCTCACCTGCTTGGGAGCTCCAACCTCCTAACGTTTTTAAGCAAACTTTCTGTTTGCTAATCGTGTCTTCCCGAGTTCGAATCTGTTTGTGTAGTCTGATAAATGGTGTACTAATTCAGTAGTATATTTTTAGGAAAATAAGCTCGTAAATTAAAAAGTAGATCAAACATAGTTTACTTTTCTTTCATACTTTTAATTTCTTCGTTAATTTTTTAATAGCAGATGAGTATTAATAACTCTTCCTATTTTATATTACGCGGCCTGAAACGGAAGAAATATTCGGCCATATCCATTGTATTTTTTTTAAGTAAAGTAAAAAGTAAAAGCATTTATTGACACATTATAACAGCGTACAGTTATTATGTTATTAAGTAGGTACATAATAAATAAAAAGGTACATGGTACATATAAATATAGCCCTTTAATTTCATCTTTGATTTTTATTTTACTGAAATAAACTGATTTTTCCGCACATTTTATAGGTTTATGAAACACAATTTTATTTGTTTGTTTTCTTTTGGTTTTCTTAAACTTTTCCAGCCAGTGACATATTCAATTTATTTGAGTCGATATTTTTTTCTGTTTATTTTTGTTCAGTTATGTACCTATGTTATTATTTTTTATGTATAATTCATGTTTACAGACGAAGATTTTAGTAGGTTTCTTTTATTGTTTCTTTTCTATTATTCACTGTCCAGTTTGTTAAAATATTTGTATAATGTGTGTATTGTAAAAGAGTTTGTATAATATTATGCCTACATAAAATACATCTTTATGTTTTTATTGTACCTACAACTAAGTTTAAACCTACTACATAATTATTTATAAATAATTATTAGTTTAAGATTTTCTTTGAAAAATGTGACTTTTGTTGAACTTATTTTTTTGCCAGGTTTGATTATATTTAGGAATTTATGCATATTGTTTTTGTTTTAATTTAATTTGTGTTATGTATGTTTTCTTTTTCTTTGTGAGTGCAGATCGTGGTGCAGATAATGCAAGGTTTGTATCTTTTACTTTCTACAGCAGTGTTTACAACCTTTTTCATGGCACGGCCCCTTGAGTACAAAGAAATATTTTGCGAACCCCTAACCGTTTGAATTTTGTAACAAATATTCAATCCGATATAGTTATTTATGTTCAGATTAGGATTCAGATAAATAACTATAAAACTCCATTCCATTAAGGAAAACCAATGTAGGGTAGTTTTCTTCTAATATTTTAAGTCATTTATAGAATATATATGTCACCGGAAAATAACAAGAGCCGTAAATTTATAAATTTCTTACGAGAATATGGGCGTAAATATAAATTACCTAGGAAATTTATAAATTTTCGTAGGATTCTCAACGAGAGATAAATAAAATTACATACATACATAGACTCACGCCTGTTTCCCCGAAGGGGTAGGCAGAGGCATATTAAACGCCCACTTTTCGCCAGTGTTTTGATCCCACGTAATAGGTGGCGAGCCTATTGCCGCTTATCGGGATATTTTGTTTGCCAGAGCCTCGTCCGTTGATCGGCAGGTGCACCACTTGCAGGTGAGGTTGGCTTGGGACCCTAAGTTCTTGGTGAGAACCATATGCAACCTAACTAAAATTATTGTATTATTTTACGCCTATATTTTCGTAAGTTGATAAACTTACCGAATACATTCGTAGAATAATACGTAAGCAATAACCGAACGCCATGTCTGATTGGTTGAATAAGTCGGGTGTTCCATTTCCTTCTCCGAACCACCTTCTCCGTCACTTTTACGAATAAACCGGAACTTTAGCGATGTTAATGTGGCTGAGTTGACGGAGCCCTGCTTTGCAGGGCTCCTATTTTTGTGTTCAGGGTCACAAGAAAACCTAACATAACCTATTAAGTTGAACTGATGCCGACCTTCGTTATCACCGACCGACCAATCAGAGAGCAGTGTGTTATTTGCCTTATTTTAAAGAAGCTTAAAATTAAAAGCTCTTTTGTGATTGGTCGAACCGTGTAGCATCTTACGAATGGATTTTTTCGACGAGATGTCGCAAATTGATGAATTTACGGAAATGTTTGCGGTAAGTTATTTTTCAGCAATATATCTCTCGTTTAGAATCCTACGAAAGTTTATAAATTTCCTAGGAAATTTATAAATTTATGGTTCTAATTCCGGTGACATATATTTTTTTGTGACCCAAGGTTGTCTCGTGTTAGTTTATCGAACCTACAACACTCGGCGCAATTTTAAACAATGAGGCGAACGCTGAAACCTCTACTACATAATTTATAAGCTATAAGGGTTTACAACTGCATGTATGGCGTTAACGAGGTAGTGATTTAGATGGCCGCCTCACTGTTTGGAGTGGAGTGTCATGGGTTCGATACGTTCGACACACAAAGTGTTGTCACGTGTGGGCGTGACACGTGTGATCCACAAGTTGTTGATTCGAGTGTGTGTTTTTTTTATAATAGGCGGCAAACGAGCAGACGGATTGCCTGATGGTAAGCAATTACAGCCGCCCATGGACACAAGCAACACCACAGGAGTCACAAGTGCGTTGCCGCCCCTTGGGATCGCTAAAAGGGATAGGAATGATAGGATGAGGAGTGGGATGAGGGAGGAGGTATTCCTCCTCCCTCATCCCTCCCTGGGATAGGGCCTCCGGCACTCTCACTCACCGAACGAAAGCAACAGTTTAAGTACTGTTACTTTACGTCGATTTTCTGTGAGAGGGTAGTACTGCCCCGGTCGAGCCGGCACATTCATGCTGAAATCAGCAAGGCTCTACTACCTATACCCTGTGTCCGTTGATTGATCGTTTGTTTCAGGATACAGGATTTATTTCTAGTGCGGGAGTTGTCTCTTCTCAAAGATACTATTTTCTGCGTGTATTTTCGGACTACCCACGAATACGGACGTAGAAGTAAGTAATTGAGTAAGTATCGTTATTATTTTTAGGGTTGTATTTGCGGCTTTCTAAGCAAGCATAATTTACATTTAGGTTGAAGGTTGCAGCCATCTTCGTGACGACTAAAAATATTTAAATCTAACCTAGTAGTCTTTTCATTAATGATTCCGTGAGTGATTCGTTATTTTGTTTTATTATTTTGGGCAAATTACTTTTTTTGTAAGACAGAAGAAGTAGATTAATTTACCACTCAAGAAGAAAGGAGTAAAAATTTGATGTTTTGTGATTTTTATGTTTTTTATTCTACCATACGAGTATAACTAGCTGTGACTTGCCAATCTTGCCATTCTTCTTATTATAACTGTAACACATATATTCAGTACCTACTTAATTGCCGTTATGAGGTAGCTTCAGTAAGAGTAAGAGTGGCAATATAGCTATTTATTATTGTAGTTTTTATATTTATTTATAGTCTCACGCCTGTGTCCCTGAACCTGGGACCTTCGATCAGCAGTCACATACGCTATCCACTGGACCACGAGGCAGCAGTTATTATTGTATCATTTAATTGAAGACCTATTTTAGGTACAATCAAACAAGTCGGCGGTAGACCAGTTGAAAAAAACCCCTTGGCTCGCTCATAGAGTCGGGGCACACTAGAACCTGGTTTTGTATACGAGTATCAATGTAAGTTCAAAGTAGCGCTGGAAGCATTGAATTATTACCTACAGAAAGTCAGTATTCAAACAACGCGAGCTCAGAAGTTAAGCCGAAAATTCGCTATGTGTGCGGAACTGTGCTGTGTTTACTTGCTGCATCACGCACACAGACGCAATTATAGAGTTGCCAGTTACAACGTCTTTCCCCTACAAATAGGGCAAATTCATAATTTTTGCATGAAATAAGTAATTGTATATTATAAATTGTAAAGTCACACTGTCTGCTTTTTAAGTTTTTACAACTGACTAACGATGGCTAAATCAATCTTGACGAAACTTACTCAAACGTGAGCACTAACAAGTGCCAAGTGATTTCCTAGTTAAATGCTCTTTATAGTACCTACATAAAAAAGTATTTATGTATATTTGTGAGAAAAATTATCAAAAATCAACAGCGAGTACTATGTGTGCGCCGTTGCGCTATGGTGACCAAAAAAAGGCGAAAAGTTTAAAAATTATAATATAATTCGGTCGGTAAGGTCACTCGTTAAACAACGAAGTTAGTTACGCGTATCTACATTACAAGACAATACTAGACTTTAGATACAAGCCTTTCAATACAAAAACGGAAAAATCGAGTGCTTTGAGACAACGTTGTCTTAGCCGAGCTCGGCTAGAGCTTGACGTGACAAATTTGTCGTAACCGATTGGTATGTACCAGCCAGCGGTGTTTGAAAGGTTAAGTTTATATATGTAACTACCTAATTCCTATTTTTATTATTACTGTCAATATAATACATTTTGGTAAGGAATGTGTAAATTAAACTGGGACAATTTCACACCCAACTGGCAACACTCCGCTCGTACTTATTATGATTCACTGTATTTGTATTATTAGACAATCTACGTAATAAAATTTATGTCTGACCGGTGGAATGATACTCCAGCAACCTTATAATCTTTTTCTAAGCATTGTGGCACAAAACACTGTACAATATGTCATAATTTCTATTATTTTGCGGGAGATGCTTACGCTACCGTGCGACTCTGACTACAGACAACGCGGCCGCCGATTGGGTCAGATCCTGACCCAAATGAACGGCGCGTATTGCGTGCGCGTACTTGGTTTCTGTAGGTAATAATTCAATGGCTGGAAGCGACGATGTCTTGCTGAGCGATTCTCGCCCTTATGGTGGTCTAGCGGGAAGTTGTTCGATGTACATTACATATAGCCTCATAAGTGTGTTTTAGAGACACCTAGCGTTTGCGCGTTTCTCTTCATGACATTGCGAAGTATAATAATTATAAATATAAAACAAGTTCATCTTTAAATGTTTTCTGTTTTTCTTCGTCTGACGAAAACATTGATATAAATGATTATATAAATGTTTATAAAAACCTTTTTACTTGCAATAATTAAAAATACAGCTGCTAAATAATTATCTTCAAATGAAAAGTCTATTGGTTATTATTATTACAAATTATGATTTCTAAACTTAAAAACAAAACTATAAAAAAATTCTGGAGTACAATTTCTAAGTAAAATTATAAAAAGTTGCAAAACAGAAATTAAGTAAGTACATATTTGCTAACTGATGATCAATTCATCACAGAAAAAAGCTATCGAACTATAAAAAATCCACAACATAAATATCATGTTTACAAAACGAAACGGCTACTCGTTAACGTTATTGTTTTAACGTTTTTATTAACCGTATAATTTGTAAGAGATAATCTGTTAAGATGTTACATTTATGATAATTTTTCTGCTGTGTTATTAAATTAAAAGTGAAGTACCACGGTCTGATGGTTGTGTGTCAAGGTCTCGCTCCCCTATCCTACCACTGCTTACCTACATATATGTATATTGTGTAATCAACCACGTGTTGGTAAGTAATAATAAAAGATACGTTTTTGTGGACGGAAAGTTTTTTTGGGCGTTTTGAACTAAGTATTTATTAAAAGTGTCGCTGTGTAAAGTGATAATTTTTTTACTGTTTTTTTTAGAAATGGCACTGTGTGACATTGTATCATTGAATTAAATATAGGTAACGTCTTAAAATTAAGCATTGTTTAAGTTGCATAAATTATTGGATCCATGATTTTATAGGAATTTAAACTTTCGTGGTCACTATACTTAATTAATTTTTACTGTTCCTACGGGATATATACCACGTAGGTACCTTTGTTTTGAGTAACAGATATTTCGGCACAAGCGCCATGTTCACGGATGTACACTACGGTTACTCAAAACAAAAGTACGTGGTATATATCCCGTAGGAACAGTAGAAAGTAATCCATGATTTTAATTAAATAATTACCTAGCAATAGTAATGATTAATCTCATTGTTTCATTCTTGACTCTAGTCACAGCTAGATAAATACAAAAGCTATAAGGCGGTCGCTGGCACTTCTAGAGGTAAGCAGGTAGGTACTATTCCAGACAATCCATATAATGTTGCTCCCCTATTTATTACCTGTGTAACTTGTATAGTCTCCCCTTTAGGGAGATCTTATGTCTTTGCACCGAGTTTCCTACAGGAATACCAAAGCCTTCCACTGCCTGAAGAGTATGTCGGCAGTCGACGTCGGCGGCTCGGCGGCTTACTTGCTCACCAGCTTTGCGCGCCAATTGCCCAGGTTGCGCAGTGACGCTTCCTGGTTAGTTTTAGCCTAATCTCTTGCTCGACCATATTGGAATCTCAAGAATAAATAAATTGACGAATAGAAAAACTGCGGTAGGCATGTACATACGTAATAACTTGAATAATTTTAGACAGTAAATTTTGTTGTTTGACTGCCTCGTTGGTCTCGCGGCATAAATGTGCGCGTGAGATTGGGAGGTCTCGGGTTCGATTCCCGGGTCGGGCAAAGTGTTATTGTGTTTTTCCATTAGGAAATTCTCAGTAGCAGCACGGAGTCTGGTAATGTGCCCGGTACGGCAATAGGCTCGCCCCCGACCCAAAAATTCCTGGCGAAATGTGGGTGTAATATTACACCTCTGCCTACCCCTTCGGGGATACAGGCGTGAGTCTATAAAAAAAAATGTTTGGATGGCCACGCAAGGCCTATCCAGATGCGGCCTAATTATAAAAAAAAATTAGATTAAAAACAGTTAATGGTTATATTACTCAAGTTTTTATTTTCAATTATCGATAATTTATATTAGATTTGCGTTATATCTTTTCACTAGATGCCTTTTTAAAATCTCGGTAGGTTAAAATTCTTGATCCTAATCTTAATGAACATTGCATGACTTTTTGAATTACTTAGTCATTGTTATAATTTTAGCTCAAGGGAAAACGCCCAGTCACGTAGTTTGGCTGACCTGATGGAGCTTAGCACAAGTTTAACCAGCATACGTCTCGATTCGATTTGATCGGCGGCAGAAATTGACTGACCTGGCCGGAGGAAGTATATAAGTGAGTATGTTTAGGCTCTAGACAGACGGACCGCATTTCAACTGCAATCCAACTGCAAATTGCAGTTCAAGTGCAGTTTGAAAGCAGTTGACACGACTGCAATAGAACTGCTTCGAAGCGGTTGGGGTTTTCTTAGAAAGAAACCTGCTGCTTTTGGGGAAGCTGAATCCAACCCTGGGCAGAAAAGGTGCCACTTCAATAACTTCGCCATACGCTTAGTCATAGAGTTGCTCTGTGGCCTAGTCCCTTGCAACGAATTGAATGCATTTCAGGCGTTCGTCGTTGTATTCTTCTTGATGTGAGCATTCTTCGATTTATTTTCTAAAACCTACCCCGGCTGCCATTACTAACCACTAAAGTGATTGACAGCCCAGAACGATAGGTTGGTACAAACAATGAGATAATCTATCATCATCATAATATACATAAACTCACGCCTTTTCCCCGTAGGGGTAGCAGAGCCAATAGACCGCCATTACCATCATCCTAGCGTTATTGTTATTACTCCTCGAGCACCGCTTAGCTTGATTTGACGTATGCCAATTGTGCCCGCAGGTTTTGCCCTACTCACAGAACACCGGGGCGTCATTCAATCACTGAACCGTTTGTCTCCATTATATGTATCTACATATTTCTGAAAACCAAATATTCGGGGATAGCCTTGCCAAGATACCGACTTTTCGAAGTTATGTGTGTAATAATATTATTTATTGCTTGCCCCGACGCGGCGACGCCCCGTGTCTCGATGAGCACGATTAAGCTGTCGGTCCCATCAGTAATAAGGATTTTTGAGATCCACTTAGACGTAGGTTACACGCTCAATCTGGCGTCATTCTAGTCCATCAGTTTGGTCCGGCTAAGACTGATGCCAGAATGATGGATGAAAAACACGGTTACACGCTCAATCCCAGACTGACAGCAGACTGATAAAACTTACGTTAGTCATCATTCGTAAGTTGAAGACGACGGTCACTTTGCTACTATCCAAAACACGCATAGCTGACGTCGGATTAAAATCTGCTAGACTGAAGTGGGACTGGGTGGGACACGTTTGTCGTATGCATCCAGAAAGATGGGCCTAATAAAGATGGCGCGATGACCTGGATGCATTATACAGCGACTGGACGAACTTAACACTATACAGGGATGCATGGCGGTCCAAGGGAGAGGCCTTTCCTTTTTTTTCGTACAGACAGGCAAAGTAAAAAATAAAAAAATCGTTTGGTTTTGTAGATCAAACGAATCATTTTGTTCAAACGGTTCAATAACTGCATCAATCATTTGTAAGACCATCAAGATAACATAGTTGATACCTAGCTATACTATCTTATAGTAACCTGCGTATTCTATCGGTACTTAATACACTTACAATTGGCTCGCGCGGCTTACAGAGGGTCTAGTACAAGTTTGCACTAACGGCCTACCGGAGAGTAGCGGTCTCTATCGATCGCTACTCTCCGTTAGGGGCGCTTTTACAAAATGTATGGAAATTGTTCCCGTCGATATAAGGTATGTGTTTTATCCCATAACTCTGGCAAGGACTCGAATGTGAGAATTAATTCTTTCTCTATCTCGATTGACGGTGACGGGAGTGAAGCGGGCGGCGGCACCAGCGTTTCGTTGCTTGGCACGTCTTGCTCCATTGCGTCGGGGACGGTGACTGACGCCAAAATGATGCGAGCGGTTACACGATCAGTCTGGCATCAGTCTGCTGTCATTCTCAACAGACTGATGAAAAATATTAAAAATATTTAATTTTTGTCATTCTGGGCCATCAAGCGGTTAGACGATAATTCTCCCGTCATTCTGAGCAGACTGATGGACCAGAATGACGCCAGATTGCGTGTAACCTTTGACTTATGGGTCAGCGCAGACAGAACGGAGCGCTGCGGAGAGGATTTTACAAACGCACTTGAAAAGAAACTTAAAATTATTACAATAAAGTGCATAAACAGATTCCCGTGCTTCGAGGACGCGCGAAAATATTTTGTCAGGTTCAAGCATTTATGCACTTTATTCTAATAATTTCAAAATTTTATTTTTTAAGTGCGTTTATAAAATCCTCTCCGCTGCGCCCCGTTCTGTCTGCGCTGACCCTAAGGGTAGTCCCTGGCGTATACTGACACCGGTCCAAGATATAAAATATGACATATCATTGAGTAATGGAGGTCAGACAGTAGACGTTCTGTGGTAACGGTAATGTTACGCCATCTATCGGTGAATGGGGGAGTTTATATTATTTATAATTTACTAGAAGAGATTGAATGTATCGGTAGTTTAAAGGTAATTCAGCTACTCTGTACTAGATGGCGTTGCTGTATCGAGCATAGACTGTTCGCGATTATTCGACAGTTTTGTGGAAGTATCTAGAATGCGCTAGTGATGTTATCCAGCCAGTATAAATAGAGTGCGAGCGACGGACCGGACAGTAACAATTGAATAGCGAAGCGATAAACGAGAGCGAAGGAAATAAGTCGGAAGTGTTTAGTGTTGTTCTAGTGGTGTGAATAGTGTGTTTTATTAGTGAAGTGAAAATTTAAGTGTGTGTATCTAGTGTTATTGTGTTAGTGAATAAAGTGCAGTTTTTCTGGCATAGTGAGTTATAATTTATCGTCGAACCCCAGCTCGTAACAAATTGGTGTCAGAAGTGGGATAAATTATGCCGGTTATGCCGAAGGAAGAAACTGAAGGAGTGCGTACCAGGAACCAGCGCCAGCAAGACCTGGACCAGAGACGCTTCGGAGACGTTCCTTCTCCATCGTCTGATGGATCAGGCGACTCCGCGGCTGCAGTGGGGCCTGCCAGCGCACACTCCATGGCGGTGCCCGACATAGCGGCTCTGATGGCGTTCATGCAGGAGCAGGCCCGCCGTCAGGAGGAGCAGGCTCGCCGTCAGGAGGAGCACGCGCGCCGCATGGAAGAACAGCGACAGCGCGACAAGGAGGAGCAGGCCCGCCGTCAGGAGGAGCAGGCTCGCCGTCAAGAAGAGCACGCGCGCCGCATGGAGGAACAGCTACAGCGCGACAAGGAGGAGCAGGCTCGCCGTCAAGAGGAGCAGGCTCGCCGTCAATAGGAGCACGCGCGCCGCCTGGAGGAACAGCTTCAGCGCGACAAGGAGGAGCAGGCTCGCCGTCAAGAGGAGCACGCGCGCCGCCTGGAAGAACAGCTCCAGCGCGACAAGGAGGAGCACGCGCGCCGCCTAGAAGAGCAGGTGGTGCTCATGAAGGACCTCAGAGCGCCGCAGTGGGGAAGGACTTGAAGGCGGTCAAGGAGGAACTCCAGCAGCACGAGGCCCGTATCAGCGACATTAAGAAGCGTGTACACGACCAGCTCGAGACTCGTATTGCCAGATTGGAGAAGAAATTGCGTGGGCTTGAGACCAACAACGTTACACCTGCAGCTGTGGCGCCCTCGCCTCGTTGGTTTAAGGTGTTAACCCTTTGATGGCTCGTCATCGTGGGTTGCATACAAGGTTCAGTTTGAGGCCGTAATGCGAGCGAATGGGTGGGACAAAGAACAGGCCTTCACCGCCCTAACCTTGGGCCTTCGTGATCAGGCCTTGACGGTGTTAGAGGCATTCGGGCAAGACGTGACCTACGAGAAGCTTCTGGAGGCGAGGTACGGTGACGCGCACCTTGAACACGTTTATCGTGCTCAGCTGAAGGACAGGACACAACGCACCGGAGAAACTCTGCAGCAGTGGGCTCTAGAGGTGGAAAAGCTGGTCAGGAAGGCATACCAGTCGTCGCCTGCACTGATTGACGAGAACCTCGTACAAACATTTACCGATGGGATCCGTGACCTGGAAGTTAGAGCAGCGGTAAGACTTGGGCACTTCAAGTCCCTGAAGGCAGCCTTATCCTACGCTCTGGAGGTGGAAGTAGCGCGTCACGAGGATCGAACTTACCGTATCAGGGAAGTTGTTTCTTCACCTCGGTGCTACAACTGTGGGGAAAGAGGCCATATCCGCTTGAGCTGCCCAAAGCGTAAGCGGCACGTTGATACCCTCTCTCCACCGAAGGGGTCACCTGATGTACCTGTCTGGCGGCAAGAGCAACGTAGCGCAGATGCTCTGACGTGTAGGCCTTACCCCGACCAACGCAAACACTGTGCAAGACAGGAAGCGAAGCCGGCAGCGCTAGTGAGAATGTTGAAGACGGATCTGAGCGACAGATGGAAAGAAGCTCTGCAGAGTGCCCAGCAAGAAGACAAGGATGTACAGCCGATTCTGGAATGGAAGAAATCAGGCGCTCCTAGGCCCAAATGGAGTGATATCGCAGCAATGAGCCCTGTTACCAAAGGTTATTGGGCACAGTGGGAAAGCTTAGTTGTCCAGGATGGAGTTCTGTGCCGCAAATGGGAAAACGCTCGAGGTAACCAATGCCATCTGCAAATGGTAGTGCCCAAGACTAAGGTGCCGGAAGGCTCTATCACAATGGTGCTTCGGGAGGTCACATGGGTGTTAAGAAGACGCTTACTAAGGTCCGAGAGCGGTTTTATTGGCTCCACTGTCGGAATGACGTCGAGGATTGGTGCCGCAAATGTACAAGTTGTGCGGCTGTGAAGGGGCCACATACTCGTAGCAGAGGTGCATTCAAGGTGTGCAATGTAGGAGCTCCATGGGGGTCGGGAGGGCGGATGTCTGGGAGGATGAGGACTCGCTGCGACCGGAGGGCGAACAACAAGGGCTTCGATGAGGAGTCATTGGTGTGGCTTCATGGCCCAGTACGAAGCAAAGGCAAATCGCCTAAGTTACAAGCCAGATGGGACGGGCCATATCGCATAATTACCAGGATGAACGACGTCACCTATCGAATCTAGAAGGGGTCGCGAGGTGCACCGAAGATAGTTCATGTGGACCGGTTGGCTCGTTACCATGGCTCCAACGATGTTCGAGACGAACACGTTTAAGAGGGGGGCAGTGTTACGCCATCTATCGGTGAATGGGGGTACTAGAAGAGATTGAATGTATCGGTAGTTTAAAGGTAATTCAGCTACTCTGTACTAGATGGCGTTGCTGTATCGAGCATAGACTGTTCGCGATTATTCGACAGTTTTGTGGAAGTATCTAGAATGCGCTAGTGATGTTATCCAGCCAGTATAAATAGAGTGCGAGCGAACGGACCGGACAGTAACAATTGAATAGCGAAGCGATAAACGAGAGCGAAGGAAATAAGTCGGAAGTGTTTAGTGTTGTTCTAGTGGTGTGAATAGTGTGTTTTATTAGTGAAGTGAAAATTTAAGTGTGTGTATCTAGTGTTATTGTGTTAGTGAATAAAGTGCAGTTTTTCTGGCATAGTGAGTTATAATTTATCGTCGAACCCCAGCTCGTAACAGTAATATTCTGTCAAATCTGCAGGCCGATTCAGAATGTCACGTGTTCTAATCGTACGATATGTCAAATTATTGTCCTCGTCTTTTAGCCGCCTATCGGAGATATTTTGAACAAATATTCATTGAATTCGGTTTATTTATTAATTTACTTCATATTGAATTCTTCATAAAATTGATAAGAAATGCGATAGTTTTGACAAAAAATGAGGTAGCCCGTTTGACAACTAACGGAATCGAATGTCAAATGAGATATCGAAAGATTCTGAATCGCCCCCCTGCTTAGACTGAAAGCGGATCCCCCGCTCCAAAGCGAAAGCCTTGGATGTAACTGCAATGACTACAGGATGATAATGATGATGATAACATCAGCTGTTGTAAAAGCCTTTTTTGGCAGCATTCCTATTTTCTGTCTTGAAATTCACAAGTAGGTAAAAAAAACAACTGACGTGTCCTTAATGGAATTTACTTTTCTTACACATCCACAGACTCACAGCTGTTTCCCGAAGGGGTAGGCAGAGGCATATTAAACGCCCACTTTTCGCGAGGTTTTCTTTACTTTTCTTCATTATACTTAATTACAGTGTGAAACGTTACACCAATACGTGACTAGTGCTCAGAAAAGCATCGACTACTGCGCAATTACATTGATCGTAGGTGATTTTAACCTCAGTAGCATTCTTTGGACACTCGAGGAAGACTCTCAGCAACTACAACCTAAATATCCTAATTCAGACGTTAATATTAGTTTCGTAGACTTCATAACTCTCAACAACCTTAATCAATTCAACTGTATTCTAAACAATAAATAAAAATCTCTTGACCTGATACTTAGTACACAACAGTCACCGATGTTCACCGTAGTAATAGTAGTCTATCTGTTGAAGATTTGCTACATCCTCCTTTGGAATGCCGCTTACCACTCCTGACTGACTCTAATTTAAAAACAAATTCAGTCCTAAGGCCCAACTTTTTTAAGCCAGACTATGACATGGTTTCCGAATCTCTGATGGCCATTGCATGGGAAAAAGAATTTCAAGACAGTTTTTCAGTCAACGATATGTTAAGCCTACTATATGAAGTTGAATAATGCCATTATTACAATAATACCTTTAAAAAAACTAACTAACAGTAAATACCCAATTTGGTATTCTCGTGAATTAATATGCCTACTTAAACAGAAATATAAGTCACTTAAGGTTTAAAAAATATAGAAATCCTCTGGATCTATTGGAATTCGAAAGATTGCGTACCAGGTGCAGGGAGCTTCAAACTATTTGTTATAAAAATACCTCTGTGATATTGAAGACAAAGTTGTCAAATGTCCCAAAATATTTTGGACTCATATTAAGAATAAAAAGAAAAGAAATAGTGTGTATCCCGCTACAATGCAATACAAAGCTAAAACTGCTTCTAATGGACAGGAAATTTGTAATCTCTTCGCTGATAATTTCTCTCAGACTTTCAACGCTCCATTTTCACCGATTCATAACTGTTCCTTTCATGAAACTTGTGCCAATAGGTACATCTAGTCTAGGCACATTAACCTTCACTAACTCTGAAATTCAAAACGCACTCAAACATTTAAACGAAAAAAAGGAGCAGGTATAGATGGCATTCCACCAGTTTTCATCAAGCATTGTGCAAAGGCACTAATTACACCTCTAGGCTTAATTTTTAATAGGTCACTCTCAGAAGGTGTCTTTTCGGATCTCTGGAAAGAGGCACTCGTTGTACCCATAAATCCGATGATAAACATCTTGTTTTTTAATTACCGACCAATATCTATATTAGCGACTTTCGGCAAAGTATTAGAATAACTCGTGACAGAACGCATTACGTGGCACCTTAAACAATACATTAGCAACAACCAACATGGGTTCATAAAATCACGATCTACGGCTACCAACTTATTGTCCTACACATCAACATTATCGGAACATCTTGATAAATTTATTCCCGTAGATGCAATGCAATATACACAGACTTAAGTAGTAAGGCATTTGATAAGGTAGATCATACTCTTCTTATTAATAAATTACATCAAATTGGCATATATGGCAAACTACTTGAATGGTTTCAATCCTATCTAAAAAATAGACGTGCAAGAGTTGCTATTAATGGATACCTGTCTGATGCTTATGAAGTGACCTCTGGAGTCCCCCAGGGTTCTCATTTAAGGCCCATTCTCTTTAATGTGTTTATCAATGACATTAATAAATGCTTCCGTTACTCGAAGTTCTATCTTTTTGCAGAGGACCTTAAATTAATTATGCCAATTCGCAACCCCTCAGACTCAACCAAACTACAAGAAGATCATGACAGACTACACGATTGGTGTAAAATAAATAATATGCACTTAAATATTAACAAATGCCATCATATTCACTTTACTCGCAAAAAAATTACAAGACTCAATGAGTATTACATTGGTGGAGTTAAGATCAGCTTCGTAGATAAAATTCGTGATTTAGGCGTTTGTATAGATACACAATTGAAATTCGATACACACATGTTAAATATCACATCAAAGGGTTTTAGAGCATTAATTAGGCTTTTTGTTACGCAACACGAGAGAATTAAAAAAATCGTCAACAAAAATACTACTTTTTAATGCATTAATACGACCAATACTAGAATATAACTCTGTTGTTTGGAACCCTTACTATGATGTCTTAATATATAAAATCCTTACGTTACTGACTGACTGTCAGGCACGCTACAGCCGAAACTATTGGGCGTAGGAAGCTGAAATTTGGCATGTATGTTCCTTGGGGACGGCAGGGGTGCACTAAGAAGGGATTTCCCGAAATTCCTACGGGACCGGCCAAAACGGGTAAATTAAAAAAAATCTACAATAAGCGCTTAGAAAGCGTTCAAAAACGCTTTCTTTATCATATCTGCTATCGCGACCATAAAGCCAAGATACTTTCAAATTACGCGGCCAGATTAAAACATTATAATATGGATACCTTATCGAACCGTAGAAAAATGACGGATGCTGTTTTTCTTCACAAATTTTTAACGGTCACATTGATTGCAGTGATTTTTTAAGTTCTTTAGTCATTAACATCCCTACTCATGTGCCTAGAAGTAACATATATAAGTTGTTCAGTGTTCCTTACTCAAGAACAAATCTCGGGTACTACGCCGCCATGCCTGCTTTGTAGGCAGCACAACTTGGTCACCAAACTCTGTAATGCAGATATTAGCGATAGGATAAGTGAGTACAAAAAACATGCTATGGCTGCGCTTTTTGCTGGGGTATAGTAATGGGTGTGTTCCTTATTATCTTTTATTTTACTCAGTCTCTGTTAATATTGTTGATTTTTTTTATTTATTCTAAGTAAACTTTGTAATTGTAACTTTAATTTTAAAACATGTGTTTTGTAAACTTTTGTAAATTGTCTGCATTTATGTGCACTATTTTGTTATTTTAGAATTTATAAATGCATGATGTGGTTTCCTGTAATTGAGGGACATGCTATAATCCTGTAATGTAATTAAAAAAAAATGTTTTATATAAGAGGTGTACAGCCTTTGTTGGAAATCCTTAAGCAAAATAAATAAAATAAATAAAAATAAATAAATAATTACTTAAATAAGAATGCAAGATCGTAAATGTTTATATTAAGCCCGCTTCCCACGGTGCGTAGTTTTTGCGGACGCCGTACAGCCACGTGCGGCATTTTTGATAGCGCGAATTGGGTGACATCAAAGGTACAGTGCGCGGCCGTCCTCAAAATAACGCACCGTGAGAAGCCAGCTTTATAAAATTGATACCATCCTCTTGTAATCAGACACGGTAACGGTCGGTACATCGGTGGGTAAACAAATAAAATTATTGCGGAAACTGGTAACACCTCAGATCAGTGAAGTAAGGGTAACACGTAATATGTACGCACCGTATGAATCTTGACTGCCTCGTTGGTCTCGCGGCATAAATGTGCACGTGGGATTGGGAGGTCTCAGGTTCGATTCCCAGGTCGGGCTAAGTGTTATTGGGTTTTCCGTTAGGAAATTCTCAGTAGCAGTACGGAGTCTGGTAATTTACCCGGTACGACAATAGGCTCACCCCCTATTACGTGGGACCTAAAAATTCATGGCGAAATATGGGTGTAATTTTACAACTCTGCCTACCCCTTCGGGAATACAGGCGTGAGTCTATAAAAAAAAGAATGTTGACAATATAATTCGAATGTACAAATTTTGCAGATTTTGCCCGGGCGCCGTCGCTCGCGTAGGTTGCCCGACAAAAGGCTACCTCATCTAATCCGCCTATTGCAGTTCACTGTTGGACATAAGCCTCCCAACACCACTGGAACCAATCTCCCGTTTTTACCATCCAGCCACTACCAGCCACCCTTATCTAGGTATAGTCCAGTCACTTTAGGGATTCACCTCGGAATTTGAGATAATAAGCTGGAAACTCGTATACAGCTTCATTTAGGTGTTCTAAAAGTTGTCTCAAAAGTCTCATATTATCTCGTGTCTGCGTCGTAAGTTATTCGAGGTCAAAGGTCACGAAAATCGGTTTTTTGCAATTATCTCCGTTTCTATGGTTCCAATCACTTCAACACCTATTATGAAAATTGAAGATAAAAAGAATTGCCACAACTTTTGTCTCAACTCTTTTTCTGTACGCTCAACCCTTTTCGAGATAGAGAGCGGAGAGCACCTAGCGCTCAGGCATATATACTGTTATACAAGGTCATGCTGAGGATGCAGAAAATCGGGCTTGCAATGCACTTTAGCTTGCGGACAATGCGATGGGCAAGCTTGTCTCAATGCTGTTGTATTGCAAGACGATCCTGAGGAAGAAACTGCATTTGATCCAGAAATTTTAGAAGGTTTGGAGACAATCATGCAGGTAAACGAAGATGATGAAGATGAAATTGAAATTTTCAATTTCCCAGGAGATGATGATGAAGAAGAAGAAGAAAATTTATATTTTTGAACTCTAAGTTATTGAAGAATTTAAATGTACATTTAATTTTAATTGTAACAAAAGTACAGCTACCTACTAAATAAAAATTAACTTAAATTATATTTACTTGACTTATTTCTATATACAAGGTATTATTCACCGAGATTCACGGTTGACCTTGTATAACAGTATATATGCCTGAGCGCTGGGTTCTCTCCGCTCTCTATCTCGAAAAGGGTTGAGCGTACAGAAAAAGAGTTGAGACAAAAGTTGTGGCAATTTTTTTTATCTTCAATTTTCATAATAGGTGTTGAAGTGATTGGAACCATAGAAACGGAGATAATTGCAAAAAACCGATTTTCGTGACCTTTGACCTCGAATAACTTACGACGCAGACACGAGATAATATGAGACTTTTGAGACAACTTTTAGAACGCCAAAATGAAGCTATATACAATTTTCCAGCTTATTCTCTCAAATTCCGAGATTGACCCCGTATTTTGCCTAGTGACTGGACTAGCAGTCCATCTGGCCTGAGGGCATCTAGCACTACGCTTGCCAATACGTGACCTCCACTCGAGAACTTGCTTGTGTGCTGTATGTGGATATGCCTTCTGATATGTAAGCTTCTTACTCCAAAGGGTTACAAAACCTGCTCAGTAGATTTGCGTGAAAGGGTGACAAACCTCCCTCACAAACATTCGCGTTCATGATAGTAGTAAGATGTATGTAGATAAGTGTGTATGTCGGTTTGTTTGCGTTCGAGTTGAACGAACGTGATTGTATCTAGCACTTACGACAACGCGCCTTAGATCCGTCGATAGCGACGTAAGACTATGTGTTAATAGTGGGGAAATAACTAGTGTTACTGAGATATCATAGTGGAGATACCAACAGACTGCCATGCAGAGTAGTACCGAGGGTATCGGGTTCGAATCCACGGCGCGCACCATTGGCTTTCTGAAGTTATGTACGTTAATTATCGCTGCTGCGAAGCTGTGTACATCTGAGAATCATGGATTCTAAACAATATGCAAGCTAAACTTGCGCTAATCATCATCATCATCATCAGCAATGTATTTACTGAGCCACTGCTGGCCACGGGCCTCTCACTATGAGAAGGGTAATGTCATAGTTCGCCACCCTGACCAACGTGCGCACACTTCACATGTCTTTCGAGAATATTATTGAGAACTATCAGACATGCAGGTTTCCTCACGATGTTTTCCTTCAACGATTTAATACGCACGTAACTTTGAAAACTCATTGGTGCGCGGCGTGGATTCGAGCCCGAGACCCTCTGCATCTATAGTCTTTCGATCTCTCCACTAGGCTATCTCGCACTATTATTAATCATCATCATCAGCCTGCAAGAGTCCACTGCTGGATATAGGCCTCTCCAATGAGACGCCACTGAGCCCGATTTTCGGCTTTTCGTGTCCAGCCGCTGCCAGCCACTTAGCGTATATTATCGTCACTCCACCTAGCCGGAGGGCGTCCTACACTACGTTTGCCAAGGCGCGGTCTCCACTCTAGAACACGACTACTCCAACGGTTATCGGTTCTTCGACAAATGTGGCCGGCCCACTGCCACTTCAGCTTGCTAATTCTTTGAGCTATGTCGTCGATTACCTTGGTTCTCTGTCGGATCACTTCATTACGAATTCGATCCTACAGAGAAACGCCGAGCATAGCCTTCTCCATAGCTCGCTGAGCGACCTTAAATTGGTGGACCAGTCGCACCGTCAGTGTCCACGTCTCAGCTCCGTAAGTCATAACGGGTAGAACGCACTCGTTGATGAAGACCTTTGTCTTAACGGCCCTGTCACGACCTTGCCGCTCTGAGCGGCAGCTTAGCGCGGGGCGTCTAGCGGCAAGATCAAATGTATGAAGACGTTCGAAGCACGCCACGAGCCGCCGCGCACAGCGATAACGCGCGCGTTTTTTTTGGCGCGATTGGCTGCGCGGCGAGCGGCGCGGCGTGCGGTGCGGCGAGCGGCGGGAACAAATGTACTGCGACCGAGTCCGACGCCACGACTCCGAGCGGCACAGACAGCGTTACGCGAGGGACGAACTAGGCGGTTAAACTATTTGTTAAATATTTTGTGGCGGTAATGAATACGGAGACATTTAAAGTCGAAATTTTTAAACGGTCGCGTGTGTGGATAGCAACACATCCGCTGTATAAATACAAAAATGTTAATAAAACGTTGCGAGATGTAATGAAACAATGTTTTACAGAATGTAATGGTAGGTTTTAATATAAATCGCAAACATTAAAACATTGAGTAATGTACATATGTACCTATTTAGGTACAGACACAGCTACTATGAAAGTTAAAAGGTGATTTACCTACCTACTTAACGTAATCTACCTACGTTGTGTAGGTACCTATTCAACGCCTCATTAATTGCGAATATGTATTATTCCTTTGATATAAAATACTTGTAAGAAATGAAGATCCAATGTCGACAATTTTGTAGGTATACCGTATAGTTACACAAAGATATTTTGGGTATCGCCATATTTAAGGGTAACTCCGTCGGCCCAAATACGTCCACATTTGCCGCTGCGTTTACCGCTGCTGTAGGGTCGTGGCAAAGAGTTTGGACGTTTAGACTAGAGAGAACATGCCCTATAAATTTCCTTATACCGAACGTGCAACATGTAATGTCAGTTGGTCTTAGTTGGTTAATCATAACGTCAAATTACGCGTCTCATTTAAAGAGGCATAGACTCTTTACATACTCATATCTTTGACTACATTCTCTAAATAGCCGTGCTGTGATCTGTCATCAGTGTAAAATTTGTTGGGCGTTTGTGTTTACATTTTTAATAACTTTCTTGCATTAAAATAGTAAGTAAGCTTATAATAATTAAATAATGTACTCATTAATTAATACACATCGAGTATGTGATATCGGGATGTGGATGCCGCTATTCTCGGAACGGAAATAACAGGAGAAACTTTATCTTCTAGCAGTGAGTCGGAATTTTCCAACAAATTTATTTACTTTTCTCGTATTAATGCTATAATGAGTGTTAAGTTTACACAATATCATTGTGTTGCAAATCAAAGGAACAGCTTGCATACGTATGTGTTATGAATTTAACTCACAAATTGTTATTTTGTACATTTATTGATTTAATAGCCTTAGTGATGGGATTTGACAATGAAAGGAGATATCGATGTTTTTTCATTGAGGGATAAATACGGAAACTAACTATCGGACATGAATGTAAAACTGTCGCTGGAAGCGACAGCGGGTAGCCGCGGTTGCTAAGTTGGCAATAAACAAAGACGTCCAGCGGTCTAATTTTCTATCGCGCGTTTGATAGTAAGCGCAGTTTAATGTACATAATTTACTTAGATACCTACCTTAAAAGTAGCGTCTATTAACCTAAAGCCAAGTATTCCAGTGTACGCGCGTGTGTAGGCTTACATTTTTGCATCTATAAAATTGTAGATGGATTAGGGATGTGAGTAGCATTTTTTATTATTAAGAAGGTGTTTTATTTTACAGGTTGCCTATTAATGACGTCACAAGAAAACGTTGGATAAATGCCGATGGACGGCCTAGTTTGATTTAGCAGAAGTACCACCGTATTTGTTCACATAATTTTGAGAAAGACTGTTTTTAAAGACAGAAAGCACCTGGCGTCGTTTAAAACCGAAAGCTCTGCCTACATTACATTTATGCCCGGACATTGCACACCCGGTAGAATTATTTATCCAAAGCTAAACAAAAAGTGTGTAATTTTAGTTTGAACATATTATTAAATATAATAATTACAACGATTTTAATTAATCTACCTACTTCTATACTATTTATCATATTAGTGCTATCCTGACTGATCAAAGACGTCTTGCCTTGTAGTCCGCTACATAATATTCTACCATAAAATATAATATTCTTTCACATTCACACAACATTATCTGGTCCCAAACTAAGCATATCTTGTACTGCGAGTACAAGACAATCGATAAACATGCATATATACTTTTCTGTGAATATATTACATATTATACATAGTACCATCCAGACCAAGACAAACATCCATATTCATGCACACAAATGCTTGACTTGAGCGGGAATCAAACCCGCAAGCTTCGGCGTGGCAGTCGGATTACCTACAACTCTAAAAAAGTCGAGCAGTGTCCAACGTTAGCGATAGCAAGCAACGTGATATGATGCGACGCAAACAAATTGCCAAAGCCTGCCGTGCCGCATTAGCCAATCTGGTATAATTCGTACAATACATAATCTAAGTGACAGTTTCTTAGCATCTCATCGCCACGCATCGCTCATTAGTTTATGAATACTTTTTGTCAATAGATTTTATGGCTAAAACGGACAATTAAACACGTGAATTATTTTAGTAGGGGAAAGTGGTTACCCTTCGTACACTTTTTACATTTTATTTTTTTACTTTGCAATTAAATGACGAATTTACCTAGTTTATGTACCTGAGTGTAACAAATATATTGTAGTTTGTTACAAAAAAGTCCGAAACTATTATGTCAAAAGGTTAAAGGGTTATAGCCATTTTTCTACGATAAGATATTTGTACGAACGTACCCCATGCACGGGGTACGTTCGTACAGTAGGTGGGGTACTTTCATACGCCATGGGGTACATTCATACAGGGTTATTAAAAAGCCAATGAAAGTCCTTAAATTTTCATTAATTATTATAAAAATATTTATTTATCAAAGAACTCACTTAATAATATGTGACTTTCTGACTCATAGCCGTTAAACTTTTTTTACAAAAATAAAAACGTTCATCCTTAGTTCACTTATTGATAATTGTAAAAGGTTATTTAGCGCGTCTTACTCGCGATAAATAATAAATTTGAGGCATTTTTTATTCTCGGTATTTCCCAACGTTTCGGACGACTTGCCTCAGCCGTGGTCGCGGCGGGACTGGTGAGCTCAGCGCCCTCCTTGTGCGCTGCAGGTTTTAGCACTCTACCCTCACTTGATTTTTTTAACCGCAGTGTCGATGTCGATACTTCGACACATTACACTAATGACGTCTAGACACTGTTGAGTTGTAGGTATCATTGCGGCGGTGTTTACACTTATTTATGACTGGATTCCAAGTTGTTGATAATCTAAATCCATCCACCCGGTTGAAAATTTTGTGATTTTTTAACCATTTTACGTACTATCCTGGAGTAATAGTGACGTTCGGCGGATAAATCCTGTGGTTGATGTAGTTCTATCCAGTGGTTTGACTCCAATAAATGTTAAGCTATAGCGGACTTATTTACTTGTTGATTTTTCACAGCTACGATATGTTCTTTGACCCTTTCCGCAATTGTTCGCTTGGTCTGTCCGATATAGGAACTACCACACCTGCAATCGACCTTGAAGACGCCAGGTGTTTGAAAAGGAGTGGCATCCTTTGGGCTGCGCTGATTGTGTGCTATCTTGGAAAGCGGAATATACACTCTTGATGGAGTATTTCTTAAGTACTGTTCCAACTTTGTCCATTACTCCTTTTAGATAAGGCATGTAAGCCGGCACTCTGCTCACCTCAGGTTTACGGTCCTTCCTCTTCAGACGGTGAATCTCATCTTTGTATCCGTTACGTCTAAGTACCTCCTGAAATGTAACTTTGGTACTGGTAGCTATTAAAATCTAAAGGGGGTACATTCGTACGCGTACGAATGTGCCCCCTGTCTGGCTGTCCGAATGTACCCCATGCCTTTATACAAAATTAAAATACAACTTTATACAAATTCTAATAAAGTTTGAGAAGTATAACAATAAAAGCTCAAAATAAACAATGTTAACATTAATCAATCATCACCACTTTGTCAAAAACATAATAATTTTACTTACAATTACGAACTGAAGGTAGGTATAAAATTTACTCACCGCGCGCGAAAACACGTTACGTTTTGTCAACTACGGAACCGTAGTGTGACTCGCGCGAAACGCCGCTAGCAACATTGCGGCCGGTATGTCTATGCACACAAGCAAAGGCATGTTTGTGTGACCTTTAGTTTTTTTTATAAACTAGCTGTATGAATGTGCCCCGCGTACGAAGGGTGACCACTTTCCCCTACTGTCTGTCTGGCAAGTCCTTGCAAAGCACTGTCCTGCGTCGACAGCAAAAACTACAATTTCAATATTTTAGTTGTTTACTTCTACGGCTTAAATATATCGACACATACTAAAGTTAGACATTGGACCAAAAATATTTATCGATAAATCATCACTGTTACGAACAACACTCGGTTTCCTAACTCTATGTTTTGTCTACTGTTTGCCTACCACGCGGCTGCTATAAGAGCGTGCTGCTAAACCTATCGACAGCTCTTTCTATCATACTGCATGTGCCATTAGAAAGAAGATATCAATCATAGCAACCGTTGTTGTTATTTAGTGTTACTTCTATGCCTTAGGTTATATTTCTTTGGGTCGTGGCGTGCACGACGCTCTGCCGCGCCGCCCGCCGCGACGCGCGCCGCTTAGACCGATCTCGTGAACAGGCCCTTAGTCTTTGCGGTAGGGGTGACGAAAAGACTTGACGGAGTTTCCTATATGCTGCCCAGCCCAGCCGTATTCTTCTGCCAGCCTCCTTCTCGAAGTTGTTTCTACCCAACTACAAGGTTTGCACAAGACAGACGTACTCCTGAACAACTTCGAGAGGGACCCCATTTAGGGTAATCGGTTCCGGAGAGACATGTTCATTGAACATTATCTTGTTTTTTTTCAAGTTCATCCGGAGACCGATGCGAGCAAAAAAATTGCCGATTCATCCTCAGCATATACTGCACATAATTAATATATCCTTTATAATAATTTTAAAATACTTAGGTACTACAAGTATCAACACAAGTGTAATCATGTCAACTATTCGAAAAGCGATATAAATTTCGTAGGGACTTACCCTCAATTTATCTGTTAATGTGTCATCAGTAAAGTTAGTTTTTTTTTACATATGACTGGTAATTCTGTCAAATCTGATAAGACCAGTAAGCGGAATCCGGACTCCAAGAATCTGGGAGAAATTGATGTGCATTCATTTCTCATCATCATCCTCTTAGCGTTATCCCAGTTTCAATCTGGGTTCTGCTTACTAGTCTAACCGAATTTGGTTGAATATTAGCTTTTCCACGGAGCGACTGCCTGTCTGACCTCTGCGACCCGAAGGGATAGCGATATTCCATGGTTTAGACTATAGTGTCAGTTTATTTTAGAAGGCACTGACGCCCTGTAACGATTGTCAATGATCTTCATGACAACCGGGACCGACGGCTTAATGTGCTCTCCGAGGCACGGGACAAGCGATAAATTAACTCCGAAAAGTCATTGGTGCGCGCCGTGGATTTCAAACCCTCTGCATGGCAGTCTGTTGGTATCTCCACTAGGCTATCGCTGCCTTCATTTCTGTGGTTACTAAAATTAAAGGGCACTGTTTTTTGTCATTTGAAAATAATACTAGGCACCTCTGCAAAACTACTACAGACTCAATATAACATATGTTTATACAAAACATGTACACAGTGTACATACAAAACACTTTGAATGATCCATTCAAAGTGTTATCTCGAGTAGGAATCGAACTAACAACACTCAGTTGTATTTGTTAGTTGAGTGCAGGCCAACCGTGCAGTCAAGCCGTTTGAGAAAATGTACTGAAAACTTTTTCCCTTCGACGAACGCCTACATTTGCCATCAGTGAGGAATCCAAGACTTGTAAAGGTGAGGGGATGTTTTTGGCTTACTTTAGTTTTCAGGGGCTTGAACCAGGTGAAGGATGCTTCTTGGGAAGCACTAAAAAGTGATTGAGTTTGATTTTGGAGGGAGCAGGTGGAGGATTTGAGATCCCTGCCCTGCCCTACATTCGATTATGTCCAAGCTCGTACTAGAACCTCGCTTGAACTCTTCACAACAACCACCACTTTGTAGAAGTCCGTGTCAGGTTCAGCAAAACAGATCATAATTATTAAACTGCATACTCCTTTCGGAATACGCAAGCGTATTATATTTACACAGAAAGAAACAAATAAGGCATCATTGTTAATTTGTTAGAACCCGGACGGAGTAAAATAACTTTCAATAACATTTATATACGCAGTGCAGCACATAATAGAATTATCACAGACATTGTTGCTGCTATATACAGAACAATGGCAGCATTCATCGTGTTCCAATGAATTTTGTATCTGGTGATAGCTGTAGACTAATTCATATTAATTATTATGGCGGGATTTTATTTGCTGATTAATGCTATGAAAGCTATGCTCGATAGCCGAGTGGAGAGACGGACGGACTGCTACGCAGAGGGTCACGGGTTCGAATCCACGGCACGCATCAATGACTTTTCGAAGTTAAGTGCGTGAAATTGGTTATTATCGTTTGCTTATCGGTGAAGGAAAACATCGTGAGGAAACTTGCATGTCTGAGAATTCTCCATAATGTACTCGAAAGACATGTGAAGTCTGCCAAGCCGCACTTGGCCAGCGTGGTGGACTATGGCCTATTTAGTAATCTGTGCTATGGCCTTAACCTTTTCATAGTGAGATGAGGCCCGTGCCCAGCAGTGAGACAGTTTAAAGGACTGATGATGAATGCTATGCTTTAAGGGTTAAAGGTTGAAAAGGGCAACCAAATGCATCATAATTCATAACCAACATTACGGTACACTGTACAGTGATGTAAGAAGTCGCCTCCAGCTGTGTTTTTGATCTCCGAAAGAGACAAAACTACGAATTTATTTTTATTATTATCTAGACTTCGCCCGCGTGAATTATACCTACACCTAAACCTTGAAATCATCATCATCAGCCTTTAACAGTCCACTGCTGGACTAGGCCTCTCCTTTGAAAGAAAGAATTGGCCTACTATACCACGCTGGCCAAACGGGTTGGTATCTAGGGTTTGTATCAAATTTTACTTCTCTTACAGTGCTGTTCTATGCATAATATGCTCCCTCTGTCGGCTCTTACGACACCCATGGGATGATATGGGGTGGTGACATTCCGTATTCTGACCGTCACCACACTGACGCTCAATGAAAACCGTAAAAAAATCAGTATCTTTAGTTTTGGAGTTTATTGCGTATTGACAGATAGGACGGGTAGGAGCCTTCATTTTATAATAAGCATAAATAGATGTCCGCGTTACCTACGTACTTAGTTTTTTAAACAGCTTCAAAATGGAGCTTAGTCGTGTAGTAGAGGAAAGAGGAGCTAAGGAGCTCGGGCTCCTTTAAAAAAAATCTGATTTATTCGTAAAATAAATACAGTTTCAGTATTTACATTGATATAACCGTTCTTTCAGATTTAACCACACTCCAAGGCCCCCAAAACAATACCCTGGATTCGCCACTGCATCTGGGTAGGCGTTACCTTTCATTAAATTAAAAATGAGAACAATTTTTTAAGGGGCCTACAAGAGCTAAACGCAAGTTTTATAATGCTTTAAAGTATATGATTCAATGCAGTTAGCACAATCAGAAAAATATATGATATTCTTCAGGATATAATCTAGTTAAGTACTGTGTTGAAAACATAATACAACTAACTTTATTCGATAGAAAAAAATCACAAAGATACCTCTAAAAAAAATATTTTAACGAGTAAAAACGTGTGCGTTCGCGCAGCGGAATGTTGTTGAATTTAAAGATTTTAATTATGCAGATATTTAGTGTATGACGTCGTATAATTGTGTATGGTAAAAAAAAATTTGTGCACGCAGCCATTGTGGAGAAATTAACCAAAAACTGATTCCGCTGGGCGAACGTTGTCCTGGCGGAACTTTTTTTAATCCATTGACTTTAGAAAAAAAGAGATGTGTCCAAAAATTAGTGTGTATTTGTGTGTAATTGTGTATGTATGAATAAAATTAGTGCATGCATAAACTTCGGAGAAATTCAAGTTTCCGCTACGCGAACGTTTGGCCATTAGCTAGTTTTCATATAAAGCGCTTACATAGAGAGCTGTAGATTTTTACATACGTTGTTTTGAATTTGTTTATATTTGTTTAAAAAACAGATTTAGAAAAAAACATAGGGCTTAAAAGATAAAAATATAAACGTAAAATACGCTTATTAGGTCTTAGTTCTTAAAGTATGCACTTTAGGGTCTAGATTTTCACGTTTATACAAACCTTGTAAGTGTCTGCAACATGTTGCCAAGTATCAATGATGTTCCGTTAGTGATTAAAGAGTTATAGGACAATTTTGACTAATTTGGGTGCATAGGGTTCCCACTAAGAACTTAGGGTCCCAAGCCAACCTCACCTGCAAGTGGTGCACCTGCCGATCAACGGACGAGGCTCTGGCAAACAAAACATCCCGATAAGCGGCAATAGGCTCGCCACCTATTACGTGGGATCAAAACACTGGCGAAAAGTGGGCGTTTAATATGCCTCTGCCTACCCCTTCGGGGAAACAGGCGTGAGTCTATGTATGTATGTGTATGTACAATTTACCATGACTAGATCACTGTTTACAAAGCAGTCAAATATCACGACGTTCTGAAGGAATTGCATGGTAAAATGTATGCCAATAATTAATGTATTCATTCAACTATTCACATGCAAAATTTCATGTCATTAAATTCAGTAATTAAAGAAAAACAATTATAATACTAACGAAGCATCGAAAACCTACATAACCCGACTAAGTTCGGATGGCTACAAAAAAGCGGCCGTGCCATATATCTAAGAAACGTTCTTAACCTTCCAATATAGTATTTATTAATATGGTACAGTTGCGTACACAAGCGTTAGGAAATAATAAAACAATTGCATTTCTTGAATGAAATTTTTTTTTGATAATGACGCCACTATCTACGATAAAAATAAATCTTCAATTAACAAGTACTTCTCTATTTATTTATTTATTTTATTTTTTATTTTAAAACTTCATGTACAGTATATTGGTACATTGGCGGACTTAATGCTAAAAGCATTCTCTTCCAGTCAACCATAGGGTGATGCAGAGATAGGTATGGTAGGCGTACAAAACAGTTTTGCTTTATCTGAAAACTTGAGAAGAGTGATAATTTTATTATAAATAATTATCATGAATACGTACATAGATATAACGTTACATACATACCATATAATACATGTATATACATGAATAGATAAAATATATAAATATACGTATATTCCTAAGTATATAGAAATATAAATCATAAATATATATGTATATATAATATAATATGTAAGTAATAGTTAGGATGATTGTGCCAGTAGTCCCTTACGAATATGTTCACGCACCTTTGATTTAAACGTCCAGCGGTTAGTAGCCGTCCTGATCTCCAGAGGAAGGGAATTCCAGAGTAGGACTGATTGGACTGTGAAAGAAGAGTGTACAAGTCCAGAAGTGTGTGATGGGCATAAAAGTAGTAGGTTATTAGAGGAGCGGAGATCTTTTGCGTGATTGGAGCTTAAATATTGAAAATTAGATTGAAGGTATGTAGGGGGAGATGAAGAATGAAGAATAGAGAAGAGCGTTGTGAGAGCACGCAAACTCCGGCGCTGACGAATGGGGAACCAGCGTAGTTCGGAACGAAAAGCAGACACATGGTCATACTTGCGAAGATTATAAATAAATCGAATGCAGTTATTAAGAAGGCGGTCAAGTTTATCAAGAAGATCTGCATTCAGGTCAAATAACAAACATCACCATAATCGATGACCGGGAATAGTAAAGTTTGCACCAACGTTATCTTTGTCTTCACGGGCAGAAAATGTTTAAGCCGATAGAGAGATCGCAGGGTCCCGGTAACTCGCTTGCTCACGTTCGTAATCTGAGTTCGCCAAGTAAGTGTGTCATCAATATGTAACCCTAAATTTTTTACATTAGATGTAACTTCAATAGTAGTTCCATCAAAAACAATTGATGGAAGAGATGCCACATTTACACGGCACATCATGCGGCTCCCTCCTATTATAATTGCCTGACACTTTGAAGGGTTTACATGTAAGCCAAACCTATCGGACCAATGTTTTATAGCTGCTAAGTCAATATTCACCGCGTCAATAGCATCAGACAGATTTTCGACCCTAGCCTGAGCATACAACTGCAAGTCATCGGCGTACAGATGGTAGGTACACCGAAGGTCATGGGTTATGAGATTGATGAACAGAGCGAACAGAAGAGGAGATAAAATACCGCCCTGTGGAACGCCAGAGTCGAGAATACACCAAGATGAACAGGATTCATCAATGCGAACCGCCTGCTGACGCTCCCGAAGATAAGAGGAAAACCAATCCAGTGCATCAGATGAGATCATAAAATGGGAGAGAATGGATAGAAGGATATCGTGACTGACGGTGTTAAAGGCGTTCGAAAAATCAACCAAGACCAACACAGTGACCTTGGCATCCTCAACGCCCGCCCTAACATCGTCAGTCACTTTTAGGAGTGCGGAGGTAGTGCTGTGTCCCGGTCTAAAACCCGACTGTAGAGGACTTAATAAGTCGTTGACATAAACAAAGCGGGACAGTTGCTTATGGACACAGGCCTCTAACAGTTTAGAAAGGAAAGGAAGGATGGATATAGGACGGAAGTGGTTGGGCAATGATGGATTTGGGATCTTGGGTAAAGGTCGGATATAGGCTTTACGCCATACGGATGGAAATATACCGGTATCGAAGGAGAAGTTGATTATGTGGGATATTGCGGGTAGGAGCTGGTCTAAAACAAGTATCAACATTCGGCGACTAATGTTGTCACATCCGACAGCCTTGGTTTTGGTGGATAGGATAATTTTTTTGATCTCACCTAGCGCAACCGGAGAAAATCTAAATGGATCAACTATAATACGGGGCAAATGTCTTATATATTCGACCGTCTGACATCGGATTAAACAATTTAAGGTCGGAGTGGTGGCGAAATAACGATTTATATCATTTAAACCGATATTGTTTGGTAGATCGAAACTTTGCTGTTTGCCGTATTTGCCAATACCAAGAGTTCCGAGGAATCTCCAGGTAGCAGCGGGGGAACTGAGTGAAATATTTTCGAGAATATGGCTGCGTTTGGCATTCCGTACCATCTGGTTGCACCGATTTCTTGCAGTCTTGAAAGTTGCCCAATTGTCGTCAGTCCGTTCTTTCTTAAATTTACGAAATGCTCGGTCCCTACGTCTCATAGCCATTTTGACTCCCCTGGTCATCCATGGGGCTGGAGGACGTTTCAATTTAACCTTTCTGACTGGGGCATGTTTGTCGTACAGGTTGATCAGTAAATTGTTGAAAATATCAAGTTTGTCATCTACAGAACTAGCCGCCAGCAGAGGTTCCCATGTAATGGCAGATGCATCCTGTGATAATTTATTTTCGTCGATCCGAGCAAAGTTACGCATGTGCAAAACTTTGGGTTGGGGTTTGGGTGGTTTAAGGTTGTAGGAGAGGAATATGAGGTCATGACGGGAAAAACCAGGAGCGGGATATTGGCCATGAAAGGATATGAGGGAAGGGTTAGATGAAAGGATTAAATCAAGCCACGTATCCTCTCCATTATTATTGTGATGAGTTGCTTGTAGTGGTAAATTATGGAGACAGGCTGACTCAATAATATGAAGCAGTTTACGGGCTCGAGGGGAGTGAGGAGTAAGGAGATCAGTATTAAAGTCACCCATTATTAAGTGATGTGCATATTCCGACCCTAAAGATTCCAGAATCTCTTCGAAACTGGAGAAGTAGTCAACAGCTGGGGGACAATAGACAACTCCCAAGACAGTTTTAACTCCGTTCACAATAACCTCTAAAAAGAGATATTCTGCCGAAGCCGAAGAAGTAGAAGAAGAAGTTGCAAGAATTTTAAAAGGAAAGTGACTACGGAGGTAAATTGCAACACCACCACCTCTCCTGTCAATCCGGTCATGCCGGATAAGAATAAAACCGGGTAAAGGATATGTGGTGGAGAGCAAATTTGGTTTAAACCAGGTCTCAGAGATCAGGACGGCGTGAACGTTGTCATTATTACTAAACGCTTCTAACAAGTTACTATAGTGGCTTGGCACGCTTTGAGCATTTAAATGGCATACGTTTAGCAACTGAGTAGATTTAAACTTAAACGTGTCACGCACAAACTCACCAAGTGTTCTATCAGGCACTGAACAGTAGCTGTCATCATCTGAATTGGCAGAACAGAAGGACAAATCATCTTCATCGGAACTCATAAATAAATATTATATAAATAAACTATATAAATATTAATATAATAAAATATGTATTATAAGGTAAATAAAATGTACTAAAATTTAAACTATTACGTACCTAAAATTTACTAAAGTAGTGCTTACCATCTCTGCACCACCCGCCAGCAAACACACTATTGAAAGAGAGAGAAAAAAAGAAATCTACTACATCACTAGGCATAATATTAAACTAATTAATCTAATTATTAAACAGCCAGATCCGCAACAAATCAGACATACATAAAATATGTTTTACGAACTTACGACGGAACGAAACGCATTATATCAAAAATGTCACAAATGTCAAATTGACAAGTTGACAATTGACCTAAAGGTCCAGTTACCAGGTCATAAAATCCCAAAAAAAAAAAAAAAAAAAAACAAGTTGACAATTGATACAGAAATAATTAAAAATAGAGTGAAATATGAATGTACAATAACATGTGGGTAAACAATAAATTATAAATACAAACTAGGTTTTTATGCACGACGTCAACAAGTACAGTACTCGCCAATCTTTATGGCCGCTCTGAATGTAGCCATCGGTACGAACTTGCGCATGGTACAGTCGGGTGGACATTTCATAACCAAGAAAAAATATTTGTAGTTATTGAAAATTAAAATCTTCAGTTACTTTGTTAGATTAGCTATATTATATTGTTTAATTACATATTCAATCAAATTCGATTAATGTAAATTCAGTTAGGTGAAGGGATCAAGCGACTTCTAAATGAAAAAATACATTGGTTACGACAAAACAATTGTTTTTTTATATTTATTTATAATGGGGCTACATCTTCCATAAAAACATATTCCATGCTCGTAGAAGGTTCCTCATCTGAAGAACTTTCTTCGTCACTTTCTTCACTTATTTCGGAATCTCCATTCTCAAACATTAAAACGACCGCGAGGCATGATCAATGAAAATGGTAACTATATCAGTACAAATAACAACAAGAAACAATAACGATAGCAACGATAAACAACGAATAAGTAACACTATGAAACTAATCTGAACGCGACGATACTGTCAGAGCTCAGCGAATGTGTGATTCGTGTACGAACGTAGCACTCACACTAACGCGCGGGAGGCGAGGACGCTAGCGGGTGGAAAACAGCGCACGCGGGCGTGCCCTGCCTCCACGCCCCGCATACGTCCCGCTGATACCTGATTTTGTGTTCTGCGCAGCGTAATGCGGCTAGGTTCAGAGCGGCCATAAAGTTTGGCGAGTACTGTACTGTAATAAACTAAGCTAAGCGTTTGTAAACAGTCTCATCACAATTCGGTGTGCTAGCGTAATGTTGAATCGAGCCGTTTAGTATTGTTTAGCAACGAAACAAGTGATAGGGATTAAAACAGTTCCTACGTGATACGCCTTTTGTCGCAGCTACGCTGCCCTTAGTTGTGGTGCCAGGCTTCGCCGCAGATGAGCTGTCCCCTGATGTCTTTGGATACTCTACTAGAAGTGGGTTCAGTTCGTCCATGGATGTTACCTTGATCCGACTGCTATCAGGAGCTTTGATCACAATGACCCCATCCTGCGTCCAGCATGACCGCATTCCGAAGTGAAGACGAGCCCTGCCGAACGCCGCCTGCCGAGCCTTCGTCAAAAACTCCTTGATGGATATTGAGGTGCCTTTCAACGTGGTCTTCGCTCTCCAGACTGCTGCCCTATGGCCCAGATCACAGAACCGAACAAGTATGGGTCGATACAATATCCACAATGGTTTGAGTGCAGTCCTCCTTGTCCGCTTCAACGATTCCCGAAAAGATAAGAGCCTTCCGGCGTTGCCTGGTTTCGATGTTGTCACACATCTTTGCACATTCAACGATTTGTGTTCTAAGCAAGCCGAGCATGTTAAAGATGAGCTCCCTGAAGGTCCTGAACTCTTCGGCCACCTTCGCAACAGTATCCTTTGCTGGCATGCTGTTTTGTATCTGCGCTTCCAGTTCACCCATACGTCTTGTGAAGCATTCTTCTAGGGATTTCTGTGCTGATTGGATGTCAGATAGTTGCGACATAGTGAAGTGTAGTGAAATATCCCACAAACTCGTGATGTAATGTCAAGTGAATCAGCTGGCAGGTGGTGTCTAGTGTTTTACCTTTACTGTTACATACACAGTGTCACAAACGTGAGAACGTAATGTATATAGTCTATTTCACTGTAGAAACTAATAAAAACTGTGAATTTATATAAATATATATTTAAATAAACTTTTCCGAAAATCGTGTATGTCTCTACTTTTTGAGCACCTACCGCCGAAAAAAAAAAACTTAAACTTACTTTAAATATCCGTGTACAAAAATATTTTTAATGGGATATTTTTAATATCGTATCGAAAATGTTATGTAACACACTGAAGTGAGTTACGCAAAAAATCTTTATTATTTCACTAAAATACTGACTTGCACACTAAAATACTATTTGCACACCAAATATGATGATCTTTTTACAAAATATCATTTGATATGAAAAGTTTCGTCCGCTCGGGAAACTTATCCACTCAGAAAACTTAATAGGTTATGTAAGGTTCTCTTGTGACCCTGCTCCCAAAAATAGGAGCCCTGCGAACACAGTATAAAGATCATATGGATTATTAATTGACTGTGCTTGCGAAGCAGGGCTCCGTCAACTTAGCTTAGTGGTGCAAGCAAACCAGAAATAAATTGACTAACAGTTAAATACAACCCATTTTTAATTACCTACATATAATACTTAATTATGTAAGTAATTATAATAACGTTAACAAACGCTTGCAATGACAGCAATGGACTTAACATGTGTTTTAACTAAAATAGGTTTAATAAACATATTGCCCTCTCTTTTCTTTTCTTCAAGGATGGAAGTAGCGTTTCATTTTCGTTTTCGCTTCGAACAAAATAATTCTGCATATTTTGGTGGTGGGGTGCCGGGGAACACGCAAACATACCATAGAGATATTAAGAATATTAGAGTGGCAGAGTGGGGCCTATTCGTGTCCGCCGGTGGGAGAGAGAACGCAATATTAAAGGCCCCCTGCATCTTTCTCTAACAATACATGCACAACATCAACATTACGCAGTGGCGTGCTACCTGTAACTATTATTTAAATCAGTTTATTAGTAATCAATAGTTTAAAAGTTGTTTTTATTGATACACGAAGATAGTTTGAAGTGACAAAAATGTTTATATATTTTTAAACTATTGATTACTGATAAACTGATATAAATAATAGTTACAGGTAGCACGCCACTGCGTAATCTTGATGTTGTGCATGTATTGTTAGAGAGAGATGCAGAGGGCCTTTAATGTTGTGTTCTCTCTCGCACCGACGGACACGACACAGTATTGAGTTAGGTACTGTTCTGCCACTCTATTCTAATATCTCTATGTCACATACATAAGTCACTACCAGTACAATGGTATACATCAATTAAAAAATCGATTCAAGAAGTAGTTTTTTTAAAGTCATTAGATTGTTTGATCCACTAAAATTGCAAAGGGGAACGCTCGTGCATGCCTAGTCCATTG
The DNA here is from genome assembly GCA_944739405.2 of Euclidia mi. Taxonomy (NCBI): domain Eukaryota; kingdom Metazoa; phylum Arthropoda; class Insecta; order Lepidoptera; family Erebidae; genus Euclidia; species Euclidia mi. The sequence goes on from OX123204.2 coordinate 3,603,966, forward strand.
GTTAAATAGTGTAATAAGCTACAATATGATAAATATTTACCTAAACAATAGTACTTACATGTGGTAATTATTTAATTTCCCTAAGGGGTCTATAGTTAGAATCCTGATCCGTGAAATCTTCAATAGAAATTAGCTATATGAATTTTATTTGTCTTAAATAATATATCTAGATTATATCTCAAGTCTCAAGCGCATAGGTACTTAAATAAAGTACCTACGTAAATAGTACCTACTTTCTGTCATAGTCAAATACATTTAAAAAAGTAGGTGTACAAAAATAAATGACCTAAGTATAAATTATATCGAAGCAACAATTGTGTTATCACCTATACCAATTCAATATCGGTATTATACTGTAAATTTTGGGATGTTACCTAAATATATTGCACGGCCGCTTTTTTGTAGCCATCCGAACTTGTTCGGGTCATGTAGGTTTTCGATGCTTCGTCAGTATTATAATTGTTTTTCTTTAATTACTGAATTTAATGACATGAAATTTTGCATGTGAATAGTTGAATGAATACACTAATTATTGGCATACATTTTACCATGCAATTCCTTTAGAACATCGTGATATTTGACTGCTTTGTAAACAGTGATCTATTCATGGTAAATTGTCCTATAACTCTTTAATTACTAACGGAACATCATTGATACTTGGCAACATGTTGCAGACACTTACAAGGTTTGTATAAACGTGAAAATCTAGACCCCAAAGTGCATACTTTAAGAACTAAGACCTAATAAGCGTATTTTACGTTTATATTTTTATCTTTTAAGCCCTATGTTTTTTTCTAAATCTGTTTTTTAAACCAATATAAACAAATTCAAAACAACGTATGTAAAAATCTACAGCTCTCTATGTAAGCGCTTTATATGAAAACTAGCTAATGGCCAAACGTTCGCGTAGCGGAAACTTGAATTTCTCCGAAGTTTATGCATGCACTAATTTTATTCATACATACACAATTACACACTAATTTTTGGACACATCTCTTTTCTTCTAAAGCCAATGGATTAAAAAAAGTTCCGCCAGGACAATGTTCGCCCAGCGGAATCAGTTTTTGGTTAATTTCTTTTTACCATACACAATTATACGACGTCATACACTAAATATCTGCATAATTAAAATCTTTAAATTCAACAACATTCCGCTGCGCGAACGCACACAGTAAAAACCATATTAAAATACATACAGTAATTCTGATTTTTTGACAAATTATTCAACAAGCAACATACTAACGAAATACTGTTTTATTTTTTTAATCCGATCAATACATTTTCTGTAATTAATTTATTTTATGGTTTGTAAAGCGTTCTGAACGTCCCGTCGTCGTCGCGCTTCTCTTTCTTACGCATACAATCCGACAAGGACAGCGAAGTTAGCTCTTGTAGTCTTATCGGACAGACTCAGGCAAGGGCTGATTTGTGAAAATTTTACAGACAATAGTTTTTCTATAGTTAAACTGTGAAATTTTCAAAGTATAAACATATTTTGGCTCAATCGTTGCCCATCGCTCCTGAGGATGCCTCGTGCAGAGGCGAAACACGTGTCGAAGAATACAGCGGGATACTGCAAGTCAGGTATCTTCCTGGAACCGTATGTCCCATACCATTCCTATATCCCATAGCCTTTTAGAGTTCGGTATTGTCAACCTTTTTCTATTGCAATAGTTGGGGTGGTGAATCCGAGGGTGCGTGGTGGGTTCCTCTTTCCTTCCATTAGGTTAAAGTATATACATTTTGATCTTCATCAAGTCTTCATCCGATAAATCATACTTTTCACTTTGTAAGCCTTGCCGTTTAGCACTGCAGAGAGTGTCGTGTGTTTGATACATTGTCAACGAGACAACACTTTGGGAGATTCACAAATTGTTGTTTCGAGTCTGGCTGTTTCCTTGTGTCTGTTATTGAAAGCTTATGGAGTCTCCTGCGACAGGATTTCTTCCGAGACCTGTTAAAAAAAGTATTTTATGCTGTGTACCTATTAAATTCTATCGGAAGATTGGAAAATCCGTTATTAGCCAAAAAATGGTAGGAAGGTAAGTACCTAGGTAGGTACCTATGTATGAAATGAATTTGTACCTTGCAGCATAAACGCGCGCTTTAAAGATTTACTTAAATCCTGTCTATTCTCAGCAAGATCGCGGTAACCTTTTATTACCCGACTGCGCGACGCAAAGGAGGGTAATGTGTTTATCAGTCTATGTATGTATGTATGTATGTATGTATGTATGTTTGTTTCTATGTGGCGTTCTAGAGACCAAATGCGTAAGCCGATTTTGATGATTCTTACGTCAATCGATTCGTCTTAACCTTGCGAGTGTCACTAAAGACATGACAGTTATCAAAATTCACCACAGCGTCAACCAGACGCCATATTGTCAAAATGAAAAAAAAATATGTCGATGAACTATGTCATGTGGGGTGTCGTTGAATAGGTATTTTAAAATCATATTTAGGTTTCTTTTACCATTTTTCATTAAAAATAATAGTTTAGGAGATATAACGATGTAAAGTTGTTTAACAAAAAAAAATTTCGCTAATTTTCTTACTTATTGATTTAAGTTTTTATTTCAAGTATAAACGATATACAAACACTTGATTGCGAAATTTACCATCTTATAACGAAGTCAATGAATCGCAACTAAAAAGTATAAAATAAAAAAAATAATTTAAAGAAAAACAAAAAACCCGACTGCATAAAAACTAAAAAGAAAGAAACAAGCCCAGTAGTTTAGAATTCTGTTAAGTAATATGCAGAACAGAACGACTCACAGTCGGGGCACATTCAAATCTTTCCAAGAGGCCCCGACTGTGGGTCATTCTGTTCTGCATATTACTTAACAGAATTCTAAACTACTGGGCTTGTTTCTTTCTTTTTAGTTTTTATGCAGTCGGGTTTTTTGTTTTTCTTTAAATTATTTTTCTTAATCTAATGTAGCTATTACACGAGCCGGCCGACCTCCGCCCCGACCCAATACAAATATCTGACGGTAACATAAGGTTAAACCAATTACCTACCTAGCTTAGTCGACGGTTGTCATGTCTACCTGCTTACATGTTCCTTGCTGTAACTTCAGATTAGTTCAGATCTAGGAAAAAAGGGAATATACCTAGCAAGCCCTATATTGCAAATGAAACCATAAAAGATGAACCGATCACTTCAAGATGATTATTATTAAAGGGAAGGGAAAGGCACCAATTACGGAGAACGTCCCCGAATACAGAATTCTGATATATACCTAGGCATCTCGAATATTGCAAATGTTTGGAATTTTATAGTGTGATTTATTAGGCACGTATCTTATACTAATATATAAAGCTGGAGAGTTTGTTTGTTTGGTTGAACGCGATAATCTCGGGAACTACTGGTCCGATTTGAAAAATTCTTTCAGTGTTAGATAGCCCATTTATCAAGGAAGGCTATAGGCTATATAACATCACGCTATAAGCGACGGGAGCGGAGCAGTAGCCTAAGATAACGCGGGTGTAACCGCGGGCATCGTCTAGTTTCGTATAAAGTTGATTCCTTCGCTCTATTAAAACAATTTTGGTATACTCGTGTGGCTTGGACTTAGAAATAAAACGGTGTTACTATAATGTTCCATATTTGGTGTGTTACCTCATTTTAAATGAGATCAAGTGAGGGTAGATTGGTAGAAGTCGCACACAAGTTCATCCTGTTCCCACCGCTGGTGTAAATGGTGTAATCTATGACGGAACGTCTTGGCAATATAGAAGGTATATTTCCTGAATTTTTTAGGAGTAATTACGCGATTGAGAACCCTCACATTGCTTGCTGCGACTGCTAAAATGATCTGACGTTAAGACGGGTCAATCCGCTGAAATTAATCCACCTCAATTTTGTGGGTCAATCAGTTTATGGTGTCGACGACCAGCTTCTCATTGTGCACAGGGCGTATATGTAGTTTCAGAGGTAGTAGAGCCTTGCTGTTTTAAGCATGAATGGGCCGGCTCGACCGGGGAAGTACCTACTACCCTCTCACAGAAAATCGACTTAAATTAACAGTACTTACCTAAACTGTTGCGTTTCGTTCGGTGAGTGAGAGAGCCGGAGGCCCTATCCACTATTCCTTCTCCCTCATCCTATCCTTTTTCCCAACCCCAAGGGGTGACAACGCACTTGTGACTTCTGTGGTGTTGCTTGTGTCCATGAGCGGCGGTAATTGCTTACCATCAGGCGATCCATCTGCTCGTTTGCCGCCTATTACTATAAAAAAAAAATGTTAGGAGAATAGACCAGCTGATCACTTGAAATGACCAGTTCGACTCACGTAGCCATAGTGTCCTTCATAATCATATTCATCATACCTATAGCACAGATTACTAATGCCTATAGCCTTTCGCGCCACTGGTGGACCTAGCCCTCTCCTTATTTACGTCTCAATAGCATTGGAGTCAAAATGAGGATTTGCCATACCCATAGTTTAATGTCGAGATTTTCATCTCTTCCTTAACACGTTAACTGCCATGTCGGACTAGGTGTCCGACACATATTGTTCCATTCAGGCCTTGTCGGACCATGTGACCGACAACACGTATCCAACTTCGACGTCTCGTTGGTGCCTGTCGGCCATGTTTATTACTCTTTCGGCTATCTAGAGTGACCCGCGCGGCCCCGTAGAGCACAAAAATCACTGTGTCAACATAACTTTTGTTTATTGTTACCTTTGTATTCACAATGAATAAGGTAGAAGTGAAAATAAAAATATCAAAGTAAATTGTAATTGTTGTTTAATCCAAGAAATCAGTCAAATAGTAACATTACATGTAGTTTATACATAAAAATGTCACATATATTGAAATACAAAAGAAAAATACTAATATAAACTGTTGCTATTAAAATTAGCAATGCGATATATTATAGCAGCTAAGACAGAGATGTGGCTGTGATGGACAAACAGGACAGAAAGTGACAACCTTTTTTGTTTTATTTCTTGCCTGTAATCTACCCATCGTATTAACATTGTTTTTGTAACAATGCTGGCAATTTCTTCGAACATTCTTGGCTATCCCTTCCTTAGATATAAGGCGATGTTTTGCTCTTATTGGTCTGGGTGTGCCAGTTGTAGGAAGCTCGATGGCCGCCCTAAAATCCACTATAGACATCTTCTTTCTAGTAACTTGCTTAAATAGTACAAGGGCGTTAACTATCGATGTATTAAGCAGTACTTCACACGCGAGCTTTCTGTACCACTTAACTGTTTTACGGAGTGGGGTCGAATAAGCCGACATTTGATCAGAGAGATCTACCGCCGACTTGGCTTGATTGTAATCTAAAATTATTTTTGGTTTCTTTACAACGACACCCCGTTTATTGCGGCTTTCCCGAAAAGTATCAGAGTGCTTAGTGGACAGTAAAAGTACCTCACGCTTATCGCGCCATTTCATAATTGTTATCCCTCTTTGGTTTTCTCTAGCTATAAATTCTCCAGGTTTCAATTTCTTTTCAGTCACTATTTTGGCAATCTTCTTCGATTTTTTCGGACTGTCCCGACAAGATGGGTATCGCGATCAAGCAATTTATCTGCTAAATCTACATTAGTGTACCAGTTATCTGTGTACATAGTATGTCCTTTATTTAGAAGGTCGTTGCATAAATTAAGGACAACATTCGTTGGTGTGGTGTTTTCGAGTTCTAAATTCTTACCACAATAGATTTCGAGCCTGTATGTATAACCAAGAGTTGTGCAGAGTTTAAAAACCTTTTTACCGTATTTGTGTCGCTTTTGCTTCATGTATTGCCTGAAAATAATACGACCACGAGACGGTATAAGGCTTTCGTCGACGCATAACGACTCGTTTGGAGTGAAATGAGTAGCAAAGTTTGTATTGAGAGTTTGTATAAATGGTTGTATTTTATGAAGTCGATCACCACTTCTAGCTGTCTCATTATTTGAAAAATGTACCATACGAAGTAATAATTCAAACCGGTTACGATTCATTGCTTGTTTCACGAAAGGTTGTCCAAACATTGGATTATTGGACCAATCATGTGCTATGGTTGGCAACCTTACCAAGCCCATCCATAAAATTATCCCAAAAAATGCTTTGATTTCCTTTAAACTAGTTGGTTCCCATTTATGCACCCTTGACTTAGGCTTTAAACCCCCTTTTGATATAATTTGTTGAGCAAATAGGTTTGTTTGTAAAGCAATTTCATCAAAAACTGTGTCAGGAACGAGTAATGTATAAAAATCTTCAGGATTGGAGTTCATCATCAAATATCTCAATCTTACTGGTATCAGGCCTGGATTTTCGGTGTATGGGATAATGCTGCATTGATTACCCGTTGAAATTGACCACACGTCAGCAGTAGCACCCGAAGAAGACGGATGAGTTGAAAATTCACATTGGTCATCACTTTCACTTTCAGAAAATATAATACGCCTTTTTCTACTTGTAGGTATTATAGTCAATTCGTCACCACTATAGTCGCTAGAAGTACTTTGACTTTGTATGCTGTTTCTATATTCTCAATTTCAGCTAAATCTTCTTGACTTATAACTAAATCTTCAAATAACATTTTGAATAAACTTATTACTAACTACCCAAAGTGTATGTAATTACTCAAAACAAAACACAAGTACTTCGAAAATCGTTGCAAACTAAACTCAAAAATATGACCTTCACCTAATAATTACAATGAATCACTAATGCGACGTGTTTCGCATCTTACGCATCGACGCAAAGCATAGGTATTGAATTCCTATTGGTGTTCCCGGGCGCGTGATCTATTGTGGGTGGAGCTTGTGGTGGACTGTGAGTATGTCCGACAAAATGACCCGCGCGGCGTAATGTGATAAATTATTACATTCAGGCCTTGTAGGGCTATATGTCCTACAAGTGTAAATAGGCTGTATATAATGTATTATAAGTAAATAAATATGATGTATGTGTATTTTAGGCATTAAAAACATGTTTAAGTTAAATAAAACCAATAACTTTTTTTTACTTTTTTTGAAAATATAGCGTGGCAGTTAACGTGTTAAAAAAATCGTATTTTAAATCTGTCGCCACACGGAAACCGAGTACAAGATTACCAAATGAATGTACCTAGGCACTGACAATCTACTTCGTAATATCTTCTCCTGAAGTTACATCCATAGAAATATAAACAAAACTCTTTCTCTTAGCGTTATCCCAGTTTCAATCTGGGGTCCGCTTACTAGTCTAACCGGATTTGGCTGAATATTAGCTTTTCCACAGAGTGACTGCCTGTCTGACCTCCGCAACTCGAAGGGATAGCGATATTCCATGATTTAGACTAGTGTCAGTTTATTTAGAAACACGCCCTGTAACGACTGTCAAAGATCTTCATGACAACCAGGACCGACGGCTTAACGTGCTCTCCGAGGCACGGGACAAGCGATAATCAACAATTCAATACGCACATAACTCCGAAAAGTCATTGGTGCGCGCCGTGGAGTCGAACCCGATACCCTCTGCATGGCAGTCTTTTGGTATATCCACTCGGCTATCGCTGCCTAGAAATATGAAATATAAACAAGAGATCCATAGAAATAGAAACAACTTGTTTGATATATCTATGGTTACATTCATGACTGCGTGGAGTTGGAATATTTCTATCTATTTTTCTACAAACAGCTGTTTCCATATACTTATGGAAGTATTTCTCCTCAGTTTAGACTTTGCTTTTCATTCACCTAGCTAGGCAACCCAACGGCGAGTCAGATTTAATGCAAAGTGAAACAGTGAGGCATGAATGAAAATCAATTAAAACACGTTTCCCGCTACTCGTGTAAATTTAAGTAGGTGATACCTACTAGGAACTCGACACAAAGACGAATAGTAACACCTTATGCACTTAAACGAATTTTTTAAGTAAGAAGTAGATTTTTTACTTTTGGCATTCTATCGGACGGAAGATGTGAAGAAGATATTGAAAGGAGAGTGACTGCGGGCAATCGTGTAAATGGAGCACTGTATGCATTTGTGAACGGCCAGACTGTGCCAAAAGAGGCGCGATTGACGGTTTATAATGGAGTGCTTGTCCCCACGTTGATGTATGGAAGTGAGAGTTGGGTATGGCAGAAAAGGCATGAAAGTAGAATTATAAGTAACGCAGTTGAGATGCGATCACTGCGTAGTATGTGTGGGGTGAGACTGATTGATAAAATTCCGAATGTAACTAACTATACGAGAGAACAGTGGTCTGAAAGAAGATGTCGTGACTAGGATTGAGAAAGGAATGCTGAAGTGGTTTGGACACGTGGAGCGAATGAGTGAAGAAAGAATGACGAATCAGATTTATAAGGCAAATGTGTGTGGGCAAGTCGGTCGCGGCAGACCTCGTCGGACATTCCTCGATCAAATTGGGGACGTCCTAGAAATGGCAAGGTCCGAAGTACCTACCCGAAAGCGGCGAGCATGTATGAAAAGAGTAATGAGTGTAGAGGAAGTGCGTGAGGTTTGTAAGGATAGAAGCAAGTGGCGTTCTGTTGTCTCTGGCCTACCCCGACGGGAAAAAGGCGTGAGTATATGTATTTATGCATTCTATCGCCTGAATCCTAATTGCCATGAGAATCTAACGTTTTAGAATGTTTGTTATTATTATACGGTACCGTGCATCTATCATGATCATTAACATCATCATGATATTAATGATATCTGAATAGAACATTTCCCTAATGCAGTGCACACGTGTTCATTGAAGGATTATTCCTATGCTAATTACCCCAGTGGCGTAGCCAACCTTGGGTGGCATCCGGTGTGGAAGTTGATGGTATGTATTACCCTATGAGGGGCGGATCCAAAGGAAAAGAGGGTGATCACATAAAAAAAAACCCGGCCAAGTGCGTGTCGGGCCACGCGCAATGTAGGGTTCCGTAGTTGCCCATAATGACTTGCTGCAAAGGGTATTAATGTACAACAAATCCGACTGTTTATTTTGCTGAAAAAATAATTTTAATAACACTATTGTAAGAACCTAAGTTTTGTTTATAAAATACTAGGTATGTATCCAGTTATGTATTGTAAACATACAATGTGGTTTCCAAGATATACTACTACTATACATACGTAGTACCGTAGTACATTACATACCAAAGTACGTATATCTTTAAGATTAAGCCAGCGCGCCCAATGTAAACTCACAGAAATAGGTATTTATAAGTTAACCGACGATTACTCGTAAACTAGTGATATCTTCTTAGTCGTGATAGTTTTCCTTTAAAATTCGTTATATGTACTACATTTGTGATTTTTTTCACCTCTTCCAAATTAATAGTTTAGCCGGCAGAGGGGGGGGGGGGGGACACTTGAGTCTAACAATTTTTTTCACTTCAAAGCTTGATATTTGACAAACCAATCACTTGATCGAAAAATGATTTCAGCAAACTTATAATATTTTCTTAAAACCTATCCTATGATACCCCACATGATGGGGTACTCAACCAAAAAAAATTCAAACCCACTATATATGTAGGGGAGATACCCTTAAAAAAAATATTTCCCTAAATTTTATTCTACAGTTTTGTTGCAATATATTATGTCTATATTCATGTCAAATATCAGCTTTCTAGCACCAGGCATCTTTGAGCTAGGCTGCGGACGGACAGACGGACGGACATGACGAAACTATAAGGGTTCCTTGTGGACTACGGAACCCTAAAAAATACATATATGTAGGCAAACCTCATTGGTGGCCTCATGTACTGCAACCTTATTTGAGGTTGATACCGGCCGAATAGAAGAACGACATTCCCAATATTCCCATAGCGAACACCGGGCACTGGCGAGGTGAACACTTTTTGAATCCAAGTCAAGCAGGAATCAGCTGAACAGGCGCTCGCAGCCACGTGAACGGTGGACGCTAGTTTTTTTATAGAAATTGTAATAATTGTTGATTGTACTGTGAGTAATATTATAATGTGAGTTATGCACAACGGTTATTTTACTTACCATCTCCTAACCCGACAATTCACGCCCATACCACATGAGATATGTCGAAGAAACAAATGATAGTAGAAGGAGAAAATGAAAGGATTGCAGTTGAAATCCCTTGACCCGCAGTCGAAAGACTATATATATGTAAGTAATGTCCTCCAGACCGAATTTCGGACATGGCAACTAGTCTCATAGCGCATAGAGACTAGCCAACTGCGTGGGGACATAATTATAGGGTACAAGTGCATTCGCTATTCTTTTATTCCGAAAGTCTGATGGGACGGCGCATGCGACATGACCATAACGAGATTAGGCACAGTGCCAACCATAGATTATACAGATATGTGCCAACGGCTTAATATGCTTTCGGAGGCACGGGATATAACACCGCCAATTGCCTGACACCGAGCTTCTATTGGATAGTAATTTCTAAACAGAAAATCCTTAGGTATAACTCTTTTTTTGTTCGACCAATCGAACTCGAGAACTCATAATCCGTGCTTACCTAATCGCTTATACTAGGGTAGACTGGGTACGGTTGTAACAATTTTGCGTTCATCGTTCGTACAAGTCGCATTAATAGTACTAACAACTTATTAAACGTTTTAAATAAAAGAGTAAACATTTGTCTACAAATATACATAACAATTAGAGGCCTAGAGGCAGTAGTGTCCAGACAATTACAACTTACTTAATTATGGGCTACTGTTACAATTGACCCCCATACCAGGGGCGGTTGTAACAGCGAGGGTGGTCAATTGTAACATACTCAAATAATACACAATGCATGCATTTCAATCACGTTTATTTCTTATAAACCACAATCAAGTACTTATATATTACTTCAAATCAATATGGCATCCTTTTAGGCACATTTTAAGCTGTTTTTTAATCAGTATATAACAATTTCATTTTTAATGTAACATCGTACATTAATCTGTTGACCGAGTCAGGCATTTGGCAAGCTGTTGTTCTCGTCTTTGCTGTAAAGACTTTGTTATGAGCTGTATACCCTATTCTTATATTTTCCACCTCAGCTTCGGTCGCTGCATCTGTCTTTCTTATGTAACGTATCAGGGAGATATATTTAACACCATAGGTATCTGCCGCTTGTGTCAAAGAAGTACCAGTTTTAACGTCATCGTAAGCTTCCCTTAAGCGAAATATCTCACTATCGCCTCTTGACGTCTTTCTTAAGCGTTTTCTAGGCATCTGCAATGAAAAATACATATATAAGTAACTAATGTTACAACCGTACCCACAAAAAGTGTTACAATTGTCCCCACCCTACCCTTCTACTAATAAAACGATCTCATCAGTGACAAAAAAGTAACCTACACAAAAAATAAATACAGTATTCGTACGTCTAAAGTCTAATAATCACCCATAAAAAAAGACGAAACTTAGAAAACTTTATTAACAACACAATTTATGAAAGAAATCGATCAAAAATACTTACTTTTGGTTGACAAAACACAATAGGCCACTCTGCAAACATATATAGCGCGCGGACAGAGCCGCAGCTCAGGCAATCATGTCCGTACACGTAAGCCACGTGTCTTTCCCCTTGTACCCATCCCCGTACGGTGAATAGTTCTGCGAATATTTGAGTTGTTACAACCGGTCCCTGTTACAACCGTACCCAGTCTACCCTACCGGTAGGACCGCAGAGGCAGTCCTAGATGGATAAGTAGTATAGAGCCGAGCGAAAAAATGTCCGTGTGGTGACGGATTAAGAATACGGAATGTCACCACCCCATATCATCCCATGGGTGTCGTAAGAGCCGACAGAGGGAGCATATTATGCAGAGAACAGCACTGTAAGAGAAGGCAAACTTGATACAAACCCTTTACCAACCCGTTTGGCCAGCGTGGCCAATTCCTCCTTTAAAAGGAGAGGCCTGGTCCGCCAGTGGACTGTTAAAGGCTGGTGATGATGATGATAGAGCCGAATTATTAAGTCCAGGCCAGTCTATTTAATAAAAGTTATTATTCAAAAGGTACAAAATCTGACATTAGACTGTGACTGCAATGTTATGTGTGAAATAAGCTCGTCGAAATGAAAATTTCTTGCTGTTATCATACTGCGATAAGGCCAAACCGCTTGATAATAGGTTTCTCTGTAATGTGAAGGAAACTTTATAATATAGGAAATGTTAGACAACATTGCACCAAATACTTCCAGTCATTTGTTTCCTTATGAACTACAGCGACTATTCACAAAATACTGACCGGCCATACACCGTACCTACAGCGACTGACGTATTGAGTCGCCGCACTGTTTAAGGACGCGTTTACGCTTGTATCAAAAAACCACATATTTCCGGTACATTTTAGGACAATTTTAGATAATAACTAATAAAACTAATGATTACGATAAATTGATTACTTTTTTATCTATAAATCAATTTGAAAATAAATAAAAAATATTTAATTAATATTAATGTAAAATCGATTCGAAACGGCCTCATAAATCAAAAATAGGCATATACTGCTATTTTTGGGTACAATTTTCTCTCTATTTTTACATTTATTTAGATTTTCAAAGATAGAATAGGGTAGTAAATATAGTCAACTCAAAAACAATTTGATTATTTTTTTTCAAAATATTGTAAATTGACTCAAAAAAAGCAAAAAATTATCTTACATTTTTCTTCTATTTTGCTCGCATACGTGTGTCTTAATATGTGGCAATAAGGTTCGTTTTATTTAGCCACTTTCTTGATTTATATATCCAAATTCTGCAATGAGATCTCAGTCTGCGCTTGAGCGCCGTCGGGAGTGGACTCTATGTCGCTTGTCGCTGCAGCCCGAAGACGAAAAAAGCAATATACGAATACAAAATATTCGCTAAAATCAATTTGATACTTCTCGTATTCTGTGCGAATTACGTACAAGCAGAGACGAGCTAGAATATTATTACTTTATTTTCTCCGTTATGTTGAGTCAGGATATATTTCGGTATTTAGATATTATTTTGTTTCTTGCGTTGAAATCTGGTAAGATTATCTGGACTGATGGTATACCATCCCGTTCAAGTGTTGCGACTGGAACTCATAAAAGAGTAGACCTAGTTATGCCAGGTTGGGGCTCATTTTATTTGTTTTGGTGAGACTCTATCACTGGTACTAGTGAAGTAACCTTCCAAGGTTATTCGATGAGTCGTGCTGGTACTCATATGTGAGTAGAGCTAGGCATGCCGAGTTTGGGCTTATTTTGTTTGTACATAAGAGACCCTACCACTGGAACTTATGAAGTAACCTTCCAGGGTTATTCAATGACTCTTACTGGTACTCATATGTGAGTAGAGCTAGGCATGCCGAGTTTGGGCTCATTTTGTTTGTACATAAGAGACCCTACCACTGCATTTTATGAAGTAACCTTCCAGGGTTATTCAATGACTCTTACTGGTACTCATATGTCAGTACAGCTAGGCATGCCGAGTTTGGGTTCATTTTGTTTGTACATAAGAGACCCTACCACTGGAACTTATGAGGTAACCTTCCAGGGTTATTCAATGACTCTTGCTGGTACTCATGTGTGAGTAGAGCTAGGCATGCCGAGTTTGGGCTCATTTTGTTTGTACATAAGAGACCCTACCACTGGAACTTCTGAAGTAACCTTCCATGGTCATTCAATGACTCTTGCTGGTACTCATGTGTGAGTAGAGCTAGGCATACCGAGTTTGGGCTCATTTTGTTTGTACATAAGAGACCCTACCACTGCATTTTATGATGTAACCTTCCAGGGTTATTCAATGACTCTTACTGGTACTCATATGTCAGTAGAGCTAGGCATGCCGAGTTTGGGTTCATTATGTTTGTACATAAGTGACCCTACCACTGGAACTTATGAAGTAACCTTCCAGGGTTATTCGATGACTCTTGCTGTTACTCATATGTGAGTAGAGCTAGGCATGCCGAGTTTGGGCTCATTTTGTTTGTACATAAGAGACCTTACCACTGGAACTTATGAAGTAACCTTTCAGGTATGCCAAGTTTATTCGAAGACTCTTAGTGGTACTCATATGTGAGTAGAGCTAGGTATGTTCCAGTGGTAGGGTCTCTGATGTTCATACAAAATGAGCCCAAACTCGGTATGCCTAGCTCTGCTCACATATGAGTAACAGCAAGAGTCATCGAATAACCCTGGAAGGTTACTTCATAAGTTTCAGTGGTTGGGTCTCTTATGTACAAACAAAATGAGCCCAAACTCGGCATGCCGAGCTCTACTCACATATAAGAACCAGCAATAGTCATCGAATAACCCTGGAAGGTTACTTCATAAGTTTCAGTGGTTGGGTCTCTTATGTACAAACAAAATGAGCCCAAACTCGGCATGCCTAGCTCTGCTCACATATAAGAACCAGCAAAAGTCATCGAATAACCCTGGAAGGTTACTTCATAAGTTTCAGTGGTAGGGTATCTCATGTATAGTGTTGCCCAAATTCAGTCTTGGTCTTGCAGTCTTGGTCTTGTTCTTGCGTTTTTGCAATACCAAGACCAAGAACAAGACCGCGTATTTTTAGCAAGACCAAGACCAAGACTGATCGTGCAAGACTTGAGCAAGAACAAGACTAAGCCTGCAAGAATCTTGCGTCTTGCAGCTAGGACTTAGCGCTATTTCACGGAGTAGTTAGGTGTAACAGTTCGGTGTATAGGTACGCTTAGGAATTCTATGAGACGCAAAAAACTGTATCAAAGAATATGAAAAACTGGACCTATGCGCATTACTTTGTATTAATTCTTGGTCAAAAGAATTGATATAAAGTAACATAACCTAATGATAAAGCTGTTGTGTACTGTTATGTTTGATTTGTGTTGTATTTTATTTTTTATTGAAATAAATGATAAATCGTAAAACTCTTTTATTAAATTTCATATAAGTTGAGGGTTCAATCTCTTTCTAGACAGATATTGTTCTTTAAAATACAGTCAAGTTATTGTAATTAATTTGTTTTTTTTACATGTTTTAGCAAATGTAAGCTTATAAATCATAAATGTTTATTAAGAAACAGTTACTTCCATGGAAAACGACATATAGGTCAGTTGATTTTTCGAATTTCTTATCAAATCTTCAGTTATTTATTAATCTGCTTGATCTTTACTATGGCTGTGTTAATTCAAGCTCACAATGTTCCAATTCTAATACGTTTTTCTAAGATTTAAAAACTTTAATAAATAGTAATAGACTGATAGGTAATTGCAAGACTTGCAAGACTCTTGCTGCAAGACCAAGACCAAGACCAAGACTGGGAGCGCAATACCAAGACCAAGACCAAGACCAGGTGTATTGGCGCAAGACCAAGACCAAGACTGGCTAAGTCTCGTCTTGTTCTTGCATTTGGGCAACACTACTCATGTACAAACAAAATGAGCCCAAACTCGGCATGCCGAGCTCTTCTCACATATGAGTACCAGCAAGTGTCATCTAATAACCCTGGAAGTTTACTTCATAAGTTTCAGTGGTAGGGTCTCTTATGTATAAACAAAATTAGCCCAAACTCGGCATGCCTAGCTCTACTCACATATGAGTACCAGCAAGAGTCATTGAATAACCCTGGAAGGTTACTTCATAAGTTGCAGTGGTTGGGTCTCTTATGTACAAACAAAATGAGCCCAAACTCGGCATGCCTAGCTCTACTCACATATAAGAACCAGCAAGAGTCATCGAATAACCCTGGAAGGTTACTTCATAAGTTCCAGTGGTAGGGTCTTTTATGTACAAACAAAATGAGCCCAAACTCGGCATGCCTAGCTCTACTCACATAAGAGTACCAATAAGACTCATCGAATAACCTTGGAAGGTTACTTCACTAGTACCAGTGGTAGGGTCTCACTAAAACAAATAAAATGAGCCCCAACCTGGCATAACTAGGTCTACTCTTTTATGAGTTCCAGTCGCAACACTTGAATGGGATGGTATACCATCAGTCCACATAATCTTACCAGATTGCAACGCAAGAAACAAAATAATATCTAAATACCGAAATATATCCTGAATCAACATAATGGAAAAAATAAAGTAATAATGTCCATTTAGGTATATAAAAATAAGAAACTTATTTGTACGTAATTTGCACAGCCAGGCCTATAACACATAGATACATATCACAAAAAATTCTAAGTCTCAAAGTTATTTAGTTGAACTACATTTCCGCAAATTACCGTACGTAGTACGTACTGTTGCCGCCGTGTCGCTGTAGTGACGCGATTTTGTACCTACTAATTTTGTAAACGCGTCCTTAACACTGCAACAGCCAACGTGTATTCGTTCCACACACTGTGGACACTTCGGAAGACACTGAGTGATACGAATTGCTACTTCGACTGTTTCTGAGCTGTGTGAATGTTTATTTGTAGTATCTCGTGATACAGAAATCATCAGTCCAAGGGACGCGCCGACCCAATCCAGCGCCTGTGTGCGAAATCGATGAAGCGCCTTTTTGTCGTCCTATTTCGAAAATAATGTTAATAATTAACGCATATCCTGGCCCGCGGCGCCCCTATCACCCTGGCGCCTGTGTGCGCCGCGCACATTGCACATAGGGACGGCTCGGCCCTGAGCCCACTGCAACTTCAGCTTACTTATTCTACGAACTCTGGCTCACTGTCGGATAGCATTTTCCGGCTTTTATCCTTCGAAGGGACTAGACCTAAGAGCGCTCCGGCTTGTGCCGTATGGCCGTTGCTCCAGTGAGCCGGGCGACCGAAAGCGACTGCACGTGAAGCAGTCGAGTGTAGTCGCTTCAATCCTATCAGTAAATTACGATGCACGGTTGGCGTAGTGCAATGTTCGCCTTGTTGCTTGACACTGCGCTGAGTGTTATGGGTTCAATCGCCACACGAGACAACACGTGTGATTAATAAATTGTTGTTTCGAGTCTGGGTGTCTATTGTGCCCGTCAGTTGTATATTTGTAAAGTTCCACTCTACACAGGATTTAGTACTAGTGCGTCTTTTAATTATTAACATAACGTAACTTCACGCCTTTTATCCCCGAAGGCGTAGGCAGAGATGTATTACACACCAACACACCTACTTTTCGCCAGTTATGTTTCGGTCCCAATGTAATAGGGGGCGAGCTTATTGCCATCTACCGGGCACATTATTTAGCGACATAATTTATGGCGGTATTAGTTTGACAGTGAAAACTGTTTTTGTGGCGTGTTCCTCATGTACCCATGTGTCGGAGGGTCGGGTATCACCGATGCATTCGTCGCAACACCCCGACGGGCATTGGCCCGCCAGATGGTCAGGCGGGCCCGAACAAAACCCCCTTGGCGGCGGATGAAGGTGTTGGGCTCCGCCGCCAAAACACCCAGCGGCCGCAGAGGATAGGGAGGACGGCAACGCAACACCGCATCTCCTCTTCCTCTGCGGCCCCACCGCGACGCAACAATGGTGCGCCACCATTTGGTCGCGGGAGATAGGGCGCGCGGCAACGCAACACCGACACGACTCCCCTCCCGCGACCGCGCCCCACACAGAGGGACAGACAGAACTGTCCCCCGCACCCGCACCTTGGGACGCATCCTACGCAGGCCTCACCCAAGCCCACGTGGATCGTCCCCTCCCGGGATCTCGCATAGCTTCACCGTGGATGTACCTGAAACCCACGGTTATTGAGCCCCACCACCACGACAAGGTGGAGATCTCAATTCCCATGGGGGGATACAGTGAAAAGTGCTATGTGTTGCGCTTTAGCCTAAACTAAGTATGTGCGCAGGCCACTATTCTAACCAGCAGGCCGATTCAGAATGTTACGACAAGTAATCGTACGATATGTCAAATTATTGTCCTCGTCTTTTAGCCGCCTATCAGAGATATCTTGAAGAAATATTCATTGAATTCGGTTTATTTATTAATTTACTTCATACTAAATGCATAAAATTGATAGGAAATGCGATAGTTTTGACAAAAAATGAGGTAGCCCGTTTGAAAATTAACGGAATCGAATGTCAAATGAGATATCGAAAGATTCTGAATCGCCCCCCAGATTCGACAAAGTTCTAGCATATTATTTTGCATAATTATTTTATTTTTGCATAATTATTTGTCAGCTTACAAGTTCGGTGAACGTTTCTATGTCCAGGATTCAGTCGGAATACTAATGTTGCAAGGGATAAAACATTCAAAACACAATTCCATTAAATATGTGTATAATATTAATAACTTAAATCAGTACATATGTAAATACGTTTTTTACAAACAATAAGCGTAAAATAAACAATTTCTTACAACAATTTACAAAAACAATGAAACATTATGCTCTTAAATTGATAAGCTGGCGATACATACACCATTAATTATTCGTACAAGTAGTATAATAGGGCAAACAGAAGCGGTAAGTCCTAAAAGCGGTCCTAAAAAAGGACAGGTTAGAAGTACGCTTAACCGAAGAGCTTGCCTGAGAAATTGGATGGGAGTGAATGAAGCAAGAGAGATATGTCAGGATACCCCTCCAGGAAACAGGCGTAAGTCTATGTATGTATGAAGCGGTAAGTTAGTGGAGAGGTCAGCAGACTGCTATGCAGAGGGTCACACGTTCGAACCCACGGCGGGCACCACAAAGTTTTTTTAACTTATTTGCATAATAATTTGTTCATCACTTGCTAAACAGTGAAGGAAACATCGTGAGGACACCTGCATGTCTGAGAGTTCTCCATAATGTTCCTCTAAAATATGTATATGTAGTCTCCGAAACCGCGCTTGGCCATCGTGGTTGACTGTGGCCTTACCCTTCTCGAAGTGAGAAGAGGCCTGTGCCCAGCAGTGGGATAGTTTACAGGGCTGTTGACGATGAAGCAACTACGCTTAACTGATGAAAAATTTTGTTGGAGGAATACCTGCTAAATTTCCTTATTATTATTGTTAAACCAAAAAAAACACCACTATAAAAGCTTAACATTAATTTAATTTAATTTTGTAAAATTCAGGTCAATACAGGACCATAAATAAGCAGAGATCGAGTTCTTGCAACAAAACAAATGATTAAAAAAAACATAGTTTGATCTAAGATCTGTATACATGCAGATTTATCAATTTTTTGACCATTTATGGATACGAACACCTATCAGACATAATTAGAATTTATTTTATTTTTTTATAGTCTCACGCCTGTATCCCCGAAGGGGTAGGCAGATAGAAGGTAGAATATTACACCCACATTTCGCCATGTATTTTTAGGTCCCACGTGATAGGGGGCGAGCCTATTGCCGTTACCGGGCCCATCACCAGACTCCGTGCTGCTACCGAGTTTTCGGAAAACCCAGTAACACTTCTTCCCAACCCGGGAATCGAATCCGGGACCTCCGATCAGCAGTCGCATACGCTATCCACTGGACCACGGAGGATTTAGAGTCATCAATATCTAAAGTTTCCTCAGCGTATCACTATGACAAGAAATCCTACAATCCAATCCCACGTAACACAGCTACAAGACAAGCTTGACAGTTGCCGTACGAATTTGATCCTTATTCCCTACGCCATAAGAACCGAACAAAGGACAAAGTCTCTAGCTTGATGAGAAGCACAATCATCTGATGCCAAACTAAGCAGAGCTTGTACTATGGCAACCAGATAAATACTTAAATAGACTTAAAAACATACATTACAGATAAATTACACTAAGACACAACAAAATAATCGTGCTCATCACACAAACATTTATTCTGCAGGAGTGTCGCCAACTCGCCAGCCGAATGCTTAAGGAGGGGCAAAGTCGCCAGCCCATGGCCTTTCAAGTTGATATGGAAAATGAGAAAAGTACTGAAAAAAGTATGAATTGTAGGGCTGTTTGAGTCTCTAGGGGGGGTGGGGAGGGGGCAGCTGCCTCCCCCTCTGTCCTCCCTTGGCGACGCCCTTATTTCTGCTGAAAGAGAATCGAGCCCAAAATATTGAATAATTAAATCTATACACATAAATAAAATTGGAGTGTCTGTTTGTAATATTAAAATAACCGCTTTTTACTAAATGCTTATGGATGTATACACGGTATCGGTGTCTGTTTGTTTCCCTTATCTCTGGAACGGCTAGACCGATTTTGGCGGGACTTTCACTGGCGGATAGCTGATATACCAAGGAGTAACTAAGGCTATAAATTTCCCTCAGGACGCGGGTGAAACCGCGGGAAACAGCTAGTTCATTAATATAATTTACTCCTGTAAGGAGTAAATTATATTCTCGTCGTAGTCCTCTCAACAAACTCTTTCTTTACAGTCATTATAATATAATTAAATACAATATAAACGCACATTAAAATTTGATCAACTATGCCTACACGATCAAACCGAAAATAAGAGTTTGACTAGGCATCTGATTGTGTTCACCATAATGTATATTCATTAATTCATTACTCCTATACAAAGAGTGATTAATTACTTATTACTAAGGTAATTAAATTCTTATTTAGACATTAGAATTCAGCGAATGGATAAAAAAACTGTCAATAACTTTCAACTGCAGGTGTTTGCATTGTTGGTGTTCCACAGGGCGCTATACTCGGCCCCTATCTATTTTTACGACTAATCCGTATTGATATCATAAACCTCTAGAGTTTGTTTGGTGGAACGAACTACTCTCAGGAACTACTGGTTCAATTTTAAAATAATTTTTTTTTGCGTTGGATAGCCCATTTATCGAGGAAGTCTACATAACATCACGCTATGGTTAAAACGGTATGACATATAGGTTCGAAGCAGTGGTCTTAAATAACGCGGGTGTAACCGCGGGCTCTTCAAGCAATCTTTGACTGCTGGCCTAAGATTCGTAAAGGGCCTTCTGCTATGCGGCCACGGGCGTGCCCAGCCTCTCGTGCTTAACGGCACGCAACACGCGTGCAGGTCGAGCGTGTGTCTGTGCTGACGCGACACGCGACGTACGAGTTGCTATACAAAAAAAATACGCATGAGTGGCCGTCAGCACATGTGTGGTATGGGTATGATTCACGCGTCGCGTGTTTCGGCAGCACGCTTGTATATTTTTTTCCTAAACACGACTATGTTGGGCTAGCCGCATCGCAAAATCTGACACTTGGGACACACCATATAAGTTTCCAGCAGTCAATGTGTTTAAAGATGTTTATGATCATGAGATCTAGAACAGTAATTATCATCTATGCTCCCTCTCTTGCTGACTGTAAGTGTTCATATTGAGGTATCGCCTAGTTGTCCTCATTCTTGCCGCAGCGACACTGTCAAAGACCCATTTAGGATTTACTTCACCAACAGCGTTCCCTATTTCTACGTCAACGTCGCCATTTTGTCCGCCATTTTGTCCACCATTTTGGACGAGCGCACCGCATAGTTTAAGCAGTTCTATAGCCGCGTCTCGTTGGTCTGCGTTGGCGGAGACTCGAACCTGCATACCGTTGAATACGTCGTATGCGTACTCGCTTTTCATACGGCCTAGTGCTGTCCGCTCTACGCGCGCTTTCTGGAATGTGAGATTTTGGTTTGTTAATTAAATTTTACTTGCAATAGAAAGATGTGTGAAAGACGATATGTTGTAAGAACGCTTTAAGTCAGTCTACATGTAAGCAAGTATACTCATTTCCAATAAACAAAATACACATTACGTGACATTTCGCACTAACTGGTACTGGTATATTTTTCGACATGAGCAAATCCTTTGATTTTGTGGATCATGAACTATTGTTGTTAAAATGTGAGTATTATGGCATACGAGGTCTATCAAATGTCTGGGTAAGAAGTTATCTGAACGACAGAACCAAGTTCGTAGAAATTTCAAACTTCGATTCAAACAAACATGAAGTACTCACGTCTCGTCAAATCATGTCTGAAATATAATAGAGTTGGTGTCCCTCAGGGTAATATATTTGGTCCTCTTCTTTTTCTCCTATATATTAACGATTTACCACAGACAACAGAACATAACTGTATACTTTACATACATACATACATAGACTCACGCCTGTTTCCCGGAGAGGTAGGCAGAGACTACGGAACGCCATTTGCAACGATCCTGACATACCTCTCTTGCGTCGGTTTCATCAAGTTTCTCATGCATGCTCTTCTGTTTAGGGTACTTCTGAACTATCCTTTTTTAGGATGTCTCCAGTCTGGTGAAAAGGTCCAGTCTCCGCCTAGGTCTTCCCCTTCGTCCTGTCCCATTCACACTTTCCTTATATATCTTCTTTGTCAGCCTTTCGTCACCCATCCTCTCCAGGTGTCCAAACCATCTTAACATGCCTTTCTCGATGATTGTCACTACATCTTTTACCCCACACCACTTTCGTATCACACAATTCTTTACTCTGTCGGTCAAAGACACATACTTCTCAGCGCTCTCATTTCTATAGCATTTATTTTACTTTCAAGTCTCTTCTGCCATACCCAACTTTCACTACCATACATAAGGGTAGGCACTAGCACCCCTCTGGACACGTTTTGACTGTTCATAAACGCCTTCAGAGCTCCATTCACACTATTACCTGCATTAACTCTTCTTTCAATATCTTCTTCATTCTTACCATCTCTTGTAAACAACGTACCTAAGTAAACAAACTCATTCACTTGTTCCACTCGCTGTCCATCGATCAAAACATTACAAGCCGTAACGCATTCCTCCTTTTCAAAAACCATAACTTTCGTTTTACTTACATTCACTTTCATTCCTTTCCTCTCTAACGCACCATGCATGATTGTTACCATCTCCTGCAACTCCTCCGCCGAAGATGTAAGTA
The DNA here is from genome assembly GCA_944739405.2 of Euclidia mi. Classification (NCBI taxonomy): domain Eukaryota; kingdom Metazoa; phylum Arthropoda; class Insecta; order Lepidoptera; family Erebidae; genus Euclidia; species Euclidia mi. The sequence goes on from OX123204.2 coordinate 3,626,604, forward strand.
TTACCTGATCATCAGCATAAAGGAGGCATTTGACGAGTAACCCATTCATCTTTAATCCGCAGTCACTATGTTTTAAATCTTGCAAACAACTGTCCATGAAGAGGTTAAACAGCCACGGCGACGCTACACATCCCTGTCTAACACCTTTCTCGATGGTAAACCAGACAGTGTATGCCCCGTTTATCCTCACACAAGCTCTAGATTCCTCATAAAGGGATTTCAGAGCTCGAATGAGGCTGCTGTCGACCTCATTCATTGACCGCACCGACCACATTTCAATCCTCACCATTTTATCGTAAGCCTTTTCCAAATCCACGAGTGCGCAATAGACCTTTTGACTTTTGGCCAAAAACTTTTCGGCTGTGCTTCGCAAGGAAAATCCTGATCCGTACATTCTTTGCCCTTTCGGAACCCCGCTTGTACATCCTATATGTTTTTGTCGGTTACTTTCATAACTCTTTCAATCAGTACCTTCGCATACAATTTGCCAACAATGTATACTTTATGCGGATGATAATGATGATATATCAGTTGTTGTACCAAATACTAATCGGAATATTAACTAAGTATAATGAAACCCTTAATAAAACAGTCCGAGATGTAATTGAATGGCTAAACTGTAATAACCTTAACGTAAATTTAAATAAAACTAATTATGTTCAATTAACTAACAGAGGAGGAAATAAAAGTAAATTAAATAAACAATACAATGACCAACCTCTAACAGAAGCTTCTGATATTATTTTCCTTGGTTTGACCATAGATGAAAAATGTAATTGGAAAGCCCACATTGAAAGGCTTTGTAAAAAAATATAACAGATTTGCTTATGCACTATGGCGTTTAATTAAAATTGCAAATAGGGAGACTGTTTTAAAGGCTTATCACGGGTATGTGATTTCAAATCTCTGATATGGAATTGTAGTTTGGGGTAACTCAATATACATGAACAGAGCATTTATTGCTCTAAAACAATGTGTCAGATCCTTATGTAATATAGCGCCATGGGTAAGCCTTCATTTATAAAACTGACCTTATTAACAGTGAGATGTGTTCAGATGAGATGAGCTCGTATCTGTACGATCTCCCTAATACTCTGCAGTGGAGTACAGTAGGCTGATGAGATGTAACGAGATATGACGTAATGTGTTGGTATGTGATGTGATAGGATGAAATGACGTGATATGATGATATTTGATGTGATGTGATGTGATGAGACATGTTGTGGTGGGAGGTAATGTTATGAGATTAGACGAGACGAGATGTGATATGATGACATTATGAGATAAGTAGACATAACCCCATACCTGCTGTATCTTCCTAAGCTGCATGACCTCGTACCCATGGTGGTGGCTCCACTTCCCCCCCTCCGCACTGTCCACGGCCCACCGCGCGTGCAGCACCCGCGCCCCGACGGCGGCGCCTTTGAGAGCATTCAGTGTTCTAGCCCCGCGTTGTGTGGCGTCACTCCAGCATGACGCTTTGGTTAGGTCGCAGTGGTTTGTTATACCTGCGGACAGATATTTGGTATTACTTATAACTTTTAACACATGTTGGGAGATAACAGCAGAAAAATAATCAATAATAATATTAATCAATCATGCCAGGTACCCTTTCTTCCTATGTTTAACTACTTGTTTCCCAGGTAGGTACTAATTGGCTGTCCAAGACAGAATTTTGGTATTTTTGTTGCATTTGCAAATGGTCGGGCACTTAATATAAATGTTAATATGTTTGTTTGTCTGAGGAAAGATGGTAATACCTATATGTAATACAAGACATTAATTTATCTCAGCTAAATTATAATACATTGTTAACTTACCTGCTATCAACTGTTATATGAATATTTTACTCTTATCATTGTTAAAGGTGCAAATAAATATATTTATTTTGTTTCATTTATTTAAGGCAACAAGCCATTCTGACGTTAACCTTCTACGATCAGGGACAAATTGGGACTAAAGAGGTCAAACCCAAAAAAATATTATGTATATATTATGTGTTTTTCATAGACAAATTAATGTTGCCCTGATAAAACTTTTTTTTTACCATGTGAAAGCCTTCCTACGTAGCGAAATAAAACCCACCCCTTAACAACATGCGGAATTTCTGCCCATCTACTATATAAAATGAAAAGTGGGTTAAACTGGTCAAAGTTCACTGTGGCTTAAACGAATTATCGTCTGTATATACTGCCTGACTGACAGACAACATACAGTCTAAACTATTGACGTAAGAAGTTAAGTCAACATGTACGTTCTTTGGAGAAAGTAGGGGTACCCTAAGAAGGGAATTCCCGAATTCGCGGGATCAGCAGAAACAGTAGAATAAAAATAAAATGTGCGGCCGTAGCTGCGGGCATCCCCTAGTCCTATATTAAAACATCTAGCTGTTCCCCGCGGTTTCACCCGCGTCCCGAGGAAACTACTTCGCGTACCCTGTTAATTTATAGCCTAAGTTATTCCTTGGTACGTCAGCTATCCGCTAGTGAACGTCCCGTCAAAATCAGTCCAGCCGTTCCAGAGATTAGCGAGAACAAACTGACAGACAGACAAAAATGGTAAAATATGTCAGTTCGGTATATGTATCGTGTATACATCCAGATGCATTTAGTAAAAATCTGTTATTATAATATTACAAACAGACACTCCAATTTTATTTATATGTATAGATATACATCTATACATATAAATAAAATGCATGGCTTCTCGAAAATAAGTAAAATATACATATTACTTACTTTCGAGAAGCCATGCATGTAAATTACAAAATGTTAACATACCCGATACATTTGACGGATGATTAGTACACTGCAGACTATTAGTACAAGAGCCCAGCAGCACATGCGTCGTCCGCTTGTTGACGCCTTTCTGAATGACCCCTCCCAGCTTCTGAATGGCTTTGGTGATCGCCTGCCGTTCTATACGAGACATGCCTGTTAGTACCTGGAATACAACATAAAAAATACATACATACATACATACATATCGTCACGCCTTTTATCCCCGAAGGGGTAGGCAGAGGTGTATTTCTACACCCACTTTTCGAAAGATATACTTTAGTCCCACGTAATAAGGGGCGAGCCTATTGTCGTACCGGGCACATTTCCAGACTCCGTGCTGCTACTGAGAATTTCGTGACAGAAAAACCCAATAACACTGCCCGACCCAGGAATCGAACCCGGGACCTCCCGATCCCACGCGCACATTTATGCCGCGAGACCAACGAGGCAGTCGTATAGGGTTTGATGTCGAGTTTTCCGTCTCTACGCAAAGATGGTATTTGCATCGTGTTATCCCTTAGTCGCCTCTTACGACACCCACGGGAAGATAGGGGGTGGTGACACTTGTATTCTATGACGTCAACCACACGAAAAAATATAATTATTTTATTTTCCAAACATAACTGGCGAAGTGTTGGTGTGTATTGTGTAACACACCTCTGCCTACCCCTTCGTGGATAAAGGCGTGAAGATATATGTTATGTCTTTTATTCTTTTTTAGGGTTCCGTACCTAAAAGGTAAAAAACGGAACCCTATTACAAAGCCTCCGCTGTCTGTCTGTACGTCTGTCTGTCTGTCACCAGGCTGTATCTCATAAACCGTGATAGTTAGAAAGCTGAAATTTTCACATATTATGTATTTCGGTTGCCGCTACAACAACAAATACTAGAAATAAAAAAATGAAATTATTAAGGGGGGGTCCCATACAAAAAACGTGTTTTTTTTCGTATCTTTTGCTCAAAATTACTAACTGTAACAGGTAGACGCTTTAAATTTTTACAGAATATGTAGTTGTATATTACCTTTCAAAAAAATAATTAAATAAAAAATAAGTAAATAATAAAGGGGGGCTCCCATACAACAAACGTAATTTTTAAGCAATTTGTTACTCGATCTTAATAAACAGGTAGAAACTTAAAAAGTATTTAAGTATACATACAACGAACATGATTTTCTTTTATAGATGGTACTCATGGTACGGAACCCTTCGTGCGCGAGTCCGACTCGCACTTGCCCAATGTTTTTTTAAAAGTCAACTGCCGACTGCCGCATTAGGAATAAATCCTTTGTCACGGGGGACTTACAAACATTTAATCAACGGATCTCAAGAACAAACGGACTCGAAACAACCATTAGTAGAACACACAAATTATTGTCTCGTAAGGAAATCGAACCCAGGAAAATAGACCATACATAAATTATGTCATACGTTTTTTTATAATTTTGTTAACTGTCTTTACTGTATGGTTTTGAGTGACAGAATTAAATGGTATTTTTGTTTCTTCGTTTCAAGTAGCAGGTCGACGGAGTGTGATATTGTATATGTATACAATGAGCTGATAATGAATGGGACCAGGTGTGACAAGAACGGACAGGTTAAAAAACATCAGGAAAATCGTGTGACATATTATGGATGGTGCCTTATTCAGGCAGTCATCATCATTAGCCTTTAACAATCCACTGCTGGACTAGGCCTCTCCTTTGAAAGGAGGACTTGGCCTACTATACCACGCTGGCCAAACGGGTTGGTATAAGGTTTGTATCAAGTTTTCCTTCTCTTACAATGCTGTTCTCTTCATAATATGCTCCCTCTGTCGGCTCTTACGACACCCATGGGATGATATGGGGTGGTGACACTCCGTATTCTTAATCCGTCACCACACGAACGGAGTCGATCTGTGGAAAAGCACTACTACTAGACTAGTAAGCAGACCCAAGGCAGAAAGAAGTTTTCAATGCAACTGTGATAAAGATATAGCGATGATGATGTTTTTAAACAGGTTGTGGAGAACGCGGCTGACGTTGATAGCTGGTGCTAAATAAAAGTCTTCGATAACTCTTTAGACGTTTATTGCTATTAAAACTGTTACTAACTATGCTAGGGAATGTAAAAATGCTAACGTACATACATATCGTCACGTCTTTTATCCCCGAAGGGGTAGGCAGAGGTGTATTTCTACACCCACTTTTCGCCAGATATACTTTAGTCCCACGTAATAAGGGGCGAGCCTATTGCCGTACCGGGCACATTTCCAGACTCGTGCTGCTACTGAGAATTCCGTGACAGAAAAACCCCACAACACTGCCCGACCCAGGAATCGAACCCGGGACCCGATAGCACCCGATCCCACGCGCACATTTATGCCGCGAGACCAACGAGGAAGTAAAAATGCTAAATGGATGATAAATGCTTTGCTAATAAGTACGAATGCACGCGGCTTGCTGTCCGAATATGCACTGATGTCGCCGCTCATACAATGCCGCCGTATTACGTTCCTAGATCAGCAAAACGTGGTCGATTGCAAGTATTGCATCGAACACAGGTACCTAGGTAATAAGGTCTAAGGTAGGTTACAAGTATACTCACGATCCTAGGTTTGAATCCCTGTTGCGTAGGTACTATATTGTTGTTATGGTTTTGTCCGTTGCAAGCGGCGAGCAGTTTCTTCGCCATGCGTTCTGCGTGCGCCAAGTCTCGTTTATCGCTTTGAGTGAGCTTGTTCTGATGGAGTTTAGACTTTTTTGTGGGGGCTGAAATATATGAAAATGATTTTTATGTTTGTAGAATTATGATGTCTTAATTGTTTTTGCCTACGGGTTCACAGAGAGAATGCGAATGAGCAGGATGGAATATTATCAATGAATTAGTGAATGGATTGTAAAATATGACTATGATTTAAGTGAGATTTTCTACAATAAACAAATGATAATAACTTTGCTCTTTATTGATATTATGAAATTCTTACGTCACATATATGATAATAATATCTTCGCTAATCTGTCCTTAAAGTTTTTGTACTAATTAAAAAATAGCGGTGTATAAGCCTTCCCGGAGAGGCCTAACGAGTCGTAAGATGTGAACTTGGACCGGCTTAACGTGCCATCCGAAGCACGGTAGCGCCACAGTATAAAGACATAAGTAGTTTGACGCCTTTGATCTCGTAGAAAAAGCCGACAACGTCTAGACAAGCGTAAGTAGGCTAGGGCTGCCACATGTAAACTATACCTACTTATTCAAACACCGTCTATTTATTTTAGAAAAATATTACAATTGCTACGCTACATTAATAATATAGTGTAAATAACTTATCTATACATATAAATAAAATTGGAGAGTCCGTTTGTAATATTAAAATAACCGCTTTTTACTAAATGCATATGGATGTATACACGGTACATACACCGAAATGACTTTTTTTTACAATTTTTGTCTGTCTGTCTGTTTGTTCTCGCTAATCTCTGGAACGGCTGGACCTATTTTGACGGGACCCTCACTGGCCTGATGTACCAAGGAGTAACTTAGGCTAAGAATTAATCGGGTACGCGAAGAAGTTCCCTCAGGACGCGGGTGAAACCGTGGGAAACAGCTAGTTTATTACATTACAATAATTAACACATTGACTGCTGGCCTAAGATTCGTAGACGGCCTTTTGCTATGCGGCCAGTACGCATATCCGCGTGTATCTGCACCCGCAGAGCGTGCCCAGCCTCTCGTGCTTAACGACACGCAACGCGCGTGCAGGCCGAGCGTGTGTCTGTGCTGACGCGACACGCGACGTACGAGTTGCTATACAAAAAAAACACACATGATTGGTCGTCAGCACATGTGTGGTATGGGTATGATTCACGCGTCGCGTGTTTCGGCAGCACGCTTGTATAATTTTTCCCTAAACACGACTATTGTGGGCTAGCCGCATCGCAGGATCCGACACTTGGGACACACCATATACGTTTTCAGCAGTCAATGTGTTAACGATAAATAATGATTATAAAACACGTTGCATTTTTCGTGCGGTGACAGATTTGATAACAAAGTGTCAGTCAGCAGCTATTTCATCCCGCAGCACTATGGTTCGTCTAGAACAAGCTAGCTAGACAAAAACAACTCTTAAATTCCTGGAAGTTAATTACTATTACGAACTCATTACCCCTATACATTGAGGATTACACCTATTAATTATCAATACTACCCTCATTAAGAGCGTCATTAAGGTATGTTTATAAGATGTTGACTATTTAAAGGGCATTCATTTGCATTTTTACATCATATTTGATAGCATTGTTTATGTCACTAAAAGAAATTTGTGAAAGTGTTTTTGTGATGGATTGTATACGTAAGGGTAAGTAGTTATATTTTATTTTATTTTCAACATGGGAACTTCATTCTTTAGTCTTATAAAATGAAATGTTTGAATTTTCACCCACTTTTTTACTCATTTTTTCAAATTCATCGGTCAAATAATAACATGTCCCCACTTGTCCCCACCGTAGAACCTATCATATACGATTCTCATAAGTGTCTAGTAGTTATACGTAAAAAAATTCATTGCGATATATTTGCACAACTAATTTTTATTTATTTTTTTCTTTCAACAGTTTTTACCGTCTCAAGAATGGATTTTTTCGAAGAATGGCTGAAACACCCGAAGGAAACGCGGAATGAGGAGCTCTTTCGGTTTATATCTTTGAGATATAATTTTGATGGTGTTACGGAGCAGTCTCTGCGAGATATTAAAGTACTAATCTCAAGATATTCAACGAAATTTGCTGAAAAGTGGAGCAGCTGTGGAAGAAATCGAGAGCGATTCCTACAAAAGTATTCGACGTGGCTGGAGGGTCTTGACATATCTTTCGATGTGTCCGTTTATTTATCTCTGCCAACTACATCTGGAGAACCGGGACCCGGAAGACCTACTAAAGATTTTGAACATTCTAGTCTCAAAACGAAGAGACGACGTGTAGACGATCTATTACAGTCCAGAAGTGCTAGTGAATTAATTTACGCCGCTGAAGTGTCAGCTCGAATCTCGGGTCAGAGAAGTGTAGCACGTCAAATTAAAGATGTGACTAGTGATCCTTCAATAACCAAGACCACGAGTGAAGAAAGTGCCCCCAGGAGTTTAACAAGTGAGGAAGCTTTAGCGTACTACGTTGATAGTAAATCAAGTAGCCATAGCTATAAGCAGACTCGGAAGTGGAGTATTAAAGCTGGACATAAGGTGTTTCCGTCAATGTACAGTGTTAGAAAGGCTAAAATAGCCTGCTACCCGTCAGGTGAACAAATTACAGTCAATGAAACGCATGCTGAAATCAAAGTTCAGGCAATTCTTGATAAGACTGCCGAACGTTTAGTTTCAGCACAACAAGAAGTTGTTCATAGTCTGTTACCTTGCACGTCATTCACATTAATCAGTAAATGGGGTTGTGATGGAAGTTCCGGTCATAGTATGTACAAACAAAAATTCACTAATTGTGACGATAGTGACGAGTTTTTATTTGTATTTTCTTTCGTTCCTCTTCAATTGAAAGATGAAAGTGGTAATATTGTGTGGCAGAATCCTCGGCCCTGTTCTACAATGTATTGTCGGCCAATAAAGTTTATCTTTTCTAAGGAAACGAAAGATTTTACGATTTCGGAAACCAATAAGGTTTTAGAAGAGATAAACGCTTTATTGCCGACAACCTGCAAGGTGATGGAGACCGAAGTATCTGTCACACATGTTATGCTTTTAACAATCATTGACGGAAAAGTTTGCAATGCTCTGACCGAAACTTCTTCCTCACAAAAATGTTTTATTTGTGGGGCAACTCCAACAATGATGAATGATCTGTCAAAAGAGTTTGCTGCGGACAAAGATAATCTTGGTTTTGGTTTGTCTACGTTGCACGCTTGGATAAGGTGCTTTGAATGCTTGCTTCACATTAGCTATCGACTAAATATAAAAAAATGGCAGTTAAGAACAGCCGAAGACAAAGCTAGTGTGAAACAACGTTCAGATGACATTAAAAAACGATTTAAAAGCGAAATGGGCTTGATTGCAGACAAACCAAAACCAGGGTTCGGTAACACTAATGACGGGAACACCGCGCGAAGATTTTTTGGAAATCCCGAGGCTAGTGCCGATATTACAGGGTTAGATGTTTCACTAATACAAAAATTTGGCATACTACTTCGCACTTTATCATCGGGATATGATATAAATATTGAAAAATTCGTTAACTTAGCTCAAGAAACTAGACAACTTTATGTAAATCTCTATTCATGGTATTACATGCCCGCTACTGTCCACAAAATACTTTTGCACAGTGGCGAAGTAATTAGATCGTCCCTTCTACCTATAGGCCAGCTTTCCGAGGAAGCACAGGAAGCTCGGAATAAGGACTGCAGAAGATTTCGTGAGCACAACACACGAAAGCGATCACGGGAGGCTACGAATAGAGATTTACTTAATATGTTATTGATAACATCTGACCCTGTAATAAACGGTTTACGAGAAGTTCCTCGGAAGAAAATAGGTACGCTTCCAACTGAAGTATTAGATTTAATTGTCCCACCTAGCTGTAAGGAACAAAATGTTAATATGATTTCTACTTTTCATAGTTCTGCCCCTCACGATCATGACTATTCAATGGATGATTCATCTGATGATAGTGATGATAATGAGTAATAGATTTAGTTCTTAGATATTTTATGCATCTGTTATTAGATTTTATAGCGACGTCGAGGGATAAATCACTTTATAAAATGTTCAAAAATTATATTATACACATATGCCCGATAAATGTTTTTTTTTCATGATACCAGCTCAAATGACAAACTGCCTTGAAAAAAGTACCAAAAACCTTATATCTTTGCTTATTAACCGCATCTAGACATAAAAATCAAATAAAATAATTTTGTCTAGCTAGCTTGTTCTAGACGAACCATAGTGCGCAGGTGTCGTGGGAGGCGGTTAAGAATATAAAGCATTTTACGTACAAACCAAGTTAAAATAAAGCGATTGACATAGCGGTGGTTTAATGGATGGGTAACCTTGGGATCAGCTTGCAGAGCCTATGTTATCGATATGACGTATTTTGCAGTTTTTTTCGTGCAAACTACGTTTTAGGTAAAGCAATAGACATCACGGTAATTTTATGGGTGGGGTTTTTAAAAGGGGGCCAAAAATATGGTTATTTTTGGTACATAATAATATGTGAGAGGTACTTACCTAATGCGAAGGTACTATACTCGTATTTTTAATTAGACAAAGCCAACTGACAGTAGCTAATATCACTTTGTAAAATAATGTTGCCATATTTAAAGTAATAGTGATGCGTTTAGTTCTCGTTCAATCAGATGAACGAACAACGAGTGTGAATAGTTATCTATTCATCTAATCATTTCAAACTATAAAATAATATTATTTCTATTTTACAATAAAATTGTATAAAAGTGCTCTGATATAAGTTACTAGTAGTTATGTAAGTAGTTACATCAGTTTTTTGACGGCTTATTACAAAGCGCGGCGCGCGTCGGTCGCCATTTTGTTTGTTATTCATTCGGCTTCTAACCTCTGGCCTGATAGCAATATAATAATGGTCTAATATATTATAGCATAAAAAATAGTCTGCTCTTAATTTATAGCATAGCGTTGAAACGCGTTTTTGGTTTATAGCCGTTGTGAACATGCCTACTAGACAATCGCGGCAATTTCATTCATTCAAGAGTTTTTTCAATCACTCACTTTTCACAACACTATTTTTATTTCATCATAAACTGACAACACAGTAAACGTCAGTTGACTTCGTCTAATAAAAAATACGACTATAGGTACTTATTGAATAAAATTAAAATCACACCAGAATCGAATATTACCTTACAACGCATATTTTCTTACGGCTGCCATGTTGTTTACGTACTATAATTGCTACTTTATTCTGTGATTTGGCCAGACATGAGATATTGTAAAAAGTTAGTAGATTAGTAGGAATGTGCACATTATTTTAAGTGGTTATAGGTACATACATCTCAAAATAATTTTAATAATTATAATTAATGAAATTTTCTTTTTTGGTATAAGTAAATTGATGAAAAGCAGATTTTTTAAATCCTTATTTATTTAAATCTTTAAACAGCATAAAGAATTTCAATGTCTCACAGCACAAGTCGTATGCACCATCTTAATTAATATTCATAAGCAAATAAATAAGTAACGAACAAAAAACAAGCACGTGCCAGCCCCCAAAAACATGTACCTAGTTAGGAACTAAGGCGATATACGTAACTAGGTACCGCTCTTCCCGCGTCTCACCTCTTGCCCCCCGCACGATTGACCTGTCTAGACGCGTTCGTCGAACGACTGTATGGATTATTTGACTGTGGTAGCGCTATAATGTACACAACTACCGGTCACCCATCCTAGGAGTGACTGTGTAAACGTTGGTTCATCATCATCATCATGTCAGCCTAGATACGTCCACTGCTGGACATAGGCCTCCCCCAAGGTTCTCCACACAGACCGACCGCTTCCCGCGATCTTAACCAGATCGTGGGTCCACCTTGCGGGAGGCGTACCCATGCTGCGTCGTCGGGTACGTGGTCGCTACTCCAGAACCCGCCTGGTTAACCTTACGAATACATTACAAACCTGTCAAGTAACGCTATGAACGCTACAACTAACGCTTTAAAACAAAATAAAAAACAATTACTTAATATAAATGTGAAAATTTGTAAGGATACCGATTAATGTTTGGTTGTTATACTTTCAAGCAAAACACAGTTTTTTTTATATATTCACGTTTGGGGATTTAGACGTCAGTATACTTAATGTCAGTATATACAAAAAAAATTAAGGTACTTACAGGTGTTATATTACACACACATCTCGCCATGTCTGTATTTTAGGTCCCACGTAATAGTGGGCGAGCCTATTGCTGTACCGGGCACTTTGCCAGACTCCGAGCTACTACTGAGAATTCGGAAAGAATCTCAGCAAGGGCTGTTTTATCTCAAAGTATGTTCGGGTACTTTGTTCAACTCTTGTCGTTTTATTACTGATGAAATATAAATTGAGGTTTAGGCAAAGATGTATCTGAGTAAAATTATTTATATTATGTAGACCGTAGATGCATTTTTTATTTAAATAATTATCTCTAACATTTGTCAAAACATGCCACATTCATTAAACATTCAATATTAGTATACGTTTAAAAGGGTGGCTCCAACAAAAAAAAAACAAATTGTATATTTATCAAAATTGTATGGTATGGTACTTTCTAAGACATTTGTATAGAATAGAAAAATATTTACTTCCTATCATTTAATTTACCAAATCCAATATGTCGTGATTCTCAGGGTTTCTTTATTTGGCATCGCTGGTTACTATTTCTTCTCTTTTAGTTATATTTTTTTATGTTGTATACTGCTCTTTTAGTTATATTTTATTGTGAATGTGGGTTCTCATACATTGGATAAACCAAGAGAAGCATAGGCATTCAACTTAAAGAACATTTAGCTGACATAAAACATAAACGCTCAACAAAGTCTGCTGTGTGTGAACATGTGGAACAAGGACCCAACCACTACCTGCGATTTGATGAACCACAGATACTCGCAAAAGAACAACGTTTTCTTCCAAGGATGATACGAGAGGCTATTGAAATTAAAAAAAACACCCTAATTTCAATAGGGAAGATGGTTGGAATGTTCCTCCAGCTTTTGACCCTGTCATAAGGCTAATGAAACCCAAGAAGGACAAAGGCACCAGAAGACCTAAGGACACTGTGAGCTCATTCTGCGTAAATAATAACACCAATAGTTGAAAAATGTTCGGGTACTTTGAGATAACTTATACATTCAAGAAAAAGACAAATTTAATATCACCTCAGTCTACCGTGAACATGAATCCTGTAAAGAATTCGAAACGTAGCGTCGGTTAGTAATAAATTAAAAACGTAGTTTTTATATCATTCGTTTCAAATGTAATAACTTAGTGAAACCAATACAACGCGATAAAATCCGTAAACTGTAGTTTAATTTCAATGTGTAACTTTCGCGTAAACCAAAGAAGATACTAGCGTATTTTTCTACGCGTATACGGTCGTTTCAGCATACGCGATTCACAAAACCGGACTCGCGTAAACGTACCTATATACTGCGGCGTATTCGCTCGAAACGGTAGTTACATATTGTCAGTGTCAACATGGATTCTGACGGCTCAATGCGTCAACGCTCGTACGAGTTGCGCGTGTGCCAAAAGGCGCGCCTACACGCGCCTACATGCGCTTCCAAAAACGAGCTTATACGCGCGTATAAAACGCTAATCTGAAACCGCCTTAACTGTTTTGCTCGACACAACGAATCGAACCCGATCAGCAGACGCATCAGGCAGTCATTCATTATCACATTAATTATATAAAAAATAGTGTCCTGCCTGACACATCACACAACATGTAATTTGCCGACATGACATTCCATTTCTAAGGGCGTAAAACAATAATGGTTGAAAGTTAACAAGCGAAGCCGCGGCTAATCTCGAGTATCACAAAATACATACCTGTCTCCTCATCCGAACTGCTAAGATCCTCCGCCTCTTTATGAGTGAACAGTTTCCTCCGAGACTTGGGTGGTTCGCGAGTCACGTTAGCAGTGGGACGAGTATTGGTCCCAGTGGGGCGAGTTGGGGGACCAGTGGGGCGAGTATTGGGACCAATGGGACGAGCCGATCGGTCGGTGGTCCCACCACGGGGTGCGGTGTTGATGCGGGATATTAAGTCTGCAATAAGAAAAGAGGTAGTTTAGATGTCTATTGTTGTAAAGGAATAAACTAAAAGTTAAAGGTATGAAACTGGATTGAAACTGTAACTTTGCTTTTATAGTGATAGGTACATTTAAACTTTAGGCCTCTCTCACATTGGGCGACAGCGTTCCTCGAGCGTACGCCGGGCGTGCGCTCGGCGTTCACTCTGTAGTACAAAGTGAACGCCGGGCGCACGCTGAACGGAACGGACGCCGCGCGTACGCTCGAGGAACGCTCATGACCAATGTGAGAGAGGCCTTAAAGTTACAATTTTGGCATCTAATTACTTAATTCAGTAGGTTAGGCACTGCGAGATTTATAATTAAAAAGTCCTGTGTCATAGTGTGCATTTTCCAATTTCATTTTTTATAATAAGTATACATCAGCATACAAAATATTTAAAATGTATCAATCAATCAGCCTATCGCAGTCCACTGCTGGACATAGGCCTCTCCCAACACGCAACACAGTACACGGTCCTCAGGATCTTTTTCCGGTCGTCGCTCCACCTAGCCGGGGGCCGCCCTACCTTACGCTTGCCGAGACGTGGTCTCCACTCTAGGAGACGCTTGCTCCATCGGCCATCAGTCCTTCTACAGATATGGCCAGCCCACTGCCCCTTGAGCCTACTGATTCTGTGAGCTATGTCGGTAGTTCTTTGTCGGATAACTTCATTTCGGATTTTATCCTTAAAAGAGACGCCAAGCATAGCCCGTTCCATAGCTCGCTGCGTGACATTTAGTTTGTGGACTAGTCCCACTGTGAGTGTCCACGTCTCGGCACCGTACCTCATAACAGGTAGGACGCATTGGTTGAAGACTTAGGTCTTCGGGCATTGCGGTAGGGGCGAAGAGAAACCTTAAAATGTATGGAGTTTTCAAAATGATATTTATAAATGGGCGCTGGCTTTAAGACTTTTCTCTAAGTCAACCTTAAGTCTGCAGCTGTTACTCTTCAAGTTTTCACATATCAACTCATTCCTTTTGTCAGTAAGTTCTGATAAATCTGCTAGCTGGCTGCGTGTCTTGAAAATTCATAAGTATACTAACCGAGAGTATCACTAGAGGTATCTGTGGTCTTGTCCCGGCTGGTGTCGGTGCCGGACGAGCCGCGGTACCTCAGTCGAGGCATCTCCTCATCCTCCTTGCTGTCTGACAGTAAGTCTATCAGTGGCACGTTCTCGCGTTCTGCTTTTTTCTGTAAATTAAAAGACAATTTTTGGTTAACTATTTGCCAGATAAGATCATTACTATGGACGCGAAGCGAATCGAAAATAATATAATAGCTGTTTTTCAAGAGCGTAAAGTAAGTTACACAATACAAAGTAATTTTTAAAAATGCATGTCTTTATGTGTGATACATGTTTATGTGACTGCCTTGTTGGTCTCACGGCATAAATGTGCGCGTGGGATTGGGAGGTCTCGGGTTCGATTCCCGGCTCGGGCAAAATGTTATTGGGTTTTTCCGTTAGGAAATTCTCAGTAGCAGCGCGGAGTCTGGTAATGTGCCCGGTACAGCAATAGGCTCGCCCCCTATTACGTGGGACCTAAAAATTCATGGCGAAATGTGGGTGTAATATTACACCTCTGCCTACCCCGTCGGGGAAAAAGGCGTGAGTCTATAAAAAAAAATGTCTTTATGTTTGTCTGGTATAATCTCTGAAAGCTGTCCCGATATTAGTTGGACTTTTACTGAAAGATAGAGGACTTTCTAGAGCTACATATTATAGGCTGTAATTTGACCACTATTGTTGATATACCGATACCGAGAATAACGCGTATGAAACTGCAGGAAACAGATAGTTCAAAATAAATAAGAAATACTCACAAGTAACATGCGCAATGTCCTAGGCGAGGGTAGATCTGATTGTCTCGAGGCGGCTGGGAACATTCGTTCGCTAAGTTTTCTTGTGGCGGCCGCGCATGCTTCTACCCACAACGGTGATACTACGCGACATGCCAGAGCTCTAGCACGCGCGCGTATTGAACGGGTACCGTCTGGAGGAAAACAAAAGAAATAAAAAACATGGTATACATACTCTATTTTAGGACTAGAGCAATACCCTCCTCTTAAAGACCACGAACTAATTAATACATTAGCCTACCTATTGCTTTGCAAACGAGGCGGTAAATATTAATGTAGATTAATTAATTAACTTTAAAAAGCGCCGCGATTTGACCTTTACTTTAATACCTAACCAGCTTTTGTCCGCGGTTTTGCCGCATAATATTGCAATAAACTATATTTTTTACAAACTTTGTGACTTAGTTCAGAAATAAGATGGATGGGCTGTGTTAGGATGGATGGACTGTGTTAGGATGGATGGACTTTGTTAAGATAGTTAAGAAAGAGAAAGGGGAAATTGGTTGGATGACTGGGTACAGAGAACCGATGGACATACTGTGCCCAAAGAAGTTGGGACAAGAATTAAGAGGATGATGATTATTGGGACTTATCGAAACTCGAAATTGTCAAAACTATTGGGCGTCAGCAAGGAGCAATTATTATAAGTAAATAATTGCTCCTTAGGCGTCAGAAGCGCAAATTTGACATAATTATATTTTTTTTTTTTGGGGCACATAGGGGTGCACTAATTATACTACTTCTTATAGGATGTTCCCACAGAATCGAGTAGTGATGGTTCAATTTTAAAGAATAATATGCAGGCGTAGCTGCGGGCATCCTCTGGTAGTCTAGTGGTTAATAATACTGCTGCTAAATGAATCCTAAACGTAAATACACAATAATTATTATCAAAATGGGTGCATAGGGTTCCCACCAAGAACTTATAGACTAAGATCCCGCGACAAATTAGTGCACTCATCGAGTTTTTGCTTAAAACCAAATTTTTTAGTATATTTATGATTAGGAGAATACATATATACTAGGTTGCCTATTAAAATTTGGCCGCAAGTATGTTTAATTAAATGATTGTTAATTGATTTTTGGAAGATACTTTCGTTCATTCGTTTTATAAGTAAAATATCGTCTACATCACGGCTATACATACAAAGATTCTGAAAAACCACGGTTGCCATTGTTAATCTGGCCGCACCTCCTCGCAGCCAGGTGTAACCAGGTATGATTTCGATACATTTTTACGTTCATAACGTTTATTTATGATTTATATATCAAATGAAAGCTATTTTTTTTCTGATTCTGATTATATATGGTTGCCTAATTAAATCCAGACGCAAATAAGGGTTGCCGGCTGTTGAAGATTGTAAATATTTAAAGTAGAGTGAAAGAGAGTTATAGGGGGAATTCCCGTAACGCCGGATGGCACCTAGCGCCGAACACTACACTATCTCAACAAGTAATCTTCCACATATTTTTAAATCATGAGCAACAATTTAAAAATATGTGGAAGAGGTGCGGGATAACATATCAATACAGGATCACACAACGCGGTTTTCCAGTGCTGCGACTGGGCACAGCGGTAGCAGCATTTTGCTGTTTATAGCGGCAAAGCATTGCGTCACGTTACTCTACTATGTAATTATTCTATATAAGGTTATATATTATGATTTATTTTAATATGTCACTGAATATAGTGTGCCATCGGGATTCGTAAAATATGGCGGTTGGCGTAGCGGGAGTGTGAGCGACTGCTACGTCGAAGGCCGCGGGTTCGACTTCCGCTCAAGTCAAACATTTGTGTGGATGAAGATGGATGTTTGTTTTGGTCTGGGTGTTTCTATGTATAATATGTATGTATTTAAAAAAAATCATACTTATATGTATGTTTATCCATTGTCTAGTACCCATAGTACAAGCTCTGCTTAGTTTGGGACTAGATAGTGTTGTGTGAATGTGAAAAAAAAGTAACACACCAGTGCCATGAAAACCTGTCTAGTGATCAAATATCTTAACAACAAACCTGGAACCAGCAGTATGAAGACGTCGACTAGTTTTTGTTTAGCAGTTGGTCAGAATATTCTAAAATTGTTAAAATTATCTGCTTTCACGATGAATAGATTAGCAACTTGACAAATAAAATGTGTGAGAAAGTGAAATAAGTGAAATTTTAACGTCGTCACCGGCGTGTAGAATTGTAGCTGAAGAGACAAAAATCATGTTATCTCAGGAAAAAGGAAAGAAATGGGCATCAAGTACAAAAAGAACAATAAATTAAAAATGTAGACAAACCAAACTTATTAAAGTTTATGGGAAAAGTGGAGGTAAGCTTACAAAAAGATGTCACTATCTCAAATATTCAACATAGAAAAACACGTGTCACGACGAATCATAATGAAGACACATGGTTACAGTGCTCCAGATGCCAAGGGTGCGCTTTTGCAGCTTTTGCAGAAGTTCTTGAATGTGGAGACGTCGTCGAGATATACACGATCAATGGCCGATGTTTTGCAGATGTCCTGCGCTAGTCTGTAAACTAATTGTGTGTCCGATACTAGGTGCCAGTTTTTACAATAACATTTTTCTTTATCTAAACTTAATTGAAGTTCCTGATTATATTTATACAGAAATCGTATTTTTGTCGATAGATTAAGATTTCATAATTTGTTAAGTCAACAAATTCAAAATTAATTAAACTTACATTTCTTAAAATAGTTTTTATTTGATTTCCTAAAAACCTTAGGTGTCCGCCACTTGGGAACTTCACCCTATGCGTGACATCATTTGTCAGACGAGAACGATTGACAGCTCTGCGACGCTTTTAAGCCATTGCGCATGCGTCAAATGCTAGTCAACTAGTCAACCCTTAGATTATATAACTATTAGATGGAGGCATACGACCCCAAGACTAATAATCTGACATAGGTGGCCATATGGCCACCCATTATCCGTTAAAATGTAATAGAACTTCATTTAAAACTTTGAGACTTCGGTCTTCGGTCATAGACATTTTAATAATTATTCGTATAAAGATTGTGACGTATTAACATAGTAACGTTATAACTTTATCGATACTTAAATTTTACAGACTAGCTTCAGTACACCGCGGGTCTTACTTATCGCATAAAAAGGTAGTTTATTGTGATGTATAAGCTATACTACAATATTTCAATAAAAATATTGTTTCACGATAGAGTATCCTCAATGTTTTTCGTTTATAAATGTTTTTTTGTAAAACCATCTGCCGCAAACAACTACTAAGCCATGCAATTTTGTCATGATGTTTTCCTTCATCATAGCAAGCCAAGCTTCTAGTAACCAGAGATTCATGCAGTAAATTTGAAAACCGATGCGTTAAAATGATATTTTCACAGACTTTGTCACTGCTTGGAGTCAGAGGCGGCTCGTGAAAGATCATATTGGGTGTTCACAAAAAAAAGAGGAAACTGCTTACCATTTATTTTGTGAATGCTTTTGCAATTAACAGTAAGATGTGCTAAATCATCGATACCTACCTAGGCACAGATGTGTACCTAGGTACCTGAACCGTCCACGCCGTATCAACTCCGGCGCCACTAAACAATTAACAAAATACACGGAAAACAAAACAGCTTCTTACTTCCTTCTCGGCTTCGCATTTTCGCAACCACATTACCACACATAACCAAAGCGTTTTATTATATTGGTCGTTTTTTAAGGATTTCACAGTATTTTATAAAGTTTACGCTGTTATATTCCATATTAGTTACACAATTTAATTGTCTTTCTTAAACATAATATACACACGATCACACATATAATTAACTATATTTTAAACACCAATCCTTTTCTAATTACCAACGCACTTGCAGAGAAATGTTTTGCTTTTGTTTACATTCAAATGATACCGGCAAAACACTATTAAAAAAAAGCGGCGCACACGTTTTAAATTTTCTTCGTGACAAATGGTCATATCATTTAGTCGGGTAATATATTCGCGCATGCGCACCTCGTCAAGCTAGCTAGGAGCGCCGCTCCGTATTTGACTTATTTCTCATACAAATCTTTTGTCTCACGCGCCGAGCGCATAGAACGCTCTCTCTTTCGCACTCATTACATTTCAGTATTAAGCGTTGTACTAAGCTTTCGTCAATGAAGAGCGCTGTTATGAGCGCTCCACTCCACAAAAATACCTATGTATGTTTCAAGAGTGTTGACAAAATTATGATAAACAGCTTAGTATATAGTCAAATACTTATTTGTGGATATGTATTATAGAAAAGAGAATAGATGTGTATTAAAATATTGAGTACTTATGTTTATAGAAAAAGTTTATATGAGTTGTATAAATATATTTTATAATTTTGGGAGTTCACTGCTCCAGCGCTCCTTTAAACGAGCCGCCACTGCTTGGAGTGGTTACCGGTGTTACAATAAATATCGTTTGCTTTATTCATGTTAAAATGTTAAGTAAAATAAAAAAAGCATTTCAGTGCATGTGTTTGGTTTGGTCATGGGAGAAATAATCTAACGGTTTATTTTTTTATTGCCAGTCAAATTAACTATACTGTACCTGGAGGCAAGCAGACATTGAAGATACTGAACTTAAAGGTCTGCCTGACTTAGCTAAGAACCACAATTTGTTTATTTGCTCCTGTAGTTGCTTACATAAATGCAGATCTATTTTTTGAACGGATGTATGTCATCAATAACATTATTATGACTCTTTCCTACGTTGTTGATATTTATATTGGATATATATTCCTTAATTTACTTGATTTAGGAATTATCATCATTCTTTCGATATTTATTCTGAGTAAATCAGATCTGATGATTTATTTTAAATTTTAACGATATTCTAACTTATCAAATTATAATCTAATGTTCAGTACATCCGTGAACATGGCGCTTGCGACAGTGCCAAAATATCGGTTACTCCAAACAAAGGTACGTGGTATATATCCCGAAAGACAATTTAAAACAAGTTTAAATGACCACGAAAGTTTAAATTCCTATATTATCAAATTTAGTGTGAACCGACGAAAATTCGAAACGTCTTTTGTATATATTATAATATCTTACTCTTACACTGGAAAGAATTCATAAGTCAAAGTAAATATATTGGGTATAACTGCTGTTTTTATGCGGTTTCTATGTATATTCCTTATTCTCAGGAGCTGTCTGACACATTATGTTACGCGTAATTCTCTTTCACTCTACCTTAAATATTTACAATCTTCAACAGCCGGCAACCCTTATTTGCGGCTGGATTTAATTAGGCAACCATATATCATCAGAATCAGAAAAAAAATAGCTTTCATTTGATATATAAATCATAAATAAACGTTATGAACGTAAAAATGTATCGAAATCATATCTGGTTACACCTGGCTGCGAGGAGGTGCGGCCAGGTGAACAATGGCAACCGTGGTTTTTCAGAATCTTTATATGTATAGCCGTGATGTAGACAATATTTTACTTATAAAACGAATGAACGAAAGTATCTTCCAAAAATCAATTAACAATCACTTAATTAAACATACTTGCGGCCAAATTTTAATAGGCAACCTAGTAGATATGTATTCTCCTAATCATAAATATACTTAAACATTTGGTTTTAAGCAAAAACTCGATGAGTGCACTAATTTGTCGTGGGATCTCGTACTATTAGGGTCCCCGCGCCAACCTCACCTGCAAGTGGTGCACCTGCCGATCAACGGACGAGGCTCTGGCAAACAAAATATCCCGATAAGCGGCAATAGGCTCGCCACCTATTACGTGGGATCAAAACACTGGCGAAAAGTGGGCGTTTAATATGCCTCTGTCTACCCCTTCGGGGAAAGAGGCGTGAGTCTATGTATGTATGTAATTATTATCAAAAATATAGCCCTGTATTAATTTGCATTAGCTGTCCCAAAATAGGCGTTATTTCATAATATATTATGCCTTACTATCAGTCCATATAAGATGCGTGACAAGTGGACTCCAAGCCGTGGCGACGGTGGCGCCAAGCGCGGTCAGCGCGGCGCGCAGCGGCAACGCGCGGCTCTCGGTCCCCACGTCCACTAGCGCCACCACGCCTGAGAGGATGTCGCTTGTGACTGGTGGTGGGTTTGTGGTGGTCTGGAGTGTACAAGAATTTGAGGTCAAATTGATTAGTCTGTTTGGGTGCTATTATGCTACACTAGACGAGTCCGCGGTTAAATCCACGTTATTTAAGGCTACTGCTCCGCTCCCGTGGCTGATAACGTGATGTTACATAGCCTAGCCTTCCTCGATAAATGGGCTATCTAACACTGAAAGAATTTTTCAAATCGGACCAGTAGTTCCTGAAAGTAGCATGTTTAAGCAAACAAACAAACTCTTCATCTTAATATATAAAATCCTTGCGTTACTGACTGACTGACAGACACGCTACAGCCGAAACTATTGGGCGCAAGAAGCTGAAATTTGGCATGTATGTTTCTTGGCGTGCACTAAGAAGGGATTTCCCGAAATTCCCACGGGATCGGCCAAAACGGGTAAATTAAAAAAAAAATGCAGGCGTAGCTGCTGGCGCCCTCTAGTCTTAATATATTTGTATTGGATATAGACATGCTTTTTGCCTTGGAAGCAAAAGTTTTATTAGAATGATAAATCCATAAAGCGATGTTTATGACACCCTTGCGATATGTAGTGACAAGCATCGAGAAAGGTATGCTAAGGCAGTTTGAGCACTTGGAGAGGATGGATGACAAAAGACTGACCAAGCAGATATATAAGGCAAGTGTGAATGGGACAGGACGAAGGGGAAGACTTAGACGGACATTCTCTGACCAGATTGGAGACATCCATAAAACAGGAAAGGTTACAAGTACCCTGAACAGAAGAGCATGCATGAGGAATTTGATGCAAGTGAGTGTAGCAAGCGAGATACATATGTCAGGATTGTTGCAAATGGTGTTCTGTAGTCTCTGCCTACCCCTCTGGGAAACAGGTGTGAGTCTATGTATGTATTGAGATATTAGGTGATGTAGAAAATGGATCTATGATCCAGGTAGCAGTTCTTTAGATTTCAGCATGAATGGGCCGGCTCGACCGGGGAAGTACTACCCTCTCACAGAAAATCAACGTAAAATAACAGTACCTAAATTGTTGCGTTTCGTTCGGTGAGTGAGAGTGCCGGAGGCCCTATCCCCTATTTCTTCTCCCTCATCCCACTCCTCATCCTATCCCTTTTCTCAACCCCAAGGGACGGTAACGCACTTGTGACTCCTGTGGTGTTGCTTGTGTCCATGGCCGGCTAAACTTGCTTACCTTAACAGGCAATCCGTCTGTTCGTTTGCCGCCTATTATCATAAAAAAAAAATTTATGATTTGGAAAATTACAAGATGTTTTTCAAAATCTTTTTTGCGTCCCATTTCAAAAGGGAAGGGTCTAACACAACTCCTTTGCCCGCCCAATAAGTGCCTCCACCACTTGAAAGCATGCAATAGGGTTTAAAACAAAAATTGTGTTCACAGTGATATTTCATGACTTTAGTACACTCATGTCTTGAAATTCACCTGAAAAGCTTAAAATTTACCAAATACTGAAAAAATAAAATTTAAATACTACTGAAAATTTAAATTAACCAAATACTGGTAATATAACTTAATTTTGATTTGGATTTTGGATTTCTGTCTCGGGTTCGATTCCTGGGTTGGGCAGTGTTATTGGGTTTATCAGTTAGGAAATTCTCAGTAGCATCACGGAGTCTAGTAATGTGTCCGGCAATAGGCTCACCCCATATTACGTGGGACCTAAAAATTCATGGCGACATGTGGGTGTAATATTACTCTGGCTAGCCCTTCGGGGATACAGGCGTGGGTCTATAAAAAAATATTACCTTAGTATTACTAGGTACTGTAGTCTGCTTATTTCTGCTAGAAGCACTGGGTGTGCACCTAGCATTAACAGCTTTCTTCTTTAAAACATTCTGAGCAGCTGTGTTCGGCCCATCTACTTCTTTCAACGCAGACCATTCTTCTCTCAGACGGATTCTTTCTGCTATCGCTGAGCGGCGCTAGAAGCAAAGTCAATATGTTAGCATATTGATATTAACTGGTTGACTGCCGATACACTGTATGCAAGACATAATAGATTTTCTATTGTGTCTTGGTATTACAGTATTCAAAAGGTTAAACATATACGGATTTATTGTGATATATTGGTTTCACTGAGATAACATTTCTACGCAATGGTCTAGAACAGTGGTTCTCAAACTTTTTTAGGGATGGAACCCTTTTGGGTAACCAAATATTTGGCAGAGCCCTAAAATAAAACAAATCGGAGTCCTTTGTACACTTTAAAACCACTTATTTTACTGACATACATCTTCGTGGATCCCCTAGAGATGCTTTGTGGAAGAAGCGAAGCACACTTTGAGAATGGCTGGTCTAGAAACGAAATTAAATTTCAATGTGTAACATTCACACAACTCTAAGAAAGTACCTACAATGTTAGTACTTGGTTTTAACAGATTAGTGCTAAAAGTTATTTTGATTTCTTTTGTAATCAATAATAAACACTTTCACATTGGGAATGTTAATGTTTGGACCTAAGCTACAGAAATGGTATGAACAAAAAGTATGGAAGGGGCTATGGCTATAGTTTTAAGCATTCAAGGTACAATAATAATATCAGGCTCTGTTTACAATGATCATACTGCTGGGTGTGAGATCTAAAGGGAAGATTTCTAGTTGCCAGATTTTATACATAGCCACAGATCTGCCACCCTTCTTCAGTCCTAGCTTAGGCAAGAACTGAGATAAGATTTCTATGCATGGCACATAATGTTTGTTTTAGTAAGTAGATCATATTTTTAGCAAGCTAATACGTACGTTATCCTGAATAGACTGCATGTAAGTCCAATAAAACAAGAAATAGTAAGAGAGAGCCTCGGAACATACCGTGAAAAGCAAAATAGGATCTTATTTATTTTGACAACAGTAAGTTCTGACATTGTCAAATCAGCTGTTGATTTTCCCGCTTTTGTCCTTACTTGCATTAAAAATACAATAAAATTAGTAATTACTTACCAAACCAGCTGCGCTTCTATTATTTTCTTTATTCATTTTATCTTGCGACAAGAAATTCATTACAATAATTCATACAAATTGTGTAAACAACACACACTGCCCTTCAAAATAACTTTGTCTAGAAATATTACATGTATATCGTCGAATATAATTTAGTACACAATTGTTGTATACAAGTCATACAGAAAAACACAATATTAACAAAATATTTGTAAATTCAGTTTACAAAAATAAGGTGAAAACTAGCGATGGGCGATGACGAGATGTTCAAGTCGATTGTTTCGATTGTTCAAACATCTCGATGACTTGCGATTGTTTTCTCTCGCCCAGTCGATGGTTTCGAGTCAACTCGCGGCGGCGCGTGGCGTCGCGTAGTCGCTAGGGTGCGGATGCGAATGATGCGATGTTTGAAAGGATCAACTTGGCCACAATCGTAAACAGCAATCACATCGACTGGAATCGTCGCAAGTCGTTTGACTCGCTGACTTTTGACTCTGACTCGTAAATATCAATGGAGTTACAAAGTTTTAATGCGATATTAATATGGTGTTGGTTGGTGAGAGTTAATAATACAAACTCAAATCGATGTCAACCAGTCTTTTAAGTATTTATTAAATTTCTCTTAATTATTCACAATATATTGTACTTGGTACAATATATTGTGAAATATAGGTATTTAACGTTCTCTTTATTTTGATGGACTTTATTTTCCTTATTAGTTAGTACTGATTCAATCAATCAATGAAAGACGGCTAGGATCATCGCCACCGGCATAGATAAATTTCTAGTACAGTCGTGTCGTGTACGAGTCGATGATGTTGACTCGGAACAATCGAAAAACATCTCGATAGTTTTATGACAGACCGAGACAATCGGCGACTCGATGAAAAATTTTAACGACTGCGATTGTTTCGACTGGACAAACATCTCGACATCGCCCATCGCTAGTGAAAACACAAACATGTCACAACAAGTTCAGTTTACACCATAGAGTAGTATAATTGTGAAATGTCAACTGTCACTTCTGTCACATGTGTTACCAGTGCTGCCAAGTAGAAATTGCTTTTTAAGGAACAGGCAATACAAGTACATCATGCTGTACCTATTGTACATGTGAATACAAAAGTACCTAAATATACACTGAGGTACTAAACCTGAGTTTATATTTAATTCTACATTGTCTATTACCAGCCATTACTAAATCCATGGATTTAGTAAAAACCGTGATATTATAATTTCAGATTAGGGTAGACCGAGGCGAATCGTATCAGTGGGGCAATCGGATCAAGATAAGTTTGTGAATAGTTTTAATAAGGCATTGACACGGAACGCAGGTTACTGGCGTCTCACAAACCACATCCATCCCGCAACTCCTGCCATCGGTAGAGTTTCGATTTGACCAATACCACAGCTTTTTGTGTGCGTCACAATTTTCGCGCTCATCTAAAGTACATGCTTACTATTTCCTGGTGTAAATTTGTATTAAAACTTTGAATAATATAATAAAAATAAATAAATACATTAACAATTACAAAAGTTTGAGTTATGGGTACCAGGGATCTTACAGTGAAGTGTGTGTGTGTGTGTGTGTGTGTGTGTGTGTGTGTGTGGTGCGTGCGTGCGTGCGTGCGTGCGTGCGTGCGTGCGTGCGTGCGTGCGTGCGTGCGTGCGTGCGTGCGTGCGTGCGTGCGTGCGTGCGTGCGTGCGTGTGTGGTGTGTGTGTGTGTGCGTGCGTGCGTGCGTGCGTGCGTGCGTGCGTGCGTGCGTGCGTGCGTGCGTGCGTGCGTGCGTGCGTGCGTGCGTGCGTGCGTGCGTGCGTGCGTGCGCGCGCGCGCGCGTGCGTGCGTGCGTGTGTGTGTGTGTGTGTGTGTGTGTGTGTGTGTGTGTGTGTGTGTGTTCATGTACGTATGCTTATCCTACACTGATGTTTCGGTACCCCTATCGATATATATAGGGGATATAGCTTAAACAGCTTGGGAATAGCTCTATTTTAGAAAACATTTTAGTTTCTATTCACAGTAAGTATTATAGGTTACTATGTGAAATATTACTTTCAAAAGTAAATGGGGTGATTCGGATCGCGTCATCGCGGGCGAATTGAATCACTTAGTTAAAATGATTTATTTTACATTTGAGAAAAGTTAAGGTTTTTTATTCAATAAAGATGGTTCGCACATATAAAAGACAAGCATGAAATAATAAAGAGAACCTTTCCTTGATTTCTGATTTCCTTTGATTCCTTTCTCTCTCCAGTAATGCCAATAAGACACGTGCTATACAATAAAACCAATATTGGATCTGACTCCAGCTCAGTGTAAGATAAATTTTTACAAAAGAGATGCTAAGAAAAAACTTAAAACTGCCGAAAAATGGTCTGAAAAAAAGAGAAACTGACTGATACCAAATAAACTGATATAAAAATTATTAAGAAGAAGAATAATAAAAGACCACCTTTAATAAAAATCAAAGGTTCACGTGCGAAGCACAAAGATTGGCTTGTATTTACTGATAAAAACAATCTTTCATCCACCATCATGTGAAGAATGGAGCCATGAAAAAAGTGCTGATCTGGATGGGAAAGAAGGTTGGTATCGACGTGTTTTATGTTTTAGTAATTAAAATATTGTTATGATTATTTATTATTTTAATACCTATTGCTTTTGATACAAAAGCCTATAATGTTGAGAAAACCTTAATTTTATGTATGATCGGAGGATTCGGAGGGGCGAGTAGCCCCGATAATTGGGGCGATTCGGATATTTCTCTCTTTTTACCTTTGGATTAATATTTTGCACAATTTATGAGTAATTAGAGTTTCGAAATGTTTCATGCGTAGCCAAATAATTACCGACCGTTTTGGAAATTGAAGTTACATATATTACACTTTAGTATGATTTGTATGTCGTCAAATAAAAAGTGATCCGATTCGCATCTGTCTACAGTCTACCCTTATAGTCAATAACGACTGGTTCGTACAATTTCACGGGCTCTTTTCAGCGATATTGCGAATGTCATTGGGCCGCAATAGTGATATGATAATAAATCTACGTCTGCAGTAGTGATATTATAAGAAAGCTAGGTTTATTATGAATCGAGTTTGTGGCGGGAGTCCCGCGTGTTCTGATTCTTCAATTGACGTAATCAGCCGCACAGACTTACGAATATACTTAGAGTGACCAATCTGATAAAACGAAAAAACCGGAACTTTGGAGATGTTTATGAGGCTAAGTTGACCTATATTTATGTGTAGGGTATAAAAATAATCTCGTCCACTCGGGCAACTTAATAGGTTATGTTAGGTCTTCTTGTGACCCTGTACCCAAAAATAAGAGCCCTGCAAAGCTGGGCTCCGTCAACTTAGCTTAAAAGACTTCGCTATACCTCGTTGCTACGTAGTAATAAAATTAAAAAAAAATTGGTTGCCTGTAAAGTCGGTATACGGGCGAAAGTTTTACGTGACAACGACTTTGAGTGGTAAAATAATTTTAATGTGAATATTCATTCGTATAGTAGGAAGAAGGATGAAAGACGCGTGCCTTTCACTTTTTATGTCTGTCTCTCTCGCTCTTAGGCGGGACGCGTGCCTCTCACTCGCTCTCATTGTGAGCGCATAACGTGAGCGGAGCGTAACGCAGTTTCTTGAAGTGTCACCCGGCAAACCAATTTATAAGACGTTGTCACGTCAAAATGGTTTTTAAAAACCTGTCTCTTATTTCCTAACTCACAGCTGCTAGGCACCTGGTAGGTAACGAAAACGAACCAATCAACGATTGCTCTGATAATCTAACAGCTTTCTTAAACCAGTGTTATTGTATGTGTGTATAAATAGATACAATTTCGTCAAGCCATTTCCAAAAATTCGCTGTTACAAATGTTGAATTAGAACAAATATTCTACAGAAAGTATTTTAAAAAATTTAATCACCGTCTAAACCTGGTTTCTTAGTTAGTCCTTTTTTGTAATTAGGTCTATAATGTAGTTTTGACTATGAAACAGGCGGCGATAGCCTAGTGGAGATACCAACAGACTGCCGTGCGGAGGGTAAGTATCCGGTTCGAATCCAAGGCGCGCACCACTGACTTTTTGAAATGATGTGCGTAGATACTACAATCAATGAATACAGATTTACATTGAAGCGCAGTTCATAAGGATTTCGTGTGCCGATTCCAAGTTTAGTCACTGTCTCCAGTTTAGTTCGTAGTTGGTGCCGTTGGCGGCGCTGGCGTCGTTCTCCGACTCTCTCACTCTCGTGGTTAAGATACCTACACTGAAGGAGAGAGAGACAGCTGCCGCAGCGCGACTGCCACGCCGCCAAACGGCAATTTGAGTCGCAGAAAGTTTGTCTTCAAAGCGCCCATATGAAATGCGCCTCATGTAAATATCTGAGCTCTTTGCTACAATGTTAATTATTGCTTCCCTCAGTTCCCTCGGGTAGCTTTCCTTTAACTCAGACTTTAGTCACTCTGTAGATAAGCTGATTTTGTAGTTCGACAAGTAAGCGGACCCTGGGCTCCAAGGTGCCCAGGGTCCGCAGGTTTTAGATGCAACTTTGATAACGGTAAGATGATGATGATGATGATGATGTAGCTAAACTGTACAACTTTGGTTATGAAATTTAGCCGAAAGTAAAAACATAGGTACATACATAGACTCAAGCCTGTTTCCCGGAGGGGTAGGCAGAGACTACGGAACGCCATTTGCAACGATCCTGATATATCTCTCTTGCTTCATTCATTGCCATCAAATTTCTCATGCATGCTCTTCGGTTAAGGTAAATTAAAATAAAAACAATTAATTTAAGATCGTTCTATAGATTTATTGTTACATTTAAATTTTACGTCTCTATAAACCAATCTACATATATACAAACTCTCAAAATAGTTTTAAACTAAGATGATATAATTACAGCTACGATGATGTTTGGACTTCAAACAGACTTTTCAAAGTGAATCCTTCTTTCAGCGGTTCTATTGCTAATCCTAAATACGGACTGTATACTGGCAGGCTCTCAGATTCTCCTTTACTCTGTGCCAGTTGAGACGCCAGGTACAAGTTGGGGCCCATTTCACCACGGGGTTCTCCTATCTCTTCTAATTCTTCGATACCATCGGCTTCGGACTTCGGATTCTGAAAATACCACATCAGTGTTTAAATGGAAGGCGCTCAATACGCTGCATACCTAGGTTGGTAGATCCAGAGGCAATCTGTCATGCTGCGGATTGAAAGACCCAAGCACGAATAAATCTAATTTAGTATAAGGCCAAATCTATTTACGATTTATGACACGAAAAATAAGCTGCAAAATATATTTAAAAAGTTATACGTGGACGATTCTTGAGTCAATCACTTTTTTTTGTCGAGAAATATTAATAATAAGATTGTATTAATATAAGATTCGAAGAAAGATGTCTTTCTGTATTCACAATTGGCACGCCTGCGATAATCGTTACGTTTTCTATCAGTTATAGCCAGGCCAAGGTATTCTGAAAAAGAAAACCGCTGCTATTGATTAAGCCGTGTATGGTGCCTTACCAGATACATGAGGGGCACCCTCATGTATCTGGTTGTGCCTTTCGTTTTTTTATGTAGTAAACGACAGACGAGCAGACAGATCGCCTGATTGTAAGTGATTACCACTGCCCATGAACACCCGCGACACCAGAGGAGTCGCGAGTGCGGTGCCGTCTTTTGGGACGGGAAAAGGAATAAGAAGACGAGTGGCACGATGGAGAAGAAAAAGGGATGGGGCCTCCGGCACTCTCACTCACCTGCCGAAATGCAATAATAGAAGAACAGTTCTCACCTCATTATTCCAATCAAGTTCAATCCCAAAGATCGGTTTCTCAGTATACGCCTGGTGCAGCGCTTGCAGTTCAGTCAGTAATGGCCTCAGTCTCTCCCGAGGGTCGGCTCTGAATCCCAACACATAGCCTCCCGAGGTTGGACGCACGACGAATACAAGGGCCTCGCCGAATTTTGAGTCTCTGATGGATATCTATAAAATAATGGTTTGATTGGTGGATGTAGATATTACAGTAGTCTCTTTGTCAACGTAGAAAACATTTAGGGATAGCGCTCTACGTAAAATATATCCTACTTGATGTTCCAAATGAGTGAAAGTTTGTAAGGATGCATGAATGTGTGATTGGTACCTTTTCACGCAAAACGGTTTCGTATTTTGAACTCGAATTTCGAACGTTACACTACACAGATTTGTAGTCTGGGTTATGTAAAGTTTCATCCAAATTTCATATAGATTTTCTGTAATTGGGCTATAATACTACAAAAAGTATCAAGGAAGTCGACAAAAATCCTACCATCTGAGAGCTATCAATGCTTTCATAATGTCGCGTGCGCTGCCTAAATAGTCGGAGTTGTGACTCCGACTATTTAGGCTTCAGTTTGAATTGAAGCAACGACCGTTAATCTTTGCTCCTCGATTTAATTAGATTTTAGTGGTAAAAAGTGTGTTTTCAGTCAGTTTTTTTAGTGCATATTAAAAATAAACACTCATATACTAAAACTTTGCAGTGACAATGTGCTACATATTCGTTTAATATAAAACAAAATACAATTACAAAAATAACAGTCAATTGTTTTTGAATATTACTGTGATCGTGAATAGTGTTAATCCGAACGCGTAAGCGACGCCGATTCCCCGGCGCTTACGACCTTTTTACCGAGACCCGCGTAGCGCTAGCGTTCACTGTCCGAGTTAGTATTGTAGTGGAACTGATTTTTATTATACCTATATCAATAAGCTGCGAATGGCTTCAACCTTGGCTGGTAGCGGCTTGGTACCCTGAGCTGAAATGCTGTACCCAAGAAAAGCTACCTTGGTGACCACCGAAGAGCACGATGAGCGACAGCAGTAGCGAATCCACGCACACCGCCACTTCTCAATCGAACGTCACGAGAAGAACCATGAAAAAGACACGCCCATCTCCAGTGAAGGTCGAAGACGTTGGACCCGCAGAGCCACGGCGGTACAGGGTGAAGGTACCACCATTCTCCCCCGAGGAACCGGAGATCTGGTTCGCGTTACTGGAAGGCCAGTTCGAAACGTACGGCATCGAAGATGACTCTGCAAAATTTTCGCAAGTCATCACCAACCTCGACCTAGTGCATGCAAAGGCGGTGAAAGACTTGATCGTGCACCCTCCTGAACGTCACCGGTACACGAAGATCAAGACGGAGCTGATTCGTAGGCTCTCAGCTTCCCATGAGAAGAAGGTCAAGCAGCTGCTGACCCACGAGGAGCTGGGCGACCGCAAGCCATCCGAATTTCTGCGTCATCTACAGGACCTCGCTGGTCCAGCAGTACCAGATGACTTCGTGAAGACGATTTGGTGCCAGCGTCTACCAAACAACATCCAAACCCTGATAGCCTCACAGCCTACGCTATCGGTGGAACAATTGAGCGACCTGGCAGACCGCGTGCACGACATCGTCACGCCTTGCACCGTGGCGGCGACATCTGCGAGCCACAACAACGTCAGCGTCACCAGCGAGATCGCCGAGCTGAAGAGGATGGTGGAGCGACTGGCACTGAAGGTCGACGAGCAAGCGCGTTCGTCACACAGTGGACACCCCCGCGAGAATTCCCGACGGCAACAGCATACTGGACGTCGCCGTTCCAGATCCCGTCCAAGGTCAAGGTCGGCTTCCGATTACCGGAAGTTCCCCGTATGTTGGTATCATCATACATTCGGCAGCAGGGCAAGTAAGTGCATAAAACCGTGTGATTATTCGGGAAATGCCGCGGGCAGTCGATAATGGCGGCCGGCGACTGTCCAGGCGCGGGTCGCTTAATAATAACCGACAAAAATTTAAAAATTCCGTTTCTTATCGATACTGGCAGTGATCTTTGTGTCTTTCCGCGTTCTGCTATAAACGGATCACGCCCGAGATCAAACCTCGAACTTCGCGCAGCTAACGGTTCGACAATTCACACATACGGTTTTATGCATTTAGTTCTAAACTTGGGCTTGCGCCGTGACTTTGCTTGGCAATTTATAGTTGCGGACGTCACTAGGGCGATTATAGGCGTTGATTTTTTATTTAAATATAATTTAATTGTAGACATCCGTGGTAAACGCCTCATTGACGCCAGCACTACACTATTTGCCGCGGGTTTGCCTGCATTATCTAGTGACATTTCTTCAGTGAAGGTTGCTTTAGGTGACTCAGTGTACCATAGCATTTTATCAAAATATCCTGATATTATTAAGCCATCTGGTATACATCGTACACCCAAACACAACACCGTACACCACATCCGCACTACACCTGGGCCACCAGTATCGGCAACACCACGTAGGTTAGCGCCGGACAAATTAAAAATCGCAAAGGCTGAATTCGAGGCAATGTTGCAGATTGGTACTTGTCGACCATCAGAGTCTCCATGGTCTTCGCCTCTTCACCTCGCGCCAAAGAAGGACAACAGTTGGCGTCCGTGTGGAGACTACCGTATGCTGAACGCCCGCACCGTGCCGGATATGTACCCGATTAGGCACATTCACGATTTTGCTCACAGTCTTGCCGGATGCAGAGTCTTTTCTACAATAGACCTGGTGAAAAGTTACAATCAAGCGCCCGTCCATCCGGACGATATTCCGAAGACGGCCATCACCACACCATTTGGCCTATTCGAATTCCCATACATGACCTTTGGGCTTCGAAATGCAGGTCAAACATTTCAACGGTTTGTGGACGAAATGCTTCGCGGATTGGACTTTGTTTATGGGTATATAGACGACTTCTTGGTCTTTTCGCCAGATGAGAAGACCCATCAGCAGCACCTGCACCAGCTGTTCACCAGGCTGCAAGAATATGGCATGGTCATCAACGCAGGTAAGTGTGTCTTCGGCGTCTCCGAGGTAGCTTTTCTTGGGTACAGCATTTCAGCTCAGGGTACCAAGCCGCTACCAGCCAAGGTTGAAGCCATTCGCAGCTTCCCCACCCCGAAAACCGTCAAAGAACTGCGTCGATTCCTCGGGATGATAAATTTTTATCGTCGGTTCATCCCAGGTGCAGCCGTTCATCAGGCCAAACTTAACGCTCTCCTCACAGGCTCCGTGAAGGGCTCCCACCCCGTCGCCCTAGCGGCCGAAGAACTGGAAGCCTTCAAGGCCTGCAAGGACAGCTTGTGCAAGGCAGCTTTGCTGGCGCACCCCGTTTGCGATGCAAAGCTGGCCTTGGTTACAGATGCCTCCGATAAGGCCATTGGGGCCGTCCTCCAGCAGCTGAGGGAGACTTCTTGGGAGCCACTTGCGTTCTTTTCGCGTAAGTTGAGTCCTTCCCAACAGAAGTACTCTCCTTACGATCGAGAACTCCTCGCGATTTATGAGAGCGTAAAGCATTTCCGCCACATGTTGGAGGCTCGAGCATTTACGATCTACACAGATCATAAGCCCATAACATTCGCCTTCAACTCTCATAAGAGCAATTGTTCCCCAAGGCAGTTTCGGCATTTGGACTTCATTTCGCAGTTCACCACTGATATTAGGCACATCTCAGGTAAGGACAATATCGTAGCCGATACTCTGTCCCGTATCGAGGCAGTGGGGCAACCGGTCGACCTGAAGATGTTATCCGAGGCTCAGCAGGCGGACTGCGAAATGAAGACTCTCTTGAGTGGCAGCACATCTCTGCAGCTCAAGTGGGTAACACTACCCGGTCTCGAAGGGAAATTATGTTGCGATGAGAGGGATGGCAAGCTGCGTCCGTTTGTTCCAGCACAGCTAAGGCACCAAATTATCAGCAGTTTGCACTCGTTGAGCCATCCTGGCGCAAATGCAACTGCTACACTGGTGTCGGAGCGGTACGTATGGCCAGGCGTGAAACGTGACTGTCGTGAGTGGGTGCGCAATTGTCTCGAATGTCAGCGCTCCAAAGTCACCAAGCATGTTTCTGCTCCCTTGAGCTCATTTAAATTGCCAAAGGCTAGATTTTCTTTTGTCCACATAGACCTAATTGGACCGCTGCCTGTTTGTCAAGGTTACCGGTATTGCCTCACAGCCGTGGATCGCTTCACGCGATGGCCAGAGGTAATACCGTTATCCGACATAACAGCTGAGACCACTGCTAAGGCATTACTCACCGGTTGGATCTCACGCTTCGGTTGTCCAATGGACATTATAACCGACCGAGGGAGACAATTTGAGTCCACCTTATTTAAAAGCCTGTCTCAGCTAATCGGCTTCCAGCACCGCAGGACCACTGCTTACCACCCACAGTGCAATGGGTTAGTTGAGAGGTTCCACAGACAGCTGAAAGCAGCGATCTTGTGCCATAACAGCACTTCTTGGGTGGATACATTACCACTCGTATTATTGGGCATCCGTAGTGCCATCAAGGAGGACCTCAACGCATCGTCAGCAGAGCTGCTGTATGGGGAGCCTCTTCGACTTCCAGGCGACATTTTCGAGCCTGTTGAAGATCACATTCCAGATGTATCTGATTACGTGTCGCGGCTACGCAGGTTCGTAAAGGACCTCCAGCCGTTACCTACCAATCAGCGTAGCAGTAAACGGCCATCGTTTATTTTTAAGGAACTGGCCACTTCGTCTCATGTCTTTCTCAGAGATGACGGCACTACGGGGTCCCTCAGGCCACCATATTCTGGTCCACACGAAGTTTTGGAGCGAGGTGAAAAGGTGTTCAAGATCCTTTACAAGGGTAATAAGGTGACAGTATCGATAGACCGATTGAAACCAGCCTACATACTGCGTGACCCAAACACCCTCACACAAAGCACACAACACTCCTCAGAAACACCTCAACTATCACACAGACCATGCATACAACACAAAACAGGCCCAAATTCTTCAAACTCACCACACATAAACTCACCAACATGCATACCAGATGATCACCCCAACACTGAAGACCATGTCATCAGAAAAACAAGGTCGGGGCGCAAGATCAGGTTTCCTGATTATTATCGCCCATAGGATGGTCTCTGGGGGGGGGGATGATGTAGTGGAACTGATTTTTATTATACCTATATCATTTAACTTATTAAAATTTACAATCATTTAACTTCGTCAACATTTTTAATTATATATAATATCTTTGTAAAAATAAAAATAGTTTGTAATACGGAACCCTAATTTAAAATTAATTTAACCTCGTTCGAAAGTTTTTAGTTTTATATAATTTTATTCTATACTTACATAAATTTTATGTCAACACACAACCTGACAAACACACATGATGTGATATTAGATACGGTATCGGAGTCCCGAGAAGCCGAGTACAACCGAACGATTCCGAACAGCGCCCGGCCCGCCCGTGCGCATAGGATTATAAACCAGTCTTAAGAGAACTTCCGACGCGAGACACAACCCGTCGTCATCGGTTGCAATTGAAATTATATCGCATGTACTCGGCTCCGCGACTATTAGTATATAATTCTGTGTCGTGTATACATTCGCAATCAAATTATAATAATACAATTGTACTGCTGTCGTGCTCCTTCCAGCGTGGTGTACCTAAATAAAAAAAACATTAGTGGGTAGCCGTGTGTTCCACTCCAATACAACGATCCAGAAAGTTCTGTAAGTACCACCTACCCGCTAATCTGAGAAGATACACCAAAGTATAATATCCAGTATTACGCTGTTTGTGTTGTTTTACCTCGCCATATTTTGCATAACGTTGCTTTATAATCATGCCTAAAGTATACTGTGCCGGTTGTCGTCAAGAGATTTACAACAAACAATACATAACATGCTTTGAATGCGCTTCACGTTATGATCTGCTATGTGCGAACATCTCAGAGAAAAGATTTAGCCAAATGAACTTTGATAGTAAAAAGGATTGGCGCTGTCAGAGTTGTCGCAATAAGTTGCCCAAAACCGGGAATATCAATACGCCTATCCGTCAAACTCAAAGTGAACAGAGCGAGGTTATGCTTATTCCGTCGCCTGAAGTAAACAATGTCACCTCTCGCATTAAAAAACAGCCACACGCAATTCTTGATGGTACCCCCAAGGACAAAAATGATTATGTAACGGAACATATGCTGGGAACTATGTTTGAAAACTTTAAGATAGAGATGTCTTCAATTATTCGCAAAACTATCTCGGAAGTTGTGGATGAAAAGTTAAATGCGATAAGGCAACAGATTCAAACTTTTCATGACTCACTTACGTTTTTTAACGACCAGATCGAATCTATTAGATCCCAAGTCACTGAGAATAATACAGTAACTTCGAAACTCGCAAGTGACAATATAACTCTTATTTCTACGGTAAAGGATCTGACGAGCAGATTAAATCGTGCCGAGCAACATCTACGGGATAGCAACGTCGAAATTAATGGTATTCCAGAACACCGGACAGAGAACCTTGTTACCTGCGTAAAGCATCTAGCATCTACTGTAAATGCACCTATTGAGGATTCTGACGTATTGCAAATTACAAGAGTTGCCAAACTTGACAAGGATAGTAACAGACCCCGAACGATAGTCGCTAGGTTCCGTAGCCCACGTATTCGCGACGTGCTCCTAGCAGCTGTATATAGCTTCAACAGAAAGAATCCAGACAAAAAGCTCAGCACACAACATCTAGGCATCGCCGGGACAAGCATCCCAGTTTACGTTCAGGAGCACCTCACACCGTCGAATAAGTCATTACACGCTGAAACTAGGAAGAGAGCTAAGGAACTGGGCTACAAGTTTGTGTGGGTGCGAAATGGCCGGATCTATGTGCGCAAAATGGAAGCAGCCCAGGCAATGCTTATTCGTTCGTCTGAAAGTTTAAAATTATTAACTTAATTATTTTCTTTTTTTTTGTTTTCAAATATGAATGCTTTAGTGTTACCGTACAAAAATGCTCAATATATATTATATTATCAGAATGTTCGTGGGTTGAGAACCAAAATTAGCGAACTGCATGATAATATTCTAATGTGTGCCTATGATATAATTGTCTTTACCGAAACATGGCTCAATCCGAATATACACAGTAATGAAATGTTTGATACCAGATATACTGTTTATCGGCGGGATCGTTCCATGGCAAACAGCTCTAAAATGGACGGAGGAGGCGTGTTAATAGCCGTGTCTAAACACCTTCAGTCATCCCGTATTACAAATTGGGAGAGTAGCTGTGAAGATATATGGGTAAGTGTTACAGTCAATCTTAATAATAGCGAAACTAAACTAGCCATATGCGGTGTTTACCTGCCTCCTCCTGCCAGATTACAGACGCTAACAGAATTATGTGAGAATGTTGCCGATGTTATGAGTCATGTACACAATGTAGTAATTTTAGGCGATTTTAACCTTAGTAATATTCATTGGTCAATCAATCATCATAATAGCAGTCATATGAATTTTAGTAACTGTAATAGTAGTATTGAACGAAATTTCACTGATTTTATTAATGTTAACAATCTTGCTCAATTTAATAATATTGTCAACCATAACAATAAGATCTTGGACTTAGTACTTAGCAATGTTCCTGACGGCTATGTGACTCAACCTACCGATTATTTAAGTAAAGAAGACCCCCACCATCCACCTATTCTATACTGTTTAACAGACTCTATAAGGTTGCCTAAATTGCCTAAAAATGATGTTGTTGTACTAAACTATTTTAAAGCCGATTATCAATCCATCTCAAGCGAGTTAGAAAACATCAACTGGTCGTCGCAATTCTCAGAATGTAACACCCTTGATAGCATGGTGTCTGTGTTTTATCAGGTATTAAACGCAATAATAAAACAGTATGTGCCTAAAATAAAAAAAAATCGCAGAAAACATCCAGTATGGTTTTCACGTTCATTAATTCGTTTACTCGCAGAGAAAGATAAAACCAGACGTAGGTACCGAGCTTTCAAGAATCCTCGCGACAAATTAGAGTTCGATATCTTGCGTGACAGAGCGAAATATTGTTTAAACGAATGCTATAGAAGGTATGTGACTAGAATAGAAGATGCAATAACTGATAATTCTAAGGTATTTTGGCAATTTATTAACAACAAACGTAACAGTGAAACTGAGCTTCCTCGTGAAATGAGCCTGGGTAATCTAACGGCTAATTGCGGCCCTGGTATAGCTAATCTATTTGCTTCACATTTTTCTTCTGTATACACTAGCAATACATTTGTATCAAGCATTGTGCCCCTTAATCCGTATGGCTGCTCTGACAACTTGTCACATATTTGCCTTCAGGAATCAGACGTACTATCCAAACTGAAAGTACTGGATACTAATAAAGGGCCAGGTCCTGATGGGATACATCCATTATTTTTTAGACGGAATGCTCTTACTCTGGCGTGGCCGTTAACAATCATATTCAACCGATCTTTACGCGACGGTATTTTCCCTCAACATTGGAAAACAGCAAATATTACACCGATATTCAAGAAAGGGGATAAATCGGATGTTAAAAATTATAGACCAATTGCTATTTTATCTTGTTTAGCGAAACTGTTTGAGTCACTTGTTTATCCTACCATCAGTTGTTACCTCAATAAGTATATTTCAAACCATCAACACGGTTTTAGAAAAAGCCGCTCTGTTCAAACCAATCTCGTTACCTTCGTATCGAGCGTATCGCGTGCTGTGGACCAAGGTTGTCAAATTGATGCTGTCTACACTGACTTTACCAGCGCTTTTGACAAAGTCAGTCACAAATTACTCTTGAGTAAGCTGGAGTGCTTTGGCGTTCACGGACCAATGCTGGCATGGTTTCAGTCGTATCTAGTGGGCAGGACACAATCTGTTGTGGTTAAGGGATATGCTTCTGATGCTTTTTCCGTCGATTCTGGAGTGCCTCAAGGTTCCCATTTGGGACCATTAATGTTCATTGTATATATTAATGATATAACTAATTGTATTAAACATTGTAATTATGAATTATTTGCTGATGATTTAAAAGTTTATAGAAAAGTTGCTTCCTCTGAAGATGTTTCTCTCATTCAGACTGATTTAAATAGCATCCATGCTTGGTGTCTTTCCAACTGTATGACATTGAACCACAACAAGTGTTCATTCATACGTTATACCAGAAAAACCTGTCCTGTTTCTTCTTCGTACGATATTGATGGCAATGCATTGCAGGAGGTGAAGGAAGTCAAGGATTTGGGTGTGCTCATTGACAGTAAGCTTAAATTTACTCCACATATAGATCATATAGTAAATAAGTCGTCTCGTATGCTAGGCTTCGTTTTAAGGAACTCGAAACATTTTAAAGAATCAACCAGAATACTATTATTCAATGCGCTAGTCCGAAGCCAATTGGAGTATTGCAGTGTTGTGTGGAATCCTCAATACGCCGTACATTCCCAGCGTCTTGAAGGCATTCAAAGGAGTTTTACCAGGCGAATTGCCTTCACTTCTTACGGTATATCCCACAGATGTCCATATAATCAACGATTGACATATTATAACATGCAGTCACTACGCGATCGCCGTACGATGCACGATTTATTGCTACTATATAAATGTATAAACGGCTCGGTTCAGTGTGAAGCCATACTGGAATGTTTATGTTTTGCTGTACCATACAAATATCCAAGACAACGTATTGGCAAAATTTTCCATGTACCACCCTGTAAAACTAACCTGGGCCAACATTCGCCGATTTCCAGAATATGCTCTGAATATAACGAATTTAACATATTATACCCAGACATAGATGTGTTTTCTAACCCGCTCGCTAAATACAGACGTGTAATATTGTCCAAAACAAGTTCTTCTTCATAGAATTAAGCTTTAAACAATTTTTATATCATTTTGTTATTGTTTTTGTATATTATGTTTTTCTTATTGTATTTATAGTTTAGTTTTTTATAATAACTGAGTGCTTCAGTGGTGAATGTTGTGTGTACCTGTAATTGGCATATGTATCAGACCGTTTCCATGTTCCTATTGTTGTGACTTTAAAATATGTATGCTGTTGGTGTACCTAATTAAATAAATAAATAAATAAATAAATAAATAGTTGAGCATTGAAAAAAATGCCTGTTCAGAATGTAGAGCCTCGTGAGAAGAATCAGGCAAGAAACTCCGGGCCACTCTTTTCTACGTCTTGATTCTATACAATTTAAAAACTTAGTAACTACATAGAATTTTTCATAAGTATATGAGCTGGTGTGTCTATAATGTTGTTGTCAATTAATAAGGCTTTAATATAAAAGTACTAAACTAGCATAATATAGACACAATAACTCACACTCACATGAAACTTAACACTAATCAAACATAAGTAGCCTGTGGGACCGAGCAAATTAATCCCAAGCATTTTTATCTTCAATATAATCTAGCACTGAATAGTACCCTTTTTGACAAAGTTTACGTTTTATAATCTTTTTGAATTTATTATAACTTAATTTTTGAATATTGCTTCGCACTTTATTGTAAAAGCGCACACATTGGCCTTGAAAAGATTTTTTTATTTTCTCTAGCCGGGTAGCCGGTACTACTAGCTTACTCTTATTTCTAGTATTCAAATTGTGGATATCACTTTTCTTTGAGTATGTGGCCTTGTTTTGGAATAAATATATTAGATTGGAATAAATGTACTGGCTTGCAACTGTTATAATGTTTATTTCCTTGAATTTATTCCTTAACGAAGCCCCATAATCCAAATTATAAATTGCTCGAATAGCTCTTTTCTGCAGAACAAAGATGATCTGAATATCGGCAGCATTTCCTCACAGGAGAATACCGTATGACATTATACTATGAAAATAGCTATGATATACAAGCCTGGCAGTATCAATGTCAGTTAACTGGCGAATTTTTCTGACTGCGTATGCTGCAGAGCTGAGTCTATTCGACAATTTACTAATATGTGGTCCCCATTGTAGCTTAGAATCTAGTGTAATGCCTAAAAATTTGGTGTTATCCACAAGATCCAACACATCATCCTTAACCTTTACTGAGGTATTCACTTGTTTGACGTTAGGCATCAAAAATCGAATACAGTTAGTTTTAAGTCTATTTAAAAGCAGGTTGTTAACCTCAAACCAGCGAACCACCTTTGAGATAGCAATGTTAACATCGTCCATATCAATATGCTGTCGTTTTAATTTAAATAAAAGTGAGGTATCATCAGCAAACAGTACTATCCCGTGCTTGTCATTAACGAGGTGTGGTAAGTCATTAATATAAACTAAAAATAAAAAAGGACCGAGGATTGAACCCTGTGGGACGCCCATTTTGACTACAGACCCATGCGAACGCGTCCCGTTGACATCAACTCTCTGAATCATATTACTCAAATATGAAGTAAGAAGATGCAGAGCAGAACTACTTAAACCATAGTGATGTAATTTCCTGATCAATGTGTCATGTTCTACACAATCAAAGGCCTTGGACAAATCACAGAAGACACTTAAAGCATCATGTGAATCCTCCCTAGGCATCAAATATATGTTTTACAAGCTCAACACTGGCATCGGTCGTGGAGCGTCCCTTTGTAAAACCAAATTGTTTAGAGTGTAGAAGCTCGTTGTTATTAAAATAACTTTGCAGTTGGTCTAGTATCAATTTCTCGAAAATTTTGCTATATGTGGGCAGCACAGAAATTGGCCTATCGTTGGTGGGGTCTGATGTGCTACCTGCTTTGTACAAAGGTATTACCTTGCTATCTTTCATAAGATCAGGAAATACACCACAGTCATGAGTCAATACACTTATTAAATATTAAAGCTAATCTGTTAGCAGCTAAAGCAATAATGGACTTGGTAATAGTAACGGAATTTTCCCACAAGTCTGAAGTCTTTTTTAAATTTATAGTATTAAAAGCTTTTATAACATCATTTGAATTTATATACTGAAATGAGAAATTACTATGGGTTGTACTCATGTTTTCTTTTAAAAGAGATTCCGCTGCATTCGTTGATGAGTCCAAAGATCTAGTAGTAATAACGGGGATATCAGTAAAAAAACTTTCAAACGCCGATGCAACTTTTGAGTCTTATGTAATAGTGTCGTTATCAATGTTCAAACTAAATTTTGAACTTTTACTTTTTACTTTCCCAGTCTCGCTGTTAATTATATTCTATGTCATTTTCATTTTATCGTCACTACTCCTAATCCTTGAACTCAGGTAAAGAGACTTAGCTTTCTTGCAAAGTTTTCGAAATATCCTAGCATAGTTTCTAACATAATCATCTAACAGTGACCAGCTAGTCATTAGTTTACTTTGAAACCTAGCAAAACGAGTTGCAGTTTTAGGTATTACAATTATATTTTGCCTAGAAACTTTCTTACTATTATCATTAAAGGAGATCTGCTGTCCACAATGGTCTGAGTCTAACTGTCTAATAATTTGCTTGTCTCTTACTATGATATCTGTGAATATATTGTCTAGGCAAGTAGATGTAGAGGAAGTAACTCTTGTGGGCTCTAAGAATAAGTTCTTCAGATTATACGATAGAAACAGCGCTTTCAATTTTGTACTAAGACTACTATCCTCCAATAAATTTACATTAAAGTCACCGCACACAACAACATTTTTATTTATTTTTGCAACTTTGTTTAATATCTCATCCATAATACGCTCGAAGCTATCGTACAATGCTGAAGGAGGCCTGTATATACTTATTACAATAAATCTCCTCAGTTCCACACAGGCTACCTCAATAGTTCGCTCAACAGACAGACTTACAATATCATGACGCTCCTTAAATTTAAGTTGATTATTAATTAAAATCATCGAGCCACCATGTACTGCTTGCTGCCGGCTAAACGAGCTTCCTACTATATGATTACTGAAATTGAACATGAACTGGTTGCTTTTTAGCCAATGTTCAGTGATGCAAAATATATCAACAGCATTACAATTCATAAACAATTCCATTTCTAAATCTTTATTAATCATACTTCTAATATTCTGATGTACTAATTTAATCAAATTTTTGTTATTATGTTTAAGTGTATTAGTCAATGAGTTACGAGTAATCTTATTATAGCTAGAGGTGTTCTCTATTGTCTCAGAATTTAATTTAAATTATTATTATTATGAATGTCAATAATGGAATTGTCATATATTATGTCAGGTTCAATAAAATGTACTCTAACAGTACTTGGGTCTCTGTATAAATTAAATGCTAATAATTTAGCAATTTGTCGTTTAAAAGAGCGAGAAAGATACATAGTATCTTTTGTTAAAATAAAATTACTTTTAATAAAAGTATTAGTGTCAAAGAATAAAATTTTGTCATTATGACGATATGTACTATTATATAATAATAGATTTAATTTACTTATCTGATTGTTTTCTTTATCAGATAAGGTCTTTGAATAAGGAAATGCACATACTATAAAATTGCACCCCACTTTAGTACTTCTATCAGTCATTATATCCGATAAAGCTAGTATATCTTTCCTAGTAACTAGTAAGCTATCACCATACATAATATAAACTGTAGAATGTTTATTTAATTCTGCATGTTTTAACTTATTAACTAATGAAGACATTCGTTCTCCTGGATAACAAAAGTGGACGGTTAGTGTACCTATCTATTAACGTACGACATACGTACGAGCACTTATTAAAAACTGGTTGTAAGTGTAACTATATTCCCTTGAACATTAACACGTTCACCTCGGAACAGGCCGATTTCGGCCTGACGCTGTACGTACAGCTGGTGCGGACGAAGAAAACTATGTCCCTCTCGCTGGTGCGGAACGATTATTTTAGGTGTTTTTAATGTTTAGACAGAGACAAATATATATTTCGGCTTGTAGTCAAAATTGCAGGTATTCCCCATAAAAACATCACGGCAGGCCTTTT
Organism: Euclidia mi; assembly: GCA_944739405.2. Taxonomy (NCBI): domain Eukaryota; kingdom Metazoa; phylum Arthropoda; class Insecta; order Lepidoptera; family Erebidae; genus Euclidia; species Euclidia mi. The sequence continues at coordinate 3,670,819 of OX123204.2, forward strand.
TCGACCTACCACGCACTAGCGGTGAAATATATCCGCTCAGTGCGGCAGTGGGTCTATTTCAGCCCGCCAACCCAACAGGCCGCCGGCGACCTGATACCGCACAGAGCGCACGCGCCGCCAGTTAGTGTTGTGTTCTGTCGATAAAATTGACGATGGCAAACAATAAAAGAATAATACAAATTTTGGAAGATATTTATTCGCCCTGCAATTATAACTGATAGTGACAGTAGTGATAAAATATTTCCAATTAAGAAAAATTAAAAGTATTTAGGAACAAAACATCATGGAAAACCAAGTAAAAGCGGTAAGTTTTACTTACTACCTACACGTATATTTATAGTAGTACTTATAATATTTGGAAATATACGGTTACCTGCGAAAGTGCTGTGATATTCGCTTTTTAACCCTCGGGGCAAACAGAGCGGTGCGCGGTGCTAAAACGATTTCGATCTACTTTTTTTTGCTTGAAACGTGATTTTAAAGCTTCGATCAAATATATAATAGATGCACAATCGCGGCTCGAAAAACGGCACCAATCAAACTGTGCTTAATTACAATTTTTAGCACAGCTTACCTACTCTCAGACGCTTCACGACCGCGCTAGCAGTGTGACGTACCCATTTCAAATGTTCACGATGCTGATGATGATGATGAAATTTATAACATTTTTATGGAATTTACTATGTAATAAAAACATATCAATTAAATATAAAGTCTCGTTTTTTAATAATTTTGTTTCTTTTCAATCGTATGAAATTGTGTAGGGTGCTATAAGAGATTGCGGCGAACCTTCAGTTGTGACAAAGCAAAAAAAAGAGTAAAAAGGAATTAAAAAATATTGCAGGCAATGCAACATGAATCTTTGCGTGTCATGTTTTCAAAACAGCCACAATTAAATAAAAATCTTCATTTCTGTTATGTACGATAGTTCTGTTTTATTTTCGATATTCCTTTATTTTTGCATGTCCCATCACTGTTAAAAATACCTTCTAGTGCGGTTCAGGTCGATATCGGCCTGCTACTTTTCCTGGTTTATATATCATTTTTTATTTGGTAGATTCCGGGGCGAATCAAACCTAAGGAAGCTGGGTTCAAGGTTATTCTAACAGAATAAAAAAAAATTATATACACCATGTTTTCGCAAAGTTATAGCATTTTAAGCTACCCTAGTGCTTGTAGGTCGAAAAAGACCTGCCACGCACTGGCGGAAAAATCGTTGAGGGCACATTTCGACCTGCCGCCGCACCAGATGAAGGTTTATGATTTTACTTACCGCAGCCAACGTGTTAATTAAGCAAGTACATTGGAGATGCTCTTGGAACTTTATAATCTAACTTGAGTGCGTAGTTGAATATCTATTAGGTAGGTATAGGTACCTAGAATGGGCAAATAAATATGAAATAGTAGGTAGTCTGGTAGTTTGTCCTCACATTTAGCAGTACAATGCAGTCAGAAGAAGCGATTTTCTTGCATAACATCGGAAATTGCAGGATGGCATTTGTAGCACAGATTTTGACGGCACTTTTACTGGCAGATAGCTGATGTACGAAGATAACCCAAGGCTAATTTTTTTCATATAAAAAGGTATAAGTGAGTGCTGCATTAATTAGCAATGCGCAACGCGACTACGGTTTCAAACCGTACGGTAGCTGGCGTGGTGGACTATGGGCTAACTCGCCTTTCTGACTGTTAAAAGAGTGTCGTGCCCAGCAATGGGGCAATTTTATAAAGAACTAAGTATTATGTTATGTTTCATGCCTAAAAAAAGAAAGAAATGTATACTAATAATTAATTATTTACAGATGAAGAGTTAAGTTTGGTTTAACACGCTAACCCCAGGAACTCTTAATTCGATTTGGAAAAAGATTAAGTTAAGATGACGCGATGAGCTATGGGTACTGAGCACTAGCCATAAATAAGGCGGGTGTTACCCCGGGCACCGCTAGTAATCATATAAAGCAGCGGGTACATCTAGTAACATACTTTATTTGCCCTAATATCATTTGCCATAATAGTCAACAGCCAACCAGGTTAGGTAAGAAGGAGATGGAGCGGTCGTTTGAGCGAGCGAAGCGAGATTTCTCTGCTTTCGAATGCCTAGGGTTAGGTCCGATTGTAATTCCAGTTACTAAATAGGTTATTATGTTAGGTTCTCTTTTGACCCTTAATCCGAAAATAGGAGCCCTGCGAAGCGGACTCCGTCAACTTCAGTTTATTAAACTAGTGTGAAGAATGTGGACTAAGTTAACGTAGTTCGTCGCTAACCTAACCCTGGGCACTAGCTGTTTAATTTATTTTTCGGGAATTTAAACTTACCAATACGTATGGCACTCGTATCTTATATATGGTATCTAAGTTTCGGGCAATTAAAAGTATGTCATATGTCTTTTAGGGCAAACAAAACATTCGGGCAAATGAAATTCGGGAATATGATGATTAAGGTATATAATCTTCGGGTAAACAATAGACAACCACATAACATGTATGTTACTAGATGCATAAAGCAGCGGGCACATCTAGTAAGAATACAAATAAAATATCTCACACTTTCAATAGTGATATAAGGCATGGACACATTGAAGGCGTCATTAACGTCCGCGTACCACACCACCCTGACGTTGGTAACCACCATGGTGCCTAGGTTGCCTGAGTCACTCGACAGGTTCCAAATACTGTGCTCGTGCAGGCATATCTGGAACGTAAAGATGTTTTTTTCATATGGCAACACTCAATTTAGGAACAGACCAAGATGGTTTTACTGGCAATCTATCGCGCAAATCGAAGGGCTCTCAATATTGAACATAAAAAAGATTGTATTGAAAATATATGCAATACTTGAGTAGGTACATTGTTCTTTTTATTTATTTTGTTCTCTTTCCTGTTTGTTTTGGCTAGGCTGTAGTAGCTGATTTTATGAAAAGCTAAAAATATTATTTTTATTTCAATGATACTGATATGAAGTACCTAGGTACGAGATTTATTAATATGAAATTGTGGTTGTGACGAACGTACGGACAGACAAACAGACATGACAGATCTATAAGGGTTCCGTTTTTTGCCATTAAGCGTAAAACTCAACCCTAAAAATGCCCTATAAACCTACGTAAAGTTTGTAAAGACTTATAATATTACATTCTTATTACGATTTTATCCCCACTATTACCTTTTCCAGCGGTAAGATCCTCAAATGCTTGTTATGTATGATAGCTCCCCGTAGCTTAAGGTCTCTGTACATCCGAGAGCCGGCGTAAGCTCTGAAAAACACGAAATAATAGATCTAGTGCGAAATTAGAAGTTATGGTGGCCTACTTTAGTTGGAAAGCTTGGAAGTGGGTGTTGAATTGTAGGGATACTTGGTGACTGTATTAAAATTGATATAGGACTTAGAATTTTGTGAATAACATGCGACGTAATACCTCGACTGAGTACTAATTTGGTGAGTAAAATATAGCATAATACCTTGCTATTACAGTTGAGAGTAAGAATTATTTCCGTGGTTTTCATGCCAGGTTGGATCGGCTATAGTAATATAAGATGCCGTGGCTTTCAAACATGTTGAGAAGGAATAGTGTTGAAAAAATGTCGTCTAAATCTCTCTCATCTTATATGTATATAATTAATTATACACCTTCCTTAGGAATCACCCTATATACAGGGTGTAAAAAGACCCTTAATGAAAACTGCAATCCCATGTTGTACCAATCATTACGAACATTTTTTACTTCGGCACCTTACCTGGGAAATAACTGGTTCCGGAGATATTGAGGCTCAAAGTTAGTATGGAATTTTTCTAATTAGGTAAAAAATCGATGCATTTAGGTACCCCGCCAATATGTTCTTTAGATGCCCTATGACCCATGGATAAGTAGGTATTTCGGGGATTGCACGCGCGCGCTTTTAATTGCGTTATAAAAAATGTGAATACTTAAAAAAAAATCGTTTCCCAGGTATTATTTTTGGTTAATATGACTTGGCATGATGTCCACAACTGTAACAGTAGACTTCGGCTTGGTGAAGGGTCTTGTGACTATCTATTCGGTAGTATTGGAATTCTTCGCGTTCATACAGTCAGACAGAACGCGGCAAATGCTTCGTTTTATGATAAGTATAGAGGTATATACAGGTATATTAAGTACATCGATGTATAATTATACATACTTGTGTACACCCACAACAGAAGTGTAATGTCTCACACAGTTCGGTGATAGATTTGTGAATATGAACTCATATCGGTTTTTCTTGAATGCAGCTAGCAGGTACAGTGCTTGAGTGGTGCCTCGGAGACCAGAGTTCACTACCTTGGTGTTTGTTGATAGTATGCAGTTTAACCCGATAGCTGGAAAACAACACAATAGCTCGAAAGGTTAATTAATGCAAAATGTATAGGGATTTATACATACTTCAATCGCATGAATGGCACAGTCAAGAAATATTACATACATTGTCAGGGACTTGCAGGTTTTGCACTCAATATAGTGTCAATGTGAAGGCATACATAGAATTCAGATTTACAAAAGAAGCACATTTCCTATGGACGCTCTGAAGACAAACTTTCTGCGAGTCAGTCGCGCCGTGGCAGTCGTTCCCCCAGTGTATTTTAACGGCTTGTTTAACTTACCACCAGATATAGTAACATATAACAGGCAAAAATAGTAAATAATCACCAAAATGAAACCCGCATTTTAATGTAAAATTATAAACAAAGTTTTAACATTTCGCTATCCTTTTTTTTGAACGAAGTTCCTTATCGCGCGTTGCGAATGGGGCTAGACGGAAAACGGCCCGCAAGATGGCCAGGCGGGCCCCGAACAAAACCCCCTTGGCGGCGGATGAAGGTGTTAGGCTCCGTCGCCAAAACACGCAGCGGTCGCAGAGGATAGGGAGGACGGCAACGCAACACCAAGGTATATATTTTTGGTTAAAGAACTAAGGGTATCAAAGCATTTTATGATGGTCATTATATTTAACCCATATTTTAACTGCGAGATCAAGAGAGACGAAGAAAGTCGCCAGCACCGCAAACTACGAACTAAACTGGGAGGGAACCACTTGGAATCGGCACACGAAATCCTTACGGTCTGCAGTTCTATATAATCTGAGTTATTTGGTGAAGGTGCAAGCCTATGAGGGATCCTCAAATTATTCTAAATCAGGATGATCTATTTGTCCTTTATTCGAAACTCCTAGATACGAAGATGGTATATTCCTGCTGGGATCAAGAGCGGAAAAGTTTGGAACGCTGCCGTCAACATCTGTTTGGCAGTACTGCTGATTAGTTTTCGCTAAGTACTGCGTTTTGGAAAAACACGCGCCTTCTTCCGCTCCGCCGTTCCGGAGAAGATCCAGCTACCATCTCTCCAAGGCCTTCCCATCAATTCCTGAATCATTTCAACGAAAGTTTTTGAGTTATATCGTCGAACGGCAAAATATACCTACAGGGTGTAAAAAGACCTTTAACGAACACTGAAATCCCATTTTGTACCAGTGTTTAGTATAGAATTTTTCTAATTAGGTACAAAATCGATAGATAGATCGACCAGGTATTACCGTATTATTTTTGGTTAGTATGACTTGGCATGATGTCCACAACGAGTAGACTTCGGCTTGGTGATGGGTCTTGTGATACCTTGTAGGTATATTTCATCATAATCATTACCAGACTAACGTTATTCTGGTTTAGATCCAAGACTTCCGCTTTAAAACTCGTTGCGTCGTGCTGTTTTCAGCTATAACCTCTCCATGCCTCGAGCTTCTAACTTTCCAGTGCAAGAGACATAATAAATAACTAACACAAGTTACTGCCTCCGTGGTCTAGTGGATAGCGTATGCGACTGCTGATCGGAGGTCCCGGGTTCGATTCTCAAGTCGGGCAAAAGTGTTACTGGGCTTTTCTGAATACTCAGAAGCAGCCCGGAGTCTGGTGACGGCAATAGGCTCGCCCCCTATTACGTGGGACCTAAAAATTCATGGCGAAATGTGGGTGTAATATTTACACTTCTGCCTACCCCTTCGGGGATACAGGCGTGAGACTATAAATAAAAAAAAAAAAACTAACACAAGTTAATCCTGGGCGAAGACATGGAGTGCCAGATGATCCTCAGGTTGGTGACGACCATGCGCCCTTTGGTGCCGCTGTTGCCCTTCGTGTCCTCGATGGGCTCTATCCTGTCGAATATCTTCTCACCGGGACGCAGCTTTAAGTACCTGTAAAGTGGTTGACGTAAGTAGGAATATTTAAAAAAAATACTTCGCATTTAAGGTAAACACGGATGTGAAGCGCTTTTGTAATGAACCTGATTGCAGTTGTACTGTTTGTTATATTCACACAACGATTCATATCAATTCCACTTCTGCTCACAATGTTTCGGACAAAAAATGTTTATAGCGCGATTCAGCTGGCCGGGATATCGCCATCTATCGAGGTCTGGGTCAAATTTTCGACAATATTTTAGACAAAGGGGTTGGGCAAAAAAGTGCAAATCTCATTCATTCAACTCTAGGCTTATAGCTCAGATCTCCCTCCCAACAAGAAATGTACGGCGAAATCAATAACTTTGATATCCTGATGATTTGATCTTAATCAAATCCTAAGGAAATATGCCCATTATGTGGTTATGCCCACAGAAAAGTGATTTAAATCGATTACAGTGCAGAGATCCGCGCCTATATTCAGACCAAGACAATATAAATTGAACTGAAACAATTTAATAAAATAGAGCTTTATTAATTAAAATGGATAAAAAAGAAGTTAAAAGTTAACCTGCCTGTATTATTTTGAAACATCTATATCCTCAATTTAAACCTAAGCCAGATGCATTAACATTTTTCCTAACTAAAACTATGCTTCGGTACAATATCTAATTAAAAACAAACTACTCACGCAAAGGGTAGATCAAAAAGCACTTCCCTATCTTCCCAAACCGATCCAGATTTGGACTTCGTCATTATTTCTTTTTAATAAAACCGGTCAACATAGAAATAACTTTGGTATTGTTTATATCACCGTTGCCATGGCAACCAGCTCTGTTTATTGCGCCTGCCAAAAGATAATCTTGCGCTAACAGGGTGAGGCTTATAAAACTGTGTGATTAAAATTTTGTGAATAGAAAATTAGTTACATTGTTTATAATATTATGAATATGGCTTATGGGGCGCCATTTAAATTTATGTCATAGTTGCATAGTTTGGGTTATGGAAGGCCCCATCCGTTGTAAGTTGTAAGCGATATTACAATATTTCGGTTTTAAAATGTTTTACCACTGAAGATGTAATATTAGACTGTGATAGAAGTATAGAGGTACAGATCTGAAAGGATACAATGAAATAGTTAGTACATACACATACATAACGTCACGCCTTTTATCCCCGAAGGGGTAGGCAGAGGTGTATTTCTACACCCACTTTTCGCCAGATATACTTTAGTCCCACGTAATAAGGGGCGAGCCAATTGCCGTACCGGGCACATTTCCAGACTCCGTGCTGCTACTGAGAATTTCGCGAAAGAAAAACCCAATAACACTGCCCGACCCAGGAATCGAACCCGGGACCTCCCGATCCCACGCGCACATTTATGCCGCGAGACCAACGAGGCAGTCGTATAGGGTTTGATGTCGAGTTTTCCGTCTCTACGCAAAGATGGTATTTGCATCGTGTTATCCCTTAGTCGCCTCTTACGACACCCACGGGAAGATAGGGGGTGGTGACACTTGTATTCTATGCCGTCAACCACACGGCCTAGTTAGTGTTTCCACTTTTCGACTGATCAGTACCAGAGTTTTTATTTCGACTGCTCATAAAAGGTCATTCGAAGCAGGGCTCCGTCAACCTCAGTTTATTAAACCACCTCACGGCGTGTGCGAATTTTGTTTGCGCGAAGTCGACGTCATGTGATAGTCTTTGTCGGAGGAAACCTGCATGTCTGAGAGTTCTCCATAATGTTCTCGAAAGACATGTGAAGTGTGCCAACCTGCACTTGGCCAGTGTGGTGGACTATGGCCTTACCTTAAAACAAAATTACTTGAGGCGATCGGCAAGTAAACTCAAAATGCTGCCTCAATCAGAAGTTTTAACCGTAAGATAGCACTTTGTGGTCCGTGCTGTACTACGGCAACACTATTTCATGATCAAAGTCAAAGTTTCAACTATGTAGATCCTAACAATTTGAACTTAGTACAGATACCTTGGCCAGCAAACTCTTTTTGGCTCTCAATTATATAAGAAACTAAAAGAAAGGGCATCTCACTCATCACCAAAAACATAAATTTCTTACTAAGAAAAATTGAAATACTTCTCTCAATTGTCACCTGGGTAATTAATCACTTCAACCTATATGTTCAATGTGTAGATAGCATTTCATTTTCCTTGTGTAATTAATAAGTATTTGCATAAAAGACTAATACAAGCTGAAGATGTGGATGATAAAAATTATATCAGTTGTTTATCTAGGGGAACATTACTTTTTGCACGTGAGTTCTACCATAATCAACTACGGAGTCAGACATTCCGATTGAAGTAATCCAATTATACAACTAATTGCATCTAGATCCCAACAGCAATTATTGGTTAGGTACCAAGTTCCAGAAGGATATGGTGTGCTGTAAACACAAATCGGCAATGATATTGTATTATTTGCTTTACCAACACAATTACATCTCTCGCACCGAAAATGCTTTCAACACAGCTTTTGGGCAGCTTATGGATGCCGTAGGATGGTAACTGCGTATAAACAAAATTAGCCTGTTCGTTAATTAATAAAATAATCATGTTTGTGTCTTAATCGTGAGTCCCTGCGCAGTACTAAATTACTAGTAGAATATTGCTACACTGATTCATTTTATCTAATGAAATAATCCGACATAAGCGGATAAACAAACCTACTTACTGTTTACAAACTCAGTCCAGAGATGTCGTTGCTAATTAACGAAAAGCGCGCCAATTTTGACAGGTGACCTTAATCAAGATGGCGCCAACTAAGTTCGTTACGCGGAAACTGTCAGTTTAAAAGCAGCTAAGTGCTTAAGGCAGTGTTAAATTGACACTAAACATCTTAAAAGGTTTTCCAATGTTAATAGTATTAGGTGTTTCTTGTTGATTCTACGTATTACGTATTGCGAAAATATTTTCGTCTATAACTTGAGATGACTTGAAGACTTAATGTTTTGTGATGAGATTAAGTGCTTTTTGACTTATGTATTAAGTGAGATGTTTAAAATGGCAAACGTCTTTGAGAATATGGCCTCTAAAGTATTTAAGTTTACGCTTACAGATGATGAAAACCGAACGTAAGTCTTGGATTGGCTGATTAAAGGACGCGCTGGTTGATTAAATGTTACTTCTTTAGACGTGTGCATTTCTGTGAAAGTCTTTATTGAACCATGTTGCGTATTGTAGCGACTATTTTGCCAGTTCTGCGTTTATTTAGGACTTTGCAGGTTTTTGTTAAAAAACTACGATACAGAAGCAAGATCGCACTTTTAGTGATTTCAGCGAAATGTTTGTATCGGACTTTGTCGATAATTTTTCGGTCTCCATGTTACTACATCATGTATTATATATATACAATCATAAGACTCTATGTGATACCAACTTCGAAATCTTCCAAATAGTTTCTGTAGATTATACCTAAGATTTGCTCAAGAAGAAGTCGTCTCTAGGTGTGTAGCCTTGAGCAGCTTATGTTTTCATCATCATATATACATTTGACTTTTATAAGCGTAATAATAATGTATGTATTTTTATTTTATGGCTCGTTGACATAAAACAACTCTGTCTGCCTTTCTAGCGATGTTCTAGCGAAATGCTAAGTTACAGGTTAACCCGCTTTTCTTGCAAAGTGGGATATTCCTAAGAGCTTTAGAAACGAAAAGTTTAGAACAAATTGAGTAAACAAACTTAGAACAAACCTATTTGTGACGTGATTGATGTTGTATGTACAGCGAGTTGTTCTCAGACAAATTCTAATTTACCTTAACACAAACACAATTATTTTACTTCTATTTCGGCATAAAGACTTTGTTCCATTCTTGGCGTAGGTTGGCTTATTTGTATATCTCTTGACTTTTTCTAAGTTTGAAAGTGATTCCTTTTTTAGAGTTCCGTATTCAAAAGGTTCCAATGATGGAAAGGGAGAGGGAGATCAAGGAAAAGATGGATGGACTGTGTGAGGATGGATATGAAAGAGAAAGCGATAAGTGATCAGGTGACGGGTGACATAGAAGTATGCAAGCGGAAGGACGTACTTCGCCGACCCAAAATAAATTGGAACCAGGGCAAGAAGATGATCATTTATAAGGTTTCAACCGGACTCTATCAGCCTAGTAGAGCATCCAGCATAGATAGTCGACATTTCTACAGGGCATGATACAGGTTATGACAAGTCGGACTTGCACACGAGGTTCTTTCTAGATATAGATGCCACTATATATCTTGTTCGATGGTAATGGAACCCTTCGCGTGCACCACCCTTCTTTCTTGATCGAGTTTATGAGCGTGGCAAATTCGTGTTTCACACCATTACCTACTTATTTTGCAACGAAGTTGCAAGCAGAATGTTAAGCCATTGCTGGACGTTATGCTTAACCACTTACTTATAACGAATAAACGTTCATTATGTCAGGCTACATTAAAATAAACATGTTATGTTATGTTTATGTTATGTCAGCGTACCTACATAAAAAGAAACATAGGGAAATAACCAAAAATTAAATTGAGAAGAAATCTTAACCTGTTTTGCTCGAATCCAGAATCAAACCGCCTAAGTACGCAAGACGAACCGTTCCATATTTTTATTCAATCGATTTTCTATCAGAAAACCATTTGAGTCTTATCTAATCTTAAAATTCGTTATCTTGGATCACAAAATCTTTATACCGGAAATCCGCAGTCGTATCTCTCGATCATAACGTTGGGTAAAAATTAAATTTTATCAGATTGTCGCTGGTGGCTTGTGTCGTAAACGAAGGAAAAGTCGAATTTTACAGTTTCTAGGTGGGATGTAAAACAAAAATTATCCCTCGGTGAATTTTTTTTTATAGGTAGGCAGAGATTAATATAATAGCTACATTTCGTCATGTTGTGAATTTTAGGTCCCACGTAATAGGAGGCGAGCCCATTGCCGTTACCGGACTGTCAGTCTCGGTGCTACTGGGAATTCGGAAAAATTTGCTCGATCCGGGTATCGAACCCGGGACATCCTGATCAGCAGTCGCACACACTATCCACTGGATCACGGAGGCAGTGTAATATTTTCGTCACTACCCTATTTTATTCTGTCGGTGTCAATGATGTTACAAAAGTAAAAATAAGTAGATATGTTATAGGCGTACCAAAAGCAGGACGCTAAACATAAGCCAGTTGGCAAGCCTGACATAATTATGTGTGTGTGACGGCGCAAGCCGGCGTCAAAGTGAAACTGACACATATTGTCAACCGAAAATAAAATATGGAGTTATCGATGTGTGCGTTAGTGTATCGTTTTTACGGATTGATTACTACGTAGGTAACGTATCTGTGTTTTTTTTTGTAATATCATTGGTCGGTGTAGTAAGAGGCGTTTAAAGTAAATAAAATGCTTGGCCAGCAGGGTATAGTAGGCCAAATCCTTCCACAATGCTATTCGGATGCTAATTAAGAGACGTCTTTGCCCAGCAGTGGACTACAAAGGCTGTACGATGACCATGACGAAATATTTGCTACAGAAGTATCTTGCATAGGGTTCCCACCAAGAACTTAGGGTCCCGCGCCAACCTCACCTGCAAGTGGTGCACCTGCCGATCAACGGACGAGGCTCTGGCAAACAAAATATCCCGATAAGCGGCAATAGGCTCGCCATCTATTAAATGGGATCAAAACACTGGCGAAAAGTGGGCGTTTAATATGCCTCTGCCTACCCCTTCGGGGAAACAGGCGTGAGTCTATGTATGTGTATGTATGTATGTAGAAGTATCTTACTTTGAAATTATTGGCAGTTTGGTAACTAATGACTTCTGCTTAACATTATTAAATTTTTATTGGATTTTTAACGCATTTAAAAATGACTTAATGCTTCTGTTACCTGTAGGTGCACGTTAAATGTATGTTACAAACGTATGTTACTTTGTCTCCTCTTCGCCCGTATCAATAATAATTAATTAATGGTATGTTGCGGTGAAGACCAATGACTACTGTTGTTTGTATGTTAGAAGACCTTAATATATATTATAAAACTATCTTGCCTGAATTACTCTTAACGTATTTACGGGGTAAATGTTTAGGCATACATTTCTTGTAGAACGAGTCTACTTTACAAGTCTGTACGATAGTCCTCAAAGTGAGTCCTTAAAATACCAGAACACCAAACGGTTTTCAAACAAAATCCAAACAAAGAAACGACGTATCTCGCAAGTAATACCATATTTTTTAACTGCCCCACTGTCTGTACAATAAAATCCTCCGTAATAAGTAGCTTCAATTCCAATTATATCCCGAAAACTGGGGAAATCATTTCACAAAGAAAGCTATTAAGGTTAAATTACTTAATACGACGATTATGTTTTTCTACAAATTGCTTTGCCGTCTTACACGCTCTTATTTCTTAAGACACAAAGACTATTATTCTTTGCATTTTGAGCATTTCATATGTCTGTAAGGGTGGCTTAATTGTCTCTTATAATTAAGTAAAAGTCTAAAGTAGGCGAACTTAAGGTCCCAGATGCGTAAAATTGTCTAATTATAAAAAGTATTAACGATAATTTGGAGTTTATCCAATATTTGACTAGGGTCCCTCGAGATGGTGAGGAGACTGGAAAATTAAATGCTATGATTGTATTTGAAGTGAAAATTGGTGAGTATTTTGGACTCATTATGAACTTCACAGGAGATAAAGCGGTGCTTGCTCCAATTGGTTGTACATTTAGCCGTGTATATTTTTTCTGCTACTATTGTTAAAAATGTAATAAGGTTAATTAAAGGGGCAGAAAGTTAGAGTAAATCATCAATATATATGTACTAAAATGCTATAGAAATTGGAGCAGGTAGTATTTATGCTGAGTGACGGATTAAGAATACTTATTGTCACCACCCCATATCATCCCATGGGTGTCGTAAGAGCGACAGAGGGACCATACTATGCAGAGAACAGCACTGTAAGAGAAGGAAAACTTGATACAAACCCTATACCAACCCGTTTGACCAGCGTGGTATAGTCGGCCAATTCCTCCTTTCAAAGGAGAGGCCTAGTCCAGCAGTGGACGATAAGGGGCTGATGATGAAGATAAGTGAGCGTGGTGGCTTGCAAGAAGAGACACATAATGTTGAAACAATCAATCATCTGACAATAATAATGATAAGGAGAAATAAAAGATGCAAGCAATGAGTTGAACTCAAAGCCTTTTTATCATGAGTCCAATGTCTTAACCATTGAGCTACCCACAGGAATATCGCGAGTTTTATCACCATGCCACGTAAAAGTATTTGTAGTTATAGTATTTCTCTTAAAAACTTTTAACAACACTCAGCAAAATTGAATCATTACCTAAGAAAACATTCTTGATTTACTTGACCGTAACATTCATCTACCCCAAATACTTACTCCAGAACAACAACCGGTTGTTCTGTAACAGTAGTACTGGTAACAGTGTCGACAGACAGTGTCGAGATATAAAGAAATGGTACATATTCCTACAGACTACAGAAATTATCCTTAATGAGGCCAAAATTTTAAATCCTCGTAAGATGTACCAACTTGCAAAGTCTGCACCTAGTATTTTTCTAGCTCAGATTATAATTGTATACGGTGACTGCTTTGTTCAAATTGTTGCTAATGATTCTGTCGTACACAACTAAACTTTCTATTGCTCTCTTGTCCTGTATGACAGTTCTGTTTAGGGAAACACTAGCACGGGCCTCTATCACCGCCATATATAGGTATACTTAAAAGTTTAACACGTCGATTCTATAACAATTCTAACGTTCTGTTTTTGCTATAACAAAAACACAACGTTAGAATTATTATAGAATCGACGTGTTAAACTTTTAACATACACAGACAATATAGACAGCAATAAGTTTAGTACAATTTATTGACAGACTTAAGAGCTTTTACCACAATCTTTATAAATTACAGGTATCTACTTGTGAATCGAATTAGTCGACTTCTGAAAACTAGTAGTGTTCTTTGTTCACTCGTCAATAATACAATAAATCTAGACGTAGGCATTCCCTATGTAAGAAAAACTTTCGACCGCGGTCACGTCATTTCGGAATCCAAAATAGCCTTGAAAACCCTTAACTGCTGCCACAGGATCAAGATTACCTTACCACGCACGTTACTCCATAATTACCTTACGATTTACCCAAATTCCCCGCCAACTTTCACGCCTTACCTTATCACAAGAAAACTTTAATTTCACTTAAAAACTCAGTGGGATTTTGTCGCAAAACGTGTTGGGAGGTTCGGGAGGTGAACGGGGAAGGGGGCTCCATTATTTTCACTTTTCCCCGTTTATTGCCCCAATAAATAACATTAGGTTTATGACGCGTGTGTAAAATACCCGTTCGGGGTGTGCAGGTCTGAATTTTTAATTTTCCACCTCTCCAATCTTGGTGAGAATTGTAGTTGTTTCAGCTTTTGTTTGAGAGATATTAGTTTTATTCTCTCTGGTTTTAATAGCTGTTTTGACCTTCAGATGGATACTTAAAGCCATTTCGACAACTGGGTGGCGTAGCGGGAGTGTATACGACTGCCACACCGAAGGTCACAGGTTCAATTCCCGCTCATGTCAAATATTTCTGTGCGTTAACATGGATGTTTGTCTTGGTCTGGGTGTATCTGTATTTCCAGAATAAAGTAAAAATGTGTGCTTATCCATTATCTCATAGTACAAGCACTACTTGTGTGTTGCAATTAGAATATAATTCAATTATAAAATATTTTTCTTCAGAAATTTGAAAACCACTCAGCCAGCATGGTAGTACTATAGTCGATGGAATTGCGTTGATAATTGGTCTCAAAAGCTTTCGTAAGCTATCGTAAGAGAATTGAGAATCGCAGCAGCAAATAAATACTGGCAGAGTTTAAAATTCATTACCGGTTTCGCTTTTACCATTATGCCAATTTGTGTAATTTATAGCTGATTTTTGCATTAACGTTATGGAATATTTTAAATGTGATATTTTTATGTTGTTGCAGCTTACCGAAGGAATTTGATATTTGTAATATTTGAACTTTGACTTTTTTAAAGTTTAGCACTGTTAGAATGAAATATACAATTACGATCTATATCATGTTGCGAGTATATATTTGAGAATTGATGAGAATTTATACGCATATAAATTCGAAATGTGGCGTGCACCAGACCTAATCTGAACCTGAGACCCTCTCCGTACCGTGTGGATGTGTGTGCAAGTCTGTTGGTCTGTCCACTAGGCCATCGTTAGATAAGTGAGAGACGGAAGAATAGGGAAGTTGCCTGCAAGTGAAATAAGTTATACAAGTATTTTTATCTAGTAAAATCTCCTCTTTCTCTTAGCGTTATCCCAGTTTCAATCTGGGGTCCGCTTTCTAGTCTAACCGGATTTGGCTGAATATTAGCTTTTCCACGGAGCGACTGCCTGTCTGACCTCCGCAACCCAAAGGGATAGCGATATTCCATGGTTTAGACTAGTGTCAGTTTATTTAGAAGGTACTGACGCCCTGTAACGACTGTCAAGGATCTTCATGACAACCGGGACCGACGGCTTAACGTGCTCTCCGAGGCACGGGACAAGCGATAATTAACAATTCAATACGCACATAACTCCGAAAAGTCATTGGTGCGCGCCGTGGATTCGAACCTGATACCCTCTGCATGGCAGTCTGTTGGTATATCCACTCGGCTATCGCTGCCTTCACTCGGCTATCGCTGCCTTTAGATTTTTATCTAGTAAAATATATCAAAATAATTGTAGTTTTATTGATCAAATAATGTTAAAACTTTATTTAACATTTTTATCGACAATTTATTGATAATAAGTATTCTATTTGACAGTAAAAAACTATTTCGTCACTAAAGGTCGTTTTTGACATTTCATTAAAAGTGCTTGATCTGACTAGTTGGAAACAACCCTATTGTTGAAGTGAAGTGAAGTGATGATGAGTGTGAAGCCATCATCATCATCAGCCTGTCATAGTCCTCAGGATGCTGGATATACGCCTCTGCAATGGCACACCACTGCGCCCGATTTTCGGCTTTTAGTGACCAGTCGCCGCTAGCCACTTTGCGTTTATCGTCACTCAACCTAGCTGAAGGGCGTTCTACGATGTCATCATCTATTTAATAATTATTTCTACGTCAATGTAAAATAAGTCCAGCAATTCAAAGTTTTTAAAATCTCGCAACTCGTTAAACAAGTTTGCAAAAATATTTTTGCAAACCCACTCAAGGGAACTTAAATATTCTTGTGCTTGCAGTGAGGTTCACATGAATGACATAACAAACATCTGTTGCTGCGGCAATTGCAGAAATTAAGTAATATTTTGCATTTTCGTTTGTATTTCAGGAAACTTTTACATTGCACCCAAGAGTACTTTAACAACAAGGATTCGTAGTGGTATTAGATGTAACGTATTTACTATTTATTCCGATGATGTACATAATTAATTAGTAGTTAGTACCTACCTAATAAGGCATAACACTTTGTAAATATGTATGCCAAAGACTACTAGTAAAAAATAAATGAAAAACAACTAGTACTTAGTATGTTCTAATAATGTCATTTTTTTATGTTTATACAATATTATAATAATTGCTGTATGTTATGTAGGTAAATATAATTATGTCTCACATGCCAGAAATGGTGAATATGTGGCTACTAGTTTAACATGTACCCTACTATCTGTATACACCCATATTTTGTGAGCTAATAAATGGTTTTTTTAATGGTTTTTGAATTCTTAAACTCTATGCAGACCAGGAGCATGCCGACGATGAAAATTTTGCTTAACTACTGTTTACCACACACATTTTTTTTTTTTTTACGAGGTGGAAAATCTCTTCGGATCTCCGACTCTTGGGGGAAATAAGAGCCGGAGTATGTGGTGTTTCCACTAAAAACCACCTCGACTGCCGCCATGTACCCGTGTGTCGGAGGGTGGGGCATCACCAAAGCACTCGTCGCCACCCTCCGACGGGTATTGGCCCGCCAAATGGTCAGGCGGGCTCCGAACAAAACCCCCTTGGCAACGGATTAAGGTGTTGGACTCCGCCGCCAAAACGCCCAGCGGCCGCAGAGGATAGGGAGGACGGCAACGCAACACCGCATCTCCTCTTCCTCTGCGGCCCCACCGCGACGCATCGAATGGTGCGCCCCCACTTGGTCGCGGGAGATAGAGCGCGCGGCAACGCAACACCGACACGCCTCTCCTCCCGCGACCGCACCCGACTGCGAGGGACAGACAGAACCGTCCCTCGCACCCGCACCGTTGGACGCATCCTGCGCAGGCCCCTCCAAGCCCACGCGGAGCGTCCCCTCCTGGATCCCTCTTAGCTTCACCGCGGGTGACCAATCCACGGTTACTGAGCCCCCCCACCACGACAAGGTGGAGATCCCACGGGGGGGGGGGATCTTTGACTACCTACTAATTTAATTATCATCTATATTAGCCCAGTGTATTAACTATCCCACTGCTGGGCACGGTCCTAATGCTGCTACTATTTTTTTATTATTTATAGACTCACGCCTGTATTCCCGAAGGGGTAGGCAGAGGTGTAATATTACGCCCACATTTCGCCATGAATTTTTAGGTCCCACGTAATAAGGGGCGAGCCTATTGCCGTACCGGGCACATTACCAGACTCCGTGCTGCTACTGAGAATTTCCTAACGGATAAATCCAATAACACTTTGCCCGACCCGGGAACCGAACCCGAGACCTCCAAATCCCTCGCGCACATTTATGCCTCGAGACCAATGAGGCAGTCACTAATTTAATAAAAAGTATATTTCAAAATTTTATGTACGTTTTTCTTTCCATTTGCAACTTTCATGATTACTTAATTATTGAAAGGTTCGTGAACAGATTTTATATTTTGGACTTACAAATTAACATAAAGCAAATCCAATGATATGCAAAAATCCTTTCGTCGCACCGTTAGTTTGCATTGATCATTGACATATATTACTTGAGTACATATATCGATGGCATCGATGGTCAGCTTAAAACTGATTACCTTTCAATCGCAATATGGACCTTCATGAATGGACTACCTTCGTTTGTGTATATGTAACTTATAGATATTATAGTGTAGAGCTCATAGCGTGCTTAGGTTTGCCGTTTGTAATAGGTCGGCAAAGTTATGCAGGCTAGCACAGCTCGCCACCTGGATGGGTGATCGCGAGGTCTACCGTGCTTCGGTGAGCACGTAAAGCTCTTCCGGTTCTTGTTACAGGACAGTAATCTTCGTTAGGCCATGTCGAAGGCTGAAAACTCCGACACTAGAATTGGCCACTCACACACACGAGAAAGGAATAGTTATTTGTGCAACAAGAGAGCAAAGTTGTTTTTTGTTTCGAGTGCTGATTTTGAGTCCCGAGCAAGCGAAGGATTCTATGATTGATTCACGAGCGTAGCGAGTGAATCAAAGTTAGAATCCTGAGCGTGGTGAGGGACTCAACAGCACGAGATACAAAAAACTTTGCTCTCGTGTAGCACACATAATTTTTCACCACAGCGGTGAGAACACATATTACTTAGGAGACAGAAATGAACAGGAATAGATTGAATTCTGCATAATCACTTGTTGATTTAACTCTTCTGGTGTTAAAGTACAGTCATCATCGCTAGTTTCACTCATCTTTTTAGATTATTTTATATATTAATATAAATTTAACACGTTACGCTATACCTACTGTATCAGCATCAGCGAAATTTTTATTCCCGCTACTTTTTTAAATCGCGTTTTAATACCGCTTCCCTGATGTTTATTTTTCAAATGTATCATTGTTGTAATTCTAAATAAAAATGTATTGGTTAAATACAAATTTTATACCATTAATTTGACTTATTTTTTTTAAAATCGAATAATAAATTAAACATGTAAACAATAACATTTAAAAAAAAGTAATTTCTTTATGGCAAATATCTTTTTTTTTGCGTTGCCGTAGGTATTTTCTTTGAGGTCGAATTCCAAAATTGAATTTCGAATTCGAAGGGGTTTGCTTTTCACTAATTTTTTTATGCATGTGAAAGAGACAGAGCACAGTAAAATTCGAATGTATCAAATTTGTGGCTGAACAATGTCAATTCGTGGCACTGAAGATTGAAAAATTAAAAAGCTACTTTGCCTCACGCTCGAATCAAAATCGCGTTTTGTTCACTGTTGTCTCGCAGCAAAAGCGGCATGTTTGAGCTGCTGTGGTGAAAAATATTATAGTTACCATTTAAATGGTTATTTCCCCAAAACGCAACAAAATAGTGTCATTAGTATGTTAGCGTATGCCAGCTAATTGCTTCACAACTAGGATTTTTGTAAGTGAATTTAATCATAAAGAGCAACAGTAAGGCGGGCTCAGGTAAATGCCTCTTAGGGGCGTAAGTGCTCGTTCTAGGGCCATACGGCGTAACGGGCAGGCAATAACAGAGGGCTCAGCGCACACTGGGGTTCCAAAAAAAAAAAGATAGACTCCGTATATGATAGTGCTGAAGTTGCTGACTGAATCTAATATAATATCCTTTTCAATTCATTTCAGAGTGCTCTCTCGCTCTATTTTATAAAACTAGTAAGAGATGGAAACAAATATGATCTGTCAAATGTTGTTTGACTACAATCTATGTAACTTTAGGTCTGATATAATGTAGGTAAGGTACTTAATTTTTATATGATATTTGAGGTCACATAATTTTCCTATCAAGGGAGAAAAGGATTTAATTTAGCTCTTTTAGGGACTTAATTCTTTATTTGTAACACATTTACTCGACTACTATAATCGCCCTTCGCCGTTCTACACTATAGTTGACGTTTATAACTTTGCCTACCTAGTCGCTAACGTCGCTATAACAACGTTGCTAACGTAGCAAATGTAAGTAAGAAATTATTCCACATAAAACGAGGGATTGAGGCTGTTGGACTCGTTAGCGAGTTCTTAAGTGTTTTAAAAATAATCCAAACTATTAAGTTTTTTAATAACTCATTTTGTGCATAAAAAGACCCAAAATCTCTCAGTTCCCAAGACAGTCGCAGTAAGCGTTGTCCTTTAAACATAATAGGCTCCGTAGCCGACTGCCATTTGGGAGCGGTCCGCGAACGAGAGCTTAAACGTTTATTGCCTAACTGTCGTTGGAATTGTTAATTATTTTCGCGGACCCCCTCCTAATCCTTGGTTCAATCGTAATGACGCCCGGTGGTCTGATAACGGTATCTTGGATTTGGGAACGGCCATTGGTTGCCAGTCTTAATTCGTTTGAATAAATCTTTTTTCGAATGTGTTGGATTTTCATAATGACCTTATTTTACTTATTTTATAATACCTATATTTTATTTTCCACTTCGACAATAAGGAATTTTATTAATTATGTACCGTAGCCTAGTGGAGATACCAACAGACTGCCATGCAGAGGGTATCGGGCTCGAATCCTAGGCGCGCACCAATGACTTTTCGGAGTTATGTGCGTATTGAATTATTAATTATCGCTTGCCCCGTGCCTCGGAGAGCACGTTAAGCCGTCAGTCCCGGTTGTCATGAAGATCGTTGACAGTCGTTATAGGGAGTCAGTAGTCAGTACCTATCTCTGAACGAACTGACACTAGTCTAAACCATGGAATATCGCTATCCCTTTGGGTTGGGGCGGTCAGACAGGCAGTCGCTCCGTGGAAAAGCTAATATTCAGTTACCTTTAGCCCGGGTTGAAACTGGGAAAACGCTAGGAGAAAGATGTACCGAAGGTTCACTGCTTATGTCGCTACAAGCAAATGTTACTAACACAATTTCTTTACAGTTTAGTGAAGAAACTTCCCCGGCGCCGGCGGTCTTTTTCCAGTTGTAATTGTATTTTGAAAAACTTGTTCAAATCTATTTATTGTTCGTTTTAATGCTGTACTCTGATGCCATAACTGCAATATCTATCTATGGGTGCAAATTGTAATATCTCCTATTGTTCTAAAAGCCTGTGCGAAAATTGTATTTAATGCCGGGAAACCACACCATCTGTAGTTACTTTCACTACCAGCCCTTTAAGTTCATGCGCAGCAAATCATCCAGTTCATATACTCCCTCTCTTTCCAACTCTAGCCCTCTCATTCCAATTCTCATTACAATATCACAACTTCTGCTATAAGGCCATAATTTTTTTGTGAAGAAAAATCTAACTTTAACCCTCCCCCTGCTGAGGGGCTGAGCAAGTTGCCGGTCACCAGATGGCGCTCGCCTATTCAAATTTTCTTGTTTTATTAAAAAAAGTTCACTCTTGACCCCGAAACGGTTTTAAGTCGAGTTGTTTAAGTACCTCCTTAGTAATGTACCGACATAATTGTATTTTAATGGCTACGGCTCTCTGAGATTGCTGTTTTAAGATTTTCTTAGGATTTTTGTCAATCTATTCTTTGGTGATGGTCTAAGTTTTAACTTAGGAGTTATTTTTAGACTGAGGTTTTGGATAAAGTTGTTCTTAGTAGGTATTATGTTCTTTTCAATCTGACTAAATGTTATTGGTATGAGATTTAATTCATTTTACCCAACTACGGCGAAGTCAAAAGGAAGGGTAATATTTTTAATCATATGGGGAGCTAAGAGTATATTTATTTTAGGTACCTTTAACGAGCATCATATATATTTATTTATTAGGACAGGACGAAGGAGAAGACCTAGGCGGACGTTCTCTGACCACCAGACTGGAGAAATCCTAAAAAAAGGACAGGTCAGACGTACCCTAAACAGAATAGCATGCATGAGAAATTTGATGGAAGTGAATAAAGCAAGAGAGGCATGTCAGGATCGTTGCAAATGGCGTTCCGTAGTCTCTGACTACCCCTCCGGGAAACAGGCGTGAGTCTATGTATGTATGTTTCTATAAGAATATTTAATAATCTGTCTAATAATAAACTGAACTTCTCATAGTTCTCGTGGGCTTTTTTACTGAAAGAATTATGTACATAAATCCAAACATTACCTCTTAGTGCCCTTAAACTCCTCAAGGAACAAAAAGCCCCTATATCAGCTTCACGCGACCAGTAGTTCCGGCTGGTCGTTGTCTATCACAGTAACGAAAGAGTTCATAAAACCAAAAAGACAACTAGTCTAAAAATAACGTAAAAATTACATTAACGAAGCACCAAATATCTAAAAACAAGAAGAGCAAACCAACGACAATGAGAGCTTAAAAAACTTTACCAACCGTAATTATTTCACGCCATCAAACAGTGCTTCTAAACTACAAAAACATCACCAGCTGAATCTTTATTAATACACCCCAACAAAAAGTTCTTCTGATTCTTTCTTTCATTTTAAAGTCTTGACGTATTAAGTCGACAACAAGTTCGAAAAGAAATGATCAAATAAATTATCATTAAGGGGCTGACGAAACAATCGGGCGCGAGAGGGTTACCACGTCACAAAAAAAAAATGGCTGCCGTTTTGTTTTGGTAAATTAAAAAATGTATGATTTGTGTTCCGTTACAGTTCAAGGTCTCCCCCGTGTTTGTGGCGAAAAGTCATGATATTGCCGAAACCGGGACACAATTTGTTAGAGTTTTGTTTGCCAGCGAATGGAATTCTTTTATAAATCGCATTGATGTATGTTCGTAAGTAATATTCGATGTTAATGAAAAAAGGTGAGGTGGCGATAAAATATTAGAAGTCGATTGTGAAGCTAACATTATTGCGTTAAAGTTTTAAAGCCATGAAGTAGTACACCACACCTCAGTGTGGTCCAAATTACTTCATGTAAATCTAAGACTTAGATTTGCGTATTTTGTTTTTTTTTTAATTACCAAATAAGGTGGTAATTGGTTATTATTTCAGTGCTACTTTTGGTTAAATGAATTCTAAACCAAAAGTTGCCATAAAATATTTTTAGACTCCACGTGTAGAACCTATAATAATAAATATGTTTAGGACTTTATCATGCACTGTTTAACGCTGTAAATGCTGTTTTCTATAAAATAATGTCAGTAGAACCAAAAGTAATGATTTAATACTAGTGACAAAGAGAATGATTTCGTTATTTCTGCAAATTAAAGAAAGAGTGGGTAGCAAGAAGGGCTCTGACAACCGAGGCCTCCGGCATTATCCCTCGCCGAACAAAACACAACACTAGAAAATATACTGCTACTTTCCCTCAACCTTTTGAGATCTTTTTTCGTGAGAGTGTGAGGTTAACTTGTGTGTCTTGTGTTTATAGATCGCTTTCGGCCTCTGATATAATCTAAGGATTCACGAGATCAACTCGGTACACGGTAGCTCCCTCATCCAATGATCCAAGTGGTGACCTGTGCAAGCGGTGCTTAACTTTGCCGATCTGTTACGAATGGCAAGCCACTGGAATAACTGTAGATTGAATCGATTACCAAAGACGGTGACTGAAGAAGACACACATAGCATAACTTCACGCCTTTTATCCCCGAAGGGGTAGGCAGAGGTGTGTTATACACCCACTTTTCGCCAGTTATGTTTCGGTCCCAATGTATTACGGAGCGAGCCTATTGCCATCTACCGGGCACATTATTAAGCGAGCGATAATTAACATTTTTAAAACACACATAACTTCGTAAAGTCAAAGGTGTGTGCCCGGGGTACCTGGGGATCGAACCCGAGACCATCGTCTCGGCAGTCCGTTACGATACACCACTGAGTTATCGCCGCTTATAACTGAAGAAGAGACACTTGCTTTATCGGATACTTAAACAAAAGTAAGTGGATCATATCCCGAAATACAATTTAAAGTTAATTGTACCAAAGTACCTATAATTTAAGTAGGCATTAACTAAAATCGGATTACTTTATAAGTAAGGAAGAATATACCAAGACTTTCGTCTTAATTCTCTTTTTATTCGTTAAATGGAATATAATTGTCGGTAATTTATTAATTCAATACGTTTTTATAACGATTAAGGTAAAGAGAGTATGAAACTGCAAGATGTGGGAAATATTTTTACAGCGGATAGTTATTCATTTTAAAGGCTGCTTGATAGTGACCTGGTTCTATAGCTTACTATTTCATGGGTACTTGTTTTCAATGCGAACTGTCCAAACAACATAACTTTGATGAGTTATCAAATCCCTTGCTTGTTTATTTAAGAATACTTACTTAATGTATTTTGTAATGTTCTCAACGCCAGGACAAATGCGAACTTTTAGCAGTATTCAAATTTAAATAAAACGGTTTACGGATTCTAACGCAATATATTGATTTTACAGACGTTACATTTAAACCGGATGATCTCGCAACTACATAAGTATTAAAAAAATAAAAAAAAATCACTCGGCAGTAGTAAATGTGGTTGATATTACATAACATAACTTCACACCTTTTATCCCCGAAGGGGTAGGCAGAGGTGTATACACAACCACATTTCGCCAGTTATGTTTAGGTCCCAATATAATAGGGGGCGAGCCTATTGCCATCTACCGGGCACATTATTAAGCGAGCGATAATAGACATTTTTAATACACACATCACTTCGAAAAGTCAGAGGTGTGTGCCTAGGGTACCTGTGGATCAAACCCGAGTTTATATATACATATTTGTTAATAACTTATGTACCCTTCTTATTTCTTATAAACTAAAGTAGGTTTAAAAGCTATATCTTCTAGCTTTAAGTGGTCGCGATCGCAAAGCTTACAAAACCGCGTCCGTCTTCATTTCGCTCACTCGTTTACATAAGAAATATGGCAGCGTTTAAATTTTTTATTTGTTTCATTCATTTTCGCGAGTGAATAAATAAAATGCTGCTATATTCAATGTTTCTATGCGATATAAAACTAAATTATGACTACGTTCTGCGTTCTTTCTAGAAGTCTTGGAGTTCAGAGAGGTTAAGTTTTCAATGCAAATGAGAAAATATTTTTACGAGTACTTGACTCTTGTTTTTATCATGCAAATGAACATAATTTATTAAACTACATTAATTGCTTAGTACGACACCCGTGAAATAAATAGGTGTAGCAGTTCATTAGAAAATACTTTTATGAATTAGTACGCAATACGAAGCTTTCGATTACAAATACTGGCAGTTATAAATTCAAATATTTTATGCCCGACTTTGCACTTCAAATGCAAATATATTTAAAATGTAACACATTACTGTCAAAACATTCGAGAGGATCACATACTACCCTCTTTTAACAATATGTAAAACCCAAACATAGCTTTATTTTTCTATAATAAGTATAAACAATTAAATAGCAACGAAACCATAGATCAATACAATATCGATGTATACATAGACGCTGAATAGTCAATGAGCTGAAGGTTGAGATCAGCTGTGAGAATAATCAATTAGATGAATACATCGTGAAACTTGCCTAAGAGAACCTTTGTGTTTGGACAGAATCGTATTCATAGTACAGAATAGACAGAAGGGATAAATTTATTTTAAAACTAGATGAGCCCGCGGTTACACCCGCGATATTAAAGGCTATTGCTCCGTTCCCGTGGCTCATAGTGTGATGTTATATAGCCTATAGCCTTCCTTGATAAATGGGCTAACTAACACTGAAAGAATTTTTCCAATCGGACCAGTAGTTCCTGAGATTAGCACGTTCAACCAAACAAACAAACAAACTCTTCAGCTTTATATATTAGTATAAGATAAGATAGTTGGTCATAGTTCCAGCGTTATCCAGGTTGCATCCAAGGCGAAAGTCTGCAACCTTAACGAAAGTTCGAGGTCCGCTTCTAGTCTAAACTAAATCACAGAATAGCTTTTCCACAGAAGGACTGCCGTCTGACTATGGTGTCAGTGTCAGTTTTATTTAGAGGTAATGTCATGACAGCCGGGGCCAACGGCTTTAGGTGCTTTTCAAGGCTAAGGGGAAGCGATAATTACCAATTTAATAGGCTCAAAACATTGAAAATCAGTGGTGCGCGGGGTGGATTCGAACCCGATAGCCTTTGCATGGCAGTCTATTAGTATTTCCACAAGGCTATCGCTGCGTCAGCTATTGCTCCATATTACTAGTACTAACCATTATAAGTTATGTGTTCCGTATTTTCGTTTGCACAAAACGCATAGCTCTTTTATTGGGCTCAGTATACGCATATACAATAAAATACCTACTTATATTTTAGACTTGCCATTAAGTTCGTTTCAGGTAGAAGTTAAAAATAATCTTATAAATAAGGCATATTACTTTTGAGTCGCAGAAAGTTTGTCTTAAAAGCACCCATATGAAATGCACCTCTATGTAAATATCTGAGCTCTTTGCTACAATGTTAATTATTGCTTCCCTCGGATAGCTTTCCTTTGACTCGGACTTTAGTCACTCGTTCGACAAGTAAGCGGACCCTGGGCTCCAAGGCGCAATTCTTCGATGCAACTTTGATAACGGTAAGATGATGATGATGATTCTTCTTCTTCTTCACCTTCTGGTGCCTCTACATTCCTGGAGGTTAGCCGTTAGCTTTTTGTACTCCTCCCTGTCCATAGCCAAAAACAGCTGCTCTACGGAGGCAATGCCGGTCCACTCCCGAATGTTCCGCAGCCACGACTTCCTCCTGCGTCCAGCGCGTCTCTTCCCCTCCACCTTGCCCATCATTATCAATTGTAGCAGCCCGTATGTAACGTATCTGAGCACGTGGCCGAGATAATCTCATGATTGATGTAGCTAAACTGTAAAACTTTGGATATGCTTAGCCGAAAATAAAAACCATATGAAGGGTCCACTGCAATAATGATGAATGTCCAAAAAAATTCAAACTCTAAGTTCGAACGGCATTCGGTCACTTAATATATGCAATTAATAATCTCGTTTACAAACTCAGCAATATCGCTTACAGTCCCGAGAAAATATAGTTTTTAATATTTGGCTACATGGCTAGAACGCTGAAAGTCACAGTCGTCAAGACTGAAAGTCACAGGCGTTCACGGCTACAATGATCAATGTCCAGGACATCTATCATTATTGACTGTGAGCATAGTGTGGACAATGATCGTTATTGTTCTTAATTTTTATAACTTACCTCAGATTATTTAATTTTTAATTAGTTTAAGTTACCTTTGAATGATTATTTGCCAAAGAATGAATATTATAATATAATGTCAGTTATAGGACATATTATGCCCTTTAACTGAAATAGAAATTATTTTCTTATCTCTAACTCTGAGTTTTTTTTAACCGTTTATAAACTTGAAACCGTATTATCTCGAAACAATAAACAAAGGACATTCATCATTATTGCAGTGGACCCTTCTTAAATAAATCTATGATAAAAACAATTAATTTAATATCGTTTTATAGATTTATTGTTACATTTAAATTTTACATCTGTATAATGTTCTCGAAAGACATGTGTAGTCTGCCAACCCGCACTTGGCCAGCGTGGTGGACTATGGCCTTACCCTTCTCATAGTGAGAAGAGGCCCGTGCCCAGCATTGGGACAGTAAAGGGCTGATGATGATGATGATGATAAACCAATCTACATAAATCTCAGATTCTCAAAATAGTTTTAAACTAAGATGATATAATTACAGCTACGATGATGTTTGGACTTCAAACAGGCTTTTCAAAGTGAATCCTTCTTTCAGCGGTTCTATTGCTAAGCCTAAATACGGACTGTATACAGGCAGGCTCTCAGATTCTCCTTTATTCTGTGCCAGTTGAGACGCCAGATACAAGTTGGGGCCCATTTCACCACGGGGTTCTCCTATCTCTTCTAATTCTTCGATATCGTCGGCTTCAGATTTCGGATTCTGAAAGTACAATATGGGTGAGGTGTATAAACTACGATGTAAATAAGTACTTACAAGGTTAAATGTGGACGAACTCTTTAGACAATCACAAATTCTCGGGAAAGGAATAATAGATTACAACATTTTAATTTTATAAGATTTCAGATAGGTATTTGTATTGATAATACGTAAAGATGTGTTTCTGTTGGTTTCCTAACGATATTTCAAAAGTTGTTTGGTATAAAACGCTCCTACTGAAAAAGCCGTGCACTGGCCTAACGTACTTATATTTCAGTACCTACACCTTTTGGGAAACTGCTTTCGACCAGGCTTAGGTCTTGATGGTTGCAAACGCCCAGTTCTCAATCGCGTTGGCTTGTAACATGAAGATTTCAATACAAGCCGCCGCCGTGGCGGTTTTCCAGCGGCTGATTTACAGAAATTAAAAGAAAACCTTAGGCTTCAAACAGTTGACAACAAAACAGTTCTCACCTCATTATTCCAATCAAGTTCAATCCCAAAGATCGGTTTCTCAGTATACGCCTGGTGCAGCGCTTGCAGTTCAGTCAGTAATGGCCTCAGTCTCTCCCGAGGGTCGGCTCTGAATCCCAACACATAGCCTCCCGAGGTTGGGCGCACGACGAACACTAGGGCTTCACCGAATTTTGAGTCTCGGATGGATATCTGAAAAGTAATGGTTTGATTGGTTGGTAGTTAGTGGGGCAGAAGTCAGTTTGTCAATGACGAAACAATCTAGGGGATCCGCTCTACATAAAAGTTATCCTGCTGTATGTTACAAATGGGCGAAAGTTTGTAAGGATGGATGAATGTATGTTTGTTACTGTTTTACGCAAAAGCGGTTCGAATTTGAATGAAAATTTACACAACACATACTAATGCTACAATTTAGAAATATATTGTGAAAAATATAATGTGAGTCGTCAAGACTGAAAGCTATCAATGTTTTCGTCGAGTGCGCTGCTATACGCATATACCTACTTATCTTTTATAATAAAATTATCTATTTGTGAAAATCGTTTAAAAATACGTTTGGTGTTAACACATTTTTAAGTTTATCTCGTTCATACAGTGAGATTAAAGCTGTGGGGAACTTCATTTTGTAATATTAGGGACACATATTTTCTTGATCTAGAATATTATTTTAGTCTAGCAACCCTTAGTAATGAAAAATATATGAGAGCCAAATAGAGCCATACGAGCACTTATTAAAAACTGGTTGTCACTATATTCCCTTGAAAATGAATTAAGCAAGTACACTGGAGATGCTCTTGGGACTTTATAATCTAAGTGCGTAAGTGAATACCTATTATATCTAAAATGGGCAAATAAATATGAAATAGTAGGTACCTAACGTTTTGTCTGGTAGTTAGTCTTTAGCAATGCAAAGCAGTTAGAAGAACCGATTTTGTTGCATAACATCGGAAATTGCAAATTGGCATTTGTTGCGCCGATTTTGATGGCACTTTTACTGGCAGATAGCTGATGTACGAAGAAAATCTAAGGTCTTCTTCATGTAAAAAGGTATAAGTGAGTGCTGCATTAATTAGCAATCGTCTAGTGGAGAGATTAAGCGACTACTACGCAACGCGACTACGGTTTCAAACCGCAGCGCAGTTGGCGTGGTGGACTATGGGCTAACTCGCCTTTCTGACTGTTAAAAGAGTGCCGAACAATGGGGAAATTTCTTAAAGTACCTACTAAGTATTATGTTATGTTTGTGCCTAAAAAAAAATGAATGAAATATATAAGTACTAGTAATTAATTATGTACAGATGAAGAGTTTGTTTGGTTTAACACGCTAATCCCAGAAACTACTGGTTCGATTTGGAAAAAGATTAAGTTTAGATGACGCGATGAGCCATGGGTGCTGAGCATTAGCCATAAATAAGGCGGGTGTAACCCCGGGCACAGCTAGTAATCATATAAAGCAGCGGGTACATCTAGTAACATATTTTATTTGCCCTAATATCATTTGCCATAATAGTCAACAGCGAACCAGGTTAGGTAAGAAGGGGATGGCGCAGTCGTTTGAGCGAGCAAAGCGAGATTTCTCGGCTTTCGAGTGTCTAGGGTTAGGTCCGCTGTAATTCCAGTAACGAAAAAAAAGGTTATGTTAGGTTCTCTTTTGAAGTTTTGACCGCTAATCCGAAAATAGGAGCCCTGCGAAGCAGGGCTCCCTCAACTTCAGTTTATCAAACTAGTGTGAAGAATGTGGACTAAGTTGACGTAGTTCGTCGCTAACCTAACCCTAGGCACTACCTGTTTAATTTATTTTTCGGTATTTTAAACTTACGTATGGCACTCGTATCTTATATATGGTATCTAAGTTTCGGGCAATTAAAAGTATGTCATATGTATGTCTTTTAGGGCAAACAAAACATTCGGGCAAATGAAATTCGGGAATATGATGATTATGGTATATAACACAGATGAAACAAGAACCAGATGTAGCGTATTCGTCCAACTAAGTGAGGCACGTTGACAGCTATGTGTGCGTGACATTTGGCGACTGGCACTGTACGGACACGCGCGTCTATGTGTGTGTAAAGTTGCCAGATTATGAATAATTTCCCACTATTTTGCATATAGTTTTTGCAAACGAATATAAAAATATTACATAGGTAATATTTTATATTCGTTTGTGGTTTTGAAGAATTTACCATATATGTAATTAATGCTTTTAATACGTAATGCTGTTGTGAAAATTATTCAAATAAAAGATACCATTAAAGTATGCTTTTATAAATACATTTCTTAAAAAATGTAGGCTCCGAGTTAAGTTTTAACTAATTTTATTCGTAAATTGAGAAATAAATAGATAGGCTTGCGTCATAAATATTAGTTAGCTAAAAACATGTTGTCATGCATACAATAAATTATGAATATCATAATCATAAATCGTAACCAAAAAAAATTGCAATTAAAAATAAATAATGGCTACAATCAATAATTTCTGTTTCTGTACTTAATGTACACACGGCGCCAAGTCAAGCTAAATAGTCGAAGTACGATTTTGCTACTTATTCCCTACGCCATAAGAACGGTACAAAGATCTAACAACGGTACAAAGGTCAAAGTGTATAGCTTGACAAGTAGCCGCGTGTACACGAATATTTGGATCGTTTGGGGATCGAACTCAAAACAATGTATATACTAATGGAAATCCTATTAGTATATTTATAAGAAAAAATATAATCTACAATATACTTTTACAATACGTTAATGTATTTTTCATTAACATGACAATCATTATTACCTACATAATCAATTGACAAGTGCATTTTCCCTAATTCAGGGAAAACGGTGTCGACGTAAACTGGCAACACTTACATATTTTCTGCAGAAATACGAATTTTATCGAAATAATAT
The DNA here is from genome assembly GCA_944739405.2 of Euclidia mi. Taxonomy (NCBI): domain Eukaryota; kingdom Metazoa; phylum Arthropoda; class Insecta; order Lepidoptera; family Erebidae; genus Euclidia; species Euclidia mi. Next base: position 3,702,048 of record OX123204.2, read on the forward strand.
TATAAAACGGTCAAATAATCCATAGTTATCTGTAAGAATATATTCCATCTTCCCGTATTTGCTTTTAGAAACAACTTTTACAATGTTTAAAAACGCAGGACGGCATTTTATGAATTTAAAAGCTGGATCGATCGTGGCGTGTGAACTGTGCGATGCTTCGCAGCGCACTGAGTCGAGTTTGTATTCGCTTTTCAATTTTGTATTTGCTTTAGTGGCCTCACGCAAGTATTCCGCGCGCTCTGTCTGCCTTTTATTCTGTAGTCTTAGGTATATAATCTTCGGGTAAACAATAGACAACCCCATAACATGTATGTTACTAGATGCATAAAGCAGCGGGCACATCTAGTAAGAATACAAATAAAATATCTCACACTTTCAATCGTGATATAAGGCATGGACACATTGAAGGCGTCATTAACGTCCGCGTACCACACCACCCTGACGTTGGTAACCACCATGGTGCCCAGGTTGCCTGAGTCACTCGACAGGTTCCATATGCTGTGCTCGTGCAGACATATCTGGAACGTAAAGATGTTTTTTTCATATGGCAACACTCAATTTAGGAACAGACCAAGATGGTTTTACTGGCAATCTATCGCGCAAATCGAAGGGCTCTCAATATTGAACATAAAAAAGATTGTATTGAAAATATATGCAATACTTGAGTAGGTACATTGTTTTTTTTTATTTATTTTCTTCTCTTTCCTGTTTGTTTTGGCTAAGCTGTAGTAGCTGATTTTATGAAAAGCTAAAAATATTATGTTTATTTCAATGATACTGCTATGAAGTACCTAGGTACGAGATTTTTTAATATGAAATTGTGGTTGTGACGAACGTACGGACAGACAAACAGACATGACAGATCTATAAGGGTTCCGTTTTTTTGCCATTAAGTGAAAAACACAACCCTAAAAATGCCCTATATACCTAGGTACAGTTTGTAAAGACTTATAATATTACATTCTTATTACGATTTTATCTCCTCTATTACCTTTTCCAGCGGTAAGATCCTCAAATGCTTGTTATGTATGATAGCTCCCCGTAGCTTAAGGTCTCTGTACATCCGAGAGCCGGCGTAAGTGCGAAATTAGAAGTTATGGTGGCCTACTTTAGTTGTAAAGCTTTAGGAAGTGGGTGTTGAATTGTGGGGATACTTGGTGACTGTATTACTATTGATATAGGACTTAGAATTTTGTGACTAACATACGACGTAATACCTCGACTGAGTACTAACTTGGTGACTTAAATATAACATAATACCTTACTATTACAGTACAGAGTAAGAATTATTTCCGTTTGAGTAAAAGTGTTGAAAAATGTCGTTTAAATCTCTCTCATCTTATATCATCCTCCTAGCGTTATTCCAGTTTCAACCTGGGGTCCGCTTACTTTTCTAACCGGATATGGCTGAATATTAGCTTTTCCACAGAGCGACTGCCTGTCTGACCTCCGCAACCCGAAGGGATAGCGATATTCCATGGTTTAGACTAGTGTCCGTTTATTTAGAACCTACTGACACTACTGACGCGCTATAACGACTGTCAAAGATCTTCATGACAACCGGGACCGACGGCTTAAGAGCAGGCATTCCGAATTTTATGCTATTTTGAAGCGATATTCTGAAACAGTTATAGATACTAGGAAAGTGAAACTTCAGCAAACAATTATTTAGGCCCTTGTCTGTCTTTGTTCAAGAACAGATACATGATTAGACGATATTCACTCGATAACGTTTTCATTTGAAAATCACACTACTTGCAAAGCAAATTCAAAATATTTGAATAAAATATTCACTGTTCTTTCTGAAGTATACAATAAACATAAAAGAAACCTACGTTTTAGTGTAGTTCAAGACATTTTTCTGTAGGACAAATATTACTATATTAATAAACAACACAAGATTTTCAACTTTTTCCATGCTTGAAATGGTTTGAACCACTTTACGCCCGCATCCGATATTTAACGTTATTCCTGATGCCATAGCGTTTACTTCAGCCGGGCGCGCTAGCTTGTCACTCGAGCTACGCGCTCCGTCCGATGTGGACGTGTATCGCGTTCGCGCGCAACTATAGGTATTTTTATTACGATTTGTTTCGTAAAATAAGAAATAAAACATATTGAAATTAAACTACAGTTTACGGATTTTATCGCGTTATATTGGTTGCACTGGTTATTTGTTATTACATTTAAACCGAAAGATCAAGAAACTACATTTTTATTACTAGCCGACGTTTCGAATTCTTTACAGGATTCGTGTTCACGGCAGACTGAGGTGATATTTGTCTTTGTCTTGAATTTATAAGTTATCTCAAAGTACCTGAAAATTTTTCAACTATTGGTGTTACTATCTACGCAGAATGTGCTCACTGTGTCTTGATGTCTTCTGGTGACTTTGTCCTTCTTGGGTTTCATTAGCCTGATAACAGGGTCCCAAGCTAGAGGAACATTCCAACCATCTTCCCTATTGAAATTAGGATGTTTTTTAATTTCAATAGCTTCACGTATCATTCTTGGAATAAAGCGGTGTTCTTTTGCGAGTATCTGTGGTTTATCAAATCGCAGGTAATGGTTGGTTCCTTGTTCTACATGTTCACACACAGCAGACTTCGTCGAGCGTTTGTGTTTAATGTCAGCTATATGTTCCTTTAGTCGAATGCCTATGCTTCTCTTGGTTTGTCCAATGTATGAGAGCCCACACTCACAGTCTATCTTGTAAACCCCGGCCTCTTGTAAGGGTAACTGACTCTTGACAGATGGTAATAATTGGCTTATCTTCGTTGGCGGCTTGTAGAATGTTTTGATTGAAGCTCGCTTCAAGATGTAGCCAATCTTGTCGGTCACGCCCTTGATGTATGGGAGGACAGCAGGTTGTCTCTCTACTGTGGCTGGCTTGTTCTTCGGGGATCTGTGACGTTGGCGCGGCGGTCGGAGCTTGTTGTCTTGCAGAACTTGCTTGACATGTTGAAGCTCGGCGTCCAGGTGTTTCTTGTCACAGATCCCCCGGGCTCTCTGAAACAAAGACATTCCCACGGTAGCTAACTGTTTTGGATGGTGGTGAGATTCACCGTTTAAGTACCTATTTGTATGTGTCTTTTTCCTATACACAGTGTGGCTCAAAGAGTTGTTTTTGTTCCTGATAACAAGTACATCTAGGAAAGCTAAAGAATTGTTTGCCTCTAATTCCATTGTAAATTTGATGTGGTTATGAATAGAATTAAGATGGTCTAGGAATACATTAACACTATCTGTTGGTAAAATTGTAAAAGTGTCATCTACATACCGCTTGTAGAACCTCGGTGTGATGGTGGCAGTCTGCAGGGCTCGCGCCTCGAAGTCCTCCATGAAGATGTCAGCAACAACAGGCGATACTGGAGAGCCCATTGCCACACCATCTACTTGTATGTAGTATTTCTCATCCCATAACAGATAGCCAGTAGTTAAGCAGTGTTTCAATATTTCTGCATATTCCTCAGGCATGTTGTTCTCTATTAGCTTCCTTCTAGTTATTTCAATACAGTCATGTGCTGGTAAGCATGTAAATAATGACTGTACATCAAAACTAGAATAATGCTAGAATCATGAGATATGCAAAGGTTTGTTATCGAATTTAATTTACCTAATATTTTGATAAAGTATTAGAACTGGAAACTATAGAGTCGATTTCATCTATGCAAAATTATAAAATAAGCTTTATATTATTATGTTACTATCAACATGATTATATTTTCGTGTCATGTTCGTTTTATTTATCCCTAAAAGATTTACAGATTTTTATTTTAGTATTAGATTTTCACAAATTCCTATCATGTAGATATTTTAAAAATATTTTTTTCTACGAAATTTCGATACCTACAAGCCCGGTTTCCACGGTTACCGGCCACACTTGCTCGCCGTGATCGCCAATTTTCTTTATATAAACACTAGTTGAGCCCGCGGTTATACCAACGATATTTAAGATTACTGTTCCGCTCCCGTGGCTCATAGCGTGATGTTGCATAGCCTTTAGCGTTCCTCGATAAATGGGCTATCTAACACTGAAAAGCACTCGCTTTTTCTAATCGGACTAGTAGTTCCTGAGATTAGCGCGTTCAAGCAAACAAACAAACTCTTCAGCTTTATATATTAGTATTATCCGATACTCGCGACTTCATTCGTAAAAACGGGATCCTATTACTAAGCCTCCGCTGTCTGTCTTTCTGTCTGTTACCAGGCTGTATCTCATAAACCGTGATAGCTAGAAAGCTGAAATTTTCACAAATTATGTATTTCCGATGGCGCTATAACAACAAAGGCAAAAATCCTGTATGGTAATACAGGATTTTTGCCGAGTTTTGTTTGTTTGCTTGGGTCAAATTTAGTAATTGGAATTTTACCCCCTTCCTGATGATTGATCTGATATATTTTGGTATACACTCATATTATCATCGAGATGAAAAGATTTAAATGATTGTAAATTCAAGATGGCCGCCGATACAAAATGGCGGATCACTTATTACTTCACAACAACCTCAATATGGGTATCAAATGAAAGGGTTTGATTGGTAGAATGGAGCTCACTATGAAAAATCCAAGATGGCCGCTGCCACAAAATGGCGGATTATTTATTTCCACAAATACCTCAATATGGGTATCAAATGAAAGGGCCTGATTCGTAGAATAGAGCTCACTATGGAAAATCCAAGATGGCTGACGCCGCAAAATGGCGGTTTCCATACTTTCCACAAATACCTCAATATGGGTATCGAATGAAAGGGCTTGATTGTTAGAATAGGGCTCACTATGAAAAATCCAAGATGGCTGTCGCCACAAACTGGCGGATTACATATTTCCACAAATACCTAATATGGGTATGAAATGAAAGGGTTTAATTAGTAGAATGGAGCTCACTATGAAAAATCCCAGATGGCCGCCGCCACAAAATGGCGAATTACTTATTTTCCACAAATACCTCAATATGGGTATTTAATGAAAGGGCTTGATTCGTAGAATAGAGCTCACTATGAAAAATCCAAGATGGCTGTCGCCGCAAAATGGCGGATTACATATTTTCCACAAATAACTCAATATGGGTATCGAATGAAAGAGTTTGATTGGTAGAAAGGAGCTCACTATGAAAAATCCAAAATGGCCGCTGCCACAAACTGGCAGATTATTTATTTTCCACAAATACTTCAATATGGGTATCAAATAAAAGGGGCTTGATTCGTAGAATAGAGCTCACTATGAAAAATCCAAGATGGCTGTCGCCGCAAAATGGCGGATTACATATTTTCCACAAATAACTCAATATGGGTATGGAATGAAAGGGCTTGATTGGTAGAATAGGGCTCACTATGAAAAATCCAAGATGGCTGCCGCCACAAAATGGCGGATAACATATTTTCCACAAATACCTCAATATGGGTATCAAATGAAAGGGCTTGATTGGTAGAATAGAGCTTAATATGAAAAAGCCAAGATGGCCGCCACCACAAAATGGCAGATTACCTATTTTCCACAAATACCTCAATATGGGTATCGAATGACAGGACTTGATTGGTAGAAAAGGGCTCACTATGAAAAAAGAATGAGAAGTATCAACTAACAACAAAACTAAAAACGTAGTTTTGGGTGTAACGTATCCAGAGTAAACATTATTAATACGCACATAACTCCGAAAATATACATAAATATACCCTCTGCGTGGCAGTCTGTTGGTATCTCCCCTAGGCTATCGCTGCCTTTTCTCTCTCATCTTATATGTATGTATATCATTAATTATACATCTTTCTTAGGAATCACACTATATATAGGTGAAAACCATGTAAGAATCTGTTCGGTAGTATTGGAATTCGTCGCGTTCATACAGTCAGACAGGACGCGACAAACACTGCGCTTTGTGACAAGTATAAAGTTTACTATATTTATTTATTGATTTATTTATTAGCACAACCACATCATATATATTTATACACTTAAGGTAAACACTTACAAGGCATTGCATCTGATATATATGACAATTTTATAACGGAATGCATAGCACTGGCAATAATAATGTACCGTAATCTGGGGTGTATTGCAACTACTGAGGTGAATAACAACAGTTTTGCGAAAAAAGTTTATCATGGTAATGACAACATTTAACGTTTCCCATTAATAAATATGTATTTTCCAAAAATTGGTACGAATTTCATATTTTAATATGTGTCAAAACGAAATGCTGCCAGCATTTCGTTTTGACATTTGTGCAAATTCGCGGGTATTCGGGTGTTAAAAGTGTCATACAAGTTTGAACTTGATTCGTTGCTCAAAAAACTTTACGATAATCTGTTAGAAAAACTTGGAAAACTAGCATTTGTGTGGTTAAATGTGATAATCTAGTCTCTTGTGCGACGAATTAAATAAACAAGTGAGTAATACAGTGCATATTTTTGTAAGAATACCATAATAATATGATTATTGAACATTTTCTCACAAAACGTGGTGAAAAACAACGCGTATTGGGGCGATTAACAACGGGTATTGGGGTGATTAACAACGACTAATGTGGCTATTGTTATGATGAATTTTATACCTATATTTCTGTTTACTGAACCTTAACTATCTTTACAGATCGATCCTTATTACTTCTCCAAATATGCCACGACAGTATAAGCTTGATTCCAGAGGTAAAAGACATAAATCATATAAGAAAGAAGATCTAGAGAGAGCATTGGAAGATTTACGAGTAAATAAATTATCATATAGGGTTGCAGCAGATAAATATAATATAGAATAAATTCTATATTATATTTATAATACAGTTCTCTATAGACATAACACTCGGAATAATGTAAAAATACTAGGCGGCCAAACAGTTCTCAGCCCTGAAGTCGAAAATGCCATAATTGAGAATATTAATACATGTGCAGAATGGGGATTCCCTATGGATCAATATGATTTAAGACTTCTTGTAAAAATGTACTTAGACAAAAAAAGGCGGCGATAGCCGAGTGGAGACACCAACAGACTGCCATGCAGAGGGTATCGGGTTCGAATCCACGGCGCACACCAATGACTTTTCGGAGTTATGTGCATATTGAATTGTTAATTATCGCTTGTCCCGTGCCTCGGAGAGCACGTTAAGCCGTCGGTCTCGGTTGTCATGAAGATCTTTGACAGTCGTTACAGAGCGTCAGTACCTTCTAAATAAACTGACACTAGTCTAAACCATAGAATATCGCTATCCCTTCGGGTTGCGGAGGTCAGACAGCAGTCGCTCTGTGGAAAAGCTAAAATTCAGCCAAGTCCGGTTAGACTAATACTGGGATAATGCTAAGAGAATGATGATGAAGGAAGTCTGTCTTCTGTCTGAGATGGAGGTGAATTTCAAGAGAAGCTGATGTGATCAGTGTTGATTATTGTGATTGCTATTTTATAACCACTGCCAATGATAAATAATGATACCAAAATATGTTACGAGTCTAATTACGTTATTTTTATGTTCCTAATTATTTAATCAAGTTGATTGTGCAATAAATCATAATTTTTTTGCTTTATTTACATTTTGACTTCTATTTCTCCTACAAAGTTCTAAATGTGTTGTATTTCACCCCTTATGTCGTTGCTAATGACCCCGTTTAAAGTATAATTTGCAACATGATATATTTTGTTCAATATAACATAGAGTTGCAATTGATCTCTTTCTGACGTGACAAAAATAAAAGAAGCAAGCCATGACTCACGTATTGAATGCTTTTGTTCAAGCATAAACAACGAAATAAAAATAATATGACAACTTCAATCCATAAAAGTGTTGCTAATCACCCCGGTTTACGGTATGTAGTAAAACTATTTTAAATCTACTTAGTTATTTTACAGTTAAGAAAATACCAGAAAACTAAATAAAATAAAATAAAAAAATAAAATGGGATAAAATTAGTCTTAAAATCTTTGAGTTCAACTTGAAGTAAACATTTTTAACAATTTAATTTTAAATTTACTTTAGGAGTCATTAAAGATGTCAATGTTGTCATCGCGAGTTTGGATGGTATTGTACTAATTAAGAATTCTATGCATTGGTGATTGTAGACCCAAGTTGGTTCTACAAAAAGGTATATGATTTTTTTTTGTGATTTTATGCCTAGTGATAAGGATAAGGAATGGCTAGTGATACTTTATCTAAGAGGTTGTTGCACTGTATTTTATTTTTTATTAATTTATGAAGAAAGCAAAGTTCAATGATACGTCTACGATTATACAGGGTATATTAAGTACATGGATGTATATACATACTTACTTGTGTACACCAACAACAGAAGTATAATGTCTCACACAGTTCGGTGATAGATTTGTGAATATGAACTCGTATCGGTTTTTCTTGAACGCAGCTAGCAGGTACAGTGCTTGAGTGGTGCCTCGGAGACCAGAGTTCACTACCTTGGTGTTTGTTGATAGTATGCAGTTTAACCCGATAGCTGGAAAACAACGCAATAGATTGAAAGGTTAATGCAAAATGTATGTGGATTTATACTTCAACCGCACGAATGGCACAGTCAAGAAATATTCGCTAAATTGTCAGGGACTTGTAGGTTTTGCACTCAATATAGCGTCAATGTGAAGGCAAAGACTTCAGATTTACAATAGAAGCACATTTCCTATGGGCGCTCTGAAGACAAACTTTCTGCGAGCCAAATTGCCGCTTGGCGCCGTGGCAGTCGTTCCCCCAGTGTATTTTAACTACGAGATCAAGAGAGACAGACGTGCCCCCAGTGAATCTTAACTACGCGATCAAGAGAGACGAAGAAACACGCCAGTACCGCCAACTACGAACTAAACTGGGAGCAGACCCCATTTGGTATCGGCACACGAAATCCTTAAGGTCTGCAGTTCTATGTAAACCTGAGTTCTTTAGTGAAGGTGTAAGCCTATGAGGGATCCTCAAATTATTCTGAATCAGGATGATCTATTTGTCCTTTATGCGTAACTTCTAGATACGAAGATGGGATATTCCTGCTGGGATCAAGAGCGGAAATGTTTGGAACGCGGCCGTACTGCTGGCCTCTGCTTGGCAGTACTGCTGATTAGTTTTCTCTAAGTTGCGTTAGTGCGTTTTGGAAAAAGACGCGCCTTCTTCCTCTCCGCCGTTCCCGAGAAGATCCAGCTACCATATCTCCAAGGTCTTTCCCGTCAATGCCTAAATCATTTCAACGAAAGTTATTGGATTATATCGTCGAACAAATCGTCGAACGAAAAATATACAGGTTGTAAAAAGCCCCTTAACGAAAACTGAAATCCCATGCTGTACTTATCACTACGAACATTTTTTACTTCGCCACAATACCTGGGCAATTACTGGCTCAGGAGATATTTAGGCGCAAAGTTAGTATAATTTTTCTAATTAGGTACAAAATCGATGCATTTACCCCACCAATATGTTTTATAGATGCCCTTTGACCCCATGGATAAGTAGGTATTTCGAGCGTTGTACGCGCGCGCTTTTAATTGCGGTTTGAAAAATGTGAAAACTTAAAAAAATCGTTTCTCAGGTATTATTTTTGGTTAATATGACTTGGCATGATGTCCACAACGAGTAGAGTTGAGCTTGGTGATGAGTCTTGTAACACCTTGTATATTTCAATATAATCATTACCAGACTAACGTTATTCTGGTTCAGATCCAAGACTTCCGCTTTAAAACTCGTTGCGTCGTCCTGTTTTCAGCTATAACCTCTCCATGCCTCGAGCTTCTAACTTTCCAGTGCAAGAGACATAATAAATAACTAACACAAGTTAATCCTGGGCAAAGACATGGAGTGCCAGATAATCCTCAGGTTGGTGACGACCATGCGCCCTTTGGTGCCGCTGTTGCCCTTCGTGTCCTCGATGGGCTCTATCCTGTCGAATATCTTTTCACCGGGACGGAGCTTTAAGTACCTGTAAAGTGGTTGACGTAAGTAGGAATATTTAAAAAATACTTCGCATTAAGGGGGTTGGGCAGATAAAGCGCAGATCTCATTCATTCAACTCTAGGCTTATAGCTCGGATCTCCCTCGCAACAAGAAATGTACGGCGAAATCAATAATTTTGATATCCTGATGATTTGATCTTAATCAAATCCTAAGAAAATATGCCCCATTATGTGGTTATACCCACAGAAAAGTGATTAAAATCGATTACAGTGCGGAGGTCCGCGCCTATATTCAGACCAAGACAATATAAATTTAACTGAGAGTATATAATAAAATAGAGCTTTATTTATTCATCATCAGCCTTTAACAGTCCACTGCTGGACTAGGCCTCTCCTTTGAAAGGAGGAATTGGCCTACTATACCACGCTGGCCAAACTGGTTGGTATAGGGTTTGCATCGAGTTTTCCTCCTCTTACAGTGCTGTTCTATGCATATTATGCTCCATCTGTCGGCTCTTACGACACCCATGGGATGATATGGGGTGGTGACAATCCTTATCCTTAATCCGTCACCACACGGACGATTAAATGCATAAAAAGAAGTTAACAGTTAACCTGCCTGTATTATTTTGAAACATCTATATCCTCATTTAAACCTAAGCCAGATGCATTCAAATTTTTCCTAACTAAAACTACGCTACGGTACAATATCAAATTAAAAACAAACTACTCACGCAAAGGGTAGATCAAATAGCACTTCCCTATCTTCCCAAACCGATCCAGGTTTGGACTTCGTCATTATTTCTTTTTAATAAAACCGATCAACATAGAAATAACTTTGGTATTGTTTATATCACCGTTGCCATGGCAACCAGCTCTGTTTATTGCGCCTGCCAAAAGATAATCTTGCGCTAACAGGGTGAGGCTTATAAAACTGTGTGATTAAAAATTTGTGAATAGAAAATGAGTTACATTTTTTATAATATTATGAATATGGCTTATGGGGCGCCATTTAAATTTATGTCATGGTTGCATAGTTTGGGTTATGGAAGGCCCCATCTGTTGTAAGTTGTAAGTGATATTACAGTATTTCGGTTTTAAAATGTTTTAACACTGAAGATGTAATATTAGACTGTGATAGAAGTATAGAGGTACAGATTAGAGGCCATATTAGCGAATAAAGATTTGAATTTGAATTCAGATCTGATTAAGGATACAATGAAATACTTAGCGATTTTACTTTTCGACTGATCAGTACCAGAGTTTTGTTTTCGACTTCTCATAAAAGGTCATGTATTTAAAAAAGAATTACTTGAGGCGATCGGCAAGTAAACTCTAAATGCTGCCTCAATCAGAAGTTTTGACCGTAAGATAGCTCTTTGTGGTCCGTGCTGTAATACGGCAACACTATTTCTTGATCAAAGTCAAAGTCACAACTTTGTAGATCCTAACAATTTGAACTCAGTCCAGATATCTTGCCCAGCAAACTCTTTTTGGCTCTCAATTATACAAGAGAATAAAAAAAGCCATCTCACTCATCACCAAAAACATAAATTTCTTACAAAGAAAAATTGAAAGATTTCTTTCAATTGTCATCTGGGTAATTAATCACTTCAACCTATATGTTCAATGTGTAGATAGCATTTCATTTTCCTTGTGTATAACATGCAGGTTTCCTCACGATGTTTTCCTTCACCGTTTAGCAAGCGATAATTAACAATTTATTACGCACTTAACTTCGAAAAGTCATTGGTGCGAGCCGAGGATTTGAACCTGAGACCCTCTGAGATAAGTAACTACGGAATCAGAATGTCTGATTCCGTGAAAAGACATTCCGATTGAAGTAATCCAATTATACAACTAATTGCATCTAGGTGATCTAGGTTAGGTCCCAACAGCAATTATTGGTTAGGTAAGTACCTACCAAGTTCCAGAAAGAGATGGTGTGCTGTAAACACAAATCGGCAATGATTTTGTATTATTTGCTTTACCAACACAATTACATCTCTCGCACTGAAAATGCTTTTAACACAGCTTTTGGGCACCTTATGGATGCCGTAGGATGGTAACTGCGTATAAATAAAATTAGCCTGTTCGTTAATTAAAAAAATAATCATGATTGTGTCTTAATCGTGAGTCCCTGCGCAGTACTAAATAACTAGTAGAATACTGTTACACTGATGCATTTTATCTAATGAAATAATCCGACATAAGCGGATAAACAAACCTACTTAATGTTTAGTTGTTTACAAACTCAGTCCAGAGATGTCGTTGCTAATTAACGAAAAGCGTGCCAATTTTGACAGGTGACCTTAATCAAGATGGCGCCAAAAGTTCGTTACGCGGGAACTGTCAGTTTAAAAGCAGCTAAGTGCTTAAGGCAGTGTAAAATTGACACTAAACATCTTAAAAGGTTTTCCAATGTTAATAGTATTAGGTATTTCTTGTTGATTCTACGTATTACGTATTGCGAAAATATCTTCGTCTATAATTTGAGATGACCTGAAGACTTAATGTTTTGTGAAGAGATTAAGTGCTTTTTGACTTATGTATTAAGTCAAAAAGCTGAAGATGTTTAAAATGGCAAACGTCTTTGAGAATATGGCCTCTAAAGTATTTAAGTTTACGCTTACGGATGATGAAAGAAGACTAAAGCAATCCGAACATAAGGTCTTGGATTGGAAGTTCTGTGAAAGTCTTTATTGAACCATATTGCATATTGTAGAGACTATTTTGCCAGTTCTGCGATTATTTAGGACTGTCCAGGTTTTTGTTAAATAATTACGAAACAGAAGCGAGATCTCAGACTTTTATAAGCGTCATAATAATGTATGTATTTTGATTTTATGACTCGTTGACATAAAAAAACTCTGTCTAACTTTCTAGCGATGTTCTAACGCAATGCTAAGTTACGGGTTAAACCGCTTTTCTTGCAAAGTGGAATATTCCTAAGAGCTTTAGAAACGAAAAGTTTAGAACGAATTGAGTAAACAAACTTAAAGAACAAACGTATTTGTGACGTGATTGATGTTGTATGTACAGCGAGTTGTTCTCAGACAAATTCTAATTTACCTTAACACAAACACAATTATTTTACGTCTATTTCGGCATAAAGACTTTGTTCCATTCTTGGCGTGGGTTGGCTTATTTGTAGGCTGAATTGTCTCTCGCCTTGGTCTCTTGGCTTTTTCTAAGTTTGAAAGTGATTCCTTTTTTAGAGTTCCGTATTCAAAAGGTTCCAATGATGGAAAGGGAGAGGGAGGTCAAGGAAAAGATGGATGGACTGTGTGAGGAAGGATATGAAAGAGAAAGCGATAAGTGATCAGGTGACGGGCGACAGAGAAGTATGGAAGCGAAGGACCTGCGCCGACTCCAAATAAATTGGGACCAGGGCAAGAAGATGATGATTTAAAAGGTTTCAACCGGACTCTATGAGCCTAGAGCACCCAGCATAGAGAGTCGACATTTCCACAGGGCATGATACAGGTTATGACCAGTCGGACTTGCACACGAGGTTCTTTCTAGATATATTGATGCCACGATATATCTTGTTCGATGGTAATGGAACCCTTCGCGTGCACCACCCTTCTTTCTTGATCGAGTTTATGATCATGGCAAATTCGTGTTTCACACCATTACCTACTTATTTTGCAACGAAGTTGCAAGAGAATGTTGAGCCATTGCTGGACGTAATGCTTCACCGCTTACTTATAACGAATAAACGTTCATTATGTCAGGCTACATAAAAATAAAGATAAGATAAACATGTTATGTTATGTCAGAGTAAATAAAAAGAAACATAGGGAAATAACCAAAAAAATTAAATTGAAAAGAAATCTTAACCTGTTTTGCTCGTATCCAGAACCAAACCGCCTAAGTACGCATGACGAACCTTTCCATATTTTTATTCAATCGATTTTCTATCAGAAAACCAGTTGAGTGTTATCTAATCTTAAAATTCGTTAGCTTGGATCACAAAATCTTTATACCGGAGATCCTCAGTCGTATCTCTCGATCATAACGTTGAGTAAAAATTAAATTTGATCAGATTGTCGCTGGTGGCTGGTGTCGTAAACGAAGGCAATGTCGAATTTTACAATTTCTATGTGGGATGTCAAACGAAAATTATCCCTCGGTGAATTTTTTTTATAGACTCAGTAGGAATAGCCTTTATGCCCAAAGGGGTAGGCAGAGAGTAATATAATAACCACATTTCGCCATGTGGTGAATTTTAGGTCCCACGTAATAGGAGGCGAGCCCAGTCAGTCTCAGGGCTGCTACTGGGAATTCGGAAAAATTGCTCGATCCGGGTATAGAACCCGGTACATCCTGATTAGGGGACGCAATATCGGCCCATTTTCTCAATATCGGTATTTTCGATATTCAACATTATATAATTCCGGAATTCGATATTTTCGATATTTCCGATACTAGAAATCAGACGAATCAAAAGTCATGAAAAATGGGAAATAGGGTCTAAAAATTAAATTAAAAAGAAATAATGAGATCAAATAAGTAAATTTTAATATGTTTTTAATAATTATTTTAACTTTAATAACGAGCAAAGTAAACTCTCGCTCGAGACTCTCGAACTTATTAACTAAGGAAGGTGAAGGTCATAATTAATTAATTATGCGCAGACGTCTTCGACGGATCGAAGAAACCTAAACCGGAAGATCTGGAAGCTGGTGCGACGTGACAACCTATGTTTCAATACCCGCGCCATTACGGCTGCGATTGAACAGAATCGTGGCACCAGTCTCCGCTCGCCAGCTTGTCGAAACTCAATACTGCGGATGGCAAAACCGTAATCTGCAAGTTAGAGATTCTCGCTGAAATTGAGTTTCTACAAGGACTTGTACGCATCACGGATGCCTAAACCCACGAGACCCAGCGATGATGACCACAGAACCCAACTCACGCGCCATTACACGGAGGACTTCCCTGATGTCAACCAGGGCGAGGTAAGAGTGGCTCTCGAGCAGCTTAAGAAAAACAAGTATCCAGGGGATGACGGAATCACCACAGAGCTCTTAAAAGCAGGTGGGATAGCAGTTCTGAAAGAGCCGGCGAGCCTCTTTAATTCCGTTATCCACCAAGGCCTAACACATCAGGCGTGGAGTGGGAGGGCGGTGGTTCTGTTTTTCAAAAAAGGTGACAAAACCTTGCTGAAAATCTATAGACCCATTTCACTCCTGAGCCACGTCTACAAGTTGTTCTCGAGAGTCCTAACAAACCGCCTCGCCAGAAAACTCGACGATTTCCAGCCACCGGAACAAGCCGGGTAGACCACATCCATACTGTTCGGCAGATTGTACAGAAAACCAAGGAGCGTAACGAAACGAAACCACGAAAGCCTTCGACTCCATCGAAACCTGGGCGGTTCTGGATGCTCTGCAGCGGTGTCGCATCGATTGGAGCTACATCGAGGTGTTGAGATGCTTGTATGACACGGCCACTATGACCGTCCAGCTCCAGGAGAGTAAAACCAGCCCCATCGAGTTGCGAAGAGGGGTGAGGCAGGAGGATGTAATATCCCCTATGCTCTTCACCAACGTACCCGAAGACGTCTTTAAGACGCTGGACTGGACTGGACGGGGCATAAACATTAATGGCGAGTACATATTATTATCCCACCTTCGGTTTTCCGACGATATCGTCATCGTGACAGAGTGCCTGGAAGAGCTGAGCAAGATGCTGCACAGCCTAAATGGAGCCTTTCAACGGGTCGGCCTCGGTATGAACTTGGATAAAACCAAGATTATGTTCAACGAACTCATTGTGCCGGGACCGGTTTATGTCGACGGATCGATGCTCGAAATTGTTCAAAAGAGTTCCAGCTTGGTAGAAACAACTGCGAGAAAGAAATCGACCGCAGGATCCAGTTGGGTTGGGCAGCGATTGGCAAGCTACGTAGAGTTTTCTCTTCGCCCCTACCGCAATGCCTGAAGACCAAAGTCTTCAGTCAATGCGTCCTACCTGTTATGGTGCCTAGACGTGGACACTCACAGTGGGACTAGTCCACAAACTAAAAGTCACGCAGCGAGCTATGGAACGGCTATGCTTGGCATCTCTTTGAAGGATAAAATCCGAAATGAAGTTATACATACATACATACATACATAGACCCACGCCTGCTTCCCCGAAGGGGTAGGCAGAGGCATATTAAACGCCCACTTTTCGCCAGTGTTTTGAAATGAAGTTATCCGACAAAGAAACAAAATTACCGACATAGCTCACAGAATCAGTAAGCTCAAGTGGCAGTGGGCTGGCCATATCTGTAGAAGGACTGATGGCCGATGGAGCAAGCGTGTCCTAGAGTGAGGAGTTCACGCCACGTGTATGTACGCCATGTAAGGTAACACGGCCCCCGGCTAGATAGGACGACGACCTGAAAAAGGTGGCTGGGACGGACTGGATGCGCAATGATGAGGACCGTGTACAGTGGCGCTTGTTGGGAGAGGCCTATGTCAAGCAGTGGACTGCGATAGGCTGATTGATTGATTGATTGAAGTAGGTAAATTTTAATTCACTGTTTTGGTGACAAAAATGAGTGGCCTATTAACTTAATCTCGAACTGAATATTGAACATGATAAAGAGTTATAAAAATACATTTTGGCAGAAAAGTATCCTCCACCCTCACCATGAGCCACAAGAATCCCTACCACCTAGACACAACCTGCCCTGGCCCGTGTGGCAGTCCCTAAATAGACTGCGCACACAGGTTGGCCGCTGCAGAGCAACCTTGTGTAGATGGGGGTTCAGGGACCCCGACCTTGCCCAATGTGAATGTGGTGAGCTGGAGCAGACAATGGACCACTTGCTTAAATGCCCTTCTTGCCCGAGCACCTGCACTGTGTCTGAGCTCTGGGAGGCCACTCCTAACGCAGCAAGAGTAGACGAATATTATGCGGGTCTCATATAGCTGAAACCATTGACACGAAGAAGAAGAATTTTGGCAGCTAGGTAATTATTTTATAACAGGTAGGTAAATCAAGAAGGCATGTCTATCATCAAATGAAATAAAACTATATAACAAAAACTACTAGTTACGGATCAATATCGGTAGTTAATTACTGATAAAATGGTAGCGACGAATACTCGCAATCCTACTAATATTATAAATGTGAAAGTTTGTGAAGATGTATGTATAGATGGATAGATGGATGGATGGATGGATGGATGGATGTTTGTTACTCTTTCACGCAAAAACTACTGAACGGATTTGGATGAAACTTTACAGTAATATAGTTTATACATCAGAATAACACATAGGCTACAATTTATAAAAAAATTGTATAATGTTGCCATACTATAAGGAAAAGTATCAACTAAGTCGGCAAAAATCCTGTATTATCTTTATTTGTTTGCTTGGGTCAAATTTAGTAATTGGAATTTTACCCCCTTCCTGATGATTGATCTGATATTTGGTATACGCTCATATTGTCATTGAGATTAAAAGATAATATTTAAATGATTGTAAATCCAAGATGGCCACCGATACAAAATGGCGAATCACATATTACTTTACAAAAACCTCAATATGGGTATCAAATGAAAGGGTTTGATTGGTAGAATGGAGCTCACTATGAAAAATCTAAGATGGCCGCTGCCACAAAATGGCGTCTTATTTATTTTCCACAAATACCTCAATATGGGTATCAAATGAAAGGGCTTGATTCGTAGAATAGAGCTCACTATGAAAAATCCAAGATGGCTGTCGCAGCAAAATGGTGGATTACATATTTTCCACAAATAACTCAATATGGGTATCAAATGAAAGGGTTTGATTGGTAGAATGCAGCTCACTATGAAAAATCCAAGATGGCTGTCGCCGCAAAATGGCAGATTACATATTTTCCACAAATAACTCAATATGGGTATCGAATGAAAGGACTTGATTGGTAGAATAGGGCTCACTACGAAAAATCCAAGATGGCTGCCGCCACAAACTGGCGGATTACATATTTACACAAATACCGCAATATGGGTATCTAATGAAAGGGTTTGATTGGTAGAATGGAGGTCACTATGAAAAATCCAAGATGGCCGCCGCCACAAAAAGGTGAATTACTTATTTTCCACAAATACCTCAATATGGGTATTTAATGAAAGGGCTTGATTCGTAGAATAGAGCTCACTATGAAAAATCTAAGATGGCTGTCGCCGCAAAATGGCGTATTACATTTTTCCACAAATAACTCAATATGGGTATCGAATAAAAGAGCTTGATTGGTAGAATAGGGCTCACTATGAAAAATCTAAGATGGCTGCCGCCATAAAATGGCGGATGACATATTTTCCACAAATACCCCAATATGGGTATCAAATGAAAGAGCTTGATTGGCAGAATAGAGCTTACGACCTAAGTATGTGCAGATCCGTTTGTAATGAAATTTGATATGGATAGTCTGAAACCTGGGGAAGTACAAAGGCTACTCTTTATTAAAAGTTCATGCGGGCGAAGCCGCGGGCGAAAGCTAGTATTACCATATTTGGCACGCTAGACGCACTCAACGCCATACCGCAGACTTATTATTATTTATTGTTCTTAATACTCACATGCACGGGTAATAGCGCGCTTCGAGTTATTGATTTTGAAAAAGTAATATAAATGAAATTCATTGGTAATGATTACTTGAAGCAATGTCGTAAATATCGAAAATCCCGGTTTTGACTAATCTAATATCGATATTTTCTGGCACAATATTTTGTCCGATATTCCGATATTTTCGATATTCGTTATTCCGATATTCATGCCCTAATCCTGATCAGCAGTCGCACACACTATCCACTGGACCACGGAGGCAGTGTAATATTTTCGTCACTACCCTATTTTTATTCTGTCGGTGTCAATGATGTTACAAAAGTAAAAAGAAGTAGATATGTTATAGGCGTACCAATAGCAGGAGCAGGACGCTAAACATAAGCCAGCTCGCAAAACTGACATATGTGTGTGTGACGTCGCGAGCCGGCGTCAAAGTGAAACTGACACATCTTGTCAACCGAAAATAAAATAAAATATGGACTTATCGATGTGTGCGTTAGTGTACCGTTTCTACGGATTGATTAATAAGTAGGTAACGTACATATCTACCTTTTTCTTGTAATATCATTGGTCAGTGTAGTAAGAGGCGTTTAAAGTAAATAAAATGCTTGGCCAGCTGGGAACAGTACGCCAAATCGTCCCACCGTGCTATTCGGATGCTAATTATGAGACGTTTTTGTCCAGCAGTGGACTACAAAGGCTGTATGATGATCATGACGAAAATATTTGCTACAGAAGTATCTTACTTTTGAAATTATTGGCAGTTTGGTAACTAATGACTTCTGCTTAACATTATTAAATTGGGTTGTTAACACATTTAAAATGACTTTATGCCTCTGTTACCTGTAGGTGCACGTTAACTGTAATTTTCAAACGTATGTTAAGTACTTTGTCTCGTCTTCGCCCATATCAATAATAATTAATGGTAAGTATGTTGGGGTGAAGATCAATGACTTCTGTTGTTTTTATGTTAGAAGACCTTAACATCTATACATATATAAATAAAATTGGAGTGTCTGTTTGTAATATTAAAATAACTGCTTTTTACTAAGTGCATATGGATGTATATACATGGTACATATACCGAAATGATTTTTTAAAAATCTTTGTCTGTCTGTCTGTTTGTTCTCGCTAATCTCTGGAACGACTTGACCGATTTTGATGGGACTTTCACTGGCGGATAGCTGATGTACCAAGGAGTAACTTAGGTTATTAATTAACCGGGTACGCGAAGTAGTTAAGTTCCTCAGGGCGCGAGTGAAACCGTGGGAAACAGCTATTATATTATAAAACTATCTTGCCCGAATAACTTAACGTATTTATGGGGTAAATGTTTAGGCATACATTTCTTGTAGAACGAGTCTATTTTACAAGTCTGTACGATAGTCCTCAAAGTGAGTCTTTAAAATACCAGAAAACCAAAAGATATTCAAGCAAAATCTAAACAAAGAAACGACGTATCTCACAAGTAATACCATATTTTTTAACTGCCCCACTGTCTGTACAATAAAATCCTCCGTAATAAGTAGCTTCAATTCCAATTATATCCCGAAAACTGGGGAAATCATTTCACAAAGAAAGCTATTAAGGTTAAATTACTTAATACGACGATTATGTTTTTCTACAAATTGCTTTGCCGTCTTACACACTCTTATTTCTTAAGACACAATGACTATTATTCTTTGCATTTTGAGCATTTTATATGTCTGTAAGGGTGGCTTAATTGTCTCTTATAATTAAGTAAAAGTCTAAAGTAGGTGAACTTAAGGTCCCAGATGCGTAAAATTGTCTAATTATAAAAAGTATTAACGATAATTTGGAGTTTATCCAATATTTGACTAGGGTCCCTCGAGATGGTGAGGAGACTGGAGAATTAAATGCTATGATTGTATTTGAAGTGAAAATTGGTGAGTATTTTGGACTCATTATGAACTTCACAGGAAATAAAGCGGTGCTTCAATTGGTTGTACATTTAGCCGTGTATAATATTTCTGCTATTATTGTTAAAAATGTAATAAGGTTAATAAAAGGGGCAGAAAGTTAGAGCAAATCATCGATATTTAAGTACTAAAATGCTATAGAAATTGGAGCAAGAAGTATTTATGCTGAGTGACGGATTAAGAATACTCAATGTCATCACCCAGAGAGGTTGGACTAGGTTTGGTTAGGTATATTTCTTTGTCACCACCCCATATCATCCAATGGGTGTCGTAAGAGCCGACAGAGGGACCATACTATGCAGAGAACAGCACTGTAAGAGATGGAAAACTTGATACCAACCCTATACCAACCCGTTTGGCCAGCGTGGTATAGTCGGCCAATTCCTCAAAGGAGAGGCCTGTCCAGCAGTGGACTGTAAGGGGCTGATGATGAAGATAAGTGAGCGTGGTGGCTTGCAAGAAGTTACACATAATATTGACACAATCAATCATCTGACAATAACAATGATAAGGAGTAATAAATGATGGATGTAAAGCAATGAGTTGAATCCAAGGTCTTTTTATCATGAGTCCAATGTCTTAACCATTGGGCTACCCATAGGAATATCCCGAGTTTTATCACCATGCCACGTAAAAGTATTTGTAGTTATAGTATTTCTCTTAAAAACTTTTAGCAACACTCATCTAAATTGAATCATTACCCAAGAAAACAATCTTGATTTACTTGACAGTAACATTCATCTACCACAAATACTTACTGCAGAACAACCGCGGTCATAGTACTGGTAACAGTGTCGACAGTGTCGAGATATAAAGAAATGGTACATATTCCTACAGACTACAGAAATTATCCTTAATGAGGCCAACATTTTAAATTCTCGTAAGATGTACCAACTTGCAAAGTCTGCACCTAGTATTTTTCAAGCTCTGATTATAATAGTATACGGTGACTGCCTTGTTCAAATTGTTGCTAATGATTCTGTCGTACACAACAAAACTTTCTATTGCTCTCTTGTCCTGTATCACAGTTCTGTTTAGGGAAACACTAGCACGGGCCTCTATCACCGCCATATATATACTTAACAGTTTAACACGTCGATTATATAACAATTCTAACGTTCTGTTTTTGCTATAACAAAAACACAACGTTAGAATTGTTATAGAATCGACGTGTAAAACTTTTAACATAGACAGACAATATAGACAGCAATAAGTTTAGTACAATTTAGTGACAGACTTAAGAGCTTTTACCACAATCTTTATAAATTACAGGTATCTACTTGTGAATCGAATTAGTCGACTTCTGAATATTAGCAGTGTTCTTTGTTCACTCGTCAATAATACAATAAATCTAGACGTAGGCATTCCCTATGTAAGAAAAACTTTCGACCGCGGTCCCGTCATTTCGGAATCCAAAATAGCCCTGAAAACCCTTAACTGCTGCCACAGGATCAAGATGACCTTACCACGCACGTTACCCCATAATTACCTTACGATTTCCCCAAATTCCCCGCCAACTTTCACGCCTTACCTTATCACAAGAAAACTTTAATTTCACTTAAAAACTTAGTGGGATTTCGTCGAAAAACGTGTTGGGAGGTTCGGGAGGTGAACGGGGAAGGGGGCTCCGTTATTTTCACTTTTCCCCGTTTATTACCACGATAAATAACATTAGGTTTATGACGCGTGTGTAAAATACACGTTCGGGGTGTGCAGGTCTGAATTTTTAATTTTCCACCTCTCCAATCTTGGTGAGAATTGTAGTTGTTTGAGCTTTTGTTTGAGAGATATTAGTTTTGTTCTCTCTGGTTTTAATAGCTGTTTTGACCTTTAGATGGATACTTAATTACATTTTGAAGACGGGGTGACGTAGACGGAGCGTGGGTTCGATTCCTGCTCAAGTCAAATATTTCTGTGCGTTGGATGTTTGTCTTGGTCTGGGTGTATCTGTATTGCCAGAATAAAGTATAAATGTGTGCTTATCCATTATCTCGCAGTACAAGCACTACTGTGTGTTGCATTTAGAATATAATTCAATTATAAAATATTTTTCTTCAGAAATTTGACAACCACTCAGCCAGCATGGTAAGATGGTACTATAGTCGATGGAATTGCGTTGAAAATTGGTCTCAAAAGCTTTCGTAAGCTATCGTAAGAGAACTGAGAATCGCAGCAGCAAAGAAATACTGGCAGAGTTTAAAATTCATTACCGATTTCGCTTTTACGATTATGCCAATTTGTGTAATTTATAGCTGATTTGTGCATTAACATTATAGAATATTTTTAATGTCAGATTTTTATGTTGTCGCAGCTTATCGAAGGAATTTGATATTAGAACTTTGACATTTTTAAGGTTTAGCACTGATAGAATGAAATATACAATTACGATCGATATCACTAATCTGACGGCACTTGGGGCAGGCATTGAAAATCAGCTAGTCGTATCGCGGCTAACGTCACGGACGACGCATCGCTGAATGTCTGCCTTAAGCTGCGCGTCCACTGGATCGGAATCGGAGCGTACGGAGTGGAAGGATTTGTTGTTTTGTATTAATTTCTATGAAACTGCGTGCACTGGATCGGCATTTCTGCGCCTGAGACCGGTATTTGTGCTCATGACGTCATCCGCAGTGAACGCATCACTCGGATTCCAAGCGTTTCAAATTCTGACGTGTTTGCGACGTTAAACTGTAGGCAAAAATACTTATTAACGATGAACGACGATGTTTTAATTACTTTAGTGGAAAGGTATGAAGAACTTTATAATCTAAAACATGAACATTATCATAATCAACTTAGGAGAGACAGTATTTGGGATGAAATTGGGCAAATAATGCAAAATATATAATAATAAAATGAATGAAAGTGGTGAGTAAATACCTATTTACTAATAATAATTTTAATGATCCCTATAAAATTTGCTTTAAATGTACCTAATAGACTAAGATCCCGCGACAAATTAGTGCACTCATCGAGTTTTTGCTTAAAACCAAATTTTGAAGTATATTTATGATTAGGAGAATACATATATACTAGGTTGCCTATTAAAATTTGGCCGCAAGTATGTTTAATTAAATGATTGTTAATTGATTTTTGGAAGATACTTTCGTTCATTCGTTTTATAAGTAAAATATCGTCTACATCACGGCTATACATACAAAGATTCTAAAAAACCACGGTTGCCATAGTTCATCCGGCCGCACCTCCTCGCAGCCAGGTGTAACCAGGTATGATTTCGATACATTTTTACGTTCATAACGTTTGTTTATGATTTATATATCAAATGAAAGCTAATTTTTTTCTGATTCTGATTATATATGGTTGCCTAGTTAAATCCAGCCGCAAATAAGGGTTGCCGGCTGTTGAAGATTGTAAATATTTAAAGTAGAGTGAAAGAGAGTTATAGGGGGAATTCCCGTAACGCCGGATGGTACCTAGCGCCGAACACTACACTATCTCAACAAGTAATCTTCCACATATTTTTAAATCGTGAGCACCAATTTAAAAATATGTGGAATAGGTGCGGGATAACATATCAATACAGGATCACACAACGCGGTTTTCCAGTGCTGCGACTGGGCACAGCGGTAGCAGCATTTTGCTGTTTATAGCGGCAAAGCATTGCGTTACGTTACTCTATTATGTAATTATTCTATATAAGGTTATATATTATGATTTATTTTAATATGTCACTGAATATAGTGTGCCATCGGGATTCGTAAAATATGCCGGTTGGCGTAGCGGGAGTGTGAGCGACTGCTACGTCGAAGGTCGCGGGTTCGACTTCCGCTCAAGTCAAACATTTGTGTGGATGAAGATGGATGTTTGTCTTGGTCTGGGTGTTTCTATGTATTATATGTATGTATTTACAAAAAAAAGTATACTTATATGTATGTTTATCCATTATCTAGTACCCATAGTACAAGCTCTGCTTAGTTTGGGACTAGATAGTGTTGTGCGAATGTGAAAAAAAGTAACACACCAGTGCCATGAAAACCTGTCTAGTGATCAAATATCTTAACAACAAACCTGGAACCAGCAGTATGAAGACGTCGACTAGTGTTTGTTTAGCAGTTGGTCAGAATATTCTAAAATTGTTAAAATTACCTGCTTTCACGATGAACAGATTAGCAACTTGACAAATAAAATGTGTGAGAAAGTGAAATAAGTGAAATTTTAACGTCGTCACCGTCGTGTAGAATTGTAGCTGAAGAGACAAAAATCATGTAATCTCAGGAAAAAGGAAAGAAATGGGCATCAAGTACAAAAAGAACAATAAATTAAAAATGTAGACAAACCAAACTTATGAAAGTTTATGGGAAAAGTGGAGGTAAGCTAACAAAAAGATGTCACTATCTCAAATATTCAAACACGTGTCACGGCGAATCATGATGAAGACACATGGTTACAGTGCTCCAGATGCCAAGGGTGCGCTTTTGAAGCTTTTGCAGAAGTTCTTGAATGTGGAGACTTCGTCGAGATATACACGATCAATGGCCGATGTTTTGCAGATGTACGGCGCTAGTCTGTAAGCTAATTGTGTGTCCGGTACTAGGTACCAGTTTTTACAATAACATTTTTCTTTAGCTAAACTTAATTGAAGTTCCTGATTATATTTATACAGAAATCGTATTTTTGTTGATAGATTAAGATTTCATAATTTGTTAATTCAACAAATTCAAAATTATTTAAACTTACATTTCTTAAATTAGTTTTTATTTTATTTCCTAAAAACCTTAGGTTTTCGCCACTGGGGAACTTCACCCTATGCGTGACATCATTTGTCAGACGAGAACGATTGACAGCTCTGCGACGCTTTTAAGCCATTGCGCATGCGTCAAATGCTAGTCAACTAGTCAACCCTTAGATTATATAACTATTAGATGGAGGCATACGACCCCAAGACCGTCACTAATAATCTGACATAGGTGGC
This sequence comes from Euclidia mi, assembly GCA_944739405.2. NCBI lineage: Eukaryota > Metazoa > Arthropoda > Insecta > Lepidoptera > Erebidae > Euclidia > Euclidia mi. Next base: position 3,727,337 of record OX123204.2, read on the forward strand.
CATATGGCCACCCATTATCCGTTAAAATGTAATAGAACTTCATTTAAAACTTTGAGACTTCGGTCTTCGGTCATAGACATTTTAATAATTATAAGTATAAAGATTGTGACGTATTAACATAGTAACGTTATAACTTTATCGATACTTAGATTTTACAGACTAGCTTCAGTACACCGCGGGTCTTACTTATCGCATAAAAAGGTAGTTTATTGTGATGTATAAGCTATACTACAATATTTCAATAAAGATATTGTTTCACGATAGAGTATCCTCATTTTTTTTTCATTTATAAATGTTTTTTTGTAAAACCATCTGCCGCAAACAACTACTAAGCCATGCAATTTTGTCATGATGTTTTCCTTCATCATAGCAAGCCAAGCTTCTAGTTACCAGAGCTTCATGCAGTAAATTTGAAAACCGATGCGTTAAAATGATATTTTCACAGACTTTGTCACTGCTTGGAGTGGTTACCGGTGTTACAATAAATATCGTTTGCTTTATTCATGTTAAAATGTTAAGTAAAATAAAAAAAGCATTTCAGTGCACGTGTGAGGTTTGGTCATGGGAGAAATAATCTAACGGTGTATTTTTTTATTGCCAGTCAAATTAACTATACTGTACCTGGAGGCAAGCAGACATTGAAGATACTGAACTTCAAGGTCTGCTTGACTCAGCTAAGAACCACAATTTGTTTATTTGCTCCTGTAGTTGCTTACATAAATGCAGATCTATTTTTTGAACGGATGTATGTCATTAATAACATTATTATGACTCTTTCCTGCGTTCAAATTATTTTGTTGATATTTATATTTGATATATATTCCTTAATTTACTTGATTGAGGAATTATCATCATTCTTTCGATATTTATTCTGAGTAAATCAGATCTGATGATTTATTTCAAATTTTAACGATATTCTAACTTCTTCTTCTTTCTCTTAGCGTTATCCCAGTTTCAGTCTGGGGTCCGCTTTCTAGTCTAACCGGATTTGGCTGAATATTAGCTTTTCCACGGAGCGACTGCCTGTCTGACCTCCGCAACCCGAAGGGATAGCGATATTCCATGGTTTAGACTAGTGTCAGTTTATTTAGAAGGTACTGACGCCCTGTAACGATTGTCAAAGATCTTCATGACAACCGGGACCGACGGCTTAACGTGCTCTCCGAGGCACGGGACAAGCGATAATTAACAATTCAATACGCACATAACTCCGAAAAGTCATTGGTGCGCGCCGTGGATTCGAACCTGATACCCTCTGCATGGCAGTCTGTTGGTATATCCACTCGGCTATCGCTGCCTATCGGTTACTCCAAACAAAGGTACGTGGTATATATCCCAAAAGACAATTTAAAACAAGTTTAAATGACCACGAAAGTTTAAATTCCTATATTATCAAATTTAGTGTGAACCGACGAAAATTCGAAACGTCTTTTGTATATATTATAATATCTTACTCTAACACTAGAAAGAATTCATAAGTCAAAGTAAATATATTGGGTATAACTGCTGTTTTAATGCGGTTTCTATGTATATTCCTTATTCTCAGGAGCTGTCTGACACATTATGTTACGCGTATAACTCTCTTTCACTCTACCTTAAATATTTACAATCTTCAACAGCCGGCAACCCTTATTTGCGGCTGGATTTAATTAGGCAACCATATATCATCAGAATCAGAAAAAAAATAGCTTTCATTTGATATATAAATCATAAATAAACGTTATGAACGTAAAAATGTATCGAAATCATATCTGGTTACACCTGGCTGCGAGGAGGTGCGGCCAGGTGAACAATGGCAACCGTGGTTTTTCAGAATCTTTATATGTATAGCCGTGATGTAGACGATATTTTACTTATAAAACGAATGAACGTAAGTATCTTCCAAAAATCAATTAACAATCACTTAATTAAACATACTTGCGGCCAAATTTTAATAGGCAACCTAGTAGATATGTATTCTCCTAATCACAAATATACTTAAACATTTGGTTTTAAGCAAAAACTCGATGAGTGCACTAATTTGTCGTGGGATCTCGTACTATAAATTGCTGATGCTGAATCCGAATGCAGTAGACGCACCCCATCGGCATTTTGTAAATGACGACGCTCCGTCCGCTCCGTACGCTCCGATTCCGATCCAGTGGACGCGCAGCTTTATTGTCACATCGGCGGCGTACAGTTATATTTTTTAATGTGGGTATGGCTCGAAATTGTCGTGGGTGATGTTGATGTATTAAATGACATTATGTATCTACCTACCTACTGTATTTATATGCACCTGTTTATTTATGTAACTAATAATTGTACGTTGTTATGATGTGAGAATAAATGAATTACTTACTTACTTACTTATATCATGTTGCTAGTATATATTTGAGAATTGATGAGAATTTATACGTACATAAATTCGAAATGTGGTGTGCACAATGTGGTCTGAACCTGAGACCCTCTGTGTACCGTGTGGATGTTTGTGCAAGTCTGTTGGTCTGTCCACTAGGCCATCGTTAGATAAATATGAGACAGAGGAAAAGGGAAGTTTCCTGCAAGTGAAATAAATTATACAAGTATTTTTATCTAGTGAAATATGTCAAAATAATTGTAAGTTCATTCATCAATTAATGTTAAAACTTTATTTAACATTTTTTATCGCCAATTTATTGATATTAAGTATTCTATTTGACAGCAAAAAAACTATTTCGTGACTAAAGGTCGTTTTTGACATTTCATTAAAAGTGCTTGATCTGACTAGTTGGAAATAACCCTATTGTTGAAGTGAAGTGAAGTGATGATGAGTGTGAAGCCATCATCATCATCAGCCTGTCATAGTCCTCAGAATGCTGGATATACGCCTCTGCAATGGCACGCCACTGCACCCGATTTTCGGCTTTTACTGACCAGTCGCTGCCAGCCACTTTGCGTATATCGTCACTCAACCTAGCTGAAGGGCGTTCTACGATGGCATCATCTATTTAATAATTATTTCTAGTACAAAACTTACGGTTGGAAATATAGAACGTTAATGTAAAATAAGTCCGGTAATTCAAGCTTTTAAAATCTCGCAACTCGTTAAACAGGTTTACAATAGTTATTTGCAAACCCACGCAAGGGAACTTAAATTTGCCTGTGCTTACTGTGAAGTTCACAAGAATGACATAACAAACATCTGTTGCTGCGGCAATTGTAGAAATTATGTAAGATTTTGCATTTTCGTTTGTATTTCAGGAAACTTTTACATTAAACTCTTAAACTCTATGGAGATCAGGAGCATGCCAACGATGAAAATTTTGCTTAACTACAGTTTACCAAATACAACTTATCTTTTACTACTAATTTAACTATCATCTACACTAGCCCAGTATATAAACTGTCCCACTTCTGGGCACGGCCCTAATGCTGCTACTATTTTTAGGGTTCCGTACCTCACAAGGTACAAAAAGGAACCCTTATAAGATCACTTTCTTGTCCGTCTGTCTGTCTGTCTGTCCGTGTGTCACCACCGATTTTCTCAGGAACGGGTGGACCTAGCAAATTGAAATTTATACTAGATACTGAGGTCTATGGTTTAAGTGTATTAAAATCAGGGTCCTGGGTCAACCCGATAAAAAGATATGGTCAAAATTAGATTTTTGCGAAAACTTGTAAGTACCAAAATTAACCTTAATTTTCATTATTTTTTAAGTTTCGGAATTTTTCCTTTACTTGTGCTGTAAGACCTTGGTTTTAACCAAAATTGGCAATTCTAGGTCAACCGTAAGTACCCTATACGTTTTTGGGTCGAAAACCTATATGGTAGTTCCCGTTGAACTAGAATCACGAAATTTGACCAAAAGCAGGGTCTTACAGCTCAAATAAATGAAAAATTACAAAAAATATAAAAAGTAGAAAATTTAAGGGTGTCCCCATTTATACATAGTAGACTCCATTTAAGATAGTCCTCTAAGTTGTATGGGCGCTCATACAGATTTAGAGTACTAGCGTAATTAGTACCAACCTCAAATAAGGTAAAATGCGCACGGAACCCTCGGTGCGCAGGTCAGACTCGCACTTGCCTGAATTTTATTTTTTATTTATATACTCACGCCTGTATCCCCGAAAGGGTAGTAAGAGGTGTAATATTACACCCACATTTTGCCATGAATTTTTAGGTCCCACGTAATAGGGCGAGCCTATTGCTGTACCGGGCACATTACCAGACTCCGTGCTGCTAATGAGAATTTCCTAACGGAAAAACCCAATAACACTTTGCCCGACCCGGGAATCGAACCCGAGACCTCGCAATCCCACGCACACATTTATGCCGCGAGACCAACGAGGCAGTCACTAATTTAATAAAAACTATATTTTCAAAATTTTAAGTACGTTTTTCATTATGTTAACACTTCTGTTTCTTTCCATTAGCAACTTTCATGATTACTTAATTATTGAAAGGTTCGTGAAAAGATTTTATATTTTGGACTTACAAATTAACATAAAGCAAATCCAATGATAGGCACCCAAAAATCCTTTCGTCGCACCGTTAGTTTGCATCGATGGTCAGTTTAAAACTGATTACCTTTCGACCGCAATATGGACCTTCATGAATGGACTACCTTCATTTGTGTATAATATGTAACTTATAGATATTATAGTGTAGAGCTCATAGCGTGCTTAGGTTTGCCGTTTGTAATAGGTCGGCAAAGTTATGCAGGCTAGCACAGCTCGCCACCTGGATGGGTGACCGCGAGGTCTACCGTGCTTCGGTGAGCACGTAAAGCTCTTCCGGTTCTTGCTTCAGGACAATAATCTTCGTTAGGCCATGTCGAAGGCTGAAAACTCCGACACTAGAATTAGCCACTCACACACACGAGAAAGGAAAAATGGATATTATAGTTACCATTTAAATGGCTATTTCCCCAAAACGCAACAAAATAGTGTCATTAGTATGTTAGCGTATGCCAGCTAATTGCTTAACAACTAAGATTTTTGTAAGTGAATTTAATAATTAAGAGCAACAGTAAGGCGGGCTCAGGTAAATGCCTCTTATGGGCGTAAGTGCTCGTTCTAGGGCCATACGGCGTAACGGGAGGCAATAACAGAGGGGTCAGCGCACACTGGGGTTCCAAAAAAAAAAGATAGACGCCATATATGATAGTGCTGAAGTTGCTGACTGAATCTAATATCCTTTTCAATTCGTTTCAGAGTGCTCTCTCGCTCTATTATATAAAACTAGTAAGGGATGGAAACAAATATGTTCTGTCAAATGTTGTTTGACAATCTATGTACCTTTAGGTCTGATATAATGTAGGTAAGGTACTTAATTTTTATATGATACTAGAGGACGCCAGCAGCTACGCCTGCATTTTTTTTAATTTACCTGTTTTGGCCGATCCTGTGGGAATTTCGGGAAATCCCTCCTTAGTGCACCCCTACGGTCCCCAAGGATCATATATGCCAAATTTCAGCTTCCTGCGCCCAATAGTTTCGGCTGTAGCGTGTCTGTCAGTCAGTCAGTAACGCAAGGATTTTATATATTAAGATTTGAGGTCACATAATTTTCCTATCAAGGGAGAAAAGGCTATAGATTTTATTTAGCTCTTTTAGGGACTTAATTCTTTATTTGTAACACATTTACTCGACTACTATAATCGCCCTTCGCCGTTCTACATTATAGTTGAGGCTTATAACTTTTCCTACCTAGTCGCTAACGTTGCTATAACAACGTTGCTAACGTAGCAAATGTAATTAAGAAATTATTCCACATAAAACGAGGTATTGAGGCTGTTGGACTCGTTAGCGAGTTCTTAAGTGTTTTAAAAATAATCCAAACTATTAAGTTTTTTAATAACTCATTTTGTGCATAAAAAGGACCCAAAATCTCTCAGTTCCCAAGACAGTCGCAGTAAGCGTTGTCCTTTAAATATAATAGGCTCCGTAGCCGACTGCCATTTGGGAGCGGTCCGCGAACGAGAGCTTAAACGTTTATTGCCTAACTGTCGTTGGAATTGTTAATTATTTTCGCGGACCCCACTCCTAATCCTTGGTTCAATCGTAATGATGCCCGGTGGTCTGATAACGGTATCTTGGATTTGGGAACGGCCATTGGTTTCCAGTCTTAATTCGTTTGAATAAATCTTTTTTCGAATGTGTTGGATTTTCTCAATGACCTTATTTTACTTATTGTTATTTTATAATACCTATATTTTATTTTCCACTTCGAAAATAAGGAATCTTAATAATTATGTGCGGAAGGTTCACTGCTTATTTCGCTACAAGCAAATGTTACTAACACAATTTCTTTACAGTATAGTGACTGCCGCCGTGGTCCAGTGGATAGCGTATGCGATTGCTGATCGTAGGTCCCGGTTTCGATTCCCGGGTTGGGCAAAAGTGCTCAGTAGCAGCACGGAGTTTGGTGATGTGCCCGGTAACGGGATGAGCCTAGAGCGAGAAAGTGTTAATTACCGTATTCTCTTTTATACTACATTTGCATTCTTGTTCTACTCTTTTTATTATAATTTATCGGATTTGTAAGGTGAGGGTAACTCGTGGTCATGAACTGCTAACTAATAGATTGTAAATTGCTGCAGGTTCATATACCATTACTTTTCGGAACATACTGTTCCATCATAGATCAGAACGGTCGTGTTCGCGAGTTGCTTACATCAAAAGACGTAATTGGATGCTCCTGTTTCACCATATTCACTTTGGGAGGCTTACTAAATGAACATAATTGATTGCTTGAGTATGATATCAATAACTATTAACTTTTGCAATAGTAGATAACTCACAATGTGAAACAGTTGCAGCTCCTTACAAATATAACATGTAAAAGAATTATACTGGCAGATAAAAAGAGTGGCCACGAGTTTTATTGCCCGTTCTTTCTCGTGGTTCTACCTATTGCATTGCGAACGTGGCAGTAAATGTAAATGTAGAATCATCTAGTAATTAACTTTAATCTTTGACGTTCATAAGCGTCACTTTGTGACCTAAATGAATAAATGATTTTGAGTTTGAGTTTGAGCCCCCTATTACGTGGAACCTAAAAATTTCATGGCAAAATGTGGGTGTAATATTACGCCTCTACCTACCCCTTCGGGGATACAGGCGTGAGACTATAAAAATATATAAATAATAGTGAAGAAACTGCCCCGGCGGCGCTTCCAGTTGTAATTGTATTTTGAAAAACTTGTCCAAATTTATTTATTGTTCGTTTGAATGCTGTACTCTGATGCCATAACTGCAATATCTATCTATGGGTTCTAAATTGTAACATCTCCTATTGTTCTAAAGACCTGTGCGAAAATTTTATTTAACGCCGGGAAACCACACCATCTGTAGTTACTTTCACTACCAGCCCTTTAAGTTCATGCGCAGCAAATCACCCGGTTCATATATTCCCTCTCGTTCCAACTCTAGCCCTCTCATTCCAATTCTCATTACAATATCACAACTTCTGCTATAAGGTCATAATTTTTTTGTGAAGAAAATTTAACTTTTAACCCTCCCCCTGCTGAGGGGCTGAGCAAGTTGCCGGTCACCAGATGGCGCTCGCCTATTCAAATTTTCTTGTTTTATTAAAAAAAGTTCACTCTTGACCCCGAAACGGTTTTAAGTCGAGTTGTTTAAGCACCTCCTTAGTAATGTACCGACATAATTGTATTTTAATGGCTACGGTTCTCTGAGATTGCTGTTTTAAGATTTTCTTAGGATTTTTGTCAATCTATACTTTGGTGATGGTCTAAGTTTTAACTTAGGAGTTCTTTTTAGACTGAAGCCTTTGATTAAGACATTCTAAGTATTATACTATTTTCAAGCTTAGATAATAGTTATGAGACGTATGGAATCTCATATTTTTTTATCATATTGATGGTTAAGAATATATTTCATTTACCTTTAACGAGCAACATCTAACTGCATACCTTTTGTTTTGAGAGATAATGAGTTAAAGCTCTATGTTACTTACCTACACTGTATTCTTGTTAGAAATGAGTATTCTTAAAAGTCAATTATGTTAACAGAATCAAAGTTGATTTGTTATCCTTTATTCTCGTCAAAACATCGGGATTTAATTAATGAAGATAGCTAAAGGAACATAGTTAAAATTATAAGACAGTAGGTATTAGAAAATTCGAATTTTCTAATATTGAATTTTCTAATATTATTTACACAATACCACAGTTAATATACAATTATAATTAGTCAGTATATTACATATCACATCTATAAGAGTATTTAATAATCTGTCTAAAAATAAACTGAACTTTTCGTGGGCTTTTTTTCCTGAAAGAATTATCTATAATAACCCAAACATTACCTCTTAGTGCCCTTACACTCAAGGAACAAAAAGCCCCAATATCAGCTTCACGAGTCTAGTAGTTTTGACTGGTCGTAGTCTGTCACAGTAACGGAAGAGTTCGTAAAATCAAAAAGACAACTAGTATAAAAATAACGTAAACATTACCAATTATATTAATGAAGCACCAAGTATCTAAAGACTGCCTTTATGGTACAGTGAATAGCGTATGCGACTGCTGATCGGAGGTCCTGGGTTCGATTTCCAGGTCGGGCAAAAGTGTTACTGGGTTTTTCTGAATTCTCAGTAGCAGCACGGAGTCTGGTGATGTGCCCGGTAACGGCAATAGGCGCGCCTCCTATTACGTGGGACCTTAAAATTAATAGCGAAAAGTGGGTGTAATATTACCTACACCTCTGCCTACCTCTTCGGGGATATAGGCGTGAGTCTATAAACAAATATATAAAAAACAAGAAGAACAAACCAACGGTAATGAGAGCTTGAAAAACTTTACCAACCGTAATTATTTCACGCCATCAAACAGTGCTTCTAAACTACAAAAACATCGCCAGCTGTATCTTTATTAATACACCCCAACAAAAAAATCTTCTGATTCTCTCTTTCATTTTAAAGTCTTGACGTATTAAGTCGACAACGACGCTTTGTTTCGAAAAGAAATGATCAAATAAATTATCATTTAGGGGCTGACGAAACAATCAGGCGCGAGAGGGTTACCGCGTCACAAAAAAAATGGCTGCCGTTTTGTTTTGGTAAATTAAAAAATGTATGATTTGTGTTCCGTTACAGTTCAAGGTCTCCCCTGTGTTTGTGGCGAAAAGTCATGATATTACCGAAAGCGGGACACAATTTGTTGGAGTTTTGTTTGCCAGCGAATGGAATTCTTTTATAAATCGCATTGATGTATGTTCGTAAGTAATATTCGATGTTAATGAAAAAGGTGAGGTGGCGATAAAATATTAGAAGTCGATTGTGAAGCTAATATTTCTGCGTTAAAGTTTTAAAGCCATGAAGTAGAACACACTTTAGTGTGGTCCAAATTTCTTAATGTAAATCTAATACTTAGATTTGCGTATTTTGTATTTTTTTTATAACCTACCAAATAAGCTGGTAATTGCTTATTATTTCAGTGTAACTTTTGGTTAAATGAATTCTAAAGCCAAAGTTGCCATAAAATATTTTTAGACTCCACGTGTTGCAACTTTGAAACATATGTTTAGAAAGAAAAGAAAGCAAAAAAAATTATGCAAGTTTTAAGTCTACAGTGCACGATAATGGTTCTCTGACAGATGCTGACAGGTTGTACTATTTAATAGGTAAACTGTCACCGAAGGCCCAGTCCGTATTTGCAGGTGTCACACCCAGTGCTGAGAATTATCAGGTCATATTTCAGTCACTACTTGATAGATATCAAGACACTCGCGTCCTAGCGTCTACGTACTTTGATCAAGCTTTAAATCTTAAACTGTCCGGTGCCGCGTCTGTCGCGAATTTCCAGCTGTTTATAGATAACTTTGTTACCGCGGTTAATTCTCTTAGGAACTTAAAATTAGAAGATCTTTCCGACTTTATGTTGCTTCAACTAGCTTTAAAAAAGTTTGACACTGATACAATTCGCGCATTCGAGATGACGGAACGCAATAATAAAATACCTACACTAGATAGTTTTATTTCGTTCATCAAAGATCAGTGTCGAATATTTCATAATACGCAGTCTGGTTCACCTGGCCCGTCTAACACTAACAACAACAAACAAAGGTTGAATAAATCGCGAAATAGTAATAATAACTCAGTCCCTAATCCACAATCTTACGTAACATGTTCGGAATCTAATAGTAATAATTCACAGAAGTGTCTGTGCAGTAATATAGTGCACGACCATTACTATAAGTGTCCCACCTTTAATGATTTAAATCCAATTGCTCGTTTTAAAAGCGTAAAAGATAACAAAGCTTGCATTAATTGCTTAAGCATAAAACATAAAACGAGTAATTGTTCCAGTAGAACGAGATGTCGCACGTGTAAACAAAAACATCACACACTGTTACATTTTGATAAAAATAACCGGTTGTCAAGTCAAGCCGATAACCTTGACACACTCACGCAAGTGCAGAACACGGTAGCTGCGTCTTCCACGCCTCGCAATAATGAGATATCGTTGTGTACGACATCCATTGCGCGGGCGGCACGCACGCGCGGACGGCCTTCGCGCGCTTCTTGTAGTGATCAGAGCAGTACTAGGCCGCCATGTATGGCGTCTAAGACTGTTCTGTTAGCGACAGCGCAAGTTATCATATATGATGTCAATGGGTCGCCGCACATGGTACGTTGTCTGCTTGATAGCGCATCTCAGACCAATCTAATAACATCGGAATGCTTCAAACGCCTCGGATTATGGAATAATTTTAAAAATACTAACTCAACCGTCAAAGGGATAGGCGGATCAGAAAAGCATTGCAGGGGTTCCGTAGATATTAAAATACATTCGCGTTTTGATAGGAATATTAATTTTAATATTTCTTCGCTTATCGTGGAGCGTATCACGGACGCATTGCCGAACGCTAATGTAGACGTAGCATCACTCACTCATCTTGAGTCATTGCCGTTAGCCGACGCGGAGTTTGCGAATCCGGCAGGCATTGATCTTTTGATCGGAGCTTCAATATTTCCGCACTTGCTACTAACTAACATAGTTCATAGTGAGCGATATGATTTACCGCCCGCTATTGAGACGGTACTTGGGTATGTGATTATGGGTACCGTACCTACGTTACATACTTCTCATTGTATTACGTCTTGTTGTTGTTCTGCTCTTCAAGAGATCAAGGTGGGTGCTAAAACTGTGTGTAAGATAAAGCACTAATTAGCTATGCTATGCTATGCTATGCTATGCTATGCTATGCTAAGCTACGCTACGCTACACTATACTATACTACACATCCGCTTTGTATATAGATGACATTGCCTGTAATGTCATACCCGCTCCGCTAGCAATTTCGCTTTGTGAAGAGCTTATTCAGCTTTTCAAGCGAGGCCAGTTTGATCTTGTCAAATGGACAAGCAACTCTAAGGAGGTTCTCACACGCATACCAGATTCTCATAAAGCTTCTCCAGACATTGAGTTTGAGAAGTCTGTACCGCATAAGGTTCTCGGCTTACGCTGGGACAAATCCTGCGATAGTTTTCGGTTTGACGTCTCACCACCAGATGATAAGTGCACCAAACGCACTATGCTGTCCACAGTGGCTCGACTATGGGACATAATGGGTTTTGTGGCTCCCACAATTTTGTACGCCAAGCTCTTGATCAAAGAGCTTTGGCTATCAAAGTGTGAGTGGGATGAAACACCCCCTGACCATATTGTCGCCGCTTGGGGCCAGTTTTGTATTGAGCTTACCGCGCTCAATCAAGTTACTATTCCGCGTCATCTTGGGTTGGTAGAAAGTAATCTTGCGTTATAATCGTCTAACAACTTATGAAAATCCGTTCGAATACTATCTACTGTTATACAATAACTGAGAAATGCTTCGCTATTACCGTCAGACATAGATGCGGTTTTTGAGCATTCATATATGTTTTGGATGCGCTCAAATAAAATATTGCGTTTCGCTTCTAAGATTGTCATCTCTTTGTCTTCCGACACGCGTGACTTCTTTTGTTGTGACATGCTTACGTAAGTATAAGCTAATGAGAACGAAACAAAATAAGAATATCTAATGTACCTATTATTTTACCTAAGTAGGCTAATTAGGCAACACTTTAAAGCTGAGGAAATAAAAGTTGATTGAAATATGAGATTTATAAGACAACTATGATAGTTGCAGAAATAATAATTTAATAAGTAGGTAGCTACATAAAAGTTTACCTACTGATGCGGGCGGAAATAACCATGTGACGGTTATGTGAATATATTAGGAGTATAGCTAGGTGCTATAACTGCCTAGGTATAGCGGTATAACGTATAAAACGTAAATGAATCCGACTCGTATGGATCAAAAAAAATGATTCGGCTTACACCGAAACCGTAGGGTTCTAGGCGACTTGGGAAGGATTAATGGAATGGACTGTATTAGGGCGAGTTCTGGGTCGCCTAGAAAAGGAATAAGGGAAGAGGAGATGGATACGGGAGGAGGTGATTGAGTGGGTATAGGATATTTCAAGGATGGAAGGCACTTACCTTATACAGCCTTCTTCGTTTCCGTAGGGCAGTCTCCTGGTGGTTTCGTGATGCAGCTGCTTGTTTTCACTTCACTCACGAGCGGGTTTTCCTTGGTGGAAGCGGTAAATCACATACAGCGGTGCGGCGCGGAGCGGTATCGAGACGGCCTTCTCAGCGGGAGGAATGTTCTCGACTGTCACTCGCGTTCACGATCGCGTCGACGAATCCGGCGAAGGCAGTGCCTCTTCCAGGGAGAGGGAAAGAGAGGGACGGAAATATGATATCGCTCGCACTAGACAAGCGTGGAACGATTCATGTTGATGCGATTAGTTATATATAGGAAGGTAGATGGCGCTACCAATACTAGTGACAAAGAAAATGATTTCGTTATTTCTGCAAATTAAAGAAAGAGTGGGTAGCAAGAAGGGTTCTGACAACCCAGGCCTCCGGCATTATCCCTCACAGAACAAAACACAACACTAGAAATTATACTGCTACTTTCCCTCAACTTCGTTAACTTTGGTGTCGGAGTTTATAGATCGCTCATCGGCCTCTGACATAATCTAAGGATTCACGAGATCAACAGATTTAAATGCACTCCGAAGCACGGTAGCTCTCTCATCCAAGTGACGACCTGTGCAAGTGGTGCTTAACTTTGCCGATCTATTACGAATAGCAAGCCACTGGAACAACTGTAGTCATCTGAATCGATTACCAAAGACGGTGACTTAAGAAGACACACATAGCATAACTTCACGCCTTTATCTCCGAAGGGGTAGGCAGAGGTGTGTTACATACCCACACTTCGCCAGTTAAGTTTCGGTCCCAATGTATTAGGAGGTGAGCCTTTTGCCATCTACCGGGCACATTATTAAGCGAGCGATAATTAACATTTTTAATACACACACCTGGGGATCGAATCCGAGGCCATCTCGGTCGTCCGTTACGTACACCACTGGGCTATCGCCGCTTATAACTGAAGAAGAGACACTTGCTTTATCGGAAACTTAAACAAAAGTAAGTGGATCATATCCCGAAAGACAATTTAAAGTTAATTGTACCAAAGACCCTATAATTTAAGTGGGAATTAACTAAAATCGGATTACTTTATAAGTAAGGAAGAATATATTAAGACTTTCGTCTTAATTGTCTTTTTATTCGTTAAATGGAATATAATTGTCGGTAATTTATTAATTTAATAATTTTTTATAGCGATTAAGGTAAAGAGAGTATGACACTGCAAGATGTGGGAAATATTTTTACAGCGGATAGTTATTCATTTTAAAGGCTGCTTGATAGTGACCTGGTTCTATAGCTTACTATTGCATGGGTATTTGTTTTCAATGCGAACCATTCAAACAGCATAACTTTGATAAGTTATCAAATCCCTTGCTTGTTTATTTAAGAATACTTAACGTATTTTTAATATTCTTAACACCAGGACAAATGCGAACTTTTAGCAGTATTCAAATTGAAATAAAACGGTTTACGGATTCTAACGCAATATATTGATTTTACAGACGTTACATTTAAACCGAATGATCTCGAAACTACATTAGTATTAAAAAAATTAACACTAATCAAAATTTCACTCGGCAGTGGTAAATGTAGTTGATATTACATCTATTTGTTGATAACCCTTCTTATTTCTTATAAACTATAGAATAAAAGCTATATCTTCTAGCTTTAAGTGGTCGCGATCGTAAAGCTAACAAAACCGCGTCCGTCTTCATTTCGCTCACTCGTTTACATAAGAAATATGGCAGCGTTTAAAATTTTTATTTGTTTCATTCATTTTCGCGAGTGAATAAATAAAATGCTGCTATATTGAATGTTTCTATGCGATATAAAACTAAATTATGACTACGTTCTGCGTTCTTTCTAGAAGTCTTGGAGTTCAGAGAGGTTAAGTTTTCAATGCAAATGAGAAAATATTTTTACGAGTACTTGACCCTTGTTTTTATCATGAAAATGAACATAATTTATTAAACTACATTAATTGCTTAGTACGACACCCGTGAAATAAATAGGTGTAGCAGTTCATTAGAAAATACTTTTATGAATTAGTACGCAATACGAAGCTTTCGATTACAAATACTGGCAGTTATAAATTCAAATATTTTATGCCCGACTTTGCATTTCAAATGCAAATATATTTAAAATATAACACATTACTGTCAAAACATTCGAGAGGATCACATACTAGCCTCTTTTAACAAAATGAAAAACCCAAACATAGCTTTACTTTTCTATAAGTATAAACAAATACCAATATAAATAGCAACGAAACCATAGATCAATAGAATATCGATGTATACATAGACACTGAATAGTCAATGAGCTGAAGGTTGAGATCAGCTGTGAGAATAATCAATTAGATGAATACATCGTGAAACTTGCCTAAGAGAACCTTTGTGTTTAGACAGAATCGTATTCATAGTAAAGAATAGACAGTAGGGATAAATTTATTTTAAAACTAGCTGTTTCCCGCGGTTTCACCCGCGTCCTGAGAGAACTACTTCGCGTACCCTTAATTTTTAGCCTTAGTTACTCCTTGGTACATCAGCTATCCGCCAATGAAAGTCCCGTCAAAATCGGTCGAGCCGTTCCAGAGATTAGCTAGAACAAACAGACAGACAGAAAAAAATGTCATTTCGGTATATGTACCGTTTATATATCCATATGCATTTAGTAAAAGCAGTTATTTTAATATTACACACAGACACTCCAATTTTATTTATATGTATAGATGTATTGATAGTTGATCATAGTTCCAGCGTTATCCCGGTTGCATCCAAGGAGAAAGTCTGCAACGTTAACGAAAGTTCGAGGTCCGCTTTCTAGTCTTAACTAAATCACAGAATAGCTTTTCCACAGAAGGACTGCCGTCTGACTATGGTGTCAGTGTCAGTTTTATTTAGAGTTAATGTCATGACAGCCAGGATCAACGGCTTAAGGTGCTTTCCAAGGCTAAGGGGAAGCGATAATTACCAATTTAATAGGCTCAAAACTTCGAATAATCAGGGGTGCGCGGCGAGGATTCGAACCCGATAGCCTTTGCATCGCAGTCTATTAGTATTTCCACAAGGCTATCGCTGCGTCAGCTATTGCTCCAAATTACTAGTACCAACCATTATTACATACTAACGTAATAATATATAACATTGCTGGCTATAAGGTCTCTCCAATGGCACGTCACTAAGCCTCTTTTCAATTTTCGTGTCCAGCCTCTGCCAGCCATTTTGTGTATATCGTACTAACCATGCGTACCATTTTTTTTCCTTTCAGAAAATGCCAAAAATGTATGCAGCCTGAATCTTATCATTATTTTCGAAGCCCAAAAAACGAAACAAAAAGGAAGACTGTCCGTACTACCAATTCGGCTTCCAAGCTTCACCGTGCTCCCGACAGATGGTGTTCGCCGTGATTGATGGCCGATAACTTAATTATAATACTTAACCACGTTTATTCTTTTTAAATTTCTTCCTAACCGACTCCCGGGTACTTGCCAACTTGGACAATAAGCCTGAATGGACGATTATCGTCTTTATTTTAACCGTTTTGGTGTAATTTAGTGAGGATGTTTGTTACTATTTTTTATTTTATTTATAGTCTCATGCATGTATCCCCGAAGGAGGCAGCGATAGCCGAGTGGATATACCAACAGACTGCCATGCAGAGGGTATCAGGTTCGAATCCACGGCGCGCACCAATGACTTTTCGGAGTTATGTGCGTATTGAATTGTTAATTATCGCTTGTCCCGTGCCTCGGAGAGCACGTTAAGCCGTCGGTCCCGGTTGTCATGAAGATCTATGACAGTCGTTACAGGGCGTCAGTACCTTCTAAATAAACTGACACTAGTCTAAACCATGGAATATCGCTATCCCTTCGGGTTGCGGAGGTCAGACAGGCAGTCGCTCCGTGGAAAAGCTAATATTCTGCCAAATCCGGTTAGACTAGAAAGCGGACCCCAGACTGAAACTGGGATAACGCTAAGAGAAAGAAGAAGCATGTATCCCCGAAGGGGTAGGCAGAGGTGTAAATATTACACCCACATTTCGCCAGGATTTTTTAGGTCCCACGTAATAGGGGGCGAGCCTATTGCCGTTACCGGGCATATCACCAGACTCCGGGCTGCTACCGAGTATTCGGAAAAACCCAGTATCTCTTTTGCCCAACCCGGGAATCGAACCCGGGACCTCCGATCAGCAGTCGCATACGCTATTCACTGGCCCACGGAGGCAGTTTACACGTTTGTTATTCTTTCACTAAAATAATTGAATGTTGGTAACTTTTGTAGCGATAACCACTACACAAGTGGAACTGAAGCTAGTATGTATACAACGGGTATCTATCTAAACAATGTTGTAATCTAAACTGTCCCGTTTTCGCGAAATAGTATTAATTCGCGAACAAAAAAAAACAGGGATTATAAAATGGGATAAAACTACAATTAAATAATAGGGGTTAAAGTATGAAATTGCCGTTTTATTGTAATAGGTACTTTGAATTGACATTGAATCTTCATGGTTTGAGGTTTTTGAAAGAAACTTTTTTCACGTGGTTTCTATGATGTTCTTCTTTTAAAAATGTGAAACATTTGAATATCGGCTTTCAATTGTTTTTGTTAGGTATTCAACTTAGACAAGAAAGATGGATACTGCAAAAATTCGAGTGATTTTTGAATACGAGTTCCGACGCGGAAGTAGCGCGGTAGAAACTGCCCGCAATATCAATGTTGCGTTTGGAGAGGGGTCTGCTAATGAATGCACCGTGCGATTTTGGTTTTTAAACGCTTTCGCGATGGAAACTTCGACTTGAAGAACAAGCCACGAGGAAGACCGCCCACACAGGTGAATAACGATGAATTAAGAGAGATGGTGGATGCAGCATGGTTTAACGTTACCTTACCCTCAATATTGACTCATTTGCGTCAAATCAATAAAATAAAAAAATACGAAAAATGGGTGCCTCATGATTTGACTGATCTGCAGAAAGAAACGCGTGTTGAATCTTGTGTTGCCTTGTTGAATCGGTACAGAAATGAAGGAATATTGGATCGAATTGTGACATGTGATAAAAAGTGGATTTTTTATGATAACTGTAAAAGAAAAATGCAATGGCTGACCCCAGGTCAAACGCCACAACAGTGTCCTAAAGCAAAGCTTACCAATAAAAAGGTAATGATAACTGTTTGGTGGTCTCAGCATTCACTATAGTTTCTGCGATCTGAACTCCGAACAATGTTGGCAAAACTAGCCGTAAAACAGCCCCGACTCAGTGTCTATATAAAAGTCGTATATAAAAGCGAAACCCAGGAATACGGCAGTTCCTTGCAGGTTTCGGTTCGTGCAGCTGATGTAGAAAATCATGTTGCAGAAAATGTATAACGTGTAGGTGCAGAAAGAAGTTGTCTTAATTGAAGAAAAGCATCAACAAGAAATGGACTCAGAACTGACTCAATCTATTAACGAAAACCATACAAAAATCAAACATTCAAGACGAAAAGGAGACTTCATTTTATAATATGTATAGATAGACTAGAGGGTGCTCCCAGCTATGCTGGCACATTATCATTATCAATTTAAAGGTTTCTTGCCAATCCCGTGGGATTGCCGGCAATCCCTTCTTAATGTGCCTCTACGCGCCCTAAGAAAAACTTAATTTTTTTTTTTTATTTATAGACTCACGCCTGTATCCCCGAAGGAGTAGGCAGAGGCGTTATATTGCACCCACATTTCGCCATGAATATTTATAGGTCCCACGTAATAGGGGGCGAGCCTATTGCCGTACCGGGCACATTACCAGACGCCGTACTGCTACTGAGAATGTCATAACGGAAAAACCCAATAACACTTTGCCGGACCTGGGAATCGAACCCGAGACCTCCCAATCCCACGCGCACATTTATGCCGCGACACCAACGAGGCAGTCAGTGAGAAAAACATGTATGCTAGATTTCAGCTTCTTGTGCCCAATAGTTTCAGCTGTGCGTTGTTAGCAAGCCAGTCAGTAACGCTAGAACTTTGTACAGGGTGTAAAAAGACCCTTAACGAAAACTGAAACCTCATATTGTGCCAATCATTACGAACATTTTTTGCTTCGGCATCATACCTGGGAAATTGCTGGTTCAGGAGATATTGAGGTTCAAAGTTACTATGGAATTTTTGTAATAAGGTATACCTAAAAACGATGCATTTACCCTGCCAACCTGTTCTATTGATGTCCAATATACAGATTTATATAACTACTTTCGACTGTGCTTTTTCTGTCAGCCAGCCAGTAATGCAAGAACTTTAAATATAGGCATAGATATGATACTAGATGAGTCTGCTTTTACACCCGCGTTATTAGAGCTGCCTCCGTGGTCCAGTGGATAGCGTATGCGACTGCTGATCGGAGGTCCCGGGTTCGATTTCTGGGTCGGGCCAAGTGTTACGGGGTTTTTCCAAATTCTCAGTAGTAACACGGAGTCTGGTGATGTGCCCGGTAACGGCAATAGGCTCGCCCCCTATGACCAAAAATTCATGGCGAATTGTGGGTGTAATATTACACCTCTGCCTACCCCTTCGGGGATACAGGCGTGAGTCTATAAAAAAAAACTTATTTAGGGCTACTGGTCCACCCCTGTGGCTCATAGCGTGATGCTTTAAAGCCTTTCTCAAGAAACGGATAGACCACAATACCAAAATAATTATTAAAATTGGACCAGTAGTTCCTGAGATTACCGCGTTCAACAAAAAAAAAGATAGCGTTTTTCCTCCGTCAATACTAGTACCGTGTGTTCATTGCCCCTCACCTGTTTATTTCAAGAGACCTAGATTGAACATGTTTCCTAGAAACAAAAGCTATTAGATGTTGGACTTCCTTTCTCGATTCTTAGTTTAGTTATTTAATTTCTAAGAAACCAGGCTAGCTTCGAATGATGCTCACTGAGATGTGACGTAAGGTTCCTTTGTAATGAAAAATGAAAATGAGTTCCTTTGTATTATAAATATGACAGGTACTGTTTTAGACAAATACATTTTGAGTTCCTTTGTATAATTATTAATATAACAGGTACTGGTTTAGACAAATAGACTTAAGTCAGGGAAAGTCCTAAAGTATCACTGTTAATTATCGCTCGTCCCGTGCCTCGTTAAGTCGTCGGTTTCGGTTGCCATAAACATCTATGACAGTCGTTACGGACGTCAGAACCCTAGAATGTAACCCTAGAACGACAATGAATGTCCTAGGGAATCCTATATATGAAAGTAAATGACTAAGTGGCTTAGTGGGTTTAAGTGTACTACGGAACTGGTCATTACGCCTCGTTATGATATCCGAAGACAACTCACTACTGTGGCCTCGTTTGGAATCAGTTAACTGTGTGTTAACTGATCCTATACGAGGCTATACTATCATCATCAGCCCTTTATACTGTCCCACTGCTGGGCACGGGCCTCTTCTCACTATGAGAAGGGTAAGGCCATAGTCCACCACGCTGGCCTAAGGCGGGTTGGCAGACTTCACATGTCTTTCAGAACATTATGGAGAACTCTCAGACATGCAGGTTTCCTCACGATGTTTTCTTTCACCGTTTAGCAAGCGATAATTAACAATTTAATACGCACATAACTCCGAAAAGTCATTGGTGCGCGCCGTGGATTCGAACCCGGTCCCTCTGCGTAGCAGTCTGTCGGTCTCTCCACTAGGTTAACGCTGCTTCTAGGCTATACTATAGCAACTAGATAACTTATATACAAACAACGTCATCTCACCCAAACGACGTCCACTGCTGAACATAGAGGAGGCCTAAGCTATGCTAAAGCTCTTTGCAGAGACCGATCTTTAGCCACCGGGCGGCATCCAACTGCTTCCCACGATCAAGCAAGCTCTTTGGTCCATCTTGCGGGGAACCTACCCTTGCTACTTGCCTACCCATTCGGGGATACAGGCCAGGGGCCCAATTCTCCTAAATAAATACAGTTTCGATATAATGTCAGTGTCATACTTACGTCGCAAAAATCGTATTCTTCTAAATTATCTGATATTTGAATGAAATCGTAATGAGATCATAAGTTGAAACAAGTGTCAAAATATGTGTCAACGACGAACTGTTTATTTCAAATTACACGATAATGACATTAGCATTAGGTTATCAAAATACCGCTTCTGAGTCAATTCAAAATATAATTTCAATGTCATAATTTATTATGACATTGAAATCATATTTTGAATTTTTTATATTATAAAAATACGAGAATTGGCCTGCTGAAGTTACAAAAAAAAGGAAAACCTATACTTTAAATAAAAACGTCTCATGATTTTATTTCACGAATGAGTCGTAGCTGCTTTATCGGATAAAAAATGTTGTAACAGTAGAAACGGTTCGTAATCTCTCATATTGAGAACAACAGATCAAATGGATTGGCCTCGACAAGTACTAGAGATGGGACACGATGGAAGTGACGATGATTTTGAATATCTATCAAATTCAGCTGTCTTTTATACAATACCCAAGCATGCATCAGATGCATCCTCGCGTACTAAGATTTTCAAAGCTAATTCAATTATTAATTGAAAAAGGGCAATGCAACTCGTGTACCGAGGGCATCGCACTTTTGAAAAAAATCTTCTTTGTATAATATATATACAAACCTATCTTTAGCAATTTAGATACTGTAATAATATTGGGCAATGTTTATACAGGTAGAGCCTTGCTGAATGAATGGACCGGCTCGACCGCGGCAGTCTCTCACAGAAAATCGACGTAAAGTAGGAACATAAACTGTTGCGTTTCGTTCGGTGACTGAGAGTGCTGGAGGCCCCATCCCCTATTCCTTCTCCCTCCCTCATCCCGCTCCTCCTCCTATCCCTTTTCCCAACCACAAAGGGCGGCAACGCCCTTGTCACTCCTGTGGTGTTGCTTGTGTCCATGAGCAGCGGTAATTGCTTACCATCCGGCGTTCTATCTGCTCGTGGCTGCGTCGTGCGTTTATAAAAAAATAAAATAATAATATGCAAAAACTGAATTATGTACTTACTTGCAAACTAAGTGATGTAGTTTATTGTACCACCACGCTCTGTCCACTGTTACAAAAAGTCTGATTTTCAGAAGCAATTGCTGATAAATTTACTATTACGGTGAATTTTGAAAAGCTACGATTTAGATTAGATTAGATTAGAATATCAGCAGAGCCCACGTGCACTTTCTAACAACTGCTTTTTCGTACTTGATTTAATTTTATGCACAAGGCTACTCAAAACCTTCTTAAACCATTTATTGGACTAAATGTATAAGTTTTTCTATTTATGTACTGCTCACATTTTATATCTATTGCATGTATAAATTCTTAGACATGATAATAATTGTAGTAGATATAAACATTATATGACTGCTTAAGGAATAATTTAAAATAAATAAAACATCGATAAACAGCGTCCCATCACTAACGCTACATCACCGTACTTCAGACCGACTACGATTTGTCTTCGTTGACAAATATTTAAATGTTGAGCCGATAGGCTATCGATCACTCGACATATAAGCACTGATGAAAAAAATTAAATATGTGCCTAGGGAGGTCGACTTAACGTTCCAACTTTTAGGTCTCAAGTCTTTGCTTGGCTTTTTTAATAATAATGATGTGAAATGACTTTTAGAGTTGGGATATCGATAAATCAAAAGTGAAATGGCTTCGGCAATTGGAATGTCTTATTGAATATTTATTAAAGCCGGATAATAATGTTATCAACTTAGAAGCTTTCTTAGGCTGGTATAAGTCTCATGTCATAAGTTGTTGTACCTATTTGTTTATTTTACTACTAACAGGTGCCGTAATTATCGGACGTCAACTATTTTATTTCTAGCATATAACTTTATTTTTGCTTCCATTAGGAAGATATAAGAATTACGAACCTATTAATTACTAGAGGACGCCAGCAGCTACGCCTGCATTTTTTTTTAATTTACCCGTTTTGGCCGATCCCGTGGGAATTTCGGGAAATCCCTTCTTAGTGCACCCCTACGGTCCCCAAGAAACATACATGCCAAATTTCAGCTTCCTGCGCCCAATAGTTTCGGCTGTAGCGTGTCTGTCAGTCAGTCAGTAACGCAAGGATTTTATATATTTAAGATTACAAATCGCAATCCTTTTCTCCATATAAGCAATACAATTTAGATATTGCGGACAGTTCGTGCCAAATGTTATGCTTTTCCGCCAACGCAAATTTCATAACAAGCGGTACGGAGTTTTTGCTTTACGTATTAAAAATAGATGTCATAATTATCATATGAATCGTAAAACAGCAAGGTATTTAATACCTATTATATTGAATTAGCTACAAGAATTTTAGGCTTGGCGCAAACGGGCCACCGAACACTGTCACCGGTGTCTGCCGCGCGCTTCCGCCACTTTTGTCACTGTGTCAGAAGCGAGCAACAGCCACCGGTGTTCGGAAACCGCTACACTTCATAACCCGCTCTCTGCTGCGCAGTCTTACGTTGGACTCCGACGCGGAAAGTTTCGCCCTCTTATAATACGCAATCGGCCCGTTTGCGCCGACCCTTAGTGTCACTAATTAGACAGATGGAGTTAGGTTTGTATGTGATGTCATTAGTTAGTATCTATTGTTATCGGCGACTGCCCTTACTGGCTACAAAATAGTAGTTTTAGAAGGCCGGGTTACATTAATATTTCATAGATTTGCTGACATTTACATCTCATAGAGAATGAAGATAGATAAAGACATATTTATTTCTGCATTTTGGTTGTTTACAACACTTATACAAGTCAAAACCCTATTCTAGATGATGCCGGCCTTTCCTAGCTAAATTACTTACTTCTTGAGAAGAAAGGCCCAAACATACTCAGAGTCATTTATTTTGTCACTTCAATTTCTTTAGTCTTTTCTTGATCTTTTAAAGTCCAGACAAAAAAATGGTTTAGTATGCAAGTACAGTGCAGGATATCGTCTGACGCTTTTGACTGACTCGGCCCACTGATGGCCCGCATTCAACAGCAATCGTACGGCTCATCCTTGATTGAGGGAGCCAGCACGATCTGTATCACTATGCCTCCACGCTATGCTCCACGCCATCAGAAGGTGTATGCATAAGCATGATAATGTATGCATAGCAAGATATCATATGGGTTACAGTTAAACTTGAACATTTTGATAGCAGAAAAATACTCTTATTATGTTGTTTTATTGGATTCATGAATGACGACATAGGACAATTAGACTAGGCAAAAAAACGCTAGAATGAATCGTAGGTACTTTTATCTGTATATTCGAATCATGAGTTCAAATTCGTTACAGGAAAGTTAGTATGTGTATAGATCATGTAAGATTCAAAGTTTTTACATCTGTCAAATATGACTTTCTTTCCATTGTAGCCTCCAAACCGACAGTATATTAACCCTTCAAAACTAACCTAGCTATCTATCACATTATACATACCCATATTATTAAACCCTAGTTAAAAACTGCCATAAACTTGATAACAAACCACATGTCGGCCTTTCATAAGGCCCACAATTCAGCTTGAGGGTCCAAATACCGTACATATAAAACGTAAGAACCTCCTTACAGTCCCAGAGGGCTCCCAACACCATTAACTTGTAGGGATCCCATGAAACAACGTGATTTTAGGACAAGTCGTTAAAGTAGATTTTGTCGTGAATTTCCACTGGCAGTATTTATTTATTGGAGTGTAAAAAGGGAAGTAAGTAATAAAACGATAAATCACCGTTTGTAATTTGCAGAAAGGACAGTCTTAATGGATTAGGTGGAATAGATTTTGGAGGTATAATGTTCGGTGTAACGAAAAGACGTGGTCGTATTCCGAGGTAGAATTAATTATTTTGGTTCATAATATCAAACCTCAGATCATTAAATTTATTAATTAATAATATCTAACCTGTCTCACTGCAGGACACTACCTTCTTCATTATATGTCATACACATATTAAATGATAGATTTTTGCTTCCGGCTGCAAGAAGGTGCAGGTTTCTCCGTGGCAAATTGGGGCATGTACAGGAGGTATGTGTGACTCTTCTAGGAGTGCTTGGGCCTACTCACTAAAACCACCGGTGTATGCTTCTAATAACCCATTGTGGAAGGCTGGTTATTATGTATATTTAGTATGATGTATGCGGAATCCATAGTTCACCACCCTGGCCAAATGTTGATAGGGTAGACTTCACATCTCTTTCGAGAACATTTTGGAGAACTCTCAGACATGCATGAGGTTTTTCAAGCGGCCAGTTTAAGGCACTTTCATTGTACTAGCTACTTCATCTTTTTATTTAGCACTTAGCCCTTCGAACCGGACCGTTTCAACGTTGTCTTTCATAAAATACTAGTGCCACAGACTATATAGTACACAGGTGTCCTTAGCAGGCCAGTAGCGCGTATCGTAGCGCTCATAGTGAGACTTAGCTTGCCGTTCGCAACAGATCGGCAAAGTTAAGCAAGGCTTGCACAGGTCACCACTTGGATAGGTGATCGTATGTGGTATTTACATCTGAGCGCTACCGTGGTTCTTAGGCTGTCGGTCCCGGTTCTTGTCTACCTAAGGATAAGGATCTTTAGGCCATGTCGGAGGCCTTCGGGCAGTCTGAAAATCTCCAATACCAGAGTTGGCCACACAATCACATGAAAAACAAACAAACAAGCTTAATACATCTTACTAATATTGTAAACGGGAAAGTTTGTAAATATGGATGTATGATAATTACTCTTTCACGCAAAAACGCCAAACTATTGAACGAGTTTTTATGAAACTTTACATTAATATAGCTTTCGATAACCTTTCCCCTGCAGAGCAAAGTTGCGGTGTTTAAATCAAACGCCCTGGTAATAAAAAACAGTTATTTTTAACTATGCCAGGGTATCAATCTAAGTAACGGTAACATAACGGAAGAATCTTTTGACCTCCGTAACCCAATTCCAAGTTTGGATCACTGAAAATTTAACCAGTTGTCAGAAGTTTGGGGGCCCGTTCCGATTGGGTGAATATCTAATAACTTTTGTTATTTATGACTGCGTAACGGGTATATACAGTTCAGCAGTTAGTATGTCGGGGTTTGGGGAGGAATTGGTTGCAGGTTCGAGATGCGATAAAATTAAATGTTTTTTAGCACATACAGGATTATGAAACTTGTAGCAGTGTCGAAATGAACATAGGTGAATTTGCTAAATGACAATCTAAAAGTACCCAATGATAAAATGTTATTAAAATATTTTATAAATTAGTATTAATATACCTTCCGTATAGTGACGGATTAAGAACACGGAATGTCACCACCCCATATCATCCCATGGGTGTCGTAAGAGCCGACAGAGGGAGCATAATTATTATGCAGAGAACAGCACTGTAAGAGAAGGAAAACTTTATACAAACCCTATACCAACCCGTTTGGACAGCGTTGTATAGTAGGCCAATATCTCCATTTTAAAAGGAGAGGCCTTTAACAGTCCACTGCTGGACAGCAGTGGACTGTTAAATTAAAGACTGTTAATTAATAGATAGGCTGTTATACAATGAATGCCTGGTGTGTGTAGTACTAGTTCTTCCGCTGAAAAAAGGAGAAGGATAAAGACGATATTCCTTATTTTGTAAGGTCACTAATTTGAAAGAGTCGGTAGAAGTATACAACTCATTAGAAGAATATAATTAGTCAATCAGTCTTCTTCAAACTTGAAAATACAAGGAATATAATTTTCAATTTTAAAGCAGCTCTCGCACTAGGGACTCGCACTACTCTTACCGGGAAAATTACATATTAAATTAACCAGAACAAAGTACCTACACGCAGATTCGGAACAACCTCCTACAAAGAGGGATCTCCGCCTTGTCGTGGTGGAGGGGCACAGTAACCGTGGCTTGGACACCCGCGGTGAAGCTAAGAGAGATCCCGGGAGTGGACGCTCCGCGTGGGCCTGCGCAGGATGCGTCCAAAGGTGCGGGTGCCAGACACCACAAAAAAAAAGATTCGGAACAACAATTTGTTGATCACGGTGAAAATATCCAAGGATGTGGATGATAAATACGCCGACTTAATTACGAAGTAATTCAGTCGGCGTATGTATTATGTTACTATATTTTGTTATATTGTTTTTTAATACTTTTCTTTATAAATCGTGTTTTTGTGTAATACTTAATAATAATTGTTTTGTTGCTTAGATACACACTAGTTTATTAGTTTATGTTGGATTACGCACCAATGTCTTTATTGTTTATTTTTTAAATGTTTGTTTCCTCTTTAATTATTGTGCTGTTTAACGTCCGTGCGGCATTTAAGGTGCACACAGAATACCAGCGTTGTGTTGTGGACACTACCACAATGCAACAATATAGCTGAGTGTGCACCTATCTGTCACAGATTAGTGTTAAGCCTTGTGATGTTTTATTTTATATGTTATACTTTTCCAATGTCTGTGACAAATAAATAAGTAGTATTTCTTTCTTGTTTCGACATAAAGTCTGGACCTTTTGAAAAAGTTTCTTGTATCATGTGTCGCTAACCTTACATTTTATATTAAAGATGTTTCAGTGGGAATTGTCCATCAATACCCTAAGCATATAGTCACAGTATTTATGGGCCACAAATCCTTACATTCGACCGTATCTTATACACCCATCGTTGGATTATAACACTCCTTCCTCTCGATGTATTTCTTAACATGATTTTCCAAAGGATTAATGTTCTATATGAATAGTTTGATGACAAGTGTGTGGGGTTTGTTTATCGTTTACTATATCAGTTTACAATACGGTATAATGATATTTGTATCTTAAAATGATTCCTGGAATTTCTCTGTAAGACATGATACTGAAAGGTTCTATTTTCGTCTATTTCGTGTGAGCGTGTGGCCAACTCTGGTGTCGGCGTTTTCAGATCGTCCGAGGGCCTACGACATGGCCTAATGATTATTGTCCGCCCGAAGGCCTCAAAGATGGATTCTTGTCCTGAAACAAGAACTGGGACGGCAGCTTTATGTGTTTTCTGAAGTACGGTAGCACTCTCACACCTATCCAAGTGGTAACTTATGCAAGCGTTGCTTAACTCTGCCGACCTAGTAGGAACGGCAAGCGATGTCACGCTATGAACGGCAAGCGAGCGCGCGGTTTTACATAAATTATGGTTTATAATTAGCAATTTTATTCGTAATTTTTTCTTCGCATAAAACTTCGAAAGTTAGTAAGTAAAATTGCGATACAAGACCTACCTTGCCTTGGGGCCTTGAGTCTGCAAATGAACTTCCTAGAAACTTTTTTTGTACCTATAATGTACTTACTCCAAACATTAGAAAACCTATGAATACGACATACATGTATTAACTCCAGCGCTTTAATCCCTTTTCAATTATTCTTAGCCTACATTTCTTCACAATAAAAAATAACAATCACACGAATCTAATACGTATTAAAAAGAAATACGTACTGAAAATATTAATAAAAGAAAATTTTCTTTTGTATTTTCGCGATAATAACTGTATATGTGTGCGTACAATAGAATGGCTAACAAAAGCACAAGGCGCATGTATAGCAATTACGAATTGATTGTTACATCACAACACCTGATGTCCTTCTGTAGGTACAATTCTTTGACATCGTATTTCATTGTGTGTAGACGCTAAATTAAAGAAAATATGCTTTTGCAAAGGGTTTGTAAAGACTGAGGACCGGTTTTATTACATGGTAGGCTTCCCACAAGGTGACAAGACGATCGGGTTATGATTGCGGAAAGCGATTGGTTGCGGGTATGTGAAAAGCCTTGGGGAAGGCCTTTGTCCTGTGGTGGACGTATCTACGCTCAAATGAAGATGTATGATGCTGCCTGCCAGTTCCAAAGTCAGGCCGCCAAAGACTCACTAAAGCACTAGCGGCAAGGATGGCTGACTTAGCGTAGTTGTTTTCAAGCAACCGCCTCACCGTTTGACACTACGCCGAGGGTTGTGGGTTCAATTCCCACACGAGACAGGACTTTGTGTGATCCATAAGTTGTTGTTTCGAGTTCTAGTGAACTTAGTTTCCGTTGGTTATATATGATAGCCCAGTGGAGATACCAACAGACTGCCATGAGAAGGTATCGGGTTCGAATCCACGGCGCGCACCAAAGACTTTTCGGAGCTATGTGCGTATTGAATTGTAAATTATCGCTTGTCCCGTGTCTCGGAGAGCACGTTAAGCCATCGGTCCCGGTTGTCATGAAGATCTTTGACAGTCGTTATAGGGCGTCAGTATCTTCTTTATAAACTGACATTAGTCTAAACCATGGAATATCGCTATCCCTTCGGGTTGCGGAGGTCAGACAGGCAGTTGCTCTGTGGAAAAGCTAATATTCAGCCAAATCCGGTTAGACTAGTAAACGGACCCCAGGTTGAAACTGGGATAACTAAGAGGATGATGATATATATTTTAAAGGTCTTTGCGATATTTTATTTATTCTCAGTGAGCTTTAAAAAATACAGCACAATGTGGAATATCTCTGTTTTTTTCATCCCTTGTCATCACATTCTCCTCGGAAGCTCGTTGGCTTCGACTATTCTCATCATGCGAGACCCTTAGAGGTCTATAAATAACGTATCGAATCCAATATGGACAATCCTTGAATATAATCAATCCATACATCTTTTCAATCCCCGATATGGAAATTAATAAAAAATATTACATCGATGGCCCAGACTCAAGTGTAGGGTTGTCTCGTATATGAATTTTATTGCTTGAGGGCTTTTGACGATCAAGTGGGTTCGATTCCCATCAGTTGCTTTCCGTTCTACACTCAAGGTCAAGGAGCGCCTTTCGCCGACTGTATAATTGCGGATACAGAAGTTATTTGGTCATATAAAACAAAACTCGACGGATAAGCTGATTGCGTGAGGCTATCTGGAAGATATTTCCGTGTGGTGACGGATTAAGAATACGGATTGTTACCACCCCATATCATCCCATGGGTGTCGTAAGAGTCGACAGAGGGAGCATATTATGCAGAGAACAGCACTGTAAGAGAAGGAAAACTTGATACAAACCCTATACCAACCAGTTTGGCCAGCATGGTATAGTAGGCCAATTCCTCCTTTCAAAGGAGAGGCTTAGTCCAGCAGTGGACTGTTAAGGGCCGATGATGATCTGGAAGATAAAGATCAAGAGGTCGATCGCCTATTCGATTTATTTATGCGATGGGCGGAAGTTATAAAATCAGTAATGCAGATAACCGTGACTGAATGCTGTTATAGCACTGGTAACTGACAGAAAGGGAGCCAGATTGATATTGCCAGATATTGCCAAAGCAGCAGTTCAGGACAGGATAGGAAGACCGACAATTACACGTACCTCTGATCTTGTACGCCATCAGAGCAACCACTGCCACTCTGTGAAAAGCACTATTGAGGGGAGATGAGAAAGCTAAACGGAAGCCTTATAGTTTCACTGAATATATACTGCCATTATCAGAAATTTGATTCAACATCTGGATGTCAATTTCTTTTGACATTCGTAAGTGCTCCTCTGAAGCATACATTGATAAGCTTTTGACTTACGCCCGGTGTGGTAAACGTCTGGATAGACCTTATCCTCAAGATACATTCAAAATTATAACGAAATTTGTATGTGTTATTTCATTAATAAATTTAACATGAACATACCAGATAGTTGTGAAATCAGCCCTTAGTCTCTTGAAATGGCCATTCAGACTACAGAAAAGCCTATTGAAAATCCTGTACTACCTAATTCATTTTTTTACTTCCCCGTTTTTGACAACCATAGCACGCATAATGTTACACCGGACCCCCATAAAACTGTACGAAACGTCGGGATTCCCCATAAAATAATATCAAATGCACAGGTGAGGTATTAGGCGGGGGGCACATCTGCGACCGATCCTGACGTCAGCGGAACGCGCGATTTATGAAACCCATTGTGTAACCGGCCTTTTGTATGATTGTCACATGTGAGAAAAAAAATTAAAAGGGTATGTAGGGTATGAATGTATTCGCAAAGTAATTACTTTGTTTGTTGGTTCATTGTCAATAATATTATGTGTGTTTAGAGATATTAATTTCTTTATATAGGCTTCAAAACTCTTTGGTGTCCAATTTATGAATCAAATCTTATTACGAAAGTACAACATCTTTAACAGTCGCTACAGGGACCTAGTCACCTTTTTATACAACCTAAAATAACTTAACATTGGAGTGAACCCTGGACTATAGCTATGAATCTGGTGTGAGAAGATCAGACGGCAGTCACTTTTCCGCATTCTGTCACGTCTAAATTGACCAGACAGTGGATCCTAGGCTCCTGAACGAAAGTCTTGGCTCCCTAGACAACGCTAAAATGATGATGATGACATTCGCTCCACCGACCTGGACGCATTTGCAACCATTATTCTACTAGAGACAATTCGAGTAAAGAATACCCTCGAATTTATTCCCCGGTCGGTCGTAAACACACTGCAACACCATATCCCTATACAAGTGAAGGTAATCCCTGTAGTCTTTCAACTACAATTATTTTCCTCAAGCCGAATACATACACTGAACCGTAAGGCTCGAATTCCACTGAGAAAAATATGAAGTGAAGCGGTACTTTTCTACAAGGCAAATTCACAGGGTACGCGTATTCCCGCGCAATCGTTTCAGAATGCAGTCACTCAACACACACAATGTATTATTATGCCATTCACTCAGAGTTTATGTAAAAGATTGACAACGGCAAGATGAAATCTTAATATATAAAATCCTTGCGTTACTGACTGACTGACAGACACGCTACAGCCGAAACTATTGGGCGCAGAAAGCTGAAATTTGGCATGTATGTTCCTTGGGGACCGTAGGGGTGCACTAAGAAGGGATTTCCCGAAATTCCCACGGATCGGCCAAAACGAGTGAATTTTAAAAAATTGCAGGCGTAGCCGCTGGCGTCGTCTAGTGGAAAATTAATTGACTGCTCGTTTATCGTAGCGATCTGTCAGTCACTCAGTCAGTAACACAAAAAAATTATATACTACAGATATTGGTAATGGTTTTTCATACACGGCAAGCGAGGAAAATAAATTGCCTAGTTGTTTACCGTAGTGGTTTATTGTAACTTTAACACATACTAATGATTATGTAACGGGTCTGAATCGTGTTATTAAACGAAAAGAAGGATGAAATACCTTTCTATTTGTCCCGACGTTTCGGCATGGGTTACACCAGCCGTGGTCACATGTAACCCATGCCGAAACGTCGGGACGAATAGAAAGGTATTTCATCTTTCTTTTTGTTTAATAACACGATTCAGACCCGTTACATAATCATTAGTATGTGTACAAATCGTGGTAGTTTAAAAGTAGTTAACTTCAACATATCTAAAGCCACAACTGAACTACCGACTGTTTTATATTTAGTGTTTGCTTTGAAGTAGGTGTGTGTAAGATTGTTCAATTTTACTATTTTTATAAATGCGATAGTTTGAGAGGATTCATGGATGAATGTTCGTTACTCTTGTATCCAATATCAACTGAGTGGTTTTTGGTTAAACTTTGCAATAATAATGTTATCGCATCAAAATAGCACTGATCGTAGTCTTCATATTCACTATACATGGGCAAAAACTAGTACTATCCAAAATTAAGCACCAATTAATCTATAAGCATCAAGTATAATCTCAATATGTCGAATGACGCATCTCTTCGCCACAACTTCGCTAGAGCTGTGACCAATCCTAACCCTCAAATAAGCATAGCAGTGGAACGGCCGACAATAACACTCGGGCGGTGTGTACAATTAGCAGTTAGCGTGGAACTGATGTGAGGGTTGGTTTATACCAAACGGGAAAAGCCTCACGCATGTTTGAGTATCAAGAGTACGTTCGAGCACGCGTAGCCTTCTAGCCTTAAGCATTCTAACCTTTCGCATTCTAGCCTTTCGTCCCATCCTCTTTTTCATCAACAGCTGGCATGGGTCTTCTTCACACTATGAGAAGGGGAATGCTACGTGTGCAGACCAGTGCGCTGGCCAGATGTGGGTTGACAGACTACACATGTCTTATGGCGCTGATGCACCTAAGCATTGGCTGTGTTTGGTTTTGAACTGACGACTGAGCGAACTGAACAACTAACAGAGCCGAACATTTTCACGATCTCTCTAGCGAACGCTCTAATCAGCAAAATAGTCGAAGCAAATTTACTGTTCATTCGCTAGAATGCTCGACAGAATGTTTCCTAAAACTCTGTCGTTTTTTTATACGTTATATAACATTTGCAAAAAACCTCATAACCGTTGAATGCTCAAGTGTATCAGGACCATTATGGTAGAACTCTCAACTCTCAGGCATGAAGATTTTCTTACTAAGTCTTTTGTCACCATTGAGTAAGCGATAATAAGCAACATAATACGCATAGGTTCGATATGTCGCTCGGTCGTGGCGTGAGATTGAATCGTCTGCTTAGCAGTCTATATGTCTCTGAACTAGGCTATCACTGGCCACGCTTCTTAATCAAATCAATATGTTGATAAACCTTGCAATGTAACTTGTAAGACAGCATTAATGCAGAAGAGCTTCTTTGGCATAGCACCGAAGATTTACAACAAACTACCTAATAGAAAAAAAGACTTGTCTATACTAGAATTTAAGAAATTATGATGTAATTAATAAATGTTATTATTCTATAGATGACTTCCTAAATTATGCACTAATTTAATATAATTTCTATAATTAAGTAAGAATTTAGTCAACTACATAGGTACATCATTTTATATGTATTTTCGCACAATTTTATATTTGTATGTCCTATGACAAATCATGGCGCACTATATTTTAGTGGTAATTGACCGTCAAGGGCCGGCAACGTATTGGAGTTTATAAACCCTTTGCCTGTTATCACCGTAGTCATGGTTTACTGCGACTAATTTACGCATGTATATAAAAGTTTCTCTATCTAACTGATGAACCGATTTTGTTGAATTTTGCTATGTATGCTCAAGCATCAGTGCCGTAAGCTGCTTTTTATAAATGCAGCCTGTGTATGGCTAAATCGGTTAGTAGTTTACATGATATCATAGATACATCAAAAAAATCTGTTTACCTGGTTAGCTACAAAGCAATATTCGCCTATTTAAAGCAGTTGTACTTCCAACTTCCGAATAGAACACAACTACTATAGTACTTTACGTCTAAATCCAATTAGTATTAATCTATTCCTGTTACCTATTAATACCAATTAGATGAAAATGTCAAGTTCAAGTGAGTCTCAATTAACAAACACTCAAAAGATCATCGATGCACACTAGTCCATTGAAACAAATTTAGATTAAGCTTTGCGTTACACTCATCATCATCATCATCATAGTCCGTACTTCATTACTAAATGTCGTGTCTTCTTTAGAAGTCTTGTGCCGACATTAGGTATATAAGCCAATAACGTAGTATGTAAGAACCAGTATTGTACTGAACGTATAATAAATGAACGTGTCTTAAAGATATCTTTTATTTGATACAATACTCGCGACACCTTATTAGGTAACACAAATTAAGGCACAGTGGTGACCCGATCGAACACGCGCGGACGTAAGAGTGCAACGTTCGGACGAAATAATTTAACCTGCTAAAGGAAATATTTCAAGATGTCAATGCAAGACAGCCTGCTACTATCATCAGCGCAAGTGGACGGAGCCGAAATTGCTGTAGTTTCGGTGTCTTCAAGAATTCCCGAGTTTTGGAAAGACCAACCAAGGCTTTGGTTCGTCCAGTGTGAAGCTGTCCTTGGTCCGCAGAAACTTAGCGACGAAGCGAGGTACAACATGGTCATTACCAAGTTAGGCAAAGATGTCGTACAGCAAGTCAGTGATATCCTGATTAAACCCCCGGATAGTAAGAAATTTGACACATTGAAGGAGCGCCTATTGAAAGTGTACGAAGAGTCCGAGATGAGGCAATTTCAAAAACTATTAAGTGAGATGGAGTTGGGTGATCAGAAGCCTTCCCAACTCCTAAGGCGAATGCGAGACCTGGCGCGCGAGAAAATACCGGATGAAACGCTTCGAATCATGTGGCAAGGTCATTTGCCTTCAGAAGTGCGTGGCGTATTAGCTGTTACGGAAGTTAAAGACCTAGAGAATTTGGCGGCTATCGCGGATAAGGTAATGGAAACGACACGGCCCTTACAAATTTCGGAAGTACATACGATGCCTAGTACTAGCAGTGATAATTCGTTTATCCTGGCAGAGCTGGCAAAGCTTAGCTTAAAAGTACAGGAATTAGCGAATCGGAGATGTGATACGAGACATTTTAATAATTATCGCTCCCGTTCAAGATCAAGGTCGCGCGGGCGTAATACGAAGCGTCGCTCACCGAGCAGCCCGGACTGGCTATGTTATTATCATTTTAGATACCGACAAAGAGCAACAAAATGTATAGAGCCGTGTTCATGGAAGAAGCCTGAAAAACAGGAAAACTAATTGAGGTACAATCGCAGGCGGAGATTTGTACCATCACGCCGGTTCACCGCCTTTGTGTCACAGACAGGAAGAGTAGATTAACATTTTTAGTGGATACGGGTGCCAATATTTCAGTGCTTCCAGTGAAAAAAACTCGTCTTTTTAATAGTAAGTGTGAAGAATATAAACTTTATGCAGCGAACGGCACTGAAATTAAGACATTTGGTGTAAAAACGTTGAACTTAGACTTTAATTTGCGTAGACCGTTTCAGTGGACATTCGTGTTGGCCGATGTCAAGCAACCTATCCTTGGTGCTGATTTTTTGGCCCATTATAGGTTGTTAGTGGACCTAAACAGGCGAAAACTTGTCGACTCCGTGACTAACTTACAGGCGATTGCATCGGTATCAGTGCAAGAACAACCTACATTGCGAACGATTGACTATAAAAATTCATATAGTGAGATTTTAGCAGAGTTTCCGAATGTGACTAAGCCAATGTGTTTTAAAAATACTCCATGCCATTCTGTAGTCCATTACATAGAGACTACGGGCCCAGCTGTGTACGCGCGCCCGCGGCCTCTACCCCCGGACAAGTATAGCAAAGCAAAGGCAGAATTCCAAAGAATGCAGGAAATGGGTATATGTAGACCCTCAAATAGCAATTGGGCAAGTCCATTACATATTGTCATGAAGAAAAATGGAGACATAAGGGCATGTGGCGATTATCGTCAATTAAATTATATTACGAAACCGGATCGGTATCCAATACCGCGAATTCAAGATTGCACATATTTGTTAAATGGTAAAGCTATATTTTCGCGAATTGATTTGCAGAGAGCCTATCATAATATTGCTATTAATAAGGATGATATACCGAAGACGGCGATAACCACACCATTCGGATTATATGAATTTTTAAGATTAGGCTTCGGATTCAAGAACGCTGCGCAGACATTTCAAAGATTTTTGAGTGACGAGGTCTTGAAGAATATGGATTATGTATTTATATATATAGATGATATTATAATAGCTTCGTCTCTAAATGACCATAAAAAGCAAGTACGCGAAGTGCTAAAACGTTTGGACGAATATGGAATTACGATAAATATGGCGAAATGTGAATTTGGTAAAACGGAGCTAAACTTTCTGGGATATCATGTATCAACTGATGGTCTGAGGCCAACGGATGAACAAGTCAAGGCCATTTCCGAATTTCCAAGACCAAACACTGTAGAAGAACTACGTCGGTTCTTAGGCATGGTTAATTTCTACAGACGACACCTGCCAAAAGCTGCTGAAATACACGCTAAATTGAATGTTTACCTACACAATGCCAAAAAGAAAGACAAGAGTGTTATTGTATGGAACGGCGAGTCGATAGAAGCTTTTGAACAGTGTAAACAAAGCTTAAAAAGCGCTGTTACACTGTCATTTCCAGCGGCGGAAGCATCAATCTCTCTTATGACGGATTGTTCGAATACCTGTGCTGGAGCCGTACTTCAACAGCGTGAAGGTAGCACATGGAAGCCGTTAGGATTCTTTTCAAGCAAACTTAGTGAAGCTCAACAAAAATATTCCACATATGACAGAGAACTCCTTGCAATATATTTAGCTATAAAACATTTTAGACCGCTTATAGAAGGCAGATCACTTACAATATATACAGATCATAAACCGATCGTATATTCACTACAGCGAAATACAGTCGGAAAGAGCGATACACCAAGGCGCATTCGACATTTAGACTTTATAATGCAGTTTTGTAGTGATATAAAACATGTGTCTGGTAACGATAATGTGGCCGCTGATTGTCTATCACGCATAGCAACTATAGAGAGTTCACCTTCGCCTATGGATTATGAATGTTT
This sequence comes from Euclidia mi, assembly GCA_944739405.2. Lineage (NCBI taxonomy): Eukaryota > Metazoa > Arthropoda > Insecta > Lepidoptera > Erebidae > Euclidia > Euclidia mi. The sequence continues at coordinate 3,764,074 of OX123204.2, forward strand.
GGCAGAGTCGCAAGCGAAAGACGAAGAGTTACAAGATTTTTTAAAGAACAAATCATATAAGTTCCAACAAATATTCATACCTAATACCAATAAACCAATTTATTGCGAAATATCATGTGAAAGAGCGCGTCCATATTTGCCCGAGCAATTTCGCGTATCGGCTTTCAAAGCGTTACATGGAATTAGCCACCCAGGTGTACGGGCTACGAGAAAGATGATGCAAGACCGATATATTTGGAAAGGTATGAATAAGGACATAGGACTTTGGACGAAGTCGTGTTTAGCTTGCCAAAAATCTAAAGTGAATAGACACACAATATCACCACATGGAAATTTTATCCAAACCGATCGTTTTGAACACCTTCATATGGACATTGTCGGACCCCTAACGTACTGTCAAGGGTACAGATATATCGTTACAATGGTGGACAGGAAGACTGGCTGGCCGGAAGCGTACCCTGTTAAGGATATTACGTCTGAGACAATAGCCGATATAATTTACTCTGGCTGGATCGCCCGATTCGGAACACCGTTATTTTTAACAACTGATCAAGGAGCAACATTCTTATCACATTTGTTTACACAACTTGCGAAAAGAATGGGTATCAGAAAATTTAGAACAACCGCATATCATCCGCAATCAAATGGACTCGTGGAAAGATGGCATCGTTCCCTTAAAACCGCACTGATGTGCAGAGGAAAAACCGATCAATGGGTGTCCGAATTACCATCAGTACTTCTGGGATTAAGAGCGAGTTTAAGGGACGATACGCAAATCAGCGCAGCGGAGATGGTATATGGTGAAGCGTTACGATTACCGGGAGATTTCTTTGCGCCGTTACGACAAGAACACTGCGAGAATATTACATTTTTAAAAGATCTGCGACAGAGGATATCGGACTTAGCTTCAGTTCCTAAAAGAGAAAATCACCAGGGCAAAATATTCGTTCATCCCGACTTGCAAACTTGCAGTCACGTTTTTGTGCGTGTTGACAAGGTGACAAAACCTTTAACACAGCCATACATAGGCCCCTTTAAAGTTTTGAACAGGACAGACAAATATTTTATATTAATGCAGGCAGATACACAGAAAGTTGTCAGTATAGACAGATTGAAGCCTGCCTTTACACTCGCGAACATGGAATGTGCTGACATACCAAATAGGGTAGAGTCACACAGCGATGAATCAAATGCGCAGAGAGTGTCAAGATTTGGACGTATCATCAAACCTGTTGTACGTTTCGCATAATTATTACGCTATATTGCTATATCATGGGTGGATCGCAGAATAAACAGCAACGAGAAGAGATTATAATCGCCCAGAATGGCGCTGGAAACAGCGCTGCCACCGCAGTCAGCGAGACTGAGATTATTGCCAAGAGCAATAGATACGAGCTATATCTATTGTTTATAGTTATGAGTATTGTGATAATAGCACTTTACTTTATGTGGCGTCGATGCAAAACAAAATACGCATCCTACTTGAGACGAGAGCTACAGCAGCAGACCGTCGAGACACGCTGTGGTGAGCCTGGCTCCCACGGCAGCACTCCGCAGCGTATCGTCATATGATCAGTGTTTGTGAAGTGCATAAGAATTTAACAGTGAGTGGTTAAAAGTGAATTGTAAAATGACAAGGTTATGGACACGGACTGAAACGTTTAGTTAAGATACAATTTACCCATATGTATACACGTAGGATATAAACATTTAATCGTATTATCTACTAGTGAATAGTAACATATTATTTTACAGATATGTTATTTTATATAATTATGCAAAATCACTTCATATACTCTTTTTACCTTATTTTGTAAACTTTATGTATTGATTCTTATATTATTTTTGTACTCTTTGTGTTTATGTAATAGCTATCCCAAAATTAAAATAAAGGGGGATGTATTGTGCCGACATTAGGTATATAAGCCAATAACGTAGTATGTAAGAACCAGTATTGTACTGAACGTATAATAAATGAACGTGTCTTAAAGATATCTTTTATTTGATACAATACTCGCGACACCTTATTAGGTAACACAAATTAAGGCACAGTCTCACGAGAAAGGAAAAAGTTGACGCGTTTGAGATGTGGTGTTGGCGAAGAATGCTTCATACACTACACTACACATTTGTAAAATAGCGTCCTCTGATTAATATTATATATATTAATATTAATAATTTATCTATTTTCTTATAAAAAAATGTTACGGGGTCTTGAGCATCGAGTATTGATATGCGTGACTACCCAATTTTTTAAAAAAGGATTATCCATTTTTACAATTAATGTCCCCAGGATACTGTTGGAACTCCCACGCATTCTGTGCATGATGGAGGCCGCTCTTTTTCTTAGAATGGCATAAAAATCATCAACTCGAGCCTCAGCGAACATCTGAGAAGCACTACAGAAGCGTGGCAGTCCCAACAGCAACCTAAAGGCATTATTGTATTGTACGTGCAACCTCAAATTAATGTAACTTTTCAATGGCCTAACACGAGCCGTTTAAAAAAATAATCGTGAAAGTGACACTAAAAAATATCACAAAACAATTTACAGAATTAGTAGACAGCCGCTGTCAGCTCATTTGTTAGCTCGAAGCTCGTAAATCAGGCACAAGGTTACACAGATTAAGGGAACAACTTTTAATCTCGCCCGCGAACAAGATTACGTGACCGAATACAGAAGCGTCCGACGTACTTCATTTAGATGTTATTTAGAGGTTTTTTACGTTGGTTAACTTATACAGTGTCTTTTTAATTTTGAGTGTGTAAATATGGTTTGGACTTTTGCGTTTTTCGCGTCAGTTTGCTTTTATTGAGGGGTGGCGGGTCATTTGGGTGTGACTAAAATGAGCTGCTGTGCTGAGCTGGATTTACGTCTTAAAGGATGCTGTGTGTGCCAATCGGTTAATCACCAGGGATGGTGGAGACCGTGCGAAGTGCCGGCAACCAGACCCCCTACTCCTAGGCGAGGGTCTTGGATCCCAACCAGGACAGCACTGAGATGATGTTTTTCATGTGATTGAGATAGATTGAGAGTTTCTTGACATTACAACAGAGGTACGCCGGACGAAACGTCCACTTTTGTGTAATACGAGGTATCTTTAAGAACTATGCTTAACAGCCTTTGCGAAAAAACCGGTTAATATGTAAATAAAATATCCAGGTCAATTATTACGAAATCTTTAATTAATTTCAAAGATTAACTGTAAGGATTGAGGCTATCAAGAAGTTTTTAGTGCTGCAACATCAAACCTACTTCATTTATTTTTACTTAATCCATCGGTATTTCGTCTTCGAATTGAAGTACTAAAATTCGAATCTATTTTTTTTATAGACTCACGCCTGTATCCCCGAAGTGGGTAGGCAGCGGTGTAATATTACACCCACAATTCGCCATGCATTTTTAGGTCCCACGTAATAGGAACCGAACCTATTGCTGTTACCGGGCACATCACCAGACTCCGTGCTGCTACTGACAATTTGGAAAAACCCAGTAACGCTTTTGCATGACCCAGGAATCAAACGCGAGACCTTCGATCGGCAGTCGCATACGCTAACCGCTGGACCACGGAGGCAGTATATAAATTAAAATTCTAATCTCTATTCTAGAAATTGCGATACAGTAGTTACATTACAACAAGATTACCAGACTCTAATGATTATGAAGCTGAAAGTGAAAACATTTTTTTTTTAATTAATCTTTATTTTGTTGTCCTTGAGTAGGTTACTCTTTAAGTTGTATTTATTGAAATTTAATTGTAATTGTTTATAAAGTAAATATTCAGGACAAGTCGCACAAGGCCATGGATATAGACTATAGACCTCTGCATCCAGCCATTTTCCGCGACAGAGACAGGGAAGAGAAAACAACAAGATAGTCGGTCCACCTTGCGGAGGGCCCTACCTCTGCTGTATCTTGCAGTGAGTGATGGTCGTTCTAGAAACTTCCTGCCACCGTGTTTCTTTGAGCCACTGCCACTTCACAAGTATCTGGAGAGATATGTAGACTGATTCGGTTCTCCTATGGATTTTTTTATTTCTAATTGATATCACTGGAAGACTTCGGCAACAAGCCTCTCCTTTGCTCTTTGAGTGAATTTGACTGCTCGCTTAACATTTCCATCGCTCAATTAGGATACTAGCTGGCAGTTAATTTGCGTCACATCATGTCGAGCTTTATGTCGCTTACTTTAATAACACTACATCGTTTACGTTTAAATTTCATGCCACTGTTTAACAGAAAACTCAATTACACATTCCCAGAAATTGAGATCAAACATTTACCATAAAATAACCACAAAATCCGATTTACCTTAATGATGAATTTTCCAACGTGACTGCGACGCATGTTTTCTTTAGCTACTCGTTAAATATTTCACAGAATTTACTTGTATCCTTGTTTCAGGGGAAAAGGAAATGAAAAAGCATTCAGATAACCACAGGTAACTGTATATCAAACATCGATTCGAAGAATTTTATTTATTCTTTGATGTAACCCACAGTAGGTTAATTAAAGATTCTAATTCGCTTTAAAAGGCAAAGGACATGTATTGACGCAGTACAGTTTCCCAACATGTGTAGGTATGAACATGGAGGAGACGAAAATCATGTGCCTATCTCGTACCTACTTGTTTGAAGTTGCTGACAAGTGTAAATTATACCATGGGGCAAATGATCCAGTAGGGTAGCTGCGACTTCGTGAAAAAGGTCAACCATCGAATTTAACTTGTTTGGGCGGCGTTGCGGAAGCTACAGCATGTCTTCATGTCCGATATCCTGCAGTGTCTCAAGACAAATGTTCCTAACCTGTGTATATTTGCCAGTGAAGTCTTATGGAGCAGAGACGTAGTCACTTACTTTGGGACTTGCCAGAAGGTCACTCATAGGACGATGAAGATAGCTACGGTTAGAGTTTCTCTGTGAAACCGAATCAGAAATGGAGAGAGCATACGAGAGTCAAATCTACCGACTTAGATCGAAGAACCCATAATTGTTTTGGCGTTGGATATCGCAGTATGAGTGGGCCTTCCGTAAAATGCACCGACGATCTCGTTGAGATCGCGGGAAGACGTTGGATGCGGGCGGCTCAAGAACCATCTATGTGGAGAGCCCCATTTCTAGCCTATTGAAGGAGGCATATGTTGAGCTGAGACTGCCTCGTTGGTCTCGCGGCATAAATGTGCGCGTGGGATTGGGAGGTTTCGGGTTCGATTCCTGGGTCGGGCAAAGTGTTATTGGGTTTTTCCGATAGGAAATTCTCAGTAGCAGCATGGAGTCTGGTAATGTGCCCGGTACCTAAAAAAATCATGGCGAAATGTGGGTGTAATATTACACCTCTGCCTACCCCTTCGGGGATACAGGCGTGAGGCTATAAAAAAAATATGTTGAGCATTTTCTCTTGCCTCGTGTGTTTTAGTCATGCACAATAGAATCATATATCGACATAGTCTGCTACATAGTTTGTTCTGTATCTAAACTGAGTATTCGATAAAACCTAAAATAAGCCCATCGAAGTGCCAGATTTATTAAGGGCCATATTAATTAAACGTAATATGGTGCTTCATTTATTAGATATATCGTCTATGTGCTCACAAAAATTATGAGTATTTCCTTTACGGTTTGTATCTATCATAGCAAGCATATAAACCTATTCTGATTCAATCAAGATGTAAAGTTTTCTTTTTAGGAACCCTATCTCTGCCGATCAATTGAATTTGTAAAAGATTTTCTGTACTTCACAGCTCAATTGTTTAGGTAAATTGTAGACAATATAACATCACACTACAACCTTAGGAGACAGATCTTTTCACTATCTGATTCACAACGTTAGGATATCTCTTACAATCTCTGATGTCGGTTTCCTATTTCCCCATAGAACCTCATTTGTGTGGCTAAACAGATTTTCCTAACTAGCAGTATTTACGTTGTCTGTAGTAGAATATTAACGGTGTTACTGCAGGGCCTTGTATGTGTGCGTGTGTAGATAAATGTAGGTGATTACCTCATGTGCCTGTAATCAGCCGATCGATTGGAGCACACCGGAATGTGGCACTGGATTTTGGGTGTTGTTAATAAGCTCGCCATTTCCTGCCTCTTATGATCAAACTGTGGAACAAGCTATCTGCAGCGGTATTTTTAAGCTAATTCGCCATTGGAACATTTGGAACCTTTAAGAAGCGTGCATATTCTTTTGTGGAAGTTTGGTAACGCACTTGTAATCCTTCGGGCATTGCAGGTGTCTATGGACGGCAGTGATCACTTACCATCAGGTGAACCGCTTGATCATTTGTCTTCCCATGCAATAAAAAAAGAAAATAAAATGTGTCATATTTTGACTTCCCGGAGCTTAGTGATTTAAGCTGTCTCCACTTGGCACTTCGAAAGTAACGTGGATTCAATTACCACAAGGGACAACACTTTGTGACCCACGAAGTAAAAAAAAGTAAATATTGTAAAAAGAAAGAAATATGATAAGGAATGAGCTAGGGATAGGTAATTAAAGACAAATTTGTCAAAAAATGAAATGCCCATTAGTTTTCAGCTCATTGTTATAAGTAACTTAAGTATGTATCGGCGTTAGGCCAGGGCTATGGTGTCCAGACTCCATAATAAAAACACTCACGTAATATTACTTGGTTTATTATCAGTTGATTTCTAGCACAGAATTGAATTAAAATGCGAACTACAGTCCTTTTTATAAACTAACCGTCATTACACTAAATGTAACGTTTAACAACTCCTTTTCAACATATAATTGAAATTACTGTACGATTAATTATAAACTAATAAAAAATCGACATTAATATTGTAATGAATTTTGCACAACACCAAATTATTTATTTTACACGAATAACAAATTTATTTTATTAACCAAACGCTGCTTTACAACATTGTCAACAGATGGCGCTATCAACAGGATGCAAATATAAACGCATGTTATTTATTACCGTAAAAATAAGTGTCAGAATAATGTTATTTAATACTAATTGATTTTACTTTGAAAGTTTCTGGAGTTATCTTAATAACTAAGCGATAAATTAAATACCCAATCTTTATAACAGTTAAGCAGCCAATGCAGTGTCTAATATTGTAAAATTAGTGAAGTTCTCAGTTCGGTGTTCACAAATAGTTATTTAAATATCAATCTTAAATATTATTAACATTTTCGTATCAATATAATCATTATATATTAATTTGCGCCCATACGGCCATTCTGATCCAGCGCGCTCCTCGCGCTGACTATTTAGGTAACGGTTACAGAATAAACAGCAAACAAAAATAATGAATATAAAAATTACATAAATAAGCGTTTATCATACAGAATTAACTAAAAGTTCTTTACAAGGCTTCACCTAGTCATAGGATCTTAGCCTGTGGCATGCGTCACCCATCACGGGATCTAACAAACAATGCTTCACCCATGGCTAAGCCGATTACGGCATCACCGATTACGGGATCTAGCGCACACAGGCATCACCCACAAAGGGATCTAGCCCACAAACGGCATCACCCACATAGGGTCGATATAGCCCACGCGGCATCACCCATCACGGGATCTAGCCAACCCACGGCATCACCCATCACGGGATCTAGCCAGCACACGGCATCACCCATCACGGGATCTAGCCAACAAGACCAGGATCAAGGATACGCATGGTGGCCAGCCAGCGTTTTGGGAAGGATGTTGGATAGGAAAAATAAAATTTTACTCAAACACATAAATGCAAAATTTGCCTCATAAACACATCAATGCATATACATAAAATAATCATCATCGTTCGTCATGATCAGTTATATCAATACAATGCAATTACATAGGTCCAACAACGACAGTGGAGGAGGTAGAGGACCCCCACGTAAATCGGCATCTGACGAATCCGCCGCCCATACGGTCAAGCCGCTCATACAGTCGCCGATGTTGATCAGCAACAAAGGTTAGCAAACAATGCTTGACTCCAGCTCAGCTCATGCGGCATGTGTGCGCGCAGCCCACACACAAAACCACCGACGTCAAAACGGCGGGCCACCGTCATCCATACATACAAATCAGTAAAGGACCGCTCGTCCATCCTCTCTTCACACTAAGGTCAGGTCATCTGCTAGGATATCATCATCACCCTGCAACACTCAAAAGACAGGTGGTGGGCAACATTTCCCACCCAAATATTAGTTCCATGAACCTTCGTAACTGTAGATGAAATAAAATTCTACTCTTACAAAGTGGTCCGGTCTATTAAGCTATATCTATATATCAGGCATGTTCAACCTGTGCATCGGTCTATAGTTATCTTAGCTACAACAGTGTTGGAGCCCATATTTTACGCATAAGGTAAAATACAAAATACACTCTGAACTGTCTCAGGTTCTGTCTGACAGTGCCATTTTAAATAATCAAATATAAAGTTATCAGGATACCCATATTTTGCAGTTTTGATAAAATAGTTAAAACCCAATATTTTCAAAATAAGTTTCATCCACATCAAACAGGAAAACAAAATGGCAAGGACAAAGAGAGGCCCATGTTCAGCCGTGAACAGTCGGACTGTTGGTGATAAATATGAAATGGTTTCAAACCATGCAGATCCAAGAATTTCGAAAATACTAGTGCTATAATTATTACTCATGTAAGAACATGTTTAATCCAATATTTAATATTTTTAGGCATAGTGCCAGCTGTGAAATTGTTGAACTGTTTTCCAACTGAGCCATAAAAGAGAAATTTACAAGCTACCAATATTACAAAGCAAGAGTAGTGCAGTCTTATTTCTAAAAATGATTCCACACAGTTAAGAAATTTACTAGAATAAACCATAAAAGCCAATAAAGACACTCAGGTATTGGTATTTTATAATTAATTCAAATTGACCTTTCTTTCTGAAATGAATGTTTCCATTTATCATTCGTCCCCTCCTTCATTATGTAATTCAACTTGTATTTTATTTGACTTTATATTTAAGGGAATTTTACAAATAATGTTTATATTTATCTTAAACTGTTAACATGTGGTGCCTATGTAATTCTTATCAATTCATACACAATTAATAATTGTTTATCCGAATAAATAAACTTAAACTGACCAATCACAACTGAATTAGAAATAAAGCATGAGCAGTCCACACAACTACTTTTATTTGCCAAGAATAAATACTGCTAAATGGGAAAAGAGATATGGATTTTCACATCATGTTCCCCAAACCCATCTATCATTATCCTAACAACCATACTCCGAACTGTCTTGCATCCCACAAGAGCTAAGCAATAAGGTTGGCACCAAATTTTATTGGTTTATCACTGGTTGTCATCCCGAATATAGATGCAACCAACTCTGCAAATGAACCCACAAACAAAACAAATTACATTTACCAAGTATAACACTAAGTTTTGTTATTTATAAAAGATCAGCAGTCACCTGCCTTAAGACTTTCAACCTAAAATGCTTAGAGATGGACTTTTATAAAACCTAAGTGAGTGCATATGTCCATAAAGAAATCTACTGTCCAGATCTCATGTTTCTAGCTTCAGTAGTTTGGGTTAAGCAAGGACTTATCATGGTCGGAACAAATCATTCTATACAGGTATAAAATTAAGCGACAAATATTAAGATATGTCGGGTTCCCTTGTCTTATTATATAACCTTAACTTGAGCTGCAAGTTGACAGTAACAATTTCAACATAATGTTAAAATGAAATTATGTAGGCACCAACAGAGCCCACAAATATATAATAAAACCTATTTTGTAACTTTACAAATATCAGCTTTAAAAATGTGTATCACAAATTTATTTTTATATCTACCTTCTGAATATTTATCTGTAATTCTGTACTAATATAATAAAACTGAAGTTTGTTTTGTTGAATGCACTTATCTGTGAAACTACTGGTTTATGCAAATAATTATTTTTGTGGTGGATAGTCATTTATCAAGAGAGGTTTCATATAATCGCACCGTGAGCACTAGCCATAAGTAATGCAGTTAGTTAGCCTTATGTAATGTGTAACCAAGGGCTATAAATAATGTTTTGATTCCTTTAATGTTTTACTATTGGGATAACCTATTGACTACCAATTGAATTCATATTCAGCACATCGATTAACTTATTTAAACTGAAAGCAAATCAGGCAATTTATACAATGGATCTATATCAGAGCTTCAACTTGAAAAGGGTATAACTGCCCGTTCTTTACTAATAAATGCATAAGTAGAATCACATAACAATAAAAGCTATTTTCTCTTTCTTGTGTAGATAAGTAAGTTTTACAGAGAGTTTCCGACATGGCCTAGCGATTAATAAACAGACAAGAGCTCCAGCCGACGGCATAACATGACTATAAGCACAGTAGCACTGCTATGTACCAAACGTGGATAAACAACAGTTACCTATAAGTTCTATTTGGGGTGTAACGTTCGTAATTTTGACTGTATAACGTTTATCTGGTAATCCTTACGGGGACAATGGGTAATCGGGTAAGCACCATAATTTATAAAATTAGGATGTTTCTCAAAAACAAATCAAATCAGCTCTGGATAAATACCTCTGGTCAGTGCATCCAACTACCCGCATCTGCAACCTCTGGAGCTCTGGTAGTACTCAGAGCAGAACAGCGTTCACGCCACAGCACACCCCGGTGCGTGCACCCCGTCGTAGTCGCTCTGTCGCTCTCGCTCGCACGTGGCCTCATGTGAAGTGTAGACGTGCTCGCCATAACTCCGACACACCGTGTGGTCTCCGATCAGGGTTGACTAGCGCCAAACACAGCTTCCAAGCGCTTGTCGCATCAGTCTTCAGGTCATCATTGGTAATGGCAGCTAAGCCATCACTCTCGCGCCAACCGTAGCTCCCGAAGTCTCTTAGGGGGCGTTTATCCAACCGCTGCTGTCGGCGTTAGGCCAGGGCTATGGTGTCCAGACTCCATAATAAAAACACTCACGTAATATTACTTGGTTTATTATCAGTTGATTTCTAGCACAGAATTGAATTAAAATGCGAACTACAGTCCTTTTATAAACTAACCGTCATTACACTAAATGTAACGTTTAACAACTCCTTTTCAACATATAATTGAAATTACTGTACGATTAATTATAAACTAATAAAAAATCGACATTAATATTGTAATGAATTTTGCACAACACCAAATTATTTATTTTACACGAATAACAAATTTATTTTATTAACCAAACGCTGCTTTACAACATTGTCAACAGATGGCGCTATCAACAGGATGCAAATATAAACGCATGTTATTTATTACCGTAAAAATAAGTGTCAGAATAATGTTATTTAATACTAATTGATTTTACTTTGAAAGTTTCTGGAGTTATCTTAATAACTAAGCGATAAATTAAATACCCAATCTTTATAACAGTTAAGCAGCCAATGCAGTGTCTAATATTGTAAAATTAGTGAAGTTCTCAGTTCGGTGTTCACAAATAGTTATTTAAATATCAATCTTAAATATTATTAACATTTTCGTATCAATATAATCATTATATATTAATTTGCGCCCATATATACAAAATTAATTATGAACCTTACGCAAAGCTAGGCGCAGATGGCGCCACGTAAACATGACGTAAATAAAACTGACAAAGTCAAATCGGTTTTTTTTGCTTTACCTATCTGGCCTTGTGAAATACACAATGGATATAAAATACGGATATTTAACTATCCTCGAGTTAAAAATATACTTAGAGGACGGGGCGCATCTCTGAAAGGAAATAAGGCCTATTATATCCAACCCTGTGATGACAGGCAACCCCAAAGAGAAACGTCAATAGTCGTCCAATGGGTTCTTTTACTTACATTATAATACAATGTGCCCTCTAGCGGGATAATTTGGCAGTAAGATTCCCTATTGAATAAGCTCTTTGTCCGAGAGTTTAAAATAACTTTAGCAAGCAGCAGTCGAATTGCGACCACCAGAACATTTCTATTAAACTACAAGACACAGTAAACCATACGCGATCAAAACTCTTACAAAAAATCCACAAACCTATCAATTTCAGCGACCACAGTACAAAAAGTGCACATCAACTCGATCCAATTTGTCGTAGACGTGTACTCTGGCAGGTGCGCGATGCTCATGGTTTATTTATGCCGCGTCGAGCAGGTATCGAATACTATCGATAGTCGATGTCGACTGACATATCGCTGGTACAACACTAGCTCTTGGTTTATTGTACTGTTTATCTTTTGTTTAACTGATTGGAGATTGATGATTGCGGTTATAATGTTTGAGCTTTTTCGTTTCTAAAAAAGATTTGGTTCTGGTTTTCGTTGGTTGTGATATGGATTTCGACAACTTGTTTAATATTTCAAAATTGTCCATAGTTATTATTATTTTTTGAATAGATATGGAATATAACTGCCTCCGTGGTCAAGTGGATAGCGTATGCGACTGCTGATCGGAGGTCCCGGGTTCGATTCCCGGGTCACGCAAAAGTGTTACTGGGTTCCGAATTCTCAGTAGCAGCACGGAGTCTGGTGATGTGCCCGGCTACGGCAATAGGCTCGCCCCCTATTACGTGGGACCTAAAAATTCATGGCGAAATGTGGGCGTAATGTTACTAATGTTACACTTCTGCCTCATCCTTCGGAGAAACAGGCGTGAGTCTATAAAAAAAGAATGGAATATAAGTCTGCCATCTTAGTTTGGTTGGCTATGACCAAACCTTTCTGCTAATGAGTAGAGGTCTGCGCCAAGTAGTACGACAGATTAAAAACAAGGCTCATGAAATAATGCCACGCAGTTACGCTGATTGTAACTTACGGTGCGTAGACAAGCGGGCTCTAAATAAGGGAACAATACCTCTATCAAACTACCTTTACGGCCATTTTCAATATTCGTACTATAGATAGATCTGTAGATTTTAGATAGAGATTTTTGTTTGGCATATTTTGTATGGAGCTTATGTCAAAAACGAATCTAAAATCTACAGATCTATCTAAAGTTCGAATATTGAATTCCGTAGTTAGTGACCACATAACTTTCACACACATTCTTCGCAAGTTCACACCAATTCCTCGCTTGACTCCTACAGAAGCTGCGCTGATGTATGAGTAAGATTTGGAAAATTAAGCGATTCTATTGGCTCTTAACAAAAACATCTTTCGGTACGCAGCCTCGCTCATCTCTGATAAAAACACCGAAAAAAAGGTGAGGGGCCTTTTGAACGTTCAGCACTGCGCCTAATATTAAAGATCACCATAAGGCACAAATATATTCACGATCCACAAATTGCTGGTCCGAGTCTGAATATTCCTTGGATCTGTTCACGGAATGTTTTAAGTACTAATTGTAAGTCGCGATGCAAAATTTGTTAAATGTACGGAAGTACATACACGTTGTCAAAAGACCTACATAGAAGCGTAGTTCTTAAGGATTTCGTGTGCCGATTCCAAGTGGGGACTGTCTCCAGTTGAGTTCGTAGTTGGCGGCGCTGGCGTCGTTCTCCGTCTCTCTTGCTCTCGTAGTTAAGATGCACAGGAGGAACGTTCGTCTCTCTTGCGCTCGTAGATACAGCTGTCACAACGCGACTGCCACGCCGCCAAGCGGCAATTTGAGTCACAAAAAGTTTGTCTTCAGAGCGCCCATAAGTAATGCGCCTCTATGTAAATATCTGGGCTCTTTGACCAAGCCTAAATCAATTTGGGATTTTAATTTTCGTTAAGGGTTTTCCTAAACCATGTAGATAATTTTTAATATCTTTGGATAAAACTTTTTATTTACGTGACGTTGTTTGTGTCAAGAGTTATTGAAGTTTTGTAATCAATTTGGAACTCAAACAAACAGTCTTGAAGTTATAATTGATTTAGTATCCCGTTTCTAATTAGTTTGTGGTAAGACGTTATCCTTTACTTTTATTTTTAGGTTAGTGTGTTAGGGTTCCGTAGTAAACTACAAGGTCCCGTTATAGTTTCGCGATGTCTGTCCGTTCATCTGTAAATGATTAAAATGAAATTATAAGCACCAGAAAGCTGATATAGCATAACCCCGCACAAATTTCACATATTTTTCATTGTGTGGTCAAAAAAGTACAATATATTATAATATAAAAAGTTTTGATACATGTATGTGTTTCTGTCCAGTAGGGTATCCTCAGATAGGTCTTTAAATACACTTGAGTTTTTTTTATTGCCTGCCTCGTTGGTCTCGCGGCATAAATGTGCGCGTGGGATTGGGAGGTCCCCCGTGGATCTCCGCCTTGTCGTGGTGGGGGGGGGGGGCTCAGTAACCGTGGCTTGGACACCCGCGGTGAAGCTAAGAGAGATCTCGGGAGTGGACGCTCCGCGTGGGCTTGGAGGGGCCTGCGCAGGATGCGTCCGAAGGTGCTGGTGCGGGGGACAGTTCTGTCTGTCTGCAATCGGGTGTGGTCGCGGGAGGAGAGGCGTGTCGGTATTGCGTTGCCGCGCGCTCTATCTCCCGCGACCAAATGGGGGCGCACCATTGTTGTTGCGTCGCGGTGGGACCGCAGAGTAAGGGGAGATGCGGTGTTTTGGCGGCAGAGCCCAACACCTTCATCCGCCGCCAAGGGGGTTTTGTTCGGGGCCCGCCTGACCATCTGGCGAGCCAATAGTCCAATACCCGTCGGGAGTAGCGACGAATGCTTCGGCGATACCCGACCCCCCGACACACGGGTACATGAGGAACACGGATTGGTTTTTAGTCAGTAAGAGTCTGACAGTCCCCTTCGCCCTTCTCCCAGAGCGGAGGGCCTCCATGAGGATTTTCCAACCCGACACCAAAAAAAAGGTACATAAATATAAACTATGCTAGCATACATGATAAACTTTCAATGTAAATTATAACAGCACTTCTAATTAACAAGTAATAAGCGATAACTTAAACTTACAGTTGCAAGCGACAAAATTAATGTCATCTAGTTATTTTATCCTTAGGCTACTATGGAATCCTATATCGTCACACGATATGCACTTGACCAATTTTTAACCAACAGAATCTCTCAAAACTCGCTCCAAAGAGAGTACCAGCACCCTAACTACAGTACAGACATCACATACACCTTCCACAAACACTAACAGTACGTACATATCACCCAGTAGCGTACGTTCCACTACGTTCGTACTACGCAACACCTTACAAACGTATCTAATCGGCAACAGCTCCACAGCATCAAACAATGCCGCATCAGATTAGCCACCTCACCCATACAATTCCGTCTCACATGACCGATTCCCGCGTATTTGTGCCTGTATCCGATTAAGTGCGGACGCGCCCTAAACGCTCCGATACGCTTCAGACAAGGATTTGAGCTATTTTTAATAGATTTAGATTTGTAGAGAGCTTGGTAGGCATTTATTGTGTTAAGTCTACATTTATCAATAGCTTATCTGATTCTCTGTACCATTACTTGATAACTATTATTTGTGGATCGTAGGGAAGATGACCTCAAAAAGTAGCCGATCCTGGATGGATAAGAATTGCAATAAACAGAGTTATGAAAGACTGCCTCGTTGGTCTCGCGGCATAAATGTGCGCGTGGGATTGGGAGGTCTCGGGTTCGATTCCCGGGTCGGGCAAAGTGTTATTGGGTTTTCCGTTAGGAAATTATCAGTAGCAGCACGGAGTCTGGTAATGTGCTCGGTATGGCAATAGGCTCGCTCCCTATTACGTGGGACCTAAAATTTCATGGCGAAATGTGGGTGTAATATTACACCTCTGCCTACCTCTTCGGGGATACAGGCGTGAGTCTATTAAAAAATATGAAAGTACTAAAGTACGCAATGTCAGTGGTTCGTGTCATGACTTTGAACCCGAGGTCTTCTGCGTGGCAGCCTGTTCCTTTTACACAAGGTTCTCGCTGACTATTTAAATGCTGGTATATTTTTGGGGTGCCGGCCTATCACAGCCTAATTGCGTTAGACCTACTAAAAATAATATTGTTAAAGCTGTATTACAATTTTGGTATGAATCAGTCCGTACACCTTTTCCGTCGGTATCAAATCGGTGGCAGTTCGTGATTGGCTGCCTAAGGACCCAGGTGCGACAGGCGAACATATTTATTGAGCCTTCACATTCAATTGATTCTATGTACCATCTATTAATAGAATAACATTTCGTTCGCCAAAGTTCAGCTGTGTTTGTGTTGTGTAAGTTTGTGATGGATATGGTTGAAATTAGTTTGTTAAGAAATAAGGTAGAAGGGTAATAGTGTCTCAAAAGTTTGTTACGAGTATATTGATGAATAAGAATAATTATAGGAAAAGTTAAAACGTGGACCTAATTGATTTTTGAGGGTTTTAAAAATAGTGTAACTGATTAAACTAGGCTTCATTTTGGTTAACTACATAATATATACCCGATAACGTCTAAAATAAGTTATCGAGGACGTCGAGTAGGTCTAATTTCTGACCTAGAGCTTGAGCTAAAGGCATGAAATATTAAAAATAAATCTTCATAGAAATTATTTTAAACTTAGTGGCACCCAACGTGTTGCAGCCGCCGAAGAAAAATAACTAATAAATGATTTTTAAATTATATAAGCTACCCTTAAGGCACTAAATAAGCAATAATTACTACGCACAAGTATTTTGATTTAAGTATAAACGTCAGAACATAAAGCAAGCCCGTACTTTGCTAGATAATCTTCATCGATACACATAACACAGTATTTACTCTGTAGCAAACAACCGAGCGTTACGACTCCTGTTTTACATATAAATTGTTTGACTACAACCTTAGGTAATTACAGTGCAAGGTGCCTTCATAAATATTCTTTATTGCCCGGTGAATTTGTATAAAGCTGGACCACACACCAGTGTTGTTGGGTTATTAATGTGGATATTGTTGGTAGATACTTGCTCCCTCGGGGCTTATATTCAAGTAGTTTAATCGCCATTTGAAATTATCCCGTTTTGAGTAACGCGAGACCACTTCTGATTCTGTTGGGCTTAATTAATTTACGTGCGTGGTTCTTTTTGTGGCGATTTATGTGATAAATATTATGGGGCGTTAAATGTGCAGGTATTTTCGCTCTTTTATTAGTCAATGTTCCAGAGGTTAGTCGGATGGTACTTGATAATACTGGGCCGTCGACAAACTGAAATTTGTTTTCTATTTACAGGCGCAATGTGACGACTGCCGTTGTTACTGTCTACACTACAGAAGTAATATGACCACTATCATGAGAATATAAAGAACGTGGAGGGTGATTATGAAGGAGATGACGATGGTAAACAAAGACAGCCTTTCGTCAAAATGTTCCTTTCCGTTATCTTCGAGCTCTTCTGTACAAGTGGAAAATTTTTTCGGTAGCGGAGCGTTTTACTATTAGTACGAAGTTTTATTCTTCGTAGACAGATATCGGAAGCTCGTATGTATATTATATGGTAGATAAACTTCTCGTCTGCTACAGATCGTAGGCTTGTTATTGCTACGATATCGGATCTTTGTAGCTGTCCGATTCCGTAGCAGTGCCTATTACTAACGGTAAGTAAGCGCATTTGAAGCTTTTCATTTATAATTTTTTGTTGTTTTTATTCTGTGGGAAAGACACTTTTTCATTATTAATGCAAGTGACTGCTGAGCTAGGAAGGGTATGAAGGACACCAATATTACTGTAATGGTCTCGGTGGATATTTCATCTTTTGTGTCCTGCTTGTCAATGTAATCTAGACTGGCTTCCACAGATTGCAAGATTAAGTCGGAAAATGACAGTCTCCTTATCGCCTTAAGAAAATCTTTCGTACCTAAACAAAAACAATCCATGTGCAAACTTATTTATCGCCTATGGTAATGTATGATATCTCAACATAAATGCATGCTCCTTACCGCCCGATTCAATATCCAATCTATCCATCGATTTACATAAGCTCCATACAAAATGTGTCAAAATGTAGGTACAATGGCCAAACTTGACGCTAGTACACCATAAAGGCAAAAATCGCTTAGCAAGACATGGTCGCGTCCAGTTCCCTAGCCAAACGTAATATAGGGGAGTGTCTTCTTGGGTTTACGCGAATGTTACACATTGAAATTAAACTACAGTTTACGGATTTTATCGCGTTGTATTGGTTTCACTAAGTTATTACATTTGAAACTAAAGATCTAGAAACTATATTTTTACTGTACTCCGAGCAGATAAAGGAAATGCAACGGTAGTGATGGACACGTCCGAGCATAAACAAAAAATGGAACATCTTTTGTCGGATGAAAGTACCTACAAGTTGGTTAAGTCAGACCACACGAACAAAATACTCAAGCAAACTTGTGATATTGTTAAGAAATACTCCGAAAAACTTAATTTGGACGTGAAATATTTAATACCATCGTGTGTAAAACCTCCTCAAATGTATGGGCTACCAAAAATACACAAGGAAAACGCTCCTCTGCGCCCGATAGTTAGTCAGATAGGCGCACCAACTTACAGACTGGCTCAACACATGGCAAAGATTCTTTCACCGCTCAGAGGCAATACGAGAGCACATGTGAAAGATTCCTACCATTTTCTCAGTGAAATCAAACACCTACATCTTTCTGACAAGGAAACTATTGTTAGTTTTGATATACAGTCATTATTCACATGCATACCAGTACATGACTGTGTAGAAATTACTAGAAGGAAGCTGACAGAAAACAACATGCCTGAGGAATATGCAGAAATACTCAAACACTGCCTGACAACGGGCTATCTGTTATGGGACAAGAAATACTACATACAAGTAGACGGTGTAGCAATGGGCTCCCCAGTATCGCCTGTTGTCGCTGACATCTTCATGGAGGACTTCGAGGCGCGAGCCCTGCAGACTGCCACCATCACACCGAGGTTTTACAAGCGGTATGTAGATGACACTTTCACAATTTTACCAACAGATAGTGTTAATGCTTTCCTAAACCATCTTAATTCTATTAATAACCAAATACAATTCACAATGGAATTAGAGGTAAACAAGTCTTTAGCTTTCTTAGATGTACTTGTCATCAGGAATAAAAACAACTCCTTAAGCCATACTGTGTATAGGAAAAAGACCCATACAAATAGGTACTTAAACGGTGAATCTCACCACCAACCTAAACAGTTAGCTACTGTAGGAATGTCTCTGTTTCAGAGAGCCCGCGGGATCTGTGACAAGAAACACCTGGACGCTGAGCTTCAACATGTCAGGCAAGTTCTGCAAGACAACAAGCTCCGACCGCCGCGCCACTGTCACAGATCCCAGAAGAAAGAAAAACCAGCCACAGTAGAAAGACAACCTGCTGTCCTCCCATACGTCAAGGGCGTGACCGACAAAATTGGCTACATCTTGAAGCGAGCTTATATCAAAACTTACTACAAGCCGCCAACGAAGATCAGTCAATTATTACCATCTGTCAAGTGTCAGTTACCCTTGCAAGAGGCCGGTGTCTACAAAATTGACTGTGAATTTAGTCTATTGAAAGTGCTCTCATACATTGGACAAACCAAGAGAAGCATAGGCATTCGACTCAAAGAACATATAGCTGACATAAAACATAAACGCTCAACAAAGTCTGCTGTGTGTGAACATGTGGAACAAGGACCCAGCCACTACCTGCGATTTGATGAATCACAGATACTCGCAAAAGAACATCGTTTTCTTCCAAGGATGAAACGAGAGGCGATTGAAATTAAAAAATACCCTAATTTCAATAGGGAAGATGGTTGAAATGTTCCTAAAGCTTGGGACCCTGTCATAAGGCTAATGAAACCCAAGAAAGACTAAGTCACCAGAAGACCTAAGGACACTGTGAGCTCATTCTGCGTAAATAGTAACACCAGTAGTTGAAAAATGTTCGGGTACTTTGAGATAACTTATACATTCAAGAAAAAGACAAATATCACTTCAGTCTGCCGTGAACATGAATTCTGTAAAGAATTCGAAACGTCGGCTAGTAATAAATTAAAAATATAGTTTTTGTAGATCTTTAGTTTCAAATGTAATAACTTAGTGAAACCAATACAACGCGATAAAATCCTCGCGTAAACTGTAGTTTAATTTCAACGGGGGAGTGGTTTTGTATTAGTGTGCGTGTGCCTTGACTCTATGAGCTAGCCAAAGGATTTATTTTTTAAACTGATCCACCACGAACTTGTTTGATTGTACCTATCTCTAATCTCCATGGATAGATCGCATATTGAGACTGGCCGTAAATAAACTTGATTTAACTGTTACTTTATAACCTGCCTGATTTTGTATTTGAATTTTCAGCTTGCATTAGTACTAGGTCGATTCAGCACCGCGCAATGTCAACGTTATAATTTTGTCAACGTTAGAGTGCAGTCCTCTGTCCAAGCCCGTACTAAATCTGGCATTGCTCTGCTGAAAGTGATAAAATGGTAGTGAATTTGGTCAGTGTGTTCGTGGCGCTACTCATAGTGTTGTTCTGGAAATTACGCTTTGCCATTTCAGCAACGAACGTGGTTGTTTATGCTCTACTGCACGGGTCACGCCACCGCTGCGGGATTAGCACAGGTTCTGGGAAATCAGGACTCACTTTTAGCCCAATCGGGCAACGGCAAACGTTTTTTAAATAACCTGAAAAAGGGAGCATCGGCTGACTTTTCTTTTTTACTTTAGAACTTCGTCATTTATTAACTGATTTCGAAAATATTTTGTTCGTTTGGCTGGATAAGTATTGAATTTGGATAAGTATTTTCTGTTTGCTTTCATCTAAGCTTTAGGAAAAATAATACGAAGCCGGTTTTGCCTGAAAAGTAATTGACTTGTTTCTATTTCCTTTCGTGTGATTGTATTGAGAACGTCAGATTTTGAAGGATATAAGTCGTCTGAAGGCCTCCGAAATGGTCTAACGATGTTGTTGTTGTTGTCTTGTCCCGAAGAAAAAAGCCCGGCAGACTGCTTAAAGTGCCTGTGCACGGTAGTACTAGAAAAAAATCTCCAAACAACCCATCCAAATGCTGCGAACGTTGTTTTTCTTTACCAACCTATAAAATGTAACCCATACTAACCCCTTTGTGTACTTACAGGTCCACAGTAATAGTTTGCTAAATCATTCGAGCTGCGATTGGTTTCCAATTAAATACGCGCGTATATTGAAAATGGGTTATTAACATTTTCATGCGGGCGTTTCACATACCTACATATGTATGTATACTCGAGAACTGAGGTAGCCACCACAGAAATATCTGGTTAGCGTATTCGCTTATTGAGTTATCTGTACCTGAATTATGATGGAGAGAAGTGAGATGTGGTGATCTAACTAAAGGGAGGATCCTTTGACCAGGCTAAGTGATCATGCCTTGATGAGTTACAGCAATGTATTGTCGAGAACTTATAAAGAACGTTTATATTAATGTAGTGCAGACGTCTTAGGGGTGATTGTATTCGATTTCATCTCTGAAATAGATCAGCTGATTTTTTTTTTAAAGACAACTCCCGCATTTGGACTAAATCCTGTGTCGCGGGGGACTTTACAAACATACAACAAACGGACACAATGAACACCCAGACTCGAAACAACAATTTGTGCCTTACTCAAAGTGCTGCTTCGTGTGGGGATCGAACCCACAAGACTCGGTGCAGTGTCAAGCAGCGACGCGGCCGCTTAAACCACTACGCCAACTGTGCAGTCCTTTATTTCGTTATTGATCTTGATGGATCTATGACCAGCAATGTGTGTAGGAAAAGATGATTTCCTTTTCGCGATTTCGGCAATGCCTCAGAATAGAAGTCGTTCATAATAAGGAGTTCTATATCTCCCTAGAGGTTTGCACAATACTAAAAATGGACTTGTATAATAATCGTGTCGGAAACTTTTAATGTCGTGATTCAGGATCTTTATTAGTTTTAGTTTTTTATAGTTACGTCGATGTTCGCTAGATGTCGCCAGCGGTGCTGTTCGCTAGGTGTTGGCACTTGTATGTGTTTTGCCTTGTACGACAGATGATCATCACCTGACCTCAAACTAGACAGAACCGACAACGTAGAAATGAGATACCTGTTAAAAACACAATTTCTAAATTTTATGCCTGCATACCAACGCTTTCCACGATCCCAACAAGATTGTCCGTCCATCTTGTGCCCGGTTTGTGACCGCTGCTTCAGAACCTTGTCGCCTCAACAGTTATCGGTTCTTCGATATATTTGCCTCGCCCATTGCCACTTCAGCTTAACTAACCTTCAAATAAAAACTTATACATATTCAATCGCGTGAAACCTTGTCAAACCAAACCGAGGCCAATACATTTATCTACAAGAAATTAGTGGAAAATTTTACTAGACAGCTAATGAGGTTCTGAGGCACTATCGATCAGATAAAAACAAAAACGTTGCTAGCCTATTACCTAAGAATATTATGTTCAAGGTGACCTTTGAGTGTCAGGAATATAAATTGATAACATACCAAGTGTTACGGATACAAATTGACTTACAATTAGATTTTATCACGATATATCGGTTTTACTGAGATTGCAGATAAGTCGAATGATCCAGGAACCACATTATTTATTTTAAGGCGACGCATCTGCTACTTTCCGATAATTATCAGTTTAATACGCATAATTACGCACAAAAATTCTGCGCAGCGAGGCCCTCTGCGTAGCAGTCTGTAGGTCTCTACAACTAGGCTTATGCTGACTATACTACTGTACATATATACTGAGTATAGTGTAAGCTTCTTAGGGAGTGCCTGTACTCGTTATCATGAACTTTTAGAAGCTGGCCAGAACGGTTGGTTCAGGGTATGATATCGAGTATTGTGGTTCTTTGAAATATATTATTCGCTTTGTCTTTTTTCCTTAGCCACATTCTGTAATACTTACGAAATGAAATGGGGTAGATATTTTGTGTTGTTGACTTCGACAAAAACTATCGAAGAGATTTTTCACTATTTCATAAATTTTCCAAAAAGTTGTTCATAATAACTAAGTAGTATAATCATCGTTGAAATTAAACTACAGTGAACGGATTTTATCGCGATATATTGTGTCTAGAGTTGCCGTAGGCAGGCAGGAAATTGTTAAGAGTGCGCAGTGGAAGTTGTAATACATCTACCTGACCACGACAAAGCAAAGATCTAAACACCTATGCCCTGCGTTGCACAGTGAATTACAACTAGCAATATTAATTTACTTACCAAATCTTCACTGATGTTCTTGAGTGGACCTATAAGATTAGACTCATAATTTTGGCCAAAATAACAAGCAAATCGTTATAAATACCAGTCCAATGATCAGGGTTTTCTTCAACGAAGTCGTCATGCACCAAGCACGTGCACGGATTCACACAAGCTTTACAATGTTCAATAGGGTATAAGTTTATCTTTTATCACAAAACATAAAACAATTCGCGAAGCTACTAGGACGAGCTTTCCAAAAGGCGATCAATATCATTCCAACATGCAAGAATACAAATTTACAATACTGCGTGGGCGCAAGAAATGCAACTGCGTGGGCGCAACGTGTCGACCAGCGAAATTATCTGAACCAGAGGAACTGAATGACAGTTCAGTGTGACCATAGTCAAAATTTACAATAGACTAAACAAAACGTTATCAAATCGATATAATCGATTTGACTTATCATAAATAATATTTCTATTTCAAACATATTGGTACATAGTAATACATAGATACATACATAGACTCACGCCTGTTTCCTCGAAGGGGTAGGCAGAGGCATATTAAACGCCCACTTTTCGCCAGTGTTTTGATCCCACGTAATAGGTGGCGAGCCTATTGCCGCTTATCGGGATATTTTGTTTGCCAGAGCCTCGTCCGTTGATTGGCAGGTGCACCACTTGCAGGTGAGGTTGGCTTGGGACCCTAAGTTCTTGGTGGGAACCCTATGCACCCATGTACCAGCACCAAAACATATTGGTTTCACTAAGTTATTACATTTTAACCGAACGAACTAGAAATTACATTTTTAATTTATTACTAGCCGACAGTAGGTGGGATGGTTGGAATGTTCCCCCAGCTTGGGACCCTGTCATAAGGCTAATGAAACCCAAGAAGGACAAAGTCACCAGAAGACCTAAGAACACTGTGAGCTCATTCTGCGTAAATAGTAACACCAATAGTTGAAAAATGTTCGGGTACTTTGAGATAACTTATACATCAAGAAAAAGACAAATCACTTCAGTCTGCCGTGAAAATGAATCCTGTAAGGAATTAAAAACGACGCCTAGTAATAAATTAAAAATGCAGTTTCTAGATCGTTCGGTTTAAATGTAATAACTTATTGAAACCAATATAACATTCGCGTAAACCCAGGAAGAAAGTATAATCCCCGCACTAGCGCTCATAATGAGACTTGTCTTTTCGTTCGTAATAGATCGGCAAAGTTAAGCAACGCTTGCACAGGTGACCACTTGGATGTTTTGACCGGTTGTCGCAATTAAATCAGAACCCTACTGTTCTTCGGAGAGCACGTAAAATTGTCGGTTCCGGTTCTTGTCTCAGGGCAAGAATCTTTACGCCATGTCGGCGTTTTTCGGGCGGTCTGAAACACCAGACTTGGACACACACACACGACAAAAAAGAGGAAGTCCCCATTATACTAACAATAAAGTTATATATTTAGCTGCATTACAATTTTGGTATGAATCAGTCCTCCTATTCTGCCGGTATGAAATCGGTGGCAGGCCGTAATTGGCTGCCTGAGGACCCAGGTGCGACAGGTGAACATATTTATTGAGCCCGATTCAATGTACCATCTATTAATAGAATAACATTTCGGTCGTCAAAGTTCAGCTGTGTTGTGTTGTGTAAATTTATGATGGATATCGTTGTATTAAATTAGTTTGCTAAGAAATAAGGTGGAAGGGTAATAGTATCTCAAAAGTTTGTCGCGAGTATATTGATAAATGAGTAGAATTATAAGAAAAGTTAAAACTTGGACCTAATTGAATTTTATGGATTTTCAAAATAGTGAAATTGAATAAACTATACGTAGGCTTTATTTTGGTTTACTACAGGGTCATAAATAAGCTGTCGACGACGTGGAGTTGGTCTAAGTTCTGAACCTGGGCTTGAGCTGTGAAATAAAATACACGTTACAAAGATACACAAACGCGATACGCGAACGGTAGATATATACTAAAATTATTAGATAAAAAACTCCGATAGGAAGTAATGCTGAATAATCTGAAGCGCTTTTTCAATAACTGCGTTTAGAAATTCTTCAGTAAACCTATAATTTTTTTGTTGAAAATATTCTGAACGCTCAAAATAAACGTCAACGCGCGGTATTGAATCATTTACGCTTAGTTCATAGACACATATTTAAAACTCTAGAGAGGAATTATTTTTAACTAACTGGCCCCCGACGTGCTGCAGCCAAAGAAAATTAATTAAGAAAATATTTTTTAATTCTATAAAAGCTACCCTACAAAGGCAATAAATAAGCAATAAATAAGTATTTTGATTTAAGTATAAACGTCAGAACATAAAGCAAGCCCGTACTTTGCTAGATAATCTTCATCGATACACATAACACAGTATTTACTCTGTAGCAAACAACCGAGCGTTACGACTCCTGTTTTACATATAAATTGTTTGACTACAACCTTAGGTAATTACAGTGCAAGGTGCCTTCATAAATATTCTTTATTGCCCGGCGAATTTGTATAATAGCTGGACCACACACCAGTGTTGTTGGGTTGTTAATATGGATATTGTTGGTGGATACTTGCCCCCTCGGGCGTTATATTCAAGTAGTTTAATCGCCATTTGAAATTATTCCGCTTTGAGTAACGCGAGACCACTTCTGATTGTGTTGGACTTAATTAATTTATGTGCGTGGTTCTTTTTGTGGCGATTTATGTGGTGAATATTATGGGGCGTTAAATGTGCAGTTTTTTCGCTCTTTTATTAGCCGATGTGCAAGAGGTTAGTCGGATGGTACTTGATAATACTGGGCCGTCGACAAACTGGCGATTTTTTTTCTATTTACAGGAGCAATGTGACGATTGCCGTTGTTACTGTCTACACTACAGAAGTAGGGGAGACCGGGTATGGTTATCACACTGATTGGCTGTCACAGAGGCCATAACAGACAATTAAACGGCGTGGTAGGAGCGAGGGAGTAGCACATCCATTTGTACCTCATGTCAGCGTACTCCGACATGCCGTTTAACCTCTTGTATGCCGGAATGCCAGACACAATTAAAAAGCTATTGTGTCTCGCGTAGATCTGCGTTCCGGCATACAAGGGGTTAATGGACTTATTCGACCACTCGATATTCTATTATGACTTCTGTGACAACCAACCCGTGTGACAATCATACCCGGTCTCCCATAATATGACCACTACCATGAGAATATAAAGAACGAGGAATGTGATTGCGAAGGAGATAACGATGGCAAACAAAAACAGCCATCCGTCAAAATGTTCCTTTCCGTTACCTTCAAGCTCTTCTGTTCAAGTGGAAAATTTTGTTCGGCGCCAGAGAGTTTTACAAATAGTACGAAGTTTTATTCTTCGTAGACAGATATCGGATGCTCGTATGGTTATGTATATTATATGGTAGATAAAATTCTCGTCTGCTTCAGATCGTAGGCTTATTATTGCTACGATATTGGATCTTTGTAGATGTCTGTTTTCATAGCAATGCCTATTACTAACGGTAAGTAAGCGCATTGGAAGCATTTCCTTTACAATTTTTTGTTGTTTTAATTCTGTGGACAAGACACTTTTTCAGTATTACTGCAAGTGACTGGTGAGCTAGGGTGGGTATGAAGGACACCAATATTACTGTAATGGTCTTGGTGGATATTTCGTCTTTTTTGTCCTGCATGTCAATGTAATCTAGACTGGGTTCCACAGATTGCAAGATTAAGTCGGAAAATGACAGACACGATGATCTCCTTATCGCCTTAAAAAAATCTTTTCTACTAAGCAAAGACAATCCATGTGCAAACTTATTTATCGCCTATGGTAATATATGTAATCTGAACATAAATGCATGCTCCTTAGGCCTCCCCCACATTAGGCGACAGCGTTCCTCGAGCGTACGCTCGGCGTCCGTTCGGCGTGCGCCCGGCGTTCACTTTGTACTACAGAGTGAACGCCGAGCGCACGTTGCGCGCACGCTCGAGGAACGCTGACGTCTAATGTGGGGTCGGCCTTACCGCACGATTCAATATTCAATCTATCCATGGATCTACATAAGCTCCATACAAAATGTGTCAAAATGAACAATGACCAGACTTGACGCTAGTACACCATAAAGGCGAAAATCGCTTAGCAAGACATGGTCGCTGCCAGTTCCTTAGTCAAACGTAATATGGGGGAGTGGTTTTGTATTAGTGTGCGTGTGCCTTGACTTTATGAGCGAGCCCAATAATAATAGTTATGAATATTACACACAAAAAGCTTTCATAATACAAAAAAGAGCAATTCGCACGATTCGCGATTGTTCGTATAAAGCGACAAGAGTCATGCAGGCAATATTTTAAATATCTTCGTATCCTAACAGTGCTAAGTCTTTATGTGCTGGTTTTATTGACTTTCTTTAAGAAATATGTACATGAATATGAAACTGATGAGGAGAGACGCGTTAGGGGTAGGTACTAGAAGAAAAGCCTTCCACACAAAAACTATACACCATCTTAACATCACTAAACATGGCACCCATCACATGGCTCTTAAACTCTTTAATAGGTTGCCAGTTGAGCTTAAACTGTTACTATTTAAAAGTGAATTTCAAATAAGATTAAAGAAATTTTTGATAGAGAGGTGTTTATATTCTATTAATGATATTTTATTGAATTGACATGTTATATTCTCACACTTATTTATTAATGTTATTTTATTGAATTGACAAAATATTATATTCTTAGACTTATTTATTAATGATATTTTATTGAATTGACATATTATATTCTTAGATGTAATTTGCTGGTTATTATTAAAAAAAATATATCTTGTACTTACACTGACATATATATTATATATTTTTTTATTTATTTACCGTTTTTACAATGAAATAATACAGAGACATTTATATAATAATAGCATCTAAAAAAACCATCAAGGTTTATACTAATGCTACTTTGAGTCTGTCTATACTTATACATACAATTAAGTTAAAAAGAATAAACGATAACAAAATAGTAGGTATACCATTACAACGTATTATACCAAACTACAGTAGGTAGATACAGTTACAAACATACTTATCAGGTTGACAATTTAATTTTAAAGAAGTCTTAAGAAATATTGTTTTAATTTAGATTTTATATTTTTATTTGAAATGCTATAACATAAATCTGAGGGTAAGTAAAAGCCTCGTATTCATTAGGGGACATTTGTCCCGCGACCTTGTCGCCCGACACGAATTCTACGTGTTGAGCGACGTCGCGGGGGACATCGCCCGACATCGTAGGCGACATCTACGTGTCGGGGAACAAGTCGCTTGTCGACGTTCCGATAGCGTCGACCTTGCGCGACTTCGTGTCCCTCGACAGTTTCCGACGGCATTTGACTTGTGAGGACGTGTGTTGCTATTTGTTCCGCGACTACCCGCGATTACACGATTATAGCACACTTCGTTGGTCCACACTACCAACGAAACTGTGTTAACACTTAGGCGACATCTTGATCACAATGCCGGTATGTGGACGAGCGAAATGTCGGTCGACATTGTAGCGGGACAGTCGCACGTAAATGTCCTGCGACTGTTCGCGATAAGTCGAGCGACTTTGTCCCCTAGTGAATACATGGCTTAAGCCTCGTATTCATTAGGGGACATTTGTCCCGCGACCTTGTCGCCCGACATGAATTCTACGTGTTGAGTGACGTCGCGGGGGACATCACCCGACATCGCAGGCGACATCTACGTGTCGGGGAACAAGTCGTTTGTCGACGCTCCGATAGCGTCACCTTGCGCGACTTTGTGTCCCTCGACAGTTTCCGACGGCATTTGACTTGTGAGGATGTGTGTTGCTATTTGTTCCGCGACTACCCGCGATTATAACACACTTCGTTGGTCCACACTACCAACGAAACTGTATTAACATTTAGGCAACATCTTGATCACAATGCCGGTATGTGGACGAGCGAAATGTCGGTCGACATTGTCGCGGGACAGTCGCACGTAAATGTCCTGCGACTGTTCGCGATAAGTCGAGCGACTTTGTCCCCTAGTGAATACATGGCTTTATTAATAAGTCGCGGGACAATATAACCGGTAGTCCGCTCGCCGTATTGGCTCGCTGTGTGCGAAGCCGATTCTCGGAAATTGCCCGGGTGCGTACAGGATGTTCAATATCATTTCTTAATGATTCGTTAAAAAACTGCTCTTTTAATAATGAATAATGTACTTGGCTATGAATTGGTAAAATGTTACAATATTTAAACAAGCCATTTTCATTGTCATAAAATTGATTTTTTATTGACGTGACAACGTCTTATAAATTGGTTTGCCGGGTGACACTTCAAGAAACTGCGTTACGCTCCGCTCACGTTATGCGCTCACAATGAGAGCGAGTGAGAGGCACGCGTCCCGCCTAAGAGCGAGAGAGACAGACATAAAAAGTGAAAGGCACGCGTCTTTCATCCTTCTTCCTACTATACGAATGAATATTCACATTAAAATTATTTTACCACTCAAAGTCGTTGTCACGTAAAACTTTCGCCCGTATACCGACTTTACAGGCAACCAATTTTTTTTGGTGAGACTATTGTTTTTATTGTTTCTATTGTATGCCGTGTGGTTGACGGCATAGAATACAAGTGTCACCACCCCCTATCTTCCCGTGGGTGTCGTAAGAGGCGACTAAGGGATAACACGATGCAAATACCATCTTTGCGTAGAGACGGAAAGCTCGACATCAAACCCTATACGACTGCCTCGTTGGTCTCGCGGCATAGATGTGCGCGTGGGATCGGGAGGTCCCGGGTTCGATTCCTGGGTCGGGCAGTGTTATTGGGTTTTTCTGTCACGAAATTCTCAGTAGCAGCACGGAGTCTGGAAATGTGCCCGGTACGGCAATAGGCTCGCCCCTTATTACGTGGGACTAAAGTATATCTGGCGAAAAGTGGGTGTAGAAATACACCTCTGCCTACCCCTTCGGGGATAAAAGGCGTGACGTTATGTATGTATGTATGTACTATTGTTTTTAGAATTCTTACTTGGAGTTTACAGATATTATCAAGATAAGTTTTATAAGTACGTCCATAACTATTAAGGCCATATTGTATGTGAGATTCTGCCAATGCGTAATAAAGCATTAGTTTCACCTTGTACGGGATACGATTTTTTAGTATTGTGATATTTGCTAGAAATTGTCTCAGTTTATCGCAAACTCGTTCTATGTGATGGCTTCAGTTAAACTTGCTATCTATGATCAAACCAAGATATGTTTACTTTTCGAAAATGTCAATAGATGGACAGTTACATAAGTTACATTGTTTTGCATGAAAGTCATGTAAACAGTCATGGCCATGAGCAATAAAATTCTGTACGGAGATTTGCCTTACATATGGGGATTTAATGACTATTAATTTTGTTTTGTTTGCGTTGAGTACAAGACCCGCATCATGGCACCACCTTGATAAAGCATCCAAATCAACGCGTGCTGTTTGGGTATTTTTATCAGCAATTACAAGACAAGTGTCATCCGCAAACTGATAGCATGTACTGTTAGTTATGCAGTTGCTCATGTTATTTACGTAGGTCAAGAAGTGTAAGGGACCTATTACTGAGCCTTGTGCAGTTCCTTCAGTTACAGACGTGAGTTCACTACAGATGTTATCGATTTTGACAGTGAAACCCCGATTTTTTAGATAATCTGCACACCATGCCAGTAACGGGCCTCGTACTCCGCAGTCACCTAATCTGTCGATTAGTTGATTATGCACTAGGGTATCAAAGGCACGTGAGAAATCAATAAAGAGAGCAAGGACGTGTTTTTTTTTTAATTTAAGTGCTTATTGACTTCATCGGTGAAATTAGACAAGAGAGCCATAGTGCTTTTACCAGACTGGAAGCCAAATTGGTGCCGGCTGATTACGTCGTGTTTCCTATAAAACACGTAGATTTGCTCACATACATATTTCTCAACAATTTTATCAATAGATGAAAGCAACGTTATTGGGCGATAATTAGAATAATCGTTTCTTTTACCCTTTTTATACACTGATCTTACACAGCCCACTTTGAGAGCCTCCGGATATAGACCATTTTCAACACTCCGATTAATTAAGTTAGCGATAGAGCCAGAAATACTGTCGCCTATAATTTTGATGTCAGAAACCTTAACCTTATCTGGACCAAGAGCTTTCCTTGAGTTAAGTTGTTTAATGCTCTTATGAATGCTGCCAGCCGAGGAGGAGCCTTTCTTAAATAAAATACTTGAATCTAAGGGTTTGTGTTTAACAGTAGAATCTGATAATTTTAAATTACAATTAGGAATAATGTCTTTTACAGCTCGATCAAAAGTAATTGCAAACCTGTCGGCAATATTTTTGGTAGAAATTCCTTGTGCGGCGAATGCCCTAAGTATCTATCGATAGCGTCACTCGTCCTAACATTTGGTTAACAATTTGATACACCTTTTTTATATTTTTAAAATTATTATTAATTTCTTGAATTTAGTATTTATTTCTTTTATTTCCTAGAACGTTATTTCTAATTTTATTATATTCTAATTTAATTTTTGGGTCATTTGAACTATTTTTCCAATCAGAGAATAATTTATCTCGTTTTTTACAAAGCCGGGTGACATTGTCATCAATCCAGGGTAAACTAAGTATTTTTGAGTACTTGCTATGCGATTTTTTCTTCTTCTTCAATTGGTAACATTAATAATTACACATGCATGTGTTATTGCATCTATTACTAAATTGGAACTAATGCAATTTGTGATTCTTAATAGCATCTATAGTATTGATTGTTAATTGTATTATTTTGTTGTGTTTTGTTGTATCTCTATTTTATACCATGTCTTTTTTTTTTTTTTTTTTTACGAGGTGGAAAATCCCTTTGGATCTCCGACTCTTGGGGGAAATAAGAGCTGGAGTATGTGGTGTTTCCACTAAAAACCACCTCGACTTCCGCCATGTACCCGTGTGTCGGAGGGTGGGGCATCACCAAAGCACTCGTCGCCACCCTCCGACGGGTATTGGCCCGCCAGATGGTCAGGCGGGCCCCGAACAAAACCCCCTTGGCGACGGATTAAGGTGTTGGACTCCGCCGCCAAAACGCCCAGCGGCCGCAGAGGATAGGGAGGACGGCAACGCAACACCGCATCTCCTCTTCCTCTGCGGCCCCACCGCGACGCATCGAATGGTGCGCCCCCATTTGGTCGCGGGAGAGAGGGCGCGCGGCAACGCAACACCGACACGCCTCTCCTCCCGCGACCGCACCCGACTGCGAGGGACAGACAGAACTGTCCCCCGCACCCGCACCGTTGGACGCATCCTGCGCAGGCCCCTCCAAGCCCACGCGGAGCGTCCCCTCCTGGATCCCTCTTAGCTTCACCGCGGGTGACCTATCCACGGTTACTGAGCCCCCCCACCACGACAAGGTGGAGATCCCACGGGGGGGATACCATGTCTTACCAACATTAATGTGCTATATCAGACACAATGTAAAAAATTGTTAATGATTTAATAAAAAAGAAAATAAAAAATAAAATACTTTTTTATTAACTGATCGACCACGAACTTGTTTGATTGTACCTATCTTTAATCTCCAGGTCCATGGATAGATCGCATATTGGGACTGGCCGTAAATAAATTTGATTTAACTGTTATTGTGTTATTTTAATTAGATATAACTAGTTTTTTAAGAGATAATATGTATTTAAGTAAGTAGGTCCTGCGGGAAGATCAGTGTTGCAGTCTCACCTGATTCTGCAACCTATACTGACGCAGGTACCTTATTTGCGATCCAAAAACTGTTTTGCTTTTACCTTTTCTCACTATATTGTTATTGTGCATTGGAGTTGCAAATAAATAATTTTCATTTCATTTCATGTTACTTTATAATCTGACTGATTTTGCATTTGAATTTTCAGCTTGCATTAGTACCAGGTTGATTCAGCACCGCGCAATGTCAACGTAATTATTTTGTCAACATTAGAGTGCAGTCCTCTGTCCGAGCCGGTACTAAATCTGGCATTGCTCTGCTGAAAGTGATGAAATAGTAGTGAATTTGGTTAGTGTTTGCGTGGCGCTACTCATAGTGTTGTTCTGGAAATTATGCTTTACCATTTCAGCAACGAGCGTGGCTGTTTATGCTCTACTGCACGTTTCACGCGGACGTTGCGGGGTTAGTACGGGTTCAGGGAAATCACGGCTTAATCAGGCATCAGCACACGTCTTTTTGATAGTCTGATGATTTGATGGGCCATAATAGATAATTATTTATTTAAGTTTTAAACCTTAAATTAATAAATTTATATATACCTATCTGTTGCCGAAGTTTGTACCGTCTTAAGCAGGTCATGGTCGCGCGAAAAAAAAAATATTTTATGTAAGTATATTTTTTTATTGGAAAATGATAAGTTTTCTGGTTTCGGAATTTAAAGACTGCCCGAAAGCCTACGACATGGTCTATCGATACAGGTGTGCGTGACAAGATCCGGAACCAAGGACTTTACGTACCGAACACGCAGACGGAAAAATCACATCGAGCGGTCACCCATCCAAATAGAAACTTCTACAAAAGTTGCGTTACTTTGCCATTCTATTACAATCAGCAAGTGAAATCTCGCTAAAAGCGCAAACATTGCCACACGGATTAACCACATCCAAGTGTTCTACTAATGAGAACGTCGAACGCGAGAATCCTCATCGCCCAGTTAAACATAAAATTGAACCCATACTAACCCCTCTGTGTACTTACAGGTCCACAGTAATTGTTTGCTAAATCATTCGAGCAGCGATTGGTTTCCAATTAAATACGCGCGTATATTGAATGTGGGTTATTAACATTTTCATGCGGGCGTTTTACATAAGTATGTATACTCGAGTAATGAGGTAGCCACCGCAGAAATATCTGGTTAGCGTATTCACTTATTGAGTTATCTGTACTTGAATTATGATGGAGAGAAGTGAGTATGGTGATCTAACTAAAGGGAGGATCCTTTGACCAGGCTAAGTGATCGTGCCTAATGAGTTACAGCAGGGTATTGTCGAGAACTTCTACATAGAAAGTTTATATTAATGTAGTGCAGACCTCTTAGGGGTGATTGTATTCAATTTCATCTCTGAAATAGAAAAGCTGCTTATTTTTCTTTTTTTTTTAAAGACAGCTCCCGCATTAGGACTAAATTCTGTGTCGCAGGGGACTTTACAAACATACAACTACGGACACGATGAACACCCAACAATTTGTGCATTACACAAAGTGATGCTTCGTGTGGGGATCGCACCCACAACACTCGGCGCAGTGTCAAGCGGCGAGCCGGCCGCTTAAACCACTACGCCAACTGTGCAGTCCTTTATTTAGTTATTGATCTTGATTGATCTATGACCAGCAATGTGTGTAGAAAAAGATGATTTTCTTTTCGCGAATTTGGCAATGCCTCAGAATAGAAGTCGTTCATAATAAGGAGTTCTATAACTCCCTAGAGGTTTGCACAATACTAAAAATAGACTTGTATAATAATCGTGTCAGAAACTTTTAATGTCAGGTTCAGGATCTTTAATCGTTTTAGATTTTTATAGTTTCGTCGATGTTCGCTAGATGTCGCCAGCGGTGCTGTTCGCTAGATGTTGGCATTTGTATGTGTCTTCGCCTTTGTACGACAGATGATCATTATCTGACCTCAAACTAGAGCGAACCGACAAAGTAGAAATGAGATACCTGCTAAAAACACAATTTCTAAATATTGTGCCAACGCTTCCTCCGATCCCAAGAAGATCGTCGGCCCATCTTGTGTCCGGTTTGTGACCGCTGCTTCAGAATCTTGTTGCCTCAACAGTTATCGGTTCTTTGATGTATGTGCCTCGCCCATTGCCACTTCAGCTTAACTAACCTTCAAATAAAAACTTATACATATTCAATCGTGAAACTTTATCAACCCAAACCGAGGCCTATACATTTTTCTACAAGAAAATTTGTGGAAAATTTTACTAGACTGCTAATAATTCAAATTCAAATTCAAATTCAAAATCGTTTATTCATTTGGGTCACAATGTGACGCTTATGAACGTCAAGATAATAAATTTATAAAATAATTACTTAAAGACTCTACATTTACATTTACTGCCACGTTCGCAAAGCAATAGGTAGAACCATGAGAAAGAACGGGCAATAAAACTCACGGTCACTCTTTTTCTTCGCCAGGTTTTGCATAATACACATAATTTACATTTTGTAAGGTGCTGCAACTGTTACACCTTCTATATCGCTTGTATATATTTACTGTACATAATAATACTCAAGCATAATACTTTTGATGTTCATTTGCTTAGTCTCCTCAGAATAGACATGGTGAAACAGGAGCATCCTCTTACATTATATATACCTAATAATGCAGGCAATCCGCGAAAGTGATCAGACCCATGATGGAAATGATGCAGTTAAATATTAAAATCAAATACCAGCCCGCAAGACCGTCATCGACCAGTCATCGCAAGTAGCACCCGTTCACGAGTATGACGCATGTGCCAGCCATCATCCCTCTCGCCATATTAGAGGGACAGGGAGGACCCGACACACGAATAAGGTTCTTAAGCACAATCTATCAGATAAAAACAAAAACGTTGCTAGCCTATTACCTACGAATATTATGTTCAAGGTGACTTGACTTACAATATTTAGATTTTATCACGATATATCGGTTTTACTGAGATTACAGTTAAGTCCAATGATCCAGGAACTACATTATTTATTTAAAGGCAACGCATCGGCTACTTTACGATAATTATCAATTTAATGTGCATAGGGTTCCCACCAAGAGGGTGCATAGGGTTCCCACCAAGAACTTAGGGTCCCAAGCCAACCTCACCTGCAAGTGGTGCACCTGCCGATTAACGGACGAGGCTCTGGCAAACAAAATATCCCGATAAGCGGCAATAGGCTCGCCACCTATTACGTGGGATCAAAACACTGGCGAAAAGTGGGCGTTTTTCTCTGCCTACCCCTTCGGGGAAACAGGCGTGAGTCTATGTGTATGTAATTTTATTACGCACATAACTTCTGCGTAGCGAGCCCCGTTTCTTTGTACCAGTCTGTATGTCTCTACAACTAGGCTTTCGCTGACTTATACTACTGTACATATACCGTGTATAGTGTAAGCCTCGTAGGGAGTCCTGTACTCGTTATCACGAACTCCTTACCTATGACCATACCTGACCTACTATTTAATGCTGGCCAGACCTGTTGGTTCAGGGTATGATGTCGAGTATTCTGGTTCTTTGAAATATATTATTTGCTTTGTCTATTTTCCTTAGCCACCTTCTGTGATACTCACGAAATGAAATGGGGTAGATATTTTGTGTTGTTAACTTCGACAAAATGTATGGATAGGATTTTTCACTATTTCAGCAATTTCCCAAAAAGTTGTTCATAATAATTAAGAGCTTATTATTTTCCAAGTGACTAATAACTTAAAAGATGACTAAATGTTTGCAACTTATAAAATAACTGCTAGCAAGTTATTTTATAAGTTGCAAACATTTAGTTTAAATATTTTCGCGACTTTTATATTAAATAAGATTAAAAATTATGGGTGTTATAATAACTAAAAGCAAAGTAAGTAGCAAATAAACTTTACAAGTCAATTGAAATATTAGCCGAGGAGCTATAATTAATGACTTGGTGACTAATAATGTTAGTAGTAGGTTATGTTAGGATTTCTTGTGACTCCGTAGGTACGGAGTCCGTACCCAAAAATAGGAGCCCTGCGAAGCAGGGCTCCGTCAATTTGGAAACATTTCACTTAAGATAAAATGCCGCTCAGTATTAATAAATCATTTGCCAAATATTGAAAGAAGAATGGCCATTTTTGACCTAAACATGTATAGAGATAAAACTTATTTTAAAATTAAGGTTATTTTTTAGTGTAATGATTTCACTAACAATTATATTTTATAGAAGTCTAGGTAAAAATAAAAGTTTTGGGTTGTAAAGATGTTCTAGAACTCGTGAACGCATCCTTATCAAAGTATTTTTTATTCGCTGCATTGTTATATTATCTGTGCCCGATAACTTCCTTGTTTAGCTACGTTCCATTTCACGTATACCACATTTTTATCAACTGGTTATGTCCAAACCTTGAGAAAACTTAATTTTATATATAAATTGAATCAAGTTGTTAAAAGCTGATCATAAATGAATGTATTTTTTTATGTTAAAGATTTATAAAGATGAATGTATTTCTGCCGTTGAAAACATTGGATAAGGATGCAACGGAACGTTTTTGACGTAAAGACGCCGCCGGTGACATTGGACATGAGAGAATCTGTCAAATTAATACTAACTAATTTCGGTGTATTATGTAATTCCTAAACCTTTATAAGAAAAACTGTCTTTACAGTATAATTTCTTGATCATAGAGCTACTTGTTATCGTACATTTTATCTATATACGCAATAATTCATTATCAGGTCATTCAATGTATGAGAAGTGGCCATTGTTCTTTGTATTATTTATGAATGCCCATTTTCTATTTTTTATGCATCATTAAGTTTCCGCTTAGTTACTAATTAGTTCCCAAAAAAAATACTGCTAGTTTAAATTAAAACGAAGCTTATAACTGACATATTAATATACATAGATTTAACAAAATACTACTTTTTACTTATTACGATACTCCTTATTAGCTGCCAACCAATTATATATGGTACCCACTCTAATTATTTTTGAAACTTGTATTCGTTTTACTTAGATGCTGCATTAAATACATGCCATAATTAAGTAGTATAATCACCTCATTAAACCCAAGCTAGCGCTCATAACAAAACTTGTCTTTTCGTTCATAGTAGATTGGCAAAGTTAAGCAACACTTTCACAATTCGCAACTTGGATGGGTCACCGCGTGTGGCAGCTATATCAGAGCGCTACCGTGCTTCGGAGAGCAGGTCAAGCTGTTGAGTCCCGGCATTTGTCTAAGGACAAGTATCGTTAGGTCATGTCGGAGCCCTTCGGCGGTCTGAAAACTCCGACAGTTGGTCACACACTCACACGATAAAAGAAGAAGGCCCCATTATACCAAAAATAGCATTATAAATTTAGCTGTATTACAATTTTGGTATGAATCAGTCCTTACACCTTTTCCGTCGGTATCAAATCGGTGGCGAACATATTTATTGAGCCTTCACATTCAATTGATTCAATGTACCATCTATTAATAGAATAACATTTCGTTCGGCAAAGTTCAGCTGTGTTTGTGTTATGTAAGTTTGTGATGGATATGGTTGAAATTAGTTTGTTAAGAAATAAGGTAGAAGGGTAATAGTGTCTCAAAAGTTTGTTGCGAGTATATTGATGAATAAGTATAATTATAGGAAAAGTTAAAACGTGGACCTATTTGATTTTTGAGGGTTTTAAAAATAGTGTAACTGAATAAACTAGGCTTAATTTTGGTTAACTACATAATATATACCCGATAACGTCTAAAAGAAGTTATCGAGGACGTCGAGTAGGTCTAATTTCTGAACTAGTACTTGAGCTAAAGGCATGAAATATGAAAAATAAATCTTCATAGAAATTATTTTAAACTAACTGGCACCCAACGTGTTGCAGCTGCCGAAGAAAAATAACTAATAAATGATTTTTAAATTCTATAAGCTAAGCTAAGGCACTAAATAAGCAATAATTACTACGCACAAGTATTTTGATTTAAGTATAAACGTCAGAACATAAAGCAACCCCGTACTTTGCTAGATAATCTTCATCGATACACATAACACAGTATTTACTCTGTAGCAAACAACCGAGCGTTACGACTCCTGTTTTACATATAAATTGTTTGACTACAACCTTAGGTAATTACAGTGCAAGGTGCCTTCATAAATATTCTTTATTGCCCGGCGAATTTGTATAATCGCTGGACCACACACCAGTGTTGTTGGGTTGTTAATGTTGATATTGTTGGTAGATACTTGCCCCCTCGGCGCTTATATTCAAGTAGTTTAATCGCCATTTGAAATTATCTCGCTTTGAGTAACGCGAGACCACTTCTGATGGTGTTGGGCTTAATTAATTTATGTGCGTGGTTTTTTTTTTGGCAATTTGTGTGGTGAATATTATGGGGCATTAAATGTGCAGTTTTTTTCGCTCTTTTATTAGCCGATGTGCCACAGGTTAGTCCGATGGTACGTGATAATACTGGGCCGTCGACAAACTGGAATTTGTTTTCTATTTACAGTAGCAATGTGACGATTGCTGTTATTACTGTCTACACTACAGAACTAATATGACCACTACCATGAGAATATAAAGAACGAGGAGGGTGATTTTGAAGGAGATGACGATGGCAAACAAAAACAGCCTTTCGTCAAAATGTTCCTTGCCGTTACATTCGAGCTCTTCTGTTTAAGTGGAAAATTTTGTTCGGCGGCAGAGAGTTTTACAAATAGCACGAAGTTTTATTCTTCGTAGGCAGATATCAGAAACTCGTATGGTTATGTATATTATATGGTAGATAAACTTCTCGTCTGCTACAGATCGTAGGCTTATTATTGCTACGATATCGGATCTTTGTAGCTGTCCGATTTCGTAGCAATGCCTATTACTAACGGTAAGTAAGCGCATTGCAAGCATTTCTTAAGATTTTTTTGTTGTTTTAATGTTGTGGGCAAGATACATTTTCAGTATTACTGCAAGTGACTGGTGAGCTAGGGTGGGTATGTAGAACACCAATATTACTGTAATGGTCTTGGTGGATATTTCATATTTTGTGTTCTGCATGTCAATGTAATCTAGACTAGCTTCCACAGATTGCAAGATTAAGTCGCAAAATGACGGACATACGACGATCTCCTTATCACCTTAAGAAATCTTTCGTACCTAAACAAAGACAATCCATGTGCAAACTTATTTATCACCTATGGTAATGTATGTAATCTTAATATATAAAATCCTTGCGTTACTGACTGACTGACAGACACGTTAAAGCCGAAACTATTGGGCGCAGGAAGCTGAAATTTTTCATGTATGTTCCTTGGGGATCGTAGGGGTGCACTAAGAAGGGATTTCCCGAAATTCCCACGGGATCGGCCAAAACGGGTAAATTTAAAAAAAATGCTGGCGTAGCTGCTGGCGTCCTCTAGTCTCAACATAAAAGCATGCTGCTTACCGCCCGATTCAATATCCAATCTATCCATGGATTTACATAAGCTCCATACAAAATGTGTCAAAATGAACAATGACCAGACTTGACGCTAGTACACCATAAAGGCGAAAATCGCTTAGCAAGACATGGTCGCGTCCAGTTCCCTACTCAAACGTAATATGGGGGAATGGTTTTGTATTAGTGTGCGTGTGCCTTGACTTTATGAGCGAGCCAAAGGAATTATTTTTAAACTGATCGACTACGAACTTGTTTGATTGTACCTATCTCTAATCTCCAGGTCCATGGATAGATCGCATATTGTGACTGGCCGTAAATAAACTAGATTTAACTGTTACTTTATAACCTTACTGATTTTGTATTTGAATTTACAGCTTGCTTTAGTACCAGGTCGATTCAGCACCGCGCAATCGCAATTTAGGTAATAATTTTGTCAACGTTAGAGTGAAGTCCCCTGTCCGAGCCCGTACTAAATCTGGCATTGCTCTGCTAAAAGTCATGAAATAGTAGTGAATTTGGTTAGGGTTTTCGTGGCGCTACTCATAGTGTTGTTCGTGAAATTACGCTTTGCCATTTCAGCAACGAACGTGGTTGTTTATGCTCTGCTGCACAGCTTACGCGGACGTTGCGGGGTTAGCACGTGTTCAGAGAAATCGCGACTCAGTTTTGGCTCAATCGGACAACGGCAAACGTTTTTGTAATAACCTCAAAAAAGGAGGATCGCTGACTTTTCTTTTTTACTTTAGAACTTTGTCATTTATTAACCGATTTCGAAAATATTTTGTTCGTTTTGCTGGATTTTTTAGATTTTCACCACAGCAGCTCAAACATGCCGCTTTTGCTGCGAGAAAACAGTAAACAAAACGCGATTTTGATTCGAGCGTGAGTAAAAGTAGCTTTTTAATTTTTCAATCTTTTGTGCCACGAATTGACATTGTTCAGCCATAAATTTAAAACATTCGAATTTTACAGTGCTCTGTCTCTTTCACATGCATATAAAAAGTGAGTGAAAAAACAAACCCCTTCGAATTCGAAATTCGATTTTGGAATTCGACCTCAAAGAAAACACCTGCGGAAACGCAAATAAAAAAATATATTTGTATTAAAGAACTTAGTTTTTTATATGTTATTGTTTATATGTTTAATTTATTATTGTATTTTAATAAAAATAAGTCTAATTAATAGTATAAAATTGGTATTTAATCAATACATTTTTATTTGGAATTACAACAATGATACATTATTTGAAAAATAAACATCAGGGACGCGGTATTAAAACGCGATTTAAAAAAGTAGCGGGAATAAAAATTTCGCTGATGCTGATACAGTATAGCGTAACGTGTTAAATTATATCTTAATATATAAAATAATCTAAAAAGATGAGTGAAACTAGCGATAATGACTGTACTTTAACACCAGAAGAGTTAAATCAACAAGTGATTAATACAGAATTCAATCTATTCCTGTTCATATCTATGTCTCCTAAGTAATATGTGTTCTCACTGCTGTGGTGAAAAGTTATGTGTGCTACACGAGAGCAAAGCTTTTTGTATCTCGTGCTGTTGAGTCCCTCACTATGCTCAGGATTCTAACTTACTTACTAATCATAGCATCCTTCGCTTGCTCGGGACTCAAAATCAGCACTCGAAACAAAAAACAACTTTGCTCTCTTGTTGCACAAATAACTATTTCTGTTTGGTTTCATCTAAGCTTGAGGAAAAATAATACGAAGCCGCTTTTGCCTGAAAAGTAATTGGCTTGTTTCTATTTCCTTTCGTGTGACTGTGTCGCAACGTTAGATTTTGGAGGATACAAGTCGTCTGAAGTCCTTCGAAATGGTCTAACGATGTTGTTGTTGTTGTAAAAAAGCCCGACAGACTGCTTAAAGTGCCCGTGCACGGTAGCACTAGATAAAAAAGCTACAAACAACCCATCCAAATGCTGCGAACGTTGCTTTACTTTACCAACCTATATCAAACAGCAAGTCATGGATGAAACGGTTGCCACATTCATTGGCCCAATCCAAGTTCTCCACCAATGAGAGCATGGTATGCGACAATCTTGTCGTATGTGAAACATAAAATGTAACGCATACTAACCCCTCTGTTTACTTACAGGTCCACAGTAATTGTTTGCTAAATCATTTGAGCTGCCATTGGTTTCCAATTAAATACGCGCGTATATTTAAAGTGGGTTATTAACATTTTCATGCGGGCGATTCACATATGTACACTCGAGTAATGAGGTAGTCACCGCAGAAATATCTGGTAAGCGTATTCACTTATTGAGTTATCTGTACCTGAATTATGCTGGAGTGGAGCGAGATATGGTGTTCTAATCAAACGGAGGATCCTCTGATGAGGCTAAATGATCGTGCCGGATGGGTTACATCAGGGTATTGTCGAGAACTTCTATATAGAAAGATTATATTAGTGTAGTGTCTGCATCTCTTAGGGGTGATTGTATTCAATTTGATCTCTGAAATAGATCAGCTGCTTATTGATCTTGATTGATATATGACCAGCAATGGGCGTGGAAAAGATGATTTTCTTTTTGCGAATTCGGCAGTGCAGAATAGAAGTCGTTCATAATAAGGAGTTCTATAACTCTCAAGAGGTTTGCACAATACTAAAAATAGACTTGTACAATAATCGTGTCGGAAACTTTTAATGTCGTGATTCAGGATCTTTATTCGTTTTAGTTTTTTATAGTTACGTCGATGTTCGCTAGATGTCGCCAGTGGTTCGCTAGATGTTGGAACTTGAATGTGTCTTCGCCTTTGTACGACAGATGACCATTATCTGACCTAAAACAAGAGAGAGCCTACGACGTAGAAATTAGATACCTGCTCAAAACACAATGTCCAAATGTTATGCCTGCATACCAACGCTTTCCACGATTCTAATAAGCTCGTCGGTCCATCTTGTGACCGTTGCTTCAGAATCTTGTTGCCTCAACAGTTATCGGATCTTCAATATAATTATGTGCCTCGCCCATTGCCATTTCAGCTTCACTAAGATTCAAATAAAAACTTATGTATATTCAATCGCGTGAAACCTTATCAACCCAAACCGAGCACTATACATTTTTCTACAAGAAAATTAGTGGAAAATTTTACAAAACAGCTAATGAGTTACTTATGCGCTATTGATCAGATACAACAAAAAATGTTGCTAGCCTGTTACCTACGAATATTATGTTCAAGGTGCCCTTTGAGTGTGAGGAAAATAATTGATAACATACCATGTGTTACGAATACAAATTGACTTACAATTAGATTTTATCACGATATATCGGTTTTACTGAGATTGCAGATAAGTCGAATGATCCAGGAACCACATTATTTATTTTAAGGCGACGCATCTGCTACTTTCCGATACTTATCAATTTAATACGCATAATTATGCACATAACTTCTGCGTAGCAGTCTGTAGGTCTCTATAACTAGGCTTTCGCTGACTATACTACCTGTGATACTACTGTACATATACTGAGTATAGTGTAAGCCTCTTAGAAAGTGCCTGTACTCGTTATCACGAACTCCTTTGACCTACTATTTAATGCTGGCCAGACCGATTGGTTCAGGGTATAATACTAAGTATTCTGTTTTATTTAAAGATATTGTTTGCTTTGTCTATTTTCCTAAGCCACCTTCTGTGATACTTACGAAATGAATTGGGGTAGAATTTTGTGTTGTTGACTTCGACAAAAACTATGGAAGAGATTTTTCACTATTTCGGAAATTTTCCAAAAAGTTGTTCATAATAACTTAGTAGTATAATCACCGCATTCAACCCAAGCTAGCGCTCATAACGAGA
Organism: Euclidia mi; assembly: GCA_944739405.2. Taxonomy (NCBI): domain Eukaryota; kingdom Metazoa; phylum Arthropoda; class Insecta; order Lepidoptera; family Erebidae; genus Euclidia; species Euclidia mi. The sequence goes on from OX123204.2 coordinate 3,808,083, forward strand.
CTTGTCTTTTCGTTAGTAATAGATTGGCAAAGTTAAGCGACGCTTGCACAGGTCGCTACTCGGATGGGTGATTTCCTGTCGCAATTACATCAGAGCGGTACCGTGCTTGGAGAGCATGTAAAGCTAGCGTGTCCCGGTTTTTGTCTCAGGATAAGAATCGTTAGGTTATGTCGGAGGCCTTGGGCAGTTTGAAAACTCCGACAATACAGTTGGCCACACACTCACACGATAAAAGAAGAAGACCCCATTATACTAAAAATAACATTATAAATTTAGCTGTATAACAATTTTGGTATGAATCAGTCCTCCTTTTCTGTTGGTATCAAATCGGTGGCAGGTCGTGATTGGCTGCCTAAGGACCCAGGTGCGACAGGCGAACATATTTATTGAGCCATCACATTCAATTGATTCAATGTACCATCTATTAATAGAATAACATTTCGTTCAGCAAAGTTCAGCTGTGTTTGTGTTGTGTAAGTTTGTGATGGATATGGTTGAAATTAGTTTGTTGAGAAATAAGGGTAAGGGTAATAGTGTCTCAAAAGTTTGTTGCGAGTATATTGATGAATAAGTATAATTATAGGAAAAGTTAAAACGTGGGCCTAATTGATTTTTGAGGGTTTTAAAAATAGTGTAACTGAATGAAATATGCTTCATTTTGGTTAACTACATAATATATACCCGATAACGTCTAAAATAAGTTATCGAGGACGTCGAGTACGTCTAATTTCTGAACTAGGGCTTGAGCTAAAGGCATGAAATATTAAAAATAAATCTTCATAGAAATTATTTTAAACTAACTGGCACCCAACGTGTTGCAGCTGCCGAAGAAAAATAACTAATAAATGATTTTTAAATTCTATAAACTACCCTTAAGGCAATAAATAAGCAATAATTACTACGCACAAGTATTTTGATTTAAGTATAAACGTCAGAACATAAAGCAACCCCGTACTTTGCTAGATAATCTTCATCGATACACATAACACAGTATTTACTCTGTAGCAAACAACCGAGAGTTACGACTCCTGCTTTACATATAAATTGTTTGACTAAAATCTTAGGTAATTACAGTGCAAGGTGCCTTCATAAATATTCTTTATTGCACGGCGAATTTGTATAATAGCTGGACCACACACCAGCGTTGTTAGGTTGTTAATGTGGTTATTGTTGGTAGATACTTGCCCCCTCGGGCGTTATATTCAAGTAGTTTAATCGCCATTTGAAATTAAGCCGCTTTGAGTAACGCGAGACCACTTCTGATTGTGTTGGGCTTAATTAATTTATGTGGGTGGTTCTTTTTGTGGCGATTTATGTGGTGAATATTATGGGGCGAATGTGCAGGTTTTTAGCTCTTTTATTAGCCGATGTGCTAAAGGTTAGTCCGATGGTACGTGATAATACTGACGTCGAAATTCTCGCATATGTTTTCCATACACTATAGAAGAAATGTAACGATTATCGTTGAAAACCGTTGCCATTGTCTACACTACAGAAGTAATATGACCATAACCATGAGAAAATAGAGCAAGAGGATGCCTGCGAAGGAGATACCGATGGCAAACTAAACTGGTCTTTCGTCAATATGTTTCTTATCTTTATCTTCGCGCTCTTCTGTTCAAGTGGAAAAAAAAATTTGACGGCGGAACGGCTTGCAAATAGCACGAAGTTTTATCCTTCGCAGTCATATATCAGAAGCTCGTTTGGTTACAGATATTGTATGGTCGATAAACTTCTAGTCTGCTACAGATCGTAGACTTGTTATTGCTACGATATCGGATCTTTGTAGCTGTCCGATTTCGTAGCAATTTCTATTACTACCTAATAGTAAGTAAGCGCCTTGGAGGTATTTTTTTCACAATTTTTTTTTGTTTTAATGCTATGGGAAAGACACTTTCTTAGCATTTCTGCAAGTGAGTGGGTGCATGAAAGACACCAAGATAACTCGGATTTCATTTTGGTGGATATCTCAATGCAATCGACTGTAGATACTAGGCTTCCACAGATTGAAAGAGGCAGTCGGAGAATCTCAGACACACTACGATCTCTTCAGCGCTTTAAGAGCATCTTTACTACCAACGCAAGGATCGTGCTTGTGTAAACTTCGTTTATCGTTTATATTAATGTTTGTTATCTCAACTTAAATGCATATCTCTCTTTACCGCCGTATTCAATATCCAATGTATCTATGGATTTGGAGATTAGAGACTGGCATATTTAACATAAGATCGGTACAAAATATGTCAAATATGTATCTCTAATCTCCAGGTCCATGGAAAGATCGCATATTGGGACTGGCCGTAAATAAACTTGATTTAACTGTTACTTTATAACCTGACTGATTTTGTATTTGAATTTTCGACGTAATAATTTTTCAACGTAATAATTTTGTCAACGTTAGAGTGCAGTCCTCTGTCCGAGCCCGTACTAAATCTGACATTGCTCTGCTGAAAGTGATGTAATAGTAGTGAATTTGGTTAGAGTTTTGGTGGCGCTACTCATAGTGTTGTTCTAGAAATTACGCTTTGCCATTTCAGCAACGAACGTGGTTGTTTATGCTCTACTGCACCGTTCACGCGGATGTCGCGGGGTTAGCACGGGTTCCGGGAAATCGAGACTTAACGTGCAAAATGATTTAATGGGTCTTAATCACGCATTTTTTTTTATTTAAGGTATACGTTACCTTTCGTTTCTGATGTTTGTACCGTATTAAACCGGTCGTGATTGCGCGAAAAATCGTTATTTTAACCGAATTCGAGAATATGCTTTAAAAAAATATAAAAAAGGCTTTGCTTAGTTCCATCTTAGTTTGAGCAATTAAATATGGTAGGCGGTATTATCACGGTTATATTGTGGTATTATATTGGCAAAATGATTGTTCTGTAGTTTCGGCATTTTGCCTGAAAGCTTGCTACATGGTCTATGTATACAGTTGTGCATGACAAGATCCGGAACCAAGGACTTTACGTACCGAACACGCAGACGGAAACATCACATCAAGTGGTCACCCATCCAAATAGCAACTTCTACAAAAGTTGCTTTACTTTGCCAATCTATTACAATCAGCAAGTGAACTGTCGCTAAAAGCGCAAATATCGCCACACAAATTAGCCCAATCCAAGTGTTCTACTAAAGAGAGCGTCGAACTCGAGAATCCTCATCGCCCTGTTAAACATAAAATTTAACCCATACTAACCCCTCTGTGTACTTACAGGTCCACAGTAATTGTTTGCTAAATCATTCGAGCTGCGATTGGTTTCTAATTAAATACGCGCGCATATTGAAAGTGGGTTATTAACATTTTCATGCGGCCGTTTCACATATGAATACTCGAGTAATGAGGTAGTCACCGCAGAAATATCTGGTAAGTGTATTCGCTTATTGAATTATCTGTATCTGAATTATGATGGAGAGAAGTGAGATGTGGTGATCTTACTAAAGGCTCTCCCTTGACCAGGCTAAGTGATCATGCCCAATGGGTTACAGCAGCGTATTGTCGAGAACTTCTAAATAGAAAGTTTATATTAGTGTAGTGTCTGCATCTCTTAGGGGTGGTTGTATTCAATTTGATCTCTGAAATAGATCAGCTGCTTATTGATCTTGATCGATCTATGACTAGCAACGTGTGTAGATAAAACCCGACTACGACAAAAAAATTGACGCTGAAAAAGTATGAAACAAGATTTTCAGGATGCTGAAATAAACAAGGTTACTGGAAAAAACCATGAAAAAACAATACCAGAACAAAAATAAGAGCCGCAGTCACACGTTATTAGTTGTTTTGTTACGGTTCTATGTACGGTGTTGTAACGGGTTCTAGAATAGAAACGGTATCTACCGCGTCTGCGTCATAATACCGCCCATACGCTCGGCCAATCAGAGAAGGCCATCGTCCGTGTTCGCGAAGTCTGACCATATATGGTCACGTAGCGACTCCAACTCTGATGGAGAGCTCCAGTATATATATAGGGGCCGACAGAGAGGCCGGCACCGCCTCTCTATCCTACTGACCTACTACCGCTACTCTGTCCGTATCCATCGTACGTGTATCCTGGTCCCAGCTGTGGGTGAGTTACTACATTTACCGAACATACGAACACGGACGATGGCCTTCTCTGATTGACCGAGCGTATGGGCGGTATTATGACGCAGATGCGGTAGGTACCGTTTCTATTCTAGAACCCGTTACAACACGTTATATAGAAACGTAACAAAACAACTAATAACGTGTGACTGCGGCTCTTATTTTTGTTCTGGTATTGTTTTTTCCAGTAACCTTGTTTATTTCAGCATCCTGAAAATCTTGTTTCATACTTTTTCAACGTCGATTTTTTTGTCGTAGACGGGTTTTATCTACACACATTGCTGGTCATAGACCAATCAAGATCAATAAGCAGCTGATCTATTTCAGTGATCAATTTGAATACAATCACCCCTAAGAGATGCAGACACTACACTAATATAAACATTCCATATAGAAGTTCTCGAAAATACCTTGCTGTAACCCATCAGGCTCGATCACTTAGCCTGGTCAAAGGATCCTCCCTTTAGTTAGATCACCACATCTCACTTCTCTCCATCATAATTCAGGTACAGATAACTCAATAAGCGAATACGCTTACCAGATATTTCTGCGGTGACTACCTCATTACTCGAGTATACATATGTGAAACAGAGGGCTTAGTAAGGGTTAAACTTTATGTTTAACAGGGCGATGAGGATTCTCGCGTTCGACGCTCTGATTAGTAGAACACTTGGATTGGGCTAATTTGTGTGGCGATATTTGTGCTTTTAGCGAGATTTCACTTGCTGATTGTAATAGATTGGCAAAGTAAAGCAACTTTTGTAGAAGTTACTATTTGGATGGGTGACCGCTCGATGTGATGTTTCCGTCTGCGTGTTCGGTACGTAAAGTCCTTGGTTCCGGATCTTGTCACGCACACCTGTATCGATAGACCATTTCGTAGGCTTTCGGACAGTCTTTAAATTCCGAAACCAGAAAACATATCATGTTCCAATAAAAAAATATACATACAAAAATATATTTTATTGTTTTTTTTCGCGCGACTGCGACCTGCACGGTACAAACTTTGGCAACTGAAGGTGTATATAAATTTATTTATTTATGGTTTAAATTTTAAATAAATATCTATTTAAGGCCCATCAAATAATATTGTATGATAAAAATACGTGTGCCGATGCCCGAATGAGCCACAATGAATTCCCTAAATCCGTGCTAACCTCGCAACGTCCGCGTGAACCGTGCAGTAGAGCATAAACAACCACGTTCGTTGCTGAAATGGCAAAGCGTAATTTCCAGGACAACACTATGAGTAGCGCCACTAAAACACTAACCAAATTCACTACTATTTCATCACTTTTAGCAGAGCAATGCCAGATTTAGTACGGGCTCGGACAGAGGACTGAACTCTAACGTTGACGAAATTATTACGTTGACATTGTGCGGTGCTGAATCGAACTACCTGGTACTAATGCAAGCTGAAAATTCAAATTCAAAATCAGGCAGGTTATAAAGTAACGGTTAATTTTTTTTGTATTTTTTTATTTATAGTCTCATGCCTGTATCCCCGAAGGGGTAGGCAGAGGTGTAAATACTACACCCACATTTCGCCATGAATGTTTAGATACCACTTAATAGGGGGCTAGCCTATTGCCGTTACCGGGCACATCACTAAACTCGGGCTGTTACTGAGTATTCCGAAAAACCCAGTAACACTTTTTTCCGACCCGGGAATCAAACCCGGGACCTCCGATCAGCAGTCGCATACGCTATCCACTGGACCACGGAGGCAGTCCAGTAACAGTTAAATCAAGTTTATTCACGACCAGTCCCAATAGTGATCTTTCCATGGACCTGGAGATTAGAGATAGGTACATTTTTGACACATTTTGTATAGAGTTTATGAAAAACCATGGATAGATTGGATATTGAATCGGACGGTAAGGAGCATGCATTTATGTTGAGATAACATACATTACCATAGGCGATAAATAAGTTTGCACAGTTTGTCTTTGTTTAGGTAGGAAAGATTTTCTTAAGGCGATAAGGATATAGTCCTGTGCCTGTCATTTTCGACTGAATCTTGCAATCTGTGGAAGCCCGTCTAAATTACATTGACAAGCAGGACACAAAAGATGAAATATCCACCAAGACCATTGCAGTAATATTGGTATTCTTCATACTCACCCTAGCTCACCAGTCACTTGCAGTAATACTGAAAAAGTGTCTTTCCCATAGCATTAAAACAACAAAAAATTATAAAAGAAAAGCTTACAATGCGCTCACTTATCATTAGTAATAGACATTGCTACGAAATCGGACAGCTACAAAGATCCGATATCGTAGCAATGACAAGCCTACGATCTGTAGCAGACGAGAAGTTTATCGACCATACAATATACATAACCATACGAGCTTCCGATACCTCATGGTTACGAAGAATAAAACTTCGTACTATTTGTAAAACTCTCTGTCGCCGAACAAAATTTTCCACTTGAACAGAAGAGCTTGAAGGTAACGTAAAGGAACTTGTACGAGCATGGTCGATCATTTATGCTGACGCCGATACATTTTATACCGTGTTATATTAATGCATTTAATGTAACAAATTAGTACAATAAAGCTGTTCAGTGTAGACAGACGTGTCGGTGTTTTCTTCCATATTACACATTAGAATTCCCGATACACACACACATCAGCTACAGAACCCTACATCTTTTTTGGTCATTTGAGCCGTACTAAGAGAAGTGTGAGCGATTTATCCTTCACCAATAGCGAATAGGCTTGGCTGGCCTCCCCAACGGGTCTCACCAGCTAGGTTGAGAAGGCGCACATATTGTGGAGGATTTTTCCTCACGCGGATCTAACAGCGACCATTGGATTTACAATCCTCTACAACACACATTTGGACAGTGACAGTGAATGGTACAAGCAATTGGAATTCCTAATACATCACCACAATGGAAGGATTGCTACAACGTCAACAGATCATCGCTGAAGCTGTACAGAAAATTTCCACCAACATAAAAAAGGACCCAGCCGTTCGAAAAACAACTGATTACGCTAAAAAGCGGCTGGTATCGCTTGAAGCATTATGGGATGAGTTCGAGGACAATCATTCCCAACTTACTTCAAAAATTGTCAAGAAACATGACTATTTCCAGTCTGGTGCTTACCTTTCTGTAAAAGAACTTTACACAACCACGTATGCAGCATTGATGGATATCATACATTCCGGAGCCAAGGTGCAACCAGGAACAAGTAGTCAAAGTGAAGAAGCACCAGGAAACATTGAATGAGGTGGCATTATCTCACGACACACATCGCTATGTTGTGTATGGTTTGACAGTTTCGGTTATCATTGTAGCTGTTATATGGACCGTTCTCAAATTAAGAAAACGCGCCAGCACTGTACTACATGTTACCACCAGATCACCCAACCCGAACCAGGATACGAATGCAATGGAACTACAACCTGTGCTACAACTGCCATGCAACGATGCCACCAGCAGCATTGACAAGGTCAACAGAGCGACTTCACCGCGTCATTTTAGAAATTAAGATTTAGTGTAGTGTCACATTTGTATTTTTGTTTCTTTTTATGTTTTTACTTATTTTTATTTCTTTTGTAATTTGGCAGCATGTACGAGCACGCTCGATCATTTATGCTGACGCCGATACATTTTATACCGTATTATATTAATGCATTTAATGTAACAAGTTAGTACAATAAAGCTGTTCAGTGTAGACAGACGTGTCGGTGTTTTCTTCCATATTACACATTAGAATTCCCGATACACACACACACATCAGCTACAGAACCCTACAGAACATTTTGACGAAAGGCTGTTTTTATTTGCCATCGTTATCTCCTTCATAATTATCCTTCTCGTTCTTTATATTCTCATGGTAGTGGTCATATTACTTCTGTAGTGTAGATAGTAACAACAGCAATCGTCGCATTGCTTCTGTAAAAAGAAAACAAAAACCAGTTTGTCGACGGCCCAGTATTATCACGTACCATCGGACTAACCTTAAGCACATCGGCTAATAAAAGAGATGAAAACTCGACACATTTAACGCCCCATAATATTCACCACATGAGTCGCCACAAAAAGAATCGCGCACATAAATTAATTAAGCCCAACACAATCAGAAGTGGTCTCGCGTTACTCAAAGCGGGATAATTTCAAACGGCGATTAAACTACTTGAATATAACCCCCGAGGGGGCAAGTATCCACCAACAATATCCACATTAACAACCCAACAACACTGGTGTGTGGTCCAGCTATTATACAAATTCGCCGGGCAATAAAAAATATTTATGAAGGCACCTTGCACTGTAATTACCTAAGGTTGTAGTCAAACAATTTATATGTAAAACAGGAGTCGTAACGCTCGGTTGTTTGCTACAGAGTAAATACTGTGTTATGTGTATCGATGAAGATTATCTAGCAAAGTACGGGGTTGCTTTATGTTCTGACGTTCATACTTAAATCAAAATACTTGTACGTAGTAATTATTGCTTATTTATTGCCTTAGTGGCGTAGTTTTTATAGAATTAAAAAAATATTTTCTTACTTATTTTTCTTGGGGGGCTGCAACACGTTGGGTGCCAAATTTCAAATTTACGTAAGATTTTTATTCATGAACTAAGCGTAAATGCTGTAATACCGCGCTGTGATATTTATTTTTGTACGTTCATAATTTTACGAAAAATAAAATTGTAGGTTTACTAAAGATTTTATTAATGCAGGTATTAAAAATTGAGATTTTTCATCATTATCTCATAACTTAGTTATTTATCTATTTTACGCTAACGTGTATTCTTGATATAAATTTAACTTTATATTTCATAGAAATATACACTCATAGCCATTATCTCATCATATTTCATGCCTGTAGCTCAAGCCTGGGTTCAGAATTTAGTGACCTACTCAACGTCTTCGATAGCTTATTTTTTACATTATCAATATATACTTGTTAGTAAACTAAAATTAAGCCTAGTTTATTCAGTTACACTATTTTTAAAACCCTCAAAAATCAATTAGGTCCACGTTTTAACTTTTCCTATAATTATACTTATTCATCAATATACACGCAACAAACTTTCGAGACACTATAACCCTTCCACCTTATTTCTTAACAAACTAATTTCAACCATATCCATCACAAACTTACACAACACAAACACAGCTGAACTTTGTCGAACGAAATGTTATTCTATTAATAGATGGTACATAGAATCAATTGAATGTGAAGGCTCAATAAATATGTTCGCCTGTCGCACCTGGGTCCTCCAGCAGCCAATCACGACCTGCCATCGATTTGATACCGACAGAAAAGAAGGACTGATTCATACCAAAATTGTAATACAGCTTAATGTATAATATTATTTTTAGTATAATGGGGTATTCTTCTTTTTTATTAAATGTTAACTAGTGTTGGCATTTTCAGAGTGCCCAGAGGCCTCCGACATAACCGAACGGTTCTTGTTCTGAGACAAAAACCGGGACACGCTAGCTTTACATGCTCTCCGAAGCACGGTACCGCTCTGATGTAATTGCGACACGAAGTCACCCATCCGAGTAGCGACCTGTGCAAGAGTTGCTTAACTTTGCCAATCTATTACGACCGAAAAGACAAGTCTCGTTATGAGTGCTAGCTTGGGTGTAATGCGGTGATTATACTACTTATTCATTATGAACAACTTTTTGGAAAATTTCCAAAATAGTGAAAAATCTCTTCCATAGTTTTTGTCGAAGTTAACTACACAAAATTCTACCCCATTTCATTTTGTAAGTGTCACAGAAGGTGGCTAAGGAAAATAGACAAAGCAAATAATATAATATTTAAAAAAACATAATACTCGAAATCATACCCTAAACCAACCGGTCTGGCCAGCATTAAATAGTAGGTCAAAAGAGTCCATGATAACGAGTACAGGCACTCCCTAAGAGGCTTACACTATACTAAGTACATATATGACTGCCTCTGTGGTCCAGTGGATAGCGTATGCGACTGCTGATCAAAGGTCCCGAGTTCGATCCCGGGTCGGGCAAAGGCGTTACTGGTTTTTACCGATTCTCAGTAGTAGCACCGATATGCCCGATAACGGCAATAAGCGTGCCCCCTAATACGTGGGACCTAAAAATGTGGGTGTAATATGACACCTCTGCCTGCTCCTTCGGGTATAAAGGTGTGAGTCTATAAATAAAAAAATAAAAAGAAGTATATGTACAGTAGTATAGTCAGCGAAAGCCTAGTTGTAGAGACCTGCAGACTGCTACGCAGAAGGCCTCGCTACGCAGATGTTACGTGTATAATTATGCGTATTAAACTGATAATTATGTAGCCAATGCGTCGCCTTGAAATAAATAATGTAGTTCCTGGATCATTTGACTTAACTGCAATCTCAGTAAAACCGATATATCGTGATAAAATCTAAAAATTGGGCAAGTGCGAGTCGGACTCGCGCACAAAGGGTTCCGTACCATCATCTATAAAAGAAAATCACGTTCGTTGTATGTATACTTAAATACTTTATAAGTTTCTACCTGCTTATTAAGATCGAGTAACAAATGGCTTAAAAATTACGTTTGTTGTATGGGAGCCCCCCTTTATTATTTATTTTGAAAGGTAATATACAACTACATATTCTGTGAAAATTTAAAGCGTGTACCTGTTACAGTTAGTAATTTTGAACAAAAAATACGAAAAAAATCACGTTTTTTGTATGGGACCCCCCTTAATATTTTCATTTTTTTTATTTTTAGTATTTGTTGTTATAGCGGCAACCGAAATACATAATTTGTGAAAATTTCAGCTTTCTAGCTATCATGGTTTATGAGATACAGCCTGGTGACAGACAGACGGACAGACGGACAGACGGACAGACAGACAGACAGACAGACAGCGGAGGCTTCGTAATAGGGTTCCGTTTTTTACCTTTTAGGTACGGAACCCTAAAAATTGTAAGTCAATTTGGATCTGTAACACATGGTATGTTATCAATTATTTTCCTCACACTCAACGGTCACCTTGATCATAATATTCGTAGGTAATAGGCCAGCAACGTTTTTGTTTTTATCTGATCAATAGTGCTTAAGAGCGTATACGCCTCGAGCGGCGGCTCGAGTTTAGGTTTTTATAGTACCGCGGTCGCCCGCACACCGCGCATGCGAGACCCGGCGCACTATGACGGTATCGCGTGGAATAATAATCTTGATCCTTCTTGCCATACATGAACAGTATTCGTTTATGTAATACGTCGATTATGATATAAAAGTATTCAAATTAATTATTTTCAATGCACATGCATTTAAAGGTATCAAATAAAGATATATATTACATATTTGTTTAGTAGGATGATGTTCCTCAGGATAACAACGACTATTTATAATAATTTGGCGTAGTTTTATTATATGATAGAAATAATTTATAATTGTCATCTACATAATTGTTACATTTCAAATATACATCTTTTTTGTTATGAATGCATGAAAACCCTCGAATGACACTAAATACAAAACCAAAAGAGTCGGGTAAAAGAAAATACTTAATTAATTAAAAGAATGAAAAAAATATACAATATGTTGATTTGTATTTACAAAATATTGTAATTATACAATACATATTCACCTAAAATTATTTCACACAGTGTGCGACGATATAAATCCCTCTTTTTATAAAATTTTACATAGATAAGGCCAATTCTCGTATTTTATATGACATTGAAATTATATTTGAACGAAATGAGATTAGATTTTAAATTGACTCAGAATTGGTATTCTTCTAATTTAAATGTCATTATCATCTAGAGTCCGTGTCACGAGAACATAGACATTTTGTAAACAAAGAATTTTTACTAAGTGACTTAGCGATAGTTCTGTCAAAAACAAATAATTTCAAATCAATGAGCGCAACGGTATAGGTCGGGTTCACGAAAGATTCAGACCACTGCGCAGAAATCATTTTTTAGGTCTCCGTGGAGGTGCGGGGTGAGGCGCGGGTGGAATGCCAATGGTGTGGCTCCGTTCTTGACGCATTCCCTAAATGCGTCAAGAATGGAGCCACGCCATTGGTGCACGAATGTACATATGCGCGACGGCCGCCATTTCTGGTCAACTTTCGTCAACCGACCTATACATAGATACGTGTCATTGGAAACTAATATGTCAATGGATCGGGTTTTTATCGATATTATGCGCTGTCAACCGGATCTTTTAATGTTTTGAGGTACTGACGCCTAGAGTGTCAACATTTGGCGTTAGTTCATTGAAATGATACATTCTTGGGCTTAACATCTTTTTATCAGAGGACAAAATTAAATTTTTAGTTATCAGGAAGGGGTTGGTGTTAAGTTAAATACAAGTTTATAGGATTGCAACGCTCTTCTCGCTGCCGGCATCTCGAAAAAGCGCGTGCAGAATATCAGATGGCAGAAAATTATTTATACCTAAAAAAGAAATTGCGTTTTCAGACTACCGTAACGTTTAATGGTTTTTGTTTAAGTTCATTCTGACGATTTCATTCACAGACAACGTAAAATCTCTATGCCTAGAAATGTTTATGCAATGTATTATAGCTAGTTATCTGTTATATTATTCATTGTTGGTCAATAATTTAATATTTTAGAATAGATATGCTACTTTGAGCAATATTATTTATTGCGTAGTGATTTTTTAAAAATCGTGTCAATAATAAAGTAACATGTATGTACCTACTCTATAATTAACATACATGGTACTCTATTTTTCATTAATTTACAGATTATTACGAGTAAAACAACAAAAAAATCGGCCAATTTATGAACATTCGACCACTAAAACACAAAATCAAATATATTTATTTCAGTCAAATTTAAGAATATAAATTTAAAAACATAGTGGCATAATTAGGCATTGAAAAAAAAAAGACTGTTCAAAAGCATAAAATCTAAAACGCAACTGTTCGAAAAAAGGTTGTGAAGCTCTGAATGTTTGTTTACAAAAAGTCTATCTTCTCGTGGCACCAACTATAATTTGACTTCTATTGTTCTCACTGACGTTGACACATTGTTTAATTAACTACAGGCAGCGATAGCCTTCTGTAGATACCAACGGACTGCTATGCAGAAGGTATCGGGTTCGAATCCACGGTATGCTAGAACGATGATGATGACATTGTTCAATTAACGATCTGGTCACGATAACATTCCAATATCAGTTTATTTAGGAGAATACCATTTGTGACATCAGTATGACACTGACATTAGATCGAAACTGCATTTTGAACAAATATAGTTAGAAGAATTGAGTCAAAATAAACTGTTAACTGGTGCAGAATAAGACTGCACAGTAGGTAGGTGGGCTTGTATGTGTTAGGTACCTGCAATGCGAGCTCGTGGGGATCAGCTGAGCTGCGGCGGTTTGTAAGCTAATATTCGATTCAAGTGTGCTTTTAATTGCATTGCACGTTTTAGGTAAATACCTATTACATTGGTATCATGCTAACGACGGCGCGTCCTAGCTTAAAAATAACCATAATTTTGCCCCCATTAAGAACCTCATACATGGGCTCTGTAAATTCATCGGTCGGTCACCCATCCATACTATGACCGTGATGTCAATTACTTTACCTTAACTTATGTAGTTTGTACGAAAATAAACCTGCGATAAAGGCTCTGCAAGCCAATCCCATGGTCACCCATCAAAGATCAAATGCGTCTAACTACTGTACCTGTTTATACTGTATATTGCCACTTGATTTTTGCAGCAAGGTATTATATCTAACGGTCCATTTCTGTCAGTCTCGCCCAGCCCCTAGTTGACCGCGCTACTATACTAACCAGTAACCACTAAACTCCAGATGTCTCGACTAACACACTAGTTTAATACGTAATACATAAATAAAGTTAAGTACATCAACTTTCCATATTTATAAAAAAAAATACGTTGAGAAAAAAATAAGGATCAAGAAGCTTTAGCCGCGCTATAAACGTTTTGGAATGCAATATTTACGTAAAATGGCGGACGCGGACGCGAGCGACAGGTCTGTCCTCTGCGAGCGCTCAGCGCTGAATGGCGGACATAGCATCGCGCTTCGAGTTTTATAGGTCTTTTTAAAAAAATCATATTAATTACAAACGAAAAGTTTAGATTCCAATTTTTTTATATGACTTAAAATGAATCTTAAGGTTTCTAAATATGTATATATCTTTTTAATAATCACAGTAGTTTTTTAGATATAAATGCAAATTTGCGGGCTAAAATTAAGCAAAATGCACTGTTTTGTTCTCCCATTTTCTTGAAAATTATGAATGAAAGTACAATTTCTTTTTTAGGGACTCGCTTGTATAGCTTTTGCTCGTACAGTTTACATTTACAGAATTATAGAACGATAAGTTTTCATAGCACTAGCGACCATTAATGCTGGCCTAAACTACAGAAATTACGAAAATTACTTTTTTAAATTCATCCGTTTTAAAATATTTACTATAGTAACACATATATTTATCTTTAGCACTCTCTTGATAAAGAACTGAACTTTCATATTTTCTATATCTTTACCATTAATTGTTATTTATCCGTAACATAATAGAACAATAAAAACCCGCAAAATCGCCTCCGACGGATTAAACGCTCTTAAGAACCTCATTAGCTGTCTAGTAAAATTTTCCACTAATTTTCTTGTAGAAAAATGTATAGTCCTCGGTATGGGTTGATAAGGTTTCACGCGATTGAATATGTATAAGTCATTATTTGAAGGTTAGTTAAGCTGAAATAGCAATGGGCGGGTCACATATCTCGAAGACCTGATAACTGTTGAGGCAACAAGGTTCTGAAGCGGCGATCACAAACCGGACACAAGATGGACCGACGACCTTGTTGAGATCGGAGGAAGTGGTGGGATGCAGGCAATGTATACATCGAATGTAATCATCAGTACACTAAAAGAAACTTTCTTAATAGAATTTTTCGACAATATCCATTGGTTCACATTCCATCAGGCACTATCACTCAGCTTGGTCAATTGATCCTCCTTCTAGTTGGATGAACACGACTCTTTCTCCCGTCATCGTATTCAGGTACAGATAACTCAATAAGTGAATACGCTAACCAGATATTTCTGCGGTGACTACCTCATTACTCGAGTATACATATGTGAAACGCTCACATGAAAATGTTAATAACCCACTTTCAATATACGCGCGTATTTAATTGGAAACCAATCGCAGCTCGAATGATTTAGCAAACAATTACTGTGGACCTGTAAGTACACAGAGGGGTTAGTAAGGGTTAAATTTTATGTTTAACAGGGCGATGAGGATTCTCGCGTTCGACGCTCTCATTAGTAGAACACTTGGATTGGGCTAATACGTGTGGTGGTGTTTGCGCTTTTAGCGAGATTTCACTTGCTGATTGTAATAGATTGGCAAAGTAAAGCAACTTTTGTAGAAGTTACTAGTTGGATGGGTGACCGCTCGATGTGATGTTTCCGTCTGCGTGTTCGGTACGTAAAGTCCTTGGTTCCGGATCTTGTCACGCACACCTGTATCGACAGACCATGTAGTAGGCTTTCGGGCAGGCTTTAAATTCCGAAACCAGAAAAGTGATCACTTTCCAATACAAAAATATACGTGAAATAATATATTATTTTATTTTTCGCGCGACCTGCTTAAAACGGTACAAACTTCGGCAACAGATAGGTGTACATAAATTTATTTATTTGAAGTTTAAATCTTAAATAAATAAATACCTAAAAACTCATGGCGAAATGTGGGTGTAATATTACACCTCTGCCTACCCTATCGGGGATACAGGCGTGAGTCTATATAAAAAAATAAATATATTAAGGCCCATCAAATAATATTGTATGATAAAAATACGTGTGCCGATGCCCGATTGAGCCGCAGTGAATTCCCTAAATCCGTGCTAACCTCGCAACGTCCGCGTGAACCGTGCAGTAGAGCATAAACAACCACGTTCGTTGCTGAAATGGCAAAGCGTAATTTCCAGAACAACACTATGAGTAGCGCCACCAAAACACTAACCAAATTCACTACTATTTCATCACTTTTAGCAGAGCAATGCCAGGTTTAGTACGGGCTCGGACAGAGGACTGAACTCTAACGTTGACGAAATTATTACGTTGACATTGTGCGGTGCTGAATCGAACTACCTGGTACTAATGCAAGCTGAAAATTCAAATTCAAAATCAGGCAGGTTATAAAGTAACGGTTATTTTTTTTTATATTTTTTTATTTATAGTCTCATGCCTGTATCCCCGAAGGGGTAGGCAGAGGTGTAAATACTACACCCACATTTCGCCATGAATGTTTAGATACCACTTAATAGGGGGCTAGCCTATTGCCGTTACCGGGCACATCACTAAACTCGGGCTGTTACTGAGTATTCCGAAAAACCCAGTAACACTTTTTTCCGACCCGGGAATCAAACCCGGGACCTCCGATCAGCAGTCGCATACGCTATCCACTGGACCACGGAGGCAGTCCAGTAACAGTTAAATCAAGTTTATTTACGACCAGTCCCAATAGTGATCTTTCCATGGACCTGGAGATTAGAGATAGGTACATTTTTGACACATTTTGTATAGAGTTTATGAAAAACCATGGATAGATTGGATATTGAATCGGACGGTAAGGAGCATGCATTTATGTTGAGATAACATACATTACCATAGGCGATAAATAAGTTTGCACAGTTTGTCTTTGTTTAGGTAGGAAAGATTTTCTTAAGGCGATAAGGATATAGTCCTGTGCCTGTCATTTTCGACTGAATCTTGCAATCTGTGGAAGCCCGTCTAAATTACATTGACAAGCAGGACACAAAAGATGAAATATCCACCAAGACCATTGCAGTAATACTGGTATTCTTCATACTCACCTTAGCTCACCAGTCACTTGCAGTAATACTGAAAAAGTGTCTTTCCCATAGCATTAAAACAACAAAAAATTATAAAAGAAAAGCTTCCAATGCGCTCACTTACCATTAGTAACAGACATTGCTACGAAATCGGACAGCTACAAAGATCCGATATCGTAGCAATGACAAGCCTACGATCTGTAGCAGACGAGAAGTTTATCGACCATACAATATACATAACCAAACGAGCTTCCGATATCTCATGGTTACGAAGAATAAAACTTCGTACTATTTGTAAAACTCTCTGCCGCCGAACAAAATTTCCCACTTGAACAGAAGAGCTTGAAGGTAACGTAAAGGAACATTTTGACGAAAGGCTGTTTTTATTTGCCATCGTTATCTCCTTCATAATTACCCTTCTCGTTCTTTATATTCTCATGGTAGTGGTCATATTACTTCTGTAGTGTAGATAGTAACAACAGCAATCGTCGCATTGCTTCTGTAAAAAGAAAACAAAAACCAGTTTGTCGACGGCCCAGTATTATCACGTACCATCGGACTAACCTTAAGCACATCGGTTAATAAAAGAGATGAAAACTCGACACATTTAACGCCCCATAATATTCACCACATGAATCGCCACAAAAAGAATCGCGCACATAAATTAATTAAGCCCAACACAATCAGAAGTGGTCTCGCGTTACTCAAAGCGGGATAATTTCAAACGGCGATTAAACTACTTGAATACAACGCCCGAGGGGGCAAGTATCTACCAACAATATCCACATTAACAACCCAACAACACTGGTGTGTGGTCCAGCTATTATACAAATTCGCCGAGCAATAAAGAATATTTATGAAGGCACCTTGCACTGTAATTACCTAAGGTTGTAGTCAAACAATTTATATGTAAAACAGGAGTCGTAACGCTCGGTTGTTTGCTACAGAGTAAATACTGTGTTATGTGTATCGATGAAGATTATCTAGCAAAGTACGGGGTTGCTTTATGTTTTGACGTTATACTTAAATCAAAATACTTGTGCGTAGTAATTATTGCTTATTTATTGCGTTAGGGGGTAGCTTATAGAATTTAAAAATCATTTATTAGTTATTTTTCTTCGGCAGCTGCAACACGTTATGTGCCAGTTAGTTTAAAATAATTTCTATGAAGATTTATTTTTCATATTTCATGCCTTTAGCACAAGCCCTAAATAAGACCTACTCGACGTCCTCGATAGCTTATTTTAGACGTTATCGGGTATTATTATGTAGTTAATCAAAATCAAGCCTAGTTTATTCAGTTATACTATTTTTAAAACAAACAAAGATCTATTAGGTCCTCGATTTAACTTTTCCTATAATTCTAGTAGTATAACAGCAAACTCGATACTAACTTTGGAGACACTATTGCCCTTCTACCTTATTTCTTAACAAACTAATTTCAACCATATCCATCACAAACTTACACAACACACACATAGCTGAACTTTGCCGAACGAAATGTTATTCTATTAATAGATGGTACATAGAATCAATTGAATGTGAAGGCTCAATAAATATGTTCGCCTGTCGCATCTGGGTCCTCTGTAGACAATCACGCCCTTCCACCGATTCCATACCGACAGAAAAGGAAGACTGATTCATACCAAAATTGTAATACAGCTAAATTTATAATGTTATTTTTAGTTTAATGGGATATTCTTCTTTTTTATCGAATCTGGTGTCAGCATTTTCAGAGTACCCAAAGGCCTGCGACATAACCTAACGATTCTTATCCTGAGACAAAAACCGGGACACGCTAGCTTTACATGCTCTCCGAAGCACGGTAGCGCTCTGATGTAATTGCGACACGAAATCACCCATCCGAGTGGCGACCAGTGTAAGTGTTGCTTAACTTTGCCAATCTATTACGAACGAAAAGACAAGTCTCGTTATGAGTGCTAGCTTGGGTGTAATGCGGTGATTATACTGCTTATTCATTATGAACAACTTTTTGGAAAATTTCCAAAATAGTGAAAAATCTCTTCCATAGTTTTTGTCGAAGTTAACAACACAAAATTCTACCCCATTTCATTTTGTAAGTGTCACAGAAGGTGGCTAAGGAAAATAGACAAGCAAATAATATAATATTTTAAAAAACATAATACTCGAAATCATACCCGAAACCAAGCGGTCTGGCCAGCATTAAATAGTAGGTCAAAGGAGTCCATGATAACGAGTACAGGCACTCCCTAAGAGGCTTACACTATACTAAGTACATATATGACTGCCTCCGTGGTACAGTGGATAGCGTATGCGACTGCTGATCAAAGATCCCGAGTTCGATCCCGGATCGGGCAAAGGTGTTACTGGTTTTTTCCGATTCTCAGTCGTAGCACCGATATGCCCGATAACGGCAATAGGCTTGCCCCCTAATACGTGGGACCTAAAAATTCATAGCGAAATGTGGGTGTAATATGACACCTCTGCTCTACCCCTTCGGGTATAAAGGTGAGGGCGAAAGCCTAATTGTAGAGACCTACAGACTGCTACGCAGAGGGCCTCGCTACGCAGAAGTTATGTGCATAATTATGCGTATTAAACTGATAATTATGTAGCCGATGCGTCGCCTTGAAATAAATAATATAGTTCCTGGATCATTTGACTTAACTGCAATCTCAGTAAAACCGATATATCGTGATAAAATCTAATTGTAAGTCAATTTGTATCCGTAACACATGGTATGTTATCAATTATTTTCCTCACACTCAAAGGTCACCTTGTACCTACATAATATTCGTAGGTAATAGGCTAGCAACGTTTTTGTTTTAATCTGATCGATGGTGCCTAAGAACCTCATAAGCTGTCTAGTAAAATTTTCCACTAATTTCTTGTAGATAAATGTATTGGCCTGGGTTTGGTTTGATAAGGTTTCACGCGATTGAATATGTATAAGTTTTTATTTGAAGGTTAGTTGAGCTGAAGTGGCAATGGGCGAGGCACATATATCGAAGAACCGATAACTGTTGAGGCAACAAGGTTCTGAAGCAGCGGTCACAAACCGGGCACAACATGGACCGACGATCTTGTTGAAATCGTGGAAAGCGTTGATATGCAGGCATAACATTTGGAAATAGTGTTTTAGCAGGTATCTAATTTCTACGTAGTGGGCTCTTCCTTGTTTGAGGGCAGATGATGATCATCTGTCGTACAAAGGCGAAGACACATACAAATGCCAACATTTAGCGAACAGCACCGCTGGCGACATCTAGCGAACATCGACGAAACTATAAATATCTAAAACGATTAAAGATCCTGAATCGCGACATTAAAAGTTTCCGACACGATTATTATATATTCATGTCCATTTTTAGTATTGTTTAAACCTCAAAGGGAGTTATAGAACTCCTTATTAAGAACGACTTATATTCTGAGGCATTGCCGAAATCGCGAAAAGAAAATCATCTTTTCCACACACATTGCTGAGGTCATGGATCAATCATGTATGGAACATCTGATCTTCTTTTAGCGATTTCGGCAATGTCTCAAAACAAATATTGTCCATCAAAATTAAATGTAAGAGGTTTGTACTACAATAATATAACATACATACATATACTCACGCCTTTTTCCCGTCGGGGTAGGCAGAGACAACGGAACGCCACTTACTTCTATCCTTACAAACCTCACGCGCTTCCTCTACATTCATTATTCTTTTCAAACATGCTCGCCGGTTCCAGGTGCTTTGGACCTTGCCGTTTTTCAGAACGTCACCAATTTGGTCGACGAATGTCCTACGAGTTCGGCCGCGACCGGCTTGCCCATACACGTTTGCCTCACATATTTGGTGCGTCATTCTTTCTTCACTCATTTGCTCCACGTGTCCAAACCATCTCAGCATTTCTTTCTCAATTCTTGTCACAACATCTTCTTTCAGGCCACATCGCTCTCGTATGAATGCATTCGGAATTCTATCAATCAGTCTCACCCCACTCATACTACGCAGTGATCGCATCTCAACTGCGTTATAATATAAACTTTCTATAAAGAAGTTGTCAACAATACCCTGATACAATCCACCAGGCATGATCGCCAATCCTAGTCAGATTATCCTCCCTCTAGTTACAGAAACACAAAACCTCGCACCCACCATGATTCAGGCACAGATAACTCAATGAGTGAATACGATAACCAGATATTCCTGCGGTGACTACCTCATTACTCGAGTATACATAATTATGTGAAACGCCCGCATGAAAATGTTATTAACCCACTTTCAATATACGCGCGTATTTAATTAAAAAACCAATCGCAGCTCGAATGATTTAGCAAACAATTGCTGTAGACCTGTAAGGACACAAAGAGGTAAGGGTTCAATGTTATGTTTAACAGGGCGATGAAGATCCTCGCGTTCGACGCTCTCATTAGCAGAACACTTGGATTGGGCTAATTTGTGTGGCGATCTTTTCGCAAAGTAAAGCAACTTTTGTAGAAGTTACTATTTGGATGGGTGACCACTTGATGTAATGTTTCCGTCTTCGTGTTCGGTATGTAAAGTCCTTGGTTCCGGATCTTGTCACGCACACCTGTATCGATAGATCATGTCGTAGGCTTTCAGGCAGTCTTTAAATTCCGAAACCAGAGAACTTATCATTTTGCCTTCTTCAAACTTAGATAGAACTAAGCAAAGCTTTATTAATATTTTTGAAAAGCATATTCTCGAATTCGGTTAAAACAACGATTTTTTCGCGCGATCACGACCGATTTAATACAGTACAAACGTCAGAAACGAAAGGTTATATACCTTAAATTAAAAAAATGCGTGATTAAGACCCATTCAATCATTTTGCACGATAAAAGATGGGCGTCGATGCCCGATTAAGTCTCGATTTCCCTAAACCCGTGCTAACCCCGCAACGTCCGTGTGAACTGTTCAGTAGAGCATAAACAGCCACGTTCGTTGCTGAAATGGCAAAGCGTAATTTCCAGAACAACACGATGAGTAGCGCCACGAAAACACTAACCAAATTCACTACTAGTTCATCACTTTTAGCAGAGCAATGCCAGATTTAGTACCGGCTCGGACAGAGGACTGCACTCTTACGTTGACATTGCGCGGTGCTGTATCGACCTAGTACTAATGCAAGCGTAAAATTCAAATACAAAATCAGGCAGGTTATAAAGTAACAGTTAAATCAAGTTTATTTACGGCCAGTCCCAATATGCGATCTATCCATGGACCTGGAGATTAGAGATAGATACAGTCAAACAAGTTCGTCGTCGATCAGTTTAAAAAAAATCCTTTGGCTCGCTCATAAAGTCAAGGCACACGCCCACTAATACATATCCACTCCCTCATATTACGTTTGACTAGGGAACTAGACGTGACCATGTCTTGCTAAGCGATTTTCGCCTTTATGGTGTACTAGCGTCAAGTTTGGCCATTGTACATTTTGACACATTTTGTATGGAGCTTATGTAAAACCATGCATAGATTGGATATTGAATCGGGCGGTAAGCATCATGCTTTTATGTTGAGATTACAAACATTACCATAGGCGATAAATAACACATACATACATACACAACGTCACGCCTTTTATCCCCGAAGGGGTAGGCAGAGGTGTATTTCTACACCCGCATTTCGCCAGATATACCATAGTCCCACGTAATTAGGGGCGAGCCTATTGCCGTACCGGGCACATTTCCAGACTCCGTGCTGCTACTGGGAATTTCGTGACAGAAAAACCCAATAACACTGCCCGACCCAGGAATCGAACCCGGGACTTCCCGATCCCACGCGCACATTTATGCCGCGAGACCAACGAGGCAGTCGTATAGGGTTTGATGTCGAGTTTTCCGTCTCTACGCAAAGATGGTATTTGCATCGTGTTATCCCTTAGTCGCCTCTTACGACACCCACGGGAATATAGGGGGTGGTGACACTTGTATTCTATGCCGTCAACCACACGGCCAAACAGGCGATAAATAAGTTTGCACATATCACAATCCAGTCTAAATTACATTGACATGCAGGACACAAAATCTGAAATATCCACCAAGACCATTACAGTAATATTGGTCTTCTACATACCCACCCTAGCTCACCAGACACTTGCAGTAATACTGAAAATGTGTCTTTCCCACAGAATTAAAACAACAAAAAATTTTGAAAGAAATGCTTCCAATGCGCTTACTTACCGTTAGTAATAGGCATTGCTACGAAATCGGACAGCTACAAAGATCCGATATCGTAGCGATAATAAGCCTACGATCTGAAGCAGATGAGAAGCTTATCTACCATATAATATACATAAGCATACGAGCTTCCGATATCTGTCTACGAAGAATAAAACTTCGTGCTATTTGTAAAACTCTCTGCCGCCGAACAAAATTTTCCACTTGAACAGAAGAGCTTGAAGGTAACGGAAAGGAACATTTTGACGGATGGCTGTTTTTGTTTACCATTATTATCTCTTTCGCAATCACTTTCCTCGTTCTTTATATTCTCATGGTAGTGGTCATATTACTTCTGTAGTGTAGATAGTAACAACGGCAATCGTCACATTGCTCCTGTAAATAGAAAAAAAATCGCCAGTTTGTTGACGGCCCAGTATTATCACGTACCATCGGACTTACCTTTAGCACATCGGCTAATAAAAGAGCGAAAAAACCTGCACATGTAACACCCCATAATATTCACCCTATAAATCGCCACAAAAAGAACCACCCACATAAATTAATTAAGCCCAACACAATCAGAAGTGGTCTCGCGTTACTCAAAGCGGGATAATTTCAAATGGCGATTAAACTACTTGAATACAACGCCCGAGGGGGCAAGTATCCACCAACAATATCCACATTAACAACCCAACAACGCTGGTGTATGGTCCAGCTATTATACAAATTCGCCGGGCAATAAAGAATATTTATGAAGGCACCTTGCACTGTAATTACCTAAGGTTGTAGTCAAACAATTTATATGTAAAGCAGGAGTCGTAACGCTCGGTAGTTTGCTACAGAGTAAATACTGTGTTATGTGTATCGATGAAGATTATCTAGCAAAGTACGGGGTTGCTTTATGTTCTGACGTTATACGTAAATCAAAATACTAGTGCGTAGTAATTATTGCTTATTTATTGCTTTAAGGGTAGCTTATAGAATTTTAAAATCATTTATTACTTACTTATTTTTCTTCGGCGGCTGCAACACGTTGTGTGCCAGTTAGTTTAAAATAATCTCTATGAAGAACTATTTTTAATATTTCATGCTAAAGGCATGAAATCTCAAGCTCTAGTTCAGAAATTAGACCTGTTCGACGTCTTCGATAAATTATTTTACACGTATTCGGGTATATATTATTAAGTAACCAAAATGAAGCCTAGTTTATTCAGTTACACTATTTTTAAAACCCTCAAAAATCAATTTGGTCCACGTTTTAACTTTTCCGATAATTATACCTATTCCTAAATATACTCGCAAGAAACATTTGAGACACTATTACCCTTTTTCCTTATTTCTTAACAAACTAATTTCAACCATATCCATCACAAACTTACACAACACAAACACAGCTGAACTTTGCCGAACGAAATGTTTCTATTAATAGATGGTACATAGAATCAATTGAATGTGAAGGCTCAATAAATATGATCGCCTGTCGCACCTGGGTGCTCAGACAGCCAATCACGACCTGCCACCGATTTGATACCGACAGAAAAGGAGGACTGATTCATACCAGAATTGTAATACAGCAAAATTTATAATGTTATTTTTAGTATAATGGAGTAAGATGAAGGCATTTTTGATCGTGTGAGTGTGTGACCAACTGTAGTGTCGGAATTTTCAGTCCACCGAAGGCCTCCGACATGACCTAACGATACTGGTCCTGAGACAAAATCCGGGACTCGACAGCTTGACGTGCTCTCCGAAGCGCTCTGATGTAACTGCCACACGCGGTGACCCATGCCTGTGGCGACCTGTGCAAGCGTTGCTTAACTTTGCCCATCTATTATGAACAAAAAGACAAGTCTTGTTTCATAACAAGACTTGTATTTTTGTTCATAATGCTTTAAACCCAAGCTAGCGCTATGCGCTAGCTTGGGTTTAAAGCAGTTTTTGGTAAATTGACGAAATAGTGAAAACATTAATTCTTCTACACATTTAGCTTTATAATATTAGTATAGATAGTAATCAAGTTATGGTACAGAGATTCCAATAAGCTATTGATAAATGTAGACTTTACACAATAAACGCCTACCAAGCTTACTACAAATCTAAATCTATTCAAAATAGCTCAAATCCTTGTCTGAAGCGTATCGGAGCGTTTAGGGCGCGTCCGCACTTAATCGGATACAGGCACAAATACGCGGGAATCGGTCATGTGAGACGGAATTGTATGGGTGAGCTGGCTAATCTGATGCGGCATTGTTTGATGCTGTGGAGCTGTTTGTGATTAGATACGTTTGTAAGGTGTTGCGTAGTACGAACGTAGTGGAACGTACGCTACTGGGCAATACGTACGTACTGTTAGTGTTTGTGGAAGGTGTTTGTGATGTCTAGTTAGGGTGCTGGCACGCTGTGTGGAGCAAATTTTGAGTGATTCTGTTGGATAATAGTCTCGATTCACAGCTAATGGTGTTTGAAATGTCTTACGATTTAATAATTTTCTTCTGATAGTTTAATCGAAGGAAAAACTGTCAAGTCACAAGACCCCTTCTTTACGAAAAAATCACCGCATTTATTTTAACTTATATTTTTTAAAGACAGCTCGCGCACACTAGGAATACTTCGCGGCGTAGTTTACAAGCATCCGAACAACGTACACAAATTTGGGGATAACACAAATTGCTGTCCTTGGAAGCAAACTCACAATAAACGGCGAGACATCTGCTTAAACTACTACATCATCTGCAGCCGAATTTAATTGTAAACTACCAAAGAAATATATTTTAGAAGTAAAGGATTACGTCTTACCACAAGCTAATTAGAAACGAGATACCAAATCAATTATAACTTTAAGACTGTTTGTTTGAGTTCCAAATTGATTACAAAACTTCAATAACTCTCGACTGCACGGATGGCACAATTATTTCATGATAACTCAAACAAAACAACCTCACGGAAATAAAACTTAATATCTTCTTAATATATAAAATCCTTGCGTTACTGACTGACTGACATACATGCTACAGCCGAAACTATTGGGCGCAGGAAGCTGAAATTTGGCATGTATGTTCCTTGGGGACCGTAGGGGTGCACTAAGAAGGGTTTTCCCGAAATTCCCACGGGATCGGCCAAAAAAGGTAAATTAAAAATAATGCAGGCGTAGCTGCTGGCGTCCTCTAGTTTTAGGACATAATTGAAAGCACATAAAATAATATTATATGTGCCACACTTTTAATCAACTTTGCATCGCGACTTACAATAAAATACTTAGAAACATTCAATGAACGGGTGCAAGGAACATTCAGACTTGAATCAGCAATTTGTGAATCGTACATATTGTTGTGCCTTGAGGTCATCTCCAATCTGCCGCACAGTAAAATTTATAAAGACCGTAAGTACCACTTACTGCATTTATAGTTTTTGTTTTAGATATTTGAGATGCAATCTACAACAATAAAAAACAAAACGAAAAAGGCTATTTTAACTAATAACAAAATAATCTAATGGAAGGAAAGAGGAACCCACCACGCACCCTCGGATTGACCACCCCAACTATTGCAATAGAAAAAGGTTGACAATACCGAACTCCTCGAAATAGAAACGGTATGCGAATATATTCAGCAATGGGGAACCGTTAGGCATACCGTCATAATGACGCACATCAGTTGAGCGACGGAGGGAATTAGAAAGTACAATCGTTTATAAAACATGTACACGGTAGGAAATCGCTCAGGCGTTGCCCATCGCTCCTGAGGATGCCTCGTGCAGAGGTGAAACACGTGTCGAAGAATAGTCGGCGCATACAGCGGGATACTGCCTGCAGAAGTCAGGTATCTTCCTGGAACCCATACCATTCCTATATCCCTTATCCTTTTAGAGCTACATCAAAAGCCGTAAGCCGTCCACGCGCGGACGGCGTGTGGTCCACCCGCCGTCCGCGCGTGGACGGCTCGGTGATAACTCGCTGCTCGTATACTTGCCGCGCGTTGACTGCTCGTCGCCGCGTTGACCGCGCGACGTCCACTCGTGGACCACTCGTGGACGCCGTGCGGAGTGGGTGCCGGGTGGCTCTAATGAGCTGTGACCTTAAAGGTTGCAATGTCAAATTGATTTTGAAATATCGCTGCAGATATATTTGTTCCACAGTTTGATAATACGAGGCAGGAAATGGCGAGCTTATTAGTAACACCCAAAATCCAGTGCCACATTCCGGTGTGCTCCAATCGATCGGCTGATTACAGGCACATGAGGTAATCACCTACATTTATCTACACACGCACACATACAAGGCCCTGCAGTAACACCGTTAATATTCTGCTACTGACATCGTAAATACTGCTAGTTAGGAAAATCTGTGTAGCCACACAAATGAGGTTCTATGAGGAAATAGGAATCCGCTATCCGAGATTGTAAAAGATATCCCAACGTTGGGTATCAGATTTGCAACGTAGTCAAAAGACTTGTCTCCTAAGGTTTAAGCGTGATGTTATACTGTCTACAAACTACCTTGATAATTGAACTGTCAACTGCAGAAATACTTTACAAATCCAATTGATAGGTAGAGAGAGGGATCCTAGAAAATAAACTTTTCGTCTTGATATAATCAGTATAGATTTACCTATATACTTACTCGTATATCTTAAATACTAAAGGAAATACTTTATATTTTTTGTGAGCACTTACTAGATATAGCGAAATAATGTAGAGTTAGCTGTAACGTTATTTCAGAGTTTTAGCAGTAAACTTATGCTAAATATGGTACCCAATAAATCTGACACGTTGATAGGCGATAATTATAGGTCTTCTTTTATTTCACAATCAGTTTAATTTAGATACATAACGAGCTGTATAGCAGGCTATATCGATATACGATTATTTTGTGCGTGCCTAATTGCGAGACCAATTGAGAAACAAGAAATAATCCGGATCATAGGCCTCTCCGACAGTGTAGCGGGCGATTTCAACGGTTTCCCGCAATCCCAACAAGATCTGCCACGTTGCTACGTGACCCTTCCTGCCCAAACGACCATCGGTTCTTCGATCTAAGTTGGTGATTTTTATTCTTCTGCGGCTCTTTAATTTTTTATTCGATCTAACTATGAGCATAACTTTCTCCATCGCCCTTTGAGTGACCTTCTGGTAAGACCCATAATAAGTTACTACGTCTCTACATCGTAAGTCTTCACTGGCAACACACGCTGGTCAGAAATGAAGATAGCTTCCTGAACGCCGCCGAACCGAGTGAGATTTGACGATTGACTTTCTTTTTGTTTTACACTTGTCATTAATTTAAATTATACTTAATACAAGAAGGTGCGAGATGGAAGTTACACATATTTTCGTCTAGTCCATGTCCAACATGACTGTGTAGATAACACAGTAATGTTGGGAAACTCTACAAAGTCAATACATCAATACAAGTTTGTCCTTTGCCTTTTAAAGCGAATTAGAATCTTTAATTAACCAATCTGTGGGTTACATCAACGAAATACACAGTTCCCTGTGGTTATCCGAGTACTTTTTCATTTCCTCTTTCTCTAACACAAGGACACAAGTAGATTCTGTGAAATATTTAACGAGTAGCTGAAGACAACATGCGGCGCAGTCACGTTGGAAAATTCATCATTAAGGTAAATTCGGATTTTGTGGTTATTTTATGGTAAACGTTTGATCTCAATTTCTGGGAATGTGAGATTGAGTTTTCTTTTAAACAGTGGCATGAAATTTAAACGTAAACGATGTAATGTTATTACGTAAGCGACATAAAGCTCGACATGATGTGACGCAAATTAACTAGTATCCTAAGTAAGCGACGGGATGTTAAGTGACCAGTCAAAGTCGTTCAGAGAGTATAGGGCAGAACTATTTTCGTAATTTTCCAGCGAAACCTACAATCAGAAATGAAGAAATCTGTAGGAGAACCGAAGCCGTCTACATAGGTAGCTCTCCAGATAGTTAAACTGAAATGGCAGTGGTTAGACGAACTTATGGCACTGTAGCAGGAAGTTTCTGCAAGGGCGGTAACATACTGGACAATGCAGCAGAGGTAGTTCCTCAGCATGGTGGACCGACAATCTAGTTACAATTGCGGAAAATGGCTGGATGCGGAGATCTATATCCAGCAGTGGACGTTTATTGGCTGATATATTCGTCAAGACTCTGACGCCTAAACCCTTCGGTCCATACCACCAGGTACCATCATGTCAATCGTTGTGTGATTGGCATGATGACTTATTCGGTGTCTTTGTGGAATTGTATTAAGACTATTTTTTTAAAACAGCTTTTTGTTCCTAGTTTTAAATTCATAACCAAATTAGGTGTCTGCTAAACTTGTTGTAAGCTGACTACTGTGTCGTAATTTCTAGAGAATTTTAGTGCTTCGACACGAAGACAAAATGCCGATGGATAAAGTACAAAACAAATATAGAAGATATCATGTCGTAACTTATACTTATACCTACGTACTTGATAGCTTAAAACCTTGCAGCGATTATAGAAAAATAGTCATTACACATACATACATACATAGACTCACGCCTGTTTCCCCGAAGGGGTAGGCGTATTAAACGCCCACTTTTCGCCAGAGTTTTGATCCCACGTAATAGGTGGCGAGCCTATTGCCACTTATCGGGATATTTTGTTTGCCAGAGCCTCGTCCGTTATCGGTAGGTGCAGCACTTGCAGTTGAGGTTGGCTTGGGACCCTAAGTTCTTGGTGGGAACCCTACGCACAAAATAGCCATTAAAGATTTCATAATATTATTTTATGCTATACTAGACGTCGCCAGCGGCTTCGCCCGCGTCAATTATACATATAAACCTTCCCCTTGAATCATTCTATCTATTAAAAAAAACCGCATCAAAATCCGTTGCATAGTTTTTAAGATTTAAGCATACATAGGGACAGACAGACAAAAGACAGGCTTTGTTTTATACTATGTAGTGATTTATCAACGGAACATTTTCACAGTGGTTCTTATACTTTATTTGTATAGATAATTCTTAAAAGTTATAAGTAATAACTCATTCTAACCGGACACAGGCGTTTCGTTCGGCTTACATCAGTTGTCATGTCAAGGAACACCCAATCAGTGACAATCACAACAATCATCATCTTAGCGCTGTACGGTTGCAGTCCAAAACCTTGCCTTGGAGTCCGGCGTCCACTTTCTTCTCCACTTCACAGGTATTCGGCATCCCTGTTGCTTAGCCCATTGGCACGCACAGCATCCAGCTCAGCACAGCAGCTCATTTCAGTTACACCCAAATGACCCGCCACCCCTCAATAAACGCAAACTGACGCGAAAAACGCAAAAGTCCAAACCATATTTACACACTCAAAATTAAAAAGACACTGTATAAGTAAACCAACGTAAAAAACCTCTAAATAACATCTAAATGAAGTACGTCGGACGCTTCTGTATTCGGTCACGTAATCTTGTTCGCGGGCGAGATTAAAAGTTGTTCCCTTAATCTGTGTGACCTTGTGCCTGATTTACGAGCTTCGAGCTAACAAATGAGCTGACAGGGGCTGTATGCTAATTCTGTAAATTGTTTTGTGATATTTTTTAGTGTCACTTTCACGATTATTTTTTTAAACGGCTCGTGTTTGCTTCGTGAAAGCAGCGATAGCCTAGTGGAGAGACCGACACGACCGCCGTGGATTCGAATCCAGAGGGTCTGGATTCGAATCCACGGCACGCACCAATGACTTTTCGGAGTTATGTGCGTATTAAATTGTTAATTATCGCTTGCTAAACGGTGAAGGAAAACATCGTGAGGAAACCTGCATGTCCGAGAGTTCCCCATAATGTTCTCGAAAGACATGTGAAGTCTGCCAAGGCCAGCGTGGTGGACTATGGCCTTACCCTTCTCATAGTGAGAAGAGACCCGTGCCCAGCAGTAGGACAGTTTATATACAGGGCTGGTGATGATGATCGTGTTTGGCCATTGAAAAGTTACATTTGGGGTTATATTTAATCAGAGGACACTATTTTATTTTACAAATGTGTAGTGTAGTGTAAAGCTTAATCTAAATTTGTTTCAATGGAATAGTGTGCATCGATGATCTTTTGAGTGTTTGTTAATTGAGACTCACTTGAACTTGACATTTTGATCTAATTGGTATTAATAGGTCATTAACAGGAATAGATTAATACTAATTGGATTTGGACTTAAAGTTCTATAGTAGTTGTGTTCTATTCGGAAGTTGGAAGTACCACTGCTATAAATAGGCGAATATTGCTTTGTAGCTTACCCGGTAAACAGTTTTTTTATGTATCTATGATATCATATAATCTACTTATTTTTTTATTATTTCTATTTTTCTTAATTATAATCTACTGATTTAGCCATAGGCAGGCTGCATTTATAAAAAACAGCTTACGGCACTGATGCTTGAGCATACATAACCAAATTCATCAAAATCGATTCATTAGTTAGACAGAATTTTTTTTATATACATGCGTAAATCATTCGCAGTAAACCATGACTACGATATATATGATAACAGGCAAAGGGTTTATAAACTCAAATACGTTGCCGGCCCTTGAGGGTCAAAAACCACTAAAATATAGTGCGCCATGTTTTGTCATAGGACATACAAATATAAAATTGTGCAAAAATACATATAAAATGATGTAAGTATTATTCAAGTTGACTAATTTTTTACATTATTCATTATAGAAATTATATTAAATTAGTACATAATTTAGGAAGTCATCTTTAGAATAATAACATTTATTAATTACATCATAATTTCTTAAATTCTAGTATAAACAAGTCTTTTTTTCTATTAGGTAGTTTGTTGTAAATCTTCGGTGCTATGCCAAAGAAGCTCTTCTGCATTAATGCTGTCTTACAAGTTACATTACCTACAAGGTTTATCAACATATTGATTTGATTAAGAAGCGTGGCCACTGATAGCCTAGTTCAGAGACATATAGACTGCTAAGCAGACGATTCAATCTCACGCCACGCACCGACGTATCGAAGTTATGCGTATTATATTGCTTATTATCGCTTACTCAATGGTGACAAAAGACTTAGTAAGAAAATCTTCATGCCTGAGAGTTGAGAGTTCTACCATAATGGTGCTGATACACTTGAGCATTCACCTGTTGTAAGCTTTCTTGCGAATGTTACATAACGGATAAAAAAACACGACAGAGTTTTAGGAAACATTCTGTCGAGCATTCTAGCGAATGAACAGTAAATTTGCTTCGACTATTTTGCTGATTAGAGCGTTCGCTAGAGGGTATTCTCTCGTTTTCCATAAATTCATTTGCACTAATATTGTTTGCCATAATCATCCCCGATCATAATATTTACTTGCACTATTATCATTTATACTAATAACGTTTGCCTTAACAACTCAACAGCGATAACTTTTGTTTGCCATAAAATTACTTTCTATAACAACATATATCATAATACTTAGTTTCCATAAGTAACACATCTCCTAATCAACTCTTGACATAATCAAAATTTGATATAATTATGAAAATAATACATAATATTGTTAGGTCGAAATTAATTATCGTTAACACCCCGACTCAGTGCAATCCGACTCGGATAGGTTAGGTTAGGGTTCTATTTTGACCCTTAACCCAAAAATAGGAGCTCTGCGAAGCAGGGCTCCGTCAACTTAGTCCACATTCTTCACACTAGTTTAATAAACTGAAGTTGAATTAAGTATCGTTAACACCCCGATTCAGTGCA
Source organism: Euclidia mi (assembly GCA_944739405.2). Classification (NCBI taxonomy): domain Eukaryota; kingdom Metazoa; phylum Arthropoda; class Insecta; order Lepidoptera; family Erebidae; genus Euclidia; species Euclidia mi. The sequence continues at coordinate 3,840,837 of OX123204.2, forward strand.
ATCCGACTCGGATAGGTTAGGTTAGGGTTCTCTTTTGACCCTTAACCTAAAAATAGGAGCCCTGCGAAGCAGGGCTCCGTCAACTTAGTCCACATTCTTCACACTAGTTTAATAAACTGAAGTTGAATTAATTATCGTTAACACCCCGACTCAGTGCAATCCGACTCGGATAGGTTAGGTTAGGGTTCTCTTTTGACCCTTAACCCAAAAATAGGAGCCCTGCGAAGCAGGGCTCCGTCAGCTTGGTCCACATACTTCACACTAGTTTAATAAACTGAAGTTGAATTAATTATCGTTAACACCCCGACTCAGTGCAATCCGACTCGGATAGGTTAGATTAGGTTAGGTTAGGGTTCTTTTTACCCTTAACCCAAAAATAGGAGCCCTGCGAAGCAGGGCTCCGTCAACCTAGTCCACATTCGTTACACTAGTTTATTAAACTGAAGTTGTTCAACTTCAGTTTATTATCTATTTTCTTCTTAGATTATTGAAAACGAAAATTATAGCAAATACATTTATGGATTTAAATTATTATGACACTTGATCGATTATGACCAATGGAATTAGTGAAAGTCATTTTATGTCATTTAACGATTATGGCAACTGAAGCGTTATTTCTAATGAAATTATGGCAAATACCAGTATAGCATATGAAATTATGGCATTTTAAATTATGGCAAACATTAGTAAACCTCGCTAGAGAGATCGTGAAAATGTTCGGCTCTGTTCGTTGTTCAGTTCGCTCAGTCGTCAGTTCAAAACCAAACACAGTCAATGCTTAGGTGCATCAGCGCCATAAGACATGTGTAGTCTGTCAACCCACATCTGGCCAGCGCGGTGGTCTGCACACATAGCATTCCCCCTCTCATAGTGTGAAGAAGACCCATGCCAGCTTTTGATGAAAAAGAGGAAGGGACGAAAGGCTAAAATGCGAAAGGCTAGAATGCGAAAGGCTACGCGTGCTCGAACGTACTCTTGATACTCAAACATGCGTGTGGCTTTTCCCGTTTGGTATAAACCAACCCTCACATCAGTTCCACGCTAACTGCTAATTGTACACACCGCCCGAGTGTTATTGTCGGCCGTTACGCTGCAATGCTTATTTGAGGGTTAGGATTGGTCACAACTCGAGCGAAGTTGTGGCGAAGAGATGCGTCATTCGACATATTGAGATTATACTTGATGCTTATAGATTAATTGGTGCTTAATTATGGATAGTACTAGTTTTTGCCCTTGTATAGTGAATATGAAGACTGCGATCAGTGCTATTTTGATGCGATAGCATTATTATTGCAAAGTTTAACTAAAAACCACTCAGTTGATATTGGATACAAGAGTAACGAACATTCATCCATAAATCCTCTCTAACTATCGCATTTATAAAAATAGTAAAATTGAGCAATCTTACAGACACCTACTTCAAAGCAATCACTAAATATAAAACAGTCGGAAGTTCAGTTGTGGCTTTAGATGTTTTAAAGTTACAATAAACCACTACGGTAAACAATTAGGCAATTGATTTTCCTCTCTTGCCAGTATGAAAAACCATTACCAATATCTGTAGTATATAATTTTTTTGTGTTACTGACTGAGTGACAGATCGCTACGATCAACGAGCAGTCAATTTATTTTCCACTAGACGACGCCAGCGGCTACGCCTGCAATTTTTTTTAATTTACTAATTTTAGCCGATCCCGTGTGAATTTCAGGTAATCCCTTCTTACTGCACCCCTACGGTCCCCAAGGAACATACATGCCAAATTTCAGCTTTCTGCGCCTAATAGTTTCGGCTGTAGCGTGTCTGTCAGTCAGTCAGTAACGCAAGGGTTTTATATATTAAGATTTCATCTTGCCGTTGTCAATCTTTTACATAAACTCTGAGTGAACGGCATAATAATACATTGTGTGTGTTGAGTGACTACATTCTGAAACGATTGCGCGGGAATACGCGTAACCTGTGAATTTGCCTTGTAGAAAAGTACCGCTTCACTTCATATTTTTCTCAGTGGATATCGAGCCTTACGGTTCAGTGTATGTATTCGGCTTGAGGAAAATAATTGTAGTTGAAAGACTAGTGGGATTACCTTCACTTGTGTAGGGATATGGTGTTGCAGTGTGTTTACGACCGACCGGGGAATAAATTCGAGGGTATTCTTTACTCGAATTGTCTCTAGTACAATATTCGTTACAAATGCGTCCAGTCGATGGAGCAAATGTCATCATCATCATTTTAGCGTTGTCTAGGGAGCCAAGACTTTCGTTCAGGAGCCTAGGATCCACTGTCTGGTCAATTTAGACGTGACAGAATGCGGAAAAGTGACTGCCGTCTGATCTTCTCAACACAGATTCATAGCTATGCTCCAGGGTTCACTCCAATGTTAAGTTATTTTAGGTTGTATAAAAAGGTGACTAGGTCCCTGTAGCGACTGTCAAAGGTCTTCATACTTTCGTAATAAGATTTGATTCATAAATTAGACACCAAAGAGTTTTGAAGCCTATATAAAGAAATTAATATCTCTAAACACACATAATATTATTGACAATGAACTAACCAACAAAGTAATTACTTTGCGAATACATTCATACCCTACATACCCTTTTAATTTTTTTCTTCACATGTGACAATCATACAAAAGGCCGGTTACACAATGGCTTTCATAAATCGCGCGTTCCGCTGACGTCAGGATCGGTTGCAGATGTGCCCCCCGCCTAATACCTCACCTGTGCATTTGATAGTATTTTATGGGGAATCCCGAAGTTTCGTACAGTTTTATGGGGGTCCGGTGTAACATTATGCGTGCTATGGTTGTCAAAAACGGGGAAGAAAAAAATGAATTACGTAGTACAGGATTTACAATAGGCTTTTCCGTAGTCTGAATGGCCATTTCAAGAGACTAAGGGCCGGTTTCACATCTATCTGATATGTTCCTACTAAATTTATTTATGAGATAACACATACAAATTGCGTTATAATTTTGAATGTATCTTGAGGATAAGGTCTATCCAGATGTTTACCACACCGGGCGTAAGTCAAAAGCTTATCAATGTATGCTTCAGAGGAACACTTACGAATGTCAAAAGAAATTTACATCCAGATGTTGAATCAAATTTCTGATATATTGAAGGATATATTCGGTGAAACTATAAGGCTTCCGTTTAGCTTTCTCATCTCCCCTCAAGTGCTCTTCACAGAGTGGCAGTGGTTGCTGTGATGGCGTACGAGATCAGAGGTACGTGTAATTGTCGGTCTTCCTATCCTGTCCTGAACTGCTGCTTTGGCAATATCTGGCAATATCAATCTGGCTCCCTTTCTGCCAGTTACCTGTGCTTTAAGAGCATTCAGTCACGGTTATCTGCATTACTGATTTTATAACTGCCGCCCATCGCATAAATAAATCGAATAGGCGATCGACCTCTTCATCTTTATCTTCCAGATCATCATCGGCCCTTAACAGTCCACTGCTGGACTAAGCCTCTCCTTTGAAAGGAGGAATTGGCCTACTATACCATGCTGGCCAAACGGGTTGGTATAGGGTTTGTATCAAGTTTTCCTTCTCTTACAGTTGTGTTCTCTGCATAATATGCTCCCTCTGTCGGCTCTTACGACACCCACGGGATGATATGGGGTAGTGACAATCCGTATTCTTAATCCGTCACCACACGGAAACATCTTCCAGATAGCCTCACGCAATCAGCCTATCCTTCGAGTTTTGTTTTGTATGACCAAATAACTTCTGTATCCGCAATTATACAGTCGGCGAAAGGCGCTCCTTGACCTTGAGTGTAGAACGGAAAGCAGAGCCTAGGATCCACTGTCTGGTCAATTTAGACGTGACAGAATATGGAAAAGTGACTGCCGTCTGATCTTCTCAACACAGATTGATAGCTATACTCCAGGGTTCACTCCAATGTTAAGTTATTTTAGGTTGTATAAAAAGGTGACTTGGTCCCTGTAGCGACTGTCAAAGGTCTTCATACTTTCGTTATAAGATTTGATTCATAAATTGGACACCAAAGAGTTTTGAAGCCTATATAAAGAAATTAATATCTCTAAACACACATAATATTATTGACAATGAACCAACCAACACAGTAATTACTTTGCGAATACATTCATACCCTACATACCCTTTTAATTTTTTTCTTCACATGTGACAATGATGGGAATCGAACCCACTTGATCGTCAAAAGCCCTCAAGCAATAAAATTCATATACGAGACAACCCTACACTTGAGTCTGGGCCATCGATGTAATATTTTTTATTAATTTCCATATCGGGGATTGAAAAGATGTATGGATTGATTATATTCAAGGATTGTCCATATTGGATTCGATACGTTATTTATAGACCTCTAAGGGTCTCGCATGATGAGAATAGTCTAAGCCAACGAGCTTCTGGGACGAATGTGATGACAACGGATAAAAAAACAAAGATATTCCGCATTGTGCTGTATTTTTTAAAGGTAACTAGCGCACTGAGATCAAACAAAATATCGCAAGGAACTTTAAAATACATATCATCATCCTCTTAGCGTTATCCCAGTTTCAAGCTGGGGTCCGCTTTCTAGTCTAACCGGATTTGGCTGAATATTAGCTTTTCCACAGAGCAACTGCCTGTCTGACCTCCGTAACCCGAAGGGATAGCGATATTCCATGGTTTAGACTAGTGTCAGTTTATAAAGAAGATACTGACGCCCTGTAACGACTGTCAAAGATCTTCATGACAACCGGGACCGACAGCTTAACGTGCTCTCCGAGACACGGGACAAGCGATAATTAACAATTCAATACGCACATAACTCCGAAAAGTCATTGGTGCGCGCCGTGGATTCGAACCCGATACCTTCTGCATGGCAGTCTGTTGGTATCTCCACTGGGCTGTCATATACAATAATCAACGGAAACTAAGTTCACTAGAACTCGAAACAACAACTTATGGATCACACCAAATCCTGTCTCGTGTGGCAATTGAACCCACAACCCTCGGCGTAGTGTCAAACGGTGAGGCGGCTGTTTGAAAACCACTACGCTAAGTCAGCCATCCTTACCGGTAGTGCTTTAGTGAGTCTTTGGCGGCCTGACTTTGTAACTGGCAGGCAACATCATACATCTTCATTTCAGCGTAGATATGTCCACCACAGGACATAGGCCTTCCCCAAGGCTCTTCACACACCCGCATCCAACCGCTTTCCGCAATCTTAACCCGATCATCGGGTCACCTTGTGGGTAGCCTACTCTGTAATGAAACCGGTCCTCAGTCTTTAAAAACTCTTTGCAAAAGCATATTTTCATTTATACCCAATAATTTAGCATCTACACACAATGAAATACGATGTCAAAGAATTTGTACCTACAGAAGGACATCAGGTGTTGTGATGTAACAATCAATTCGTAATTGCTATACATGCGCCTGGTGCTTTTGTTAGCCATTCTATTGTACGCACACATATACAGTTATTATCGCGAAAATACAAAAGAAAATTTTCTTTTATTAATATTTTCAGTGTGTATTTCTTTTTAATACGTATTAGATTCGTGTGATTGTTATTTTTTATTCTGAAGAAATGTAGGGTGAGAATAATTGAAACGGGGATTAAAGTGCTGGAATTTATACATGTATGTCGTATACATATTATGTAGGTTTTCTAATGTTTGGAGTATAATGTAGGTACAAAAAAGTTTTAAGGAAGTTCATTTGCAGACTCAAGGCCCCAAGGCAAGGTGGGTCTAGTATCGCAATTTAACTTACTAACTTTCTTTTTTTTCTTTTTAAAAGACAGCTCCCTCACTAAGAATAAATCCTGTGTCGCGAGGGACTTAACAGACATACAATCAACGAACACAATAAACACCCAGACTCTTGAATTCATCAAATCTCTGTCATGTCTCAAATCATGTCTTTAATTTCACAATCAGTTTAATTTAGATACATAACGGGCTGAATAGCAGACTATATCGATATACGATTATTTTGTGCGTGCCTAATTGCGAGACCAAATGAGAAACAAGAAACAATCCGGATCATAGGCCTCTCCGACAGTGTAGAAATAGGGCACTTCACATAGACTGATCTTAAGCCGGGCGATTTCAACGGTTTCTCGCAATCCCAACAAGATTTGCTACGTTGCTACCTGATCCTTCCTGCCCAAACGACCATCGGTTCTTCGATCTAAGTTGGTGATTTATATTCTTCTGCGACTTTTTTATTTTTTATTCGATCTAACTATGAACTACTTTCTCCATCGCCCTTTGAGTGACCTTCTGGTAAGATCCATAATAAGTTACTACGTCTCTACACCGTAAGTCTTCACTGGCAACACACGCTGGTCAGAAATGAAGATAGCTTCCTGAACGCCGCCGAACCGAGTGAGATTTGACGATTGACTTTCTTTTTGTTTTACACTTGTCATTAATTTAAATTATACTTAATACAAGTAGGTGCGAGATGGAAGTTACACATATTTTCGTCTAGTCCATGTCCAACATGACTGTGTAGATAACACAGTAATGTTGGGAAACTCTACAAAGTCAATACATCAATACAAGTTTGTCCTTTGCCTTTTAAAGCGAATTAGAATCTTTAATTAACCAATCGTGGGTTACATCAACGAATAAATTATAAATTCTTCGAAATACATAGTTCCCTGTGGTTATCTGAGTACTTTTTCATTTCCTCTTTCTCTAATAACAAGGACACAAGTAAATTCTGTGAAATATTTAACGAGTAGCTGAAGAAAACATGCGTCGCAGTCACGTTGGAAAATTCATCATTAAGGTAAATCGGATTTTGTGGTTATTTTATGGTAAACCTTTGATCTCAATTTCTGGGAATGTGTGATTGAGTTTTCTTTTAAACAGTGGCATGAAATTTAAACGTAAACGATGTAATGTTATTACGTAAGCGACATAAAGCTCGACACGATGTGACGCAAATTAACTAGTATCCTAAGTAAGCGTCGGGATGTTAAGTGACCAGTCAAAGTCGTTCAGAGAGTATAGGGCAGATCTATTTTCGTAATTTTCCAGCGAAACCTACAATCAGAAATGAAGAAATCCATAGGAGAACCGAAGCCGTCTACATAGGTAGCTCTCCAGATAGTTAAACTGAAATGGCAGTGGTTAGACGAACTTATGGCACTGTAGCAGGAAGTTTCTGCAAGGGCGGTAACATACTGGACAATGCAGCAGAGGTAGTTCCTCAGCATGGTGGACCGACAATCTAGTTACAATTGCGGAAAATGGCTGGATGCGGAGATCTATATCCAGCAGTGGACGTTTATTGGCTGACATATTCGTCAAGACTCTGACGCCTAAACCCTTCGGTCCATACCACCAGGTACCATCATGTCAATCGTTGTGTGATTGGCATGATGACTTATTCGGTGTCTTTGTGGAATTGTATTAAGACTATTTTTTTTAAACAGCTTTTTGTTCCTAGTTTTAAATTCATAACCAAATTAGGTGTCTGCTAAACTTGTTGTAAGCTGACAACTGTGTCGTAATTTCTAGAGAATTTTAGTACTTCGACACGAAGACAAAATGCCGATGGATAAAGTACAAAACAAATATAGAAGATATCATGTCGTAACTTATACTTATACCTACGTACTTGATAGCTTAAAACCTTGCAGCGATTATAGAAAAATAGTCATTACACATACATACATACATAGACTCATGCCTGCTTCCCCGAAGGGGTAGGCAGAGGCATATTAAACACCCACTTTTCGCCAAAGTTTTGATCCCACGTAATAGGTGGCGAGCCTATTGCCACTTATTGGGATATTTTGTTTGCCAGAGCCTCGTACGTTGATCGGTAGGTTGAGGTTGGCTTGGGACCCTAAGTTCTTGGTGGGAACCCTACGCACAAAATAGCCATTAAAGATTTCATAATATTATTTTATGCTATACTAGACGTCGCCAGCGGCTTCGCCCGCGTCAATTATACATATAAACCTTCCTCTTGAATCATTCTATCTATTAAAAAAAACCGCATCAAAATCCGTTGCATAGTTTTTAAGATTTAAGCATACATAGGGACAGACAGACAAAAGACAGGCTTTGTTTTATACTATGTAGTGATTTATCAACGGTAAAAGTTATAAGTAATAACTCATTCTAACCGGACACAGGCGTTTCGTTCCGCTTACATCAGTTGTCATGTCAAGGTACACCCAATCAGTGACAATCACAACAGTCATCATCTTAGCGCTGTACGGTTGCAATCCAAAACCTTGCCTTGGAGTCCGGCGTCCACTTTCTTCTCCACTTCACAGGTATTCGGCATCCCTGTTGCTTAGCCCATTGCCACGCACAGCATCCAGCTCAGCACAGCAGCTCATTCAGTCACACCCCTCAATAAAAGCAAACTGACTCGAAAAACGCAAAAGTCCAAACCATATTTACACACTCAAAATTAAAAAGACACTGTATAAGTTAACCAACGTAAAAAACCTCTAAATAACATCTAAATGAAGTACGTCGGACGCTTCTGTATTCGGTCACGTAATCTTGTTCGCGGGCGAGATTAAAAGTTGTTCCCTTAATCTGTGTAACCTTGTGCCTGATTTACGAGCTTCGAGCTAACAAATGAGCTGACAGGGGCTGTCTGCTAATTCTGTAAATTGTTTTGTGATATTTTTTAGTGTCACTTTCACGATTATTTTTTTAAACGGCTCGTGTTTGCTTCGTGAAAGCAGCGATAGCCTAGTGGAGAGACCGACACGACCGCCGTGGATTCGAATCCAGAGGGTCTGGATTCGAATCCACGGCACGCACCAATGACTTTTCGGAGTTATGTGCGTATTAAATTGTTAATTATCGCTTGCTAAAGGGTGAAGGAAAACATCGTGAGGAAACCTGCATGCCCGAGAGTTCCCCATAATGTTCTCGAAAGACATGTGAAGTCTGCCAACCCGCACTAGGCCAGCGTGGTGGACTATGGCCTTACCCTTCTCATAGTGAGAAGAGGCCCGTGCCCAGCAGTAGGACAGTTTATATACAGGGCTGGTGATGATGATCGTTTTGGCCATTGAAAAGTTACATTTGGGGTTGTATTAACCAGAGGACACTATTTTATTTTACAAATGTGTAGTGTAGTGTAAAGCTTAATCTAAATTTGTTTCAATGGAATAGTGTGCATCGATGATCTTTTGAGTGTTTGAGACTCACTTGAACTTGACATTTTGATCTAATTGGTATTAATAGGTCATTAACAGGAATAGATTAATACTAATTGGATTTGGACTTAAAGTACTATAGTAGTTGTGTTCTATTCGGAAGTTGGAAGTACCACTGCTATAAATAGGCGAATATTGCTTTGTAGCTTGCCAGGTAAACAGTTTTTTTATGTATCTATGATATCATATAATCTACTTATTTATTTTATTATTTCTATTTTTCTTAATTATAATCTACTGATTTAGCCATAGACAGGCTGCATTTATAAAAAACAGCTTACGGCACTGATGCTTGAGCATACATAACCAAATTCATCAAAATCGATTCATTAGTTAGACAGAATTTTTTTTATATACATGCGTAAATCATTCGCAGTAAACCATGACTACGATATATATGATATCAGGCAAAGGCTTTATAAACTCCAATACGTTGCCGGCCCTTGAGGGTCAATTACCACTAAAATATAGTGCGCCATGTTTTGTCATAGGACATACAAATATAAAATTGTGCAAAAATACATATAAAATGATGTATATTATTCAAGTTGACTAATTTTTTACATTATTCATTATAGAAATTATATCAAATTAGTACATAATTTAGGAAGTCATCTATAGAATAATAACATTTATTAATTACATCATAATTTCTTAAATTCTAGTATAAACAAGTCTTTTTTTCTATTAGGTAGTTTGTTGTAAATCTTCGGTGCTATGCCAAAGAAGCTCTTAAGCATTAATGCTGTCTTACAAGTTACATTACCTACAAGGTTTATCAACATATTGATTTGATTAAGAAGCGTGGCCAGTGATAGCCTAGTTCAGAGACATATAGACTGCTAAGCAGACGATTCAATCCCACGCCACGCACCGACGTATCGAAGCTATGCGTATTATATTGCTTATTATCGCTTACTCAATGGTGACAAAAGACTTAGTAAGAAAATCTTCATGCCCGAGAGTTGAGAGTTCACCATAATGGTGCTGATACACTTGTGCATTCACCTGTTGTGAGCTTTCTTGCAAATGTTACATTACGGATAAAAAAACGACAGAGTTTTAGGAAACATTCTGTCGAGCATTCTAGCGAATGAACAGTAAATTTGCTTCGACTATTTTGCTGGTTAGAGCGTTCGCTAGAGAGATCGTGAAAATGTTCGGCTCTGTTCGTTGTTCAGTTCGCTCAGTCGTCAGTTCAAAACCAAACACAGCCAATGCTTAGGTGCATCAGCGCCATAAGACATGTGTAGTCTGTCAACCCACATCTGGCCAGCGCGGTGGTCTGCACACATAGCATTCCCCTTCTCATAGTGTGAAGAAGACCCATGCCAGCTGTTGATGAAAAAGAGGAAGGGACGAAAGGCTAAAATGCGAAAGGCTAGAATGCGAAAGGCTACGCGTGCTCGAACGTACTCTTGATACTCAAACATGCGTGTGGCTTTTCCCGTTTGGTATAAACCAACCGTCACATCAGTTTCACGCTAACTGCTAATTGTATACACCGCCCGAGTGTTATTGTCGGCCGTTCCACTGCAATGCTTATTTGAGGGTTAGGATTGGTCACAACTCGAGCGAAGTTGTGGCGAAGAGATGCGTCATTCGACATATTGAGATTATACTTGATGCTTATAGATTAATTGGTGCTTAATTTGGGATAGTACTAGTTTTTGCCCTTGTATAGTGAATATGAATACTGCGATCAGTGCTATTTTGATGCGATAGCATTATTATTGCAAAGTTTAACCAAAAACCACTCAGTTGATATTGGATACAAGAGTAACGAACATTCATCCATAAATCCTCTCTAACTATCGCATTTATAAAAATAGTAAAATTGAGCAATCTTACAGACACCTACTTCAAAGCAATCACTAAATATAAAACAGTCGGAAGTTCAGTTGTGGCTTTAGATGTTTTAAAGTTACAATAAACCACTACGGTAAACAACTAGGCAATTAATTTTCCTCTCTTGCCGTGTATGAAAAACCATTACCAATATCTGTAGTATATAATTTTTTTGTGTTACTGACTGAGTGACAGATCGCTACGATCAACGAGCAGTCAATTTATTTTCCACTAGACGACGCCAGCGGCTACGCCTGCAATTTTTTTTAATTTACTAATTTTAGCCGATCCCGTGTGAATTTCAGGTAATCCCTTCTTAGTGCACCCCTACGGTCCCCAAGGAACATACATGCCAAATTTCAGCTTTCTGCGCCTAATAGTTTCGGCTGTAGCGTGTCTGTCAGTCAGTCAGTAACGCAAGGGTTTTATATATTAAGATTTCATCTTGCCGTTGTCAATCTTTTACATAAACTCTGAGTGAACGGCATAATAATACATTGTGTGTGTTGAGTGACTACATTCTGAAACGATTGCGCGGGAATACGCGTAACCTGTGAATTTGCTTTGTAGAAAAGTACCGCTTCACTTCATAATTTTCTCAGTGGATATCGAGCCTTACGGTTCTGTGTATGTATTCGGCTTGAGGAAAATAATTGTAGTTGAAAGACTAGTGGGATTACCTTCACTTGTGTAGGGATATGGTGTTGCAGTGTGTTTACGACCGACCGGGGAATAAATTCGAGGGTATTCTTTACTCGAATTGTCTCTAGTACAATATTCGTTACGAATGAGTCCAGTCGATGGAGCAAATGTCATCATCATCATTTAAGCGTTGTCTAGGGAGCCAAGACTTTCGTTCAGGAGCCTAGGATCCACTGTCTGGTCAATTTAGACGTGACAGAATGCGGAAAAGTGACTGCCGTCTGATCTTCTCAACACAGATTCATAGCTATGCTCCAGGGTTCACTCCAATGTTAAGTTATTTTAGGTTCTATAAAAAGGTGACTAGGTCCCTGTAGCGACTGTCAAAGGTCTTCATACTTTCGTAATAAGTGTCATACAATCTACTATTTTTAATTACTGCGTTTTATTTGTGAATGTATTTGCCAAAACACTTTTAATATTAATTTATTTCGAAGATGTAAAATCGGTTACAACGTACGATTGCATGTCGTTTGCCAATTAATTCAATATTTATAAATAATCGCTTAAATTTCCTTTGGTTACATCACTATAATTGTCAGTGATGAACTGTCATGCATATCATTATACAGCGAAAATACTATAGTGTCAGTTTATAAAGAAGATACTGACCATAGCCCAAGAAGACAGGCCTGCTCGATTTGTCAAAATACCTGGCAATTTTTGCCAAGGGTACGTCATCGGGAAAGTATGATGGTTCTCAAACTTTTCGTATCATAATTTACCCACAAATTTGTGGGTAAATTGTGAATTGACAAAGTTGCTTCAATTATCATAATTTATAAAGGTACATACCTATGTTATGTTATACCTATTCGAAATAAAAAGTAAAGGCATATTATAAAAAAATATATATATAAAATAAAAAAGGAAAATAAATCAATAAAATCAATGTAGGTAAATAGGAGCTTCTAATAATCGATATAAGTTAAGTGGTAGGTATAGCTTTCTTTTTTTATTATGCGTAATTATGCTTCTATTTAGCTTTCGTAATCGTATATAAGTCGCAGATCTTAACATCGATTTTATAATGTCATTTTTGTAGGAAGCTTTTTTTTATGTGTTGATAGACGACATTTGCCACATGCGAAAGGCTGGTTTCAGAGTGACGCGCGCGGCACGCGCCGTCGGCCAGCGCGTCTCAACAGCGCGTTTGGCGCGCGGACCACTGTGAAACGAGTTCGCGTTTCTCATTGCAATGTATGAAGCTTCGGCAGCGCGGACGGCGCGCGCGTCTCACACGCGCCGCGTTTGAACTGCGTGACTTTGAAACGCTATTACTAATCTAGTGTAATTGTAAGCGCGCGCGCGTGGCCGGCGCCGGTCAAACGCGTGACTCTGAAACCAGCCTAAATATATAATTTTTATAACACAATGATTTTTCGTGGTACTCAATATTTTTTTATCCAATATTTTAAAAACATCCAACAGTTCTTTACTTGGATATATTAAGTTGCCCGATATATTAAGTTAACCCATTTACTTTTACAATTCTTGTATATAACACATCACCATGATGATAGAAAAGTTTGGGAATATCAGTTAAAAATGAGTAAACGAGTGAACACGAGCGACTTTTTAATGTGTTGGAAAGAGAAACGTTTCAATAGCTGAGTACTTTGTATCTGTCAATGCTGTCACCGGAGTAATGTTGCCAGTACTGTAAATATATTGTACTCATTTAAATCGATAGGTTATTTGTATAAAAATATTAAGCCAGTAAGAGTAGCATTGCTGAGCTCAAAATGTTATTAAATCGTAACAAATAACCATGAGATATGGACTTGTATAGTATTTTGTTCTTAAAAGATCTCCAATTAGATAATATTTACCCTAAACAGCTTTTTTCAAAAAGTGGCAATGAAAATGTGTCGTCATTTTGACGTCATTTCGCCGACCCACGGCACGCTGTCACCGAAGTGAGCAGGCCTGTCTTATTGGGCTATGATACTGACGCCCTGTAACGACTGTCAAAGATCTTCATGACAACCGGGACCGACAGCTTAACGTGCTCTCCGAGACACGGGACAAGCGATAATTAACAATTCAATACGCACATAACTCCGAAAAGTCATTGGTGCGCGCCGTGGATTCGAACCCGATACCTTCTGCATGGCAGTCTGTTGGTATCTCCACTGGGCTATCATATATAATCAACGGAAACTAAGTTCACTAGAACTCGAAACAACAACTTATGGATCACACCAAATCCTGTCTCGTGTGGGAATTGAACCCACAACCCTCGGCGTAGTGTCAAACGGTGAGGCGGCTGTTTGAAAACCACTACGCTAAGTCAGCCATCCTTACCGGTAGTGCTTTAGTGAGTCTTTGGCGGCCTGACTTTGTAACTGGCAGGCAACATCATACATCTTCATTTCAGCGTAGATATGTCCACCACAGGACATATGCCTTCCCCAAGGCTCTTCACACACCCGCATCCAACCGCTTTCTGCAATCTTAACCCGATCATCGGGTCACCTTGTGGGTAGCCTACCCTATAATGAAACCGGTCCTCAGTCTTTAAAAACTCTTTGCAAAAGCATATTTTCTTTTATACCCAATAATTTAGCATCTACACACAACGAAATACGATGTCAAAGAATTTGTACCTACAGAAGGACATCAGGTGTTGTGATGTAACAATCAATTCGTAATTGCTATACATACGCCTTGTGCTTTTGTTAACCATTCTATTGTACGCACACATATACAGTTATTATCGCGAAAATACAAAAGAAAATTTTCTTTTATTAATATTTTCAGTGCGTATTTCTTTTTAATACGCATTAGATTCGTGTGATTGTTGTTTTTTATTGTGAAGAAATGTAGGGTGAGAATAATTGAAACGGGGATTAAAGTGCTGGAATTTATACATGTATGTCGTATACATATTATGTAGGTTTTCTAATGTTTGGAGTATAATATAGGTACAAAAAAGTTTTTAGGAAGTTCATTTGCAGACTCAAGGCCCCAAGGCAAGGTGGGTCTAGTATCGCAATTTTACTTACTAACTTTCTTTTTTTTCTTTTTAAAAGACAGCTCCCTCACTAAGAATAAATCCTGTGTCGCGAGGGACTTAACAGACATACAACCAACGAACACAATAAACACCCAGACTCGAAACAACAAATTATGGATCACACAAAGTGTTGTCTCGTGTGGGAATCGAACCCACAACACTCGGCCGCTTAAACCACTACGCCAACCGTGCAGTCGAAGACTTTCAAAGTTTTGTGCGAATGAAATTGCTAATTATCGACCAGAATTAATGTGAAACCGCGCGCTATAACGTGGCATCGCTTGCCGTTCATACTAGGTCGGCAGAGTTAAGCAACGCTTGCATAAGTTACCACTTAGATAGGTGTGAGAGTGCTACCGTACTTCAGAGAACACATAAATCTGCCGTCCCAGTTCTTGTTTCGGGACAAGAATCCATCTTTGAGGCCTTCGGGCGGACAATAATCATTAGGCCATGTCGTAGGCCCTCGGACGATCTGAAAACTCCGACACCAGAGTTGGCCACACGCCCACACGAAATAAACGAAAATAGAACCTTTCAGTATCATGTCTAATTACAGAGAAATTCCAGGAATCATTTTATGATATAAATATAATAATACCGTATTGTAAACGGATACAGTAAACGATAAACAAAACCCGTACACTTGTCATCAAACTATTCATATAGAACATTAATCCTTTGGAAAATCATGTTAAGAAATATATCGAGAGGAAGGAGTGTTATAATCCAACGATGGGTGTATAAGATACGGTCGAATGTAAGGATTTGTGGCCCATAAATGCTGTGACTATATGCTTAGGGTATTGATGGACAATTCTCACTGGAATATCTGGATATACAATATGGGGTTAAATAATAATATAATGATCACCATAAAATGCTTTGATACCCTTAGTTCTTTAACCAAAAATATATACTTAACACCAGAAAAATAAAGTCTAAAATTACAATAGTACTTGCTATTTTAGTCACAACTGCCCTTAAAATTGTATTCGAACACCAAATGTAGTAAATGATCACCAAATAAATAGGTTATGTTAGGTTCTCTTGTGACACTTAATTAAAAAATAGGAGCCCTGCGAAGTAGAACTCCGTCAACTTAGTTAATTAAAGTAGGTGGTGTAACCAAATCCACTTTATGTGTTGGTATTTCATACAAGTAACAAAGAAACTTCGGTTATAATTTTACATTAAAATGCTGGTTTAATTTTGGTGATCATTTACTACTTTTGGATTAACAATGATTTATTTGGAGTCATTTTGCTTAAATAGGGTGTCGAAATGTTAAAACTTTGGTCATTTACTATTTTTATCTGTTATATGTTACTATATCTGGTGGTAAGTTAAACATAAGCCATACAAAATTCTTGCGTTACTAACTGACGGACAAACAAAGCGCAGCTGAAAAAGCAAAAAATTTGGCAGAATACACATTACGTGGAGACTGTTAAAGGTGGACTAAGAATAAGATTTTCCGAAATTCCAACGAGATCGGGCAGAAAAGGTTAAATTAAAACAAAGTTCGCGGCAGTAGCTGCGGGCATCCATTAGTCTATAATGAAATGACAAGTTATCGTTTCAAAAATTCGAGAATACACTTCCACTAATTATTGTTAGTTAAATTTTGAACCAAAAGTATGAACTTACGACTTTATTTTGTCATCTTGTATGTATGCACTTTCTTTGTATGTACACACACATGTTTATGCAAATAAAGCTTATCTTATCTTATCTTATCTTACGGCCCGGTCACGGCCTACGGAGGCAGGCGGCAGCAACGACAAACAACGAGTGTTTTTGATGTACATGGCGCGTTTAGTCTGACGCGACATCGGTCGCGGAGGAGTAAAGCGCGCCATGTACATTGAATACGCTCGCTGCTGCCGCCCGCCGCTCTAGGTCGTGACCGGGCCGTTAGGAAAAGCTCCAAGAGTGTACAATGTCTCCACAGGATTGCATTTTATAAGCTACTCCTTCTTTTTTAATATTTGTATGTAAACGGAAAACCTATCGCACGACTGAAACCCGGTGTCCAGATGATACAAAATAAACTATATTTTTGTTACGAGTCTGAGGGTTATTTATATTTTATATATTTCAAGAATCTGTTGTTAATTTTGTCACTACTGCGAGCTCTATGATCACGTATGTGCCGTACATTATAAAATCATTTATTTCACCTCGAATCTACAACCGATTTCTCCTCGAAACCCAACACACTAACTACTGAACTGTATATACCCGTTACGCAATCATAAATAACAAAAGTTATTAGTTATTCACCCAATCGGAACGGGGCCTAAACTTCTGACAACTGGTTAAATTTTCAGTGATCCAAACTTGGAATTGGGTTACGGAGGTCAAAAGATTCTTTCGTTAAGTTACCGTTACTTAGATTAATACCTTGGCATAGTTAAAAATAACTGTTTTTTATTGGCGTTCGATTTAAACGATAGTTTAGACCAGCTTCCACCGCAAGTTTCCTCTCGTGGGGAAAGGTTACCGAAATCTATATTAATGTAAAGTTTCATAAAAACTCGTTCAATAGTTTGGCGTTTTTGCGTGAAAGAGTAATTATCATACATCCATATTCACAAACTTTCCCGTTTACAATATTAATAAGATTTATTAAGCTTGTTTGTTTGTTTTTCATGTGAGTGTGTGGCCAACTCTGGTATTGGAGATT
This sequence comes from Euclidia mi, assembly GCA_944739405.2. NCBI lineage: Eukaryota > Metazoa > Arthropoda > Insecta > Lepidoptera > Erebidae > Euclidia > Euclidia mi. Next base: position 3,858,275 of record OX123204.2, read on the forward strand.
TTCAGACCGCCCGATGGCCTCCGACATGGCATAACAATCCTTATCCTTAGACAAGAACCGGGACCGATAGCTTTACGTGCCCTAAGAACCACGGTAGTCCTCATATGTAAATGCCACACACGGTCACCTATCCAAGTGGTGACCTGTGCAAGCCTTGCTTAACTTTGCCGATCTGTTGCGAACGGCAAGCTAAGTCTCACTATGAGCGCTACGATACGCGCTACTGGCCTGCTAAGGACACCTGTGTACTATATAGTCCGTGGCACTAGTATTTTATGAAACACAACGTTGAAACGGTCCGGTTCGAAGGGCTAAGTGCTAAATAAAAAGATGAAGTAGCTAGTACAATGAAAGTGCCTTAAACTGGCCGCTTGAAAAACCTCATGCATGTCTGAGAGTTCTCCAAAATGTTCTCGAAAGAGATGTGAAGTCTACCCTATCAACATTTGGCCAGGGTGGTGAACTATGGATTCCGCATACATCATACTAAATATACATAATAACCAGCCTTCCACAATGGGTTGTTAGAAGCATACACCGGTGGTTTTAGTGAGTAGGCCCAAGCACTCCTAGAAGAGTCACACATACCTCCTGTACATGCCCCAATTTGCCACAGAGAAACCTGCACCTTCTTGCAGCCGGAAGCAAAAATCTATCATTTAATATGTGTATGACATATAATGAAGAAGGGAGTGTCCCGCAGTGAGACAGGTTAGATATTATTAATTAATTAATTTAATGATCTGAGGTTTGATATTATGAACCAAAATAATTAATTCTACCTCAGAATACGACCACGTCTTTTCGTTACACCGAACATTATACCTCCAAAATCTATTCCACCTAATCCATTAAGACTGTCCTTTCTGCAAATTACAAACGGTGATTTATCGTTTTATTACTTACTTCCCTTTTTACACTCCAATAAATAAATACTGCCAGTGGAAATTCACGACAAAATCTACTTTAACGAGTTGTCCTTAAATCACGTTGTTTCATGGGGTCCCTACAAGTTAATGGTGTTGGGAGCCCTCTGGGACTGTAAGGAGGTTCTTACGTTTTATATGTACGGTATTTGGACCCTCAAGCTGAATTGTGGGCCTTATGAAAGGCCGACATGTGGTTTGCTATCAAGTTTATGGCAGTTTTTAACTAGGGTTTAATAATATGGGTATATAGAATGTGATAGATAGCTAGGTTAGTTTTGAAGGGTTAATGTATTGTCGGTTTGGAGGCTACAATGGAAAGAAAGTCATATTTGACAGATGTAAAAACTTTGAATCTTACATGATCTATACACATACTAACTTTCCTGTAACGAATTTGAACTCATAATTCGAATATAAAGATAAGGTACCTAAGATTCATTCTTGCGTTTTTTTTGCCTAATCTGATTGTCCTATGTCGTCATTCATGAATCCGATAAAACAACATAATAAGTATTTGTCTGCTATCAAAATGTTCAAGTTTAACTGTAACCCATATGATATCTTGCTATGCATACATTATCATGCTTATGCATACACCTTCTGATGGCGTTGAGGCATAGTGATACAGATCGTGCTTGCTCCCTCAATCAAGGTTGAGCCGTACGATTGCTGTTTAATGCGGGCCATCAGTGGGCCGAGTCAGTCAAAAGCGTCAGACGATATCCTGCACTGTACTTGCATACTAAACCCTTTCTTTGTCTAGACTTTAAAAGATCAAGAAAAGACTAAAGAAATTGAAGTGACAAAAAAAAATTACTGAGTTTGTTTCGGCCTTTCTTCTCAAGAATTAATTTAGCTAGGAAAAGCCAGCATCATCTAGAATAGGGTTTTGACTTGTGTAAGTGTTGTAAACAACCAAAATGCAGGAATAAATATGTCTTTATCTATCTTCATTCTCTATGAGATGTAAATGTCAGCAAATCTATGAAACATTAATGTAACCCGGCCTTCTAAAACTACTATTTTGTAGCCAGTAAGGGCAGTCGCCGATAGCAATATATACTAACTAATGACATCACATACAAACCTAACTCCATCTGTCTAATTAGTGACACTAAGGGTCGGCGCAAACGGGCCGATTGCGTATTATCAAGAGGGCGAGCAAACTTTCCGCGTCGGGGTCCAACGTAAGACTGCCCAGCAGAGAGCGGGTTTATAAATAAAGTGCGGCTTCCGAACACCGGTGGCTGTTGCTCGCTTCTGACACAGTGACAAAAGTGGCGGCAGCGCGCGACAGACACCGGTGGTTGTGTTCGGTGGCCCGTTTGCGCCAAGCCTAACATTCTTGTAGCTAATTCAATATGATAGGTATTAAATACCTTGCTGTTTTACGATTCATTTTTGGAGTATATATGATATTTATGACATCTATTTTTAATACGTAAAGCAAAAACTCCGTACCGCTTGTTACGAAATTTGCGTTGGCGGAAGAGCATAGCGCTAAGAGCACTCTCCGCAATATCTAAATTGTTTTGCTTATATGGAGAAAAGGATTACAATTTCTAATAATTAATATGTTCGTAATTCTTATATATTTCTAATAGAAGAAAAAATAAAGATATATGCTAGAAATAATATAGTTGACGTCCGATAATTACGGCACCTCTTAGTACTAAAAATAAACAAATAGGTACAACAATTTATGACATGAGACTTATACCAGCCTAAGAAAGCTTCAAAGTTGATAACATTATTTACACGGCATTAATAAATATACAATAAGACGTTCCGATTGCCGAAGCCATTTCACTTTTAATTTATCGATATCCCAACTCTAAGTCAGCCATTTCACATCATTATAATTAAAAAAGTCAAGCAAAGACTTGAAACCTTAAAGTTGGAACGTTAAGTCGACCTCCCTAGGCACATATTTCATTTTTTTCCATCTGTGCTTATATCTGGAGTGATCGATAGCCTATCGGCTCAACATTTAAATATTTGTCAACGAAGACAAATCGTAGTCGGTCTGAAGTACGGTGATGTAGCGTTAGTGATGGGACACTGTTTATCGATGTTTTATTTATTTTAAATACTGAATTCAATCTTAAGCAGTCATATAATGTTTATATCTACTACAATTATTAGAATTTTATATACATTTTAGAATTTATCATAGTATATGCAAAAGATATAAAAAGTGAGCAGAACATAAATAGAAAAACTTGTACATTTAGTCCAATAAATAGTTTAAGAAGGTTTTGAGTAGCCTTGTGCATAAAATCAAATCAAATACTAAAAATCAGTTAAGTGAGAAAGTGCACCTGGGCTCTGCAGATGTTCTTAATCTAATCTAAATCGTAGCTTTTCAAAATGAACCGTAATAGTAAACTAATCAGCAATTGCTTCTGAAAATCAATTGTAACTTTGGACAGAGCGTGGTTGTACAATTAACTACATCACTTAGTTTGCAAGTAAGTACTTAATTTAGTTTTTGCATATTATTATTTTATTTTTTTATAAACGCACGACGCAGCCACGAGCAGACGGATCGCCTGATGGTAAGCAATTACCGCTGCCCAAGGACACAAGCAATACCACAGGAGTCACAAGTGCGTTGCCACCCTTTGTGGTTGGGAAAAGGGATAGGAGGAGGAGCGGGATGAGGGAGGGAGAAGGAATAGGGGATGGGGCCTCCGGCACTCTCACTCACTGAACGAAACGCAACAGTTTATGATCCTACTTTACGTCGATTTTCTGTGAGAGACTGCCGCGGTCGAGCTGGCCCATTCATTCAGCAAGGCTCTACTACCTGTATAAACGTTGCCCAATATTATTACAAGATCTCAATTGCTAAAGATAGGTATGTATATATATTATACAAAGAAGATTTTTTTCAAAAGTGCGATGCCCTCGGTACACGAGTTGCATTACCCTTTTTCAATTAATAATTGAATTAGCTTTGAAAATCTTAGTACGCGAGCATGCATCTTGATGCATGCTTGCGTATTGTGTAAAAGACAGCTGAATTTGATAGATATTTAAAATCATCGTCACTTCCATCGTGTCCCATCTCTAGTACTTGTCGAGGCCAATCCATTTGATCTGTTGTTCTCAATATGAGAGATTACGAACCGTTTCTACTGTTACAACATTTTTTATCCGATAACAGCTAAGACTCATTCGTGAAATAAAATCATGAGACGTTTTTATTTAAAGTATAAGTAGGTTTTCCTATTTTTTTTATAACTTCAGGCCTGTACCTATCCCCGATTGGGTAGGCAAGTAGCAAGAATAGCCCCTCAAGATGGACCGAGCTTTAGCATAGCATAGGCCTCCTCTGTGTTCAGCAGTGGACGTCGTTGTTTTTTTTTTATAGTAATAGGCGGCAAACGAGCAGACGGATCACCTAATGGGAAGCAATTACCGCCGCCCATGGACACAAGCAACACCACAGGAGTCACAAGTGAATTGCCGCCTCTTGGGGTCGGGAAAAGGGATAGGATGACGAGTGGGATGAGGGAGAAGGAATAGGGGATAGGGCCTCCGGCACTCTCACTCACCGGACGAAACGCAACAGTTTAGGTATTGTTACTTTACGTCGTGTGGGTGAGATGTCGTTTGTGTATCAGTTATTTGTTAAACATAGTATAGGCTTGTTTGATAATTATTACACCGCGTGCTGACCAGTTCGGTAGTACAGTGAACCCACTTCGCCACGCAGTCATTTATTTCATAGATTATACTTTAGGACATTCATCGTAGTCCTTACGATATTTTCAGGGGTATTTACTCCTCCGACGGCTTAACGTGTTCTCCGAGACAGAGGGCTGACAATTATTATCAATTAATACGTTAGGACATTCCCTGACTTGAGTCTATTTGTCTAAACTAGTACCTGTTATATTAATCATTATACAAAGGAACTCATTTTACCTTACGTCACATCTCAGCGAGCATCATTCGAAGCTGGCCTGGTTTCTTAGAAATTTAACAACTAAACTAAGAATCGAGAAAGGAAGTCGAACATCTAATGGCTTTTGTTTCTAGGAAACATGTTCAATCTAGGTCTCTTGAAATAAACAGGTGAGGGGCAATGAACACACTGTACTCTTAGTATCGACGGAGGAAAAACGCTATCTTTTCTTTTGTTGAACGCGCTAATCTCAGGAACTACTGGTCCAATTTTAATAATTATTGTGGTATTGTGGGCTATCCATTTCTTGAAAAAGGCTTTAAAGCATCACGCTATGAGCCACAGGGGTGGACCAGTAGCCCTAAATAAGTTTTTTTTATAGACTCACGCCTGTATCCCCGAAGGGGTAGGCAGAGGTGTAATATTACACCCACAATTCGCCATGAATTTTTGGTCATAGGGAGCGAGCCTATTGCCGTTACCGGGCACATCACCAGACTCCGCGCTGCTACTGAGAATTTGGAAAAACCCCGTAACACTTGACCCGACCCAGAAATCGAACCCGGGACCTCCTATCAGCAGTCGCATACGCTATCCACTGGACCACGGAGGCAGCCCTAAATAACGCGGGTGTAAAAGCAGACTCATCTAGTATCAATCTATGCCTATATTTAAAGTTCTTGCGTTACTGGCTGGCTGACAGACACAGCACAGTCGAAAGTAGTTATATAAATCTATATATACAGGGTGTCACAAGACCCATAACCAAGCCGGAGTCCATTCGTTTTGGACATCACGCCAAGTCATACTAAGCAAAAATAAAACCTGGGAAACGAATTTTTTTTTAAGTATTCACTTTTTTCAAGCCGCCATAAAAAATGCGCGGGTGCAATTTTCGAAATATCTACTAATCCATGGGTGCATAGGACATCAATAGAACAGGTTGGCTTGGCAGGGTAAATGCATCGGTTTTATACCTAATTACAAAAAAATTATAGTAACTTTGAACCTCAATATCTCCTGAACCAGTAATTTCCCAGGTATGATGCCGAAGCAAAAAATGTTCGTAATGATTGGTACAATATGAACTTTCAGTTTCCGTAAAGGGTTGTTTTACAACCTGTATAAAGTTCTAGCGTTACTGACTGGCTTGCAAACAATGCACAGCTGAAACTATTGGGTACAAGAAGCTGAAACCTAGCATACATGTTTTTCTTACTGACTGCCTCGTTGGTCTCGCGGCATAAATGTGCGCGTGGGATTGGGAGGTCTCGGGTCCGATTCCCAGGTCAGGCAAAGTGTTATTGGGTTTATCCGTTATGAAATTCTCGGTAGCAGCACGGCGTCTGGTAATGTGCCCGGTACGGCAATAGGCTCGCCCTCTATTACGTGGGACCTATAAATATTCATGGCGAAATGTGGGTGCAGTATAACGCCTCTGCCTACCCCTTCGGGGATACAGAAGTGAGTCTATAAATAAAAAAATGTTTTTCTTAGGGCGCGTAGAGGCACATTAAGAAGGGATTGCCGGCAATCCCACGGGATTGGCAAGAAACCTTTAAATTGATAATGATAATGTGCCAGCATAGCTGGGAGCACCCTCTAGTCTATCTATACATATTATAAAATGAAGTCTCCTTTTCGTCTTGAATGTTTGATTTTTGTACGGTTTTCGTCAATAGATTGGGTTATTTCTGAGGAAAGTTTAGCCCCCGGCGAAGCAATTAGTTCGAATATTAGTAACTCAAATACTATACTATAATTCGCCTCGTCTTTTTGGATGACTCTTGTTGATGCTGTTCTTCAATTAAGACAACTTCTTTCTGTACCTACACGTTATCACATTTTCTGCAACATGATTTTTTACATCAGCTAAAACAGGAAAGAACCGAAACCTCCAAGAAACTTCCGTATTCCTGGGTTTCGCTTTTATACGACACTAGACGTCGCCAGCGGCTTCACCCGCGTCAATTATACATATAAACCTTCTGCTTGAATCATTCTATCTACCAAAAAAACCGCATTAAAATCCGTTGCGTAGTTTTTAAGATTTAAGCATACATAGGGACAGACAGACAGAAGACAGAGTTTGTTTTATACTATGTAGTGACTAGATTTGTTACACATTCGGATTCTGCACTTTGCGCCCCACATACAAGTATTCGCATTTACCCGTCATTTTATTCCATATTAGCCCCAGCAGGCTTAGCCAAGACGTCTTTCTGCAAACGCTAACGCAAAAAAATGTATGGAGTGAACGCAAAGTCACGTGATATAATCAAACAAATAGAAAAGTCGTAGCCAAATACACAACGCATAAAAAGTATTCGCATCGATAGAATAAACTCATCGTTTCTGCGATGTCAACCGCAAAATGGTAGCCAAGTTACCAATTTCGGCCAAAACTAACGCTATTAGCGTCGATTGCGCACGGATAACAATCGAATGATAGAACCCTGCAGAAAACGCAAAAAAGAATCCCACAGACGGTCAGCCTGTACTCGGCCTAGAGCTCCTTGTTAGGGCCTCGCTAAATCACTATGCCTAAAACATTGTTTAGCTATTTCAGACGCAAAGGGCCCATTTAATACAGCAAGGGGCCACTTAAGTGTTCGCCAAGTAAGTTGATTATCGCGATTCACGTCATTGTTTATGTTTCAAATTCCTTAGAGAGTCAAAGTTCTTAAGTAATAAATATTATTTAAGCTTTAAAAAACTCTAAATGTTTAAGATTATATATGATTATATAAAACTTAAAACGAATAAACAAATCTTCTGGTTCGAACGTTTATTTCACTAGCATAAATATTTACATTACCTTGATATTTGACGCGCTTGACGCTTCAAACAACGCAAGGCATGTACTAATAACCATGTTGTGTCGCAGAATGTGCGTGTGACACTAACGCGTGGTGTTGGCTACCAATTTTGCGTTTTCTTCGATTGCAAACGCGTTTGCGTTTGAAATCGGAGAAAGGCGATGGAAACGATACGTTTGAGTTTTGGCTAAGCCTACAGGTGTAATAAATATTATGAATTTAATATTTAATTATAGTTTTGTCCCATTTTATGATCCCTGTTTTTTTGTTAGCGAATTAATGCTATTTCGCGAAAAGTTAACATTTTAGATTATAACATGTATAGATACATACACGTTGTATACATACTAGCTTTAGTTCAACTTGTGTAGTGGTTATCACTACAAAAGTTGCCAACATTCAATGATTTTAGTGAAAGAGTAACAAACGTGTAGACTGCCTCCGTGGTCCAGTGAATAGTGTATGCGACTGCTGATCGGAGGTCCCGGGTTCGATTCCCGGGTCGGGCAAAAGTGTTACTGGGTTTTTCCGAATACAGTAGCAGCCCGGAGTCTGGTGATGTGCCCGGTAACGGCAATAGGCTCGCCCCCTATTACGTGGGACCTAAAAATTCATGGCGAAATGTGGGTGTAATATTTACACCTCTGCCTACCCTTCGGGGTACATGCATGAGACTATAAATAAAATAAAAAAATAGTAACAAACATCCTCACAAAATTACACCAAAAAGGTTAAAATACAGACAATGATCGTCCATTCAGGCTTATTGCCCAAGTTGGGAAGTACCCGGGAGTCGGTTAGGAAGAAATTTAAAAAGAATAAACGTGGTTAAGTATTATAATTAAGTTGTCGGCCATCAATCACAGCGAACACCATCTGTCGTGAGCACGGGGAAGCTTGGAAGCCGCATTGGTAGTACGGACATTCTTCCTTTTTGTTTCGTTTTTTGGGAAAATAATGATAGGAGATCATTCAGGCTGCATACATTTTTGGCATTTTCATTTTGGCATGGTTAGTACGATATACACAAAGTGGCTGGCAGAGGCTGGACACGAAAATTGGGCTTAGTGACGTGCCATTGGAGAGGCCTTATAACCAGCAATGTTATATATTATTATGTTAGTATGTTATAATGGTTAGTACTAGGTACTGGTATTGTGTTATCTGTGGTACTAGTGTGGTACTAGTAATTTGGAGCAATAGCTGACGCAGCGATAGCCTTGTGGAAATACTAATAGACTGTCATGCAAAGGCCATCGGGTTCGAATTCTCGCCACGCACCACTGATTTTTAGAAGTTTTGAGCCTATTAAATTGGTAATTATCGCTTCGCCTTAGCCTTGGAAAGCACCTTAAGCCGTTGATCCTGGCTGTCATGACATTACCTCTAAATAAAACTGACACTGACACCATAGTCAGACGGCAGTCCTTCTGTGGAAAACCTATTCTGTGATTTAGTTTAGACTAGAAAGCGGACCTCGAACTTTCGTTAACGTTGCAGACTTTCTCATCTTATATTAATATATAAAGCTGAAGTGTTTGTTTGTTTGTTTGGTTGAACGTGCTAATCTCAGGAACTACTGCTCTGATTTGAAAAATTATTTCAGTGTTAGTTAGCCCATTTACCGAGGAAGGCTATAAACTAAACATCACGCTATGAGCCACGGAAGCGGAGCAGTAGCCTTAAATAACGCGGGTGTAACCGCGGGCTCATCTAGTTTTAAAATAAATTTATCTTTCTGTCTATTCTGTACTATGAATACGATTCTATCCAAACACAAAGGTTCTCTTAGGCAAGTTTCACGATGTATTCATCTAATTGATTATTCTCACAGCTGATCTCAACCTTCAGCTCATTGACTATTCAGCGTCTATGTATACATCGATATTGTATTGATCTATGGTTTCGTTGCTATTTAATTGTTTATACTTATTATAGAAAAATAAAGCTATGTTAGGGTTTTACATATTGTTAAAAGAGGGTAGTATGTAATCCTCTTGAACGTTTTGACAGTTATGTGTTATATTTTAAATATATAAAATTTGCATTTGAAGTTCAAAATCGAGCATCAAATATTTGAATTTATAACTGCCAGTATTTGTAATCGAAAGCTTCGTATTGCGTACTAATACATAAAAATATTGTGTAATGAACTGCTACACCTATTTATTTCACTGGTGTCATACTTAGCAATTAATGTAGTTTAATAAATTATGTTCATTTGCATGATAAAAACAAGGGTCAAGTACTCGTAAAAATATTTTCTCATTTGCATTGAAAACTTAACCTTTCTGAACTCTAAGACTTCGAGCAAAACGCAGTCATAATTTAGTTTTATATGGCATAGAAATATTCAGTATAGCAGCATTTTATTTATTCACTCGCGAAAATGAATGAAACAAATAAAAATTTTAAACGCCGCCATATTTCTTATGTAAACGAGTGAGCGAAATGAAGACGGACGCGGTTTTGTAAGCTTTATGACGGCAGCCACTTAAAGCTAAAAGATATAGCTTATATTCTATAGTTTATAAGAAAGTACATAAGTTACCGATTTCATCGAAGTAGATTTAATATCAGCCACATTTATCACTACCTTATATTGTTGTATCGAGTGAGAATTTAATGGTGAATTGAATCTTTCTGCTAAAAGTTCGAAGTACAAATGAATCTGTCCTGGTGTTGAGAATATAAAAAAATACCAATGTAAGTATTCTTAAATAAACAAGCAAAGGATTTGATAACTCATCAAAGTTATGCTGTTTGTACAGTTCGCATTGATAACAAGTACCTACCCATGAAATAGTAAGCTATAGAACCAGGTCACTATCAAGCAGCCTTTAAAATGAATAACTATCCGCTGTAAAAATATTTCCCATATCTTGCAGTGTCATACTCTCTTTACCTTAATCGTTAAATATAAAAACGTATTAAATTAATAAATTACCGACAATTATATTCCATTTAACGAATAAAAAGACAATTAAGACGAAAGTCTTAATATATTCTTCCTTACTTATAAAGTAATCCGATTTTAGTTTATTCCTACTTAAATTATAGGTACTTTGGTACAATTAACTTTAAATTGTCTTTCGGGATATGATCCACTTACTTTTGTTTAAGTATCCGATAAAGCAAGTGTCTCTTATATATACATATATATATATATATATATATATATATATATATATATATATATATATATATATATATATGTATATATATACTTAGAGCCCAGTGGTGTACGTAACGGACTGCCGTGACGATGGTCTCGGGTTCGATTACCCCGGGCACACACCTCTGAATTTTCGTAGTTATGTGTTTTAAAAATATTTATTATCGCTCGCTTAATAATGTGCCCGGTAGATGGCAAAAAGCTCGCCCTCTATTACATTGGGATCGAAACATAACTGGCGAAAAGTGGGTGTGTAATACACCTCTGCCTACCCCTTCGGGCATAAAAGTCCACCGTCCACCGTCTTTGGTAATCGATTCAGATGACTACAGTTGTTTCAGTGGCTTTCCATTCGTAAAAGGTCGGCAAAGTTAAGCACAGCCTGCACAGGTCGTCACTTGGATGAGAGAGCTACCGTGCTTCGGAAGGCATCTAAATCTGTTGATCTCGTGAATCCTTAGATTATGTCAGAGGCTGATGAGCAATCTATAAACTCCGACACCAAAGTTAACCTCACACTCTCACGAAAAATCATCTCAAAAGGTTGAGGGAAAGTAGCAGTATATTTTCTAGTGTTGTGTTTTGTTCGGTGAGGGATAATGCCGGAGGCCTGGGTCGTCAGAGCCCTTCTTGCTACCCATTCTTTCTTAAATTTGCAGAAATAACGAAATCAGTTTCTTTGTCACTAGTAGTAAATTATTACTTTTGGTTCTACTGTCTTATTTTATAGAAAACAGCATTTACAGCATTAAATAGTGCATGATAAAGTCCTAAACATATGTTTCAAAGTGCTACACGCACGTGGAGTCTAATAATAATTTATGGCAACTTTGGCTTTAGAATTCATCTAACCAAAAGTTTCACTGAAATAATAACCAATTACCACCTTATTTGGTAGGTAATAAAAATATACAAAATACGCAAATCTAAGTCTCTAGATTTACATGAAGTAATTTGGACCACACTGAGGTGTGGTGTACTACTTCATGGCTTTAACTTTAACTTTAACGCAATAATGTTAGCTTCACAACCGACTTCTAATATTTTATCGCAACCTCACCTTTTTTCATTAACATCGAATATTACTTACGAACATACATCAATGCGATTTATAAAAGAATTCCATTCGCTAGCAAACAAAACTCCAACAAATTGTGTCCCGGTTTCGGCAATATCATGACTTTTCGCCACAAACACGGGGGAGACCTTGAACTGTAACGGAACACAAATCATACATTTTTTAATTTACCAAAACAAAACGGCAGCCATTTTTTTTTGTGACGCGGTAACCCTCTCGCGCCCGATTGTTTCGTCAGCCCCTAAATGATAATTTATTTGATCATTTCTTTTCGAAACAAAGCGACGTTGTCGACTTAATACGTCAAGACTTTAAAATGAAAGAAAGAATTGGAAGATTTTTTTGTTGGAGAGTATTAATAAAGATTCAGCTGGCGATGTTTTTGTAGTTTAGAAGCACTGTTTGATGGCGTGAAATAATTACGGTTAGCAAGTTTTTTCGTAGCGCTCATAGCGAGACTTGGCTTGCCGTTCGTAACAGATCGGCAAAGTTAAGCAACGCTTGCACAGGTTGCCACTTGGATGGGTGACCGTTTGTGGCATTTACATCTGAGCGCTACCGTGCTTCGGAGGGCACGTAAAGCTGTCGGTCCCGGCTCTTGTCTAAGGATAAAAAAAAAAAAAAAAAAAAAACAAGCAAGTTTTTAAGCGCTCATTGCCATTGGTTTGTTCTTCTTGTTTTTTAATTATTTGGCTTCATTCATGTAATTTTTATGTTATTTTTATACTAGTTCTCTTTTTGATTTGATGAACTCTTCCGTTACTGTGACAGACGACGACCAGCCGAAATTATTGGACGCGTGAAGTTGATATTGGGGCTTTTTGTTCCTTGAGGAGTGTAAGTACACTAAAAGGTAATGTTTGGATTAACCGAAAATTCAAAATAAATAATGTTGGCTGATTCTACTATAAATAAAAGCTTTAAAAAAAATATTTCTGTGTTAGTTAATATATACATAATTCTTTCTGTAAAAAAGCCCACAAGAAGTTCAGTTTATTATTAGACAGATTATAACATATTCTTATAGATGTGATATGTAATATACCGACGAGTTATAATTGTATATATGGGCGCAAATTAATATATAATGATTATATTGTTACGAAAATGTTAATAATATTTAAGATTGATATTTAAATAACTATTTGTGAACACAGAACTGAGAACTTCGCTACTTTACAATATTAGACACTGTATTGGCTGCTTAACCGTTTTACAAACATTGGGTATTTAATTTATCGCTTAGTTATTAAGATAACTTCAGAAACTTTCAAAGTAAAATCAATTAGTATTAAATAAAATTATTCTGACACTTATTTTTACGGTAATAAATAACATGCGTTAATATTTGCATCCTGTTGATAGCGCCATCTGTTAACAATGTTGTAAAGCAGCGTTTGGTTGATAAAATAAATTTGTTATTCGTGTAAAATAAATCATTTGGTGTTGTGCAAAATTCATTACAATATTAATGTCAATTTTTGATTAGTTTATAATTAATTGTACAGTAATTTCAATTATATGTTGAAAAGGAAGTAGTGGCAGTTGTTAAACATTTATTTAGTGTAATGACGGTTAGTTTATAAAAAGGACCGTAGGTCGCATTTAATTCAATTCTGTGCTAGAAATCAACTGATAATAAACCAAGTAATATTACGTGAGTGTTTTAATTATGGAGTCTGGACACCATAACCCTGGCGTAGCGCCGACAGCAGCGGTTGGATAAACGCCCCCTAAGAGACTTCGGGATCTACGGTTGGCGCGAGAGTGATGGGTCTCTTGGCTTAGCCGCCATTACCAATGATGACCTGAAGACTGATGCGACAAGCGCTTGGAAGCCGTGTTTGGCGCTAGTCAACCCTGATCGGAGACCACACGGTGTGTCGGAGTTATGGCGAGCACGTTTACACTTCACGTGAGGCCACGTGCGAGCGAGAGCGACAGAGCGACTACGACGGGGTGCACGCCCCGGGGTGTGCTGTGGCGTGAACGCTATTCTGCTCCGAGTGTTACCAGACGTTGCATATGCGGGTTGTTGACGCACTGACTAGACGTATTTATCCAGAGCTGATTTGATTAGAGTTTTTGAGAAACATCCTAATTTCATAAATTATGGTGCTTACACGATAACCTACTGACCCGTAAAGATTACCAGATAAACATTATACAGTCAAAATTACGAACGTTACACCCCATATAGAACTTATAGGTAACTGTTGTTTATCCACGTTTGGTACATAGCAGTGCTACTGTGCTTATAGTCATGTTATGCCGTCGGCTGGGGCTCTTGTCTGTTTATTAATCGTTAGGCCATGTCGGAAACTTTCTGTAAAACTTACTTATCTATACAAGAAAGAGAAAATAGCTTTGTTGTTATGTGGTTCTACTAATGTAACTATTAGTAATGAACGGTATAACTGCCCTTTTCAAGTTGAAGCTCTGATATAGATGCATTGTATAAATTACCTGATTTGCTTTCAGTTTAAATAAGCTAATTGTCAAAGTCAAAGTCAAAGTCAAAATCCTTTATTCATTTAAATCACAAAGTGACACTTATGAACGTCAATTTAAAAAAAAAATACTTAAAGCTTCTACATTTACATTTACTGCCACGTTCGCAAAGCAAGGGCGTAGAACCATGAGAAAGAACGGGCAATAAAACTCAAGGTCACTCTTTTTCATCGCCAGGTTTTGCATAATACATAAAAATTTAAATTTTGTAAGGTGCTGCAACTGTTACACCTTCTATGTCATTTGTATATATTTACCTCTACTTAATACTCAAGCATAATGTAGTAAAATTTTGATGTTCATTTAATTAGCCTCCTGGAAATTGACATGGTGAAACAGGAGCATCCACTTACATTAAGTACCTAATAATGCAGGCAATCCGCGCAAATGTTCAGAACCATGATAGAAATGATACAGTTTAATATTAAAAATGTAATACCAGCCCGTAAGACCGACATCGACCAGTCATCGCAAGTAGCACCCGTTCACGAGTATGACGCATGGGCCAGCCATCATCCCTCTCGCCATATCAGAGAGACAGGGATGACCCGACACACGACGCCACCACAAGAAATGACATTTTAGTGAGCATGACGACAACGGTACACGAACCGGCAGTAATTAACAATCTGTTGGTATACTGACCATGAACACGAATTACCTGCATTTTCCAGATCGTTAATATTATCATAAATATGTGGAACGCGTGCAAAATGCAAATGTAATACCTATATTTGATTCATTGACATGATACTTTTTGAAATATAACCACCGATCGAACTGATTGGCTATACGATTATAATACATTATAAAAAAAAAAATAACAAATAAAAGTATCTAACGAGATGACTGACATTTAGTAATGTGGTGGCGATTTCAAAAACTATCAATTACATGATTTTAATTGGAATGGAATAATATTTAATTACATGACAAGAAACTTATCATCTACCTATTTACTATATAAAATATGAATTATGAAACATTATTTCCAAGCGCATTTGTCATTCAGATATTCATTTAAATTATAATATGCCTTTTGCATTAGGTCATTTTTAATCTTTATCTGAAATGCGTTAAAAGGCAAGTCCAAAATAATAATTGATGTGCTGAATATGAATTCAATTGGTAGTTATCCCAATAGTAAAACATTAAAAGAATCAAAACATTATTTAAAGCCCTTGGTTACACATTACATAAAGCTAACTAACTGCATTATTTATGGATAGTGCTCACGGCGCGATTATATGAAGCCTCTCTTGATAAATGACTATCCACCACAAAAATAATTATTTGCATAAAACCAGCAGTTTCACAGATAAGTGCATTCAACAAAACAAACTTCAGTTTGTAGTCCAGTACAGATATATATTCAGAAGGTAGATATAAAAATAAATTTGTGTTACATATTTTTAAAGCTAATATATTTTGTAAAGTTACAAAATAGGTTTTATTATATATTTGTGGACTCTGTAGGTGCCTACATGATTTCATTTTAACATTATGTTGAAATTACAACTTGCAGCTCAAGTTAAGGTTATATAATAAGACAAGGGAACCCGACATATCTTAATATTTGTCGCTTAATTTTATACCTGTATAGAATGATTTGTTCCTTGATAATTCCTTGCTTTACCCGAACTACTGAGGAGCTTGAGACATGAGATCTGGACAGTAGATTCCTCTATGGACATAGGCACTCACTTAGGTTTTATAAAGTCCATCTCTAAGCATTTTAGGTTGAAAGTCTTAAGGCAGGTGACTGCTAATCTTTTATAAATAACAAGCCTTAGTGTTATACTCAGTAAATACAATTTAATTTAGTTGAGAGTTCATTTGCAAAGTTAGTTGCATCTATATTCAAGATGACAACCAGTGATAAACCAATAAAATTTAGTGCCAACCTTATTGCTTAGCTCTTGTGGGATACAAGACGGTTAGGAATATGATTATTAGGATAAATGATAAGTGGGTGTAAAGAACATGATGTGAAAATCCATATTATCTCTTTTCCCATTTAGCAGTATTTATTCTTAGCAAGTGAAAGTAATTGTATGGACTACTCATGCTTTATTTCTAAGTCAGTTGTGATTGGTCAGTTTAAGTTTATTTATTCAGATAAACAATTATTAATGGTGTATGAATAAATAAGAATTACATTAGCACCACATGTTAACAGTTTAAAATAGATATTAACATTATTTAGAAAATTCCCTTTATATAAAGTCAAATAAAACTATTGATATAAACTTACCACCGTATTAACTATACCAACTGAGTGGAATCATTTTTAGAAAAAAGACTGCACTACTCTTGCTTTGTAATATTGGTAGCTTGTAAATTTCTCTTTTATGGCTCAGTTGGCAAACAGTTAAACAATTTTGACAGCTTGCACTATGCCTAAAAATATTCAATATTGGATTAAACATGTTCTTACATTAGTAATAATTATAGCACTAGTATTTTCGAAATCCTTGGATCTGCATGGTTTGAAATCATTTCATATTTATCACCAACAGTCCGACTGTTCACGGCTGAACATAGGCCTCGCTTTGTCCTTGCCATTTTGTTTTCCTGTTCAATGTGGATAAAACTTATTTTGAATATATTAAGTTTTAACTGTTTTATCAAAACTGCAAAATATGGGTATCCTGATAACTTTGTATTTGATTATCTAAAATGGCACTGTCAGACAGAACCTGAGAAAATTTAGATTGTCTTTTGTATTTTACCTTATGCGTAAAATATGGGCTCCAACACTGTTGTAGCTAAGATAACTATAGACCAATGCACAGGTTGAACATGCCTGATATATAGATATAGCTTGATAGACCGGACCACTTTGTAAGAGTAGAATTTTATTTCATCTACAGTTACGAAGGTTCATGGAACTAATATTTGGGTGGGAAATGTTGCCCACCACCTGTCTTTTGAGTGTTGCAGGTTGATGATGACATCCTAGCAGATGACCTGACCTTAGTGTGAAGAGAGGATGGACGAGCGGTCCTTTACTGATTGGTATGTATGGATGACGGTGGCCCGCCCTTTTGACGACGGTGGTTTTGTGTGTGGGCTGCGCGCACACGTGCCGCATGGGTGCTATACTGAGCTGGAATCAAGCATTGTTTGCTAACCTTTGTTGCTGATCAACATCAACAACTGTATGAGCAGCTTGACCGTATGGGCGGAGGATTCGTCAGATACCGATTTACGTGGGGGGTCCTCTACCTCCTCCACTGTCGTTGTTGGACCTATGTAATTGCACTGTATTGATATAGCTGATCATGACGAACGATGATCATTATTTTATGTATATGCATTGATGTGTTTATGAGGCAAATTTTGCATTTATGTGTTTGAGTAAAATTTTATTTTTCCTATCCAACATCCTACCCAAAACGCTGGCTGGCCACCATGCATATCCTTGATCCTGGTCTTGTTGGCTAGATCCCGTGATGGGTGATGCCGTGTGTTGGCTAGATCCCGTGATGGGTGTGCCGTGTGTTGGCTAGATCCCGTGATGGGTGATGCCGTGTGTTGGCTAGATCCCGTGATGGGTGATGCCGTGTGTTGGCTAGATCCCGTGATGGGTGATGCCGTGTGTTGGCTAGATCCCGTGATGGGTGATGCCGCGTGGGCTAAATCGACCCTATGTGGGTGATGCCGTTTGTGGGCTAGATCCCTATGTGGGTGATGCCGTTTGTGGGCTAGATCCCTATGTGGGTGATGCCGTTTGTGGGCTAGATCCCTATGTGGGTGATGCCTGTGTGCGCTAGATCCCGTAATCGGTGATGCCGTAATCGGCTTAGCCATGGGTGAAGCATTGTTTGTTAGATCCCGTGATGGGTGACGCATGCCTCAGGCTAAGATCCTATGACTAGGTGAAGCCTTGTAAATAACTTTTAGTTCATTCTGTATGATAAACGCTTATTTATGTAATTTTTATATTCCTTATTTTTGTTTGTTATGCTGTTTATTCTGTAACCGTTAAATTATCAGCGCGAGGAGCGCTGGATCAGAATGGCCGTATGGGCGCAAATTAATATATAATGATTATATTGTTACGAAAATGTTAATAATATTTAAGATTGATATTTAAATAACTATTTGTGAACACAGAACTGAGAACTTCGCTACTTTACAATATTAGACACTGTATTGGCTGCTTAATCGTTTTACAAAGATTGGGTATTTAATTTATCGCTTAGTTATTAAGATAACTCCAGAAACTTTCAAAGTAAAATCAATTAGTATTAAATAACATTATTCTGACACTTATTTTTACGGTTATAAATAACATGCGTTTATATTTGCATCCTGTTGATAGCGCCATCTGTTGACAATGTTGTAAAGCAGCGTTTGGTTGATAAAATAAATTTGTTATTCGTGTAAAATAAATCATTTGGTGTTGTGCAAAATTCATTACAATATTAATGTCAATTTTTGATTAGTTTATAATTAATTGTACAGTAATTTTAATTATATGTTGAAAAGGAAGTAGTGGCAGTTGTTAAACATTTATTTAGTGTAATGACGGTTAGTTTATAAAAAAGACTGTAGGTCGCATTTAATTCAATTCTGTGCTAGAAATCAACTGATAATAAACCAAGTAATATTACGTGAGTGTTTTAATTATGGAGTCTGGACACCATAACCCTGGCGTAGCGTCGACATATATTATTTTTATATAACTGTGTAAACAATACTAGAAAATTCGCATTATATTAACTAGTAGTGCGAATTTTCTAATACCTACTATCTTATAATTTTATCAAGTACCGGTTTAGCTATTAATTGACCTTTAAGAATAATGTTTGAAAATTAATTCAGATTTCGACTTACCAACTAAAATACTAGTTTCTTACAAGAATACTGTATAGGTAACTAACATAGAGCTTTGCCTCATTATCTCTTAAATCAAAAGGCAAGTAGGTATATGTTGTTCGTTAAAGGTACCTAAAATAAATATACTTTTAGCTCCCCATATGATTAAAAATGAATTATATCTCCTACCAATAACATTAAGTCAGATTGAAAAGAAAGTAATACTTAGAACAACTTAAACCCACAACTCCAATACTGAAGTCTAAAAATAACTCCTAAGTTAAAACTCAGACCATAACCAAAGAATAGATTGACAAAAATCCTAAGAAAATCTTAAAACAGCAATCTCAGAGAACCGTAGCCATTAAAATACAATTATGTCGGTACATTACTAAGGAGGTGCTTAAACAACTCGACTTAAAACCGTTTCGGGGTCAAGAGTGAACTTTTTTTAATAAAACAAGAAAATTTGAATAGGCGAGCGCCATCTGGTGACCGGCAACTTGCTCAGCCCCTCAGCAGGGGGAGGGTTAAAGTTAGATTTTTCTTCACAAAAAAATTATGGCCTTATAGCAGAAGTTGTGATATTGTAATGAGAATTGGAATGAGAGGGCTAGAGTTGGAAAGAGAGGGAGTATATGAACTGGATGATTTGCTGCGCATAAACTTAAAGGGCTGGCAGTAACTGCAGATGGTGTGGTTTACCGGCATTCAATCAAATTTTCGCACAGGCTTTTAGAACAATAGGAGATATTACAAAGATATTGCAGTTATGGCATCAGAGTACAACATTAAAACGAACAATAAATAGTTTTGGACAAGTTTTTCAAAATACCTACAATTACAACTGGAAGCGCCGGGGCAGTTTCTTCACTATTATTTATATATTTTTTAAAGTCTCACGCCTGTATACCCCGAAGGGGTAGGCAGAGGCGTAATATTACACCCACATTTTTCCATGAAATTTTTAGGTCCCACGTAATAGGCTCATTGCCGTTACCGGGCACATCACCAGAATCCGTGCTGCTACTGAGAATTCGGAAAACCCAGTAACAATTTTGCCCGACCCGGGAAGTGAAACCGGGACCTCCGATCAACAGTCGCATACGCTATCCACTGGAACACGTCGGCAGTCACTATACTGTAAAGAAATTGTGTTAGTAACATTTGCTTGTAGCGACATAAGCAGTGAACCTTCCGCACATAATTATTAAGATTCCTTATTGTCGAAGTGGAAAATAAAATATAGGTATTATAAAATAAGTAAAATAAGGTCATTTAGAAAATCCAACACATTCAAAAAAAGATTTATTCAAACGAATTAAGACTGGAAACCAATGGCCGTTCCCAAATCCAAGATACCGTTATCAGACCACCGGGCATCATTACGATTGAACCAAGGATTAGGAGTGGGTCCGCGAAAATAATTAACAATTCCAACGACAGTTAGGCAATAAACGTTTAAGCTCTCGTTCGCGGACCGCTCCCAAATGGTAGTCGGCTACGGAGCCTATTATGTTTAAGGGACAACGCTTACTGACGCTTTCTTAAGAAACATTTTTGGGTACAGTATGGCAACTACATTTAGAGCCGCGTCGTCGTTTAATAAGGTTTATTTGTATCTAATGCTTTAAAGTTTGTGAAGTAAGTGATACAGAATTTATTCCAGATCCGAAGAATATAAACAAATAGACTTTTTGGGACTTCACTAACATGCACGCTTCTGTACCAACTGTTTAACCAGGTTCAATTGCAATGACATAGAATATATCAGAAATTGGAAAGTTTGGTGAAGAAATATGCTAGATATTCTATTCTAGATCTGTGAGCCATCAAATTCCTTTAAACCACTGGTATATTTAACTATAAAAAATTTTACCGTTCGATTTTTAGACAATGCTTGCTAAGTGATAGCTTAAAAAATAAAACCGTTTAAATAGCCTTAAATGAAGTATTTTTAAGTTGTTATAAAGAATTTTCTTTCCTCCATAAAACAATTAACCTGGTTAGTGTTACCATATTTCATCACTAGGTGAGTAGTGGGTCACTTCAGGCAAATACAGGAAGCAATAGTATATTTGGGTTCGGACGACCAACTGGATATGAAGCCAGGGATTGTGGGACACGGGTCCAGCAGTCCTTTGTCCCTTGTTTTGCTCACAAAATTAAAATTAGTCTTTTGCGCCATCACCTGAAACTACATTGCTTGTTATGTTATACAAATTTGACAGATTATATTATTTTCTACTTCTTTCTAATGTTTTGAAAGGGAATATGGCATCTGTAGCCAAAAATACCTTTTATGTTTTTTTTGTAAATGTAAATTTTGTTGGTATCCCAGTGTGCGCTGACCCCTCTGTTATTGCCTCCCGTTACGCCGTATGGCCCTAGAACGAGCACTTAGCCCATAAGAGGCATTTACCTGAGCCCGCCTTACTGTTGCTCTTAATTATTAAATTCACTTACAAAAATCTTAGTTGTTAAGCAATTAGCTGGCATACGCTAACATACTAATGACACTATTTTGTTGCGTTTTGGGGAAATAACCATTTAAATGGTAACTATAATATCCATTTTTCCTTTCTCGTGTGTGTGTGTGGCCAACTAGTGCTGGAGTTTTCAGATCGACCAAAGGTTTAAAATATTGCCAACTGATTATTGTCCTAAGAAAAGTACTGGAAACATTGACATATAACTTTAGTATATATATATATATATATATATACATATATATACACCGCTATTTTTTAATTAGTACAAAAAATTTAACACAGCACTAAGTATCTTTAACTGATCATATTTATGTAGTTAAAAAATAAAAACACTAAGTCCCAAAACTGTCTCAAAACTATCCACAAAAATACGTGATAATTGGTAAATGCAATACTAATACTATGACCGACCCGAGTACTATTACGAGTATCATAGTAAAATGAACCATTGATAAACTCCCCTCCCCCTCCCGCCCCTCTGCGCCTGCGCCACGCCCCGACGATGCCAAAACAGTACTAAATTGTTAGCTAAAGTGGGCGTATCTAACTTCGTTGCAAAAGATAATTGTTTGTCCACGTTTGCCCGACGCGATGGCCTATCATATCAGTTCATATCACGGGAGTATGTATTCTTCGTGCGTACTTTTTGAGTGGAAAAATCGCGAGTGCAGCTGTGTACCCATGGACATCTTATTGTGAGTGTACAAAAGTGTTCCGGTCAGTGTCAAACAATTTTATTAAAACAGTGCATATTGGATGCTTTTGACAACGGTGGTGGACATTTCGAAGGACAATGGAAATACTTGTAAGTTTAGTAAATAATACGTACTTAAGTAAATAATAATTTGATGCGGGCGGCTCAAAATCGGTCTGTGTTCTCCACACACCTTGAGGAAGGCCTATGTCCAGCAGTGGACGTCTCTAGGCTGACATGATGATGATAAAATAATATTTGTAAATAGCAGATGATTCTAACTTCATAAATACGCCAAAATTACTATTTTCTTTTAGTCCAGAACACCTTTTATTTTGATATTTGTTTGCTTTCTAATTACATACCTCCGTATTTAATTACTTGTTAAACGATAAATTTTACCGGTCCTAAGCCCGAATGGAGTATGAAGGAGAGGGTAGAATTAACAAAATTAAAAAATAACTACCTACATTTATTATTTCTCTTCATTTTATTTTCTATGGCTACCTACATCATAAGTGCGACAGAGAGAATGCGAATGAGCAGGATGGAATATTATCAATGAATTAGTGAATGGATTGTAAAATATGACTATGATTTAAGTGAGATTTTCTACAATAAACAAATTATAATAACTTTGCTCTTTATTGATATTATGAAATTCTTACGTCACATATATGATAATAATATCTTCGTTAATCTGTCCTTAAAGTTTTTGTACTAATTAAAAAATAACGGTGTATATATATATATATATATATATCGATGACTGGAACTGACAGCTTTACATGCTCTCCGCAACACAGTAGCGCTCTAATGTAAATGCCACACGCGGTCACCCATCCAAGTGGCGACCTGTGCAAGCGTTGCTAAACTTTGCCGATCTGTTACGAACGGCAAGCTTAGTCATTATAATACCTATAAGTTACATATACACAAATGAAGGTAGTCAATTCATGAAGGTCCATATTGCGATCTAAAGGTAATCAGTTCTCAACTGACCATCGATGCAAACTAACGTTGCGACGCAAGAATTTTTGGGTGCCTATAATTGGATTTCATCAGCCCTTTATACTGTCCCACTGCTGGGCACGGGCCTCTCCTCACTATGAGAAGGGTAAGGCCATAGTTTACCAGGCTGGCCAAGTGCGGGTTGGCAGACTTCACATGTCTTTCGAGAACATTATGGAGAACTCTCAGACATGCAGGTTTCCTCACGATGTTTTCCTTCACCGGTTAGCAAGCGATAATTAACAATTCAATACGCATTTAACTTCGAAA
This sequence comes from Euclidia mi, assembly GCA_944739405.2. Lineage (NCBI taxonomy): Eukaryota > Metazoa > Arthropoda > Insecta > Lepidoptera > Erebidae > Euclidia > Euclidia mi. The sequence goes on from OX123204.2 coordinate 3,881,991, forward strand.
AGTCATTGGTCGACGAGACCCTCTGCGTAGCAGTCTGTCGATCTCTCCACGCGGTTATCGCTGCTTCCTATAATTGGATTTGCTTTATGTTAATTTGTAAGTCCAAAATATAAAACCTGTTCACGAACCTTTCAATAAATAAGTAAACATGAAAGCTTCAAATGGAAAGAAACAGAAGTGTTAGGTAACATAATTAAAAACGTACTTAAAATTTTGAAAATATACTTTTTGCCCTTTCGTGCCCAGAAGTGGGACAGTTTATATACTTACTAGGCTAATGTAGATGATAATTAAATTAGTAGTCAAAGATGATAAGTTCGGTGCACGTGTTCCGCGTGCGCATCTCGTAGCGTTAGTAGAGTACGTCGTTCTTTTCCGCTTGTAGTATGAAAGAGGATGTATGAGGACAAGTATGATTGATGCAGATGGATGCATGTGAGGGACACGGGGGCCCGCCTCGGCGGGTCAACTCAGGTGGGGTCGCGGTAATAATGCTAACGTGTTTCCCGTGACCCCGCCATTCAATGGGATCGGATAGAGGAACACCATGGTGGTTTTAGTGGGTAGTCTCGACGCTTCTCGTTGGGGAGTCACCCCCCTCTCCCTAGGCTGAGCCTCTTTAGGGGCCCAGCCTGGGGGGTAAGCCCGTAAATTGTTAGGTTTCCATCATGAGTCAAAAAAATTTTCAAAATAAATAGTATTTGGTAAACTATTGTTAAGCAAAATTTTTATCGTTAGCATGCTCCTGATCTTCATCAAGTTTAAGACTTTAATGTAAAAGTTTCGTGAAATACAAACGAAAATGCAAAATCTTACTTAATTTTAACAATTGCCGCAGCAACAGATGTTTGTTATGTCATTTATGTGAACCTCACTGCAAGCACAGGAAAATTTAAGTTTCCTTGCGTGGGTTTGCAAAAATATTTTTGTAAACTTGTTTAACGAGTTGCGAGATTTCTGGACTTATTTTATATGTTGCGAGATTTTAAAAGCTTTGAATTGCTGGACTTATTTTACATTGACGGTCTATATTTCCAACCGTAATTTTTGTACTAGAAATAATTATTAAATCGATGATGACATCGTAGAACGCCCTTCAGCTAGGTTGAGTGAGGATATACGCATAGTGGCTGGCAGCGACTGGTCACTAAAAGCCGAAAATCGGGTGCAGTGGCGTGCCATTGCAGAGGCGTATATCCAGCATTCTGAGGACTATGACAGGCTGATGATGATGATGGCTTCACACTCATCATCACTTCACTTCACTTCAACAATACAGTTGTTTCCAACTAGTCAAATCAAGTACTTTTAATGAAATGTCAACAACGACCTTTGCTACGGCGCGGCGTTTGTATGAAATATGACCTAGTGACGTCATAGTTTTTTGCTGTCAAATAGAAAGTATTCTGATTAACAGCAAAAAACATATACATACAATTTCCTTTACTGGTCTCTGATAACATATTATTTTAGCAATAAATTGTCGATAAAAATGTTAAATAAAGTTTTAACATTAACTGATGAATGAAACTACAATTATTTTGACATATTATTTCACTAGATAAAAAAACTTGTATAATTTATTTCACTTGCAGGCAGTCTTCCCTATTCTTCCGTCTGTACATTTAAAATATTCCATAACGTTAATGCACAAATCAGCGACAAATTACACAAATTGGCATAATGGTAAAAGCGAAATCGGTAATGACTTTTAAACTCTACCAGTATTTCTTTGCTGCTGCGATTCTCAGTTCTCTTACGATAGTTTACAAAAGCTTTTGAGACCAATTTTCAACGCAATTCCATCGACTATAGTACCACCATGATGGCTGAATGGTTTTCAAATATTTGAAGAAAAATATTTTATAATTGAATTATATTCTACATAAATTGGGGACGTCCTAAAACACGTCAAGGTCCGAAGTACCCGAAACCAGCAAGCATGTATGAAAAGAGTAATGAGTGTAGAGGAAGCGCGTGAGGTTTTTAAGGATAGAAGCAAGTGGCGTTCTGTTGTCTCTGCCTACCCCGACGGGAAAAAGGCGTGAGTGTATGTATGTATATATGTTATATTCTACACGCAACACACGAGCAGTGCTTGTACTACGAGGTTATGGATAAGCACACATTTATATTTATTCTGGAAGTACAGAAACACCCAGACCAAGAGAAACATCCATGTTCACGCACAGAAATATTTGACTTGAGCAGGAATCGAACCCGTGCTCCGACTACGTCACCCACTCTTCAAAATGGCATACCATCCATCTAAAGGTTAAAACAGCTATTAAAACCAGAGAGAATAAAACTAATATCTCTCAAACAAAAGCTGAAACAACTACAATTCTCACCAAGATTCGAGAGGTGGAAAATTAAAAATTCAGACCTGCACACTCCGAACGGGTATTTTACACACGCGTCATAAACCTAATGTTATTTATTGTGGCAATAAACGGGGAAAAGTAAAAATAACGGGGCCCCTTCCCCGTTCACCTCCCGAACCTCCCAACACGTTTTTCGACGAAATCCCACTAAGTTTTTAAGTGAAATTAAAGTTTTCTTGTGATAAGGTAAGGCGTGAAAGTTGGCGGGGAATTTGGGGAAATCGTAAGCTTATTATGGGGTAACGTGCGTGGTAAGGTAATCTTGATCCTGTAGCAGCAGTTAAGGGTTTTCAGGGCTATTTTGGATTTGAAATTGACGTGACCGCGGTCGAAACTTTTTCTTTCATAGGAAATGTCTGCATCACAAGATTTATAGTATTATTGACGAGTCAACAAAGCACACCACCCGCTAGTTTTGTCAGGCCTAGAAGTCAAGTAATTCGATACACTAGTAGTCATATAGCTGTATTATAAGATTGTGGTAATAGCTATTATGTCTGTCACTAAATTATAATAAACTTATTGCTGTCTTTAACAAACACACAACGTCGACGTGTCAAACTTTTATGTATATGTACAACGATGATTGCGGCCCGTGCTAGTAGTTTCCCTTAACAGAACTGCCGTACAGAACAAGAGAGGAATAGAAAATTTAGTTGTGTATGACAAAACCATGAGCAAACATTTGAACAAGGCAGTAAGATGTACCATTTCTTTATATCTCGACACTGTCGACACAGTTACCAGTACTATGACCGGTTGTTCTGGAGTAAGTATTCGGGGTAAATGAATGTTACGGTAAAATAAATCAAGAATGTTTTCTTAGGTAATGATTCAATTTTGCTGAGTGTTGCTAAAAGTTTTTAAGAGAAATACTATAACTACAAATACTTTTACGTGGCATAGTAATAAAGCTCGGGATATTCCTATAGGTAGTTCAATGGTTAAGACATTATATCCGTGATGGAAAAAGGCTATGAATTCAACTCAATGAGTTTAATAGGCAGCTTTACTTAAAAAAGAACCCCCTTGTCTTTATTATTGTCAGATGATTCATCATCATCGCCCTAGCATTATCCCGGTTCTATCCAAGACTGACACGCCTTGGAGCCCGAGGTCCGCTTACTGGTCTAACCAGATATGACAGAATATCAACTTTTCCACAGAGCGACTGCCGTCTGACCTCCGCAACCCAAAGGGATAGCGAAATTCCATGGCTTAGACCAGTGTCAGTTTATTTGAGGGTACTGACTCCCCGTAACGACTGTCAAAGGTATTCATGACAGCCGGGACTGACGTTTTAACGTGCTCTCCGAGGCACGGGGCAAGCGATAATTAAGAATTTAATACACACTTAACTTTGAAAAGTCATTGGTGTGCGCCGTGGATTCAAACCCGATACCGTCTGCATGGCAGTCCGTTGGTATCTCCACTAGGATATCGCTGCCTAAATTGTCAGATAATTGAATGTGTAGAAATTCACAGCGACTCAGGATGTAAACCAAGTCGTCTTTATTGAAAAAGTAAATCGTCAAGGTATATCCTATGCACTTGACTCTTGCAAGCCATCATGCTCTCTTATCTTCTTCAGCACACATACTTCTTGCTATTTCTTCTTGCTTCAATTCCTACAGTATTTGCTCAGATTTCCTGTCTCTTTCCATATCTAACTTTATTTATTTACAGTTTTAGCCTTGTTATGGTAACCAATGCCAGAAAATTAATACACGGATAAATGCACAACCAATTGAAGCAAGCACCGCTTTATCTCCTGTGAAGTTCATAATGAGTCCAAAATACTCACCAATTTTCACTTCAAATACAATCATAGCATTTAATTTTCCAGTCTCCTCACCATCTCGAGGGACCCTAGTCAAATATTGGATAAACTCCAAATTATCGTTAATACTTTTTATAATTAGACAATTTTACGCATCTGGGACCTTAAGTTCGCCTACTTTAGACTTTTACTTAATTATAAGAGACAATTAAGCCACCTTTACAGACATATAAACTGCTTCAGATGCAGAGAATAATAGTCTTTATGACAAAAGGAATAAAAGTGTGTAAGATGGCAACGCAATTTGTAGAAAAACATAATGGTCGTATTAAGTAATTTAACCTTAATAGCTTTCTTTGTGAAAGGATTTCCCCAGTTTTCGGGATATAATTGGAATTGAAGCTACTTATTATGGAGGATTTTATTGTACAGACAGTGGGGCAGTTAAAAATATGGTATTACTTGCGAGATACGTCGTTTCTTTGTTTGGATTTTGTTTGAAAATCTTTTGGTGTTCTGGTATATTAAGTACTCACTTTGAGGACTATCGTACAGACTTGTAAAATAGACTCGTTCTGCAACAAGTGTATGCCTAAACATTTACCCTGTAAATACGTAAAGTAATTCAGGCAAGATAGTTTTATAATAAACTAGCTGTTTCCCGCGGTTTCACCCACGTCCTGAGGGTCATGTCGGTATATGTACACACTCTAATCTCAACACACCAATTTTATTTATGTTTATAGATGTTAAGGTCTTCTAACATATAAGTTAGTTCTGTATGTATTTTATGTATGTCTTCTTTGCAACATACCTAAGTACCATTAACTATTATTGATATGGGCGAAGAGGAGACAAAGTAAAATATGTTTTGAAAATTATATTTAACGTGCACCTACAGGCAACAGAAGCATGAAGTCATTTTTAAATGCGAATAATAATTCAATTTATTAATGTTAAGCAGAAGTCATTAGTTACCAAACTGCCAATAATTTAAAAAATTAGATACTTCTGTAGCAAATATTTTCGTCATGGTCATCATACAGCCTTTGTAGTCCACTGCTGGGCAAAGACGTCTCTTACTCCTTTGAAGTCCGAGGAGGCCCTCAACTTATTTTACAATAAAACCGATGAGATTATAAAAAAACATACACCACTGGCTGCGCGTAAAACTTCTTCTTTTCCAGTCTGGTTTTCGAAGACACTAATTAACATATTTAGAAAGAAGCAAAAGGCATGGATTAGATGGAAAAAATACAGTAATATATCTGATTATGAAAAATTCTCTAATTATCGGACTTTGCTTAAGGAAAAATGTGTAAAAAATGTTTCTCGCGATATATCCAATCGGTCGAATACATAAAAACATTAAAGATTTTTGGGTGTATGTCTCTAATAGAAAAGACAAACCTGGTATACCAAGTAAAGTTAAATACAATAATCATATATCTAATGACCTTCAAGTAATCTGTAACATGTTCTCTGACTTTTCTCTTCTATTTATGAGCCTACTTCACCTACGTTTTGTCATTGGAGGCCCTCTTCGGACACACTATCTAATGATGTCAACCGACACAGTGTGTATATTACTTTGAAGAGGCTAAGGTTATGGCGGAATTAAAGTCCCTTGACCCATCCAAGGGCCCAGGCCCTGACGGATTGTCGGCATTTTTCCTTAAGAACACTGCGTCCGTAATTTGTAGGCCTCTAACTATTATCTACAACAAATGTGTTCAAGAGGGAGTGATGCCAACTGTATGGAAATACGCCAACATAACGCCTGTTCATAAAAGTGGTTCCAAGATGAGCGTTGATCAATACCGTCCCATATCGATACTGTCTACCTTGTCGAAGCTTTTCAAGAGACTGATACATAATGAGATATACCCGTCAATTCACAATATTATAATACCACATTAGCACGGTTTTGTGAAAAGACGCTCCACCACTACGAACTTGATGGTATTCTCGGGTTACTTATTCGAAAATGTTGATAACCGTGTACAGGTTGATGCTGTCTATACAGACTATCGAAAAGCTTTTGACAAGGTGGACCACGAGCTGTTACTTCATCGCATTGCTTACAATGGGATTCGTGGCAACCTGTTACGTTGGTTCCATTTTTACGTTAACAATCGTTGTCAAAGGGTTGTTATTAACGGATTTCAATCGGATATCGTTAAAGTCACTTCTGGTGTTCCGCAGGGGTCTATACTCGGCCCCTTGCTATTTAACATGTTTATCAATGACATATATGAATGTTTCCATCATTAAAATTTCTTATTATATGCAGACGATCTCAAAGTATACAAAGCTATCAATAATATACACGACTGTTTTCTTCTACAAGAGGACCTAGATAGACTTACAAACTATTGTCGAACAAGTAAACTACAACTTAGCATTCCGAAGTGTAATTTCATTAACTTTACCCAAAATAAAAATGTAATAAGTTATCCGTATACACTACATAACGTTGCACTGACCAAGGTTACCTCTGTGCGAGACCTTGGAGTGCAGTTAGATTCTAAGCTTTGCCTAGACCTGCACATTGAGCGAATCGTTAACAAAGCATATCAGATGTACGGATTCATAATGAGATCAACGCATGATTTTAAAAGGACCTCGTCGTACCTCTGCCTATACAAAACGCTAATACGTTCGCAGCTAGAGTACGCCGTAACTATCTGGAATCCATACTATATCTCGTTTCTTCGTGCAATGCATTTTAGATGTCATAGATCTTACCTACCTTACGATCAGTTACTCAATAAATACCAACTCTTGAGTCTCAGCTCCAGACGTAAACAACTAGAGGCAATAACTTTATATAATATAGTTCACTCCAGATATGACTGTGTGTGTTTGAATGGTGATATATGTTATTCAGTCCCTAGAACTGTGCACAGACGGCAGGTGCGTGCAGGCAAATTGTTTGCTGTAGGTACTTGCCGTACTAATACAGGATTGAGATCACCTATTCGGCGTATGACTGATACATATAATAAAATGTTTGAGCATATAGACATATTTTTATGTTCTATTCGGCAATTTTGCAAGTTGTATGAAACACTCGCCAATATGTAGTTTAGTCATCTTCGATCACTCTCATCCTATGTATATTATATTGTTATGTCTTCTTTCTCTTAGCGTTGTCTCAGTTTCAGTCTGGGGTCCGCTTTCTAGTCTAACCGGATTTGGCTGAATATTAGCTTTTCCACGGAGCGACTGCCTGTCTGACCTCCGCAATCCGAAGCGATAGCGATATTCCATGGTTTAGACTAGTGTCAGTTTATTTAGAAGGTACTGACGCCCTGTAACGACTGTCAAAGATCTTCATGACAACCGGGACCGACGGCTTAACGTGCTCTCCGAGGCACGGGACAAGCGATAATTAACAATTCAATACGCACATAACTACGAAAAGTCATTGGTGCGCGCCGTGGATTCGAACCTGATACCCTCTGCATGGCAATCTGTTGGTATATCCACTCGGCTATCGTTGCCTTTATGTATATTATATTGGTATGTATTTTCGTTTAAAATTTGCTACTATTTTATATATAAATATGTTCTTCTATCATCATCATCAGCCTTTAACAGTCCACTGCTGGACTCCGCCTCTCGTTTGAAAGGAGGAATTGGCCTACTATACCACGCTGGCCAAACGGGTTGGTATAGGGTTTGTATCAAGTTTTCCTTCTCTTACAGTGCTGTTCTCTGCATAATATGCTCCCTCTGTCGGCTCTTACGACACCCATGGGATGATATGGGGTGGTGACATTCCGTATTCTTAATCCGTCACCACACGGATATGAATGATAGAAATGTCTAATATGATTGTTTATACTGTATTATCTACTTTGTATCAACTGTTCAACCTCAATTCGATGGTCACCTAGCGCTAACCTTAATTTTATTGTTAATCTGTGAACAGCGCTGTGGGCTTCACTATTGTTATTATTAAGAAATATTCATCATTAATGTAAATTTTTATAGTGTTGCTGTTTGTTGTTCCTTCTTAATAAAATAAAATAAAATTAATTATCATCCGAATAGCATTGTGGGAGGATTTGGCCTACTATACCCTGCTGGGCAAGCATTTTATTTACTTTAAACGACTCCTACTACACCGACCAATGATGTTAAAAGAAAAAGATAGATACGTTACCTACGTAGTAATCAATCCGTAGAAACGGTACACTAACGCACACATCGATAACTCCATATTTTATTTTATTTTCGGTTGACAAGATGTGTCAGTTTCACTTTGACGCCGGCTCACGACGTCACACCGACATATGTCAGACTTGCGAACTGGCTTATGTTTAGCGTCCTGCTTTTAGTACGCCTATAACTAGGGAATGCAAATCTCGCGAGATTTGGGCTCAAGCGAGATCTCGCGAGATTGGCAGTTTTACTTGTAAATGCAGTGCTTTTTTGTAAATAATCTCAATATTTGATTTTTTTTCTTTTATATTTATATATAAAAAAAAATATTCAAATATTGCGATTGTTGGTCTCGCGGCATAAATGTGCGCGTGGGATTGGGAGGTCTCGGGTTCGATTCCCGGGTCGGGCAAAGTCCCCCCCGTGGGATCTCCACCTTGTCGTGGTGTGGGGGGCTCAGTAACCGTGGATTGGTCACCCGTGGTGAAGCAAAGAGGGATCCAGGAGGGGACGCTCCGCGTGGGCTTGGAGGGGCCTGCGCAGGATGCGTCCAACGGTGCGGGTGCGGGGGACAGTTCTGTCTGTCCCTCGCAGTCGGGCGCGGTCGCGGGAGGAGAGGCGTGTCGGTGTTGCGTTGCCGCGCGCCCTATCTCCCGCGACCAAATGGGGGCGCACCATTCGATGCGTCGCGGTGGGGCCGCATAGGAAGAGGAGATGCGGTGTTGCGTTGCCGTCCTCCCAATCCTCTGCGGCCGCTGGGTGTTTTGGCGCCGGAGTCCAACACCTTAATCCGCCGCCAAGGGGGTTTTGTTCGGGGCCCGCCTGACCATCTGGCGGGCCAATACCCGTCGGAGGGTAGCGACGAGTGCTTCGGCGATGCCCTACCCTCCGACACACGGGTACATGGAGAAAGTCGAGGTGGTTTTTAGTGGAAGCACCACATACTCCGGCTCTTATTTCCCCCAAGAGTCGGAGATCCGAAGGGATTTTCCACCTCGTAAAACAAAAAAAAAAAAAAAACTCAGTAGCAGCTTGGAATCTGGTAATGTGCCCGATACGGCAATAGGCTCGCCCCCTATTACGTGGGACCTAAAAATTCATGGCGAAATGTGGGTGTAATATTACACCTCTGCTTATCCCTTCGGAGACATAGGCGTGAGTCTATATTTGAATAAATTAGGACTAAAATAATAACCATTTTAAGTATTATAAAATAAAACATTGTGTCCGTGTGGTGACGGATTAAGAATACGGATTGTCACCACCGCACCGCACCACACAGAACACAACTGTAAGAGAAGGAAAACTTGTGACAAACCCTATACCAACCCGTTTGGCCAGCGTAGTATAGTAGGCTAATTCCTCCATTCAAAGGAGAGGCCTAGTCCAGCAGTCGACTGTTAAAGCCTGATGAGGAAGATAAACATTATTTTTCACGAATTTTTCAATAGACTTTTATGCTTCAAACATTGTTTGACGTACGGACGTACCTATCTGTTTATATTTTTTTAATAAACTTTTATGAAGTAAACTTTTACGGACGGATCTTTCGAATAATGAAAGAAACAACCAGTCTGCGCTTCTAATATCAAACAAAAATCTTTTAGTAATAAAACATTTCTTTTATAATAAACAAAACAACGAGAGGTCCAAAAAATAAACTTACTTATCATCTATGTTACTAAACTGAGGTATTATTATCAATTAGGTAAATAAAACTTTATCTTCTCAGTAAACCTTTTATATATCACAGATTAATAAAATTAACAAAATATACCAATAAGGCAGACTATTAGAAATTACAGATCCTAATTAACAAAATATACCAATCAAAGGAAAGATTGGTTCAGTTCAAATCACAAGCCATTATTACGAATTATTTTCAAAGCAGCTCCTTCGGAAGCACAAAATGTCCAAAGAATCGTCTAGTAAACGGCTTCCTTTTCTGTTGGCCAGATAACCAGCCGGTGAGAAGGCTCTTTCGGATTCAACGCTAATTGAAACCGCAGTTCTCAGGCAGACATCCACGAACTGCAAAAGTTTGACTTTTAACCTCCCGGACTCGTATAAATTCATTTCATTTTTTATTAATGCCGATACTGATAGATAGCGATCCGTCCGTGTCAGTTCGCGCTTCGAATAAGACGTTTTATGTTCGAGTGCAATCTCGTAAATCTCGCGAGATCTCGCCCTTTTTTCGACCGAGATTAATCTCGCTAAAAAAGGCCGAGATCTCTCGAGAACGAGATTGCATTCCCTACGTATAACATATCTACTTCTTTTTACTTTTATAACATCATTGACACCGACAGAATAAAATAGGGTATGTGGTAGTGACACTTTTTATTGTTAGTCCGATGATACGTGATAATACTGGGTCGTCGACAAACTGGCGATTTTTTTTCTATTTACAGGAGCAATGTGACGATTGCCATTGTTACTATCTACACTACAGAAGTAATATGACCATAACCATGAGAAAATGGGGAAAGAGGATGGTAGCTGCGAAATTGGCAAAAACTTTATTAGCCTTTCTGCGTAAGAGGTAAAGATAGTAAACAAAACCAGCCTTTTGTCCAAACGTTCCTTTCAGTTACTTTCGCGCTCTTCAGTTTAATGGCATATTATGTTTATTTTTAAAATAGTCATCTCTTGTGACATATTCTGTATTGCGACACACTACAACAATTCATACATGGTATACCTTTGGTGATACGTGATAATACGTGATAATCAATCCTCGTGACTCGACGCAGTGCGATCGCTTAAGCTCTTCTCTAAAACCTACGTTTTTAGTCTATGTATATTATTATACTATTTGTGGTCTCTGATTAAATCAATGCACGTCTAGATCTGCGAATACTCGCGCGCTAACAATTTGAACGCTATCGGACTGTGGACATAAAATGAGGCATGAGCGATTTACGAATACCACGAAGTTTCATTCTTCGCAGTCAGATATCAGAAGCTCGTTTGATTATATATTTTTTATCTTCCGTATATATAAAATTCTTGCATTACTGACTGACTGACAGACAACGCACAGAACTATTGTGCGCAAAAAGCTGAATTTTGGCATGTATGTTTCCTGGGGGCCGAAGAAGTGCACTAAGAAGGGATATGATGAAATTACCACAAGATCGGGTAGAAACGGTTAAAGTAAAAAAAATCGGGCAAGTGCGAGTCTGACCCGCGCACCGAGGGTTCCGTACGCATTGCATCGTGTATCAAGACGAATTTTGCCCGTTTTTAGGGTTCCGTACCTCAAGGTAAAAAAAGGAACCCTTATAAGATCACTTTCTTGTCCGTCTGTCTGTCTGTCTGTCCATGTGTCACCACCAATTTTCTCAGGAACGGGTGGACCTAGCAAATTGAAATTTATACCAGATACTGAGGTCTATGGTTGCTATTAGGTGTATGAAAATCAGGGTCCTGGGTCAACCCGATAAAAAGATATGGTCAAAATTAGATTTTTGCGAAAACTTGTAAGTACCAAAATTAACCTTAATTTTCAACTTTTTTTTTTAATTTTCGGAATTTTTCCTTTACTTGTGCTGTAAGACCTTGGTTTTGACCAAAATTTACAATTCTAGGTCAACCGTAAGTACCCTATAGGTTTTGGGTCGAAAACCTATATGGTAGTTCCCGTTGAACTAGAATCACGAAACTTGGTCCTCTAAATCGGTATGAGCGCCCATATAACTTAGAGGACTGTCTTAAATGGAGTCTACTATGTACATAGGTATGGGGACACCCTTAAATTTTCCACTTTTTAGGGTTCCGTACCTCAAGGTAAAAAAAGGAACCCTTATAAGATCACTTTCTTGTCCGTCTGTCTGTCTGTCTGTCTGTCTGTCTGTCTGTCTGTCCGTGTGTCACCACCGATTTTCTCAGGAACGGGTGGACCTAGCAAATTGAAATTTATATCAGATATTAAGGTCTATGGTTGCTATTAGGTGTATGAAAATCACGGTCCTGGGTCAACATAATAAAAAGATATGGTCAAATTTAGATTTTTGCGAAAACTTGTAAGTACCGTAAAATGGGGTAAATTGGTCCAATCTTCAGTTTCAACTCGAATTTAAACCTTCTTCCGGTACACATAGGGTATTTCACGGTTTACTTAAGACTGTATGCTAAGTTTTTTTAGATGTTAAGTAGCCTTACATTTCCTAATTATTGTCATATTTTGAGAAATTCAACAAAAAACCTGTTGAATTCCAATTAACCCCTAACGGGGTTAATAGGTACGAGAAAGAGGTTAATCGGAAATTTTGCTAGGGTTGTCTCTCTACCCATTCAAAGTAAGTAGGTGCCTAACTAATTTGTAAAAAGATCTTTTGTACTTGAATGTATTTTTAAATAAAAAAATCCTTTGTGAGATCATAGTTTTATTATATCCTCATCCTCATAACAAATATATCGCATTCATATTGGAAAACTCTTTAATCAATAAGTTTATTCCTATTTTTTATGGTATCATCTTTGAATTAACATGTAATTAACTTTTATATCCTTAGCTTAATTATATTTAGTAAAATAATAATCTGGTAGGCAACAAAACATTAACAAAACTCAAATATTCTTCTTTAAAATCAACGAAAAAGTTTTACCTAGTTCTTATAATTAGTAGGTAGAAATAATATTATTCTTCTTCTAAAATGTTCAAAATTGCTTCTGTATCTTGGTAATAATTCAGACTTCTTTCTCTCTTTGGATATACTGAGTTACTTCCTACACTATTGTTTACAGTAGAATTATTATTTTTCCTCTTCAAAGGTAATGGCAATTTACATTTTATATCTGATATTATTTTAATTCCTGGTTTCTGTGTGATGTTTATTTGAAGGTTTTCTTTTCCTTTGACATGGACTTGTTTATCATCAGCTTTTACAGTAATTTCTTGACAATCAAAATTATCATCAAATATAATGGGCATGTCTTCAATGGGAATATCAAAAGGTTCCGAAATCATAACAACAGGATCGCTTAATTCACAAGGCGTCTCAATTATTTTATTCTCAATTATCTCTATTTTATTGGACTTATTGTTTGCATTGTCGTCTATCTGTAATTTGTCAATTTTAGGTTTCGTTTTTTTGCCGATACCCTTTCCTTTTAAAGATGTAAGTTTTGGAGTTGATCCATTTATTTGCTTCAGTGTTCTTTTCTTCTTTGATTTCACAGGTTCCTGCTCTTCGTTCCTTCCTATTTCCTCCGCACTTACACTTCTTCCTGCCACTACTTCTAGCTTTCTCTTCTTTTTAGGTTCTCTAATATTCATGGACCCATAGCGCATTTCCTTTAACAACTTCAATATACTATCGCTCACAGCTGTTATTTTTGTCTCTTCATTCTCTTCTTGCAGAGGAAGTCTTGCTAATACTTGGTTAGGATCTAATGGGACAATGCCACATTTTTTAAATCCAGCTTTAATATTTTTTTCAGCATTCACACTTAGCTCATCCATTAGCAGCTTTAACAGCTGTGGGAAGCAACCCTTTGGAACACAGGATTGTGTTCTCCCGTCGTCGCTTTTCTTCCATTTATCTAATAATTGACGCCAAATCATCTTCATAGGCCTAAAAACTGCCACGTCTAAAGGCTGCGTAAGATGCGTCGAATTTGCGGGCAGAAAAATGAAGTGAATATCCTTTTCCTGGCATAGTTTAATGACATCAACAGACAAGTGTGAAGACAAATTATCTCCTATCAAAACTTTCTTGCCCTCTTTCTTTTCCAAAAAAGGGACAACTATTGTTGTAACCCAATCTTCAAAAATATCACCATCAAACCAGCCAGACGAAGACCTATTATATCTTGCACTTTGCGGCCCTCTCATCGTCCATGAATTATATAAATGTGTCGCCTTGTAAACGACGTATGGCGGCAGGAAATCACCGTTAGCTGTTGCTGCCATCATCAAAGATATTGACCCTTTTGAGTGATTGACGACACGTTCAGGGTACTTGCATCCTCGTCTTACTATCACCTTCTTGCGACCAGGGTCATCCGTCAGGTTTGTTTCGTCATAGTTTATAATATTTTGGATTGGGACGTTCTCCAAAGACTTTCCCAATTCGCTAAAATATTCTTTTATAGTGCATGAAGACACTGCCGCCCTGGATCTCTTAATGTTCTGACATATTCTTTGAGATATATTATTTGCATGTCTCTTCAAAAAACCATTAACATAGTCTATGCCAGGGACGTTATTTTTAAATATTTTGTGCTTAATATTCATTGAATCTAGATACATTTTTATTATATATCTAAGATCCATTGTATCTAACGGGTAGCCCCAATCTCCGCAGATATTTATATTTTCTACTATATAAAGCTCTTCTTCTTTGGTTAGTGCTGTTGGTCTACCATGAGATTTCATTTCTCGGTTCTTATGGCGGCATAGCACTGATTTTGCTATGTCGTACTTTTTAGCTACAGCACTTAGGCTATTATTGGTCGACGCTAACTCGTCTAGAGCTTGTTTGATTACAAGACTGTCGTATTTTTTGTACCGTTTAGCACCTGGCTTGGGTACGTAGTTGCGAGGCATTCTGAAAAATATTAAAACATTATAATTATAACCTATCTGGTAAGGTAAGCAAAAGTGATGAAAAACGTCGTCCTGTCCAATCTCAAATGTCAATATTTTTATCTATCCTATCTTTCAAGTTGGATCACACTGCACACGGTGTACAAATTTGATTAAAATCGGTTAAGTAGTTTAGGAGTCCATTGCGGACAAACAACGTGACACGTAATTAATGTATATTTAGATATACTAGTTGCTCTCTGCGGTGTAGGTAACCCGCGGTAAAAAGTAGCCTATGTGTTAATCCAAGAATCGGATCAATAGTTCAATAGAATTTAGATCAAATTAGCGCGTTTAAACAAACATAGCAATTTTTGAATATTATTATAGATAATAGTGTAAATTATTATAGATAATAGTGTAAATTACATTACTCATAGAATACTTTACGTAAGTAGGTATTGGTTTTGACAACCCTATTTCGGTATTCCAATTTACCTCATAATCAAACCAAATAACCCCCGCGTTGTTCCAATTATGCCTGTTCATAATCCAATTTACCCCCTTCGCGTTCTTATTATCACCAAAATAACCTAAAAACCAGCGTTTGACTAAAAATATAATTTCTAATGAAATAACGTAATTATTTACTTACCTTCACTTTCTTCCAACCACAATCACTATAACGATCAAGATTATATCGATTTCAAACCCTTTATCTCAATATGACTCACAAAATCGTAAAGTTATAAGGTGCGAAATCCACATGCCCATGACAACCTCACTTTAAACTGTTTTTTCTTAGTGAACGCTGATTGGCTGGTTTAAATGTTAAGTGTAGCCAGTAGCAAAAAATATAAGTTCGTTCAACAATAAAACAGTGTTGTTATCGCAAAAATTGATAATGAAACAAAGAGCCGTTTAGAAAGTCAGATTTTTGTTCCGATTTACCCCGCTATTCCTAATTTCCCCGAATTACGGTACCAAAATTAACCTTAATTTTCAACTTTTTTTAATTTTCGGAATTTTTCCTTTACTTGTGCTGTAGGACCTTGGTTTTGACCAAAATTTACAATTCTAGGTCAGCCGTAAGTACCCTATAGGTTTTGGGTCGAAAACCTATATGGTAGTTCCCGTTGAACTAGAATCACGAAATTTGGCCAAAAGTATGTTTACAGCACAAATAAAGGAAAAATTACAAAAAATAAAAAATGTGGAAAATTAAGGTTAATTTTGGTACTTACAAGTTTTCGCATACATAGTAGACTCCATTTAAGATAGTCCTCTAAGTTGTATGGGCGCTCATACAGATTTAGAGGACTAGCGTAATTCAACCTCAAATAAGGTAAAATGCGTACGGAACCCTCGGTGCGCGAGTCAGACTCGCACTTGCCCGATTTTTTTTATTTCTAGTAATATTTCCTTTATTTGTGCTGTAAGACCCTGCTTTTGCCCAAATTTCGTGATTCTAGTTCAACGGGAACTACCATATAGGTTTTCGACCCAAAACCTATAGGGTACTTACGGTTGACCTAGAATTGTCAATTTTGGTTAAAACCAAGGTCTTACAGCACAAGTAAAGGAAAAATTCCGAAAATTAAAAAAAGTTGAAAATTAAGGTAAATTTTGGTACTTACAAGTTTTCGCGTAGGCCGTGTGGTTGACGGCATAGAATACAAGTGTCACCACCCCCTATCTTCCCGTGGGTGTCGTAAGAGGCGACTAAGGGATAACACGATGCAAATACCATCTTTGCGTAGAGACGGAAAACTCGACATCAAACCCTATACGACTGCCTCGTTGGTCTCGCGGCATAAATGTGCGCGTGGGATTGGGAGGTCCCGGGTTCGATTCCTGGGTCGGGCAGTGTTATTGGGTTTTCTGTCACGAAATTCTCAGTAGCACAGTAGCAGCACGGAGTCTGGCAATGTGCCCGGTACGGCAATAGGCTCGCCCCTTATTACGTGGAACTAAAGTATATCTGGCGAAAAGTGGGTGTAGAAATACACCTCTGCCTACCCCTTCGGGGATAAAAGGCGTGACGATATGTATGTATGTATGTTTATGTGTACAAGTTTTCGCAAAAATCTAATTTTGACCATATCTTTTTATCGGGTTGACCCAGGACCCTGATTCAATTTGCAAGGTCCACCCGTTTCTAAGAAAATCGGTGGTGACACACGGACAGACAGACAGACAGACAGACAGACGGACAAGAAAGTGATCTTATAAGGGTTCCTTTTTTTACCTTGTGAGGTACGGAACCCTAAAAAAGAAGTGTGCTGGTCGATATACTTCTAGTCTGCTACAGATCGTAGACTTGTTATTGCTACGATGTTGGATCTGTAGGATGCGTAGCTGTACTTCCTAGCAATTCCTATTACTAAGGGTGCTTGTACACGGTGCATGTAGCTTGAGCATGTTGAGGCACGTGCGCGGGTTATATGTACCGTAAACATATCGTTTAAAAACATGTGCAGGTCTAGCGACTCAAGCATGTACCAAAGCGAGCCACCCACGCAACTAATTCACTTGCTCTGCGGCGCACGCTGGTCACTCGCGTAGGTTACTTAACCACGAACAAATAACTTGTACATACAGCTTGCGCAAGTAGCCCTCCAATCAATGAAGAGCGAACACAGGCAAGGCGTAGACTGTGGCGGGAAAGTGCTTACCTACCCACTCCATTCGTCCCGCTTGCTGAAAATCCACCACCTGGACATGAGCTGCCTTGGCTGACCTGGAAGTCTTTAAATAGACTTAGGACACAGGTTGGCCGAAGCAAAGAAAACCTGCTTAGGTGGGGATTTACAGATAACACCAATCTGGAGTGCAAGTGTGGTGCCGTCCCACAAACAATGGGACACTTAATATCTTGTCCTGCGTGCCCTAATACCTGCACGCTACAGGAACTTATGGACGCTACTGAAAATGCCATACTCGTAGCTAAGTTCTGGGCAGGCACAATTTAGATTGCCATCGACACGCTAAGAAGAAGAAGTAGCCCGTGTCTTTATTTGCTCCAGTTATTTGCACCATGTACAAGTACAAGCGAGTAACTTGAACAAATAGCTTGCGCTTATTACTGACGCGTGTAACCCGCACCTTTACTTGCTCCAGCTACATGCACCGTGTACAAGCACCCTAAGAATAGGCAGCGCCTTAGAGGTATTTCTTTCACAATGCTTTTTCAATGCGATGACGTAAGCTCCGTACAAAATATGTCAAATATATATCTCTAATCTCCTAATCCATGGATAGGTCGCATATTTAGATCGGCCGTTAATAAACTTGATTTAACTGTTACTTTATAACCTGCCTGATTTTGTATTTAAATTTTCAGCTTGCATCAATAGTGACTGCGGGTCGAATCAGCACCGCGCAATGTCAACGTAATAATTTTGTCAACGTTAGAGTGCAGTCCTCTGTCCGAGCCCGTACTAAATCTGGCATTGCTCTGCTGAAACTGATGAAATAGTAGTGAATTTGGTTAGTGTATGCGTGGCGCTACTCATAGTGTTGTTCTGGAAATTATGCTTTACCATTTCAGCAACGAGCGTGGCTGTTTATGCTCTACTGCACGGTTCACGCGGACGTTGCGGGGTTTGTACGGGTACAGGGAAATCACGGCTTAATCAGGCATCAGCACACGTCTTTTTTATAATCTGATTATTTGATGGGCCTTAAATAGATATTTATTTATTTAAGATTTAAACCTTAACATAAATAAATTTATATACACCTATCTGTTGCCGAAGTTTGTACCTACCGTCTTAAGCAGGTCATGTTCGCGCGAAAAAAAGAAATATATTATTTTATATAAATATATTTTTTTACTGGAAAATGTTGAATGTGAAGTTTTCTGGTTTCGGAATTTAAAGACTGCCCGAAAGCCTACGACATGGTCTATCGATGCAGGTGTGCGTGACAAGATCCGGAACCAAGGACTTTACGTACGAAACACGCAGATGGAAACATCACATCAAGCGGTCATCCATCCAAATAGTAACTTCTACAAAAGTTGCTTTACTTTGCCATTCTATTACAATCAAGGATAAGCCCAATCCAAGATTTCTACTAATGAGAGCGTCGAACGCGAGAATCCTCATCGCCCTGTTGAACATAACATTGAACCCTTACTAACCCCTCTGTGTACTTACAGGTCCACAGTAATTGTTTGCTGAATCATTCGAGCTGCGATTGGTTTCCAATTAAATACGCGCGTATATTGAAAGTGGGTTATTAACATTTTCATGCGGGCGTTTCATATATATAGGTATATGCGAGTAATTAGGTATTCACCGCAGAAATATCTGGATAGCGTATTCACTTATTGAGTTTTCTGTACCTGAATATGGTGGGGAGAAAGAGTCGTGTTCATCGAACTAGAAGGAGGATCGGTTGACCAGGCTGAGTGATAGTGCCTGGTGGAATGTGAACCGACGGATATTGTCGAGAATTTATATTAATAGGCTCGCCACCTATTACGTGGGATCAAAACACTGGCGAAAAGTGGGCGTTTAATATGCCTCTGCCTACCCCTTCGGGGAAACAGGCGTGAGTCTATGTATGTATGTATTTAATTTATCGCTTAATTATTAAGATAACTCCAGAAACTTTCAAAGTAAAATCAATTAGTATTAAATAACATTATTCTGATACTTATTTTTATGTTTACGGTAATAAATGACATGCGCTTATATTTACATCCTGTTGATAGCGCCATCTGTTGCGAATGTTGTAAAGCAGCGTTTGATTATTAAAATAGATTTGTTATTCGTATAAAATAAATCATATGGTGTTGTGCAAAATTCATTACAATATTAATGTTGATTTTTGAACTATAATTGTATAGTAATTTCAATTATATGTTGTAAAGGAAGTGAAACATTAAGTGTAATGACGGTTAGTGTATAAAAAGGACTGTAGGTCACATTTTAATTCAATTCTGTGCTAGAAATCGTCTGAAAATAAACCAAGTAATATTACGTGAGTGTTTTAATTATAATGGAGTCTGGACACGATAACCCTGGCGTATCGCCGACAGCAGCGGTGGGATAGACGCCCCCTAAGAGACTTCGGGATCTACGGTTGGCGCGAGAGTGATGGATCTCTTGGCTTGGCCGCCATTACCAATGATGACCTGAAGACTGATGCGACAAGCGCTTGGAAGCCGTGTTTGGCGCTAGTTAACCCTGATCGGAGACCACACGGTGTGTCGGAGTTATGGCGAGCACGTCTACACTTCACGTGAGGCCACGTGCGAGCGAGAGCGACAGAGCGACTACGACGGGGTGCACGCACCGGGGTGTGCTGTGGCGTGAACGCTGTTCTGCTGAGTGCTACCAGAGGTTGCAGATGCGGGTCGTTGATGCACTGACCAGAGGTATTTATCCCGAGCTGATTTGATTAGTTTTTGAGAAACATCCTAATTTTATAAATTATAGTGCTTACACGATTACCTACTGTCCCCGTAAGGATTACCAGGTAAACATTATACAGTCAAAATTACGAACGTTACACCCCAAATAGAACTTATAGGTAACTGTTGTTTATCCACGTTTGGTACATAGCAGTGCTACTGTGCTTATAGTCATGTTATGCCTTCGGCTGGGGCTCTTGTCTCATGTCTGTTTATTAATCGTTAGGCCATGTCGGAAACTTCCTGTAAAACTTACTTATCTACACAAGAAAGAGAAAATAGCTTTGTTGTTATGTGGTTCTACTAATGTATCCATTAGTAAAGAACGGTATAACTGCCCTTTTCAAGTTGAAGCTCTGATATAGATGCATTGTATAAATTACCTGATTTGCTTTCAGTTTAAATAAGCTAATTGATGTGCTGAATATGAATTCATTTGGTAGTCAATAGGTTATCCCAATAGTAAAACATTAAAGTAATCAAAACATTATTTATATCGCTTGGTTACATATTACATAAGGCTAACTAACTGCATTACTTATGGCTAGTGCTCACGGCGCGATTATATGAAGCCTCTCTTGATAAATGACCATCCACCACAAAAATTATTATTTGCATAAAACCAGTAGTTTCACATATAAGTGCATTCAACAAAACAAACTTAAGTTTTATTATATTAGTACAGATATATATTCAGAAGGTAGATATAAAAATAAATTTGCGATACACATTTTGAAAGCTAATATTTGTAAAGTTACAAAATAGATTTTATTATATATTTGTGGACTCTGTAGTTGCCTACATGATTTCATTTTAACATTATGTTGAAATGGTTACTGTCTACTTGCAGCTCAAGTTAAGGTTATATAATAGGACAAGGGAACCCGACATATCTTAACATTTGTCGCTTAATTTTATACCTGTATAGAATGATTTGTTCTCACCATGATAAGTCCTTGCTTAACCCGAATTACTGAAGCTAGAAACATGAGATCTGGACAGTAGATTTCTTTATGGACATATGCACTCACTTAAGTCCACCTCTAAACATTTTAGGTTGAAAGTCTTAAGGCAGGTGACTGCTAATCTTGTTTAAATACCCAGCCTTAGTGTTTTACTTGGTAAATACAATTTATTTTATTTGTGAGTTCATTTGCAAAGTTAGTTGCATCTATATTCAAGATGACAACCAGTGATAAACCAATAAAACTTAGTGCCAACCTTATTGCTTAGCTCTTGTGGGATACAAGACGGTTAGGAATGTGATTATTAGGATAATGATAAGTGGGTTTAAAGAACATAATGTGAAAATCCATATTATCTCTTTTCCCATTTAGCAGTATTTATTCTTGGCAAATAAAAGAAAATTGTATGGACTACTCATGCTTTGTTTCTAAGTCAGTTGTGATTGGTCAGTTTAAATTTATTTATTCAGATAAACAATAAATTGTGTATGAATAAATAAGAATTACATTGGCACCACATGTTAACAGTTTAAAATAAGTTTAGTGGAGGATAAAGGTGTGGTGTTCCTCCAACTAGAGGGAGGATCCTCTAACCAGGCTGGGTGATCGTGCCTGGTGGACTGTCAGTCCGACGGATGTATTTGAGATGTTGTATATATACAACTCGGCGCGCGAACTCTGCATGTGCGATTCAGCACCTGGTTTTCCGTCGCATTGTGTCCGATAGATGTCGCCGGATTGTTGTTGAGACTTTCGTCGTCGCTCGCTTGATGGCCTCAGTTGTATGTAGCTACCGCTACATCACTCCCCTCCAAGACCGGAGGTCGATCTCGAAGGTGATGAGTCAGCTGTCGATGCTTCTGAAGAGCGTGCCAGTTCCAGTGGAGAGATGCCGCTAGTTCCAGTGGGTCGGAACTGTGTGCCGCTAGTAGGCCCAGTGAGTCGGGTCTAAGTGCGGTGCGCGGTGAGCTATCCCAGTGAGTCGGGATAGTGGCTTCGCAATGGTCCCACGGTGAGTCGGGGAGAGGTCGCGAAGGTGCTGCGCAGTGAGTGTCCCACGGTGAGTCGGAGAGATGCTGCGAGGTTGCTGCGTAGTGGCTGGCTGCTGCGTTGCCGGTGAGAGATGTCCTCTTCTTACGTAAACCGGGTGCAGGGTGCTGTGCCTAGACGCTGGAGTGGCTGCAGGGAAGACCAGGCATGCAAGCCTGCATGGCCTATGGTTGATCCCTGGCCGAAGATGCTGGCTGGCAGCGACTTGATTACCGCCCATCGGGTGAAGTGCGGAGTGAGGCGAGGTGAGGCGAGGATGACGACGAAGCTGCTGTTGATCTGACCGGTGAAGGCTGCTTCAGATCACGTCGGGGTCACCAATGTGGAGGATAAAGGTGTGGTGTTCCTCCAACTAGAGGGAGGATCCTCTAACCAGGCTGGGTGATCGTGCCTGGTGGACTGTCAGTCCGACGGATGTATTTGAGATGTTGTATATATACAACTCGGCGCGCGAACTCTGCATGTGCGATTCAGCACCTGGTTTTCCGTCGCATTGTGTCCGATAGATGTCGCCGGATTGTTGTTGAGACTTTCGTCGTCGCTCGCTAGATGGCCTCAGTTGTATGTAGCTACCGCTACAGTATCAACATTATTTAGAAAATTCCCTTAAATATAAAGTCAAGTAAAACTATTGATATAAACTCACCACCATATTAACTATACAAACTGAGTGGAATCATTTTTAGAAATAAGACTGCACTACTCTTGCTTTGTAATATCGGTAGCTTGTAAATTTCTCTTTTATGGCTCAGTTGACAAACAGTTCAACAATTTCACAGCTTGCACTATGCCTAAAAATATTCAATATTGGATTAAACATGTTAGTACATGAGTAATAATTATAGCACTAGTATTTTCGAAATCCTTGGATCTGCATGGTTTGAAATCATTTCATATTTGTGAACAGTCCGACTGTTCACGGCTGAACATAGGCCTCTCTTTGTTCTTGCCATTTTGTTTTCCTGTTTGATGTGGATAAAACTTATTTTGAATATATTAAGTTTTAACTATTTTATCGGAACTGCAAAATATGGGTATCCTGATAACCTTATATTTAATTATCTAAAATGGCACTGTCAGACAGAACCTGAGACAATTCAGTGTCTTTTGTATTTTACCTTATGCGTAAAATATGGGCTCAAACACTGTTGTAGCAAAGATAACTATAGACCAATGCACAGGTTGAACATGCCTGACATATAGATATAGCTTAATAGACCGCACCACTTTGCAAGAATAGAATTTTATTACATCTACAGTTACGAAGGTTCATGGAACTAATACTTGGGTGGGAAATGTTGCCCACCACCTGCCTTTTGAGTGTTGCAGGTTGATGATGACATCCTGGCAGATGACCTGGACTTAGTGTGAAGAGAGGATGGACGAGCGGTCCTGTACTGATTGGTATGTATGGATGACGGTGGCCCGCCCTTTTGACGTCGGTGGTTTTGTGTGTGGGCTGCGCGCACACGTGCCGCATGAGTGCTGTACTGAGCTGGAGTCGAGCATTGTTTGCTAACCTTTGTTGCTGATCAACATCAACAACTGTATGAGCAGCTTGACCGTATGGGCGGAGGATTCGTCAGATACCGATTTACGTGGGGGTCCTCTACCTCCTCCACTGTCGTTGTTGGACCTATGTAATTGCATTGTATTGATATAACTGATCATGACGAACGATGATTATTATTTTATGTATATTATTTTATATATTGATGTGTTTATGAGGCAAATTTTGCATTTATGTGTTTGAGTAAAATTTTATTTTTCCTATCCAACATCCTTCCCAAAACGCTGGCTGGCCACCATGCGTATCCTTGATCCTGGTCTTGTTGGCTAGATCCCGTGATGGGTGATGCCGTGTGTTGGCTAGATCCCGTGATGGGTGATGCCGTGTGTTGGCTAGATCCCGTGATGGGTGATGCCGTGTGTTGGCTAGATCCCGTGATGGGTGATGCCGTGTGTTGGCTAGATCCCGTGATGGGTGATGCCGCGTGGGCTAAATCGACCCTATGTGGGTGATGCCGTTTGTGGGCTAGATCCCTATGTGGGTGATGCCTGTGTGCGCTAGATCCCGTAATCGGTGATGCCACGAGTTGGCTTAGCCATGGGTGAAGCACCGTTTGCTAAATCCCGTAATCGGTGATGCCACGAGTTGGCTTAGCCATGGGTGAAGCATTGTTTGTTAGATTCCGTGATGAGTGACGCATGCCACAGGCTAAGATCCTATGACTAGGTGAAGCCTTGTAAATAACTTTTAGTTCATTCTGTATGATAAACGCTTATTTATGTAATTATTATATTCATTCTTTTTTGTTTGTTATGCTGTTTATTCTGTAACTGTTAAATAATCAGCGCGAGGAGCGCGCTGATTCTGTAACTGTTAAATAATCAGCGCGAGGAGCTCGCTGGATCAGAATGGCCGTATGGGCGCAAATTATTATATAATGATTATATTGTTACGAAAATATTAATAATATTTAAGATTGATATTTAAATAACTATTTGTGAACACAGAACTGAGAACTTCACTACTTTATAATATTAGACACAGTATTGGCTGCTTACCTGTTTTATAAAGATTGAGTATTTAATTTATCGCTTAATTATTAAGATAACTCCAGAAACTTTCAAAGTAAAATCAATTAGTATTAAATAACATTATTCTGATACTTATTTTTATGTTTACGATAATATGACATGCGCTTATATTTACATCCTGTTGATAGCGCCATCTGTTGCGAATGTTGTAAAGCAGCGTTTGATTATTAAAATAGATTTGTTATTCGTATAAAATAAATCATATGGTGTGCAAAATTCATTACAATATTAATGTTGATTTTTGAACTATAATTGTATAGTAATTTCAATTAATGTTGTAAAGGAAGTGAAACATTAAGTGTAATGACGGTTAGTGTATAAAAAGGACTGTAGGTCACATTTTAATTCAATTCTGTGCTAGAAATCGTCTGAAAATAAACCAAGTAATATTACGTGAGTGTTTTAATTATAATGGAGTCTGGACACGATAACCCTGGCATATCGCCGACATATACATTGCTGAACGTAACCTGCATCCAACCGCTTCCGCCGATAATAATAATATAATAATATTCTACCACATACACACATCACATATTATACTTTTTTGATAAACATACATATATACTTTTTTTTTATAAATACATACACATTATACATAGAAACACACGTCTGGGACAAACATCCATGTTCATGCACACAAATGTTTGACTTGAGCGGGAATCGAACCCGCGACCTTCGGCGTAGCAGTCGCTTACACTCCCGGTGCGCCAACCGGTCGATCCCAACAAGATCATCGGTCCATCTTGTGTCCGGTTTGTGGCCGCTACTTCAGAACCTTGTTGCCTCTACGGTTATCAGTTCTTCGAGATATGTGCCCCGCCCATTGCCGTTACAAATTAACTCACCTTTAAATTAAAACTTAAACATATTCAATCGAATGAAACATTATCAAACCAAACCGAGGCCAATACATTTTTCTACAAGAAAATTAGTGGGAAATTGTACAACACAGCTAATGAGGTACTTAAGCACTTGATCAGATAAAACAAAAAAATGTTGCTAGCCTATTACTTAGTAATAATATGCTCAAGGTGACCTTGAAATGTGAGGAAAAATAATAAAATTGACAACGTTACATGCTTTATTGATTGAAATTGACTTACAGATTTTTTCACTATTCACTTTTCAATTTATTTATTTATCAGTATAAATATAGACAAAATACATATAAAACACGTAGCACCATCTTGTCCCAAACTAAGCAGAGCTTGTACTATGGGTACTAGACAATGGATTGTCGTACATATTCTTAATTATGATAGATACCTTACAGAATTAACATACATACAATATAACATTTTTGTTAGAAAGTATACTTATGAACTATGTTAATAAAATTTGTACGATGATGCTGTGCGTTCGTGTGGCACTTGTCCGCGGAGGCGACGAAACACCACACTCTTCAGATCAGACACCAGATTAGGGTTTTCATCACGATTTATTGGTTTTATTGAGATTACATTTGCGCTGAATGACTAGAAACTATATTATCTGTATATATATAATTCTTAAGCTACTGAGTGTCTGACAAATAACGCACAGCCAAAACTCTTCAGCGCATGAAGCTGAAATTTGATACGTGTTTTGATCTGTAGGGGTGCACTTCAGCCCGGCGCACACAATTATAGCGAAGCGCACCGTAGTGGACATTATTTGAAATGAAACATAATTTGACAGTGAAAATGCTCTCGCTGTGGCTCTCGCTATATATGTGCGCGGCCCCTAAGGAGGAACTTCCCGAAATACCCATGGGATCGGGAAGTAACGGTTAAATAAAATAGAATGTTCGGATATAGCTGCGCGCATCCTCTATCAGCCATTTCGGCTACTTTACAGGAACCGTGGTCACGGATGACAGAGGTGTAACGGGATAAAAAATGCAATTACATTTGAACAGGTAATTTTCCATGACAAGAACGGAAGTTTGACCTATTGGGTTATGAGTTTCATGGCTATCACTACATAGTATAAAACAAGGTCTGTCTTCTGTCTGTTTGTCTCTATGTACCTATGCTTAAATCTTAAAAACTACGCAATGGATTTGAATGCAGTTTTTTTTTAATAGATAGAACGATTCAAGAGGAAGGTTTATATGTATAAATAATTGACACGGGCGAAGTCGCTGGCGACGTCTAGTTCTATTATAATTAGCGGACACTTGTAAGAGGTTTGATTACCAGAAATGTCATTACTGTGTATTTATAATGTCTTGATAATAACTATAAAGCTTAGTGGAGCAAGAGGAAAAGGCATCGATAACCTAATGAGACCAGACACCGCTCAGCAAAGAGACTCGGGTTCGGGTCTACGGCGTGCAACAATGATTTTTCTTCTCTGTTGCTTAGCGACGAAGGAAAACATCGTGAGGAAACTTGCATGTCTGAAAGTCCTCCACAATGATCTCGAAAGACATGTGAAGTCTGTCAACCTGCACTTGACCAGCATGTTTGACTGCGGCCTAACCCTTCTCATAGTGAGAAGAGACTAGTCCAAACAGTTTATCAGTTTATTTACGGATCCCGATCCAGTTTAGATCCAGTACGGCTTTGATCGAGTCATTTCTCTAGGGAGAAAAATTCCTATAAATTTTAAAAGCGTCCCTATCTGATTGCATGTAGAGACGGCTATGGATGCATTAAAAGATTTGTGGAAATTGTTTCCATAGAGAAACGACTCACAAGTTGATTAAACTCAGATTAGAACCTTCGTTATAATTGGGTCGATAGCCGTATATTGATACTACAGCCCGCGGTTACAACCGCGTTATTTAGAGCTACTGCTCCGCTCTTTTGGCTCATAGCATGATGTTATATAGCCATTAGCCTTCTTCGACGAATGGGCTATCCAACACTGAAGGATTGTTTGTAGGTTAGCAGTTCCTGAGATTAGCAGTTTAAGCTAACAAACTCTTCAGCTTTTTATTATTAGTATAGATTTAAAAACAGTCCGTCCGCGACCACGACCTTTGCAATCCGGTTGAAACGTAGGAGAATAACAGAGGTATTTATGCCTTTAAATAACTCAATTATCGCGGCTGAGACCCGCTAATTAATCTATACATATAATAAATCTGTAAGTGATCGATGTCTGTACATGGAAGATAATGAGACTTTTAAGGGGTCTTTATTAAAGAAGAGAACCCAATAATATAATTATTAGAATTTTTGTCTGTTTGTCTGTTTATCTGTTTGTCTGTGCGTTTGTGCTAATTTCAGAAACGGCTTATCGGATTTGAATTCGATTTTCATTGATATATTGTGGGAAGCCTCACTTAACATTTAGTGTTTGTTTTATACGAATCGGTTCATAAATGAAAAAGTTATGTCAATTTAAACATTACGATGTATTTTTTCCTATAGCAATGTAAATAAGTAACTTTTCAGTTGAATTGGTTGAAACTTAATATAGTATTATCTCTATATTCGTTAGGAATAAAATTAAACAATCTTCGAATAAAGTTAAGGCAACCTGGCGAGCTATTAATAAAACAACAGGTAAGACAACAGTAAGAAGTAATAGTTTTAGTCTTCTTGATAATGATAAATTAATTCATAATGACGAAGAAGTCGCACACACATTTAATAACTTTTTTGCTAGCATACCACTTACTACTACTAGAGAATTAAAATCATCAGCTATAGTCGCAGAAAACCTATTAGAGTCTAGTGTAGGAAAATGTGAAGTAATATTTAAATTTCATAGTATTAGTTCTACCGATATTATAAATACTTTTAAGTCTTTAGAGTCTAAAAATACAGGTGATCTCTGGGGCATTTCCGTTAAGGTTTTGACAAGTATAATTGATGTAGTGGCTCCTTATTTAAGCAACTTATTCAATAAGTGTATTAAATCTGGCAGTTTTCCAGATCTTATGAAACATAGTAGAATAATACCTCTGTTCAAATCCGGCAATAAGACTGATCCTAGTAATTATAGGCCAATATCGATACTACCTGCTTTTAGTAAGATTTTTGAAAAGATCATACTCAAGCAACTACTAAGACATTTTAATCAAAACAGCCTCCTTCATGGTGAGCAATATGGTTTTACCAAGGGTCTTTCGACAACAGATGCAGGAGTAGCGTTACTCAAACATATCTACAGTGCTTGGGAGAATTCCCAAAATGCTGTTGGTGTGTTCTGCGACCTTTCGAAAGCATTCGATTGTGTATGCCATGAAACGCTCTTGTGCAAGCTTAGACATTACGGCGTCCAGACTAAAGCATTGGATGTCATTAAGTCGTACTTAAGTGACAGGATCCAATGTGTTGAAATAAATGGCTCAAAATCCAGTGGCTTACCTGTTGATTTAGGAGTGCCACAGGGCAGCATCCTAGGGCCTTTCTTGTTTCTTGTTTACATAAACGATTTACCTTTTTACTTGAGAAACATTTGTGACGTTGTACTGTTTGCTGACGATACTTCTTTGATATTTAAAGAAGATAGAAATAAGGAACACTTTAACGAAATAAACAGTGCACTCATTCAAGTGACTAAATGGTTTAATGTAAACAATCTAGTACTGAACGCCAAAAAAACAAAATGTGTTAAGTTTGCTCTGCCTAATGTCAGAAACCTTGGTCCTAACATAGTTTTAAATGACGATGTACTCGAAACAACTGAATCCACATTATTTCTAGGATTAACACTTGATTCGAAGTTACAATGGGGTGCGCATGTTACATATCTCTCAGGGAAACTTAGCTCAGCTGCTTATGCCGTTAAGAAGGTTCGTAGGTTGACCGATGTCGATACGGCTAGATTGGTTTATTTTAGTTATTTTCATAGTGTTATGTCATATGGCATATTGTTATGGGGTAGAGCTGCTGATATCCAAAATATTTTTATATTGCAGAAACGGGCAGTTAGGGCTATTTACCAGTTAAAGACAAGAGTCTCACTCAAAGAAAAATTTAAAACTATTGGTATTCTTACTGTAGCGTCACAATATATTTATGCCAGTGTTATGCATGTAAGACTAAACATAAATTCTTATAAAATGAATAGTGACAGACACAATATCAATACTAGAAATAGACATAAATTATGTGTTCCGTATTTTCGTTTGCACAAAACGCATAGCTCTTTTATTGGGCTCAGTATTCGCATATACAATAAATTACCAACTTATATTTTAGACTTGCCATTAAGTTCGTTTCAGGCAGAAGTTAAAAAGAATCTTATAAATAAGGCATATTACAGTTTGAAGGATTATTTTGATGACAGGAGCGCTTGGAAGTAGTTCTTCGCTTTTGACTAGGTCAATAATTAGTAGTTTTATTTTATAGTGTAGTTAATTACGATATTCTCATTTCATACTATATTATGCATTCATGTTCCACACTTTCATTATAACTTTGCGGATTTGTAAAATGTGGGTAACTCGTGGTCATGGGCTAACTAATAGGTTGTCGATTGCTTTGGTTTCATAATACCGTTACTTTCGGCTTCATTCACTTCTACCATAGTTCTGACCATGTTCGCGAGTTGCCTACATTAAAAAAGACGTAAGTGGATGCTCCTGTTTCACCATATTTACTTTGGGAGGCTTACCATATGAACATCATTTACTGCTTGAGTATGATATCAATAGCTACTAAAAATTTTACCAGTAGATGTCTACAATGTGAAACAGTTGCAGCTCCTTACAAAAATAAAATGTACCACCATTATATTTGTTTGAAAAGAGTGGCCATGAGTTTTATTGCCCGTTCTTTCTCGTGGTTCTACCTATTGCATTGCGAACGTGGCAGTAAATGTAAATGTAGAATCATTAAGTAATTAACTTAAATTTTGACGTTCATAAGCGTCACTTAGTGGCCTAGATGAATAAATGATTTTGATTGATTTGATTGATTGATTGATTTAAAATCTAAAATTACGACGGTTGAAAGATTATAAATGGACATTTTCGAAAATGAATATAATCCAATTTAAAATGAGCTCTAATCTGTATTATTTTACATATTATATAGGGTTCAGCTTAGGTTGAATAAGATCGCGCGTGTACGTATAATAGTGCGTCGAGTAGCGAATCATTTACTGGAGGGTATCAACACTGGGATAACGCTTTGTCTGAAGCAAGTTTCAGTGAAAGTCCTCATCGATTGCGCCATTTGTTTGCAGTAATGCTGGAGTTCTGCAAACTTTCAGATGCTGCACAGTTATGGCATAGATTTCAAAACGAATTGGCCGAGGTCATTTTTAGGCACGCACAACCAACTAATGAATCGTTGTTTGCTTGCTATTCAAGACATAGCTATAGCTATTCTATTACTCAATAGTTATGTCTGACTGAACCAGCATTAGATGGTGTAAGCTATGACTTTTTACTCGCGATTGGCACCTTTGCAGTGTGTACCCGCACAATCAAGAGAAAGTCATTCTTATGAAATGAATTAAAATCTGTATTGCACAGTTTCATTAATGCAAAATCTGTTATTACCTGTGTATAACAATTTTATTATGTGTGTCTAAAAACTATTGAAATACTAGTCAAATTTTTGGAATCCATCGATGCTCCTGGATTGCCATCTCAAAAGATTAATTTAAAAGTCGGCGTACCTAGAGGGTTACACTTCTAAAAAGTATTATACTTCTTAGAAATGTAACCCCACTCAGGTTTTGTGATTGCACCAGAAAAGTGACCAATTTACAACGAAACGTGATCGAAGCAATGATTTTAACAGAGTGCGGTGGGCAGGTGATATTGTTAATATACCCCGGATTTCCTCTCCTAAATTAAATCAATTTTTCGTTTAGTTTCAAACGAGTCAAGTTTCCAGTAAGCCAAAGAACAAAGGCTGAAAGTTGCGGGTGTGGATCTAGGTAACAGCTGTTTTGCGCTTGGTCAGCTTTATGTGTCTCTGCCACGTTCAAGTGTTACTAGGCACCTTTATGTTTTCTAAAAGATTTACATTATCAAGTAAGTACGTTTCTCCCATAAACATTAAAATACTCTGCCCACCAAATGCCCGCAAATACCGCTTACCTAACTTAAATTCAAACATGATTTGTACTCACAAATTGAACTTCATTTCCATGAGAAGTTTCGCCGGTAAAAACTGTGTGAAACTTTTAATTTTCTACAAGTTGGAATCAACGATCGGTATTAGTTAAAACGAACTTCTGCGATAATTACGGCTGCTTTTTGATTGAGTTTTTAATCATAACTTGTACGATGCTTGCCTGTAAACTAGATGTAATACAAAGGTATGTTTATTTTAAAGACTACACCCTAGGAATAAATCCTGTGTCGCGGGGGACTTTACAAATATACAACCAACGGACACAATGGAGACCAAGACTCGAAACAACAATTTATGGATCAAACAAAGTGTTGTCTCGTGTGGGGATCGAACTCACAACACTCGGCGCAGTGTCGAGCGGCGTGGCGGCCACTTAAACCACTACGCCAAACGTGCAGTCGTGTATATATGTTTGATTGGACGGACGGTTTAGTGGTTACTCTTCGTCGTTTATTCTGTCAAAGTGCTGTGGGTTTGGTGTTCCAACGGAATAACACTGAGTGACAAAGAAGCTGTTGTTTCGAGCCTGTGTGTATTTTCTGTACATTGGTTGCGTTTTTTGCGCGATTATTTAACAGAAATTCAATCTTTGATATGAATTACATTAAAAAGTAAGGTAGAATAGACAGTCAGCTGAAAGTCATTATTTATATTAAAAATAATTTTGTTCTTCACTTTGCTCCAATGCCCACATATTCATGGAATACACTATCTCAAATATGATTACTCCTTTACGCACATACCCTAACACATAGATCATTATTATCAGCCTACAGACGTCCACTGTGTGACACAGACCACTCCCAAGGTTCTTCACACAGAGCTATGAGCCGATTACTTTCATTGTGCCTGTTTCAAAATCAGCCGATTTCCAAACAAATTTTCAACCCCTGTTTAGTCCCCCTTTTTTATCGTGTGGAAAATGAGTTATCCCATGCTCATCCGACCGGGGAGCGGTCGAATGGGGTATGTCGAACTCCCACCCCATGGGCTGGGTTACCGACTAAAAACCACACGGTGGCTCCCGAGCTCGACGCCTAGCAGGTACATCGGGAACTATGGTTGTATTGCTCCGCTGCACCTGTCGCGTCCGTCCCCTTGCTTGGGACGCGTGTCCGGGGAAAGGCGGGCTGTGCAATGCCTTTCACAGCAGACTGCGCCACACAGTCCGCTGCCTTCTCGGATGCGCTTATGGTGGGTCGTTAGAGGCTCCCCCTCCAACGCCCGCAGACCTGAGGAAGGGTCGGGTTCAACGGCCGCTGCCGCCGCCTTGACGCTGCTTTCGCCTGCGAGCGGGGTTGCGTCGTTCACTCTCCCGCTAGGTGTTTAGTCCCCCTAGAAAAATTAAAACCTTTCTAAAGAGCGCCTACATTATAAAAAAGCCACTGTCCAAATTTCACGTATCTAGCTACCGTAGTTTAGGATCTGCCATATCATATAATTATGAAAACCAAGATAAGTGATTGCATATAATAGAAGAAGACAGAAAGAGGAGATAGATACACTTTACTCCGCTCCCGACCCATATCCTTAATACACTTTACGCTTCTGACAACTTCGCAACTCATAAACAATGTTAAGATACTATTGATTGACGGGGAACAATGCCCTTGACGTGTTCCATAGTTCCGTTTAATTCCGTACGGAACAGACGGATTTATTGCGGAACAAACTTCTTCGGAATTGATTTAAATTGACGAAGACTGTAAAACTTTATGTTCAGCCCTTGAATACAAATGTAGTTTTAATTTCTGCGTGGGGTCCTTAGATTTGAGTTGAATGTGAGCAACAAAATGTTAAAGAAAATTACATATATAGGAAGTGAAGTAGTACTGCCTCCGTGGCCCAGTGGATAGCGTATGCGACTGCTGATCGGAGGTCCTGGCTTCGATTCCCGGGTCGGGCAAAATAGTTACTGGGTTTTTCCGAATACTCAGTAGCAGCACGGAGTCTGGTGATGTGCCCGGTAACGGCAATAGGCTCGCTCCCTATTACGTGCGACCTAAAAATTCATGGCGAAATGTGGGTGTAATATAACACCTCTGCTTACCCCTTTGAGGATAAAGGAGTGAGTATAGACTCACGCCTGTATCCCCGAAAAAAAAGAATTTAACAGCGGCTAAAAATTCCACAACATTTTCTCATAAATTCAATAATAGAATTAAAACAGCAAATTTTAAAAAGAACGTGTAAACACCAACCGTTAACTGGGATACAGGCGTGAGTCTATATACGAAGAAGAGTGAAGACCCGATGTCCCGACAACTTATGTTAACAACGATTTTTGTGACCTACGGGACATCAAAGATGCAGTGCTTTAG
Source organism: Euclidia mi (assembly GCA_944739405.2). NCBI lineage: Eukaryota > Metazoa > Arthropoda > Insecta > Lepidoptera > Erebidae > Euclidia > Euclidia mi. The sequence goes on from OX123204.2 coordinate 3,916,250, forward strand.
TAAGTGGGTCTCGTTCGCTAGGCTACATCGTGGATGGGACAGCTCGCAATAGGGATTCCACCGCGAGTATAAAAGAAAAACGGCATGAATGCAGTAAGTTGTTCCAAAAATATCGGCAGCAATATGTTTAGAGACATTAGACATTTCGGGTGGTATGTTGCTCCACGCTGTGTTTATGATTGGCTTGAAATGATAAAAAAACGCGCACGTATTTCATCATCATTATCAGCCCTGTAGATATATAAACTGTCCCACTGCTGGGCACGGGCCTCTTCTCACTATGAGAAGGGTAAGAGAGCGCCGCTGTAGGCGGCAGCGGCGCTCTCTTACCCTTCTCATAGTGAGAAGAGGCCCGTGCCCAGCAGTGGGACAGTTTATATATCTACAGGGCTGATAATGATGAAGAGGGATTGAGTGATAGAGATGTACATGACGCGTCTACTCTGAAGCTACATCAGTCGCCCCGGCGCGGCCAAGCGCGCCATGTACATCGAAAACGCTCAACGCTGCTGCCGCCGCTGTAGCTATACATACTACTCAAAACAAAATAAGGGCCACTACGTATTTGTACGATTTCGGTTAAGTTATTAATATGAATGCAATGTTGAGTGCTGATACTTATGATACCTTAATTTTAAGTGTTGACAAATGGTATTTGAGTATAGCACAGGCAAAAAATTGCTAAAGTGGATACATTAAGACATTTTTTGGAACCACTCAATTTTACCCTTATTTAAGTTAATCATTAAATTCAGTCTATGTTTGAAATTACAGGGTCCACCACGCTGGCCAAGTGCAAGTTGGCAGACTTCACATGTCTTCCGAGAACATTATGGAGAACTCTCAGACATGTAGGTTTCCTCACGATGTTTTTCTTCACCGTTTAGCAAATACGCACATACGAGTAACTCCGAAAAGTCATTGGTGCGCGCCGTGAATTCAAACCAATTCCATGTCTCCACTAGGCTAGAGGCTCCACTAGAAAGTAAATTGAAAGACAATTACGCAAAATTCTTCCAACTTACGTTATAGTATAGTAACTGTTACGTGTGTAGAAGCCATAAGTTTATTATGATGATCTATAGGTAGTAGAGCCTTGCTGATTTCAGCATGAATGGGCCGGCTCGACCGGGGAAGTACTACCCTCTTACAGAAAATCGACGTCAAGTAACAGTACCTAAACTGTTGCGTTTCGTTCGTTAGTGAGAGTGCCGGAGGCCCTATCCCCTATTCCTTCTCCCTCAACCCACTCCTCATCCTATCCCCTTTCCCAACCCTAAGGGGCGTAAACGCACTTGTGACTCCTGTGGTGTTGCTTGTGTCCATGGGTGGCGGTAATTGCTTACCATCAGGCGATCCGTCTGCTCGTTTGCCGCCTATTAATATAAAAAAAAATATCAACATCTTGACTAGAGGAAGGTTAAATTATTTATTACAATGCAAAACTTTATGTTTAGCTGTAAGTGTAAAGAATCCAAACACTTATAAAGAACGACATTTATCAAAACGCGACTTGAATGGCCCCATTGAGACTATTTTCTGAAGTAGCTTTCAGTGAAATAGTAGGTGAAGTTTGTCGTGGCGTGACGAACGGGACCTGCTGATGCAGTTCCAAAAGAGCCTTCCTGTCTTCCTGCCATATTGCCAGTCTACCTTGTTTTCCAACTTGGCTGGTACCGTTATGCGAATAATAAACGTTGTTATAGTTTCAAGTTTGTTTTAATAATTATTTTCTTTGACTCATCATAGAAGAGAAAAAGACACCAAAATGTACCATGTCTTTATTTCAGTAAAAACACCTTTATTATCAGTCATTACTTTTAGAGCTAAGCATTGTTTCAGTCAACATTTTTATGGATGGGTGATCGTTACGATGTAAAGAACACTCAGACTTGGCACAACCAGTAGTCAACTTAGAAAATGTCGTTCTGAGTGGCAATCGAATGTGTTAGTAATGTCATATTAATAATTTTAATTTCTTTTTCCTTTATGTATGTGGCAGCAGCAATGGCGTAGTGGAAAGACTAACAGACTGCTATATAGAGGGTCCGGAGTTCGAACCGTCGCCGTCGGTGCGCATCTTTACATAATTTCATAGTTATCTGCGGAATATATTATATTTTGGTAATGATCGCTTACTAATCAGTGCAGGCCAACATCCTGAGGAAACCTGCAGATCTGAGTGTTCTAAATAACGTTTTTGAAAGACTGAAGTCTGCCAATATGCACCTGGCCAGCGTGATGGATAATGACTTTAAAATTCTCATATTGAGTTCAGAGCGCCGTTTATACACATGACTGATGATGATGATAGATTCTAATCGTAGTTACTGTTAAAAATAAGGCGTTTTATTAGGTACAAAACAATGCCTTCTATTTTCCTAAACGAGGTCACAAAAATCTAATATACCATTAGCGCAAGATAAAACTAGATACGGCGTATCTTTAAACTCGCCACGTAACGTCGCCGTCGCCGGCGCCACATTGGATTATCCGCCGTCTCCACGAGACATTTAGATGCGATTTACACAAATTGAGTTCACAACTCACTTCAGCTATAAAATTGTTCGCCGCATTGTCGCTTTCTTGGACTGTATTTCTATTAAAGTTGAGCGGTGAGGTAGCTGAGAGGAGTGCGTCGAAAAACGAGTAAATTATCACGTATTCACGCTGGGTGAGGTTCTGAAATAAAGTAGTACTAAGATCTATAATAAATACTTTTAAACTTTTCTGACTTGAACACAAATTAATGTAATTGAGTGAGTCTTCCCGTGACCACGATTGGTGTTACTCATGCCGAAACGTTGTAGCCAATATACGGTTTTCACTTTATTTAAAAATTATTACACTACATAGACCCTTTATATAAATATTAATGACAATTAGGTCTTCACATATTTCCGTCGTACACAAGGATACCATCGGTAATGTGAAGAAAATAAACGATTGAAGACCTTTAATATTTTAAACGTGGTTTCTATTTACCTCATTACAAGTTCTTGACTATGTCCGTAGAAAAGTGTTCAAACAGACACAATCACCAAACCTAATCAGAGGATGCACCTATTAGTTGGAGGAACACTAGCCGCGTTCCTATCAAATCACTATAATTTTATCATAGCTGACATAAAACATAAACGCTCAACAAAGTCTGCTGTGTGTGAACATGTGGAACAAGGACCCAACTACTACCTGCGATTTGATGAACCACAGATACTCGCAAAAGAACACCGTTTTCTTCCAAGGATGATACGAGAGGCTATTGAAATTAAAAAACACCCTTATTTCAATAGGGAAGATGGTTGGAATGTTCCTCCAGCTTGGGACCCTGTCATAAGGCTAATGAAACCCAAGAAGGACAAAGTCACCAGAAGACCTAAGGACACTGTGAGCTCATTCTGCGTAAATAGTAACACCAGTAGATAAAAAATGTTCGGGTACTTTGAGATAACTTATACATTCAAGAAAAAGACAAATATCACTTATAACACCTCAGTCTGCCGTGAACATGAATTCTGTAAAGAATTCGAAACGTCGGCTAGTAATAAATTAAAAATATAGTTTCTAGATCATTAGTTTCAAATGTAATAACTTAGTGAAACCAATACATCGCGATAAAATCCGTAAACTGTAGTTTAATTTCAATTTATCATAGCTTCTTCTTTCTTGAAGATCGGGCTCAACTTTATAGTCCAGTCGGTTTTGCTATTGGTTTGTTCACATAGCTAGTTCTTCTCCCTGACATCTGAGCGTTCTTAGGTTAAGTAAGGTTCCCAAATTGCGGATATTGGGTGATAAGGATCGCATGAAGTGGCATTATATCTGGGCACTGGTGGGTAAGATAAATCGTGACAATATTTGAAATTTGCCACACAGCTCAGCAACCCCACACATCTTTACTGGATAAGCAACCCTAATGGCCTGATCCCGTGAGGTTGATAATTGGTTTTAGAATTTTGTAGTGTGTCTGGTTATTATAGACAATGTTGATAATTGTTGCACGTTCGTGAGCCTTATTGGAACTTCTTTTAAAGTACGTGTTTGTTATTTCATAGTGCCTTGGCTCTAACTTTGACTTTCTTGCCAGGAATGAAAATGTAAGATGAATTCTTTCATTCATTACTTCTTATAAGTGTTGGTAAGTGTTTTCATAACATTATTTAGCGAAATATTATTAAGTAACATTTTTTGACGGGTCATCATCATTCTCTTAGCGTTATCCCAGTTTTAATCTGGAGTCCGCTTCCTAGTCTAACCGGATATGGCTGAATATTAGCTTTTCCACAGAGCGACTGCCTGTCTGACCTCTGCAACCCGAAGGGATAGCGATATTCCATGGTTTAGCCTAGTGTCAGTTTATTTAGAAGGTACTGACGCCCTGTAACGACTGTCAATGATCTTCATGACAACCGGGACCGACGGCTTAAAGTGCTCTCCGAGGCTCGGGACAACGTTTTGCCAAGGGTTACAACATTTCAGCGTGGATTATACCACACCTAGTCACAAGATTAGATTAAACAGATTATACAGTTTTAATTTGGTACTCATTCACTAGAATATACTCATTTATCACCAATTCCCATAATCGTCTCCAAATCAAATGTTTTTGTTCAAATATCTTGGATACTATAAATATATTGAGCTTCCACGTGTAACAGACGACCCGAACTAAACTTGTAGTACATACCTACATGTTATTCAGAGAATCTGCGTAGTAACTTAATACTCTTTCCGCTAGAGTATTGCTGTGTTTTATACATCATCATCGCGACAGGGTTATCTCGGCTGCATCCAAGATTTGGGCTTTGGAGTCCGGTGTCCGTTTTCAAGCCTGACCAGATTTCACAGAATATTAGCTTTTGAACTGCTGCGTTTTACAAGGATGCTTAAACAAAATTAGAAAACTTCATGACATTTGTGCCCAATGCCATGAATAGACTTAGTACCTTCAAGATCCTAACCTTGCAGAATGTGCATGTTCTTTGGTTTGTGGAGGTGACTCGGTTATTGCTGGCCAAGGTAATATTCCACTTCAACCGACTGGACTACGAACTGGACTCAGGGCTTCAAGGTAAGTCTTAAGTTGCAAACCAAGTGCCGGAATTATTATTGCTACAAGCTACTGAAGCTATACGGCATTTAAAAAACCTCATCATCATCATTGTCAGTCTGCCGTCTACTGCTGGGCATAGCTGTCCCTTATTCCACGCCACTGCATTCGATATTCGGCTCCTTGCGTCCAACTAGTGCCAGCCACTTTACGAATATCGTCACTCCAACTAGCCGGAGGCCGTGCTATGCTATGGACATCATAGGTGTTAATTATGAAGTAAGTTGAACTTTGGTTGAGTATTGCAAATTCAAATATAAAACACCATCACATTCAAGTAAGAAAAATCAAATTTCATAAAACATTTTGTAGTCTATAAAAGAAAACAATTTTATCCGCTGTGACAATGCTGTAATTGATTTTGTGAAAGCCTGGATTTGCTTGAATATTGGCTATATCGAAAATAGACTTAAAGCGTTAGGCTATCAGTTACAAACAAAAATGTGTTCAATTGTAACCTAATTGATTCTTAAGTTGGATTTGGACTGAAATGCTTTTGCCTTTTTAATAAAATATGGAATTTCTACGTGTGAAGGCACTATCTCTGATATTATAATCTTATTTGATTAGGGTTTTAGGGGCATTTTTTAGGGTTCCGTACCTCACAAGGTAAAAAAGGAACCCCTATAAGATCACTTTTTTGTCCGTCTGTCTGTTTGTCTGTCTGTCTGTCCGTGTGTCACCACCGATTTTATTAAGAACGGGTGGACCTAGCAAATTGAAATTTATACCAGATACTGAGGTCTATGGTTCCTATGAGGTGTATAAAAATTAGGGTCCTGGGTCATTCCGATAAAAAGATATGGTCAAAATAACATTTTTGCGAAAACTTGTAAGTACCAAAATTAACCTTAATTTTTAAGGTTTTTTAATTTTCGGAATTTTTCCTTTACTTGTGCTGTAAGACCTTGGTTTTAACCAAAATTGACAATTCTAGGTCAGCCGTAAGTACCCTATACCATATAGGTTTTTGGTCGAAAACCTATATGGTAGTTCCCGTTGAACTAGAATCACGAAATTTGGCCAAAAGCAGGGTCTTACAGCACAAATAAAGGCAAAATTACAAAAAATAAAAAAGTGGAAAATTTAAGGGTGTCCGCATACATACATAGTAGACTCTATTTAAGATAGTCCTCTTAGTTGTATGGGCGCTCATACAGATTTAGAGGACTAGCGTAATTAGCACCAACCTCAAATAAGGTAAAATGCGTACGGAACCCTCGGTGTGCGGGTCAGACTCGCACTTGCCCGATTTTTTTTTTCTATTTTATTAATATTGGAGCCCGTGAGACATAGGGAGAGAAGGTTTATGAGATTTATACGCTACTCTGGTTATAGCGCAAATGGATCGAATTGGTTGGGGTGGTGGTAAACAAAGAAGCATGCGATTCATCATAGTCCTAGCGTTTCCCAGGCTGCATGAAAGAGTTTTTGCTTTGAAGCCCTTAGGTTTGCTTTCTGCCGTCTGACCTCAATATGCCAAAGGTATATGGATATTTCATGGTTCAGCCCGGCGTGATTATATACAACCCTCTCCATTGCAGTGTATTGTTTTTTCTAGTGGACTACTGCTATAAAAGCACACGAATAAAACCGGTTAAATAAATTGCATGTTGCGGTACAATCCTCATAGACGATGGACGTTAAACGTTTAGCGTTTGTATTTGTAAGTGAGAGCGCTAGAGATGCATAGCATACCGATCTCCTCTTTTATTTTACAGGAAAAAGAGGTAAAGCGTGAGGAGGTAAGAGCGTAAAAAGGTTGCGGGCAGTTTTTTTATACCTGTTTCAGGTCTATAACCCCTGTTGCCTATAGTCTGTCCAAGATACGAAAAAATAAAATGTAAACAAACCATAAAATGGCTCTTTTAATGTCGCCTTCGCAAAAAAGTAGATTTAACTTAAATACTCTTAGCGAAAGACTCAATTACATACATACATACATATCGTCACGCCTTTTATCCCCGAAGGGGTAGGCAGAGGTGTATTTCTACACCCACTTTTTGCCAGATATACTTTAGTCCCACGTAATAAGGGGCGAGCCTATTGCCGTACCGGGCACATTTCCAGACTCCGTGCTGCTACTGAGAATTTCATGACAGAAAAACCCAATAACACTGCCCGACCCAGGAATCGAACCCGGGACCTCCCGATCCCACGCGCACATTTATGCCGCGAGACCAACGAAAAATACGCCTGTCCCTTCAATTTATAAATAGTACAGGATATTTATTATATATAACGAATATTTCTTTTTAATTTATTTGTTATGCTAATAAACTATTTTACATGATAAAGAACCTAAAAAGCCAATGATTCTAAAATGTCAAAGTATTTGTTATCCTGTCACCTTAGGCATTTCACCCAAAGTAACCATTTCGCATGACAGAGGGCCATTTTTAATTAGGTTGGGTTATCCCGATCGGTTATCGTGCCCTTAGACTATATAATATATCTTTGAGATCGTGCCATATTATTAAGTTTGAAAATCATTGGTTTCTTTGTTATCTTTTATTTTTTCGTAATGCGAATATAGTATAGTGGGAATTTCTTACGATCTTTCCACTCTTCTCACACAAAATATCTGGTTACCTTTGCTAGCATGGTTTACGGATTACCATGGTCCCGCAAGCTTCCAACAATAAAAATGATAATAACCAAACTATTGATGGTAAACATCAATGCGATAGAGCGAATCTAGGTAATATTCAGAGTGCTTCAATAGATTTGGGGGTCGTTTAAACCTGAAATTGTATGCACGCACGCGACCGATCGGCATTAACCGTGCAATATTCAAACGATTCCATCTCTATAGTTTATATATAATTGTGCAGAGAATTTCTGTTGCTTGATATTAGGTTTGGAATTGTCAATTTTCATATTCATCGAAGTGTTATGTAATTTTGAAGGGTTGTTACATATCTAGATAAAGAGCAAATTGATAATTGGTAATAAGCTCGCCCCCTATTACATTGTGGCCGAAACATAACTGGCGAAGTGTGGGTGTTTTATACACCTCTGCCTACGCTTTCGGGGTAAAAGGCGTGAGGTATGTTGTGTTGTGATAATTGGCTATCACACACTTATTTTTGTTACATTGCCCCTAGTGCTCTAACGCCTACGCCTGACCTCAAAATGCTTTCTCGATTTTAAGCTAACTTCACCCAATCACCAAATTTCAGAGTATCATCCAAAATATATGCTGGTTTGGACCCAAGCTTAGGTTTTGCAGTCTAGAGTCAGCTATTATTTACTTGTCTTTTGAGATTTAGTTGATTATCTGTTCTTAGACTGCTTCCGCGGTTTAGTGGATAGTGTATGCGTCTGCTGATCGGAGGTCCCGGGTTCGATTCCCGGGTCGGGCCAAAGGGTTGCTGAGTTTTTCTGAATTCTCAGTAGCAGCACGGAGTCTGGTGATGTGCCCGGTAACGGCAATAGGGTCGCCCCCTACGAGTATTACGTGGTACTTAATAATTCATGGCGAAATGTGGGTGTAATATTACCTCTGCCTACCCCTTTCGTGGATACAGACGTGGGTCTATAAAAATAAATCTGTTTTTTGATTTCGATTGGCACTGGACACCGCAATCCACAAGAATACAAAATTATGTTAAGATAAGACTAGCTAACGACTGCAGCAGGGTGGTTTCTAGCAGAAGGGGATGTAGTGCTGTCGTGAAGCAAATCGCATCTGGCCATGCCACTCCAGAACATGATGACTACGACCGTTCTCGTCAAGAGCGTAACGGATAAGAAGAAGAAGACTAGCTATTAGGTAAGCTGACAACTCAATAACGACCTTTTTATGACAGTCAGGCTTATAGAAATAGAGGTACAACGTGACCTTTTAACTTCCAGCTAATTATCTTTTTCTTGACATTAATACACCATAAATCATTATTCAGAAATGTTTCACACTAATCTCAGATACAGCTTAGAATCTACAGAGAAGAATATCTATAGTGTTGGTCTCGAAATTTGGTGGTGATTAATCACTAAAATCCCTACTTATCCTTCTATAGACATAAAGCCGTATCATAACTAGTCATAAAAGAAACTGAATCCCATCCCATTACTCTCATCCCATTAAGTAACCATCATTATCAACATTACAATAAGCCACCATAACTTCATTTCCAATTACCCACAATATTATTACGTTATCTAAATGGAAAACTAAACGTATCACACAATGGCATAATGCCGGCTTTTCTCGAAGTCGATAATAAGAAAAAACATGTCTGTTTTCCTTCTATCTTAATTCAATATAGAAAAAAAATGTATAACGCAATCGTTTAGTATTTATTGACATTCGGAATACATCGAGGCCAATTTCACACTTGACATAAGTGCCCTATTATATTCGACGAAACCAATTCAATATCATAGACTGGAAAAAGGAAATTGAAGGTCCTGTGGAAATGTAGGGTCTCAGTGCTGGCGGGTTGGAAGAATATTAGCAGTATAGAGAATAATATACAAACGTTGATGTTATAATCACTTTATGTAACTAAGTAATGGTGATTAATGTTACTTATATTTTTCTAAAAACAACAATATCGTGGTTTTTAGTAACCAAGGTTTTCTTATGAAACCTATATGAATCCTGTTTACACAGAAATTATATTACAGTCTCTCCGCGACCATGCTCGATGCAAGTCGAGCGGAACGTCGGAAACAAATAGGTATTTATATCATAAATAAGTTAAGTTAACGCGATTAAGACCCGCTATAATTTAGCGGGTCTTAATCGCTATAATTTTATTATGATGTATACAAATCGCGAAAGTTTAAAATCGGCAATTATATTTTGTAAGTTACTTACAATATACCTCATTTTTCAGCTTTGCTTCTAAGATTGTTTGAATATTAAGAATTCGGCAATATGTAATTTATGGATTACTAGCGACCCGCCCCGGCTTCGCCAGGGTGCAAAATTATACATATAAACCTTCCTCTTGAATCACTATCTATTAAAAAAAACCACTTCAAAATCCGTTGCGTAGTTTTAAAGATTTAAGCATACATAGGGACAGACAGAAGACAGACTTTGTTTTATACTATTTAGTGGAGCGTAGAGTTGACTATGACCAAATAGTAAAAAATTTAGCTTTTTTTATAGACTCACGCCTGTATCCCCGAAGGGATAGGCAGAGGTGTAATATTACACCCACATTTCGCCATGAATTTTTAGGTCCCACGTAATAGGGGGCGAGCCTTTTGCCGTACCCGGCACATTACCAGACTCCGTGCTGTTACTAAGATTTTCCTAACGGAAAAAACCAATAACACTTTGCCCGACCCGGGAATCGAACCCGGGACCTCCGATCAGCAGTCGCATACGCTATCCACCGGACCACGGAGGCAGTCAACAATTTTTGAGATCGAAGATAAATCCCCGGACATTGTAAGAATAGATTAATTTCTTTTAAGAAATAGAGAGAAGTCACATTTATGCCGCGAGACCTACGAGGCAGTCAAAAATATTGTAGTAGCTCATATTACAAAACCGAAATGGTAAGAATAAAATAAACAGGAATCGATCCAATTTCAAGATTGAAGTGGGAAATAATATTGCGAAGTGAGACAGTTTGTCTCACTGATTTGGGTCATGACATTGTTTCAATTAGTTTGTTTAGTCTACGAAGATCAACACTGATCGTATTCTGATAAATGTAAATGGAATGAGTATATGTAGGTCCGTAGCATAATGGCGAACGCTGTCTGGGAATTCCCTAACAAATGATCACCTTTTTAAACAACAACGAATGTGACGTCATGAAGTTAATTATTTAGATAAACTTGTTTATTTATAATTTATAATGCCTTATCAGTATAGAATATCGACTCCTTCAGTTAAAATTAAACTAAAATGCATATCACTTATCGTAACTTGACTAGCCTACGTCCTAAATGTAACAATGTTTATTTTAATTATTTATTTATATTTACTTATTATTTATAGACTGACTCCTGTATCCCCGAAGGGGTAGGGAGAGGTGTAATATTACACCCAAATTTATTTTAATTATATGTCTAACAAATGTTCCTATCTTAGACAGTCTAAATCTAGACCATTCACTTTACTATCATAAAAGCCATAACCAGGTAGAGCGTGTAATTTCTTTTTTTTATGTAATATTAGGCTGTCCGTGTGGTGACGGATTAAGAATACGGGTTGTCACCACCCCATATCATCCCATGGGTGTCGTAAAAGACGACAGAGGGAGCATATTGTGCAGAGAACAGCACTGTAAGAGAAGGAAAACTTGATATAAACCCTATAGCAACCCGTTTGGCCAGCGTGGTATAGTAGGCCAATTCCTCCTTTCAAAGGAAAGGCCTAGTCCAGCAGTGGACTGTTAAAGGCTGATGATGAATATTAGGCAAACGAGCAGACGGATCGCCTGATGGTAAGCAATTACCGCCGCCCATGGACACCCGCAACACCACAGGAGTCACAAGTGCGTTGCCGCCCCTTAGGGTTGGGAAAAGGGATAGGATAAGGAGTGGGATGAGGGAGAAAAAATAGGGGATAGGGCCTCCGGCACTCTCACTCACCGAACGAAACACAACAGTTTAGGTACTGTTACTTTACGTCGACTTTCTGTGAGAGGGTAGTACTTCCCCGGTCGAGCCGGCCCATTCATGCTGAAATCAGCAAGGCTCTACTACCGAAAAAATAATGTAATATATCAAACAGATGGATGTTTCTTTCGAAAATAACTCAGCTGCTTTGCTAATGCCCAGCTTATCGCTTACCCGCTCCGCTACCATCTCCGCTGCCACTGACACCGCACATATGGGCATTTGTTTGTATGAGTGTGCAGAGGAAATGAAACGATGGTTGCTCGCCGGCCAATACTAGGGATTGTGTGGCCACCCCAGCATTTAGCAAATCTACATGAGATTGGAATACTTTCTGTTTCGTTATGTACCAATGTTTATTTTGATTACATTACTTTATATTGTTTATTTAAGCAATAATGTATACGACCGATATATCTGTTCGGGATAAAGTGATTTGATGCTTGGTTTCGTTTTATTGTTGAGTTTGGTGTATTTATTTATGCTGGTGTAGGTTTTCTCATTATTATAGTTTAATGATAACTTTTTATCAACCGTGAACCCCTTTTTTGCTTATAACACGTCGTGGTTATCTGGTGCATTGGTGGACCCCCAAGGGCTCATGAACCCCTGTTTCATTTTTAATTATCTTTATAATGACTTAGGAGGCACCACACAACAATTAAAGGGGGTTAGAACGGAAATAGTTACTGATTTGTATTAGAACGCGTGTCGCCGATTGTCTCCTACTCTCTATCTGCACTACAAGCAATACGTACGCGCATTACGCACACAAATCAACTGCACTTACTTAGATCGCGAGTTTGCCATTGGTTGTCACACTAGCGCAAACACTTCGCTTGACATGGAACTATCGCGCTTGACGATCACTCACACACTCTCATTAATGTTACGGTGTCCAAAAGGTCGATTATTTATATCGATAAAATACTGTTGTTTTGTTACTTTAAGTTTTGCAATTGTTTGTTTTTATTTCGGGATGGTGGGTTAGGGTACAAATAGTGTGGCCTTTCTTAATATATATAAATAATAATATAAAATTAAAGGGGAAGATACAATATGGCCTTTATTATATCCGAATACCAAGAGTTAAAAATCATGTCCACCTAGGATGTCAGTGTCCGTGATAAACTATTCATGTGTACAATCACATAAGCTAAAGTTTGTAAAGAAATAAATGACACAAGTATATAATACAATAATATTTTAATGTTGAACAATAATTTAAATTAAATTTCAACCCAGATTCTATTATTGTCCCTGAAATAAGACGTATTTATTAAGAAGCATACGCTTGCTATCTTTTGAATTCGAATTTTTCAAAATAAAATGCAATCTTACATTGATATATTTTTCTATGATAGCTTTAGATAGGTCTGTAACACGGCTCGCACTAGGATAAAATCCAACCTGGTGATAACTAATGTTGCTAAATAATTCAGTTTCGACAAAGGTGCGCAAGATCTTTATTGTCAACATATATTATGTTCATTAATTTGCCGAAGATTATCGGTGTAAATCTTTATATAATGATACAGGAGACCCCCTTTATCTTTTGCTACGATAAATTTATGGTCCGAATTTATTTCATTTGACAGCAGTGCTCCAACGCATATGTCACAATCAATTTTCTTAATTAAAATATGTGATATGTAACCCGCGATACTAAGTTAATAACCCACAATAAACATTAATCGGTAGTAATAAACAAAGTAATGTTAATCTTAATATTACTGATAACAATCATTTGAATACATTCACACGAAGGAACTCACAATCGACATTGTTCACAACTTGGTAGGTACAACACTATCGGACCCACCACCATAGATTTAGCAGAATTCAAACTTTGACGTTTGCAGTGAACGAAATACATTGCGCAATCGCCTACGTAGTACTAGATGGTACCCACGCCTCATGGTATTGCCAGCAATGTATATTTTTTTATTTGCTTGCGATAGTATCGTTTTTGTCTACAAATTACATAACACTATTGTAATAATTACAAATAATTATCATTTTTATTTTAAGGTTTTTGGACTTACCGGTGAAAAGAAATCCCTTCTCGAGCCACAGTACATAACTGGTTTCTTTTTCGACACGTTATTATAGCGCAAGACGGCATAATTCTTTTATTTTCGCGGAGCTTCGTACGCTTTCGCAATATGAGCACGATTGTTGACAGCGTCAATCAAATTTTTCGGCATATGAGCGTTTGCTCACAAGTACGGCGAGCCTGCCACGCCCACAAGGCCGTTCTAACCTCCCTTAAGAGCGTTTACACCTTACGGCTTTTCATACAAACTTTCAAGTCCTTATTTTTCGAAATGAATGAACCGATTTTAATGAAACTTCATACACATAAGCAGGATACATAGGTCTAAAAGTTAGTTGAAAATATTTTCGAAAAAATGTGTAACAGCTAAATTAGGCCGATTTTAAATTTTCTATAGAAACAGATATTGCCAATTATCTTTTTTTAAATAAGATATTTCGAAAATATTTTCAACTAACTTTTTAGACCTATGTATCCTGCTTATGTGTATGAAGTTTCATTAAAATCGGTTCTTTCATTTCGAAAAATAAGGACTTGAAAGTTTGTATGAAAAGCCGAAAGGTGTAAACGCTCTTAACTGTTCTGTGGGAGGCACTGTGGTAGATATTGTTCGTTTGTTGTCTGCGAACGTTTTACTTATTCGAATGTACTTATTGTATTTCTGATGCATTATGAAGTATACAAATGTTACTTTTTGTAGTTACTACGCAATGGTAGGCGGACTACGGGAGTCCGCCTACCATAGCCTTGATAGTAGATGGAAAATTACGACATAAAGCACCGTTTTTGTATCTCTAATTTCACACCTGAAAGCTGTATTTGTTTCTATGTTTTTAAAGATTATAGCCTCTAAAGTCACACACAAATATAAGATAAAAATCACAAATTCCCTAAACACTAACAGATATAAGTACGTACTAACTTTACACACACACATAAGATCTGATTTTTAAAACATTGTCTAGCCTAGATCTTCATACATAATTATTACTCCAAGGACTGAAACGAAAATAGCTTCATCTTTCCGAGCTCCCTGTAAAACGTTCCCTATAGATTAGAATTTTAGAATTCTGCGAAAGATACTTTTTTTATCACAGAATACTCCGAAGTCCAAAAAAAATATTACCTCTTGCATAGTGGAATGGAACTTTGTTTTTTTAACGGGTTTCGTTAACAGTTCACATATCTTCGTTTATTTAAGCACTAGCTATCTTTTGTGTAGAGTAAAGCTTTAAATTTTTTGTTGGGGATTTAAAATGGTGTTTTTCATTCCTTTTCTAGATATACAGAATGTGAATGTATATTTTTGAATTGGGGAGCGGTTCTTTTTTCCTGATTAAGGCTGGTTTCAGAGTCACGCGTTCGACCGGCGCCGGCCACACGCGCGCGCTTACAATTTCACTAAATTAGTAGTAGCGTTTCATAGTCACGCAGTTCAAACGCGCCGCGTGTGAAACGCGCGCCGTCGGCCTTTGCTGCCAAAGCTTCATACATTGCAAAGAAAAACGCGAACTCGTTTCACAGTGGTCCGCGCGCCAAACGCGCTGTTTGAGACGCGCTGGCTGACGGCGCGTGCCGCGCGCGTCACTCTGAAACCAGCCTTATTGACCTACTGGTTTAAACCGCGGCTCCGTGTGGGTTTCAGTTATCGCCACAAACGCCTATGTGTTATTCTGATGTATAAGCTATATTAATACTACATTATACATAGTAAAGTAGTTGGATATATTTGCATTTGCACTATGTCTCCCAGCGGCCTTTGTTTTAAGGCATAGTATTATATTATCCACACCTGCATCTTAGTTTACCTAATATAATGAAGTGTAAAACTAGGCTTTAATTACATACCATATCATAAATTACATACCATCGTATGAGGTGAAAGATCGGGCAGAAAACCAAAAGGAATGGCAATTGCTTCACCGACAAGACAGGTCTTAAATGAAAGAAGAAGAAGGAAGATCATAAAATGTAATCCCGAAATTCCTATTGGATTAGGAAGAAACGGCTGAAATAACATAAAATGAGAGCATGCACTAGTATCAATATACTTCTTAAAACTCTACTCTGTTTACTCTTTAGTTCTCTGGGCAGTTATAATATACCTAACTGTTATTTTTTTTATCAGAAACACCAAAAAGAAAATTAAGTGACTCTGGAGTAAAATATGAAACCTTACGATCGTAACAAAACACTCTAGTCACTTTATACGTTCATCAAGAAAAGCTGACAATATTTGAATTAACATTATTTACGTATAAGCAAAGTAAAACTTAAATGAAAGCTTATTCAAATACTCAGTGTCAGGGTGGCCCTGACTCTTTCTTTGTTTTTTATTTCAACTTAATTCCGGCCTTAAATCTGGTGGTTTTAGTAGACAAGTAGAGAAACTAAGTTAATTTTAAGTAAGTAAGTTAATTACTGCTTATTTTCCGGTAGTTGCTTTGAAAAAATTTTTAGTTTTAAGACGAGCTTAGTATTTAAGATAGTACACAATATTTGAGTAAAACTCTAGGCAAATGGGAATTGTATAGATGGAAGGAGAAGCTAAATGAGGTATTTTTAAACTATATCATCATCATCATCATCAGCTCCATACACACACTCCCACTGCTGGGCAAGGGCCTCTTCTTTTCTTTTTTAAACTTTATGCAGATAATTAATTGTGTTTTATAGAAGGAAATAGGAGCATTGTCCCGTATTTTAATGAATCGTTCGAGTTGTAAGAAATCATTCTGCCTTTAATTGAATTATATAACGAAAACGTCAAAACCCGCCAATCACAGACAAGTGAGGACAATTGAATTAATAACAAGAATTTTA
Organism: Euclidia mi; assembly: GCA_944739405.2. Taxonomy (NCBI): domain Eukaryota; kingdom Metazoa; phylum Arthropoda; class Insecta; order Lepidoptera; family Erebidae; genus Euclidia; species Euclidia mi. Next base: position 3,932,827 of record OX123204.2, read on the forward strand.
GTTAAACTTCAATAGCCAAGCGGTGAAAATATACCAATCTGTATTTATAAAATTCTTGCGTTACAGACTGACTGACATACAAGGTAAACTCGACTGCACGGTTGGCGTAGTGGTTTAAGCGGCCGCCCCGCCGCTTACCACTGCGCCGAATGTCGTGGGTTCGATTCCCACACGAGACAACACTTTCTCATTGTCTTGCCCTGGTCCCAATTTATTTGGTATCGGCGCAGTATGTCCTTCTCTTCCATACTTCTCTGTCACCAGTCATCCGATCATTTACCATTTTCTCTTTCATATCCATCCTCACACAGTCCATCCATATTTTCCTTGGCCGTCCTCTCCCTTTTCGTCCTTCTACATGCATATTCATAACTTTTTTACCTACATACATCTCATCTCTCCGCATAACATGTCCATACCAGGCCAATCGACTTTTATCTTTTCATCAATGGGCGCCACTTTCATACTACCTCTAACGTAATCATTAAAGACATAAAGACATATTTATTTCTGCATTTTGGTTGTTTACAACACTTATACAAGTCAAAACCCTATTCTAGATGATTTCCTAAGACATTCCTAATTCTGTCCATTCTTGTCACTCCACACATCCATCGTAACGTTCTCATCTCTGCCACATGCAATCGTTTCTCATCCATCTTCTTTCACGATACAACACTTTGTGTGAATCATAAATTGTTGTTTCGAGTCTAGGTGTTCATTGTGTTTGTTGGTTGTATGTTTGTAAAGTCCCCCGCGACACAGGATTTATTCCTAGTGAGGGAGTTGTCTTTAAAAAAAAACCAAGACTATTAGGTGTAAGAAACTGAAATCGGCATGTAATATATGTTCTTTGGGACCGTAGAGATTCACTAAGAAGGGATTTCTGGAAATACCCAAGTGATCGGGAAGCAACAGTTATATAAAAAAAAAGTGCGGGCGACGCTGCAGACATCCTCTCATTCAACAGCTCTATATACTGTCCCACTGCTGGGCATTGGCCTCTTCTCACTATGAGAAGGGTAAGGTACCCCACGCTGGCCTAGTGCGGGTTGGCAGACTTCATATATATTTCAAGAACATTATGGGGAACTCTCAGACATGCAGGCTTCCTCACGATGTTTTCCTTCACCGTTAAGCAAGCGATAATTAACAATTTAATACGCACTTAACTTCGAAAAGTCATTGGTGCGTGCTGTGGATTCGAACCCGAGACCCTCTGCGTAGCAGTCCGTCGGTCTCTCCACTAGGCTATCGTTGCTATATACAGAAATCCTCTAGTTAAAATAATTGTATATCACAGTCAACGCAATCAAATCACTGTCCTAAAATAATTGCGCTAAGCAGATATACAAACATGTTTGGAATTAAATTCTTGAAATAATTCACTTTTATTCCAGAATGTGTCTAGTGTTAACGATACAACATACAGTATAGTATAGAAAATTAAAAAGATGTAGAGAAATATACCCAAATTGGCTCAAGTAAGACACAGTAAAATATAAAATATATATTATGTGGGTATCCCTCGACACCGAACTTCAAAAAAGCTCGTCCACGTCAGTATTCAAACAAAAATCTTCTTCATAATCGGTCCGTTCGATTAGAAACTACGACGACACAATTAAATATACAAATCTTCACAAGCGTATCAAGCTCATAAGTATAACACCACTCGCTTGGCATCAAGACCACGAAAGTTTTAAGGACAATTTGAAATTAGTGTCAAACACAACATTAACAAAGAACCTTAAGTTTGACACGAATGTATGTCCAATGTCCAGTCTAGCAAGTGACTAGGTTCTGATATTGGCTTCGAGCTGGACCCTGCCGTAAAAATGTCGATGTCAAGCAATCCTACATCTAAATACAAAACACGCAATAAAAAGAACTGTACCTACAATCTTCATGCATATCGTGCACTAGAGGATGCCCGCGGTTACACCCGCGTTATTTCAGACTACTGCTCCGCTCCCGTCGCTCATAGCGTGATGTAATATAGCCTATAGCCTTCCTCGATAAATGGGCTATCTAACAGTGAAAAACATTTTTCAAATCGGACCAGTAGTTCCTAAGATAAGCGCGTTCAACCAAACAAAAAAACAAACAGACAAACTCTTCAGCTTTATATATTACTACCTATAAGATTAACTGTATGAATGGCGTAGTGGTATTAGCGGCCGCCTCGCCGCTCGGCACTGCTCCGAGTTCAGTGTTCGATCCCCTCACGAGACAAAACTTTGTATGATCCATTAATTTTTGTTTCGACTCTCGGTGTACTTGGTTTGGTTCGTCAAATCCCCCGCGACACAGGATTTCTTTGTCCTAATGCAGGAGCTGTCTTTTAAAAACAATAAACAATGTTACGACAATCCATATTTAGCTTTAGTCGTCTCCGTAGAAAACCTCCAGCTGTTCCAAAAACAGGAGTAGTGAAAGATGATACTTCGGTGTGTTTGTCAAAAACCACAGCCTCCTTAATGAGGTCTAGAATCCTCATTCATCTTAGAATTGCTACATAAGATTAATTGGTTGCCTCCTGCTAAAGAGAAACAATTTACTGTTCCAGATTTCAAATTTGAATGAAGCAAAGAGGTTTAAATTAAAATACTATTTGTTTAAGGATTTTGGCATTGTTAATCTTTGTTTCATAGGAATTACTTTTAGGGCGAAAGATTTGTTTTACATAACAGTGGTCAATATTCGTATGAAGCAAAATTTAGAGTAATTGCGAAAATATAAACTTAGATACTGAGACTGATAAACTGATATTGCCTCCGTGATCCAGTGGATAGCGTATGCGACTGCTGATCGGAGGTCCCGGGTTCGATTCCCCGGTCGGGCAAAAGTCCCCCGACCGGGGAAGTCGGGCAAAAGTTTTACTGGGTTTTTCCGAATACTCAGTATCAGCCCAGAGTCTGGTGATGTGCCCGGTAACGTCAATAGGCTCGCCCCCTATTACGTGGGACCTAAAAATTCATGGCGAAATGTGGGTGTAATATTTACACCTCTGCCTACCCCTTCGGGGATACAGGCGTAAGACTATAAATAAATAAACATAGATTGTGGTATATATAATATATAGATAATAAACCAAGTAATATTACGTGAGTGTTTTTATTATGGAGTCTGGACACCATAACCCTGGCATATCGCCGACATATACATGTAAGCGGTAAGATCCGTAGTATGCGAATTAATTTCAATGCGCTGCCCACAAGAAAGAAACATTCTGTAAAGAAGATTGTGCTATGTCAATTTCGGAACATAGAAAATCTAAATACGAAAAGGTGACACATTGAACTTTTTAAAATATTAGATGAGCCCGCGGTTACACCCGCGTTGTTAAAGGCTACTGCTCCGCTCACGTGCCTCATAGCGTGATGTTATATAGCCTATAGCCTTCCTCAATAAATGAGCTATCTAACAATGAAAGATTTTTTCAAATCAGAACAGTAGGTTCTAAGATTATAGCGCGCTCAAGCAAACAAACAAACAAACTCTTCAGCTCTATATAAATATTAGTATTAGAGTATTACATTTTACTCATTTTTTTTTTATTTAAGTTGTCAAAACATAAGCAGGCTTGCTTTCTAGGCAATTTTACATTTAGCAAAGACGCGAGTTGTACGATATCTGAAGTATCGTTGTACATAATAATTGTCTGAAATTGTTATGTAGATCAACCTATTGTAAGTAACTACACAATAGAGTGAATTATATTTTCATGTTAGCAACCCAAGGACTACTTTTCTATAGGTGAGAACTCGCGTGGGTTGCCAAATATTCTTAGCTCCCACAACGTACTAGAAACACAATAGTAGCATAAAATATAATATATTCCTTTAATTTCTATGTCTCACGTAATAAACAGATTTCTTTATTTTCTCTTCCAAGCTCACCCCATAAATTGATCACAGCTTAGCAAGACTCCCATCGCGCATTATCTTGCACGAATGTCCAATATCCAAGTCCCCCTCAGTGTTGCCACTTTATTAAAATAAAAAGAAGCATGTAAAGTGTCGGACACGCCGTATATTAGTCGTCGCGCCGGCGAGTTTTTACTCTGTGGCTTAATTAAACCCATTCGGACGGTTTACAGCGGGTAACTTTGTACCACAATTGTGAAGTTCATTCATTTTATATTTGAAATTAGACTTTTTTGTGACGGTTCGGGGAGCTGTTATTGGTTATTGCGGAGCGGAGGATAAAGTGGGATGTTTAAAATGTGTTGTTGGTTTTGTATTAAATACGAATCCCTTCCCGATACGATTCCCTTGTTATTGTAAAGGTCACCCAGTAAACATCATCTCTCTCTGTAATATTTATTTTTAAGAGAAATATTTTGCCGCTCCACGCGGCAAAAAACAATTCGTCGTAATTATTTATTTTTTATTTATTTTATTTTAAAACTTTATATACTTACACAAAGTATACAGGCGGACTAAATGCTATGGGCATTTTCTCCCAGTCTACCTTAGAGTGATGCAGAGAGAAAAGAAGTAGGTGTAATAAATCACTTAACGGAAATGAATTAAAGCTAACAAAATTAGATAGATTTTAAGGTAAATTAAATACATACATAACAATTAATACATAAATTTTAATTATACATAAATATATCCAAATTTTAAGCCTACATACAAATATACAAGTATAGGATATTATATGAAATAATATATAAATAAATATATATACATAAATATATACACATAACTAGGTATACATATGAATATTAGATGAGTTCCAAATTTATATGACTTATGATACAATCGCCGACTCAGCCAATAAAAGTTCCTTCACCTTGGTTTTAAATGTAAACTTAGTCTTGGCCATCCTGATTTCGAGCGGGAGGGCATTCCAAAGAAGGATAGACTGAACAGTGAAAGAGGAGTGAAGAAAATTTGAACTGTGTGAGTAGTACTGTGAGAAGAAGGTTGTTAGCAGAACGGAGGTTTCGTTCATGGTTGGTGCATAAAAGTTGAAAATAGGGGGTTAAATACTGCGGAGAAGTGGGGGACGTAAGAATAGTATAAAGGGTAGTGAGAGCACGCAAACTACGGCGCTGACGTATAGGAAGCCACTTTAGTTGGGAGCGATAAGTAGACACATGGTCATACTTGCGAAGATTGAAAATGAATCGAATGCAGTTATTAAGAAGACGGTCAAGTTTATTAAGGAGATCTGCATTTAGGTCGAAGTAACATAAAAGTAAAAAAAAAGTAAAATATTTTTATTCTGAACACGCACAATAAAAAGCACAATAAGAAAAAAAAAATACAACTAAATCAATACACAAAATAAGAATTAAAACAAAAGAAAATAAGAATACAATAACAGAAGAAAGTGTGACGTGTTAGAACAGGGAACAGTTCAGCATTTGTCAGGCAAATGCCTGACGCTGATTTTCAACTGTGCCCCTATTTTTGAGTGACTCACGCACGTAAAAACAAACATTTCAAAATAATACAATAAAATAAATATATTAGCTAGATACGATGCGTAAACAAAGAATATATAAATAAATAGCATGCATACTTAACTAAAACAAATCAATAAATATAACTTATAACTACATAGGTATTATATATTACTTTAAACTGTACGTATATATATACTAAATAAATGCATCGACGGGGAACCGAACGGCAGCGCAGCGGGGATGCAGGCAACACCGACCGCGGCTGCGCGTCTCTCGCGCAGTGACTAAGTCGGCATCGATGCGACTACACGCTGCCACACAGCGGGCGCATGCCATAATAAGTCCCGCGCGCGCCGCGCATTGCGAGTACACATAAACGTTCTCAAGCGAACATGTTAATAAAATAAAATAATACATATTTACATCGGACGAAACAGGTTAGTACGTAAAAATGTGTATACCCTACAAAAAAACTATCATCTCTTACATACTTTAGTTTGGATATTGTGATAATGTTTTTTGTTGTGTTTTAGGATGCTAAAACTACACATCAAAATAAAAGCAGAAAGCCGCTTGCTAACCATCTTGCACTAAGACTATTGGTAGCTATTTGTAGCAACAAGCACAAATGAATACCTAGTCAATCCGCACGAAAACTACAAAACAAAAGGTACTTATTTCTAACAATTAAACTACATAATTAATAGGTACATCCATAATGCATAGATATTTAGATATATAGATTAGATATATATTTATACATACATCGCCACAGTCGATCAGTGGGAAAATTAAAGTTTGCACGAGCATTGTCTTGGTCTCGGATGGTAGAAAGTTCCTTAGACGGTAGAAAGTGCGCAGAGAACTAGTGACCTTCTGACTCACCTGAGTTATTTGAGCTTGTCAATTCAGCGCGTTGTCTAAGTGTAGCCCGAGGTTTTTTACTGTAGGATACAGACTGATGGTGGTCCCATTAAATGTGATATCCGGTAGGGACGAGACGTCAATTCTATTTAAAATCCACTGACTGAAGTCATCGGCATACAAATGGTAGGCGCACTGAAGATTTTGAGTTAAGAGATTTATAAAAATTGAAAATACAAGAGGTAAAAGAATGCCGCCTTGAGGAACGCCAGAAGTAGTGTCAAACCATCTTGACGAGGACTCGTCGACGCGGACGGACTGCTGGCGACCTCGAAGATAATTTGAGAATCAATCTAGAGCTCCACCCGAGACATTGAGGTGGGAGAGGACATGTACCTAATAGGATTTCGTGACTGACGGTACTGAAGGCATTGGAAAAATCAATCAACACTAGCACAGTTAGTTTGGTGTTTTCCATACCCTCACGAATATCGCCAGTCACTTTAAGGAGGGCAGAGATTGTGCTATGACCAGGCCTGAAGCCTGATTGAAGAGTACTCAACAAGTTGTTGTGATGGACAAACCAAGATAGTTGCTTATGGACACAGGCTTCAAGCACTTTGGAAAGGAAGGGTAGGATAGAAATAGGTCGGAAGTGTTCGGGGAGAGTAGGATTTTGGATTTTGGGAAGTGAGATTATGTAGGCTTTGCGCCACAAGGAAGGGAAGGTACCAGACTCTAGGGAAAAATTAATGATGTGGGATATTGACGGCAAGAGATGATCCAGGATCGTCGTAATCATACGACGGCTGATATTGTCGCATCCCACAGCATTAGATTTTATGGAGAGGATGACCTTTTTGATATCGCCCGGAGACTCAGGAGAAAAACGAAAATAATTTATGTTAGGTTGAGGTAATTATGTTTGTCACAAAAGCAGTTTCGATCAAGGGTCAGTGTCATACTCTTGTCATAAATGGTATTCTCCTACATTAAGTGATACTTGAATGACATCGCAACTAGATCGAAAATTAAACGAAATGCCAAACTATGTAACTATAATTATGACTAGAAGTGTCCAAAGATTGGTCGAGGTGGCGTTCTGTCGTATTGGAGGCCGATTTTGGGTTAACGAGCCATTGAAGTAAGTAAGTCAAAACTCTGAGTCAATGTCGAACTATAATATTTTTTTTATAGACGCACCCCTGTTTCCCCGAAGGGGTAGGTAGAGGCGTAATAGGTATAACACCCTCATTTCGCCATGATTTTTTTAGGTCCCACGTAATAGGGGGCGAGCCTATTGCCGTTACCGAGCACATCACCAGACTCCGTTCTGCTACTGAGAATTTGGAAAAACCAAGTAACACTTTTGCCCGACCCGGGAATCGAACCCGGGACCTCCGATCAGCAGTCGCATACGCTATCCACTGGACCACGGAGGCAGTCTATAATAGAGGCAGTCTATAATAAGGGCAGAACTATAATATGTGTCAAATTAGACGATAATGACATTGAGTGTAGCAGTATATCAATTCTGAGTCAATTCAAAATCAAATAGCATTTCGATCACAATACCGTATAGGTGTCTGTCAAAATATGAGAATTGACCTTCTGTTTCACGCGTTTTATATTACAACCCACAATCTCGCTACAAGCTTTGGACTACTGTTTTAAAATATTTTTTGTCCAATTCAGGACTCCAACCCACAAACTTGAAACCCACAACGCCATATTAATTTACTTAATCCAACATATACAAATGAATCGTATTAATCCATGAAAATTATTGTATAATCGATTACAAATATCATAGTTATGTGTATGAAACAATTAAGGGATGATTTTCCGTACATCGACGCGTATTCACAGGGGGATGTTAAATGATCGATGGGCGAGATAACGATACGCTCCAGTTGGTCCGACGAGATGTAATTCATAAGCGGTAGCGGGAAATTTATTATTAGTTATTTTCTTCGTGGAAGATAATTAAAACATGCATCTAAATGACTTGATTAGAGCAATTTTTGTTAAGTGGGACTAAACATTATTTCATTTTGTTCAGTAAGAATTGGCGATCAGAGCAAATGATAGGCATCGGTTGTATGCAGGCGAGATGATTGACCGTTAACCAACACATACCCTGAGAGGAATTGGCAGCTTATCGTTATGCAAAAATTATATACTGGCTTACAAAATAGGGGTTAATACTCTCAATTGCAGTACATCTAGTTAGAACTTACTTAATGCTAAATTAAAAATATCATATAGTACAACAATAACTATAACAAAGGCAGCGATAGCCTAGTGGAGATACCAACAGACTGCCATGCAGAGGGTAGGTATCGGGTTCGAATCCACGGCGCGCACCAATGACTTTTCGGAGTTATGTGCTTATTGAATTATAAATTTTCGCTTGCCCCATGCCTCGGAGAGCACGTGAAGCCGTCGCGTCGGTTCCTTTTGTCATAAAGATCTTTGTCTGTCGTTATAGGGCGTCAGTACCTTCTAAATAACCAGACACTAGTCTAAACCATGGAGTGTGGCTATTCCTTCGGGTTGCGGAGGTTAGACAGGCAGTCAATCTGTGGAAAAGCTAATATTCAGTCAAATCCGGTTAGACTAGTAAGCGGACCCCGGGTTGAAACTGGGATAACGCTAGGAGAATGACAACAATAACTTTAACAGAAGATGAAAAAATAATCGGCAGGAGAGTTAGGATATGTATGATGGCTGTGTACTGTAGGTTTTAAAACTGTAGGAATTTTAAGGCTAAAGTTGAAAGAATTTAAAATTGGGTGGCAATAATTATAACCACTTCATCTATTTATAGCGTTGTCTCAAATTGTAAATACCCAGCAGAGTGAAAAGAATATACTGAAATGTCAAGTAAAATATAATCTTAAAATGGAAAATAATCAAATATCTGTTGTGGGACGAGAAGTACTACGTACAAGTAGATGGTGTTGCAATGGGCTCTCCAGTATCGCCTGTTGTCGCTGACATCTTCATGGAAGACTTCGAGGCGCGAGCCCTCGTATGGAGCCAAAACTCGTATACTTAGTACTTAAACACACACAGATATACGTACTAACTTTACACACACACACAAGATCTGATTTTTAAAACATTGTCTAGCCTAGATCTTCATACATAATTATTACTCCAAGGACAGAACCGAGAATAGCTTCGTCTTTTCAAGCTCCCTGTAAAACGTTCCCTATAGATTAGAATACAGCGAAAGATACTTTTTTTAACACAAAATAATCCGAAGTCCAAAAAAAATATTACCTCTTGGATAGTGGAATGGAACTTTGTTTTTTTAACGGGTTTCGTTCAAAGTTCACATATCTTCGTTTATTTAATTAGTGCTATCTTTTGTGTAGAGTAAAGCTTTAAATTTTTTTGTTGGGAATTAAAAATGTTGTTTTTCATGCCTTTTGTAGACATACAGAAGTTGAATGTATATTTTTGAATAATTGGCAAGCGGTTTGTTTTTACTGATTTATTGACCTACTGGCTTTAACCGCGGCTCCGCCTGTGTGGGTGTCGGTAATCGCCTGTGCTGTTCTGATGTATAATCTATATTATTACAATATTGAACTATAGTAAAGTTGTGGGATATGTGAAAATATGTTTCAGAGAGAGCGTGTAGTTCAATCGCAATTTCGCACTATGTCTCGCAGCAGTAGTAAGGAGATTATGTCAAATATTTATCTTTTGCAGCCAAATTCATGGATAACTCGAATACTGTAACCGGCCGTAAGTCGAGTATAAATATATCTAACTCTCGAGTGCCTACTTATGTAATCGATTACTTTTGGATTAAAGCGCAGACGGACTTACATCTTAAAGCTAGTTATATGGGGATATTTTTTTAAATAAAAGGTAAAATACCTTATCTATTTCTCGATGTCTCGGCAGTATAACAGAACTATGTGTGAAAGCCGCGAAAGTTTAAAAGTATTTAAGCCCGAACTATTTTTGTATATTTTGTATTCTAATAGAAACGTAATAAAATTGCTTAGATTATGATAAGTATGTTGTAAGCAGAACAAAAAAGACAATAAATTTTCTGACTGTCTAACTGATTTGACTTGTACCTAATTACTGGAATTGCAATACGAGATGCATAAGTAGGTAAGGTATGATTTTCTTTGTAGTTTTTCTTAAGGAGATGTGAGGGTCAACACCTAATCCCTTCATGCTATACTTTTACCCAAACATAGCTGAAAGAGAGAAAGTCTTTAAAAAGTTCGAATAAATCCTGTGTCGCAGGGGAGTTTGCAAATATTTAATCACGAATATAGTAAAAAGGCACTTAGCATCGCCGGGAACAGATTTAGTTACTGCATAACGATTGAGGTAGTTTTTGGGTCCCATGAATATTAATTGCAGGTACATACATACATAGATTCACGCCTGTTTCCCGGAGGGATAGGTAGAGACTACGGAACGCCATTTGCAACGATCCTGACATCGCGATCATGCTTCATTCACTCCCATCAGATTCCTCATGCATGCTCGTCTGTTCAGGGTACTTCTAACCTGACCTGTTTAATTGCAGGTTTGGTATGAATAAGCTATTGAAATCGTAATATGCTCGAAAGCGGATTGATGTTGTAATGTCATGCCAGCTGTACCATATATTAGTATATTTCTTAATACTCTGCCCTGTTCACTGTTAAGATCTCCCCCAGGCAGTTATTACTGTTATAATTTTTTACCAGAAACACCAAAAACAAAATGAAGTGATTCGGGAATCAAACCTTAAACCTTATCATATAAGTTATTTGTGATTTGTTACGGTTAACAAAACACTAATAACTTATCATATTTGTGAAGAAAATCTGACAATATTTGAATCAACAGTACTTACTTAAAAGCAAATGAAATTTTTTAATGAAACCTTATTCAAACACTCAGTGACAGGATAGCGCTGACTCTTTCTTTGTTTTTTATTTCAACTTAATGCCGGCCTTAAAACAGGTGGTTTTAGTAGAGAAACTAAGTTAATTTTAAGTAAGTAAGTTAATTATGCCTAATTTTCCGGTAGTGGCTCTTAAACATATTTAAAAAAATACTTGTAAAGACTGAGATTGAGTTTGTTAGCTTATTATTAAGACGAGCTTAGTTTTTAAGATAGTCCTCAATATTTGTGTATAATTCTAGGGAATTGGATAGATGGGAGGAGAAGCCAAATGATGTATTTTTAAACTATATCATCATCATCATCAGCTCTGTACATACACTGTCCCACTGCTGGGCACGGGCCTCTTCTTTTCTTTTTTAAACTATATGCAGATACTTAATTGCATTATTTACAAGGAACTAGGAGCATTGTCCCGTATTTTAATGAATCGTTCGAGTTGTAAGAAATCATTCTGCTTTTAAATGACCTACATAATGAAAACGTCAAAACCAGCCAGGCACGTACAAGTGGAGCCAATTGAATTAATAACAAGAATTTAGTTAAACTTCAATAGCCAAGCGGTGAAAATATATCAATTACTTAATAATAATTGAACTGATATTAAAATTTTATTAATTGATATATTTTTTTTAATGTAATCCTCCAACGCAAATCACTGATCTAAAATATTTGCGCTAAGCAGATATGCAAACATGTTTTGGACTTAAATCCGTAAAAAAGTCCATTTCACCTTATTTCAGTTTATTCGAGAGTGTCCCTAATGTCAACGATACAGTAAAAAAAGATAAATAGTAATAAATTAAAAATTAATTAAAAATTAAAATGTATCTCTCGACACCGATCTTCATAAAACCACGACCATGTCAGTTTTCAAACGCAGAATCTATGATGCCACATCAAACTTAAAACACCTCTTTTTATGTAGATGTCTAACACATTATACCGAAGTTACGTGACCGAAATTCCGCAGCTGATTTTACGCTCCGATGTATTCGGCTGAAATGACACAAGTGCCGAACTTACGCTCGTGCTACGATCTACGCTTGTGCGCTACTACTAGAAAATTTGCCACTGAACCTACGTCCGATCGAAGTTACGCTGTACGCTATAACGCAACATAATTTCGGTATAATGTTTCGTCAGTAATTCAAATAGCATTGCAGGCGTAATCATGCCTAACTTCGGTCGCATAACTTCGGCATAGTGTGTTTTAACACTAATAAGTGGCAAACTAGCAGACAGATCGCCCGATGGTAAGCGATTACCGCCCATGTACACAAGCAACACCATAGGAGGCAGAAGTGCGTTGCGCTCTTTCGGATCAGGAAAGGAATAGGACGAGGAATGGGATAAAGAAGTAAGAAAAGGGGAAGGATCCTCTGGCACTCTCACTCACCGAACGAATCGCAATTGTGTAGATACTGTTACTTTACGTTTGTATATTCTGTGATTTGATTTGATTATGTAGAGAACATCACTGTAAGAGAAGGAAAACTTGATACAAACCCTATACCAACCCGTTTGGCCAGCGTGGTATAGTAGGCCAATTCCTCCTTTCAAAGGAGAGGCCTAGTCCAGCAGTGGACTGTTAAAGGTCGATGATGATGATTCTGTGAGGATGTATTACTTCCCCGGTCGAGCCGGCCCATTCATGCTGAAAGCGGCAAGACTCTACTGCCTCTCTTTTAGTAAAAACAACAAATTTAATTTAAAGCTACAATATTTAATCATTTAAAACCAGACCCAACAACCAGGTGTGCAGTTTATCAAGAGATGGCCTACTAGGGTCTGATATTATAGCCAAACACTGCTTTGAAAATACGGATGACAAGTAATCCTTATTTCAAACACGGACGACAAAAATATAGTTAATGTACCGACATCAATGTCACTGCCTCGTTGGTCTCGCGGCATAAATGTGCGCGTGGGATTGGGAGGTCTTGGGTTCGATTCCCGGGTCGGGCAAAGTGTTATTGGGTTTTCCGTTAGGAAATTCTCAGTAGCAGCACGGAGTCTGGTAATGTGCCCGGTACGGCAATGGGCTCGCCACCTATTACGTGGGACCTAACAATAGAATAGAATAGAATATCATTTATTTTCTAGAATATGGTATCATACATGTGTTATAAATTTAACGTCCAGCATATGCTGCCAAAAAAGGCGTGCAAATATTAAAAAGACATTAAAACATTGAGAATATTTTGAATTATTAACATTACATTTGGAATAGTAATTATCATTGCATAAATTAATTATTAATAATCATTTATACTTAAAACTAAAAAAATAAAAATGTCAGTAGGTATCATTAAATGTCAGTGTTCTATTGCAATAATAAGGAATGTCATAGTGTAATTAATTTATCATTCAGGTATTCATTGATGTCATAATAAACTTTTTCTAACAATAACTTACAAAGCATAGTACGGATATGTCTTAGTGGTAATTTTCTGATATTATCTGGAAGATTGTTATATATTTTTATGGACAAGCAATATGAGTTTCTCCTATACAGTTCTAACCTAATCTGGGTAATTTTAAGCCTTGTTTTATGTCGCGTATGACTATTTTCTGCATCTCCTAGTCTTGTAAATACTGTAGGATTCTTTTTGACGAATAGACAGGTTTCTAATATATATAAACACGGCAATGACAAAATTTTGTGTTTTATAAATAGTGGTTTACAGCTATCTCGGTAGTCACAATCGAACATTGCTCTTATACATTTCTTTTGTGCTATAAATAATTTGTCTATATCTACTGAGTTGCCCCAAACAATTATTCCAATTCACGGCGAAATGTGGGTGTAATGTTACTCCTCTGTCAAACCTTTCGGGGATACAAGCGTGAGTCTATAAATAAATAAAAAAAACAATGTCACGACATTAGATAAGCAGTTTTAGACATCTCCGAGACAATGGTGTTCCAAAGAAAGGAATAATGAAAGATGATTCTTACGGTGTGTTTGTCAAAAACCACAGTCTCCTTAATGAGGTCTAGAATCCTCATTCATCTTAGAATTGCTACATAAGATTAATTGGTTGCCTCCTGCTAAAGAGAAACAATTTACTGTTCCAGATTTTCAAATTTTAATGAAGCAAAGCGGTTTCAATTAAAATACTATTTGTTTTAGGATTTTGGCATGGTTAATCTTTGTTTCATAGGAATTACTTTTAGGGCGAAAGATTTGTTTTACATAAGAGTGGTTAATTTTCGTATGAAGCAAAATTTAGAGAAATTGTGAAAATATTAATTTAGATTGTGGTTAACCTGTAAGTGGTAAAGTCCCTAGTATGCAATTTAATTTCAATGCGTTGTCGAGAAGAAATAAACATTCTGTAAAGAATGATTGTGCTTTTGCCCGCTGCTTCGCTCTCGTAAATTAAACTTTGATAAAATGTTTTGTATAAACTCCCCTATAGTTTTCCAAGAACATACATGCCAAATTCCACGTACTTGCGCCCAGTTGTTTCAGCTGTAGCGTGACTGTCAGTCAGCCAGTAACGTAAGGATTTTATATAAACAAATTAAAGTGATGCCATTGAAAAAATAAAATGTTTTACACAAACTGTATCTCCCTTTTCTACCCTCTTAGGGAAAGAATGTCCAAAATAAATGCCTTTGGGTTGGTTAACGTCATTTGAGGATCCAATATGGAATTAAATAAAAATTTTCTAAGTGTTCACTAACCTCATTTGAGGAACCAGTATACAATGTTTGAAGTAAATCCATTGAAGGAATAAAAAGTTTCATACAAACTCTGACAACCTGTTTTATCCCCTGTTTAGGGGAGGAATTTCCAAAAATCCGCTCTTAGTGCGCCCCTACAATTCTCAAGGAATATACATGCCAAATTTCACCTACTTGCGCCCAGTAGTTTCGGCTGTAACGTGTCTGTCAGTCAGTCAGTAACGCAAGGATATTATATATACAGATTTTTCTTTCATCCTTCTTTTTTTGCATTTTAGTTGGCAAAACATGAACAAGGCAATTTTAGATTTAGCAAAGACGCGAACTGTACTGACATCACCTTATAGTATCGTTGGAAATAATAATTGTCTGAAATTATTATGTAAATCAACTTATTGTTGATCTACTCAAAAGTGTAAATTATATTTTCATGCTAGCAACACAAAGACTACTTTTCTATAGGCTGAAAACTAGCGTGGGCTGTCAAATGTTCCAAGCTCCCATAAAGTAGGTACCAGAAACACAATAGTAGCATAAAATATAATATATTCCTTTAATTTCTATGTCTCACGTAATAAACAGATTCTTTATTTTCTCTCCCACGCTCACCCCATAAATTGATCACAGCTTAGCAAGACTCCCATCGCGCAATATCTTGCACGAATGTCCAATATCCAAGTCCCCCTCAGTGTTGCCACTTTATTAAAATAAAAAGAAGCATGTAAAGTGTCGGACACGCCGTATATTAGTCGTCGCGTCGGCGACTTTTTACTCTGTGGCTTCATTAAACCCATTCGGACGGTTTACAGCGGGTAACTTTGTACCAGAATTGTGAAGTTCATTCATTTTATATTTGAAATTAGACTTTTTTGTGACGGTTCGGGGAGCTGTTATTGGTTATTGCGGAGCGGAGGATAAAGTGGGATGTTTAAAATGTGTTGTTGGTTTTGTATTAAGTACGAATCCCATGATTACGATGACCTCATGTTATTGTAAAGGTCACCCAGTAAACATCATCTCTCTCTCTAAAATTTATTTTTAAGAGAAATATTTTGCCACTCCACACGAAAAATATTTTGAAGGTGATCTTTCAGAGTGTTGTCGTAATTATGTTAGGCAGCGATAGCCTAGTGGAGACACCAACAGACTACCATGCAGAGGGTTCGAATCCACGGCGTGCACCAAAGACTTTTCGGAGTTATGTGCGTATTGAATTGTTAATTATCGCTTGTCCCGTGCCTCGGAGAGCACGTTAAGCCGTCGGTCCCGGTTGTCATGAAGATCTTTGACAGTCGTTACAGGGCGTCAGTACCTTCTAAATAAACTGACACTAGTCTAAACCATGGAATATCGCTATCCCTTCGGGTTGCGGAGGTCAGACATGCAGTCGCTCTGAGGAAAAGCTAATATTCAGCCCAATCCGGTTAGACTAGAAAGCGGACCCCAGATTGAAACTGGGATAAGGGCCGAGAGGATGATGAATTGTCGTAATTATGTTTGTTACAAATGCAGTTTCGATCAAGGGTCAGTGTCATACTCTTGTCATAAATGGGATTCTCCTACATTAACTGATACTTGATTGACATCACAACTAGATCGAAAATTAAACGAAATGCCAAACTATCTTACTATATGACGAAAAGTGGCCAAAGCTCGGTCAAGGTGGCGTTCTGTCGTATTGGCCGAGGCACATTTTGGCTTGACGAACCATTGAAGTAAGTAAGTCAAAACTATGAGCCAATGTCGAACTATATATAATATGTGTCAAATTAGACGATAATGAAATTGAGTGTAGCAGAATATCAATTCTGAGTCAATTCAAAATTAAATCGCATTTCGATCACAATACCGTATAGGTGTCTCTCAAAATATGAGAATTGACCTTCTGTTTCACGCGTTTTATATTACAACCCACAATCTTGCTACAAGCTTTGGACTACTGTTTTAAAATCTTTTTTTGTCCAATTCAGGACTCAAACCCACAATCTTGAAACCCACAACGCCGTATTAATTTACTTAATCCAACATATACAAATGAATCGTATTAATCCATGAAAATGATTGTATAATGGATTACAAATATCATAGTTATGTGTATGAAACAATTAAGGGATGATTTTCCGTACATCGACGCGTATTCACAGGGGGATGTTAAATGATCGATGGGTGAGATAACGATACGCTCCAGTTGGTCCGACGAGATGTAATTCATAAGCGGTAGCGGGAAATTTATTATTAGTTATTTTCATCGTGGAAGATAAATAAAACATGCATCTAAAGGGCTTGATTGAAGCATTTTTTTTTTGGTGGGACTATACATTATTTCATTTTGTTTAGTAAGAATGTTGCGATAGATGTGTGGAGTTACGAGAATGGATAAGATTAGGAATGAATACGTGAGAGGTAGTCTGAAAGTGGCGCCTATAGACGAGAAAGTGAAAGGAAGTCGTTTGGCTTGGTATGGACATATTATGCGAAGAGATGATATGTATGTAGGTAAGCAAGTGATGAATATGAAGGTAGAGGGATGGAAAGGGAGAGGGAGGCCAAGGAAAAGATGGATGGACTGTGTGAGGATGGATATGAAAGAGAAAGGGGTAAATGATCAGATGACGGGCGACAAAAAAGAATGGAAGCGAAGGACGTACTGCGCCGACCCCAAATAGATTGGGACCAGGGCAAGAAGATGATGATGAAGAATTGGCAATCAGAGAAAATATAGGTATCGGTTGAAAGTAAGCAAGATGGCTGACCGTTAACCAACACATACCCTGAGAGGAATTGGCAGCATTATCGTTATGCAAAAATCATAATTATACTGGCTTACAAAATAGGGATAAATAATCTCAATTGCAGTACATCTATTTAGAACTTACTTAATGTTAAATTAAAAATATCATATAGTACAACAATAACTATAACAAAGGCAGCGATAGCCTAGTGGAGATACCAACAGACTGCCATGCAGAGGGTATTGGGTTCGAATCCACACCAATTACTTTTCGGAGCTATGTGCTCCGGTGGGGCTCAGGTGTTATTGAATTATAAATTTTCGCTTGCCCCATGCCTCGGAGTGCACGTTAAGTCGTCGCGTCGGTTCCGTTTGTCATGAAGATCTTTGTCAGTCGTTATAGGGGGTCAGTACCTTCTAAATAACCAGACACTAGTCTAAACCATGGAGTATGGCTATCCCTTCGGGTTGCGGAGGTTAGACAGGAATTCACTCTGTGGAAAAGCTAATATTCAGTCAAATCCGGTTAGACTAGTAAGCGGACCCTGGGTTGAAACTGGGATAACGCTAGGAGAATGACAACAATAATTTAACAGAAGATGAAAAAATAATCGGCAGGAGAGTTAGGATTTGTATGATGGCTGTGTACTGTAGGTTTTAAAACTGTAAGAAATTTAAGGCTAAATTTGAAAGAATTTAAAATTGGGTGGCAATAATTATAACCACTTCATCTATTTATAGCATTGTCTCAAATTGTAAATACCCAGCAGAGTGAAAAGAATAAACTGAAATGTCAAAAAAGTTAATCTTAAAATGGCAAACAATTAAATATCTGTTGTGGGACGAGAAGTACTACGTACAAGTAGATGGTGTTGCAATGGGCTCTCCAGTATCGCCTGTTGTCGCTGCCATCTTCATTGAAGACTTAGAGGAATGTATGGAGCCAAAACTCGTATACTTGCTAACTTTACACACACACGCAAGAGCTGATTCTTAAAACATTGTCTAACCTAGATCTTCTATACATAATTATTACTCCAAGGACAGAAACGATAATTGCTTCATCTTTTCAAGCTCCCTGTAAAACGTTCCCTATAGATAAGAATTCAGCGAAACACAGAATAATCCGAAGTCCAAAAAAAATATTATCTCTTGCATAGTGGAATGGAACTTAGCTTTTTTAACGGGTTTCGTTAACAGTTTACATATCTTCGTTTATTTAAGCACTGCTATCTTTTGTGTAGAGAAGAGCTTTAAATTTTTTGTTGGGAATTTAGTATGTTGTTTTTCATGCCTTTTGTTTGATGATGGAGATATATAGAATTTGAATGTATAGTTTTGAATTGGCGAGCGGTTGTTTTTTTCTGATTTATTGACCTACTGGCTTAAACCGCGGCTTCGTGTTCGCAATGTGTTATTCTGATGAATAAGCTGTACCTAATAAAATATTAAATTAAAATAAAGTTGTAGGATATGTGAGAGTGAGTTTCAGAGAGCGTGTGTAGTTCTATTCGCACTATATCGCACAGTAGCGTTTTTATTACGACTGGTTTTAATATTCGATCTATACATAGATTTGTCTATCAGAGATACATATCGGACGTATTTTGTATGTAGCGTATTAAATCTGGTGGTTTTAGTAGACAAGTAGAGAAACTAAGTTAATTTTAAGTAAGTAAGTAAGTTAATTACTGCTTATTTTCTGGTAGTTGC
This sequence comes from Euclidia mi, assembly GCA_944739405.2. Taxonomy (NCBI): domain Eukaryota; kingdom Metazoa; phylum Arthropoda; class Insecta; order Lepidoptera; family Erebidae; genus Euclidia; species Euclidia mi. The sequence goes on from OX123204.2 coordinate 3,952,177, forward strand.
TTTGAAACAATTTTTTAGTTTTAAGACGAGCTTAGTTTTTAAGATAGTACACAATATTTGAGTAAAACTCTAGGCAAATGGGAATTGGGTAGATGGAAGGAGAAACCAAATGAGATATTTTAAAACTATATCATCATCATCATCATCAGCTCCGTACACACACTGTCCCACTGCTGGGCAAGGGCCTCTTCTTTTCTTTTTTAAAATTTATGCAGATACTTAATTGTATTTTATAAAAGGAAATAGGAGCATTGTCCCGTAATTTAATGAATCGTTCAAGTGTAAGACATCATTCTGCTTTTAAATGACCTACATAACGATAACGTAAAAACCAGCCAATCACAGACAAGTGAGGCCAATTGAATTAATAACAAGAATTTTACTTAAACTTCAATAGCCAAGCGGTGAAAATATACCAATCTGTATTTATAAATTCTTGCGTTACAAACTGACTGACATACAAGGTAAACCCAAAACTATTAGGCGTATGAAGCTGAAATTGGCATGTATGTTCCTTGTGACCGTAGAGATGCACTAGAAGGGATTTCCGGAAATAGCTAAGGGAAACATTTAAATAAAAATAAAAGGTCGGGCGAAGCTGTAGACATCCTCTAGTTAAAAATAATTGTATATCACATTCAACGCAATCAAATCACTGTCCTAAAATAATTGCGCTTAGCACCAGATATACAAAAATGTTCAGGATTAAATTACACGTGACCACATTCAAAACATATTATTGGCACAATCATCTCAATCATAGGAATATATATTTAAGAATATTTATATATTATGTATGTATGTAACGTATTTATTCATATTAGGTATAATATAATATGGTTATGTTTGTATTGTATTTCTTTATTATTATATGTATGTATATTGTATAGCCTCCTCCTTTAGAACTATTTTGTACACCTACTATGACAATCTCTGCATCACCCTGTTTTACTGGGAGAGAATGCTTTCAGCATTAAGTCCGCCATTGTATCTACAAATAAAATCGGGGGGCGTTTTGTGGAACACCAATTTAAGAGGTCCCCCGACTGCAATGACAATTTTATTCAAATCACTTGTTATTAACTTTTAAGTCTTTTTTTTGCAGTCGTGTTATTTAATTTTTAATTGTTAATTTTTACTTGATACATTTTAGTGTCAAGTTTTTTTAAATTTGCATCCCAATTTCGGATGTGCAGTTGCCTGCAATTCTCTTTGTACAATATTGAACGGCAACTTGGTCTAAATCCAGACAATACTTCAGTAATAGGGTATTTGACTAAAAAAATCGAAATAGTCCGTCAGTTAGATTATCGAAAAATATTGGATACGTATTTTTTGTTTTATCAAATTAGTAAAAAATTACGAAGATAAAACGCATCAAAGATGGAGAAACGTCTAGGAGTGGGGGCTTGTAACGTCACTTGCCAGTAAAACGTGTACTGGCAAGTGACGTCACACGAGTTTTCAGCAAAGTTTGTAGTCTTCATTTTTTGTTTACGTGACTAAAGAAAAAATACGTATCCAATATTTTTCGATAATCTATCTGACGGACTAATTAGATTTTTTTAGTCAAATACCCTATTAGAATGAATATAAATGAACTAGATGGTGTTGTTTTATAAATTACTTAACGGTCGTACATTTCTAATCAAAATATAATGTTTTATTAAATGTAACTATTATCGACGTACTCACTTTCTTATTTTTTTTTCTAGGTAACACTTATTTAGAAATAAGAAATATTAATTACTTAATAACAACACTTATTTTTTTACCACAAATAAATAATAGATGGCGTTATTACATTTGTCTTCGCCGTTGAACGTTAGTTGGCACTATGATGTTTCTTATTTGAAAATGGCTTCACACCCCTACCATCCTGACTTTTTCAAAAATATATATCCAGTGTTACTCAGGGTGATGTAAGGATTCTAGTGATACCCCATCATACATCCTAATCACTCCAGGGATTTAGAAGTTATAGTGGAATAAAGAAACTCACATACATACATGACTCCTGAAAACATTACACTCCTTTTTTTGGGCAGTCGTGTAAAAATTAAAAAGTTGCAGTGAAATATACCCAAATTGCCTCAAGTAAGACACAGTAAAATATAAAAATATATATTATGTAGGTATCCCTCGACACCGAATTTCATAAAGCCTCGTCCACGTCAGTATTCAAACAAAAATCTTCTTCATAATCGGTCCGCTCAGTTAGAAACTACAACGACACAATTAAATATACAAATCTTCACAAGCGTATCAAGCTTATAAGTATAACACCGCTCGGTTGGCATCAAGACCGCGAAAGTTTAAAGGACAATTTGAAATTAGTGTCAAACTCAACATTAACAAAGAACCTTAAGTTTGACACGAATGTATGTTCAATGTCCAGTCTAGCAAGTGACTAGGTTCTGATATTGGTTTCGAGCTGGACCCTGCCGTAAAAATGTGGATGTCAAGCAATCCTACTTCTAAATACTAAACACGCAACAAAAAGAACTGTACATATAATCTTCATGCAAATCGTGCACTAGAGGATGCCCGCGGTTACACCCGCGTTATTGAAGGCTCCTGCTCCGCTCCCGTCGCTCATAGCAAGATGTAATATAGCCTATAGCCTTCCTCGATAAATGGGCTATCTAACAGTGAAAAACATTTTTAATCGGACCAGTAGTTCCTGAGATAAGCGCGTTCAACCAAACAAACAAACAAACTCTTCAGCTTTATATATTACTACCTATAAGATTAACTGTATGAATGGCGTAGTGGTATTAGCGGCCGCCTCGCCGCTTGGCACTGCTCCGAGTTCAGTGTTCGATCCCCACACGAGACAACACTTTGTGTGATCCATAAATTGTTGTTTCGACTCTGGGTGTACTTTGTTTGGTTCGTTAATTCCCCCGCGACACAGGATTCCTTTGTCCTAATGCAGGAGCTGTCTTTTAAAAACAAGAAACAATGTTACGGCAATCCATATTTAGCTTTAGTCGTCTCCGTAGAAAACCTCCAGCTGTTCCAAAAACAGGAGGAATTAAAGATGATACTTCGGTTTGTTTGTCAAAAACCAAAGCCTCCTTAATGAGGTCTAGAATCCTCATTCATCTTAGAATTGCTACACAAGATTAATTGGTTGCCTCCTGCGAAAGAGAGACAATTTACTGTTCCAGATTTTCAAATTTGAAAGAAACAAGAGTGACAGCTGTCATTAAAACGTAAACATTGTTAGTGTAAATAAAATTGCGAATTATTTTAAATTAATATACAAATCACATAGAAATTAGTTGGCTAGTGCCAGAATAATATAAAAGCCATCAATAATTGTTTGCAACGTTCTATGTCTAACCTAACTATAAAACACTTTCAACAGTGCTAGCGGAGTAACCTTACGATAACAGTCTTGTGATATTTGTGAGGGAGTTTTAGACTGATGGAGTACTAACCGTGAGTACATACCAAATTGATCACCTATACACACATACCACTTCTTGGAATATAAATATCTGAACAAACATCATAATCACATTTTAAAAGCCGTTGCTGAAACATTTGTTTGTTTAAAACCGAATGACTCACGAGCAAGTTGACATTTGATCCGCTAGAGGTGCGACAACTGACGAATGAACGAATGTATAACAGAAAGCATAGACAAAAAAGCTGACCATTCATTACGATTCTTTACGATTGGAATCTGCTCTCGCAAAAGAAAATTGATATTACTTGGCTAATTCAACGCAAGCGCTGTATTATCAGAACAATTATCGTCACTCAACTATTATATTTATATAGTCACATAATTGAATCCGTTGCTGAACAAAGAGAAAAATGGCTGCTAAAACTTGTGCGGGATGCATGAATAACTTTAAATGCAGGGAATGGATGCAATGTTCGATCTGTCAAGAGTTTTATGACTTACTATGTGCCAACATATCTGAAAAAACGTTTAAACACATGAATATCGAACAACGGCGTGTGTGAAAATGTCATGGCTGTCGTAGCAAGCAACCCAAGGGGGATAATACCAACACTCCAGTTCGAACCACGCGCAAGGGCAGCCCTGGCAGCGACACAAAGTGTTCGTCGTCACACTCGTCACCGTCCAATGCAAACGTAACTCTTCGAAACAAACGTGGTACAACTCTCTTGTCTGACGAAGCAGAGGACGGGGTAATTACCAAGAGCTGCCTACGCGAAATAATTCAAGTTGAAATGGACAGAGCAATGAAAAGACATGCCGATCAACTACAACAAATGAGAGAGTTAGTCACCAGCTTACAAAGTTCACTGTCCTTCTTTAACGATCAATACGAAGAAATGAAAATCTCTCTGGAAGATAAATCAGGTAAAATACAAAATTTAGAAAAAGAAAATATTCAGCTGTGTGCCACCGTTGAAAACCTCACAAAACGCTTAAATGCGCTTGAACAGCATACCAGGTCCACGAACATTGAATTACAATGTAAACACGGAACATAGATCGGAAAACTTAGTTACCACAGTGTTACAACTCAGCAAGGTTATTAAATGCGAGGTCAAAGGCACCGATATACAACATTGCACTAGAATCACAAATAAAATTGGTTGCCTGTAAAGTCGGTATACGGGCGAAAGTTTTACGTGACAACGACTTTGAGTGGTAAAATAATTTTAATGTGAATATTCATTCGTATAGTAGGAAGAAGGATGAAAGACGCGTGCCTTTCACTTTTTATGTCTGTCTCTCTCGCTCTTAGGCGGGACGCGTGCCTCTCACTCGCTCTCATTGTGAGCGCATAACGTGAGCGGAGCGTAACGCAGTTTCTTGAAGTGTCACCCGGCAAACCAATTTATAAGACGTTGTCACGTCAAAAAGGACCCAAAAAGCATAAGACCACGTTCTATTGTTGTTAAATTTAGCAGTCCTCGTCTGCGTGACTGTTTTCTCGCTGCCTCCATGAAGTTCAACAAAACCAACCCCAAAGAGAAGCTTAACACCAGTCATCTCGGCATAAGCGCAGGGAAAGTCCAACCCATATATGTCACCAAGCATCTGTCGCCTGAAAATAAATCCATCCACGCTGCTGCACGACAACGGGGCAAGGAACTAGGCTTTCGCTTTGTATGGGTACGTAATGGTAAGATACTAATGAAAAGATCTGAAACATCGGAAACTTTTGTTATCTCCAGTTTAGAAAGGTTAAAATGCCTGAACTAGACTCTTTATTTTATTGTTGCACGATCTAGCTGACTTTTTTACTTACATTCAATAATAACATTAAAATATATTACCAAAATGTGAGAGGCTTAAATACCAAAACTCTAGATGTGTATTTGAATGTGTTAAATTGCGATTATGATGTTATATGTTTTACTGAAACCTGGTTGTCTTCTTCAGTTTATGACAATGAAATTTTTGACAATAGATATGTGGTGTATCGGCAAGACAGGGAGACTTGTGGCTTTCACCCGAAAAATAACGGGGGAGGAGTGTTGATAGCAGTGTCCAAAGAACTTAAATCACAACGTCTATACGAACTCGAAAGCGAATGCGAGGATATATGGGTCAGTATCGATCTTGGCAAAAATGGACAAACTGATCCACTCTTGTTATGCTGTGTTTACCTGCCGCCTCCCATTAAAATGCATATATTAGATCACTATTTATGTAATGTAAATAACGTGATGGATACTCCAAGGAAAGTTCTTATTACAGGTGACTTTAACCTAAGCAGTATTACATGGACATAGTCTATCGATTCTCCTGATTCATTAATTGGTAACGCAAATGGTAGCTTCCTCGCCCTGTCTCTGCTAAATTGTATGGCATTAAATAATTTCAAGCAGTTTAATCACACCGCAAATGTAACGGGAAGAACTCTCGATCTAATACTAAGTAATGTAATTGTAAATGATCTCAGGCTGGTCGGTACACCGCTGAGTATAATCGATAAACTGCATCCGCCGTTTGTGTTTTCTCTGGCTCAAGCAACAAGATCATACGTAAAACCTAATCCGGTTGCTAAATTGAACTTCTTTAAAGCTGACTACGATGCAATTAATAAAGAACTGCACGACATTAACTGGGTTAAAGAATTTTCTGCTTGTTTTAATATTGATGAGATGACGCATAGCTTCTACACTATTCAAAAAAATATTATAAGTACATATATCCCATTAAAAAGAACATCTAACAATAACTACCCCATATGGTTTACACCGAGTCTGAAACGCATGTTATGCGAAAAAAATAAATTTCGAATAAGATTTAAAAAGTATCAAAATCCTCTTGACAAACTAAATTTTAATATATTAAAAAAAGACTGCTTGAAGGAAAGTCGTAACTGTTATAATCAATATATGACTAGATTAGAATCAGCAATAAAATTCAATCCCAAACTGTTTTGGTCTCACATAGAAACCAAAAGGGAAAACAGCGGTACATATCCTTCGCCGATGTATCACGGTAGTGAATCCGCTATATCTGGTACTGATATATGCAATCTTTTTGCTCAACACTTTGCTTCAATCTATGAAACTAAACTAGCGACTAACCCGCCTATATTATCTAAATCTAATTATAACAATAGCACACTTAATCTTTGCAGGTTGGAAATATCATTAAAGGACGTATGTAACGCATTAAAAAGACTTGATTTATACAAAGGTGCTGGTTCTGATGGCATACCGTCAATATTTGCAAAGAAATGTGCTGTGACTTTAGCTGAACCTCTTTCTCTCATTTTTAAAAAATCTTTAAGTTCTGGGTGCTACCCACGGATATGGAAATCAGCACTGGTTGTGCCAATACCAAAAAAAGGAGATAAGAATGATGTTCAAAACTCCCGCCCAATATCGATTTTACCTACATTCGCCAAAGTGTTTGAATCACTTATCTGTCCTGTTCTATTGAGTTATGCAAATCAACTGATAATACCACAACAGCACGGCTTCATTAAAAGTAGGTCTACGATTATCGACCTAATGCTGTATCATAACTATCTAACTGATGCTCTGGACAACCGTGTAGCTATAGACGCAATATACACTGACTTCACTTAGGCGTTTGATATGGTAGATCATAAGCTTTTGCTGATGAAGTTATCTGAAATCGGGATTGGCGGCAGCCTGCTTCAGTGGTGTGCCTCGTATCTCAACGGTCATAGCGCCTCTGTGGTTGTTAACGGTCATTCATCGGATCCATTCCTGACCAGCTCTGGTGTTCCACAAGGTTCACATTTAGCGCCTTTTCTCTTCAATATCTTCATAAATGACATCATACAATGCTTCAAACATGCAAATTTCTTCTTATATGCAGATGACCTTAAAATAATTAAAGCGATACAATCTACCACAGATTCCCTTCTCCTTCAAGAAGATTTAGATAGGCTTGTTCAATGGTGCGACTCTAACGCTATGACCCTGAATATAAAAAAATGCTGCCATATACAGTTTTGCAGAAATAAAATATGCCAGGCAACTAATTATACAATAAAAAGAATTGAGCTTACACATGTAAATGAAATTAAAGACCTAGGAGTTACCTAGAGATTGACCAAATCATAACAAAAAGTTTCAAAGTACTTTGCTTTACTCTCAGAAATTGTAGACAATTCAGAGAACCCAATACAAAAATTTTATTGTTTAATACACTTGTTCGAAGCGGATTGGAATATTGTAGCAGTGTATGGAGTCCACACTATGAAATCTATAAAAAAAACATTGAGAGAATACAAAAGAGATTTCTCTGGCATCTAAGCTTCAGCGAAAACATTGCTAAGAAATTTCCCAGATATGCAGTCCGGCTTAAACACTTCAAAATTTCATCTTTAACAAATAGAAGAGACGTTCTCGATCTAACGTTTCTGTTCAGACTCTTGAGAGGAGATGTGGACTGCCCAGAACTTATAGCAGAATTAAAAATAAATGCACCTCCCAGAAACCCACGCATCAGTCGATACAACCTTTTTTTTACAAGCTCGTGCAAAACTAATCTGGCTAAATTCTCCCCGCTGAATAGGATACCCGCTCGCTATAACGCAATTTCCAAACAATGCCCGATTGACATAATGTCTGATAAACTCACTCAATTCAAAAAAACTGTTTTAAAATGTATTGAAGAATCAGAGAAAGCATAAAGGACGTTATTATTGCGTACTATTCTGTATATGAATTAAACAAATTTTTATTAAATTAATTATAGATTGATTAAAATGTAAATATTTAATATTTTTTAATTATCTTTAATACCCATTTTATAATTGTTTTGATTATGTTTTAAATATTTTATTACGCATTTTATAATTTTATTGATTATTTTTTAAATATTGTTATTGCCTATTTTAATACCTATTTGATAATTGTTATGATTATTTTTAAATATTTTATTGCCTATTTTATAATTATTTAATTTTGTGACTATTTTTAATTTATATAAGTTTTTAATTTAAGTTTTAATTTAATTTAAGTTTTTTGTGAGTGTAACTTCAAACACGATGTGGTTGTCTGTAAATATTACAGCACTAGAAATGAATAATTGAAATATTTTGTTATGTGTATTAGTGTATGTAATGTAGACAATCCTTAAATAAATAAAATAAAAATAAAATAAAAATAAAATAAACAAAGAGGTTTAAATTAAAATACTGTTTGTTTAAGGATTTTGGCATGGTTAATCTTTGTTTCATAGAAATTACTTTTAGGGCGAAAGATTTGTTTTACATAACAGTGGTCAATATTCGTATGAAGCAAAATTTAGAGTAATTGCGAAAATATAAACTTAGATACTGAGACTGATAAACTGAGATTGCCTCCGTGATCCAGTGGATAGCCTATGCAACTGCTGATCGGAGGTCTCGGGTTCGATTCCCGGGTCGGGCAAAAGTGTTACTGGGTTTTTCCGAATACACAGTATCAGCCTGGAGTCTGGGGATGTGCCCGGTAACGGCAATAGGGTCGCCCCCTATTACGTGGGACCTAAAAATTCATGGCGAAATGTGGGTGTAATATGTACACATCTGCCTACTCCTTCGGGGATACAACCGTAAGACTATTAATAAAATAAATAAATAAACTTAGATTGTGGTAGACATGTAAGCGGTAAAATCCGTAGTATACGATTTAATTTCAATTCGCTGCCCAGAAGAAAGAAACATGCTGTAAAGAAAGATTGTGCTATGTCAATTTCGGAACATAGAAAATCTAAATACGAAAAGGTGACACATTGAACTTTATTTAATACTAGATGAGCCCGCGGTTACACCCGCGTTGTTAAAGGCTTCTGCTCCGCTGCCGTGGCTCATAGCGTTATGTTATATAGCCTATATTAATATATAGCCTTCCATGATAAATGGGCTATCTAACACTGAAAGATTTTTTTCAAATCGGACCAGTAGTTCCTGAGATTAGCGCGTAACGCGTAACAAACAAACAAACTGTTCAGCTTTATACATATATTAGTATTAGATTAGATTAGTATTAGATTTTACTCATTTTTTTTCATTTAAGTTGTCAAAACATAAGCAGGCTGGCTTTCTAGGCAATTTTACATTTAGCAAAGACGGTACGATATCTGAAGTATCGTTGTAAATAATAATTGTCTGAAATCATTATGTAGATCACAACCTATTGTAAGTAACTACACAATAGAGTGAATTATATTTTCATGTTAGCAACACAAGGACTACTTTTCTATAGGTGAGAACTCGCGTGGGTTGCCAAATATTCTTAGCTCCCACAAAGTACTAGAAACACAATAGTAGCATAAAATATAATATATTCCTTTAATTTCTATGTCTCAAGTAATAAACAGATTTCTTTATTTTCTTTCCCACGCTCACCCCATAAATTGATCACAGCTTAGCAAGACTCCCATCGCGCAATATCTTGCACGAATGTCCAATATCCAAGTCCCCCTCAGTGTTGCCACTTTATTAAAATAAAAAGAAGCATGTAAAGTGTCGGACACGGCGTATATTAGTCGTCGCGTCGGCGACTTTTTACTCTGTGGCTTAATTAAACCCATTCGGACGGTTTACAGCGGGTAACTTTGTACCAGAATTGTGAAGTTCATTCATTTTATATTTGAAATTAGACTTTTTTGTGACGGTTCGGGGGGCTGTTATTGGTTATTGTGGAGCGGAGTATAAAGTGGGATGTTTAAAATGTGTTGTTGGTTTTGTATTAAATACGAATCCCTTGATTACGATGACCTCATGTTATTGTAAAGGTCACCCAGTAAACATCATCTCTCTCTGTAATATTTATTTTTAAGAGAAATATTTTGCCGCTCCACGCGGAAAAAAACAATTCGTCGTAATTATTTATTTTTTATTTATTTTATTTTAAAACTTTATATACTTACACAAAGTATACAGGCGGACTTAATGCTATGGGCATTTTCTCCCAGTCTACCTTAGAGTGATGCAGAGAGAAAAGAAGTAGGTGTAATAAATCACTTAACGGAAATGAATTAAAGCTAACAAAATTATAATAGAAATAAAATAGATTTTAAGGTAAATTAAATACATACATAACAATTAATACATAAATTTTAATTATACATAAATATATCCAAATTTTAAGCCTACATACAAATATACAAGTATAGGATATTATTTGAAATAATATATAAATAAATATATATATACATAAATATATACACATAACTAGGTATACATATGAATATTGGATGAGTTCCAAATTTATATGACTTATGATACAATCGCCGACTCAGCCAATAAAAGTTCCTTCACCTTGGTTTTGAATCTAAACTTAGTCTTGGCCATCCTGATTTCGAGCGGGAGGGCATTCCAAAGAAGGATAGACTGAACAGTGAAAGAGGAGTGAAGAAAATTTGAACTGTGTGAGGGTACTGTGAGAAGAAGGTTGTTAGCAGAACGGAGGTTTCGTTCATGGTTGGTGCATAAAAGTTGAAAAAAGGGGGTTAAATACTGCGGAGAAGTGGGGGACGTAAGAATAGTATAAAGGGTAGTGAGAGCACGCAAACTACGGCGCTGACGTATAGGAAGCCACTTTAGTTGGGAGCGATAAGTAGACACATGGTCATACTTGCGAAGATTGAAAATGAATCGAATGCAGTTATTTAGAAGACGGTCAAGTTTATTAAGGAGATCTGCATTCAGGTCGAAGTAGGTAACATAAAAGTAAAAAAAAAGTAAAATATTTTTATTCTGAACACGCACAATAAAAAGCACAATAAGAAAAAAAAATAATACAACTAAATCAATACACAAAATAAGAATTAAAACAAAAGAAAATAAGAATACAATAACAGAAGAAAGTGTGACGTGTTAGAACAGGGAACAGTTCAGCATTTGTCAGGCAAATGCCTGACGCTGATTTTCAACTGTGCCCCTATTTTTGAGTGACTCACGCACGTAAAAACAAACATTTCAAAATAATACAATAAAATAAATATATTAGCTAGATACGATGCGTAAACAAAGAATATATAAATAAATAGCATGCATACTTAACTAAAACAAATCAATAAATATAACTTATAACTACATAGGTATTATATATTACTTTAAACTGTACGTATATATACACTAAATAAATGCATCGACGGGGAACCGAACGGCAGCGCAGCGGGGATGCAGGCAACACCGACCGCGGCTGCGCGTCTCTCGCGCAGTGACTAAGTCGGCATCGATGCGACTACACGCTGCCGCGTGCAAAGCGCACCACACAGCGGGCGCATGCCATAATAAGTCCCGCGCGCGCCGCGCATTGCGAGTACACATAAACGTTCTCAAGCGAACATGTTAATAAAATAAAATAATACATATTTACATCGGACGAAACAGGTTAGTACGTAAAAATGTGTATACCCTACAAAAAAACTATCATCTCTTAGATACTTTAGCTTGGATATTGTGATAATGTTTTTTGTTGTGTTTTAGGATGCTAAAACTACACATCAAAATAAAAGCAGAAAGCCGCTTGCTAACCATCTTGCACTAAGACTATTGGTAGTTATTTGTAGCAACAAGCACAAATGAATACCTAGGCAATCCGCACGAAAACTACAAAACAAAAGGTACTTATTTCTAACAATTAAACTACATAATTAATAGGTACATCCATAATGCATAGATATTTAGATATATAGATTAGATATATATTTATACATACATCGCCACAGTCGATCAGTGGGAAAATTAAAGTTTGCACGAGCATTGTCTTGGTCTCGGATGGAGAAAGTTCCTTAGACGGTAGAAAGTGCGCAGAGAACTAGTGACCTTCTGACTCACCTGAGTTATTTGAGCTTGCCAATTCAGCGCGTTGTCTAAGTGTAGCCCGAGGTTTTTTACTGTAGGATACAGACTGATGGTGGTCCCATTAAATGTGATATCCGGTAGGGACGAGACGTCAATTCTATTTAAAATCCACTGACTGAAGTCATCGGCATACAAATGGTAGGCGCACTGAAGATTTTGAGTTAAGAGATTTATAAAAATTGAAAATAAAAGAGGTGAAAGAATGCCGCCTTGAGGAACGCCAGAAGTAGTGTCAAACCATCTTGACGAGGACTCGTCGACGCGGACGGACTGCTGGCGACCTCGAAGATAATTTGAGAACCAATCCAGAGCTCCACCCGAGACATTGAGGTGGGAGAGGACATGTACCTAATAGGATTTCGTGACTGACGGTACTGAAGGCATTGGAAAAATCAATCAACACTAGCACAGTTAGTTTGGTGTTTTCCATACCCTCACGAATATCGCCAGTCACTTTAAGGAGGGCAGAGATTGTGCTATGACCAGGCCTGAAGCCTGATTGAAGAGTACTCAACAAGTTGTTGTGATGGACAAACCAAGATAGTTGCTTATGGACACAGGCTTCAAGCACTTTGGAAAGGAAGGGTAGGATAGAAATAGGTCGGAAGTGTTCGGGGAGAGTAGGATTTTGGATTTTGGGAAGTGGGATTATGTAGGCTTTGCGCCACAAGGAAGGGAAGGTACCAGACTCTAGGGAAAAATTAATGATGTGGGATATTGACGGCAAGTGATGATCCAGGATCGTCGTAATCATACGACGGCTGATATTGTCGCATCCCACAGCATTAGATTTTATGGAGAGGATGACCTTTTTGATATCGCCCGGAGACTCAGGAGAAAAACGAAAATAATTTATGTTAGGTTGAGGTAATTATGTTTGTCTCAAAAGCAGTTTCGATCAAGGGTCAGTGTCATACTCTTGTCATAAATGGTATTCTCCTACATTAAATGATACTTGAATGACATCGCAACTAGATCGAAAATTAAACGAAATGCCAAACTATGTAACTATAATTATGACGAGAGGTGGCCAAAGATTGGTCGAGGTGGCGTTCTGTCGTATTGGAGGCCGATTTTGGGTTAACGAGCCATTGAAGTAAGTAAGTCAAAACTATGAGTCAATGTCGAACTATAATATTGTTTTTATAGACGCACCCCTGTTTCCCCGAAGGGGTAGGCAGAGGCGTAATAGGTATTACACCCACATTTCGCCATGATTATTTTAGGTCCCACGTAATAGGGGGCGAGCCTATTGCCGTTACCGGGCACATCACCAGACTCCGTGCTGCTACTGAGAATTTGGAAAAACCAAGTAACACTTTTGCCCGACCCGGGAATCGAACCTGGGACCTCCGATCAGCAGTCGCATACGCTATCCACTGGACCACGGAGGCAGTCTATAATAGAGGCAGTCTAAAATAAGGGCAGAACTATAGTATGTGTCAAATTAGACGATAATGACATTGAGTGTAGCAGAATATCAATTCTGAGTCAATTCAAAATCAAATCGCATTTCGATCACAATACCGTTTAGGTGTCTGTCAAAATATGAGAATTGACCTTCTGTTTCACGCGTTATATATTACAACCCACAATCTCGCTGCAAGCTTTGGACTACTGTTTTATAATCCTTTTTGTCCAATTCAGGTCTTAAACTCACAAACTTGAAACCCACAACGCCGTATTAATTTACTTAAACCAACATATACAAATGAATCGTATTAATCCATGAAAATGATTGTATAATGGATTACAAATATCATAGTTATGTGTATGAAACAATTAAGGGATGATTTTCCGTACATCGACGCGTATTCACAGGGGGATGTTAAATGATCGATGGGCGAGATAACGATACGCTCCAGTTGGTCCGACGAGATGTAATTCATAAGCGGTAGCGGGAAATTTATTATTAGTTATTTTCATCGTGGAAGATAATTAAAACATGTATCTTAAGGGCTTGATTACAGCAATTTTTTTTTGGTGGGACTAAACATTATTTCATTTCGTTTGGTAAGAATTTGCAATCAGAGAAAATATAGGTATCGGTTGAAAGTAAGCAAGATGGCTGACCGTTAACCAACACATACCCTGAGAAGAGTTGGCAGCATTATCGTTATGCAAAATTCATAATTATACTGGCTTACAAAATAGGGATAAATAATCTCAATTGCAGTACATCTATTTAGAACTTACTTAATGTTAAATAAAAAATATCATATAGTACAACAATAACTATAACAAAGGCAGCGATAGCCTAGTGGAGATACCAACAGACTGCCATGCAGAGGGTATCGGGTTCGAATCCACACCAATTACTTTTCGGAGCTATGTGCTCCGGTGGGGCTCAGGTGTTATTGAATTATAAATTTTCGCTTGCCCCATGCCTCGGAGTGCACGTTAAGTCGTCGCGTCGGTTCCGTTTGTCATGAAGATCTTTGTCAGTCGTTATAGGGGGTCAGTACCTTCTAAATAACCAGACACTAGTCTAAACCATGGAGTATGGCTATCCCTTCGGGTTGCGGAGGTTAGACAGGCAGTCACTCTGTGGAAAAGCTAATATTCAGTCAAATCCGGTTAGACTAGTAAGCGGACCCCGGGTTGAAACTGGGATAACGCTAGGAGAATGACAACAATAACATTAACAGAAGATGAAAAAATAATTGGCAGGAGAGTTAGAATATGATGGCTGTGTACTGTAGGTTTTAAAACTGTAGGAATTTTAAGGCTAAATTTGAAAGAATTTAAAATTGGGTGGCAATAATTATAACCACTTCATCTATTTATAGCATTGTCTCAAATTGTAAATACCCAGCAGAATGAAAAGAATAAACTGAAATGTCAAAAAAGATAATCTTAAAATGGCAAACAATTAAATATCTGTTGTGGGACGAGAAGTACTACGTACAAGTAGATGGTGTTGCAATGGGCTCTCCAGTATCGCCTGTTGTCGCTGACATCTTCATTGAAGACTTAGAGGAATGTATGGCGCCAAAACTCGTATACTTAGTACTTAAACACACACAGATATACTTACTAACTTTACACACACACGCAAGAGCTGATTCTTAAAACATTGTCTAACCTAGATCTTCTATACATAATTATTACTCCAAGGACAGAAACGAGAATTGCTTCATCTTTTCAAGCTCCCTGTAAAACGTTCCTTATAGATTAGAATTCAGCGAAACACAGAATAATCCGAAGTCCAAAAAAATTATTATCTCTTGCATAGTGGAATGGAACTTAGCTTTTTTAACGGGTTTCGTTAACAGTTTACATATCTTCGTTTATTTAAGCACTGCTATCTTTTGTGTAGAGAAGAGCTTTAAATTTTTTGTTGGGAATTTAGTATGTTGTTTTTCATGCCTTTTGTTTGATGATGGAGATATATAGAATTTGAATGTATAGTTTTGAATTGGCGAGCGGTTGTTTTTTCTGATTTATTGACCTACTGGCTTAAACCGCGGCTTCGTGTTCGCAATGTGTTATTCTGATGAATAAGCTGTACCTAATAAAATATTAAATTAAAATAAAGTTGTAGGATATGTGAGAGTGAGTTTCAGAGAGCGTGTGTAGTTCTATTCGCACTATATCGCACAGTAGCGTTTTTATTACGACTGGTTTTAATATTCGATCTATACATAGATTTGTCTATCAGAGATACATATCGGACGTATTTTGTATGTAGCGTATTAAATCTGGTGGTTTTAGTAGACAAGTAGAGAAACTAAGTTAATTTTAAGTAAGTAAGTAAGTTAATTACTGCTTATTTTCTGGTAGTTGCTTTGAAACAATTTTTTAGTTTTAAGACGAGCTTAGTTTTTAAGATAGTACACAATATTTGAGTAAAACTCTAGGCAAATGGGAATTGGGTAGATGGAAGGAGAAACCAAATGAGATATTTTAAAACTATATCATCATCATCATCATCAGCTCCGTACACACACTGTCCCACTGCTGGGCAAGGGCCTCTTCTTTTCTTTTTTAAAATTTATGCAGATACTTAATTGTATTTTATAAAAGGAAATAGGAGCATTGTCCCGTAATTTAATGAATCGTTCAAGTGTAAGAAATCATTCTGCTTTTAAATGACCTACATAACGATAACGTAAAAACCAGCCAATCACAGACAAGTGAGGCCAATTGAATTAATAACAAGAATTTTAGTTAAACTTCAATAGCCAAGCGGTGAAAATATACCAATCTGTATTTATAAATTCTTGCGTTACAAACTGACTGACATACAAGGTAAACCCAAAACTATTAGGCGTATGAAGCTGAAATTGCCATGTATGTTCCTTGTGACCGTAGAGATGCACTAGAAGGGATTTCCGGAAATAGCTAAGGGAAACATTTAAATAAAAATAAAAGGTCGGGCGAAGCTGTAGACATCCTCTAGTTAAAAATAATTGTATATCACATTCAACGCAATCAAATCACTGTCCTAAAATAATTGCGCTTCTGCTGGTCATTACAATTGCATACTATTAATGTTAAAATAAACAAAATCCCAATTTCTCTCTCATATTTTAATCACATAAAAATAAACAACTAAAGAAATCATAAATAGACGAGTTCGCGTCCATTGTGGACGCAAAGTGGAAGTTTTATTAATTCGGTGTTATAATTCGCGTCCACCTTATTTTAATTGTTAACTATAAAAAAAACAAGCTAATTCATAATTCATACTATTCGTCTTTTCATTATTAATGTCTAGAAACAGCTATGTATCCTAAAATTCACATAAAACAATAAAATACTTACCGTCAAACACGCCGCTGCACACTATTTTTTTATTTATATCCCGCGCATCTGCACTCTTTTGTTGAACAACCGTGATTAACAAATTTTTTTAAACAGGATAGGCTGGGCGCACAGAACTTTTATCTATTTGTGCGTGTCTCTTATACGTCGAGGTATTGGCGATACTGACTTTTCATTTTATTAGTGTGTTTGTATACTTATTTCCGAGCATTTTTAAAGGGAGGTCAGCAAAATGGACGCGAATAGGGGGGTGGGCGCGAACAGGCGAAATGACCCTACTCACTTTCTTATTTTTTTTTCTAGGTAACACTTATTTAGAAATAAGAAATATAAATTACTTAATAACAACACTTATTTTTTTACCACAAATAAATAATAGATGGCGTTATTACATTTGTCTTCGCCGTTGAACGTTAGATGGCACTATGATGTTTCTTATTTGAAAATGGCTTCACATCCTGACTTTTTCAAAAATATATATCCAGTGTTACTCAGGGTGATGTAAGGATTCTAGTGATACCCCATCATACATCCTAATCACTCCAGGCATTTAGAAGTTATAGTGGAATAAAGAAACTCACATACATACATGACTCCTGAAAACATTACACTCCTTTTTTTGGGCAGTCGTGTAAAAATTAAAAAGTTGCAGTGAAATATACCCAAATTGCCTCAAGTAAGAGACAGTAAAATATAAAAATATATATTATGTAGGTATCCCTCGACACCGAATTTCATAAAGCCTCGTCCACGTCAGTATTCAAACAAAAATCTTCTTCATAATCGGTCCGCTCAGTTAGAAACTACAACGACACAATTAAATATACAAATCTTCACAAGCGTATCAAGCTTATAAGTATAACACCGCTCGGTGGGCATGAACGCGGCAGTTTAAAAGGACAATTTGAAATTAGTGTCAAACACAACATTAACAAAGAACCTTAAGTTTGACACATGTATGTCCAATGTCCAGTCTAGCAAGTGACTAGGTTCTGATATTGGCTTCGAGCTGGACCCTGCCGTAAAAATGTCGATGTCAAGCAATCCTACTTCTAAATACAAAACACGCAACAAAAAGAACTGTACATACAATCTTCATGCATATCGTGCACTAGAGGATGCCTGCGGTTACACCCGCGTTATTTCAGACTACTGCTCCGCTCCCGTCGCTCATAGCGTGATGTAATAAAGCCTATAGTCTTCCTCGATAAATGGGCTATCTGTGAAAAACATTTTTCAAATTGGACCAGAAACAAACAAATAAACAAACAAACAAACACAGCAGCTTTATATATTAGTACCTATAAGATTAACTCTATGAATGGCATAGTGGTATTAGCGGCCGCCTCGCCGCTTGGCACTGCTCCGAGTTCAGTGTTCGATCCCCACACGAGACAACACTTTGTGATCCATAAATTGTTGTTTCGACTCTGGGTGTACTTAGTTTGATTCGTTAAATCTCCCGCGACACAGGATTTCTTTGTCCTAATGCAGGAGCTGTCTTTTAAAAACAAGAAATAATGTTATGAAAATCCATATTTAGCTTTAGTCGTCCCCTCAGAAAACCTCCAGCTGTTCCAAAAACAGGAGTAATGAAAGATGATACTTCGGTGTGTTTGTCAAAAACCACAGCCTCCTTAATGAGGTCTAGAATCCTCATTCATCTTAGAATTGCTACATAAGATTAATTGGTTGCCTCCTGCTAAAGAGAGACAATTTACTGTTCCAGATTTTCAAATTTGAATGAAACAAAGCGGTTTAAATTAAAATACTATTTGTTTTAGGATTTTGGCATGGTTAATCTTTGTTTCATATGAATTACTTTTAGGGTGAAAGATTTGTTTTACATAAGAGTGGTCAATATTCGTATGAAGCAAAATTTAGAGTAATTGCGAAAATATAAACTTAGATACTGAGACTGATAAACTAAGACTGCCTCCGTGATCCAGTGGATAGCGTATGCGACTGCTGATCGGAGGTCACGAGTGCGATTCCCGGGTCGGGCAAAAGTGTTACTGGGTTTTTCCGAATACTCAGTATCAGCCTGGAGTCTGGTGATACACTGCGTACCTTTTCGGGGATACAGGCGTAAGACTATAAATAAATAAACATAGATTGTGGTATAAGTACATGTAAGCGGTAAAATCCGTAGAATTGATTTCAATGCGCTGCCCAGAAGAAAGAAACATGCTGTAAAGAAAGATCGTGCTATGTCAATTTCGGAACATAGAAAATCTAAATACGAAAAGGTGACACATTGAACTTTATTTAATACTAGATGAGCCCGTGGTTACACCCGCGTTGTTAAAGGCTTCTGCTCCGCTCCCGTGGCTCATAGCGTGATGTTATATAGCCTATAGCCTTCCTCGATAAATGGGCTATCTAACACTGAAAGATTTTTTTCAAATCAGAACAGTAGGTTCTAAGATTATAGCGCGCTCAAGCAAACAAACAAACAAACTCTTCAGCTCTATATAAATATTAGTATTAGATTAGATTAGTATTAGATTTTACTCATTTTTTTTTATTTAAGTTGTCAAAACATAAGCAGGCTTGCTTTCTAGGCAATTTTACATTTAGCAAAGACGCGAGTTGTACGATATCTGAAGTATCGTTGTAAATAATAATTGTCTGAAATTATTATGTAGATCACAACCTATTGTAAGTAACTACACAATAGAGTGAATTATATTTTCATGTTAGCAACACAAGGACTACTTTTCTATAGGTGAGAACTCGCGTGGGTTGCCAAATATTCTTAGCTCCCACAAAGTACTAGAAACACAATAGTAGCATAAAATATAATATATTCCTTTAATTTCTTTGTCTCGCGTAATAAACAGATTTCTTTATTTTCTCTTCCACGCTCACCCCATAAATTGATCACAGCTTAGCAAGACTCCCATCGCGCAATATCTTGCACGAATGTCCAATATCCAAGCCCCCTCAGTGTTGCCACTTTATTAAAATAAAAAGAAGCATGTAAAGTGTCGGACACGCCGTATATTAGTCGTCGCGTCGGCGACTTTTTACTCTGTGGCTTAATTAAACCCATTCGGACGGTTTACAGCGGGTAACTTTGTACCAGAATTGTGAAGTTCATTCATTTTATATTTGAAATTAGATTTTTTGCGACGGTTCGGGGAGCTGTTATTGGTTATTGTGAAGCGGAGGACAAAGTGGGATGTTTAAAATGTGTTGTTGGTTTTGTATTAAATACGAATCCCTTGATTACGATGACCTCATGTTATTGTAAAGGTCACCCAGTAAACATCATCTCTCTCTATAATATTTATTTTTCAGAGAAATATTTTGCTACTCCACACGACAAAAACATTTCGTAGGGAACATCTTTCAGGGTGTTAAATGTCTATGACAATAATACAATCGAGTGCTGTCTAACCTTTGCAATCCAAATAACGATAGCGGGATAGCGTATATGCATTGGGTTACAAATGTAGTTTCGATCAAGGGTCTGTGTCATACGTTTGTCATAATGGTACTCTCCTACATTAACTGATACATGAATAACATCGCAACTACATCGAAAATTAAACGAAATGCCAAAGTATGTAACCATATGACGAGAAGTGGCCAAAGATCGGTCGAGGTTGCGTTCTGTCGTATTGGAGGCCGAGGTACATTTTGGGTAGATGAGCCATTGAAGTAAGTAAGTCAAAACTATGAGTCAGTGTCGAACTATAATTTTATTTTCATAGACTCACCCCTGTATCTCCGTAGGGGTAGGCAGAGGAGTAATAGGTATGACACCCACATTTCGCCATGATTTTTTTAGGTCCCACGTAATAGGGGACGAGCCTATTGCCGTTACCGGGCACATCACCAGACTCCGTGCTGCTACTGAGAATTTGGAAAAACCCAGAAACACTTTTGCCCGACCCGGGAATCGAACCCGGGACCTGCGATCAGCAGTCGCATACGCTATCCACTGGACCACAGGGGCAGTCTATAACAGAGGCAGTCTATAATAAGGGCAGAACTATAATATGTGTCAAATTAGACGATAATGACATTGAGTGTAGCAGAATATCAATTCTGAGGCAATTCAAAATCAAATCGCATTTCGATCACAATACCGTATAGGTGTCTGTCAAAATACGAGAATTGACCTTCTGTTTCACGCGTTTTATATTACAACCCACAATCTCGCTACAAGCTTTGGACTACTGTTTTAAAATCTTTTTTGTCCAATTCAGGACTCAAACCCACAAACTTGAAACCCACAACGCCGTATTAATTTACTTAATCCAACATATACAAATGAATCGTATTAATCCATGAAAATGATTGTATAATGGATTACAAATATCATAGTTATGTGTATGAAACAATTAAGGGATGATTTTCCGTACATCGACGCGTATTCACAGGGGGATGTTAAATGATCGATGGGCGAGATAACGATGCGCTCCAGTTGGTCCGACGAAATGTAATTCATAAGCGGTAGCGGGAAATTTATTATTAGTTATTTTCTTCGTGAAAGATAATTAAAACATGCTTCAAAGGGGCTTGATTAAAGCAATTTTTTTTGGTGGGACTAAACATTATTTAATTTTGTTTAGTAAGAATTGGCAATCAGAGCAACTATAGGTATCGGTTGAAAGTAGGCAAGATGGTTTACCGTTAACCAATATGTACCCTGAGAGGAATTGGCAGCTTAACGTTGTGTAAAAATCATATACTGGCTTACAAAATAGGGATTAATACTCTCAATTGCAGTACATCTAGTTAGAACTTACTTAATTTTAAAGTAAAAATATCATATATTACAGCAATAACTATAACAAAGGCAGCGATAGCCTAGTGGAGATACCAACAGACTGCCATGCAGAGGGTAGGTATCGGGATCGAATCCACGGCGCGCACCAATGACTTTTCAGAGTTATGTGCTTATTGAATTATAAATTATCGTTTGCCCCGTGCCTCGGAGAGCACGTTAAGCCGTCGCGTCGGTTTCGGTTGTCATAAAGATCTTTGTCAGTCGTTATAGAGCGTCAGTACCTTCTAAATAACTAGACACTAGTCTAACCCATGGAATATGGCTATCCCTTCGGGTTGCGGAGGTTAGACAGGCAGTCACTCTGTGAAAAAGCTAATATTCAGTCAAATCCGTTTAGACTAGTAAGCGGAACCCGGGTTGAAACTGGGATAACGCTAGGAGAATGACAACAATAACTTTAACAGAAGATGAAAAAATAATCGGTAGAAGAGTTAGGATATGTATGATGGCTGTGTACCGTAGGTTTTAAAACTGTAGGAATTTTAAGGCTAAAGTTGAAAGAATTTAAAATAGGGTGGCAATCATTATAGCCACTTCATCGAATTATAGCGTTGTCTCAAATTGTAAATACCCAGCAGAGTGAAAAGAATAAACTGAAATGTCAAGTAAAGATAATGGCAAATAGGCAGCGATAGCCTAGTGGAGATACCAACAGACTGCCTTGCAGAGGGTATCGGGTTCGAATCCACGGCGCGCACCAAAGACTTTTCGGAGTTATGTGCGTAGGTATTGAATTGTTAATTATCGCTTGTCCCGTGCCTCGGAGAGCACGTTAAGCCGTCGGTCCCGGTTGTCATGAAGATCATTGACAATCGTTACAGGGCGTCAGTACCTTCTAAAAATAAACTGACACTAGTCTAAACCATGGAATATCGCTATCCCTTCGGGTTGCGGAGGTCAGACAGGCAGTCGCTCCGTGGAAAAGTTCATATTCACCCAAAACCGGTTAGACTTGTAAGCGGACCCCAGATTAAAACTGGGATAACGCTAAGAGGATGATGATGTCAAGTAAAATATAATCTTAAAATGGAAAACAATCAAATATCTGTTGTGGGACGAGAAGTACTACGTACAAGTAGATGGTGTTGCAATGGGCTCTCCAGTATCGCCTGTTGTCGCTGACATCTTCATGGAAGACTTCGAGGCGCGAGCCCTTGTATGGAGCCAAAACTCGTATACTTAGGACTTAAACACACACAGATATACGTACTAACTTTACACACACATGCAAGATCTGATTCTAGCCTAACATTGTCTAGCCTAGATCTTCTATAATTATTACTCCAAGGACAGAAACGAGAATTGCCTCATCTTTTCAAGCTCCCTGTAAAACGTTCCCTATAGATTAGAATTCAGCGAAAGATACATTTTTTATCACAGAATAATCCGAAGTCCAAAAAAAATATTACCTCTTGGATAGTGGAATGGAACTTAGCTTTTTTAACGGGTTTCGTTAACAGTTTAAATATCTTCGTTTATTTAAGCACTGCTATCTTTTGTGTATAGAAGAGCTTTAAATTTTTTGTTGGGAATTTAGTATGTTGTTTTTCATGCCTTTTGTTTGATGATGGAGATATATAGAATTTGAATGTATATTTTTGAATTGGCAAGCGGTTTGTTTTTACTGATTTATTGACCTACTGGCATTTAAACGTGACGCCGCCTGTGTGGGCTTTGGTTATCGCAATAAACGCCTGTGTTATTCTGATGTACAAGCTATATTATTACTGTAGTAGATTTACAAGTAAAAGATGAGAGATGAGAGGAAAAGATGAGAGAGCGGACAGTACTGGATTGGACTACACGGTTGGCGTAGTGGTTTAAGCGGCCGCCTCACAGCTTGACACTGCGCCGAGTGTTGTGGGTTCGATTCCCACATGAGGCAACACTTTGTGTGATCCATAAATAGTTGTTTCGGTGTTCATTGTGTCCGTTGATTGTATGTTTGTAAAGTCTCCCGCGACTCTGGCTTTATTCCTAGTGCGGGAGTTGTCCAAGTCTTTAAAAAAGTACGAGTAAATCCTGTGTCGCGAGGGAATTTAAAAATATTTAATCATGGACATAGTAAAAAGGCACTTAGAATCGCCGGAAAGAGATTTAGATACCTACTGTATAACGTTTGAGGTAGTTTTTGGATCCCATGAACATGAATACTTAGCAGGTTTGGTATAAATAAAGTATTGCAATTTGTAATATACCCGAAAGTACGTTGATATTTTTAATGACATGCAAGCTGTACCAAATATCAATACATTCCTAAAAACACTGCTCTGTTCACTCTTTTGGTCTCTACTGGGCAGGTCTAATATACCTAAATGTTATACATTTATAACAGAAACATTAAAAAAGAAAGTTACCTGGCTCGGGAATCCAACATGAAACCGTAACAAAACAGTAATAACTTATCATATTCGTCAAGAAAATCTGACAATATTATAATCAACATTATTTACGTTAAAGCAAAGTAAAACCTAAATGAAAGCTTATTCAAATACTCAGTGTCAGGGTGGCGCTGACTCTTCCTTTGTTTTTTTATTTAATTCCGACCTAAAAGCTAGTGGTTTAGTGGATAAGTAGAGAAACTAAGTAAATTTTAAGTAAGTAAGTTAATTATGCCTTATTTTCGGGTAGTGGCTCTTAAACAAATTTAAAAAATACTTGTAAAGTCTGAAATTAAGTTTTTTAGGTTTTTCAAGACTAGCTAAGTTTTTAAGATAATCCTCAATATTTGTGTACAATTCTAGGGAATTGGATATACGGGAGGAGAAGCCAAATGAGGTATTTTTTAAACTATATCATCATCATTACCATCTCTATACATACACTGTCCCACTGCTGGGCACGGGCCTCTTCTTTACTTTTTTAAACTATATGCAGATACTTAATTGTATTACATACAAGGAAATAGGAGTATTGTCCCGTATTTTAATGAATCGTTCGAGTTGTAAAAAATCATTCTGCTTTTAAATGACCTACATAATGAAAACGTCAAAACCAGCCAGGCACGGACAAGTGGAGCCAATTGAATTAATAACAAGAATTTAGTTAAACTTCAATAGCCAAGCGGTGAAAATATATCAATTAATAATAATTGAATTGATATTCAATTTTTAATCATTGATATATATTTTTAATGTGATCATTCAACGCAAATCACTGACCTCAAATATTTGGGCTAAGCAGATAAACAAACATCTTTTGGATTTAAATCTGTGAAAAAATCCATTTCACCTTATTTCAGTTTATTCGAGAGTGTCTCTAATGTCAACGATACAGTAAAAGAAGATAAATAGAAAGATACCCTAATTTCCAAAAGTAAGTCGCAATACAAAATAAAAATAAAAATTAAAATGTATCTCCCGACACCGATCTTCATAAAACTACGACCATATCAGTTTTCAAACGCAGCATCTATGATGCCAAATCAAACTTAAAACACCTCTTTTTATGTAGGTGTCTAAACACATTATACCGAAGTTACGCGACCGAAGTTCCGCGGCTGATTTTACGCTCCGATGTATTCGGCTGATATCTATACTAATATAATAAAGCGGAAGAGTTTGTTTGTTTGAACGCGCTAATCTCAGGAACTACCGGTCGGATCTGAAAAAATATTTTTGTATACGATAGCCCAGTTATTCTGAAAGGCTATAGACTATATAACATAACGCTTCGACCCTTTGGGGCCGGGCAAAAGGCTAAAAAGGCTAAAACATAATGTCGGCTAATCTCAGGAACAGGGAGGCAGTCGGATTTTAAAAATTGTTATTGCTTATTAGGATTGAGGCGTATTCATCGTAACAGTTAAAAACAACAGGTATCATAAAATAGCAGTCTGTAACTGTGACTAACTAACTGAAAAAACAGTTCCTGTTCCAAGCGATAACAAAATGCCTAATAATCACAGTTACAAGCTTTTCTCTATTCATGGTTATGACCATGAAGCTATGTATTAGCTTCATGGTTATGACAGTAAACATTGTTAGAATGAGATAAAAACTGTTATTTGTTATATTGTGACACCCTGATACCCTCGATATATTTGTCACAAGCTCTTTCTTTTTCTCGCAAACGTTTAACACATAAGCTAGAAAGAGAAGTACCGATATGGCAATATGGGCTGTTACTACGATCGGATACACATACATCTTTATAAAGACGATGTGACAACATTATTTTAAGCGATATTTTATATAGGATAGGTAATTAATTAACTATCCTATATCGCTTAAAATAGTCAATGCAACATAAAATTTTTAGTCATCTCATTCTGATATTGTATCAAACTGACAGTCCTAAGCCTGTAACAAGAGCATGAAGGATTGTTTTCAGTACTATCAAGCTAATTAATATTTTCTATGGTATTTATGTTATTACACATATTTTTATTTTACCACCTAAGCTATGATTGTAAAATGCTAATAAAGAACCGAGTTTTGTACTGCAGGCTAAATCGTGGGTAAAATATTTGTATCTGTGATAACAGAAAACACACAATGACTAAACTTGCTACCTTATAGTATGAAATAACAGACTGTTATTTTGTAACAGGTATTTGGAACTGATATTTATGTATAACAGGAACAGACGTAACAGATACGCGATTTTACCTGTTACGACCCACTCCTATTGCTTATAATAGCCCAATTATTCCGAAAGGCTATAGGCTATATAAAATTACACCACAACTTTTGGGGGCCAGACAAAAATATTAAAATGGTCAAACGAGAAGCCCCCTCTTCTCGTTTGACCATAGGTTGGGTCAAAGGCAAAAAAAGGCTAAACGAATAGGATATAATTTACATGGGTATCGTTTTCGAGATTTTCGGAACGCTGATTAATAATATGAAATTTATTTAGTGATCCAAGATGGCGGATGGGAAATTAAAGATGGCGGATGAGAAAATTTTAAATATCAATATGGGTATGGCCTTCGATATTTTAAGGGGTGGAGAATCGAAATACATCTATTTCGTGATCAAAGATGGCGGATGGGCAATCAAAGATGGCGGACGGGAAATTGTTTTAAAAATCAATATTGGTATCGTCTCCGATGTTTAAAGGGATGGGGAATCCAAATACAACATCTATTTCGTGATTCAAGATGGCGGATGGGAAATCAAAAATGGTGGATGGGAAAAAATTTAAAAATCAATATGGGCATCGTCTCTAATGATTTAAGGGATGGTGAATCCAAATACAACATCTATTTCGTGATCAAGGATGGCGGATAAGAAATCAAAGATGGCGGACGGGATTTATTTTAAAAGTCGATATGGGTATCGTCGCCGATGTTTAAAGGGATGGGGAATCCAAATACAACATCTATTTCGTGATTCAAGATGGCGGATGGGAAATCAAAGATGGCGGATGAGAAAGTTTTAAAAAATCAATATGGTTATCGTCTCCGATGTTTTAAGGGATGGCGAAACCAAATACAACATCAATTTCGTGATTCAAGATGGCGGATAGGAAATCAAAGATGGCGGACGGGATTTTTTTTAAGTCGATATGGTTATCGTCTCCGTTATTTTAAGGAATGGGGAATTTAATATTATGTAGTGTGTAGTTGATGTAATGTACCTATGTTATACTTGTGTATGTGTATGTAATCAACATGTCTATTTAATCATGTGTAATCCTAAAATATAGAGAGTATTATTAGAGCAGTCAGTGGTATCATTTCTCTCCCAAATACCTTCGCTTTTACATGGCGACCCTGCCTACGGGCGTTCGCGCGCGCATCAGATCTCGTTACTTGCGTTACCGACACCTCTATGCCATATAAGGCTCGTGCTTCAAACAATCGGACTTTGGTGAGCAAGTTTAAAGATGTTTAAATTATTAGTAGTAATTACGCTCGCTATTACGATACGTCGTGTTCGTTTCTCTGTGCAAAAATACTACAGTTTCGAACTAAACAATGGGTGCCAAGCAAACTAAAGAGGAGACCTTAGTGGTGCAAAACACAGTTGGCGGTTCCAACAACTTACATCTAGAGGAGGTAAAATTCCATGTTTCTACAATCACTATACTGCTAGCTATAGTGGTGCTGGTGCTGGGAATCGGCGTTTTATACTATATTCTGCAGTTGTACCGGCGCTGTCATGTACGCTGGATAAGCCAGGAAATATACAGGCGTTCAATATCTCGGAGATCGAGTTCGAGGCGGACTGGCCATTCTCCTGAAAAAGGATTACATGGGCGACCCAAGGTTGAGATGGTATGAAAACAAAGATAGCGGTTCACTACGTACCTACATCGGCTCTCGGCTACAATCTATGATCCCTAGTATGTTAAAAGTGTCAAAAGTGTTAAAAGTGAATATCTAAGTGACGAGTGAAATTTGGTTAAATGTGTAAATAACAAAAAAAAAATTTTTTAATCGTTCGGCTTAATCTTAAATAAAACGTAACCGCGAAGTGTAAACCGTTAAATATTACAACAACAAAGCGCGTGAAATGGACTTTGAACTATATAATTATAAGTGCATAATCGTAATATTTTACTCTCAGCCCTGAATAATAAATAAAAATATGTTATGTTTACGTATATCTAATAATATTAGTGTTAATTATGGTAAGTTATGGCACATACCTTAGAAACTTTATATGAGGAACTCAAAGCTATTAAAACATATTTGATAATAAATTATTTTTAAATAAAAAAGAACCGACTTCAAACACACCAAAGAACTAAAAACCAAAAAATAATTGGTTACGGAGCAAAACGTTTTGGCGTCGGTGCCAAGCCCTTACGCAAATAGTTACTCAATTACAAACTACCAACTCTATCAACAACGAAAGTTATATAAAAAAGTGTAGAGGTTTTATAGTAGTAGTAGTTAAGAAATACTTGGCTTGGCACCGACTCCAAAAAGTTTTGCTCCGTAACCAATTATTTTTTGGTTTTTAGTTCTTTGGTGTGTTTGAAGTCGGTTCTTTTTTATTTAAAAATAATTTATTTTTTGCTTTTTAGTGGTATACTAATAAAAATAGTAATAGGTGGTAAATAGGTACATAAAAAAGTGTAGATGGTACATGATCCCCCCCGTGGGATCTCCACCTTGTCGTGGTGGGGGGGCTCAGTAACCGTGGATTGGTCACCCGCGGTGAAGCTAAGAGGGATCCAGGAGGGGACCCTCCGCGTGGGCTTGACGGAGGCCTGCGCAGGATGCGTTCAAAGGGGCGGGTGCGAGGGACAGTTCTTCTGTCCCTCGCAGTCGGGTGCGGTCACGGGAGGAGAGGCGTGTCGGTGTTGCGTTGCCGCGCGTCCTATCTCCCGCGAACAAATGGGGGCGCACCATCATTGCGTCGCGGTGGGGCCGCAGAGGAAGAGAAGATGCGGTGTTGCGTTGCCGTCCTCCCTATCCTCTGCGGCCGCTGAGTGTTTTGGCGGCGGAGCCCAACACCTTCATCCGCCTCCAAGCGGGTTTTGTTCGGGGCCCGCCTAACCATCTGGCGGGCCAATACCCGTCGGAGGGTAGCGAGGAATGCTTCAGCGATACCTGACCCTCCGACACAAGCGTACGTGAGGAACACGGGTTGGCTTTTAGTCAGTAAGAGTCTGTCAGTCCCCTTCGTCCTTCTTCCAGGGCGGAGGGACTCCATGAGGATTTTCCAACACGACACCAAAAAAAAAAAAGGTGGGACATGATCGGGAGGCCTTCTTTACGTGCCTCAATTCTGAAATGTAGACCTGTACCTTTCTGGCAATTTCAGTAAGTATTTTTTTTGTTTTCAACTAACTAGCCTAAACACGTTCGTTTAGGCTAGTTAGATCATAGTCAGGTCCCGGAAATTATCCAATACCAAAGTTTGCCAAGACAAAACAAACGAGCCTTAACACGATGAGATTGCGTTATTGTATTACAAAGATCCCATGGCCACCTTCCTGCTCTATCATCAGACTTTGGTAAACATTCAGTACTAAAGTCCATGTAAAGACGAATCAAACGAGCACAAACTCAATGGGATTGCGTCTTTGTATTACAAAGATCCCATGGCCACCTTCCTGCTCCTTCATAAGACCCTGAAAAACATCCAGTACCAAAGTCCATGTAAAGACCAATCTAACGATCCTAAACTCGATGAGATTGGGTTACCTTCCAGCTCTATCATCAGACCATGGAAATCATCCAGCTTCAAAGTCTATGTAATGACGACTCAAACGAGCCCAAACTCGATGGGATTGCGTAATTGTATTACAAATATCCCTTGGCTACCTTCCTGCTTCATCATCAGAGTTTGGTAAACATTCAGCACTAAAGTCCATGTAAAGCCGAATCAAACGAGCCCAAACTCAATGGGATTGCGTCTTTGTATTACAAAGATCCCATGGCCACCTTCCTGCTCCATCATCAGACCCTGGAACACATCCAGTACCGAAGTCCATGTAAAGACGAATCAAACGAGCCCAAACTCAATGGGATTGCGTCTTTGTATTAAAAAGATCCCATGGCCACCTTCCTGCTCCATCATCAGACCTTGGAAAACATCCAGTACCGAAGTCCATGTAAAGACCAATCAAACGAGCCCAAACTCAATGGGATTGCGTCCTTGTATTACAAAGATACCATGGCCACCTTCCTGTTCCATCATCAGACCCTGGAAAACATCCAGTACCAAAGTCCATGTAAAAACGAATCAAACGACCCTACACTCGATGAGATTGGGTTATTGTATCACAAACATCTCATGGTTACCTTCCAACTCTATCATCAGACAATGGTAATCATCCAGCATCAAAGTCTATGTAAAGACGACTCAAACGAGCCCAAACTCAATGGCATTGGGTTGTTATCGTCAAATCGCTTCAAGTGTGCTTATAAAATTTGAAGAGTTCCTTTAATTTCTTCAGGATTCCATAATCAGATCCTGACTTGATAATCATGGGACCAACTAGGAGGTATACTCTTTCAATCAAAACAAGAATTTTTGAAATCGGTCCGGGCGTCTTAGAGAAATCGGGGAACATACATAAAAAAAAAAAGATTCCGACGAATTGTAAACCTCCTCCTTTTTTTGAAGTCGGTTAAAAATTGGCCCTGACCGTAGGCGTGGTAATATATTAGAGAAAAAGTTGTCTGAAGCAAAGATAGTTTTTGAAAAATATACTAATGTAACAGACTTAATTTTAGCTGATATAAAAAAGGGTAAAGTGGATCAAAACGAGCAAATATTAATTGATAAATTTTGTATTGATTTTGTGTCATTGTATAATCGAATTTTAGAGTTGTGTTCAATGGCTAGTACTAGTAATAGTAGTAATACTAGTGATAACAGTAACAACCAAGATATTAAGATGGAGTCTTTTAATTTGAAAGTAGCTCTGAGTTTGTTACCTATGATTACAATTGATAATGAATGTTCCTATAAACAATTAATTGATAATATAGAATATTATAGCTCGCTATTAATTAAGGATAAGTGTAAACTAAATTTAATTCAATTCGTATTAAAGAGCAGGTTGTCTCAGCATGCTAAATTACAATTGAAATCTGAGTATACAAAAGTTGAGGATTTAATTACAGATATGCGTAGGGTTTTATTGCCTCAAAAGTCACCTATCGCAATCCAAAATAAGATACAGCAATTAAAACAAAATAATTTGTCTGTTGAGGAGTATGGTAATCAGCTTTCAGAACTTTTTGTGGACCTTACGGTATCACAAGCCAAAGGAGATTTGCAGACATATAAAATAATTAAACCTCTCAATGAAAAATTAGTAATTAAAAAATTTGCCGATGGCTTGCGAAACCGGCGTCTTTCAACTATTATTGCAGCTAGGAACTACGAGTCGATGAAGGACGCGATACAAGGTGCGAAGGATGAGGAGACATCCACGGCTGGTACGTCTCCAGGTTCCGGTGAGATCCTAGGTATGTATTCTCCGAGAGGGAGACAACAGAATTATCGTGGCCTTCGTAATAATTATTATAATAGGTCATATTTTTATAGAGGTCGTAAAAATGATTCCAGTGCTTATCGCGGTCACCACAACTATCGAGGGGGTGCGCAGGCGCAGCAGCAGAGCCGCGGTGCCACTCAGCGTGGTCGAGGATCATCGCGTGGTACAAGTAAGTCCTACCATAGAAACCGCGGTAACCAAAGGATATGCCAAAACTATTCAAATAATCGTTCGGTTCAAGTTTTAACAGATTCTGAAAACAATGAGACAATAAATCAGTTTTTTCGTGAATAATAAGATTATTTTAGCTACTGATACTAATTATTACATTAAGTTGTCGGCAAATAGCATACCATTTTCGTGGTTAGTTGATACCGGCGCTACAATTTCGGCGTTGAAATATAAGTATGTTCTAGAACAAAACTTTCCACTCCATAAAAAGGACGTAATTATAAATGGAATTGGTGGCAAAGTCCATGCAATTGGATATGTATATTTAACGTTGACTTCGGGTGAACATTGCCTTAAATGTATTAAGTTTTATGTATTTGATTCTCTGCCATGTAGGGCAAATGGCATCATCGGTCAAGACTTTCTTAGTAAACATAGTTCTATATTAGATTTTTGTAATGAAACTTTTACATTATGGACACAGAATAATTTTAAATTAGTTTTACCTTTACTAAGATATAATAACTCGTTTGTAATTTCACCAAGATGTGAATCTATACATTACTTTCAGACAGAGTTTACTGACGAGTGTGTGGTACATTCTAAGGAAATTAGTGAGGGTGTATTTTTAGCTAGTTGTATTGCTAAGCCAGTAAACGGTCTAATACCAATTAAGATATTAAATACCACGGATAAGTCTTGTACATTATCTAACGTCAATCCATATATAGAAAAGTTAAGTGAATATAACATTTGTAATTTTGATAAGTCAGGAAATGATGCAATTCGAGTAAAACAATTATTTTCAGCTTTGAACTTGAAACATCTCAATAAGGAAGAACAAATATCGATTGAGAATTTGTGCGCTAAGTACTCGGATATTTTTTATTTGCCAGGAGACAAACTGTCTACAACTAGTATTTATAAACATTCAATTAGTTTGAAACCAAATGTTGTTCCTGTATTCACTAAACCCTATCGTTTACCACATTCTCAAAAGGGAGAAATTAAACAACAAATTGATAAAATGTTAAGTGAAGGGGTCATTGAACCTTGTCAAAGTGAATGGTCTAGCCCCGTGTTACTAGTTCCGAAAAAGACGGATTCAACCGGTCAGAAAAAGTGGCGATTAGTTATTGATTATCGTAAATTAAATAATTGTATTGAAGACGACAAGTTTCCATTACCTAATATTTCCGAAGTACTCGATTCACTTTCTGGTTCAGTTTATTTTTCACATTTAGATATGTATCAAGGTTATTATAATATAAATCTTGAAAAAAATAGCAGAAAGTACACTGCATTTTGTTCAGGACAGTATCAGATGACTCGAATGCCCATGGGGTTGAAAACGAGTCCAGGATCTTTTTCTAGAATGATGACTATGGCCATGACTGGATTAACATACGAAAAATGTCTGGTCTACTTAGATGATTTGGTGGTCTTTGGAAGACAATTAAGTATACATAATAGAAACCTACAAGATGTATTTGAGCGGTTAAGAAAAGTTAATTTAAAACTTAACCCTCAAAAATGTCAATTTTTGAAGAAAGAGTTGCTTTATTTAGGCCATGTAGTATCTGGCGACGGCGTATTACCTGACCCGGATAAAATAAAAGTTGTACAAAATTATCCGTGTCCGACTAATGTAGATGAAACTAGGAGATTTGTTGCCTTTGTTAACTTTTATAGGAAATTTATTCCAAACTTCGCAGAGTTAGCCTATCCACTTAATAAATTATGCCGTAAAAATGCTTCTTTTGTATGGAACGAAAAGTGTCAATACTCATTTGAAAAATTAAAAGAAAAAATATTATCTCCACCGGTTTTACAATATCCCGATTTTTCTGAACAAAATGAATTCGTTGTTCAGACGGATGCTTCTAATAGGGCACATTACGCAAAGCTTGAAGCAGATGGCAGCATAAGCAACTACAGTAAACAAACTTTCGTAGCGCGCTTTCCAAATATTGTCATCAACAAGACAACAATATAATATCTATACTTATTTATATAGGCAAAACAGTTACAACACTTGCAATTATCAATAACAATAAAACTGGTACAATGTTTCTGTTTTAGTGTCTTGTTTGAGATGAGATAATGAGATCGCGCATCCAAAGTTTGAAGTCTAAACGAGTTCTCAAGTTGTCACTTAAATGTCATACTTGCCAAAATTCATTGTTTACTGTAGTCGGTGATACCGCCATCTGGTGGTTTAACTTGGCAGTAATCTTCCCTATTACGCAATCGGTGCAATTTTATCAAATAAAAATGGAAAGCCAGTAGCTTTCGCTAGTAGGACACTAAATAAATCTGAAGTGAATTACCCAACTATTGATAAGGAATTGCTAGCTATAGTTTGGGCAATTAAACATTTTCGGCCATATTTATATGGGAAACATTTTAAAATCTTGACAGATCATAGACCTTTAATTTCTTTATTTAACATGAAAGACCCATCTAGTAGATTATTTAAATTTAGGTTACTGTTAGAAGAATATGATTTTACTATAGAACATGTTAAGGGTTCGGATAATACGGCTGCAGACGCATTATCTCGAATTTCCATAACATCTAATGATTTAAAACACATGCATGAATCATGTGTCTCGGTTATGACAAGAGCTCAGAAAAGAAACTTGACTGACAATACTTGTAATAAAGATACGAGTAGTACTTCTACAGTTTGGCCTGATCAACCAAACGTCTCTCGTATTAGTTCGAACGAATCTGTAGAATTACGTTTCATTGACGCTTACAAGCTAGAGGAGTATAGGAAAAATGGTACTATAAATAAAGAGAGTAAGATTTTTATATATGTTCCTAATAAAAGAACTATATATGTTAAATATGTATCTTCTCCATCACAAATATCGCGAGACGAATTTGTGAGAGAGTTACAAGACTTTTGCAAAAGTATAAATATTACTGAAATATATTTAATAAAAAGTAATAAGAATAATATTTTTATAGAAAAGTTATTAAATGAGATAGATAATACAAAGGATTGGACCGGTCCCCAATTACATATAGTAAAGGATGTACATCGAATAGAAAATAAAGATGATAAACGAGTAATTTTGAACGATTTTCATCTCTTACCCACGAGTGGCCACGCGGGTGTGAGACGAATGTTCAATAACATTAAAAAATATTATTATTTCACAGGATTAGAAAATGATATTAAGGAATTTGTCAAAAGATGCGACAAATGTCAAAAACAAAAATATTCTACTCATAATATTAAGCAACCAATGGAGATAACTACCACAGCGCATACTGCGTTTGAGAAAATTTATATTGACTTAGTAGGACCTCTAGACAGAGATACTTATAATTATAGTTATATTCTCACGTTACAGTGTGAACTAACTAAATATATTGAGGCCTATCCTTTAGTTACTAAGACAACAGAAGAAGTCGCGAAAGCATTAGTCAATAATTTTATATTAAGGTATGGAGTACCGAAGGTGATAGCGACAGATCGTGGGACAGAGTTTCTCTCATCAACATTTAAGGAGGTATGTAAACTTTTGAATGTCAAACAGTTAAACTCTACTGCTTATCATCACCAAAGCATAGGTGCCTTGGAGAACACACATAAACATTTAAACTCATATCTTCGTATTCAAACAGACAATCACCCTGAGACATGGAGTACATGGCTCCCATTTTGGTCATTTTGCTATAATACTTCGGTTCATTCATCTACTAAATATACTCCTTACGAGTTAGTTTTTGGTAAAAAGTGCTATTTGCCTAGTAATTTTACGAATATAAATAGAGTAGATCCACTCTATAATTATGATTATTATCCATTTGAATTAAAATTTAGACTACAAAAGTCTTTGAAAGATGCTAGAGACAACCTTCTCAAAAGTAAATTAGAACGAAAAGAGCGATATGATAAAAATGTAAATCCAACAACTTATCATTCTGATGACTTAGTTTTAGTTAAGAATAATATGTGTAATAAATTAGATTGTGTTTATTCTGGGCCATATAGAGTTATTTCTGACGAGTCACCGAATGTCAAAATATTAAAGAATGGAAAAGTAGATGTTATTCACAAAAATAGAACTAAATTGTACCACCAACAGTTATATTTTAGATATTACACAAAGTTTTTATCTTTTATTTATAATTTGTATACCTATTTTTAAAACTACTGAATCAATTATGTATTAAATTAAAGCGTATAGTATTTTTACGTACCATTAGGTAAGGATAATAAAATAAAACAAAATTGTAATTTTATTTTATTTTTACACCGCCTTGGGAGGTGTAGTGTGTAGTTGATGTAATGTACCTATGTTATACTTGTGTATGTGTATGTAATCAACATGTCTATTTAATCATGTGTAATCCTAAAATATAGAGAGTATTATTAGAGCAGTCAGTGGTATCATTTCTCTCCCAAATACCTTCGCCTTTACAATTATATAAAATCTATGTTTGTTTTTGCATCATTTATAGACCCTGGAATGATAAGAGATTAAGCGCTAAGTCAATGGTAACTTTGGAAAAGGGGCTTGGAAAAAAGGGAATTAAATAAAAACTCCTAAAAAGGCGATACGGAGTTCGCTGGGTCAGCTAGTGACACATAAGTGCCGAACTTACGCTCGTGCTACGAACTACGCTTGTGCGCTACTACTAGAAAAGTTGCCACTGAACCTACGTCCGATCGAAGTTACGCTGTACTCTATAACGCAACATAATTTCGGTAAATCAAATACCTTTTTTTTTTTAATTATTTTAAAAGACAACGCCCGCATTAGGCCTAAATCCTGTGTCGCGGGGGACTTTACAAACATACAACTAACGGACACAATCAACACCCAGACTCGAAACAACAATTTATGAATCACACAAAGTGTTGTCTCGTGTGGGGATCGAACCCACAACACTTCGGCACAGCGTCAAGCGGTGAGGCGGCCACTTAAACCAATACGCCAACCGTGCAGTCAAAGTCATTGCAGGCGTAATCATGCCTGACTTCGGTCGCATAACTTCGGCATAGTATTTTTAAACTAATACGTGGCAAACGAGCAGACAGATCGCCCGATGGTAAGCGATTACCGGCCATGGACACAAGCAACACCATAGGGGTCAGAAGTGCATTGCGCTCTTTCGGACCAGGAAAGGAATAGGACGAGGAGTGGGATAAAGAAGAAAGAAAAGGGGATGGAACCTCTGGCACTCTCACTCACCG
The DNA here is from genome assembly GCA_944739405.2 of Euclidia mi. NCBI lineage: Eukaryota > Metazoa > Arthropoda > Insecta > Lepidoptera > Erebidae > Euclidia > Euclidia mi. The sequence continues at coordinate 3,989,324 of OX123204.2, forward strand.
AACGGATCACAACAGTATAGTTTTTTATAGACTCACGCTTGTATCCCCGAAGGGGTAGGCAGAGGTGTAATATAACACCCACATTTCGCCATGAATTTTTAGGTTCCACGTAATAGGGGGTGAGCCTATTGCCGTTACCGGGTACAACACCAGACACCGTGCTGTTACTGAGAATTCGAAAAACCCAGTTACACTTTTGCCCGACCCGGGAATCGAACCCGGGACCTCCGATCAGCAGTCGCATACGCTATCCACTGGACCACGGAGGCAGTCACTGTAGATACTGTTACTTTACGCTAGCATATTCTGTGAGTAGCTTACGGTCGAGCCGGCTCATTCGTGGTGAAATCGGCAAGGCTCTACTGCCTTTCTATTGGTCATCATCAGCCCTGTATATAAACTGTCCCACTGCTGGGCACAGGCCTCTTCTCACTATGAGAAGTGTTCATGTACATATAAGAGTATACATATGTAACTATTAGCACAGTATAATGGATTATTTGACTGTGCTATTAGTATGGAGGGTTAAAAAGACAAATTTGATTTATAATTAAAATATTAAATAATTTAGAACCAGACACGATATGGTTGTAGAAACCAGGTGTGCAGTTTATCAAGTGACAGACTACTAGATTCGGATGTTTTAGTTAAACCCTGCCTTGAAAACGGAACGGAAGTCTAGTTACCTTCTTTCAAACACAGACCACAAAAAGAAAGTTAATGTACCTACATCCATGTCACGATATTAGAAAAGCTGTTTTAGACATCTTCGAAAAAAATCGGTGTTCCAAAGAAAGGAATAATGAAAGATGATTGTTGCGGTGTGTTTGTCAAAAACCACAGTCTCCTTAGAGAGGTCTAGAATCCTCATTCATCTTAGAATTGCTACATAAGATTAATTGGTTGCCTCCTGCTAAAGAAAGACAATTTACTGTTCCAGATTTTCAAATTTGAATGAAACAAAGAGGTTTAAATTAAAATACTATTTGTTTAAGGATTTTGGCATGGTTAATCTTTGTTTCATAGGAATTACTTTTAGGGCGAAAGATTTGTTTTACATAACAGTGGTCAATATTCGTATGAAGCAAAATTTAGAGTAATTGCGAAAATATAAACTTAGATACTGAGACTGATAAATTGAGACTGCCTCCGTGGTCCAGTGGATAGCGTATGCGACTGCTGGTCGGAGGTCCCGGGTTCGATTCCCCGGTCGGGCAAAAGTGTTACTGGGTTTTTCCGAATACTCAGTATCAGCCCAGAGTCTGGTGATGTGCCCGGTAACGTCAATAGGCTCGCCCCCTATTACGTGGGACCGAAAAATTCATGGCGAAATGTGGGTGTAATATTTACACCTCTGCCTACCCCGGGGATACAGGATACCCCGGATTGTGGTATACATGTAAGCGGTAAGATCCGTAGTATGCGAATTAATTTCAATGCGCTGCCCACAAGAAAGAAACATTCTGTAAAGAAGATTGTGCTATGTCAATTTCGGAACATAGAAAATCTAAATACGAAAAGGTGACACATTGAACTTTTTTAAATATTAGATGAGCCCGCGGTTACACCCGCGTTGTTAAAGGCTACTGCTCCGCTCCCGTGGCTCATAGCGTGATGTTATATAGCCTATAGCCTTCCTCAATAAATGAGCTATCTAACAATGAAAGATTTTTTCAAATCGAACCAGTACTTCCTGAGATTAGCGCGTTCAAGCAAGCAAAGAAACAAACAAACTCTTCAGCTTTATATATTAGTAGGTATTAGATTAGTATTAGATTTTACTATTTTTTTTTTTCATTTATGTTGTCAAAACATAAGTAGGCTGGCTTTCTAGGAAATTTAAGATTTCGCAAAGACGCAAGCTGTACGATATCTGAAGATCAACCTATTGTAAGTAACTACACAATAGAGTGAATTATATTTTCATGTTAGCAACACAAGGACTACTTTTCTATAGGTGAGAACTCGCGTGGGTTGCCAAATATTCTTAGCTCCCACAAAGTACTAGAAACACAATAGTAGCATAAAATATAATATATTCCTTTAATTTCTTTGTCTCGCGTAATAAACAGATTTCTTTATTTTCGCTCCCACGCTCACCCCATAAATTGATCACAGCTTAGCAAGACTCCCATCGCGCAATATCTTGCACGAATGTCCAATATCCAAGTCCCCCTCAGTGTTGCCACTTTATTAAAATAAAAAGAAGCATGTAAAGTGTCGGACACGCCGTATATTAGTCGTCGCGCCGGCGACTTTTTACTCTGTGGCTTAATTAAACCCATTCGGACGGTTTACAGCGGGTAACTTTGTACCAGAATTGTGAAGTTCATTCATTTTATATTTGAAATTAGATTTTTTGCGACGGTTCGGGGAGCTGTTATTGGTTATTGTGAAGCGGAGGATAAAGTGGGATGTTTAAAATGTGTTGTTGGTTTTGTATTAAATACGAATCCCTTGATTACGATGACCTCTTGTTATTGTAAAGGTCACCCAATAAACATCATCTCTCTCTAATATTTATTTTTAAGAGAAATATTTTTCCGCTCCACACGGTAAAAAACATTTTGTTGGTGAACATCTTTCAGAGTGTCGTCGTAATTATGTTAGGCAGCGATAGCCTAGTGGAGACACCAACAGACTGCCATGCAGAGGGTATCGGGTTCGAATGTAATTCTATTTATTTTGTGATAATGACTATTATAATTGAAATAATATGTATGACAAGATTTTAATTATATAACACTCAAATGATTGATTGCAATTTAGTTTCTAATTTATCAATAATATATTTGTATGCCCATGGCAAGACATAGTGAAACTATAAACCGACATGTTTTACAAATAAATAATCATTTCATTTCATTAATCAACTCTGCACAGACGACTGCACGGTTGGCGCAGTGGTTTAAGCGGCCGCCTCGCCGCTTGACACTGCGCCTAAGCGTTGTGGGTTCGATTTCCACACGAGACAACACTTTGTGTGATTCATAAATTGTTGTTTCGAGTCTGGGTGTTAATTATTGTGTCCGTTAGTTGTATGTTTGTAAAGTCCCCCGCGACACAGGATTTAGTCCTAATGCGGGAGTAGTCTTTTTAATAAAAAAAGAAAAATCATTTCATTTCATTTCAATCCACGGCGTGCACCTATGACTTTTCGGAGTTATGTGCGTACTGAATTGTTAATTATCGCTTGTCCCGTGCCTCGGAGAGCACGTTAAGCCGTCGGTCCCGGTTGTCATGAAGATCTTTGACAGTCGTTACAGGGCGTCAGTACCTTCTAAATAAACTGACACTAGTCTAAACCATGGAATATCGCTATCCCTTCGGGTTGCGGAGGTCAGACATGCAGTCGCTCTGTGGAAAAGCTAATATTCAGCCAAATCCGGTTAGACTAGAAAGCGGACCCCAGATTGAAACTGGCATAAGGGCTGAGAGGATGATGAATTGTCGTTATTATGTTTGTTCCGAAAGCAGTTTTGATCAAGGGTCAGTGTCATATTTTTGTCATAAATGGTATTCTCCTGCATTAACTAATACTTGAATAACATCGCAACTAGATCGAAAATTAAACGAAATGCCAAAGTATATGACGAGAAGTGGCCAAAGATCGGTCGAGGTGGCGTTCTGTCGTTTTGGGTTGACGAACTATTGAAGTAAGTAAGTAAAAACTATGAGTCAATGTCGAACTATAATATGTGTCCAATTAGACGATAATGACATTGAGTGTAGCAGAATATCAATTCTGAGTCAATTCAAAATCAAATCGCATTTCGATCACAATACCGTATAGGTGTCTGTCAAAATATGAGAATTGACCTGCTGTTTCACGCGTTTTATATTACAACCCACAATCTTGCTACAAGCTTTGTACTACTGTTTTAAAATCTTTTTTGTCCAATTCAGGACTCAAACCCACAAACTTGAAACCCACAACGCCGTATTAATTTACTTAATCCAACGTATACAAATGAATTGTATTAATCCATGGAAATTATTGTATAATGGATTACAAATATCATAGTTATGTATGAAACAATTAAGGGATGATTTTCCGTACATCGACGCGTATTCACAGGGGGATGTTAAATGATCGATGGGCGAGATAACGATGCGCTCCAGTTGGTCCGACGAAATGTAATTCATAAGCGGTAGCGGGAAATTTATTATTAGTTATTTTCTTCGTGAAAGATAATTAAAACATGCTTCAAAGGGGCTTGATTAAAGCAAATTTTTTTTGGTGGGACTAAACATTATTTAATTTTGTTTAGTAAGAATTGGCAATCAGAGCAACTATAGGTATCGGTTAAAAGTAGGCAAGATGGTTGGCCGTTAACCAACACATACCCGGAGAGGAATTGGCAGCTTATCGTTATGCAAAAATTATATACTGGCTTACAAAATAGGGATTAATACTCTCAATTGCAATACATCTAGTTAGAACTTACTTAATGTTAAAGTAAAAAAATCATATAGAACAACAATAACTATAACAGAAGATGAAAAAATAAGGCAGGAGTAAGGCTATGTATGATGGCTGTAGGATTTAAAACTGTAGGAATTTTAAGGCTAATTTGAAAGAATTTAAAATTGGGTGGCAATAATTACAACCATTTCATCGACTTATAGCGTTGTTCCAAATTGAAAATACCCAGCAGAGTGAAAAGAATAAACTGAAATGACAAGTAAAAGATAATCTTAAAATGTAAAGCAGCATCATTCATTATTATGTTTAACTTGTACCACACTACAGAGAGACGGCGGCCGACAAACGGTGCAGTTGGGACACACTGTATAAACAATACAAATTAATTATAAATTCATACACCCTGTATACGTCCACTAAAGCTTCCCAAACTGTTTGTATGAATATAAAGACGAACGTTTTGTTACATAAAGAAGTTTTACGTTTGTATTGTAGGAGAGAGATAAGGTGAATTACGCTTATATTTTGTAGAGTATCTTTGGGTCTTACATGGCTTGAGACGTGGGTAGATAACCATTATAATTGTGATGATTCTGATATTCTAGGACTGTATGTAAATATAAGTAAGAAGTAAGAGAGGACATTGGATTCAAACCACGGTGTGCACCACTAGGTGGCCTATAAAGCGGAGCGTGAAGAAGCTTTTCTCTAGGTCATCAGGGCCCGTCATGCCATTATTATGGTGTTTTTATTGGCATGATGACTTTTCACTCCATGACTGCTTAAGACCAGGTGGCATGGAGGCATTTTGATAGGCTACAGCACTAAAAATTCTGTCAAATCTGGTTACACTAGAGAGTGGACCTAGGGCTCCACGGTAAAAGTCTTAAAAGCAACCTAGCCTAGTTGAAAGCCAGCGTCAAGCTTCGGCCTGGCATGAGCTGAACTAGGTCCTTTTTCGTCGCATGCAATTTTTTGTCATTGAGCCTATTGCATATTAACTATTACCTGTATAACCTGCATAATATATACTTTTTGTTCTGTATTTATTTTTGTTATTTTGTGTGTTACGAAATAAATGCATTCTTTTCTTTCTTTTTCAACCAGGATAAATTTAGAACAATGAGTAAATGAGGGTATATAACCTGTACATATCTTCTATAGCAGGCTTTCTTATCAGTATTATTGTCATAGATCGTTTGAAAAATTTAAACCTGCGGCACTCTTATAAACTAAGTAATGCTTTAATTTCCTTTTTTTACATTTAAACAAATATTTGAGTTTATTTAATGAAATGAGGCATTTATTCATCATAATAATCATATTTATGGATTTCTTAATCCCTTAGGGATCCCAGGGTAAGAATCCCTGTTCAAAAGGGGCAACAAGGGGTAGGTATGATAGGGTATGATTAACAGAGTTCTACGCGGAGGGTCTCAAGTGAGGTACCCATGGCGCGCACCACTGAATTTTCGAAGTTAAATGCGTATAAAATCGTTTATTTATCGGTGGTTTAAGGTTGAGGAAAATATCCAATGGACACAGGCATGTTCCATAGTTCTCTTGAATGTTCTGGCAGACATTCAAAATTACATTTGAACGTCATAGTGGACTTCTTGTCCACTTCTTCTTGAGAGAGAGAGCAGTCCAACAGTTGATTACAGAATTTAACTACATATCGTCACGCCTTTTATCCCCGAAGGGGTAGGCAGAGGTGTATTTCTACACCCACTTTTCGCCAGATATACTTTAGTCCCACGTAATAAGGGGCGAGCCTATTGCCGTACCGGGCACATTTCCAGAATCCGTGCTGCTACTGAGAATTTCGTGACAGAAAAACCCAATAACACTGCCCGACCCAGGAATCGAACCCGGGACCTCCCAATCCCACGCGCACATTTATGCCGCGAGACCAACGAGCCAGTCGTATAGGGTTTGATGTCGAGTTTTCCGTCTCTACGCAAAGATGGTATTTGCATCGTGTTATCCCTTAGTCGCCTCTTACGATACCCACGGGAAGATAGGGGTTGGTGACACTCGTATTCTATGCCGTCAAACACACGGCTAGAATACCTACTATAACTATTAAGAAATACATTTATTATGAAACTATGTTTTATATAAGTTTTTAACATATTAGTTGTTATTTAGTAATGAGACATAGAGCTCCTACTCACAATGCGGCCAGCGGTGTGTCTGACCGCTTCCGGCTAATCGCATGGTGCGTAGGAGCTCTAAGAAAAGCGTGCTGTGGCGCGTGTTGGGATAGGCCTAGGTCCAGCGGTAGACTGATTGAGATTGAGAGACTAAGAAAAGTATTTTTGCACTGCTTCTTAATTCCCGAATATTCGCGTATGATGCGTTTTTATTTAGAAAGGTCAGACTTCATTATCAGGAACTCAATTTTACTTTTTATTATACTTCGCAGTGTATGTATATACACACGTATGTAGAAAGTATATGACAGAGGGCACGTTGTTGACCGTTCGCACCGAATGAAATGCAAACAGGGCTGTAAACGACGGGGTGAAGCTTGAAAAAAGTGTCGACAGATTAGAATAACAAGCTTACACATGTGTGACAAACAACTGTGGTCATGCCAAAAGTTCAAAAAAATTACTACGTATACTATGGTAAACGTGAAAGTTTTTGAGAATAGATTGATGATACTCTTCCACGCAAGAACGACTGAACGGATTTTCGTTCCCCTCTTTCACTGGCTGTGCGGCGACCAAGTTAAGTCTTCATCTTCCCTGAGCGACGCTGGAAACGCATTCCTAAAGGTCCACACCGAATCTCGCGACCCTGCTTCTATCTTTGTAACTAGTCAAATTGTTTAGAATCACAATTTTTCATTGAATTTCCTTGCTAAAAGCTGTATAGATTCTTTTACAGAAATATACAAATTTTTGTTTACATACATACCTAGACTCACGCCTGTTTCCCGGAGGGGTAGGCAGAGACTACGGAACGCCATTTGCAACTATCCTGACATATCTCTCTTGCTTCATTCACTCCCATCAGATTCCTCATGCATGCTCTTCTGTTCAGGGTACTTCTCAGCTGTCCTGTTTTTAGGATGTTTCCAATCTGGACAGAGAACGTCCGCCTAGGTCTTCCCCTTCGTCCTGTCCCTTCCACACTTGCCTTATATATCTGCTTGGTCAGTCTTTCGTCATCCATACTCTCCACGTGCCCAAACCATCTTAGCATACCTTTCTCGATGCTTGTCACTATATCTTCTTTTACCCCACAACACTCTCTTATCACACAATTCTTTATTCTGTCAGTCAGAGAAACACCACACATACTTCTCAGTGCTCTCATTTCTACAGCATTTATTCTACTTTCGTGACTCTTCTGCCATACCCAACTATCACTACCATACATAAGAGTAGATACTAACACCCCTTTATGCACAGCCAAACGTGCCTTTTTGGACACGTTTTGGCTATTCATAAACGCCTTCAGAGCTCCATTCACTCTATTACCTGCATTAACTCTTCTTTCAATATCTTCTACATTCTTACCATCTCTTGTAAACAGCGTACCTAAATATACAAACTCATTTACTTGCTCCACTCGCTGTCCATCGATCATAATATTACAAGCCGTAACGCATTCCTCCTTTTCAAAAACCATAACTTTCGTTTTACTTACATTCACTTTCATTCCTTTCCTCTCTAACGCACCATGCATCATTGTTACCATCTCCTGCAACTCCTCCGCTGAAGACGCAAGCATAACCTGATCATCAGCATAAAGAAGGCATTTGACAAGTAACTCATTCATCCTTAATCCACAATCACTATGTTTCAAATCTTGCAAACAACTGTCCATGAAGAGGTTGAACAGCCACGGCGACGCTACACATCCCTGTCTAACACCTGTGTTGATGGTAAACCAGTCAGTGTATGCCCCGTTTATCCTCACACAAGCTCTAGAATCCTCATAAAGGGATTTCAGAGGTCGTATGAGGCTGCTGGTCACCCCATACATCGACAGTACCGACCACATTTCATTCCTCACCACTTTATCATAAGCCTTTTCCACTTCCACGAATGCGCAGTAGACCTTTTGACCTTTGGCCAAAAATTTCTCGGCTATGCATCGCAAGGAAAAGACTTGATCCGTACACCCCATACCCTTTCGGAATCCCGCTTGTACATCCCATATTTTCTTGTCGGTTATGGTTGCGGTTCGTTTGTAACCGCAATATTGATTTTTAATTAACCAAATAGCGTTGACCCACGTGTAACGTCACATCTGCTTTGTTTTGAAACTGTCCCACTGCTGGGGCCCGTCCCCACACTACGGTAAGGGTTAGTTGAACTCAAGACCTTCTGTGCAACGGTCTGTCAGTCCCGCGACTAGGCTGTCGCTGCCTGTTGTTTGTTTGAACAATCAACTAAAATATATTTATTTATGATCCACTTACAACCGTTTCATCTCCATTATTATAATAGTGCCATAAGTACATTGTGCAATGAAACTAGTCGGCGGTGGACCAGTTTGAAAAAAAATCCCTTGGCTCACTCATAGAGTCGAGGCACACTAGAAACTGGTTTTGTATACGAGTGTCAATGTGTGTGCAAAGTAACACCATGTAGCACTGAAAGCGACGATGTGTTGCTGAGAGATTCTCGCCCTTATGGTGGTCTGGCGGGAAGTTGTTCGACTCTACCTAATCTTATTTTGTAATGTTGTAACTACTCGTTGAATTGTATATTGAATTGTATTAAAAATTAACTACCTACATATGTTTTATATCATGATAAATCATGATAAAGAACCAAATTATAACATCAGACTTACACACTAGTTTTTTTATTTATTTAATTTAATAATAATAATAATATTCTACCACATTCACTCAACACCATCCAGTCCCAAACTAAGCAGAGCTTGTACTATGGGTACTAGATAATGGATAAACATACTTATATTTTTTTTTGTAAATACATACATATTATACATAGAAACATTTGTTTTAAATTCACACTATTGTTTACAGCATCGACCAAAGGAGGTCTTTTATCGTCTTTGACCTAACGTCCGTTCTAACTGCTTCAACCCAAATGGACAGTGATATGCCAAAGCCTAGACCAGTATCAGTACATTCTCGGGTGCTGACTCCCCATAATCACTGCCAAAGATTTTCATCCTGCCTCCGTGGTCCAGTGGATAGCGTATGCGACTGCTGATCGGAGGTCCCGAGTTCAATTCCCGGGTCGGGCAAAAGTGTTACTGGGTTTTTCTGAATTCTCAGTAGCAGCCCGGAGTATGGTGATGTGCCCGGTAACGGCAATAGGCTCGCCCCCTATTACGTGGGACCTCAAAATGCATGGCGAAATGTGGGTGTAATATTTACACCTCTGCCTACCCCTTCGGGGATACATGCGTGAGACTATAAATAAAAAAAAAGATTTTCATGACAGCCGGGAACGACGACATAGCGCTCTCTTCGTGGGACGAGATATTTTTTATCAAAAGAAGATCTTTATATGAAATGGCATTTGTTCTTACAAATTTTAAAGACAGATTCTACATAAAATATGTTAACAGACTTGGAGCCGTATCTTTAAAATTTATTATGCAAGTTTTACAAAGATAAGTTCAAAACTAAAGTTCTAACTTCAATTCATATTTAATAGCCATATAAAATATTTCAAAGTTGTACAAAACGATAGTTCTCAAAGTCATGGCCTGCGCCTTTAGTGAATGCTAAGAACAACTTATAACAATACCAAAGAACATTGTTTATGTGACAATACTCTAATTGTATTGTATACTAGCTTTTGCCCGCGGCTTCGCCTACGTGGGGGTTGGTTATCGTAGCGCATGTGGTATTTTGATGTATAAACTCATATTGAATCAAAATCTGTCCAGTAGTTTATGTGTGAAAGAGGCACAAATATCCATACATTTCTCCATGCTCACAAACTTTCAGGTTTACAATAGTTAGTAGTCAGATAGGATTAGTTGATATTTTGTATTTATAAACATATTTTAAGGTGGCCGTTTGACCAGCAGAATCAAAATAAAATAGTCTATTTTGGATAGATTTCATTCATGTACCTTTTTTTTTATAGACAACTCCCACACTAGGAATAAATCGTGTGTCGCGGGGGACTTTACAATCATTCAACCAAGGGACACAATGAACACCCAGACTCGAAACAACAATCTATTAATCTCACAAAGTGTTTTCCCGTGTGGGGATCGAACCCACAACACTCGACACACTGTCAAGCGGTGAGGTGGCCGCTTAAACCACTACGCCAACCATGCAGTCAAATTTATACCGAAAAGTTTTTCTTTTGTAAAATTTTGCGAGATATCGTAATATAGATGTTTAAACCGCATAGGGGCTTGGCGTATTTGCTATGTATTCTTGGATCCGTCTAAAATATTTAGCATAAATCAGGGGCCTTAACTGGTCCCATCTTTATCAACAAAATTGTTTTGAACTAAGTTCTTACTTTCATCATCATCATCAGCCCTGTATATAAATAGTCCCACTGCTGGACACGGGCCTCTTCTCACTATGAGAAGGATAAGGCGATAGTCCACCACGCTGGCCGAGTGCGGGTTTGGGTCATGTCATTCGAGAACATTATGGAAAACTCTCAGACATGCAGGTTTCCTCACGATTCACCGTTTAGCAAGCGATAATTAACAATTTAATACGCACATAACTCCGAAAAGTCATTGGTGCGCGCCGTGGATTCGAACCCGGGCCCTCTGCGTAGCAGGCTGTCGGTCTCTCCATTAGAGCGCTTGTACACGTTAAGAAAATTTACCGTGTCTGCGGCAGACAAGACAAATTCTTCGTGTACACGACAAGAATTTTGTCTGTTCTACACACGAAAACTTTCGTGTTTCCGCAGACAAGACCAATCGGAACGTGTACACGACAAGATTTTTTTCGTGCAGTCGTCAGTCGGGCGTAGGGTGCGCAAGTAATACCAAGTCTGATAATCATTTTCGTTTATTTATAAAAATGTTAACTACAAAGTAAAAAAGAATGATAATGGCATATTATTATTATAACAAAATGAAAAAGGAAACAAAAAACAAGAGACTTTACTGGGTTCATCCAATTATTTAAGAGAAAAATGAGTTTGGTGGGTTCAATACCCTTTACCGTCTAATGCAACAACATGAGGAAAAATTTGTGGATTATTTTGGCATGAAAATAAGTTGTTGAAGTTTTGTCCCACAATACCGGTTGTCCCTCTACTAAAGTTATAAGTAACTCATCCGCCATTTTGTACTCTACGCTGCAATACACGTCTACACCAAACGCACAACAAAAACTACCCACAGATCACTACTTACCTGGCTGTGTGAACCCTACTACTCCGCCCTGCATCGCTCCGCAACAACGATCGCCGCGTCGTGTCTTGGGCAGACAACATTTTTTTCGTGCACCGCTGCGAGCAGTGTACACAGTTCTTATCTAGTTACGACACGAATTCTTGCATAGGCCCGGCGTATTTTCTTACCGTGTACAAGCGCCGTTAGGCTATCGCTGCTTTACTGGGGTACCTATGTAGGTACCTAGGTAGGTATAGTTATGTAATTATATAGTGAAATGTTGGCTTCACGAATGCACTCGTTTGGTGCTTGACGTGGCGAAATATCGTTTCGTGCCTCGAAACTAAGATTCAAAATATTGACTACTTCTAACAACAAGTCGTTAATTTATAAAAGTGTTAGACCACTGGATCCAGTGGTCATCTACAGAACCCAACATTGTTCGTTGCTTAGAAGTTTATTATTAATATTTCAGTAGCATAGTGTAACACAAAAGGCCACTATCATCTTAAACATTAGAATAAGGTAGAAAACAAATGGGAAACTTTTACTTTTGCGCCGTTATCTCAACGGCTCTTTGTAACTTATTCGCGAAGAAATAAATTTTTCTACGTGCTCCGAATACTGAGCGGGCCAGTTATTTATATTGTTGTTCGTAATGCACTGTTTTTGTACTAAAGAATTATATGTATACGATATGAAAGGGAAGAAAATTTTAGAAAGAAATAACTGAATAATCCGCTCACAGTGTTGAAACATTTTAGGTAGTAAAGGTTGAAGAATGGCCAGGGAAGTACTAACATCTCTCGGTATCTCATCATCATCATCATTAGCGTTATCCCAGTTTCAATCTGTGGTCCGCTTACTAGTCTAACCGGATTTGGCTGAATATTAGCTTTTCCACAAAGCGACTGCGTGACTGACCTCTACAACCCGAAGGGATAGCGATATTCCATGGTTTAGACTAGTGTCAGTTTATTAGAAGGTACTGACGCCCTGTAACGACTGCCAAAGATCTTCATGACAACCGGGACCGACTTAACGTGCTCTCTGAGGCACTAGGAAGTCGGAAGCCCTGTTTCCTTTTTCTTATCACTCATACTGCCCGTCGTCCTATTCTTTTTCTCATTCCAGAAGACGGCAACGCGCTAGAGACTCCTCTGGTGTTCCGTGTGTCCATGGGCAGCGGTAACCGATTACCATCAGGTGGTAGACGGATTCTGAACGTTTGCCTCGTAATACATAAAAGGATGGATAACGAAATATTGACCAAGCAGATATACAAGGCAAGTGTAAATGGGACAGGACGAAGGGGAAGACCTAGGCGGACGTTCTCTGAGCAGATTGGAGACATCCTAAAAACAGGACAGGTTAGAAGTACCCTGAACAGAAGAGCATGCATGAGGAATCTGATGGGAGTGAATGAAGCAAGAGAGATATGTCAGGATCGTTGCAAATGGCGTTCCGTAGTCTCTGCCAACCTCTACGGGAAACAGGCGTGAGTCTATGTTTGTATATACATAAAAAATGTGTATAATCCGCTACACAGTCGCAGTAATGGAACAACCATTTAAACCGCTACCATGTACTTCTTGCTAGAAGAATATCTGTTTGTTACTGTTTACGGCGGGCGAAGCCGTGTGCCACTGCGGGTCATTTTATAAAACGAAATCTAGTATAGCCCTAAGTTTAAAATATGAAGGGTCCACTGCAATAATGATGAATGTCCTTTGTTTATTGTTCCGAAATAATACAGTTTCAAGTTTATAAACGGTTAAAAAAAACTCAGAGTTAGAGATAAGAAAATAATTTTTATTTCGGTTAAAGGGCAAAGATAGATAGATAGATAGATAGATAATTCTTTATTGTGCAAATGTTGGTACAAATTCGGTGTAAATGACAAGTGGTCTACATACATAATATGTCCTATAACTGAAATTATATTATATTATTCATTCTTTGGCAAATAATCATTCAAAGGTAACTTAAACTAATTAAAAGTTAAATAATCTGAGGTAAGTTATAAAAATTAAGAACAATAACGATCATTGTCCACACTATGCTCACAGTCAATAATGATAGATGTCCTGGACATTGATCATTGTAGCCGTGAACGCCTGTGACTTTCAGCGTTCTAGCCATGTAGCCAAATATTAAAAACTAAATTTTCTCGGGACTGTAAGCGATATTGCTGAGTTTGTAAACGAGATTATTAATTGCATATATTAAGTGACCGAATGCCGTTCGAACTTAGAGTTTGAATTTTTTTGGACATTCATCATTATTGCAGTGGACCCTTCATATGTAACTTTATAACAAGGACAACTAATGTAGTTCTCAGTCTAAAATATCAAATACACATTATGTATTACAAAGTACCAACAGCACGTTCAAGTATAATATAAGAAAAACAAGTACGGTTCGCAACAAACTGTATCAAGTAGAAGTACCGTCAGACACTCAAAATTACGACCTATTGCTGTTTTATGTTGTGAGGTTATTACACCGTTTTTACCTTTAGTTATAAACATTATTGTTTGGTACGTAAATGTACGGAGAAATATGAAACGTGTTTTCGTTAATTTATATGCTTTAGACTAGCAGTGGCCCGCGACTTTGCCGGTTTTAGACTTTAGCCTTTATTTTACCCCCTTTGGAGAGATGTCGGCCCTTATTGATGCTTTCTCTCTCAACCCGTGGATTCCGTTATTCTCCTCCTATTAGTTTATCGCCAGAAGTAAAAGAGATTTTAAATACCTCAGTCATAAATTTTAATCAGTATAGGTATTATAAAGCAAAATCGACCAGGTCCGCTTACTAGTCTAAACAGCTTTTACTGAAGACTAGTTTTTTGACTGCCTCCGTGGTCCAGTGGATAGCGTATGCGACTACTGATCGAAGGTCCCGGGTTCGATTCCCGGGGCGGGCAAATGTGTTACTGGGTTTTTCAGAATTCTCAGTAGCAGCTCGGAGTTTGGTGATGTGCCCGGTAACGTCAATAGGCTCGCCCCTATTACGTGGGACTTAAAAATTCATGGCGAAATGTGGGTGTTATATTACACCTCTGCCTACCCCTTCGGGGATACAGGCGTGAGTCTATAAAAAAAAACCGCCCAAGTGCGTGTCGGGCCACGCGCAATGTAGGGTTCCGTAGTTGCCCATAATGACTTGCTGCAAAGGGTATTAATGTGCAATAAATCCGACTGTTTATTTTGCTGAAAAAATAATTTTAATAACACTATTATAAGAACCTAAGTTTTGTTTAGAAAAATACTAGGTATGTATCTATCCAGTTATGTATTGTAAACATAAAATGTGGTTTCCAAGATATACTACTACTATACATACGTAGTACCGTAGTACATTACATACCAAAGTACGTATTTCTTTAAGATTAAGCCAGCGCGCCCAATGTAAACTCACAGAAATAGGTATTTATAAGTTAACCGTAGATTACTCGTAAACTAGTGAAATCTCCTTAGCCGTGATAGTTTTCCTTTTAAATTCGTTATATGTACTACATTTGTGATTTTTTTTCACATCTTCCGAATTAATAGTTTAGCCGGCAGAGGGGGGGAGGACACTTGAGTCTAACAATTTTTTTCACTTCAAAGCTGGATATTTGACAAACCAATCATTTGATCGAAAAATGATTTGAGCAAACTAATAATATTTTTTTTAAACCTATCCAATGATACCCTGCATGATGGGGTACTCAACCAAAAAAAAATTCAACCCCACTATATATGTAGGGGAGATACCCTTAAAAAATATATATTCCTAAATTTTATTCTACAGTTTTGTTGCAATATCTTATGTCTATATTCATGTCAAATATCAGTTTTCTAGCACCAGGCGTCTTTGAGCTAGGTTGCGGACGGACAGACGGACGGACATGACGAAACTATAAGGGTTCCTTGTGGACTACGGAACCCTAAAAAATGTTTTTCACAGAGCGACTGCCGCTGGATGTCCGTAATTCAAAGGTATAGCGTTATTCAACACTGGTCTAAACCAGTGTCTGTTCATATCTTCATGACAGCTGGGACCGATGACAACGAGCTATCCGAGACACGGGACAAGAGGTAATTAACCTATGTATGGTAAGCTGTTGATATCTCCAATAAGCTAAGGTCGCACTACATACATAACATAACATAACTTTACGCCTATTATCTCCGAAGGGGACGGCAGAGGTGTATTAAACACCCACACTTCGCCAGTTATGTTTAGGTCCCAATGCAATAGGGGTTGAGCCTATTGTCTACCAGGCACATTGATAAGCGAGCGATAATTAACATTTTTAATACACACATAACTTCGAAAAGTCAGAGGTGTGTGCCCGGGGTACCTGGGGATCGAACCCGAGACCATCGTCTCGGCAGTCCGTTACGTACACCACTGTGCTACACTTCATAAAGTCGCACTAGTAAGTATATTATAAATCATATCGTAAGTTATCTACTGTTAGAAAATGTTTTCAAACAGCATTGCAGAATCCGACGAGAATCGCCAATACTAAAATACAAACAGCAAATTATAAAATGTTCAAGCGGTGATTTGTCGTGATTTTACATTTATCGCACTTTAATAACGCTATCAAATTATTAAGTATATATTTCGACGTCAACCAATTTGATTTTTTATGATGCAAATCACCATATTTATGTATATTTAGTTTAAATGTATAGCTTTCTGCAATAAAATTTTACTGTTATTTGCTGTCCCTTTAAAATTTGTTTATTTATCTGTCCGTAACAGACCATTTTGTCAGAATTCATTCGCGTATCACCTCGTTATTGGAGGAATATGCACTTATTTAAATGTAATTTTACCAGACTTTTTCTATCATGGAAAATCGCAATAACTCTAAATAGTTATTTTTTAAATAGTTTTTTTGCTGCCTCAACTGACTGCCTCGTTGGTCTCGCGGCATACATTTATGTCGCGAGACCAACGCGGCAGCGCGTGGGATTGGGACGTCTCGGGTTCGATTCCCGGGTCGGGCAAAGTGTTATTGGGTTTTTCCGTTAGGAAATTCTCAGTAGCAGCACGGAGTCTGGTAATGTGCCTGGTGCGGCAATAGACTCGCCCTCTATCACGTGGGACCTAAAAATTCATGGCGAAATGTGGGTGTAATATTATACCTTTGCCTACCCCTTTGGGGATTAAGGCGTGAGTCTATAAAAAAATAAAATAAAGTAGTTTTTCCTTAAAAGCAAGATAACACCCGCTCTAAGACTTGCTCCTGTGTCGCGGAGAGCCCAAACATTCAATCAACGTACACAATAATTTGTCGCTTTATCATCAACACTAGCTGACCCAGCGAACTCCGTATCGCCTTTTTAAGAGTTTTTATTAAATTCCCTTTTTTCCAAGCCCCTTTTCCAAAGTTACCATTAACTTAGCGCTTAATCTCCTATCATTCCAGGGTCTATAAATGATGCAAAAACAAACATAGATTTTTATATAATATTAAATTCCCCATTCCTTAAAATATCGGAGACGATAACCATATCGACTTAAAAAAATCCCGTCCGCCATCTTTGATTTCCTATCCGCCATCTTTGATCACGAAATAGATGTTGTATTTGGATTCACCATCCCTTAAATCATCAGAGACGATACCCATATCGATTTTTAAAATTTTTCCCATCCGCCATCTTGAATCACGAAATAGATGGTGTTTTTGAATTCCCCATTCCTTAAAATATCGGAGACGATACCAATATCGACTTTAAAAAAATCCCGTCCGCCATCTTTGATTGCCTATCCACCATCTTTGATCACGAAATAGATGTTGTATTTAGATTCGCCATCCCTTATAACATCGGAGACGATAACCATATTGATTTTTTTAAACTTTCTCATCCGCCATCTTTGATTTCCCATCCGCCATCTTGAATCACGAAATAGATGTTGTTTTTGAATTCCCCATCCCTTTAAATATCGGCGACGATACCCATATCGACTTTTAAAAAAAATCCCGTCCGCCATCTTTGATTTCCTATCCGCCATCTTTGATCACGAAATAGATGTTGTATTTGGATTCACCATCCCTTAAATCATCAGAGACGATACCCATATCGATTTTTAAATTTTTTCCCATCCGCCATCTTGAATCACGAAATAGATGGTGTTTTTGAATTCCCCATTCCTTAAAATATCGGAGACGATACCAATATCGACTTTAAAAAAATCCCGTCCGCCATCTTTGATTTCCTATCCACCATCTTTGATCACGAAATAGATGTTGTATTTAGATTCGCCATCCCTTAAAACATCGGAGACGATAACCATATTGATTTTTTTAAACTTTCTCATCCGCCATCTTTGATTTCCCATCCGCCATCTTGAATCACGAAATAGATGTTGTTTTTGAATTCCCCATCCCTTTAAATATCGGCGACGATACCCATATCGACTCTAAAAAAAAATCCCGTCCGCCATCTTTGATTTCCTATCCGCCATCTTTGATCACGAAATAGATGTTGTATTTGGATTCACCATCCCTTAAATCATCAGAGACGATACCCATATCGATTTTTAAATTTTTTCCCATCCGCCATCTTGAATCACGAAATAGATGGTGTTTTTGAATTCCCCATTCCTTAAAATATCGGAGACGATACCAATATCGACTTTAAAAAAATCCCATCCGCCATCTTTGATTTCCTATCCACCATCTTTGATCACGAAATAGATGTTGTATTTAGATTCGCCATCCCTTAAAACATCGGAGACGATAACCATATTGATTTTTTTAAACTTTCTCATCCGCCATCTTTGATTTCCCATCCGCCATCTTGAATCACAAAATAGATGTTGTTTTTGAATTCCCCATCCCTTTAAATATCGGCGACGTTACCCATAAGTATCGACTTTTAAAAAAAATCCCGTCCGCCATCTTTGATTTCCTATCCGCCATCTTTGAACACGAAATAGATGTTGTATTTGGATTCACCATCCCTTAAATCATTAGAGACGATACCCATATTGATTTTTTAATTTTTTCCCATCCGCCATTTTTGATTTCCCATCCGCCATCTTGAATCACGAAATAGATGGTGTTTTTGAATTCCCTATTCCTTAAAAATATCGGAGACGATACCCATATCGACTTTAAAAAAATCCCGTCCGCCATCTTTGATTTCCTATCCACCATCTTTGATCACGAAATAGATGTTGTATTTAGATTCGCCATCCCTTAAAACATCGGAGACGATAACCATATTGATTTTTTAAAACTTTCTCATTCGCCATCTTTGATTTCCCATCCGCCATCTTGAATCACGAAATAGATGTTGTATTTGGATTCCCCATCTCTTTAAATATCGGAGACGATACCCATATCGACTTTTAAAATAAATCCCGTCCGCCATCTTTGATTTCTTATCCGCCATCCTTAATCACGAAATAGATGTTGCATTTGGATTCACCATCCCTTAAATCATTAGAGACGATGCCCATATTGATTTTTTTTAATTTTTCCCATCCACCATCTTTGATTTCGCATCCGCCATTTTGAATCACGAAATAGATGTTGTATTTGGATTCCGCATTCCTTTAAACATCGGAGACGATACCAATATTGATTTTTTTAAATTTTCCCCTCCGCCATCTTTGATTGCCCATCCGCCATCTTTGATCACGAAATAGATGTTGTATTTCGATTCTCCACCCCTTAAAATATCGAAAGCCATACCCATATTGATATTTAAAATTTTCTCATCCGCCATCTTTGATTTCCCATCCGCCATCTTGGATCACTAAATAAATTTCATATTATTAATCAGCGTTCCGAAAATCTCGAAAACGATACCCATGTAGATTGTATCCTATTCGTTTAGCCTTTTTTTGCCTTTGACCCAACCCCCCCTCTTCTCGTTTGACCATTTTAATATTTTTGTCGGGCCCCTAAAAGTTGTGGCGTAATTTTATATAGCCTATAGCCTTTCGGAATCATTGGGCGATCATAAGCAATAACAATTTTTAAAATCCGACTGCTAGTTCCTGAGATTAGCCGACATTATGTTTTAGCCTTTTTAGCCTTTTGCCCGGCCCCAAAGGGTCGAAGCGTTATGTTATATAGCCTATAGCCTTCCGGAATAACTGGGCTATCGTATACAAAAAGAATTTTTCAGATCCGACCGGTAGTTCCTGAGATTAGCGCGTTCAAACAAACAAACAAACAAACTCTTCCGCTTTATTATATTAGTATAGATATTAATTATGTGACTCATAACTCTCAACGGAATTTGAAACCCCTCCGTCATACGTGGAGTCCCAAAAGTGAAATACCTTCCAATTAGTCCGATATTTTGGCAGGGGTTATAGCCTACTTAGTTACCCTTTGTAGTCAGTTTTGAGGTCAACGTTTTTCTCGTTCCTAATTATGTTCTTCGATTGCTTTCCGAGTGCTAACTGACGCAATGGCAGTTTACGCAGACATTAATGTGTTTCGAAACATCTAGAAGAAGTAAGAACTTTGTAGAACGTTCTATAATGTTCTCCCTGCTATTCTTCACCATCTTTTGTCCAGCATTTATGAAAAGAGTAATAATAATAATAATTCATTTATTTCAGGTCTTTAACCCATATAAATTTAAACAAATAGCATAATTTTACAACTGTCATGCTTACACTATGTCATATCCCATTACAGATTATAAAATAATTACAGAAATTGAATTTAGAATTATAAATCAAATACAAAATTTTAAAAATAATTATAAATCAAATACATTTAAAAAATGTAAAAAAAAATATAAAATAAGAATATAATAAATTACTGAAAATGTCAAAATTTTAATCGATAAATAAAATGTCACAAGTTCAAAGATAAGTAATAAGTGCAGGCACTGGCATGCAGCTGCAGCCATCTCCGAAAGAAAGGAGAGTCCCATCGCTCGGACAACACGCTCAGGATTCCGTTCGAACTACCCCTACAGCGACGCAGTAGCGACGCACACCTTTTTCGGATTATTCCGTGGAAGTCATCGGTAGTAGCATCAGCGAACATCGCTGATGCGCTACAAAGCCGGGGCTGCCCCATCAGAATTCTGAACGCGTTGCTGTACTGGACGCGAAGCGCGTTGTACGCCCGCAAAGTGAAGTTGGTCCACAGGCTGCACGTGTAAAAAGTCTGGCAGTGTGCCTTGAACAAGGTTATTTTTACCTCTGAAAAACAACGTGCAAACCTGCGAGCCAACATGTTACACCGGACGGACAACGCCCTTCGCTCCCTCTCGATGTCTGCATTGTCAGACAGATCATCAGAGACCCAGTGACCCAGCTACTTAAACCCATCCACTCTGTTCAAAATTGTCCCGCCAAGAGTGACAGGTGGTCCAGTTAAGTAGCTTTTAGTACCAGCTTTGAAGATCATGTATTCACTCTTTTTTGGGTTATATCTAAGCCCATGGGTCTCCGCGTAGGTCTCGCAAATGTTAAAAAGCCTGCGCATCGCAGAAAGAGACGGGCTCAGCAACATCATGTCATCCGCGTAACTTATGTTGTTTATACAAACGCCATCAACGGAACAACCGACTTTAGTGCTGTTGAGCTCCTCGATCAATTGGTTCATATACAGGTTGAAAAGGCGAGGAGAGGTTATTCCCCCCTACCTCACCCCACAGTCCAACCCGTATATGTCCGAATGCGACCCTGCCCATCTGACACTATTTTGCTGGTGACCATACCAATACTCAAACAGTGCTATAATATCATGTGATACCTCCGTCTCGCATCGCAACTTACGCCATAACTTGTCATAATTGACGGTATCGAATGCTTTTGACAGATCTAAGAAGGAAGCGTATACAGGCGTATTCCTGTCTGTGTAGTACTGAACAGTCTGCTTGAGACAGAGGACAGCACTCTCAGTTGAAAGGCCAGGCCTGAAACCAAATTGAGCGTCGATCAGAAGTAGGTGCTTTTCCAACTGTTGGTCAAGCAAACTATCCAGTACCTTACTTATGACTGTTGCCAGCGAGACGGGTCTATAGTTTGAAATATCAAAACAATCACCAGTTTTGTTTTTTTACAATAGGAACGACTACGGAGTACATTAAGTTATCAGGCAAGTAACTGTGACTTACACACAAATTATAAAACAAAGCGAGAACGCTCGGTAGATGTCCACCCGCGTACTTCAGATGCTCGATGCCCATCGTGACCCGGAGGCGTATTTCCAAAGCCTTATACTATTTGAGTCACGAGTCAGACTCTAATAGAATAGCTTTTGTTTGTGCATATTACTCGACACTACCTAATCTATTTCAGTAAAAAAATTGACTCAAATGGATTAGCCTTTTTGCCTTGATATTTTCAAAGAAAATACACGTACAAAACCTAGTACAGTATGATTCATATTCACTCAAATAGCCTTTGTCGAGATATTTTCAAACACGGTTTTGGTTTGTTAGTTGTTATATTATATTAGTAAGTAGACTTTATGTCCAATTAAATAATTTTCAATAAACTAAGTTGACGGAGCCCTGCTTCGCAGGGCTCCTATTTTTGGGTTAAGGGTCAAAAGAGAACCTAACATAACCTATTTAGTTACTTGAATTACATACAGTCGCACCAAACCAACCAACACTGCACATTGTGGTCCTAAACCTAGACCCAAATAGAATAGCATTTGTTGCTGCAATGTTAGAATGAATTTATCCTACAAAGTCTACGCAATTTTGGTTCATTTCTGTACTAGAATAGACTAGGGTTTCGTCAAGTTTTTGTCAAACAAAAGCTAAGCCAGTTCAGTTTGCACTTTCACTCTAACTCTTTGTAAATAAGCGACCCGGAGACTTACCTCTCACCATGCGCTTTATAACAGAGGCCACATCTTTGTCGGTGAATCTAACGGCAGTGTCCCCAGGGCGACCCACAGCGGCGAGCACCCGTGACGCGGGCCCGAGCGGGAATTCGACCTTGAAGTGGCGCTGAAAGGCACAGGCTATGTCTCGGGGCTCATGCGCACCCCCGACACTCACAGAGCGGCTCGACACAGCATTCATGTCCCTTGTGTTTTTCCAGAAATTTCTAAAGTCATTATTAGCATGGTGCTCAGCAATAATATTCATTTTAATCTGTAGTTCGTTATTTTGACAATATTTCAATTTAGATTTAAATATTTTCCTGGATTCACACATGTCTCTACACACAGGTCCGAAACTAGGTTTACCATTATATAACCATGTCTGAAAACAAAGTCGCGCCCTCCTGTGAGCATCACTGACAAACTTATTCCAGCCCGGTACATGTCTATGCTTCTTACGCTTAGGTACATATTTCTTACAGCTGCGCTTAGCGGCTTCAGTCTAAACACTTACAATAGTTTCGTAGATTTAATTTAATATTATTTTGTGGGACTCATTATCGCACATTCGATCCGCACAATCAATAAACTCTGGTGGGAAATCTGTTTTAGTTGTGAGTTACAATAATTTAAATACAATTCGATTTGTTCATTGTTTCTAATACCCCAATTTATTTCATTAAGTGTTGACGTAGTAATCTGACTCTTAGGTAAAATTACATTTAAATTACATTCCACCAGTAAGGGGAAAGGATCAGACCAATAGATATCGTGCAGGACAGACACGTTAACAACCGTACGTCGTGCTGAACCCGTTACCACGCAGTGGTCGAGCCAGCGGTGGCACCCATGCGCCTCACTAATGAACGTAAACGCGTCGGGAGGTAACATTTCCATGTCCACACACGACCACATCTGTTCGGTACAAAACGTTAATAATTCACGTGAAAACACCTGGGTCCGCGTTGAAGTCCCCTAGTATAAATACAGTTTCCACTTCATTATTCTCGATTATGGCATATAATTCACTCAAACACTCGGTAAACTCGGTCAAATTTTCAAAAGAATCAGTTGGCATGTACACTGTTATAACTAAAACTGATCTGTCACTAAGCACTATCTTGATCGCGGCAAGTCGCACAGTTCTACACACAATAACCGATACCGACGGAAAAGCAGACTTTCTCCACAGCAGGGCTACCCCTCCATATGGTCTCCCTCTAACGATGCCAGCAGACATATCCACAGCTGAATTACCGGTGTATGAAAATGAGTCATCGATGGTTCCCAGGAACGGTATATCGTGCGGAAACAGCCAGGTTTCTTGAAGCGCAACAATGTCAGCTGATCGACACAAGTTCCTCACACAATCAACAGAACGAGTGACACTTTTACAATTGAAGCTTACAAACTTAGACGTGTTTTTATTAACATCCATTAGTCATAGGTTTTTGAGTAGCCAAATTCCGATGGGTACGCTCCGCCGCGATGCGACTGAAGTTCACATATCGACGATACGATACGAAATAATGAGTGTAGAGTAAGCGCGTGAGCTTTGTGCGGATTTGTGCGCAAGTGGCGTTCGGGGAAAAATCATGTATATGTATGTATCTTTTGTCCACAATACGCTGATTTACTTTGACTTTCCAAATTCGACAGACTTTCCAAATTCAACAATCCAACAAATGACTCTTTTTGCTGACGACAGCACACTGACAGTTGCATGCAGAAGCACTAATTCCTATGAAAATGACATCAATAATTTCGTGGCTAGATAATAATAATTTAAAAATACATTTGAATAAAACTAACATCATGCATTTTAAACAACGCACCGAGACTCCATCACAAATAAGCATTATATATTATGATAATAAATTTACTAAACAAGTAGATACTGCCAAATTTCTTGGAATATAGTATTGATAAGAAATTAGATTGGAAAAGTCATATCGAATATGTTAGCAATAAAAACAGTAAATCCTCATATGCTCTATTTATGCTTGCTCCGTCTGTCAATATTGCAACCCTACTCACTGCGTATCATGGGCTAGTGGCATCTACTCTGCGTTATGGTGTAATTTTCTGGGGCAACTCAACTGATAGGGACATTGTGTTCCAATTACAAAAACGCTGCATACGTGCCATGTTTGGACTGAAAGTCACTCATAGCTGCCGCCTATTTTTATTAATTACAAAATTTTAACATTTCCTTGCTTATATATTATGGAAGTATGTATTTTTGTCAAAACTAATCCTAATCAAAGGCTATGTATGCACGGTGCCAAAACTGTTCTTATGAGCAAAAGCATTTTCTGTATTGCACCTAAAATTTTCAACAAGCTGCCAAAAGAATATAAATCATTAAATATAAATATGTTTAAACACAAACTTTATGAAATGCTATCCCAAAAAGCTTTTTATAATGTGCACGATTTTCTAAATGATAAAAATTAATAATGTAGTTAGATTAATTTTATCCGCTTATAATTATTGATGTATTATGCTTTTTTTCTAAATTTACAATGAAGATTTATTTTATTTAATTGACATACCATTTTATTGTTATTATGACTGTTTTAATTGTTCTATCATTATTAATGTATTTAACTTCGATCCTGTTATATTTGTATGCCATCTATGGCAAAGTATGTTTATAAGTACCTAATTTTAAACGAACATCTTTTGTAAAACACATGTTTTGAACAAATAAATAAATCTACTTTCCGCTACCGACAAATCAATAATACTACACATAATTTATTTGACTGTGATTGGCCAATACACGTACCCTTAACCTTGTGCTCTCCATCAGAGTATAAAGATAGCATGGAGGATTGAGAAAATAGAAAATTGAGAAAATAGAAAATTGAGAAAATATGAAATTATATGAAATAAATACAATATGTTTTTCTAATGGTACCCTTAATTAACATTTTATAAAACAAATCTTTATCCACGCAAACTATTTCAGAAATATATAAACAATATCTTAACATAAATTCTGTTCGCAATAACGGATGAGCGGCAAACTTTCAATAATATTGTTAATTCTCTCAGAAATAACCTGTTCCAACTTAATAATTATATTTCAACAAATGATGTGTTGTTTGTGAATTTATTGAGCTAATTATGTAAGTACTTAGAATTCGTAAACCCTTATAAATAAGAAAATCCAATTCCATTCTCCGTAATTTTAGTTACTTGAAATTCAAATATCAGTTGTTTCAAGTCAATTTTGAGTTCAAAGGTAGTTAAGATGGCATAGTTTTAACACGCGGTTCCGCTTGCTTGGGTATCTGCTATTGCAACAAATTACTGGTATGGATAACCTTTAAAAAAACTTGTTTAAAGTCTGTAATCCTTTGTCACATTGCTCTGAATCATCTTAAGATTCACTGTTAGGAGTTAATGTAACTCTTTCATCATCATTATCATAAGACAGTCGCAGTCCACTGCTGGATAGGTCTCTCCAATGGCATGCCACTAACTGTTTATCTGGTTGGTATTATAAACTGATTCAATTCCACACATATTTACAAGAAACTTAGAAAAATTTACTAAGTACTATCAGAAACTTTGAAGCAATATTTTGTTTTTCATCTTTTACATCGTAGCCTATAAATAGACGCTATTTCCCAAATTTGTATACTTTAGATATCAGCTCTCAAATTAAAATGATATTTGATAACGTCTGGTGACCTTTGAACTCCATACAATTAACCAACAAGATTATTATAAGTAATGCTAAAAATGTATGTAGAGCTGCTTGGAAATTAATAAACGAGAATTTTGGTGACAATGTAGTCAATGAATTTATTAAGGAAATAAAATATGGCTCAGATACTCTACAACAACCTCTTCAAGTAGCCAATGCGTTTAATAAATATTTAATAAGCATCACAGAAAAAAATAATGGTAATGTAAAAAACACAAATAAAATTCGTGCAGATGCATGTTCTTGTATCCCTTCAATGAAATAGAAATACATAATATTATTCTATCTCTAAATAATAAGCAGTCCATTGGATATGATAATATTCCTACTCATATAACTAAACAGAATTTATATATTTTGGTACCATTGTTAAAGTATCTAGTTAACCTCTCATTTGAACAGGGTGAATTTCCAGAATTTCCAGGAGATTAAAGTTAAGCCACTTTACAAGAAAGGAGATAAACTGGAAATGTCAAATTACAGGCCAATTACACTTATACCTGTGCTTTCAGGCCAATTACACTTATACCTGTGCTTTCCAAAATATTCGAAAAGGCTATGAAAAATCGGCTCACTTTATACTTAGAAAAATTCAAACTTATTAAACCTGAACAATATTGGTTCCAGGTAGGAAAATCTACTACTCTCGCCACTTTTGATCTAATCAATAATGTACTTTTAAATGTCGATAAAAAGAAGCCTACAACTATGGTTTTCTTTGATATGTCGAAAGCGTGCGACTTCGTGTCTCATAAAATCCTAATAGAAAAGTTAGAGAACTATGGTGTAAGAGGTCCGGCATTAAGTTGGACTAAAAGTTACCTTAATAACCGAGAGCAATGTGTTCAAATAGCTAATATAGGTACTGATACAGTTGTAAGACAGGAACAATCAAACTATATTACAAACGGTTGTGGTGTTCCACAAGGGAGTGTGCTTGGGCCACTTTTCTTCCTACTGTATATAAATGACCTGCCTGACATTACACCACACAAATGTATCCTCTTTGCAGATGACGTATCTATTATTATACCAAGTAAAAACGGTATAGAAATCAATAACACAATTGACTTCCTAGTTTAATGGCTAAGATACAACAACTTGCATGCAAACCTTACAAAAACACAATACATACAATTCCAAACTTATCAATCAACAGCAATTCCTAGGGTACTGGTACACAATGACACAACAATAAATGAAACGTCACACACCAAATTTCTAGGTATAGTGGTTGATAAGCACTGCAACTGGAAACAGCATATAGATGGGGTATGTAATAAAGTTAATAGTTTCGCGAATGTACTTAATAGACTAAGAGCTACATCAACCTTGCAGACTGGACTTCTAGCTTACCATGGTTATGTAAGTGCTATATTGAGATACGGTTTAATACTATGGATAAATTCAACTGATATACAAAGGGTTTTCTTGTGTCAAAAAAGATGTATCAGGGCTTTAGTTGGAATCCCACCGTTTGAATCTTGTAAACCACACTTGCGTCTTCGTAAAAACTAATCCTTATATATTTTTAAAGGCAAAAGACGTATATTATCGAAACACAAGACGCGGAGGACGGCTTGTACTAGATGTAGCGCCAAAGACAACTTTATTTCTAAGAAACTGTTACTACATGTGTGTTAAAATCTTTAATAAAGTACCATCTGATATTCTAGAGCTTCCTCTATCAAAATTCAAGAAAGCTGAAATTGCTACTTCTTGAAATAATGATTTATTCTGTAAGTGAATGGCTCTAAAACATTGAATTGATTATGATTTTATTCAGTATTATTATTTGAATTCTCTATATTTAATTGTTTCAATTATTGTATTATTAATTTTTTTTTGACATTTTCTCGAAATATCGACTCATTTGACATTGTATTATGGTATTATTATTGCTGACTGAGGTTATAACTATTTGACATACTAGATCATCCTTTGATTATATATTTTTTTTCTGAATTCTATTATGTAATAAAACAGTATTTTTAAATTTGCACACCTGATGAGATTGAATATGGCTAAATGGACTCAACGAAATTGTAACATCTTTTGTATACCCATTTACATGCAAATAAATGATTTATGATTTATTTATGATCATAAAACTAGGGTTTTAAAATCTACATTAGGTAGCAGCTCTCGAAATACCCATATCCCATTTGTGCAGGCACAAATCTAAATAGAATAATTTAAATCCAATAAAATAGAATATTAAAAATAAATTAAATAGACCATTAAAAAAAAAACTTTTCTGCTGACCGTACCATTCGGGGTACCGTCAACAATAAAACTGACTTGAAAATAAACAAAACGTGTTGTCTCTATACAAGGCGAGCGCCCGGTTTGGTTCAACGATAAATAAATACGAATCTGCATTATTTCCGGTTAGGGTTAGTGTACACTGAACACACAAAAACGGATTAATATATTTGTTCGTCGTATTGAACAAATATGTAGACAAATTTCGTTTTTATTACGACTGATTGAATTGATTTTTGATGTAGATACGTATATTTTTTTTTAAACTATGGTGAAATCGGATTTGATTTAATATTAACTTTTCCCCAGAGCGACTGCCAGGTGACCTCCGCAACGCAAAGGGATAGTAATATGCTATGTTTTAGACTAGTATTCAGAGATATTATGTAGGTAACTGTCAAAAATCTTAATGACAGCTGGGACCGATTGCTTAACTTGTTCTCCGAGGCACAGAGTACGCGTATGGGGGCTTAACCCTTAGAAAATAGCATTCAGATTAACATCGGGACATAATAATAACTGCCTAAAGCCATGTATTCACTAGGGGACAAAGTCGCTCGACTTATCGCGAACAGTCACAGGACATTTACGTGCGACTGTCCCGCGACAATGTCGACCGACATTCGCTCGTCCACATATCGGCATTGTGATCAAGATGTCGCCTAAGTGTTAACACAGTTTCGTTGGTAGTGTGTACCAACGAAGTGTGCTATAATCGCGGGTAGTCGCGGAACAAATAGCAACACACGTCCTCACAAGTCAAATGCCGTCGGAAACTGGCGAGGGATACGAAGTCGCGCAAGGTCGACGCTATCGGAGCGTCGACAAGCGACTTGTTCCCCGACACGTAGATGTCGCCTGCGATGTCGGGCGATGTCCCCCGCGACGTCGCTCAACACGTAGAATTCGTGTCGGGCGACAAAGTCGCGGGACAAATATCCCCTAATGAATACGAGGCTTAACTATTGCTGCCTCGTTGGTCTCGCGGCATAAATGTGCGTGTGGGTTTGGGAGGTCTCGGGTTCGATTCCCGGGTCGGGCAAAGTGTTATTGGGTTTTTCCGTTAGGACATTCTCAGTAGCAGCACGGAGTCTGTTAATGTGCCCGGTACAGCAATAGGCTCGCCCTCTATTATGTGGGACCTAAAATTTCTGGCGAAATGTGGGTGTGATATTACACCTCTGCCTACTCCTTCGGGGATACAGGCGTGAGTCTGTAAAAAAAAACTATTGCTCGAAAGTACCAACATTTTACTTGCTACTAGTGTGCACGAGTCTTTAAGATATTCCTATTTAGATTAACGTGTGCCGTTTGTCCGTCTGTATGTTTATGTGATCACACGCTAGCTTCCGACAATTCTATTGAAGATAAAAATAGCCGCGGACCGATACATGTATCGATCTATTGAAGTCACAGTTCTAATTCTTTCATTCACGGCTTGCATCAAATGCAGTTTGAAAGTTTGTGTGTTTAAATTGTAACATTTTATAGCTTGTTTTTGATTCTATTAGTAGTATACCTACTTGAAATATTGACAACCGGTTGGCGCCGCGGGAGTGTATGCGACTGCTACGCCGGAGGTCGCGGGTTCGATTCCCGCTCAAGTCAAACATTTGTGTGCATGAACATGGATGTTTGTCTTGGTCCGGGTGTTTCTATGTATAATATGTATGTATTTACAAAAAAAAAAGTATGTCTATCCATTGTCTAGTACCCATAGTACAAGCTTCAAGCTTCTGCTTAGTTTGGGACTAGATGGTGTTGTGTGAATGTGGTAGAATATTATATTAGATATATTATTATTTGCACTGGCAGAAAGATATGTTAACGCTTATGTATGTAACTTTTTATTAGTAATATTGTACATGATTGAATGGTATAATCTAGGATCAAAATGTCTTGATATTGAAAAGGTAGTCAATGTAAAAGAAAGGAATCGAAGATATTATGGAATTACTGCCATAATACCTTCTTTCTTCTATCCCTTTCTTCGTATTCTATCGTAGACTCAATCATCTAAAAAAGCAACAGGTAATTTGAGCGGGCTAGTTTGTACCTTTGTATAGTTGTTACAAAATTGCTTTGTCAATCCCACTTCCTAAAATCATTTAGGAAGTGGGATTGACAAAGCAATTTTGTCATTTCTATTATAATTTTTCATTTTATTATTAATTTGACTACTAATTTCCACTATTTACATCTGACTCGTTGTCGACAGACCTTGTATTTCATACATAATAAACAAATCCGCAGAAGAACCGATGTCACCGACAAAGGTCTCCGAAAAGCCAGGCTGAAGTGGCAATGGGCAGGACACGTAGCTCGAAGAACCGATGGCCGTTAGGCGTGTGGGTTCTGGAGTGGCGACCACTTACCGGACGACGCAGCAGGGGTAGGCCTCCCGCAAAGTGGACCAACAATCTGGTTAAGATTGCTGGAAGCGGCTGAATACGGGCGGCTCAAGATCGACATGTGTGCAGAACCTTGGGGGAGGCCTATGTCCAGCAGTGGACTTCTCTAGGCTGACACTCAAATGTGACCAAAATGTACTCGGTACGATATCGATCAATTGTACATAGTCGGCTATCGTGAGTTTAAACATACATACAAAATATGATCTTAATACTACTCTGCTCACTCTTTCACCGGTATACAGGCGATATTCTATATAAATAAACGGACCGCAGGCATTGCAACATAGCTTAACGTTCGCAACTCATTGGCCGGGTAACATTACGATGTAATATTTTCTCTCCGTTGACTTTTACAACTTGCCCGCGATAACAGCGGCTGATATACCTAACTATGTTTAAATTTAACTTATTGTTATTTTGTTTTAAGAGACTTGTTTAAGTTTAAATTACATGTTGTTTGTAACTCTTTTTATTAGTGTACGTTGTGGATGTTAGAGTTTCATGTTTTAATTAGGTACCTAGTTTTGGCGCCTAGACTTTAGTTTTAGTTTTGCTTGAAAGTTTTGTTTTGACGTCAATGCCATAAGTTGTGTACCTTAATGAATTTTGCGATCTGGACATTCTGCAGATTGGACATTCTGCGAATTGGTCATTTTGCGAATTTGACATTTTGCGACTATACCTGGGACGTCGTAACCCTTACATTTTAAGATAGTACGGGAGTATCGAAGGAATAGCTCTGCTTCACATGCTCTCACGTGAACATGGCGCTTGCAACAGTGCCGAAATATCGGTTACTTCAAACAAAGGTACCTACATGGTATATGTCCCGAAAGACAATTAAAGAAGTGGAAGTTCTTTGAATCAATTACATACTTGCTATTGAGGGCCATTTCTTTTTCAAAAAGGGACTTTTCAGTAAAAAGCATATTTCCGTTAAAACTAACAAGCCGGTTCATAGAGTACAAGCTTTTAACCACAAATTTAGCACCTCAGGACCAAAATTTAAAATGCCGTTCTTGATTTCGATGATCCAAGCAAAGGTAAAAATTCATACAAATAAGTAATTAATTAAAAATGAAAATCAGACACATCACGCATATAGCACGATTATAATATAAAAACCTCATCATCCTCATCCTCCTAGCGTTATCCCAGTTTCAAAATGGAGTCCGCTTACTAGTCTAACCGGATTTGCTTGAATATAAGCTTTTTACAATATTCAACCTATAACATTTATTTATGGACATTTGGAACGTATAGATGAATGAAGAAATACGAAAAAAAAATATCGTGTAAGAATATACTAACACCGTTTTAGCGTTCCCTACCGACATCTCAGTAGGGGACGGTAAAACGGACGTACGCCGACCAAGTAGGTAACGTACTAAAAAGGGCCAATTAAAAGTACCCTTTAACCGACAAGCATACATGATGAGGTTAATGAATGTCGAGGACGCGAAAGAGGTGTGTTAAAACGGGCGCAGGCGTTCCATAGTCTCTGCCTACCCCAATGGGAGACAGGCGTCACGATAAATAGATAGAACATTAATCTATTCATTGCTCTTCACAAAGAGATATCACTGAAATCCACGAAACGTCGAACCAAAAAGGTTACATATGTTAGTTGGGGCGTGTTAACCCCATGAACGAGGTGACATTCCGCGGGCCAGCCCGTAAAGCCCTTAGGGCTTAGACAGACAGATGAGGCTCCGTTGCGACGGGACCACTTTGGTTGTACGAGATAAGTTTGCGACCATTTACAGCTGATTGTGTTTTCTGTATTTGACCTCGAGGAAATTCTTAGCCATTAACCATAGTTTAATGTTTAGCACGGCTGATTGTGATGTGTAAACTTCGAGGAAATTCTTAATTTACTTATTTATAGTCTCACGCCTGTACCCCCGAAGGGTTAGGCAGAGGTGTAAATATTACACCCAGATTTCGCCATGAATTTTAAGGTCCCACGTAATAGGGGGCGAGCCGATTGCCGTTACCGGACACATCACCAGACTCCGGGCTGCTACTGAGTATTCGGAAAAACCCAGTAATTCTTAGCTAATAACTATAACTTAATGGTTAGCGGTGATCTTATGATTAGAAGGTACGTCATTGGTTAATATTTTCATGGCATTCTTAAAACCAGCACGGACACTTGTTAATTAAAGATAAATATATAGGTACACGTTCAAATCCTTAATTTTTTATTACGACCTGAGGCGCAGCTTCACATTTACCACAATGTGCCTGTTAAGAATAGTTCAAATTTCTGTCTGTAAATGTTTTAATCTGATCCTTAGATTCATAGATGAGGCCTGACATACAAACTTATTTATTTATTTTCATATGATTTGTGCTACGCAGAGGGTCTTGGTTTCGAATCCACGGCACGCACCAATGACTTTTCGAAGTTAAGTGCGTAATAAATTGGTAATTATCGCTTGCTTATCGGTGAAGGAAAATATCGTGAGGAAACCTGCATGTTTGAAAGTTCTCCGTAATGTTCTCGAAAGACATGTGAAGTCTGCCAACCCGCACTAGGCCAGCGTGGTGGACTATGGCATTACCCTTCTCCTATTGTGAAGAGGCCCGTGCCCAGCAGTGGGGCAGTTAATATACAGGGCTGATGATGATAGATGATATGTTATCATCCGTTTACTGTCAGAACAATGTCTTCGTTGTACATGCAGGTACTATCACAACTAGAGTCACAAAATCTCAATGCATATAAATACTTGTAGTAAAATTGCCATGTCCGTTGTGACCCTTATATCTGGATGAATCGAAGGTATTTCCAATAAAATACGAAATATCGGCCTCTGATCATTGACGGCGACTAGAGGTTAAAGAAAAATGTTGTAGGTACCTATGTCAGATTTTAATGTCAAATATGATTGTGTTGGACACTTTGAGCTTTGGTTAGGTATTATTTATTTACGTTAGGTTTCTTACTTCAACTCACAGCGTGACTGAGCTTATCGTTTGTAATGGTCAGCAAAGTTAAGCAACGTTTCCAGAGGTCGCTAGTTGGATGAGTGACTATGTGTGGCATTTACATCAGAGTGCTACAGTGCTTCGGCCTATGTTATGGCCGTCTCCTCACTATGACATGGGTTAGGCCAAATGGGCGGCACAAGTACGCACAACACTGTATTTAAAACACAAAACCTCTTGACTGTACCTTGCATATATAATTATCTTTGAGGTTCCTAGATTTATAAAGTCCAATCCCTCAGTCTTTATACCGAAAGACAATACTAATAAAATAACGGTGACCCAGTTAGAGTATGATATGCCAATACCTAAGATGGAACTTTTTCGGAAAATTTGTGTTTATATGGCTCCCTTAATCTATAATGCTTTGCCGAAGTTTATAACACAGCTACCTTTACGTAAGTTTTGTGTTGAATTACGGAAATGGTTGTTACAGGGATGTTTTTATTCGATTAACGAGATTTTTGTGAAATGCCCTTGTAAATATTATTCTCAAAAAATGGAATTACAATACAGACAGAAACAATGTTAATAATGTAATTACTGTTTTATTTTTTTTAGGCAATTATGTACTTCGAATAATGTATATTTAATAATTTGATTGACATTTTATTGATATGCTATTTAATTGAATTCTTTATAAATATTTTCGACATTTTGATTGACTGACATTTTATTGATACACTATTTTATTGAATTCTTTATAATTATGTATATCTTAAATTTGCATGCCGCTGCGTCGGCGAAACATGTGAAACTTATCTTTATGTAATAGCTTTTAACCATGTCTCTTGCAAAAAATTGATTTGAATTTGAATTTGAAAGTCCAATCTGTGTTGCGCTGCTTTGCTACACGGTCTCCGGAAAGCGTATATGTAGAGGTATATATATATACTTACTGCGCGGCCTATGTCTCCGTTATTACGGAGACATAGGCCGCGCAGTAAGTATACCTACTAACCAAACCACATATCATAGATTGGTCAGTCTGTATCCATTACCTTTTAACTAGAATGTACCATGATACGCTTTTAGAAACGATATTATTTATTCTTAGTGCCCTCATGGGCGCAGTAAGTTCACTAAGTGATTAAATCTATTACGATTATGAAGTCCATAGTCTACCATTTAAGCTTATTATAAATATTGATCGTCTCGATTTTGTGTTATGAGTTCGCAATTATATATCCAATCGTGTTCGAAAACTAGTTCATACAATGTTTAATCTTTTTTATTTTTTTAAAGACAACATTCGTATTTACATACAACCAAAGGACACAATGAACTTTCAAACTCAAAACAAGAATATATGAATAGCGTCCGTGTGGTGACGGAAAGAATACGGATTGTCACCACCCCATATCATCCCATGTGTGTCGTAAGAGCCGACAGAGGGAGCATATTATGCATAGAACAGCACTATAAGAGAATGAAAACATGATACAAACCCTATACCAACCCGTTTGGCCAGCGTGGTATAGTAGGCCAATTCCTCCTTTCAAAGGAGAGGCCTAGTCCAGCAGTAGACTGTTAAAGGCTGATGATGATGAAAAAGTGTTCTCTCTTCTGGGGATCGTACTCACAACACTTGGCGCAGTGTCAAGCGGCGATCCGTCGTTAAGTTTTGCTGAATCAACATAGCACTCTCGACTATGGACAAAGGGATAGGAACAAAGTAATAGCTTATTATCATTATTATTGGCCCTGAATATAAACGGTCCTACTGGGCACAAGTCTCCTCTCGTTATGGAAGGGGTAGGCCATAGTCCACTATTCTATCCAAGTGTGCGTTAGCAGAGTCCAAAAGGTCTTTCGAGAACATTATGGAGAGCTATCACACATACAGGTTACCTCACATAGTTTTCCTTCGTCGTTTAGTAAGCGATAATTAACATTTAAATGTGAATAGCTATGAAAACAGGAGTCCGGTATACCTCTGCGCCGATTTCTAAATAGAGGCAGTCCATGAGGACACTCATTATTAAAGGAAGGTATCATCACAAATACTCGTCTCTCGGTGTACCTCAACGACAATGTCGTTCGTCAAAGGTAATTTGTTGGCATATTACCATTTAAATTCTTCATTATTGAGGTGCATACCTTGGATTACCATTAGTGAAATCCTTATATTATTATCTCTAATATGTCGGTTATATCAACACTGCTTATTAACAAACTGTCAACAAATTCATTACAGCAATAAAAAAGAAAGAGACAGGTAGACGTGACATTATCTAACGCGCGTCAGATGGACAGTTTTAAATATACCTCATACATGTGACAAATTTGGACACCCTAAATTTGTGCGGAGTGTTATTTATATTAGACTGACCTTTTATAATATGCACGCATAGCTGCTACGGTCTCTCATATAAGGGTAAAATATATTCCGGTAGCTGATTAGCTTGTTGCTTCGTGATTCTGACACGCTGGAGGTCGTACATTCGATTCTAACCCAGATACTTAGCGCACATAGATTTGTTAAGTTTATCGTATATAATGAATTTGAAAATGAAAATGGTATCAGTTGAAACTCTGCAGTAGTGCTCCATTCCTCGATCAGCTACAAATTTTCACGGCATATGCTCAAGAACCTAAAAAAATTATCCAAACAAGTAGGCTCACTCATAATTTATTTATTTACTACACAGAATTTGTTACATTTCCATTGATATACATAAATAAGTACTGTTACATAAAAGGACACTGGAAAGAAAACTTATTTACTAGTGGACTTCACACTAGGTCAAGCCTGTAACCTAGTGTGAAGTCCACTAGTAAATAAGTTCATCATGCCATAGGTTATCTATTACAAAACTAGAGGATACCCGCAGCTTCGCGGATTTCTGTAGATTCTTTAAAATTTATTCCGTTCTGCCCATTCCTGTAGGAATTTCGGGTAATCCCTATACACGCCAAATTTCAGCTTCTTATGCCTTATAGTTTTGACTGTAAGTTGTCAATCAGTCACTCAGTAACACAAAAAAAATATATATACAAGAAGATAAGCCGTCACTGCTCGTCAAAACTACTAAAGAAGTTGCCAAAACAAATCTCTTCAGCCTTCCTGCTCCATTAACTATCTTTACATATTAAGTACTTGCATAATTAAAGTAAAACTAATAAGTCAGTGTTATTATCTTAAAGTACATTGTCTTGGTTGGTCGTTAATTTTAGCTCGCAACTTGTAACAAATTATTCGTGCCCAACTTTGGCTGGCGTCTCAGCAAGACAACTTGGCTAAGTAAAGAATTATTACAAACTTGTGTCTATTATAAGAACCTTATTGTCTTATGTTTGCCCGAACTCACAGTGAAATTTGACTACTATTTGAGGGTTTATTTTAGTTGTACAGTTAAGTAAAACCGGCTAAGTGCAAAACGAGCCACGCATAAAGTAAGGTTCTTTAGTAGCCCTTACAGTTATAGCATTAATATATTATTGTTGTTTCGTTAGGTAAGTGTTTGATGGGGACGACATACCTCTTCTCCCTCTGCGCCCTTCGGCTCCTCATCCTATGACTTTCCCATTCTAACACGACAACGCACTTGTGACTCCTCTAGTGTCGCGGGTGTCCATGAGCTGTGGCTTACCATCAGGCGATCCGTCTGTTCGTTTGCCTTCTAAGACACTAAAAACATGTCAATTAAAATATTTTGAATATTTGATGATGAATGATGATGATGAAACGTAGGATATGTATTTTATTTAAATTATCTTGTTGTCTATTCAAATTAGAAACTAAAACATCGATACGCATAATTGCAACATTAATATAGGCCATCTAACGGAGGCTTGAAAGAGATCGCTGTTAGTGATAACGCTCATTGTACATAGGATCATAGTTTTCAAAACATGTATGTTATATTTGGTGTGTAATGAGCATTATTTTCCAGCCTATTTCTACTCTGTACACTTCTAATGTAATATTAACATAGAACGACACACAAATAGGGCATTAATTCTGATTTGGAGAACTGTTTCAAAAAGACATATTATTATAGTATTTTTGATCTGCTATTTCAACCTTAATGATGACGTCAGCGCTGACGTGAAATACCTTCAAAATTATCCCGTAATTCTGTACGGTAATACGGTTACACCAGCCGTGGCATTACCATAGAGGTAATCAAGACATTTTACATTTGCTCTTAATAATAATTATACGATTTAGACCCGTTAGGTAACCTAGTTGCCGATAAACTAATAGCAATGAATTCTAGGAAACTTTTACTATCTGTCTGTATAAGTATATACATTTCTTGCGTTACTGACTGACTGACAGACAAACTACTGCCAAAACTATTAGGTGTAAGAAGCTGAAATTTGCCATGTATGTTTCTTTGGGACCGCAGGGGCACACTAGACTTTTCAAAGTAGTGTGCGTATTAAACTGCTAAGAAAGGATTACCCGACATTCCCACGGAATCTGACAGAAACAGTTAATATTTCAATAATTGGAACATCACTGACATAAGCTTTAGCATACGTCACGGTGAGCAATCGCTCCACATATTTTATGAATCCGAATATTTTTTGTCCATTCAAAGCTTTAACGGAAAATATTGGCGTGAAAATTTCAACTGTTATCTAGTTTTGCCATTCTATTTTTCCATCCAATATGAACAAAAACTTTCTTTCATATACCTGACTATTGTTGAGTTTAGTTAGATATTATATGCGTCGAATATTTTATTGATAGTTGAGCTATGCTTAATAATGTATAGAGCGTTTGTATTTGGATGCAGTTTTGGTGTTTTTAAGTTATGTATGAAATATGAGCTATAATAATTGCAATTTACCTCTGCCTACCTCTTCGGGGATTTAGGCGTGTGACTATGTATATATGTATGTATGAGCTTACTTTCGGGATTTTATGGTGTTTTAGGATAGGTATCATTGAAATATGAGCTGTAAATACTTCTGGGATTATTTTTCGGTTTGATTTGTATTGTGTTAGTATTTTGGCAGCGACTTTTCAACATAAGAGCTTAACGTCCCTTTCCTATATTCTATCTATCGATGAATTTGGCTACTGAGATAGTTGACATACGCCAAAAATATAAAATGTAATGTAAGGTGAATTTTAAATACTTGTTGTTGAACACAGGTACTTATTATTTCATACATTTCAGTTGATATAATATATTTGAAAACCATTTCATTTATGAAAACTTTTTGGAAATTAAAATAAGTACTACTTTTCAACACAGCCTGTGCCAAAAAATTGGACACCATTTCATTCTTAAAACTTGGTCAAAAATGGTCTCTCCATTATGTAGTTACAAGTGGTACCTATACCATTTCTTATTGTAATAAATAATGTTACTTATGTATATTCAGCACACCATAGAATTTAAAAAAAAAAACGTATATACTTATATACTCCGATGATGGGTAAGTGGACGACAAGAAAGGGTTTTTTGACGTTCATAAGTGTTACCATGTAACCTAAATGAATGAATGAATGCGAATTTGATATCAATTCCAAAACTTTTTATAATGAGGCAAACAAATATCTACAATATTACAGTAACAGAGCTGAAATTATTTTTTATGGCGCGAAGTGTTTGAACAAAGGGATCAGAAATATTTAATACACAATCGAAGATAGAATTTCAATAAAATATAAATATTGAACAAAATATTTCACTTTTGTTCTTGTGTATCATATTACGCAATCAAATTAAAAAGCTCGAAGCAGATCGCTACAAACAAGTGCAGTAAGGGTGCTTGTACACGGTGCATGTAGCTTGAGCATGTTGAGGCACGTGCGCGGGTTATATGCAACGTAAACATATTGTTTAAAATAATGTGCGGGTCTAGCGACTCGAGCATGTACCAAAGCGAGCCACCCGCGCAACTAATTCGCGTGCTCTGCGGCGCGCGCGGGTCACTCGCGCATGTTACTTGTTAAAATTACATTTTTAACATATGATTTTAAAACAATACAATTTTCGTTCGTCGAGACATTTTGACGCGATTCAAGTCATAAAGCTACCGCGCGAATAGCATGCACATGTAGCTCTTGACCACGAACAATTAAATAACTTGTACATACAGCTTGCGCAAGTAGCCCGTGTCTTTACTTGCTCCTGTTATTGGCACCATGTACAAGTACAAGCGAAGAACTTGAACAAGTAGCTTGCGCATGTTACTCAAGCGTGTAACCCGCACCTTTACTTGCTCCAGCTACATGCACCGTGTCCAAGCACCCTAAACAAAATGTTAGGGTAACTCTAATTATGTCATAATTACAGTTATGTACGTCAATAATTTGTGAAAAATATATCACTTTTAGTGTAGGAAAGGATATTGCCATGACAACACGGCCGCATTTGGTAACATTGCAATAATTTTTAGCAACAGCAAAGAGAAGGAATAGCCCAGACATGTAAGTCGTCAACAAGTAACCGGGATAATGCTAAGACGATCTAGTGATTTAGAAACACGCTCACATTTGATAACACACAATAAGTTTTAGAAACAGTCTATGGATGGCTATAAAATGTTGTCTTTGAACATTCAGAAATGTAGCTCAAACAAAAAGAAGTAAATGCGGTGTGGATACATTATTACAGTGCAGCACTATTCTTTAAAAACTTGCCGAAACTCTTTTTACTGATTTCGCGAAGCTGTCTAGTGCTTCTACTGTGAACTAGTGCTTCTATGCTAGTGATGCTATTGTCCGGTTTGAACTCGGGACATAGTTTTCTTTGATTAGCCAAGTGGTTAAAGGATTTGTCTTTTCATGTGCGGGAAGTTGCAGTTGTTCTAGGTCAAAATGTTCATGTATCCATTGTGAAGGCTATCACTTGAAACGCTATATGCGACAACGATTTTGGGTCTTATAAAAATTTATAGCAACGCGCAATTTGCTAAATGTCAATTTGAAGCCATACATACTGTCGTCGCAAAAATCGTTTTTATATTTATTATTATTATATCTTTAACAAATATGTAATATTTTGAGGGCTTGAGTGCATGAACAGTATTTGTATTAATTCTAAATTTGAACTAAGTTTAAAGTCGTAAACAAAAAGCTATCAAAACAGTTAAATGAAATAAGTATGTAATCGATAAGAGACAACAATAACTACCTACTTAACGATAAAATATATTTTATTCGCTCATAGTTCTTCTGTTCCAATGATTCGCAAAATCATACAGTGGCCCATATTTCTTTTATTTTATGTTTTCTATAGTGAAAAGTAAAGGCAGTGTAAAGTCGAAAATGAAATGGCATAAAGTCTGTAAAGTGCATATTCAATTCACAGAAGTAGGATATTTTTGTCAGAGCTCTTTGATGAATAATTCTGGCGTGTAGATATATAAAGTATTCTTCATACATGCATTCAATTTTATAAAACATTTCTCCGTATGATGCGAATTAAGAACATAAGTATCACCACCCCATTTTTTTAATAGTAATAGTCGGCAAACGATCAGACGGAGCGCCTGATGGTAAGCAATTATCGCCGCCCATGGACACAAGCAACACCACAGGAGTCACAATTGCATTGCCGCTCGTTGGGGATGGGAAAAGGGATAGGATTAGGAGTGGGATGAGGGAGAGGGAATAGGGAATAGGGCCTCTGGCACTCTCACTCACCGAACTAGACGCAACAGTTTAGGTACTGTTACTTTACGTCGATTTTCTGTGAGAGGATAGTACTTCCCCGGTCGAGACGGCCCAATCATGCTGAAATCAGCAAGGCTCTACTACCTTCATTTCATTCTGTGGGTGTAGCTCGACGTACTTTGAAAGGTTTTTGTACAGTTTTCACCAGAAGATAGGTTGATTCCTGAGGAAGATCTAGTGTACTATATTTGTATGAAACTGTTTGTATCGAAAAAGTTGAAACAATTTTTAGGATCGAAGATTAATCCCCGGCCATTTTAAGTTTAGATTTTCTTTAAAGAAATTGAGAGTGTCACTATACACCGATGTTTCTATATTTAGGAACGGTCTGAAATAAAATTCTAGTAATCTCTCAAAAAGTTTTCTGTGGCCCATGAGGTGATCGAACCCCTTCGATTCGAATTCGAAAACCTTCGCGTTATTAGCACGACGCTCTAACCGACTGAGCTATTGGGCCCACGACTCCGTGACACAAAACGCGACATCACATGAATGTATGTTATACATTTTTTCATGTAGGTACTTATTAGTTTTACTTAGTTATATTTTTGTAGTATATCAACGACTCGACTGCACTGTTGGCGTAGTGCTTTAAGCGGCCGCCTCGACGCTTAACACTGCTCCGCGCGTTGTGGGTTCGATTCCCATACGAGCCAACACTTTATGTAATCCATAAATTCTTGTTTCGAGTCTGGGTGTTCATTGTGTCCGTTGGTTGTATGTTTTTAAAGTCCTCCACGACACAGAATTTATTCATAGTGCAGGAGTCGTGTTTTTTTAAATCAAAAACTAAGATAGTTTTGAAAGGATGGGTAACAAAGAATTCATCACTAGGATCATCTGCGTATATAATTCATCCCACTGATCGTCATACGCCTCTTCTCATTTTGAGAAGGTTTAGGACATTGTCCACCATGTTAAACGACTTTATCTGGGGGCACGGAAGTCCCCCCGCCAAGCCGAGAGCGCAGCAACACTGCCGACACATATATTATATCATTCGAGAACCTCATGGAGAACTACGCAGGTTTTCTCACGATGTTTCCCTGCAACGTTTAGCAATCAATAATCAACAGTCGAATACATATATTTTATTACGTGCTTCGCATATTTGACTACCTCCGTGGTTTTGGATAGTGTATGTACCTGCTGATCGATAGGTCCCAGGTCCGACTCTCGGGTCGGGCAAAAGTGATACAGGATAATTTTTTCCGAATTCTCAGTAGCAGCACGGAGTCAGGCGAAATGGGCCTCTATTATGTGGGACCTAAAATTGAGGCGAGGCGAGGGTGTTTAAAAAATTTGAATATTGCGATTAATTTTAAATGATTGCTCCTGCACGTTCTCTGCTCGACACCTGAAGGGCACGCGGCGAGCGCATCAGTCCAAAAGTAACCTAATGGAAAGAAAGAGGAACCTACCACGCACCTTCGGATTGACTACCCCAACTTTTCTTTCTCTTAGCGTTATCCCAGTTTCAGTCTGGGGTCCGCTTTCTAGTCTAACCGGATTTGGCTGAATATTAGCTTTTCCACGGAGCGACTGCCTGTCTGACCTCCACAACCCGAAGGGATAGCGATATTCCATGGTTTAGACTAGTGTCAGTTTATTTAGAAGGTACTGACGCCCTGTAACGACTGTCAAAGATCTTCATGACAACCGGGACCGACGGCTTAACGTGCTCTCCGAGGCACGGGACAAGCGATAATTAACAATTCAATACGCACACTACCCCACTACTACCCCAACTATTGCAACAGAAAATTGACAATATCGAACTCCTCTAAAAGGATAAGGGATATATAGGAATGGAATGGGTTCCAGGAAGATACCTGACTTGCAGTATCCCGCTGTATGCGCTGACCATTCTTCGACACGTGTTTCGCCTCTGCACGAGGCGAAGGCTCGCTCTCCTCAGGAGCGATGGGCGACGACTGAGTCGACCTTTTTCTGTTGCAATAGTTGAGGTGGTCAATCTGAGGGTGCGTGGTGGGTTCCTCTTTCCTTCCTGGTTACAATGGAAATCCGCCAAGTAACGCCTGATTCAATCAACTACGTCCAAAAGTAGTCGTTCCCATGGGTCCATGCATTAGGCGTGGATAGCACTAGAGGCCCTTAATGACGAGGTTATGCCACTGCGTCTAGCGAGAAAACACGAAGTATACTGTAATATTATTGGTTTTCATTTCTTATTTTAATCATACGGCGAATACGACGCGTAAAAATCATGCTCGGCATCGAATAATTTAATCAGTCTTCCTAAAATCTAAGTCAATTTCTTGTTAATTTAATTAACAAGTTAAGTTTTATTAGATGTAATTAATAAATTAAGTTAATTTCTTCTTCTTAAATAAGTAAATGACGTAAAGATAAAACTCTGACTATCATCCTCTGGAACCAGTCACGCAATCATGCATACAAACAAAAAGTACAAAAGTTTTATGCGCCATACATACGCCAAAAATGTTATGCCTCGGTTAGCAGGAGAAAACTACATCGCATCGCGCAATTTTGCTTCGCGGAATGCGATTTGTGGTTATCACTGCGGTAAACGACACGTGAAGCGATTCCAGTGACGTCATTATGAAACCATCATGGAATTTAATTTCCATCCGTCTGTGTGCTAAGCTCGAGAAATTTTTCAAAGCATGTTTACTTGCCTAGCTAACGAGCCTCGGAAAAGTTCCATTTTCCAACACACCTATGTGTGTACAACCCGGCTAAATGCGAGAGAACTTTACGTTTAGGTTCGTATTTTTCAGGAGGCGTGTTCTCTATTTGGTAGGGTAATACTACGGTACAGAATGAAGGTGCAAGCCGGTATGGTTTGAACCAGTGCGCAACGGTTCGTCGGGAAGGGAGGTCGCTTCGCGCCCCAT
The DNA here is from genome assembly GCA_944739405.2 of Euclidia mi. Lineage (NCBI taxonomy): Eukaryota > Metazoa > Arthropoda > Insecta > Lepidoptera > Erebidae > Euclidia > Euclidia mi. The sequence goes on from OX123204.2 coordinate 4,033,804, forward strand.
TTTTCCGGACTCGAGAGTGAACTTTAGTGACGAATTTTCGGTGAGAGTGTTTATTTGAGTTTTCGCAAAGGAATGTCGTTTACGGCCTAACATAAAATTATCGTAAGTAGTTTTTCATATTTATTTCATTTACGGACACTTTTCAAGTTAAGGCAAAATAGCTATTAATCATTTGAACAACTTTTCCTTTAACGATGACTTACAAATGTCTGATTTAACTTTCACAAGTGGAAAATTGATCATGTTTAAGTTCCTTCGGTGGATATAAGGCAGGCCTACTCTGAAAAGTAATTTTAGTTCGTCATGACTTTTTTATTGGTCATTTCGAGGTAACGGTGGGACGTTATCTATGACTTTTAAAGAAAATATTTTTGATCGAGCGATAGATACATTGACGTATAATTTACACCTACATTTTCATCTAAACTTCGGCCTGCGTAGGAAGGAAGAACTATGAGTTTAAATGTCTTATAAACTGGCTTGTATTCTCGTAATGCCGTTGAAAGGATATCTTGAAACAAAAGTAGAGTGAGGATTTATTCTGTTGCACACGTACACTCACGCCAATTTCCCGAGGGGATTGGCAGAGACTACGCCAGTACGTGCTACGAAACTACTTATGTTAGGGTCCTAGGGGACGTTAAATGAAAAGTGGACTGTATTTCTGCTGGTTTATTCTCGCCTTCACATCACAATCGGTCTCCCGGAAAACACGGTGTAATATAAGAGGATCGTCCGTTGCCGGTGGTGTTCGCGAGTGCAGGTATTGTAATAAGCCGCGGCCGGCCGCCCCACCGCGCCCGAGGCGCGCCGGCGACCGGTTCGGATGACGTCGACTGGTACGGTGTATCGGTGCCGCGCGCCGCTGATGTACTCGCGCGGTGGTGTTGGGTTCGATTCCCAACAACTTACCTCTAAGTAGTTTCTCATTAGTTCTTTCATTCTTCAGGTAATTTCATCTTTTCTTTCCAAGGCACTGAAATTATTAATTTTCACTTGCTAAATGATTAAAAAACCATTTTGGGGAACCTGCATGTCTGAGAGTTCTCTATAAAGATATTGAGAGAAATATAAAATCGTAGACTGTAGTCTTTTTTGACCTTTCTTTTAGTGAGAAGAGGCCCGCGGTCAATATTGGGACTGTTTATGAACTGATGATGATGAAGCAAAATATTAAGAGGGTGAATATTTTTACGCGGACTACGCACTTTGAAATTTAGATCTTCCGGTGATCACCGCTGCTGTAAAGTAACTAAAACTTCAAGTAATAGTGACGAATGTTATTCTAGATCTTTCGGTTAAAAAGGAGTGTTGATTTACCTATTTAGACTGTTGATTTTATTGAATATTAAATGACTACTAACAAAAAGATAAATTATTAGCTGTAGTTACTTAAAAAGAATCTTTAGGACGTCACTATGACTATGCATAATGTAAATAATTAATAACGATAACCAGATTTACCAAAGTATAATAAAATATTATTAAAAACAGAAATTAAAATCAATATAGCAAACTTTTTAATTTTGTCTGTAAGCTTCTTGATATTTCTCGTTTTCTCATAAGGAAAAATAAAAGAATTATTATACAAAGAAGACCGAATTAAAAAATTAAAAATCGAATACCATTTATTTATTTTAGTTTAGTTTAGTTTTAGTTTAGTCGTTGAGAAAATGGAATTGACTCGAGAAAATTCAAGAGCGATGATTTATTATGACTTTCGAAGTGGTTTAACACAAAAACAGTGTGTTGACCGGATGATTTATGCATTTAGTGATGAAACCCCAGCTAAAACCACAATTTATCGCTGGTTTCCTGAATTTCAACGTGGACGTGTCAAGCTCAGTGATGATCCCCGTCAAGGTCGTCCAAAAACTGCAGTCACCCAAGAAGACGTTGATGCTGTGCGAAAGCTGATTGAGGAAGATCGACATGTGACATACCGTGAAATTCAGGCAACTTTAGACATTGGCATGAGTCAAATACAAATAATCTTGCATTAACTTGAAAATTAGGTGTAAAAAGTTGTTTCCCGATGGATACCGCATTCGCTCTGTGAAGAGCAAAAAGCGGCTCGCGTTACTTGGTGCGTCAGAACTCTCGAAAGATGCCACGCAGGATCCTCAAATGCTGTATACAACATCGTATCAGGTGACGAATTCTGAATATACGCGTACGAACCCGAAACAAAAAACCAGTCACGAGTTTAGGTGTTCGAAAATGAGTTAAAGCCAACAAAAATGAAGTTAGGTCCGGGAATCAATATTTAGATAGTAAATAATTATTAGTAAACATTAATAGAAATAAAAAGTTTACCTATCTACATGATAGGTAATCTTTTTATTTCACGCTACATTAATTGTAGCAATAAAAGTCAGAACGCACTTACCGACTACATCACTTTTGGTTACTGTAAGACAATGCTATCGGTATTAAGTCCGTTTACATGTCACATACATGATTATTGACATAATTATTGTGTGCAAAAAGTTTGAAAATTAAGCACTTGTTTTTCAGTTGTTTTTCAATATCATATTTTAAATTTAGTGAACTTACGATCGTCAGTATTAGTTTATTTAACAAGTAAAACATACTGTCGTATCAATCGTCTAAATTTAAGAAGAGCTATGAGTAGAACCTGGTTTAAAGATGCCAATCAATTAATGGCGTATGTTAAAATGTTATATGGACAATATACTGCTATGATGTAACAGCTTTGCTTATAATGTAGGGAAAAGTTCGAAATCGAAATAGGTTTCTTAAAAGTTGAAATTTGACTTTGATCTAGGTATTATTGTGAGAAATACTTGAAATTGATTGGTTCAATATGTACATAGAAACATGCCTGTATATCATCCAGAATGCCTGCATCCTGCATATTATCAATATGGAATGAGAACTTATCTTAGTTTTTTTATCGTTATCCGTTAGGTTTTTTTGCATTACTATTTTACTGGATAATCTAAAGCTGGATATATATTCTCTACTATTTCTATCGCTAGCGGGGAGACAAACAGGGGACCAATTCTCCTAATAATATTTGTTCAAAATACAGTTTCGATATAACGTCAGTATCATACTTGTGTCACAAAATGGTATTCTCCTAAATTAACTGATACTTGAATGATATTCTAACTATATCGTAAATTGATCAAAGTGTCAAATTATCGAACTGTATCTTTCTAATTATACAATAATGGCATAAGGTTAGCGGCATACCGATTGTGAGTCAATTCAAAATTTAATCTCATTTTGCTCAAAATATAATGTCGATTTCAGTTATAATAGGAGAATTGGCCTTCTGACTGTTACGCAGAGGGCCTTAGGATCTAATCTACGACACACACCATTTTTTTTCTAAGATAAGTGCGTATTAAATTGTTAACTATCGCTTGCTAAATGGTGAAAGTGTTTTGTCCGTGTGGTGACGGATTAAGAATACGGAATGTCACCACCCCATATCATCCCATGGGTGTAGTAAGAGTCGACAGAGGGAACATATTATGCAGATAACAACACTGTAGGAGAAGGAAAACTTGATACAAATCCTATACCAACCCGTTTGCCCAGCGTGGTATAGTAGGCCAATTCCTCCTTTCAAAGGAGAGCCCTAAGTCCAGCAGTGGACTGTTAAAGGCTGATGATGATGAAACGGTGAAAGAAAACATCGTGAGGAACCTCTATGTCTGAGAGTTCTCCATAATGTTCTGGAAAGACATGTGAAGTCTGCCAACCCGCGATTGGCCAGCGTAGTGGACTTTGGGCAGAGACAATCTCTTATCATTCTGAGAATATCTCTACGACCAGCAGTGGGGTTGATTGTTTTCTTTTTTTTTTAAAGACAACTCCCGCATTAGGACTAAATCCTGTGTCGCGGGGGACTTTACAAACATACAACTAACGGACACAATGAACAGCCAGACTCGAGACAACAATTTATGAATCACACAAAGTGTTGTCTCGTGTGGGGATCGATCCCACACAACACTTCGGCGCAGTGTCAAGCGGTGAGGCGGCCGCTTAAACCACTACGCCAACCGTGCAGTGAGTGATTATCAACAAGGCTGATTGCCATGATACATCACACCATGTTACAGTAATAGTAGTCTGCTTTTCCTGGTCTATATAAACGACTTACCTGATGTTATAGAACATAAAACTATACTGTTTGCAGATGATGTATCGATTATGGTGACTACAGATAAAAATATGTCAATCAAACAACACGAAACTGACATTTACAATACTCTGACATTAGTTATTAAATGGTTAAATAATAATAATCTAAAAATAAATTTATCTAAGACAAATATCATTAATTTTAATAATAATAATATAATAATTAATTATCATGGACATACCTTATCGAATGCAAATTGTGTGACATTTCTGGGAATTATAATAAATTCAAAATTCAATTGGATCGAACAAGTAGAAAAAATTACGAACAAATTAAATAGTTTTTCATATGCTCTTTACAAATTGGCAAAAGTAACTAACCAAAATACTGCACGAACAGCCTATTTTGCTTATGTTGAATCAGTCCTCAGGTATGGGTTACTTATATGGGGCAACAGCTCACTCATACAAAAAGTGTTTTTAGCCCAAAAACGATGCATCAGATCGATTTGCGATATCGCTCCGGACGTATCATGTCGACCTTTCTTCAAAATGTTGCGAATACTCCCGTTAGCATGTCTTTACATACTTGAAATAGGTAAATTTATAAAACAACATCCAGATTCATTTAAACACGCTAAAGATGTCACTCGGCGCGATAATATAAGAAATCCGGATAGGCTTGTTCTAAACATGATACCCAGAACGAGTCGGCTTCAAAACAACTCATACGCCATGTGTGTAAAAATTTATAATAAATTACCAAACTTTATAAAAATCCTGCCGATAAATAAGTTTATACCAGCTTTACGTAGTTGGCTCATGCAAAAAAGCTTTTACTCTATTAAAGAATTTTTATCAAGTAATTAAATGATGAAATATCGGTGTAATGAGTACCTAATTGACCTATTGATGAATAAATATGTGACATTGTTAACATAAAATATGATCAATGAAATAGATTTAACTTGTTCAATTTATACTGTATGTTCCTACATTTGCATGCTATTTTAAATGGCTAAATGGGCTTGTACTTTATATTATTATCATACTATGACATCAACATCTGTAATGTACCCTGTTTACAGTAAATAAAGATATTCTATTCTATTCTATTCTATTCTATTCTATTCTATTCTATTCTATTCTATTCTAGCGTTCATAGCGAGATTTGGCTTGCCGTTCGTAACTGATCGTCAAAGTTAAGCAACGCTTGCACAGGTCGCCACTTGGATGGGTGACCGCGTGTGGCGTTTACATCTGAGCGCTACCGTGCTTCAGTGGGCACGTAAAGCTGTCGGTCGCGATTCTTGTCTCAGGATAAGAATCGTTAGGCCAAGTCGGAGACCTTCGCTAGGCCTGAAAACTCCGACACTAGAGTTGGCCACGCACTCACACGAAAAACAAAAACAAAACAAAACCATGATTCATAAGTAAAACAAATATCTTATTTGTGTTTTTTTTTCACACAATTTTTCGATGAGAAAAATGCAAAAAGAATTTACCCTACCTTGGAATCATCACTTTTCATTATCACCACCGTATTTTCCATTAGTGAGACATACATTCAAAAATATTTCATCAACTCAATTTTTGTTTGCATTGCTTGGTCGAAATTTTTACGCAGCCGTATACCCTGATTTCTGTATTTCAATTAGTGTAGTGTTGCGTAGTGTATCATATGGCTGGACAAAATATGAACGATTTCCAAAAAATGAAAAATCAATTCAGTAATGGATGAAAGTTACAGGGATATACAAACGTATTTTGATAATGTCCCTAGTAGTGTTAACTAATGGCGTAGTAGATTAAGCGGTCGCTTTGACGTTTAATACGGTATCGAGTGTCGTAGGTTCGATGCCTACCCGAGACAGCACTCTGTGTGAACCAAGAATTAATTATTGTTTGGAGTGAGGGTGTTTTATAAGCGCCATATGATAAAAGATTTCTTCGAAGTATATGTGTGGTCTATAAGAAAAACAAACATAGGTACATATATAGACTTACGCCTGTTTCCCGGAGGGGTAGACAGAGACTACGGATCGCCATTCTGACATATATCACTTGCTTCATTCACTCCCATCAAGTTTCTCATGCATTTTGTGAAAATGCAAAGTTAGTCCATGTAGCCTGTCGAATCATCGACAAAAATAACTTTTTAAGACTTTTCTATCATTTATTAAGATTAAACATTATTATAAACTTTATGAATAAAACCAATACACGAGTTTAGTCACTTGAAATAAAACGATATTTGTCAACACTGATATTCTACTCTGTTTAGGGTACTTCTGACCTGTCCTCTGTTTAGGATGTCTCCAATCTGGCCAGAGAACGTCTGCCTAGGTCTTCCCCTTCGTACTGTCCCATTGGCACTTGCTTTAAGAAAACACTGGCTGAAATTCAGTGTTGTACCTTTTAGTGTAAAAAATGTTGAGGGGCGCTCCTTGTCCCATGAATATTTATCCAATTTTTCCCAGTAATCTTTTAATATTTCTTAAAATTTTGTAGGTAATCATACATAGGTATAATATACATATGTCAGAAATGAATACTTTTTAACGGTTTAAAACATGCGTTTTTTTTACATAAATAACTCAACTTTATATGCATAAAAGTATATAATATACAACGCTCGTTAAACAGTTATAAAGACAGTTTCAGTTCTTAGGACCACCTTTTTTTTTGCTCCTCATGTACCTACCCATGTGTCGGAGGTTAGGGTTTCACCGAAGCATTCCTCGCTACCCCCCGACGGGTACTGGCCCGCCAGATGGTCAGGCAGGCCCCGAACGAAACCCCCTTGGTGGCGGATGAAGCTGTTGGGCTCCGCCGCCAAAACACTCAGCGGCCGCAGAGGATAGGGAGGACAGCAACGCAACACCGAATCTCCTCTTCCTCTGCGGCCCCACCGCGACGCAACGATGATGCACCCCCATTTGGTCGCGGGAGATAGGGCGCGCGGCAACGCAACACCGACACGCCTCTCCTCCCGCGACCACACCCGACTGCGAGGGACAGACAGAACTGTCCCCCGCACCCGCACCTTGGGACGCATCCTACGCAGGCCTCACGCAAGCCCACGTGGAGCGTCCCCTCCCGGGATCCCGCTTAGCTTCACCGTGGGTGTACCTCAAACCCACGGTTACTGAGCTCCTCCACGTGGAGATCCTACGGGGGGTTCTTAGGACCCCTAAAATAATCGAATTTTCACGCTGTATAGTATTGAATTTATTACTAAAATGTTAATTTTGAAAATGACTTAGCAAAATTTAATTAAACTTGGTACGCATAAGCACATAATATGTATGTACGCTCTAAATTATAAGTCATAAGTACTTGCTGACAAAAAGTTTCCCGTAAAGTAGATTTCTGTACTACATAAAAAGTGTGAGTATCATCTTTAATATAACAAAAAGCATTTATTCTTGACTGATAAGTGCCAGATAAATTTATATGTCAGATAACACATATAAATATCGTTCCAATTTTCAATTTATCCAGAGGTGCTGAAGCCCAATCTTAAAAATGTTAAGACCAAGGTATTACCTTCCAGATAAATAAATACTTCGATATATATTTCTATAACTTATCTGACACATTAATTCAACAGTCAAAGTCAAAATCATTTATTCATTTGGGTCACTTGGTCATTCAATGTGACGCTTATGAACGTCAAAATAATAAATTTAAAAAATAATTACTTAAAGACTTTACATTTACTGCCACGTTCGCAAAGCAAGGGCGTAGAACCATGGGAAAGATCGGGCAATAAAACTCACGGTCACTCTTTTTCATCGCCAGGTTTTGCATAATACACATAATTAACATTTTGTAAGGTGCTGCAACTGTTACACCTTCTATATCACTTGTATATATTTACTGTACATAATAATACTCAAGCATAATACTTAATTTCAATTTTGATGTTCATTTAGTTAGCCTTCGTAACAGTAACTTATCAGACAACGGTGAAACAGGCCGTACATATTTTTGGGTGTGTAAAGTTTGCAGCCTGGCTCTACATGAGATCTGATAACTTTTTGACAGCGCGAACCATATTATTCTCTCGTCTCGGTAACTTTCATATTAAATATTTTTAGTGGTACATAATACATATGTAGATACATATTTATGTATTATGTAATTAACATCCCACTAACGGTATTTTTACATAAGTACATAGGCATATCTACGATAGTATGTACTTTGTAACGTGCACGAAGCTAGAGAGAAAATAAAAGATTTTGAAACAACTTTAAATTTTATTTATATAAATAATCTCATCTTCACACTAGTTTATAAGCAAAGACAAATAATATATCTAAAATTTTATGTACAGTGTCAAAAAACAAATTCAGTTTAGTCCCATCTTTATTTTCCCTACTGTTTCACTTATGTTAGGTACCAGGTTCAGCAGTAGTGATTGGATGCAACTAATCTGACACTCGTAAAGTAAAACTGACTGTTAACCCGCACAAAATTATTTCAGAAGTATATTGGAGGAATATGCATGAAACTCTTAAGACAACCTGTTCCAAATATACAAATGACCGTACCATTTTAGCGACAATCGCCTATTGGTTAGACCAGCCCTGGTAACGAGGCGCAGTTATCACCATGGCCGGTGTAAGCCTTGCCGAAATTTCAGGGCAGATAAAGGATAATAAAATTATTCACCTCTATTTTCAATTAGCCAGCGATAGCCTAGTGGAGATACCAACAGACTGCCATGCAGAGGGTATCGGGTTCGAATCCACAGCGCGAACCAATGACTATTCGTAGTTATGTATGTGCGTATTAAATTGTTGCCTTTTGAGGGCTGAGAGGACAGCCAGGATCCTAATGGATCGTTCCCTTACCTCACGTGCCATGAGTGCTGTGGCAGCTAGGATTATGCCAAAACATTCGGCCTGGTAGACCGTGTTGTAGGCTCCCAGCGGTGCTGCGATGTTGATGTTTAGGTCTTCGGAGAATACTCCTGAACCCGTACCTGTATCAGTCTTAGACCCATCTGTGAAGATCGTGAGCTCATTGTCATTAACCGCTCCTTCGTGCAGATCCTCGTACAGTTGGATTTTGTATTTCATGTCGAACACAAATTGTTTCGGTATTCGGTCGCCAATGGCTTGTGTGAGAGGAACTTCTTTAAAAAGTGTATTTAAGTTGTTAGTATGCGGGGTATTAGCGTCTTTCCAGAGCTTCAGAGCTCTTAGCCGGACCGCCGACATCGTTGCTTCCTGTTGTATGAACAGGTGCAGAGGAGGCAGGTCCAGCAACACTTCGAGTGCCGCTGTAGGTGTAGTTTTCATGCAGCCCGTGGCCGCTAGGCATGTAAGTCTTTGAAGCTTTTGAAGCTTATTGGCGGCCGTTGTTAGGTTGGTCCGAGGCCACCACACTACTGCGCCGTAGCTTATCATCGGACGTATTATTGTCTTATAGAGCCATAAGACGAATACAATCGCGCTTAACCTTGCAGTAGATTCGTGAAGCCTATGCCCCGAGATATTCACAGATTTATCGTAATAAGCAAGTAAATCAAAATAAAAGCAGCGATAGCCTAGTGGAGAGACCGACGCGCTGTCACGCTGAGGGGCTCGGGCTTGAATCCACGGCGCACCACTTATCACCACCAATTGTTAATTATCGCTTGCTAAACGGTGAAGGAAAACACCATGAGGAAACCTGCATGTCTGAGAGTTCTCTATAATGTTCTCGAAAGACATGTGAAGTCTGTCAACCCACACTTGGACAGCGCGGTGGACTATGACGTTCCACTTCTCATAGTGAGAAGAAGCCCGTACCCAGGAGTGGGACAGTTTACAGTTAATATACAAGGCTGATGATGATGAAATCAAAATGTTAGTCTAAAAAAATATACTGCATGAATTCAATATATTTAATCTCAGGCTGTGTTCTCTTAAATCTAACCAAGTTATTTAACCCGAGACCGCCTGTAATAGATATCATTTCATTCGTAACATTAGCCTAATTAAACCGTGCTAGTATTTGAGCTTCAAAAATACTGACCTAGCCACTATTTTCGTTAAACTCGCTGGCAAATACATTAGCTGATGAAAGGCCCGTAATTCATAAGTATGTAATTATTTTAGTTGGTATTATATAACCCAATGGTTCACAGAGGGCTTTGTGAATTCGTGTAAAAATGCTTGTCGCTAAATATTTTCAGACTTTCGAGATTTGTATTCATACTGGAATATAAGTGAATATTCTATATCGCGTGGTTAATTAAAAATAAAGGTGTTTAAATATCTTATAACTAGATGAGCCCTCGGTTATACCCGCGTTATTTTAGGCTACTGCTCCGCTCTCGTAACTCATATCCTTCCTCGATAAATGGCCTAATTTTATTTTTGCAAATCAGAATGCTTGTTCCTGAGATTAGCTCGTTTAACCAAACAAACAAGCTCAGTTGGCAAGTGTGAATGGGACAGGACGAAGGGGAAGACCCAGGCGAACGTCCTTTGACCAGATTGGAGACATCCTAAAAACAGGACAGGTTAGAAGTACCCTGAACAGAAGAGCATGCATGAGGAATCTCTCTGCCTACCCCTCTGGGAAACAGGCGTGAGCCTATGTATGTATGATTAGATTGCCCTGAGGTTTCGGCATACTTGAGGTAGTCATAGTCACGGAGCCGTACCGCGATTATGACTCTCATATTCACGAGACTAAGATTTGTCTTCTTTACGGGAAACTTATAATTCAGAGCGTACATAATAATATGTATGTGCTTATGCGTACCAAATTTAATTAAACTTGGTTAAGGCGCCGAGTACAGCTACTGAGTTGAGCTGTTTCTGTCACTGTCGGATTGTATAAATGAGAAAGAGAAGCGCGACGACGACGGGACGTTCAGAACTTTAAAAAAGCATTAAATAAATTAATTACAGAAAATGTATTGATTGGATTAAAAAAATAAAACAGTATTTCGTTAGTTTATTGCTTGTTGAATAATTTGTCAAAAAATCAGAATGATTGTATGTATGTAGGTATTTTAATATGGTTTTTACTTGTTAAAATATTTTTTTGATGTATCTTTGTGATTTTTTTCTATCGATTAAAGTTAGTTGTATTATGTTTTCAACACAGTACTTAACTAGATTATATCCTGAAGAATATCATATATTTTTTTGATTGTGTTAACTGCATTGAATCATATACTTTAAAGCATTACAAAACTCGAGTTTAGCTCTTGTAGTCCCCTTAAGTCATTTTCAAAACTGTAATTTTAGGAGTACGTTCAATACTATACAGCGTGAAGATTCCATTATTTTAAGGGGTCTTAAGAACTGAAACTGTCTTCATAAGTATTTTAACGAGTGTTGTATGTCAGTCAGTAACACAAGTATTTTGTATATACAGAACCTTGCGTTACTGACAGACATGTATTTTCCTGGGAATGTAGGGGAGCATTAAGAAAGGATTTCCCGAAATTCACTCGGGATCGGGAAGAAACAGTTAAGGCCGCTCTCACATTGGGCGTCAGCGTCAACGCAGAGACACCTCGGCGTTTACACCGAGGTGTCTCGGTGTTGACGCTGACGCCAATGTTATAGCGGTCTCAATAAAAAAATAAATGTGCATCTTCTAGTTTTATATAAACAGATTGTACTACAAATAATTAAATCAAGAGCGAGTGGGACTCGCATTTAGATTCCGTAGTAGAGGTATCCACTAAACATACCCATTATTTTCCCCTGCCTCGTTGGTCTCGCGGCATAAATGTGCACGTGGGATTGGGAGGTCTCGGGTTCGATCCCCGGGTTGGGCAAAGTGCTATTGTGTTTTTCCGTTAGGAAATTCTCAGTAGCAGCACGGAGTCTGGTAATGTGCCCGGTACGGCAATAGGCTCACGCCCTATTACGTAGGACTAAAATAAATCTGGCGAAAAGTGGGTGTAGCAATATACCTCTGCCTACCTCTTCGCGGATATAGGCGTAAGACTTATACTTGTATGTATATTATTTTCCCTTAACGAAATATCACTATCACTCATTTTACCAATTTGGCAGCGTGTATCTTTCAAATGATTGACTTTGAGAAATAATGGTTTTAGAAACCTTAATCTCATTTTTAAAAATATATAGATATAAAAAAAATTGAGATCAGTTCCATTTATAAGAGCCCACCTTTAATTATCCTATTTCTTTTATTTTTATACACATATCGTGAAACGGTTCACCGAATACATTCACTTACCAATTTTCAAACATGTAATCTTAATAGTTTCGGCACTTAGGGTTCCGCTTTTTGCCATTTTTTGGAACCCTAAAAATGGACTATGTTGGGTTGGATACCACAACTTGAAAGATTCTTATATTTCACTTTTCAGGTTATAAGCTATCGCTTAGAGGTTTCTTGTGACCTATAAGTGTCGACGATTACCGTAAAATGAAATGACACATTTCCTAGTTGCTTAGCAACTTTATGAAGCGGTGTATATGGCAATATTGGCTTATAAAGTGCATGTTACTCGTCAGCAACGCATCGGCTTCACAGGCAGCAGCAGATAAAATAGATAGATAGATATGCTTTATAAATTATTATATGAATCTATCTTAATATATAAAATCCTTGCGTTACTTACTGACTGACAGACACGCTACAGCCGAATCTATTGGGCGCAGGAAGCTGAAATTTGGCATGTATGTTGCTTGGGGACCGTAGGGGTGCACTAAGAAGGGATTTCCCGAAATTCCCACGGGATCGGCCAAAACTGGTAAATTAAAAAAAATATGCAGGCGTAGCTGCTGGCGTCCTCTAGTGCTATTATAATAATGCTGAAGTGTTTGTTTTGTTTGGTTGAACGGGCTGACCTCGGGAGCTACTGATCCGATTTAGATAATTAATTTTGTGTTGTATAACTCATTTATCGAGGTAGGCTATTGGTTATATAAGATAACGCTATGAGCTTAATAACGTGGGTGTAACCGCGGGCGCATCTAGTAAATACATATTATAAACTAGTTGTTTCCCGCGGTTTCACCCGCGTCCTGAGGGAACTACTTCGCGCACCCGGTTAATTTATAGCCTAAGTCACTCCTTGGTACATCAGCTATCCGCCTGTGAACGTCCCGTCAAACTCGGTCCAGCAGTTCCAGAGATTAGCGAAAACAAACAGACAATCAGACAGACAGACAGACAAAAATGGTAAAAATGTCATATCGGTATATGTACCGTGTATACATCTATAGGCATTTAGTAAAAAGCGGTTATTTTAATATTGCAAATAGACACTCCAATTTTATTTATATGTATGTATAGATTGAAAGGCAGGGATAGTCTAGTGGAGATACCAACGGACTGCCATGCAGAGGGTATCGGGTTCGTATCCACGGCGCGCACCACTGACTTTTCGGAGTTATATGCGTATTGAATTGTTAATTATCGCTTGTCTCGTGCCTCGGAGAGTACGTTAAGCCGTCCGTCCCGGCTGTCATGAAGATCTTTAATAGTCGTTATAGGGCGTCAGTACCTCTAAAATAAACTGACACTAGTCTTAACCATGGAATATCGCTAACCCTTCGGGTTGCGGAGGTCAGACGGGCAGTCGCTCCATAGAAAAGCCAATATTCCGCCAAATCCGGTTAGAGTAGAAAGCGGACCCCGAGTTGAGACTGGGATAACGCTAGGAGGATGATGGTGAGATGTATAGACTGAAGACCTGTCTCGCGTCCTGTCTGTCTGTATCATCATCATCAGCTTTTAACAGTCCACTGCTGGACTAGGCCTTTCCTATGAAAGGAGGAATTGGCCTACTATACCACGCTGGCCAAACGGGTTGGTATAGGGTTTGTATCAAGTTTTCCTTCTCTTACAGTGCTGTTCTCTGCATAATATGCTCCCTCTGTCAGCTCTTACGACACGCATGGGATGATATGGGGTGGTGACAATCCGTATTCTTAATCCGTCACCACACGGACGTCTGTCTGTATGAACGCGACAAATTCAAAAACTACCGAACGGATTTTTTAACGGTCTTCACCAATAGGCCTGCCTCCGTGGTCCAGTGGATAGCGTTTGCGACTGCTAATCGGAGGTCCCGGGTTCGATTCCTGGGTCAGGCAAAATTTTACTGGGTTTTTCCGAATACTCAGTAGCAGCTCGGAGTCTGGTGATGTGCCCGGTAACGGCAATAGGCTCGCCTCCTATTACGTGGGACCTAAAAATTCATGGCGAAATGTAGGTGTAATATTTACACCTCTGCCTACCCCTTCGGGGATACAGGCGTGAGACTATAAAAGAAAAAAAGATAGTGTGACTCCTGAGGAAACTTTAGGTGTATAATTTACGTGGGCGGGATCGCGGGCGAAGTCTTGTCTAAAATAAATTACTGAAAACTAGTTTTACAAAGGCGGTCTTATTGCAAATTGCGATTTCTTCAGGAATTATTTCTGTACCTTATACTTAGTTACCAAGTTCATGTTTTTACTCAAGGTTTACGGCAGCCAACAATAAAAACATAACTACTAGCAATTAAGTGGGAAAGTAGTAAGAAGATTACAAATTACTTGTGGTCTTGGTACACTCTCTAGTTAAGTGTAACACACTCATATAAGGAGTATTCACATTAATAGTGGACGGAGTAAGAATCCTTTCAACGTCGGATTTAATATCCGATCCATCCATGATTTTGGAGATTACAGATGCATATCTAATCTAATACTAATATATAAAGCTGAAGAGTTTGTTTGTTTGGTTGAACGCGCTAATCTCAGGAACTACCGGTCCGATTTGAAAAATTCTTTCAGTGTTACATAGGTCATTTATCGAGGAAGGCTATAGGCTAAATAACATCACGCTATGAATCACGGGAGCGGAGCAGTAGCCTTAAATAACTCAGGTGTAACCGCGGGCATCATCTATTTGACATAAGCTCCATTCAGAATATGTCAAATACATATCTATCTCTTATCTTAAAACCCATGGATAGATCATGTATTAGGGCTGGCTGTTCAAGAAGATAGATTCCGTTCTTCAGTCAGTATGTTGGACTTTATGGTGGTGTGTGAAAATATGTCCAGTTAGTTCTATGATTAATGCTGAAACATCTTTTTCACCACAGCAGCTCAAACATGCCGCTTTTGCTGCGAGACAACAGTGAACAAAACGCGATTTTGATTCGAGCGTGAGGCAAAGTAGCTTTTTAATTTTTCAATCTTCAGTGCCACGAATTGACATTGTTCAGCCATAAATTTGAAAAATTCGAATTTTACTGAGCTCTGTCTCTTTCACATGCATATAAAAAGTGAGTAAAAAACAAACCCCTTCGAATTCGAAATTCGATTTTGGAATTCGACCTCAAAGAAAACACCTACGGCAACGCAAAAAAAAAAGATATTTGTAATAAAGAAATTACTTTTTATATGTTATTGTTTACATGTTTAATTTATTATTGGATTTTAATAAAAATAAGTCTAATTAATAGTAAACAATTAGTATTTAACCAATACATTTTTATTTAGAATTACAACAATGATACATTTGAAAAATAAACATCAGGGACGCGGTATTAAAACGCGATTTAAAAAAGTAGCGTGAATAAAAATTTCGCTGATGCTGATACAGTAGGTATACCTAGCGTAACGTGTTAAATTATATTAATATATAAAATAATCTAAAAAGATGAGTGAAACTAGCGATGATAACTGTACTTTAACACCAGAAGAGTTAAATCAACAAGTGATTATGCAGAATTCAATCTATTCCTGTTCATTTCTATGTCTCCTAAGTAATATGTGTTCTCACTGCTGTGGTGAAAAGTTATGTGTGCTACACGAGAGCAAAGTTTTTTGTATCTCGTGCTGTTGAGTCCCTCACCACGCTCAGGATTCTAACTTTGATTCACTCGCTACGCTCGTGAATCATAGAATCCTTCGCTTGCTCGGGACTCAAAATCAGCACTCGAAACAAAAAACAACTTTGCTCTATTGTTGCACAAATAACTATTTATTGTTCTATGATTTACTTTGTTATTATCTTTCTAGAGTTATGGTGTTTTTCTTTCCTTTGAGAGGTTATAGGAGAGATGCTGCAGTTTATAAGTCACCGTCAGCCACAAACCGACTACCTGTTTTTTGTCTATTAAGAGATGTAAAATATTCATGTACTCGTTGGACGACGATTGATTCGGGAAAGAAATAATATTTATTTCAAACCCAACTATTTACACAGTCGTGCGAATCTTATAATAGATCTTTTAGTATAGGGGGCGCTTTAACCACTACGCCAATAGTGCAGTCAAATACACACTTAACGACGTACGTCTCTCAATGAGGCTATTCCTGTCCACAGTATACAAATCTTAATATATAAAATCCTTGCGTTACTGACTGACTGACAGACACGCTACAGCCGAAACTATTGGGCGCAGGAAGCTGAAATTTGGCATGTATGTTCCTTGGGGACCGTAGGGGTGCACTAAGAAGGGATTTTCCGAAATTCCCACAGGATTGGCCAAAACGTGTAAATTAAAAAAAAATGCAGGCGTAGCTGCTGGCGTCCTCTAGTCGTAAGTATGATAATACATATTTCAACTTTATGATGTCGGTTTATAAAGTTATAAAAAACAAACTAAAATAAAAAAGACACGCCTGCTTCTAAAAATACACAAAACTGAAACAAGCACTATAAAATTTGCAAGCATATTAATTTGACCACATTGTGGTCTATTCCAGTCTTTGACGACAAAATTGCCCACCCGTGGGCAAACAATACCTGGCAGAAAGCCCATTAGATTGCGTCGAGTTTATAATGGAAAAATTAATTAGTTGCCCGGACTTACCCAAGTGTATGCAGGTCAATTATAAAGTTATTTATAGCAAACTCACGCCTTGAGTCAATGAATGATTATTTTTCTATGTTCTTTTAGAAGTTACTTTAGTATGGTACTGTCTTATTAATTTCGTAATCAAATGTTGACTCTTTATAGACTCACGCCTGTATCCCCGAAAGGGTAGGCAGAGGTGTAATATATACACCCACATTTCGCTATGATTTTTTTAGGTTCCACGTAATAGGGGACGAGCCTATAGCCGTACCGGGCACATTACCAGACTCCGTGCTGCTACTGAGAATTTTCTAACGGAAAAACCCAATAACACTTTGCCCGACCCGGGAATCGAACCCGAGACCTCCCAATCCCATGCGCACATTTATGCCGCGAGACCAACGAGGCAGTCTATCGTATACTCGAAACAAACGTACGTGGTATAAATTCCGAAAGACAACCTAGTGCTAATGACCACGAAAGTTTAAATTCAAATATAATTCAACATTCAAAAGACCTTGATTACTATGTGAAAATACTAGCAGATTTGAAAACTAATAAGTTTACATTTTTATAGATTCTTTATCATGGTGGTTTTTTTTACAGATTGATAATGTAGCTTTTCTGGCATACAGAATGTAGCAAATTCAGCATTCATCTGTTACTAGAGAATGACCGCAGCTACGCCCGCACAGGGAAATCCCTTCATAGAGCACCCTTACGCTTCCCAAGGAACAAACATGTCCAATTTCAGCTTCTTGCACCCAGTACTTTTGCTGTGGCTTGACTGTCAGTCAGTCAGTAACGCAAGATTTGTTTATAATAATATAAAGAGAGCCAGAGTACTCCCTAAATTATGGTGCACAGTGCACACTTTTAACATACTGTTTGTCTTAACACAATTTTTCTCCCAGTATATCCTGGCGAGGGATTATCCCCATTAACCTTTACAAAAAGTATAAAACAGCGTAAGTTCCACGTACATATAAAATAGTGTTGTCTGTTTGTCCACGTACAAATTAAGTTCTTCGTAACACCGCGGCCATTGTTGCAGTCCAGACAGATTAAACTATGAAAAATTACTACGTGTAAGTGCTGTAGCGACACTGTTATAATGTGACAATTTATTATGTTCTTTTTACTTATATTTCTTTTTGTGGTAAAGGATTAAGAATAGGAAGTGCCATTATCATATTATTATTTCATTCCGTGGGTAAGAAGCGACTAAGAAAACATATACATATACTCACGCCTTTTTCCCGTCAAGGTAGGCAGAGACAACAAAATGCCAATTGACTAAGAAAATGCCAAGCATATAGTTTATTTAGGAGGAGACAGAAAGCTAGACGTCGAACCCAATACCAACCCGTTTGGTCAGCGTGGTATAGTGTTCAAAATTTTCCTGTTCTCTCACAATGCTATTGTGATGCAAATAAGGAGAGGCCTATGTCCAGCAGTGGATTGTAAAAGGCTGTATGATCGTGAAGATTTCGTTGTATGATATATTTTACTAATGTTATATTACTAGCTAGGAACTTTTCGGAATTTTTTAGACATTTAATATGGCCTTAGACTAAGATGGCCGCGAATATCGAAGTTTAGTTTACTATATGTATAAATGTTCACATAAGCATTGCCTCAAAATGCTAGAGTACTAAAGACTCAGGAACGTTGCTTGAGAGGAGAGGTGGTACTTCTGTTTTTTTATCTGAAAGTATAAGTTAAAATAAGACGATGGGCAATTCATATAAACAATATACAATAACATAAGCCATGTATTAGCTTATTTTTCTTATTTATTTTTCGTGTGACTATGTGGCCAAGTTTATTTTCTGGTACGACAGTTAACAGGTGTTCCGAGGGACTCCGACATGGCCCAATGATGTTTCTGTATGAGACCGCTGACCGACAGCCTTTAGCGCCCTCCGAAGCACCGTAGCACTTTGATGTAAATGCCACACGTGACCACTCATTCATTTTCAAGGTAGTACAGCCTTGCTGATTTCAGCATGAATGGGCCGGCTCGTCCGGGGAAGTACTACCCTTTCACAGAAAATCGACGTAAAATAACAGTACCTAAAATGTTGCGTTTCGTCCGATGAGTGAGAGTGCCACAGGCCTTATCCCCTATTCCTTCTCCCTCATCCCACTCCTTATCCTATCCCTTTTCCTAACCCCAAGGGGCGGCAACGCACTTTAACTCCTGTGGTGTTGCTTGTGTCCATGGGCGGCGGGGTAATTGCTTACCATCAGGCAATCAGTCTGCTCGTTTGCCGCCTATTCCTATAAAAAAGAACATGTTTTGACTGTTGTCAATCGTGTTGTTGCTTTACTTTGTCAATGATACAAATGGCAAGTCAATATAATTACAGAAAGTCTATATAGCGCTCACAGCGGACGCTACAAAGACTTTCTGTAATTTGAACTATCGCACTTTTACAGATGAATAATCATACTCTCCATGAAATCAACGTAAGTATTAGGTACATATGTATGTATGTATATTACATTGTATATTGAAAAGGTTACACATATTATGTATTTAGCATATCAAAATACTTTAAAGTAAATACAACCAAGCTGTGTAAAGAAGTCGTCGACCTCGAATCAAAAGGTTGTTCTGCCCAGTTAAACTGTATAGTATTACAGTGAGTCCCCGAGGCGATTCTAGGGTTCACTAGTTTAGTTATATCACTTGGCTAGGTCCTATTTTATGAACTAACTAGCTGTTTCCCGCGGTTTAACCCGCGTCCTGAGGGGACTACTTCGCGTACACCGAGTACGCGTAATTTACAGCCTAAGTTACTCCTTCGTACATCAGCTATCTGCCGTCAAAATCTGTCCGGCCGTTCCAGAGATTAGCGAGAACAAACAGACAGACAGACATACAGACAGACAGACAAAAAGTGGAAAAATATGTCATTTCGGTTTTAATACCGTGTATACATCCATACGCATTTAGTAAAAAGTGATTATTTTACATACACAATGACAAAACAGATGGAACAGGAAGACCTGACCTGACCTGTGCCTCAAGTAAGAACTTGAGCCTGTTTTGAATCTGGGAATCTTTGTCATTGCTTTACTAACCATGCTATTACAAGCTCTGCCTTATAGAATGAAATTACTAACCAAGCTATTACAAGCTCTGCCTTATAGAATGAAATTACTAACCAAGCTATTACAAGCTCTGCCTTATAGAATGAAATTATTTTCTCACTGTAATCACCGTAACCTGAAATATGAACGCAAACAGTATCACAGACTATGACTAGTATATAAACATGAAAGCGTCTAGTACATTTGCATGTGTTTTACGATTTCATTCAGCGAGTTCCGTAGTTTGGCACAAAGATACTCTTATTGCGAATTCTTGCCAAGTGCTTAGTACACACACCCTTCAGTTTATTATATGAAATATCTTGTGTTCATGTGTGTTGGTTAGATATGCAGACGTGGCCATGTGGAAAAGTAACTTTTTCTTTCACGTTGATTTTATTACTTGTAATTTGTGTGAATAAAATTCTTGCGTTACCGACTGACTGACAAAGAACCCACAGCTGAAGCCATTGGGCGTGAGCAACTAAAATTTGGCATGTATGTATGTATGTTCCTTGGGGACCGTAGGCATTTTAAAGCATTTCATTTCATTTATTCAAATTTTGCATAGAATGTAGGTACGTAGAAAAAGATGTTACACAATATGTCAAAGAAACATTGAAGCCAGGTACATTCTGCCTGAAAATAAGCATGCAAATTATAGGTAGATACAATTTAAATTTTTAAGGCTCTTACATTTCAGTTATTAATGTCAAATATAATTTAATTAACAGAATACAGATATTGATCATGATAATTCTATAATGTAATTAATAATAAGTCAGTTTGTATATTATAGTCAACATAGGAAACATTACATTAACAAGGTCAGGTCAAAAACAAATACTAAGTCAAGCATGAATAGCTTAACCCTTCCTTTTCAGTTTATCTACAGGGGAATAGATTTCGATAACTAATCTACACTTACATTATCATAATATCTAAATATATGTATGTACATATATTTAGACATTATAATAATTTAAGTAATATGATATGATAATTTATTTAATATAACTAATCTACACTTACATTATCATAATGTCTAAATATATGTATGTACATATATTTATACATTATGATATTTTTTTTTCCTATTTTTATGCAGGCGACAGGCGTGTACAGATTATTGTAATCTCTTTTTGTTCATATTGTCTTGTTTGTTCATGTCTTTCGTCTGGTAGAAATAAACGCTTTTTCTTTCTTTCTTTCTTCTTTCTTTCTACATAAATCTAAAAAAATAAAAAGTAAAAATATGTACAGGTGTGTTTAGGCGTCTTAGAATGCGTACGCATTCATGTCATCTGGTATCATGCCCAGAAGGCTGGCAGCATTCCTACGCTGGAAGGCAATGCTGATACTTTGAGCGAAGAATAAACCAGCCTTCTGGTCACGTGAGACGTCAATTAACCGTTTAGATAAATCTCGGAATAAGGAACGAGCGCTCGGACCCCATGAGCCCAGCGTTTCTACCCCAAACGGCTCAAAGACGTAATTAGCTACTAGATTACTATATTTGCGCCGTTTGAGGGCTTCCGCAGATGCAGCAGTAGCGCCAGCATGGCCTTCCGTGTTTGGAACATGGGATGGCGCGAGGGTTTCTACGCAGGTTGCGTCCCACAACAAAGGCCTACCCATTTTCCATGGAAACAATGACATACCGTCTGGTCTCTTACCGTCGTCGCGTACCAAACCATTTGGTTCAAATACAGCTAGTACACCAGCCGCGACAAGAGCACGACGGATTGTATGTCGAGGAATTCTACCAGCGCTTCTGCTGCAGGAAAGCCCATGTTCTCCGAGGCTATCGACGTCTTCTCCACAATGACATCGATGTGGAGAAACACACGGAGCACCTAAACGAACACAAGTGGCGATACAGAACGTCTCATCGTCCAACATGGTTCCTGTGTTGATGAGATGACTAATTAAGTACACTAAAATGTTCCAATATTTCGACGCTGTTGTAGGCGCCATAATCGTGGAGGCACTGGTAAATTAAAAAACAATACCTTTACTTCTAAGACTCGTAAATCCTATGCAAGGTGTTTTTAAGAAATGTTTTGTGTAAAGTATCTTTCACAACCATGTCATACGAAAAGTAGGCTAAAGTAACCACTGATCAGCCTCTTTAAGGGGGCAAAAACATCGCAGCAGGTATACATGGATATGGTGAGATGACCTTGACGCTTCTGATAAAAACTAGTCGCTAAAGGCTCTAAACAGGAGGAAAGTGGACTACTCCACTCTGCCTCCAATCATTTACATTTTTTCACTCGTCAGTGCGACGTCATTGACATAAATTAAATATAAAATTAATAAATGTATGTATAGAGATAACTTTTTTTATCAAAATGGAAATAACTACCAAGGCCCGCGTTGTATTTTCCCGGTTTTTATTATACAATATGTAAAATTCACGATATATATTTGCCAGATGTTGACTTCATCACAGTACTATATATCTGAATACACACCCCGATTAAAAAACTAGATCAAACTGACAAACTGAAACGGTTTATGGTACAACAGTCGTATTTTTGTGTAGCGTGATAATATTTGAGAGACAAATAAAAGCTTATAAAGAACACAAGAAGCAGCGATAGCCTAGTGGAGAGACCGAGGGAATGCTACGCAGAGGGTCTCGGGTTCGAACCCACGGCGCGCACCAATGATTTTTCGTTATGTGCGTATTTAATTGTTAATTATCGCTTGCTAAACGGGGAAGGAAAACATCGTGAGGAAACCTGAATGTCTGAGAGTTCAGAGTGAGAGTTCTCAATAATGTTCTCGAAAGACATGTGAAGTCTGCCAACCCGCACTAGGCCAGCGTGGTGGGCTATGGCCTTACCCTTCTCACAAGGAGAAGAGGCCCGTGCCGCGACAGTTTGTATACAGGGCTGATGACAAAGAACACAAGGCCTCTGAGTTGTGGCAGACTCTCATAATGCGAAGAGGCCTGTGCCAAGCAATGGGACAAATTATAAAACACGTCTAAAATACAACTTCTAAAGAAGAGTTGCAAGCTAATAAAAGATAAAGCAAATTATTTTTCAGACCTTCATTAATAATAATTAGTCAGGTAAAGCTTCCGATTGTTTTACCTGCCGGTTTAATGGACCATAGAATTTATCTATGATCTGGGGTCCCGAATAGGAATAAAGATATTTGGGGTCGCCTGTTGCTACACGGTACAATGTGAGACAAAAATGGGTGGAAATTAAAGATAGAGGGATAAATGCTTTCTTTTATATGACTGTTACTTATTTTTAAGGGCGTAGAAATGAATAGTTATGAATAAATATCTGTTACGAGGTTGCTACGTTCATAATTTTATCTGTATAAACAAAATTCTTGCGATAGTACCTGACTGATAGACAACGTATAGCCGAAGGTATTGGGCACTGACACTTCGCATTTTTCTTCTTTAGAGACCTTACGGGTGCACAAAGAAGCGATTTCCTGAAATTCCTATGGGATTGGGCAAAAACCGTTAAAATCAAAATGAATGTGCGGGTTTAATATTTGTTTTTTCGCTTGGGTTTCTTCTTAATTCTAATTCTGCTTGGATTTCGTCTGGTGGGGACTTTTACCACAGAGAATTTGGAGCGAAGTGAAGGAAGTATGTGCGACCCCTAAATATAGCCTATGGACGAAAAACAAAGGCTGTGTTTACGACTTCCTTCCCCACCCAGGCTCATACGTTGCCAATCGGTCCTCGGTGAGGATGCCTTATGCTAGGCGAAACACGTGACAAAGCATAGCCGGCGCATAGAACGTGATACTGCATGTCAAGTATTTTCCTGGAACCATTATCCGCATTATTCCATATATCGCTTATCCTTCAGTTCTTTCAGTTTTTGGCATGACAACAACGAACAATATTTTTTAATTAAATAAAGCACTTCGGTGATTTTTTACCATTTCTTTTTTTCGTATTTCTCTGTTGTTTTTGTTGCATGTAACATTTAAGTTATTTTTTTAATATAACTTAAATATTACATGCAACAAAAACAACAGTATATGCAAAATATATACAACATAATTTGCTTACAAAGTCTATCAATAAGTCATTCGTTTTGTAAAGTTCAAGTGTAACAGAAATGAACAGAGGTAAGAGGCCTAAACAATTTGGTTACAAAGTTAACAAGCAGTAATATAAAGACAGTACAGGTATGAGTGAAATAATTAAAACTTTTAAAAGCAGTAGTGCATTATAAACTGTTTTTATTTCATGGTGCGCATTGGTACAAATTCACTCATCATCATCCTCTTAGCGTTATCCCAATTTCAATCTGGGGTCCACTTACTAGTCTAAGAGGTTATGGCTGAATATTAGCTTTTCCTCAGAACGACTGCCTGGTTGTCCTCCGCAACCCGAAGGGATAGCGATATTCCATGGTTTAGACTAGTGTCAGTTTATTAGAAGGTACTGACGCCCTGTAACGATTGTCAAATATCTTCATGATAACCAGGACCGATGGCTTAACGTGCTCTCCGTGGCACGGGACAAGCGGTAATTAACAATTCAATACGCACATAACTCCGAAAAGTCATTGGTGCGCGCCGTGGATTCGAACCTGATACCCTATGCATGGCAGTCTGTTGGTATTTCCACTAGGCTATCGCTGCCTATCGGTACAAATTCACTAAAAACTAATCTTCGTGTATGGGCTCGGAGCCTTCAAATGCGAGGCACGGACTTAGTGACTAAAAGGTTAAAAGTCAATGGCGCGTGCCATAGTTTCTAGCTGAATCCCCTGCCGACCAAGCTACTCAAAAACGATACTTACCCAATGATCTACAAAATAATCTCGCAAACAAATAACTCAGATCTTCATTTGATACACGCAAGGTACTGCAGAGTCATTTGGCGAGCAAAAGTATTATTATAGCCCACAGCTGCCAAACAACTGCAATACCGGAGCGCATCTTAAAAACGCCATTTAGATATGCACAGATGGGCTTGCATAGCGAAATATGGGATATAAGCCGTAACTGCATTAAGATCGTATTTGGAATCTTTCTCTGTATACTAGGTAAGTACTTTATTTTTAAACCTTCACTATTTGTATATGTACGTACATACTATTTTCAATATTTTTGTAGGCTAGTAGAGCTTTGCTGATTTCAGCATGAATGGGCCGGCTCGACCGGGGAAGTACTACACTATCGAGGTAAAGTAACAGTATCTATACTGTTGCGTTTCGTTCGGTGAGTGAGAGTCAAAGTCAAAGTCAAAATCCTTTATTCATTTGGATCACAATGTGACGCTTATGAACGTCAAAATAATAAATTTATAAAATAATTACTTAATGACTCTACACTTACATTTACTGCCACGTTCGCAAAGCAAGGGCGTAGAGCCATGAGAAAGAACGGGCAATAAAACTCACGGTCACTCTTTTTCATCGCCAGGTTTTGCATAATACACATAATTTACAGTTTGTATGGTGCTGCAACTGTTACACCTTCTATATCACTTGTATATATTTACTGTACATAATAATACTCAAGCATAATACTTAATTTTAATTTTGATGTTCATTTAGTTGGCCTCCTCAGAATAGACTTGGTGAAACAGGAGCATCCACTTACATTATATATTATACCTAATGATGCAGGCAATCCGCGAAAGTGATCAAAACCATGATGGAAACAATGCAGTTAAATATTAAAATCTAATACCAGCCCGCAAGACCGTCATCGACAAGTCATCGCAAGTAGCACCCGTTCACGAGTATGACGCATGGGCCAGCCATCATCCCTCTCGCCGTATTAGAGGGACAGGGATGACCCGAGTGACGGAGGCCCCATGTGCTTCTCCTTGTCTCTCATGTCATTCTTCTTCCTTTTCTTTTTTCAACCCAAGAATAAAATAGGAACTTGTCAATTACAAGTTCATAAGCGTCACTTTCTGTCATGAGCGTAAATGTAACACAAGTTTAAATCCTTTTATAAGTTATTTATCATATCTTGTAATAATTCATACACAATCGCATCCCAAACTATCATCACAGACTCACCACATAGCGAATTGTCCCAGGTCAGAATCAAAGTCACAACCGCTGACTTAGCATTCAGGGTGTCAACCACTAGACCATCACGTCACAGATTAAACACCAAAATGGGCAACACATTTAAGTGCTTTAGTTGACAGCCAGCTTCCCACGGCGCGTGGTTTGGCGGACGGACGCGCGCGGCACCTTTAAAGTTACATGGCGAGTCAGGTAAGTTTAAAGGCACGTCCATTTTCAAACCTACGCACCGTGGGAACCCGGCTTTAGTAAGCAAATTTTCTAGTGGTTAAATTGCGAGATATTTTGCTAGTGTATAAAAATATACCTAATAGAGAAAAACCAGCATTAATTTTAATTTAAAAATGAGAAATATATTTTAAAGACGAACTGCAAAAAAAAGACTAAAAAGCCTTAAAACGAAAACATTAGTTTAATTAAATCTGGAATGTGTTTTTTTTGTTCAAGGTAACGTTGATATTTTAATGTTAAAATATTTTTTGCAACGTTTTTATAGTTTTAAATAAGAGCGAAATATTAAGTTTGCCCTAATTTTGGCGCCTCTTTCCACTAATTTGGACTATACAGAGATCTTTTTGGACTTAATCATGGTTGTCCCGACTTATCATTGCATTTTTAGGAGGTTATTCTTCACTTCGATTGCCGAGTGGATATACCAACAGATTGCCATGCAGAGGGTATCGGGTTCGAATCCACGGCGCGCACCAATGACTTTTCGGAGTTATGTGCGTATTGAATGGTTAATTATCGCTTGTCCCGTGCCTCGGAGAGCACGTTAAGCCGTCGGTCCCGGTTGTCATGAAGATCTTTGACAGTCGTTACAGGGCGTCAGTACCTTTTCTAAACAAACGGACACTAGTCTAAACCACGGAATAACGCTATCCCTTCGGGTTGCGGAGGTCAGACAGGCAGTCGCTCTGTGGAAAAGCTAATATTCAGCCAAATCCGGTTAGACTAGAAAGCGGACACCAGATTGAAACTGGGATAACGCTAGGAGGATGATGAGGATGGTTCTTCACTTCTTAAGAATTGGCTGACTAACGCCGTTTTCAATATAAACTATCTCTCCTCTCTTATCTCTACTCTATTTGGCTACTAGCGATAGATATTTGGCACATTTTGCATGGAGCTTATTATCTAATCTCTGCACAAAAATCTTTGCACAATTCCGGTTTTGCGGCGGCTCTACTGTTCTAGTAGGTGAAAAGCTGCGTTTAATAGCTGATAACTCTTGCATCTTTTTTGTCAATTAAAGTGAGATTCATAGACACAGATAACTTTCAAGTTCAATTGACCCCGGGGCTTTGTTAACACCATCGAACTCCTACACAATATTATTTTCAGAGAATTTGCTTATAGTTTTAAAATAGTGTGTAAGTACCTGCGCTAAGGGACAACAAATCATATTAAGTCTATTTCCTATTACATATTTGCAGTTCATGATTATTTTGTAAAAACATAGCCCTTATAATATTATTATTTAAGATTTTTCCTGAAACACAGGTGTTACAGCCTAGTTCAGGTAAACATTAAAATAGCTATATTTACCAAATATAATATTATATTACCGTTATAAATAAAGTACCTACGTATAAATGTACCACAATTTAACAAAAGCACTTATCACAGACAATATACTTAATCATAAAATTTAATTATTTTTAATGAAATACTTTCCTACGTAACATATGACGTTTTTTTATTGAATAAAGTTTATTATTATTATATTATTATTTTCCATCGCATATATTTTCCATCATGATCGAGGTGTCTACCAGGCAACATTGGTGAGATGAGCTTCTCAAAAAATTGGAATAGCTGGAGACAGGAAACAAGGACCTTTGGAGAAGTGTACGGGAGACCTTTGCCCAACAATGGGGCAGTACAGGTTAGATAAAAAAACATCTTTACATATCGAAACGAAACACTCAGTCATTAATCAACAACAAATGTACTGCTTGCACCACTGTACTTCCCTTGCAGGTAGTCAAAAACCAGCCTAATAAAAAACCCAACTGAAATCTATATTGCATTTTACAAATACTACCTACTGAAAATAAATTTACAGGCTAACCCAGAAATCAAACCTAAAACCACACTGCATATCGCAAACAAACGCAAACGTAACTGAAACAATACACAAAGCCGATAGATCAATTGATTTACAATTCAATACCCTTTACACTACAGTCCAATTTCTCTTGATACAACCCTGTCTATTTTCGTAGCGCAAACACTCTAAAAACCCATTGTATTGATAAACAGACATACAAACAAGTCGTACCCAAACATTCCTTCCCATTAGACTATCATATAAATAAACAATGATTCAAATTCTTCACGTAACAGTGTGGCCGCTAGTTTAGCGGTAATAATGATTATATTACATACTAGCTGTTTCCCGCGGTTTCACCCGCGTCCTGAGGGAAATACTTCGCGTACTCGGTTCATTTATTGCCTAAGTTACTCCTTGGTACATCAGATATCTGCCGGTGAAAGTCCCGTCAAAATCGATCCAGCCGTTCCAGAGATTAGCGAGAACAAACAGACAGACAGACAGATAGACAGACAGACAAAAATTAAGAAAAATTACATTTCGGTATATGTGCCGTGTACATATGCATTTAGTAAAAAGCGGTTATTTTAATATTACAAACAGACACTCAAATTTTATTTATGTGTATAGATAGAGCTGATATTCTGTCTTAAGTGGTAGACTAGCAAGCGGACTCTGTGCTCTGAGGCGTCTTGGAGGCAACAATAACGCTAGGATGAAATTATTATGATGATGATGATTTACAATATAGAATTTAATCTCGCTCTCTAAAAAGGTTCATGTAAATGTAGGACTTAAAGTAGCTCGTACAAGTAAGAGGACCCTGGACTCGAAAAGTCAAGGATGTAACCGGGATAACCGGGATGTCCGTGTGGTGACGGATAAATAATACGGAATGTCACCACCACATATCATCCCATGGGTGTCGTCGTAAGAGGCGAATATTAATATTATGCAGAGAACAGCACTGTAAGAGAAGGAAAACTTGATACAAACCCTATACCAATCCATCTAGCCAGCGTGGTATAGTACCTCCTTTCAAAGGAGAGGCTTAGTCCAGCAGTGGACTGTTAAAGCCTGATGATGAATATGGACTATGACGATAAGAGTAAAAAATGCAACCAAAACAAAACAAATGCTATTTACTTTTTAAGTTTAGGTGGTCGGTTCGCTGCAGCGTAACTCGGGTTGTAGTTTCGATTTCAACACAACACAACAATAATTCTTTATAACATTGCTATGCCAAAAGTTATAATATGTATCAAATATACATTCTAATGTGTCATGATCGATAAATTATACTTACACCTATATATAGCCTTTGAACTCCTATGACTGGTAAAAACCACGTGAAAATCTGACAAAAAATCTAGACTGATAAACAAAGGCGGCAGGAGGCTTTATTCTATAACACGTAAGGATAATCATGTCATTAATTGTCAAAACGTAACCCTTCATACGAAATAATATTTCTGATCAGACGACGTTACTGTAGAAAAAATAACCTATAAATAACCCGTCTTGTTACATTACAAATTTGCAATAACCTAAACCAAACTAAAACTTATCTTCCCCGAATTCGAACCTAAATGAACTATTGCAAAACGAACTATTCAGAATTAAATCCTTGGCCCTCTCAACATTCTATACATATTCATCCCAGCAGTTAAACCTATCCCCAACGACCAAAAAGCTCTCTAAAATACATTCAGCTCATATAATTTACACACTTACATGAAACGAGAGCATACATAACTGTCCATTAAACCGTATTAAACAAAAAGTACATACTAATAAAAAAGTTGAGCGAAAAACTAAAGAGGTTTTTTACAAAGCTATCACGTACTTCCCTGATGACCGTAAATATAAAAAGAAAAAAAAAGAGCGAGGCAAATGCAAAACCAGAACTAACCCCCAACGAATGGACTCATAAAGGATCACCAGATAACAGCGAGGTCTTACTGCTAGCGGGCAGTTTAAAGCGGAAAGCTTGTAGCGTTTTGTGTCATCATCATCAGCCTTTATTAGTCCATAGCTGCCACATTATTTTATACAACTTGGTCTAAAATGAGTTAAAAGACAGGCATAAATCCTGTGTCACAAGGGGCTTTACAAACATACAAATAACGAACACAATGCACGCCCAGACTCGAAACAACAATTTATGGATCACACAAAGTGTTGTTCTGTGTGGGATTCAAACCCACAACACTCGGCGCAGTGTCAAGCAGTGAGGCGGCCGCTTAAAATATGCAGTCAGTTTATTGCCCCTTTCGCAGTTTATAATGTAAAAAGATAGGCTTTATCTCTTTATTAAAATGTTCGAGATATTTATTCTATGTGCTTAGATCTACACCTCTTTTATCGCTGCATTTATTTGGGTAAACCTCACAATACACACTTTCGCGGGTTCGATTCCCGCTCAAGTCAAACATTTGTGTGCATGAACATGGATGTTTGTCTTGGTCTGGGTGTTAAAAAAAAACAGTATATAATATGTATGTTTATCCATTATCTAGTACCCATAACACAAGCTCTGCTGAGCTTGGGACTAGATGGTGATGTGTGTATGTGGTAGAATATTATTATTATTTCCTTTCCTTTCAAATAACATTTGATTCATCAATTAATAAGATACTAGTATTCATTCTCCGTCATTCCGCTTTTCCTAGTCCTTTTGTCATCCACGCCGGCTACGCACTTAGGACTTGCGTCTAGGATTGGCGTACCATCAAGCAATCTCTCTACTGCAGTGATTTTCAACCTGTGGATCGCGACCCCCTCGTACTATAGAATAAACCTAACTTCCTAGAGAGTTATAAATTGTATACACACGTTGTCAACATACGCGTTTTTTGTTGCTTGAAACAAAACTGCGTATTAATAAAATGCATAGGGTTCCCACCAAGAACTTAGGGTCCCAAGCCAACCTCACCTGCAAGTGGTGCACCTGCCGATCAACGGACGAGGCTCTGGCAAACAAAATATCCCGATAAGCGGCAATAGGCTCGCCACCTATTACGTGGGATCAAAACACTGGCGAAAAGTGGGGGTTTTATATGCCTCTGCCTACCCCTTCGGGGAAACAGGCGTGAGTCTATGTATGTTGTGGTGTGGTTTGAAAGAAGATGTAGTGTCAAAGATTGAGAAAGGTATGTTGCGATGGTTTGGACATTTGGAACGGATGGATGCAAGGAGATTTACGAAAGATGTGTATCGAGTAAGAATGAATGGAGATGTCGGTAGAGGACGCCCAAGACGGTCTTACGCCGACCAAATTAGTGACGTACTGCGGAAGGGCCAAATCAAAAGTACTCGTAACCGACGAGCATGCATGACGAGGTTAATGAATGTCGAAGAAGCGAAAGAGGTATGTTTGAACCGGAGCATTTGGCGTTCCATAGTCTCTGCCTACCCCAATGGGAGACAGGCGTGACGTTTAGATAGAGATAGATAGATAGAAAACAAGTCGGTGTGGGGTGCACCTGCACCCCATGTAGGGTTCTAGGGTTAATGCTCAAGAGTTTCTAGTTTCTATGTATAATATGTATGTATTTATAAAAAAAAAAAGTATATATGTATGTTTATCCATTATCTAGTACCCATAGTACAAGCTTCTGCTTAGTTTGGGACTAGATGGTGTTGTGTTAATGTGGTAGAATATTATATTATATTATATATTAACTATTTGTCAATTGCCATTTCGTTGCTAGGCGTCGACAATGCGTTTTGTTTTATGCACAAAGTATATATTATAGTCTAAGGTTTTATGCGAAACCTAGTTAAAATCGTAACAAAAAGACTTCATGCCATGAAACAAAACGTAGAAACTACTTTACCGACCTCAAAATTTTTTTAACTAAATCTAAGCGTTGTCGTCGTTGTGCAAGAGGACGCTAAATACTTTTAACTTAAATTATTTTATGCTGTTAATTCTGTTCAACAAATTTAAATTAAGGAGTGACTTAAATCAAACGTTACGCAAGCTCGTATAAGCGGACCCTGGACTCGAAAAGTCAAGGATATAACCGGGATAACCGATGATCGCGGGTTCATTTCCCGCTCAAGTCAAACATTATTGTGCATGAACATGGATGTTTGTGTTGGTCTGGGTGTTTGTATGTATAATATGTATTATGTTATGTATTTACAAAAAAATATATATATGTTTGTTTATCCATTATCTAGTACCCATTGTACAAGCTCTGCTTAGTTTGGGACTGGTGATGTGTGTATGTGGTAGAATATTATTATTATTATAACGCTTTAAGGACTATGACGATAAGAGTAAAAAAGAGTAAAAAATGCAACCAAAAATTGTTAAAAATTCTATTTCCTTTTTAAGTTTAGGAGTGGTCGGTTCGCTACAGCGTAACTCGCGTTGTAGTTTCGATTTCAACACAAGACAACAATAATTCTTTAAAACACTGCTATGCCAAAAGCTATAATATGTATCAAATATACATTCTATTATAAAATATATATTCTATAAGCAGCGATAGCCGAGTGGAGAGACTGACAGACTGCTTTGCAGAGGGTGTCGGATTCGAATCCACGGCACACACCAATGACTTTTTGAAGTTAAGTGCGTATTAAATTGTTAATTATCGCTTGCTAAACGGTGAAGGAAACATCGAAGTAAACATCGTGAGGAAACCTGCATGTCTGAGAGTTCTCCATAATGTTCTCGAAAGACATGTGAAGTCTGCCAACCCGCACTTGGCCAGCGTGGTGGACTATGGTCTTACCCTTCTCATAGTGAGAAGAGGCCCGTGCCCAGCAGTGGGACAGAATATATACAGGGCTGATAATGGTAATAATGAATACATTCTAATGTGTCTTCATCGATAAATTATACTCACACCTAAATATAGCCCTTGAACTCCTATCACTGGCAAAAACCACGTGAAAATCGGTTTTAAATTTTAGGTTTATAGTAAATAGACTGATAGAGAAAAGCGGCGGGAGGCTTTATTCTATAACACGAATGGATAATCATGTCATTAATTGTCACAACGTAACCCGTGTAGAAACAAATCTATAAATAACCCGTCTTGTTACATTACAAATTTACAATAACCTAAACCAAACTAAAACTTATCTTCCCCGAATTCGAAACTAAATGAACTATTGCAAAACGAACTATTCGGAATGAAATCCTTGGCCCTCTCAACATTCTATACATATTCATCCCAGCAGTTAATCCTATCCCCAACGACCAAAAAAGCTCTCTAAAATACATTCAGCTCATATAATTAACACGCTTACATGAAACTAGAACATACAGAACTGTCCATTAAACCGTATTAAACAAAAAGTACATACTAATAAAAAAGTTGAGCGAAAAACTAAAGAGGTTTTTTACAAAGCTATCACGTACTTCCCTGATGACCGTAAATATGAAAAGAAAAAAAACGAGCGAGGCAAATGCAAAACCAGAACTAACCCCCAACGAATGGACTCATAAAGGATCACCAGATAACAGCGAGGTCTTACTGCTAGCGGGCGGTTTAAGGCGGAAAGCTTGTAGCGTTTTGTGTCATCATCATCAGCCTTTATTAGTCCACTGTTGCCACATTATTTGATACAACTAGGTCTACAATAAGTTAAAAGACAGACATAAATCCTGTGTCACGAGGGACTTTACAAACATACAAATAACGGACACATTGCACGCCCAGACTCGAAACAACAATTTATGAATCACTCAAAGTGTTGTCTTGTGTGGGATTGGAACCTACAACACTCGGCGCAGT
The DNA here is from genome assembly GCA_944739405.2 of Euclidia mi. Lineage (NCBI taxonomy): Eukaryota > Metazoa > Arthropoda > Insecta > Lepidoptera > Erebidae > Euclidia > Euclidia mi. The sequence goes on from OX123204.2 coordinate 4,067,665, forward strand.
GTCAAGTAGTGAGGCGGCCGCTTAAACTGTGCAGTCAGTTTATTGCCCCTTTCGCAGTTTATATGCAAAAAGATAGGTTTTATCTCTTTATTTAAATGTTGGGAATATTTATTCTAAATGCTTAGATCTACATCTCTTTTAACGCTGCATTTATTTGTGTAAAACGCACAATACACACTTTCAAATAACATTTGATTCATCAATTAATAAGATACTAGTATTCATTCTCCGTCATTCCGCTTTTCCTAGTCCTTTTGTCATCCACGCCGACTACGCACTTGGGACTCCTCTTGTATTGGCGTGCCATCAAGCAATCGCTCAACTGCAGTGTTTTTCAACCTGTGGGTCGCGAGCCCCTCGTACTATAGAATAAACCTTACTTCCTAGAGAGTTATAAATATAAACACACTTACGCGTTTTTTGCTGCTTGAATATAAAACTGCATATTAATAAAATTTTATTTAAATTGGTATAATGGTTACCGTAAAACCGTTATTTTCATATTTATTGGTTCATATATTATTGGTTATAATCTATCGAACAGTTAAATACATTCATATAATCCCAGTTAAAAGTCCATCGTACCTGCATTTTATTCACACGAATATTATAATCAATCTTATTTATTATAACGCTAAAACTAAAGCTTATAACCATCTTTATAAAAATATTTTTATATGGCAATAAATATCGGCATGTGTAAGCACGTTTCCACACATAAGGGAGTTAATGGATCTTTATAGCTTCCAATCAAAAGTTTATAGTTGTCTTTTAAGGGGAAACTACTTCACTAAATCTGTACTTTATTTTATGACGTAGTAAATAATGGTGCGTAGTTTTATATGCCATGGCCCTTACGGTAGTTTAAGGTAGGCTGCTAGATTAAAAAGTTACTGGCATGGAATGGAATGGTACACTTAAATTGGAAGGACAATGAAGTCACACTTTAGATGATAATAATAGTATAAAGGTATTGACTATTACAGTAGTAATTTGAGTGAAGGAATTAAATGCCTACTAGAAATTGGAGGGCACTATCGATTACAGGAATCAAACTTTATTATCTTATGATATGATAAATGATGACTTATTTACTTTACGGCAATAGGATCGCCCCTATTACGTGGAACCTAAAAAATATTGGCGAAATGTGGGTGTAATATTACGCTTCTGCCTACGCCTCCGAGGATACAGTCGTGAGTCTAGAAATAAAAATAAATAAATAAAAATATTTATCTCTCAAAATAGACTTTCTCAGGAACTATATTTAAATCATAATATATTTAAGTCAGTTAGCTGTTTTAAAATACTTGAATAATAATAGGTATCATACGGTAGAGAAATCTCTAATTTAGAAATAAGACCTCTGTTATACTACATAATTATGTAGACGTGTCGTGTTATGGCAGTATAAAGACCGGTTTTAATATTCGATCTATACATGGATTCGGAGGTTTGAGATACAAATTTGACAAAAGCTCCATACAAAATATTGTAATTGTTATATTCTATTACATTCACACTTCACCATCTAGTCCCAAGCTAAGCAGAGCTTGTGTTATGGGTACTAGATAATGGATAAACATACATATATACTTTTTTTTTGTAAATACATACAATATATTATACATAGAAACATCCAGACCAAGACAAACATCCATGTTCATGCACACAAATGTTTGACTTGAGCGGGAATCGAACCCGCGACCTTCGACGTAGCAGTCGCTTACACTCCCGCTGCGCCAACCGGCCGTCAAATATGATATGATCGAATATTGAAACCAATCAATCAATCAATCAATCATTTATTTATTTGTTATACTGCGGGCCACCAGCTGTTATACTGCGGGAATAAAATTTATCAATTCTTCAAAGAAAGGCCTTTCACATATAAAGCAATTCAAATATTTAAGAATGGATAACCAAATATTTTTGTCGCATGAGCGGTTTGTAATCTACATCTGTTTAAGTATTGTCTTCAAATATCAACATAATTATCTTAAAGTAATACTATCTTTATCAAGAGTGCCTGCTGTTTTTATAAATCCTGATAGCAGTATCATGTCTACCCTTAGGCAGTAGGTTTCAAGCCGTTGAAGCAATTAGCACACACAACTACAAATTATAACAATAAACTACACCTTAAAACCAATTACCCCATTTCGATTATCACTTTAAAAATAAAGCTACTCGCTTTAAATCGCTGTCAATTCCCCGCTCGCAGTGGCACCTCGCCTTACTCCCTGAGCGTATTCAATACAATGCAAATAACAGTCCGCTGTCGGACAGTGATAGGGGGCATTAACATACATTGCGACCGCACCCCAGTTAATCTGACCATGAATGGGCCGTCGCAAAAATTTCAATGGGTCAACTGTTTTAACAACTTACTTAGATGCTTCTCCTTTTTTATGTTCTAATGGTTTCATTTGAACAACGTAAACAATGTTTAAATGTTCTGTTCAACAATGATCTTCTTAATAATAGAGTTTATTAAAATTCTCTTTTGTTGTGATTTTTTTACAGTCATGAAATGTAATGTCCTACTTTTGTTGGGCGGTATAAGTTAATGATATTGCATTGTTACATAAAATGTAGTCTAAGGATGCTTGTTGCATTAAATACGTCATAATACGATCACAACTGTAACTTAGTGCTCTATGAGAACGACAAGGATCAGATTGGACAGGCTGTTTCCATCGCCTTACAATCCATAGAATTACTTCTGTATTCGTCGCTCATATATTTTATTTTGCAACTAACCTAAGAGAACTTAGGGAAGAGTGCATTGCGATGGGATGTGAGATGGTTTGGAAAGGTGATGCGATTCTGACGAACGGCTCCTTTTTGTATTTTTAATAAAATATTAATGCCGTTATGAGCTCTAAGAACACCTAGACGCGAAACACGCGTGTTACCTAAAAGGCTGTAGTGCATTTCTTGGTTTAATTGTCAGGACTTCGCATAGCTTTCTAAGGTAACATTTTTACATTAGTAACTGTCCGTGTAGGATAAGCTATCACTATGATTACATAACGACAGAATATTATGTCTACCTAGGCCACCTATTTACATACATAAATTAGGATAACTATATATCTTCGGAACTTAGCCTCGTGGGGTCGAGTAGTTTGGCAAGTAGATATGTTCTAACTTTGGGTTGTATAGTGCACTACATGTGGAGGTGTTGTAAATCGTAATGACTTGTGAAATACTTGGAAACGTTCGCTTTGATTCCGGCTGTCCTGTTCATATTATCTTTGCTGATATATCTACTATGTATCTATCATCAAGCTTTTGTAGAAAAGTGACCATTGAACCAAATTGTATAAGTATGAAATTCAAATTTATCGGTTTAGTATAATGAAAGGTCTTTAAAATATCATCATCATCATCATCAGCTTTCTTTATAATTTGTCCCACTGCTGGACACGCAGCTAATTTACTGTCAGAAGGGTCAGGCCATAGTCATCCACGTTGGCCAAATGCAGGTTGGCAGACTTAAAATGTGTCGAGAACATTATGGAGAACTCTTAGACATGCAGGTTTCCTCACAATGTTTCCTTTGTCAAGTGATAACTAACAAAATGACGTGCGTACATACTACGAAATACTATTACTTCGAAATGTCAGTGTGTGACTGGTTTCAAGCCGAGACTCTCTAGGAAGCAGTTTATTGGTATATAGTGTAGAGTTAGGACTTTAGTATTTAACCAATGTAATCTGTATTTTAATGAGCACAATATATCTAATCGTTGGACAAACAACATCTTTTATTCCCTCTTTTACAGGTCTCCCCAACTGGCTACCGTTGCTTTTAAATGTATTTTACAGACTTATCAACTCCATTAAGGCACGAGTTCGTAGCCGACCTCAGAACGCAACTGTGAGCGAAGTGTTGCCGCGACACTACTGGTTTCTACGTATTTCTATGAAATACCTTCCGTAGCGAGCGACACATCGACACGGCGCGCCGTAGCGAAGTGTCGCCCGACCGCACTTCAGTATTACCCGACCGCACATTAGTATTGCTAATTCTTGTAACAAAGAACACTAAGGCCCACTTGCACAACGATTCTTAAATTGAATTAAGATGTATTTAACAAGAAAAAAAATATTAAACACCACTAGCGTCTTGCACAACGAAAAATTTGTCGAGTAATATGATTTAAGAACTGTCAAAATTAATCACCGAAAATCGGCTGTTTAGTGGCTAATTTCATTTAAGAACTGTCACACTGATGTTGGCATCTTGTCATTAGCGACGAAAATTATCAATAATTATATAACTGGACCGGACGACGCAGCAGGGGGAGGCCTATGTCCAGCAGTGAACGTCCCTAGGCTGACATGATGATGATGATGATGTAACTGATAACAATGTACCTACTTGTGTTATTGTTAACCCTAGAATTCTACAATATTCGGCGCACATGTTATTCCTACACTGGGGTGCTGGAACACCCCATACTAAAATGACTGTAATCCTTAAAATAAAAAAAACAATTCATGAAAATACGTTTTACTAAACAGAATCGGTAACTTGAGATCACAAATCAGCCTTATTACACAAAGTTAAATGTAGTTTGAGCAACAGCGCTTGTAGGATTTGGTCCTTTTTTGAGGATCACTGCAATGGACTAAGTTGGCATCCGGTGACGGTCCTCCAAATGTTCATGTATCAGTTCCAAACCTAATTTCAAAACTGTCTGCTGAAACTTTATATTTGGCTTATTATTTGATCTTGAACACTTGTAAAGAACCCAGGAATTACAACTGGTCCCAACTTCTATTTCTTCCTCGCCAGATTTAAGGTCTAGAATAGCGCTTATTTCTTCGCAATTCAAACCTCTGACAGCCATCCGAAACAAAATAAATAAACTTCATTGAATTCTACCTTCATAATATCTAAAAATTTATTTAATTAATTCATATAAGACTATTATTTTAATAAATAATCAAATTTAATAACTCATTACATATAAATGCATCAATCGTAATAAATAAATAATCTTACGATTTTACTACACTGCGGTACTGGCGTACCCCACAGCACTTATACAGGCGACCACACAACGCGGTCCCTCGTCACGGTATTGACGTAACGCGAGCGGTTGACACCAAACTAAAATACTCCGACGCGCGAATTCGTGGATATTAAGGAAATTGGGATATTTAGAAAACAAATCGGTGTGGGGTGCACCTGCACCCCATGTAGGGTTCTACGGTTAATGCTTAAAAGTTTCTAGTTATTATTTGTCAATTGTCATTTCGTTGCTAGGCGACGACAATGCGTTTTGTTTTATGCTCAAAGTATATATAGTCTAAGGTTTTATGCGAAACCCTACGCATAACATCGTTAAAATCGTAACAAAAAGGCTTCATGCCATGAAACAAAACGTAGAAACTACTTTACCGACCTCATAAAATGTTTAACTAAATCTAAGCGTTGTTGTCGTTGTGCAAGAGGACGCTAAATACTTTTAAGTTAAATTATTTTATGCTGTTAATTCTGTTCAAAAAATTTAAATTAACGAGTGACTTAAATCAAACGTTACGCAAGTGGGCCTTAGAGCCGATAAGAATAGAGCCGGTAAGACGACCGGTTGGCGCAGCGGGAGTGTAAGCGACTGCTACGCCGAAGGTCGCGGGTTCGATTCCCGCTCAAGTCAAACATTTGTGTGCATGAACATGGGTGTTTGTCTTGGTCTGGGTGTTTCTATGTATAATATGTATGTATTTACAAAAAAAAAGTATATATGTATGTTTATCCATTATCTAGTACCCATAGTACAAGCTTCTGCTTAGTTTGGGACTAGATGGTGTTGTGTAAATGTGGTAAAAAAAAAAAAAAAAAATACGGCGTTGCCTTCTGCTGCCGCCGTCTGCAGTTTGGTTCGCAATCATGGCGCCGCGACAAGAGGCGGCAAGATGTCGTCTGCTGTTGCGGTTAGCAGTCGGCTATGAACTCTTACCTTTTAACTGCAATCGCAATCTGCAAGCGACACCACTAGTCAAGGGAATAGAGTCAAAGTCAAAGTCAAAAACCATGTATTCATCTAGGTCACAAGGTGACGCTTATGAACGTCACATTTTTGCAGTAAATTACTTAATGCTTCTACATTTACTGTCTTGTTCGCAAAGCAATAGGTAGAACCACGAGAAAGAACGGGCTATAAAACTCGTGGCCACTCTTTTTAATCGCCAGTGTTATGGTACATATTTTGTTTTTGTAAGGAGCTGCAACTGTTTCACATTGTAATTAATTACTTGCAAATAGTAAATAGGAACATATTATGTACATAATACTTAAATAATTAATGCAGTTACCAAATTAAGTGCTTCCAGTGTGAATCTTGTGTAATAGGAGCATCCACTTACGTCTTATAATTTAGGCAACTCGCGATCATGTTCAAAACTGTGACGGAAATGTATGTTACAGAAAGTGACGGTATATGAATACACAAAATATACAAAAAAAAAGAAATGGGTGTAGAAATACACCTTTGCCTACCTCTTCGGGGTTATAGGCGTGAGACTATGTATGTATGTATGTAAAATTTACAAAAAACGTTACTGTACAGCCCATGATCACGAGTTATCCTCATCTAACACAGTAGCAAATTTTCAAATTAAAATTAGTGGAACAACTAGGCAAATGTACGAGTAAATGTAGTTAGTTGAATGACCTAATAATACATGAATAGTTATTTAAGAGAACTAGAGATATTATATTAAAAAAAACTGAAAGTAAGGTATCCATATAAATTCTGAATAAGTACAGATCAAGAGTTGGCTAGTGTAAGTGACCATCAATCCTTATCACTGAAATAACCATTAATGGTATAATAACCTTTTCCTAATAAGAAGCCAACCGCAGGCAATACTACAATGAATAGCCGCAATGTCGCCTGCAGTTGCAGTCTGCAGCCTAAATTGGAATTGTACCTTTATGGCCGACGCATTATTGCCAATCAACACTGTCTAAATTCCTTCAAATATGTTCCAGTATGTCACAGTCCCTTGCTCGTGTGACGTCATATGCCATGTCCTCAAACCCCGTACAACTGGACAACATACAAGTTTAATTACACAATTGTTACCAGTCACGCTCTCCACGCAATCCTTCAATTTATGAATACAACTGTTTCACTGATTTACCTTTGAAACAGTGGTTCAACAGAATTTTAACAGGAATTCTGTTAATATTTTTTGTATAGTATTAATTTTGTTAGCAAAAGGCTCGTATGCTTTTAATTGGGTTAAAATATGAAAACATTGTTCGAAAAATCCACACATCTTTTGTGTAATATTTAAAATATCTGGTATATAATTAGTACTATAATGAAAGAGATTCAGCTAAAAAAATATATATATATTAGGACAAGATTTTGCTAGGTATTATTAGAGCCTTGCTGATTTCAGCATGAATGTACCGGCTCGACCGGCGAAGTACTGCCTTCTCACAGAAAATCGACTTAAAGTAACAGTATCTAAACTGTTGCGTATCGTTCGGTGAGTGAGAGTGCCGTAGACCCCAACCCCTATTCCTTCTCCCTTATCCCATTCCTCCTCCTATCCCTTTCTCAATCCCATGGGTCGGCAACGCACTTGTGACTCCTGTGGTGTTGCATTTGTCCATGGGCGGCGGTAAGTGCTTACCATCAGGCGATCCGTCTGCTCGCTTGCCGCCTATTGTTATAAAAATAAAAACAACGCAGACACGGAAAACTGACCCCAAATTGAGCAAAGTTTGTACTATGGCAGCCAGATAACTGACAAAATATACTTTTACATTCTAAAATAGATACATGGTCTTCATGTATTATAAAATGAAGTCCCTTATCCTTGTTTGTGTGAACGCGAAAAACTAAAAACTTTAGAACTGATTTTTATACGACTTTACCCAATATTAATATTACTGGGTTTTTCCGAATTCGCAGTAGCAGCAAGAAGTCTTGTGATGTGCCCGGTAACAGCAATAGGCTCGCCCACTATTACGTGGGACCTAAAAATTCATGGTGAAATGTACCCACATTTATAATTTTACACCTCTGCCTACTCCTTCGGGGATACAGGCGTGAGTCTATAAATAAATAAATAAAATTACAGTGTTATACATGAGGAAGGTTTAAGTGTATAATTCACACGGTTGTACCCTCGGGCGATGCCTAATTAATTAATTATGGATCAATTGCACGATTGGATGTATCCCATATCAAGTGTATGAAAGACGAAATAGGAGTGGTTCTTACGGAGGATGATAGGATTAAAGAAAGATGGAGGACATATTTTGAAAAGTTAATGAATGAAAAGAATGATTGGAGCAAAAAGCTTGAGATCAAGGCGAAGAATATTGGACTAGTGAATGTAATAAGTAAGGATGAGGTAAAATGGGCTGTGAGTGGAATGAAGAATGGGAAAGCATTAGGACCAGATGGAATACCAGTAGAAGCATGGAAGGTGTTAGGGGAGGATGGATGGGTGTGGCTGACTTTATTCTTCAATAAGATGTTGTATGAGGAGACAGTACCCAAGGAATGGTGCAGCAGTTACCTAGTGCCCATTTTAAAAAATAAGGGAGAAGTCCAAGAATGCAACAATTATCGGGGAATAAAGTTAATGCCCCATAGTATGAAAGTATGGGAGAGAGTAATTGAGCGACGTTTGCGAGCAGAGAGTGTGATTTCACGCAACCAATTCGGTTTTATGCCTGATCGAGGTACGGTGGATGCCATTTTTGCACTTCGCCAAATTTGTGAAAAATACAGGGAGGCGCATAAAAATCTGCATATGGTATTCGTTAACCTCGAAAAGGCATATGACCGGGTACCGCGTGAAGGCTTGTGGTGGGCCCTCAAGAAGAAAGGAGTGCCTGAAAAGTATCTGAAGTTGATCCAAGCTATGTATGCTGAATGCCACACGCAAGGCCCGGTCCGCAGCTGGAATCACAGCCAGATTCGATGTGGCTGTAGGCTTGCACCAAGGGTCGGCTCTTAGTCCTTACCTCTTCTTGTTGATTGTGGATGCCATATCATCGGACATACAGGAAGAGGCACCCTGGTGCATGCTGTTTGCCGACGACATCGTCCTGGTAGCAGAAAGTGGACAGGAGGTGCAGAGCAAGCTGGAGGAGTGGCGGCAGAGACTGTAGAACGTAGGCCTTAGGATAAGCAGAACCAAAACTGAATACATGTTCTGTGACTTTGGCGGCCTCTCTAGTCCAAGCCCGGTTACACTCGGTGGTATACCCCTACCAGTATGCTCCGACTTTCGCTACCTCGGTTCACTCCTGCAACACGACGGCGAAATTTACCGAGATGTTCGGCAAAGGATCAACTCAGGATGGATGAAATGGCGACAGGTCTCGGGCACAATATGCGATCCTAAAATGCCTTTGAAAATCAAGGGACGCATATATAAGGCGGTTATAAGGTCTGTCGTATTGTATGGAGCTGAGTGTTGGGCTACTAAGAAGATGGATGAAAAACGATTACATGTGGCAGAGATGAGAATGTTGCGATGGATGTGTGGACTTACGAGAATGGATAAGATTAGGAATGAATACGTCAGAGGTAGTCTGAGAGTGGCGCCTATAGACGAGAAAGTGAAAGGAAGTCGTTTAGCTTGGTATGGACATATTATGCGTAGAGACGATATGTATGTAGGTAAGCAAGTGATGAATATAAAGGTAGAGGGATGGAAAGGGAGAGGGAGGCCAAGGAAAAGATGGATGGACTGTGTGAGGATGGATATGAAAGAGAAAGGGGTAAATGATCAGATGACGGGTGACAGAAAAGAATGGAAGCGAAGGACGTACTGCGCCGACTCCAAATAGATTGGGACCAGGGCAAGAAGATGATGATGGATCAATTGCACCCAGACACTGTTTGTCAAAAGCTATTACCGTATTAATGATTATATCATGTCTACCAGATGAGCCCGCGGTTATACCCGCGTTATTTAAGGCTACTGCTCCTCTCCCGTGGCGCATAGCGTGATGTTATATAACCTATAACGTTCCTTGATAAATGGGCTATCTAACACTGAAAGATTTTTTCAAATCGGACCAGTAATTCCTGAGATTAGCGCGTTCAACCAAACAAATAAACAAACTCTTCAGCCTTATATATTTGTATTAGATTATGAATCATAATCATTTATGATACTAGAAACAAACTTAGATATATAATATACATCTACGTTTTTCTGGACAATTTGCAAGACCAACAATGAAATGATATTAGCTACTTTGAAATAACTTTTCGATTGCTCAGACATACCCATTTAGATGAGCATAAAATTGAGAGAGTATAATTTTGATTTGACCACGGAAAAGAGGCTTGCTTATTCGCGTGTAGCTAGTATTAGCCGTAAGGCTATGATGTTACGAGTCTCAATCACATAATGTTTACAAAATAAATAATAATAATATTCTACCACATTCACACAACACCATCTAGTCCCAAACTAAGCAGAGCTAGTACTATGGGTACTAGATAATGGATAAACATACATAATTAAACTTTTTTTTCTAAATACATACATATTATACATAGAAACACCCAGACAAAGACAAACATCCATGTTCATGCACACAAATGTTTGACTTGAGCGGGAATCGAACCCGCGACCTTCGGCGTAGCAGTCGTTTGCACTACCGCTGCGCCAACCGGTCGTCAAAATCAAAATGTGGAATATCTTATATTTGTTGCGAAGTTTCGGCATGTGTAGACATTATCGTTATCTGTCATCCCATGATAACGGCCGGTGTAACCCTTTTCGAAATATCGCCGTCGGGGCGACCGGAATATGAAAATTAAATCATTGGATAACTAGGACTACTACTAAGGATCTATTTTAATATTTCGATGATCAGTCAAATTCAAGCCTTAGTTTAAGATTTAAAAATAAAATACTTTATTACATCAGAACAAGAACACATAATCATACAATAATTATGATTTATGATAAACAACATTATTAAAAACCCACTTCAAACACTCCTCAAAATATATACCCTAAAAACACTTTATAAAGAATAACTAAAAATCTATTCGTCAGATCTTGATCAAATTTAAATGAGATCAAAGGAGAAGCACCAGCTTTCAAATAAAAAGATAATCATCACTCGGTTCTCAAAAAAAAGTTCTGAGGTAACACACAAAAAATAAAACATCGAATCGAGAACTTATGTAATTTTCCTGAAATATGAGATTTTCATAAAATATGAGCTATTTATATCGTACAACTAACGCAGCAATTTTAGCTAAAAGAGGTGTGACATTAAATAAATTATAGTAAGTAACGTGTAGAAAACTTAAAAATAATGTTATTTAATAGCTACTGATAAGCTAGGTCGTGTTAGCTGCGATTTATGAAGGAAAAACCACTTAAATCTTGTGATTATGATTTCTAGATCCATTAAGTTCTTAAAATTACTTACTTAAAATATACTGAGAACATGGTGTTTAAATTTTTTTAACATGAATTGGATGTTTTAATATTTTAGCATTTTTTTACGTTAAAATGTATGTATTTTATTGTATTTTTGGTACTAGTTGAGCTCGCGGTTACAGCTGCGTTATTTAGGGCTACTGTTACCCGAGGCTCATAACATACATACATACATAGTCTCACGCCTATATCCCCGAAGAGGTAGGCAGAGGTATATTGCTACACCCACTTTTCGCCAGATATTTTTAGTCCCACGTAATAGCGGGCGAGCCTATTGCCGTACGGGGCACATTACCAGACTCCGTGTTGCTACTGAGAATTTCCTAACGGAGAAACCCAATAACACTTTGCCAGACCCGGGGATCGAACCCGAGACCTCGCAATCCCACGCGCACATTTATGCCGCGAGACCAACGAGCTAATCATAATTTTAGATATATCGGCTATCCAACAAAAATACTTTTGTAAGCTCTGGGAGATTTATAGTCTGTCCCGCTGAGAGACTTACATTTAAACTTACGGCGCCTACCACTGACTCTCCGAATCAATGTGCGTTAAGTTGTTAATTGTCGTTTGCTCATACAATCATCGGCAAACTCTTTACACTATTGTAAATTATATAATGTAGGATTGGGTTACGGAGGAGGGACTAGTGAAATTCACTCAGTAGAAAGGTTTTAAAGTTCAATATCTTCACCAAACGAACAAGACACCAATATTGACTATCACTTATGCTCGTATATTACCTTCAATATATTCTAAAAGCAAATGCACGTTCAGTTACACAACAGTAAAAAGAACCGGTGTTACGACTCGTGCTAACAGACATACGTCGGCTTAGCGTCCTGCAGACCCATTGTTGGTCGAACAAAACACCACGTGCCAACTGGTCTTGACAATACCTGCCTTATGTGTTGCTATTCCATTTTTTAGGCAGAAAGGTCAATAATTCTTTTGAATAACTTGACAGACGGACGTCTATAAAGAGCTTTTGTGCTTATTCGTTTCTAGGCTATTTGAGTTGGGTCTAGTGTTCATTATATCGACTTAATCGTACATGTCATTAATGTTTTTTTGAAATGATATTTGTTCAGTTTTTGCTTTCAAAATTGCAGAAAATATGACGAACATTTTAATAAATGTATAACATTTAAAAATAATCAAGTATCAAAAAGATGAGATAGAAGTTTTGATGAGACTACTCAAAAAATCATTTTACTCTATTCTAGAATAAACTCCTTCAGTAGAATGTTATTAGGCAGATTATATGATCACACACCCACGTTCTTACATTATAATTTAATTAGGTTGTAACGTTTGTCTCCTATTAAAATTGTATTTTCATTTTATATCACTAAGCACTTACTTCTCAATAGATTTATGGTATTGTATAATTATTATGGAAGGCGCAGACAGCTGTCTCATACAGTTTCAATACTAGTACGGCTGTCAACGTTCGACATATCAAAACTAATAATTTTAAATTGAATGTTCAAATGTTTCTGTATTAGTGATATGTAAGCAAAACAATGTATATGTTTGAGACCAATAAATATTATTATTATTATTATATGGAAAAAGACGAAAGAAATGGACATAGTTCTTTTAGTTTCACAATTTTTGGAATTCTAGAAAGTCAATGATCGAAAGATAGTTGTATCATTTATATTTCGATCGTTGTTGGTGACAATTATTTATCTACATTATGTTTGTACTTGTGTAATGCAGCGACAGCCTAGTAGAGAGACCGACAGACTGCTATGCAGAGGGTCCGGGTTCGAATTCACGGCGCGCACCAATTATGACTTTTCGGAGTTATGTATTTATTTTATTTATATATTATATTTATATATTCAATAAGTAATTATCGCTTCCTAAACGGTGAAGGAAAACATCGTGAGGAAACCTGCATGTCTGAGACTTCTCCATAATGTTCTCGAAAGACATGTGAAGTCTGCCCACCCGCACTAGGCCAGCGTGGTGGACTATGGCTATACCCTTCTCATAGTGAGAAGAGGCCCGTGTTCAGCAGTGGGACAGTTTATATACAGGACTGATGATGATGATGATGTTCGTATTTACGAATATGTTTAGCAGATATCTTGTTATCATATTAAAAGTAGTGAGTTGTAGGCTTTATGTGCAAGCGCGGGCGCGGCATATAAATCTACATTCACAACCCTCAGATTTACAATTATATGAACTATAAAGTTAAGTTTCGCGCTCCAACAAATTACTATTAGTCAGGTCAAGGCCGCTTTATTTTTAAGTTTATGGCACCGCTAACCTTTTTGAAGGTTGGGGCACAAAGCTGTGCATGATAAGTAACATTTATGTATGGTTTATTGGGCAAAGAGGTGGAGTGTCCGTCATTTGTGGTAATTATTGATGGTGCTTTGGTTCAACCTACTGTGTTTTGTACTATGGTCACTACATATTATAAAACGGAGCCCTCGCCATGTTTGTCTGGTAACTCAAAAACAACAGACTAGATGTACATGATTTCGTAACCAATAACCCATATATCAATTAACAGAAAGATTCATCAGTTGTATTATTTGTAAAGCTTTTAAGAGGAAACACAACGGCCGTTTTTCCACACAAACGTAGTCTCCTGTTTTCTCTCTGGATAATGCCAGTAGAGCAATATTTTTTTTCCAAAAGATGTATGGCCCCGATTGGCATGTCCCTATGTTTTACTTTTTCTCATAAATTAAATATTTATAAAAATATGAACTTTCAAATACCTCAAAAATTGGCCAGATTTTTCGCTGTGTTCAAACATCCAAAAAACAAATTTGGCTAGATTATTTAAAAAAAAGCAAAACATAGGAACACGGCAAAGCCTTTCTTTAATTTAATATGAAAAAACTAGTTAAATCGACGAAGTTTTGGAGAAGGAATCAAGGGAATACGAAACGTTGATTTTGTGTACATTTAATAGGTATTTTTGGTCCAAGCTGCAGTTGTCTCTATCGCGCTCTGCGGGGAGAGGTTTGAGGTTGCGCGACAGCAATAGATTTTACAAATACCTATTTTTAATTCTCTCGCCCGTAGTGTTTCCTCTTAAGCCTGGATGTCAAATCCTTCTGGTCCATCCTCTCGACTGATGGTGTTGGCCATCGTGCTGAAAGGAATGGCCAATCAGCGTGTGAAGCTCGCTGATTATTACCAGGATGTGCCGGACGTACGGGGCTCTGGTAGTACGTCTCTCGTGGAGGCTCCTAGCATGCACCCCAGAGCATAGAACTATTTAGTTGGCTGACAGAATGTTTCCCTGTGGCTGAAGCCGTATTATATTAACAGCTAACTAACTAGTGCATATATTTAGAAATAAGACAATATTTCTCATTTGTTCCAGGTTGTCGCACCGTACTACAATCACAGACAATGTAGAGATTTGTGTCGAAATGACAGTTCGCCTTTGAATCAAAGATGGCGGGCGGTTTTGGCGGGAAAGTGGCGTGGCGCGCGCTGATGTTCGCTGTGCTACTCGACTACGTCATATGTCAGGTCGGGTGGACGGAGGATAATGATGATATAGGTACGTTTATTGTATTTTTAGTTCAACTTAATGGTTAAGGTACGAATGGGAAAAGTAACAGTATCTCTTATTTATTTTGGTCCATGAGAGCCGTGAGAAGTGAGGCAAAGCGCGACGTTTTATTTCGTAAGATACATATATTGTTTCAAATTGGTTTTTACATTAAAATGTTTATTTTTTTTTAAACCAATGTCCGTAGAACTCTTACAGTGGGACCTAAGATTAGCATACGATTTTTTAAACATTATTCCATTTATATGTTAAATTAATGTCATGGATGTGAAATGAAATTAGTACTATGTACTTAGTTTAACCACCGTAGTTAAAGTCACTAACCACTAGACCCACTACAATTAGCTGAATTGTTTCACTAATATAACAAACTTATTACAAAGTTTGCTACATGTAGGTACATATCTCTCGTAGCAACCTCTTGTTACTACGCGCGTACCACTAATTGGTACCTATTTAGTTGGTAGTATTTATTTAGTACAGGAATATTAAAGATTGTATTTTGCTTCTACTTGCCATACCTACACAGATAATTTGTTTAAAGTTGTGCGTTTTCTTGTGTAGGTCATCATACAGCCTTTTGTAGAGCTTTGTTGGACCTGTGTTCAACAAAGAGTCCAGTGAGGTAAGAGTCTTGTGACTCTTGTGTCACAATAGCATTATGGGTTATCAGGCGGATTTAGATTACTCTATCACGCTGGCAGACGGTTTGCTATAAGATTTGATGTCGATTTGTTTGTGTTTTCCCAAAGATACCGTTACTTTCGTGTATTTTACTTAGATTTTGTGTGAATATTTCTATCCAAGGAATCAGAATAGCAGACAGTTCCATTAAAAAAAAACATAAAACACTTAAGCCGTAATTTTACAACTTATTTGTAAAACGATCTCCTTGAAAAAAGGTCTCAGAAAAAATATATTCTCATTCTCAGAATAACGTATAGGTAATCGCCAACTATTCCCATTTCTTGTACGTAACATCACAATTAACCTGAGATTTGGCTCCTTTAACACAAAACAATTAGGGCTGTAAGGTTGATTTCGGGTCATTACACCTGAGGTCAAGGTACGCAATTTGGACAGGTTCAAAATTTGCTTGAGGCGATTTAGTTAAGGCTTTTGACATGCCGACACAGGGTCTAAGAATCGTAAGTTTGATATTAAGAAGTTATCGTAGAAACTATGTCAGTACACTAATTCAGTATCGTTGTACCGAGCACTTGTCTAACCTGACATCATAACGATTCATACTCAAGGCATTCGGTACCTACGGAGTGTCTCAAGGTAATTTTTAGGTCCTAAACTCATTTAGTCAAAGTAACCTGATTGAGTACAAAGCCCAACTTGGCAATAACATTTACAATTTTAAGACATACTTTTAATGGGTTATTTTATTTGATATTGAAGACAAATTTATATAATATTGTTCTTGGTTGGATTTAATCATAGTTGTAAAAGTAAGACAACAGTTTGCAAATTATAACACGTAGATAATTTTCTTTATACTAATTGTGTTTTTTTTTTAATAAAGAGACTACTTCAGCAGTAGTAATAAATCCTGTATCGTAGTGGACTTTAGAAACATTCAAACAACGGCCTCAAATATCGGCCAGACTCAAAACAATTTGTGGATCACACAATGTAATGTCCTGTGTGCGAATCGAATTTACAACGTAGAATGCAATGTTAAGCAGCGAGGCGGTCACTTAAATCAGTACGCCAGCTTTGTAGTGATTCTTCTCCTTGTAATACATAGTTATTTCTAGTTCCTGAATCATGTTCTGTAAAGTAAAACTTTGACATGCCTTTGACTCAAATCTATTAATAATATAACAGTGTACGGAATAGGAAGCTGAACCTGCTCATATTAAGGGAACGTGTAGGTGTTGTCTATGAATAAAATATGACTTAACATCTCAGCTGCTTTTATTTATAAGGGTAAACACTTTTGTATTTGTGACGGGATATCAGTTTCAATACTTGGTTGTGCATTGCGTTAGTTTTGTTTAAGCCGAGATAGATTATGTTTAATCCGTGATGATGTTGAAAAAGTAGATATTAAACGGTCCAGTTGAGGCAAGCGTAACATCACGATTCTAACTGGCGTAGCTTTATTCTTGTACTAATTGATAGTGTTCTATAGTTATATCTGCTTTGGATTAATCATCACAATGCAGGCATTGTGATGATACCAGGGTAAACGGCAATAGTCGACTCCTTCTAGTTTTATATCATATCACTAGTGCTCATTAATACCGTGGAAGGTGTCAGGTTGCTTTCATTTTAGGTTGTCAACCTTCACCATATCTTTCTATTTTTGCCCCTCAGTGAATAGAAATTTATTGGAGCATGTTAACGAGTTTCGGTAATTGAAAATATCTTGATATAGATTGTAGATATAACAATATTTTAGGCTTTATATCATCTCCTGAATATCAATAAATGTACAAATATTCCTATGTTACGCCTACAATTTGTTACACACATAACCATGTTCCAGCAATGACATTATTAATAGCAATATATCGAGGAATATAAATAAAAATGTATCTCTCACAGGAAAACGCACATACGTCAGGCCATTACTAAAAGTACTATCAATTTGCAAGCTCGACTGGGTACCGAGTTCGATAATTCGAATATTACGAAGCAATCTATTATATTATCGAAAAGGAGCACCAAATAGATATAATAATTTTGTTTTTGCTGTCCTCTGGCTTCAATTTGTTGTTTGGGCACGATTGTGGGGTCTCAGGGTCGATCATTTGGTCCGATATTATTCTATTTGCTGCGATATTATTGCTGTTTTATAATGTGTTGGGTTTGTTATAAAATGTCAACTAAATGTGCTTCATATATGGTGGTAGCCTTACAACCTAAAACCAAGGATATACAATAGCTGTAAATGTGTTCATTGTGTCCGTTGGCTGTATGTTTGTAAATTCCCCCGCGACCCAGGGTTTATTCCTCGTGCGAATCTCTCGCACTAGGAATCGTCTTAAAAAAACTATAGGACCAATAACGACGATTATACGTACACGTAATATTCAAGGCATGGAGTAATCTGACTTCTTGTGGCCGGTCTAACTTCGCGAATCGATAGTATAATGTGGTCTCCACGGCCTTACAATCTAATGTAAATCATGACAAGCGTTCTCCCAGCTGCTTTCATGACGTTTCGCCTTATTGTCCGGGATCCGTTTAGTAGTGGCATCAGATTCGACAGAATATTAACTTTTCTACAGAGCAACTGACAACCACAAACCAAAGAGATAGCAATAACCATATTCTGGGTGAGAGCCCATACCCCCCTTAAAATTCGCACCGTGAATAAAAGTTGCAAATTCGCCCCGTTTTGGAGAGCCCGTACGGGGCGTACGGGCTCTCCAAAACGGGGCGAATTGGCTGTTTTTTCAAGGGGTGAATGGAGAAAATAATTTTTAATATTTGTTGAAGGGCCCTTACGTCCTTTATCTACAATCTATGGTATTATTCATAAAAATAATACGGTTAGACAAAACGAAGCTTAACGGGTTAGAACATTTTGAATACTGAGTTAGAAGTATTGTTATCTGTGTTAGTAGGTATAGTGTTCATACTGCGTTGTGTAAATTCAAAATATTGCTATTAATATTGCAAAAAAGAAGTAATCTGTTTTTACTTACCTACTTAGTTAGGTAGTCTATGATCTAAATACACATTACTGCTTTTAAAATTGTAATAAATTTTCCATATGAGCCTTTCAGTGCCTGCTTTTTTTTAGTTTTATTGCCAGTTCTTTCTCTTGGCTGTTTTTCTTTCTACCTATTGCTTTGCGAATGAGGCAGTAAATGTAAATATGTATACATTTACTGAAAATTTATGAGCCTTTCAGTGCCTGCTTTTTTTAGTTTTATTGCCAGTTCTTTCTCTTGGCTGTTTTTCTTTCTACCTATTGCTTTGCGAATGAGGCAGTAAATGTAAATATGTAGAAGCATTAAGTAATTTACTTTAAAAAATTGACGTTCATAAGTGGCACCTTCTGACCTAGATGAATAAATGCTTTTTGACTTTGACTTTCCGATTGATAACTTCAAAACCAGGTTTTTATTGGCGACTACCGATTATGTTGTTGCTCTTCTTCTGCCTGGTACTAGGAATCGTCTTAAAAACTATAGGACCAATAACGACGATTTTACGTAATATTCAAGGAATGGAGTAGGTAATCTGACTCTTGTGGTCGCGACAAGCGTTCTCCCAGCTGCTTTCAATTAATCTCGGTCTATACCAGGGTCCGCCTTCCTACTCAAATCTCTCTATTTTGCCCGGTCTCTTACATCCTCCAAAGTCAATCCGTTGGCGCTCATGTCACTTCTCACAATGTCGATCCAGCGCTTCTTGGGGCGTCCTCGAGGCCGATTTCCGAGTACTTCCCACTCGAGATATTTTCGACCTATATACACCTCCGGTCTGTGCATTAGATGGCCATACCATCTCAGGCGGTTCTCCTGGAGCTTATCCCCCACGTCACGGAAGCCAAGGCTACCGCGGATGAAGACGTTACGAATTCGGTCGGCTCTTGTAACGCCGTTCATCCATCGCAGCATCTTCATTTCGGTGACGTGGAGCTCCTGAGTGTGTTTGTCCAGGGCTGGTCAGCTGTCGCTGCCATAAAGGAGTACAGGCCGAATTATACATTTGTATATCAGTCCTTTCAATTTAGGGGGCATGTGAGGATCACAATTATTAAAAAAGTATTCTTCCATACATTTACTCTGCGCTCCATTATGTTGTTCTACCTGTTCATTTATGTTGCCCTGGTACTTTTCAAAACATAACCGATTGATAACTTTGTAAACCAGCTTTTTTATAAACGCCTAACCTCTGTTCATTTCTGTTACCCTGGTACTTTCTAAAACAATCGTCATACTTAATTTCAATATAAAAAAGAAATTAACAGTAATAAAGTTTCATTACTGCGAGGCGGATAATATTATAAAAAGAGAATCTACAAAAATAGTTTGATGATATATCTAGATGTGTTTTAGTAATAAGGTAACAAATCTGAGTTTTTGTTTTTATTTACAAAATCCACCTATAGAAAAAATTGTGTTGCTTAGGTTATTTTGCCGACCGTACTTTCACCAGCTTATGTACATACGCATCGTAAGGGGCGTATGGGCACTAGTGTTATTTCACGGGGCGTATGGGCACAAATTCCTAAAAAGGGGCGAATCTTGAGGGTCGTACGTTCTCGCACCTATATTCCTTGGCTTAGATTAATGTCACCTGTCAGTAACATCCACGGATACTGACAAACCATAGCGACTGTTCAAATATATCTTCATGACAGCCGGGACCGATGGCTCAGTGGGACAAGTGATAATAAACAATAAACAAAAAATTTACTGCACGGTTGGCGTAGTGGTTTAAGCGGTCGCCTCGCCGCTTGACACTGCGCCGAGTGTTGTGGGTTCGATCCCCACACGAGGTAACATAACATTGTGTGATTCATAAATTGTTGTCTCGAGTCTGGGTGTTCATTGTGTCCGTTAGTTGTATTTTTGTAAGTCCCCCGCGGCACAGGATTTAGTCCTAGTGACCTACCATACCTATTAAAAATTCAATGTAGTTACTAAGTTTTTAAATTGTATAGAATCAAGACGTAGAAAAGAGTGGCCCGGAGTTTATTGCCTGATTTATAGGAATTTAAACTTACGTGGTCATTTAAACTTATTTTAAATTGTCTTTCGGGATTTATTTATATAAATCTTGCCTGATTCTTCTCACGAGGCTCTACTTTCTGAACAGGCATTTTTTTCAATGCTCAACTATGTTAATATGCATTTAAAGTTACTTTTTTATTTTTTTTATGACTTTCTGACGTGTCCAAAAAATTTCAAAATTTTTATGGAAATAAACATATTTGAGTTTCAGTTTGAGTTTAGTGTGGGAGTTGTCTTTTAAAGAAAAGAGAAAAAAAATATTTATTTAGTTAAAATTTAGACCAATTCTGGCCAGTATAAATATAAAACGTTTATATAAATAATAGGTCTTAAGGCAACGTATTCTGTTATCTGATTTCGTCTTACCAGTTTACGCAGAAGTTGATAAAGAAAACTAGACTAAAAACGTATTAAGCACAAATATATTTTTCAGATGAAATCAAATAATAATTCATATTTATCCTTCAAGTAACTTCGAGCTACAAGTGCTACTTATGTATGTACAAAGAACTCTTGCAAATGTAAATATTTTTTAGATTTTCAAAGGCTCATTGTTAAGATATTTGTGTACCATTTCACAACTTTCCAGACTACTTGTGTCAGTGAATAGTTTCAAATTGACTTATGATGAATAGGTAATGACATGAAATTGGATAAATTGACCGACTCAACATATTTGGTCGAATGGCTGTTAGATTACTGACGAGAGTTTAATAAACAATTTTCATTTTGATTAATTTATACAATAGAATGGTTGTAGCTGGGTTAACGTTATATCACTAGGAAAATTTAAATCAAAACGGTTCGTATTTACTTATTACAATACATTGAAACCAAAGAATTAGTTCATTTGAATAGACTAATTTCAGGAACAATGATATGAAAAAAAGTTAGGGTCCAATCACAAAGGCAGATTATTATAAGGCTATGTAAAATCATATTACGATATTTTAAACATTTGAACAAAATGAAAATGAATGCTACGCAAAAGCGATTGGCGTTCCAAAAAGTGGGTCACAGCTGGTATTTAATTAAAAGATCTATATTATGTTATGGCACTGATACACCTGAGCATTCACTTGTAACAGAACAGCATTTGCCGTTTTCTTTTTTGTTGAACCGAACATTTTCACGATCATTCTAGCGAACACTTTAAATTCAAATAGTTCCTAGAATATAGAAATCGCACTACAACAGCAGTTTTACCCAATATGTTTACTTCAGTTTCACTTATGAATTATTTCTAGAGTAAGAGTAAAATGCATAAACAAATGACGTTTCTAAATATTTAATGCAGATTTTCATTTGAACAGGTTAAATAAATCACACAAGTGTCTGTTCCTACGTTCAAATTTATTTATCGATATCGAGAGTTTATCAACATTAATATTAATATTGAAATTAATTCTGAGTAAACCAAATCTAAGGATCTATTGTAAACATTATCGATATTTATTCTGAGTGAGCCCATCACTAGTCAAGTTAAAATTAGTGACAAACTACGAAGATTCTTCCCTAGATTAAAATCATAAGTCAAAGTGAAGTAAATATAATAGGTTTAACCGCCATTGTAGCGCGAATGCTATGTATTATCTATATTCTGAGGTTCACCCGAATGTTTGTGAGAATGCTCGCTAAAACACACTCATTTGTTTTGTAACATTCGCGAGAATGCTCATTACAGGTGAATGCTCAAGTGTATCAGCGCCATTAGGTTTTGAAAGATGTAACTAATTAATCTGAAATATTGATCATCATCATCATTATAACTTCGAAAAGCCCGTGGTGTGCAACGTTGTTTCGAAGACGATAGCCATTGCACAGCAGTCTGTTGGTAGATACCTACCAAGCTATCTACTTTTAAAATCACCCATCCATGCGGTGTCCTGTACTTTGCGCTAGTGGAGATCCACTAGGCTATAGCTGATTAATAGAAAATTTAAATATTTTTTTAATAATTTGGTTCTATAACCGGGATTACGCACTTGTGCTGCCCGTTCAAAGCGATGGGGCGGTGGTGAAAGCATGTAGTCCAGAAATCCTGTAATTGACATTTCACACGCTTCTTCTGCCTGCCCTAAAGAGGAAAGTTGAGCCCGCGATGAAAATACACCATAACTACCTACAAATTTTCCTCAGAGCGACTGCCGTCTAACATCCACAAGCCAAAGGGATAGCGATATGCCATGGTTTAGACCAGTATCAGTTTTTTTGAGGGTAGTGACTCCCCGTAACGACTGTCAAAGATCTTCATGACAACCGGGACAGACGGTTTGACGTGCTCTCCGAGGCACGAGGCAAGCGATAATTAACAATTTAATACGCTCTTAACTTTCAAAAGTCATTGGTGCGTGCCGTGAATTCGGTACTGATACCCTATGCATGTCAGTCCGTTCGCATCACTACGCTATCGCTGCCTAAAAAAGTGGAATAAATCTCGGCACGAATGAAGACTTTATGTTAAAAGCGGATGTCTCGCCGTTCGACACTGCGTTGAGTATTGTGGATTTGATCCTATCACGAGATTGTGTGATTCATAAATTGTTATTTTGAGTCAGGAATTCGTGACGCAATACCTCTAAATATTCAGGCAATTCGCTATTCAATCAGCAGGGGTCTGTAACCAAATTGTATTTGAAAGGTTTAAGTTTTAATTATTATTTGTGGCTGCAAATAATAATCCGGTCAAAGCCGAATTTTGGTGCAGTTCACATTAATTAGCGATGTTGGTAAATCGATGCACTTAGCTAAACGAATGAAATCCACTTATGCATATAGCGTGTGGCATAAAAGTTTATATTTATATATTGGACTTCTACTATAAGGTACATTCTGGTGTATATCTATAATACAAATTATCGAATATCACTGAAGTGCTAAACTATAATCAATTTTTAGGATTCCGTACCTAAAAGGTAAAAAACGGGACCCTATTACTAAGCCTCCGCTGTCTGTCTGTCTATCACCAGGCTGTATCTCATAAACCGTGATAGCTAGAAAGCTGAAATTTTCACAAATTATGTATTTCGGTTGCCGCTATAACAACAAATACTAAAAATAAAAAAATGAAAATATTAAGGGGAGGTCAGATAAACGTGTTTTTTTATCGTATTTTTTGCTCAAAATTACCAACGGTAACAGGTAGACGCTTAAAATTTTCACAGAATATGTAATTGTATATTAAACCTTCCAAAATAAATCAATAAATAAAAAAAAAGTTAAAAGGGGCTCCTATACAACAAACGTAATTTTTAAGCAATTTGTTACTCGATCTTAATAAACAGGTAGAAACTTAAAAATATTTAAGTATACATACCACAAACGTGATTTTCTTTTATAGATGATGGAACGGAACCCTTCGTGCGCGAGTCCGACTCGCACTTGCCCATTTTTTAGTACATACACATGCTTGAAAAAACTTGCTTGTCTCTATCAGTGCCAATCAGATTTTAAAGCACTTCAAATATTCTGTGGTTTAAGAAAAATGGAAATTGAACTATACAAACCATGGAATGTCTTAGGGGTTGCAAAGACAGGACTGCAGTAGATTTGTTATTTTTTTCAAATTGACAGACTACGATGATTAGGAAATTAAGCTCTGCAGGGCCTTAGATGCTAAAGACATGGCCATAATGATGAAACTAACTATTAAATTAGGCATTTTTTTTAATACTATTCATTTTCAAAAGAAACTTTTATAAATGGGGATGAGCCCGTCCAACTGGATAACATTTTCTTCAACGCTCATCTTGGATGATGTTGTACAAATTTGTACAACATTTCCCTAACAAAAAAAACTAACCTGCTTATCCCGAAGACGTATAGCGCAAACATAACTCAAGTAAAGAAAACAAATCATGGTAAAACAGTAGTTTGCTGAGAAGGATGGGCCGAATCAGGATTACGGGCGTTCGTTGTTTATTTCCACTTCGCATGAGATTGAACTAGCTCCCTTTATATGCCGGGAGGCTCTGATCGACGATTGCATAATGCTATTTTTCGAAGGCGTATACAACGGCTGAAGTTCTACCCTTTGGTTGTCTTGAATACTCGGTCTTTTTCAAGGACTTTTTCCAGACGAATTTATAACTGCTAGTATTTATGTAACAGAAAGTGAAATAGTGTAAATATGAGCAAACTAAAACTCACGAACCAAACCACTGAAGTTTTGAACTATTGTCATTCAATTGTTATTAATCAGTTGTGTGCCTCATGATTCGACGATGACGCGGCAGACCTAAACGTAGATGGCGGGACGAGCTGGATGCATTCGACAGCGACTGGCACGATTTTGTACAGGACAGGGATAAAAATAAATGTTAGTTGTCAATGGCCTCAGACCACAGAATAGATAGTAACAAATATTTAAATTCGGAAAAAATACATGTTATTTTACAGCATTAGATCTATATTTGTCGGACATTCGAAACACGATTACTGACAGTTTATACGATCGAAAATAATCGCGAATATAGGTCTGTTTAAAGAATTTTCACGTTTCATTTGAGTTGTATTAGGATTAGAATATTCAAAAGTATACCAAAAGAAAAGTCGTGTAAAAGCAGAGGTTTGTCGGTCATCACATTATGAATTTTAATATATACAAAAATATAATACCGAAAATATGTAATTTCTTATGCACTCTCTCCCGCATCTCTCAGTCCTTCAGCATTGAGCGCACGGAAATCCTCGTCTTAAGGCGTCGGTTGTGGCTGTCATGAATATCTTTGACAGTCTAATAGTAGACTTCAATATTGGCATTGATAAGTCATCGACTATCGCTATCCTTGTAGGTTGCATAAGTCAGTAGTACGGCAGTCGCTCAGTGGATTCCGTCAAATCATTCATCACATGTACGGAGTGTACATGTGATGAATGATTTGACGGAATCCGAGTCAAATCTGTTTAGACTACTAAAGTGAATCCCGAGATCCGAAACGATAATTCTATTACATTCTTACAACCTTCTCTAGTCACGAAATGAACGGACCAGTCATACCGTGACCACGAACGCCGTGTATATTTATTTGCCTAAAAACTTTTACTTTTTGTAAGCAAAAGTTTCTAGACAAATGTATTTAGCATTTTATTATGACAATTTTGAAGGATATATTTCTGCCAAATAATATATTATTTTGTAAGAAATGAATAAAATAAAATAAAATATACTTAATAATAATTGTATTTTCCTTCTAATGTCCTAAGTTTGGTTGGTTCAACGGTGTGAGTGGGACGGAATGCACAAAGCGGTTATATCGTCGTTTGGCGTTCACAGTAAGTGCTTAAAACGCGTGTTTCTGAAGTTATAAAATAAACTTTACTAATAAACTTTGCATACATTAATTTTTGACTAGCCGAGTGGTTGTTCTGGGGACACGATTTAGTTTGAATGAGCGCGAAAAAAAATGTCTTCTGTTCCGTGGTGTGTAATATTTCCAAAATCGAATGCTCCAAAACGTATGGCAAACTTTACATACTATAAAAAGAAGTACACTTTTCTTCCTGTCTGTCTTTATAAAGGCACACAATAAATTCAAAACCTACTGAAATAATTTTTGTACAGTTCAACCATGGAGTACAGAATTCATATTATATTATCTATGGGTTCAACAATAGGTACGTAGGGTGATTCCTGAGGAAGGTTTAAAGGCTCTATCAGACAGAGAGCGGTCACGCGGTCAAGCGTTCAAGCGGTCAGTTTTGCGTTCTTTGTGTTATATTACGTCACATAGACCGCGTGACCGCTCTCTGTCTGATAGGACCCTATGTAACCTTATATAACACAAAGAACGCAAAACAGACCGCTTGAACGCTTGACCGCGTGACCGCTCTCTGTCTGATAGAGCCCTAAGTGTATACCTTATTTACGCGGTTGGAGCCACGGGCTTAGTCTAATTACATAGAAAGAGACTGACAATGAAAATCAACGTTGTGTAGTGGTTTCAGTTACCTAAGCAATATGCTGATTAGGCTTAGGATTACGCTTTAAATTGTTTAATAACTACACTTGTTTAATAACTACACTCGCTTGCTTCTAATAATATGCACTGCACATGCAAAAAAATACAAGACATTTTTTCCAAAATTCAACGGGCAGTGCTTTCCATCAAGCCTACATAACAAAGGACAAAACCGTGTCAGTTCATCCTTTCAATGTTCCAGTCACAGTAGATATTCCATTTTCAGATAGCACACAGACATTCTATTTATTCTCAAACATTTACACTTCGTCAATCGTCAATTTGACGGCAACGAGACATCCAAACAACGATTCTGCATTCACGGCAACTAGGATCGGACAAATCGCAGTCACATTGACGGATACCGCAACGGTATTGACAGCTTAAACCTTAATTTGTGGCCTAGTTAAGATTGGATGGACTACGTAAAATTGGTAGCCATTTGCTTTTAGAAACAACGATCAGAATTATTTTGGTCGACTGCACAAAGTGCACTTTGGTTCAAATAATAAGTGGCACTAATTTAATCTATAATGCTGTTGTGTTTTGATATTACTAGTAATTAGGTATTTTAGATTTCGTGGTCATTAATGTTTGGTTTATATTGACTTTCGTGACAAAGAACACGTAGCTTTGTTTCGAGTTGCCGATATTTCGTCATTGTTGCAAGCACTATGATCACGGATGTGTCGATGCCCGATGGATTAAAATTAATTATGTACTGGTTAATATCGGAATGGAAGTAGTGTTAATGGTAAAATATACTTGTTTATTTCGGACAAACTAGAGAGTCTCGCTCAAATGTGGAGCAGCCCAAAAGGAGTAATTATGGCCGTCAATCTTACAGGGAAACGATTTGGTTGCAGCCCTCTCATGCAGATACTTTGATTTGCTTGTGGCTACAAACAAATTTAGTAACCAAATTCAACTGCTATTTGGAAATTAAAAAAATATCTATGTCTCTGGAAAATTCAAGGAGAAAGTCAAATTAATTTAAAAAAAGGCTTGCTTAGCTTCGCATCATTCGAAAAAACAACCTTTTAACCGAATGATAAATTTATTTTGTACCAAAACAGATGTTGATTTATCTTTTCAATCTCTGTTTGAAGGAACAAACTGGGAAAGGGCTGTTTTTCCATTATCTTGATTCCTGAACCAAAGCAATTTTTAACAATTCTTTATTACTTACACAGTACATAATATAAATCTCTATTTTGCTTGCGGGGCTAACGTGGCTATAAAACATTTTTATTACTGTAATTTAGTACAAGACTGTTTGACCTCTTCGCACCTACGGATGGCTGGATATGTTCATCTCTTTTTAATGATGCATGTATCTAATGGCCACTTTATATTGACCTACAGAGATATCGATACAATTGTAATTGGACAATCCAATTGACTGAAATAGATGTGTCGATTCCTCGGCAAAATTTGGGGTGAATGGTATGAATGCCATGAACTAGAAATTAATTTACTCAAATGCTGATCAGGGTCAGATCTTAGACAGAATAAATCATGTAAATCAACTTTCAATATTTCATAAAATTTGTCAGTGAGAACTTTCTTAACGTGATCATTTCTTCTTTAACTTATACTTTGGACTTGGTATATTCTACTATTTATTCGGAAAATCCATTTCATCAATTTCACTAAATGTATTAATTCGTGCATTCTATACCTACAAAAATATAGCAGATTTCGTCTTCAATATGTATAAATATTCATTAGTTACTGACTGACGAGGCAAGGTAACTGACGATAAACTGATGGATAAGGCAGCGATAGCCGAGTGGAGATACCAACAGACTGCCATGTAGAGAGTATCGGGTTTGATTCCACGGCGCGCACCAATGACTTTTCGGCGTTATGTGTGTATTGAATTATTAATTATCGCTTTTCCCGTGCCTCGTAGGGCACGTTAAGCCGTCGGTCGCGGTAGTCATGAAGATCTTTGACAGTCGTTACAAGGCGTTAGTACCTTCTTAATCAACTGACACTAGTCTAAACCATGGAATATCGCTATCCCTTCGGTGTGGAGGTCAGACAGGCAGTCGCTCTGTGGAAAAGCTAATATTCGGCCAAATCCGGTTAGACTAGTAAGAGGACCCCAGATTGAAACTGGGATAATGCTAAGAGGATGATGACTGACTGACTGACAACTTTGTTTTCCTTAGTGTTTGTATAAACGAAAAAGTTATATTTGCGGTTTTAACAAAGTGCTTTATCTCAAAAATTGCTGAATATATCTCGTTCAAAGCCATTTTCGTTGAAAAATTTCATTACAATATACTTAGGTATTACTTTTTTTCAATTTTGTCACTCTCTTATTTTAAAACTTACTTCTATCTTTCAACGATGGACTTTGAGAAACAGAGGTTTTAGGAACATCAATACCATTTCTAAAGATCTATTTATAGATACTTTTGTTTATCCTCTCTCTGGCTTTATTTAACATAAATCAATAAATCAAGGCCCTTATAATCTACTTAAATAGTTATTTGTTGTACTG
Organism: Euclidia mi; assembly: GCA_944739405.2. NCBI lineage: Eukaryota > Metazoa > Arthropoda > Insecta > Lepidoptera > Erebidae > Euclidia > Euclidia mi. Next base: position 4,096,855 of record OX123204.2, read on the forward strand.
ACAAACTTTCCAAAAAGTTGTTGCTTGTTCAACAGCAAAGGAAAACAGTAGACAGTATAATTATTATCTAACAATATAATTGAAACTTGGTAAAGATATTTAAATTGTCATGTGTATCAGTTTCTACAATTTCAAGGCAATTACAATGGCAAGGCAGCCGATTGGAAATAGGCCGCGAGGATAGCACACAATTTCATCAGAAGCGGCGACAGTTTTTCTCGTTTCCCACCCATCGATATCCTGGCGGACATGGACGCGAAGGCCTATGATCAGACTCGCGCAGTTCACCGAGAAGCGAACGGGGATGTCCAGGAAATGCGACGCAATGCTCACCGACAGGCTCTGCAGCAATGGCGCGCGTGGCTGGAATTGCCGCAGAATACATGCCAACGCGCTGTCGGTGCTATTCTGCCAAGCTTTGAAGCGTGGTTGGACGGAAACGCGGCCGCGTCACCTACTGATTGACTCAGATACTCACCGGGCACGGGTGCTTCGGTGAGTATCTGAATCGAATCGGACGCGAAAGAACGGCACAATGTCACCACTGTGCATGCGACCTAGACTCCGCCTAGCATATGTTGGACGATTGCCCGGAATGGGTGTCTAAGCGTGAAGTCCTTGTCGACCAGATTGGACGCGATCTGTCCCCGCCAGCAGTTGTTGCTGCCATGCTGGCGTGCGAGGAGGGCTGGCAAGCAGCGACCTCCTTTTGTCATGCTCCAAAAGGAGGCTGCTGAGCGGGATTGGGAGAGGGCCGATCCTGCACGAAGACAAAGGCGGCGTCGCAGAGAGCCGCTAACGGGACTGCGGGCCGCCAGAGCATGGGAACCTCCGGTTGCCGATTAGGATTTGATGCTCCGGGAAGCCGCCAGTAGGGGCAGTTGAGAGCGTTTAGCCTTCCCTGACAACGGGTCCCACTGAACATTGTGTCATGGGAGGAAGACTGGACAGCTCCTGTGCCCAGTGTTCCTCCCGTCTTTGGTTGGCAGTCGAGGTAACACCTCATACTCCGGCTCTCATTTCCCCAAAAGTCGGAGATCCGAAGGGATTTTCCACCTCTTAAAAAAAAGCCGTGGTTTTGCGTGACCGCCCCGCTACGGGACGTCGAAGGCACCGCTTGTGGTGAAGCTTGGTTGGAAAAAGGTTATTGATTGTGGCTACAGGTTGATACTCTGACTGGCTTATCACAGGACCTTTTGCATTTTACTTTATACCACGTTTGGTGCCGCAATCAATACTAATTATAAAAGTTTGTAGTAAATTGGATGCCAAATTACTACTAACGATCTAATCGATAATTATAATTGCTTGACACTGACCGTAGCAAGAAATTATACTTTTAACTAGTTTCACATACGGGTCCTGAAATACCTTAGTAATTAGTGTCACAGGTCTTTTTAAATAATGGTGGCGTATAGGTATACCACGGTGTTGTATGTAATGAATTATTTAGGGCAACGGAAAAACAGCAAGATATACTCGTAACCTGCTTTCCAGCGTTTTTTCTCTTCTCCTGTGGAAAAGATTGAGTTGGACCACCGGCGTTTTATTTCGCTGAACAAAATACAACAGCAGGAATACTCTACCTTTAGGTTGACTTCCTGAGTGTCTGTGTGGTGACCTTGGTGGTGACAGATTAAGAATACGAAGTGTTTCTACCCCATATCATTTCTTGCATGTCGAGGGGTGACTAAGGAAAATACAGTTTATAGTGACTCTTAAAAGTGTGAACCTTTAATAATCATAAGTGCACGTGTACTAAGTTTAGAGAATTTATTATCATATGTTTATTTTATACCTAATTAATATTTTTTGTCCAACAGGATCGCGTTTCGCAACTGCGCAACCTGATGGTAAGTCGTAGTGTTAAAATAAATACACTAAACTTATTAATAAGCAGGAATAAAACTCTGTTTTAGTGCATCGCGCGGACGAAGACTTTAGGCGTAAAGAACGTAATTATGTAATAATATGTATGGTAAAATAGTCCGCGATTAATTAATATAAAATTGGTAGATAACAGTGAGTCACTAGGTGAATGTATTAAGTAAGCTATGTAGGTACACAGTCTCTTGCTACATTTTAGCCATTTGAAACCTTCTCTTCTTTGAATAACGAAATACGAATAAGCCAGCCAAGTAAATTTGTGATAATTTTCAAAAATGCAGCAGCAAATAAGTTACATTTGTTATAATGCAAGGTCTCATAATCCCTTACTAATATTGTCAGTCTATCAGATACTACACGCATTTGTAAACGCTTTCATAGTAATTTAATAATAATAGATTTGGAACAGGGTGTAAACTAGTTTATTTTATAGCCTCCTCATCTAAATTACATTCAACATTGCCTAGTTGGCAATAATTTAATAATTAAGTTGGAAAATTAGCTGCAGTTCCCCATTTATTCAAAATTTGTTATAACTGTAAAAGGTGAATTACACCCAAACCCCGAGAGATTACGTGTACTCCTGGCTAGCAATATAGTATCTACAAACTCTGTCCACCCTAGATCCCCTAGGGGGATTATGCTACGTTGTATATTTACTTAACAAGGATGTCATACGAGTTTTAAATTAAATTTATCATAACACAGCTAGACTGTCCGTGAACGTAGCCCCTAGAGATCTGTGTACCCAGTAATCACTTGTAAACCCGCTTCATCCGTGTGTTGAGGGATGAATTTTAAAAACATTAATAAAATTACAAGCCCTTTTTGCTGTGTGTTTGATGGATGGTGTATGTTATGAAACACTGCAACGTACAGGGAAATTAGCAAGAACATTTCGTTGATTTTGCATATGTAAGTAGATTTCGGACAACATACATATTGATGTAAACGAACGGTCAAAACTGTTGCTTGCTTAGCGTGTTATTTATCGAGAAGTTAATCATAGAATAGTGCATTTTTATAGTCAAAGTCAAAGTCAAAATCATTAATTCATTTAGGCCACAAAGTGACGCTTATGAATGTCAAAAATTAAAGTTAATTACTAGATGATTCTACATTTACATTTACTGCCACGTTCGCAATGCAATAGGTAGAACCACGAGAAAGAACGGGCAATAAAACTCGTGGCCACTCTTTTTAACTGCCAGTATAATGGTTTTACATGTTATCTTTGTAAGGAGCTGCAACTGTTTCACATTGTGAGTTATTTACTATTGCATAAGTTAATAGTTATTGATATCATACTCAAGCCATAAATTATGTTCATTTAGTAAGCCTCCCAAAGTGAATATGGTGAAACAGGAGCATCTACTTACGTCTTTTGATGTATGGTGGATTCAGATTTATGGTGGAACAGTATGTTCCGAAAAGTAATGGTAGATATATATATATAATGGGACTAATCCCCTCCTTATTCTTACTACAGTATCACATGTGTAGCCAGGTTCAGCAGCAGTGACCATAGAAGATACCGAGTCTTGACATTCGTGATGTCGTGGGGAAACCCAAACTGCCGTGAAATAATCTATGTCGACCTAGCACAAGTATACTAAAAAGTGTATGTTGACCCAGGAGAAATATACCTACTATATTTTCTTTGAGATATTATACCTTTATGTTTCAACCACTGTACAAGACAACATCTGCTTGAACCTGTATTCAGCTCTTAGAATCCACTCGGTAATTCGTTCTATGCTACAAATGTGTTCCATGAAACTGTCGACATGCTGGAAGTCTTAAATAATTGAGGTTTTATCGAAAATGCCACAAGGGTTCAGCTGAGTTCTAAGAAAATACTTATGTCAATATTACATCTTAGAATTTTGCTGTACTTCGTAAATGACAGTTTATTATATGATTCTGGGGAATTTTAAAATTAACTGAGAGTTTTTAAATTAACTGTGACTACCCAGTGGCGTAGCGGGAATGTAACCGAATGCAACGCCGGTCGCGGTTCGATACCGGTTCAAGTCAAACATTTGTGAACGTGAACATAGATGTTTGTCTTGGTTTGCGCGTTTCTATGTCTAATATGTATGTATTTATAAAAAAATACTATATATGTTTATCCATTTTTGAATCCTGAACAATGGATAAACATACAAAATTTTATTAAAAAAAAATTAATAGTACATAGTACACGTTCTGATTAGTTTTTAGGACTGGGTGGTGTTGTGAGTATGTAGTAGAAAATTATTAAAAAAATGACCTGTTTTTATCGGCTATAAAAACTTCTCATATTTAAGCTAACCTTGAGAGATGTACTGAGTTTATTTTGAAAGCACTCAAAAGATAATGACAAAAACTGTGAAAGTGTTATAAGTTGGTGTATGTCGCTTCTACGCGCGGGTTTTACTCGCATAGATTATTTAAAGAAAATACACTTCCTTAAACGGTAAACACCTATTTTGGCGCTACAAAACTCCGGTTTACATCTTCCGAGGTTAAAAAAACTGAAACATTTAGAAATTTTTATTCTACTGATTAACCATAATCGCAACCGTAGAAATATTCAGATGGTTCTACTTTTTGTTAAAAGCTATCGCAATGTTGCATTTTCTTTATCAAAAACTATGAAGACAGTAAGACATTTTGCCGTCAAAAGTTGATAGAGAGCAGCTGCAGCAGATTTTAATTGAACTTAACGAACTGGCCGGTTGTAAGGTGGAACTTTAAGTCAAATTTACGGAGTGAGTCTTGCTGGTTTTAGCGTGAATGCTGACTCGACGGAGAAGTTCTTATGCTACCATTTAGAATAGCGATGTATCTAGGCGCCGTGGCCATAATGTTGAGTTTTGTTTGCTGAATGAGTGCGCTGGTGTCTTAGTATGAAGTCAGGCACATGTCAAATGACTTGTCGGGAGTTCATGCTTTAATACATCTTATTTAAATTTATTCGTTCTTCTAATTAAGAAGAAAAAAATGTCTTGATAATAATTAAGCTTTTAATAGCACTAATTTTCTAGAGGCACTCTTATAATTTCATCAGGTCCGTCTTTACGTAACTCTAGAATCTTCGAGCTAACTGGATATGGACGGACTCTGAACTATAGGTATCAAAAACAGGTAACTTTAAGCCTATTGAAGATACCAGTAGACTGCCATGCAAAAGGTATTTCGGTCAAGCCCACGGCACGCAACACTGACTTCTCGAAGTTTTACGAAGACATTGACGTATTGAATTCATAATATATCATAGATAAGTTATGTTTGTTTGTTTTTCGTGTAAGTGTGTGGCCAACTCTGGTGTCTTGAGTTTTCAGACCGCCCGAAGGCCTCCGACATGGCCTAACGATCCTTATCCTTAGACAAGAATCGGGACCGACGGCTTTACGTGCCCTCCGAAGCACGGTAGCGCGCAGATGTAAATGCCACACACGGTCACCCATACAAGTGGTGACCTGTGCAGGCGTTGCTTAACTTTGCCGATCTGTTACGAACGAAAAGCTAAGTCTCGCTATGAGCCTTACATAGCTAAATTATCATAGTTATACAAAAATATGCATTTGTAAGTATTTTGAAAGGTGCCAAACAACTTTATCGTCAAAAGTGGAACTTACATTTTGTATTGCCGTTGAGTCTAGTAAATAACAGGTTATTATACGATTCTGGTTAATGTTTTTAATTAACTCTGACGAGCCGGTAGCGTAACAGAAATGTAACCACCGGCTACGTAAGTCACGTTCGGTTCCCGCTCAAGTGAAACATTTGTGTGCGTGAACATCGACATTTGTCATGCTCTGCGTGTTTCTATGTATAATATGTATGTACTTACATATAAAATAATATATGTGTCGGAGATTCGAGAACGGAACGTCAAATCTTAATAGATTTGGGCGTATTCGGATACGATGGTTGGCAACACTGAGGTCGGCAGTTGACAGCTGTCAATGTCATAAAATGTTTTATAAGCGAACGTGGAGCTGTCAACGGGCACTTTTGGCTACAGACACAGCGGAGGAAACAAGTGTGGCCTACCTACGTCCGACTTCGCCGCGTTTCCAAAAGTAATCCATTTTTATCCGAGCTAAGTGTGCATATTTAGTTTGTGAAGTGAACTAATTAGTTTGAGTAAAACCTATTGAGTGTATACCGAGCCTTATTTACCTGAAATGTACGATGGAGGAAGACCGGAGGAACGAATAACGCCCATATTCTCCTACGTTACCTACGTTATACGTTATATGTATGTTTATCCATTGTCTAATACCTACCCATAGTAATAGCTCTGCTTAGTTTGGGGCTAGATGGTGTTGTATGTGGAAGAATATTATTTAAAAAACAGCTATCTGTTTTTACTACCGGCTATTAAATCTAATATTTGATCTACCCTTAAGTGATGTACTGCGTATTTATTTGAAAGCACAAATAATGTCAAATGATAATGACAAAAAAATGTGTGAACGAGCTACCCATATGTTGGTGTAGATCGCCCCTACGCGCGGGTTTTAATCGCATAGATTTATCTAAAGCAAACAAACTTACTATTTTGTCCCTAAGGAACGTTGGCTTACATCTTCCGAGGTTACAGAAAAGTGAAACATATGTAATTTTTTTCCTATTGGTATACTAGAATCGTGAGTTAGTAAATATTGATGATGATGAAATATAATAATAATAATAATAATAATAATAATAATAATAATTAGTTATAGACTCCACAATCTTAAAACACGCCCATAGCAACAAAAGAAACCTTCATATTTCATATATAGACTACAAAAAAGCTTTTGATAGTGTACCTCATTCTTGGTTAATTCGAGTCCTTCAGATTTATAAAATCAGTCCTGCCATAATCAACTTTCTAAAAAATGCCATGTCAGACTGGAGAACATCACTACATCTGTCTAACGGTGTAGATACCATAACTACAGACGAAATCAACATCGAAAATGGCATTTTTCAGGGAGACTCACTGAGTCCACTGTGGTTCTGCCTCGCCTTAAATCCTTTATCTAATCTTCTCAACAGTACTGCTAATGGGTATAAGTTAAATTCTGACACATTCATCACACATTTAATGTACATGGACGATATTAAATTATTTTCTAGAACTGACAAATGCCTTAATCAGCTTTTAAAAGATACAATTCAATTCAGCACAGACATAAATATGTCCTTTGGATTAGATAAATGTCGCACATTACATATACAAAAAGGAAAAATTACAAACACTCAAATGAACGCAACTGAAACTAACATATTTACATTTATGCAACCATCAGACACATATAAATATTTAGGTATATACCAGTCTAATATTATCAACCACACACAAATTAAAGAACAGCTAGTATCAGAATACACCAAGAGACTTAATCTAATATGTAAAAAACAGTTATACTCAAAGAATTTGTTTAAAGCAATAAACACTTTTGCTATACCCGTATTAACATATTCTTTCGGTTTAATTAAATGGACGCGCAGTGACATAAACAGAATAGATATTAAGACAAGAACTACGCTAACTAAACATAACTATGCTCACCCTAAATCAGCAATAGAGAGAATTTCAGTAAGTAGGCAAAAAGGAGGCAGAGGATTAATAGATCTAACCATACTGTGGGAAGGACAAATCCAAAAGCTAAGAGACTTTTTCTACGGTAAATCCCAACATAGTAAAATTCACGCATCAATTATAGAAATAGATGCGAACTTTACTCCTTTGAACTTAACTAAAAAAGACATCATTTTAAAAAATGTAGATGAGCACAGGCTTGAAAAAATATGTAGATGGCGAACGAAAGAATTACATGGCAGACATCTCCATGATCTAGAACAACCGCACGTAGATTTAGATAGTTCCAATAGGTGGCTTAAATTAGGATTCCTCTTCCCTGAAACCGAAGGATTCATGTTAGCAATACAAGATCAGGTAATTAATACAAAAAAATATAGTAAATTCATTCTTAAAGACCCTAACATACAAAATGATAAATGCAGAAAATGCCAACGCGCATCTGAAACCATCCAACATATTACTGGTGCCTGCCCAGCCTTAGCACAAACAGATTACACTCACAGACACAATCAAATCGCTAATATTGTCCACCAAAAACTTGCCATTAAATTTAAACTTATTACAAAAGCTGTTCCTTATTATCAATACTCCCCAAAACCAGTATTGGAGAGTAGCAGCCACAAAATATACTTTGACAGAGCAATACTTACAGACAAAACTATACATAACAATAGACCGGACATAACTGTTATAGACAAACCAAATAAAATTGTACATTTAATAGACATAGCAGTACCCAATACTCATAATTTACAGAAAACAATAACTGAAAAAATACACAAATACACAGAATTAAAAGAAGAAATTACTAGAATCTGGCAAATGGATAAAGTATATATTGTACCCCTGGTCCTCTCCAGCACTGGTGTCATACCCAAACACCTACTACATTATTTGCGACAGATAGAATTACCTACCAATCTTTACATTACAATGCAGAAAGCTGCCATACTCAACACATGCCGTTTAGTTCGTAAGTTTTTGCAAGACGAGCCCCTTCTGATAGATAATACCCCAAATGAACTCCACTTGGCGTAAACCCGTGGTTTTCATTAAATACCGAATTTATTCGAGAAGTAACAAATTTACCCACTAAAAATAATAATAATAATAATAATAATAATCTTTATTGTACACCAAATGAATTTAACACAGAAATTACAATAGATAAATATATGTTGCACAAACGGCGGCCTTATCGCTAAAAAGCAATCTCTTACAGGCAACCCTTATGGAAAAAGAGAAGTAAGGAGCCAGACATAGGGCAGTTTTGGCGTAGTAAGATACTAGTGATACAAAATATGAATACACACTATACTATACAAATAAACTAATAAATATACTATAATATAAATACATATATACATACAATACATATATACATACAATAATATAATGAATTAAGTAATGGGAGTAGACAATAGTAAAAAAAGGGAGAAAAAGAAAGTGTGAGTTTGACAATGTTATGGAAAGTTAAAGAGATAAGTAGTGGTTTTTAACTAATTTTTTAAAGGATATGATATTTTGAGCCAGTTTGATGGAAACAGGCAATGCATTCCACAACCGTGCCGCTTGAACAGTAAAGGATTTATCGTAAAAAGTAGTGGAATGCATTGGAATTTCCAACCTCAAATTTACCGATGACCTAAGACCCGATCTTGAATGAGAGTCACTTAGGAACTTGAAGCGTTCTTTCAAATAAGATAGAGAAGAAGGATTGAAGAGAATATTATAGAGTAAGGAAAGAATGTGAGTATTCCGCCGAAGGCGAATTGGCAGCCACTTGAGCTTATTGCGGAAATTAGAAACGTGATCATATTCACGTAATCCAAATATGAACCTAATACAGACGTTTTGAAGACGCTCAAGCTTATCAAGTTGCTCCTCAGTGAGATCTAGATAGCTGACATCGGCATAGTCAAGCATAGGTAATAGAAGAGAGTTTGCAAGTGCAATCTTAGTGGCAATCGGCAGAAAGTTCCGCAGTTTTCGCAGAGTCCCCGCCGCAGCAAACAATTTGCGACTAACTTCAGTGATTTGTGGTCCCCAAGATAGAGTTTTGTCAATATAAACACCTAAGTCCTTCACGCAATCACTTATAGGTATTGGGATACCACCAAAAGTAATTTGGGGTAGCAGATTCCAGTCAATGCGAGAAATCATCCTGGGACTACCAACAACGATAATCTGTGTTTTCAAAGGGTTGATCTGCAAACCAAATCTCAAGCTCCAAGCAGATATCCGTTCTAAATCGGAGTTCATGATGCGAAATGCTTCAAACAGCTCATGTGCAGGTGCCTGTGTATAAATTTGAAGATCATCTGCATAAAGGTGGTAGGATGACTGAAGTTGATAGGAGATGGAATTTATGAAAATTGAGAAGAGTAATGGAGAGAGAACGCCACCCTGTGGAACGCCGGCTGTCGTATTACACCACGAAGAGAAAGAGTACAACTTTTTATTAAAAGCTATTGCAATGTTGAATTTTCTTTACAAAAACGAATGAAGTGCAAGACAGTAAGACATTTTGCCGTCAAAACTTGATAGAGAGCAGCTGTAGCAGATTTTAATTGAACTTAACGAACTGGCCGGTTGTAAGGTGGAACTTTACGTCAAATTTACGGAGTGAGTCTTGCTGGTTTTAGCGTTAATGCTGACTCGACGGAAAAGTTCTTGAGCTACCATTTAGAATACCGATGTGTAGGCGCCGTAGCCATTATGTTGAGTTTCGTTTGCTGAATGAGTGCGCTGGTGTCTTAGTATGAAGTAAGACAATAGTCAAATGGCTTGTCGGGAGTTCATGCTTTTATAGATCTTATTTAAATTTATTTGTTCTTCGAATTAAGAAGAAAAATTTGTCTTGTTAATAATCAAGCCATTAATAGTACAAATTTTTTAGAGGCACTCTTATAATTTCGTCATGTCCGTCTTTGCGTAACTCTAGAAAGTCTAGAATCTTCGAGCTGACTGGATATGGACGGACTCTGACCTATAGGTATCAAAAACGGGTAACTTTAAGCCAATTGAAGATACCAGTAGATGCAGAAGGTATAACGGTCAAGCGCACGGCACGCAACACTGACTTCTGAAAGATTTACGAAGACATTGACGTATTGAATGCATAATATATACAGGGTGGTTTGTAATTGCTCGTATTCCCTTCGAGAGGTGATTCTAGGGCCATAGTGGAGTATTTTTACCCCCTACATATGGGGGGGGTTTTAAGATTTATTGAGCAAATTCAAAATTTTTGTTATAAACATCTTCTAAAAAAATATTTTGACTATAACTGGTAGCAAATTGGGTCTTATTTAATGGAAAATTAAATGGCCCGTCTTTGAAAATAAAACAAAGATACTAACTCAACGTGAAATTTGAAAGTAGAGCCAAAAAACACAAAAAAAAATCGAATAAAATAAAATTACGCCACAAAAATGCAATTATTCGATGGCATGAATATATGGCATGTTATGTAAAGTATTGGAATAACTTCCTGGTATTACCTGCTATCCAAAAAGCTATTATAGTCTTAGCCAATTGGTGTGAATTTGGAGTAAGTAGTAGCCGTTTTTGTTCAAAAAAGTGCTTCTGGATGACTCGCTCGGCAGATTGTTTTTTCCTGTTTTTGTTCTTAAGCTCTGCAATCAGCAGTGGTTTACTAGTACGGAGACCAACCTAGTAAAATGCATAGGATCTTGGGTTCGAATCCTTAGCGTAAATCACTGTCTTTTTTTAGTTAAATGCATATTAAGGTTTCCGATCCCACGCGCACATTTATATTCACGCGAGATCAACGAGGCAGTCGTATAGGGTTTGATGTCGAGTTTTCCGTCTCTACGCAAAGATGGTATTTGCATCGTGTTATCCCTTAGTCGCCTCTTACGACACCCACGGGAAGATAGGGGGTGGTGACACGGCATATATATATATATATATTAAAGACAACTCCCGCACTAGGACTAAATCCTGTGTCGCGGGGGACTTTACAAACTTACAACTAACGAGGACAATGAACACCCAGACTCGAGAATCGAACCGAACAGTGTCAAGCGGCGAGGCGGCCGCTTAAACCACTACGCCAACCGTGCAGTCAAATATCATAGCTAAGTTACGATCGACAAGCTTAGTCTCGCTATGAGCGCTACATTGCTAAGTTATCATAGTTTATTTTTACCACTCTACCCCTTTCCTATTCTGCACATAGGTACCTCAAATAACTAAAGTATTTTGTGTTTTTTCATTTCATTCGCTTTTATTTGACATGGCAGACCACATATCGGGTGTGGTTGGAAAAGCATCCGGCTTTGTAATGTGGATCGTATAAACGTGACTGCGGTTTACAGAATGCAGTTTTTCGACACCATCAGTGATGAGCTATTACGTTAAAAATACCTAGTTGAAAAGTATAAAAAGGCTTTAATTTGCTTAAAAGGTGAAGCTTTTTAAAGTAATAATTGTTTCTTGTCCCGTACCTCAAGGAGTACGTTAAATAGTCGGGCTCGGCTAACATAAAGATCTTTGACAGTCGACATGAGGAGTCAGTGCCCTTGAAAATACTGACACCATAATGGAATATCACTATCCCTGTGGGACGAGGAGGTGAGAAAGTTAAGGAGCTGAGTGTCGCAAAATACGCCAAAGACACTTTTGAGAAAATCAGCGTATCTTAGACAAACGGATTCATTTAAAGGTACCTTTAGCACATTTTAAGGTACCCTGTTATTTATTTTTATAGAAAACATAGGGCAGCTAAATTAACAACTTGTTGAATAAAAACGTGACCTCTGTCTAAGTTTTGCTGTGACCAATGGACTAAAATTATGGCGTCGTAAATTATTTTGAAGGAAAAAACACGTTTTGGATTGCCAGTCTCTACATTAGGCTGACCTGAGATATTACCTAATTTGAAAAAAAAAAACTAACTTAAAGTGTTTTTATCTTCTAACCTGTAATTATTGTATTATCGTTGATTAGTCTCTAAGAAATAAGTAGATAAATATATGACAATCGTAAATCGTAATAAATAAAAGTGGTCTTGTCTTTACTGTTCTACGAAAATTGTGTTATCCGAAAAGCAAATTTTCGTATAAGTAATCAAAATAATTATAAACGTCATCCTCCTAGCGTTATCCCAGTTTCATCCTGGGATCCGCTTACTAGTCTAACCGGATTTGGCTGAATACTAGCTTTTCCACAGAGCTACTGCCTGTCTGACCTCCGCAACCCGAAGGGATAGCGATATTCCATGGCTTAGACTAGGATCAGTTTATTTAGAGGTACTGACGCCCTATAACGATTGTTAAAGATCTTCATGACAACCGGTACTGACGGCTTAGTGTGCTCTCCGAGGCATGGGACAAGCGATAATTAAAAAAATAATTATAAACATATTAAAATTAAAGGTCACTGACATTCAGGTCGCTAGAAGGATACTATTTCATTCTTTTGAAGTATTTTCAAACAAAGGTTACTATACCACAAAATAATAAAATAAAAAAACAAAAGAAAGGCTGCAATAAATAATAAAACTTTAAAATACTAGCATATTTAATTCTTATATGAAACCTTAATATTATTTTTAAGCTTGCTTTCTTTATAAACTCAGCTAGGCCATAAACTGAATGTTTTTTATTTCGTTTGACAAATTTGCATAAACACACACTGTGTGGTTTTAAAGCCAACACATGAAATGTTAAATTCTGACAATGGAGATTTTAATACGTGTGTAAATTAAGGGTAGCTATTTATTTGTAATGATTGATATAGTTAATAGTCCTTGTATTTTCGACTCATTTATTGTCTTATTACAAGAGAATTAAAATTATCTTCTTTTTCTTTATAAAAAGGCAAGAACTGCAATAAAAATATATTCCATAGCGTGGGGTGTAGAAATATAGATTCTTAGTGGACTGTAGGTTGACGATCTTGCTGGTAGATAATGGGCAGAAGGCTTGATGGCGATTATATGTAAACAACGGTTTTTGACACTGAACCTTTTATTACTTTTAAGACACACAGAAACACATCTGCCTTGCCGGCGATCCAAAATTCGAGAGAACGAAACAATGTAAGAATGAGATAGCATTATAGACACACACTACATCATCATTGGCCCTGTATATTTAAACTGTCCCACTGCTGGACATGGGCCTCTTCTAACTATGAGAAGGGTTAAGCCGTAGACCACCAAGTTGGCCAATTGTGGGCCGGCAGACTTTACTTGTCTTTTGAGAACATTATGGAGAACTCGCAAACAGTAGGTTTCCTCACGATGGTTTCCTTCACCACTAACCAAGCAGTAACTAACAATTAAATACGCACATCATTTTGAAAAGACATTGGTGCGCGCCGAGGATTCAAACCTGATTAAAGATTCCGGGACAAGCCACACATAGCTATCTGATCTTAATCTTTTTTTTTGACTCATGATGGAAACCAAACAATTTACGGGCCCCCAGGCTAGGGAGAGTGTGGTGACTCCCCGACGAGAAGCGCCAGGACTACCCACTAAAACCACCATGGTATTCCTCTATCCGATCCCATTGAATGGCGGGGTCACGGATCTACGTTAGCATTACTTCCGCGACATCTGATCTTAATCTAGAAAAAAATCGGATAAGCATGTCTGCATCATATCACACTTTGCTTACTGTCTCCCATTACTTTAAGCTGACGTTCTTATTGATATTTTATAGAAACAACCACCACCAAACTGCCCATTCCAAGTCTAGCAGCATAAATTTGCCATTAAGTATTTCCCAATACATAAAACTGCCTTTAAAACTAGAGTACTGTATACTGATATTTATGTTATGGTCTCGATCGCATAGTAGATATTGCCAAGACAAATAAGAAAGGAAATAAACAAAAATAAATATTATGTCACTCAAAACGACTCAATTAAAAAAAAATTAACTAACAAATGAACAACAATTGACAAAATTGTTTTCTTTTTATTTCTGCTCACTGGCAACACCACTCCTTTCAGCTGGCCAATAGGGATGGATAAATAGACTGAGCCACATGGATGGAACACCTTTTATTCGTCCCGACGTTTCAAGGTTAGGGTGCATAGGGTGCCCACCAAGACTAAGGGTCCCAAGCAAACATCACCTGCAAGTGTTGCACCTGCCGATCAACGGACGAGGCTCTGGCAAACAAAATATCCCGATAAGCGGCAATATGCTCGCCACCTATTACGTAGGATCAAAACACTGGTCAAAAGTGGGCTTTTAATATGCCTCTGCCTACCCCTCGGCGAAACAGGCATGAGTCTATGTATGTATGTACGTTTCAACGCATGCTGCTCCACCCGTGGTCACATTCAAACAGTACAGTATACGTGACTAGTCTGTTAAACCCCACGCCGAAACGTCGCAGTCATAACTGTAACATATTTTCTTTTGGTATATTATACATAGAAGATGGCATGGTTGCGTTTGCTGCAGAATGCAGATGCTATACCGTCACATTCGATTAGGCGAGCTGTGTGCTCCCCCTCAATATTAAAATAAGACTTTCTTGGCTTATTTGAAATTTAGATTTCTTTTCTATGCAATCTGTTGGAATACGGGAGTGTTTTAGTAGATAAGTTCAGCACTTTAGCGAAGCAGTACTGTCTTGAGAACTTGTGGTTTTATACTTATTTTATGCTTTTCATTGTAGTACACCTTTGTTTGGCTTTATTCTAATGCATTGTAAGTTTGGTTCTAGTTGCTAACAAATATCTGGGTTTTGGGCCTTTATCATTACCATTATCAGTTTGCCATAGTTAGTAGACTATGGCAGACTGATGATGATAAGATATGCAGTGGCCGGATATAGATCTCTACAATGGCACGCCACAGCTCGATTTTCAGCTCTTCGTGTACGGGGCGGGGCTTACTTAGTTTAAAATATTAAGGCTTTTCGTGAATTAGTACTCGTTATATTTCCAACATTGTACGTACCAGTTACCCACTCTATAACACAGTGTGTATCAGGTGCTAAACCATAAACACCGTACAATACGGGCGCCAATTATTTCAAAATATTGTTCCGACCGGCTTCATGTCGTAAAGTATGGCTTATGCCAACTCTGCCCTTAATTGTCGCTATTATATACCCTGCCTGCAACACTTTTGTATTTTTAGTGTATGGAAATTATATAGCGCCTGAAATTGTTTATTAGAAACCCGATTTTGCGGGGGCTTTGATAAGATTGTATTGCATCAGATTGCAGCTTTGGAATTGTAATTTTCGTCGACGGAAATGTACCTTCTGTGTTGTAATGTATTTGTACTTTTAGATTGTGTTGAGATAATAAGTAAGTATTAGTTTAAAATAAAGGTTTTTCATTATGTTTTTGGCAGCGATAGTTTGGGGAGAGTCTGCAGTTTATAACTGCTACACAAAAGATCTCGTATAAAATACACGGCGCCTGCTACTCAATTTTCGAAGCTATGCGACTCTTTGTTCAGTATCGCTTGCCACGTTAAGCTGTCGGTACCCAGTTCTCGTCGTTATAGTATAATTAATATAAGTTTATCAGTATCCTAGCAAATACCTATACTGTTCTTAGCCATGTTGACATGTTACGTTGCTATCCTTGAAGTTGCGGAGGTCAGAGGGTAGTCGCTCTGCGGTTAAACTTATATTTTGTAAATCTGGTTAGACTAGGCAGCAGACCCGGGTTCCAGGGATGGAAGGGAAGTCTAAGATGCAACTGGGATCACGCTAGGACGAAGATGAGCCTAGTGGATATGCTGCTATGCAAATAGTTTGGTTGTACCTACAGGTGCGCAGTTCGAAAACTATTTTGTCGAATCTGTGTTTATTTCACCGTTATTTCTAGATTTCTGAGGGAGAATTTACTTGAAACAAAAGTCAATTAATATCTTAAAGACAGTTCCTGCACTTGGAATAAATCCTGTGCCGCGCTGACTTTGCCAGCATTTAATCATCGAACACAAAATATACTCAGACTCGAAACAACATTTGGTCGATCACACAAAGTGTTGTATCGTGTGGGAATCGAACCCGCGTCACTCGGTGCAGTACCAAAAGTGCAGTGAAATTGTCTGAATCGTTAGATTTGTTAGACAAATAATACAAATCAGCTTTTTAGTTGGAGTAGATCATGATAAGTCGGGTCGTTGCCTCTCTTCAGTTAGTTACTGTATTCGTTTCTCGTTCAGTCCCCAAGGAGCCATTCGCGTAGTTTCAGGCTGCAACCAATATACAATAGATGATGCTACGAACAAATATGAAAACTAATCACAGATAGAGTCGGCATTGTCGGTAGGAATCTGGGTTATTTGCTATGACTTTATAATATTTGGACAACGGAATACACATATGGCATAGTAATTTCTAAGATAAGTACCGGGATCGACAATTTTATGTGCCTTCCGAAGCTCGGTAGTGCTCTGATGTAAATGCCATCCTTTGCCGACTTATTAAGAACGGCATGAAAAGTCGCGCTATGAGCGCTTCAATTACATTATGAAAATGGCTAGGGCATAGTCCACCGCGCGGGCGAAGTGCGGGTTAACAGACTTCACGTGTCAAGAATATTATGGAAAACTCTCCGACAAACAGGTTTTTATACACTATTTTTATTTATTTATTTATTAAAGCTTTATATACACAACGTATACAGGCGGACTTAATGCCATGGGCATTATCTCCCAGTCTACCTTAGAGTGGTGCAGAGAGAAAAGAAGTAGGTTTTATATAAAGAAAATGAATTTGAAATAACACAAATAGGTAATAAAAACTAAAGATACATTCACATTAAAACATATATAGGTACAAAATTTACATATAATATAAACATACATAGTATAGATGTATTATAGAACTACATACATTCATATATATATATATATATATATATATATATATATATATATATATATATATATTTAATTTATAAACTGCAGACTCTCCCCAAACTATCGCTGCCAAAAACATAATGAAAAACCTTTATTTTAAACTAATACTTACTTATTATCTCAACACAATCTAAAAGTACAAATACATTACAACACAGAAGGTACATTTCCGTCGACGAAAATTACAATTCCAAAGCTGCAATCTGATGCAATACAATCTTATCAAAGCCCCCGCAAAATCGGGTTTCTAATAAACAATTTCAGGCGCTATATAATTTCCATACACTAAAAATACAAAAGTGTTGCAGGCAGGGTATATAATAGCGACAATTAAGGGCAGAG
The DNA here is from genome assembly GCA_944739405.2 of Euclidia mi. Classification (NCBI taxonomy): domain Eukaryota; kingdom Metazoa; phylum Arthropoda; class Insecta; order Lepidoptera; family Erebidae; genus Euclidia; species Euclidia mi. Next base: position 4,114,543 of record OX123204.2, read on the forward strand.
TTGGCATAAGCCATACTTTACGACATGAAGCCGGTCGGAACAATATTTTGAAATAATTGGCGCCCGTATTGTACGGTGTTTATGGTTTAGCACCTGATACACACTGTGTTATAGAGTGGGTAACTGGTACGTACAATGTTGGAAATATAACGAGTACTAATTCACGAAAAGCCTTAATATTTTAAACTAAGTAAGCCCCGCCCCGTACACGAAGAGCTGAAAATCGAGCTGTGGCGTGCCATTGTAGAGATCTATATCCGGCCACTGCATATCTTATCATCATCAGTCTGCCATAGTCTACTAACTATGGCAAACTGATAATGGTAATGATAAAGGCCCAAAACCCAGATATTTGTTAGCAACTAGAACCAAACTTACAATGCATTAGAATAAAGCCAAACAAAGGTGTACTACAATGAAAAGCATAAAATAAGTATAAAACCACAAGTTCTCAAGACAGTACTGCTTCGCTAAAGTGCTGAACTTATCTACTAAAACACTCCCGTATTCCAACAGATTGCATAGAAAAGAAATCTAAATTTCAAATAAGCCAAGAAAGTCTTATTTTAATATTGAGGGGGAGCACACAGCTCGCCTAATCGAATGTGACGGTATAGCATCTGCATTCTGCAGCAAACGCAACCATGCCATCTTCTATGTATAATATACCAAAAGAAAATATGTTACAGTTATGACTGCGACGTTTCGGCGTGGGGTTTAACAGACTAGTCACGTATACTGTACTGTTTGAATGTGACCACGGGTGGAGCAGCATGCGTTGAAACGTACATACATACATAGACTCATGCCTGTTTCGCCGAGGGGTAGGCAGAGGCATATTAAAAGCCCACTTTTGACCAGTGTTTTGATCCTACGTAATAGGTGGCGAGCATATTGCCGCTTATCGGGATATTTTGTTTGCCAGAGCCTCGTCCGTTGATCGGCAGGTGCAACACTTGCAGGTGATGTTTGCTTGGGACCCTTAGTCTTGGTGGGCACCCTATGCACCCTAACCTTGAAACGTCGGGACGAATAAAAGGTGTTCCATCCATGTGGCTCAGTCTATTTATCCATCCCTATTGGCCAGCTGAAAGGAGTGGTGTTGCCAGTGAGCAGAAATAAAAAGAAAACAATTTTGTCAATTGTTGTTCATTTGTTCAGCTTTATATACACAACGTATACAGGCGGACTTAATGCCATGGGCATTATCTCCCAGTCTACCTTAGAGTGGTGCAGAGAGAAAAGAAGTAGGTTTTATATAAAGAAAATGAATTTGAAATAACACAAATAGGTAATAAAAACTAAAGATACATTCACATTAAAACATATATAGGTACAAAATTTACATATAATATAAACATACATAGTATAGATGTATTATAGAACTACATACATTCATATATATATATATATATATATATATATATATATATATATATGTATATATATATATATATATATATATATATATATATATATACATACATACATACATATGGTGTATATTATATACATATTAAACCAATATGAAATTTAAACGACTTATGATACATTCGCTGACTCAGCCAGTAGAAGTTCCTTCACCTTGAACTTGAAAGTATTCTTAGTCTTGGCCATCCTGATTTCAAGAGGGAGGGCATTCCAAAGAAGAGTAGATTGGACAGTAAAAGAGGAATGAAGAAAATTAGAGTTATGAGAGGGTACAGTGAGGAGAAGATTATTAGATGAACGGAGGTTTCGTTCATGGTTAGAGCATAAGTATTGAAAGGAGGAAGATAAATACTGGGGAGAAGTTGAAGATGTAAGAATAGTATAATATTTTAGTTATCAATTTTATCTAATTAGTTTATGTTATCGGATGTTGATGATGATTCGTTTCATTCTGCTTATGATTCCTCAAACTCTTCTTACAATGACAGCTTTTGTTCCGTTACTGATTCGCTGGGTGACTTTGTCAGGCGAACTTTTGATGAAACTTCAAAGCACATGCTGAATGTCTGTCATATTAATGCCCAAAGTATCCCTAGCCATTACAACGACCTGTTTGAAGCTTTTCGTGATGCTAACGTTCATGCCATTCTGATTTCAGAGAGCTGGCTGAAACCTCATTTACTTTCTACTGCTTACTCTCTCCCCGGTTTTGTTCTTCTACGCAACGATAGGGTGGATAGGAGAGGTGGTGGCGTAGCCATATATCTCCGTAGTACACTCTCGTACAAAATTCTTTTATCTTCACCGCCTAATCATTCTGCTTCCTCTGAGTATCTTTTTCTTGAGGTTTCAGTCAGTGGAACGAAAACCGTTCTAGGAGTAGTATATTGTCCACCCTCCGTTAATTACTTCTCCAGTCTCGGATCGATTCTGGAATCTTTAGGGTCGGAATATGCACACCATATTATCATGGGAGATTTCAACACGGACCTCCTAGCCATCAATTCCTCTCGCTCCCAGAACCTTCTAAAATTGATTGAGTCTGCCAGTCTACACACTCTTCCTCTCGAACCCACTCACCACAACATCGGAGGTGAAGACACTTGGTTAGACTTGATTATTACCTCTGCCCCATCCTGTGTACATTCCCATGGCCAATACCTTGCTCCCTGTTTTTCTCACCATGACCTCATCTACCTATCCTATCTCCTTAAACCTCCTAAACCTCGCCCTAAGGTTCTGCACATGCGTTGTTTTGGACGTATGGATAGCGAGAAGCTGCAAAAGGATGCTGCTCTACTGGATTGGTCTTATTTGTTAGCAGCCAACACCGTAGATGCAATGGTTTCGATCTTCAACAATACTGTAATCGGCCTCTTTGATAAACATGCTCCTATCAGGAGAATTAAATTAAAACGTCCCCCCGCTCCTTGGCTCACTAGGGGCGTTCAAATGGCCATGAGGCGCCGAGATCGAGCTTTCCGGAAGTTTAAAAAGGAGCGATCTGACGAGAACTGGAGTCTGTACAAAACTGCAAGGAATCGGTGTAATCAGATGATACGAAACGCTAAACGCCGCCATATTTTCGACAATATTAATTCTTCTTCCTCTGCTAGTATCTGGAAGTTCCTTGGGACCATAGGTATTGGCAAACAGCAACGGACAACTCCTCAAATTACGACTGGTTTGGATGATTTAAATAATCATTTCACATCGTCTTCTCAACTGGATCTTCAAACCAGGCGTAATACAGTTGACTATATTGCTGGGCTTCCCCGTCCTAATGTTGCAGCATTTCATTTTTCTCCAGTTGCATTGGGTGAGATCAAGAAGATTATCCTGTCTATTAAATCCAATGCTGTGGGCTTTGATTCTATCAGCCGCCGCATGATAATCCCGATCCTTGACCATCTTATCCTTCCTATATCCCACATTGTGAATTTTTCAATTGACAGTGGCTCTTTCCCCTCCCTGTGGCGTAAAGCCTTTGTTATTCCGCTGCCTAAGATCACGAACCCTTCTCTCCCTAACCATTTCCGTCCTATCTCTATCCTGCCTTTCCTATCTAAAGTGCTGGAAGCCTGTGTACATAAGCAGTTGTCTGAATTCGTGTATCAAAATAACTTGCTTAGTCCTCTGCAATCCGGATTCAGGCCAGGCCACAGCACGACTTCTGCACTCCTCAAAGTGACTGGCGATGTTAGGGCAGGCATGGAGGACACTAAAGTCACTGTACTGACTTTGGTTGACTTCTCGAACGCCTTTAACACCGTCAGTCACGATGTCCTTCTATCTATCCTCTCCTATATCATGATCTCTCCTGATGCACTGGAATGGTTCTCATCGTATCTTCAGGAACGCCAGCAGTCTGTTCGCTGTGATGAAAGGTCATCTAGTTGGCGCGACATTAGCTCTGGTGTTCCTCAGGGTGGCATTCTCTCTCCTTTACTATTCTCTATTTTTATTAACTTCTTAACTCCTAATCTTCGCTGTTCGTATCACCTTTATGCTGATGACTTGCAGTTATACTCCCAAGCGAGAGTGGATGATATAACAGTGGCCATTGCTGATATGAATAGGGACCTTGAGTCAATGATGGCCTGGTGTAATAAATTTGGCTTAGCCGTGAACCCAGCAAAGTGCCAGGCCATTATTATAGGCAGTCGCCGCTTAATACCCAGCATAGACTTAAAAACGTTACCACCAATCATGTTTAATGGCTTGGCTATTCCATACTGTTCAGAGGTAAAAAACTTAGGTATACACATGGATACTACTCTCAATTGGCAAGCGCAGGTGACGAAAGTCAGTCAGAGGGTCACTGGAACTCTTAGAGCACTTTACCGGTTCAAGAATTTCCTTCCTTCCAAGACCAAGACAATGCTTGTGCAGGCCTTAATATTTCCCATAATCGACTATGGTGATATGTGCTATTATGACCTGAATGCAGAACATCTCAATAAGTATGACCGACTTCTCAATAACTGCATTCGATTCATTTACAATCTTCGTAAGTATGACCACGTCTCTACTTATCGTTCTGAACTTAAATGGTTACCAATTCGCCAGCGCCGGTGTTTGCGTGCTCTCACTACTCTCTTCTCTATTCTCAAGTCTCCTTCCCCCCCAACTTATCTCACACCATACTTCCAATATCTATCTTCCATAAATGATAGAAATCTCCGTTCTTCTCATAATCTTCTTCTTTCTTGCCCTAGTCACACTACTGGGTTCGTCAACTCTTCCTTTGTTGTGCAGTCTATTCTCTTATGGAATACACTCCCTCCTGAAGTCAGAATGGCCACTAACCGTTTTACATTCAAAATCAAAGTACGAGAGCTTCTTTTCAAGAGATTAGAGGAATCAGCACATCACTCTCATCCATTATTATAAGTATTTATGTATATGTAGTATGTATATATATTTAGGTTTATATATGTATATAAATATATTTATGTATAAGTAAGTTTATATAGAACTATTTATTGTGTATGTATTATATCCCTATTATGTATAAAATAATTATTAAGTTACACAATAATTATTAGTATTAAGTCATAACTACTACTCTAGTTTACAGTCTAATTGCACCTACCACTTTTATCTCTTCACCACCTTAAGGTTGACAGGTAGAGAATGCCTTAGGGCATTATGTCCACCTTTGTACATTGTTTGTGCATAAATTTAAATAAATAAATAAATAAATAGTATAGAGGGTAGTGAGAGCACGCAAACTACGGCGCTGACGTATGGGAAGCCACTTTAATTGGGAACGATAAGTAGACACATGGTCATACTTGCGAAGATTGAAAATGAATCGAATGCAGTTATTTAGAAGACGGTCGAGTTTATCAAGGAGATCTGCATTCAGGTCAAAGTAACATACATCACCATAGTCGATGAGGGGGAAAATTAAAGTCTGCACAAGCATTGTCTTTGTCTCAGGTGGTAGAATGTTCCGGAGGCGGTAAAGAGTGCGCAGGGTACCGGTGACCTTTTGACTCACCTGGGTTACCTGGACTTGCCAATTCAGCGTCGCATCTATGTGTAGCCCAAGGTTTTTGACCGCAGGACTCAAATCGATGGTGATTCCATTAAAGACTATAGACGGCAGGGACGATAACTCTAGTCGTTTTAAAATCCATTGACTACCCACAATGATAGCTTGGGTCTTCTTAGGATTTACAGTTAGCCCAAACTTCTGACACCAGGACAATATAGCTGTCAAGTCGTTGTTAATTTTGTCGATCGCTTCATTGACGTGTTCCACACTTACTTGGGAGTAAATCTGCAAGTCATCGGCATACAAATGGTAAGCGCACTGAAGATTTCGAGTTAAGAGATTTATAAAAATAGAAAATAAAAGGGGAGAAAGAATGCCGCCTTGAGGAACGCCAGAAGTAGTATCACACCATCTCGACAATAACTCGTCGACATGGATCGACTGCTGGCGACCTCGAAGATAATTTGAAAACCAATCCAAAGCTCCAGCCGAGACCTTGAGGTGAGAGAGGATAGATAATAGGATATCGTGACTGACGGTATTGAAGGCATTTGAAAAGTCAATTAACACCAGTACAGTGATTTTGGTGTTTTCCATGCCCTCACGAATATCGCCAGTCACTTTGAGGAGGGCAGAGGTTGTGCTATGACCAGGCCTGAAACCTGATTGCAGAGGACTCAACAATTTGTTGTGTTGGATAAAATTTGATAGTTGCTTGTGCGCACAGGCCTCAAGCACTTTGGAAATAAAGGGTAGGATAGAAATAGGACGGAAGTGTTCAGGGAGGGTGGGACTTTGGGTTTTGGGCAAAGGTATTATATATGCCTTGCGCCACAAGGAGGGAAAGGTACCAGAGACTAGGGAAAAATTAATGATGTGGGATATCGCCGACAGTAGATGATCTAGGATCGTCGTTATCATACGACGGCTAATATTGTCACATCCCACAGCATTAGATTTTATGGATAGGATGACCTTTTTGATATCGTCTGGAGACTCTGGAGAAAAGCAAAAAGAATCAATGTTGGGTTGAGGTAACCCCGCTAAATAATTAACAGTGTTTTCATTCACCCGTGAGAGTGCTACGTATAAATTTCAATTTAATAGGCACTTAACTTCGAAAACTCAGCGCCTGTGCCTTGGGTTTGATCTTTAGACAAGCTGCGTAGCAGTCTGTTTATCTCTTTGCTAGTCTATTGCTGTCCTGTATAGTTAGAAAACTTAAAAAGAAAACGAGTAGGTACTCCAAGCACAATATTAGCATAGTATTCAATATTTGCATGCATAACTCAATTTGTATCAATTTATACCGACTTTTTTTACCAATATTCCTAAATTTACTCTCAGACAGCTTTATCAAATTTTCACTTCATCCAAACTTTCAAAGGAAAAAGTTACAACAACAACCTGTGATAACTAAGCGATATATCCATAACGTTCATTATGAGTGGTAATACGATCAAGTTGGAAACTTCCGTTGATACGTCGATACAATACGTGAGGACACATTTTTAATCTGTATCCGTATTCTTTGAAAGGGCCTGTTAGTATTCATTGCGGATAGTTGGCACATACTGCGAATTTCTAACATCTCTGAGGGATTATCGCAGACGAGCGACTTCGAGGCGACTTTTTCTTGTTATTAAAACTAACTTCACACGTATCCTCAGTTTTCTTGAGGACTGAAAGACATTTGGAGAAAGTTGAAATAATTAAGAAGGTTTTTATTTGTTAGTAATTCCGAATTGGGCAATTCTGATGTGCCTATTAGGTCTGTATGAGTTTGCGGTGACCCAAGCTGAGCCTTATCATTTCTTTTTTGATGACCATTTTGGAATTCAATTTCTCAAAGTTATGTGCGTATTCAATTATTTATAATTACTCCGTTGGAGAGCACATTGTGTTGAGCTGTAGGTTCCGACTGTCATGAAGATCTGGGACATTCGTTATATTTATGTCAGTACCCTTGAATGTAATGACACTAAGTCATGGAATATCGCTAACTCTTTGGGTGACGGAGACCAGAGGGAACGCTCTGAGGAAAAGCGAAATATTCTGGAAATATGACTAGACTAGAAAGCGGATCTCAGGGTCTAGGGTGAAAATAACTTGGATGCCACCGCGACACTATAACGCTAGGATGATGATTACTTGGCAATAGTATATGTAGCTGTAGTACAAATACCTATACAGGCGTGTAACCACGAGCAAAATCTAGTAATAAATATCTATACAGGCGTGTAACCACGAGCAAAATCTAGTAATTCATAGCCTATAAAAGGTTTCTAGATTTTAGGAGTGTACTATTAATTTCCATAGCTCTAACTACATTTATTTAGAAATTAAGTTATTCAGTTTGCCTTAATGATATGCACACATATGCAACAGTAATTTACATACATATGTCATATAGTTAGTACTGATGCATAGACTCATGCAATGTCCCTTTACATTGCTAAACTGAAGAGTCAAATTGAAATTGTTTCCATGAAAACTGTCGGGCATTTAATTAGTTTGCAGTTTATTGAAATGAATGTGTAGCTTGAGTATAGGTATAAAGTTTTGATATCAAAACTGAACTATACTGAGATAAAGTTTGCCGTGCCGTTGGCGACTGTATGCTATAAATGGCTTTATTTTGTGTGGCTCTTTGAATGGTGAAGAGCCGACAGAGGGACCATATTATGCAGAGAACAGCATTTGAGAGAAGGACAAATAGAAACAAACCATATCCGTTTGTCCTTCGTGCGTGGTATAATAGACCAATGTCTTCTTTCAAATGAGAGGCCTAGTCCTGCAGTGAACCGTTGAAGGCTGATGATGATTTTAATGGTGCCGTAGTGGGATGGAAGACAGATTTGGCTACATGTGAAGGTATCCGTTCATAATATCGACAGTCACAACATCGATGGTCGCTGTATCGAAAACGTTCCATCGACGGGCTAATGTATCGACAGTACCTACCCCAAATCGATGGTACGCTACATCGACAGTACCCCAAATCGTTGGTACGCTTTATCGTTAGTACACTAAAACGACGGTATGCTACATCGATAGTACGCTGCATCGACTACCCGAACAAGTAACTCCTAAGATTTACCAGTATGAGTTGGTAAATGACCGAATTTTTAAATAAAAAAATACACTAAGTTGACGGAGCCCTGCTTCGCAGGGCTCCTATTTTTGGATTAAGGGTCACAAGACAACCTAACATAACCAACTTACTTGAGTTACAGTACAGTACCAACGATTACGGTCACCTCTTAGGTTACAAGTCTCAGAGAACTCTGATTTTAAACAGTATCTGGGTGCTAGCACGCGAATACAGTCTTAAACTAAATCATTTTGGAATAGTAAACATTATACTTTTTATTATTTCTACGGGATATATACCTACCACGTACCTTTGTTTTGAGTAACCGACTTTTCGGCACTGTTGCAAGCGCCATGTTCACGGATGTACTGTAGAAACAGTAAAAAGTATTGATAGAGACCACGAAAGTTTAAATTCCTATAGTGAATATTATGTTTTGCATAGTCGCATAAATTCAGAATTAGGTACTTATATAGTAAACATTAACTTGAGAGACAAAGAAACTAAAGCAAATATGGTTATGTACTACCAGAAAAAGAACAGCAATAGGTACAATTTATTAAAAAATAAAACCAAAACAAATAAAGTTGCCCGTCTACAAATCCTTAAACTGACGGCTCAACGAATAATATACGGCACACAAGATTTGGTCGAATTATTTCATTGGTATTCAATGTCGGACCACTGACGGTCCCTGTATACGAGAATTTGTTGGACGATCATGCGCTCTGTCCACTCCATAAAGATGCCACGGCCTGATGACGATGTAACTCTCTTCTTTTATTACCATTTTATAGGCTGTGGTAATTACTAGATTTGTAGAATATGATCTGCTAGATGCCTACAGTTACACAGGCGTTATTAAGAGTTACTACTACTCCGCGTCACTGACATTCAGGTCGCTAGAAGGATACTATTTCATTATTTTGAAGTATTTTCAAGCAAAGGTTACTACTTATACCACAAAATAATAAAATATATAAAAGAAAAGAAAGGCTGCAATAAATAATAAAACTTTAAAATACTAGCATATTTAATTCTTATATAAAACCTTCATATTTTTAAGCTTGCTTTCTTTATAAACTCAGCTAGGCCATAAACTGAATGTTATTTATTTCATTTGACAAATTTGCATAAACACTCACTATGTGATTTTAAAGCCAACACATGAAATGTTAAATTCTGATAATGGAGATTTAAATACGTGTGTAAATTAAGGGTAGCTATTTATTTATAATTATTGATATAGTTAATTGTCATTGTATTTTCCACTCATTTATTGTCTTATTACAAGAGAATTTAAATTATCTTCTTTTTCTTTATAAAAAGGCAAGAACTGCAAAAAAAGGCAACGATAGCCTAGTGGAGATACCAACGGACTGCCATGCAGAGGGTATCGGGTTCGAATCCACGGAGCACACCAATGACTGTTCGAAGTTTAGTGTGTATTAAATTGTTAATTATCGCTTGCCCCGTGCCTCAGAGAGCACGTTAAACCGTCAGTCCCGGCTGTCATGAAGATCTTTGACAGTCGTTACGGGGAGTCAGTACCTCCAAATAAACTGATACTGGTCTAAACCTTGGAATATCGCTATCCCTTCGGGTTGCGGAGTCAGACGGCAGTCGCTCTGTAGAAAAGTTGATATTCTGTCATATCTTGTTAGAACAGTAAGCGGAGCTCGGGCAAGGCGTGCCAGTGCCAGGGATAACGCCAGGGCGATGATGATGAACTGCAATAAAAAGATATTCCATAGCGTGGGGTACCTACATCATCACTGGCCCTGTAAATTTAAACTGTCCTACTGCTGGACACGGGCCTCTTCTAACTATGAGAAGGGTTAAGCCGTAGTCCACCACGTTGGCCAAGTTTGGGCCAGCAGACATTATATGTCTTTCGAGAACATTATGGAGAACTTACAGACACTAGGTTTCCTCACGATGTTTTCCTTCACCACTAACCAAGCGGTAACTAACAATTAAATACACACATAATTTCGAAAAGACACTGGTGCGAGCTGAGGACTGGAACCTGATTAAAGATTCCGGGACAAGCCACACATAGCTATCTGATCTTAATAATTTTTTTTACTCTTGATGGAAACCAAACAATTTACGGGCTAGGGAGAGTTTGGTGACTCTCCGACGAGAAGCGCCGGGACTACCCACTAAAACCACCATGGTGTTCCTCTATCCAATCCCATTGAATGGCGGGGTCACGGATCTACGTTAGCATTACTTCCGCGACATCTGATCTTAATCTAGAAAAAAATCGTATAAGCATGTCCGCATCACATCACACTTTGCTTACTGTCTCCCATTACTTTAAGCTGACGTTCTTATTGATATTGTATAGAAACAACCACCACCAAACTGCCCATTCCAAGTCTAGCAGCATAAATTTACCATTAAGTATTTCCCAATACATAAAACCGCCTTTAAAACTAGAGTACTGTATACTGATATTTATGTTATGGTCTCGATCGCATAGTAGATATTGCCAAGGCAAGTAAGAAAGGAAATAAACAAAAATAAATATTTTGTCACCCAAACGGACTCAATTAAAAATACAAATTAACAATAATTGACAAAATTGTAATGTTTTTATTTCTGCTCACTGGCAACACCACTCTTTTCAGCTGGCCAATAGGGACGGATAAATAGACTGAGCCACATGGGTGGAACACCTTTTATTCGTCCCGACGTTTCAAGGTTAGGGTGCATAGGGTTCCCACCAAGACTAAGGGTCCCAAGCAAACATCACCTGCAAGTGTTGCACCTGCCGATCAACGGACGAGGCTCTGGCAAACAAAATATCCCGATAAGCGGCAATATGCTCGCCACCTATTACGTAGGATCAAAACACTGGTCAAAAGTGGGCTTTTAATATGCCTCTGCCTACCCCTCGGCGAAACAGGCATGAGTCTATGTATGTATGTACAACGCATGCTGCTCCACCCGTGGTCACATTCAAACAGTACAGTATACGTGACTAGTCTGTTAAACCCCAAGCCGAAACCTCGCAGTCATAACTGTAACATATTTTCTTTTAGTATATTATACATAGAAGATCGTATGGTTGCGTTTGCTGCAGAATGCAGATGCTATACCGTCACATTCGATTAGGCGAGCTATGTGCTCCCCCTCAATATTTAAATAAGACTTTCTTGACTTATTTGAAATTTAGATTTCTTTTCTATGCAATCTGTTGGAATACGGGAGTGTTTTAGTAGATAAGTTCAGCACTTTACCGAAGCAGTACTGTCTTAAGAACTTGTGGTTTTGTACTGATTTTATGCTTTTCTTTGTTGTACACCTTTGTTTGGTATTATTCTAATGCATTGTAAGTTTGGTTTGATTAACAAATATCTGGGTTTTGGGCCTTTATCATTATTATTATCAGCTTGCCATAGTTAGTGGACTATGGCAGGCTGATGATAAGATATGCACTGGCTGGTTATAGGCCTCTACAATGGCACGCCACTTAGCCCAATTTTCGGCTCTTTGTGCACAGGGCCATACTTAGTATAAAATATTAGAGCTTTTCGTGAATTTATAGTACTCGTTATATTTCTAACATTGTATGAAACAGTTGCCCACTCTATAACACAGTGTGTATCGGGTGCTTAACCATAAACACCGTACAATACGGGCGCCAATTATTTCAAAATATTGTTCCGACCGGTTTCATGTCGTAAAGTATGTCTTATGCCAACTCTGCCCTTAATTGTCGCCATTATATACCCTGCCTGCAACACTTTTGTATTTTTAGTGTATGGAAATTATATAGCGCCTGAAATTGTTTATTAGAAACTGCTTTTTCGGGGTTTTGATAAGAATGTACTGCATCAGATTGCAGCTTTGGAATTGTAATTTTCGTCGACGGAAATGTACCTTCTGTGTTGTAAAGTATTTGTAATTTTAGATTGTGTTGAGATAATAAGTAAGTATTAGTTGAAAATAAAGGTTTTCGTAATTTTTTTGGCAGCGATAGTTTGGGGAGAGACTACAGTTTACAACTGCTACCTACACAAAAGATCTCGTATAAAATACACGGCGCCTGCTTCTGAATTTTCGAAGCTATGCGTCTCTTTGTTCAGTATCGCTTGCCATGTTAAGCCGTCGGTACCCGGCTCTCGTCTTTATAGCATAATTAATATAAGTTTATCAGTATCCTAGCAAATACCTATACTGTTCTTAGCCATGTTACGTTGCTATCCTTGAAGTTGCGGAGGTCAGAGGGTAGTCGCCCTGCGGAAAAACGTGTATTTTGTAAATCTGGTTAGACTAGGCAGCAGACCCGGGTTCCAGGGATGGAAGGGAAGTCTAAGATGCAACTGGGATCACGCTCGGACGAATATGAGCCTAGTGGATATGCTGATATGCAAATAGTTTGGTTGTACCTACAGGTGCGCAGTTCGAAAACTATTTTGTCGAATCTGTGTTTATTTCACCGTTATTTCTACATTTCTAAGAGGGAGAATTTACTTGAAACAAAAGTCAATTAATATCTTAACGACAGTTCCTGCACTTGGAATAAATCCTGTGCCGCGCTGATTTTGCCAGCATTTAATCATCGAACACAAAATATACTTAGACTCGAAACAACATTTGGTCGATCACACAAAGTGTTGTATCGTGTGGGCATCGAACCCGCGTCACTCGGCGCAGTACCAAAAGTGCAGTAAAATCTATCTATCTATCTATCTATATCGTCACGCCTGTCTCCCATTGGGGTAGGCAGAGACTATTGAACGCCACATGCTTCGGTTCAAACATACTTCTTTCGCTTCCTCGACATTCATTAACCTCATCATGCATGCGCGTCGGTTATGGGTACTTTTAATTTGGCCCTTTTTCAGTACGTCACCTATTTGGTCGGCGTACGTCCGCCTAGGGCGTCCCCTACCGACATTTCCATTCATTCTCGCACGATACACTCCTTTCGTATTCCTTCTTTCATCCATCCGTTCCAAATGTCCAAACCAACGCAACATTCCTTTTTCAACCTTTGTCACTACATCTTCTTTTAGACCACACTTCTCTCGTATCACACTATTTTTCACTTTATCAATCAACCTTACTCCGCACATACTCCTTAAAGCTTAAGCTTAAGCTCCTTAAAGTGCAGTTAAATTGTTTCAATAATTAGAATTGTTAGACAAAAAGACTTTTTCGTTGAAGTGGATCATGAAAAGACGGGTCGATGCCTCTCTTCAGTTAGTTACTGTACTTGTTTCTCGTTCAGTCCCCAAAGAGCCATTCGCGTAGTTTCAGGCTGCAACCCAAATAGACGATGCTGCGAACAAATATAAAAGGCGATTGAAAACTAATCACAGATAGAGGCGGTGATGCCGGTAGGAATCTGGGTTATTTGCTATGATTTTATAATAATTGGACAACGGAATGCTGTTCGTAATAGAGACATCCCGTTCACAGAAGTTTTTCTGCTGTCGTACTTCATGGCTTAACTACACATATGGCATAGTGATTTCTAAGATAAGTACCGGGATCTACAATTTTATGTGCCCTCCGAAGCTCGGTAGTGCTCTGATGTAAATGCCACGGTCACTCATCCTTTGCCGACTCATTAAGAACGGCATGAAAAGTCGCGCTATGAGCGCTTCAATTACATAATGAAAATGGCTAGGGCATAGTCCACCGTGCGGGCGAAGTGCGGGTTAACAGACTTCACTTGTCCAGAACATTATGGAGAACTCTCCGACACACAGGTTTTTACACACTATTTTCACTCACCCGTGAGAGTGCTACGTATAAATTACAATTTAATAGGCACTTAACTTCGAAAACTCAGCGCCTGTGCCTTGGGTTTGATCTTTTGACAAACTGCCTAGCGGTCTGTTTATCTCTTTGCTAGTCTATTGCTGTCCTGTATAGTTAGAAAACTTAAAAAGAAAACGAGTAGGTACTCCAAGCACAATATTAGCGTACATGACTCAATTTGTATCACTTTATACCGACTTTTTTACCAATATTCCTAAATTTACTCTCAGACAGCTTTATCAAATTTTCACTTAATCCAAACTTTCAAAGGAAAAAGTTACAACAACAACCTTTGATAACTAAGCGATATATCCATAACGTTCATTATGAGTGGTAATACGACCAAGTTGGAAAGTTCCGTTGATACGTCAATACAATACGTGAGGACACATTTTTAATCTGTATCCGTATTCTTTGAAAGGGCCTGTTAGTATTCATTGCGGATAGTTGGCACATACTGCGAATTTCTAACGTCTCTGAGGGATTATCGCAGACGAGCGACTTCGGTGCGACTTTTTCTTGTTATTAAAGCTAACTTCACGCGTATCCTCGGTTTTCTTGAGGACTGAAAGACATTTGGAGAAAGTTGAAATAATGAAGAAGGTTTTTCCTTGCTAATGAAGCTGAATTGTGCAATGCTGATTTGCCTACGATGAGTTTTGCGTTGGCCTAAGGTGAGCCGTATTAATATAATTTTAACTTTAAGCAACAGCCTGCGATGCAGAGAGTGATCAGCTAATCGGTTTCACCGCGGAATGCACCAATGACTTTTTTTTGCTAGCATTTAGTGTCTCACTGCTGGACAAAGTGTCATCCGTGTGGTGACGGATTAAAAATACGGATTGTCACCACCCCATATCATCCCATGGGTGTTGTAAGAGCCGACAGAGGGAGTATATTATGCAGAGAACACCACTGTAAGAGAAGGAAAACTTGATACAAACCCTATACCAACGCGTTTGGCCAGCGTTGTATAGTAGGCCAATTCCTCCTTTCAATGGAGAGGCCTAGTGCAGCAGTGGACTGTTAGGGGCTGATGAAAACTGGGCAAAGGCCTTTCTCTTGGATTTCCACACATCTCTGTACTTTGCGATCACAGGCCACTCGCCCTCAAAAGCGTCTAGGTCATCCCGCCATCTGGTACCCAACACGGATGACTTTTCAGCAATATAACTTACACATAATTATTGCACAAAGGCTACCTATTGGCTCGATATCTAACGGAACGAACATTATACGGGCGAAATTATTGGCAGAATGTAGTTATTTTTGAACCTGTAAAAACGTATTGAATTTTATGTGTACAATTTATTTTAAAGCCTACAAGTTCTAAGTCATTTAGTTTGAAATTAAATTAGTGAATTTCCTTTTCCGATATGCACACATATGCAACAGTAATTAACATACTTCATATAGCACTGATTCATAGATTTATGCAATGTCCCTTTACATTGCTAAACGGAAGAGTCAAGTCAAAGACGGCCGGTTGGCGTAGCGGGAGTGTAAACGACTGCTACGTCGAAGGTCGCGGGTTCGATTCCCACTTAAGTCAAACATTTGTGTGCATGAACATGGATGTTTGTCTTGGTCTGGGTGTTTCTATGTATAATATGTATGTATTTACAAAAAATAGTATATATGTATGTTTATCCATTATCTAGTACCAATAGTACAAGCTTTGCTTAGTTTGGGAATAGATGGTGTTGTGTGAATGTGGAATATATTATTATTATAATTATTATTAAATTGAAATCCATTTAATTAGTTTGCAGTTTATTGAAACTGTTTACGTCTACGAGTATAGGTATAAAGTTTTGATATCAAAACAGAACTATACTGAGATAAAGTTTGCCGTGCGGTTGGCGACTGTATATTATAATTAGTCAATTGGTTTTATTTTGTGTGGCTCTTTGAATGGCGAAGAGCCGACAGAGGGACCATATTATGCACAGAACAGCACTATAAGAGAAGGCAAAGTTGAAACAAATCCTATGTCCAACCCGTTTGGCCTGCGTGGTATACCCTAGTAGGTTAATTCCACCTTTCAAAGGAGAAGCCTTGTCCAGCAGTGGAATGTTAAAGGCTGATGGAAGACAGATTTGGCAACGTGTGAAGGCACAGGCAACACGTCATACGTAAAATCATCTGGGTTTTATTCTTGTCCTTATAAATCTGGCTAGTTGTATATGTAAATAGGTAATAACTACCTATAATCAATCTCGGTCACCTATACTTTGCCATTTAAGTCCAGATCTCTGGTTTTAAACAATATCCGGTAGCTAGACATGCGATTACTGTGTTAAACTAAATCGCTTTAAAATAGTGATCATTTTGTTTTACACAGTCGCATAAATTCACAGTTAGGTACTTATATAGTAAATATTAACTTGAGTGACAAAGAAACTAAAGCAAATATGGTTATGTACTTCTAGAAAAAGAACAGCAATAGGTACAATTTATTAAAAAGAAACTGAAACAAATAAAGTTGCCCGTCTACAAATCCTTAAACTGACGGCTCAACGAATAATATACGGTACACAAGATTTGGTTGAATTATTTCATTGGTATTCGATGTCGGACCACTGACGGTCCCTGTATACGAGAATTTGTTGGACAATTATGCGCTCTGTCCACTCCATAAAGATGCCACGGCCTGATGACGATGTAACTCTCTTCTTTTATTACCATTTTATAGGCTGTGGTAATTACTAGATTTGTAGAATATGATCTGCTAGATGCCTACAGTTACACAGGCGTTATTAAGAGTTACTACTACTCCGCGTCACTGACATTCAGGTCGCTAGAAGGATACTATTTCATTCTTTTGAAGTATTTTCAAACAAAGGTTACTATACCACAAAATAATAAAATATATAAAACAAAAAAAAGGCTGCAATAAATAATAAAACTTTAAAATACTATCATATTAAATTCTTATATAAAACCTTCATATTATTTTTAAGCTTGCTTTCTTTATAAACTCAGCTAGGCCATAAACTGAATGTTTTTTATTTCGTTTGACAAATTTGCATAAACACACACTGTGTGGTTTTAAAGCCAACACATTAAATGTTAAATTCTGACAATGGAGATTTAAATACGTGTGTAAATTAAGGGTAGCTATTTTTTGCTAAGCGGTAACTAACAATTAAATACGCACATAATTTCGAAAAGATATTGGAGCGAGCTGAGGACTGGTACCTGATTAAGGATTCCGGGACAAGCCACACATAGCTATCTGATCTTAATCTATTTTTTGTGACTCATGATGGAAACCAAACAATTTACGGGCCCCCAGGCTGGGCCCCTAAACGGGCTCAGCCTAGGGAGAGTGTGATCACTCCCCGACGAGAAGCACCGGGACTACCCACTAAAACCACCATGGTGTTCCTCTATCCGATCCCATTGAATGGCGGGGTCACGGATCTACGTTAGCATTACTTCCGCGACATCTAATCTTAACCTAGAAAAAAATCGTATAAGCATGTGTTTATCACATCACACTTTGCTTACTGTTTCCCATTACTTTAAGCTGACGTTCTTATTGATACTTTATAGAAACAACCACCACCAAACTGCCGATTCCAAGTCTCTAGCAGCATAAATTTACCATTAAGTATTTCCCAATACATAAAACTGCCTTTAAAACTAGAGTACTGTATACTGATATTTATGTTATGGTCTCGATCGCATAGTCGATATTGCTAAGACCAATAAGAAAGGAAATAATGAAAAAATATTATTTTGTCACCCAAAAGGACTCACTTAAAAATACAAAGTAAAAACAATTGACAAAATTGTAATGTTTTTATTTCTGCTCACTGGCAACACCACTCCTTTCAGCTGGCCAATAGGGACGGATAAATAGACTGAGCCACATGGGTGGAACACCTTTTATTCGTCCCGACGTTTCAACGCATGCTGCTCCACCCGTGGTCACATACAAACAGTACGTGACTAGTCTGTTAAACCCCACGCCGAAACGTCGCAGTCATAACTGTAACATATTTTCTTTTGGTATATTATAGAAGATCACATGGTTGCGTTTGCTGCAGAATGCAGATGCTATACCGTCACATTCGATTAGGCGAGCTGTGTGCTCCCCCTCAATATTTAAATAAGACTTTCTTGGCTTATTTGAAATTTAGATTTCTTTTCTATGCAATCTGTTGGAATACGGGAGTGTTTTAGTAGATAAGTTCAGCACTTTACCGAAGCAGTACTGTCTTGAGAACTTGTGGTTTTATACTTATTTTATGCTTTTCTTTGTGGTACACCTTTGTTTGGCTTTATTTTAATGCATTGTAAGTTTGGTTCTATCTGTTACCAAATATCTGGGTTTTGGGCCTTTATCATTACCATTATCAGTTTGCCATAGTTAGTAGACTATGGCAGACTGATGATGATAAGATCATCAGTCTGCCATAGTTCCAGTGGCCGGATATAGATCTCTACAATGGCACGCCACAGCTCGATTTTCAGCTCTTCGTGCACAGGGCCGTACTTAGTATAAAATATTATAACTTTTCGTGAATTGAGTATTCGTTATATTTCTAACATTGTACGTAACAGTTGCCCACTCTATAACACAGTGTGTATCAGGTGCTGAACCATAAACACCGTACAATACGGGCGCCAATTATTTCAAAATATTGTACCAACCGGTTTCATGTCGTAAAGTATGGCTTATGCCAACTCTGCCCTTAATTGTCGCCATTATATACCCTGCCTGCAACACTTTTGTATTTTTAGTGTATGGAAATTATATAGCGCCTGAAATTGTTTATTAGAAACCCACTTTTGCGGGGATTTGATAAGATTGTATTGCATCAGATTGCAGCTTTGGAATTGTAATTTACGTCGACGGAAATGTACCTTCTGTGTTGTAATGTATTTGTACTTTTAGATTGTGTTCAGATAATAAGTAAGTATTAGTTGAAAATAAAGGTTTTCGTAATGTTTTTGGCAGCGAAAGTTTGGGTAGAGACTGCAGTTTACAACTGCTACATAAAAGATCTCGTATAAAATACAAGGCGCCTGCTACTGAATTTTCGAAGCTATGCGACTCTTTGTTCAGTATCGCTTGCCAGGTTAAGCCGTCGGTACCCGGCTCTCGTCGTTATAGTAAAATTAATACAAGTTTATCAGTATCCTAGCAAATACCTATACTGTTCTTAGCCATGTTACGTTGCTATCCTTGAAGTTGCGGCGGTCAGAGGGTAGTCGCCCTGCGGAAAAACTTATATTTTTAAATCTGGTTAGACTAGGCAGCAGACCCGGGTTCCAGGGATGGAAGGGAAGTCTAAGAGGCAACTGGGATCTCGCTAGGAGGAAGATGAGCCTAGTGGATATGCTGCTATGCAAATAGTTTGGTTGTACCTACAGGTGCGCAGTTCGAAAACTATTTTGTCGAATCTGTGCTTATTTCACCGGTATTTCTAGATTTCTAAGAGGGAGAATTTACTTGAAACAAAAGTCAATTAATATCTTAAAGACAGTTCCTGCACATGGAATAAATCCTGTGCCGCGTTGACTTTGCCAGCATTTAATCATCGCACACAAAATATACCCAGACTCGAAACAACATCTGGTCGATCACACAAAGTGTTGTATCGTGTGGGAATCGAACCCGCGTCACTCGGCGCAGTACCAAAAATGCAGTAAAATTGTCTAAATCATTAGAATTGTTAGACAAATAATACAAATCAGCTTTTTAGTTGGAGTAGATCATGAAAAGTCGGGTCGTTGCCTCTCTTCAGTTAGTTACTGTATTCGTTTCTCGTTCAGTCCCCAAGGAGCCATTCGCGGAGTTTCAGGCTGCAACCAATATAGAATAGACGCTGCTGCGAACGGTAATAAAGGATGATTGAAAACTAATCACAGATAGAGGCGGCAGTGTCGGTAGGAATCTGGGTTATTTGCTACGATTTTATAATAATTGGACAACGGAATGCAGACAGATGCAAACAGAGACATCCCGTTCACAGAAGTTTTTCTGCTGTCGTACTTCGTGGCTTAACTACACATATGGGATAGTGATTTCTAAGATAAGTACCGGGATCGACAATTTTATGTGCCCTCCGAACATCGATATATATGTACTAATTGTTAGAGTATATGTCAATGCCTCCGAAGCTCGGTAGTGCTCTGATGTAAATGCCACGGTCACTCATCCTTTGCCGACTCATTAAGAACGGCATGAAAAGTCGCGCTATGAGCGCTTCAATTACATAATGAAAATGGCTAGGGGATAGTCCACCGCGCGGGTGAAGTGCGGGTTAACAGACTTCACGTGTCAAGAACATTATGGAGAACTCTCCGACACACAGGTTTTTACACACTATTTTCACTCACCCGTGAGAGTGCTACGTATAAATTACAATTTAATAGGCACTTAACTTCGAAAACTCAGCGCCTGTGCCTTGGGTTTGATCTTTTGACAAACTGCCTAGCGGTCTGTTTATCTCTTTGCTAGTCTATTGCTGTCCTGTATAGTTAGAAAACTTAAAAAGAAAACGAGTAGGTACTCCAAGCACAATATTAGCATAGTATTCAATATTCGCGTACATGACTCAATTTGTATCACTTTATACCGACTTTTTTACCAATATTCCTAAATTTACTCTCAGACAGCTTTATCAAATTTTCACTTAATCCAAACTTTCAAAGGAAAAAGTTACAACAAGAACCTTTGATAACTAAGCGATATATCCATAACGTTCATTATGAGTGGTAATACGACCAAGTTGGAAAGTTCCGTTGATACGTCAATACAATACGTGAGGACACATTTTTAATCTGTATCCGTATTCTTTGAAAGGGCCTGTTAGTATTCATTGCGGATAGTTGGCACATACTGCGAATTTCTAACGTCTCTGAGGGATTATCGCAGACGAGCGACTTCGGTGCGACTTTTTCTTGTTATTAAAGCTAACTTCACGCGTATCCTCGGTTTTCTTGAGGACTGAAAGACATTTGGAGAAAGTTGAAATAATGAAGAAGGTTTTTCCTTGCTAATGAAGCTGAATTGTGCAATGCTGATTTGCCTACGATGAGTTTTGCGTTGGCCTAAGGTGAGCCGTATTAATATAATTTTAACTTTAAGCAACAGCCTGCGATGCAGAGAGTGATCAGCTAATCGGTTTCACCGCGGAATGCACCAATGACTTTTTTTTGCTAGCATTTAGTGTCTCACTGCTGGACAAAGTGTCATCCGTGTGGTGACGGATTAAAAATACGAATTGTCACCACCCCATATCATCCCATGGGTGTTGTAAGAGCCGACAGAGGGAGTATATTATGCAGAGAACACCACTGTAAGAGAAGGAAAACTTGATACAAACCCTATACCAACGCGTTTGGCCAGCGTGGTATAGTAGCCCAATTCCTCCTTTCAATGGAGAGGCCTAGTGCAGCAGTGGACTGTTAGGGGCTGATGAAAACTGGGCAAAGGCCTTTCTCTTGGATTTCCACACATCTCTGTACTTTGCGATCTCAGGCCACTCGCCCTCAAAAGCGTCTAGGTCATCCCACCATCTGGTACCCAACACGGATGACTTTTCAGCAATATAACTTAAACATAATTATTGCACAAAGGCTACCTATTGTCTCGATATCTAACGGAACGAACATTATACGGGCGAAATTATTGGCAGAATGTAATTATTTTTGAACCTGTAAAAACGTATTGAATTTTATGTGTACAATTTATTTTAAAGCCAATAAGTTTTTAGTCATTTAGTTTGAAATAAAATAAGTGAATTTCCTTTCCCCATATGCACACATATGCAAAAGTAATTAACATACTTCATATAGCACTGATTCATAGACTCATGCAATGTCCCTTTACATTGCTAAACTGAAGAGTCAAATTGAAATTGTTTCCATGAAAACTGTCGGCCATTTAATTAGTGTGCAATTTATTGAAACTGTTAACGTGTACGAGTATCAGTATAAAGTTTTGATATCAAAACAGAACTATACTGAGATAAAGTTTGCCGTCCGGTTGGCGACTGTATGTTATAATTGGCTTTATTTTGTGTGGCTCTTTGAATGGTGAAGAGCCGACAGAGGGACCATATTATGCAGAGAACAGCACTTAGGAGAAGGACAAATAGAAACAAACCCTATCCGTTTGTCCTTCGTGCGTGGTATAATAGACCAATGCCTCCTTTCAAATGAGAGGCCTAGTCCAGCAGTGGACCGTTAAAGGCTGATGATGATTTTAAAGGTGCCGTAATGAGATGGAAGTCAGATTTGGCTATAAGTGAAGGCGCAGTCCATACGCCATACTCTGCTTCATCCGGGTTGCATTCTTATATATTATTAAATCTGGCTAGTTATGTAAATGTTATGTGCCATGTAAATAGAGAATACCTATAAGCAATTTCGGTCACCTGAGTTTTGACATACATATAAGTCTAGAACTCTGATTTTCAACAGTTTCCGGGTGCTAGCAAGCGATCAGTCTTAAACTTAATCGCTTTGGAATAGTGAACATTATATTTTGCATAGTCGCATAAATTCACAGTTAGGTACTTATATAGTAAATATTAACTTGAGTGACAAATAAACTGAAGCAAATATAGTTATGTACTTCCAGAAAAAGAACAGTAATATGTACAATTTGTTGAAAAAACAAAAATAGAAACAAATAAAGTTGCACGTCTACAAATCCTTAAACTGACGGCTCAACGAATAATATACGGTACACAAGATTTGGTCGAATTATTTCATTGGTATTCGATGTCGGACCACTGACGGTCCCTGTATACGATTATGCGCTCTGTCCACTCCATAAAGATGCCACGTCCTGATGACGGTGTAACTCTCTTCTTTTATTACCATTTTATAGGCTGTGGTAATTACTAGATTTGTAGAATATGATCTGCTAGATGCCTGCAGTTACACAGGCGTTATTTAGAGTTACTACTACTCCGCGTCACTGACTATTCAGGTCGCTAGAAGGATACTATTTCATTATTTTGAAGTATTTTCAAGCAAACACTATACCACAAAATAATAAAATATATAAAACAAAAGAAAGGCTGCAATAAATAATAAAACTTTAAAATACTAGCATATTTAATTCTTATATAAAACCTTCATATTTTTAAGCTTTGTTTCTTTATAAACTCAGCTAGGCCATAAACTGAATGTTTTTTATTTCGTTTGACAAATTTGAATACACACACACTGTGTGGTTTTAAAGCCAACACATGAAATGTTAAATTCTGACAATGGTGATTTAAATACGTGTGTAAATTAAGGGTAGCTATTTATTTGTAATTATTGATATAGTTAATAGCAGCGATAGCCGAGTGGAGAGACCGACAGACTGCTACGCAGAGTGTCTAGGGTTCGAGTCCACGGCACGCACCAATGACTTTTCGAAGTTAAGTGCGTATTAAATTGTAAATTATCGCATGCTAAATGGTGTAGGAAAACATCGTGACGAAACCTGCATGTCTGAGAGTTCTCCATAACGTTCTCGAAAGACATGTGAAGTCTGCCAACCCGCACTTGGCCAGCGTGGTGGCCTATGGCCTAAACCTTCTCATAGAGAGAAGAGGCCCGTGCCCAGCAGTGGGACAGTAAATTTACAGGGCTGATGATGATGATAATATAGTTAATAGTCATTGTATTTTCGACTCATATATTGTCTTACTAGAAAAGAAATTAAATTATCTTCGTTTTCTTTATAAAAAGGCAAGAACTACAAAAAAAGGCAGCGATAGCCTAGTGGAGATACCAATGGACTGCCATGCAGAGGGTATCGGGTTCGAATCCACGGAGCACACCAATGACTTTTCGAAGTTAAGTGTGTATTAAATTGTTAATTATCGCTTGCCCCGTGCCACGGAGAGCACTTTAAACCGTCCGTCGGTCCCGGCTGTCATGAAGATCTTTAAGAGTCGTTACGGGGAGTCAGTACCCTCAAATAAACTGATACTGGTTTAAACCATGGAATATCCCTTTGAATTGGGGTTTAGGTCAGACGGCAGTCGCTCTGTAGAAAAGTTGATATTCTGTCATATCTGGTTAGACCAATAAGCGGACCGCGGGCAAGGCGTGCCGGTGCCAGGGATAACGCCAGGGCGATGATGATGAACTGCAATAAAAATATATTTCATAGCGTGGGGTACCTACATCATCATTGGCCCTGTATATTTAAACTGTCCTACTGCTGGGCACGGGCCTCTTCTAACTATGAGAAGGGTTAAGCCGTAGTCCACCACGTTGGCCAAGTGTGGGCCGGCAGACTTTACTTGTCTTTTGAGAACATTATGGAGAACCCGCAGACAGACTAAATACGCACATAATTTCGAAAAGACATTGATGGATTCCGGGACACGCCACACATAAGTAGCTATCTGATCTCAATCTAGAAAAAAATCCGGATAAGCATGTGTGCATCACATCACAACTTGCTTACTGTCTTCCATTTTTTAAGCTGACATTCTTATTGATACTTTATAGAAACAACCACCACCAAACTGCCCATTCCAAGTCTAGCAGCATAA
This sequence comes from Euclidia mi, assembly GCA_944739405.2. Lineage (NCBI taxonomy): Eukaryota > Metazoa > Arthropoda > Insecta > Lepidoptera > Erebidae > Euclidia > Euclidia mi. The sequence goes on from OX123204.2 coordinate 4,139,375, forward strand.
ATTTACCATTAAGTATTTCCCAATACATAAAACTGCCTTTAAAACTAGAGTACTGTATACTGATATTTATGTTATGGTCTCGATCGCATAGTAGATATTGCCAAGACAAATTAGAAAGGAAATAAAGAAAGAATATTATTTTGTCACTCAAAAGGACACACTTAAAAAATACAAAGTAAAAACAATTGACAAAATTGTAATGTTTATTTCTGCTCACTGGCAACATCCCCCCTTTCAGCTGGCCAATAGGGACGGATAAATAGACTGAGCCACATGGGTGGGACACCTTTTATTCGTCCTGACCTTTCAACGCATGCTGCTCCGCCTGTGGTCACATACAAACAGTACGTGACTAGTCTGTTGAACCCCACGAAACGCCGCAGTCATAACTGTAACATATTTTCTTTCGGTATATTATACATAGAAGATCGCATGGTTGCGTTTGCTGCAGAATGCAGATGCTATACCGTCACATTCGATTAGGCGAGCTGTGTGCTCCTCCTCAATATTTAAATAAGACTTTCTTGGCTTATTTGAAATTTAGATTTCTTTTCTATGCAATCTGTTGGAATACGGGAGTGTTTTAGTAGATAAGTTCAGCACTTTACCGAAGCAGTACTGTCTTGAGAACTTGTGGTTTTATACTGATTTTATGCTTTTCTTTGTTGTACACCTTTGTTTGGCATTATTCTAATGCATTGTAAGTTTGGTTCTATTTGTTAACAAATATCTGGGTTTTAGGCCTTTATTATCATCAGCATTAGGCAGCGAAAGCCTAGTGAAGAAACCAACGGAATGCCACGTAGAAGGTCTCGGGTTTGAACCCACGGCGCGGCGCGCACCAATGACTTTTCGAAGTTATGTGCGTATTAAATTGTTAATTATCGCCAAACTGTGAAGGAAAAACATTGTGAGGAAACCTGCATGTCTGAGAGTACTCCATAATGTTTATTTACTTATTTATTTTATTTCTTCATATATGTACACAGCGTATATAGGCGGACTTAATGCCATGGGCATTATCTACCAGTCTACCTTAGAGTGGTGCAGAGAGATAAGAAGTAGGTGTATTATATGATGTAACGAAATATTGCTAATTGTCGAATTATTGCTAATAATAAATATACATACTTACACAAATATATAATATAAGAATAATGTACTCGATAGACATGTGAACTTTTTCGTGACTTTTTCGCCAACGTGGTGGACTATAGTCCACTGCGCGACCAGCGGGCCTCATCTCACTGTGAGAAGGCTAAGGCCACAGCCTTGTCCAGCAGTGGGACAGTTTATATACAGGGCCGATGATGATATTATCATCATCGGCCTGCCATAGTCCACTGCTGGATATAAGCCTCTACAATGGCACGCCACTTAGCCCGATTTTCGGCTCTTCGTGCACTGTTCAGGGCCGTCCTTAGTATAAAATATTATAGCTTTTCGTGAATTTATGGTACTCGTTATATTTCTAACATTGTACGTAACAGTTGCCCACTCTATAACACAGTGTGTATCGGGTGCTAAACCATAAACACCGTACAGTACGGGCGCCAATTATTTCAAAATATTGTTCCGACCGGCTTCATGTCGTAAAGTATGGCTTATGCCAACTCTGCCCTTAATTGTCGCCATTATATACCCTGCCTGCAACACTTTTGTATTTTTAGTGTATGGAAATTATATAGCGCCTGAAATTGTTTATTAGAAACCCGATTTTGCGGGGGCTTTGATAAGAATGTATTGCATCAGATTGCAGCTTTGGAATTGTAATTTTCGTCGACGGAAATGAACCTTGTGTTGTAATGTATTTGTACTTTTAGATTGTGTTCAGATAATAAGTAAGTATAACTTGAAAATGAAGGTTTTCCTGATGTGTTTGGCAGCGATAGTTTGGGGAGAGACTGCAGTTTACAACTGTTACACAAAAGATCTCGTATTAAATACACGGCGCCTGCTACTGAATTTTCGAAGCTATGTGGCTCTTCGTTCAGTATCGCTTGCCACGTTACGCCGTCGGTACCCGGCTCTCGTCGTTATAGTATAATGAGTATAAGTTTATCAGTATCCCAGCAAATACCTATACTGTTCTTAGCCAAGTTACGTTGCTATCCATGAAGTTGCGGCGGTCAGAGGGTAGGCGCCCTGCGGAAATACTTATATTTTGTTAATCTGGTTAGACTAGGCAGCAGACCAAGGTTCCAGGGATGGAAGGGAAGTCTAAGATGCAACTGGGATCACGCTCAGACGAAGATGAGCCTAGTGGATATGCTGCTATGCAAATAGTTTGGTTGTACCTACAGGTGCGCAGGTCGAAAACTATTTTGTCGAATCTGTGTTTATTTCACCGTTATTTCTAGATTTCTAAGAGGGAGAATTTACTTGAAACAAAAGTCAATTAATATTTTAAAGACAGTTCCTGCACTTTGAATAAATCCTGTGCCGCGCCGACTTTGCCAGCATTTAATCATCGAACACAAAATATAGGTACCCAGACTCGAAACAACATTTTGTCGATCACACAATTGTATCGTGTGAGCATCGAACCCGCGTCACTCGGCGCAGTACCAAAAGTGCAGTGAAATTGTCTGAATCATTAGATTTGTTAGACAAATAATACAAATCAGCTTTTTAGTTGGAGTAGATCATGAAAAGTCGGGTCGTTGCCTCTCTTCAGTTAGTAACTGTATTTGTTTCTCGTTCAGTCCCCAAAGAGCCATTCGCGAAGTTTCAGGCTGCAACCAATATAAAATAGACGTTGCTGCGAACGGTAATAAAGGATGATTGAAAACTAATCACAGATAGAGGCGGCAGTGTCGGTAGGAATCTGGGTTATTGGTATGATTTTATAATAATTGAACTGCGGAATGATATTCAAACTATCGGTATCAGATATGATCACCTGTAGTATTCGTAGCTTAACTAGCTTATGGGACATCCAGTTTACAGAAGTTTTTAGAAAGAAAGAAAGAAAATGTTTATTTTGTGCCTCACAGCAATTAATAACAGAAAATACAATCAAAATAAAATAATACTGAAGTCTAATACAAGAAATTAGAAGGAACAGTATTAGTGAGGCCAAAATTGGAGCCTGTCTCAGCTAATGCTGCGACTAACTTTGCCGCGGCGCTGGTATTTTGGCAGGTCCATTGAGTGGCGTCACGAATCACACAAATAAAATAAAAACGTAGATACAAAATAGACTGCCTCGTTGGTCTCGCGGCATATGTAAATGTGCGCGCGGGATTGGGAGGTCTTGGGTTTGATTCCCAGGTCGGGCAAAGTGTTATTGTTTTTTTTTCGTTAGGAAATTCTCAGTAGCAGCACGGAGTCTGGTAATGTGCCCGGTACGGCAATAGGCTCGCCCCCCATTACGTGGGACCTAAAAATTCATGGCGAAATGTGGGTGTAATATTACACCTCTGCCTACCCCTTCTGGGATACAGGCATGAATCTATAAATAAAAATTTTAAAAAAAAACAAAATAAAACTTATAAACAACAAAAAAATAGAAAAATATTACAGCTGTGGTACTTCGTGGCTTAACTGCACATATGACATAGTTGTTCCTAAGATATGAACCGGGACCGACGTTACGTGCCCTCAGAAGCTCGGGCTCTGATGTAAGTGCCCTCCTCGGTCACTTATCCAAGTGGTGACCTGTGCCTTACTTTGTCTATTCATTACGACCGGCAAAGCAAATCACGCTATGAGTGCTTCAATTGAATTATGAAAAGGGTTACGCCACAGCCCACTACGCGAGTCAAGCTCGAGGTTGCAGACTTTACGTCTTTCGAGAACATTATGAAAAACTCTCAGACCTGCAGGTTTTCAGCGTGTTTCCTTCACCGTTAATAAAGCTAGGTATAATTTACGATTAAATACGTAGATGACTTCTAAGACTCAGCGATGCGTGCCTTGAGTTTAAACTAGAGACCCGCTGCTAAGCGGTCTGTTAGTTTCTTTACTTGGCTGTTGCTGCCCAGTACAGTTAAAAGACTTAAATAAAAATAAAAATCGAGTAGGTACTTCAATCACAATATTGATCATCATCATCATCATCATCTTAGCGTTATCTCAGTTTCAATCTGAGGTCCGCTTACTAGTCTAACCGGATTTGGCTGAATATTAGCTTTTCCACAGAGTGACTGCCTGTCTGACCTCCGCAACTCAAAGGGATAGCGATATTCCATGGTTTAGACTAGTGTCAGTTGATTAAGAAATTACTAACGCCTTGTAACGACTGTCAAAGATTTTCATGACAACCGGGACCGACGGCTTAACGTGCTCTCCGAGGCACGGGACAAGCGATAATTAATAATTCAATACGCACATAACGCTGAAAAGTCAATGGTGCGCGCCGTGGAATCAAACCTGATACCCTCTGCATGGCAGTCTGTTGGTATCTGCACTCGGCTATCGCTGCCTTCGTAATCACAATATTGATATAAGTATTCAATATTCACGTACATAATACAAATTGTATCACATCCATTATCCACAGACTTTTCTTTACCAATATTCCTAAATTTATTACAGGCTTATTAAATTTTCACTTCATCCAAACTTTCAAAGGAAAAATAAGTTACAACAACAACCTGTGATAACTAAGCGATATATCCATAACGTTCATTATGAGTGGTAATACGACCAAGTTGGAAAGTTTCGTTGATACGTCAATACAATACGTGAGGACACATTTTTAATCTGTATCCGTATTCTTTGAAAGCGCCTGTTAGTATTCATTGCGGATAGTTGGCACATACTGCGAATTTCTAACGTCTCTGAGGGATTATCGCAGACGAGCGACTTCGAGGCGACTTTTTCTTGTTATTATTATTAAAGCTAACTTCACACGTATCCTCAGTTTTCTTGAGGACTGAAAGACATTTGGAGTAAGTTGAAATAATGAAGAAGGTTTTTCCTTGCTAATGAAGCTAAATAATTGTGCAATGCTGATTTGCCTACGATGAGTTTTGCGTTGGCCTAAGCTGAGCCGTATTGATTTAATTTTAACTTTAAGTAACAGCCTGCGATGCAGAGAGTGATCAGCGAACCGGTTCCACCGCGGCGTGCACCAATCACTTTTTTTTGCTAGCATTTAGTGTCCCACTGCTGGGCAAAGGCATCTTCCTTGGATTTCCACACATCTCTGTACTTTGCGATCTCAGGCCACTTGCCCTCAAAAGCGTGTAGGTCATCCCGCCATCTGGTGCCCAATACTGATGTCTTTTCAGCAATATAGCTTACACATAATTATTGCACAAAGGCTACCTTTTATCTCGATATCTAACGCAACGAAAATTATACGGGCGAAATTATTGGCAGAATGTAGTTTGAAATTAAATTAGTGAATTTCCTTTCCCCATATGCACACATATGCAATGGTTATTTGTGCAACAAGAGAGCAAAGTTGTTTTTTGTTTCGAGTGCCGATTTTGAGTCCCGAGCAAGCGAAGGATTCTATGATTGATTCACGAGCGTAGCGAGTGAATCAAAGTTAGAATCCTGAGCGTAGTGAGGGACTCAACAGCACGAGATACAAAAAACTTTGCTCTCGTGTAGCACACATAACTTTTTACCACAGCAGTGAGAACACATATTACTTAGGAGACAGAAATGAAAAGGAATAGATTGAATTCTGCATTAATCACTTGTTGACATAACTCTTCTGGTGTTAAAGTACAGTCATCATCGCTAGTTTCACTCATCTTTTTAGATAATTTTATATATTAATATAATTTAACACGTTACGCTATACCTAATGTATCAGCATCAGCGAAATTTTTATACCCGCTACTTTTTTAAATCGCGTTTTAATACCGCGTCCCTGATGTTTATTTTTCAAATGTATCATTGTTGTAATTCCAAATAAAAATGTATTGGTTAAATACCAATTTTATACTATTAATTAGACTTATTTTTAATAAAATCCAATAATAAATTAAACATAGGGTAAACAGTATAATGATTGGCACCCTAAGCGGTTTCTACTTCTAAGTAACAAATTCTCAGGAAAATACAAATTCAATAATATTTTCTATGGTTTTGTCGGAATTGTGTTTACATGGGCATTAATAAAAATAAAATATCGTATTTAATAAAGCCGTTTTATTAGCATAAAAATGTGATCAAACTTATTTCTTAAGAAAAGTACAATCATTGGCACCCTGGTATAGTAATTGGCAGTACCCAAAAGGTACAATCATTGGCACTGTTGGCCTAAGACCGTGATACCCAGACAGTCTTAAGACTTGATATCCGGATCTTTATACATGTATTCTACGTATATTTATGAATGTTTATATGTAACCTTCTAATATTTCTAACATAAGTCTATATTTGAGAGAAGCTTAGTTCATTTACCACGTTTTATATCTTTCTTTCGGCATATTTTTCTAATGTAGCTCATTTTGTCTCTAAGACACATTGTAGCAAATGAGCCCTGTTTCAGTTTCTCACAAGCATTTTGTTTGTAATATTTTTGTCTATACTAAGTTATTTGTTTTAAGCGATATCTGTCCTGATTTCTGTGTACTTTGTAGAGAAAGGTTGCTATCTCTATACGACCGTACCATAGTGAGTTGGGTGTAAATGCGAAGATATATACAATCTAAAGTTGTTTTTATGCGAATATGATGGACAACAAACAAAAATCTGAAAAAAGTATGATTCTAAAATGTGCCAATGACTATGTTGTTGCACAATTTTTAAGTATAGTCATTGGCACTATCGAAAAAGACGATCCATCTATTTAATAGCGCAAAACTAACGTTTATTAAGCTTTAATGAAGATAACAGATACAAATAAATAGGTACTTTTGTGTAAAATTAATTAAAGATATATTTTTTCGCTTCGGAAAGTAACTAAACTAAACATTTCATTAATTTTTTAGGCAATTTTCCTCATTTTTTTTTTAAATACTTGTTAAAGAAAAATGGTTCATAGTTAAGATTTAAATATTTGTTCTGTGTGTAAAAAATAGGTTAATCCTGCTTATGAATGTATTTCTGTGACCTAATAATATAATATTTTCCTAATATTCAGGATAATTCAGCAGAGTGCCAATCATTGGGGGGGTGCCAACATTACTATAGTTTACCCTATAAACACGAACCACAGACAATAACATTTAAAAAAGTAATTTCTTTATTACAAATATCTTTTTTTATTTGTGTTTCCGAAGGTTTTTTCTTTGAGGTCGAATTCCAAAATCTAATTTTGAATTCGAAGGGGTTTGTTTTTTCACTCACTTTTTATATGCATGTGAAAGAGACAGAGCACAGTAAAATTCGAATGTTTCAAATTTCTGGCTGAACAATGTCAATTCGTGACACTGAAGATTGAAAAATTAAAAAGCTACTTTTACTTACGCTCGAATCAAAATCGCGTTTTGTTCACTGTTGTCTCGCAGCAAAAGCGGCATGTTTGAGCTGCTGTGGTGAAAAAGTAATTAATATCTTAATATATAAAATCCTTGCGTTACTGACTGACTGACAGACACGCTACAGTCGAAACTATTGGGCGCAGGAAGCTGAAATTTGGCATGTATGTTCCTTGGGGACCGTAGGGGTGCACTAAGAAGGGATTTCCCGAAATTCCCACGGGATCGGTCAAACGGATAAATTTAAAAAAATTGCAAGCGTAGCTGCTGGCGTCCTCTAGTACTTCATATAGTAATTATATTCTTTACATTGCTAAACTGAAGAGTCAAATTGAAATTGTTTCCATGAAAACTGTCAGGCATTTAATTTTGTGCAGTTTATTGAAACTGTTAACGTCTACGAGTATAGTTATAAAGTTTTGATATCAAAACTGAAATATACTGAGATAAAGTTTGCCGTCCGGTTGGTGACTGCATGTTATAATTGGCTTTATTTTGTGTGGCTCTTTGAATGGTGAAGAGCCGACAGAGGGACCATATTTATGCAGAGAACACCACTGTAAGAGAAGGCAAACTTGAAACAAATCCTATGCCAACCCGTTTGGCCAGGGTGGTATAGTAGATCAATTCCTCCTTTCTAAGGAGAAGTCTAGTCCAGCAGTGGACTGCTACGACTAAAGGCTGATGGAAGACAGATTTGGCAGCGTGTGAAAGCGCAGGAAATACGTCATACGTAAAATCATCTGGTTTTTATTCTTGTCTTTACAATACTGGCTATTTGTATGGGTATGTAAATAGGTAATACCTACCTGTAATCAATCTCGGTCACGTATACTTTGCCATTCAAGGGCGTATATTCAAAATTACGCAACTCAAATGTGCCGCGAACGCAAGCTCGACTAAAGAGTGGCGCACACTTCTATAATATCTCTGTGTGCGTGAACTTTGTCCTGGGTTGACCCCGCGTATACTACAATCAAAATTATTGTGGCATATTTTGATAGTTTTGTTATTTCTTTTCATACATTTGAAATAACCTGACTTATTTTTTATTATATGTGTATGGATCTATTATGTAATATTGTTCATGTAATAATTACTTTGTTAAAAAGACTAGCACATATTTGATACCTACTATTTTATTCCTTTTTATATACTTTACATAACTTGACTTATTTTAAGTAAGTGAATATAGATCCGTTATTTTTGTTTTTGTAATTTTTTGCATTATAAAACATATTTTATTTTCCTATATTTAAAGTAAAAAAGAAAAAAGATTCATATTTTAAGATTCATTCCATTGAGATACTTTAAAGTTAAATAGATCATATTAATATTATAAAATTTATAAAATTAATAAATCTCTCGCTCTTCATATTTTTTAATGAAGCAATGAGATCGAATACAGTTATATTACATTTTAAAAAACAACTACGGAATCCCAAATAGAAATTATTCCGAAGTGAAAATCGAACTTCACATTTACAATTACCGAGTTAAATCTATGGTAGATGTAGGTTGAACGGATGCCTATCAGAGATTATATTTAATTTGATAACCGCTACTATAATAACGAAAGGACAATGGCAGATCTCCATACATCAAAATATCTGAAATTAAATTGAAGCGCACATTTACTACAAAAAAATAAGCTTATTGATATAATGTTGATTAAAAATTAAATAACTGCATTTTAATTATTATATTTTAAACCAAACCAACCCTATGAAGGTCGATCGTATCGATTACTTATTTAATAAACGATACGAATCAATGTCAACGTCTATTCCTATCACACCATTGTCTATGGCAACAATCAAATAATGAAGTAAGTACCTAGTTTGTAATCAATTGGAATGCTTTTTATCATCATTAAATAATCCGGCTTTAACGAGACCAAGTGAAAATATAAAAAATCGTAGAAAAAAAAAACAATTTGTTTTGTTCATATGAAGTTTAAGGTCGCCACAACAAACCCAGACCTAATTCTGCCATTGTTTTATGTTAAGAAGACTGTTTCAATATCTGTAGATTAAATTTTGTATTTTCAAAATTGAACATGATAACTCAAAAGATATAACAAATGTAAACGTGCGGCAATGAATTAAATAAAAATGTAGGTAATTCCCTTAGAAATTAATTATTTAAGAAGATCACCAAGCCGAAGTCTACTCGTTGTGGACATCATGCCAAGTCTTACTAACCAAAAATAATACTTGGGAAACGATTTTTTTTAAGTTTTCACGTTTTTTAAACCGCAATTAAAAGCGCGCGCGTGCAATGTTCAAAATACCTACTTATCCATGGGGTCATAGGGCATCTAAAAAACATATTGGCGGGGTAAATACATCGATTTTGTTCCTAATTAGAAAAATTCCATACTAAGTTTGAGCATCAATATCTCCTGAACCAGTAATTTCCCAGGTATGGTGCGGAAGTAAAAAATATTCGTAGTGATTGGTACAACATGGGATTTCAGTTTTCGTTAAGGGTCTTGTTACACCCTGTAGATTTTTTTAAATTTTCCCATGCGCCATCTTTGATTTCCCATCCGCCATCTTTGATCACGAAATAGATGTTGTATTTTAATTCCCCACCCCTTAAAATATCGAAGACGATACCCATATCGATATTTAAAATTTTCTCATCCGCCATCATTGATTTCCCGTCCGCCATCTTGAATTACTAAATAAATTTCAAATTATTAATCAGCGTCCCGAAAATCTCGAAAAAGATACCCATATAGATAGTATCCTATTCGTTTAGCCTTTTTTTGCATTTGACCCAACCCTCCCCCTTCTCGTTTGACATTTTATTATTTTTGTCTGGCCCCTAAAAGTTGTGGCGTAATTTCATATAGCCTATAGCCTTTCGGAATAATTGGGCTATCAAAGGCAAAAACATTTTTTTTTAATCCGACTGCTATTTCCTGAGATTAGCCGACATTATCTTTTAGCCTTTTGCCCGGCCCCAAAGGGTCGAAGCGTTATGATATATAACCTATAGCCTTTCGGAATTACTGGGCTATCGTATAGAAAAATATTTTTTCAGATGTGACCGAAAGTTACTGAGATTAGCGCGTTCAAACAAACAAACAAACTCTTCCGCTTTATTATATTGAATACAGATTTCTGCAAACAAATACAATTATTTACCATAACATAATAAAATGAAATTTCAATATCATTTTACATTTAATGTAATTAGGAACATTTGGTAATCAATTTATGATAAAACTGTACTCACCAAAGTATCAATATTATTACGTCGCGCTATGCATTGTTTACGCTATAGGTGTAAAGAAGCGATCGCGGCGATGTCGCCGGAGAAAAGTAATACGTCCTACCGCTGGGAGGACCCGGCGTGGACTAATCGAACGAAGCTTGCGCGCGCGGTTTTATAGTGTTATTAAAATAATTGTTAAAATTACATCAGCGCATTAAAAATTTTGAAAAAAATACTGAGTATTAAGCACTACATACTTTTTAATAATATACATTTTTTTATTTAAATTCAGAGTCAAATAATAGAGAAATAAGATGTTGAAATTTACCGAGTTTAAGTTTATTTATAACTGATTTAGACTAGTTTTTTATTTTATAATTAAGAATTTTTAAACTGTGATGCACTTTAACACCATACATTCTGTATATTTAAGCCTTTAAATAAGATATAATAGGAAACTTGTGATATCCGACATGAAACAAAGCTCTGACGCCAAATTTCGTAAGACGGTGTACAGAAAGTTAATTCCTAATAAACAACCATAAACAAAATTCAAAATTTTGCGATGTAGTGCACACATATAATAGTTATTCTTAACAGAAATTTTATTTATTTTACATTTTTTGAGCGTATGATTAAGATATGAGCCTTGAAAAATTCGTAAAAGATGCTGATTTCATATTAATTTGAGTACACGCTCTTAAGTCCAGATCTCTGATTTTAAACACTATCCGGTAACTAGACATGCGATTACAGTGTTAATCTAAATCGCTTTAGAATAGTAATCATTTTGTTTTGCACAGTCGCTAGTCGCATAAATTCATAATTACTTATATATTAAACAATAATTTTATCTCAAAGTGACTAATAAGCTAAAGAAAATGTCATTATATCGTTCCAGAAAAAAAAACAGCAAAAGGTACAATTTATTGAAAATACCGAAAACGGATAAAGTTGCCCGTCTACAAATCCTTAAACTGACGGCTCAACGAATAATATACGGTAAGTACACAAGATTTGGTCGAATTAGTTCATTGGTATTCGATGTCGGACCACTGACGGTCCCTGTATACGAGAATTTGTTGGACGATTATGCGCTCTGTCCACTCCATAAAGATGCCACGTCCTGATGACGGTGTAACTCTGTTCTTTTATTACCATTTTATAGGCTGTGGTAATTATTAGATTTGTAGAATATGATCTGCTAGATACCTGCAGTTACACAGGCGTTATTTTGACTACTACTCCTCGCGGCTTATAGCGTGATGTTATATAGCCTAGCTGTAGCCTTCCTCGACAAGTGAGCTACCTAGCACAAATGGAATTATCGAAATCGGACCAGTAGTTCCTGAGATTGCGTTCAACCAAAGAAACGAACAAACTCTTTAGCTTTATCGATTTTTTTGCGACTAGCCAACTGCGCAGGAGATCTTATAGTGCACAACAGTGTGTGCAATTATTGATACACTGACTATTTTTTCCCACTTAAAATGCGATAGAACGACAAAATCTCCACAACTCCAGATGGATTTCGCGTTTCGGTCTAACTGACTTAGAGCTACTATATGACAACCCTTTATGCTATAAACTGTATATAATACCATATCGAACGCCAAACCTTCTCTGGATGAGATGAGGTGTACTATAATAGCGTACAACACTCATGAATCACCAAAGCAATTGCTCCAAATGTCTTTTTCATTAATGTGTTGAATCGAGATTAAAATTCTCGAAGCCCATTTTGTCTCAACATAGGAATTACTATATCATTCAACAGAAAGTTAGATGCGAATAAAAAGTTACTGTCATCACTTATTTATTAAAAACTTCTTGCACACAACAAAAGAATATTCAAAGGCGGACTTACTCCCCCAGTCAACCGCCGAGTGAAGCAAAGGCACTTACATTGAGGCGAATGAAAAATAAACACAATTTTATTCTTCAATGCTATACAGATTGTAGCTTTGGAACTCGCGATACAAAATCCAAGAAATCGACGCAATATCAATAACCCTTTCCACATAAGGTTTGATAATCAAGGAAATGCTGTCTCGTGGTAAGTAGTTACCCCCATCCCTGGGGGATCCACTTGGATTACAAGAAGTTATTTATATTTATTTACTTAAACCTTACTCCTAACGGGCTGGCTCTGCGCCAGAATTGGTTTCCGTAGAATGCCTTCCTCTAGTTCAGAAAATGTTGTTATTGTGAGAGAAAATTTTATTCCATATTTTTAAGATTTAATATGTTGTTGTGTCTAAAATAGCGTATCACGAGCGATGTCAGGCTTCTATGTAGATTAGCTTGTAAAATATTATGTGAATTATATTTTTCGACGCATCGTTTTGTATCTTTGGATGCACTATTTTTGTTGTTGTTTTTTGTTGCAAGCCTTATAGGTATTATTTATCTGAGGGGTATGATAATTTGTATACAAGTAAATTTAATCGAAGTATCTACTGGAATGTCATAATTATAGCGTCATACTAAATTTACACTCAAAGTGTGAAGAGCCTTTTTACACGTGCACAGTATCGTGAACTGATTACCCTGTTTTTAGTTGAAACCTTCTAAAACCTGGCCGGTCTCTTAGGGAGAAGGTTGAGGTGTGTGGGATTTTTACCGCACACTCACCTCGGTGGCCATGTTCTATACTAGAGAGTACCTAAAGTACCTCGTCATCACAAATTTCTTGAAGCACAGTCATCATTGTCCTAGCACTATCCGGGTTGCATCCAAGACTTGTCACCTTGAAGCTTGGGTACGTACTAGTCTAACCAGATCACAATACCTGGAAGCATAGTAAATATGTACAAAGCCTCAAAAAAGCTATACTCTAAAACATGATAGCTGCATAAAGTAATCCAATACCCAACATCCCTCGTAACTAAATTATTCAAAACGAAAATACGCCGCAACATTTAACACTATAACCATTACTCCACCGAGAAAATCCTACACCTCACTAAGAAATTACAATCTATTCGGGCTATTAAGTCCCCAATAAAAAGTTACTCGCCGACCGAAACATAGGTAACACGAAATAAAGGCTTGTAACACCTAGGGATCGAAACCCCTTCCCGGAAAATAAACGGTAATCAAAGTAGAAAGTGTTACACCTTCGTTACTCTAAGGAGATGTAACAAAGTGGACAGGGAGATCGATTGTGTTGGTTTTAATTTTGTTTAGTAGCAAATAAAATGTGCGTTTTCTTTCTGTGCGTGTGGACGTATGCGTTGTGTGTTAACGTTAACGTAGGTGGGTTTTAGGGCGTCCCTTAAATTTCAAGTTCGAAATATAAAAGGTAACCCGTGCCGCCTTACGATTGAAACTTGTTCATACAAGTTGTACGGAAACTGCGCTGACAACTGTAACTGAGTGTTTCATTGATAATGTCATATGTTATTTTACTGATTATTAGTGCTCTATTGCTTATTACATAAACATGCCCACGGTTTTACGAAATGACAAATAACATATTTTTCTTGTTGGACTGTCTAACCATGTAACAAATAAGGCCAAATAGTTATTTGGCCTTATTTGTTATAAGACGGCGAGAACTTCGATTTGATAGTAATGAAATCGAAATTCTCGCCGTCTTATTTTACATTAATTGGAAAATTAAGCTGACTGTCAATGGAAGTTCAAATCTTGTAATTAAGGAGTATAGTATATTAAGGAAAAAGCAATATTTGCCCCAAAGGGTGTTCCTATCTGCGAATAAACGAACTAATTTAAATCATGTTTGGAGAGAGCTACAAAACATTGTAAGAAGACCCGGTCATGGTCAAGTATCGTGAAAATAATTCCAAAATTGGCTTCGATAACATTGTGCACATGTGAATGCCTTAGAAACAAAGAAAATAGAGGAAAACAAAGCATTTAAAAAAGCGATAAAAGCCAGGCCGACTGGGATGCTAAGGTGCAGAAAGTGGCAGAGAAAGAAGAAACCAAGTGTACTACACCGGTCTTTAGGGCTCTATCAGACAGAGAGCGGTCACGCGGTCAAGCGTTCAAGCGGTCAGTTTTGCGTTCTTTGTGTTATATTACGTTACATAGACCGCGTGACCGTTCTCTGTCTGATAGGACCCTAGTAACGTAATACAACACAAAGAACGCAAAACTGACCACTTGGACGCTTGACCGCGTGACCGCTCTCTGTCTGATAGAGCCCTTAAAGCGACACTTCACACCTAGCCAATGCCTTACGCTTTATAAAGCTCAGGTTTAGCCTCATGTGAAGTACTGCTCACATCTGCGGGCTCGAGCGCTAAAATATCATCTGTATTCATTTGACTCCCTACAGAGGCGTGCTATACAAAAGTCATTAGAACAGCGGAGAGACTTAATTCTTCCTGCGTTTGCTTCCGTGCCTTTTACGGAGAATGCTCCGAGGAACTGTCATTTCTCCAACGAACGTGTAATCTATTTATATATAGCTTTAGTATGCAAGATCTGACACGGTTCTCTCCCAGTGATATAACCTGTTCTTTTTCAAACGAGGTTTTAAGAAAGCATTACTTATACGGTGGGCAGTGACTTTGCTGTGTGTACCCTTGACATTAGCTACGTCCACGAGCAGCGGTTATCATTCACAATCAGATGGGCCGTTGGCATGTCTACCACTGGCAGCAAAAAAAAAGATTGCAAGAAAGGAGAGGAAAAGGAAAGAAAACACTTTTTGGCTGTTGCATCCTATTCCGCTACAAATAACTTAGAAAGCTCAGAACATCCGGACGAAGAACAGTTCCCTGCCCTGAAAAAAATAATCTTTTATGAAAGCTAAAAAGCTCGTTGATAACACTGCAGAAAGGGCAGATAAATTAATGCTGGCTTGTAACGGACTTATAACAGTTAAGGAAGAGCAAAGCAAAAACAGTTCTTGTTGCGCTGCGCCCAGGAACATAGTTTATATTTGTAACCGGATTAAAAAAAATAATACTACTATACTGACTGTTATTATTTTATATTTTTTATTAAGACCTATGTTATTGTAAACCTAATTGACTTAAGTTGTATTGTGTTTATATAAGTGGGTTATAGCTGAACCAAAAAACAGGACGAAACACGATTTTCATAAACTTTGGAGCTCGGTCGGCACGGGTTGCGAGTACTTGCGAGCATGCTAGAAAGCTAAAATTTCATATTTGAGTATGTTTTAGCATTTATAAAAAAATAAGAGGGTTATGCATTTCGAAGATCTCAAAAATATTTTCTTTCGTCATGCTAGGGAGTGGGTTTGTTGTTAAAAAATGTACTATTCTTGACAAATTATCTGCACAGAAAATCTATTAAATTACGATCCGAGAGCCTTCATAAGCTACAGAGCTTATGACCTTTGTACAATTTGTTCTTATTTGTACAGTGCCCTTTAAGTCGATATGCCTGCTACCTACACGAATCAGGCTTTAAGACCATTTATTGCAAATAGCTATATTTATACCTTAATACTACGTGTTAATAATAGTAATACTTATATTTTTACATTTTGACATTTTTAATTTGACATTTGTAATTTTATTTATTTTGTTTTGACATTGTTTGATTTGACATTGTTATTTTATTTATTTTCTTTTGACATTTAAAATTACTTAAGTAATATATTATTATTTTTAAACTGACATTCAATAATATTTTCTGACATTTTAAATATATGACATTTTATTGTTTAAATTTTTACTATTTTTAAAATTACTTAAGTAATATATTATTATTCCTGAATTGACATTCAATAATATTTTTTGACATTTTAAATATAATATGACATTTTATTGTTAAAATTTTATTATTTTTACATATTGTTTGCAACATGTATTTTACTATGTATTAGCTTGTAAAGTTGTGAGTATGATGTGGGCATTATTAAACATATAAACAAATAGTTGTGGCAACCTGTCTGATGGCTTAGGCTGACATGCTTATGCATACACCTTCTGATGGCGTGGAGGCATAGTGATACAGATCGTGCTGGCTCCCTCAATCAAGGTTGAGCCGTACGATTGCTGTTGAATGCGGGCCATCAGTGGGCCGAGTCAGTCAAAAGCGTCAGATGATTTCCTGCATTGTACTTGCATACTAAACCCTTTTTTTTGTCTGGACTTTAAAAGATGAAGAAAATACTAAACAAAATGAAGTGACAAAAAAAATGACTCTGAGTTTGTTTCGGCCTTTCTTCTCAAGAAGTCATTTAGCTAGGAAAAGCCGGCATCATCTAGAATAGGGTTTTGACATGTATAAGTGTTGTAAACAACCAAAATGCAGAAATAAATATGTCTTTTATGTCTTTTTATGTCTTTTACCGCGTTTTTTCCTCAATCATTCATCATCAAATTCAGCATACACGATTGGCATGTTAGGTGATATCAAAGAGCACAAAGCAAAACCGTTATCAAATCTTATACTATACTAATATATAAAGCTGAAGAGTTTGTTTGTTTGTTTGTTTGGTTGATCGCGCTAATCTCAGGAACTACTGGTCCGATTTGAAAAATTCTTATAGTGTTAGATAGCCCATTTATCGAGAAAGGCTATAGGCGATATAACATCACGCTATGAGCGACGGGAGCGAAGCAGTAGCCTTAAATAACGCGGGTGTAACCGCGGGCATCGTCTAGTACCAGTATAAACTATTATAATAAAGTTAAAGAGATTGTTTGTTTGGTTGAACGCGCTAATCTCAGCAACTTTGTGTTGAAAAGCTCATTTATCGAGGATATAACATCACGCCTTGAACCTCGGGTGCGGGGTAGTTGCCCGTAGTAACGCGGGTATACGCCGGGCTCAGCTAGTAAAAGATAATAATTCGGTCAACGTTTTGTGATTCTTGGAATAACCTCAATAAATTCTCATAACTCAAACTATTTAACCGACTAATTCATGTGAACTGAGAAATACCAGTATGTTCAGTTAGTATGTTTAGTTACTTTTCAAGTGAATGAGTTTGTATATTTAGGTACGCTGTTTACAAGAGATGGTAAGAATGTAGAAGATACTGAAATAAGAGTTAATGCAGGTAATAGAGTGAATGGAGCTCTGAAGGCGTTTATGAATAGCCAAAACGTGTCCAAAAAGGCACGTTTGGCTGTGCATAGAGGGGTGTTAGTACCTACTCTTATGTATGGTAGTGATAGTTGGGTATGGTAGAAGAGTCATGAAAGTAGAATAAATGCTGTAGAAATGAGAGCACTGAGAAGTATGCGTGGTGTTTCTCTGACTGACAGAATAAAGAATTGTGTGATAAGAGAGTGTTGTGGGGTAAAAGAAGATATAGTGACAAGCATCGAGAAAGGTATGCTAAGATGGTTTGGGCACGTGGAGAGGATGGATGACGAAAGACTGACCAAGCAGATATATAAGGCAAGTGTGGAAGGGACAGGACGAAGGGGTAGACCTAGGCTGACGTTCTCTGACCAGATTGGAGACATCCTAAAAACAGGACAGGTGAGAAGTACCCTGAACAGAAGAGCATGCATGAGGAATCTGATGGGAGTGAATGAAGCAAGAGAGATATGTCAGGATCGTTGCAAATGGCGTTCCGTAGTCTCTGCCTACCCCTATGGGAAACAGGCGTGAGTCTATGTATGTATGTATGTAATCAAAGTTTAATTAGGCTCTATGTAGTTTCTGGAAATTACTAAGTAGGAAATCTAGAGCGTGTATGTATGTAGTGAGATATAGATTAGTTTGGACTGGAAAAAGTATTTATTGATTTTGAACACAGCAAACATTTTTTGCCTTATACGCGTTAAAAATCTGAGAAATAAAAATCTTTATGACGTATTTCTTAGACATACCAAATAAACACGAAAAAAACATAAAAATCAGTCAACCCGCTTCATCATCATCAGCCCTGTACATTACCTGTCCCACAGCTGGGCACGGGCCTCATCTCACTATGAGAAGGATAAGGCCATAGTCCACTACGCTGGCCTAGTGCGGGTTGGCAGACTTCACATGTCTTTCGAAAACATTATGGAGAACTCAGACATGCAGGTTTCCTCACGATGTTTTGCTTCACCGTTTAGCAAGCGATAATTAATAATTTAATACGCACAACCCGCTTTACAACAAAAAACTATGGTATGATATTTTTATATTATATTATAGATAGGTACCGTCAATTTGAACCTATAGAGATCAAGACTTCCTCTTCGTAACAAACGTTAAATTAATCAAAAAGCAAAAGTTCTCTATATCTTAATTTTCACGCATTTTGCAGTTCATATAACACCAACGACACTTTAAGTTATAAAGAAACTCTACTTATCCAGGGAGTTAAAAAGGTTGGTCTGCCCTCAATATTTTTAAAACATTCATTTCCTTGAGGAAATGGAAGTGTTAAATAGTTGATAAAAAATGCAATTTTGTGTAATTTTCCGTCAGTAACTCTTTCTGTTTCCTTAAAGATAAAACTTAATGTATTTTGGTATCTGGGCTGACTTACTTGAATAGAATGACGGCGGTTGCTGAATTTCGAGTAAAAATGCTATGTGTGTGGTTAGCTAGCTGTCAGGTCAACGTGAGATGGTCGTTTGATACATATTACACATGCAAGACATCAATTTGTATGATTTGAATCTATATAAGTTATATCGTGCCAACAAATTATTATTCTCAATATCTTGTAAAATTTTTAGACACAAACACTTACCTTAATGGTTATTTATAATTTAACAATAATAATCAAGGAGCTTTAACTCATAAAATACTTGGCAAACGTTTTGAGGCGTGTAGTCACTTTTGTAGTTGACTGTTCCAATCTATTTAGTTATGACTTTAATTATGTATATGACAAAGAGTTATCATGAAGAGCAAGATAGAGCCAATTTAAAATTCAATGCACATAATTGTAACTGCAGTATTTGCACAATCAAGTTTTATCTTTTTTTTTTTACCACATTCACACAACACCATCTAGTCCCAATAAACATACATATATACTTTTTTTTTTGTAAATATACACATAATACTATACATAGAAACACCTAGACCAAGACAAACATCGATGCTCATGCACACAAATGTTTGACTTGAGCGGGAATCAAAACTGCGACCTTCGGCGTAGCAGTCGCTTACACTCCCGCGGCGCCTACCGGTCGTCTAAATCTATAATAATGCCGATATTCAGGTTTAATTTGGTTTCGGACCCTAAACCCTCTCGTCGGCAGTCTATTGGTATATGCACTAAACTATCTGCTCAAAGAATAAGTAAGTAGGTCAACTTCTATAGATTTTATTTCTGTAGAAAAGTAAATTTCTAAGGTAAATCTTTGGCGTCTTATTTAAGATTTCTAATTAGATTTTACCTTAATTATGCCACATTCAATATGATTCGTGCTTATTTTAATGTCAGAGATACTCCGACTCTAATAATCCCTTAATTTATTTTCTTCATGAACTTGATTCTCGATGAGCGACGTCAAAAACCGCTTTATTAATAAAATACTTATTATAATTATATCACTAAAATAATATTATTTTTATTATATTTTATTTTATTTTATTTATAGACTCACGCCTGTATCCCCTAAGGGGTAGGCAGATGTGTAATATTACACCCACATTTCGCCATGACTTTTTAGGTCCCACGTAATAGGGGGCGAGCCTATTTCCGTTACCGTTTTTATTATATAGTTATCCCTTATCAATTCCTTTTGCAATTCAAGCTCTCTTAGCTATGGGTGTCGTCTTTTCCCAATACATTAAAATAAAAACAGATATATCAATCAGCTTTGCGCTGTCCACTGCTGGACATAGGCCTTTCCCTACAAGTGGCATACTACACAGTCCTCTGCCTTGCATCTAGTCCCTCCTATTGCCCTTCTTTAGGTGGCCGGTCCACCTAGTTGGAGACCGTCCTACTACGGTTACCAAGTCACGGTTTCCCCTTCGAGACATACTTGCTCCATCAGCCATCGGTCCCAATAACAGATAAAATAGCTTTCATATAGCTTATTAGACACAACAATGGTAATTATGACTAGGTGGCATACTATGAAAAACATGCAAAATATTTGTTGTTTTGCAAGAAAGGGACTAAAGTGACTTAGCCTGCCGTTTTTTTATTTTTATAGTATAAGGCGGCAAACGAGCAGACGGATCGCCTGATGGTAAGCAATTACCGCCGCCCATGGACACAAGCAACACCACAGGAGTCACAAGTGCGTTGCCGCCCCTTGGGGTTGGGAAAAGGGATAGGATAAGGAGTGGGATGAGGGAGAAGGAATAGGGGATAGGGCCTCCGGCACTCTCACTCACCGAACGAAACGCACAGTTTAGGTACTGTTACTTTACGTCGATTTTCCGTTTGTATTAGGTTGGTAAGGTTAAGCAGCGTTTGCACAGGTCGCTACTTGGATGGGTGTCCGCGTGTAGCCATTTACATGAGAGCGCTATCGGGATTAGCAGAGCACGTAAAGCCGTCAGTAACGATTCTTAACAAGAATGATTAGACCATGTCGGAGGCCTTTGGGTAGTCTGTACTTCTTGATTGAAAACCCGAGTAAAAGGAAAGGAAAACATAATATTATTATTTATTATATGATTTTGAAATATGTACTTATACCTCTTTTTATCGTGTTTTTATATTTTAATTTATTTCTTCAGAAATCTGTTAAAATTAGGCAATTGTAGCACATATTGATGTTTTGACAAAACAGGACTGTGTCATCTCGCTTTGACTAACTTCAGATTGAGCTTACAGCTCCACGCGAAATGTGTAAATCTTTCCCTTTCTTACAAACGTATACTGTCCGTTTAAAAAGAAACTTACGTGTTCAATTGCTGCAATTGTGCGATAGAGGTCGCTAGCTGTGCCCTAAGCCGCTTATAGAAAGTAACAAGAGAAGGTACTTAAAGTAAGACCATGAATTGCATAACTAGAAAAGTACTTTCAGGTTCGTAGAAGCTGCAAATCATTCTGTTAGATAAATTTAAGTTCAAAATTCAATTTGTTTATATAAAATTCTTGCGTTACTGACTGACTGACAGACAAGAAAAACTACTGGCCATAAGAAGTTGAAATTTGGTAGTATGTTCGTTGGGGAGTGTGGACACTAAGGGAGAGTTTAGCCAAATTCCTACACTAATAGGGTAAAATATTCCCACGCGCAACTAAGGAGCGATAGCCTAGTGGAGAGACCGACAGACTGCAAGCGCACGATAATTATCAATTTAATAAGCACATAACTCCAAAAAGTCAATGGTGCGCGCCCTGGATTCGAACTTAGACCCTCTGCGTAGCAGTCTGTCGGTCTCTGCGCTAGGCTATCGCTGCCATGTCTATCTGCTACGGTGTGATACCTTTTTTTTAATTTGTTTTATACAAAATATTTAAATTCTTCTTTGCTAAAACCTATCCTCACCATTCAAACCCCTCTCCCAAATAAAATAAGCCTAATCATCTCAGCCGATATACGACCATTGCTGGACATAGGTCTCCTGCAAGGTACTTCACACAAACCAAACAAATCAAGCAAGCGATAATTAACAATTTAATTTAAAAATCATCGGTGCGCGCCGTGGATTCGAACAGTGAAGGAAAACATCGTGAGGAAACCTGCATGTCTGAGAGTTTTCCATAATGTTCTCGAAAGACATGTGAAGTCTGCCAACCCGCACTTGGCCAGCGTGGTGGACTCTTGCCTTACCTTTCTCATAATGCGAAGAGGCCCGCGCCCAGCAGTGGGACAGTTTAAAGGGCTGATGATGATGATTCCCACGCGGGTAAAGCTGAGAGCGACGCCTAGTGCGTATTTTATTATTATAGTAGTATCTATAGTATATATTTAGTATTGTTAATTTAATACGCATTGAATTTTGAATTGTTCTCTAAACAATGTAGGAAATATCGTTGAGAAAATTGCAGGTCTGAGATTGTGCCATAATCTAGATGAAAGATTTGAAATCTGCTAACCCCTACAGCAGCGTAGTAGAAAATAGCCTTACTTATTTCATAGTGGGCTGCGGCGTTAGGAGGGCTGTGCCCAGTTGAGGGACAGATTGTAAACGTTACAGGTAGTAGAGCCTCGCTGTTTTCAGCATGAATGGGCCGGCTCGACCGGGGCAGTACTACCCTCTCACAGAAAATCGACGTAAAGTAACAGTACCTAAGCTGTTGCGTTTCGTTCGGTGAGTGAGAGTTCTGGAGGCCCTATCCCCTGTTCCTTCTCCCTCATCCCACTCCTCATCCTATCCCTTTTCCCAACCCCAAGGGGCGGCAACGCACTTGTGACTCCTGTGGTGTTGCTTGTGTCCATGGGCGGCGGTAATTGTTTACCATCAGGCAATCCATCTGCTCGTTTGCCGCCTATTACTATAAAAAAAACATAATGAAACGCTTTTGGGATATTTGAGATTACTGGATTATTGGTGCATTTGAGATTGGTAATGCCAGTAACCCATAGGGTTCGGCAGAAGTGTAATATTACACCCAAATTTCGCCTTATGAATTTTAGGTCCCACCTAATAGAGGGCGTGCCTATTGCCGTTACCGGGCACAGTGTGATTTCATATAAGTACGTATTTATTTCATATTATTCGTTCATAGTTCAAGCTTCACGCTTATGGTAATCATTCCCTGTATTAATCAAACAATTTACAAAACAATCTCACAATGCAACACCTGTTTCATTATAAAGACTAGTCCTCACATCATCATCAGCCCTTTATACTGCCCCACTGCTGGGCGCGAGCCTCTCTCCATTATGAGAAGGGTAAGGCCATAGTCCACCTAGCTGGCTCAGTGCGGGTTTGCAGACTTCACATGTCTTTCGAGAACATTATGGAGAACTCTCAGATATGCAGGTTTCCTCACAATGTTTTCCTTCACCGTTTATCAAGCGATAATTAACAATTTAATCCGCACATAACTCCGAAAAGTCATCAGTGCGCTCCGTGGATTCGAACGTGGACCCTCTGCGTAGCAGTCTATCGGTCTCTCCACTAGGCTATCGCTGCTTGGCTGCTTGCGCTGCTTAACTAATTATAATTCTTAATCTATTTACTACTCCGTTTCACTAGCTGTGCTCAAAGAGAGGCTGACTAATATCATCCAAATAAACATCTCAGCCTCACTAATTAAAATCACTTCCTTAACAAAATCTCCCTCATCACTATCTCACTAAACAAGTAAGCACGATACCTTGAAATTTATGCAAACTCAGATTCCAAACAGCGAAGTAGGATAATATTCAAAGTCCGACAGCCTAGCCAACGGTCGGACAAAGGCAAATTAGCATAATCCAAAATGTCGGTAAAACCTTACTACGGACACGGACATACTTGGATATAAGGCTGTGGATATTAGGCTTTGTATAGAAGGTAATGAGCTTTCGTGAATAATGAGAGTGGTGTGACGTGTGGTGCTTAAAAGAGCTGCCAAATTTGAGGAGGAAATGTTTCTTAATGACATGCAATTTTAAATTCTATGACGTAATTCTGTAAGGATGTATTTAGAATGATAATCTGCTCTATTTTGGACGTTGTGACTGCGGTCGATCCCTGGAGAACTGACATTCATCTAAATATCGGTGAAAGAATAAATGCGTATCATAATCCTGTCTCAAGAAACGTACTTTGTTCTTTGAAAACATAAGAGATATCTTGGGGCACACATAACATATATTATAGACTTGGATACCAAAGATTTCATGACTCTTGGTTTTGAATATGTAGAAAGTAGACTTCAGGATTCTAGGCCATAGTTGTAAAGTATTGGGTGTAACCAGGATAACACGAGGATGATGATAAAAGTTGTGATTAAATTTTTAGAAATCTTTGTATAGGTATGCCTTTACGATATAAAGATGATATTTCTTTGATAATAGTTATTTTACAATAAGTTAGCTGAGCCCGAACGAAATAGCTTACTGCAAAATTGCACGAGAAGAAAAATACCATAACTTCTATGGTATTTTTCTTCTTGTATAAAATTGTCACGTAGAGAGGCATGCGTTCTCTGTCTTACATGATTATTTATAGCTAAACGGGCGAAACAAAGCGTACTGCATTTTATTTTGACGCATATGTATTAAAAGTCTCACAGTATGCATCATCTAAGTGATGAAGTGTGTGAACGCGGTGGGATTTTATAAGCTCCATATTTAATTATTTACATGTAGCGCAGCGTATTCCATGTTTGGTGTGTATATTTTGCAGCTACAGCTTAGTGGAGTGACTTACAGACTGTTATGCATGCATCTTAGGTTCAAACTCACGGAGCGCGCTGCTGACTTTTAAAGTTAAATGTGTATTAAATTATTAAATTCCGCTTGCTTAACGACGAAGGAAAAATATCGTGAGAACGCTCGTCTGACAGTATTCTATAATGATCCCGAAATACATGTGAATTCTGTTAACCTGCATTTGACCAGCGTGGAGAACTATTGTCTAATGTTTCTCATAGTTTCAAGAGGCCATACCTAGCAGTTAAACAGTTTATGCACAGAGCTGATATACATAGATTGCGACAAATCATGTTGTCGTTACCTGACCCTGGCGATAAAAACGGAATTAAACGCTTTCTGCTAGCAACAGGAGTAACAATTACGTTTTTTCATACAAAAGTACACGATTCAACATGATGCTGCAGCATTGCGATTTTTGCAAAGTTTCGTGACACAATCACTTTCGTATAGGAAATCATGACCTTCCAAGTGCTACAAAGCTATACGGAAGCAGTCCATCCAGCAACAAGCTAACAATTAAAAGATTCGATAAATGAAATACGAGTTTATACCTATGCATCTTCGACATAATTGGGGTAAGATTATTTCTTACTATTAAGGGCGCTACTGCCCCGTCTTCCGTTGATAACTGTACTACATCTATGTATATCATCTGTGTATTATCCTTTGAATGATTCGGTCCTATCCTGTCCAAAGACGGGTAACCAGAGACAATGCTAAGTGTTAAATCGGGCAGCCAACCCAAGACAATCCTCTATCAATGGCGCGGACCCGATAGCTTTTAATACGATTAACGGTCTTTGAAATTGGCCAAGTTTCCTAATTTAAGAAGTAGTGCTCAAATATTTCAAAGTAAATGGACGGATAACATAGTATTATTACAGACAACGTGAAGTTCATTCAAGTAGTTAGGGTTTGCTCTCATAATAGGGGCGCTATTCGAGTAAACAGTAGCTCCCGTGTTTAGAGTTAAAAAAAATTGATAAAAATAGTTTTAGTGCTTTCTGTAACTGTAATTACTCAATTTCGGAAAGATAAAGTGACAATAAGTGTGTATCATTGTTATCTCATGAAGATATTATTGATAACTAATATAAAATCGATACTAAAGTGTACTACGGTTGAAACATAACAAACGAACAGAAACAGTGTTGTGGTATTGTGCATAGACATGTGATTACATATTTACGTGAAATAACTATAAAAACTAGAAATAAGTGCCAATATTTACGTCACAAAACATAAAATATACATCTAATTACATTTTGCACTAACGAATAATTTAAATCTCGTGACGCTTGCGCGTGGGGTCAACGAACTGACACAAAACACAGAACTTTAAAAATTCTCTATATCAGTGCATTTCAATAATTACCGTGTATACCTACTTTATTACTCAAATACTGGATGCGCCCTACACAATAATACAACAATAGTTTTGCTTAGAATATCATAAATATTAAACCTCTTGACCAAAGTATTTTATTAGAGGTGCCATCTTGTATCGGATAGAAGAACTTTCATTACCAGACATTAAGAAAATTATCAAAAGATGGCATCTAAAGGACCTAAAACTATTGCACCAGAAATTATATGTGGCGGCTGCTTAATAATAATAAAAAATGCGCATTATATGAAATGCTCACAATGTAAACAACATTTTGATCTTTTGTGCAGTAATGTGTCTGAAAACTGGTATAAGAAGATGACAAAAGATCAAAGAACTAAGTGGGTATGTTTTTGCTGCAAGTCAAAGGAACCCAAAGGTGACAATTCTAACACTCCTATTCGCTCACTGGAAGCAAGAGCAAGGACTAGTTTGGAAACAAATTCTAGCCAGAATAAGAATGACCTTAAAATGTCGTCGAGCCTACTGTGGGATCCTTGTGAGAACGTGACAATCCGTAACTCTCGGTCGAAATTGACACAAAACACCGTGAGTGAGCAGAGTACTGAAAATATATTTGGTTTTCTTGAGGACGTAACTTGCGTTGATAACTTGCGAATGATAATACGTGAAGAAATCCAAAGCGTACTGAATGAGCGACTGACCACTCAAATGAGCAATGCAATAACTGACAGAGTTACGGTGATTATGCAAAGTGGCTTCTCACAGTTAGAAAAACGTATTGATCTGTTAGAAAGTAAGGTTGCTATAATGCAAAGTACAATTCAAAGGCATATCGGGCAGTCAGACGCAGGTAGCAAAGCAGTAAAATGTCTTCCAGATAATATTACCAAGGAGACTAGTAAGACACCAAAAAAGCAATCTAAAAATATAAAAAGTGCTAAAGAAAGTAAACCAACCCAATCAGAGTGTCACGCACCTTGCAGTTTACCTCAAAATAATGAAGAATCACCTACACTTACCACGAATCTTCTGAACAGCGAGACTCATAAAAGCGAACGGTCAGAGGCAAACAAAAAGGTTATCCGTCGATCTGATAGTAAACTAATACGTGGCGAAGCTTCTCCTGGGCCTACGGGACTACAAGCATCGGAACGTTGGAATTATTTACACCTTTACTACCTGCAGATAGGTACAACCGTAGAGCAGGTATGTGACCACCTCAAAACTATTTGCGAAAGCGAGTGCACCGTCGAAGCTCTGAAGGCTCGAGGTAACTATGCTTCTTTCAAATTGGGAGTTCCATCTAAATTGGCTGACAGAGTATTATCCCCTGGTAATTGGACGGAAGATATATGCATCAGGCCTTGGCGGCAGCCCTTTCGGAACAAAATTAAGAAACAGGGAGCGCCTCAAGCCCAGTAAGAAAATGCATATGTTTTATCAGAACGTCAGAGGTTTAAGATCAAAAACTGAACAATTTCGTAACAATCTCCGCCTATGTCCATGCGAAATTGTAGCTTTGACTGAAACATTTTTGAATAGTTCGGTTACTGATGCAGAATTGTTTCCCCAAGACTTCATAGTTTTGCGTAAAGATCGGGCAGGTGACACGGGATGGGGCGGTGTTTTATTAGCCGTTAGGAACTGCTATAGTGTTAAACTTTTATTAGATATTGATGGCTTATCGGACAACAAAGAGTTAATTTTTGGAATGGTAACTTATAAAAATACGAAAATTATTGTATGTGTAGTATATTTGCCGCCAAATTATAGTGATACGCAATATTGTGATGTTCTAGACTGTATAGAAAATGCTATGTATAAATACTCGGACTATCAGTTTGTCATATTAGGTGACTTTAATTTGACCTCATGTAATAATAACGCTACTTCACACTTTAATAACTTTATGGAATTTTGTAAACTGAAACAGTACAACTATGTTAAAAATAAATATGGAGGCATTTTAGATTTGATTTTAGCAAACATTGAAACTGACAGTATTAGTGTGGATGGCGATGTTGAACCTCTTGTACAAATGGACGCATATCACCCACCTATCGAGATTACAGTTACTGTTAGTGTCTCAACAGCAGTGTTAAGATCCCAGCCATCTACATTACAAAATAAATACACCACACCCGTTTGGAATTTCCGTAAGGCTAATTTACTTGATTTGTATGCAGATATAGGTAACATAGATTGGTCCAACGTATTACAGCAATCTGATGTTAATGTAGCGGTAGATAATTTATATGAGAACATAAACAAAACAATAAATGATAACGTTCCAAATAAAATTCCATACTCAACAGTCCCAACGCACTATTATCCTACATGGTATAACCCTGAAATAATTCGGCTTATAAAAGTAAAATACAGTCATTTTATTAAATACAAAAATTATGGCCTACAGTTTAATAAAGAAATGTTCAAGTTTTATAGAACTAAAGTAAAAAAACTTATTGATGATGCATATAAGAAATACATAACATCTGTAGAGAAAGATATTAGTAAAGAGCCTGCTAGTTTCTGGAAATACGTGAAAAATAAACGCAACAATAGACAATGTAACAAAGAATATTTATTAGGATCTAAAACAGTAACAGGTCAGGAGGCGGCTGACGCATTTGGTGAGTATTTTAGTTCTGTGTTTAAAAAAAAATCGCCCGAATTAAATCCTATCAAAGCAGAGCGTGCTGCGAATGATCAAGGACACGTGCCAGGAGTCAGCATAGACAGGATTAGCTTAAGTGATTTGCGGAAAGCTATCCAGCGTCTCAAAACCTCTTCTGCGAGTGGGCCGGATGCTGTACCAGCATTTATTCTTAAGGACTGCGCATGTGTATTAGAAGACGCTCTTTTATATGTATACAACTTATGCATACAGCAGGGAGTATATCCCTCTAGGTGGAAGGTTTCGAGAGTCACTCCAGTACCTAAAAGTAATACATCACTACAAGTAACAAATTTCAGACCGATAGCCATATTATCAGTATTTAGTAAAGTATTCGAAAGTATTTTAAATCGCAAAATTATTGAACAGGTTAAGTGTCATTTAGATGATACCCAGCATGGTTTTCGATTGAATCGTTCTACCTTGACTAACCACATAACATTCATAGATAGTGTAAAGAACCAGATGAGAACCGGTCGTCAAGTTGATGCTGTTTACTTAGATTATCGGAAGGCATTTGATGTTGTGGATAATGACGTATTATTAGCGAAGTTCTCATCTTTAGGCTTTAGTCCAAGACTACTGAAACTCATGGCCAGTTATCTAAGAGACAGGAGACAGTATGTACAGCTTATGGGATACCGATCAAATCAGTACTACACCAGATCGGGAGTAAGCCAAGGCAGTACTTTAGGACCTACTCAATTTATTTTAATGATAAATGACCTCCCAAAGGTGCTGAATACAGCTAAGTGCCTTATGTTCGCGGATGACCTAAAGATATATCTTCCCATAAATAGTGCAGCTGACTGTGAAAACTTACAACGCGACATAAACGCAGTCAATCTCTGGAGTAAAGAAAATAGGTTAGATCTTAATGTGGACAAGTGTAAGGTCATATCATTCACTAGGTCTCGAAATCCTATCATAGAACAGTACTGTTTAGGAAATTCTCAACTAGAGCGAGTAAATACCATCCGAGACCTGGGATTGATTTTCGACTCCAAACTTGATTTTCGTGAACACATGTCAACTACATGTAAAAGTGCATGTAGAGCTCTAGGGTTTATACTTAGGACATCGTCACAATTTCACAGTACAAATGTAATAGTCTTATTATATAACGCTTATGTACGTAGCAAACTAGAATACAATGCTATAATATGGGACCCACATGATAAAAAGCATGCACTTATGATAGAAAAAATCCAAAAGAAGTGTGCGCGGTACCTCTATAAAAGAAAGTTTGGGTATTATCCATACATGTACCCATCCCTGTTTGTGTCTGGAATGGTGGGATTTGACACGCTGCTGTTGAGACGCAGGGTAATGCTTATACTACATTACTATCTGTTATTGCGCGGTAAGGTAGATAATCCTGCAGTGCTAGAATGCATGCAACTCTATGTTCCTCAAAATTACACACGTGGCGTAGGAAGGCGAAGACATCACCTATTTTCGTGTCCTACCGAATGGAGCTGCAGCTATGTAAGCAGTACCCCAACTGTTAGAGCCATAAATTTATATAATGACTTCATGAGTCAAGTTCACGACGCTGATGTATTTTTTGATAATTTGAGTACATTTGTGAAGAAGGCCAGAATATTTTTTAGTATTTAGATCCTATGTATTAGATATTATTATTCTGTTTAGTCATAAATATTGTTTACCGTTAGTGTTTATGTTTTAGTTGTGTTTATAAATTTTGTTAAGATATTAATATTGTTTACGTATCTTTTAAGTATGCACTGTAACGGTTTGGAAGTCATTCTGTAATGTTACTTTGTTAATTTAATTAAAATAAATAAATAAATAAAATAAATAAATAAATAACAATTTTGGTATGAATGCCGCTTGGCTGACCAGAACAACTTTCTCAGAGAATTTTGATGTACTTTGCTTTGAGTTTTATTAAGTGAGTGAGACTGGCTAGGGGTTTAATAACCTTTACTTTTTCTATCTTCTTTCACTTTCTCCTTTTGCTATGAATATGTAAGAGGTCGTTTTCCATCTTGAGAATACGCACTACTGTTTATATTGTTTACTTTCGTAGGCAGTAAGCATCCTGAACTGCATTATAGGTGTGCTTTCCAACGGACTATGTAGGTATATTATGTATTTGCTCTTTCGGAGTTATGTGCGTATTCAATTGGTAATTAACGAACAGCGTGGTGGATTGTGGCTTTATCTTCTCATAGCGAGAAGAGGCCCTTGCCCAACATTAGGACAGTATATGTTCAAACTATATATTATACAAGGCTGATGATTATGACGATAATATGTCGCTTGCTGTCATTCCTATATGTGTGTGACCAATTTTCATTGTCTTGAGGGCTGATCTGTGTGGTTGATAAGTAAGTTATCATATAATCGGCGCAATAAATAGCGTAAGTGATCACCTCCACTCACGCAGTGCTGTATGTTCAATTGATTTCCATACGAGATATTGATATTTGTTGTATGGGATTCAGCGTTGAAAGAAGCAAATAAAAAACATCAGGTCATGGATACCCGCAACACCAGACCTGGATGGGGAAAATAATATAAGGGGCAGTGGAACGAGGGAGAACAAAAATGAAAAAAAAAAACATTCTCACTCACCGAAAAAAATACAATAGTGGATATACTGTTACTTTGTATACGTATTTGTGAGGAATTTGGATCAGTAAATATGCGAGTTGATCGAGCAAGTACGCTAACAGCATCCAAAGAAGTGCTATAGCAATTGTGGAATCGAAATCATCCGTACCGGTTTTTTTAATCTGCACGGCCGCGCCTTTAGCAACCACTCCATAATATCCAGCAAAAATAACCCCAGTAATTGAAATGAAAATCAGAATTTCTTGTTTTAAAATCAAATTACTTGTTTCATAAACTTTCTGAACAAATTCTGCGATAATTTCGCTTCAGTGAGTTCCGAATCATCGAAATATAAATAGGCTTACGATATTCTAGTTCACTTTGTATGTACAAAGAGGTTTGCTTGAAACCAATTTGGATTTTGTACAGGAAATGTGTATTTACATAGTACAGGACATTGGGTTTCAAAGGGTTTTTACGCTTTTAACACATCAATGACGAGCGGAGATATTAGACGTTAAACTGGTATGGGCGGATACCAATGATTGGTTTCGGCCAATAAATGCGAAATGAGTATCCGTGGAAGACTCTTTGGTAATCAGTCAAAACGTTCTAGATCAATGAGTTTGATAGGTAATTTGTCTTTAATTTAGAACTTTGGTAGCTGTCAAAATGGTCGACGTATTAAAATTAACTAATACCAGACACAGTCAGTTTATTTGTTGAATTATCGAGAATTAATATCGAAGATACATTTTGAAGTAGTTGGCACAGAGTGAAATTATTCCGAAGCGGAATATGGGTAGTAAATTACCACGAAGGTTTCGTGGTAATTTCAACTATAATTAAAGTCTATTGATTGACGATTGACTCGTGTATTCGTGGTTACAGTGCAATGTTGCCAACATAACGGAACTTCGGAACGACGTTACATGATGTACGACGTTACGTGGTGGTTCTATATCAGTCGTATCGTATTTTTGTTAATTTTGAAAGCTTGATTATTTTAGATGTTCCTGACTCTGATCTCAACTGCTGCCATTCATACAGCCAAATCTTTAATATTTTCCTTGAAATTTTACAGAAGACTATCATCTTAATATATAAAATCCTTGCGTTACTGACTGACTGACAGACACGCTACAGACGAAACTGTTGGGCGCAGGAAGCTGAAATTTGGCGTGTATGTTCCTTGAACACCGTAGGGGTGTACTAAGAAGGGATTTCCCGAAATTCCCACGGGATCGGCCAAAACAGGTAAATTAAAAAAAATGCAGGCGTAGCTGCTGGCGTCCTCTAGTTTGTTTTATTCTGATGAGCTCCTTTGCACGTAGTCCTTTGTTTGCACCTCTCAGTGAAATGAGCAAAATATAATCTAGACGCGACAAATACTTGCTTTTTATTTTTAGAGATCTTCTTAGGAAGGCTGTAATATTCCGTTTTCATTTAAATTTGAAATAAATCTTACTAGCATATTCAATACAAGGCAATTTCAGTGGGAAGTAAAGTATAAATTGACGATTGTTTTATTTCGTCGTAATTCCCTGTAGGTGTAAAACCTACGGAAACGACGAGGCAAATATTTTTTTACGAAGCAATTATAAAGAACGTTTTTGACCTTGGATTCTGTATGTATCCCTTTTTTGTGTGTTAATGTTAGTACAATTAAGGCATTACTTGAACAAGACGTCGAAACTAATATTAAGTAACAACATACATCATAAAGTCTTAAAAAACTAGTCTTGTAATATTTGAAACCAATTCCGATTAATTGCCGAAACCAATATCCGTCTTTGGCCATCCCTACCGGTGATCCTAAGAATATCCGAGGAAATTACACCGAATAAAATATCCTGCGGAGGCCACTCCATTTTCAATCCGTACTTCAAAAGGCTCCTTCTTTGGTGGAGCCATCTTTTAAGATTAGGTTGTATATATAGAATGTTTACAAATCAAATGCGCATGTTTAGAGGGCAATTTATATAATATATACCTAGAGAGATTGAGGCATTTATCTCGCGGCCTGAATTTATGCAAATGTGTTTGTCTATTTTCGTTTAGATGTGGTAGACGGCCAAAGAAATACGGGGTTTCTGATGAAATACTTGCTAGTAATTCTCAGTAATTACTGTAGTAGTAAGAGCAGCCTTTACTAAACTGTGCTAAATATTAATGGTCCGATCCCCTGACAAGACAATTCCGGAGAACACAAAGCGATGAGTGATATACAATTTTTTGTTTCGTATCTGGTTGTTTTTTGTGCCCGTTGGCTTTATTTTGCAAGGTCTCACACGCATTATTGCTTTTGACCAGTATCCAAGGGCAACACAGATCGATTATTTCTAGAGCCAGAAATGTCTTTTCAGAAAAAAGCTAATCAAACTTTCATGATATCTGGAAATGTATCACTCAGACGATAATAACTCGAGTGTTTAAATATGTAGATAGCATTTTGTGGCACAAAATACAAACTGGTATTTTGGTGAACATAACATGTTTGTTATTGTTGGGTAACATTCGAATCTTTCGTTTGTGTGTCCAATGTGTTTACCATTAAGCCACAATTGTCGAAAGGGGTATGGGTAAAGTTGGCGTCATTCTGAACTTTTGCGGCCATCAATGAAATTTATATATTATGAAAGATCAGGATGAAACGATCAAAAGTTATTATGGCCACATTTCTCTAAAGCATATCGAATCTGAGATATTCGGTTTTACATTTCTTAGTAAAATCGAAAAAGTTATCACACTTAACTGCGCTATTTTAAATTCTCTTTCGTAATCATTGATAATAACAGAAAAATCATTCCTAATCCTTTTAAATAGTTTACTCTAAATAGTTTACGTTAAATAGTTTACGTTAAATAGTTTAATTACGTTCGTATACCTAATTATAGCAGTCAAACCCATTAGGTGAATATGTAATTGCGAATAATCCAAATAGAAGCAGGGTTGATATTGAAATAATAAATGCAGAAGTGCCTAAATGAATTGCCCATTTCTGTGAGTTCCAATGATTTGGTATTATACGCACTTGAACAAGTATGTAGAACAAGCGACAAAAAGCGACGGTTCGTATCTGATCGAAGTATACAACGTTTTTTTTGTTTTACGAGGAGGCAAAACCCTTCGGATCTCCGACTCTTAGAGAAATAAGAGCCGGAGTATGTGGTGTTACCACTAAAAACCACCTCGACTGCCAACCAAAGACGCCTTACGGGAGGAACACTGGGTACCAGGAGCTGTCTAGTCTTCCACCTATGGCGCCATGTTCAATGGAACCCATTCTTAGGGAAGGCTGAACGCCCACTATTACCCTTACTGGCGGCTTCCCGAAGCAGCGAATCCTAATTAGAGACCAGAGCTCCCCATGCTCTGCGGGCCCGCGGCCCCATTGGCGGCTCTTTGCGACGCCGCCCTTGTCGTCGGGCAGGATCGGCCCTCTCCCGATCCCGATCCCGCTCTGCAGCTTCCTTTTGGAGCATAACAGCTTCACAAAAGGAGGCCTCTGCTTGCCAGCCTTCCCCGCTCTCCTTCCACGATTTGAATCAGATACTCACCGAAGTACCCGTGCCCGGTGGGTATCTGAGTCAATCAGTAGGTGATGCGGCCGCGTTTCCGTCCAACCCATGCTTCAAAGCTTAGCAGAATGGCACTGACAGCGCTTTGCCATTGCTGCAGAGCCTGTTGGTGAGCATTGCGCCGTATTTCGAGCGCGTCCTGGACATCCCCGTTCGCTTCCCGGTGAACTGCGCGAGTCTGGTCATAGACCTTCGGGTCCATGTCCCCCAGGATATCAAAGGGCGCGAAACGAGCCAGAACTGTCGCCGCTTCTGATGAAATTGTGCGGTATCCTCGTACGATCCGAATGGCCGCCACCCGTTGCACGCTATTGAGCTTGACTTTACAGCGTGAGGAGGCCGCTAGGCGTGTGGCCCATATAGGCGCTCCGTAAAGGGCCATGGATCGTACGACCGCACAATAGAGACGGCGAACTTCTTCTCAGGGACCTCTGAGGTTCAGAAGCAGCCTTTGAAGGGCTCCTGCTGATCCGCGAACTCAAGCGGACCATACGCTCGAAATGCTCCTTGAAGCTCCAACGGCTGTCAAGGGTGAGCCCGAGGTACTTAATGCACCGGTCTACTCGGACCTCCACACCATCCACTCTAATAAACGAGCTAGATGGAACCACACTCTGTTGTTTTCTGTGGAACCACAGCGCCTCGGTCTTATGAAGCGCTACCTACAGGTAGCGCTTCATAAGACCGGCCCAGCCCGTTTATCTGTCGGACGACACAAGCCACATTCCCAATTCCGCGAGCTGAATTACTTCAGGGAAGCCATACCTTCTTGCTAACACCAGAGTGTCGTTCGCATAGCAGACGACACTCACGCCGGGGCTTAGACTGGTCCTCAGAACTGCATCGTATGCGAGGATGCATGGATAGCAGGGGTCTTAACACTGACCCCTGGGGAACCCCATACGTGACCTCCCTCCGGTGTTCAAAGCCGTCCCGACCCATAATAGTATACGTAATGGACCTGTCGCGCAGATACGTCCCGACGATTTTACGCAGATATGGAGGCATGTTGTTATGTAATCGTGCCTCCCTAATTGCTAGCCACGGAAGGGAGTTGAAGGCGTTGACTATGTCAATACTGACAGCCAAAGCCACTCCCTTCCGACGAACGAAGTATACAAAGAACCTATCACAGATTTTTCAGAAACGATGACGAGCTTCAGTTGGTTTGATCCGTGGCTTCTTAGAGGTAGAATCCAATCGCGACTATGTATATACTCATCGAGAGAGCTGCGCAAGGGTTAAATGCGCTGTTAGGGCATTATTGTTCATGCGTGGTTGGGAAACGGACCTTGGGCTGTTGTTCCCATGTTGTTGTAATGTCAATTATATGGTACGTGGGATGGGACAGGCATGAACATATGGTTTTACAATTTCGTTTATGTCCTATTACATTGATGTCATGACAGTGAATGATCTTAAAACGTACCTAATAAAATTTTCAGTAAAACACTAAACGCAACTCTATATTAGTTTATATTGACGACATTCTGAAAATCTTCAAATGCTAAAATCTCAGCTCCGATATAACTTAGGACGAAAATAATTGAAATTATGTATATATTTAATATAGTACTACGAAGTATTATTAAAATCATCCATGGCTGCTGGAAAAAAAAATGACGCCACTGGTCCATACAATGTTACCCAAACCCGTTTGGTGTGACGTTTGTATGAAATAAGGAAGCATATCTTAAGCTTTTTCATCTGCGAAATAACTTTTAAACATGATATAATTTAAATTCGCCACATCTTATACATACTAAGCGACTAATTCAAAATTCTCGTTCCAGAGCTTGCTACATTTCGGTCTAAAACAACTTTTCCGAACCAATCTTTTGACTGTATTGGAAAATGATTTCTGGACTAGTGAACTGAGAAATTTGACCTGATAAAGACGATATTTTTCTGTAGGTATTTTCCGTAGTAAAGAAATATACTTGTTTATTTGAAGACGATTTCTGAAAATGATTTATATATAATATTGTAGTAAAATAAATGGAATCTCATTACGTAATGTAAGTTGTTCAGTGGTTGTATTTTTCCAAATAAATTTGGAGGCAGATTGACCAATGT
Organism: Euclidia mi; assembly: GCA_944739405.2. Classification (NCBI taxonomy): domain Eukaryota; kingdom Metazoa; phylum Arthropoda; class Insecta; order Lepidoptera; family Erebidae; genus Euclidia; species Euclidia mi. The sequence continues at coordinate 4,176,436 of OX123204.2, forward strand.
CGGTAACAGGCAAGAAGATATGGTAACGTCGCTAACGTAAGAATAAAAGCATTTATTTTGGTTCTAACTTTAAATGGATGGATGCGGGCGGTTGCATATTGGTCTGTGTGGAGAGCCTCGGGAGAGGTTTATAAAAAATACGGTAGGTAGGCAGCGATAGCGTAGTGGAGATACCAACGGACTGCCATGCAGAGGGTATCAGGTTCGAATCCACGGCACGCACCAATGACTTTTCGGAGCTATGTGCGTATTAAACCCTGCATAGGAATTTGTAAGTTTCTCCACAAGGATAACGCTCTTTCTATATTTTTATATTTATAGACTCACGTCTGTAGGTGAAGGGGTAGGTAGTGTCATATTACACCCACATTTTTTCGCCATGAAATTTTAGATTTCACGCAATAGAGGGCGAGGCTATTGCCATTACCGAGCACATCACCAGACTCCGTGCTGCTACTGAGAATTTCGGAAAAATCCAATTCACCTGACCCGGGAATTGAACCCGGGACCTCCGATCAGCAGTCGGCTACGCTATCCATCGGACCACGCAGGCAGTCTTTCTATATTTAATATTTAATACTATTTCTGCTTCAAATCTATTTCAAGATATTTTCTACCTATTTGCCTAAACTTATCAACTCCATCTTGTAGCTTAAAAGGTAGACTATCATAATTACACATTTAAGTCCCATATTTTACGACTGCAATGTCAGCGGGAGCTTATTTAGATTATATATGTTTTAGTTTTGATGTGGGCTACACGTGCGGAGTTTATTCCAGGCACGTGTCTTATGTCAGGCTCTGTTTGTCGCAAGCGGTGATAAGGTTAGGATTACATTTTGATTGTTTGCTATCGCAATGTTTGGAGAAAAACGTGTACGGAAAAGAAATAAAGTTGTGTTGATGATATCTGGCGTTGTTTTCTAATAGTGTGTTAAAATGTGTTTTTTTTTATATGAATACAAAAGCAAGAGTTCAAAGATAAGTATTATGTTTATTAGTCTATAAATATGAGTTTTGTTATTGAATAGACGTAATTTAAAATATAGATTACAAAGTTCTTACATTCTCAGGGAAACAAGTCTGTCTTTTGCTCTCCAAAACTAGTTATGTGAAGTCATCATTATTTCATTCGTTTTTTCTCTTAACTTTTTTGAGGCAGTCCATCCACTACTTGCCTTTTATTTTTAAAGATTCAGCAAGTCGCTTTTATTTCATCGCCATTTAAACCTTACTATTAAGTACGTGAAAGTTTGTAAGAATGTATGGATGGATGGATGGATGGATATTTGTTACCTACTCTTACACGCAAAAACTATTGGATGAATTACCAGGAAATTGTACAGGAATAAAGCTTATTTATCAGAGTAGTACATGGGCTACCTAGTGTCCTGAAAATCGAAACCCAAGTGGGCGAAGCCAGCCAAAATTTGTCACACAAATCTATTAAGTATCATTATCATCCTATCCGACCACAGCGATTAGCCGGGTATGATCCAAGACCCACTGAAGTCCGTGGTACGCTTAGATAAATCTAGTAAGCATATTCAAGTCATTCAAAAATTAAAAACGTTTATTTATTTTCTAACGAATTAATATTTTCCAGTATCCACTCAATAAAGCTAGGCCTAACATGGTTACAGCCACTTAGTGCTTTCTTTGTTAACGAGAACTCCGATCCCGATAGTCTCAATAATTCGCCCTCTCTTTACCTTCTTCCCTATCCTTTGATCTCTCCCCTTTCCTTGTGTTTGCCTGCCTTTTGTTAGCGTTTACCATCAAGTAGCTATTCCTATCAGTAGAAAAAGAAAAACTCAGTCAAGAGTCAGGTCACAATAATCAGTTTCGATTATAGTAAAAAGTCTTAGTTAATCGACTTAAGGAGTGAATAAATTGTTTGATCTATGCTAATGTTTCTTTTAAGTTTAGTCTCCAAAATAATAATCAAACTGTGGTCGGATAGGAGGGGCAATGTAATGATTATTCTGTACATACATACATACATATCCTCACGCGTTTTTCCCGTCGGAGTAGGCAGAGACAACAGAATGCCACTTGCTTCTATCCTTACAAACCTCACGCGCTTCCTCTACACTACATTCATTATCTTAATATATAAAATCCTTGCGTTACTGACTGACTGACAGACACGCTACAGCCGAAACTATTGGACGCAGGAAGCTGAAATTTGGCATGCATGTTCCTTGGAGACCGTAGGGGTGCACTAAGAAGGGATTTCCCGAAATTCCCACGGGATCCGCCAAAACGGGTAAATACTTATAAAATGTGCAGGCGTAGCAGCTGGCGCCCTCTAGTTACTTTCATACATGCTCGCCGGTTACGGGTGCTTCGGACTTTTTTTTTTAAGACGTCCCCAATTTGGTTGACGAACGTCTTACGATGTATTTGATTCGTCAATCAGTGATTATTCAGTGTACTACTGAACCCTAAATAATTTGACAATAAAAGTGCTACAGAAAACTACGTTTTGAAACACCTTTTTTTATGTTTTAAACTAAACCTGCTCCAAAAACTACCAAAAATACATAAAATAAAAACGCATAAAAATTATTAATGATAACTGAAAAAGAAGTCATCAAACTTGATCAAAATAGTTATTTTAAATAATAAATGAATAAATAATCGGTTCATCTAGTAAAAATTTCTGAGGTAACACATAAAAAAGTACTGTCGAATTTATAACCTCCTCTGTATTGAAGTCGGTTTAAAAGGCTTCTACTGACGCTCACAGGAAGTAAAAGCTTGATGTTTTAATCATCAAACATACGGAATATACCGCATGGCCATTTATAAGCCTCTCATCCGTTTTCATCGCGCTGCATACATTTAAAATTTATTACAACATATGAATTGCGATGGTTCCCGTCTGAAATTGAGATGTTCTAACAAAAATGTATGTTTATATGTGTGCGTAATATAGCTATGTATATGGGGAGTGCGTAATAGAAATATGGAGTATACTCAGAGAGAATTTGGACGGTGGACATTACTAATATGACTTTGTTGGTATATTTGACTAGACCAGTGGGCCAGTGGATAGCGTTTGCAAATGCTGATCGAAGGTCCCGGGTTCAATTCCCGGGTTGGGCAAAAGTGTTACTGGGTTTTTCCGAATTCTCAGTAGCAGCACGGAGTCTGGTGATGTACCCGGTAGCGGCAATAGGCTCGCCCCCTATTACGCGGGACCAAAAAATCATGGCCAAATGTGGGTGTAATCTTACACCTCTGCCTACCCCTTCGAGTATACAGGCGTGAGTCTATAAATAAAAAAAATAAAAAATGACTTGGCACGCAGATATACATGGCCGTAAATTTCCTGCTGAACTTAAACTAATAAAATTAGAGTATCGCTGTCTTACAACTAGTAGGATCTGTATATCAATAGACCACAATACGAGAAAAGTCAATGAGTGCTGTAAGACCACTTATTGTACTGAACTGGGTATGCCGTCCATGTGGTGACGAATTATGAATACAGATTGTCACCACCCCATATCATTCCATGGGTGTAGTAAGAGCCGACAGAGGGAGCATATTATGCATGGAACAGCACTGTAAGAGAAGGAAAACTTGATACAAACCCTATACCAACCCGTTTGGCCAGCGTGGTATAGTAGGCCAATTCCTTCTTTCAAAGGATAGGCCTAGTCCAGCGGTGGACTGTTAGAGGATGATGATGATGGGTATGTTTGCCAAAACTGTCAGATGACTTTCGTTACGTCTCGTATACTACTTAAATGAGGAGTAAATACAATTTTACCGATCTCATTCGTTTCCGTCTCTTTCTAATTGTATTAAAGACAAGAAGATACCAATAATTTAAGTCTAGTATAGTCGTGTACAACATTATCACTTCATTAATATTGTGTACTTGGTTGTTGCACGTGGTATTTGTGTTTGCTTTGAGACAAGACAGCTACAGAATTCAATTACGTAATTGTAGCTTACATACGAAAACAGATATTTTGATCTGCTTACTTTTGTTTTGGTCTGGGTTTTAGGTTCGCAAGACTTCTGATTTTCCCTTTTTTTTATCCAATCGAAACCTAAACAAATCATGGCGAAATGTGGGTATAATATGTCTATAATAAGTAATGTCTCTAAGCGAATAAATTTACATTTTATTTCATTTTCAATATCCTCTGCCTACCCCTACGGGGATACAGGCATGAGACTATACAAAATCTCTTGCTTTTGTACCTATTCATATAAAAAAACACATTGTAATACACTGATAGAAAACAACGCCAGATATCATCAACACAACTTTATTCTATTTTCCGTACACGTTTTTCTTCAAACATTGCGATAGCAAACAATCAAAATGTAATCCTAACCTTATCACCGCTTGCGACAAACAGACCCTGACATAAGACACGTGCCTGGAATAAACGCCGCACGTGTAGTCCACATCAAAACTTAAACATATTTAATCTAAATAAGCTCCCGCTGACATACCAGTCGTAAAAAATGAGAGCTAAATGTGTAATTATTATAGCCTACCTTTTAAGCTACATGACGAGTTGATGAGTTTAGGCAAATAAGTTAAAAATATCTTGAAATAGATGCGAAGCAGAAATAGTAATCAATATTATAATATAGAAATACTGCCTCCGTGGTCCAGTGGATAGCGGATGCGACTGCTGATCGGAGGTCCCGGGTTCGATTCCCGGGTCAGGTAAAAAGTCTCACTGGATTTTTCCAACATTTTCAGTAGCAGCACGGTTATTTGCACTGTTTATTTGTCTGTCTGAACCGGCTTTCATTATCACCGACCGACCAATCAGAGAGCAGTGTGTGATTTGCCGTATTTTAAAGAAGCGTAAAATTAAAAGCTCTCCTGTGATTGGTCGAACAGTGTGGAATCTTACGAATGGATTTCCGTCAGTTTATACATTTACGACGAGACGTCGCAAATTGATAAATTTACGGAAATGTTTGCGTAAAGTAATACAATTTATCTCTAGTTTAGAATCCTACGAAAGTTTATAAATTTCCTAGGAAATTTATAAATTTACGGCTCTTGTTTTTATGATAGCATATATTTATGATATAAACAGCTTGGAATATGTTTCTAGAAGCTTCTGCTAACTAACAATATCAACATAAACAAATATGTTTATTGAAAATTGAACAAAATAGAAACAAACATACGGGAAACGTTAATAATTATGTCTTTTGAAGTCGTTTAAAATGTAGAAATCTGACGAAAGCCTCACTCTACATTGAAATTAAGGCGCTTGAAAATTAGACGGTGGCGCGCCGGGCGGAAACAGGTGTGGTCGGGTCAGGTATGGTATGGTAGGTGGTTTTGTTTTTTTTTACATAAAAGCCATCGTGCTAGAGTTTGTAGGTTAGACTGCAATAAGATATTGTATAGAATAGTTTTGTTTGAAAAAACATTATTGTTTATTTGTCGTACTATATCCGGCTGTTTTACGCAGCTGTCTTGCCATCATTAGCCATGTTTTTTTATAATCTGTCCCACTGCTGGGCATAGGCCCTCTTAGACTTCTCATTATGAGAAAAGCCACTTGGACAGCGTGGTGGACTATGGTCTAAACATAGTCAACCACGCGTTAGTTTACGCTCAGTTACGTTTTCTGCAGTTCACCCAAAACACCATCCCCAATGCCAATTAACAGCCCAATAATAAAGAAAATATAAAGGTTTAGTGACATTTACGTTACAACACTTAAAAGGGCGAGCATTGAAAAAAACGGAAATAGAAATCGGTGAAACTGTGGCACAGCCATTTAAAATAAAATAAATTATGCGTGATTTTTACAGTAGGGATCTTAGATGGCACATCCATGTATATTGATCAATCGAATCAATGATCAATAAAACACCAAATTATAATTAAAAATATTATCCTGCTCTTAACTAACGTGCGTTAAAACACCAGATTTCCAGAGCATATAACACTAAGTAAAACGCCTAAAAATAATACAAAAAGACTTCAGAAATTTGAAAGCCGATTATCTTTAAAATTCACTAGAAAAGAGAAAAGGGAAAAAGAGAAAGCAGCCAAATCTGCTTTTAATTGCCCCCAGTCGGTAATTTCACAGTCTAGACCAAAGGAAAGAGTAAAAAGATTTAACAAAAATACTAGTTACCACGAAGTGTAGTTCAACTAAGAAATATTTTATACGGCGGCATTTTGTTGTAAGGTTTAATAGTTAAAATAATTCCTCTGCTTATTACAGTCGCAAAATACGAGTATTATAACTGTTACAGCTTTTGAGCTATAATTTTTGGGTACCCAGAATATTGAGTAATGTTCTAAGGGTACAGAATTTAAATTACATACCTACACTATATTTAGAATACCGGCGGCTACATTATAGACTAATGCAGCGATAGCATAGTGGAGACACGCACATACTGCTGGCTTTTCGAAGTTATGCGTATTAAAGTTCTAATAATTGCTTGCTAACGGTGAAGGAAACCATCGCGTGGATACTTGCATGTTTGAGAGTTCTCCGTAATATTCTCGAAACACGTGCCCTCTTTTCCCTCCCCCCTCTTCCTTCTTCTCCCTGGATCTCTCTTAGCTTCACCGCGGGTGTCCAAGCCACGGTTACTAAGCCCCCTCCCACCACGACAAGGTGGAGATCCCACACGGGGGAACATACATTGCACTGTGGCAATAAAAGATATCTTTCTTAAATTTTTACATATAATTATTTGAATTTAAAATACTAATGGAGAGTGACACCAATTTATTGCACCACAGTGATACTTATTTTTACATACATACATATCGTCACGCCTTTTATCCCCGAAGGGGTAGGCAGAGTTGTATTTCTACACCCACTTTTCGCCAGATATACTTTAGTCCCACGTAATAAGGGGCGAGCCTATTGCCGTACCGGGCACATTTCCAGACTCCGTGCTGCTACTGAGAATTTCGTGACAGAAAAACCCAATAACACTGCCCGGCCCAGGAATCGAACCCGGGACCTCCCGATCCCACGCGCAAATTTATGCCGCGAGACCAACGAGGCAGTCGTATAGGGTTTGATGTCGAGTTTTCCGTCTCTTTGCAAAGATGGTATTTGCATCGTGTTATCCCATAGTCACCTCTTAAGACACCCACGGGAAGATAGGGGGTGGTGACACTTGTATTCTATGCCGTCAACCACACGGTCAACAAAGGATACTTATTTTTGTCTAATTAATATACCTACTTTACTTCGTGGAAGCAAATTCCCAAAGATGAGTCTCTGATTGACTCTTTAGACAGTCATAAAACTCCTTCCACAAACAAGCTATCTAAAATCTCTTTACTGTCCTTAATCAAGATCTATCGTCATCCAACATCTATTAACCACTAGTTGGCACTTAATTCCCAAAACTACATATAAAACCGGCTAACACAACCCAACAAAATAACTAGTAGAAATAAAATTAGTCTTTTGCTAGTTCGATGCGGGCTTTGGGCGAAATTCGTTTTGGTATCCCAATACGGAACGCTAATAAAATAAATAAGGCAATTCTTCTCGAAGAGCCGTTACTTAGGACCGGTTCGCACTGAATACCGATGGAAAATAGTGGAATTTATTTACGTGGCGAAAGATGTATACGTAATATTTGTGTTTTAGAGCATCGAGGACTTTATTTGGGGCAGAATATTTGTTTTCGCCTGAAGAATCTCTGTGAGACGTATACGCGGTAGGGAGTGCCTTAAATTTTGAGCGCTGACCTTGATTGCTTGCTGGTATTGGATATGTAGGGATTAGAGACGAGGGTGCATAGAGTTCCCACCAAGAACTTTGGGTCCCAAGCCAACCTCACCTGCAAGTGGTGCACCTGCCGATCAACGGACTAGGCTCTGGTAAAAACGAAATATCCCGATAAGCGGCAATAGGCTCGCCACCTATTACGTGGGATCAAAACACTGGCGAAAAGTTGGCGTTTAATATGCCTCTGCCTACCCCTTCGGGGAGGCAGGCGTGAGTCTATGTATGTATGTATGTAGAGACGAGTGAAAAGAAGAACTCTGTTAATTAAATACAAATAATAACAAAATCCATGGTAGAACTGAAGATCGCGCTGCAATGCTTGCTCTCTCAATTAAGTCTAACAGACATAACTGTACAGGTAAAACTGATCGATATATCGTAAATTGTATGGCCCCCTCGCAGAAAGATACGTTTAATGTTTCCTTACGAAGAAAAGTTTTCTTAAATTTAAAACGTTCATACTTCCGGTATAAGCTCACCTTAATGTTTAAAAAAAAGTTATGAAGATTGTCCATGTATTTAAATATGATCGTGTTTAAGCTCCTATTTTCAGGTCGGCGAATGAGTTACAATATTATAAATAGCATTTCATATTCCGATAAATGATACGATAGAGTTCTCGTTAACTATCATGACACCGACCCTTTAGAACAGAAAACTATATATTTCGTAAAATAAATAAAGAACAACTCACGCATTAGGAATAAATCCTGTGTTGCGATGACTCTATAAATATTACAGCATCGAGATGTTCTTTCAGACCACTAATTATCTCGTGTGGATATAGAACCCACAATAGGTACTCAATGTAGTCGACTACATGACAAGGCGACCGCTTAAATCACTAAGCCATATTCAGTCAAATTAAAAAAAAACTTAGTACATAACTCTTCTACGTACCCCATTGTAAAACGTACGAATGTCCGTCAGCCATAAGATATTCAGTCACGTTGCAAAATGGAGTAAGCAACTACAAATAAACCAATTTGGTGTCAGCGCCGGCTGTTCTCTAAGTGTGCGTCCACATTGAATACAAAATGTACCACTGAATACACTGTGTAGCAAGTTTCTAAATTAAGTACATGTGTTTTCAGATCTGTTTCTATTCCATTTGTGCTTGGCTTGGTTTTGTTCGCGAGGAGCTGATGTTATGAGCTGATTGTTTATATATGCTGAATATTTGAGAAACAATGCCTAGGAAATAAAAAATGGAATTTGGTTGAGAAATTTTCTTCTTAGCCACTTACCTTCAGTTTTAACATCTCTAATCGAATCAAAGCTATTATTCAGCCGCATCCGGCGACTATTAAGCGGACCACGGGTTGCAATTAAGGTAGATGATCTGTATCCGAATGAAAATAGGAAATATAGTGAGATAATTTATACAAAGAAGACACAGAAAAAGCAAAATTTCAATTTACACATCTACGAGTGTGTTATAGTGTGGAATGATGAACTTACTGCGTCGCATTATTCTTTATGGAATACGCACGCTGACACTCGGATATAAGTCCGAGTTGGTTGCTCATTGAAAAGCGAGAGGCATTTTGAATTTTCAAACAATACCCTACTTTGACCGAAGATAACCGACCGAAGTCCTAACATAAAATCCCAAGCCTGAAGCAGTAATACTTTTTTGCAACCATCACATTTACAAATGGTGGGTCTAATATTACGCCTCTGCCTACCCCTTCGCAGATACAAGCGTGATTCTATAAATAAATAAAAATAACATTTACAAATACATTATTGTTGTTATAGAACCTTCTATAAAAGTCAAGGCAATTTTGTAAATCCCCATTGCTACCTACAAAAAAAGTAAAAACATCGGTGCCAATTTCGGCAGCGAAAAAAAAAGAAATATATTATTCTTTTAACCCACAAAGCGTTAATAGCCCTATACGATCAAGTATAAAACTTGCAAAATGTGTTATAACATTTTTAACAAGTGTAAATCAGGTTGGTGGAAAGTAAACAATATATGTCAGAGATAAGGACGTTCACATAATTTATGGTCTCAAATTCAGCGCTAGCCTTTTTCCGCCGCCCTTGCACAAACATATAAGCGATAAGCGGCGGCGATTTTTGATGACGTTTTTAGATGTAACGCCGATGAGTTGATAGCACAGTGAATGTTTTTAAATGAATGGGGTTTTAGTGTAATAGGTGCCTAATTGCTTGCTACGCGCTTGGTCGTAGGATAGGTCGATCCAGGACTTATCTTGGCGTGATGAACTTGGTTATTTTATTTGCCTAGGAGATATACATATATCAGACGGTATATTCTGTTTAGTTTGATATCAGTTTACCATGTAAGGCCATCTCAAGGTATTAAATATTACCTGAGTTATTATTTTTTCATGAAGAATATTACATGAATTTGTAGCTAAAAGGTGTTAAAGCGTAACGTAGTAATAATAATATCTCTTTTGTACTACAAGTCCACGTCTTATAAGCTCGGATTGAAAAAAAAATCCTGCACATTGCCCACTATTTACATCACGCAAAATTTATATAAATAAAAATTATATTCAAGAACACAAATAGAAAATTTTAAGATAGAGAAAATATAACATTTTGAATGACGAATTTTCATGAATTCTTGAATTTTTAAGGCCTCGTGTAAATCGCTACCGCTCTTCCTATACACCAGTCCTCACGAATAAATAATTGCGAATGGCTGGTGCGCAGTTGTTTTATCTTCGCGTATGATACGTTCACGTACACATTCAACTGTTCCGACCGTTACGTGCAGCTCAACCGTTCGTGTTGATTAGTCTAAGGATATAACCGTAAAGCGAGACCTACATAGTATAGCTGCCAACAATGTAAGCTATCTAAAATGGCGAAGAAATTATAGCGGTAGTAAATTACAAGACCGTGTGTTGACGGATTAAGGATACGGAATGTCACCACCCCAAATCATCCCATGGGTGTCGTAAGAGCCGACATAGGGAGCGTATTATGCAGAGAACAGCACTGTAAGAGAAGGAAAACTTGATACAAACCCCATACCAACCCGTTTGGCCAGCGAGGTATAGTAGGCCAATTCCTCCTTTCAAAGGAGAGGCCTAGTCCAGCAGTGGACTGTTAAAGGCTGATGATGATGAACTTACAAGTGCCGCCATCTATAGTAAAACTGTGAAGACATAGAACCACAGACATGGATGATGTGACAGTGGCCATTGGAGATATAAGTAGAGATCTTGAGACAATGAGGGAGAGGGGAGGGGAGAATGTGTCAGAAATTTGGTTTAGATGTAAATCCAGCGAAGTGTCAGGCCATTATTGTAGGCAGTCGCCGGTTAATACCTAGACTAGACGTCAAAACTCTTCCTCCTATTATGTTTAATGGCTTGGTCCATTCAGTTCAGCCGTAAAAGACCTAGGCTTGCACATTGATTCCACTATCGATTGGCAGGCGCAGGTAACTAGAGTTAGTCAGAAAGTCACCGGTACTCTTACGAATAACGCCTTAAGAATTTTCTTCCTTCCAAGACCAAGACAATGCTTGTGCAGGCTTTAATATTTCCCATAATCGACTATGGGGATGTGTGCTGTTATGACCTGAATGCAGAACACCTCAATAAGTACGAACGACTTCTAAATAACTGCATTCGATTCATTAACAATCTTCATAAGTATGACCACGTCTCTACTTATCGTTCCGAACTTAAATGGCTTCCAATTCGTCAGCGCCGGTATTTGCGTGCTCTTACCACTCTCTTCTCCATTCTTAGGTCTCCTTCCCCTCTAACTTATCTCACGCCGTACTTCCAATATCTATCTTCTATACATGATAGAAATCTTGGTTCTTCACATAATGTTCTTCTTTCTTGCCCCAGTCACACTACTGGATTCGTTAACTCTTCCTTCTTTGTGCAGTCTATTATCTTATGGAATACACTCCTTCCTGCAACCAGATTGTCCATCAACCGTTTTGCATTCAAAATGAAAGTAAGAGAGCTTCTTTTAAAGATATTGAAGGAATCGCACATCACTCCCATCCATTACTATAAGTATTTATGTATATGTAGAATGTATGTATATTTAGGAATATATGTGTATATAATTATTTATGTATAGTATGTATTTATAATTTAAATACCTAGGCTCAGTCATAAGTAATTATGCTAAAATGGAAAGCGACGTAACATACAGAACATCATGTGGTTGGAGGAAATGGCGGCAGCTCACAGGGGTTATATGCGACGGAAAAATGCCAATAAAGATGTAATAATGTATGGGTCAGAATGTTGGGCAACCACAAAAAAACACCTTAATACCTTACATACAGCCGAAATGCGTATGTTACGCTGGTCTGCGGGGGTTACTAAGTTAGACAAGGTTCGAAACGAGTATATAAGAGGCAGCTTCAAAGTGGGCCCTATCGCTGACAAAGTGAAAGAAAATCGCCTGCTATGGTATGGTCACATCCAGATGAAACCCGATGACCACATGGTCAAGCTTGCCCTAAACATGCCAACGACGAAACGCGCCCGCAGAAGACCACCTGCCACTTGGTTAACGATGGTCGAAAATGACCTGAAAGAAGCTAAATTAGACGCAAGCACTGCTCAAGACCATACACTATGGAGGAAAAGGATAAGGAGGGCCGACGCCAAGTAAATGAGATAAGGTCGTGACAGAAGAAGAAGAAGTATGTATTTATAGAACTATTTAATTTGTATGTATTATATCCCTTTTATGTACAATTATAATAATTATTATGTTACACTATATAACTATCAGTTCAGTATTAATGCACCTACCACTTTATCTCTGCTACACCTTAAGGTTGACAGGTAGAGAATGCGTTATGGCATTATGTCCACCTTTGTACACATTGTTTGTGCATAAAATTAAAATAAAAAAATAAAACACTAGTGATAGCTATCAGGTACCGATTGGATTACTAAGATAAGAAACGACTAGAGACATAGAATTTTATTATAAAATTAAAAACTTGGTTGCAACCGGAATAACGCTAGCAAATGTTGATGATGGGAAGGCTCAAATTATAGCTCCGTAGACTTATAGACACGCCATATCCTTATACATCTTCTTTGATATGGACGAGAAGTTTTAAATAAATGATTATACTATATAACAGTCATATATAGAACAAGAAGAACGGACAGCCACATCTAATCACACTATTAAAAGTTTCACACGTATTTGATTTATATTTTATTTAAAAAATACGTTAGTTTTAAATCCTGCAGCGCTATAAACTTGCAAATTTATCAACGGACACAAGGAACAGATACTGTTAGACCGCAGTCCACCAAACTTGATACGCCTAGTCAGAGGTTCCTCCCTCTAGTGAACGAAACGAGACATCTCATAACTGCACATAAAATATATGAAAATTATATCCAGTGCAAGTATCACACTCACAACACTTTGATAACATCACAACATAAACTCTATATTTATTACACTATTGTGGAGATCGCTATACACGTGCAAACTAAACTATCTATTAACCATAGTCCATCTTAGATGCGGCTTAGATCTGATTGATTCTACGATGCATAATCCAACTGCTATAATATATGCAAGCTTGCATCTCTACTAATTAAGATTGAATGCAATCAATAGGAATATATTGACCTACCTAAGTGTATACTAAAGATGTTATAGGTATTATTCCTTTAGTATAAGTTGGTATTGTGAAGAGAGGTTTAATTGCTTGGACCCTCTTCTAGCTACCAGACCTACAAAAAGAACAGTATTTTACCAAAAAGCTTGCAGAATTAAAAGCAGAATTTTACCAAGGACAGTCGTCTTATGGAACCTGTAAATACTATAAATACCAAGATAATATCTGTCTTATTATTTCCAAAATCATATACAAACCTTAGGCAATCGAATAAAAATGGTAATTTATTAAACTAAAAATCCCGACTGCGTTTCTGTGTAATTTGGAAGTGAAAAACCCTAAATCAAGAAAGTCGTCATACCCGATTGCACTTAAATTAAGAATCGCCAAAGTTAGCATTTGGGTCCTATTCTAAGGTAAAGTCAACCGTCTAGTCAGTAAATTGAAGTATTCTGCAATACATACCTACATATATGTGCTCTCGATACACTAAGCGCCTCCATTTTTAGAATGGGACACTACACTACTGCTAATTTTAGCGATTCTTAAACCCTCTTTCTCACGTAGTCGGGTAAAAGGCAAATGTGGTATCAAAAAATGTCGATGCTCTCGTTCTGTATAAGCAAAGTGCATTATAGCAAATGTGCAACACGTGCGACCATTCCACAGTGAACGACCCGCGCTATTGAACGCTAGGTGTATTTTGTATTAATATTAAGTATTTTAAAACTTTCAGCATTTGTATACAATATAAAATTTTATTAAAACGGGTCTTACTCGCGATATTTAACTAATTAAAGGTATAAATACCTCTGTGTTACCAAAGTTTCAATCGTGTAACAACGACCATGATCGCGGCGGAACTGCGTTGGTAATTTAAAGTAATTGTTGGTTGGATTAGAAAGTAGATCTAAGGTTACAAGATGTGTAAGTCTTGGATGCAAATGGAATAACTCTAGGACGATAAGTCAGTGCCGGTTTCAATATTCAATCTGTCCATGGATTTTGAGATTCCAGATTCTCGTTGACATATTTTTGATGGATCTTGTCAAAGACGAACCTAACATCTCAAAAAAATATATCGAATATGGAATTCGCTAAAGATGTAAAAGACAGCTCAGTGGCTTTACTATGTTCCTGAATTTCTGTAGTCACACACACTTGCGCCATCAAGCTCCGAACTCAAAAACAAAAATGAAAAATCTTTTGAGTCATCCGGGATTTAACCAGTAGAGTTCTACCACTAAATAAATGAACAAGCAAAAGTAATTTTGTTTTCCTTTTATTAAAATAATTGTTTAAATACGCAGCCGTCTCTGCAGGAAGCTAACTCAACTCGCTTGGGGCTAATCAATCCAAAAGATTGATTGAGTTCCTAACTAGCAAAGCGCAAAACAAAGTTTTGTACTGTTATTATTAATATGTAAGTTTCAATACAGAGACACAGTCCGTTTAAGAGGATGTTCTCATTAACGGGCGGTGGAATTTGTCGATCTTTAGATGTATTTGGTGACTAGAGAATATGTAGCAACAATGGCCAAACTTGACGCTACTACACCATAAGGGCGAAAATCGCTCAACAAGACGTGGTCGCGTCCCGTTCCCTAGTCAAACGTAATATGGGGGAGTGCGTGTGCCTCGACTCTATGAGCGAGCTCAAACGTAATATGGGGGTGTTATTTTATTAGTGTGCGTGTGCCTCGACTCTATGAGCGGCCAAAGGAAACTTTTTAAACTGATCGACCACGAACTTGTTTGATTGTACATATTTGACATAAGTTCAATACAAAAATATTATGCCAAATATTGTATCTCTAGTAATCCAAATCAATTGATAGATCGACAAATGAAACCGGCCGTAAGACAGCCCGCCTCGTATCTTGGTCTGTCTAGAGATGGATAAGACAGTGTATAAATAGGTCAAATCAAGTGACGGAGTATTAGGTCGAAGGCCTTCGTCATGGCCTACCAGTTCTGGAGCTGAACAGTTACTTTGTTAGGGTTCCGTACCTAAAAGGTAAAAAACGGGATCCTATTACTAAGCCTCCGCTGTCTGTCTGTCTGTCTGTCCGTCTGCCTGTCTGTCTGTCACCAGGCTGTATCTCATAAACTGTGATAGCTAGAAAGCTGAACTTTGCACAAATTATGTATTTCGGTTGCCGCTATAACAAAAAATACTAAAAATAAAAAAATGAAAATATTAAGAAGGGTCCCATACAAAAAAACGTGTTTTGTTTCGAATTTTTTGCTCAAAATGACTAACTGTAACAGGTAGACGCTTTAAATTTTCACAGAATATGAAGTTGTATATTACCTTTCAAAATAAATAATTAAATAAAAAAAAGTAAATAATAAACGGGGGTCTCATACAACAAACGTATTTTTTAAGCAGTTTGTTACTCGATCTAAATAAACAGGTAGAAACTTAAAAAATATATTTAAGTATACATACAATGAACGTGATTTTCTTTTATAGATTATGGTACGGAACCCTTCGTGAGCGAGACCGACTCGCACTTGCCCAATTTTATATTTGTTTTTCGTGTGTTGGCGTTTCGTTGTCTCTGCCTACTCCGACGGGAAAAAGGCGTGAGTATGTGTATGTATGTTGTTTTTCGTGTGGGTGTATGGCCAACTCTAGTGATCCTTAGACAAGAACCATGAACAGTAACTGAAACTGGCTTTAATGCAATTTGAAGCGCGGTAGCGCTCTGATGTAAACACTACAAACTGTCACCCATCCAATTGTAGACCTGTACAAGCGTTGCTTACCTTTATCAGGAGGTAAGGCCATAGTCCACCACGCTGGCCGAGTGCGGGTTGGCAGACTTCACATGTCTTTCGAGAACATTATGGAGAACTCTCAGACATGCAGGTTTCCTCACGATGTTTTCCTCTATTATCGCTCCTGCACAAATAATATTTCACTAAACTCATATAACTTTTATAACGACATAAAAGCCGCGGTCTGGCATAATCGTTGCTCATATTGACACGTGGTGTGCTGTCCAATTTATTATTACATTTATGAACAAACGCACATTGACATATTTAATCCGTGTTGATTGATTTATTATCGAATTTTATGGAGAATAAAATGAAATTGTGATATACATATTTGGTTATGGCTTTATGAGATACTAGAATACACGCGGTTACACCCGCGTTATTTAAGGCTACTGCTCCGCTCCCGTGGCTCATAGCGTGATGTTTTATAGCCTATAGCCTTCCTCGATAAATTACCTATCTAACACTGAAAGAGTTTCTCAAATCGGACCGGTAGTTCCTGAGACTAGCGCGTTCAACCAAACAAACAAACTCTTCAGCTTTATATATTAGTATACGATAAGATGTAAATTACTCATGTAGAATGCATTGGCTTTTCTTATGGCACGCGTTTTTTTCTTCAAGGAAGATCGGGCGCTTTTGCCCATTGTGTACTTACATGCGTTAACATGCTCTCCTAGGCACGGGAACATCGATAATTAACAATTTAATGCGCACATAACTTCGAAAAATCAGTGGTGCGCGCTGTGGATTCGAACCTGATACCCTCTGCATGGCAGTCCGTTGGTATCTCCACTAGGCTATTGCTGCCTCAAACGTACCCAATACGTCCTATGAGTATAAACTAATAAATAAAAATTTTTTTTAAAAAAATAACCGCCTGCAAAATCTGAAAAATGTGTGAAAATAGCACTAAAAAGTAAAAAATAAATTCCGTTATTTTTACTTCAATTTACCTATAAACAGCACCTTTTCAACTGAATCCTACTTCCTACTGTTGTTTTGTTGTTGTTATAATAATATTATAAATGTGAAAGTTTGTGAAGATGTATGTATAGATGGATGGATGGATGGATGGATGGATGGATGTTTGTTACTCTTTCACGCAAAAACTACTGAACGGATTTGGATGAAACTTTACAGTAATATAGTTTATACATCAGAATAACACATAGGCTACAATTTATAAAAAAAAATGTATAATGTTGCCATACTATAAGGAAAAGTATCAACTAAGTCGGCGAAAATCCTGTATTATCTTTATTTGTTTGCTTGGGTCAAATTTAGTAATTGGAATTTTACCCCGTTCCTGATGATTGATCTGATATTTGGTATACACTCATATTGTCATCGAGATTAAAAGATAATATTTAAATGATTGTAAATCCAAGATGGCCACCGATACAAAATGGCGAATCACATATTACTTACCTCAATATGGGTATCAAATGAAAGGGTTTGATTGGTAGAATGGAGCTCACTATGAAAAATCTAAGATGGCCGCTGCCACAAAATGGCGTCTTATTTATTTTCCACAAATACCTCGATATGGTTATCGAATGAAAGGACTTGATTGGTAGAATAGGGCTCACTATAAAAAAACCCAAGATGGCTGCCGCCACAAACTAGCGGATTACATATTTCCACAAATACTTCAATATGGGTATCTAATGAACGGGTTTGATTGGTAAAATGGAGCTCACTACGAAAAATCCAAGATGGCCGCCACCGCAAAAAGATGAATTACTTATTTTCCACAAATACCTCAATATGGGTATTTAATGAAAGGGCTTGATTCGTAGAATAGAGCTCACTATGAAAAATCGAAGATGGCTGTCGCCGCAAAATGGCGTATTACATATTTTCCACAAATAACTCAATATGGGTATCGAATGAAAGGGCTTGATTGGTAGAATAGGGCTCACTATGAAAAATCCAAGATGGCTGCCGCCACAAACTGGCGGATTACATATTTTCACAAATACCTCAATATGGGTATCTAATGTAAGGGTTTGATTGGTAGAATGGAGTTCACAATGAAAAATCCAAGATGGCCGCCGCCACAAAAAGGCGAATTACTTATTTTCCACAAAGACCTCAATATGGGTATCAAATGAAAGAGCTTGATTCGTAGAATAGAGCTCACTATGAAAAATCCAAGATGGCTGTCGCTGCAAAATGGCGGATTACATTTTTTCCACAAATAACTCAATATGGGTATCGAATGAAAGGGTTTGATAGGTAGAATGGAGCTCACTATGAAAAATCCAAGATGGCCGCTGCCACAAAATGGCGGATTATTTATTTTCCAATAATACCTCAATTTGGGTATCAAATGAAAGGGCTTGATTCGTAGAATAGAGCTCACTATGAAGAATCCAAGATGGCTGTCGCCGCAAAATGGCGGATTACATATTTTCCACAAATAACTCAATATGGTTATCGAATGAAAGGACTTGATTGGTAGAATAGGGCTCACTATAAAAAAACCCAAGATGGCTGCCGCCACAAACTAGCGGATTACATATTTCCACAAATACTTCAATATGGGTATCTAATGAACGGGTTTGATTGGTAAAATGGAGCTCACTACGAAAAATCCAAGATGGCCGCCACCGCAAAAAGATGAATTACTTATTTTCCACAAATACCTCAATATGGGTATTTAATGAAAGGGCTTGATTCGTAGAATAGAGCTCACTATGAAAAATCGAAGATGGCTGTCGCCGCAAAATGGCGTATTACATATTTTCCACAAATAACTCAATATGGGTATCGAATGAAAGGGCTTGATTGGTAGAATAGGGCTCACTATGAAAAATCCAAGATGGCTGCCGCCACAAACTGGCGGATTACATATTTTCACAAATACCTCAATATGGGTATCTAATGTAAGGGTTTGATTGGTAGAATGGAGTTCACTATGAAAAATCCAAGATGGCCGCCGCCACAAAAAGGCGAATTACTTATTTTCCACAAAGACCTCAATATGGGTATCAAATGAAAGAGCTTGATTCGTAGAATAGAGCTCACTATGAAAAATCCAAGATGGCTGTCGCTGCAAAATGGCGGATTACATTTTTTCCACAAATAACTCAATATGGGTATCGAATGAAAGGGTTTGATAGGTAGAATGGAGCTCACCATGAAAAATCCAAGATGGCCGCTGCCACAAAATGGCGGATTATTTATTTTCCAATAATACCTCAATTTGGGTATCAAATGAAAGGGCTTGATTCGTAGAATAGAGCTCACTATGAAGAATCCAAGATGGCTGTCGCCGCAAAATGGCGGATTACATATTTTCCACAAATAACTCAATATGGTTATCGAATGAAAGGACTTGATTGGTAGAATAGGGCTCACTATAAAAAAACCCAAGATGGCTGCCGCCACAAACTAGCGGATTACATATTTCCACAAATACTTCAATATGGGTATCTAATGAACGGGTTTGATTGGTAAAATGGAGCTCACTACGAAAAATCCAAGATGGCCGCCACCGCAAAAAGATGAATTACTTATTTTCCACAAATACCTCAATATGGGTATTTAATGAAAGGGCTTGATTCGTAGAATAGAGCTCACTATGAAAAATCGAAGATGGCTGTCGCCGCAAAATGGCGTATTACATTTTCCACAAATAACTCAATATGGGTATCGAATGAAAGGGCTTGATTGGTAGAATAAGGCTCACTATGAAAAATCTAAGATGGCTGTCGCCATAAAATGGCGGATGACATATTTTCCACAAATACCCAAATATGGGTATCAAATCAAAGGGCTTGATTGGCAGAATAGAGCTTACGATATAATTGACCTAAGCGCAGCGTTATTAAAAGCGCGAGAGTATGAGTTGGTGCGCTGAAGCGCAGTGGGGATGAGGGGCAGTCTGATTTTGTACTTTCTGGTAATCAGTTTTTATTTTTGCTGCAATTCTATTCAGTAGGTATATATGCTCTTCAATAACTTTAATAATATACACTACATACTAATCTTTACCTGAAGTTTGACGACTATAAAAACAAAAGTAATTTTAAGTACTTATTATCTGTTTATAATATATGTATGCTACACGGCTAATGTGCAGATCCGTTTGTAATGAAATTTGATATGGATAGTCTGAAACCTGGGGAAGTACAAAGGCTACTCTTTATTAAAATTTCATGCGGGCGTAGCCGCGGGCGAAAGCTAGTATTATATTCTTGTACGAATTATACGTATCTACCATTTAGTTCACATACCTGACACAATACATATTTTTATATAACTAACTAAATTAAATACCTATCACCAGAAATCAGATAAGTATTTTATATTTTTGGACTAAGTACTTAGAAAAAAATATTTTATTAGGACTATAATATACAATTATACTTTTTTTTGGAGTCCTCGGGGTCGTTCATGGTCGGGCAGCCAGATTGCCATCTCTGATTGCCCACGGGCCTAAGGAAGATCTTGGGCTAGCGGCCATTGCCACCACCACGACGCCACCTGCGTCTGCGAGCGGGATCGGCTCTCTCGCGATCCCGCTCGGCGGCCTCCTTCTGGAGCATGACCGCTTCGCAGAATGAGACCACAGCATCCCACCGGATGTCTTCCGCCAACATGGCCTGGACGACGGCCTGCGGAGAAAGATCGCCTCCGATAACAGAGACCAAGTCTCGCCGCTCGGTTTCCCATGCAGGACACTCAGAGAGCGTATGCTGCGCAGAGTCCAGGTCACTGCCACAGTGGTGGCATGCCGGCGTCGCCTCGCGGCCGATTCAGTTCAAATACTCGCCAAAACATCCGTGTCCGGTGAGTATCTGAGTCAACCTAAACGTGACGCAGGCACTTCTCCTCTCGATCAAAGATGGGTAGACCTACTAAACGCGCTGCCCATATGAGACAGCGCCGTTTAAATAAAACTATTTTTTTATTGCTGCTAGTGGCAGACGAGCAAACGGCCCATCTGATGGTAAACGGTAACCACTGCTCATAAACTTCGCTAATATCAGGGTATATACAGCAAAGCCGCTGCCTACCGTGAAAGTAATGCTCTCTTTAAACCTCGTTTGAAGAAGGACAAGTCATAGCGCTCGGGAAACACCGCAGCAGGTAGTTCATTCCAGAGCCTACAAGTACGTGGTAAAAAAGATCGCTGGAAGCGCACCGTACTAGATGACAACGCTTCCAGGTAGTACGGGTGAACTCTACTGCGTCGGCGAGTGGTACGTTGGTAGAAGGGTGACCCTGGTACCAAATTAAACAATTCTTCGGAGCACTCCCCGTGAAAGAGTTGGTAAAATACGCAGAGAGAACTAAAGTCTCTCCGCTGCTCCAGCGACTCTAGTCTAGCCGTAAGATCGGGATCATCGACGATTCGAACAGCTCGTCTCTGTAGGGAGTCAAGTGGATCAAGCTGATAGTTTGGCGCTCCGGCCCAGAGATGTGAGCAGTACTCCACAACTAGCGAAGAAATGGAGAAACGTCTATCTCAAAGTAGGGAATCTCGGTCCAAGGCCAATTCAAGAGAAAGTAGTGAACTGCGTGAAAAGAGGTTAACACAAATGCGGGCTTACAGTGAAAAATATTAAATCGTGTAAACACTGAAGAACGTACTCATCGTCTGCTCTTTGAATTAAACCGTACTACTATTAGTTATTCTGGGATTTATAATCAAAGTTATTATATGTATAAGCTAGCAGTTGGCGGCTTCGCTCTTGCGTAATGACGGACTTTCTATATAAAAATACAACCCCTATTTCCAAAAACGCGTAAATATATGATCACTTATTTCTAATCAGAAGCTAGTTTATGAAATTTCACTTCGCATAAAAACTTTCAACCCCTATTTCACCCTTTTAAACGGTAGATTTTAGAAATCGCTAAAACACGTATTTGTTTTATTTCTAACCAGAAGTTTGCACAAAAAATTACACGCTATCGTTTTAAAAATGACGGACCTCCCGTACAAACTTTCTACCCTACATACTCTTTCAACTTTATATCACCCTCTTAGTTGTTAGATTTGAAAAATCTAAATTGCGTGTTTATTATTATAAAAATCCTTCCTTAGTGGGTGCTTACGTCATAAAATGCATCGATTGTCATAATTTCAAGTCTCAAGCCCCTGTGGATTTGGCTCTGCGTTGATGAATCAGTCAGCCCAAGCAATTTTATATATATAGATTTACTCTCCAACCTTTCTTCCTCCCGGTTTCATCAATACCTGGTAATGAAGCCCGAAGTAGGCCCATTGATCGCGACTATTCTAGTGTCCACTGAAGAAAAGTCACAGTAAATGCTTAATTTCGTTTACTTGGATGATTTAATTTTTGAAGTTTTAAATGAAACTATTGGATTGATTTTGATAAAATTTGAGTTTTTAATGAAACTATTGGATTGATTTTGATAAAATTTAAATGGGACCCACCTGAAAGTATATGCTTTCAAACAAAAAAAGAATTTTGGAAATCGGTCGATAAATAACGGAGTTATGAGGTAACAAACATAAAAAAAATACAGCCGAATTGAGAACCTCCTCCTCTTTTTGGAGTCGGTTAATAAAATAACTGAGTGAGACTATCGCATTTCACGACAGCATTTGTAGTATATGTTGATTGTGTATATTCCATGACGTAAAGTACTACTAGTAATATCCCGGTGCTTGCTACTACAAATATCCTAACTTTCTCAAACATTACATACTCTATTCAATATTGCAAGCTATGCTAAATAATATTAAAAGTTTTCGGAAATACTTCAGAACATTCTTCGAGAATAACCGGTACGATCGGTTTTACTACTCCATGCACTACTTGGCTAACAAGACTTTAGGGTAAAGTGTTGTTGACTAGTATCAAACTAATGAATACGTTTAGCTAATCTTTGAGGCATCGACAGCAATAAACACGATTAAAACGTTAAAAGGGTAAAAAGTTAGCGTTACTAAGAGTCGCATGTTCACACTTTTGAAACCAAGATTTCCAAAGTAGAGCATCATTTACAGAGGTCACCGTTTTTGAATTGGTAACCGTTACTATATGAGCTTTGTAATGATGCTGCAATTCAGAGGACACATGCAATCGTTGGTTAAGGTACTTGACTCGGGCAAGAATAACGATTCTTCGCCCGGAAAGAAAACTCTGACACCAAAATAGGCCGGTTTCATTTATACGAATCCATGGCTTTGGAGATGCGAGATACATTTTTGACATATTTTGTTTGTAGCTCATGTCAAATCTTAATATATAAAATCCTTGCGTTACTGACTGACTGACAGACACGCTACAGCCGAAACTATTGGGCGCAGGAAGCTAAAATTTGGCATGTATGTTCCTTGGGGACCGTAGGGGTGCACTAAGAAGGGATTTCCCGAAATTCCCACGGGATCGGCCAAAACGGGTAAATTAAAAAAAATGCAGGCGTAGCTGCTGGCGTCCTCTAGTATGTATCTAAAACGAAAAAAGAAATGGATAGATCGAATATTGAATTCAGCAACCATTCATGCAGAAAAATGATTGACACATTATTTTTATTTCGAAATGAGGCTGATAACCTCAGCTGATAACATCAAAACCATTCTTTACCGGCTATTTAAATCATAAAACTAATAGTTAACAATCTAATAACCATCAAAGCCTTATTTTTACAGACAAACAGATGCGTGTCAAGAAGACATTTCTCCGTGAACTTCCTACTTTCGTATCTGCCTTGCGAGAAAAGTTAGATTGGGTGAATGCTACACAAAGTTGATCTCATGATACAAACCAATAAAATAAAACGAAAGGTCTCCATGTAATTGTGTTGTTATATAAAGTGCTTGGATCATCTGTGTATCGGTGTTTTAGTAAGTTTTTTATTGTAACTAGAGGAATGCGTGACGCGTTTTTATTTCTGTACAACCTTCCTTGTAGTTTAATGCAACGTTCTAAGGGCACCTACACACTATGCGGTAAGCCGGAATGCAGTCAGCCGTTTTTACGAGAAAGTAGTTTTTATTTGCACTGCGCTGCAGCTGCCGGCCGACCACTGGTCGTTCTGAGCGCTGCGGCCCAAATGGCGGCTAGCCGGACGGTTACCATACACGCTACGCGAAAGGTGCTAATGTGCATATTCCGGTTGGAGTTGCGGCTATCCGCCACCCAGCTAACTTACCACATTGTGGCTAAACGCATAGTGCGTAGATGCCCTAAAGCAGCGAATGTTCTGGTTATTAATTACTGAGACATCACCGAAATCATAAAAACCAAATATTTAGGTCCCAGTTAAGTTTTGAACGCGGTCTGAAAACTCCCACACAAGAGTTTGCAAGACAGCCATACGAAAAAGAGAGAAAATAATAAGTTTGTTCAGCTCATGAATTCTCATTCCGAGAGGATCCTAAATTTCTCGAAATTTTCAATCTTCATATATTTTTCGCAGTCACTTTAACCATTCACCCAACAGACCGGTAGATTACCCTAATCTTAATATATAAAATCCTTGCGTTACTGACTGACTGACAGACACGCTACAGCCGAAACTATTGGGCGCAGGAAGCTGAAATTTGGCATGTATGTTTCTTGGGGACCGTAGTGGTGCACTAAGAAGGGATTTCCCGAAATTCCCACGGGATCGGCCAAAACGGGTAAATTAAAAAAAATGCAGGCGTAGCTGCTGGCGTCCTCTAGTTGTTTAATAAAAATTCACCTTAAATATTACTACTACTAAAGCTAAGGCGTGTCTCAGTTAGATATTAAAACCAAAGTATAATAAAAAGTTACAAACGAAATCCCCAATTATAACAAATAAACTATCCACTATAAATTCAAAGTGCTCGCGTGGCATTTGAAAAATTCATACAAACAAGGTTTCAATTACGAGGCTTGTTGAAACATTTGTAATTATAAAGTCTTCATTATCGCATGACAGAGTAATTTAATTACACACTGGTTTGTTTTAAGCTTTTGTTGTTTTTATTGTGCTTTTTATTTTACATCTATCAATTACTTGTTGTGTATTTGATGTTACTTTACTTTTTACTGCTCTATATTTGAGTACTCTGCGAGACTCTGTTAAATAGTTTCAGGATTAAAATTACTAGGGTGTCCTCGACTGCCATTAGTGGCCGGATAATGCGTGAGGATGTGTCGCAAGATCGGGTACTGCCTGAATTTGCATATTTTAATTGTCAAGTCCGATTCAACTTTAACCAATTGATTTAATCAAAATCGATACTTTCATCAAAGACTTTTTGCTATACAAAATTATTGCTTAATTTATCAGGATCAAGACCCTGTAATGAATCCGAAGTCTCCAGATATAAACCTTTTCGCGTGTAATTTCAAAACATAGGTAATGAGTGAAAAATTATAACCGTTTGTACTTACTAAGCGTGAGTTTATAGAACTGAATTACGAACGCACTCTAACACAAGAGATCACCGAATTGTTAGGTCTACCTAATATCATCATCATCAGCCCCTTGCAGTCCACTGCTGGACTAGGCCTCTCCTTTGAAAGGAGGAATTGGCCTACTATACCACACTGGCCAAACGCTGGTATAGGGTTTGTTTTAAGTTTTCCGTTTCTTACAGTGCTGTTCTCTGCACAGTATGGTCCCTCTGTCGGCTCTTACGACACCCATGGGATGATATGGGGTGGTGACATTGCGTATTCTTAATCCGTCACCACACGGACAATATCTAATATCAGTTGAGTTTATTTTATGCAATGATGATGCAGACACAAAGTTAAAAGCCTCCAAAGTGGCCTCCAGTACGTTTTCCTAATTTACAACTCAAAGCACCACATCCCGACCGCCAAAAATCGTTCCCGCTGCCAAAAATTCAGAAAATACATTACTTTAAATCGAAAGTATGGCGTCAATGTGCGACGAAACGGTCCCAACAGGAAATAGACAGAAATAACCACGTTCAAGTGTCTATATTGATTTTCCAATTCAAACAGGGTTAGGTGGTTTCTGCCGGAAGCGCCTAAAGGCAGTGGGTTCACGCCCCGGTTGAGTCGAGTTTGAATTAACCGATCGTCCCTAGGTTTGCTGTATTTAGATTTGTTGGTTACGATGAGTTTTGTAAGTTTGGTAGTGGTAGGGTTTTACTCAGAGAAAAGTTTAGACCTTTGCCTTTTGTGTTGTTGATTTGTAAATTAAATGTTAATTAAAGTTATCTGTAGTGTAGTGTGAGTTAGAATATTTAGTTCTACACGTGTTCGAAATGGATTTACCTATTGATTATTTTATTGTCAATTAGAAATCAAACTGACTGCCTCCGTGGTCCAGTGGATAGCGTATGCGACTGCTGATCGGAGGTCCCAGGTTCGATTCCGGGGTCGGGCAAAGTGTTACTGGGTTTTCCAAATTCTCAGTAGCAGCACGGAGTCTGGTGATGTGCCCGGTAACGGCAATAGGCTCGCGCACTTTTACGTGGGACCTAAAAATTCATCACAAAATGTGGGTGTAATATTTGCACCTCTGCCTACCCCTTCAGGAATACAGGTGTGAGACTATAAATAAATAAGTAACGCAAGTAATTCGTCTGCTAACCCACTAACGTTGCTGATCTTTTATAAATAAAGTGTTCTTTTCAGTTTTATAAACTATTCCTTTGATCTTTGAATCGTTAGAATGGCTTGGAACATCTCCCTTCGCATTTAATTAACTTTTTCTTGCAAGTGTTTTCTTTTAAAATATGTTCGGTTCTCTACAACTAAACGGCTTGCATTCGTTAGCTTTTTCTTTTTATTGATAGCTAACGTGCTGCTATTGGGTGGCAACCTTGCAATGGACATATCTTTTCATTTAGTAGGTCATGTACCGCCTTCGGTACAGGACCTTACAACCATTTTACTAATGGATCCCAACCTCACCCAGACTTAGAACAAATCTATAGATTGACCACATTTGAGTGAATCGAGCCCACAAAATTCGGCGTAGTGTTAAATAGCGAGATCTTAAACTACTACATGGCATAGAAACACAGGTAGACTTAAACATATACCTATCATATTGTTCTAGAATATATAAAGCTGAAGATTTTGTTTGAAAAGAAAGACATTACTGGTCCGATTTGAAAAATTCTTTCAGTGTTGGATAGCCCATTTATCGAGGAAAGCTATAGGCTATATAACATCACGCTATGAGCGACGGGAGCAGAGCAGTAGCCTTAAATAACGCGGGTGTAACCGCGAGCATCCTCTAGTTATTTATAAATAAATGAGATATGGGTAGAAGCTACTACTGACAACTTAGTGGAGAAACTAATGAACTGCTACGCAAAAGGCTATTTAAAAAGCTGCATCTAATGCAAACAAATCACTTGCTAAACGATGAAAGAAAAATCATGAGGAAGAAAGAAAGAAAGTAAAAACGTTTATTTTTTTAACAGACGCTGGACATGATATAAACAATGTGAGAAAATAAACTATAACTAGGCACAGATCGTACACGCCCATCGTCTGTACAAAAATGGGAGGCCAGTTCAGCATATTGCCGGACATATGTGCCCGGCGCTGGTTTTCAACTGGCACCTACATGTCCAGAGTTCTCCGTAAATTCTCGAAAGACATGTGAAGTCTGCCTACCTGGACTTAGGCAGTGTGGTGGACTGTAGTCTGACAGTGAGAAGAGGCCCGTATACAGCAGAGAGACAGATAATATGCAAGGCTGACAGATGATGAAGCCCGATTACTGCATATGCACCTTAATCTTTGTAAGATAACCCGCAATACAGCAACTATGTACTACAAAAATTATACCTAATAGAAATAAAACTCAGTACCCCTGGAAGCACAACATTTCATACAATTTAATAAATCAAAGTAAACAAGTAACAAGGCGATACAACGCACGCAAACTGGCCATTCATAAATCCTAATAAGTTTAGATTCTCTGAAACCCTAGAGTACTAAAAAGTGGAGGTTCTTCAACAATTCATTGCCTTATTTTATTGAAAGTAGAATGTAGTGTTTTCTTTCTTTTTAACAATCGTGTTAGGAGAAAAGGCACGAAAATGATGTTTTAATATATTTTCATTACTTTTGAAAGCTTTTGTATGAATTCTTACTTTAGACGCAATCTACCTTATTATAAATAACATGATTAATGGTAATGCTAATGTTTAAATGAACTGTTGGTAGAATAGCAAGTGACTTTGAGTACTAAACTAGAGGTTTTAGGTTTTATTAGGAGCCAGGATAATTCTTCGTATGATGAGTTAATCCACTGCGCCATACTTGGAGTCATAATAAAATATTTTTTTATTTTTATCTAAAGACTCTGTGTCCCCGAAGGGGTACGCAGAGGTGTAATATTACACCCACATTTCGCCATGAATTTTTAGGTGCCACGTAATAGGGGGCGAGCCTATTGCCGTAACCGAGCACATCACCAGACTCCATGCTGCTACTGACAATTTGGAAAAACCCAGTAACACTTTTGACGACGCATACATACGGGGATACAATACCCGAAGGGGTAGGCAGAGGACAGAGACAGAGACCCCCACGGTTCGCCATGAATATTTAGGTCCCCACGTAATAGGGGGAGAGCCTGTTGCCGTAACCGGGCACATCACCAGACTCCGAGCTGCTACTGAGTATCCGGAAAAACCCAGTAACACTTTGACCCGACTCGGGGATCGAACCCGGGACCTCCGATCAGCAGTCGCATACGCTATCAACTAGACCACGGAGTCAGTCATAATAAAATAATCATTCAGAATTATAAAAAAAAACTTTATACTGTGCCTTGTATCTAAGTACATGATATACATTCAAATTGCTTAAAATCGTTCGGTTTTCGTTTAAAAATAAAAGAGTACCTTTTTGTTTAATGATCTTTTCCAAACTAGGTTTTTTGGAAAAAATCGTAATGTATGCGATGTGTAATATTGTTTATTTACTGGTATACTGTAAGATTATTCGATCTATCTATCTTGTATGGGATTATTGGCTATACAACCAGTCAAACGAATTCAAAATCCTTTCCACGCTACTCCGTAACCCCACTTGTCGCCGAATAAAAACAAAGTGTCAACAGCACCGGACAA
Organism: Euclidia mi; assembly: GCA_944739405.2. Lineage (NCBI taxonomy): Eukaryota > Metazoa > Arthropoda > Insecta > Lepidoptera > Erebidae > Euclidia > Euclidia mi. The sequence continues at coordinate 4,205,630 of OX123204.2, forward strand.
TGGGGTGGCTCGGGGCATAATTTGACTTTGATCGTTAGCTATCGGCGTATACCACTCGTGTTGAATACCTTTGTCGAATAAAAATAAAGGAACGGAAAGAAACGGTAATTTTTAAGGCTACGAGTCTTTCGAAGTGTTGGTTTTTTCGATTTCTATACGTATTCGGATGATAGTAGCGTTTGAAAATACGACTGTTTTCTATATTAGTATAAATTTGTCTATTATCGCTGTGTTTTTTAAAGTATGAGTTTTGTACTCCGAAATGTAGAGATATGCAGGGATCTGCTAGTTACTTCTTCGCAAAAGTTCGGTGTCTATTTATTTGCCCAGTACCTAGATCGAATATAACGTAAGTTTATACTTAAGTATGGCTGTCAATAAAATACGCAGTTGACTGTCAAATGTTAAAGACAGTGCAGGTGTATATTTTTTTTTATTCTTACACTTGCTACAGGAGCAGATATAACATCGCCGGCATAAAAGTATTTGGGCCCTACTCGTAATCCTACCTGCATAACAAATAACAGGTAAACACCACATGCAAAGTGTTTTTGTATCATCTATGTATTAACATACATCAGAGAGACAAAATATACTATTCAGTGTCTTGGCTGATTGATTCCGTTGCTTTATTTTTTATGTGACAAAGGAGTTACTCAATAGAAGTGCAGTACACCGATAATAAACAATCATAGCGAAATTATGTCCCGAGCTAACCCATTGTTCATCGCTGTAGGCACACTGTTTTTATTTTAGAGGTAAATGGGATTATCTGACTAAGGCGACGCGGTGACGTCTGAAAAAGTAGACTAGAAATTATTTGTATGTGTATGTGGAAAGAAGGTATTATACATCATGTTTTTGTGTATCAACCATCCAATTATTGGAGCAGTGAAGGAAAGAAATACTTATCTTAAAATATTGTAACATTATGACAAAACAAACTCTTAAGCAACTACACCACCGTACCATATTTCTGCTTATATCATTTCTGTCCATCCCAAGGTTGCCTGGAAGAGATCGCCCTAGGCGATAAGGCCGCCGATTGTATATTATCGTAGTTTTAAGTTACTTTACAAAATATGTACTGTACAATGTTATGTTGGTGTACAATAAAGCGTATCTATCTATCTCTTCTGAAACGATTTGAATAGTTATTAGAGTTGGATATCCCATTTATTAAAGAAAGCTATAGGCTACATAACATCACGTAATGCGCTACGAAATATTCAAATCGACCTATGAAATGTGTGAATTCAAATTCTGAGATTAGCACTTTTAACCAAACAACAAACTCTTCAGTATTATTATATAAATACTATAGAAGTATAGATAATTACGCGACTGAAACTTTTTACGTAAATACAAAAATATGTCTACCATTTTCTTTCCACAACAAGTAAAATGAAAATTCTGTCTGACAAAGAAGTATTCAATGCGATGCAGTGCATTGATAGTTAAGCTCTCCTATTGTCCGATCCTTTTGAGACTCTGGGTTTTGTTAAGCTCACGATATATTTCTGAAAACTCAGGTTTAAAATCAGGCATTACAGGCCTTTGTAAGGATAGATTTTAAAAAGTGACTGATTTGATATACTGTTGATTGCATCAGGCGTTACTTGGCGGAACTCCATTGTAACTTAATGGAAGGAAAGAGGAACTCACTACGCACCCTCGGATTGACCACCCCAACTATTGCAATAGAAAAAGGTTGACAATAGGCTCAGTCGTTGTCATCGCTCCTGAGGATGTCGCGTGCAGAGGCGAAACACGTGTCGAAGAATAGTCGGCGCATACAGCGGGATACTGCAAGTCAGGTATCTTCCTGGAACCCATACCATTCCTATATCCCTTATCCTTTTAGACGAGTTCGGTATTGTCAACCTTTTTCTATTGCAAAAGTTGGGGTCGTCAATCCGAGGGTGCGTGGTGGGTTCCTCTTTCCTTCCATTAGGCTGAGTGATTGATTTTACAACCGATTAAAATTTATATTATTGCTGCACGAATGGTGGTCTAAGCGGTCGCCTCGGTGTGTTACACTCCTTCGAGTGTTATAGGTTCGATTCCTACACGGGACAACACTTTGTGTGTACTGCAAATAGTGGGTCTATTTGCAGTACACTCAAAATATAGTCCTAGCCCAAATATCCCGAGAGATCCGTAGAAGACCTCTTACTCATCATTTTACACATTGCTGAAGGTCATGATGCCCTGGCTGTTGAATTATCTGCTACGACACCATCCCTTGCTACTTGTTTCTGTCTTTGAAAGTTTAATGTTTTTTTTGCAATCATGACGACCCAGTCATATATAAAAAAAATGGTTTACGTTGAGTAAAGTTAAAGTCATAAACACTTCATGGGCGTGATAAATCAACAAAAGATTGGCACCAATTAGTCAGACGAACAAATAATAGGTACTTATACCCTAACGAGCTATCTGACAAATATAAATCATAGCTGGTGTAAAAAATACAAAATCAAGCATATACTTACAAGCCGTCATAATTTTACATGACGGCGCACGGCCCATTCTGTTGTAGCAGCACTCTGTCATAGGTCATATGTCATAAGTTCATAACAAATAATTATTCGCCGTCAATATGACAATTCGTATACGGCTACAAATTGTTCGACGACTGAATAGCTGACGTGGCGGAACGTCAACGTCGGATGACGTCTGTCACTCCAACTTGCTCGGCAACATGTTGGTTGACGGCCAATGATTTATGTCGGTGCGTGTTAATCAATAAATGGAGACTAGACTAGATTCGCGGTTTGGCCTGCGTTTAAGTTAGATATTTAGTCAGTCCTGAATTTAAGATTTCCCAAATTTTATGTAAGCCTAACAAGTTAAACACAACATAACTTCACGCCTTTATCCCCGTAGAGGTAGGCAGAGGTGTATTACACACCCACGCTTCGCCAGTTATGTTATGGTCCCAATGTAATAGGAGGCGAGCCTATTGCCATCTACCGGGCACATTGATAAGCGAGCGATAATTAACATTTTTAATACACACATAACTTCGAAAAGTCAGAGGTGTGTGCCCGGGGTAACTGGGGATCGAACCCGAGACCATCGTCTCGGTAGCCTGTTACTTACACCATTGGGCTATCGCCGCTTTAAATACCTAACTACGGAATTCAATATTCGAACTATAGATAGATCTGTAGATTTTAGATTCGTTTTTGACATAAGCTCCCATAGAGAAGCTCCATACAAAATATGAAAAACACGAATCTCGAATCTCAAAATCCATGTATGGATCGAATATTAAAAATGGCCGTAAGTCAATAACTTGTCAAATAAAAATGACAAGACCTTTTTAGGAGTCCGTACCTAAAAGGTAAAAAAACGGTACCCTATTAAGTACTAAGCCTCCGCTGTCGGTCTGTCCGTCTGTCTGTCCCCAGGCTGTATCTCATAAACCGTGACAGCTAGAAAGCTCAAATTTTCACAAATTATGTATTTGCCGCTATAACAACAAATACTAAAAATAAAAAAAATAAAATATTAAGGTTGGGTCCCATACAAAAATCTTGCTTTTTTTCGAATTTTTTGCTCAAAATTATTAACTGTAACAGGTACTTAGACGCTTTACAGAATATGCAATTGTATATTAGCTTTCAAAATAAATAATTAAAAACAAGTAAATAATAAAGGGGGGCTCCCATACAACAAACGTAATTTTTAAGCAATTTGTTACTCGATCTTAATAAACAGGAAGAAACTTAAAAAGTATTTAAGTATACATACAACGAACGTGATTTTTGTTTTATTGATGATGGTACGGAACCCTTCGTGCGCGAGTCCGACTCGCATTTGCCCAATTTTTTATATCATACAGCCTAACATCTATGCTAACATTATTCACTGCTGGATGGCCTGGATGTAGGTATTTCATTATTTGCTTGATAATAGCATTGTGAGACAAAAGGCGGATATATTCCATCTTTTCAGAACTATACCTACTATTTACTGCCTCTTTGGTCCAGTGGATAGCGTATGCGACTGCTGATCGGCGGTCCCGGGTCGGGCAAAAGTGTTACTGGGTTTTTCCGAATACTCAGTAGCAGCCCGGAGTCTGGTGATGTGCCGGTAACGGCAATAGGCTCGCCCCCTATTACGTGGGACCTAAAAATTCATGGCGAAATGTGGGTGTAATATTTACACCTCTGCCTAACCCTTCGGTGATACAGGCGTGTGGCTATATACCTTACGACACCCATGGAATGAAATGGGGTACGGAATTTTTGTATTCATATCCATCACAACAAAGTGTTAATTCGTTTAGCTACCTTTAAAAAAATATATTATAGAATCGAGGCGAATAACGTAAGCTTCACTACCAGATATTTTAATTGAGTGCAAATAACATTAAAAGTAAATAAAGTTAATTTTACATACAAAAGTCGACATGATTGTCATTAAAACGAATATGTTGTATGTAGCAGTTTATTATCGTAACTGCAATATATATTTTGTACATTTACGACTGAGTATGACATTCCTTAATTATAAGTATCTATATAATAATATATTGTCATTGACTTATTCAGCAGAGATATATTGTATTTTCTTGGGTTTATGCGAAATTTACATATTCTTCTTCTTCTTGTCGTGTCAATGGCGATTTAAATGGCTTTGATATACCTACATCCCTACATTTAAATGATACAGTTTATGGAATAACGCAATGTATTGGTTTTACTGACCTTACATTTCAACCAAATGATTTATTAGGGTTCCGTACCTAAAAGGTATAAAACGGGTCCCTATTACTAAGCCTACGCTCTTTGTCTTTCTGTCTGTCTGTCTGTCACCAGGCTGTACCTATCTCATAAACCGTGATAGCTAGAAAGCTGAAATTTTCACAAATTATGTATTTCCATGGCCGCTATAATAACAAATACTAAAATTAAAAAAAATAAAATATTGAGGGGGGTCCCAAGTGTTTTTTTTCGTATTTTTGGCTCAACATTCCTAGCGGTAACAGATAGACGCTTAAAATTTTCACAGAATATGTAGTTGTATACCTTTTAAAATAAATAATTAAATAAAAATAAAGTAAACATTAAAGGGTAATTATCCTATACAAAAAACGTAATTTTTAAGCAATTTTTTTCTCGATCTTAATAAACAGATAGTAACTTAAAAAATATCTTATTATACATACAACAAACGTGATTTTCTTTTATAGATGATGGTATGGAACCCTTCATGCGCGAGTCCGACTCGCACGTGGCCAATTTTTTATTTTATTTGCTTTTGAACCGACATTTCGGCTACTTGAGTTAGTTGCAAAACATACATTGTAATATTATGTACCTATACTAGCTAGTGTTGTGTCAGTTCCGTACAAAATAATGTGTTTTTTAGCTCCAATCTTTAATGTAGGTCTTGGATTTGATAACCGTGTAATGTAAATTTTTATAAGCTGTAGGTATCGGAGAGATTTTATGCATATACGAAATTGTTTGTCAATCACTGCCAAATAAGTGACATGTGAACACTCTGCAAATATTTACTTTATTAGCAATAACCAACTTACTAACATGCCTAATAGACTGTTATGCTCTGTAATAAAGTCGTTTTTCGATTGCCAATAGATATATTATTTGATAAATATTATGGATGAGGAAATAGGAAAATCAATTACCGGTTTTGATACCAATATAGTATTATGTTAGCTTAATAATAATGTGCAACATGTAAAGGGATTTATACATTTTCATTCGTATTAGCTTATTCATATATTTAGACATAATAATAATATTCTACCACATACACACATCACCATTTAGTCCCAAAATAAGCGGAGCTTGTATTATGGGTACTTACTAGATAATGGATAAACATACTCATACATATATACTTTTTTTGTAAATAAATACATACATATTATACATAAGAACACCCAGACCAAGTCAAAAATCCATGTTCATACACACAAATGTTTGACTTGAGCGGGAATCGAACCCGCGACCTTCGACGTAGCAGTTACACTCCCGCTGCGCCAACCGGTCGTCAATATGATAACGACGTCATAATGAAACGTGAAAATGACAGCCTTTAGCAAAAAATATCTTCGTTGGGAACGCAGAGGGGTAAATACTTTGACTTGATCAGTATTGTCCGTGTGGTGACGGATTAAGAATACAGAATTTCACCACCCCATATCATCCCATGGGTGTCGTAAGAGCCGACAGAGGGAGCATATAATGCAGAGAACAGCACTGTAAGAGAAGGAATACTTGATACAAACCCTATACCTACCCGTTTGGCCAGCGTGGTATAGTAGGTAGTAATACCTCTTTTCAAAGTAGAGGTCTATTCCAGCGGTGGAATTTTAAGGCTGGTAATGATGATCAGTATTAGATAGTCTTATCAATTCAAGCATACAGACAGGCCAAAGTTTTAAACTATTGAAATTATAATATAATATTGCAACTGACAGAGGCCGATACAAAGTTTGTCTGTTCCATACTTAGGTACATGCCTACGTCATAATAGGAACCTTAATTTCATGTTTCTATCTTCAGTAGTTTAATCTCTTTAATGTCGTGTCAATCAAACAAGTGATTATATTATATTTGATTAGATGAGCCCGCGGTTTCACCCGCGTTATTTAAGGCTACTGCTCCGTTCCCGTGGCTCACAACGTAATTTTATATAGCCTATAGCCTTCCTCGATAAATGGGCTATCTGACACTGAAAGATTTTTTCAAATCGGACCAGTAGTTCCTGAGATTAGCGCGTTCATCCAAACAAACAAACTCTTCAGATTTATATATAAGTATTAGATAAGATTAATATACGCATATCTGTATATATAACATTCGTTAGCTCTTATATACCTTCCTGTATATAGCTGTAGCCATATACAATGTTAGGGCTTTTAAATATCACATTTTTTTTGCGACACCCAATATATAAGACAGGTCCGATACCTCATTACAATAAAAAACGCCCAACTATATTTATCTGAACACTTTTTCTGAAATGTAAGGGATTTTTTATGACGTCCACCGACCTTTTCGTGTGCGCGTATTATTGGTTGTACGAGCGTTTTAGATTGGTTATGGTAAATAAATCATTATTGGAAATATGAAATGGTATATTAGAGGCGGTTGATTGAAAAATAGTGCATGGTTGTGGTTAGTTGAATCGATATCAGCATTAAATACAATCCGTTTTATTGCAAAATATATGGACTAAATATAAATCGAAATTGAGACTTAGCCCTGTGTAAAATGTAATATCATCATATTAGCCGAATGACGCCCACTGCTGGACATAGGCCTCCCCCAAGGCTCTCCACATAGACCGATCCTGAGCCACCCGCATCTATCTGCTGCCCGCGACCCCAACAAGATCGTCAATCCAACTTGCGGGAGGCCTGCCTCTACTACGACGTCCTGTACGTGGCCGCCACTCCAGAACCTTTCTGCTCCAACGGCTATCGGTTCCTCTGGCTATGTGCCTAAAATGTAATATAATATATAATATACATAATTTTGTAAGACTATAGACACATTTTTGTAAAACTGTTATCACTAAAATTCGTTGGAACGAATAACTTTCTTCTTCGAAAGGTCTTTTTAATGTTCGGTCAAGGACTCATATTTTAACATTGCTTTGTAAAATGCCCTTTTTTATTTAAGACATGCTGTCCTTTTTGTATTGAGTGACTAAAATGTAAGCTTATTTTCTATGCTCATTTTCTTAATAGCGTTTTTAATTTTTCATTTACCTATTTATTGTGGCCTCTAACAGAAATTCTACAAAGAATATTTCTCGACACTAAACACTTATTAGTGTCGAGTTCTTAAACTTTTTCAGAAATAACGTTTGTTCTTAATTATTTTTTCAGAAATATTCATAATAAACATAAATCCGTAATTATACTCATGCCATTTTCCCGACGGCGCAACGCCACTCGTAATAAATTAAGCACTATCCTTCAAACTAGGACTTATACCCATCCAGAGAAACAAAACAAGTCTTAAAATTGTTAATAGCTCTCTATTCACAATTTTAAGACTTATACGAATGAATATTCCAAATATTCTATTTCTATTAAACTAAAGCATTCGAAGCTTACTTTCAATTTATTGCACAAAATGTCACTCTACCCAACAGTAAGCTATTTGGTACGGCGACCGGGTCTGTCATTATGAATAAGTAAGCGACCAATAACCCATTCAAGGATTATAACCTCGGAATATCGACGTTATAAGCTGTTGCGGATGGCATTTTACTTTATTAGAAATGACATCGCTGTTATAATAGTACTAGTACTACTACTACTATAGTACACAAAATATACGATGAACTATGGTTTTGTGTTTTGAAAAAGTAATTTCAAATGTGTTTCTAGAATTTCTAGGAATATGTTCTATATTTCGTAAAAAGATGTCGACGTATAGCACCAGCTTCTGGGGAAACCATAAAACATCTACAACAGAAAAAGCTAGTTCATATTTTCCGTCCTGGAGAAAATTTGCATCCGATCGTCGGGTAGAAAAAGTTTAATGGTAAAATATTTAGAAAATCCACTCAGTCAGAACATCCCTCTCTAGTTGGAGGATCATCACATGACATCCCTTCTTCATGAAAAGTAATCATCCATCTAGCGTTATCTCAGGTACAGCCCGGTTCGCTTACTAATCTAACTGAATTTGACTGAATAATTAGCTTTTCTACTGAGTGACTGCACTGCATGTCTGACCTCCTCAACCCTCAGAGATTGCTAGGTATATTCTATGGTTCAGACCAGCGTCAGTTCATTCAGAGGTACTGACTACTCATAACGACTGTCAAAGATCTTCAGCCGGTACCAACAGCTTCACGTGCTCAACAATTTAATACGAACTTAACTTCGGAAAAGTCAGTGGTGCGCGTCGTGGATTCGAACCCGATATCCTCTGCCATGTCTTCCTATAAATGTTCTTCGTTCGTAAAGTAAGCAAAGTAATTATTTACTTTTATGGTAAAGTGAACATCCTCCCTTTAGTTGGATGACCAACACATGAAATCATGAAAAGTCAGCAAAGCAATTACTTTTAAGGTCAACACATGGTTCCAGAAACGTAAACAAAGGTATCCCTGTCCCTTCCCCAATACCAAGTATGAGTCCTCCTTAAAAATGGACAACTCGGCATTTGCCGTAACAAAACTAACACCCAGGCGGCTTAACCGACCGTTGTTTATTAAATAATACAGTGGACTGATTCCGACCAGCCCTGGGGATCGACTGAATTATTCGATGGTACTCCACTATTGATGGAATGAAGTGCTTAAATGTTGATTGCTTCTGTGTCTCGAATGTCAGGGCTGTCAGATTTTAGTGTTTATAGGCAGTTCGATGGACGAGTCGTGTTATACAACCGCAGTAATGAAATTGTCGTATAGTGGATTTTTTACGGTTACAAATAAGCAAAATTACGGACTGAATGGACACATTTCTATTTAGGTTTTTTTAAATGTAAACGAGCGTATATCACCAACCAGCTGTTGTAGCTTGACGAAAAATAAAAAAAAAGGTTGATTTCTGTTTCCAACAATTAAAACGGAATAAATAAAAGATTACCTTACTACTTACCTACCGACTGTCTTAGTAATATTTATGTACCGGCTCTATATCGCTTAATTATTTGAAATCAAAGGTCATATATTTGTCTCGTTTTTTTTGTTGCCTTATATTTGTTGTCGACTTTTCGGCGTGGGTTACGCCAGCCGTGATCTTCCCGTGACCGTGATATGATCTGGGTGCACGGTCGTGCCCCCGCCAAATCGAGCAATGTGAAGCGCAAGGGCACTACCTACCTTATCTTGAAGGGCTTCTTCGTTTTTTTAACCTTCGTAACTTGGGTTCAAATATATAAAAATTACTAGTAAAGTTATAAGTCACATAATATAACATATATAACATAACTTCACGCCATTATCCCCAAAGGGGTAGGCCAAGGTGTATTAATGATGGATCCCCGAATGAGGAATCCTCGTGGGATCTCCACCTTGTCGTGGTGGGGGGGCTTAGTAACCGTGGATTTGATTTTCTCCCACGGTGAAGCTAAGCGGGATCCCGGGAGGGGACGCTCCACGTGGGCTTGCGTGAGGCCTGCGTAGGATGCGTCCATTGGTGCGGGTGCGGGGGACAGTTCTGTCTGTCCCTCGCATTCGGGTGCGGTCGCGGGAGGAGAGGCGTGTCGGTGTTGCGTTGCCGCGCGCCCTATCTCCCGCGACCAAATGGGGGCGCACCATCGTTGCGTCGCGGTGGGGCCGCAGAGGAAGAGGAGATAAGGTGTTACGTTGCCGTCCTCCCTATCCTCTGCGGCCGCTGGGTGTTTTGGCGGCGGAGCCCAACACCTTCATCCGCCGCCAAAGTGGTTTCGTTCAGGGCCCGCCTGACCATCTGGCGGGCCAATACCCGTTGGGGGGTAGCGAGGAATGCTTTGGTGAAACCCTACCCTCTGACACATGGGTACATGAGGAGCACGGGTTGGTTTTTAGTCAGTAAGAGTCTGACAGTCCCCTTCGTCCTTCCCCTCCAGGACGAAGGGACTCCATGAGGATTTTCCAACCCGACACAAAAAAAAAAAAGGTGTATTACACGCCCACATTTTGCCAGTTATGTTTCGGTCCTATTCTAATAATATAAGTCACAAAAGTTTTAAAAGTATTCATTTACTAGTATTTTTCGGCATATTGAGGCTTTACAAATACAAATCGTTACTTTTCTACTTAGCGAAGTGATTCAGACTTGAATTCTGTAGAAGAGATAGTGAAAATCAAAATTCAAAGACGATTCGATCTGTGTTGATAGCATATTTCAAAATTTTAGTATCATTTATTTAGTCCTTCAGCTGATCAAATATAACAATACACATAATACCTGTGTATAAAGAGTTTTCTAATTACTTTTTTATGCATTCTGAGTTAAGTTGCTGTTACCAACCAACACAGAGTAATTATGAAGTATTAGAATACAGTCACAAAGACTTCAGAAATATCGTTAGTCACAAAGACTATGGAGAACGCCTCTCTTTGCTTGGAATATTGCAATATATTATAGACTTTTTATAATGTTATTTTTATTATGAAATAATGAACACGCTCTGTTAATTAGGTCACTATGTCAAACACAATTTTACCTAGCTGTCTTTTTATAACATTTTTATGTCGAGGAAATGAAATAGATAAAAACTAGCAGATTTGTAATATACGTAATTCCAGGAAACCGGCTAACAGACCCAGTTTTTACTACAAACTGACAAACATATAACAAACTACTAGTGTTGCTAGGTTCTAGGAATAAAAACTTTCGTAGTTATTAAAATTAGTTTTTAATTGTTTTTCGAATGGAATATCAAATACTAGAAATGGTGCTTCCATTTAGTATTTGAGTCGACTACAAAAGTTCCTACACTCCTAAAAATATTTGCTTATCTAATACCAATATATAAAGCTGAAGAGTCTGTTTGCTTAAACGCGCTAATCTCAGGAACTACTGGTGCGATTTGAGAAAATCTCAATGTTAGATAGCCCATTTATCCAGAAAGGCTATAGGCTAGATAACATCACGCTATGGGCCACGGGAGCGGAGCAGTACCCTAAATAACGCAGGTGTAACCGCAGGCTCATCTAGTCAAAGTCAAAATCATTTATTCATCTAGACCACAAGGTGACGCTTATGAACGTCATTTTTTAGAGTTAATTACGTAATGAATCTAATGAATCTACATTTTTTAGTTATTTATGAGATTAATCAGAGCTTATTCTCGTAGACCGTAGGGTGTAAGCTTTGGAGTCACCACACTGTATGAGTAACAACGTTCAAATCGAGGTCTTGTAACTTTCACTACAACCAACGCGTTTTACTCAATGTCTCGTAGCGACGGGATGTTGTAATACATAATTTTCTGTACCTATATATCAAATTCTTGCGCTACTGACTGACAGACAACGAACAGCCAAAACCACTAGGCGCAAGAAGCTGAAATTTGGCATGTATGTTCTATGGGACCTTAAGGAGTACTAAGAAGGGATTTTCGAAATGCCCACAGTATTGGAAAGAAACGCTTAAAATAATCACTACATAGTATAAAACTAAGCCTGTCTTCTGTCTGTCTGTCCCTATGTATGCATAAATCTTAAAAACTACGCATTGAATTTTAATGCGATGTTTTTTTAATAGATAGAACGATTCAAGAGAAAGGTTTATATGTATAATTGACGCGGGCGATGCCGCTGGCGGCGTCCTCTAGTAACTTTGTGCTGCAAAATTGCCTGGTGACTAGTTCATGTTGAAAACACCAACAAAAACATAACATGTAATAAGGTAGATATTTTAATTTTACGATGGTAACATTTATCATTTTCCATTCACTCTGTTTCTCATGCTAACATTGTTTTTCTCTCTTGAATTTTGGATCGCTGGCAAGGCAGATGTGTTTCTATGTGTCCTAAAAGTAATAAATAGTTCATTGTCAAAAACCGTCGTTTACATTGATAGATCGCCATCAAACCTACCACCCACCTACCAGCAAGATCGTTAACCTACAGTTCACTCAGAATCTATATTTCTACAGTTCAAACCCTATGTCCAAGAATTACCTTGTTGGTTTCTCCGGTTGGACCTGACCCAAGGCTACACAATTAAGTCTCCATTATCATTAAAATGTCCTCATACCATGTTTAATATGATTTTATTTCACTGTCGAGAACCACAGGTTTACGTGTTAATTGGCGTAACACTATGAAATACATGACACAATGACAATTAATACAGCTTTACGCATGCATGACGACCGGTTGGCCAAGCGGGAGTGTAAGCAACTGCTGCGCTGAAGGTCGTGGGTTCAATTCCCGCTCAAGTAAAACATTTGTGTGCGTGAACATGGAAGTTTGTCTTGGTCTGGGTGTTTCTATGTATAATATGTATGTATTTACAAACAAAAAAGTATATACATGGTCTAAAAAGACCCTTAACGAAAACTGAAACGCCATATTGTGACCAGACTTTAGTCTGGTCGTGTATTAAATCAATAATTGCCTTGTATTATATTGATCGGAAATTGTAATTGTAGTTGGTTTCTGGAATATTTTGCAGAAACAGTTTGACTTCTTGGTTCAGTAGTGAGATTGTAAAGAGGTCGTGATGGTTTGCTAGGCAAAGCAAAGCGCTATTGAATTGTTGTAACAGTTAACGAGATAATTATCCAGACGGTATTGATGTGCGAATGTGAAAACAGGCTACAATATTGGCTAAACGACTTGGTTTAAAAGACTAAGAGGCTACTTACGTGGAAGTGTCGCTGTTAAGACTTCTACCCATAAAAAGTAGCTCTTGCGGCAATTCCTTCCAGCTGATCAACCAGGGCTAGCCAGAGTCAAGAGTTCTGAAGGCACTCTTGGATATCCACTCAAACTAGCCTAGATTCGAACCCGAGACCCTCTGCGTGGCAGTCCGTCGGTCTCTCCACTCAGCTATCGCCGCTATGGTACATACATGATGTTATTATCATCTTTGCAAATCGCATGAGGATGCGAGTATTTGTATATCTTTATAACTATATTGACAAATAACGTTCTGAAAACTAAGTATCTTATCAATAGAACTTGCAATTTGCAATAGCTTGATCAGTTGCACTATCAGCTGACGATGGAATTATTCTTCTTACATCTAGTTCTACACTTAATACATTTTGTTGTTTAGTTTTCACTTACCTATTACATCTTGTTTGAAACAATATCGACGAACCATCAGTTTTTCTACCGTTGAAAGAAACCCGGTTAAGAGCTAATTACTGTTTCATGAAAGAACACAAAAACATTTTCTATTTAGAAACTATGACATTGTAGGAAACAGCTGCAGTTTTCCTCTTCTACAAAAACAAATAGATATTTAGTGATTTTTATTATTTCTGCTGACGTGGGTTGGAAATGAATGTCAGCTTGGATATTGCCAAAAGGTACAAGTATGTAGATATATCTATCTAATGTAGTTATATATATAACATGGGGAAGGGTGACTTTTTCGTACATTCATGTTAACTGCTTATTCGAATGCCTTTTAAAAATCTGATCTAGGTACCTTATGATTATGATACATCCAGTTTGCAGTAGTAGGTACAGTTTCTTAAATTTAAGGATACAAATTGTGATATTAATCTTTTGGAGTTAAATTTAATGCTGAATGCATGTGAAAGCAAGCACAATCTAAGCTAAGCAAAATACAGATTTAGATTTATTAATTATCAGTTATTTGACATGCTTAATTTTCTATACTGTAGGTACTCACAATTTTTTCACACAATATCAAATTGTAGAGATCTTTATGTAACTATTTAAAAGTTTGTGTACCAATCTGATATAAAAATTCTTCATGTCAGCCTAGAAACGTCCACTGCTGGACATAGGCCTCCGCCAAGGTTCTCACACAGACTAATTTTGAGCCACCCGCAGCCAACCAATATTAATAACAGTAAAAATTATTGTTAAAAAAATCGTTTTTCTTTTGTGTATCTAATGATCAATAATTTTACAAATCAAATAAATTCAACCTAATATTTTTTCACACCATTGTCTACATGTCTAAACCGACCAAAAATTACCCTTATACCAAAAATACACATCATATACCTTCAACTTTTCTCTGCACACCTCACACGTCTAAACCGACCAAAAATTACCCCTCATACTAAAACCTCCCAAGTACATACTTATGCAATGTCTCCGCTTAGTTCAGCGTTATTCTTAATCCCAGCAATTTCACCCTCCGAATGTCCCACCCTGTACCGTACTAACCATCAATTGTAAATTTAGTGTTAAGTACCAAACCAGTACTTATCAGAGCCCCGCACGTGGTTTCAACGTTATAATTACTGTTGCCTATACGTTATCGATAAGACACATTCGGAAACATGGAATTATGACAAACAAGTAAAATGGACAGGGTTTTATGAATAAACTAGTGGACGCCCGCAGCTTCGCCAGCACATTTTACCCGTTTTGCCCGATTTCGTGGGAATTTCGGGCAATGCCTCTTAGTGCACCCCTACGGTCCCCAAGGAACATACATGCCAAATTTCAGCTTCCTGCGTCTAATAGTTTAGGCTGTAGCGTGTCTGTCAGTCAGTCAGTAACGCAAGGCTTTTATATGTTAAGATAAAAAAATGTCTTCATGTTTTATATTAGTTGTCAAACGTATTATTTTACAATATCTTATTTAAGTATTTTTATCAATCGTCTTAACCATTTATGTGAAAATTGGACCAATTCAAGATATAAAAAGCACCTCAGTCGTTAAGAAGATTACATTATGACTGTTTCATGTTAAGGTAGAGTACAGATAAATTATTCAAAGTATCTACTGGCAAAATATTATATGACTTGGCTATTCAACATGGTACAAAGGTACACCTTAGTAACATACATTTAAGGGTTACAATAAAAGCTCTATACCTAATTTACCAAATTATATCGGCTCTATTTCCAAAAAAAACAAGAGTCATGTGAGAATAGGTCACATGTATTCTGAGCCTACAATCTATACACATAAATAAAATTGGAGTGTTTGTTTGTAATATTAAAATACGCGCATTTTACTAAATGCATATGGATGTATACACGGTACATAAACCCAAATTACATTTTTTACAATTTTTGTCTGTCTGTCTGTCTGTTTGTTCTCGCTAATTTCTGGAACGGCAGGACCAATTTTGACGTGAATTTCACTGGCGGATAGCTGATGTACTAAGGAGTAACTTAGGCTATAAATTAAACTGCGGGAAACAGCTAGTTTTTTTATAAAATCACTCCTGTATCCCGAAAGGGTAAGCAGAGGTGTAATATTACACCCACATTTCGCACTGTTATGAATTTTTAGGTCCCACGTAGGCGAGCCTATAGCTGTTACCGGGCAATTTGCCAGACTCCGTGCTGCTACTAAGAACTCGGAAAAAGCAGTAACACTTTTGCCCGACCCAGTAATCGAACCCGGGACCTCCTGATCAGCAGTCGCAAACGCTGAACACTGGATCACGGAGGCAGTCCAAGCCTATAATATAGCGGTAAAAGACGTAACTCAGTCGTAAGCATCCTGGAGTTTAGTCAGTTAACGAATTTTTTTTGGAACAGGGACTATGGTGACCTCATCATCATCATTATCAGCCCCTTATATAAACTGTCCCACTGCTGGGCACGGGCCTCTTCTCACTATGAAAAGGGTAAGGCCATAGTCCACCACGCTGGCCTAGTGCGGGTTGGCATACTTCACATGTCTTTCAAGAACATTATGGAGAAATTTCAGACATGCAGGTTTCCTCACGATGTTTTCCTTCACCGTTTAGCAAGCGATAATTAACAATTTAATACGCATATAACTCCGAAAAGTCATTGGTGCGCGCCGTGGATTCGAACCCGGACTGCTCCACTGGGCTATCGACCTAACTATTAAAATTCCAGAAAAATGTTTACAGTTAATGTAATAGTTACTATTTTTATATTAGTCCTGGCAAACTTGTACACCTGAGCAGGTTTGAAGAACACATGAACAATACCATCTCCAACATCTTTACTGTTCTCAGCTTACGTAAACCGACGATTTCAATTCTGTTACCATACGCTCATTAAAATAATAATTGCTTTCGGATTATTGACCCTGTCGATATATTCGGCTCATGTTGTGCTTACCTTTACAAAGTCGCTAGTACACTGCTTCTCGGGTTTTCTTGTGTGAAGGGGAGAAATAGAACTATATAATATAGTTACCAGGTAGGTGCCTATTAGCAGCATCTTGGTAAAACTAAAAAAAATATTGTGGAGGATAAAAGTGTGGTGTTCCTCCAACTAGAGGGAGGATCCTCTAACCAGGCTGGGTGATCGTGCCTGGTGGACTGTCAGTCCCACGGACGTATTTGGGATGTTGTATATATAAAACTCGGCGCGCGAATTCTGCTTGCGCGATTCAGCACCTTCATCCTAGGAGGCGTTATCTCAGTTAGGATCTGCTTTCTAGTTTAACCGGATTTGACTGAATGTTAGCTTTTCCGCAGAGCGACTGCCTGTCTGACCTCCGCCACCCAAAGGGACAGCTATTGACTTCCAATAACGACTGTCAAAGATCTTCATGACAACCGGGATCGATTTGTCATGAAGCTCTCCAAGGCACGGGGCAAGCGATAATTTACAATTCAATACGCGCAAACTCCGAAAAGTAATTGATGCACGCCATGGATTCGAATCCGATACCCTTTGCATGTCAGTCTGTTGGTATCTCCACTAGGCTCGCTCACTAGGTATTATATTAAGATAAAAATTATATTAAATAAAATTATTATACTAATCTTGATACACTGGGTTTCAATTGAGACACGAAAAAGATGAGATACTTACTATTTGTCCCGAAGTCTGATTAATCCCTTCTTCACTAAATTGTGTGTAATAAGTGCTTAAATAGATAGAATATTTTCGAACATAATATTAGCCTATATAATCCCACTGCCCAAAATCCAAAATCCTACTCTCCCTGAAAACTTCCGACCTATTTCTATCTTACCATTCCTTTCCAAAGTGCTAGAGGCCTGTGTGCACAAGCAGCTATCTTGGTTTGTCCATCACAACAACTTGTTGAGTCCCTTACAATCGGGCTTCAGACCAGGTCATAGCACAACGACTGCCCTCCTTAAAGTGACTGGCGATATTCGTGAAGGTATGGAAGATACCAAACTAACTGTATCATAAAACATAAATTTCAAATTAATTTAATATATTTATGTATATTTATTTATCTATATATATATATATATATATAAATATATACTTATATATTATGTTATGTACTAGTCATGTATATTTGTATGTAGGTTTATAATTTGGATATACAAGGTGTCACAAGACCCATCACCAAGCCGGAGTCTACGCGTTTTGGACATCATGCCAAGTCATACTAAGCAAAAATAAAACCTGGGAAACGACTTTTTTTTAAGTATTCACTTTTTTCAAGATGCTATTAAAAATGCGGGCGTGAAATTTTCGAAATACCTACTAATCTATGGGTGCATAGGACATCTATAGAAGAGGTTGGCGGGGTAAATGCATCGAATTTGTGCCTTATTAGAAAAAATCCTTAGTAAATTTGAGCCTCAATATCTCCTGAACCAGTAATTTCCCAGGTATGATGCCGAAGCAAAAAATGTTCGCAATGATTGGTACAATATGGGGTTTCAGTTTTCGTTAAGGGTCTTTTTACACCCTGTATATATTTGTGTATAATTTGTAATTATGTGTTATTTGTTAAGTATGTATATAAAATATGTTTATTTGTTTGCATTAACATTGTATTAACCTAAAAAATGTATGTAATTTTGTTAGTTTAAATTCTTTCTTTAGTCATACATTACACCTACTTCATTTCTCTCTGCACCACTTTAAGGTAGACTGGGAGAAAATGCCTATGGCATTAAGTCCGCCTGTATACATTGTGGATGTATATGAAGTTTTAAATAAATAAATAAAAAAATATTATAATGCCTTTACAAAGACTTCACCTACACAGAGTTTTAGAATCGGGTAGGTACTTAAAAATCAAATAAAATTTTACTTTTTGCTAGCAAAATAAGTTTAAAGTTTGAATATAATAAGCCCAATAATACAGCCCAATTGAAAGAATATCAAAGTAAAAGTAGAACTACACAAAAAGAGTACCTTAGTTTTAAGAAAAATTGTCAGGGCTTCGAAAGATTAATCTTTAGAACTCCATCATATTCTATAGAGTAATGCTATTATACGAGATCTAAGACAAAATATTTAAAAGTTCGGCGTAAAATAATTTCTAATAGGTACTTTAGTAGATTGTTGACCTGCCTTCTAAGAATTCTCAGAATGATGAATAGATGAACAAAAGATACGACGTTTGACTAGCTATCATCAGTCTCGGTCGCAGACTGACTTAATTTTTACTCGTGATGACTACGTGTGTGGGGTCGAAACACTGGGGATTAAAGAAGTTATTGATTACAACGAAGTCGTTGTAATAACTTCTTCTGTAATCAAGGACTTCCTTTGAAGGTCTGTAGAAGCGATTCCAGGTATAACTTGATCTGCCCAATCCCACTTCAAAACTGCCCGTGGTGGACCAACTATCTGGTTCGGATCGTAGGAACTATTTGGTTTGGATGTGCGAGGCATTAAAACAGTTTGTGAAAATGATCTATGTTCAGAAGTAAACGACTCTTGGCTGCGATGATGAAGTCATATTCAGCAAACAAGATTAAGAGCTTTTGAAGATATATTGGAAAAAGCAAAACGAGATTGATCGGCTTATGAAACTATGGGGCACAACTAGTGACTGTAACTGTCTTTTAAATTTGAGTAGCAACATCTCTTAAAACGATAAGCTTCGAAGCATTCCTTAAAGTCCACTAAAACAGTACCAGCTGTGTGCCAAACCAAATCGTGTCATATCGTAATACCCCACCTCTGAAATTACAGTAAATTGCCAACAAAATGAATGTATTTTCCCACAAATTTAGTCGCACTAATTCACATTGTCATGCTGTCGGAGCGTTCTTCCTGCCGAGGCTCCATCGCGATGCATCGTCCAAATACTACTGGTATCTGACTGTGACATACATTATGTATTCATAGATATAAATGTATTGTGTTTGGTTATCTTGGCACCAGTCTGTGTGTTTGACTGTTGTAAATAGATAGTGTTGTATTGTTTAGGGTTGTTTGGCATTACAGCAAAAATTAACAATGGATGATATTAGCGTTGCCAAGCAGCAATACGTTAAAAAAGGGAAATTATTGTTTTATAAAATGTTGTAGGCGTATGGTGCATACTGAGAGTATTTTTATAGCACAGTTGAGGATATTGATGAATAGTACGTAAATCTCAAGTAATCAACATATGCTTTTTTTCTGAATTGTAAAAAAATCTTTTATATAATAGAATATGAAGATGTAAGAAAATTATTATTTGACCATACATAAATAGTTTTAACATAGTATATTATTATAGGCTATCTATAATCATTGACCACTCTTGCTCCCAATAGTTTTTTTCTTTTTGGTAAACAGTTACGGAATAGCGATTCTGACTTCCAATCCAAAAGCCATGGATACAGCCGGGATGACTCTATGATGATGAGGTAACGCGAATATTTAAGTTAGTGGGCGTTTGAAGTTAAACAATGCAATGTTTTTAATAAACAGTTCATAGTTTCGCCGTTTTTCGAAGTTACAGGAATAGCCAATATCGCTTTCTAGGTCTCCCACATATTTTCAAACCTACGTTTTCCTGATACCGTGATGCCCACACATTTATAGTTTACTGCAGTTGAAGCTTGGATTAAATGCGAGTACATTTCCTGGAACTACCTTGGGGATAGGCTTACTTGATGGTTAACAGTATCATAGCCTTTGTGTGTCAACAATTCTAGGAGAAACAATCACACGCCGACTGATCATTGAACTAGAACTGTATCAATTTCAAGCTGATATTAATATATAACTTTCACAACATACACTTTTGATTTTCGAAGGGACAATGTGTTTCTCTCTGTGTGTAAATTTTTCAAAATTAGAAACCTATATTTCTGTCTCGAATATTTTCATAAACTTTATAGAAATTCCCAGTGTATTTGAAGATTTTCACGTGGTACGATTGAACTTGATATTTTTTGTTTAAACTTGGGTTCTTGCACCTTGTAAGGAGTTTCCGCAATTGTACTAGTTTTCACTAGGCTATTTATTGAATAGCCGCAGTGCCTATGTGCATTGATATTGTTGAATACAGAGCCTAGTTAATTGGGCTAGTGAGGAAAGGACATTCAATTTATAGGCACAATGAAATAAAGATGATAAACGGCTCGTGACAGTGATATAGTATTTTATTATTATTACTCGATGAATTATGTATTTTATTTATTTATAGTCTCACGCCTGTATCCACGAAGGGGTAGGCAGAGGTATAAATATTACACCCACATTTCGCCATGAATTTTTAGGTCCCACCTAATAGGGGCCGAGCCTATTGCCGTTACCGGGCACATCGTCAGACTCCGGGCTGCTACTGAGTATTCGGAAAAACTCAGTAACACTTTTGCCGACCCGAGAATTAAACCCGGGACCTCCAATCAGCAGTCGCAAACGCTATCCACTGACCACTGAGGCAGTCGATGAATTAACACAGAAATATTTTCACGCCTGAAAGTTCTCAATAATGTTTTCGAAAATGTTCTCTAAGCTTGTCATTTAACATTTCAATATGTTTTGAAATTTAAAGCACTTACCATTGACTTCAAATCTTCAACAACACAAACTTCATACCATGTACCTACTGTTGTTCTTAAAAACGTATTACAGAGTAATCGAAGCCTGCCCAATTTTTGCACCAGTCCAACGTCAATGGAAGGTTGTAAACTATGTGAGTTCTTAGCCTGAGAGCGGTTTCAGACTAGCGTTTTATACGCGCGTATAACCTCGTTTTTGGAAGCGCATGTAGGCGCATATAGGCGCGCCTTTTGGCATAAGCGCAACTCGTACGAGCGTTAACGCGCTTCTAAGCTCGTATAAGCGCGAGCCGTCAGTATCCATATTAATACTGACACGATATCACTTCCGTTTCGAGCGTACACGCCGAGATATGCCCGTTTACGCGAGTCCAGTTTTTTGAAGCGCGTAATGTAGCGCGCGAATAAGCGCGTATGCTGAAACGACCGTATACGCGCAAAAAATATGCTAATCTGAAACCGCCCTAATGAGTTACAAAGCGGACAGCACGACGCCAGGTAAACACTGCAATTTACAAAATGAAATGTTCCGATGCTGTACTAGAATTTGACTATCGCCAAGAGTTATGGTAATGCCGCAATTTTGAATACAGTACGTTCAATCTTGTAGCTTACATCGACGAGGTCGTATACAATTTGACGGTATTTGTTTGAAAAACAGTTCGCTGTAAAATTTTATTATGTAGGGTTGAATTTCGGTTTTGTTTCGCGTATTTTAAATATTTGCTGGTTTATCACACCGACAAACCATTTGGTTACCGGTCAAATGCTGTTTTGGTGTGATGCCTTTTTTAGGGTTCCGTACCTAAGAGGTAAAACGGGACCCTAGTACTAAGCCTCCGCTGTCCCGTCTGTCTGGCTGTATCTCATAAACCGTGATAGCCAGAAAGCTGAAAGTTTCACGAATTATGTATTTTAGTTCCCGCTATAACAACAAATACTACATACATACATAGACTCACGCCTGTTTTCCCGAAGGGGTAGGCAGAGGCATATTAAACGCCCACTTTTCGCCAGTGTTTTGATCCCACGTAATAGGTGGCGAGCCTATTGCCGCTTATCGCGATATTTTGTTAGCCAGAGCCTCGTCCGTTGATCGGCAGGTGCACCACTTGCAGGTGAGGTTGGCTTGGGACGCTTTTTTTTTTTTTTTTGGTGTCGGGTTGGAAAATCCTCATGGAGTCCCTTCGCCCTGGGGGGGAAGGACGAAGGGGACTGTCAGACTCTTACTGACTAAAAACCAACCAGTGCTCCTCATGTACCATGTGTCGGAGGGTAGGGTTTCACCTAAGCATTCCTCGCTACCCTCAGGCGGGCCCCGAACGAAACCCCCTTGGCGGCGGATGAAGGTGTTGGGCTCCGCCGCCAAAACACCCAGCGGCCGCAGAGGATAGGGAGGACGGCAACGCAACACCGCATCTCCTCTTCCTCTGCGGCCCCACCGCGACGCAACGATGGTGCGCCCCCATTTGGTCGCGGGAGATAGGGCGCGCGGCAACGCAACACCGACACGCCTCTCCTCCCGCGACCGCACCCGACTGCGAGGGACAGAAGAACTGTCCCTCGCACCCGCCCCTTTGGACGCATCCTGCGCAGGCCTCCGTCAAGCCCACGCGGAGCGTCCCCTCCTGGATCCCTCTTAGCTTCACCGCGGGTCACCAATCCACGGTTACTAGGCCCCCCTACCACGATAAGTTGGATATCCCACGGGGGGTGGCTTGGGACCCTAAGTTCTTGGTGGGAACCCTATACACCCCACAACAAATACTAAAAATTTTTTTTTTTTTTTAAGAGGGGTTCCCATACAATGAGCGTACGTAGCATACGTGTTTTTTGCTCAATATTACTAACCGTAACTGGTAGAAGCTTAAATTTTTAACAGAGTATACAGTTATATATTACCTTTCAAAATAAATAAATAATTAAATAAAAATAAAATAAATATTTCAGGGGGGCTCCCATACAAAAAACGTAATTTTGAAGCAATTTTTTACTCTATCTTAATAAACAGGTAGAAACTTAAAAAACATTTGAGTATATGTACAAGAAACGTGATTTTCTTTTATAGATGATGGTACGGAACCCTTCGTGCGCGAGTCGGACTCGCAGTTGGCCAATATTTTTATATTTGTTTTATGCAAAATATTGAAATCCTTCTTTGTTAAAACCTATCCCCACCATTCAAACCCCTCCCCCAAATAAATAAGCCCTTAGATATAATAAGCCTAATCATCACAGCCGATATACGAACATTGCTGGACATAGGTCTCCTGCAAGGTACTCCACACAAACCGATCTTAGACCACTCGCATCTAATTACTTGCCACGATTTCAAACAACTTCTTTACCTACCGCTACTCCTGCTGCCTCACCCTCTCTAGAACCTGCTAAACAGTCATAGCTTATTCGGGCTATGTGCTTAGCCAGCATTACTACTTCAGCTTGACTATTCAGAGAGCTATGTCAACGAATTTGTCTCTTCTGCGTATCTCCTTCTTCCTGGTTCAATCTCGTAGAGAACCTCCAAGTATAGCTCTCTTCATCGGCCTCTTGAGTATCCTTGAGTCTTCAAAAAAGGCTTTTAGTGTGCTACTTTGTCTCTATAATGTAATAGACATCTCCCTTTTCAAAATTCTTAATACTCCGGTGCTATATTCATTTTCTTCTTACCAAAGATGGTGGCAAAGAATCTGGCCTCATCTGTTTAACTAACCTCATGCATGTATTTTTAAGCAATTCAGCATAGTATTTGATAACTTCTAGCGTTTACCAAGGAAGGTAGAAATTATGTAACATACGTCCGTAAGGAACTTTTCCTTCTTCCATATTCATGTACTTTGTAACAATCGCTCGGTTACTCCGAGCGATATGTACATACATAAAATATTACGTCTGCTCCGACTGAACGTTTAGTTCTAAAGAGATGTTATGTTAACAGAAAGATTGCTTGTTGTATTCTTTTGTTGGTGCAGTGATTGCTTTTGATTTTTGCGATATGATTTTTACCTAGAATTCTTGGAACCTATTATGCTGAACTGTGAACCAAGACTCACGTCTGTTTTTCGAAGGGGAACACATAGACTACGGACCGCCATTGCCAACGATTATGATATACATATCTCTTTAGATACTCTGTAAAACTGTAACCTTTTAAATATAACCTGCCATTTTTCTAACATATTGTTCGATATACATTGTACTCTACACAAAACCTGCTTCTTTTATTACTGGAAAATAACGGTCAATGTACCTTGATATAAAATGATTAATGATAGTTTTAAGTAGTGTGGCGCTACTCCAGCGTTGAAAGGGTTTTAAAAGAAAGTTCCTTAACTATTATATAGTAAGGAAGTTCCAGTATGAAGTAATGGGATAAACATATGTATATCTAGACTAGTTTGTAGGATTCCATAGCTAAATGGAAAAAAGCAGAACCCATATAAATTAGGTACGTCTGCCTGTCTATCTGTCCATCTGTATGCCACTTTATTCTGAGACTATTTAGACTACACTGGTGAAACTTGATAGGTAGATGTATTCTATGAACTGCTTCACGATTTTTATATATAAGCAACAAAAAATAAAAAAAAATAAAGGTAATCTCTCTACATACCTACGGTTTTTTTATAGTAACAGGCGGCAAACGATCAGACGGATCGCCTGATGGTAAGCTATTACCGCCGCCCATGGACACAAGCAATACCACAAGAGTCATAAGTGCATTGCCGCCCCTTGGGGTTGGGAAAAGAGATAGTATGAGGAGTGGGAAGAGGGAGAAGGAACAGGGGATAGGGCCGGATAGGGATATTTTTCCGCCAGTTACATACTTGCGGAGGTTCTATAGATATGGTTAAAGTTAGGTTATGGTTCCTAAAACCATTATTCAAAGTCGTCCGAAGGTATGTTAAATAGAACCCCCCGTGGGATCTCCACCTTGTCGTGATGGGGGGGGCCCTGTAACCGTGGATTGGACACCCGCGGTGAAGCTAAGAGAGATCCCGGGAGTGGACGCTCCGCGTGAGCTTAGAGGGGCCTGCGCAGGATGCATCCAGGAGGCGTGGTGTTGCGTTGTCACTTGCCCTTTCTCCCGCGACCAAATGGGGGCGCACCATTCGTAGCGTCGCGATGAGGCCGCAGAGGAAGAGGAGATGCGGTGTTGTCAGGTTGCCGTCCTCCCTGTCCTCTGCGGCCGCTCGGTGTTTTGGCGGCGGAGTCCAACACCTTCATCCGCCGGCAAGGGGGTTTTGTTCGGGGCCCGCCTGACCATCTGGCGTGCACATACCCGACGAGGGGTAGCGACGAATGCTTCGGCGGTACCTGGCCCTCCGACACACGGGTACATGAGGAACAAGGATTGGTTTTTAGTCAGTAAGAGTCTGACAGTCCCCCTCGCCCTTCCCCCAGGGCGGAGGGACTTTATGAGGATTTTCCAACACGACACAAAAAAATTGGTATGTTAAATAGACGCTTTCGGGCTTTAAACTTAAAATTTTGTTCTCTTAAACTTTAGCTAAAATATTTACGTATTGTGATCAAATAAATTATATGATATTACTAGAGGACGCCAGCAGCTACGCCTGCAGTTTTTTTTAATTTACCCGTTTTGGCCGATCCTGTGGGAATTTCGTGAAATCCCTTCTTAGTGCACCCCTACGGTCTTCAAGGAACATACATGCCAAATTTCAGCTTCCTGCACCCAATAGTTTCGGCTGTAGCGTGTCTGTCAGTCAGTCAGTAACGCAAGGATTTTGTATATTAAGATGATGATATGTCAGGATCGTTGCAAATGGCCTTTTGTTCTGTTGCCTTTCGGGCAACAGGCGTGAGTCTTTGTGTATGCCAAATATTTTTTCACAGACTTAACTGAAATGTTGAAGTATTTTATTAATACTTATTGATGATATAATTATTTAAAAAATGTTAAGCTTTCTCATAATATAATTTCCAGAACTTCAAAAGGAAACTGCGCAAAATAATATACCATTCGCATAATAAAACAATAAGTTGTACAGAAAGATACGTTTTATCAGAGAACCAGTTTAAATATTAATTAATTCGAAATTAATTAACAATAAATCTTCTTTTTTCTAGGGATTCAAAAGCCAGTCCTCAGAGAATTACTTAATCGGATTAATATTTAATCATTCTTAGTTTTTAGGCTAAAATATTTTTTTTATTAAGTAACCATTTAAAGATACAAAACATAAAGATGTTAACATGTTTTTAAAAAACTGTTTTTAAATGCGAACGAGCTAGGGCTAAAATCTAAAGGTTCAAAAAATTATTTGTTATCATCATGATATACATCTATCTATTTAATTAGATAGTATAAAACAATCTGTCTTCTGTCTGTCTGTCTCTATGCATGCTTAAATCTTTAAAACTACGCAACGGATTTAAATGCTGTTTTTTTTATAAATAGAATGATTGAAGAGGAAGGTTTATATGTATAATACATATATGGTGGTACGAAGATCGCCGGGTCAGCCAGTCTAATCTAATACTAATATATAAAACTGAAGAGTTTGTTTGTTTGGTTGAACGCGCTAATCTCAGGAACTACTGGTCTGATTTGAAAAAACTTTCAGTGTTAGATAGCTCATTTATCGAGGAAGGCTATAGGCTATATAACATCACGCTATAAGTGACGGGAGCGGAGCAGTAAGCCTTAAATTACGCGGGTGTAACCGCGGGCGTTCTCTAGTATATTATAAAATGAAGTCTTCTACCGTGCTGTCTGTTTCTATGAACGCGATAAACCCAAAAACTACCGAAACGCTTTTTGTACGGTTTTCATCAATAAATAGAGCAATTCCTGAGGAATATCTAGCATATTTCACGCGGGCGGAGCCGTTAGCGAAGTTTAGTTAAGTATAAAATGACTTAGCCTGCTAAACATATTATCGCAAAGCCTAAATGAACTAATGAATCTAGAATTAGGTTGGCACATGGGATTGCTTTTAAAACTTAGATATTCATTAAGAACTTTTTTAATAATCCGCCTCTAACGAGTTTAAGTAGGAGTTGTCAGTTTGTTCGAAGATAGTTAAAAAAAAGAAGATAAAGGACAGTGGAAAGTGGCGAGTGCACTAATCAATTGATTCGAGAGGTTGATCGCTTACGTTACTGTCTAGTTAACAAGGCTAGTTTCACACGTACTATAGTGACATCATATCGACGCGAAAAAGTAGGGTAGAGCTGTGGAAAGTGTGAAGTATTGCTGCGGTTTATAGCGATTGCGCTACTTTTTTTTCATGTGGGTGTGTGGCCAATTCTGGTGTTTGAGTTATTCAAACCACCGAAAGGCCTCCGACATGGCCTAAAGATTATTGTGTCCTAAGACGAGAACCGGGACTGATTTACCGACCGACAGCTTTTACGTGCACGAAGCGCGCTAGTGCTGTGAAGTTAATGCCACACAAGTTTATCTATCGAAGAAGGTGACCTATGTAAGCGTTGTTGAATTTTGCCTACCCATTATCAACGACAACTCAAGTCACGCATTGAAGGCTACGTGCGCTGTGGTACAATCAAACAAGTCGGCGCTGGACCAGTTTGAAAAAATTTCCTTGGCTCGCTCATAGAGTCGAGGCACACTAGAAACTGGTTTTGTATACGTGTGTCAATGTGCGTGTAAAGTAGCACTGGAAACGACGATGTCGTGCAGAGCGATTCTCGCCCTTATGGTGATCGAGCGGGAAGTTGTTCGACTGTACCTACAAAATGGGATAGCGGTTGCGCTATCGTTCGTAGTTCTGTTCAGGTTGTGTAACCTACCTATATGCAGTAGACAGGCCGCAACGATGTAACTGCAACGTGGTTGCAATGGTCTGTTATACACGGAGACGATAATGATTGCAAGATGTGGTCCGTATGAACTGAAAAATATTTTGATACAAATAAGCGCTCGCCCCTGTTAGTGGTTTGTGGTATGTGAAGATCTAATAACAGTCGTATTTTTTTATCTTGGAAAGAAGGCATTTATAACCATCGTACCTTGTTGTCATAAAAAACTCTGACAGTCGTAACAGGGAGTCAGAACTTTGTTGTCCGTTTGTCACAAAGTCAATAAGCTGTTTGGAAACGAAGTCGTGCATTCAATATTCTACAAGACCAACAAGCTAAAAACTAGCTGTATATACATTTGAAAGATCTTATACACATGATTTTGATTAAACATGTACGTAAAAATAAAAAGTCAGGATGCATCTCGCATTCACGTCGATCTCATGAATACAGAAATCGCAGCGTCTAGTAGCAATTTGTTTTTAAAAACGCTCCGCATCCAACCCATTTTGGTTCGACCGTAAAATGTAATGATTCCGTAACGACTGAGCCAGTCAATAAAACGGCAAGTGCAAATGTAACCTAATATATATATTTTAAAGGAAAAATGCCTTGC
Organism: Euclidia mi; assembly: GCA_944739405.2. Classification (NCBI taxonomy): domain Eukaryota; kingdom Metazoa; phylum Arthropoda; class Insecta; order Lepidoptera; family Erebidae; genus Euclidia; species Euclidia mi. The sequence continues at coordinate 4,234,337 of OX123204.2, forward strand.
GCTAACTTGTACGCTAAGTAGTTAAGTATAAGGCCGATATCACATTGGGCGTTCCTCGAATCCGGCTTGCACCCGGCGTTCGTTCAGTGTGCGACCGGCGGTAGCGCGGTCACTTTCTACTACAGAGCGAACGCATGCCGGGCTATAACGCACTTAATTTCGGTAACCTTAAAGTGCCGCGCGAACCTGACATTTTGGCAAATTCGTAACTATATGCGGGCACTAATTTGCTTGAAAGTAAATATTTCAAATATTTATACTGAACGGTTGGCGTAGTGGTTTAAGCGGTCGCCACGCCGCGCCGCGCCGCGCCGCTTGAAACTACGCAGAGTGTTGTGGGTTCGATCCCCACACGAGACAATACTTTGTGTTATTCATAATTTGTTGTTTCGAGTCTTGGTGTTCATTGTGTCCGAAGGTTGTATGTTTGTAAAGTCCCCCGCGACACAGGATATATTCCTAGTGCGGGAGTTGTCTTTAAAAAAAATCACATGGACCACATTTTGCGGTCATTATTGACCTTGTGTAATATAAACAATAAATTACAACACTGCGTCGACGCGATAATTATACCCGCCGCTGCGATTGTGAATTTCGATCAAAAGTGATGAAAATGTCGCATTGGCACTATTTACACTTACCACAGCAGGAACACACATTTTCGTACTCATTGTAGTGAGTGTGAAACCAGTCTTGTAAACTTAATTGATCAGTGCAGTCGCTACTTTGCCACTGTCCTTTATAATTAACTATCTTCGAAAAAACTAACAACTCCTATTTAAACACGTTTGGGCGTATGCGTGTGCCCGGCATGCGCTTGGCGTTGATTCTGTAGTACAAAGTGAACGCCGATCGCACGCTGAGCGCACGCTCAAAGAACGCTCATGCCCAATGTGGCCTTAGGGTTTTATTTATTTAAATGTTACGGAAGTCGTTTGTTTGATATCGAGTACTTTTGTTGTAATATATGAATAAGTTGTGAAGGTAGTACACGTCATTTGTAGATAAGGTTGCAGTTTCTTTGAAGATGAGAATGAGGTTGATAAAAGGCTGAAATCAATGATGAAGAAAATTCGCAAGCTGGAAGCGGTTAGCTCTAATTGCAGCGCTGTGGCTAAGTACTGTTAAAATGAATCGGGCGTTAGATCCGGAACAATTTGTTTAAAAAAGAAATGTATGCATTCGCATACTCCACATTAAACATTTTATAAAAGACAAGAGGAAGCTTGTAGCAACGCCCGCATTTTACTTTATTCAACCGTTTCTTTCTGATCATCTGATCCTGTGCATTCGGTAAATACCTTCTTAGTGCACCACTATGGTTTCCAAGGAACATACATGCCAAATATCAGCTTCTTGCGCCTAATAGTTTCGGCTGTATGTTATTTCAGCCAGGCAGTAACGTATTTTTTTTTTAAGACGACTCCCGCCCTAGGACTATATCCTGTGTCACGGGGGACTTTACAGTACTTGAGACAATAATTTATGAATCACACAAAATGTTACCTCGTGTGGGGATCGAACCCAGAACACTCGGCGCAGTGTCAAGCGGTGAGACGGCCGCTTAAACCACTACGCCAACCGTGCAAATCTTGTTCGTATAAATAGTATATACAGGTGCTTGGACATTGTCACTTGAGAAAATTTATTATTTTTACTTTAACACGGTGACTCAAATACCTTTGATATCACGTTTTTATACCACATTTAATTAAAATATCGTCACACTTTATACGAAACAGGGACCATCAACATATCATGCTATGCGGTAATATCACGTTCAAAACTAAATAAAGTACGCGACATATTCTCATATCCGACGTACAAACGACGCTCATACATTCGCCTTAAGCGAGACATTATGGGCGATCGACCACGGCCGTATAATACATATGCTTCTTAATACTTAACGTGCAAGGAAATGGTTATTATAGGCGAACGGTGTGCGGCAATCTTTCAGATTAGGCAAACCGTGAGCAGCAAAGAGTTTGCGGCAAATATTTTACTGATTATACCTGTGGAAGCGTCTATAAAAAATATTTTCTGTATTTTAAAGCGCTTCTTTAAATCTATTGATGACTAAATCCATGAATTTTGTAGCAATATTACTTTACTTTGATTTTGATAAAAAATGTATTAACATAATCTATTTTAGATCGGCACTACACATCGGTATACATAGTATATTGCACAAGATTTTATATATTTTTTGTAATCGATTAAAACCGATTCCGAACTAAATTTGGAATGAACTTCGGCAAAAAGTATGGAACAATTGATTTTTAACTTAACATTTTTTTATAGTAATATGGAACAGCTTGCTTCAGCTTGAGGATAAAGAGCATAAACAATAAATCATAATTATATCAGCACAAAAGACATACACTTGGCCTCTCGGGGATACGTACTAAATGTAAAATCTGGTGATCAGAGAGAAACAGTGCTCGGCAATTAGAAATATTTTTTATTATGTGGTTACGACCAGCCAAAAGAGTGGTCTACGAGTTTTGAAAGAACGTTCAGCGTAATAAAAATAACGGTAAGGTTGAGATTAAACCTGTCAGAATATTATTTCAAACGTAAATCAACCTCGTCGTATAATATAATTATTAATTTAAAGTTTCTTGCTCACTAACATTACATTCAGATTCAAAAAGTATCGGGAATGGTTTATTTTTGTTTATGGTTCCAAATTATTTTTTTTTGTTTTCTTTTGTTTTTATTAGATTACCACAATTGTTTTGAGTTTGAGTTGCATCTGTTATTCATATCAAATACAGTGCAGTTTTTAGTTATATCATATCTAGTGTGTATTGCGAATTTCATAAGGGACAAAAACGTCGAACAAAGAGTTTGTCTTAAATTTTGAATCTCCAATGGAATTTAGTGTTTGGATTCAATGATAATGTTACAGAAGGCTTACGGTTGAACGACTTTATCAAAAACTCGTGCTTATGAGTGTACCACTCATAAGCACGAGTTTTTGATAAAGTCGTAAAGCGTTCCAAGTCAAAGTCATGTTGAGTGTTTTCTTTGACTATTGCGGTGTTGTGCACTCGGAATTCATGCTGGAAGGTCAAACAGTAAATAAGGTATATTATTTGAGCGTTATACTGCGTTAAAGAGAGCAAATTCGATGAAAAAGGCGATTTTTTGGGAAAGAACATTCTTGGCATTTACACCACGATAATACGCTTTCGCACAAGGCCATCATTGTGAACGAATTTTTGACAAGCAACTAAACTCTCCCATTTATAATATTAGTATGGACATCCACCATCACACAACAATAGTATTACCTATTCATTCAAAGAGCCAGTCATTCTCCAAGTCCCTATACGTTAACAAATACTAAGACTTACCTCCACAAGTGAGGCATGCCGGTGTGTATTCGCTTTAACACATTACAGGGGTGCACGGGAGGCGATATGTAAAGAGGATCGACCCGATACCTCTAGCGATTGAGATAACGTTCTGGGGACATACAGACTTACAGAGACTCAAAATAAACATTAAAATGGATACAACGAAAAATACTGATAGATGCCATCGTTTTAAAAGATTACCCTTCTAGCAAAGCACCATTACTCAATATTGTTCTAGCTTATTTTATTTTTTACTTTTTACTTCTTGCACAAAACAAAATAAATGTACAAAGGCGGACTTATTGCCTAAAGCATTCTGTACCAGTCAACTTTTGGGTGGGCAAAAACTAGTTAAAGTACTCTATACAACGACTGTCATCCGTGTGGTGACGGATTAAGAATACGGATTGTCACCACCCCATATCATCCCGTGGGTGTCGTAAGAGCCGACAGAGGGAGCACACTTGATACATACCCTATACCAACCCGTTTGGCCAGCGTGATATAGTAGGCCAATTCCTCCTTTCAAAGGATAGGCCTAGTCCAGCAGTGGACTGTTAAAGGCTGATGATGATATATAACGACTGACAGAGAACTTCGCGACACGTGACAACGTGCTCACCGAGGCACGGATCAAGTGATAATTAAAACTTTATACGCACATTTCTTTGAAAAGACAGTAGTGTGTGCCGCGCATTTGAACCCGATACCCTTGGGATGGTGGTCAGTTAGCATCTCCATTCGACTAGCACTTAAGCGCCAAAAATGCCATCGAAAACTTGACATTCCTACATAAGTTAAGTCAAAATTAGAGAACTGTGAAATTCGTGTCGTTCCGTTTAGCTAAAACTTAATTTTCATCGCAGTCACACTGAGACTAAGATTATACTTTCTTCAATCGGGTACAGGCTTAATTAAAAGGCTTAAATCAAAATGTTCCTAGTATTAGCGGGGTAGAATTATATTACCTTGAGCCATTTCCAAAACTGAATATAAAACAATATTACTTACGTTGAAATCTAAAGGCTTTTGCTGTCAACTTTAGGGTAGTAGTCTGTTTTTTATTAAGACAATACTTTCTAATTTTGAATAACACTACGTTTAAAAAACTGACTTAAGAAAAACTTGTTAAAATATATAAACTTAAAACGCATTATTAAGGAATAACTCAAAAATTCTGGTCAGATCTAATTAAATTATCAATGAGACCACATGAAAGGCAACAGGATTCAAATAAAAAAATATCCTTAAAATCGGTTCACCTAGTAAAAAGTGATGAGTAGAAGGTAACACAAAAAAGCCGGTGAATTGAGAACCGCCACCTTGCCAATTTTTGAAGTCAGTTAAAAACTAAATCAACTAATCAAATTAAAAATAAATAATAAAGTTGTCGCTTTCTTTATACCCTTGCTACAAGCATTAGTATTGTTAATGAGACAAAGATGACCATAGCAAGCTATGACGTCACTACTTCCTGTTTCACATCTATCTACCTTACACAAATCATCGGTTTTCATAATTAGTAACATATACCTTTTAATCGTCTTCATTGTTAGCTATTTTAAAGATAATATCTTGTTTATGATAGACTACGTTTTTCAGAGGCCCACTAAAATAAAAGTTAGGTAATTATTACGACTATTTCGTATATAAATACGAAATAATTATAATAATTACCTAAATGTTTGATAACATATTTCACAGCTGAAACTACTTCGATCTCAGCACCGGGAAGCATAGGTCTCCCTCAAAAGCTACCCACACGAAACGATTTCGAGCCGACTTCATATAATTAATTTGATCCAGATCTAAATAATTTGTTCTGATAATAACAACTATTCTGTATTGTTTTCAATTTTTGATAGAGATTTGATTCCTTTTTTAGGTTGGCAAAACACAGTACGATATTTTCCTTTTTCACTTTATTCTAAAAATGTTTACAGCACCGCCAAAAACGAAGTCGTTAAAGTGTTATCATTCGAACTATAAAACTGTACGGCCATTGCATGCGGATTCTCTCAAAATTAAAACACTGTGTGTCACTGCAGTTACAAATTGTTCTAACCTCCGTTTATTGGCAGGGATATCCTGCATCACATCTGCTCCGCAACAATCGACTTTAAACATAAAAAATTAGATACATTTTCGATTGTGTAAAACAGAAAAATAAATTTGCATCAACCTGTCTCTAACGGAATGGAAACGTCTGAACGCTCAGTTCTTAGATTTCCGCGGTTTCGTCTCGAATTTTACTAGTAATGCGGTAAGCCTTACCAACGGTAATGTAAGGTTTACGGCTGGAAAACACGAGAGAATTTAATTTGCGGTTAGACGGTTCGTAGTGAGAAATAATGAGAAGGTTCAGAGAATTTTCCAAATCGAGCACGCTGTATAGTTTTAAGTGTATATTGTTTAGATTCAGGATTACGATCTAATAGTTCCGTTTCAAGGAAAGGCTAAAGGAAACTTTGAAGCAAAAGTTCAAAGAGAAAGTATTTGTATCTGTAAAGTTGTTAATCGGATTTACGTGCTCCGAGGATTATGAGGAAAGCTGTTTCTATAAGATGTTTTGATACGTCGTTTTTCTTTCCAGGAAATACTAACTGGGTATTATATTCTGTTAAATGGTTCTGGAAAACATCGTGAGGAAACCTGCATGTCTGAGAGTTCTCCATAATGTTCTCGAAAGACATGTGAAGTCTGCCAACCCGCACTTGGCCAGCGTGGTGGACTATGGCCTTACCCTTCTCACTGAGAAGAGGCCCATGCCCAGCAGTGGGACAGTAAAGGGCTGATGATGATGAAATGGTTCTAGTGATATTATCTTGGAATGCTTGAAATAATCACATAGGCAGCGATGGCCATGTGAAAAAAGAAGAAAAGAAGAAAACTCATTTATTGTTTATTTTTATTTTTTATTTATAGACTCACGCCTTTATCCCCGAAGAGGTAGGCAGAGGTGTAATATTACACCTACATTTCGCTATGAATTTTTAGGTCCCACGTAATAGGGGGCGAGCCTATTGCCGTTACCGAGCACATCTCCAGACTCCGTGCTGTCTCTTTTATTCGCGTGAATATGTCGCCAACTCCATACGCCATCCGAAAACCCTGACGATTCTGTCCTGAGACAAGAACCAAAACCGATGGCTTTGCGCGCCCACCGAAAATCAAAGTATATCATTTATTGTGGAGATACTAATAGACTTAACAGTTTGGGTCTTATTGCAGCTTTGTTGAAAATGCTTGAAATCATTACGGGGGATAAATTCCTCAAACTTTGAAACACTGATCTTTAGGTTGTAGAAAGAACGGTGTTGCTCGATGACACTCACTAACTACTATCACATAACCGTTCCGTGATAAAAAACTATTAAATCGTACATTTTGACGAAAACGTTTAACATCATTCAGAACGGGGAGAAGCCTCGTACAGGTTCCATATGCGTAAGAAAAACATTGTAACTGTCATACATAGACTCACGCCTATTGCCCGGAGAGGTAGGCAGAGACTACGGAACGCTATTTGATTGCAGACATCCTAAAAAAGGACAGGTCAGAAGTACCCTAAACCTTAACCTAAACAGAAGAGCATGTAACTGTCATATTCCAACAAAACGTTAATTCTAAATTGAATTCAGTAATGGATGTCACGCAGATTACGCAGTTCGTTGAAATGTCCTCCATAATACAATCCATATTGCAAATAAATTATATTTTCCAAAAATCGAGTAAATGCATTTTGTAGCTCAGAATAAAGTTCTTCAACTAATTTGACAGCTGTACGTACCATGTCTACTTTATATCTGGCCCGCGCGCAATTTCTGAATTAAAACTATACTACCTGCCTGACCCAATTGTAAATCAAATCCAAAAAAAAAAATCATCAAATACGGGCAATCTGTTCTGAAGCAAAACATACATGGAAATGCCAAGTAACTTGGCCAATTCTTTTAAACCATTATTCTGAAGTAGTGTTTTTACATACATTTGATAATTCTAAACATAACATAACTTCACGCCTATTATCCCCGAAGGGGTAGGCAGAGGTGCATTACACACCCACACTTCGCCAGTTATGTTTCGGTCTCAAAGTAATAGGAGGCGAGCCTATTGCCATCTACCGGGCACACCATTAAGCGAGCGATAATTAATTTATAATGCACACATAACTTAGAAAAGTCAGAGGTGTGTGCCCGGGATACCTGGGGATCGAACCCGAGACCATCGTCTCAACAGTCTGTTACGTTCACTACTGGGCTATCGCCGCATCTTCTATTCTTTTTTTATTTATGTAGATGTCATCGTTATCCTTGCAATATTATTCACTGGTTGTGCTAAAGACCTTGATAGTCAGAAAAACAAATCCTATTTCGGCTTCAGCGCTGGGCTTATCCAAAACCTATTTCTACCAAATTCATCTTCATTTCGACTGGTCCCTTGACTGGTCATGGGTTCAGTTTCCATCCTTGAAAAATCTTTAGGTATATAATAAGCACGATGATTATTTATGTGTCTGGGTGTAATTTATCTATATATATTTATGTCCTTATGGTTATCTAAGTATATTCATCAGCTGTCTGGTTGTCATAGTACAAGCTCTGTTTTTTTTTATAGACTCACGCCTGTATCCCCGAAGGGGTAGGCAGACGTGTAATACTACACTCACATTTTGCCATGAATTTTTGGTCCCACGTACTAGGAGCGAGCCTATTGCCGTTACCGGGCACATCACCAGACTCCGCGCTTCTACTGAGAATTCGGAAAACCCAGTAACACTTTTGCCCGACCCGGGAATCGAACCCGGGACCTCCGATCAGATAACCATATTTTAGTTGTCCTAGGATACTACTATATAAAAAAATACGACTCTTCTGACAGTAAACACGCATCGTGTGCCTTTACTCAATAATTTAAGCAGTCAATGGCGCAGTCAAACGCAATGTAAACGCTATAATTACTGACAACATGCCTCCAAAAAGGCTTTCATAAATAAAATGACGTAATTAATTTCGTTTACAAGCACATCACAGCTGAATATAATTTAAAAGAAAAAATCACTACGAGTTCCGGGTAATTAGCTGACAGCAACTGAATACGTCGAGTAAACGAAATGTGTGGTCATTTATAAAGTTATTTTTACGGAGTTTTCTTCGTTTCCAGGATTATAACTGGGAATGAGGATGATAACACCCTTGTTGAGGTGTTCAAAGTATCAATAACTATATAACAATGGCATAGTGTATTTAATATTTCGCATAACATTTTTTTAAGTGCTTTACCTAAGCTACCCCCGAATAAGCCCTAACAAGAATAAACCTCTTATTAACAAAGATTAACCTAAATTATCCTCACTTAGCATACGGATTCCAGCTTTTTATGTTTATTATAAAAATATTATCATGATGACACACCCTGTATAGCGTATTGAAAAATATCCCTCACCCCTTATTGGTAAATACCCTTATCGACTTCCACCCTTTACATTAACTACCTATACACCATAATACACTCTTGTCGAAGAACCCTTCAACTTCCATGGGGGATTAAACGCGTTGTAAATGGGACCACAAGGCTTCCAATCAAATATACATAGTGCCGTAAATAAACCATTTGGTGCCACGGCGTACACCGCTAACCACACCCTGTATGTACCCTCAAATCTTAAAGATTGAATATATACTGAAGTAACAGTTGGTTATAATTTGATGGAGGTAAAACATTTTGGGTTTGGTAATTTTGTTTCCAACTTAAATTAAACGAATATTTTTGAGCTGATTTGAGAATTAGATGATTTAACTTTTTAATTTGAATGTTTTAGGCATTGTTACAGAGTTTATTTTGAGTTGTAATTGTGTGCAGACATTGTGGCTACAAAGTGAAATAACATTGCCACCTTTATCGGAGTTGAGTGACTATGTAGAAGCCATAGAACATCTACCCCCCGGTAGCAATCTGCAGTGGCCCTTAAGGAGATTGCACCGTTGCAGACACAACCTAGCGAAATGGGGTATGCTTGACTCGCTGCAGATGAAATTTAGGATGTATGCTCCTTGGTGACCGTAGAGTTGCACTAAGAAGGGATTTCTCGAGATTCCTACGGGATCGGGCAAAATTGGTAAAAGAAAAAGAAATGCGTGCGTAGCCACGGGCGTCCTCTTGTATTACTTCATATGTGTATCATATCATTTATTTATCATAATATGATACACATAATTGTGAAGATGTTTCATAAATGTCAGCAGATACAGCCTAGCCCAGCCTATAATAATAAATCTGATTAGGCTAGAGGTCCGATTATGATCTAAATCTGTACAACAGGTCTTTTTAATAAGTCGCGTTTAGTGGCCTACTTATCTAGTTATTGAGGATTGATTTTTAACTTTATAGGAATCATAAAATAAAATAAATTTGATATCAGGTAATCTAACTGCATACACCAAAATCGCCGAGCCACCTGTAATACACACTCAAAGTTGAAAACATACCCGTGGCCTCTTATAAATGATAAGATCTGCCCTTCTCCCAGTGTTCATATTCTGAAGAAGCCGTTTGAGATATGTGCTCGCCATTAATGTTTATGCCCCGTCCAGTCCAGTCCAGCGTCTTAAAGACGTCTTCGAGTGCGTTGGTGAAGAGCTTAGGGGATATTACATCCCCCTGCCTCACCCCTCTACGCAACTCAATGGGGCTGGTTTTACTGTCCTGGAGCTGGACGGTCATAGTGGCCGTGTCGTACAAACATCTCAACACCTCGATGTAGCGCCAATCGATGCGACACCGCTGCAGAGCATCCAGAACAGCCCAGGTTTCGATGGAGTCGAAGGCTTTCTCGTAGTCCACGAAAGCCATACACAGCGGCTGATTGTATTCGTTGGTCTTCTGTACAATCTGCCGAACAGTATGGATGTGGTCTACGGTGCTGTAGCCTTTTCGAAATCCGGCTTGTTCCGGTGGCTGGAAATCGTCGAGTTTTCTGGCGAGGCGATTTGTTAGGACTCTCGAGAACAACTTGTAGACGTGACTCAGGAGTGAGATGGGTCTGTAGTTTTTCAGCAAGGTTTTGTCACCTTTTTTGAAAAACAGAACCACCGCACTCCCACTCCACGCCTGAGGTGTTAGGCCTTGGTGGATAACGGAATTAAACAGGCTCGCCAGCTCTTTCAGAACTGCTGTCCCACCTGCTTTTAAGAGCTCTGTGGTGATTCCGTCATCCCCTGGAGACTTTTTGTTCTTGAGATGCTCGAGAGCCGCTCTTACCTCGCCCTAGTTGACATCAGAGATGTCCTCCGTGTAATGGTGCGTGAGTTGGGCTCTGTGGTCACAATCGCTGGGTCTCGTGGGTTTAGGCATCCGTGATGCGTACAAGTCTTTGTAGAAACTCTCAATTTCAGCGAGAATCTCGGACTTGGAGGTTACGGTTTTGCCATCCGCAGTATTGAGTTTCGACAGATGAATTCTACCAAGCTGGCGAGCGAAGACTTTGGTGCCTCGATTCTGTTCAATCGCAGCCGTAATGCCACGGGTATTGGAATATCGGAGGTCACGTCGCACCAGCTTCCGGATCTTCCGGTTTAGGTTTCTTCCATCTGTCGAAGACGTCTGCGCATATGACATTCCCCTTCTTTGCCTCATAAGTTCGAGAGTCTCGAGCGAGAGTTTACTTTGCTTGTTAACGCTTTTTCCGGGAAACACCCTTCGAGACACATCCTGTAACGTTTTGACCACAGCGTTGGTTTTCTCGTCAACAGTGCCATGGGTTTCCAGCAGTCCGAAACGGTTTTGAAGTTCCAGTTGAAAGTTTTTGGATCCTACAGCTAGCTGAGGTGCAGTAGATCTAAGAGTAGACTTCATCATGCGAAGTCTCTCAGCTCTGAAGTCTATATTTAGAGTGCCTCGGACAAGTCGGTGATCGCTACCGGTATTAAACCTGTTGATCACTGAGACGTCTCTAAATATGTACCTCCGATCAGACATGATGAAGTCTATCTCGTTCCTTGTCACAGTATCGGGGCTTCGCTATGTCCACTTTCTATGAGGCTTCTTCTTAAAGAAGGAGTTCATTAAGAAGAGCCCCTGTGACTCCAGAAAGTTGACCAGCATTTGCCCCCGTTGATTTCGGCACCCCACTCCATAGGATCCGATTCTCGTTTCGCCGCGTTCTTGTATTCCCACTTTGGCATTAAAATCCCCCATAACAACGCTGTAATGTGTCTTGGTGGTATGATGTAGAGCCTCAGTAATATCTTCATACATGGCTTCGACTATGTCATCGCAGTATGTCGAGGTCGGCGCATATACCTGTACCACCTTCAGGGAGTACCTGTCGGTGATCCTTAATATCAGGTACGCTACCCGTGTCGACACACTGCTGATTTCTACAACGTTGTTAGCGAGAGATTTGTTAACGAGGAAACCGACACCGCCCTGAGAGGGCTGATCGCCTTCTCGAAAGTAGAACAGGTTGCCTGACTCAAGGGTTATCGTGTCCTCCCCCTGTCTTCGGACTTCAGACAACCCCAATATATGCCAGTCTATATGACCTAGTTCTACTTCGAGTTCGGTGATGTGTTGGTCCAGCCGTAGAGAGCGTCCATTGTACGTAGCCAGGGTCAGTTTCTTGTGGTAGCCGTTTGCCGTAGCCCGGCGATTCTTAGCACCCCCTGCCCCGCTGTTACCGCGACCGCTACCGTAGTTGCGGACAGCGGGACTACCGGGAACTGGGGGCCTATTCGTTGGCGCGCTCATTGGGTGGTATTTGGCCTACTATACCGCGCTGGCCAGACGAGTTGGTATAGGGTTTGGTTTCAAGTTTTCCATCTCTTCGCAAAGATATTATTCGCTTTTTTGCAATTTCCTTAGTCGCCTTTTACGACACCCACGGAATGAAATGGGGTAGTGACACTTGTATTCTTTATCCGTCACTACACGGATGACACCTCACAAGGTTATCATCATGATATGATTATATCTATCTATATTACTACATAGTATAAAATAAAGCCTGTCTTCTGTCTGTCTGTCCCTATGTATGCTTAAATCTTAAAAACTTCGCAACGGATTTTAATGCGTTTTTTTTTATAAATAGAATGATTGAAGAGGAAGGTTTATATGTATCTTATACTAATATATAAAGCTGAAAAGTTTGTTTGTTTGTTTGTTTGGTTGAACGCGCTAATCTCGGGAACTACCGGTCCGATTTACAAAATTATTGCAGTGTTAGATAGGTCATTTATCGAGGAAGGCTATAGCTATATAACATCACGCTATGAGCCACGGGGGCGGATATAACGCGGGTGTAACCGCGGGCATCATCTAGTAATACATATATGGCGGTACGAAGTTCGCCGGGTCAGCAATTATATTATAAAATGAAGTCTTCCTACTGTGTTGTTTGTCTCTATGAACGCGATAAACCCAATAACTACCGAAACGCTTTTTGTACGGTTTTCATCAATAAATAGAGCAATTCCTGAGGAATATCTAGCATATTTCACGCGGGCGGAGCCGTTAGCGAAGTTTAGTTAAGTATAAAATGAATTAGCCTGCTAAACATATTATCGCAAAGCCTAAACTAATGAATCTAGAATTAGGTTGGCACATTGGATTCCTTTTGAAACGTAGATTCCTTTTAAAAACGTAGATTAAGGACTTTTATAATATTCCGCCTCTAACAGGTAAAAGTAGGAGTTGCCAGTTTGTTCGAAGATAGTTAATTATAAAGGACAGTGGAAAGTGGCGAGTGCACTAATCAATCGATTCGAGAGGTTAATCGCTTACGTTACTGTCTAGTTTATAAGGCTAGTTTCACATGTACTATAGTGACATCATATCGACGCGAAAAAGTAGGGTAGAGCTGTGGCAAGTGTGAAGTATGGCTGCGGTTTATAGCGATTGCGCTACTTTTTTTTTCATGTGGGTGTGTGGCCAATTCTGGTGTTTGAGTTATTCAAACCACCGAAAGGCCTCCGACATGGCCGAACTGTTTTTATCCTGAGACGAGAACCGGAACTGATTTACCGAACGACAGCTTTTACGTGCACGAAGCGCGCTAGTGCTGTGAAGTAAATGCCTCACAAGGTTATCTATCGAAGATGGTTATCTATGTACTATCAATGACAACTCAAGTCACACATTGAACGCTAAGTGCGCTGTGGTACAATCAAACAAGTCGGCGCTGGACCAGTTTGAAAAAATTTCCTTGGCTTGCTCATAGAGTCGAGGCACACTAGAAACTGGTTTTGTATACGAGTGTCAATGTGCGTGTAAAGTAGCACTGGAAACGACGATGTCTTGCTGAGTGATTCTCGCCTTTATGGTGATCGAGCGGGAAGTTGTTCGACTGTACCTACAAAATGAGTTGCGTTATCGTTCGTAGTTCTGTTCAGGTTGTGTAACCTACCTACTGTCTACTGCATATGCAGTAGACAGGGCGCAACGATGTGACTGCAACGTGGCAGCAATGGTATGTTATACACGGGGTCGATAATGATTGCAAAATGTGGTCCGTATGAACTCAACAATATTTTTATACAAATAAGTGCTCGCCCCGTTAGTGGTTTGTGGTATGAGTAGATCTAATACTAGTCTTATTTTTTTATCTTAGAAAGAAGGCATATAAAACCGTCGTATCCTGTTGTCATAGACAACTCTGACAGTCGTAACAGGGAGTCAGAACTTTGTTGTCCGTTTGTCACAAAGTCAATAAGCTGTCTGGAAACGAAGTCGTGCATTCAATATTCTACGAGACCAACGAGCTAAAAACTAGCTGTATATACATTTGAAAGATCTTATACACATGATTTTGATAAAAAATGTAAGTAAAAATAAAAAGTCAGGATGCATTCCGTATTCTTATAGATCTCATGAATACAGAAATCGCAGCGTCTAGTAGCAATTTGTTTTTAAAAACGCTCGGCATCCAACCCATTTTGGTTCGACCGTAAAATGTAATGATTCCGTAACGACTGAGCCAGTCGATAAAACGGCAAGTGCAAATGTAACCTAATATATATATTTTAAAGGAAAAATGCCTTGCGCTAACTTGTACGCTAAGTAGTTAAGTATAAGGCCGACATCACATTGGGCGTTCTTCGAACCCGGCTTGCATACGGCGTTCGTTCAGTGTGCGACCGGCGCGGCGGTCACTTTCTACTACAGAGTGAGGCCACGCCGAGCAATAACGCACTTAATTTTGGTAACCTTAAAGTGCCGCGCGAACCTGACATTGTGACAAATTCGTAACTATATGCGGGCACTAATTTGTTGGAAAGTAAATATTTCAAATCACACGGGCCACATTTTGCAGTCATTATTGACCGTGTGTTATATAAACAATAAATTACAACAACAACACTGCGTCGACGCGATAATTATACCCGCCGCTGCGATTGTGAATTTCGATCAAAAGTGATGAAAATGTCGCATTGGCACTATTTACACTTACCTCAGCAGGAACACACATTTTCGTACTCATTGTAGTGAGTGTGAAACCAGCCTTGTAAACTTAATTGATCAGTGGAGTCGCTACTTTGCCACTGTCCTTTATAATTAACTATCTTCGAACAAACTAACAACTCCTATTTAAACTCGTTTGGACGTGTGCATGTGCCCGGCGTGAGCTTGGCGTTGATTCTGTAGTACAAAGTGAACGCCGATCGCACGCTGAGCGCACGCTCAAAGAACGCTCATGCCCAATGCGGCCTTAGGGATTTATTTATTTAAATGTTACGGAAGTCGTTCGTTTGATATCGAGTACTTTTGTTGTAATATATGAATAAGATGTGAAGGTAGTAGATGTCATTTGTAGATAAGGTTGCAGTTTCTTTGAAGATGAGAATGAGGTCGATAAAGGAGTAAAATCGCTGATGAAGAAAATTCGCAAGCTGGAAGCGGTTGGCTCTAATTGCAGCGCTGTGGCTAAGTACTGTTAAAATTAATCGGGCGTTAGATCCGGAACAATTTGTTTAAAAAAGAAATGTATGCATTCGCATACTCCACATTAATCATTTTATAAAAGACTAGAGGATGCTTGTAGCAACGCCCGCGTTTTACTTTTATTACTTAAACCGTTTCTTTCTTATCATCTGATCCCATGCATTCGATAAATACCTTCTTATTGCACTACTATGGTTTCCAAGAAACATACATGCCAAAAGTCAGCTTCTTGCGCCTAATAGTTTTGGCTGTATGTTGTTTCAGCCAGGCAGTAACATAAAAATATATATACAAATCTTGTTCGTATACAGGTGCTTGGTCATTGTCACTTGAGGAAATTATATATATTATATATTCTACCACATTCACACAACACGATCTAGTCCCAAACTAAGCAGAGCTTGTACTATGGGTACTAGACTATGGATAAACATACATGTATACTATTTTTTTGTAAATACATACATATTATACATAGAAACACCCAGACCAAGACAAACATCCATGTTCAAACACAAATGTTTGACTTGAGCGGGAATCGAACGCGCGACCTTCGGCGTAGCAGTCGCTTACACTCCCGCTGCGCTAACCGGTCGTCGAAAATTGGGTAAAAGGGAATTTTTGGGTAAAAACTGGTCTTTCAAATTTATTTATATTTTATTAAATAAAATTAATTATTTTTACTTTAACACTGTGACTCAAATACCTTTGTTATCACGTTTTTATACCATATTTAATTTAAATATCGACACACTTTATACGAAGCAGGGACCGTCAACATATCATTCGACGCGGTAATATCACGTTCAAAACTAAATAAAGTACGCGACATATTCTCATATCCGACGTACAAACGACGCTCATACATTCGCCTTAAGCGAGACATTATGGGCGATCGACCACGGCCTTATAATACATATGCTTCTTAATACTTAACGTGCAAGGAAATGGTTATTATAGGCCAACGGTGTGAATTTGCTACAAATATTTTTCTTCTCCGCTGTTGTTGTTGTTGCATTATGTGGAAACATTAGATTATTTACCTTTTGATGAAATATATTATAAAATATTTTTGATTGAATTGGAATTATGAGGCCAGAAAGTGTTCCCTAGTTCTGAAAAAAACAGTTTTGACTAAACATTCATCATAATCGAAATCGTAAAGTCGGTTGAGATTAAAACTGTCAGAATATTATTTCAAACGAAAAGTTGCCGAAGTTATTGTGTGTATTAAATTTTTTAATAATCACTTGCTATACTGTTGTCCTTGTACTGCCTGTATAATAAAATTATATATCTGCAAAGTTTCATCAGAATCAGTTCAATAGTTTAAGAATATAAAAAGGACAAGCAACTAAACTCTCCTAAACTTGTGCGTGCGCTGCTGCTGCTACAAAGGAGTCTCTCAAACGGCGCAAATATATGAACCTAGTAGGGGATTATGTATTTGAGCCGTTTGGAGTCGAAACGTTGGGACCATGGGGTCCAAGTGCGAGATCTCTTTTTAGAGATCTCTCAAAGAGATTGGTTGACGCTTCGCGAGACCAGAAGGCTGGCCTGTATTTGTTACAAAAGATCAGCATTGCCATACAACGTGGCAATGCTGCCATCATTCTGGGCACGCTCCCAATTGATGACGATGTGCAGGATTTCCATGACGCCCTTTAAAATTTTTCGTTTTATCTACTGCTTTTTATTTGTTAGGTACTTAAGTATAGAAATAATTGTTTTATTTTATGTGTACATATATACTCACCTAGTAATAGTTTAATTTTCTTAAATAATAAAAATTTTCACTAAATATAATCTCCCATTTATAATTTTAGTATGGACATCCACCATTACACAAGAATAGTATTACCTATTAATTCTAAGAGCCAGTCATTCTCCAAGTCCCTATACGTTAACAAATACTAAGACTTACCTCCACAAGTGAGGCATGTCGGTGTGTATTCGCTTTAACACATTACAGAGGTGCACGGGAGGCGATATGTAAAGAGGATCGAACCGATACCTCTTGCGATTGAGATAACATTCTGGGGACATACAGACTTACAGAGACTCAAAATAAACATTAAAATGGATACAGGGAAAAATACTGATAGATGCCATCGTAATTAAAAGATTACCCTTCTAGCAAAGCACCATTAGTCAATGTTGTTCTAGCTTATTTTATTTTTTACTTTTTACTTCTTGCACAAAACAAAATAAATGTACAAAGGCGGATTTATTGCCTGAAGCATTCTGTGCCAGTCAACATTTGGGTAGGCAAAAACTAGTTAAAGTACTCTATATAACGACTGTCGTCCGTGTGGTGATGGATTAAGAATACGGATTGTCACCACCACGGTGTCGTAAGAGCCGACAGAGGGAGCATATTAAGCAAAGAACAGCACTGTAAGAGAAGGAACTATGATACATATCCTATACCAACCCGTTTGGCCATCGTGATATAGTAGGCCAATTCCTCCTTTCAAAGGAGAGGCCTAGTCCAGCAGTGGACTGTTCTTTAACAGTCCACTGCTGGACTAGGCCTCTGACGCTGATGATGATGATATAACGACTGACAGAGAACTTCGCGACACGTGACAACGTGCTCACCGAGGCACGGTGCAAGTGATAATTAACACTTTAACACGCACATTTCTTCGAAAAGACAGTGGTGTGTGCCGCGCATTTCAACCCTTGGGATAGTGGTCAGTTTTAATCTCCATTCGGCTAGCACTTAAGCGCCAAAAATGCACTCGAAAACTAGACCTTCCTACAAAAGATAAGTAAAATTAGAGAACTGTGAAATTCGTGTCGTTCCTTCTAGCTAAAACTTAATATTCATCGCAGTCACACTTAGACTAAGATTATACCTACTTTCTTCAAACGGGTACAGGCTTAATTAAAAGGCTTAAATCAAAATGCTCATAGTATTAGAGGGGTAGAATTATATTTTAAACCATTTCCAATACTGAAAATCAAACAATATTACTTAACTGTTTCAGGTTGAAATTATGCTATCAGTAATAAGTAAGTAGGTACTTATTTCCAAAAAGCAATTGACGATTGGAGTTTTATTGGTCCCGAACTAGGCCAGGTCTGTATATTAATAGGGTTGTACTCTGTTTTCTTACCCCAACAAAATGAAATCTAGTAACAACTAAAACCAATAGACAAAAATATAAATTTCAAAAAGTTATCGCTTTCTTTATGCACTAGCTATAAATATTTTAGTATTGTTAATTGGACAAAGATAGTAATCTATGACGTTATTAGTTAGTAGGTTCCTAATTGACTTTCGGGATATTTACCTACGTCTACTCCTACCTACTACCTCTATTTTGATAAATATTTTAGTATTGTTAATTGGACAAAGATAGTAATCTATGACGTTATTAGTTAGTAGATTCCTAATTGACTTTCGGGATATTTACCTACGTCTACTCCTACCTACTACCTCTATTTTGATAAATATTTTAGTATTGTTAATTGGACAAAGATAGTAATCTATGACGTTATTAGTTAGTAGGTTCCTAATTGACTTTCGGGATATTTACCTACGTCTACTCCTACCTACTACCTCTATTTTGATAAATATTTTAGTATTGTTAATTGGACAAAGATAGTAATCTATGACGTTATTAGTTAGTAGGTTCCTAATTGACTTTCGGGATATTTACCTACGTCTACTCCTACCTACTACCTCTATTTTGATAAATATTTTAGTATTGTTAATTGGACAAAGATAGTAAGCTATGACGTTATTAGTTAGTAAGTTCCTAATTGACTTTCGGGATATTTACCTACGTCTACTCCTACCTACTACCTCTATTTTGAGTATCCGGCATTCCGGCAGTAGGACAAGCACAATGATCACCATCCCCTAAATGGTAAAAGAATATTTTTTTACAGTGCATCAAAAATATTATAAGTAAAACTGAAGTGCGTTATGCTAAAATCCTTTATCCTGTTACTAAAATGCTAAATATACACCAAATTTGCCGATCGTTCTACAAAATATCTTTAAATATGTTAATAGGAGGAATATGTTAATAGGTTATATTAGGATTTCTTGTGAGCCTAAAAATAGGAGCCCTGCTTCACAGGGCTTCGTCAACTTTGTTAATTAAGCATTTGATATTGTATTTGGTTCTAAATGTGTTAATTAAAGTAAATTTTGATAGAATCTAGTCAACTATCTTATTCCACGAAACTTAAATGAAAAATCTGAAATTTCACCGATAGACAAATTATATCATCAATATCTCCTTGGAAAGAAATGCACTGCTGACATAAGGCTGTCCTCAAAAGTTCGCCACACAAACCGATTTTGAGCCGTCTTCACACAACCGTTTTTCGTGATCCCGATTTAATTAATTTGTTGAGATATTAACATCTATTCTGAATTGTGGTATTTTTTCCTTTCAAAAAATAATCAACACGCTGGACTTATAGTATTTTTTAATAATAGCCAATTTAACTCCTTTTTTTGTTTGCGAAAACACAGTGCGATATTTTATCCCTTTTCACTTGGTTCTAAAAATATTTACAGCACCGCCAAAAACGAAGTCGTTAAAGTGTTATCATTTGAACTATAAAACCGTACGGCCATTACATGCGGATGCTCTCGAAATTAAAACGCTGTGTGTCACTGCAGTTACAAATTGTTCTAACCTCCGTTTATTGGCAGGGATATCCTGCATCACATCTGCTCCGCAACAATCGACTTTAAACATAAAAGATTAGATACATTTTCGATTGTGTAAAACAGAAAAATAAATTTGCATCAACCTGTCTCTAACGGAATGGAAACGTCTGAACGCTCTGTTCTTAGATTTCCGCGGTTCCGTCTCGAATTTTACTAGTAATGCGGTAAGCCTTACCCACGGTAATGTAAGGTTTACGGCTGGAAAACACGAGAGAATTTAATTTGCGGTTAGACGGTTCGTAGAGTGAAATAATGAGAAGGTTCAGAGAATTTTCCAAATCGAGCACGCTGTATAGTTTTAAGTGTATATTGTTTAGATTCAGGATTACGATCTAATAGTTCCGTTTCAAGGAAAGGCTAAAGGAAACTTTGAAGCAAAAGTTCAAAGAGAAAGTATTTGTATCTGTAAAGTTGTTAATCGGATTTACGTGCTCCAAGGATTATGAGGAAAGCTGTTTATATAAGATGTTTTGATTCGTCGTTTTTCTTTCCAGGAAATACTAACTGGGTATTATATTCTGTTAAATGGTTCTGGAAAACATCGTGAGGAAACCTGCATGTCTGAGAGTTCTCCATAATGTTCTCGAAAGACATGTGAAGTCTGCCAACCCGCACTTGGCAAGCGTGGTGGACTATGGCCTTACCCTTCTCACTGAGAAGAGGTCCATGCCCAGCAGTGGGACAGTAAAGGTCTGATGATGATGAAATGGTTCTAGTGATATTATCTTGGAATGCTTAAAATAATCACATAGGCAGCGATGGCCATGTGAAAAAAGAAGAAAAGAAGAAAACTCATTTATTGTTTATTATTTTTTATTTACAGCTTTTACTCACACCTTTATTCACGAAGGGGTAGGCAGAGGTGTAATATTACACCTACATTTCGCTATGAATTTTTAGGTCCCACGTAATAGGGGGCGAGCCTATTGACGTTACCGGGCACATCTCCAGACTCCGTGCTGTCTCTTTTATCCGTGTGAATATGTCGCCAACGCTATACGCCATCCGAAAACCCTGACGATTCTGTCCTGAGACAAGAACTAAAACCGATGGCTTTGCGCGCCCACCGAAAATCATAGTATATCATTTATTGTGGAGTTACTAATAGACTTTACAGTTTGGGTCTTATTACGGCTGTGTTGAAAATGCTTGAAATCATTACGGGGGATTAATTCCTCAAACTTTGAAACACTGATCTTTAGGTTGTAGAAAGAACGGTGTTGCTCGATGACACTCACTAACTACTATCACATAACCGTTCCGTGATAAAAAACTATTAAATCGTACATTTTGACGAAAACGTTTAACATCATTCAGAACGGGGAGAAGCCTCGTACAGGTTCCATATGCGTAAGAAAAACATTGTAACTGTCATACATAGACTCACGCCTATTGCCCGGAGAGGTAGGCAGAGACTACGGAACGCTATTTGATTGCAGACATCCTAAAAAAGGACAGGTCAGAAGTACCCTAAACCTTAACCTAAACAGAAGAGCATGTAACTGTCATATTCCAACAAAACGTTAATTCTAAATTGAATTCAGTAATGGATGTCACGCAGATTACGCAGTTCGTTGAAATGTCCTCCATAATACAATCCATATTGCAAATAAATTATATTTTCAAAAAATCGAGTAAATGCATTTTGTAGCTCAGAATAAAGTTCTTCAACTAATTTGACAGCTGTACGTACCATGTCTACTTTATATCTGGCCCGCGCGCAATTTCTGAATTAAAACTACACTACCTGCCAGACCCAATTGTAAATCAAATCCAAAAAAAAAAACATCAAATACGGGCAATCTGTTCTGAAGCAAAACATACATGGAAATGCCAAGTAACTTGGCCAATTCTTATAAACCATTATTCTGAAGTAGTGTTTTTACATACATTTGATAATTCTAAACATAACATAACTTCACGCCTATTATCCCCGAAGGGGTAGGCAGAGGTGCATTACACACCCACACTTCGCCAGTTATGTTTCGGTCTCAAAGTAATAGGAGGCGAGCCTATTGCCATCTACCGGGCACACCATTAAGCGAGCGATAATTAATTTATAATGCACACATAACTTTGAAAAGTCAGAGGTGTGTGCCCGGGATACCTGGGGATCGAACCCGAGACCATCGTCTCAACAGTCTGTTACGTTCACCACTGGGCTATCGCCGCTTCTTCTATTCTTTTTTTATTTATGTAGATGTCATCGTTATCCTTGCAATATTATTCACTGGTTGTGCTAAAGACCTTGATAGTCAGAAAAACAAATCCTATTTCGGCTTCAGCGCTGGGCTTATCCAAAACCTATTTCTACCAAATTCATCTTCATTTCGACTGGTCCCTAGACTGGTCATGGGTTCAGTTTCCATCCTTGAAAAATCTTTACATAATAAGCACGATAATTACTTCTGTGTCTGGGTGTAATTTATCTATATGTGTTTATGTCCTTATGGTTATCTTAATATATAAAATCCTTGCGTTACTTACTGACTGACAGACACGCTACAGCCGAAACTATTGGGCGCATGAAGCTGAAATTTGGCATGTATGTTCCTTGGGGACACTAAGAAGGGATTTCCCAAAACTCCCACGGGATCGGCCAAAAGGGGTAAATTTAAAAAAATTGCATCCGTAGCTGCTGGTCTAAGTACCTATATTCATCAGCTGTCTGATTGTCATAGTACAAACTCTGTTTAATTTGGGATCACATAACCATGTTTGAGTTGTCCTAGGATACTACTATTTAAAAAAAGACGACTCTTCTGACAGTAAACACGCATCGTGTGACTTTACTCAATAATTTAAGCAGTCAATGGCGCACTCAAACGCAATGTAAACGCTATAATTACTGATAACATGCCTCCAAAAAGGCTTTCATAAATAAAATGACGTAATTAATTTCGTTTACAAGCACATCACAGCTGAATATAATTTAAAAGAAAAAATCACTACGAGTTCCGGGTAATTAGCTGACAGCATTGAATACTGCGAGTAAATAAAATGTGTGGTCATTTATAAAGTTAATTTTACGAAGCTAAAGCTAGTTTCGTAAAATTAACTTTATAAACCTTCGTTTCTAGGATCATAATCAGAAATGAGGATGATAACACCCTTGTCATTAGGTTTTCAAGGTCCTGTAATGCACAAAGGCATAGTGTAATAATTTTTTCACTTGACAATTTTTTAAGTCTTTTACCTACCAACGACTAGAATTAACCCTAACAAGAATAAACCTCTTATTAACAAAGATTTACCTAAATTATTCTCACTTAACATACGCATTCCTGTTTTTTATGTTTATTACAAAAATATTATCATGATGACACACCCTGTATAGCGTATTGAAAAAATATCCCTCACCCCTTATCGGTAAATACCCTTATCGACTTCCACCCTTTACATTAACTACCTATACACCATAATACACTCTTGTCGAAGAACCCTTCAACTTCCATGGGGGATTAAACGCGTTGTAAATGGGACCACAAGGCTTCCAATCAAATATACATAGTGCCGTAAATAAACCGTTTGGTGCCACGGCATACACCGCTAACCATACCCTGTATGTACCCTCAAATCTTAAAGATTGAATATATAATGAAGTAACAGTTGGTTATAATTTGATGGAGGTAAAACATTTTGGGTTTGGTAATTTTGTTTCCAACTTAAATTAAACGAATATTTTTGAGCTGATTTGAGAATTAGATGATTTAACATTTTAATTTGAATGTTTTAGGCATTGTTACAGAGTTTATTTTGAGTTGTAATTGTGTGCAGACGTTGTGGCTACAAAGTGAAATAACATTGCCACCTTCTACGGAGTTGAGTGTCTATGTAGAAGCCAAAGAACATCTACCCCCCGGCTGCAATCTGCAGTGGCCCTTAAGGAGATTGTACCGTTGCAAACACAACCTAGCGAAATGGGGTATGCTTGAGTCGCTCCAGAACAGACCATGAGTCACCTGCTGGAGTATCCTAAATGTCCGACAGATGTTCAGCGGCCGATCTATGCCAAGCCACCGACAATGACGTTGCTGTGGCCACATATGGGCTGGTGGCATTTGATATCTGTAACAACGACTCGAGAAGAAGAAGAAGTGACTATTCACAAAGAGTCACTCTGATGCATCGAAGAATAATTCAAACCGAACTTATTCTATTCACTAACATTCGTACACTTTACCTTAGAAATTCAGTATATCTTTGGAAAACACGTTTTGCGAATGATCTTTGTCTAGAGTTTGAGCTGAGATCGGGTAAGGTTTACAGAGATCAGTGGAAGCGATTAATTCATCCAGTCTCAGCCCAAGGCAAAGGTCCAACATACACTGCGGTAGCACAGCGAATGAATATAAATTCTAATATTAATAGAAAGTCTTACCAAATATCCCCTGGTGATGTTCTTGAGTGGAGTCCTGGAGGCAAGCTAGACACACACGAGACTAAATTGGCCAATATTAGCAAGTGAATTATCTTTACTTTACCAGACTCCAACGCAGCGTTTTCAATCAGCAAATTCGTCCGGCACCAACCACGTGCATCGGATTCACTCAAGTTTTACAATGTTCGTTAAAATACTATTTTTATCACAATTAACCGGTGCCAGTTATTGATCAAGGAAGTGGCAATCAAACGGGTTCTAAATACAAGATCAAATCGCTCACAAAACGAAATCTATCCAGAGCTAGGTTTTTTCGCTGACCGCGGGAAACGACAAAGAACCAAAGTTGACAGTTCAGTGTGACCATTGTCAGAAATTTTCAATAGACTAAACAAAATGTTACTCAATCGATCTAATCGATTTGACTTATAATAAAAACTAATTCTATTTCAAACAATCTTCATGATTTAATTTACAAGTTACGCAGAAGGTCTGGATTCGAAATGACTTTTGAAAGTTACATAACATATGTGTGTACTACTGTGTCACTAGCTCGTTTCTCGGCGAGTACATTATGCCGTTGATTCCAGCTGTCATAATACAGACGGTACGGAAAGTCAGTATATTTGCATCTAAACTATTGAATGTAACTATGCCTTTGGATGCAGAAGTAATATAGCAGTCACTCAATGGAAAATTTATAATAGAAAGTGGACCTCCTCGGTGAAAGTCTTACAATTGAGATATATTTGAATATATATATATTAATATATTTTATACATTACTTCATATGTATATCATATAATTTATGGAAAACTTCGTACCGCTATATATTTTCTTTAATTTTTTTATACAAACCTTCTCCTGACAATACCTCACACATAAAAAAAAGATTTGTCCAATTTGGTGTAGTCGTTTGGAAGTTAATATACGCATACAAACGCTCTTTGCAGATGATATATCGGTAGTTGTACCTCATAGTCGCAAAAATATTAATGATTATGAGCAGATATTGAATAGCACAATAGTTGACATCACCAAATTGCTACATGAAAATAATCTTACCGCTAACATAGATAAAACTGAAATTCTTTAATTCAGGAACTACAATAGCATAGCACTTAATCTAAAGGTTAATTATTGTGATCCAGTAATTGATACTATTGATGAGACACGCTTTTTAGGTTTAGTACTGGATTGTCACTGCAACTGGAAAGCTCACATACAAACCGTATGTACCCGTATAAACAGATTTGATTTTGCTCTTCGTAAAATTAGGAAACTGACAAGTGAAGAGACTGCCAAAATAGCATACCACGGGTATGTGGGCTCAGTACTGAGATATGGTATATTGTTATGGGATAACTGTTCAGACATCAGCAAAGTATTTGTTTCACAAAAGAAATGTGTCAGAGCAATTTGTGGCGCTGCTCCCCTTGATTCCTGTAAGCTCTTTGTATATTCTAGAGATTGCCCAATTTATAAGAAACCACCATGAGTTGTTTGAAAGAGCGAGTAAAAACAGTAAATATTTGTCAAGAGATCCTACCTACTAAACTACATGTGTGTGCAAAATCAACTTCATTATATAAAAATAATGGCTATTGTATGTGTGTACAAGTGTATAATAAAATACCAAAATCTATATGAGAGCTGCCTGTAACAGACTTTATTAATGTGTTAAAGAGGTGGTTAATTAATAAGTGATTTTACTCAATAAACGAATTTATGACATGTAAAGATAAATAATAATAAATTTATAATTAATCTAATTTTATTTCTTGACTTTTATTAATTTTTTGACATTACTTACAATTTTTTTTGATATTAGGTAAATTTTGTGACATATTTTGTTATCAAATAATTATATCTAATTTATTATGTAATTGATTAACATTATAAAGTTTAATTTAAAGCAATTTGCATTTTAATTGGTATCTTTAACAAGTGTATTTAAACAGAAATAGTTTGACTGCTCGCATAATGTAATTTTAAGTGTAATTTTTGCATGCCGATTGAGACGTGAAACATGCTGTACTAAATGACTGAACTATAACTGTACCATCTGTATCTACCATGTTTCTAGCAAATAAATAATTATCCTATTCTATTCTATTCAAACATATCGGTGATTCATTTTTATTTATATAGATTATACACATATGAAGATTTTTCATAAATGTCAGCCTAGCCAAGCCTGTAATAATAAATCTGATTAGGCTAGAGGTCCGACTATGATCTAAATCTGTACAACTGGTCTTTTTAATAAGTCGCGTTTAGTGGCCTACTTATCTAGTTATTGTAGGATTCATTTTTAACTTTATAGTAGGTAATTATAAAATAAAAGGCAGCGATAGCCGAGTGGATATGCCAACAGACTGCCATGCAGAGGGTATCGGGTTCGAATCCATGACGCGCACCACTGACTTTTCGGAGTTATATGCGTATTGAATTGTTAATTATCGCTTGTCCCGTGCCTCGGAGAGCACGTTAAGCCGTCGGTCCCGGTTGTCATGAAGATCTTTGACAGTCGTTACAGGGCGTCAGTACCTTCTAAATACACTGACACTAGTCTAAACCATGGAACATCGCTATCCCTTCGGTTTGCGGAGGTCAGACAGGCAGTCGCTGTGTGGAAAAGCTAATATTCAGCCAAATCCGGTTAGACTAGTAAGCGGACCCCAGATTGAAACTGGGATAACGCTAAGAGAAAGAAGAAGTAATCATAAAATAAAATTAATTTAATATCAGGTAATCTAACCGCATACACCAAAATCTTTTGCGCGCCGAGCCACCCGTAATACACACTCAAAGATGAAAACATACCCGTGGCGTCATGATAGGATCTGCCCTTCTCCCAGTGTTCTACATATTCTGAAGAAGCCGTTTGAAGTACGTTTCTTTTGTACATATACAAACATCTTTTCAAGATGTCTACAGATTTATAAACTTCTAAGATGTACCTGCGATTCAGAGATCAGAATTTTCTTTTAAAGATTATATAAAAAATATCGTCTTAAGTAAAAAATCTTGTTTCTTTGATTCCAATTTAGTTAAGATACAATTTTATTTCAAGTATTTGTTTTATTCTTATGAATAAAGATAAGTATGATCTGCAATTAGGCTACGTTTCATGCGCACATTTGTAAGTTCTCTATAATATTAACATTATAATAATATCCAGAGAGAGACTTAAAATGTCCAGAGTGAGAATCGAACCAGTCATTTCCAATTCAGTAGTCCATAATATCTAGGTTATCTATTCTATTTTGTTTAGTATCAGGTGATAAGAAATCGATGTATTTTGAACACAGTGAAAATTATGCACTGACGGGATTCTAGCGGGTACTTTTTTATTTCACTTTCACACAACACCATCTAGTCCCAAACTAAGCAGAAGCTTGTACTATGGGTACCAGATAATGGATAAACATACATATATACTTCTTTTTGTAAATTTATACATATTATACATAGAATCACCCAGGCTAAGACAAACATCCATGTTCATGCACACAAATGTTTGACTTGAGCGGGAATCAAACCTGTGACCTTTGGCGTATCAGTCGCTCACACTCCCGCTGCGTCAACCTATTATATTATAACCTCAATAGTTTGTGAGGATGGATGGACGTTTGTTATTCTTTCAAGCAAAAACTACCAAATATATTTGAATGAAACTGTGGTGAATAATATAATTTGAAGCATATACGTAGCATATGAGTTATCTTTATGATGTGCCCGGTAACGGCAATAGACTCGCCCCCTATTATGTGAGACCTAAAAATTCATGGCGAAATGTGGGTGATATATTTACAGCTCTGCCTACCTCTTCGGGGATACAGGCGTGAGACTATAAATAAAAAATAAATAAAATAAATGAGTTACCTTTTGTCGCAAGAGCCGATATCCACACAAACGGATACGCGTGCAGAAACTAGTGTACTTCCAAGAACACTTTGGGCTCAAGACAACTTAGAATGAATAGATAATATTTGTCTTCATAGAAATATAATAATATTTGTAGGGAAACGTTATGTTCGAGGGGAATGCTACATTATTATATCTTTCGTTTATTTTACTGCCAGTTGGCTCTTGTGGGTCTTTGGGAGATGTTATTTTGCCTCCGATTTGCCGAGTGCCAAGTGCCTACGACAATCTTGCCCCATTTTGACGCTATTGTTTTTAGTAAGGGTGTGGAGTGTTTAAATTGTTGGTTTAACTTAGTAATCTAGATAGATGTTATGTTTACGATTGACTTGGAGGTTAGAAGGAAAGTCTGTGTAGTTATTTTATATTTCAAGATGCGATTTTGCAGGCGGATAAATTTTTTGGACCACCGGTTGGTTGGAGCGGGAGGGAAAAGCGACTGCTACGCCGAAAGTCGCAGGTTCGATTCCCGCTCAAGTCAAACATTTGTGTGCATGAACATGGATGTTTGTCTTGGTCTGGGTGTTTCTATGTATGTATTTACAAAAAAAAAGTATATATGTATGTTTATCAATTGTCTAGTGCCCATAGCACAAGCTCTGCTTAGTTTGGGACTAGATGGTGATGTGTGTATGTGGTAGAATATTATTACTATTATTATTACGGATATACTGATTTGAGCCAGACGATTAATTGCCCCAATTACCCCAATTTTGTTGGCTGGACTTTTTAGCTTGGTAGGTGTATTTTTGCGTTTGCTATCGAACCGACAGCTTTAGGTACTTGCCGGCCAAAACCTGGTAGCGCTCTGATGTAAATGTTAATCGCTCTAATGTTTAATTCCAGAAGTGGTCACCTATCCAACTAGTGACCTCTGCAAACATTACTTAAATTTGCCAATCTATTACGATCAGCAAGTCAAGTTACACTCATCATCATCCTCTTAGCGTTATCCCAGTTTCAATCTGGGGTCTGCTTCCTAGTCTAACTGGATTTGGCTGAATATTAGCTTTTCCACAGAGCGACTGCCTGTCTGACCTCTGCAACCCGAAGGGATCGCTATCCCTTCCGGTTGATATAATATATATAAGGATATTCCATGGTTTAGACTAGTGTCAGTTTATTTAGAAGGTACTGACGCCCTATAACGACTGTCAAAGATCTTCATGACAACCGGGACCGACGGCTTAACGTGCTCTCCGAGGCACGGGACAAGCGATAATTAACAATTCAATACGCACATAACTTCGAAAAGTCATTGGTGCGCGCCGTGAATTCGAACCCGATACCCTCTGCATGGCAGTCTGTTGGTATATCCATTGGCTATCGCTGGTCGTCGTCGGTACGCTGAAATCCCGGTCCACAACTGAGTCATTAACCATAACAGTTTCACAAAAGGACTTGCTTTTAAATTTTGTATTGTTTTGTTTCAGTTGACTTTGTGCCAGTGTCAACGATGGATGTTGAGGCCGTGGTAGGCCGTACAGCCTCTTTGCCGTGCGACATCGAGCCGGACTCGAACGAAGATCGGGTGTACATGGTGTTGTGGTTTCGGCATGCTGGCGGAAAACCATTGTACAGGTCAGTGTAGAGTAAATGCTTTTAATAGTGTAGACCAATTAATACAGATTTATATAGCAGCGGCGGTTCTTAAAGATTTCGTGTGCCGATTCCAAGTGGGGACTGTCTCCAGTCTAGTTCGTATTTGGCGCCGTTGGCGGCGCTGGCGTCTCTCGACTCTCGTAGTTAAGATACACAGGAGAACCGTTTTTCTCTCTTGCTCTCGTAGAGACAGCTGCCACAGCGCGACTGTCACGCCGCCAAGCGGCAATTTGGGTCACAGAAAGTTTGTCTTCAGAGCGCCCATAGGAAATGCGTCTCTATATAAATATCTGAGCTCTTTGGTGTAGACTGTAGAGTGAAAGTTTAGGACCTGTAGGTCTTAAAAGCCATCTTTCAAAGCTTGTAACTGTCTGAATATGGAAGCGATTACTGCGTCGTTTCCGATATTTAATATAGTTTTAACTCTGCTGTATATTTTATCGCAAAATAAAGAAGGTTTACCTCCTTACAGTTTCAGTTTTAAATTCGTTTTTGTCATATGTATGTCTTAAGTATCCTATATGTTGTCGCACAATGAAACATCGGAAAATGAAAGTACTAAAACATCGGATACTTACTCAAAACAAATCTAAAAGACAATTTAAAGTTAATCTTAATGACCACGAAAGTTAATATTATACCATAGAGTATAACTTCGATATTCATGCAAAACTTTTCAAAGTCAAAGTCAAAATCCTTTATTAATTTGGGTCACAATGTGACGCTTATGAACGTCAAAATAATAAATTTATAAAATAATTACCTAAAGACTCTACATTTACATTTACTGCCACGTTCGCAAAGCATGGGCGTGGGCGTAGAACCATGAGAAAGAACCGGCAACAAAACTCACGGCCACTCTTTTTCATCGCCAGGTTTTGCATAATACACATAATTTACATTTTGTAAGGTGCTGCAACTGTTACACCTTCTATATCACTTGTATATATTTACTGTACATAATAATACTCAAGCACCATTTTAATTTGTACCATCTGATATTCAGGATCAAATTTGGTACATGATATAATTCTACCGCGTTAATACTGAGAACGTTTTGAGCACGAGTAGTGGCAAATTGAGCCTGTACCCAATTGAAGCCTGAATGTATAATTCTGACTCTGAGTGTGACTAAGATGAAAATTGGATTTAAGTTAGGACGTCACAGAAATTCGTAGTTCTGTGGTAATTTAAATAGTGATGTGCTGTGGTTTTACATTTACATATATACATACATATACTCACGCCTTGTTCCCGTCGGGGTAGGCAGAGACAACAGAACGCCACTTGCTCCTATCCTTATAAACCTCACGCGCTTCCTCCACACTCATTACTCTTTTCATACATGCTCGCCGGTTTCGGGTACTTCGGACCTTTCCGTTTCTTAGGATGTCTCCAATTTGAACGACGAATGTCCGCCGAGGTCTGCCGCGACCGACTTGCTCACACACATTTGCCTTATATATCTGATTCGTCATTCTTTCGTCATGGTTTTACATTTATTTGCGATTATTCCGTATAATAAATCCAGCCTAGCGTTACCAATATATCTCTTTACTAGAGGATGCCCGCGGTTACACCCGTGTTATTTAAGGCTACTGCTCTGCTCCTGTTGCTCATAGCGTGATGTTATATAACCTATAGCCTTCCTTGATAAATGGGCTATCTAACACTGAAAATTTTTTTTCAAATCGGACCAGTAGTTCCTGAGATTAGCGCGTTCAACCAAACAATCAAACAAACTCTTCAGCTTTATATATTAGTATAAGATAATTATTATATCAGCATATTATCTTATGAACACAGCGTGAGATAAGTTAGAAAGCAATATTTATCTTAATATTAAATAGTAGAGTTTTCGTTGAAAACATGTTATGGCTAACCTCTTTCTAACAGAAATACATAGATGCGCTTATATTAGTTTCTAATAGAGAAGTTCCTAGAAGAGAAATAAAATTATTTTAAAGTTTAACTAGAGGATGCCTGCGGTTATACCCGCGTTATTTAAGGCTACTGCTCCGCTCCCGTCGCTCATATCGCGATGTTATATAGCCTATAGCCTTCCTCGATAAATGGGCTATCTAACACTGAAATAATTTTTCAAATCGGACCAGTAGTTCCTGAGATTAGCGCGTTCAACCAAACAATCAAACAAACTCTTCAGCTTTATATATTAGTATAAGATAATTATTATATCAGCATATTATCTTATGAACACAGCGTGAGATAAGTTAGAAAGCAATATTTATCTTAATATTAAATAGAAGAAAGTTTCGTTGAAAACATGTTATGTGTAACCTCTTTCTAACAGAAATACATAGATTGGCTTAAATTAGTTACTAATAGAGAAGTTCCTAGAAGAGAGATAAAATTATTTCATAGCTTAATTAACGAAGATCCATAATCGTCTCATCAGATCGTATAATCATAAAGTGAATTTCAAATAATACGACAAATTTTAGAAGCACATTACTAAAAGACTGGCCATATTCTCTTTTGTAATTACGGGTATAAATAAAAACTAAATTATATTCAAAAATGGAATGTCTTGTGCCGTCACACGTTTATGGCGACATAGTGTAATTATATCGCAGCGATGTCAAAGCGCAATGAGTAGGTGCTACAGTGACGCAGTGCGCTCACATTAATTTGAGCTCGCAGTTATGTAGTTCGACTGACAAGCTTCGCTCATTATAAACTTACTACAGGTTTCATGTCATGTAGCTATTATCTTATGCAGTAATAGTGCCGATTGTTATACTCGCTAACAATTATAGATTAGCTGTAGTATGTTCTTTTGCTCTAACGAAATTTTGGATCGCGACTGAGATGACTTGTTAATATACTTTTCACCTCAGCAGCTCAAACATGCCGCTTTTGCTGCGAGACAACAGTGAACAAAACGCGATTTTGATTCGAGCGTGAGTAAAAGTAGTTTTTTAATTTTTCAATCTTCAGTGTCACGAATTGACATTGTTCAGCCATAAATTTGAAACATTCGAATTTTACTGTGCTCTGTCTCTTTCACATGCATATAAAAAGTGAGTGAAAAACAAACCCCTTCGAATTCAAAATTCGATTTTGGAATTCGACCTCAAAGAAAACACCTACGGCAACGCAAAAAAAAAGATATTTGTAAAAAGAAATTACTTTTTTTATATGTTATTGTTTACATGTTTAATTTATTATTGAATTTTAATAAAAATAAGTATAAATTAATAGTATAAAATTAGTATTTAACCAATACATTTTTATTTAGAATTACAACAATTATACATTTGAAAAATAAACATCAGGGACGCGGTATTAAAACGCGATTTAAAAAAGTAGCGGGAAAAAAAATTTCGCTGATGCTGATACAGTAGGTATAGCGTGACGTGTTAAATTACATTAATATATAAAATAATCTAGAAAGATGAGTGAAACTAGCGATGATGACTGTACTTGAACACCAGTGATTATGCAGAATTTAATCTTTTCCTGTTCATTTCTATGACTCCTAAGTAATGTGTTCTCACTGCTGTGGTGAAAAGTTAAGTGTGCTACACGAGAGCAAAGTTTTTTGTATCTCGTGCTGTTGAGTCCCTCACCACGCTCAGGATTCTAACTTTGATTCACTCGCTACGCTCGTGAATCAATCATAGAATCCTTCGCTTGCTCGGGACTCAAAATCAGCACTCGAAACAAAAAACAACTTTGCTCTCTTGTTGCACAAATAACTATTGCTATAAACTTACTATACATATTCATACTGTCATTGCATTGTAGAGTCACTCTTGTACTGACAGGGTAGGTAGAGAGTATGTATGAGATTTCATTTATCATGATAATTTTGCGTGATTTGACTTGGCAGTAGATCGGCAAAGTTAAAAAAC
The DNA here is from genome assembly GCA_944739405.2 of Euclidia mi. Taxonomy (NCBI): domain Eukaryota; kingdom Metazoa; phylum Arthropoda; class Insecta; order Lepidoptera; family Erebidae; genus Euclidia; species Euclidia mi. The sequence continues at coordinate 4,268,123 of OX123204.2, forward strand.
GTTTACAAAGGTCATCAATTGGATGGGTGACAATTTGTGGTGTTTACATCAGAGTACTTACCTTTTGATTATAAACTTATATTTAAGAGCATTTCATTTATGCATTTATTCATTAGGTACAAAATTAATTTGTGTCGAACATTGTTTTAAACCTAAAAAAAAAATATTTATTTATTACAATAGTACTTTTAAATTTGTGGACTCTCATTGAACTAGGTAAAGTGATATCATCAATAATATAAAAATAATAAAATATATAATAATAAAAGATGCTACCGTACTTCGGACGGCACGTTAAACTATCAGTCCCGGTTCTTGTTGGGTCAGGCCTGACAAGGCCAATAAAATATAATAAACAACATTTTGAATAATTTATTGCTCGAGTATGTGCTAGAAAACTAACGTAGGTATATTTCAATTACTTCAAATATTGCAAAGTAATACATTAAGTGACAAATTCATAAATATATAATGTATATGTAGTCGGAAATTTCGGATTGACCGTCTTATTTCGGACAGACGCGAAGCCTTTATTCATGAGCTGAATATCCCGGGATTTTTATATACACACGCCCTTTAATATAAATGTAAGTAGATGCGTCCATCCGTGCTGGGGCGAAACTTTTTAAATTGTGATTTATTCTTTTAATGTTGTAGTTTGTTTGGTAGCGTATATAAATAGTTCTGGTGCCGTGCATAAACTATAATATAACTGAACTTTCTTTTGTTGGCCTGTTTGAACAAAGAAATAATCAGTAGACAATTTTACAATTATTCGTACAATAAAAACAAGATGTTTGGCCTTTCTAAATTATACGGCGCACAGTGGGGCCACTACCCTCAAAACGTACCGAAAATTCAAAAACTCAAAGTGATTTTAGAGTACTCTCATTATATCACTTATCAAGAAAACTAACCAAGGTATCAGTTGACAGTATTGGAGCGTGTCGGTCGCGCGTTCAGTTTGATATGAAAGTGAAGTAAACATACATATATTGTCGATAAACTATTTAGTGCTCGTAATTTACGTGCAATTAAGAGCGATTTCTTACTAAATAGAATTATTTTTGGTGTTGTTTAGACATGGAAAATTCATCCTCAGGTGTGTAACAATGTTTTAGTCCTTTTTTTTTCTTTATTGCGTAAATACTTTCTAGTAGCCGAGATAAATAAAGTCTTATAATGAAATGATGGGAATTTTTATAAACATTCGATGTTTTGTTTATGTTCAAAGCAATATTTAGTTATGGTTTTTATCTGAAAATATTCTTTTCTTTATAGGCTTTTTTAAATAAGTTTAAAATTTTGCCACTTTTTGCCACTTTACGAAGTATATCAATTTTAAGTTCATGACCCACAGAAATCAATTTTTCATCTTTGACTTTCTTATTGAAAACTATTTATTTTATTTTAGGACCGTCTAATAAATTGTTATTTATAGCAAGAAAAGAACTTATTAGCATAATGAATAGTTTAACAGAAGAGTCACAGGAGGCAAGAAATAAGGACTAAGCGCTATAGAGAGCACCATTTTAGGAAATGTAGTAGGCAGCAATCGAACAGGGATATTTTTAACTTTTTTTACTAAGTTCTGATCCCGTTATCACAAGTAAACAAAAACCAGTCAAAAACAAAGTTAAAAATAACCCTCAAGAAGCACTGTTCATGTTGAAAGCTCCATCCCCAAATAAATCAGTTGATGAAGGTGCTGATGATGTTGATGATGACGATGATGATGATGACGATGACGGTGCTTTAACATAAATCTTCAATAATTACTCAACATTGTTTATAACTACGAATTTCGGAGGAATTAAATTTATTTAGATTATTAGTTTACTAAAATAGTAATGTAATGTGCCTTTTTAACATTAAAAAAAATGATTATCACCAAAACTGAGTTTATTTCTAGAAGAAGACACGTCTTTGATAACATCTGATTTATTTTAGAAGGTCAAACTGGTTTAGTTGATTTGATGGTACGAATGAGGATCTATTGCCCCACTGTGCGGCGAGTCTATTCAATTTTAACCCTATTTTTAACGCAGACGGTTTGATATTACCAACAGCTTGGAATCCAGATGTTCCACAATATTAATAATTAATTAGAAGTTTTTATGCTTTCTAGCTATGGTTCGTGGTTTCGTTTTTAGGGTTCCGTACCTCACAAGGTAAAAAAAGGAACCCTTATAAGATCACTTTCTTTTCCGTCTGTCTGTCTGTCTGTCCGTGTGTCACCACCGATTTTCTCAGGAACGGGTGGAGCTAGCAAATTGAAATTTATACCAGATACTAAAGTCTATGGTTCCTATTAGGTGTATAAAAATCAGGGTCCTGGGTCAACCCGATAAAAAGGTATCGTCAAGATTAGATTTTTACGAAAACTTGTAAGTACCAAAATTAACCTTAATTTTTTTTTTATTATTTTCTGAAGTTTTCCTTTACTTGTGCTGTAATACCTTGGTTTCAACCAAAATTGACAATTCTAGGTCAACCGTAAGTACCCTATAGGTTTTGGGTCGAAAACCTATATGGTAGTTCCCGTTGAACTAGAATCACGAAATTTGGCCAAAAGCAGGGTCCTACAGCACAAATAAAGGAAAAATTACAAAAACTAATAAAGTGAAAAATTTAAGGGTGTCCCCATACATACATAGTAGACTCCATTTAAGATAGTCCTCTAAGTTGTATGGGTGCTCATACAGATTTAGAGGACTAGCGTAATTAGCACCAACCTCAAAAAAGGTAAATAAATAAAATTGTGCTATTGTGTGAAAGAAAATATTTATTTGCAATCAGCGAGATGAATAAAATACAGTTTAAATGGTAAACAAAATGTCTGCCATTAATAATAATATGTATAATTGTTGCTTAAACGGACAAGCCAAGTCCCGCCGGGTCGGGCAAAGTGTTGGGTTTTTCCATTAGGAAATCCTCAGTAGCAGCTCGGAGTCTGGTAATGTGCCCAGTACGGCAATAGGCTCGCCCCCTATTACGTGGGACTAAAATAAATCTGGCGAAAAATGGGTATAGCAATATACCACTGCTGGGGATATAGGCGTGAGACTATGTATGTATATAATGAGTCATCATCATCGTCCCAGCGATATTCCATGGGTTAGACTATATACACACGGTATATATATAACGTGCTCTCCAAAGCACGAGGCAAGCGATAATTAACAATTTAATAAGCACATACCTTCCAAAAGTCAGTGGTGCGCGCCGTGGATTCGAACCCGATACCCTCTGCAAGGCAGTCCATTGGCATCTCCATTAGGCTATAGCTGCCTTAATTGGTGTACATAAACAGTAGGTATGTATACTAAACTTCACTGACTTCATGTCCACGCAATTAGCGTCACGGAGCTGTCGCAATATCGTCGGGAACGCCTTCATATTTCATATCCTTAGCGCGCCATATTTCATGGCGACTTTTACAACTTTCAAAGTATGATAAGCACGGTATAAAATGGAAGCAACGTGAACTGTTAAATAACATTCAGCGAGTTGTAGTGGAAAGCCAAGCGCTTTCAGATGGGTTTGGTGGTTCGATAATTTAATAAAAAGTTCATTGTTTTATATAAATATCAACCTTGTGTGATTCCTGGATTCAAAAATCACTCGAATTTTCGCAGTATCCATCTAACTTGTCTATGTTGAATAACAAAAGCAGTTGAAAGTCGATATTCAAATGTTTCACATTTTTAAAAGAAGAACATCATAGAAACTATGTGAAAAAAAATTAATTCAAAAACCTCAAACCATGAAGATTTTTTTTTATTACCTATTACAATAAAACGGCAATTTCATACTTTAACCGCTAATATAAAAGTACACCACATTTCGCCTGATACCGTGACAATTTCAGGAAATCCTTTCTTAGTGCACCTCTACGCTTTCCAAGGAATATGTAATGCTGTAATCTGCAGCATACCCTGAAGTCTGCGTGAAGTCAGGCAAGTAGTGAACTGTGGGATGTTGTATACAACATTGCAACAGGCAGTGGTTGACTACAGTATACTAATGTCAACCATTTGGCCAGACTTCACATTTTAGTTGGATTCACGTTTGATACCGAGTTTTCCGTCTCATCGTAAATATACTTTATGCTTCGTATGAATATATACAGATTCCTTAGTCGCATCTAATGACATCCACGGGTATTTCAATTGCTTCACCACACGGATGTCACCTTTAAAACAAAAAGCTTTATTTGAATACCTAATTTGAATACCACTTAAAGGAAATACGGACGATTAGGTCTATGGGCTAACATGGTATTCATAGACGAGGCGGGGCGAGGCGGGACGAGGCAGGACGAGGCAAGGCGAGGCACATCTGTCGATATGGATAAAGATACTACAAGATTGACACGTGATTAATTACCTTCGCCAATGCTACAACACATTGGAGGTTTGGGAATAGATGACGATGTTTCGCAATTGATTGGAACCTAGGAACGACGTTTGTAGAGACATTGCTTCTTAATTAGGTGTACGGTTTGACAGCTGTATGGTAAGGGATAAGCAGTGAGATATTATACATTTCATCAGCTGTTTATGATCCCAAATAACCCTTTTAATGGTCTCGAGTAAAAATTTTAATCTAAAGTCGAAGATTTTACATACGAAAATTTAATAATAAAGACTTACTAATGAGCTGAAATCATATAAATGTGCTACATAAAAAAACTCATACAGTACATCACTAGTGTAATCTAGATATTTAATTTAAAAATGTGTCACTGTTTTGTTATTGCAAGATTTTTTATGAGAAAATATCGGCAAGGTTTTACACTACCTGAAAATTTAACCTGGGACTTTATCACCGGCAAACAATATACCGAAGGCCACGCGATACGGCAGAAATAAATTTAACTTGTTCATTATCACAAGAGCCAACTTAACATTAACACCCGTCAGCAACCGTGCTCCCCCACTATACCTTAACCACGATCAATACCCACCTACGAACACTTGAATCTCATCAATACTAGAGCAAAATGGCTCTTAGGAGAACAAAGTGTTCTGTCACCTGCATGCCATAGGAACAAATAAAGGGGGTGTCGGTAAAGGGAGGGGAGGGGTTAGCATTAGTCACCTTCAAGTTATTATGAGATAATGAGGTGGAACAATGCATATTACCAAGATTATCTGCACGTAACTGTCTGGATAATTAAGGCTTTCGTTCGGGAGCAGACGAGAGCACTAGGATTTAATTTGGTTACCGATATAACCCGGTCTTTGTTTAAGGTTGCTAAATTAAAACCAGTATTAGGCGGTTGGCGCTTAGATAAGGCTGAGTTGGTTTGGTAGCATATAAAAGACCTTTTTATTTGCCAGGGTAATACAAAATTCAACTTCTTTTTGGGTTGTAGGCAGACCATCTGTAATTCTGTACGTCTATAAAAATAGATAACATTCAAGTGTCTACCTGTGATTTCAAAATAAGTATTCTTTTTTATATACTTTTAAAGTGCATATATTTAGTTACATACACAATCTTCGTCCTCTTAGCGTTATCCCAGTTTCAATCTGGGGTCCGCTTACTAGTCTAACCGGATTTGGCTGCATATTAGCTTTTCCACAGAGCGACTGCCTGTCTGACCTCTGCAACCCGAAGGGATAGTGATATTCCATGGTTTAGACTAGTGTCAGTTTGTTTATAAGGTACTGACGCCCTGTAACGACTGTCAGAGATCTTCATGAGAATCGGGACCGACGGCTTAACGTGCTCTCGAGGCATGGGACATGGTTAATGAACAATTCAGCAAGCTAGCACAAGCGATAATGAACAATTCAATACGCACATAACTCCGAAAAGTCAATGGTGCGCGCCGTGGATTCGAACCCGATACCCTCTACATGGCAGTCTGTTGGTATCTCCTACTAGGCTATCGCTGCCTTTAGTTACATACACAATACCAAGACATAAACAATCGTTTATTAAAAACTACACTTCTAGCGATATTTCCTATGTTGTTCGGCTGTGCCTAGGTTCGTGAATAAAATATTTATTTAGCAATTGCTGCTGCACGGTATTTCGTGTGATGTTTGCATTTCTGAATTGAAATTGTTGCTGAATCGATTTCTTTGAATCAAACTTACCTGACTGAAATAGTCGCCTTGCTGCATGGTGTGCTGAGTGTTGCGGGTTCGATACCAGTTGTAACATATATATGTAACATATTATTTTAGGAAATGATTTTATTTTGTAGTTTAATGTTGATGTGTGTGATGAATTAATGATGTCATATAATAATTTGGTTTTAATTTATTTAATAATGTTTTAATTTTGTATTTAAATTTGTATGCCAATACTGGCGAAATGTGTGATTTGACACTTAAATTAACACCTGTAAACGTACCTCATTTTTTACAAATAAATTATTCTTCTCTTCTTCTCTACTGCTTATGCAAATCACAAGTTTTTGTTTGTTGTATCCGTCTGTTACATGTTTGTTAAGTTACTCGCTATGCATTGAACGCAGACAAACATTCGTTTATATTATTGAAGCAAGGAGGTTGGCTGTATTTCATCCACTTGGAGGTAATTGAGGAAAAATAGAGTGCACTAGTGTTTGAGTACTAAAATAATATACATTGCGCACTTGTTTTTTTTTCGTGTGAGTGTGTGGCTAACTCTGGTGTCGGAGTTCTCAGACCATCCTAAGGCCTCCAACATGTTCTAAAGATTATTCTTCTTCTATCTTTAAACAAGAACCGAAAGAAATCTGAAAGCTTAAAGATACAAATATTTTCATTTTATACTCAAAATTCGTTTAGTACTTTTCTTCTCTCTTCTTCATCTCATCATCTTCCTAGCGTTATCCCAGTGTCCGTTTCGTTCATTATAGGACTAGGCCAGACGGGTTGGTATAGGGTTTGTATCAAGTTTTCCTTCTCTTATAGTGCTGTTCGGTGCATAATATGCACTATAATTACCAGACAGGAAACATTGCCACTTTTTTAAACATTTTGCTATTTCCATGACCTGGTTGGCAGCGTCCACATTACACCAGTAACCAGTAATGACTTGCTATTGATTCAGATATACGTCCGCCTCGGGTAGTTTGCTCATGGCGACCCATTTCTACAGTTGACTCTTTCAACTGAACGCAAATAAATAAATCATATTAGCTACGAGTTTTATAGCAAGCGCCATATTGGATATCAAACATTATTTAGCTTAGTGGATTTTTACCCGTCTTTTTTTACTTTTTTTTTATAGACTCACGCCTGTATCCCCGAAGGGGTAGGCAGAGCTGTAATATTACAAATGTTTAAGTCCCACGTATTAGGGGGTGAGCCTATTGCCGTTACCGGGCACATCACCAGACTCCGTGCTGCTACTTAGAATTCGGAAAAACCCAGTAACACTTTTGCCCGACCCGGGAATCGAACCCGGGACCTCCGATCCGCAGTCGCATACGCTATCCACTGGACCACGGAGGCAGTATTTTTACTACTGAGGAATTCTTTTTTTCTAGTCTTTGCACTACTTTTGCATTGGTTGCGAAGGCCTAGTAAAGAGATTAATAGACTGCAGAGCGTTTTGAGGTTCAAACTTACGGCATCGTTGACTTTTTGAACTGAGTGTAACTTGGATTACAGAAGAAAAAAGTCTCTCGCTAATTGTAATCATAATAGCGATTACTCATTTCAATAAGAATAAGAGAGATAGACTTAACAATACTGTATACAGAATTCATTGCGGCTTATATTGGTTTTATAGTGATCACAAATAAACGACTATGATTAATATTTAAACCAATCGAAATAACTATGCAGAGACTCTGCATAGTTATCATAATAGCAACTCGTTTTCTTTCGATTGACACGTTTTTTCGGTTACGATTAGATAGACACTACTACGCTTTACTATACTTACAGAATACCCGCCTTGAAACCTGGGTCTCACAAGCCCAAAAAAACTACTGTTCATCACTAGCGTGTAGAACAATCGGAACTATTACTACATATTATGATAATAAGCATATAACATGAAATGTGTAGTAAGTTTATAATGAACGAAGCTTGTCAGTCGAAATACATAACTGCGAGCTCAAATTAATGTGAGCGCACCGCGGCACTGTAGCGCCTACTCATTGCGCTTTGACATCGCTGCGATATAATTACATTGTGTCGCTATGAACGTGTGGCATCACTAGATATTCCATATTTGAATGAAAGGAGAAATACCAAATACGGCCTGTAGCGGCCAGAAAGTTGTGAATCGTTGAAATTAAACATATAATTTTTAAAATTTATACATCGATTTCGTTTCTTTATAGAGCGTCGGTAAAAGATTTTAATTTTTAAAGATTATTATTTTGAATAGGCTATGGTAATAGCGGATGAATATCTTATGTTGCCAGCATTCAAAATAAAATGATGTATGGTAGGCAGAAATTGTTTTAAGAAAATAATATTTTTATTATTATATTTCTTATAAATATATTTGTAAAAAGAATGAAGAAATATATAACTTATTATATTATTATTATATTATCCATAATTATTAATCGGTCAAAATCGTTTTGTTTTTTAATCGATAGTATAAATATTTTTTCAAACCATTTGCAACACATTTTTTATCTGTTATGTTATTCGTGTTGCTACTGCGCATCGTCAATATTTTGCTCTGATTTATTGGTGTTTTCGTACGGTTTTTATTGTAATGTAATTGAATATAAATTCAATAATAATGATCACTACCTTCTACCCATGCTAAGAATATGCAGCGGTGTTTGTGATTGTGGTTAGTTTTTTTGGACGAGTAAAGTACGAGATTCCCTAGTACACAGGTGATTATTTATTATTATTGGCCTCTCTTTATGTAGTTTTTGTTCTATATGACACAAAGACATACCTTTATTTACATCTAGGTATTATATTTATGTTAAAATTCAATTTTAAAGTATATTTAGTTGTGGAATAATTTCCATTTTAAATATCTCGTATCTTATTTCCACCAAAACTTATTTAAAAATATTATACAGGGTAATATAGTAGTCATTTATCTTCAAACCACACATGGTTTCGTGTTTGTCCTTGCCAGGCCCATAATGTATGGCCAAATGGTACATCTCCTTTAGTTTTAATTTATATGACGGTAATGGCAAATGAGAATATGGCCAGTCTGATTAATAATGGGCTTCTAAAATTGGCCGTATTATTTTAAATTTACAGTCGATTTTGCTGTTTCATATTGTATTAATTAACTGATGAAAAAGCGGAGGACCCTGGGTAATGTGTAGTTTTGCCTGATGGAAGACCAGTATACGACATCCTGCATATATGGTTGGTATCCAATAGTAGTGGGTAAAATATCGCAATTGTTGCGACATATGAAGCTGAGTGAAAATCTTATGTGATGTCAAGTGCAATTTTTTGTTCCCTGTAAAACATTAATGCGCTGATTCATTCATTATTTTACTATGTATCGTATCAGTATCATGTACATAACGAACCTCAACTGCTTCAGCTACAGACCGCAAAATAGAAGTTAACATAAATCCCAACTTAAACAAGCCGTATTAACGACGACTTGCCCTAAGCTTCAGCCGTTTACGCTAATGGCCATATACTGTCACCGTAAAGTGTTAAACGAAAACCATAAAGGTAGATGAGTAAAATTGATCCATCACGCGATAGATAGGTTTAATGCGCGCCCGGAACGATTGTCAATCGTTTGTCGCTCGGATATGGCGGGATATCGATAATCCGTTTTGCGGAGCGCGGCCTCGTTAGGTGCATCACTAACGAGTATGGGTGCCGCCCTAGCCGTTCTAATTTCAAATATTCACAAATAACGGTTGGTTTTTACACGATATTTTTTTAAATTTGGTGTTTTAAATCTATTAGGCATTGAATTTATGAGTAAAAATTTTGTGGTATTTTTAGCCGCTGTTAATAACAATTTAATATTTTTACCAAAATAAATTGGATATGGAAAATTAAATTAAAACTTTTCAGTTCTGTATTTGCATTATTCATCATCAGCCTTTAATAGTCCACTGCTGGACTAGGCCTCTCCTTTAAAAGGAGAAATTGGCCTACTATACCACGCTGGCCGAGCGGGTTGGTATAGGGTTTGTATCAAGTTTTCCTTCTCTTACAGTGCTGTTCTCTGCATAATATGCTCCCTCTGTCAGCTCTTACGACACCTATGGGATGATATAGGGTGGTGACAATTCGTATTCTTAATCCGTCATCACACGGACAATTAATTAATGTATAATAATATGTTACTTAGCCTTGAGTGTTTAAATTAAAAAACAGCGATTTCAACACAACAACGAACTACCACAAAACGTTTTATTCATCGCTGTCTCTCTTCCAAAATGTTGAACTCTGTTGCCAAAGACAATCGTTTATCTTGCAATCTTCTCCAATAAAACAATCAACCTGTTGCAATCTATACGCTTTAGCCAATTTGAACCTCAACACTCTCATCGAATATAAGCCAGCTGTTTAACAGGCCACGGAGCCGCCTAGGTTGACCCGTCCAGATAAAACTAGCTAATTCTTTGACGCGCTTCGTAACAATATATAAGATCATACAATTTTATTTTAACGACTCTTACTGGCGATATTTAATCAATTTTAGGTATAAATACTTCTGTAGGACCAACGTTTCGACCGTCTTACAAATACCGTGGCCGCGGCCGATGTAAAATTGTATGGTGTATACAAATCTTGAAAGTTTTAAATCGATTTATTTTTAAGATAATTTATAGAGAACTGATACTAACTATCTTAATACAAACAGTCAGCTAAGCAAATCTTTTAAAAACGTTTTACAAAGATTTTCTTAGTTTTTTTTATAGTAATAGGCGGCAAACGAGCAGACGGATTGCCTGATGGTAAGCAATTACCGCCGCCCATGGACACAAGCAACACCACAGGAGTCACAAGTGCGTTGCCGCCCCTTGGGGTTGGGAAAAGGGATAGGATGAGGAGTGGGATGAGGGAGAAGGAATATGGGATAGGGCCTCCGGCATTCTCACTCACCGAATGAAACGCAACAGTTTAGGTACTATTAGTAGAGGGTAGTACTTCCCTGGTCGAGCCGGCCCATTCATGCTGAAATCAGCAAGGCTCTACTGCCTATAAAAGTTGTAGTACAGAACGCAGGATGGCACCAAAACCCCAAATTCTCAGCAAGACATTCGAGCTATTGGTGACAGCAATTGAGTACTCATCCCAAAACTGGATTATTAAAATACTAACCTTTAACATGAAACATAAAACGTTATCAATCATATTACCTAGCTCTTTTCTGTTTGCATCCAATAGTTTCGTCTTGTGAGTGCGTGGTCTGCTTTTTAGGCTAAACAGTTTTGCCATAGAGCAACTGTAATTTGTCCTTTGCAACACGAAAGAAACCGATATACCTACCATGGCTTCAAGTGCTTAAACCAGCATTAGTATATTCAAAGGTACTGATTCCCAATAACAACTGTCAAAGATCTTCATAACTTAACGTGCTCTCCGGAGCTTGAGAGCAGGATTGGCGTAACTCTTACCAAGCATATTACTGATGCATCATCATCAGCTTACTGTAGTTCACTGCGATAGGCCTCTCCAAGGGCACGCCACTGAGCGCAATTGTCCGCTCTGCGTCTAGCCGCTGCCAGCCACTTTGCGTATCATCACTCCACTAGCCTGGAGATGTCCAATGCAGGACATAAGTAGGAATATATTACATAGGTATTCAATAGATTATACAGATATAGTGGTAACATATTCCAAAAGTTAATAGTAAACACAGTTTCTATTTATAGAAACTTAATTCAGCATACCATATTTACACGCCCTAAAGGCACATAATTTATTGCCTATCTAGTTTTATTACCTAATGTTTGTATTGTCTCTTCAGAGAATGAAAAAATGTGATTGAAAGAAAAACTGGCAATATAAGGACCATGTTTATTTATCGAACACGTACGTCGTAAAATATTCTGAGCCGTGAATTGGGATATCTGCCTTACTCAATGTTCCGATGTAAATATGTTATAGTCTATTTTGTGAGGGATGTTTTTTCCGTAGATAAATTTTGTTAAGGTGCTGTCCCATGTTTTGAGGGTGGGCAGAGAAGAATTTCAGATTACTTTATGATGATGACACATTAAAATGCGTGCTTTTGAAAATATGTTTTTCAAAAACACGCATTCAGCGTGAAATATGGTATTATCTTACTGCTATTGTAAATGTGAACGAATGGATGGGTTTTTGATTATATTTCAGGCAAAAACTACTCAAGGAGTTTTAATGCAACTTCGCAGAAGGATCGTTTATTTCCAAAAATGCATCACTTGAGCAGTGAACCGCAAGCCGTGCATACTTGGGTGACCGTATCACCGCATGAGCTATGTAGAGCTTTTATAAGGTTCCGGGTTGAATAAACCAGCATTAGATTATCGTCCTCAAAACTTTTGCCTTGATGCCCGGAGTCCGCTTTCAAGCCTAACCCGATCCGACAGAATATTTACCTTTTTTTCACAGAGCGACGGTCGTCTGACCTCCACAACCCGGCTTTAAGTATTCGTGTCACAATGCCCACTGACCTTAGATATTAGTGTTATATATACCATTGACTTTTCTAATTGTTGGCTGTAATGTGTCTCCCGTTCTAACTAGATAGGTGCTTCTTGATTTCATTTGAAATTTGAACGGTTACTTAAGATTATACAAAATCTAATACTAATATATAAAGCTGAAGAGTTGGTTTACTTGAACGCGCTAATCTTAGGAACTACTGGTCTGATTTGAAAAAGTCTTTCAGTGTTAGATAGCCCATTTATCGAGGAAGCTATAGGAAGCTGTATAACATTACGCTAAGAGCCACGAGAGCGGGGCAGTAGCCTTAAATAACGCGGGTGTAACCGCGGGCTCATCTAGTGCTTTATGTAAATATATATAGGTAATTATGATGACCAAATTGAATAAACTAGTATTTTTAACATGCATAAATTAAAATAGATTAATACCGTATTACTATTAGCTGGGAAAACCGAAGATCTAAAGCCGAAAACTCAGTGGTATGCGACCCATATCTAGCAGTGGACTATCCCAGGCTGATGATGATGATGAAATAACAGTAACAAATGTTCGCTACCTTTCAACTTGCGGCAAAATTTCGATGTCTCACTCTTGCAAGCTCCAGTTAATTTATACGTTATTAATTGCTTCCATAATGCCGTCGCGTTGTTCCCAGAAATGCGTCAGTTGTGCACTGAACCGACACACATGGGTGAGTGCGTCCCTACACAAACTACGGCGCTTATTGAGCTACGGAAATGTACCGGCTTTAGTTATTCGTGTTAGCGCCATGCTCACATTGAATGTTGCTGTTCTTGTTACTTTACGAAGGTGTGAGAAAGGTGTGAATATATATTTGTATGAAAAAATATGTATCCTAATTGGAATTTCTAATCGGATTTCACTGTGATTAAAAAATATATTTCTAAGTTATTATTTACATCATGACTGTATTAGTAAATATGAATAAAATAAATTTGAATCCGTTTTATTGAATTGTCGTACTTACATTAAATATTTGACAGTCGTATAGACGGATGGACAATGAGACGATCATCTAAGGGCTCTGTTATACCTATGTTTTGAGGTACCAAACTCGAAAAATTACCTTCTTGGTTTTTTGTTCATATAATGGTTAAATCAGACTTTTCTAGGCTATTTCTGAAAATATATTATAAAAGTCAAATATTTGAATCAGTTATAGGTATCGCCAAATTTCTAGTTCCCTCTGAAGTGGCTGCTTATAGCTGCGCAGTAATTGAAAATCGGATATTATTCTATTGCATTTGAAATTTGAATTTGTGTTCGAATCTTCCGTAATAAACATTCACTAAGAAACGCGCCACGTAACTTTAAATTATCTATTTGTTATATGTTGTGTTTTTATTCACTTGTTGTTGTTTTAGTTACATTTGTTGATTGTTATTTTATACTTACCTATATACTCTTATACGTCTGTGATATTCACTTACTATTTTGTTTAATTGCTTGTCATCCACCAAGAATATTCCTCACCTCTAACGTGTATCGATAAGGAAACTGGACATGAATGTACGTAGGTAATATTATGTTTACAGTTTTTAACATATTTTTGCTTACAGTTTTGGACCTTGGTTCACATTTGGTTCATTACTTTGTTGTCATAATAAACCAAAAGTTAATTTATTTGTCATGGTAACAAAAATATGTATATTGAAATTTATTTTTGTAAAGATTATCTGTTTGACTGTACCTGCGCAGACACCTGCGTGGTGCAACTTCAGAGAGCACTAAAAGTTTGGGGAAAACTATACGAACCTCGCGATAATATGAATAACTTTTTATTGACATATTTTATTGACAACAAAGCAATACAAAACATTAGTTTCTGAACATACAGAATTGTTACAGGACCTAGAAAATTATAATATTGAATTAATTAATGGTAGGATGTTGTATGATCAGCATACAAGGGACCTTAAATCACAAATCAGTGCTTTAGAATCTCAACTAAATAGGATGAATACCCAGTATGAGAAAGAGGTTCAGGTATATATAAATAAATATGATGAGATTGCACGAATTGGAAAGAGTAATTTGGAATATGTAAAGGCGTTGACAAACACAAATAGTTTCTCAAATTGTTTAAAATCTACCTTGTTAGCTAACGAGTCTGGTGATAGTGATTCAGGTCTCTGTTCAAGTTCTAGTTCCAGTACAACCAGTAGTACGAAGGATAGGACACCCTTAGTTGACAACTCTGGCACAAAAAAAGTTTACATGTTTTCAGATAGGTTAGGTGTAGGTTTAGGTAGCTTAATGAATAGTCATTTAAAACAACACAATATCATTAATTATTGTTATCCAGGGTCATCTTTTACAAACTTAATAGATATTTTAAAAATAACCACATTTGATAGACAGTCAACAATAGTAATTGTGTATGGTGACAGTCAAATGGTGACCAAAAAAGATATTTATAACTTAACAGAAGTAATTTTATCACTTCATAAAAAATTTGGATGTCAATTTATTACTTGTGCGTTACCTTATTCAGGTACACTAGATGGAAAGGTGAATCAACATATCTATGACCTCAATTTGTGTTTTTACAATATGACATGGCAATATAAAGATATTATTTTATATTTTGACATAAATAAATTTATTAATAAATATAACTTCACATTGACCAAAGATACTATGTATCTTTCGCTATCTTATAAACGACAAATTGCTAAATTATTAGCATATAATATACAAAGTGACACAGGTACATGTAGGGTATCCAAGGAAATGATTTCTGTAAATAATTCTGTCTTTACCATGTCTTCTATTTTAAATACTGACACGAGTTCTTTAAACTTAAGAATTGGACAAAGGATAGACATTGTCAATTAAATATAGGACATCAAAATATACAGGGTCTATCTGGCAAACATTTAGAATTAAGTTTATATTTAGAAAGTCATAATATAAAAGTTATGTGCATAACGGAGCACTGGTTGAAGGATTATCAAATATCTTTTTTAAATAACATGCATTACACTGTGCAAAGTGCTTTCGCTAGGAGTCAAGCCATCCATGGTGGATCCTTGATACTAGTTTCAAATACCATACTGTGTAAGGAACGAAAGGACATAAGCACCTTGTCTGTAGAACGCACTGTAGAAATTTCCTGTATTGAACTGGAACAGTATGTTGTTATATGTGTGTATCGCCCTCCTTTAAGTAACTTTAATATGTTCGAATCTATTATGGAAGATGCAATTGGTAAAATTAGGACCAATAAAAAAGGGATCATAGTTTGTGGAGATTTCAATATTAATATACTGGATAGTTCACCAATGACTAGTAGGCTTTTAAATCTTTTTAAATCATTTAATTTGACAAATTTATTTCTTGAACCTACTAGAATAACTGCATCATCTTCCACTTGTCTTGACAATATATTTAGTAATCATACAGTATCACATAAATTAGTTACTACTGACTTAACTTCGGATCACTGTGGTCAATTGGCAGGATTTTCATATATAAATGATAATGCAGTACGTAAGGTGACAGTTAGGCCATTACCTAGGTATAAATTTAATGAGTTTAGGAACAAAATTTTAATAGGTATGAATCCTGATATGATGGAGCTTAAGTCACCAAATAAGATTTATGAAACTATGTTTAATTTAGTTCACAACGAATTTAGAAGTACTTTTAAAACCAAGGAAAAAGTAATCAAGGAGTCTAGAGCATTTAGTGAGTGGGCTACTGTAGGTATTTATAAAAGCAGAGCAAGGATGTATGAGTTGTATGGTATGAAGAAATACAATTTTGATGCGAGCTTCACTGAGTATGTCAGAAATTATTCAAAAATATTTAAAAAGGTATGCAATATAGCTAAGGCACGTTTTGTAAGTGATAAAATTAGAAACTCTTCTAATAAAGTTAAGGCCACATGGCAAGCTATTAACGAAGCAACGGGCAAGGCAACCTTTAGGAATACCAATTTTAACTTGCTAGATAATAATAAAATGATTAATAATGACGAGGAAGTCGCACTCGCATTCAATAATTTTTTTGCTAGCATACCTATTGCTACTACTATAGGTCTAAACTCATCAGCTTCAGTCGCAGTAAATTTATTAGAATCTAGTGTAGAAAAATGTAATGTATTATTTAAATTCAGTCCTATTAGTTCTACTGACATTATAAACACTTTCCAATCTCTAGAATCTAAGAATACGGGTGATCTCTGGGGAATATCTGTGAAGATTCTGAAAAGTATAATAGATATAGTAGCACCTTATCTAAGTAACTTGTTCAATAAGTGTATAGAATCAGGCGATTTTCCAGATTTAATGAAACATAGTAGGATAATACCTCTGTTTAAATCCGGCAGTAAGACTGATCCTAGTAATTATAGGCCAATTTCAATACTACCTACTTTTAGTAAAATCTTTGAAAAGATAATACTCAAGCAACTTCTGAAGCACTTTAATTTAAACAGCCTCCTTCATACTGAGCAATATGGTTTTACTAAGGGTCACTCGACGACGGATGCAGGAGTAGCTTTACTCAAACACATCTACAATGCATGGGAGAACTCTCAGAATGCTATTGGTGTGTTTTGCGACCTTTCGAAAGCATTCGATTGTGTCTGCCATGATACGCTCTTATGCAAACTTAAACATTACGGTGTCCAGACTAAAGCATTGGATGTTATTAAGGCATATTTAAATAACAGAATCCAATGTGTAGAAATAAATGGCTCAAAATCCAGTGGCGTACCAGTACAATTGGGAGTGCCGCAGGGTAGTATCCTAGGGCCTTTCCTGTTTCTAGTTTACATAAATGATTTGCCATTTTACCTGAGAAATATTTGTGACGTGGTATTGTTTGCTGACGATACTTCATTGATATTTAAAGTAGATAGAAATAAGGAAAACTTTACCGAAATAAACAGTGCTCTTATTCAGGTGACTAAATGGTTTACTGTAAATAACTTAGTACTGAACGCCAGAAAAACCAAATGTGTTAAGTTTGCTTTGCCCAACGTCAGAAACCTTGGTCCTAACATAGTTTTGAATGGTGATGTACTGGAAACAACTGAATCTACATTGTTTCTAGGAATAACACTTGATTCGAAGTTACAATGGGGCGCACACATTACATATCTGTCAGCGAAACTTAGTTCGGCTGCTTATGCCATTAAGAAGGTGCGCAATTTAACAGATGTCGATACGGCTAGATTGGTATATTTTGGCTATTTTCATAGTGTTATGTCTTATAGCATATTACTTTGGGGTAGAGCTGCTGATATCGAAAGTATTTTTATATTGCAAAAAAGGGCAGTTCGGGCCATTTACCAATTACGGACAAGAGTTTCGCTCAAAGAAAGATTCAAGGAAATCGGTATTCTAACAGTAGCGTCTCAGTATATTTATGCTAGTGTTATGCATGTACGTAAAAATATAAATTCATATTCAAAGAATAGTGATATACACTCTATAAATACAAGAAATAGACATAAATTATGTGTTCCGTATTTTCGTTTGTGCAAAACTCATAGTTCTTTTATAGGACTTAGTATACGTATCTACAACAAGATACCGATAAGTATTTTGGACCTGCCTTTTAACGCTTTTCAGATAAAGATTAAAAATGACCTAATGCAAAAGGCATATTATAATTTAAATGAATATCTGAATGACAAATGCGCTTGGAAATAATGTTTCATAATTCATATATTATACAGTAAATAGGTAGATGATAAGTTTCTTGACATGTAATTAAATATTATTCCATTCCAATTAAAATCATGTAAATGATAGTTTTTGGAATCGCCACCACATTACTAAATGTCACTCATCTCGTTAGATACTTTTATTTGTTATTTTTTTTATAATGTATTATTATCGTGTAGCCAATCAGTTCGATCGGTGGTTATATTTCAAAAAGTATCATGTCAATCAATCAAATATAGGTACTACATTTGCATTTTGCACGCGTTCCACATATTTATGATAATATTAACGATCTGGAAAATGCAGGTAATTCGTGTTCATGGTCAGTATACCAACAGATTGTTAATTACTGCCGGTTCGTGTACCGTTGTCGTCATGCTCACTAAAATGTCATTTCTTGTGGTGGCGTCGTGTGTCGGGTCATCCCTGTCCCTCTGATATGGCGAGAGGGATGATGGCTGGCCCATGCGTCATACTCGTGAACGGGTGCTACTTGCGATGACTGGTCGATGTCGGTCTTACGGGCTGGTATTACATTTTTAATATTAAACTGTATCATTTCTATCATGGTTCTGAACATTTGCGCGGATTGCCTGCATTGTTAGGTACTTAAATGTAAGTGGATGCTCCTGTTTCACCATGTCAATTCTCAGGAGGCTAATTAAATGAACATCAAAATTTTACTACATTATGCTTGAGTATTAAGTAGAGTAAATATATACAAATGACATAGAAGGTGAAACAGTTGCAGCACCTTACAAAATTTAAATTTGTATGTATTATGCAAAACCTGGCGATGAAAAAGAGTGACCTTGAGTTTTATTGCCCGTTCTTTCTCATGGTTCTACCTATTGCTTTGCGAACGTGGCAGTAAATGTAAATGTAGAAGCTTTAAGTAATTATTTTTTTAAATTGACGTTCATAAGTGTCACTTTGTGATTTAAATGAATAAAGGATTTTGACTTTGACTTTGACTTTGACTTTGACTTTGACTTTATTAGCTTTTCGCTATCAGAAGCAACAGTGAATTGGAAGCAGTTTGTTCAACAATATCTATCAACAATAACCTCGCATGAAAAGTTATAGCTAGTAACCGATAGAGCAATTTAGAAACGTATACGAAAAATCGATTCAAAATGCAAACTTCAAGGTACCTGTTTTTTGTAGTAGTTGGGAAAATAGACGGTCGTAAGCAAAGCGTTCCGTTTCTACCTTTTGCAAGGCACCTACTATTTTTTCGTCGTAAAAACCATCCCACTATTGCTCCCGCAACTACAACATACCGCTATCTATTTCCATTCGACGAAAATAATCTTTTTCCCAAAACAAAAATACAACACAACCTGAAGGAAAAAGAAAAAGTAAAGACGAACGAAATAAAAACAGTCAAACGACTCCATTGAATTGGAACGCAAAAAAACATTATTATTGTCAGAAATCACATTTATTCTAAACAGGAGGGGTTTCCAGAATAGTTGACGAGGCAACATTTTGGTACGAAACGGTTGAAAGGACCAATCGAAACTCTACCCTAACACTATAAGGATAAAGTATATTTTCGTGTGGAGGCCTCCAGAAGGGTGTATATTGAAATTTCATCGAAGCAGCTAGCTGGAGACAAGTGACGGAGCCTTTACGCCTCGTTACCTGCCTCGGCATGTGTGCCTCGAGTGACGAGCAGCTATGCGTCTTATTTAGAGCACGTTGGGCCACACATATTGCATTTGAGGAAATGCCTCTAGAATTCGTTTAGCAGTTAATTGTTTTAGTTTTGCCATAGGAATCTCTTAGTTGTACGTTTTGAGTTGGTTTCTGCTATTTTTAGTTGGTAGGTAAATGGTGAGTTGGTTTGATGTTATTAGAGAAGGAAAGATGGAGCTTTATGTGAGCAACGTTAGATAATAAAAGAGAAATTGTAGAGACACTTCACTTTGCTGTTGAGTTGAGAGGGTTGGCAGAACTGTATTGAAATCATATTTTGTTTAAATTTATTTGTGTTCGCGGCGTCTTACTGGTTATATAGTCAAGTAGGCGTTTGCTGGCCGGGACTCAGCAGACTAGCTTAGACGTTTTGGGTGCCACCCAGACCATTTCGACCCCGTCCGAAAGTTCGCCATTTTATTTGCCTTCACGGCAAACGAGACAATCCTTCTCTTAAGGCACTCGAATAAAATCTTTGTGTGGAATAATCATCATATCAGCCGAAAGGCGTCTACTGCTGGACATAGGTCTCTCCCAAGGCTGTCCACATGGACCGATTCTGAGCCACCCGCATCTCTCCGCTACTCGCGATCCCAACAAGATCGTCAGTCCACCTTGCAGGAGGCCTACCTCTGCTACGACATCAAGTGCATCGCTTGGTGAAATAATATATTGTTTAAATTGGCGTTTTTTCAATAAGGCTTCTACAATTCTTGCCCATCTCTAACATTCTTTTCGTGACAGAATGAGTTAATAAATTTCTAGCTAGCCGGCATCCAGAACTCAGGAATTCCCTTAATTGGAAATTAATTAATATTAATTATAGTCGGTGATCTCGCGGTGGGTTGGGCTTTACATGTAGCTAAAGGTGATCATGGTTGACTTAATGCTATAATTGTACGTGATATAATTAATTTGGTAGAGTTGCCAACGTCAAATATGTCTTGGTATTTCGGGGTACTTAGGTGTTTAGAACTGGCATCATTTGCTTAGTAGTTCTGAAACATATTGGATTTGCTTCTTTTTTGAACTAGCCAGTGTTGAGGTTGGGATTTTTAAGCTTATAATTTAAGGAGCTTCTTAATCCGATTATTATGTTGGTTTGGAAATAAAAACTATGAGCAAGCTGACAAATTATTAAGTCAAATGAATTGCGTAGATATAATAGGCCTTTCGAAAGTAATAATCATCATATGTACGTAAAATGCCTTTTCCTGACATACATATCATGGCAGACCCCAAACTACTGAAAGTAAGAACATGACGACAGTGCTTTGCTTTTTTAATGAAAGCACATCATTCACTATGGAACCTTTTTTTAATATTCCACCCCTAAGGGGGTAAAATTGAGCTCAAAATGTATGGCGTGAGAGCCACTGGCAACTTAAAATAAATATAAAAGAGGTAATTAGCTAAAGTCTGGAAATTTCTCAAAACATTGGGTATTGGTAAGTCACAGCAGCAATCCATTCCGAATAATGTCCACCTTGATTCTCTCAATTTACATTTTACTACTTCGTCCAAACTAGATGGAAATACGAAAAGAAACACTTTACAACTTCTTTCATCCTTGCCAACTCCAGATTATTCTCCCTTTGCCTTCTCGCAATTTGCCGCTTGTGATGTTAAGAAGAGTATATTAGCAATGACGTCTAATGCAGTCGGTAACGATAATCTCAGCCGTAAAATGATCCTCCCCATCCTAGACAAAATTCTTCCTATCCTATGTCACATCCTTAATCACTCCGTTGTCCGTGGCATCTTTCCAACAGCGTGGAAAGATGCACTTATAATTCCTTTACCCAAGAAACCTAAACCCTGTTCCTTCTCAGATTATCGACCAATATCCATACTACCTTTCCTGTCAAAAGTCCTAGAACGTCTCATTCACACACAACTCAGTTCCTTTCTATGTAAAAATGCACTCCTAAATCCCTATCAATCCGGCTTTCGGCCTGGCCACAGTACCGTTACTGCATTGGTCCGCGTGTCAGATGACATCAGGCTAGGTATGGATAGTGGGAATCTTACCGTCTTGTCCTTACTTAACTTTAGCAATGCTTTCAACACGGTAGATGTTCACATCATACTTGGCATTCTACGCTCTCTTAACATATCTCCAACGGCGGTTGACTAGTTTCATAGTTACCTGTTTGGTCGCCGGCAACGTATACGCATCGATGACACTTATTCCACTTGGTCTGACACGAATGCCGGTGTACCAAAGGGTGGCGTGCTATCTCCTTTACTCTTCGCGATATTTATAAATTCTATCTCAAAACATTTACTTTCATCCTACCACCTTTACGCAGATGATTTACAGATCTATACACAAGCACCCTTAAATAACTTGCCCGAAGCCTGTACTGCTTTCAACACAGACTTGGCGCGGATTTGCGAGTGGAGTAAACAGTATGGACTCATAGTAAATCCTGACAAAACCCAACTAATTATTGTAGGCAGTCCCCGCATGGTGTCTAAAATTTGCTGGTCCGATTTACCTCAAATCAAGTTTGATGGCAAAAATATCCCTTACAGTAAAACTGTAAAAAATCTAGGGTTCTACTTTGACGAAACCATATCTTGGAGTATTCAACTGCAAGAAACAAGTCGCAGACTGTTTGCTTCGGCGGGCTCATTGCGTAGGTTACGCAATTTCCTACCAACTGCCACTAAAATTGCACTTGCACAATCTTTGCTTCTGCCCGTAATTGACTACGCTGATGTCAGCTATCTTGACCTCACTGAGGAGCAGTTAGACAAACTTGAGCGTCTTCAAAACTTTTGTATACGATTCATATTTGGACTGCGCAAATAAACTCAGAATTTCGCAACAGACTCAAGTGGCTCCCGATTCGTCTTCGCCGGAATACTCACATTCTTACATTGTTGTATAATATCCTGTTTAATCCCAGTACTCCTTTTTATCTCAAAGAACGTTTTAAGTTCCTTAATGACGCACATGTGAGGTCCTTGAGGTCGTCTGAAGATTTGAAGCTGGAGATACCAACGCATTCCACAAATTTCTTTAGCAAATCATTTGCTGTACAGGCCGCGTGACTGTGGAATGCGTTACCACCAGAGATTCGGAAAGCAAATTCTTTGAACATTTTTAAAGGCATGTTAAAAAGGCACTACCTGTCCATTTAACATCATGCACTGTTCTCCTAGAATCCAGGTCTTACTTTAAGAGTAGTATTCACTGCAACTGTATTTTAGCATAGTTATTAGTATAATGATATTATTATGTTATATATGACATTCTATCTCGTATAGTTTATAGGTTATATTTATATACAATAATGTATGTACATATGGGTACGTTATTTATGTAGAATTTGTATGATATCAAATATGTATATATTTATGTATATTTATTATGTATATTATTTTAAATTATTTAATTAATTAACTACACCATCGCCACACTTGATTGCTTACATCATTTCTGTCCATCCAAAGGTTGCCTGGAAGAGATCGCTTTTAGCGATAAGGCCGCCATTTGTACATGCTGTAGTATAAGCCAATTCACAAAATGTGTACTGTTCAATATTATTTGGTGTACAATAAAGAGTATATCTATCTATCTATCTATCTAATTCTTTAAATATTCATATTACTAGGGAAAACACTCACATCTTTCACGTGACCAATTAATGTCACTAACAAGGAGACAAATATTACGTCACTACAGAGTATAAAGCAAAGTCTGTCTTTTGTCTGTCTGTCTCTATGTATGCTTGAATCTTTAAAACTACGCAACAGATTTTAATGCGGTTTTAAATCGTTTTAAATAGATAGAATGATTCATGCGAATGGCAGAATGCATGCGTGAGTATGAGTGCGTAAGTCCGCGTCTTATCTGGGTCCGGATGAAAGTAGGCCTGACACCTCTATTTCTGGTAGGTGTATATGCACCGGACTCCTCCTATAGCAAGGCGGTACGAGCGGAATTTTGGGAACAAATGAGAGAGGTAGTGTTATTGCGTAAGGCGAATGAACGTATTGTCATGCTTGGAGATTTTAATGCAAGGGTTGGAGTGAAGCGCGATGGGTATGAAAATGTACTTGGGGCATTTGGAGATGAGAATGTGAATGAGAACGGAGTATACTTGTTAGATGTATGTGTGGAGATGGGTTTGTCAGTGACGAATACGTGGTTTCAGCACAAAAGGATACATATGTACACGTGGCAAAAGAAGGTAGGAAATGTTGTGTTAAGAAGCATGATAGACTTTGTGATAGTTGATGAAAGAATGAGAATGAAAGTAGTGGATACTAGAGCGTATCGTGGACCTGATGTTGGCACTGATCACTATTTAGTCATTAGTAAAATTAGTGGTCTGTTCAAACACTGGCGGCACAGAATTAAAGCGTGTACCACTGAGTTAGTACGTATAAAAGTGGAAAGATTGAAAGAGCAGCGTGTGAAAGAGATGTACAAAAAGCAATTGAGTGAACGGCTGGATACAATCTGGAGTGATGTAAATGAGGAAAGTGTGAGCGATGTATGGTCGGTATTTAAAAGCAACGTAGTGAGATGTGCTGAAGACGTATGCGGAGTGAGTAGAAGAAGAAGTAAGAAAAGTGAAAAAGCTGACTGGTGGGATGGTGAAATTCGAAGTATGGTTGAGGAAAAGAAAAAAGCATGGCTGGATATTCTAGCAATAGAGGCAACGAATAGAGCTAGTGGTGGTATGAAAGAAGACCGTGTTAAAGAAATGAAGGACAAGTATAGGTGTGTGAAAGCTAAAGTTAAAGAATGTATAGAGAGGAAGAAGAATGAGAAAAAGGAGAAATATGAGAAGCAATTCGGCGCAAGTTTCCAAGACAATATAAAACTGTTTTGGAAACTCGTCAAAGAAGCGCGAGGGAAGAATATGAATACATTGATGAAAGTGATTAGGAATGAAAAAGGTGAGGTCATGAATGAAGAAAGAATGATACTGGATTGCTGGAAAAAATATTTTGAGAGTTTATTTGAGAAAGACATGAGTGAAACAGAGCGAGAAGAGATAATAGAAGATGCGTGTGTGGGCCCGGATGACGAAATTAGAAAGGATGAAATTATGAAAGCTCTAAAAAGTATGAGGTCAGGAAAGTCTGCTGGGTTCGATAGAGTGACGTCTGAAATGTTAAAGGCTGGCGAGGGACTTACAGTAAACCTGCTGCATCGCCTTTTTAATCTGTCCTTGAAACAGGGCCAAGTTCCAGATGACTGGACCAAGGCAGTGCTTGTTCCAATTTATAAAGGCAAAGGCTCGCAGCAGGAATGTCAAAATTATCGCGGGATCAGCCTTCTCAGTGTTGTTGGAAAAATGTATGCCAGAATATTGATTGATAGAGTAGTAAACGTGACTTATGACAAGATATGGGATGTGCAAGCAGGATTTCGGAAGGGAATGGGATGTACGGATCAAGTCTTTTCCTTGCGCTGCGTTACCGGAAAATGTCTGGCAAAAAACCAGAAGGTATATTGCGCGTTCATAGACTTGGAAAAGGCTTATGATAGGGTAAATAGAAAGGAACTATGGAAGGTGCTATCTATGTATGGGGTGGACAACTTTATAATAAGGGCTCTAAAATCTCTTTATAGGGATTCGAGGGCCTGTGTCCGAATTAATGGTGCCTATACGGACTGGTTTGACATCTCTAAAGGTGTCAGACAGGGGTGTCCAGCTTCACCCTGGTTGTTCAACTTATTCATGGATAGCTGCATGAAAGATTTGAGGGAAATTGATTGCGGGATTGATATGGTAGGATTGCGTGTTAAGTGCCTCTTATACGCCGATGATCAAGTAATTCTTGCATCATCGGCGAATGAGTTGCAACAAATGATGGACTGCATGAACGAGAGTTTTAAAGCGAAAGGTATGAAAGTTAATGCAAGAAAGACGAAAGTGATGGTGTTTGAGAAGGATGAAAGTTTGACTGAGTGTAATATTACGATTGAAGATGAAAATGTGGGACAAGTTGAAAGATTTGTATATTTGGGAAGCATGTTTACAAGAGATGGAAGATGTGAAGGTGATATTGAAAGGAGAGTGATAGCGGGGAACAGTGTGAATGGAGCGCTGCATGCCTTTATGAACGGCCAAACCGTGCCTAAAAAGGCGCGACTGGCGGTTCATAATGGAGTGCTGGTGCCCACCTTGATGTATGGAAGTGAGTGTTGGGTATGGCAGAAAAAGCATGCAAGCAGAATTAACGCAGTTGAGATGCGATCACTGCGTAGTATGTGTGGGGTGAGACTGATTGATAGAATTCCGAATGCAGTAATACGAGAGCGATGTGGCCTGACAGAAGATGTCGTGACAAGGATTGAGAAAGGAATGCTGAAATGGTTTGGACACGTGGAGAGAATGAGTGAAGAAAGATTGACGAATCAAATATATATGGCAGAGGTGTATGGACAAGCCGGTTGCGGCAGACCTCGTAAGACGTTCGTGGACCAAATTGGGGACGTCTTGAAAAACGGAAAAGTCCGAAGCACCCGCAACCGGCGAGAATGTATGAAAAGAATAATGAATGTAGAGGAAGCACGTGAGGTTTGCAAGGATAGAAGCAAGTGGCGATCTGTTGTCTCTGCCTACCCCGACGGGAAAAAGGCGTGAGCATATGTATGTATGTATGTAGAATGATTCAAGAGGAAGGTTTATAATGTATAATACATATATGGCGGTGCAAAGTTCGCCGGGACAGCTAGTAGTGAATAATTCCTACGTTTTACAGCTATTTGACTGCTAGTCTATCAGTTTATGCCGTAACATGGTTTGGACTGATTTGTCGTAAGGCTATGAATACTACTATCTACATTTAATAGATAAGTTGCTGGCTAATTGTTTAATCATGTTTGTTTATAAACTTGGCCCATGTCAATTATACATAGGTATAAACCTTCCTCTTGAATCATTCTTAAAATACGTTGCTTAGTTTTTAAGATTTAAGCATACATAGGGACAGACAGACAGAAGACAGACTTTGTTTTATACTATGTAGTGATTGTCAGTTTAATATGCCGCGGCAAATTGTAAGTGATCATGCAATTCATATGAAAGTCTCGTTCACCTAAAAACTTTAAAGATTATGATAAGTATTTTAAAAACAACACCCGCAAATAGAAACTGTTGGATTTTTTAATTAAAACGATTAAAGTACTATTAACAAACGCGGTTTTATTAGAAATTCAACTTATAAATAAAGCGTTACCATACACACAGACTAAATAAGTTTTACCATAGAGCCATGAGTTTTACGTAGAGGTATAGTGATGTCTATTATAACTATACTATTCTAATTATGAGATGGTGTTGAAAGAAGGGACTAAAAGTTATAATTACAATTATTATCTCATACCAGAGAATAATTTTATAATAATCACGCACCTTCTATCAACTATCTCTGCATCACCCTAGGTTGACTGGTAGAGAATGCCTAAGCATTAAGTCCGCCATGTACCACATATTCTTTGTGTAGTGCAAAAAGTTAAATAAACAAAATAAATAAAATAAATAAAGTAAGACGTTGGAATTGACTGGTGTATATTAATATCTAAGTATTAATATTTTTCGCTCGATCAGCTTCAATATGTTGTGTCATTAGCATCCTAAAAAAATGCTTAAATGCTCGATACTTATACTTAATACAACGTATAGCGTACGAAGAAGCATGGCTGTTAAATAAATATTACATAAAATAAACAAAAATAAATATTAAATGAAATATTAATAAATATTAAATGAAATAAACCTGTATTTCGGCACTGTTGCAAGCGATATGTTCACGGATGTTGTACATCCATGAACGTGGCGAAATATCGGTTACTCAAAACAAAGGTATTTGGTACCTATATATCCCGAAAGATAATTTAAAATAAGTTTAAATATCCGAAAGTTTAAAGTCCTATATTATTATACATCTGCCAAGGTTTTTGTATTTTCGTTTAAATTTACAATTAGTCAAGTTCTCGACTCAGGGTGTGTTTTGTGAACTTATTTTTGAGTTTATGTAGTCCTCTCGACACAATGATGAATCTTAACTCGGAAATTGTATTTTTAGACAAAAACCCATTATTTGTTATCATAAAACGATATTACTTCCAGTACCACTCTTTTATGTATAAAATTATCGATAGTAGGTACCAATAAATAATATTTTTCTTCCATTCGATTCTAGTCAATGTTGAAAACCGACTGCGAATTCATTAATAGTCAATGAACACCGCTAGATGTAAATTGTTTATCGATATTCGATTTCACGAGTACGATTGCCAATTGTTTCATTAATATCTGTTCGATTACATATCAGATAATACGGTGTGGTTATGTAAAGTTTGAATATACATACATAATAAGTAAGGAACGAGTAACATTTTCAAGATTTGTATGATTAAATTATACCATTTTGTTTGATGGTCTTGGTTGACTAAGAAGTGTAAGGTTTAAATATCTCTGTTTATACAAACTAGCCCCGAAATCGACCGATCAAAGGCAAAATAAATTTGTACGTAACGGACTTCTGAGACGATGGTCTCGGGTTCGATTCCCAGGTATCCCAGGCAACACCTCTGACTTATCGAAGTTATGTGTGTGTTTAAAATTTAATTACCTCTCGCTTAATAATGTGCCCGGCAGATGGCAATAGGCTCGCCCCCTATTTCATTAGGACCGAAACTTAACTGGTGAAGTAGCAAAGGTTTGTAAAACACCTCTGCCTAACCCTTCGGGGATAAAGGCGTTAAGTTATGTTACATCATATGAAGATATTACTCATCTCACCTATGCTATAATAATACTTTATTAATTTATTTATTTCTCAAATATTTGGGTTTGTTGCTTATTTTTCTTTTACTGAAGGTGACAAATTTATATACAGGGTTTATGATGAACAAGGCATTTAATTTTTATTACTATGAAGAATGTCCGTGTGGTGACGGATTAAGAATACGGAATGTCACCACCCCATATCATACCATGGGTGTCGTAAGAACCGACAGAGGGAGCATATTATGCAGAGAATACCACTGTAAGAGAAGGAAAACTTGCTACAAACCCTATAGCAACCCGTTTGGCCAGCGTGGTATAGTAGGCCAATTCCTCCTTTCAAAGGAGAGGCCTAGTCCAGCAGTGGACTGTTAAAGGCTGACGATGATGACTATGAAGAAAAGTCGCAATAACATCTATGCTAAGTTTTAAGTTGTTGAGAATGAATGTCGTTCAATTCGAAACTACGAGTACCGTCGAGTAGTGTCAAATTACTTTTTCCGTAGCTGTGGTTAAATTATTGAGCAAAGGAATTGAAGGGACTTTTACCAATAATTTACTATGTTGTGTTTAGTTGATATTTATTACCAGAGGATGCCTGCATATTTTATTTTAATCGTTTTCGCCCGATGCCGTGAGAATTTCGTGAAATCCTTAGTGCACCCAAGGAATATACATGCCAAATTTCAGCTTCTTGCGCCCAATAGTTTTAGCTGTGCGTTGTCTATCAGTCAGTCAGTAATGCAAGAGTTTTATTTATACAGAAGATACCCCTTTGAGAATAGCTTGCACGTCTCTATGCATATATCCGTTATATTAAAGA
Source organism: Euclidia mi (assembly GCA_944739405.2). Lineage (NCBI taxonomy): Eukaryota > Metazoa > Arthropoda > Insecta > Lepidoptera > Erebidae > Euclidia > Euclidia mi. The sequence goes on from OX123204.2 coordinate 4,297,677, forward strand.
CACTGTTTCAATTACAGCAACCCTCAACATGTAATTTCTCACTCAAACAAATACATTGCACGTTTTCTTAGAAACCACCTTTGAGTTTCATTCGTCAGAGACACAATGATACGAACAATGTTAAATAAACGTTTTGCTCATCGGATCTCGTTGTGGAAATGCCGTAAAGTGTTCAAACTAGTATGAGAAATGTCTTGCGGAAGATGTCATGCGGTGTTCGTTGAAATAAGCGGTGTACATTACTGTGTCATACGATACTGACTTATGCTCGGGTGGAGCTAGAGAATGAAATGTGTATGCTGCATTGCTTTTGTAGCTTTAATTGTGTCTTGAACTATTTTGCGCTTTATTTTGTTGTTAAGTATTATTTTAAGGTGAAATTGCGCTTAGATGTTTTTAGTCTAATACACAAAAAGCGCTAAACGCATTTAGATGAAATTTGGCTCGTATAATATTATGTATTTGCATGGGGTTCTTTTATTACATACTACGCTGTTGTAATATCTCTTATCTCGATTTTTATTAAATAAAATATTGTTGCTTGCTTGCTTGCTTGCAAAATGAATTTCTTCTTGTTTTCTGTCAGGTTTTCTGAATCGTGAAAGTCAATATAATTTTCCCCGCTGTATCAAATATCAAATATGTCAACGCCACACCACGGTAATAATATCTAACAGTATTGTAAATCCATACAAACGCACGAAACTCGAGTTATACCTACACGTCTCGAGCAGAGTACCCATTAGACTGTGCGGACTGTGCCAAGAGTACCCACAGCCGCGATCGCGCCGCAGGTCGCATGCGGCGCGTCTGGTAGGTATATAACTCACGAAGGCGGCCGAGTTACAATACTGTTAGATTATATTACCGTGCCCACACTCAGTTATTTTATACTGAATTATAGCTGCTATGCAAATAACTGCAATACTGTAATAGCCAAATATTTGATTTGAACACTGAACAAAAAAGTTTCATTCAAAAACGGCCAATATCTCTGTTTATATGAAGACCAATTATATAAGTTTAACCCGAAATCGACCGCTCAAAGGCTTAAATTTGCAATGACCACATCATATAAAGATACTAACATTCTTTATTACTTTTATTTATTTTTCAAATAATTGGATTTGTTGTATATTTTTCTTTTACTCAAGATGACAGGTTAATATTCAGGTTGATGATAAACACGGCATTTCATTTTTTTCACTATGAAGAAATGTCGCAATAACATCTACGCTCGGTTTTGTGTCGTTCGATTCAAAACTAAGCGTAGTGTCGAATATTTGTGGTTCCGTAGCTGTGGCTAAATTATTGAGCAAAATAATTGGAGGGACTCTTACCAATAATATACTATGTTGTGTTTACTTGTAAATACATTTATTACCAGAATCCCAAATAAATTGGGACCAGGGCAAGACAATGATGACATTTATTACCAGAGGATGCCTGCACATTTTATTTTAATCGTTTCCTAGATCCTTCGGAAATTTTGCGAAATTCTTAGTGCACCCCTACGATCCCCAAGGAACATACATGATAAATTTCAGCTTCTTGCGCCCAATAGTTTTAGCTGTGCGTTGTCTGTCAGTCAGTCAGTAACGCAAGAGTTTATTTATACAGAAGACACTCCTTTGAGAATAGCTTGTACGTCTCTATACAGATATCTGTTATATTAAAGACACTGTTTCAATTATAGCAACCCTCAACATTAAATTTCTCACTCAAACAAATACATCGCGCGTTTTCTTAGAAACCACCTTTTAGTTTCATTCGTCAGAGACAAAATGATACGAACAATGTGAAATAAACGTTTTGCTCATCGGATCTCGTTGTGGAAATGCCGTAAAGTGTTCAGCTAGTATGAGAAATGTCTTGCGGAAGATGTCATGCGGTGCACGTTGAAATAAGCCGTGTACATTACTGTGTCATACGATACTGACTTGCGCTCGGGTGAATTGTGAATGCTACATTGCTTTTGTAGCTTTAATTGTGTCTTGAACTATTTTGCCCTTTATACTGTCGTAGAGTTATATTTTAAGGTGAAAGTTTGATAAGTCTAATACACAAAAAGAGCTAAACGTATTTAGATGAAATTTGGCTCGTATAATATATGTATTTGCATGGGGTTCTTTTATTACATACTACGCTGTTGTAATATCTCTTATCTCGTTTTTTATTAAATAAAAGATTGTTGCTTGCTTGCTTGCTTGCTTGCAAAATGAATTTCTTCTTGTTTTCTGTCAGGTTTTCTGAATCGTGAAAGTCAATATAATTTTCCCCGCTGTATCAAATATCAAATATGTCAACGCCACAGTCAGTTATTTTATATTGAACTAGATGAAAACCCGGCTTCGCTCGGGTGAAATGTGACTCCTTTTGACATGAATTACAGTTCATTGTTTTTATAAAATGAATAGCGCGACGTGTTGAGGAGGTTTAGTAACTACTTCTTAGTACTCAACATGTTATCCGGTGTCAGTGACGTTTCGCTAGAGTGGCCAATATGGCGACTGCGATTCGTCTGTCAGACCCATTAGAATTTAACAAAATACTCAAAAATCCGAATTTTGAGCATATATGTTGTCGACTCATAAACTTTATTTTTTTATGTTTTATTATTCAGGTAAGGTTTCGATCGAGTCTACCGTAGCTCTGGACGAAATTATTAAAATAGATAATTATTAAAATAGTTTGCGGCAAGTAGAGTACTAATTATTAATATATTAACATAAAAAATTAAAATATAGTTTCGAAATTAATTGATTAATGAACAGACTGTTTCATTAATCAATTAATTTATAAAAAGGTCTGGTTGTAAAACCAGACCAAATTTGAAATGTATTATTAATTTATAAAATAACCTATGTATGTATTTACGAAAAAAAAACTAGTAAACCTTATCTAGTACCCATAGTACAAGCTTTGCTTCGTTTGGCACTAGATGGTGTAAGTGTAGAATATTATTAATAATTTATCATTAAATAAATTATTTTACATCAGGATATTTTAGTTAGAACATTTTACTATTAATAAGCACCTACGCACCATCCGTTTAGCCGGAATGATGTCAGCCTTCCGGCTAACTGCAAGCACAAACGCGTCCTGCGGTTAGCAGGACGGCTAATCGCATAGTGCGCAGGAGCCCGTAAACCCAAAAAATACTGAATTGTACATTTACATTTTTGTAAGTGGTTCTCACCTGCTTAATAACTTCAAGTGCATACACAGCTGTATGAAGTATGTATGTATATATACAATAACATTTCTTTAATTTTTATTTATAGACTCACGCCTGTATTCCCGAAGGAGTAGGCAGAGGTGTTATATAACACCCACATTTCGCCATGAATTTTAGGTCCCACGTAATAGTGGGCGAGCCTATTGCCGTACCGGGCACATTACCAGACTCCGTGCTGCTACTGAGAATTTCTTTACGGAAAAACCCAATAACACTTTGCCCGAACCAGGAATCGAATCCGAGACCTCCCAATCCCACGCGCACATTTATGCCGCGTGACCAACGAGGCAGTCATACAATAACATATCTCCAACAAATTATATTATATGTACAATAGAGGATGCCAGCGGCTACGCCCGCACATTTTTATAATTTGCCCGTTTTGTCCGATCTAGTGGGAATATCAGAAAATCGCTTCTTACGGTCCCCAAACAACATACATACATGCCAAATTTCAGTATCCTGCGCCCAATAGTTTTGGCTGTAGCTTGTCTGTCAGTCAGTCAGTAACGCAAGGATTTTCTATACTACAGATTATCACTCCTATGAAAATAACAGCAATACGGTAATAGCCAATTACACTGACGGACTCATAAACTGCATTTAATTTATGCATTTAAAATAAATATTTTAACCAAGTATGCAAACTTTCTATACAGATTTAAAGTGAAACCTCTACATTGGTTCGTGAACTTTAAAACAGCGTAGGGTCATATCCTTAAGTTTAAGTTTGTGTACTGGAAAGGACCTTAAGACTTTTTTGAAGAAAACAGAAATTTAAGGAAAATTGGTTTAATAAAAAAAATGGTTGTAACAATAGACAGAAACTTTATGCAAGGGTTTATTTATGTTTTAATAAGGTGTATTACCTCCACGTGCCCTTATTACGGATTTTATTAGGGTAAAAAATCTTGCGGAATATTGTCCCATTCTTCTTAAAGTGCTGTTCTTAGTGCTGCCACTGTCGTGGCACAGGATTTCTCACATATACAGCTCTTTTTAAATTGTCCCAAACATGCTCAATGGGATTAAGATCCGGGCTGCGTGCTGGCCAATTCATTGTACGTATCCCAACCTCTTCGCAATATTGTCGAACTTGTGCAGCAGCGTGCGGCCGGGCATTATCCTGCTTTAAAGTAAAATTTTCGCCTATGAATGCCATGTAAGGCACCACGTGATCTTCTAAGATCTCTGTTATGTAGCGATGTGCAGTCAAACCTCCTCTATTACCGTTTTGACGGACCATGTCTATGAACACAAGTTCTGTTCGCCCGTTCATCGATATGCCACCCGAGACCATACACGAACCACCTCCAAAAGGAACACGCTTCACAATGCAACTTTGAGCATATCACTCCCCACGTCGACGATAGACTCTTCTGCGACCATCTGCACCATATAAACATGTCCTACACTCGTCCGTGAACAATACGGAGGCCCATTGCCCTTCTGTCCAATTTAGGTGATTACGCGCAAATCTTAAGCGAGCTTGTCTGTGAGCTACAGACAACTTTGGACCATTTGCTGGTCTAAAAGGGATGATATCCGCTTCCTTTAACCTTCTTCTTATTGTTCGTGCACTCACATTTACTCCACGCACTTCATTAAGCTCTGTTTTGATGTTAACTGACGTGAGGAAACGATTTCGCAGGGAAGTTGTAACAATAAATCGGTCATCACGACCGGTGGTTGCTCGAGTCCTGCCTGTACCACGTCTCCTTCTGTAAGAACCTGTCTCCACAAACCTTCTGTATATTCTAGAAACCGTAGACTGGTTTAAATTAAAATTTCTACCAATCGTTCGTTGATCCAAGCCCTCCCGCACCAGTGCTACAATTTGAGCCGCTTGTTCGGACGAAGTATCCATATTATGGTTCAAAAACTCTAGATGAGTTAAAAAACTAACCCAACAATTCTGCTGGTAACAATAATTTAATTGACAAAAGAATAAAAAATCAATGCGAATCAATTTAAAACTTTGCTTTAAATAACACGCAAATCTGATACTACGAGTAAATTTTCTTTTCCCGGCTATATTCATGTGTTTTACTGCAGTTCTATTTTTAAATTTTGCTTTTTTAAGATTAAGAGTCAGTCTCTCCATATTTATATAATTTAATCTAAAAAGTTTGCATACTTATTAAAAAAAATCATTTTAAAGTAATCCTGAACTTTAATGCAGTTTATGAGTCCGTCAGTTTATTTGATTTGAACACTGAACAAAAAAGTTTCATTCAAAAACGGCCATTTGAAACTCGTAAGGACCCACTCAGAATAGCAGTGTTTCATAAATATTTCACAGCAGTTAACTGTCAGCCGTTGAATCTGCCGTTTTCGATACAGTTTGCTCTTTTCCAATCATTTCCATGCCGATGGGTATTCGCAACAAAAATAAAAATGGATATTTTAAAAATGTCGACGAAAGTGTTTTCAGCTTTTTTAACGACCGTGACGCAAAAAGTTTTGAAGCTAAATATAAAATACTAGAGAACGCCACCAGCTACGCCTGCACATTTTTTTTAATTTATCCGTTTTGACCGATTCCGTGGGTATTTCGGGAAATCCCTTCTTAGTGCACCCCTACGGTCCTCAAGGAACATACATGCAAAATTTCAGCGTCTTGCGCCGAGTAGTTTCGGCTGTAGCTTGTCTGTCAGTCAGTCAGTAACGCAAGGATTTTATCGATGTTACATCGAGATGGCTTATGATACGAAATTGTTTCATTATAATTTTGTTTATAACGAATAAAACCAGTTCTAGCGCCCAATTCTCCTAAATAAATACAGTTTCGATATGATGTCAGTGCCATACTTACTTCACAAAAAGCGTATTCTTCTAAATTATCTGATATTTGAATGAAATTGTAACGAGATCGTATGTGTCAACGACGAACTGTTATTTCAAATTATACTGAGTCAATTCAAAATATAATTTCATTGTCATATAAAAATACGAGAATTAGGCCTCAGATAAAGAATGGGATAACAAAAGGTGCCATTACGCCTTCCGTCAGCGTAATACGTAAAATCGCACTAAACATTATGTGGAACGCCCATTCCTACTGGCAAACCCAGAGACCTACTCCCATTAACATCTACATACTGAATTCTATCACTAAGGTATATATTATTAATTGCTTCCATAATGCCGTCACGTTGTTCCCAGAAATGCGTCAGTTGTGCACTGAACCGACACACATGGGTGAGTGGATCCCTACACAAACTACGGCGCTTATTGAGCTACGGGAATGTACCGGCTTTAGATTTTCGTGTTAGCGCCATGCTGACATTGAATGTTGCTGTTCTTGTTACTTTACGAAGGTGTGAGAAAGATGGGAATATATTTGTATAAGAAAATAATATGTATCGTAATTAGAATTTCTAATCGAATTTCACTCTGATTAAAAATATATATTTCTAAGTAACTTTTTACATCATGAATGTATTAATCTATATACACGCTGATTTTTAATTGGTTTTGGAGCGAAAGCCATCTTATTACTTATCGTTAATAGAACCTAACCAGCTAATAATATTTGAAATATAAGCTAAAAAAAACTTGAGAAATTAATTAATTTAATAGTACGAGAACACGAAGTATCACTTCGCCGCACACTGGCGAACTACGAGCGATCGTGTCACACACACACTGGCATTAGTCAATAGTCATTGAACCGTTATTCCCGGCCTCCCGCTCCCCACCATGCGCGCGCGCCACCCTCCGCTCCAGGGCGCCAGCGGGAGGCGGGGGCGCGGCGGGGTGCGGCCGTGCGGTGCGGGCGCAAGTTGACCTTCAGTCTTAATAAATTAGGTCAATGGGACAGTCGTATATCACGCTCCCGTCACTCTGTGTCCGTGTTACGTAATAATCGATTGTAGTTTTATTACTAATAAAACTACAATCGTGCATCCTTACAATACTGATGTGTTCGCTAATGGATTGATAGGCCGCAACCTGACGTGACTCCATAGGGTTTTATTAGTTGATCGAGGTTATAAGATTTGTGTACAAAGAAGAAACGGAGTCGCGAGAACGCGAGAAACATGTGTGTGCAAATGTGTAAATTGATTGTGATATAAGCAGAAGACTGTAAAGGTAAGTGATTTGTTTACTGCTACATGTTTTAAACACGCCAGAAATAAGTAAATACCTAAATTCGGCTTTTACTAGTTATTGAAAATGACTATGTACCAACGATTAATACGTAAATAATAATAAGTTCTTCTTTTCGTCTACTAGTTTATTATGATTGCGTGAACCCACCGCTTATTTCTGTGACTTACGAAGGAATAGGTAGGTACAGCTATTTAGTTACATGTGTTTATTATTTTAATCATTATTATGTGCTTAAAATTATTGAAGTTGTCAAAATTAGGTATCACTATCCATCCGTACATCTTATGCCGGGGCCTCACTAGCGGCTAACGTCAATGTCTGCTAGCGCGATAATTATTGCGATAATTTTTAACGCGCAAAGTAGGTGGCTACACTTGAAACGTCCACGTGAATGCCCATCATTGGAGATAAAAACGCCAAACGCCAATGTTAATGCCGTTGTCAAATTATTACACGGTTAACGTACATTACCGCAATAATTAATGGCATTTCTCGTTAGTATGGCTCTAGCAGAAGTGCTTTGCTGACTCATACGTATTTTATGTGTAGTTAGTTACCTACTGTTACACGCGCTGTACTGTACCTAAAACAGCTGTTGACCTCGCCGCGCAACGTCAACATCTGTTTTAGGTACCTACAGCGCGCCGACGAGTCGATCGACGATCGAGTCGCACGTTACTACTTATTTCCTAGAGTTATTAACTTTTATAACTTTTTTATTTTACGTGGTAGGTAAATTTTGATTTTGAATATGAATAGCAGATATTTTTTCCAACGTGAGGTTTTTTTTTCCTAAACCAATAAAAAATCAGCGTGTATATAAAAGAAAGTCGTGTTAGTTACACTATTTATAACTCAAGAACGGCTGAACCGATTTGGCTGAAAATTGGTGGGGAGGTAGCTCAGAACTAGGAAAAACACATAGGATACAATAAAATACAAAAAATAATCTGGGAGGGATTTTAGAGAGGGTCGAAATTTGTAGGGACAAACCTCCTACCTATTTGACAGTAAGAACGCATGCGCTGTAACAATTGACTACTGCGCATGTGCTATCTGTCAGTACTGTCACATTATACATTGTCATATGGTGCACTGTCATTACTTCGTTCGCTTACTTAAATAAACTAATAATTATTGTAACAGCCTTGGCTAATACCTACTAATAGAAGGTACTAGCCGTTTCCCGCGGTTTCACCCGCGTCCTGAGGGAACTACTTCGCGTACCCGAAAAACCCAAATAACTTACGTACCCATTTTTCTAAAATAAAAAAGCCTATGTTAGTCGCAAAAGGGATGGGAAATCCAAATACAACTTCTGTTTCGTGATCAAAGATGGCGGATAGAAAAACAAAGATGGCGGACGGAATTTTTTCAAAGTCGATATGGGTATCGTCTCCGATATTTTAAGGAATGGGGAATTCAAAAACACCATCTATTTCGGGATCAAAGATGGTGGATGGGATTTTTTTTAAATCAATATGGGTATCGTCTCCGATGTTTAAAGGGATGGGGAATCCAAATTCAACATCTATTTCGTGATTCAAGATGGTGGATGGGAAATCAAAGATGAAGGATGGGAAAATTTCAAAAATCAATATGGGTATCGTCTCTGATGATTTAAGGGATGGTGAATGCAAATTTATACAACATCTACTTCGTGATCAAAGATGGCGGATAGGAAATCAAAGATGGCGGACGGGATTTTTTTTAAAGTCGATATGGGTATCGTCTCCGATAGTTTAAGTAATGGGGAATTCAATATTATATAATAATCTATGTTTGTTTGTTCATCATTTATAGACTCTGAAATGATAAGAGATTATGCGCAAAGTCAGTAACTTTGGAAAAGGGGCTTGGAAAAAGGGAATTAAATAAAAACTTTTAAAAAGGCGATACGGAGTTCACTGGGTCAGCTAGTACATATTATTTAAATAAATTTGAATCCGTTTTATTGAACTGTCGTACTTTCATTAAATATTTGACAGTCGTATTGACGGATGGACAATAAGACGATCATGTAAGGGATCCGTTATACCTATGTTTTAAGGTACGAAACTCGAAAAATTATACATTCTGATTTTTTTTCAAGTAATAGTTAAATCTGTATTTTCAAGGCTATTCCGAAAAATATAATATTAAAGACAAATATTTGAATCAGCTATATGTATACTAACCTCGTGATAATATGAATAACGTTTTATTAGCTTTTCGCTATCAGAAGCAACAGCGAATTGGAAGCAGTTTGTTCGACAATATCTATCAGAAATAACCTCGCATGAAAATTTATAGCTAGTAACCGATAGAGCAATTTAGAAACCTATACGAAAGATCGTTTCAAATTTCAAACTTCAAGGGAGGTATCTTTTTTAGTAGTTGAGAAATAGGCAGTCGTAAGCAAAACGTTCCGTTTCTACCTTTGCAAGGCACCTACTATTTTGTCGTCGTAAAAACCATCCCACTATATCCCCCGCAACTACAACATACAGTTATCTATTTCCATTCGACGAAAATAATCTTTTTCCCAAAACAAAAACACAACACAACCTAAAGAAAAAAGAAAAAGAAAAGACGAACGAAATAAAAACAGTCAAACGACTCTATTGAATTGGAACGCAAAAAAACATTATTATTGTCAGAAATCACGTTTATTCTAAACAGGAGGGGTTTCCAGAATAGTTGACGAGGCAACATTTTGGTACCAAACGGTTGAAAGGACCAATCGAAACTCTCCCGTAACACTAAAAGGATAAAGTATATTTTCGTGTGGAGGCCTCTAGGAGGGTGTATATTGAAATTTCATCGAAGCAGCTAGCTGGAGACAAGTGACGTAGCCTTTACGCCTGGTTACCTGCCTCGGCATGTGTGCCTCGAGTGACGAGCAGCTATGCGTCTTATTTAGAGCACGTTGGTTCACATATTGCATTTGAGGAAATGCCTCTAGAATTCGTTTAGCAGTTAATTGTTTTAGTTTTGCCATAGGAATCTCTTAGTTGTACGTTTTGAGTTGGTTTCTGTTATTTTTAGTTGGTAGGTAAATGGTGAGTTGGTTTGATGTTATTAGAGAAGGAAAGATGGAGCTTTATGTGAGCAACGTTACATAATAAAAGAGAAATTGTAGAGACACTTCACTTTGCTGTTGAGTTGAGAGGGTTGGCAGAACTGTATGTATGTATTGAAATCATATTTTGTTTAAATTTATTTGTGTTCGCGGCGTCTTACTGGTTATATAGTCAAGTAGGCGTTTGCTGGCCGGGACTCAGCAGACTAGCTTAGACGTTTTGGGTGCCACCCAGACCATTTCGACCCCGTCCGAAAGTTCGCCATTTTATTTGCCTTCACGGCAAACGAGACAATCCTTCTCTTAAGGCACTCAAATAAAATCTTTGTGTGGAATAATCATCATATCAGCCGAAAGGCGTCTACTGCTGGACATAGGTCTCTCCCAAGGCTGTCCACATGGACCGATTCTGAGCCACCCGCATCTCTTCGCTACTCGCGATCCCAACAAGATCGTCAGTCCACCTTGCAGGAGGCCTACCTCTGCTACGACATCAAGTGCATCGCTTGGTGAAATAATATATTTTTTTTGGCGTTTTTTCAATAAGGCTTCTACAATTCTTGCCCATCTCTAACATTCTTTTCGTGACAGAATGAGTTAATAAATTTCTAGCTAACCGGCATCCAGAACTCAGGAATTCCCTTAATTGGAAATTAATTAATATTAATTATAGTCGGTGATCTCGCGGTGGGTTGGGCTTTACATGTAGCTAAAGGTGATCATGGTTGACTTAATGCTATAATTGTACGTGATATAATTAATTTGGTAGAGTTGCCAACGTCAAATATGTCTTGGTATTTCGGGGTACTTAGGTGTTTAGAACTGGCATCATTTGCTTAGTAGTTCTCAAACATATTGGATTTGCTTCTTTTTTGAACTAGCCAGTGTTGAGGTTGGGATTTTTAAGCTTATAATTTAAGGAGCTTCTTAATCCGATTATTATGTTGGTTTGGAAATAAAAACTATGAGCAAGCTGACAAATTATTAAGTCAAATGAATTGCGTAGATATAATAGGCCTTTCGAAAGTAATAATCATCATATGTACGTAAAATGCCTTTTCCTGACATATATATCATGGTAGACCCCAAACTACTGAAGGTAAGAACATGACGACAGTGCTTTGCTTTTTTAATGAAAGCACATCATTCACTATGGAACCTTTTTTTAATATTCCACCCCTAAGGGGGTAAAATTGAGCTCAAAATGTATGGCGTGAGAGCCCCTGGCAACTTAAAATAAATATAAAAGAGGTAATTAGCTAAAGTCTGGAAATTTCTCAAAACATTGGGTATTGGTAAGTCACAGCAGCAATCCATTCCGAATAATGTCCACCTTGATTCTCTCAATTTACATTTTACTACTTCGTCCAAACTAGATGGAAATACGAAAAGAAACACTTTACAACTTCTTTCATCCTTGCCAACTCCAGATTATTCTCCCTTTGCCTTCTCGCAATTTGCCGCTTGTGATGTTAAGAAGAGTATATTAGCAATGACGTCTAATGCAGTGGGTAACGATAATCTCAGCCGTAAAATGATCCTCCCCATCCTAGACAAAATTCTTCCTGTCCTATGTCACATCCTTAATCACTCCGTTGTCCGTGGCATCTTTCCAACAGCGTGGAAAGATGCACTTATAATTCCTTTACCCAAGAAACCTAAACCCTGTTCCTTCTCAGATTATCGACCAATATCCATACTACCTTTCCTGTCAAAAGTCCTAGAACGTCTCATTCACACACAACTCAGTTCCATTCTATGTAAAAATGCACTCCTAAATCCCTATCAATCCGGCTTTCGGCCTGGCCACAGTACCGTTACTGCATTGGTCCGCGTGTCAGATGACATCAGGCTAGGTATGGATAGTGGGAATCTTACCGTCTTGTCCTTACTTGACTTTAGCAATGCTTTCAACACGGTAGATGTTCACATCATACTTGGCATTCTACGCTCTCTTAACATATCTCCAACGGCGGTTGACTAGTTTCATAGTTACCTGTTTGGTCGCCGGCAACGTATACGCATCGATGACACTTATTCCACTTGGTCTGACACGAATGCCGGTGTACCACAGGGTGGCGTGCTATCTCCTTTACTCTTCGCGATATTTATAAATTCTATCTCAAAACATTTACTTTCATCCTACCACCTTTACGCAGATGATTTACAGATCTATACACAAACACCCTTAAATAACTTGCCCGAAGCCTGTACTGCTATCAACACAGACTTGGCGCGGATTTGCGAGTGGAGTAAACAGTATGGACTCATAGTAAATCCTGACAAAACCCAACTAATTATTGTAGGCAGTCCCCGCATGGTGTCTAAAATTTGCTGGTCCGATTTACCTCAAATCAAGTTTGATGGCAAAAATATCCCTTACAGTAAAACTGTAAAAAATCTAGGGTTCTACTTTGACGAAACCATATCTTGGAGTATTCAACTGCAAGAAACAAGTCGCAGACTGTTTGCTTCGGCGGGCTCATTGCGTAGGTTACGCAATTTCCTACCAACTGCCACTAAAATTGCACTTGCACAATCTTTGCTTCTGCCCGTAATTGACTACGCTGATGTCAGCTATCTTGACCTCACTGAGGAGCAGTTAGACAAACTTGAGCGTTTTCAAAACTTTTGTATACGATTCATATTTGGACTGCGCAAATATGATCATGTCTCAGAATTTCGCAACAGACTCAAGTGGCTCCCGATTCGTCTTCGCCGGAATACTCACATTCTTACATTGTTGTATAATATCCTGTTTAATCCCAGTACTCCTTTTTATCTCAAAGAACGTTTTAAGTTCCTTAATGACGCACATGTGAGGTCCTTGAGGTCGTCTGAAGATTTGAAGCTGGAGATACCAACGCATTCCACAAATTTCTTTAGCAAATCATTTGCTGTACAGGCCGCGTGACTGTGGAATGCGTTACCACCAGAGATTCGGAAAGCAAATTCTTTGAACATTTTTAAAGGCATGTTAAAAAGGCACTACCTGTCCATTTAACATCATGCACTGTTCTCCTAGAATCCAGGTCTTACTTTAAGAGTAGTATTCACTTAAACTGTATTATAGCATAGTTATTAGTATAATGATATTATTATGTTATATATGACATTCTATCTCGTATAGTTTATAGGTTATATTTATATACAATAATGTATGTACATATGGGTACGTTATTTATGTAGAATTTGTATGATATCAAATACGAGTATGTATATATTTATGTATATTTATTATGTATATTATTTTAAATTATTTAATTAATTAACTACACCATCGCCACACTTGATTGCTTACATCATTTCTGTCCATCCAAAGGTTGCCTGGAAGAGATCGCTTTTAGCGATAAGGCCGCCATTTGTACATGCTGTAGTAGAAGCCAATTCACAAAATGTGTACTGTTCAATATTATTTGGTGTACAATAAAGAGTATATCTACCTATCTATCTATCTAATTCTTTAAATATTCATATTACTAGGGAAAACACTCACATCTTTCACGTGACTAATTTATGTCACTAACCAGGAGACAAATATTACGTCACTACAGAGTATAAAGCAAAGTCTGTCTTTTGTCTGTCTGTCTCTATGTATGCTTGAATCTTTAAAACTACGCAATAGATTTTAATGCGGTTTTAAATCGTTTTAAATAGATAGAATGATTCAAGAGGAAGGTTTATAATGTATAATACATATATGGCGGTGCAAAGTTCGCCGGGACAGCTAGTAGTGAATAATTCCTACGTTTTACAGCTATTTGACTGCTAGTCTATCAGTTTATGCCGTAACATGGTTTGGACTGATTTGTCGTAAGGTTATGAATACTACTATCTACATTTAATAGATAAGTTGCTGGCTAATCGTTTAATGATGTTTGTTTGTAAACTTGGCCCATGTCAATTATACATAGGTATAAACCTTCCTCTTGAATCATTCTTAAAATACGTTGCTTAGTTTTTAAGATTTAAGCATACATAGGGACAGACAGACAGAAGACAGACTTTGTTTTATACTATGTAGTGATTGTCAGTTTAATATGCCGCGGCAAATTGTAAGTGATCATGCAATTCATATGAAAGTCTCGTTCACCTAAAAACTTTAAAGATTATGATAAGTATTTTAAAAACAACACCCGCAAATAGAAACTGTTGGATTTTTTAATTAAAACGATTAAAGTACTATTAACAAACGCGGTTTTATTAGAAATTCAACTTATAAATAAAGCGTTACCATACACACAGACTAAATAAGTTTTACCATAGAGCCATGAGTTTTACGTAGAGGTATAGTGATGTCTATTATAACTATACTATTCTAATTATGAGATGGTGTTGAAAGAAGGGACTAAAAGTTATAATTACAATTATTATCTCATACCAGAGAATAATTTTATAATAATCACGCACCTTCTATCAACTATCTCTGCATCACCCTAGGTTGACTGGTAGAGAATGCCTAAGCATTAAGTCCGCCATGTACCACATATTCTTTGAGTAGTGCAAAAAGTTAAATAAACAAAATAAATAAAATAAATAAAGTAAGACGTTGGAATTGACTGGTGTATATTAATATCTAAGTATTAATATTTTTCGCTCGATCAGCTTCAATATGTTGTGTCATTAGCATCCTAAAAAAATGCTTAAATGCTCGATACTTATACTTAATACAACGTATAGCGTACGAAGAAGCATGGCTGTTAAATAAATATTACATAAAATAAACATAAATAAATATTAAATGAAATATTAATAAATATTAAATGAAATAAACCTGTATTTCGGCACTGTTGCAAGCGATATGTTCACGGATGTTGTACATCCATGAACGTGGCGAAATATCGGTTACTCAAAACAAAGGTATTTGGTACCTATATATCCCGAAAGATAATTTAAAATAAGTTTAAATATCCGAAAGTTTAAAGTCCTATATTATTATACATCTGCCAAGGTTTTTGTATTTTCGTTTAAATTTACAATTAGTCAAGTTCTCGACTCAGGGTGTGTTTTGTGAACTTATTTTTGAGTTTATGTAGCCCCTCTCGACACAATGATGAATCTTAACTCGGAAATTGTATTTTTAGACAAAAACCCATTATTTGTTATCATAAAACGATATTACTTCCAGTACCACTCTTTTATGTATAAAATTATCGATAGTAGGTACCAATAAATAATATTTTTCTTCCATTCGATTCTAGTCAATGTTGAAAACCGACTGCGAATTCATTAATAGTCAATGAACACCGCTAGATGTAAATTGTTTATCGATATTCGATTTCACGAGTACGATTGCCAATTGTTTCATTAATATCTGTTCGATTACATATCAGATTATACGGTGTGGTTACCCATGTAAAGTTTGAATATACATCTAATACTAGATAATCTTAATATATAAAATCCTTGCGTAACTGACTGACTGACAGACACGCTACAGCCGATACTATTGGGCGCAGGAAGCTGAAATTTGGCATATGTGTTCCTTAGGGACCGTAGGGGTGCACTTAAAAGGGATTTCCCGAAATTCCCATGGGATCGGCCAAATTGGGTAAATTAGAAAAAAAATGCAGGCGTAGCTGCTGGCGTCCTCTAGTATGTATATAAGGCTGAAGAGTTTGATCACGCTAATCTCAGGAACTACTGGTCCGATTTGAAAAATTCTTTCAGGTTTAGATAGCCCATTTATTGAGGAAGGATATACGCTATATAACATCACGCTACGGGCCACGTAAGCGGAGTACTAGCCTAAATTAATGCGTGTGTAACGTGGGCTCATCTAGTACATAATAAGTAACGAACGAGTAACATTTTAGAGATTTGTATGAATATATTATACCATTTCGTTTAATTGTCCGAACTAAGAAATTTAAGGTATATCTCTGTTTATATAAAGACCGATTATTATATAAGTTTAACCCCGAAATCGACCGATCAAAGACTTAAAATAAATTGGCAAAGACCAGATCATATAAAGATACTACTCATCTCAACTCTGCTACTATAATTTTTCATAAATTTTATTTATTTCTCAAATATTAAGGTTTGCTGCTATTTTTTTAACTAAGGGTGACTAATTTATAAACAGACTTGATGATGAACACAGCATTTAATTTTTTTACTATGAAGAATGCGACTTTTCTTCATCATCTACGCTCGGTTTTAAGTTGGTGATAATTATGTCGTTCGATTCGAAACTACGCGTAGTGTCGAATATTTGTGATTCCGTAGCTGTGGCTAAATTATTGAGCAAAATAATTGAAGGGACTTTTACCAATAATATGTTGTGTTTACTTTTAAATATATTTATCACTGGAGAATGCCTGAACATTTTATTTGAATAGTTTCCGCCTGATCCTTCGGGAATTTCGCGAAACACTTAGTGCACCCCTACGATCCCCAAGGAACATACATGCCAAATTTCAGCTTCGTGCGCCCAATAGTTTCGGCTGTACATTGTCTGTCAGTCAGTCAGTAACGCAAGAGTTTATTTATACAGAAGATTTGAGAATATCTTGCACGTGTATATGCATATATCCGTTATATTAAAGACACTGTTTCAATTACAGCAACCCTCAACATGAAATTTCTCACTCAAACAAATACATCGCGCGTTTTCTTAGAAACCACCTTTGAGTTTCATTCGTCAGAGACACAATGATACAAACAATGTAAAATAAACGTTTTGCTCATCGGATCTCGTTGTAGAAATGGCATAAAGTGTTCAGCTAGTATGAGAAATGTCTTGCGGAAGATGTCATGCGGTGTTCGTTGAAATAAGCGGTGTACATTACTGTGTCATACGATACTGACTTACGCTCGGGTGGAGCTAGAGAATGAAATGTGTATGCTGCATTGCTTTTGTAGCTTTAATTGTGTCTTGAACTATTTTGCGCTTTATTTTGTTGTTAAGTATTATTTTAAGGTGAAAGTGCGCTTAGATGTTTTTAATACACAAAAAGCGCTAAACGCATTTAGATGAAATTTGGCTCGTTTAATATTATGTATTTTCATGGGGTTCTTTTATTACATACTACGCTGCTGTAATATCTCTTATCTCGTTTTTTTATTAAATAAAAGATTGTTACTTGCTTGCTTGCTTGCAAAATGAATTTCTTGTTTTCTGTCAGGTTTTCTGAATCGTGAAAGTCAATATAATTTTCCCCGCTGTATCAAATATCAAATATGTCAACGCCACAGTCAGTTATTTTATATTAAACTAGATGAAAACCCGGCTTCGTTTGGGTGAAATGTGACTCATTTTGACATAATAAATTACAGTTCATTGTTTTTATAAAATGAATATAGCGACGTGTTGAGGAGGTTTAGTAACTACTTCTTAGTACTCAACATGTTATCCGGTGTCAGTGACGTTTCGTTAGAGTGGCCAATATGGCGACTGCGATTGGTCTGTCAGACCCGTTAGAATTTAACAAAATACTCGAAAATCCGAATTTTGCGCATATATGTTGTCGACTCAAAATCTTTATTTTTTAATGTTTTATTATTCAGGCAAGGTTTCGATGGAGCCTACCGTACCCCTTGACGAAATTATTAAAATAGATAATTATTAAAATAGTTTGCGGCAAGTAGAGTACTAATTATTAATATATTGACACTAAAAAATTAAAATTTAGTTTTGAAATTAATTGATTAATGAACAGTCTTTTTCATTAATCAATTAATTTATAAAAAGGTCTGGTTGTAAAACCAGACCAAATTTGAAATGTATTATTAATTTATAGAATAACCTATGTATGTATTTACAAAAAAGAACTAGTAAACCTTATCTAGTACCCATAGTACTAGCTCTGCTTAGTTTGGCACTAGGTGGTGTAAGTGTAGAATATTATTATTAATTTATCATTAAATAAATTATTAACATCAGGATATTTTAGTTTGAACATTTTACTATTAATAAGCACCTACGCACCATCCGTTTAGCCGCCATGTGGTCAGTCTTCCGGCTAACTGCAAGCACAAACGCGTCCTGCGGTTAGCAGGACGGCTAATCGCATAGTGCGCAGGAGCCCGTAAACCCAAAAAATACTATCCTTCTGAATTGTACATTTAGATTTTTGTAAGTGGTTCTCACCTGCTTAATAACTTCAAGTGCATACACAGCTTTATGAAGTATGTATGTGTATACAATAACATTTTTTTTATTTATAGACTCACGCCTGTATCCCCGAAGGGGAAGGCAGAGGTGTTATATAACACCAACATTTCGCCATGAATTTTTAGGTTCCACGTAATAGGGGGTGAGCCTATTGCCGTACCGAGCACATTACCAGACTCCGTGCTGCTACTGAGAATTTCCTTACGGAAAAACCCAATAACACTTTGCCCGACCCGGGAATCGAACCCGAGACCTCCCAATCCCACGCGCACATTTATGCCGCGTGACCAACGAAGCAGTCATAGAATAACATATCTCCAACAATAGTTATTTTCACCACAGCAGCTCAAACATGCCGCTTTTGCTGCGAGACAACAGTGAACAAAACGCGATTTTGATTCGAGCGTGAGGCAAAGTAGCTTTTTAATTTTTCAATCTTCATTGTTCAGCCACAAATTTGAAACATTCGAATTTTACTGTGCTCTGTCTCTTTCACATGCATATAAAAAGTGAGTGAAAAAACAAACCCCTTCGAATTCGAAATTCGATTTTGGAATTCGACCTCAAAGAAAACACCTACGGCAACGCAAAAAAAGATATTTGTAATAAAGAAATTACTTTTTTTATATGTTATTGTTTACATGTTTAATTTATTATTGGATTTTAATAAAAATAAGTCTAATTAATAGTATAAAAATTGTATTTAACCAATACATTTTTATTTAGAATTACAACAATGATACATTTGAAAAATAACGCGGTATTAAAATGCGATTTAAAAAAGTAGTGGGAATAAAAATTTCGCTGATGCTGATACAGTAGGTATAGCGTAACGTGTTAAATTATATTAATATATAAAAGAATCTAAAAGATGAGTGAAACTAGCGGTGATGACTGTACTTTAACACCAGAAGAGTTAAATCAACAAGTGATTATGCAGAATTCAATCTATTCCTGTTCATTTCTATGTCTCCTAAGTAATATGTGTTCTCACTGCTGAGGTGAAAAGTTATGTGTGCTACACGAGAGCAAAGTTTTTTGTATCTCGTGCTGTTGAGTCCCTCACCACGCTCAGGATTCTAACTTTGATTCACTCGCTACGCTCGTGAATCAACCATAGAATCCTTCGCTTGCTCGGGACTCAAAATCAGCACTCGAAACAAATAACTATTGTGCAACAAGAGAGCAAAGTTGTTTTTTGTTTCGAGTGCTGATTTTGCTCTCGTGTAGCACACATAACTTTTCACCTCAGCACACAGTGTCGTGAGTCTTTATCATAAATGCTTTTTTGCAACATTTTTGCAGGTGATTTTTTGGTATGGTAATATTGTCTCGAATACTTTTTTCATCAAGTATAGGTAGTTATCGTTTTCCAGGAATTATATTATAGTAAATGTGAGTTAGTAAACATTGATATTGTTGATGCATTGAAATACTTTGTGTGCGCACAAATAACTTTCTTGCTACAGTTACAAGTGATATTCAGGTTTAATCAGTGTTATATTATTATAGTAGTCTTGAATAGTTACTTATCTGTCTAATTTGCTGTTTTAATAATTCAAGATGTGTGAAGTTGGTAAGTTCTGAGCATTTTTTAAACACACTAAAAAATTTCAATATATTGATACTTTGATTCGATTTTCAAAAAAATCACATCATATCACATCTCTATTTTTTTTATATATTCTAGCTCAATAAGTATACTTTACGCTAGAAAACTCTCAGTCTGCTAGAACGTGCTCAAATTCAGATATTTTGTTTTAGGTTTCGACCGAATTAATACAATCTTTGCCCTTACCAATTGGCCAGCTTTCTGAAGAAGGACGACATAAAGATGCCAGAAATTTTAGAGAACACCATACACGCAAAACCTTAAGATCGGATACTAATCAAGACCTATTTACCATGCTTATACTTGCTTCCGATCCATTAATATCCACGATTAGATCGCGAAATAAACATAAAAAAATATTTTAAATACTGATTTAAGGCTATTTTTAGATATAGAATAAAAAAATATCAGTTAAACTTCTTTGTTTTGGTCACATTTCTATATATTTCAGGTTAAACATGTAAATTACCCAAATTTAGATTTATGATTAAATGTTCTATGAAGTCGCGACACTGTGCAGCAGTGAGAACAAATATTAGGTAGGTACTTAGGAGACATAAAAATTAATAGGAATAAATTGAAAACAAAATTCTGCATTAATCACTTGTTGTTTTAACTCTTCTGGTGTTAAAATACAGTCATCATCGCTAGTTTCACTCATCTTTTTAGATTAAGTATTTTATATTAATATAATTTAACACGTTATGCTATACGCTACCAGCATCAACGAAATGTTTACTTTATTCCCGCTATTTTTTTAAATCGCGTTTTGATACCGCGTTCCTGATGTTTATTTTTCAAATGTATCATTGTTGAAATTCCAAATAAAAATGTATTGGTTAAATACCAATTTTATACTATTAATTAGACTTATTTTCATTAAAATCCAATAATATCTTAATATATAAAATCCTTGCGTTACTGACGGACTGACAGACACGCTACAGCCGAAACTATTTGGCGCAGGAAGCTGGAATTTGGCATATATGTTCCTTGGGGACCGTAGGGGTGCACTGAGAAGGGATTTCCCGAAATTCCCACGGGATCGGCCAAAACGGGTAAATTAAAAACAATGCAGGCGTAGCTGCTGGCGTCCTCTAGTATTAAACATATAAACAATAACATTTAAAAAACAACATAATTTATTTATATATAAAGATTTGTATATCTTTAAATTTTAGGGTATAACGCGTTTTCGAACGTGTTTTCTTTGAGGTCGAATTCCAAAATCGAATTTCGAAGGAGTTTGTTTTTCTTCACTCGCTTTTTTATATGCATGTGAAAGAGACAGAGCACAGTAAAATTCGAATGTTTCAAATTTATGGCTGAACAATGTCAAATCGTGGCACTGAAGATTGAAAAATTAAAAAGCTGCTTTGCCTCACGCTCGAATCAAAATCGCGTTTTGTTCACTGTTGTCTCGCAGCAAAAGCGGCATGTCTGAGCTGCTGTGGTGAAAATTATATTATATGTACAATAGAGGATGCCAGCGGCTACGCCCGCACATTTTTTTAATTTGCCCGTTTTGTCCGATCCAGTGGGAATATCGGAAAATCGCTTCTTAGTGCACCGCTACGGTCCCCAAACAACAAACATGCCAAAGGAGAAAGACCAAATACGGCCTGTAGCGGCCAGAAAGTTGTGAATCGTTGAAATTAAATACATAATTTTTAAAAAATTTACATCGTTTTCGTTTCTTCATAGAGTATCGGTGAAAGAATTTAGTTTTTAAAGATTAATTATTTTGAATAAGCTATGGTAATAGCGGATGAATGTCTTATGTTGCCAGCATTAAAAATAAAATGAAGTATGGTAGGCAGAAATTGTTTTAAGGAAATAATATTTTTATTACTATATTAGAAAACAATATATTTTATTTACTTTATAAGTATATTTGTAAAAAGAATCAAGAAATATATAATTTATTATACATTCCATAATTATTAATCGGTAAAAATCGTTTTGTTTTTTAATCGATAGTAGAAATATTTTTTCAAACCATTTGCAACACTTTTTTTATCTGTTATGTCAACTTATGTCATTCGTGTTGCTACTGTGTATCGTAAATATTTTGCTCTGATTTATTGGTGTTTTCATACGGTTTTAATGTGATGTAATTGAATATAAATTCAATAATAATGATCAGTACCTTCTACCCATGCTAAGAATATGCAGCGGTGTTTGTGATTGTGGTTAGCTTTTTTGGACGAGTATACATAGTACGAGGTTCCCTAGTACACAGGTGATTATTCATTATTATTGGCCACTCTTTATGTAGTTTTTGTTCTTTAAGACGCAAAGACATACTTTTATTTACATCTAGGTATTATAGTTATGTTAAAATTCAATTTTGAGGTATATTTAGTTGCGGAATAATTTCCATTTCAAATATTTCGTATCTTATTTCCACCAAAAGTTATTTAAAAAGAAATTATACAGGTTAATAGAGTAGTCATTTATCTTCAAAACACACATGGTGTTGTGTTTGGCCGTGCCAGGCCCATAATGTATGGCCAAATGGTACATCTCCTTTCAGTATCCTGCGCCCAATAGTTTTGGCTGTAGCTTGTCTGTCAGTCAGTCAGTAACGCAAGGATTTTATATAATACAGATTATCACTTCTATGAAAATAACTGCAATACGGTAATAGCCAACTACACTGACGGACTCATAAACTGCATCAAAGTAATAGACGACTTTAAAATAAATATTTTAACCAAGTATGCAAACTTTCTATACAGATTTAAATTGAAACCTCTACATTGGTTCGTGAACTTTAAAACAGCGTAGGGTCATATCCTTAAGTTTAAGTTTGTGTACTGGGAAGGACCTTAAGACTTTTTTGAAGAAAAAACTGAAATTTAAGGAAAATTGGTTTAGGAAAAAAATGGTTTTAACAATAGACACAAACTTTATGCAAGGGTTTATTTATGTTTTAATAAGGTGTATTACCTCCACGTGCCCTTATTACGGATTCTAATCGGTTCCGCATAGATTTTATTAGGGTAAAAGATCTTGCGGAATATTGTCCCATTCTTCTGAAAGTGCTGTTCTTAGTGCTGCCACTGTCGTGGGCACAGGATTTCTCGCACATACAGCTCTTTTTAAACTGTCCCAAACATGCTCAATGGGATTAAGATCCGGACTGCGAGCTGGCCAATTCATTGTACGTATCCCAACCTCTTCGCAATATTGTCAAACTTGTGCAGCAGCGTGCGGCCGGGCATTATCCTGCATTAAAGTAAACTTTTCACCTATGAATCCCATGTAAGGCACCACGTGATCTTCTAAGATCTCTGCTATGTAGCGATGATAGTCAAACCCCCTCCTTTACCGTTTTGACGGACCATGTCTATGAACACAAGTTCTGTTCGCCCATTCATCGATATGCCACCCCAGACCATACACGAACCGCCTCCAAAAGGAACACGCTCCTCAATGCAACTTTGAGCATATCGCTCCCCACGTCGACGATAGACTCTTCTGCGACCATCTGCACCATATAAACATGTCCTACACTCGTCCGTGAACAATACGGAGGCCCATTGCTCTTCTGTCCAATTTAGGTGATCACGCGCAAATCTTAAGCGAGCTTGTCTGTGAGCTACAGACAACTTTGGACCATTTGCTGCTCTAAAACGGGTGATATCCGCTTCCTTTAACCTTCTTCTTATTGTTCGTGCACTCACATTTACTCCACGCACTTCATTAAGCTCTGTTTTGATGTTGACTGACGTGAGGAAACAATTTCACAGGGAATTTGTAACAATAAATCGGTCATCACGACCGGTGGTTGCTCGAGTCCTGCCTGTACCAGGTCTCCTTCTGTAAGAACCTGTCTCCACAAACCTTCTGTATATTCTAGAAACCGTAGACTGGTTTAAATTAAAATTTCTACCAATCGTTCGTAGATCCAAGCCCTCCCGCACCAGCGCTACAATTTGAGCCGCTTGTTCGGACGAAGTATCCATATTATGGTTCAAAAACTCTCGATGAGTTAAAAAACTAACCCAACAATTCTGCTGGTAGCAATAATTCAATTGACAAAAGAATAAAAATCAATGCGAATCAATTTAAAACTTTGCTTTAAATAACACGCAAATCTGATACTACGAGTAAATTTTCTTTTCCCGACTATATTCATTTTTTTACTGCAATTCTATTTTTAAAGTTTGCTTTTTTTTAAGGTTAAGAGCCAGTCTCTCCATATTTATATAATTTAATCTAAAAAGTTTGCATACTTATTAAACAAAATCATTTCAAAGTAATCCTGAACTTTGATGCAGTTTATGAGTCCGTCAGTTTATTTGATTTGAACACTGAACAAAAAAGTTTCATTCAAAAACGGCCATTTGAAACTCGTAAGGACCCACTCAGAATAGCAGTGTTTCATAAATATTTCACAGCAGTTAACTGTCAGCCGTTGAATCTGCAGTTTTCGATACAGTTTGCTCTTTCCCAATCATTTCCATGCCGATGGGTATTCGCAACAAAAAATAAAAATGGATATTTTAAAAATGCCGACAAAGATGTTTTCAGCTTTTTTAACGACCGTGCCGCAAAAAGTTTTGAAGCTAAATATAAAATATTTCAACGGTGTTACGGCTTATGATACGATATAGTTTCAGTATACGTAAAATCGCAATAAAAAATATTTAAATAATTTAACTGCTACCTTTAAAGTTATTAAAAATGAAGTGTTGCTTAGAGTTTATTCTAAGACCTAGTGATATTACTTGTTTGTCCAGAAGATTTTTTGATATACTAATCTCAATAAACAAACATCAAAAATCGTTTTATAATAATTGTGTCCTTGTGAGGTAGTATATTCAGATATCTAATAAACAGTTACTGTAGGTTTCTAATGTATTTGATGATTGAATATCGACATGGAGAAAAATTCAATACATACGAGTATATACCTATTACATTGTTTATTTATGGTATCAAAATAGCTTTTATTAAATCTTATAACAGAAATAAATATCTATTGTATAATTTTCTGACTTTCATAGGCAGAAAGCTGATGTTATGGTAGTTTTATAAGTTTAACCGTGGTTAGGGCACCCACGGTTAAGCTAAGTGAGATCCTAGGAGTGGACGCTCCGCGTGGGCTTGATGGAGGCCTGCGCAGGATGCGTCCAAAGGTGCGGGTGCGGGGGACAGTTCTTTCTATCCCTCGAAGTCAGGCGCGGTCGCGGGAGGAGAGGAGTGTCGGTGTTGCGTTGCCGCGCGCTCTATCTCCCGCGACCAAATGGGGGCGCACCACTTTTTGCGTCGCGGTGGGGCCGCTGTGTTAGACTATTAAATGCCTTATTACAAAACCTGGAATAAAAATAAAACTAGGTTTTTTCCTTGATTGAGCATCATTAAAAAAGATTTTTGTTGATGGTAGTAATTTATTTTGAATTTTGGACTCATTCATTTTTTTTTTTTTTGCCGTGTGGTTGACGGCATAGAATACAAGTGTCACCACCCCCTATCTTCCCGTGGGTGTCGTAAGAGGCGACTAAGGGATAACACGATGCAAATACCATATTTGCGTAGAGACGGAAAACTCGACATCAAACCCTATACGACTGCCTCGTTGGTCTCGCGGTATAAATGTGCGCGTGGGATCGGGAGGTCCCGGGTTCGATTCCTGGGTCGGGCAGTGTTATTGGGTTTTTCTGTCACGAAATTCTCAGTAGCAGCACGGAGTCTGGAAATGTGCCCGGTACGGCAATAGGCTCGCCCCTTATTACGTGGGACTAAAGTATATCTGGCGAAAAGTGGGTGTAGAAATACACCTCTGCCTACCCCTTCGGGGATAAAAGGCGTGACGATATGTATGTATGTATGTGTCATTTATTTTGTATTAACGAATTTTGGAGATACATATTATTTCTACAAAAATGTATATATGGTCTAGGTATACTAACTAACTTAACGCAAGTAAGGCTAGGAGTAAATCTCGATTTATATTTCGTAAATTTCCAATGTGGAACTAGGTCTAATATACCTCGTATGTGTCTTCCTTGCGATGCGTCTAAGAAAACATATCATGCGGCGACCATAACTTCAGTTTGATTTAGTTATGGCAAGTTATGAATATATATCTAAGGTATCTTACTAGAACCTAAAAATTCCTGGCGAAATGTGGGTGTAATATTACACCTCTGCCTACCCCTTCGGGGATACAGGCGTGAGTCTATAAATAAAAAATAAAATAAAAATCTTACTAGAGCATAATACAGTAGTTACTGGGTCTAAGAAACCGCTTGGTGCCAGAACGATAATTTTTAAACAAAATCTGAAGGGCCCCGTGCGAAGCGAATGGAAACGATACAAAAATCGGAGCCGCTGTCAACGTTAAGACGGTTATTTGACAGTCACGCAAGCGAAGCCACAAGCATGACTTGTAGTACTGACTACAAGCCGTGCTCGTGGCTAAGGTAAGGCACCATCCCCTTTTCCTTCTTTCTCATCTGACTCCTTCTCCTATTCCCTTTCCCATCCCAAAGGGCGTCGAGGCACTTTTGACTCCTCTAGTGTTGCTTGTGTCCATGGGCGCGGGTAATCGCATACCATCAGGCGATCCATCTGCTCGTTTGTCGCCTATTACATAAAAAGTACTACCTAGTTGCAGGTTGTAAGTATTTTTCTATACAAAGTGACGTAATTGCGCGGTCAACTGCGGATTGCACTGTCACTTTCTTCATTTCAAACTGCACAGTGATATTACGGACGTTTAGAGATTTTCTCTTACGACCAGACCGTCTTAGAAGCTAAGCTAGTAGAAGAAGAAGAAGAGCTGCTTCTTGTATATTATTGTTTGAAATATATAGGGTGAGTTGTAATTGCTTGTATTTGTTCGGGAGGTGAATCTAGAGATTAAATAGAATATTTTTACTCTTCAATATAGGGGAAAAATAAGCTATTACAAGACACTCTGTAAGAAATTCTGAACAATTGATTGACGGCCATCACAAACTAATCAGAACCTGTACTGTGGGAATCATACATACATATATAGTCTCACGCCTATATCTCTGAAGAGGTAGGCAGAGTTATATTACTACACCCACTTTTCAACAGATTTATTTTAGTCCCACATAATAGTGGGCGAGCCTATTGCCATATCGGGCACATTACCAGACTCCGAGCTGCACTGCGGCGTTGTACTGCGGAAATCAGGCAACTTATTAACATTCTTATAATTGTGATTTCTTAAATGGATAAATCTTAATATAAATAACATCACTTATATTCTTCACACAGAGATTTGCCTTGTGTGGGAATCGAACACAGAACCTCTGCTTTACAATTATTGAGAGTCAAGTTAGTCAACCATTCAACTCACTGGCAAAATAAAACATGCATTTATCAGTAGGTGTAGTTGATCATTGCATCGTTGAAGATGTTCACCTTGGAAGTCAGAGGTTCGCTTTCTAGCCAAACCAGAAGTGACTATAAGTACTTTTATTATCTTAATATATAAAATCCTTGCGTTACTGACTGACTGACAGACACGCTACAGCCGAAACTATTGGGCACAGGAAACTGAAATTTGGCATGTATGTTCCTTGGGGACCATAGGGGTGCACTAAGAAGGGATTTCCCGAAATTCCCACGGGATCGTCCAAAACGGGCAAATTAAAAAAAAAAATTGCTGGCGTCCTCTAGTCTTATCATAATCTAATAGTAGGTATATAAAGCTGAAGAGATTGTTGGTTTGTTTGGTTGAACGCGCTAATCACAGGAACTACTGGACCGATTTGAAAAATTCTTTCACTGTTTGATAGCCCATTTATCGAGGAAGGCTATAGGCATATAACATCGCGCTATGAGCCACGGGAGCGAAGCAGTAGCCTTAAATAACGCGGGTGTAACCGCGGTCATCATCTTGTTTGAAAATAAAGGTGAAATGTCAATATTTCTGATAGCCTAGTGGAGAGATCGACGGACTGCCACGCAGAGGGTCTCGAGTTCGAATCCAGGCACTCACCAAACACTTTTTGAAGTTATATGCATATTAAATTGTTAATGATCGCTTGCAAATGATGAAATAAAACATCGTCAGGAAACCTGCATGTCTGAGAGTTCTTCATAATACTCTCGACCTATTTGATTAACAAGACTATTATATACATATTTAATCATTAACATCCATTAAAATAATAAAAAACACCTCGGCCTTCGCAAAATCTATCTTAAATTATGAAATCGCTTTTAATACTAAAATTGTATAAAAAATTCGGCCAGATATTAAGGTACTCCCACTTTTGTCCCTAGAGAGCCGTTAGCAGCCGAACGGAAGAAAAAGTCTTCTCTTTAGAATCAAAATGTAATGGATGTAATTTATTTTCTAAAGTAATATGTACTTGTATAGGTATAAGTTGAGGTTATTAGGCGCTTTTATTTAAGGTGAAATAAGTCTTATTTACAAGGTGATAGATACCACTTTTGAATAGCATAACCTGGTTTTATAGAGTACAACTTTATAGAAATGATAAGATTACGTTATTAGTTTTATTGAAGACTAGACGTCGCCAGCGGCTTCGCTCGCGTCTATTATACTTGAATCATTCTATCTATTAAAAAAACCGCATTAAAATCCGTTGCGTAGTTTTTAAGATTTAAGCATACATAGGGAGAGGCAGAAGACAGACTTTGTTTTATACTATGTAGTGATAATTTCGAAGAAACAAATGTTAAGAATTGTGTTATAAAAGACTTCACAACATTTTGATACAACTATTAAGACTGGTTCTACCAATGCCTGATAAGTCTCTGATAATTAACTAAGTTCTGACTAACTCACGAATCCGAAGAAGCGAAAATTACAAGAACCTCAGTAAACTTCTAGAGAAATTTCAGTTATAACTACAAGTTCATTATGCATATTTCTCTTACAAATGAATGTCAAAGGTAATACAAACTTGGAATGCAAGAGTTACAAGACTAAGATAAATTACAGATAGAGTCGTACAGATGTCACTAGTTTTATTAAAATTTTGCTTTATTGTAGTTTACTTAATTACATTTTCTTATTAAAATATTTGTTATTTCTTGTTATTGTGTTATTGAACTAAACTGATAAAACTTTATTACTTATTTGTGACTGCCTCCAAGGTCCAGTGGATAGAGTATGCAACTGCTGATCAGAGGTCCCGGGTTCGATTCCCGGGTCGGGCAAAAGTGTTACTGGGTTTTTCTGAATACTCAGTAGCAGCCCGGCGTCTGGTGATGTGCCTGGTAACGGCAATAGGCTCGCCCCCTATTACGCGGGACCTAAAAATTCATGGCGAAATGTGGGTATAATATTTACACCTCTGCCCACGATACAGGCGTGAGACTGTAAAAAAATATATATAAAAAAAACTAATTCGTAATAAACTCTTGTAATCTAGTAGCAGAGAGTATATCCAGCTGTGGACTACGGCAAGCTGATGATGATGATAATGGTGATGATGATGATAATGGTTATGAAGATGAATCGTGTAGCATAATGGGAGTGTGAGTAGTGTTACTAACTGCCACCCCGGGAGTCGCTGGGACTATTCTCCCTTCATCATCATGATTATCATCGGCCCTTTATATACCTACACAGTTCCACTGCTGTGCACGGACCTATTGTTAGTATGAGGAGAGTAAGGACATAGTCCACCTCGCTGGCCAAGTGCGGGTTGGTAGACTTTACATTTCCTTCGAAAATATTATGGAGAACTCTCAGATATGCACATTTACTTACGATGTTTTCCTTCACCTTTTAGCAAGCGATAATCAACTGTTTTAATACGCACATAACTTCTAAAAGTCATTGGTTCGCGCCGTGGATTCGAACTCGAAACACTCTGCATAGCAGACTCTCTACTTATTAAAATTATTATATAGACTCACGCCTGTATCTCCGAAGGGGTAGGCGGAGGTGTAATATTACAGCCACATTTCGCCATGAATTTTAAGGTCTCACATAATAGGGGGCGAGCCTATTGCCATTACCAGGCACATCACCAGACTCCGTGCTGCTACTGGGAATTAGGAAAAACCCACTAACACTTTTGCCCGACCCGGGAATCGAACCCGGGCCCTCCGATCAGCAGTTGCATACCTACGCTGTCCACTGGAGCACGGAGGCACTTATTATACTAATATAATAAAGCTGAAGAGTTTGTTTGCTTGTTTGAACTCGCTAATCTCAGACACTACTGTTTCGATTAGAATAATATTTTTTGTGTTGGATAGTTTATTTATCGAGGAAGGCTATTTTATAACTTCACGCTATTACTCTCTGGAGCGGAGCAGTAGACCTAAATACTGCGTGTATAACTGCGATCTCAGCTAGTTATATAATATTAGCTAAGTATATCAAGTCCCTGTGGTAACGGATTAAGAATACGGATTGTCACCACCCCATATCATCCCATGGGTGTCGTAAGAGCCGACAGAGGGAGCATATTATGCATAGAACAGGACTGTAAGAGAAGGAAAACTTGATACAAACCCTATACCAATCCATTTGGCCAACGTGGTATAGTAGGCCAATCCCTCCTTTCAAAGGAGAGGCCTAGTCCAACAGTGGACTGTTAAAGGCTGATGATGAAGTATATCAAGTATTTATCTAGTTTGTAGATGGCAAATTGTTATCAATTGAATGCATTCTGTTGATTAAGCACCTATCTGCATCTCATGACACGAGGCCATGTACAGCTCAGCGTAATACCCTTGACGCTAAGCGCCATTCATTGTATACCGGGTTCTGATGCCATAATCCCTGTTTAAGATAGTGCTTATGTCGCAGGAAATGTGTGAGTGACCGACAGACGGACAAACATTTAATAAATTGTCTTTTATGACTTGCTATCGTATAACTTGCTATATGCACTTGAAAAATATAGTTATTTTGAAATTACAGGCATACACTTCAATTTTATTCATATGTATGTATAGAATGTACTTATAATATAATTTGTTGGAAAAAACAAATCTTTCCTTTCTTTATTATATTAGTATAGACATGTTACTCACTAGATACCAGAATATTTTTCATAAATTTATTTCAAAATTCTCTTAAATTTACTGAAGTGAAAAAAAATGTTTAGTAATACATAGTTTCCATTTCACACTAAATTACACATAAATCAAACGAGGGTAGATATCCTATAAATAACAATACCGCATATCACACCGTAGCGCGATGAACGAAACAAATTTCTCATGTATCGATATAAATTTTCAATTACCAGACGTGTGTCAGGGCAGAGCGTCGCTGTCACGGCTCGTTACACACGCTACGTTCGTGTTTGGTGTAAGCGACGGACTATGGCGGTTTTTGTTTGAATTTGGAATTTTGTTTTCATTTTTTTTTGATTTTGCTTTTTTTAAGATGCTGGCGGCTGTGTCGCTGCGTATCGAATTTAGAATCTATTTATTTGAACTTCATATTTGGTATTGGAAATATGGCTGCTGTGATTATGGTTATTGTAAATATCTATTGTCATTTTTCGTGCAGATTTTTGCAGTTACTTACTTGTAAACTACGGCAAAAATGACCACAACTTTACAATGTCACCATAGTTTTTATTTATTAAGGGTATATCGCTTCGCAGAAGTAATTCAAGAAGAAACAAAGAAGAAACAAGTTGTTTTACTGCTGGGCATAAGAGTGACTTGACGTAAATTTATCCGCGCTTAGATTCAAATGTAATGTTTCACACATTGATCGAATAGAAAATGCCCTACGCCAGCACATTTTTTATTTAACCTTTCACGTCCGATTCCATGGGAATTCCGGCAAATCCCTTCTTAGTGCACCTCTACGGGCCATAAGGATACATGGTCTATACATATCAATATCAGCTTCTGCCGCCCAGTAGTTTCGGCTGTATGTTGCCAGTCACCTTCTTTACTCCTGATAGGCTAACCCAACCATTCTTACTTAAAAAAAAATATAGTAAAAAACAAATAGTCTACTCAAATTTAATTCGTCGACAGTACATCACGCGCCAACCCACACTTGACAGCATAGTGGACTATGGCCTTACCCTGCTCATAGTGAGAAGAGGCCCGTGCCCAGCAATGGGACAGTACATAGGGCTGTTGATGAAATAATAAAACTGAAGAGTTTGTTTGCTTGGTTGAACTCGCTAATCTCAGACACTACTGTTTCGGTTAGAATAATATTATTGATTGTGCACAATAAAATTTACTGTGTGAATTAATTAAGGTTACCTCACCAATAAATTTTGGCACTACGTTGTATAGTAGGTATGACTTAGGTCACAATGTGACGCTTATGAACGTCACTTTTAAAGTTATGATGTGATCACACAACTTTGCGTCAATTGATTGAATGTTTGTAGAATCCCCCGTGACGCAGGATATGTTGCTAGACCGCAAGTTGTCTCTTTTAAAACTCTTTTTTTTTTATGGACTCACGCCTGTATCCCCGAAGGGGTAGGCAGAGGTGTAATATTACACCCACATTTCGCCACGAATTTTTAAATCCCACGTAATAGGGGGCGAGCCTATTGCCGTTACCGGGCACATCACCAGACTCCGTGCTGCTATTGAGAATTCGGAAAGACCCAGTAACACTTTTTCCCGACCAGGGAATCGAACCCGGGACCTCCGATCAGTAGTCGCATGCGCTATACACTGGAGCACGGAGGCAGAGTTTAAAACTCTTTCAGTGGATATAGCACAGTAGGTATGACTCATAACTAAATATTAACATATAGACCATATGCCTTTTTCTAGGTACTCATTGGTTGAATACCTTTTCATGCTTAAAAACAAAGTCAGCGGGAAATCTCTCCAAGACAATATTTGCAAATTGGCTTACCTAAGAACCTCTTTACTCATCAAAGCCTTTTGCTGACAGTGTTATCCTGAGCGTTGAACCCTTTATTACCAAAATATTTATGTTGGTAGGTTTTAAGAGACGTTTATTCATTTACACACATATGATAGGTGTAAGTAACACCTATCATAACAGTAACAAATGCTAATAGTACGAGATCCGGCGACAAATTAGTGCACTCATCGAGTTTTCGCTAAAAAACAAAATGTTATGTATATTTATGATTAGGAGAATATATATTTACTAGGTTGCCTTTTAAAATGTGGCCGCAAGTATTTTTTTTTTAATTTTATTGGTTATTGATTTTTAGGAAAAAGTTTCGTTCACTTGTTTGTTAAATAAAATATCGTCTACATCACGGCAATGTATATAAAGATTCTGAAAAATCACGGTTGCCAATCATATATATATATATATATATATATATATATATATATATATATATATATATATCGAAGTCATACCTGTTTATACCTGGCTGAGAAGATGTGCGGCCAAGTGACAAACAGCAACCGTGATTTTTGAAAATCTTTGCCGTCGTGTAGACGATATTTTATTTAAAAAACAAGTGAACTTTTTCCCAAAAATCAATTAGCGAAAACTCGATGAGTGCACTAATTTGTCGCGGGATCTTAGACTATAATTCGATAGAGAATTTACACCAATTTGATTGAAAGGAATAATAAATAACCGTGTGCAAGGGATGAAATTATACCAATAATAAAAGAGTGACCCTAGTTTTATTGGCCGTTCTTTCTCATTCTTTTACGCCCTTGTATTACGAATGTAGCACTTAGTGTAAACGGATCATAATTATTAATTTAAATGTAAATATGACGTTCATAAGCGTATCATTTTCACCTAAGTAAACAATTTGTACACATAAGCCATTTTTATTAAGAACTTGATAAGATATGTGTAGGATCATGTGCCTGGACCAATTATAACGTTTGATGCAACCTGAATTAAGGTATAGCTTCGATTTGCAACCCTCTACGAAATACGACGATGTGCTGATGAATTAAATTTTTAGAAATACTGAAATAAAATTAAATGTAACTCTACAAAATCTCTAGAAAGAAACTCCAAAATTTTCTTTCCAGTTCCACGGATATTTGTATAAAAACCTTACATTATCAATTATTAGACAGGGTGCATTTTCAAAGCATTGCCAATTCAGTGAAAATTAAATAACTATTGAAAGTTATCATAAAACAAAACATATGAAATCGAAAAAAAACATATAATATTAAAAGCTTTAACCGGTATTCCAGTAGAAGATTACCAGGCTTCCGCCGATTAAACGATTTTAGAATCACCACACATAACTTAGCAAATATGAAAAATTCAACAGAAAAATACTTTCAACACATTCAACTTCTCTGCATATAAAATTCAAAATTATGATACACACAAAACGTACTGAATATTAATAAAAACACATAAATCCCGCATTGTACTGAAATCGCCCGTGGCTTAATTCTGTACATATTATAAGCTGGGCTGACAGAGATTTTTATGCGTAATTACTTTATGACCGCCAACAAATATTGGAGCACCGTCACTATTTAGTTTTATCTTCTCGCTTACTTTTAGCCGTAGGGGTAAACAGTTAATGAAACATATTATAATTTTACTGAATCATCTTTTTGATAAAATATGGACTTAATATCATTTAAAACATAGTCTTGACCTTATCTGTGTAAATACGCATTGCAATATTTTTTTTTATATTTGAAAGACAACTCCCGCATTAAGACTAAATCCTGTGTCGCGGGGGACTTTACAAACTTACAACTAACGGACACAAAGAACACCTAGACTCGAAACAACAATTTATGAATCACACAAAGTGTTGTCTCGTGTGGGAATCGAACCCACAGCACTCGCGCAGCGTCAAGCGGCGAGGTGGCCACTTAAACCACTACGCCAACCGTGCAGTCAAACTAATGAAAACGTGAGGTCTAGTGCAAACTTAGAATGCGAGACTGTTACCTACTTGACTTACCGTGACCAATGAATACAGATTTACATAGAAGCGCAGTTCTTAAGGCTTTCGTGTGCCGATTCTAAGTGGGGACTCTCTCCAGTTTAGTTCGTAGTTGGCGTCGTTAGCAGCGCTGGCGTTGTTCTTCGTTTATATCACTCTCGTAGTTAAGATACACTGGAGGAGAGAGAGACAAATGCCGCAGCGCGACTGCCACGTCGCCAAGCGGCAATTCGAGTCGCAGGAAGTTTTTCTTCAAAGCGCCCATATGAAATGCGCCTCTATGTAAATATCGGAGCTCTTTGCCGTGACGTTGGGTCTCGTGGAACGGGGTTAGCATACTTTACTGTAACCATGCTTAATAATGCTTAACATTACCTTTCCTACTATTATTACAGAATGTTAAAAAAATATCTCACATATACCTTTTCCTTTCAACCCCTTATTTTTTAATTTTAAACTTATAACTTGGTAAAAAGGAAAATCCTTAATTGTTCACAGTAAACATTAGCTTCACAAGGAAAACCGACTCGCCATGTTGCCAGTTAAAAAAAATTAAAATAAATTCTGGACCAATCTCCTTTGCTCGGCACCTCCAGAAGGCGGTACTTAATATGCCGCACACGTCGCACTGTGGGTTACGGCTTCATTGCCCCACAAGGCATTGCTGCACCGTAGACTTTTGTAATAACTTTGTCAATGTTATATTTCTATATTTATTCTTCAAGTTTTATTCTATTGGTTTGCTGAGATTACTTTTATGATAGAGTATTTTGAATATTAAGGACGAAACCGTTAGATTAATAGACTTTACACACGGCTCTGCTTGCGTGACACTATCTCTTGAAAACCGTGCAAAATCCGTTCGGTAGTTCTTGAGTTTATCGCTTTCATACAGACAAGACTGCCTCCGTGGTCCAGTGGATAGCGTATGCGACTGCTGGTCGGAGGTCCCGGGTTCGATTCCCGGGTCGGGCAATAGTGTTACTGGGTTTTCCGAATTCTCAGTAACAGCACGGAGTCCAGTTCTGTGCCCGGTAACGGCAATAGGCTCGCCCCCTATTACGTGGGACCTAAAAATTCATGGCGAAATTTGGGTGTAATATTACACGTCTGCCTACCCCTACGTGGATACAGGCGTGAGTCTTCAAAAAAAAAAATGATTATTTGACTTCACACGCGGCTTTATGAGTGTGAATAATACACCTAAACCTTTTTCAGGAATCTTTCTATCTGTTGAAAACTTTACAAAAATCCGTTCGGTGGTTCTTGAATTTATCGCTTTCATACATATAAGAAGGAAAGGTACATACATCTTATAAAAATAAGATGTATGTACAAATAATTGTTGAAATCGGATGGTTTTAAGATCATCATCATCGCATTAGCGTTATCCCGGTTGCATCCAAGACTGGCACGCCTTGGAGCCCGGGGTCCGCTTATGTCCGCCGTCTGACCTCCGCAACGCAAAGGGATAGCGATATTCCGTGGTTTAGACCAGTATCAGTTTATTTGAGGGTACTGACTCCTTGTAACGACTGTCAAAGATCTTCATGACAGCTGGGACCGACGGTTTAACGTGCTCTCCGAGGCACGGGGCAAGCGATAATTAACAATTGAATACACACTTAACTTCGAAAAGTCATTGGTGTGCGCCGTGGATTCGAACCCGATACCCTCAGCATGGCAGTCCGTTGGTATCTCCACTAGGCTAGGCGCTGCCTTCGGATGGTTCTAAGATATACAGGTTGTAAAAAGACCCTTAACGAAAACTGAAATCCCATATTGTACCAATCACTACGAACATTTTTGACTACGGCACCATACCTGGGAAATTACCGGTTCAGGAGATATTGAGGCTCAAAGTTAGTATGGATTTTTTCTAATTAGGTACAAATTCGATGCATTTACCCCGCCAATATGTTCTTAAGATGACCATGGGGTCATGTCATCCATGGGGATAAGTAGGTATTTCGCTTTTAATTGCGGTTTAAAAAATGTGAATCCCAGGTATTATTTTTGGTTAGTATGACTTGGCACGATGTCCACAACAAGTAGACTTCGGCTTGGTGATGGGTCTTGTGACATCCTGTATATGCCATTTTTAAGAAATGGAAAAGTAGCTCTTTTAATTTGTATGCTTTCATTTTAGAATTGATCGATTTTAAGACGGCTGGTATTTATGCTACAGAAGTATTAAAGCTAGAAACACAATTAGTCATTGTCTTATAAGAGCCATTTTCTGTTCAAATTTAATAGATTGATAAGCCGGGCTTGAAATATTCCTTTGTATAACTAAGAAACTCCTTTAAGACCCGGCACACCCACACACGCCCCACAATATAAACAAGGACCTACTTCTAGATTAATACAATTTCAGACAATCTATCAAATAACTTCGCTACTCACTTCTATTGATATTAGTTCTAAGAACTACTAAGAACAATTAAACATTAATAGTAGAAATAAAGTGTAAACAAAAAACAGCGATAGCCGAGTGGATATACCAACAGACTGCCATGCAGAGCGTATCGGGTTCGAATCCACGGCGCGCACCAATGACTTTTCGGAGTTATGTGCGTATTGAATTGTTAATTATCGCTTGTCCCGTGCCTCGGAGAGCACGTTGAGCCGTCGGTCCCGGTTGTCATGAAGATCTTTGACAGTCGTTACAGGGCGTCAGTACCTTCTAACTAAACGGACACTAGTCTAAACCATGGAATATCGCTATCCCTTCGGATTGCGGAGGTCAGACAGGCAGTCGCTCCGTGGAAAAGCTAATATTCAGCCAAATCCGGTTAGACTAGAAAGCGAACCCCAGATTGAAACTGGGATAACGCTAAGAGGATGATGAGTAGAAATAAAGTGTAAACGCTGTGGCTAAACTTCGATCTTCATAGAGCCATTCATGTTTCATAACAAGGTTGTATAGGTTACCACACTAATTTTAAAAATAAAATTTTCTTTATGTATTGCACAAAATATTTGCTTCAGTTTGTTTAGTATCTTTAGCAGAGTGAAATACTTAGTATGCCTTTCACGTTCCGATGTGGGTTATGGCTTCATTGCCCCACGAGGCATCGTTGCATGGACTTTTGTAGTTACTTTGTACATTGTATATTTGTTCTTCAAGTTGTTTATCGGTTCGTTGAGATTATTGTTATTGTGGCATGTTGGATAATATTTTTTTTACTCAAGAAATACAAGCTGTTGTTGTTCATGTGTATGATGAGATTTAAATAATGATTTGTATTCTTACAACAAACAGACTTCTGAAGCAAACTAGATATGATGATTTAGTGATCTAAATAAAAAATTTATATTTTTAACAAAAGAGCAACACTAACTCATTGGTGAGACCTATAGGCTGCCTCGTAAAGGGGCTTGAGTTTGAGCCCATCATAGTTCCACTGATTTTCTGAAGCTAAATGCGTGTTGAATTATTAATTATTGGTTGCTAACCATTGACAAAAATCATCGTAAAGAAATCATATGGAAACCGTATGTTTGAAATCTCTCCATAATTATATTGAAACACACATGCGGGAAATCTGCGACTCCACAACAAGTCAGAGTGATGGATTCTCATAGTGATCAAGGGCTGGCCCAAAAGTGGAATAGTTTGTAGACGTTGCCGCTATTGTCACTATAAAACTGTTAATATACTAGTAAAACAAAACTGTTAAATTTAATGAAAAGACACTAAAATTAAATAAAATAAAACAGTTAAGTTATGGTTAGCCCACTGATATTTTCACCAATAACCCTATCGTTCAAAGTTGGAATTTCAAGCGTTAGTTACACACGCGTAACTGAGTACTCCTTCAACTAAAATTACAAACTTCAACCTTAAGTAAACAAAGTGTAAGCTAATGCATTGTGTTCTCGGTTCAGTCGTTTAATTCAATTCGCTTTAATAGTGTACCGAACAAGTTACGTTGCGCATGATTAGATACGCCTAATTGTGGATAAGCAGTATTTGTGTTTGTAGATGTGTCTCGGTGACACTATGGCATAATATTGCGAGTCATGGTAGTGTATTTGTGAGGTGTCAGGTTTGTATTTCGGGTTGAGTAAATAATAATAGTAATATGTTGGTCGCGATTGCGATTTTATTGGAATCGCTGGGAGTGGTTCGATGCGGGTGCCTCTAGATCGGTCTTTGTAAGTCTTATCTTTTGGTTTTGTGAGATCTATATTAGATACATTACACATGTGTATTGTGTCACATTTATAACATATTAAAGACTTTCTAAACCTTGAGAGAATGGTAGATATATGTACAACCAAAGATAACCGGGATGATGGGCCGAGATCCACAAAAGAAGTCTCGCGTTAAATATTAAACAAATATTAGGTACCTATCGACGCAGGATTAATACCTGGTGCGGGAGCTTCTTTTTTAATCTAACAAGACGCGACTATTTCATTAAATTATATGAAAATAGCTGTACGAAAAGAAGGAAACGAAAAAAAAAATCAGTTAATTTACCTATTTATTTATTTACAGTCTCATGCCTGTATCCCCAAAGGGGTAGGCAGAGGTGTAAATATTACACCCACATTTCACCATTAATTTTTTGGTCCCACGTAATACGGGGCGAGCTTATTGCC
This sequence comes from Euclidia mi, assembly GCA_944739405.2. Taxonomy (NCBI): domain Eukaryota; kingdom Metazoa; phylum Arthropoda; class Insecta; order Lepidoptera; family Erebidae; genus Euclidia; species Euclidia mi. The sequence goes on from OX123204.2 coordinate 4,337,268, forward strand.
TATACAGTATATATACAGTCAGTTTAATCGAAAATTAATAACTTATAGAAATGTCCCACGTATACCGTAACTATAGTCACCCTACTCACTGGCAGCTAGCGGTAATTGTTGCATAATAATATGTAGTAGTAGCCGACAGTGATTACATGTTTTTAAATTTAAACTACAAAAGTAACTAGCACTGCTTACTATTTAACTTGTAATTATTGTTTCAGTAGTAATTATTTGGTTTTTCATGCTTATTTACAAACTAGAGAACGCCAGCAGCTACGCCTGCTTTTTTTTTTAATTTACCCGTTTTGGCCGATTCCGTTCGAATTTCGGGAAATCCCTTCTGAGTGCACCCCTACGGTCCCCAAGGAACATACATGCCAAATTTCAGCTTCCTGCGCCCAATAGTTTCGGCTGGAGCGTGTCTGTTAGTCAGTCAGTAACGCAAGGATTTTATACGAGTATATTAAGATTTGTAGTGTGACATTTCGTTATTTTTGTGTGGGTGGGTTGTAATTAGCCCAGAAAGCCAATTCTCGTTATTATATTTGTTCAATATACTGTTTCGATCTAGTCTGGTGTCATTGGTATTCTCGTTTTACCGACACTTGAATGATATTGAAAATTGAAACATAGTGTCAAACAATGAGTCAATGTCCATCTTAATGTATAAAAGTGTTACGGACGGGGTAACGGGATTGGAAGGAAACACCGAGTAGCACTGATGACACTTTATTCGACTTCACACACGACGCGCCGTTTAATTTCGACGCGGACAGCACCAACACTAGCGTCTGTTGCACTGCACTTTTCACTGCACTTTACTGCACTATACTTTCTTTCACTTCACTTTATTTTACTACTTCTTCTTTCTTCCTTTTAATTCTTCCTTTTCTTCTTCACTTTACCACTTTTCAACTTAAACTGGCGCATAGCGCGTCTACACCGCCTTATATACCCCTAAGAATGTTCTAGATCTACTAATTTCGATTGTCTTTTCGTTATTCAATTGTTTTTCCATCTCCTGTCTCTTTTTAACCTTTCCATTCCTTCCTGAAGTTTCTAGAATTTTCTAATTTTTACTCGAAATATTTAAATAATCTTTTAAATATTTGCCAAATATTCATAAACATTTTCCAAATTTCATAAAAACCATAATCCACATAACAGTTATGACTGGGATTTGAACCCACGCCTTCAGAACGTGAAAGGAATGTGTTATCCGCACGGCCATCGCCTTGTTGTCAATGACTGGTGAATTTGGCGAACACTTGACAGAGTGTATACGTCATCGAACTAAAAACTCATTTCCAAATAATAAAATAGTCTTCAAACCTCTTTGCTAATAAATTATTGTGGTTGATGACCGGATAGTTTGTCGTGTAGACGTCAGAAGTCCTTGGCAACGGTAGTGATGACAGCTTGGCATGACACCGGCCGTCACACTACCCCTTCTCTAAGACATGCTCGTCCCGAGCATTGTTGGATCCATGATATACCGCTATCCTATCCACATGAACAATCTTCAGTGGACTTCTAGGTGTTTTTCGAATTCTGTAGGTTACATCGTTAATTTTCTTTATTACAGTATATGGTCCTTCCCAGCTTGGCTGTAATTTGGGAGATTTTCCCTTACATCGGACCGGATTATGAAGCCACACCAAAGTTCCCTCTTCGAATTCTCTTGCATTTGCGCGTCTGTCATATCGGGTCTTCATTCTTACCCCCGCTTGTAAATTCTCTTGTCTAACGTGTTCATGAATTTCTTCGAGCTTTCTTCTTAATTCACATGCATAATCGGTAACACAGCTAGGTGTCCCCGGTGGACATCCAGCAAGAAGGTCTACTGGTAGTCGTAGCTCCCTTCCTAAATTTGTTCGCGCCGGGGTTGTTGCCGTACTTTCATGTACTGCGGCTCTGTAAGCCAGAAGAAATAGTGGGATATATTCGTCCCAGTTTCTCTGATGGCTATCGACCACTTTAGCAAGATGGCGCTCCAATGTCTGGTTAAATCTCTCCACCATTCCATCCGATTGAGGGTGATACGGAGTTGTCCTAGTTTTGTGGATCCCCATCATCTTGCAGATTTCTTGAAAGAGTTGCGATTCAAAGTTTCTCCCTTGGTCGCTGTGGATTTCTAACGGTAAACCAAATCGGCAAAATACTTCATTTACTAATTTTGTCGCAACTGTAACTGCTTCCTGATTGGGGACTGCAAAAGCTTCTGGCCATCTCGTGAAATAATCCATCACCACCAGAATGTAGCGATTACCACTTTCTGTCAAAGGAAATGGTCCAGCTACGTCCACAGCAATCCGTTCCCAAGGAGCTCCCACAGTGTATAGTTTTAGTGCTCCGCGGCTCCGAGTTTGCGGCCCTTTAACTGAAGAACATTTAACGCATTTCCTGCACCAGTCTTCAACGTCTTCCCTACAGTGCAGCCAATAAAAACGTTGACGAATCTTCAGTAAGGTTCTTCGCACTCCAAGATGTCCGCCAGATGGGCCATCATGACAAACTCGCAAAACTTCAGGAATCATTGATTTTGGCACTATTGTTTGAAGATAACTGTCTCTTCCAGAAGCACTTTCCCATTTTCGACAAAGTAGTCCATCTTGTATTATTAGGCTGTTCCATAGCGCCCAATAACTTTTCGTCACGGTACTAGTATCAGCCACCTCACTCCATTCTGGCCGAAGGGAGTTATTCTTTAGACGCTCCAGTATCGGTTTCAAATCTTTATCTTCTTCCTGGGATTTAATAACGAACTCCCTATTCCATCGCCCGTCGATGGTATCCGTTCTGATTACCTTGACGGCAGCTTCCTCTTTTCTTTCTTGTCGTACGCAATACTTGCAGCTCTTATCACAAGGACGTCTTGATAAGGCATCAGCATTACCGTGAGATTTTCCGCTACGATGCTCAACTTCGAAATCGTACTCTTGAAGTTGTTCAATCCATCGAGCTACTTGACCCTCACAATTTTTAAACTGTAAAAGCCACTTAAGCGCTGCGTGGTCCGTCCGGATCCGGAATTTTCTTCCGATGAGGTACTTTTTAAAATGCTGAAGAGTTTTCACTACCGCTAAAAGCTCCTTTCGTATGGTACAGTAGTTCCTTCCAGGTTTAGACAGCGATTTGCTAAAGTAGGCAATAACGGCCTCCTGGTCTCCTTGTCTCTGGGAAAGAGTTCCACCAATACCCACATTGCTTGCGTCTGTGTCAAAAACAAATTCCCCTTTGACGTCGGGATATGCAAGAATTGGCACTTCACATAGACGCGTCTTCAACTCCTCGAAAGCAGTTTGACATTTTTCATCCCAATTAAATGGTCGTTTTTGCTCCGTGAGCTCATGTAAGGGTTTTGCGATGCTCGAGAAATTCTTCACAAAACGTCTGTAATAAGAGCAAAGCCCCATAAATGAGCGCACCTGCGTCTTGTCCTTAGGCATGGGCCAATCTTTAACCGCCGAAATCTTGGCAGGGTCCTTCTCGATGCCTTTTTCAGAGACGACATGACCCAAGTAGTTAACTTGTCGCTTAAAAATGAACATTTTTTAAGACTGAGCTTCAGATTTGCATTGCTCAATCTATTGAGTACACTTTCTAGCTTCGTGAGATGATCATCGAAGTCTCGTCCCATTACAATTATGTCATCGAGATACACCAGACAAGCTTCCCCTAAAAGCCCGGCAAGGATGTATTCCATTAACCTTTCAAAAGTAGCTGGTGCGTTGCACAATCCGAAAGGCATAACATTGAAATGCCATAACCCTCTGCCCATTGAAAAAGCTGTCTTCTCCTTGTCTTTTGGGTCCATTTCCACTTGCCAGTAACCACTTTTCAGGTCTATTGTTGTGAACCACTTCATTCCGCATAACGTGTCTAACGTGTCGTCTATTCTAGGCAAAGGATAACTGTCTTTCTTGGTTACATCATTCAATCTTCGGTAGTCAATACAGAATCTAGTCGATCCATCCTTTTTCTTTACCAATACAACCGGTGAACACCACGGGCTAGTCGATGGCTCAATAACCCCGTCTTTCCTCATATCTTCAATCATATCCTCTACCTCCTTCTCTCTGGCAAAAGGTACACGTCGCGGGCGTTGACGGATCGGTTGTTCATTCCCCGTATTGATGGTGTGTTTTACTACTCCTGTCTGCCCGATGTCTCCGTCGTCCTTTGAGAAAATGTCGACGTATTGTGTCAGCAATTTCTTTGCTTTTTCTGTTTCTATTTCTGTTAGATCGTCTTTGCAACCTTTCAAAACACTATCCACGTTAACGTTAGTCCCAGCCAAACTCTTGGTTTCCTGGCAGTTTCGTAACCAAGCTACTTCCACGGACTCTCCTATCTCAGAACCCTTTTTCAAAACATTTTCTTCATCACTTAAATTTAGGACAGGTATGACAGCCATTTGTGAAGAAGCAACAACTACACATGCTGGCAACCATGGATCGTGATCTCCATTGTCTTCTATCATTATGCAACGTCGCTGACTCGAAGTGGCAGGTAATGTGACAGGAACAAATGTCTGTGACCTAGGTGCGAGCTTGCTCTCCTTGAGGCACAAAACCTTTCCCGTGCCTCCACCTCTCATTGGAATCTCCACATCTCCACACTTTAGGATACCACACTTAATATCCAATCTACATTGGTGATGTCTGAAGAAGTCTAGCCCAACAATGCAGTCGTCGATGATGTCTGCAATCAGTGCTTTTTACCAATACAATTCGTCACCTACTTTGAAAGCCACTATTTGCTCTCCCCTGACTGGGATGTGCTGGCCGGTAGCCGTTGTCAGTCGAGGTTGAATTGACTGTTTTAGAATCTTTCCATTCTTCCTTATCAGGTGAGTCCCTATAACAGTTCGAGACGCACCGGTGTCCAAGGTCAGCAAACAGGTAACGCCATTGACCGCTCCATCAATGGTTAAACTGTTCCCATCCGTGCTTTGTCGGATACAAACTTTAGGGGCTTTTCGTCTACCGGCCAGCGCTTGCCCCGCAGCCCTGGCTGGAATTAGTTTTCCTGGTCGTGTTCGGACGTTTGAACAGTAGCGTCAGTCTTACGTTTACGTTTCGGACAGCTACTGCTGAAATGTCCTGGTTCCCTGCAGCTCTAACATTTTGGGCCAAATCTTCGCTCTGTTCGCTGCATTTCTGCGGCCACAATTCGGACTCGTCCACCCTTGTTGTCTCGACGGACAGCCTCCACTTCGAGAGCATGCGCTAAAGCATCCTTAACGTTGTCATGGTGCTTCAGACGAACGGCAGACCTGACCTCATCGTCATAAATGCCATCAATGAACGCCTGGAGACGCATGCTTTGGACTTGTGCCTGGGGTGCAGACTGGTAAGCTTTTCCTACCATTTTCTCTACTTCTAGAGACCACTGCTGCAATGACTCGTTAGGGCGCTGACAGCGATTACGCAACTGAGCACGGAATACAAATTCCAAATGCGCCTCTCCATACCTGGACTCTAGAGCCTCGATGAGCTGTTCATATGTGGCGTCCTTCCCCACAGACTGTAGCACTGATATTGCACCATCGCGTAAGGCCAGAGCGAGTGCAGTCTTGGCCTGCTCTCTGTTCCAACTGTTACTACAAACTGCATCCTGTACGCCTCCCAGGATGATGTACCATCGAAAGAAGGCACTTTAAAATTACCAGCACCTGATGAGGTGACTGCGACTGAAGGGACGTTGGCCTTAATCCTCTTGAACTCCTCCTCTATGCGGCTGTGCATCTCATCCGATACTGATGCCATGCGGGACTGCACCTCTTCCGACACTGCCGCCTTGCAGGACTGTATCTCTTCCTCTATAGTAGCCATGCGAGATTGCACTTCACCGATACACATCTCCATCTCGGTGATCTTACGAGCGTTCTCCGATATATAATGCCGAATCTCATTCTGGCTCTCCATCATCTCGCTAAGCTGAGATTGTAGCTGCTGCGAGTTTTGCTCGAGTCGCTGCGAGTTTTCGTCGAGTCGAGATTCGAGTCGCTGCGAGTTTTGCTGGAGCTGCTGCGAGTTTTCGTCGAGTCGAGATTCGAGTCGCTGCGAGTTTTCGACGAGTCGAGATTCGAGTTTTCCTGAAGCGACTGTTGGAATAGTGCAGCGAGGTCTGCCAGAGGTAGCGGGTTAGCTGCGCTTGCAGACGTAAATACCCCTCCTTCGTAGCCACCTCCTTGCGAAGGAGCTTCCCTGCCCACAACTTCTGGATTAGAGTCGCCTTGTTCTTGAGCGGCAGCCCTCGCACGTGTCGTAGGCCCTTCCCTTGGCATGACTGGCATCCTTAATCCTTCCAATCCCACTTCTGACACCAATTGTTACGGACGGGGTAACGGGATTGGAAGGAAACACCGAGTAGCACTGATGACTTCACACACGACGCGCCGTTTAATTTCGACGCGGACAGCACCAACACTAGCGTCTGTTGCACTGCACTTTTCACTGCACTTCACTGCACTTTACTGCACTATACTTTCTTTCACTTCACTTTATTTTACTACTTCTTCTTTCTTTCTTTTACTTCTTCCTTTTCTTCTTCACTTTACCACTTTTCAACTTAAACTGGCGCATAGCGCGTCTACACCGCCTTATATACCCCTAAGAATGTTCTAGATCTACTAATTTCGATTGTCTTTTCGTTATTCAATTGTTTTTCCATCTCCTGTCTCTTTTTAACCTTTCCATTCCTTCCTGAAGTTTCTAGAATTTTCTAATTTTTACTCGAAATATTTAAATAATCTTTTAAATATTTGCCAAAATAATATTCATAAACATTTTCCAAATTTCATAAAAACCATAATCCACATAACAGTTATGACTGGGATTTGAACCCACGCCTTCAGAACGTGAAAGGAATGTGTTATCCGCACGGCCATCGCCTTGTTGTCAATGACTGGTGAATTTGGCGAACACTTGACAGAGTGTATACGTCATCGAACTAAAAACTCATTTCCAAATAATAAAATAGTCTTCAAACCTCTTTGCTAATAAATTATTGTGGTTGATGACCGGATAGTTTGTCGTGTAGACGTCAGAAGTCCTTGGCAACGGTAGTGATGACAGCTTGGCATGACACCGGCCGTCACAAAAGTCTATCTAATTGTGTCAAATTAGACTATAATAATAATAATATTCTACCACATTCACACAACACCATCTAGTCCCAAACTAAGTAGAAGCTTGTACTATGGGTACTAGATAATGGATAAACATACATATTTACTTTTATATCGGCTTAGCTAGGGAAATGAATATAATTTTGGATATTTTGAGGAAATGGAAGCAAAACTGTTTTGGTTAAACTTGACTCAAAATCATAAATCATAATTTTCGTACACTATATCGGCTAAACGTGCTCATAAAAACAATCTTTTCTATTAATAATTCAGCACAGACACTCAACTAAATAAAACCTACCATTCATGCAAATGGAAAAATCAATATTGAATCCAAACAACATCTTAATTCAAACACTCGTAGCTCTGTAATTACAATAACATGATATTTGACGCTGAACTGCTACGCCGTAGCGCGAGCTACGTTGGCTACGCCGTAGCGTAATGAAGCGTAGAACAAATAATGCTTAAATTTCAGCCTAGTTTGTGTACACGGATGGTAAATAGTTTGCGGCAATTTGTTTGCTTTGTTTAGAGGGTGTTATAATTAATTTTGTGAGCTGTGCGCGTTGGCGTACTTGGCGTTTGTGAAGTTTTAGTAAAAGTGATTGAATTGAGATCGGATGAAAATGTCGTTACATACTCTCATGTACATAAATAGAATTTAACTATACTAATAAGTTGAGTTATATTACAATGCCCAAGCGTATAATAATTAGTTATGCCAGACCGAAGTTTAAAAAAAGGAAAGTAAGTTGCTTTTCATCTTACTTTTTCATTTTGTTTGAAAGTCAATCGGAAACAATTAATAAGAAGAGGATCCAACATCTAGTCTAGTATATATTTTGCAGAATATCAGCTACAAACAGTTAGCCTACCGTAAAATCACCCTTGCTCGTATATTTAACCGAAGAAATAAAGTGGAACTAGTTATTATGGGCGAATGTTAGCTTAGGATGTATACGGTAACGTGAACATTTGATATGTATTAATGTAAACGACTTTACTGCTGATTGCCGATGAGATGTGGCTAAGTATTCTGCGAGATCAGAATTAAAGATTCGATTGCATTTTTTTTACTTTTATATTTGTTTAGAGGGAAGGATATGAAAGTACGGTGTGATATGGCTTTTGATAATGTGATATATTTTTTTAATTTTTAATATTGTTTTTATCAAAACTGTTTAATTAATAATAATAAAAAAATATGGAATAGCGGAGACTGATTAAATTTATTGATTAGAAGTCCTATGGCACATCTCCAAATTAAATTGTTGGGTTCTAGATTCCATTATTTAATTCGAAATTCAGTTGTAGTGGTTACATATAGACTGAACTGAAAGCGTGTTTACAAGGTAGCCTTAGGGTCACGATGTCAAACTAGCATTTCTTAGACCTATCTCGTTTACGGAGGCCTGGCAGAGGTGGCAAGGCAGGACATTCATTTCTCATGAAACATGTTAATATCATATTATTATAGGTTGCTATCTGAGTACAATCTTTTATTGTTGTAACAAGGTAGAAATCTCTACGCATCTCCGGCACTGGCGAAACTTTGTGCCGGAGTATGAGGTTAAACCCAATCCCGAGGAAGGCAGCAGCCCTGTCCTATTTACTAGCCTATAATAATTTTAAATACAAATTTCAACGATGAAATATAATATGAAGGCTAGACACATATTATTGTTAAAATATTGGTATATTATAATAATGCCAGTGGCTTCCTCCTTTCTTCTTCCCTATTTTGCCGTGCCCGTCAGGGTCCATATTTGGTCTATTACATACCTATAAACGGCACGTCCCGTTTAAACTTATAATTTGGTAAAAAGGAAAATCTTTAATTGTACACAGTAAACATTAGCTTCACAAGGAAAACTGACTCGCCATGCTGCCAGTTAAATTTTTTTAAATAAATTCTGCTTAACCAACCTCTTTTGCCCGGCACCTTCAGAAGGCGGTACTTAATATGCCGCACACGTCGCACTGTAGGTTACGGCTTCATTGCCCCACGAGGCATAGCTAGACTATTGTAATAACTTTGTCAATTTTATATTTATATATTTATTCTTCAACGGGCAGCGATAGCCCAGTGGAGATACCAACAGACTGCCATGCAGAGGGTATCGGGTTCGAATCCACGGCGCGCACCAAAGACTTTTCGGAGTTATGTGCGTATTGAATTGTAAATTATCGCTTGTCCCGTGCCTCGGAGAGCACGTTAAGCCGTCGGTCCCGGTTGTCATGAAGATCTTTGACAATCGTTACAGGGCGTCAGTACCTTCTTACTATACTGACACTAGTCTAAACCATGGAATATCGCTATCCCTCGGGTTGCGGAGGGCAGACAGGCAGTCGCTCCGTGGAAAAGCTAATATTCAGCCAAATCCGGTTAGACTAGAAAGCGGACCCCAGCTTGAGACTGGGATAACGCTAGGAGGATGAGGATGATGATATTTATTCTTCAACAATTTTTATTCTATTGGTTTGCTGAGAATACTTTTATGATAGTGTATTTTGAATATTAAGGACGAAATTATTAGATTACTAGTCGACGCTAGCGGCTTCGCACGCACATATTTTCGAATTTCCCGTTTTGCTCGATCCCGTGGGAATTTCGGGAAATCCCGTCTTAGTGCACCCCTACGGTCCACAAGGAACATATATGCTAAATTTCAGCTTCTTGCGCTGAATAGTTTCGGCTGTAGCTTGTCTGTCAGTCAGTCAGTAACGCAAGGATTTTATATACATATACAGATTTGACTGCACCTACGGTTTTTTGGGTGTGAATTATACACCTAAACCTTTACCCTAATGGAAGGAAAGAGGAACCCACCACGTACCCTCAGATTGACCACCCCAACTATTGCAATAGAAAAAGGTTGACAATACCGTTGTCCGAACCGAGCGAGGGAAGCGAGCAGTGCCGCGGCAGCGGCCGGCGAGTGCCAGAAACGACTTACATAAATAGAAAAAAGAGATTGTTTTTAGTAGGTTACCCGGAACTAAACTATTTAGATTAGGATAATTATTGATTTTGCGTAAAAACTGTTATTCCAACTGAAATATTTGACTAAATAAAAATGTTAAAAGTACTAGTTAGTAAACAAGTTATACTTTAAACGTTCATTTACCAAACATTAGGTTTGCGTTAAAAATTTTTGTGAATATATTTTTGCTAAGTAATAATTTTTGGCAAATGAAATTATGCGATAAATTTTTTGGGAAGTGAAAATTTGTCAAATTCCTTTCGGTCAAACAAGGGAGACCCGGTTTTAAGATATGTATGCTTTTTTTAAGAAATGGAAAAGTGGCTCTTTTAATTTGTATGCTTTTATTTTAGAATTGATCGATTTTAAGACGGCTGGTCTTTGTGCTACAGAAGTATTAAAGCAAGAAACACAATTAGTCATTGTCTTATAAAAGCCATTTTCTGTTCAAATTTAATAGATTGATAAATCAGGCTTAAAATCTTCCTTTGTATAACTAAGAGACTCCTTTAAGACCCGGCACACCCACACACGCCCCACAATATAAACAAGGACCTACTTCTAGATTAATACAATTTCAGACAATCTATCAAATAACTTTGCTACTCACTTCTATTGATATTAGTTCTAAGAACTACTAAGAACAATTAAGTACTAATAGTACAAATAAACTGAAAACGCTGTGGCTAAAATTCGAACTTCATAGAGCCCGTTTCATAATAAGGTCATAATATAAGATACCACACTGTTATTTCAAATATAAAATGTTTCATTGACAATGTTTCAATGTCACATTGACTGCCTCCGTGGTCCAGTGAATAGCTTATATGACTGCTGATCGGAGGTCCCGGGTTCGATTCCCGAGTCGGGCAATGGTGTTACTGGGTTTTCCAAATTTTCAGTAGCAGCACGGAGTCTGGTGATGTGCTCGGTAACGGCAATAAGCTCGCCCCCTATTACGTGGGACCTAAAAATTCATGGCGGAATTTGGGTGTAATATTACACCTCTGTCTACCCCTTTGGGGATGGAGGCGTGAGCTACTTTTCAATTTCTTATTTCATTATCAGGTTATATTGGGTTCCACACTGTAATTTCAAAAATGAAATATTTTTGTAAGTATTGCACAAAATATTTCCTTTATCTTGTTTGACATCTTTAGCAAAGTGAAGTACTTAGTATGCGTTTCACGTTCCGTTGTGGGTTATGGTTTCATTGCCCCACGAGGCATCGTTGCATAGACTTTTGTACCTACTTTTGTACATTTTATTTATTCTTCAAGTTGTTTATTGGTTCGTTGAGATTATTGTTATTGTGGCGTGTTATATAATAGTTTTTTAACTCAAAAAAAACAAGTTGTTGTTGTTCATGTATACGATGAGATTAAAATAATGATTTGTAATCTTACGACAGACAGACTTCTGAAGCAAACTAGATATGATGATATAGTGATCAAATTATCAATTTTATATTTATAACAAAAGATCAACACTAACTCATTGGTGAGACTTATAGACTGCCTCGTAGAGGGGCTTGAGTTTGAGCCCATGAAATGTTCCACTGATTTTCTGAAGCTAAATGCGTGTTGAATTTTTAATAATTGGTTGCTAACCATTGACAAAAATCATCGTAAAGAAATCATACGGAAACCGTATGTTTGAAATCTCTCCATAATTATATTGAAAGACACATGCGGGAAATCTGAGACTCCACAACAAGTCAGAGGGATGGATTCACATAGTGATAAAGGGCTGGCCCAAAAGTGGAATAGTTTGTAGACGGTGCTGCTATTGTCACTATAAAACTGATAATATACTAGTAAAACAAAACTGTAAAATTAAATGAAAAGACACTAAAATTAAATAAAATAAAACAGTTAAGTTATGGTTAGCCCACTGATATTTTCACCAATAACCCTATCGTTCAAAGTTGGAATTTCAAGCGTTAGTTACACACGCGTAACTGAGTACTCCTTCAACTAAAATTACAAACTTCAACATTAAGTAAACAAAGTGTAAGCTTATGCATTGTGTTCTCGGTTCAGTCGTTTAATTCAATTCGCTTTAATAGTGTATCGAACAAGTTACGTTGCGCATGATTAGATACGCCTAATTGTGGATAAGCAGTATTTGTGTTTGTAGATGTGTCTCGGTGACACTATGGCATAATATTGCGAGTCATGGTAGTGTATTTGTGAGGTGTCAGGTTTGTATTTCGGGTTGAGTAAATAATAATAGTAATATGTTGGTCGCGATTGCGATTTTATTGGAATCGCTGGGAGTGGTTCGATGCGGGTGCCTCTAGATCGGTCTTTGTAAGTCTTATCTTTTGGTTTTGTGAGATCTATATTAGATACATTACACATGTGTATTGTGTAACATTTATAACATATTAAAGACTTTCTAAACCTTGAGAGAATGGTAGATATATGTACAACCAAAGATAACCGTGATGATGGGCCGAGATCCACAAAAGAAGTCTCGCGTTAAATATTAAACAAATATTAGGTACCTATCGACGCAGGATTAATACCTGGTGCGGGAGCTTCTTTTTTAATCTAACAAGACGCGACTATTTCATTAAATTATATGAAAATAGCTGTACGAAAAGAAGGAAACGAAAAAAAATTCAGTTTATTTACCTATTTATTTATTTACAGTCTCATGCCTGTATCCCCAAAGAGGTAGGCAGAGGTGTAAATATTACACCCACATTTCACCATTAATTTTTTGGTCCCCACGTAATACGGGGCGAGCTTATTGCCTATACAGTATATATACAGTCAGTTTAATCGAAAATTAATAACTTATAGAAATGTCCCACGTATACCGTAACTATAGTCACCCTACTCACTGGCAGCTAGCGGTAATTGTTGCATAATAATATGTAGTAGTAGCCGACAGTGATTACATGTTTTTAAATTTAAACTACAAAAGTAACTAGCACTGCTTACTATTTAACTTGTAATTATTGTTTCAGTAGTAATTATTTGGTTTTTCATGCTTATTTACAAACTAGAGAACGCCAGCAGCTACGCCAGCTTTTTTTTTTAATTTACCCGTTTTGGCCGATCCCGTTCGAATTTCGGGAAATCCCTTCTTAGTGCACCCCTACGGTCCCCAAGGAACATACATGCCAAATTTCAGCTTCCTGCGCCCAATAGTTTCGGCTGGAGCGTGTCTGTCAGTCAGTCAGTAACGCAAGGATTTTATACGAGTATTTTAAGATTTGTAGTGTGACATTTCGTTATTTTTGTGTGGGTGGGTTGTAATTAGCCCAGAAAGCCAATTCTCGTTATTATATTTGTTCAATATACTGTTTCGATCTAGTCTGGTGTCATTGGTATTCTCGTTTTACCGACACTTGAATGATATTGAAAATTGAAACATAGTGTCAAACAATGAGTCAATGTCCATCTTAATGTATAAAAGTGTTACGGACGGGGTAACGGGATTGGAAGGAAACACCGAGTAGCACTGATGACACTTTATTCGACTTCACACACGACGCGCCGTTTAATTTCGACGCGGACAGCACCAACACTAGCGTCTGTTGCACTGCACTTTTCACTGCACTTCACTGCACTTTACTGCACTATACTTTCTTTCACTTCACTTTATTTTACTACTTCTTCTTTCTTCCTTTTACTTCTTCCTTTTCTTCTTCACTTTACCACTTTTCAACTTAAACTGGCGCATAGCGCGTCTACACCGCCTTATATACCCCTAAGAATGTTCTAGATCTACTAATTTCGATTGTCTTTTCGTTATTCAATTGTTTTTCCATCTCCTGTCTCTTTTTAACCTTTCCATTCCTTCCTGAAGTTTCTAGAATTTTCTAATTTTTACTCGAAATATTTAAATAATCTTTTAAATATTTGCCAAAATAATATTCATAAACATTTTCCAAATTTCATAAAAACCATAATCCACATAACAGTTATGACTGGGATTTGAACCCACGCCTTCAGAACGTGAAAGGAATGTGTTATCCGCACGGCCATCGCCTTGTTGTCAATGACTGGTGAATTTGGCGAACACTTGACAGAGTGTATACGTCATCGAACTAAAAACTCATTTCCAAATAATAAAATAGTCTTCAAACCTCTTTGCTAATAAATTATTGTGGTTGATGACCGGATAGTTTGTCGTGTAGACGTCAGAAGTCCTTGGCAACGGTAGTGATGACAGCTTGGCATGACACCGGCCGTCACACTACCCCCTCTCTAAGACATGCTCGTCCCGAGCATTGTTGGATCCATGATATACCGCTATCCTATCCACATGAACAATCTTCAATGGACTTCTAGGTGTTTTTCGAATTCTGTAGGTTACATCGTTAATTTTCTTTATTACAGTATATGGTCCTTCCCAGCTTGGCTGTAATTTGGGAGATTTTCCCTTACATCGGCCGGATTATGAAGCCACACCAAAGTTCCCTCTTCGAATTCTCTTGCATTTGCGCGTCTGTCATATCGGGTCTTCATTCTTACCCCCGCTTGTAAATTCTCTTGTCTAACGTGTTCATGAATTTCTTCGAGCTTTCTTCTTAATTCACATGCATAATCGGTAACACAGCTAGGTGTCCCCGGTGGACATCCAGCAAGAAGGTCTACTGGTAGTCGTAGCTCCCTTCCTAAATTTGTTCGCGCCGGGGTTGTTGCCGTACTTTCATGTACTGCGGCTCTGTAAGCCAGAAGAAATAGTGGGATATATTCGTCCCAGTTTCTCTGATGGCTATCGACCACTTTAGCAAGATGGCGCTCCAATGTCTGGTTAAATCTCTCCACCATTCCATCCGATTGAGGGTGATACGGAGTTGTCCTAGTTTTGTGGATCCCCATCATCTTGCAGATTTCTTGAAAGAGTTGCGATTCAAAGTTTCTCCCTTGGTCGCTGTGGATTTCTAACGGTAAACCAAATCGGCAAAATACTTCATTTACTAATTTTGTCGCAACTGTAACTGCTTCCTGATTGGGGACTGCAAAAGCTTCTGGCCATCTCGTGAAATAATCCATCACCACCAGAATGTAGCGATTACCACTTTCTGTCAAAGGAAATGGTCCAGCTCCGTCCACAGCAATCCGTTCCCAAGGAGCTCCCACAGTGTATAGTTTTAGTGCTCCGCGGCTCCGAGTTTGCGGCCCTTTAACTGAAGAACATTTAACGCATTTCCTGCACCAGTCTTCAACGTCTTCCCTACAGTGCAGCCAAAAAAAACGTTGACGAATCTTCAGTAAGGTTCTTCGCACTCCAAGATGTCCGCCAGATGGGCCATCATGACTAAAGCAAATTTAACGCATTTAGTTTTCCTAGAATTAAGTACTAGGTTATTTGCTGTAAACCATTGTGTAACTTGTAATAGTGCATTATTTACATCATCAAATTGATTTCTATTCCTATCTACTTTAAAAATAAGTGACGTATCATCTGCAAAAAGTACAACATCACAGATGTTTTTTAAATAAAAAGGTAAGTCATTAATATATACAAGAAATAGAAAAGGACCTAAAATTGAGCCTTGTGGAACGCCTAGCTGTATAGGTAATTTAGAGGATGTAGTCCCATTTACATCGACACACTGAAATCTCTGCCGCAGGTACGAATCGACAACACTAACTGCGGTTTCTCTACGCCATAGTGGCGGAGCTTACGCAGTAGCGTGTCGTGCTGAACGCAGTCAAATGCTTTAGATAGGTCACAGAACACTCCAATAGCATTCTTTGATGACTCCCAAGCACTATAAACGTGTTTTATGAGAGCAACACCCGCATCAGTAGTGGATCTACCTTTAGTAAATCCGTATTGATCCTTGTGAAGCAGACTATTTAAATTAAAGTGGCTTAGTAGCTGCTTTAAAAGAATCTTTTCAAATATTTTACTAAATGCCGGCAAGATAGATATGGGCCTAAAATTATTAATTTCATTTTTACTGCCAGATTTGAATAAGGGTATAATTTTACTTAATTTCATCAAATCCGGAAATACGCCTAGGTCAAAGCATTGATTAAAAATTATAGATAGGTAAGGCGCAACAGTCTCAACTATAGTACCTAAAATTTTAATTGAAATGCCCCAAAAGTCACTGGTATTTTTAATATTAATTGAATTATATGCGATCAATATATCTCGCGGGGTAACGTGCTCGAATCTAAACACGCTCTTGCATTCAGGTACACTGCTAAGCAAAAAATTTCCAGCGTCTAAAGATGATGATTGTAAACAGCTAGTAGTTGTTAAAGGTATGCTCGCAAAGAAACTATTGAACATATGTGCTACTTGAGTTTTATTGGTGACTAATAAATTGTTTTCTTTAAGTTCAAATTGGTTTTCCCGTGGTCGTGCTCTTCCTGTTTCATTATTTATAATACTCTGGGAAAGAGTTCCACCAATACCCACATTGCTTGCGTCTGTGTCAAAAACAAAGTCCCCTTTGACGTCGGGATATGCAAGAATTGGCGCTTCACATAGACGCGTCTTCAACTCCTCGAAAGCAGTTTGACATTTTTCATCCCAATTAAATGGTCGTTTTTGCTCCGTGAGCTCATGTAAGGGTTTTGCGATGCTCGAGAAATTCTTCACAAAACGTCTGTAATAAGAGCAAAGCCCCATAAATGAGCGCACCTGCGTCTTGTCCTTAGGCATGGGCCAATCTTTAACCGCCGAAATCTTGGCAGGGTCCTTCTCGATGCCTTTTTCAGAGACGACATGACCCAAGTAGTTAACTTGTCGCTTAAAAAATGAACATTTTTTAAGACTGAGCTTCAGATTTGCATTCCTCAATCTATTGAGTACACTTTCTAGCTTCGTGAGATGATCATCGAAGTCTCGTCCCATTACAATTATGTCATCGAGATACACCAGACAAGCTTCCCCTAAAAGCCCGGCAAGGATGTATTCCATTAACCTTTCAAAAGTAGCTGGTGCGTTGCACAATCCGAAAGGCATAACATTGAAATGCCATAACCCTCTGCCCATTGAAAAAGCTGTCTTCTCCTTGTCTTTTGGGTCCATTTCCAGTAACCACTTTTTAGGTCTATTGTTGTGAACCACTTCATTCCGCATAACGTGTCTAACGTGTCGTCTATTCTAGGCAAAGGATAACTGTCTTTCTTGGTTACATCATTCAATCTTCGGTAGTCAATACAGAATCTAGTCGATCCATCCTTTTTCTTTACCAATACAACCGGTGAACACCACGGGCTAGTCGATGGCTCAATAACCCCGTTTTTCCTCATATCTTCAATCATATCCTCTACCTCCTTCTCTCTGGCAAAAGGTACACGTCGCGGGCGTTGACGGATCGGTTGTTCATTCCCCGTATTGATGGTGTGTTTTACTACTCCTGTCTTCCCGATGTCTCCGTCGTCCTTTGAGAAAATGTCGACGTATTGTGTCAGCAATTTCTTTGCTTTTTCTGTTTCTATTTCTGTTAGATCGTCTTTGCAACCTTTCAAAACACTATCCACGTTAACGTTAGTCCCAGCCAAACTCTTGGTTTCCTGGCAGTTTCGTAACCAAGCTACTTCCACGGACTCTCCTATCTCAGAACCCTTTTTCAAAACTTTTTCTTCATCACTTAAATTTAGGACAGGTATGACAGCCATTTGTGAAGAAGCAACAACTACACATGCTGGCAACCATTGATCGTGATCTCCATTGTCTTCTATCATTATGCAACGTCGCTGACTCGAAGTGGCAGGTAATGTGACAGGAACAAATGTCTGTGACCTAGGTGCGAGCTTGCTCTCCTTGAGGCACAAAACCTTTCCCGTGCCTCCACCTCTCATTGGAATCTCCACATCTCCACACTTTAGGATACCACACTTAATATCCAATCTACATTGGTGATGAAGTCTAGCCCAACAATGCAGTCGTCGATGATGTCTGCAATCAGTGCTTTTTGCCAATACAATTCGTCACCTACTTTGAAAGCCACTATTTGCTCTCCCCTGACTGGGATGTGCTGGCCGGTAGCCGTTGTCAGTCGAGGTTGAATTGACTGTTTTAGAATCTTTCCATTCTTCCTTATCAGGTGAGTCCCTATAACAGTTCGAGACGCACCGGTGTCCAAGGTCAGCAAACAGGTAACGCCATTGACCGCTCCATCAATGGTTAAACTGTTCCCATCCGTGCTTTGTCGGATACAAACTTTAGGGGCTTTTCGTCTACCGGCCAGCGCTTGCCCCGCAGCCCTGGCTGGAATTAGTTTTCCTGGTCGTGTTCGGACGTTTGAACAGTAGCGTCAGTCTTACGTTTACGTTTCGGACAGCTACTGCTGAAATGTCCTGGTTCCCTGCAACTATAACATTTTGGGCCAAATCTTCGCTCTGTTCGCTGCATTTCTGCGGCCACAATTCGGACTCGTCCACCCTTGTTGTCTCGACGGACAGCCTCCACTTCGAGAGCATGCGCTAAAGCATCCTTAACGTTGTCATGGTGCTTCAGACGAACGGCAGACCAGACCTCATCGTCATAAATGCCATCAATGAACGCCTGGAGACGCATGCTTTGGACTTGTGCCGGGGGTGCAGACCGGTAAGCTTTTTCTACCATTTTCTCTACTTCTAGAGACCACTGCTGCAATGACTCGTTAGGGCGCTGACAGCGATTACGCAACTGAGCACGGAATACAAATTCCAAATGCGCCTCTCCATACCTGGACTCTAGAGCCTCGATGAGCTGTTCATATGTGGCGTCCTTCCCCACAGACTGTAGCACTGATATTGCACCATCGCGTAAGGCCAGAGCGAGTGCAGTCTTGGCCTGCTCTCTGTTCCAACTGTTACTACAAACTGCATCCTGTACGCCTCCCAGGATGATGTACCATCGAAAGAAGGCACTTTAAAATTACCAGCACCTGATGAGGTGACTGCGACTGAAGGGACGTTGGCCTTAATCCTCTTGAACTCCTCCTCTATGCGGCTGTGCATCTCATCCGATACTGATGCCATGCGGGACTGCACCTCTTCCGACACTGCCGCCTTGCAGGACTGTATCTCTTCCTCTATAGTAGCCATGCGAGATTGCACTTCACCGATACACATCTCCATCTCGGTGATCTTACGAGCGTTCTCCGATATATAATGGCGAATCTCATTCTGGCTCTCCATCATCTCGCTAAGCTGAGATTGTAGCTGCTGCGAGTTTTGCTCGAGTCGCTGCGAGTTTTCGTCGAGTCGAGATTCGAGTCGCTGCGAGTTTTGCTGGAGCTGCTGCGAGTTTTCGTCGAGTCGAGATTCGAGTCGCTGCAAGTTTTCGACGAGTCGAGATTCGAGTCGCTGCGAGTTTTCCTGAAGCGACTGTTGGAATAGTGCAGCGAGGTCTGCCAGAGATAGCGGGTTAGCTGCGCTTGCGGACGTAAATACCCCTCCTTCGTAGCCACCTCCTTGCGAAGGAGCTTCCCTGCCCACAACTTCTGCATTAGAGTCGCCTTGTTCTTGAGCGGCAGCCCTCGCACGTGTCGTAGGCCCTTCCCTTGGCATGACTGGCATCCTTAATCCTTCCAATCCCACTTCTGACACCAATTGTTACGGACGGGGTAACGGGATTGGAAGGAAACACCGAGTAGCACTGATGACACTTTATTCGACTCCACACACGACGCGCCGTTTAATTTCGACGCGGACAGCACCAACACTAGCGTCTGTTGCACTGCACTTTTCACTGCACTTCACTGCACTTTACTGCACTATACTTTCTTTCACTTCACTTTATTTTACTACTTCTTCTTTCTTCCTTTTACTTCTTCCTTTTCTTCTTCACTTTACCACTTTTCAACTTAAACTGGCGCATAGCGCGTCTAAACCGCCTTATATACCCCTAAGAATGTTCTAGATCTACTAATTTCGATTGTCTTTTCGTTATTCAATTGTTTTTCCATCTCCTGTCTCTTTTTAACCTTTCCATTCCTTCCTGAAGTTTCTAGAATTTTCTAATTTTTACTCGAAATATTTAAATAATCTTTTAAATATTTGCCAAAATAATATTCATAAACATTTTCCAAATTTCATAAAAACCATAATCCACATAACAGTTATGACTGGGATTTGAACCCACGCCTTCAGAACGTGAAAGGAATGTGTTATCCGCACGGCCATCGCCTTGTTGTCAATGACTGGTGAATTTGGCGAACACTTGACAGAGTGTATACGTCATCGAACTAAAAACTCATTTCCAAATAATAAAATAGTCTTCAAACCTCTTTGCTAATAAATTATTGTGGTTGATGACCGGATAGTTTGTCGTGTAGACGTCAGAAGTCCTTGGCAACGGTAGTGATGACAGCTTGGCATGACACCGGCCGTCACAAAAGTCTATCTAATTGTGTCAAATTAGACTATAATAATAATAATATTCTACCACATTCACACAACACCATCTAGTCCCAAACTAAGTAGAAGCTTGTACTATGGGTACTAGATAATGGATAAACATACATATTTACTTTTATATCGGCTTAGCTAGGGAAAGAATATAATTTTGGATATTTTGAGGAAATGGAAGCAAAACTGTTTTGGTTAAACTTGACTCAAAATCATAAATCATAATTTTCGTACACTATATCGGCTAAACGTGCTCTATCTTTTCTATTAATAATTCAGCACAGACACTCAACTAAATAAAACCTACCATTCATGCAAATGGAAAAATCAATATTAACAACATCTCAATCAAGATCGGATGAAAATGTCGTTACATACTCTCATGTACATAAATAGAATTTAACTATACTAATAAGTTGAGTTATATTACAATGCCCAAGCGTATAATAATTAGTTATGCCAGACCGAAGTTTAAAAAAAGGAAAGTAAGTTGCTTTTCATCTTACTTTTTCATTTTGTTTGAAAGTCAATCGGAAACAATTAATAAGAAGAGGATCCAACATCTAGTCTAGTATATATTTTGCAGAATATCAGCTACAAACAGTTAGCCTACCGTAAAATCACCCTTGCTCGTATATTTAACCGAAGAAATAAAGTGGAACTAGTTATTATGGGCGAATGTTAGCTTAGGATGTATACGGTAACGTGAACATTTGATATGTATTAATGTAAACGACTTTACTGCTGATTGCCGATGAGATGTGGCTAAGTATTCTGCGAGATCTGAATTAAAGATTCGATTGCATTTTTTTTACTTTTATATTTGTTTAGAGGGAAGGATATGAAAGTACGGTGTGATATGGCTTTTGATAATGTGATATATTTTTTTAATTTTTAATATTGTTTTTATCAAAACTGTTTAATTAATAATAATAAAAAAATATGGAATAGCGGAGACTGATTAAATTTATTGATTAGAAGTCCTATGGCACATCTCCAAATTAAATTGTTGGGTTCTAGATTCCATTATTTAATTCGAAATTCAGTTGTAGTGGTTACATATAGACTGAACTGAAAGCGTGTTTACAAGGTAGCCTTAGGGTCACGATGTCAAACTAGCATTTCTTAGACCTATCTCGTTTACGGAGGCCTGGCAGAGGTGGCAAGGCAGGACATTCATTTCTCATGAAACATGCTAATATCATATTATTATAGGTTGCTATCTGAGTACAATCTTTTATTGTTGTAACAAGGTAGAAATCTCTACGGATCTCCGGCACTGGCGAAACTTTGTGCCGGAGTATGAGGTTAAACCCAATCCCGAGGAAGGCAGCAGCCCTGTCCTATTTACTGGCCTATAATAATTTTAAATACAAATTTCAACGATGAAATATAATATGAAGGCTAGACACATATTATTGTTAAAATATTGGTATATTATAATAATGCCAGTGGCTTCCTCCTTTCTTCTTCCCTATTTTGCCATGCCCGTCAGGGTCCATATTTGGTCTATTACATACCTATTAACGGCACGTCCCGTTTAAACTTATAATTTGGTAAAAAGGAAAATCCTTAATTGTACACAGTAAACATTAGCTTCACAAGGAAAACCGACTCGCCATGCTGCCAGTAAATTTTTTTTAAATAAATTCTGCTTAACCAACCTCTTTTGCCCGGCACCTTCAGAAGGCGGTACTTAATATGCCGCACACGTCGCACTGTAGGTTACGGCTTCATTGGCCCACGAGGCATAGCTAGACTATTGTAATAACTTTGTCAATTTTATATTTATATATTTATTCTTCAACGGGCAACGATAGTCCAGAGGAGATACCAACAGACTGCCATGCAGAGGGTATCGGGTTCGAATCCACGGCGCGCACCAAAGACTTTTCGGAGTTATGTGCGTATTGAATTGTAAATTATCGCTTGTCCCGTGCCTCGGAGAGCACGTTAAGCGGTCGGTCCAGGTTACAGGGCGTCAGTACCTTCTAACTATACTGACACTAGTCTAAACCATGGAATATCGCTATCCCTTCGGGTTGCGGAGGGCAGACAGGCAGTCGCTCCGTGGAAAAGCTAATATTCAGCCAAATCCGGTTAGACTAGAAAGCGGACCCCAGATTGAGACTGGGATAACGCTAGGAGGATGAGGATGATGATATTTATTCTTCAACAATTTTTATTCTATTGGTTTGCTGATATTACTTTTATGATGGTGTATTTTGAATATTAAGGACGAAATTATTAGATTACTAGTCGACGCTAGCGGCTTCGCACGCACATATTTTCGAATTTCCCGTTTTGCTCGATCCCGTGGGAATTTTGGGAAATCCCGTATTAGTGCACCCCTACGGTCCCCAAGGAACATATATGCTAAATTTCAGCTTCTTGCGCTGAATAGTTTTGGCTGTAGCTTGTCTGTCAGTCAGTCAGTAACGCAAGGATTTTATATAAACAGATTTGACTGCACCTACGGTTTTTTGGGTGTGAATTATACACCTAAACCTTTAACCTAATGGAAGGAAAGAGGAACCCACCACGCACCCTCGGATTGACCACCCCAACTATTGCAATAGAAAAAGGTTGACAATACCGTTGACCGAACCGAGCGAGGGAAGCGAGCAGTGCCGCGGCAGCGGCCGGCGAGTGCCAGAAACGACTTACATAAATAGAAAAAAGAGATTGTTTTTAGTAGGTTACCCGGAACTAAACTATTTAGATTAGGATAATTATTGATTTTGCGTAAAAACAGTTATTCCAACTGAAATATTTGACTAAATAAAAATGTTAAAAGTACTAGTTGGTAAACAAGTCATACTTTAAACGTTCATTTACCAAACATTAGGTTTGCGTTACAATTTTTTGTGAATATATTTTTGCTAAGTAATAATTTGGCAAATTAAATTATGCGATAAATTTTTTGGGAAGTGAAAATTTGTCAAATTCCTTTCGGTCAAACAAGGGAGACCCGGTTTTAAGATATGTATGCTTTTTTTAAGAAATGTAAAAGTTGCTCTTTTAATTTGTATGCTTTTATTTTAGAATTGATCGATTTTAAGAAGGCTGGTCTTTGTGCTACAGAAGTATTAAAGCAAGAAACACAATTAATCATTGTCTTATAAAAGCCATTTTCTGTTCAAATTTAATAGATTGATAAATCAGGCTTAAAATCTTCCTTTGTATAACTAAGAAACTCCTTTAAGACCCGGCACACCCACACACGCTCCACAATATAAACAAGGACCTACTTCTAGATTAATACAATTTCAGACAATCTATCAAATAACTTCGCTACTCACTTCTATTGGGTATTAGTTCTAAGAACTACTAAGAAGAATTAAGCACTAATAGTAGAAATAAACTGTAAATGCTGTGGCTAAACTTCTAACTTCATAGAGCCCCTGTTTCATAATCAGGTCATATAGGATACCACACTGTAATTTCAAATATAAAATATTTTTGTAAGTATTGCACAAAATATTTCCTTCATCTAGTTTAGTATCTTTAGCAGAGTGAAGTACTTAGTATGCCTTTCACGTTCCGTTGTGGGTTATGGCTTCATTGCCCCACGAGGCATTGTTGCATAGACTTTTGTACCTACTTTTGTTCATTTTATTTATTCTTCATGTTGTTTATTGGTTTGTTCAGATGTTATTGTGACATTTGAGAAATATACCTGCTCGTTGGTCTCGCGGCATAAATGTGCGCGTGGGATTGGGAGGTCTCGGGTTCGATTCCCGGCTCGGGCAAAGTGTTATTGGTTTTTTCCGTTAGGAAATTCTCAGTAGCAGCACGGAGTCTGGTAATGTGCCCGGTACGGCAATAGGCTCGCCCCCTATTACGTAGGACCTAAAATTCATGGCGAAATTGGGGTGTAATATAACACCTCTGCCTACCCCTTCAGGGATACAGACGTGAGTCTATAAATAAATAAAAAATAAAAAAATGAGAAATATAATTAAATATTATCCGTGAGGTGATGATATAAGTATACAACGTGTTACTACCTTATACCATTATATGAAGGAGAGGTAATTAAGGACGGAAAACTCGACTACGAACTTTATGCCACACACCTTTCAAATCTATGTGCGTCTTGAATTGCTAATTGCTGCATGCTAAACGGTAAGGAATAAACACGTAAAGTCTGCGACTTTACACTTGGTCAGATTGGTAAACTGTGGCCTAACCTTTCCTTAAAATGAGTAGAAACTGGTGCCCAACAATGGGACAGCATATAAACAAGACCGATATTGTAATTAAGACTGCACGGTTGGCGTAGTGGTTTAAGTGGCTGCCTCACCACTTGACACTGCGCGAGTGTTGTGGGTTCGATTCCCACACGAGACAACACTTTGTGTAATTCATAAATTTTATTGTTGTTTCGAGTCTGGGTGTGCATTGTGTCCGTTAGTTGTATGTTTGTAAAGTCCCTCGCGACACAGGATTTAGTCTTTTTGAGTTGTCTTTTTTTAAAACTAAAGAAAAAACATAAAAATAAAAAATAATCTTTTCCCAGTCAGATCATTGTTAAATCAAATTAAATTACACGACAATTAAATGAAACAGTTCACCAAGCAAATCATTTCTATTACTATATTTAAAAAATATCCACAAATTTTACGGCTTGTCTGGCTGGCAACAACCCTACAGTTCTAACTTAAAGTTTCAAGCGTTAGTTACACACGAATAAATGCGTACTCCCTCAACTAAAATTACAAACTTAAATATTAAGTAAACAAAGTGTAAGCTTATGCATTGTGTTCTCGGTTCAGTCGTTTAATTCAATTCGCTTTGATAGTGTACCGAACAAGTTAGCGGTACGTTGCGCATGATTAGATACGCCTAATTGTGGATAAGCAGGATATTGTGTTTGTAGAAGTGTCTCGGTGGCACTATAGCATAATATTACTAGTGATTACGAGTCATGGTGGCGTATTTGTAAGGTGTCAGGTTCGTATTTCGGGTTGAGTAAATGATAATAGTTATACGTTGGATGCGATTGCGATTTTATTGGAATCGCTGGGAGCGGTTGGATGTGGGTGCCTCTAGATCGATCTATGTAAGTCTTATCTTTAGGTTTTGTGAGATTTATATGAAATACATTACACATTTGTAATGTGTAACAATTATAACATATTAAATACTTTCTAAACCTTGAAAGAATGGTAGATATATGTACAACCATAGGTAACCCAGGGTAAAACCAGACTTTGTGATTTTACCAGGTGGGCCGAGATCTACACAAGATGCCTCGCGTTAAATATTAAACAATTATAAGGTACCTATGGACGCAGGATTAATACCTGGTGCGGGAGCTTTTTTTTTAATCTAACAAGACGCGACTATTTCATTAAATTATATGAAAATAGCTGTACGAAAAGAAGGAAAAGAAAAAACAGTCAGTTTAATCGAAAATTAATAACTTATAGAAATGTCCCACGTATACTGTAACTATAGTCACCCTATTAACTACCAGCTAGCAGTAATTGTTGCATAATAATATGTAGTTGTAGCCGACAGTGATTACATGTTTTAACAATTAAACAACAAATGTAACTAGCACTGCTTGCTATTTAACTTGTAATTATAGTTTCAGTAGTAATTATTTGGTTGTTCATGCTTATTTACAAACTAGAGGACGCCAGCAGCTACGCCTGCATTTTTTTTAAATTTACCCCTTTTGGCCGATCCCGTGGGAATTTCGGGAAATCCCTTCTTAGTGCACCCTTACGGTCCCCAAGGAACATACATGCCAAATTTCAGCTTCCTGCGCCCAATAGTTTCGGCTGCAGCGTGTCTGTCAGTCAGTCAGTAACGCAAGGATTTTATATATTAAGATTTGTAGTGTGACATTTCGTTATTTATGTGTGGGTGGGTTGTAATTAGCCCAGAAAGCCAATTCTCGTTATTATATTTGTTCTATATACTGTTTCGATCTAGTCTGGTGTCATTAGTATTCTCGTTTTACCGACACTTGAATGATATTGAAAATTGAAACATAGTGTCAAACAATGAGTCAATGTTCATCTTAATGTATAAAAGTCTATCTAATTGTGTCAAATTAGACTATAATAATAATAATATTCTACCACATTCACACAACACCATCTAGTCCCAAACTAAGCAGAAGCTTGTACTATGGGTATTAGATAATGGATAAACATACATATTTACTTTTATATCGGCTTAGCTAGGGTAATGAATATAATTTTGGATATTTTGAGGAAATGGAAGCAAAACTGTTTTGATTAAACTTGACTCAATATCATAATTTTCGTACACTATATCGGCTGAACATGCTCATAAAAACAATCTTTTCTATTAATATTTCACCACAGACACTCAACTAAATAAAACCTCCCATTTATGCAAATGGAAACACCAATATTGAATCCAAACAACATCTTAATTCAAACACTCGTAGCTCTGTAATTACAATAACGTGATATTTGATGATGTACCGCTACGCCGTAGCACGAGCTACGTTAGCTACGCCGTAGCGTAATGAAGCGTAGAACAAATAATGCTTAAATTTCAGCCTAGTTTGTGTACACGGATGGTAAATAGTTTGCGGCAATTTGTTTGCTATGTTTAGAGGGTGTTATAATTAATTTTGTGGTCTGTGCGCGTTGGCGTACTTGGCGTTTGTGAACTTTTAGTAAAAGTGATTGAATTGAGCTCGGATGAAAATGTCGTTACATACTCTCATGTACATAAATAGAATTTAACTATACTAATAAGTTGAGATATATTACAATGCCCAAGCGTATAATAATTAGTTATGCTAGACCGAAGTTTAAAAAAAGAAAGTAAGTTGCTTTTCATCTTACCTTTTTCATTTTGTTTGAAAGGCAATCGGCAACAATTAATAAGAAGAGGATCCAACATCTAGTCTGGTATATACTATGCAGACTATCAGCTACAAACAGTTAGCCTACCGTAAAATCACACTTGCTCGTATATTTAACCGAAGAAATAAAGTGGAACTAGTTATTCTGGGCCAATGTTAGCTTAGGTTGTATACGGTAACGTGAACATTTGGTATGTATTAATGTAAACGACTTTACTGCTGATTGCCGATGAGATGTGGCTAAGTATTCTGCGAGATCAGAATTAAAGATTCGATTGCATTTTTTTTTACTTTTATATTTGTTAAGAGGGAAGGATATGAAAGTACGGTGTGATATGGCTTTTGATATTGTGTTATATTTTTTTAATTTTTAATATTGTTTTTATCAAAACTGTTTAATTAATAATAATAAAAAAATGGAGTAGCTGAGACATCTCCAAATTAAATTGCTGGGTTCTAGATTCCATTATCTAATTCTTAATTCAGTTGTAGTGGTTACAGACTGAACTGAAAGCGTGTTTAAATCAATTTACCATATTTTATATGTATTGTGTAGAGGCAGCGATATCCTAGTGGAGAGACCGAAAGAATGCTACGTAGAGGGACTCGGGTTCGAATCAGCGGCGCGTACCAATGACTTTTCAGAGTTATGTGCGTATTAAGTTGTTAATTATCGCTTCCTAAACGGTGCGGTGAAGGAAAACATCGTGAGGAAACCTGCATGTCTGAGAGTTCTCCATAAAGTTCTCAAAGGACATGTGAAGTCTGCCAACCCGCACTAGGCCAGCGTGATGGCCTATGGCTTTACCCTTCTCATAGTGAGAACAGGCCCGTGCCCAGTAGTGGGACAGTTTAAAGGGCTGATGATAATCAGACATGTAGCCTTTTTCGTGGACTTTTTTTCTATTTATACCCCCACATATGTGACCCGAAAATCCTATGTAAGACCGCCACACTATGTCCATCGTAACTTTCTCAAGACAATTTTTACTTTTAAGTAAAGAAGGCCTAAGTTTTGTATAGTCGCGTACAGGGTATGAGAAAAGTTTGACGTTTCACAAGAATTTTCACATTTGTAACAATTTACATAAAGTTTAGGCACACAAGTAGACAGACGGCCTTATGTAAAACATGTACTATATACATAGTTCAATGTTTAGGTAGATACTAGTAGGTTTATCTATTTACTAGTTATTTTCATTGACCCGGTGGCGTAGCGGGAGAGTAAACGACTGCCACGCCGAAGGTCGCGGGTTTGATTCCCGCTCAAGTCAAACATTTGTGCGCATGAACGTGGATGCTTGTCTTGGTCTGGGTGTTTTATAATATGTCTGTATTTACAAAAAAGAAAATTTTTAGGAATTTTTATCCATTGTCTAGTACCCATAGTGCAAGCTTCTGCTTAGATTGGGACTAGATGGTGTGGCAGGACAGTTTATATACAGGGCTGATGATAATATATTATGTATTATAGGCCTCCCCTGATTTGCGCCTTAAAATGTGTGAGTCAACAGCAGGGTTTGGCCTGCTATACCACGCTGCCTAGATGGGTTGGTATATGGTTTGATGTCAAGTTTGGTCTTTTTGTAAGGACACTATTAAATTCGTGTGTTTTCCTTGGTCGCCTCATACGACTCCGACAGAATGAAGTGTGTAGAAGGATTAACCCGGAACTAAATAAAACCCACATCACAAACATAAACAACGAACTATCACATTACAAACAAATAATTAAACATGGACAACAAAATAACTAATACTCACGCTTTATAATTATAAGTGAAACGGTAAGCAGTGCTAGTTAAATTTGTAGTTAATTGTAAAACATGTTATCACTGTCGGCTACTACAATTATTATGCAACAACGAAACCCCCCGACGGGCAATTGCCCGCCAGATGGTCTGGCGGGGCCCGAACAAAACCCCCTTGGCGGCGGATGAAGGTGTTGGGCTCCGCCGCCAAAACACCCAGCGGCCGCAGAGGATAGGGAGGACGGCATCGCAACACCGCATCTCCTATTCCTCTGCGGCCCCACCGCGATGCAACGATGGTGCGCCCCCATTTGGTCGCGGGAGATAGCGCGCGCGGCAACGCAACACCGACACGACTCTCCTCCCGCGACCGCACCCGACTGCCAGGGACAGACAGACCTGTCCCCCCACCCACACCTTGAGACGCATCCTACGCAGGCCTCACCCAAGCCCACGTGGAGGGGGACGCTCCCGGGATCCCACTTAGCTTCACTGTGCGTGTACCTGAAACCCATGGTTACTAAGGCCCCCCACCACGACAAGGTGGAGATCCCACGGGGGGGAACAATTACCGCAAGCTGGCATTGAGAAGGCTGACTATAGTTATAGTATACGTAGGACATTTCTATACGTAATTAATTTTTGAGTAGAACTGACAATTTTAGTTTTTATTTATTTGTTTGTACACTTAACTGTGTACAGGTTGACATAATGCCTTGGGTACTATCTTGTTCTCTTTCTTACTATATTTTTTTCTTCTACTATTTTTTATCCAATTTAATGAAATAACCTTTTATTTATATATTGATATAAGCCAATTCCCGCTCTAAAAATAAACCATGTGTCGTGATGGACGTTACAAACCTAACACAGAATCGAAGTAATAATTTGTGAACTACATAAGTCTTAAGTCGTGTGGATATCGAATCTACAACACTCGGTCGAATTCTAAGTGATGCGCCCGCTTAAACCACTACTCTATACGCAGTCATAATAGTATATGATCGTTTTAATCACCAAGTTTGGTTCTACCCTAGAGTACCTTTGGTTGTAGATGTATCTCCCGTTCTTTCATGTTTCAGAAAGTCTTTAATATGTTATAATTGTGACACATGTGTTATTTTAATTATTACGCTCTAAAGACCAAACAAGACTTCAAACAAGGCTCTAAACATAGACCGATCCGAACCTAACACCTCACAAATAGGCCACCATGACTCGCAATCACTAACAATATTAAACTATAGTGTCACCGAGACGCTGCTACAAACACAAAATATTATCCTGCTTATCCACAATTAGGCGTATCTAATCATGCGCAACGTACCGCTAACTTGTTCGGTACACTATCAAAGTGAATTGAATTAAACGACTGAACCGAGAACACAATGCATAAGCTTACACTTTGTTTACTTAATGTTAAAGTTTGTAATTTTAGTTGAAGGAGTACGCATTTATTCGTGTGTAAATAACGCTTGAAATTCTAACGTTGGTGGGGTTGTTGGTTTTAATACTAGGCATGTCTTTTATGTTCTGTCGTTTCCATATTTCCCGGCAATTTTGAATTTGGAACTGTTCTATATTCGAATGTGTTTAAATTTTGAATCTCAAAACAGTTGAAAGTATTAGGATTATTGCTATTGTTTAGTCACAGCGTCGATTGGAATCTGTCAGGTTACGAACGAAAATGAATCTTTCTAAGGAAAATGTTCGTGTACTGCTTCAGTGTTTTGAAGAGCTAACATCTGTGTTCAATGATGAAGACCCATGTCTTCGGACTGTCGAACGCTGGTATTTGGAAGTCCAGCGTGGACATACTAGTGTAAGTGACATATCTCGCGAAGGACGCCCAAAATCCGCCTTCACTGAAGATAACATCATTGCTGTGAGACAACTAATAATAATGTCCTCCCGACCGATTTCGGCCACGGCGGCTTGTCTATATATGAGACTTGCCAACTGCGCGGGACATATTATAGTGCACAAGTGTGTGCGCAAACACAAGTGCACTCTCTATTCCCACACTCTCATAGTCCGATGGGACGCCACAAGCGACACGACCGGAGAGAGATTGGGCGCAGGACCAACGGCTTAACGTGCTTTCCGAGGCACGGGGGTGTGACACCGCCAACTTCCTGACTCCGAACTTCTATTGGATAATTCCTATCAGAAAAACCCAATATCACTTTTTGTTCGACCCGGGAATCGAACCCGAGACCTCACGATCCGCAGTCGCTAACACTACCGCAGGACCACAGAGGCAGTCAACTAATACTCGAAGATCGTCATGATCGACGTATCGAGAGATGAAGGCTCTATTAGGTATCTCAGGGACAACCATTCAGAAGATCTTGCATGAAGCGCTTGGTGTGAAAAAGCTAGTTTGCCATTGGATACCGCATCTGCTTTTCGACGATCACAAGGTGGCCCGCGTCAGATGGTGTAAGAAAACTCTGCAAAGGTTCAACCGAGGAGAGTCAAATCACGTATACGACATCATCAGTTGTGACGAATCTTAGATCTATGCCTAAGATCCTGATTCCAAGCAACAATCTACAATCTGGGTCTTTCAAGACGAGCCAAAGCCGACTAAAGTTGTTCGTTCTCGAAGCACTGCAAAGAAGATGGTGGCCACGTTCGTTGGAAAAACCGGCCATGTTGCGACTATTGCTCCTGAAGATCGAAAAACGGTTAACGCAGAGTGGTATACCACGGTTTGTTTACCACAAGTCATCGCCGAACTTCGAAAATCCAACTCAAAGCGACGCATCATCCTGCACCACGACAACGCAAGCTCACACAGCGCTTGTCAAACGATTGAGTATTTGAAGCAGGAAAAGTAAAAATACTTGACAATCCTTCA
Source organism: Euclidia mi (assembly GCA_944739405.2). Classification (NCBI taxonomy): domain Eukaryota; kingdom Metazoa; phylum Arthropoda; class Insecta; order Lepidoptera; family Erebidae; genus Euclidia; species Euclidia mi. Next base: position 4,369,176 of record OX123204.2, read on the forward strand.
TACAGTCCTGACCTTAGCCCTAAAGATTTCTTTACATTTCCCAAAATTAAGAAAAACCTTCGTGGTCAACGGTTACAGTCCGGTGAAGAAGCAGTTGACGCCTTCAAGTCAGCCATTTTGAACACCCCCACTTTAGAGTGGAATAAATGTTATGATAACTGGTAATAAATAATACTTTGAAAAACAATAAAAAGTACTATAAAGTTCTAGTCCATAGGCCATAGTTGATCCATTATATACCTATGAAACAATATGTAAAACATATGGAGAGCAACAAACCATTGAATTGAAATTGAATTGACCTTCTATCGACATACAACTCCTTTATGGCACCATGAATATAATAATATGTCCTCTATAATCACCACCACTGGCCTATTCTTGTATAATTACTGCTGATTGATTTTAAGCCTCATTATCATCGACCTCTACTGTAACTAGTATTCGTCGAGTTGTCACTGGAAAGTTATTTTACGTAATTATACGTCTAGCACGTAACTGGTACTGTACTAGACTATTATGTACCAGTAATTGATGACCTCTGATTGGTAGAGATAATAATCTGTTGTTAGGTCCTGTGTTTTAGTGTTACGGCTATTATGCATTGAACGTGTTTATGAAAGACCTTACCGACCCCTGGTTTCTAGTAATCCATAAACACTATCTAAATATTTATCGCGTTATCGCGAGTAAGACCCGCTAAAAAACCTTGTATAATGTATAAAAATTGCGAAGGCTTAAAATCTTTTATTTAGTACATTTTCGTGCAAGTAGTAAAATTGTTTATTTTTACATTGTTTATTTTTGCGCTCGTAAAATTATCGTCATACAGACAGCTGTGGAGCTAAATTTATGACATGGTGACTTCGATCCACGAGGATCTGATATGCATGAGACAGAATTGTGTCTTATTTACAGTTTTTTATAATATGTTGACTGTGTTCGCAATCTCTAATGCAAAGATTCAAAAGCAGTCTTTAAAATAGTATGTAGGATAGAGCTGTTTTACTTTTTCAACGATAACGTTTGTCAAAAACAGTCTGTAAGTTTTCTAGAAAAACAAATAAGTAGTAATCGAAAGAGTACTATATTCACTTAAAAATTAAAATACCTAACCATTCAAAACAGAAAATACACCATCACTGCTCAAGTATAAGGTCGATATTCCCTTGACAAAACATGTTCAAAAATGATCTGTTCCCGTGTGCCCCATTCAACGCAGGCCTTTTCATCGGCATGTATTGTTTGGCTACTCAACGTCACGGAACCGCAGCCCAATCACGTCTGTGTTGCGTTCACGATGCAATCAACAGACTACTTGATGGATAATTCGGCTGTCCCAAATCAAAACACAGTAAGGGACTTCGAACAAATTTTACAGGAGGGCAAAAAAAGCTGATTTTATTATGCGTTACCAAACTATGAATCTACAGCTAAATATGATTCTTGGAGATGGTAGATAAGATTACTGTCTACATTTTTGCATACTAAAACTTCAAAAATATAATTCGATGCACGTTGTATAACAGTTACTAAGTTTGGAATGGGATCCAACACTAACCATTGCCCATGGAAACTAAACCAAAACACAGTAAGTAATAAAACATTATTAGATTTTGTATTTTTTTGAAAACTTTTAGTTAGGTATGATAAAAGTTATGATAAAGAAAATGAGTAAATAAATATTGCAGTAAAACACATTAACAAGAATTACCCATGTTTATTATTCAAATTCTTAGAAGGTGAAGTAATTTAATGTGAAAAGTTCCAAATTATAGTAGAAAAAGAGGAATTAATAACAAAAACAGATAAACTCAAAATACGAAATTTGATGTTTTCTCACTAATTTAAACCCTAATTCCTGGAGATAGAAACTCCGACGGGTGTGTGCTGTATACTGTGTAATTTTTAGATTTTATGGTCTTTTAGACATATTAATTCCCAAATCAAAAACCTAGCAAGTGGAAATTCCCAATCCAAAACAAAGTACTTAACGTGTGCCTTGCTGTGTTTTGAACTGGTTATCAGCTGTTACTAGGTTTTTGATTTGGGGTTAGCGGTTTAGTCTGTGCACTTACTAGGTTTTCTGGTATCGCTATATTGGGAATGGAGGCCTTTATTGAAAAAAGGGTTTTTGCATATTGTGGGCATTTACTGTGTTGGTGTAAAATCTTGATTTCGACAAAAATGTCCCTTACTGTGTTTTGATTTGGGACAGCCGAATTGCTGAGCCAACTTAGCTCGTTCAAATCTCTGCGAAAGGGTTTTCATTTTGTTTTCCAATGAATGACTTAAATACGCTAGTTAAAATGAATTTTATTGCTTGCTTCAACCTAGGAGTGTACGTATAGCCTTCGGTCCCAGGAGCTGTCATGAAGATATTTGACAATCTTCATCGTACCCTTGAATATACAAACACTGTTCTGAGCCATATAATGGCTCGCCCTTTGGTTGCGGAGGTTAGATGTCAGTCGTTCTGGGTAAAACCTATGCACGGGGTAATAGGTTATTAAAAAATGAATACGCACATAAATCCGAAAGTCACCGGTCCGCGCCGTGGATTCCTACCCTCTGCATGGCGGTCTGTTGATATTTCTACTAGGCTATCGCTACCTCACTAAATTGCAAAAGTATATTCATATTATATTAGTTATCAAAGTTGTAAATAATCCCTTAGCCCGTTAGTGAGTTCAAATGAATTAATATATTCAGAATTAATTCGATGAATATTTGGATACGCCAGTTGTAACACTAGTTTTCTGATTCGAGGAAACGTGTTGCAACAAACTCAAACAACTGTTTTTCAACGAGATACCGGGAAATCGTATATTGGAAAAACTGGAGAGATCTCACCGAATTCTTCTGTAATGCCAACAGCAGAATACTTAATTGCTCATATTATTAAGATAAAAGCCTATAAAACGGCCTCAAGACTCGCATAATGTGTGATTCGGAAGTGGCCTCTTAAATAAAAAGAGCCGAAAATCTTGACGTCCCAGAGATGAGAGTGCCTAGATGTTCTGATTACAAAATTTTACTTGAACCCTGACAAAATGCGCGATTTCTCGCGATTATTTGTAGTAACTTTAAGAATAATATTAAATTTGTAGTAAGTGTAATAAAATTAACACCTGTAAGAGGTTGCATTATAGTAAAAATACATATTACTAAATGAACATAATTTATTGCTTGAGTATGATATCAACAACTATTAACTTTTGCAATAGTAGATAACTCACAATGTGAAACAGTTGCAGCTCCTTACAAATATAACATGTAAAAGAATTATACTGGCAGTTAAAAAGAGTGGCCACGAGTTTTATTGCCCGTTCTTTCTCGTGGTTCTACCTATTGCATTGCGAACGTGGCAGTAAATGTAAATGTAGAATCATCTAGTAATTAACTTTAATCTTTGACGTTCATAAGCGTCACTTTGTGACCAAAATGAATAAATTATTTTGAGTTTGAGTTTATTAGGCTAGATTTCATTTTTAATGCAGAAGTGACATAATTCTGAACGAAAACGATAAAATTTAATAAATTAGAAGACAACCTAATCTTATCTCAATGAAGAATAAAATTATCAACGCAAACTCCTAACAATCAAAATATTTTCCTTTCTTGTCGCCTTAATATTAAATTATATAAATGTTAGATACTTTACCGTTTCAAGACATTTACCGGAAAACGACAATTTTCTATAATTAATACGGTCGGCGTCGGTAACAATAATTAAAATTAAAATGGATACCATCCCCCAAAATGATATTATTAATGACACGAATTATAGACCTATCAATTGTAATTTATTTAATTAAATCTAATTAACTTTGTCGTTTTGGTGTTTCGATGTTAATTTTGCATAATTATCGCAGATCATTGTTTTCTGACTTTTGTTAGATCTTAAATGTTCAGTACTGATTTTCCCTAATAAGTACATTGTGAGGAAACCTTTACAATCTATATCTGAAAATTTTCCAAAATCTTTAAATATTCTATATATCTTTATGTATATCTTTTAATTAAGACTGACAGACAAGCTACAGCCAGAACTATTGGGTGCAAGTGGCTACAACTTGGCATGTATGTTCCTTGGGGACCGAAGGGGTGCACTAAGAAGGGATTTCTTAAAATTGTTACGTGTTCGGTCAGAAACAGTAAAAAAATGGTGCAAGCGTAGCTACGGGCATCCCCTAGTGTTATAAAGACATATGCAGACTACCAAACTATTTGTGACAAATTAATTATTCTGATGAATAAACTACAGTACTGTAAAGTCACATCAAATTTCGTTCTGTAGGTTACGCGGGTGGACAAATGAACACATTTTCAGATTTATAATAATAACTAGAAGAGCGCGCGGTTACACCCGCGTTATTCATTGTTTGGTTCTAAGATAAGGCTTTTTATTAGATATGCAAAAGTAACTCTTTTATATTGAATTTTGTATGCTTTAATTATTTAGAGTTCGATTTTAAGACGGCTGGTCTTAATGGCACAGTAAAGAACAAGCAAGAAAAAAATTAGTCATTGGCGTATAAAAGCCATTTTCTGTTCAAATTTAATAGATTGATAAACCAGGCTTAAAATATTCCTTTGTATAACTAAGAAACTCCTTTAAGATCCGGCACACCCACACACGCCCACAATATAAACAAGGACCTACTTCTAGATTAATACAATTTCAGACAATCTATCAAATAACTTCGCTACTCACTTCTATTGGATATTAGTTCTAAGAACTACTAAGAACAATTAAGCACTAATAGTAGAAATAAACTGTAAATGCTATGGCTAAAATTCAAACTTCATAGAGCCCGTTTCATAATAAGGTCATATAAGATACCACACTGTAATTTCAAAATGACAATGTTTCAATGCCACATTGACTGCCTCCGCGGTCCAGTGAATAGCTTATGTGACTGCTGATCGGAGGTCCCGGGTTCGATTCCCGAGTCGGGCAATAGTGTCACTGGGTTTTACTAATTCTCAGTAGCAGCACGGAGACTGGTGATGTGCTCCGTAACGGCAATAAGCTCGCCCCCTATTACGTGGGACCTAAAAATTCATAGCGAAATTTGGGTGTAATAAAAGTAAACATCTGCCTACCCCTTTGGGGATCGAGGCGTGAGCTACTTTTCAATTTCTTATTACATAATCAGGTCATATTGGGTTCCACACTGTAATTTCAAAAATGAAATATTTTTGTAAGTATTGCACAAAATATTTCCTTTACTTATCTTGTTTAGTATCTTTAGCAGAGTGAAGTACTTAGTATGATTTTCACGTTCCGTTGTGGGTTATGGTTTCATTGCCCCACGAGGCATCGTTGCATAGACTTTTGTACCTACTTTTGTACATTTTATTTCTTCTTCAAGTTGTTTATTGGTTCGTTGAGATTATTGTTATTGTGGCATGTTAGATAATAATGTTTAACTCAAGAAATACAAGCTGATGTTGTTCGTGTATATGATGAGATTTAAATAATGATTTGTAATCTTACGACAAACAGACTTCTGAAGCAAACTAGATATGATGATTTAGTGATCTAATTATCAAATTTATATTTTTAACAAAAGAGCAACACTAACTCATTGGTGAGACCTATAGGCTGCCTCGAAGAGGGGCTTGAGTTTAAGCCCATTTTCTGAAGCTAAATGCGTGTTGAATTATTAATTATTGGATGCTAACCATTGAAAGAAATCATCATGAAGAAATCATATGGGAACCGCATGTTTGAAATCTTTCCATAATTATATTGAAACACACATGCATGCGGGAAATCTGCGACTCCACAACAAGTCAGAGTGATGGATTCACATTGTGATCAAGGGCTGGCCCAAAAGTGAAATAGTTTGTAGACAGTGCTGCTATTGTCACTATAAAATTGATAATATACTTGTAAAACAAAACTGTTAAATTAAATGAAAAGACAATAAAATGAAATACAATAAATTAGTTACGTTACGGTGGGCCCACTGATATTTTCACCAACAACCCTATCATTCAAAGTTGGAGTTTCAAGCGTTAGTTACACACGCATAAATGCGTACTCCTTCAACTAAAATTACAAATTTAAACATTAAGTAAACAAAGTGTAAGCTTATGCATTGTGTTCTCGGTTCAGTCGTTTAATTCAATTCGCTTTGATAGTGTACCGAACAAGTTAGCGGTACGTTGCGCATGATTAGATACGCTTAATTGTGGATAAGCAGGATATTGTGTTTGTAGAAGTGTCTCGGTGGCACTATGGCATAATATTACTAGTGATTACGAGTCATGGTGGCGTATTTGTAAGGTGTCAGGTTCGTATTTCGGGTTGAGTAAATGATAATAGTTATACGTTGGATGCGATTGCGATTTTATTGGAATCGCTGGGAGCGGTTGGATGTGGGTGCCTCTAGATCGATCTATGTAAGTCTTATCTTTAGGTTTTGTGAGATCTATATGAGATACATTACACATTTGTAATGTGTAACAATTATAACATATTAAAGACTTTCTAAACCTTGAAAGAATGGTAGATATATGTACAACCATAGGTAACCCAGGGTAAAACCAGACTTTGTGATTTTACCAGGTGGGCCGAGATCTACACAAGATGCCTCGCGTTAAATATTAAACAATTATTAGGGATGCAGGATTAATACCTGGTGCGGGAGCTTCTTTTTTAATCTAACAAGACGCGACTATTTCATTAAATTATATGAAAATAGCTGTACGAAAAGAAGGAAAAGAAAAAACAGTCAGTTTAATCGAAAATTAATAACTTATAGAAATGTCCCACGTTTACTGTGACTATAGTCACCCTATTAACTACCAGCTAGCAGTAATTGTTGCATAATTATATGTAGTAGTAGCCGACAGTGATTACATGTTTTTACAATTAAACTTCAAATGTAACTAGCACTGCTTACTATTTAACTTGTAATTATAGTTTCAGTAGTAATTATTTGGTTGGTCATGCTTATTTACAAATTTGTAGTGTGACATTTCGTTATTTATGTGTGGGTGGGTTGAAATTAGCCCAGAAAGCCAATTATAGTTATTATATTTGTTCAATATACTGTTTCAATCAAGTCTGGTGTCATTAGTATTCTCGTTTTACTGACACTTGAATGATATTTCCTTCTCTCCCTAAACATTTCCGTCCTATTTCCATACTTCCCTTCTTATCCAAGGTGCTAGAGTCCTGTGTCAATAAGCAACTGTCCAGTTTTGTGTACCAAAACAACCTACTGAGTCCATATCAATCTGGCTTCAGACCAGGACATAGCACTACCTCCGCTCCCCTTAAAGTGACTGGCGATATTAGGGCGGGCATGGAAAACACTAAGGTCACAGTATTGGCCTTGGTCGACTTTTCGAACGCCTTTAATACCGTCAGTCACGATATCCTTCTATCAATCCTCTCCCATCTAATGATCTCACCTAGTTCTCTGGAATGGTTCTCGTCGTATCTTCAGGGGCGCCAGCAGTCGGTCCACAGTGATGATTATTCATCGAGTTGGCGTGACATAAACTCTGGTGTTCCTCAAGGTGGCAAACTTTCTCCGTTATTATTTTCAGTCTTTATAAACTTCCTGACACCTAACCTTCGATGTGCGTACCATCTTTATGCCGAGGACTTGCAGCTTTACTCCCAGGCGAGAGTGGAAGATGTGTCTATGGCAATAGCGGATGTAAATAGAGACCTTACGGCGATTCTGACTTGGTGCAATGATTTTGGTCTTGACGTCAATCCTACTAAATGTTAGGCCATGATTGTAGGTAGTAAACGCATGATACCCAGATTAGATCTATCAACTTTGCCACCAATCATGTTTAACGGACTGAAAATCCCATTCAGTACGACAGTCAAAGATCTAGGACTGCACATAGATTCCACTCTCGACTGGCAGGCCCAGGTCACTGACGTGAGTCAGAGAGTCACCGGTACCCTTCGAGCTTTATACCGCCTCAAAAATTTTCTCCCTTCCAGGACCAAGACAATGCTTGTGCAGGCCTTAATATTTCCTTTAATCGACTATGGTGATATGTGTTATTATGACCTGAATGCAGAATATCTCAATAAGTATGACCGCCTTCTCAATAACTGCATTCGATTCATCTACAATCTTCGCAAGTATGATCACGTATCTACTTTTCGTTCCGAACTTAAATGGTTACCCATCCGTTAACGCCGGAGTTTGCGTGCTCTCACTACACTCTTTTCTTTACTTAAATCCCCTTCTCCCCCTTCATACTTGATTTCTTACTTTCAATATCTATCTTCTACACATGAGAAAGAACTTCGCTCCTCTCACAATCTACATCTTCAGTGTCCCACTCATACTTCAGTCTTTGTAGGCTCTTCCTTCATTGTTCAAGCCGTTTTGCTATGGAATAGGCTCCCTCCTGAAATCAGAATGTCCACTAACCGTTTCGCATTTAAATTGAAAGTTCGAGAGCTCCTTTTTGAGAGATTGAAGGAATCTCCACATTGTTTTCATCAGTTCTAGTTTTATATATATTTTATTTTATATATATTATATATATTTTGTATGTATTTATGGGGTATATGTGTAGTATATGTAATATGTATTATTATGTATGTATATAATAATATATTCATAATTATATTTATACTACAATAAATTTATAATTTCATTTATAGTATAATATCCCATTTATTTATATTACACTCTATCTAATTGTTATGATTATCTCTATATATAATGCACCTACCTTGCTTGTCTCTGCACCACCAAAAGGTCCGACTGGTAGATAATGCCTTACGGCATTAAGTCCACCTTGTGTACATATGTATAATGTGCATGAAGAAATAAATAAATAAATAAATAAATATTGAAAATTGAAACATAGTGTCAAACAATTTTTATTTTTATTTTATTTGTTCGGGACAAAAAACAGTTACATGCAAAATTTTACAAATGCTTTCTTAACCTAGACTGATATACACATAACCAGCACAATTGTCCACAAATTAACACAAATTATATTAAGAAGCAAAGCATACATAAAGAAAAAAAAAAAGATTATATTTACGATAACAGTTCGATAACCAATCGTTTGAATTTGCTACTTGATAGAGAGAAGATGTCAATATCTGTGAAGCGACTGTTATAAGTTAGGATATTTTTTACCAACCCATTCGTGATATATTTTTTTACATGCAAAATTTGATATAAAATACTTTTCCTCCAATAAACAGATCGGTGATAGTCGCTCTTCGACGGAACTCAGACTGTAAGTAGGCCAGATAAATAGAAAATAGTAAATTGATTTGGAAGCTAATAGGATTAACAATTGAATCAGAAAAGGGATTCTACGGAAACGTATACTTGTACAAATGGAATTTAAGATATTCAAAATAGTTTGGGCTTAGATACAATAGAGAAATCTCTCCACAAAATAAAATTTGGGATATTTAAAGAGAAAAAATGAAGTAAAGATCTTTCGATTTCATGTGTCTCAAGCAAATTAGTGTATCGATTTCGACGGTAAATTCGAATATTTGCTCATTATTTGCTTAGTTGGTTGGCAATTAGAGCAAACATAGTTTCTAGTTCTTTTTTATTTACATAAGTTTTGAGCATGAAGACTTTTGAGCTGAGGCCTTGTTCTCATGCACACACGAGAATATCTCTCAGTGTCTTGAACCATAGATAAAACGTAATTTCAAAATTAACATAAAATTATTCATTGTCATACAAATCAACTCAATGTGCTCATAAAAACAAACTTTTTCATTAATATTTCACCACAGATACTCAACTAAATAAAACCTCAGATCTATAGAAATGGAAACATCAATATTGAATCCAAACAACATCTTAATTCAAACACTCGTAGCTCTGTAATTACAATAACATGATATTTGATGATGTACCGCTACGCCGTAGCACGAGCTACTTTAGCTACGCCGTAGCGTAATGAAGCGAAGAACAAATAATGATTAAATTTCAGCCTAGTAGTAGTGTGTACACGGATGGTAAATAGTTTGCGGCAATTTGTTTGCTTTGTTTAGAGCGTGTTATAATTAATTTTGTGGGGTGTGTGCGCAATTGGCGTTGGTGAAGTTTTAGTAAAAGTGATTGTATAGAGCTCGGTTGACAATGTCTTTATTTACCCTTATGTATATACAAACGAGTATGTAACAATATTGTTAACAACTATACAGATAAGCAAAAGTATATCACAAAGTTTTGCAATAGGCTTTATTTTGTAGGTCTTTCCTGAAATATTTAAAGTCCAGCTAAATATAGTCAGTCTATTAATATGCGAGATGTATTGAAAACATCGACGGTCTTTATATAAGTAACATTTCCCTCCTTTTGAACAAAAATGGGGCAGAAAAGTGTTTGAGCAACTTCATCTCCCAAAGAAACAACTTTGTATTAAATGCAATCGGTAACTTAATATCGAATTTCATTGAGAAGAAAAGGATACAACATCTATTAATTATCACATCAAAATTTACTTCGCAGAATAACAGCTACAAACAGTAAGCATAGCTTATAATCTCCCTTGCTCGTATATTTAACCGAAGAAATAAAGTGGAACTAGTTATTCTGGGCCAATGTTAGCTTAGGTTGTATACGGTAACGTGAACATTTGGTATGTATTAATGTAAACGACTTTACTGCTGATTGCCGATGAGATGTGGCTAAGTATTCTGCGAGATCTGAATTAAATAGTCTGGAAGATTGCATTGCATTTTTTTTACTTTTCTATTTGTTAAGAGGGAAGGTAATGAAAGTACGGTGTGATATGGCGTTTGAAATTGTGCTAAATTTTAAAATTGTAGATATTTTTTTATCAAACTGTTTAATTAATAATATATAAAAAATGAAGTAGCGGAGACTAATTAAATATATTGATTAGAAGTCCTATGGCACATCTCCAAAAATTTAATTTGGGTGGTTGGGTTCTAGATTCCATTATCTAATTCGAAATTCAGTTGTAGCGGTTGCATACAGACTGAACTGAAAGCGTGTTTAAATCAATTTACCATATTTTATATGTATTGTGTAGTGGCAGCGATATCCTAGTGGAGAGATCGAAAAACCGCTACGTGGAGGGACTCGGGTTCGAATCAGCGGCGCGTACCAATGACTTTTCAGAGTTATGTGCGTATTAAATTGTTAATTATCGCTTCCTAAACGGTGCGGTGAAGGAAAACATCGTGAGGAAACCTGCATGTCTGAGAGTTCTCCATAAAGTTCTCAAAGGACATGTGAAGTCTGCCAACCCGCACTAGGCCAGCGTGGTGACCTATGGCTTTACCCTTCTCATAGTGACAAGAGGTCCGTGCCCAGTAGTGAGGCAGTTTAAAGGGCTGATGATAATCAGACATGTAGGCTTTTTCGTGACCCGAAAATCCTATGTAAGACCGCCGCGCTATGTCCATCGAAACTTTCTCAAGATAATTTTTACTTTTAAGTAAAGAAGGCCTAAGTTTTGTATAGTCGCGTACAGGGTATGAGAAAAGTTTAAAGTAAAAATGTCATAAAAGTAAATATTATATGTATATCTATATTTCATAACGCGTCAGACGTTCACAAGAATTTTCACATTTGTAACAATTTACATAAAGTTTAGGCACACAAGTAGACAGACCGCCTTATGTAAAACATGTACTATATACATAGTTCAATGTTTAGGTAGGTACTAGTAGGTTTATCTATTTACTAGTTATTTTCATTGACTTGACGACCAGGTGGCGTAGCGGGAGAGTAAACGACTGCCACGCCGAAGTTCGCTGTTTTGATTCCCGCTCAAGTCAAACATTTGTGTGCATGAACGTGGATGTTTGTCTTGGTCTGGGTATTTCTATAATATGTATGTATTTAAAAAAAAAAAAGGTTTTTAGGAATTTTTATCCATTGTCTAGTACCCGTTGTGAAAGCTTCTGCTTAGATTGGGAATAGATGGTGTGGTAGGACAGTTTATATACAGAGCTGATGATAATTTAAGTATTGTAGGCCTCCCCTGATTTGCGCCTTAAAATGTGTGAGTCAACAGGAGGGTTTGACCTGCTATACCACGCTGCCTAGATGGGTTGGTATATGGTTTGATGTCGAGTTTGGTCTTTTTGTAAGGACACTATTAAATTCGTGTGATTTTCTTGGTCGCCTCATACGAATCCCACAGAATAAAGTGTGTAGTAGGATTAGCCCGAAACAACGAACTATCACACTATCTTATTATATAAAATCCTTGCGTTACTGACTGACTGACAGACACGCTACAGCCGAAAATATTGGGTGCAGGAAGCTGAAATTTGGCATGTATGTTCTTTGGGGACCGTAGGGTCCACTAAGAAGGGATTTCCCGAAATTCCCACGGGATCGGCCAAAACGGGTAAATTAAAAAAAAATGCAGGCGTAGCTGCTGGGGTCCTCTAGTAATCAAATAATTAAACATGGACAAAAAAATAACTAGTACTCACACTTTATAATTATAAGTGAAACAGTAAGCAGTGCTAGTTACCTACATATTTTGTAGTTAATTAAAAACATGTAATCACTGTCGGCTACTACAATTATTATGCAATAATTACCGCAAGCTGGCTTTGAGAAGACTGACTATATAGTTATAGTATACGTAGGACATTTCTGTACGTAGTATCTTCTTGGGTTTACGCGAATGTTACACATTGAAATTAAACTACAGTTTACGGATTTTATCGCGATGTATTGGTTTCACTGAGTTATTACATTTGAAACTAATGATCTAGAAACTACATTTTTAATTTACTACTAGCCGACGTTTCGAATTCTTTACAGGATTCATGTTCACGACAGACTGAGGTGATATTTGTCTTTGTCTTGAATTTCAAAGTTATCTCAAAGTACCCGAACATTTTTCAACTATTGGTGTTACTATCCACGCAGAATGTGCTCACTGTGTCTTGATGTCTTCTGGTGACTTTGTCCTTCTTGGGTTTCATTAGCCTGATAACAGGGTCCCAAGCTGGAGGAACATTCCAACCATCTTCCCTATTGAAATTAGGATGTTTTTTAATTTCAATAGCTTCACGTATCATTCTTGGAATAAAGCGATGTTCTTTTGCGAGTATCTGTGGTTTATCAAATCGCAGGTAATGGTTGGTTCCTTGTTCTACATGTTCACACACAGCAGACTTCGTCGAGCGTTTGTGTTTAATGTCAGCTATATGTTCCTTTAGTCGAATGCCTATGCTTCTCTTGGTTTGTCCAATGTATGAGAGCCCACACTCACAGTCTATCTTGTAAACCCCGGCCTCTTGTAAGGGTAACTGACTCTTGACAGATGGTAATAATTGGCTTATCTTCGTTGGCGGCTTGTAGAAAGTTTTGATCGAAGCTCGCTTCAAGATATAACCAATCTTGTCGGTCACGCCCTTGATGTATGGGAGGACAGCAGGTTGTCTCTCTACTGTGGCTGGCTTGTTCTTCGGGGATCTGTGACGTTGGCGCGGCGGTCGGAGCTTGTTGTCTTGCAGAACTTGCTTGACATGTTGAAGCTCGGCGTCCAGGTGTTTCTTGTCACAGATCCCCCGGGCTCTCTGAAACAAAGACATTCCTACGGTAGCTAACTGTTTAGGATGGTGGTGAGATTCACCGTTTAAGTACCTATTTGTATGTGTCTTTTTCCTATACACAGTGTGGCTCAAAGAGTTGTTTTTGTTCCTGATAACAAGTACATCTAAGAAAGCTAAAGAATTGTTTGCCTCTAATTCCATTGTACATTTTATGTGGTTATGAATAGAATTAAGATGGTCTAGGAATACATTAACACTATCTGTTGGTAAAAGTTGTAAAAGTGTCATCTACATACCGCTTGTAGAACCTCGGTGTGATGGTGGCAGTCTGCAGGGCTCGCGCCTCGAAGTCCTCCATGAAGATGTCAGCAACAACAGGCGATACTGGAGAGCCCATTGCTACACCGTCTACTTGTATGTAGTATTTCTCATCCCATAACAGATAGCCAGTTGTTAAGCAGTGTTTCAATATTTCTGCATATTCCTCAGGCATGTTGTTCTCTATTAGCTTCCTTCTAGTTATTTCAATACAGTCATGTGCCGGTAAGCATGTGAATAATGACTGTACATCAAAACTAACCATAGTTTCCCTGTCAGAGAGATGTAGGTGTTTTATTTCACTGACAAAATGGTAGGAATCCTTTACATGCGCTCTCGTCTTCCCTCTGAGTGGCGAGAGAATCTTCGCAATGTGTTGAGCCAATCTGTAGGTTGGTGCCCCTATTTGACTGACTATAGGGCGCAGTGGAGCATTTTCCTTGTGTATTTTTGGTAGACCATACAATTGAGGAGGTTTTGCACACGATGGTATTAAGTATTTCACGTCCAGATTCAGTTGTTCGGAGTATTTTTTCACAATGTCACTCGTTTGCTTGAGTATTTTGTTGGTAGGGTCCGTCTTAACCAATTTATATGTACTTTCATGCGTCAAAAGATTTTCCATTTTTTGTTTATAATCGGACGTGTCCATCACTACCGTTGCATTTCCTTTATCTGCTCGGAGTCCTGTTAGTTCAGGTCTAGCTCGTAGGTTCTTCAGTGCAAAATACTCGGGTTTTGGTAGATTCCTTCTCGGCACTTTCGACTGGCGCAATACAGCAGAAACGTCCTGACGTATGGCCTCGAAATCTTCCTTACTCACATTGCTCTTGACTAGACAATCCTCAACGTTGCAAATAATGGTCTCATACGGTATTCTGGATGGAGTTATCGCATAATTTAAACCTCTACATAATACATTTTCGGTGTTTTGATCTAACGTGTGTTTTGACAGATTGACAACTGTTTGTCTATGGTCGGCGGACGGTAGCGTGTGATTGGTCCGTGCAAAAACGTTCTGTTTCATTTTGTACTGGTCATTTGATTTTTGTTGTAATTTTTCAAATTTTTCTATTTTGTTACGTTTACACGCAGAATATTTTGATGTTTCTCTGTTATTTATTGCATTGATGCATTGTTCAAAATGTAGTTTCTAGATCATTAGTTTCAAATGTAATAACTCAGTGAAACCAATACATCGCGATAAAATCCGTAAACTGTAGTTTAATTTCAATTTCTGTACGTAATTAATTTTTGAGTAGAACTGACAATTTAATTTTTCATTTGTTTGTACACTTAACTGTGTACAGGTTGACATGGGTACTATCTTGTTCTCTTTCTTACTACATTTTTTCTTCTTCTAGTTTTTATCAAATTTATAGAAATAACCTTTTATTTATATATTGATATAAGCCAATTCCCGCTCCAATAATAAACCGTGTGTCATGAAGGACTTTACAAACCCAACACAGAATCGAAGTAACAATTTGTGAACTACGTAAGTCTTAAGAATAGAATAGAATATTTTATTTGCCAAAAATGTAGGTAATACATTAGGTGTTATATACATTAATATGAATCCTTGTACATTTTGCCATTAAGGCGTGCAAATCTTAATGTTACAATAGTAATAAAATAGAAAAACAGTAGTATCATTTAGTGCCTATTTTAACTTTTATAATTATATTGCTTATTAACATTCAAAGAGAACCATCATTCAAAAAGTCTGCTATCGAGTAGTAACATTTATCAATTAAAAGATTTGTAAGCTGTTTCTTAAATATATTAAATGGTTGTTCTTTAATATCACTGGGAACCTTATTATATACAGTAGGGGCCATAACAATTACACTTTTCCTCAATAAAGTAGTTTTGTAAGATCCGGTTGATAATAAGTTTTGGTATTGAGATCTCAAACTAGTTGTCCTTTTTCTGGTTTCATGTAAGGATGGAAATAAGTGTTTATTCCTTTTGACAAATAATGATATTTCTAAAATATACAAGCATGGTAGTGTCAACAATTTGTGGAGTCTAAATATAGGTGCACAGCTATCGGTTGTTTTCAAGTTAAACATTGCTCTTATGCAACGTTTTTGGGATTTAAAAATGCTTTCCCTTTCGCTACAATTGCCCCAAAAAATTACGTCGAATCTTAATACTGCAACAACTAGACCGTGATAAGCAACAAGGAGTGTTTGAGTATTTACTTTTTTTGAAAGATTATAAAGCGCATAGGCAGATGTACTTATCCTATTACATATATAATTTGCTTGTGCCTTCCAATTTAATTGGCTGTCAATTAAAACTCCTAAAAATTTCTTAACATTAGCACTTTGTACAATTTGTCCATTATAATTATTAATGTTCATATCTGCCGGATATGTACGTTGATGAAAGTGCATAATTTTAGTTTTTTGAATGTTAACTAATAAGTTATTGTTATTAAGCCAGTTTATTATATTAATTAAGTTGTTGTTTATATCATTTTCGTAAGAATCTTTATCGTGACATTTTATTATTAGTGTGCTATCATCGGCAAATAAAATCATAGGATGGGATGTTTGTCGAGACAGGTCATTTATATATAATAAAAAAAGCAGTGGCCCGAGTATACTGCCTTGTGGGACGCCGAATTGTGTTTTTTTAGCAGTAGATTTGCACTGTACTTTAGTTTTGGTTTTTAAACAAATTTTGTCGATTTCCGTAAATTGCTTACGGTTTTCTAGATACGATTTTATTAAATTTAATGCATTTCCTCTGATGCCGTAGGCCTGAAGTTTATATAAGAGAGTTTTATGATTTACCCGATCAAAGACCTTAGACATGTCGGTAAAGATTGCACATACCTGATTTTTTTCGTCTACACTTGGCATTATTTTACTGAGGAAATCAAATATTGCCATGTTGATATTTTTATTTTTCCTAAAACCATATTGCTCATCACACAGCACGTTAAATTTATTCAAGAAAGAATAAAGATATTCATATAGTACATTTTCAATTATTTTAGAAAACACCGGTACTAAAGCAATAGGTCTGTAGTTGGTCATATTCTCTTTAGAGTCTTTTTTATAAAGTGGCTTTATTATTGTGGTTTTTAAACTTTCGGGAAATATGCCATGATATATACTTAAGTTTATTATATGACTTAGCGATATATAATAGAAAGATATAGAACTACATACAAATTTAATGACTTTAGTAGAAATACCATCATAGCCAAAGATTTTATTGTTTTTTAGTCGTTTGATCACGACCATAATAGCTTCTGGCGTCGTTGGAGCTAAAAATATTGACTGCAGGATGTGTTTTACATCTATGATATTTGTGGCTTGATGTTGAGGTATATTTGAAATTTCATTTATAAAAAAGTTATTAAACGCTTCTGCTATTTCCCTAGGATCATTAATTATTGAGTTGTGTTGCCTTATTTGAGATATGGGTTCTCTTATGTTCTTTCGATTATTAATAATTTGCCAAACTGTTTTAGATTTATTATCTGACTGGTTAATTAAATAATTATTCTGAGATTTTTGCGTTAATTTGATAATCTTTTTAAATCTTCTAGAATACGTATTAAACACCTTTTTATTTGCATCTGTCGGATTTAATCTAGACTGCCAGAGTAATTGACGTTGTCGTTTACTACAGATACGCCTATACTTAAGTCATGTGAATATCGAATCCACAACACTCGGTCGAGTTCTAAGTGATACGCCCGCTTAAACCACTACTCTATACGCAGTCATAATATTATATGATCGTTTTAATCACCAAGTTTGGTTCTTCTTTGGTTGTAAATATATCTCCCGTTCTTTCATGTTTCAGAAAGTCTTTATCAAGGCTTCACACAAGGCTCTAAACATAGATCGATCTAGAGTCACCCTCCATCCATCCGGTTCCCGCGACCCCAATAAAATCGCGATCCCGGGCAGTGGATTACTATTATTAGCTACTCTGACGAACCTAACACCTCAAAAATAGGCCACCATGACTCGCAATCACTAACAATATTAAACGATAGTGTCACCGAGACACTGCTACAAACACAATATCCTGCTTATCCACAATTAGGCGTATCTAATCATGCGCAACGTACCGCTAACTTGTTCGGTACACTATCAAAGCGAATTGAATTAAACGACTGAACCGAGAACACAATGCATAAGCTTACACTTTGTTTACTTAATGTTAAAGTTTGTAATTTTAGTTGAAGGAGTACACATTTATTCGTGTGTAACTAACGCTTGAAATTCTAACTTTGGTGGGGTTGTTGGTTTTAATACTAGGTATGTCTTTTATGTTCTGTCGTTTCCATATTTCCCGGCAATTTTAAATTGGGAACTGTTCTATATTCAAATGTGTTTAAATTTTGAATCTCAAAACAGTTGAAAGGATTAATGCTATTGTTTAATCACAGCGTCGATTGGAATCTGTCAGGTTACGTACGAAAATGAATCTTTCTAAGGAAAATGTTCGTGTACGGCTTCAGTGTTTTGAAGAGCTAACATCTGTGTTCAGTGATGTTGTCCCATTACTGCGGACTGTCGAACGCTGGTATTTGGAAGTCCAGCGTGGACATACTAGTGTAAATGACATATCTCGCGAAGGACGCCCAAAATCCGCCTTCACTGAAGGTAACTTCTCGAAGATCGTCATGTGACGTATCGAGAGATAGAGGCTATATTAGGTATCTCAGGGACAACCATTCAGAAGATCTTGCATAAAGCGCTTGGTGTGAGAAAGCTAGTTTGCCATTGGATACCGCATCTGCTTTTCGACGATCACAAGGTGGCCCGCGTCAGATGGTGTAAGAAAACTCTACAAAGGTTCAACCGAGGAGAGTCAAATCACGTATACGACATCAGTTGTGACGAATCTTAGAGCTATGCCTACGATCCTGATTCCAAGCAACAATCTACAATCTGGGTCTTTCAAGACGAGCCAAAGCCGACTAAAGTTGTTCGTTCTCGAAGCACTTCAAAGAATATGGTGGCCACGTTCGTTGGAAAAACCGGCCATGTTGCGACCATTGCTCCTGAAGATCGAAAAACGGTTAACGCAGAGTGGTATACCACAGTTTGTTTACCACAAGTCATCGCCGAACTTCGAAAATCCAACTCAAAGCGACGCATCATCCTGCATCACGACAATGCAGGCTCACACAGAGCTTGTCAAACGATTGAGTATTTGAAGCAGGAAAAAGTAAACATTCTTGACCATCCTCCATACAGTCCAGACCTAAGCCCTAACGATTTCTTTACATTTCCCAAAATTAAGAAAAATCTTCGTGGTCAACGGTTACAGTCCGGTGAAGAAGCAGTCGACGCCTTCAAGTCAGCCATTTTGAACACCCCCACTTTAGAGTGGAATAAATGTTATAATAACGGGTACTAAAAAATACTTTGAAAACAAAAAAAAGTACTATAAGGTTCTAATCCATAGTCCATATTTGGTCTATTATATACATATTATGATCAATATGTAAAACATATGGAGAGCAACAAACCATTGAATTGAAATTGAATTGACCTTCTATCGACATACAACACTTTTATGTCACCATGAATATAATAATATGTCCTCTATAATCACCACCACTGCCCTAAACTCCAATAATTACTGCTGATTGATTGTAAGCCTCATTATCAACGACCTCTACTGTAACTAGTATTCGACGAGTTGTCACTGTAAAGTTATTTATTACGTAATTATACGTCTAGCACGGAACTGGTACTGTACTAGCCTATTATGTACCAGTAATTGATGACCTCTGATTGGTAGAGATAATAATCTGTTGTTAGGTCTTGTGTTTTGGTGTTACGGCTATTATGTATTATTGAACGTGTTTATGAAAGACCTTACCGACCCCTGGTTTCTAGTAATCCATAAACACTATCTAAATATTTATCGCGTTATAGCAAGTAAGACTCGCTAAATAACCTTGTATAATGTATAAAAATTGCGAAGGCTTAAAATCTTTTATTTAGTACATTTTCGTGCAAGTAGTAAAATTGTTTATTTTTACATTGTTTATTTTTGCGCTCGTAAAATTATCGTCATACAGACAGCTGTGGAGCTAAATTTATGACATGGTGACTTCGATCCACGAGGATCTGATATGAATCAGACAGAATTTTGTCTTTTTACAGTTTTTTATTATATGTTAACTGTGTTCGCAATCTCTAATGCAAAGATTTAAAAGCAGTCTTTAAAATAGTATGTAAGATAGAGCTGTTTTACTTTTGCAACGATAACGTTTGTCAAAAACAGTCTGTAAGTTTTCTAGAAAAACAAATAAGTAGTAATCGAAAGAGTACTATATTCACTTAAAAATTAAAATACCTAACCGTTCAAAACAGAAAATACACCATCACTGCTCAAGTATAAGTTCGATATTCCCTTGACAAAACATGTTCAAAAATGATCTGTTCCCGTGTGCCCCATTCAACGCAGGCCTTTTCATCGGCATGTATTGTTTGGCTACTCAACGTCACGGAACCGCAGCCCAATCACGTCTGTGTTGCGTTCACGATGCAATCAACAGACTACTTGATGGATAATTCGGCTGTCCCAAATCAAAACACAGTAAGGAACTTCGAACAAATTTTACAGGAAGGCAAAAAAAGCTGATTTTATTATGCCTTACCAAACTATGAATCTACAGCTAAATATGATTCTTGGAGATGGTAGATAAGATTACTGGTTACATTTTTGCATACTAAAACTTCAAAAATATAATTCGATGCACGTTGTATAACAGTTACTAAGTTTGGAATGGGATCCAACACTAACCATTGGCCGTGGAAACTAAACCAAAACACAGTAAGTAATAAAACATTATTTGGTTTTGTATTTTTTTGAAAACTTTTGGTTAGGTATGATAAAAGTTATGATAAAGAAAATGAGTAAATAAATATTGCAGTAAAACACATTAACGAGAATTAACCATGTTTATTATTCAAATTCTTAGAAGGTGAAGTAATTTAATGTGAAAAGTTCCAGATTATAGTAGAAAACGAGAGATTAATAACAAAAACAGATAAACTCAAATTACGAAATTTGATGTTTTCTCACTAATTTAAACCCTAATTCCTGGAGATAGAAACTCCGACGGGTGTGTGCTATACTGTGTAATTTTAGATTTTATGGTCTTTTAGACATATTAATTTCCAAATCAAAAACCTAGCAAGTGGAAATTCCCAATCCAAAACAAAGTAAGTACGTGTGCCTTGCTGTGTTTTGAACTGGTTATCAGCTGTTACTAGGTTTTTGATTTGGGGTTAGCGGTTTAGTCTGTGCACTTACTAGGTTTTATGGTATCGCTATATTGGGAATGGAGGCCTTTATTGAAAAAAGGGTTTTTGCATATTGTGGGTATTTACTGTGTTGGTGTAAAATCTTGATTTCGACAAAAACTTTACTGTGTTTTGATTTGGGACAGCCGAATTGCTGGGCCAACTTAGCTCGTTCAAATCTCTGCGAAAGGGTTTTCATTTTGTTTTTCAATGAATGACTTAAATACGCTAGTTAAAATGAATCTTATTGCTTGCTTCAACTTAGGAGTACACGTATAGCCTTCGGTCACAGCAGCTGTCATGAAGATCTTTGACAATCTTCATCGTACCCTGGAATATACTAACACTGTTCTGAGCCACGTAATATGGCATGCCCTTTGGTTGCGGAGGTTAGACGTCAGTCGTTCTGGGCAAAACTAAGGCACAGGGTAATAGGTTATTAAAAATTTAAGACGCACATAAATCTGAAAGTCACCGGTCCGCGCCGTGGATTCCTACCCTCTGCATGGCGGTGTGTTGATATTTCTACTAGGCTATCGCTGCCTCACTAAGTTGCAAAAGTATATTCATATATTCACATAAAAAAATAGTTGTAAAAGTTGTAAATAATCGCTTAGCGCATCAGTGAGTTCAAATGAATTCATATATTCAGAATTCATTTTACGAATATTTGGATATGCCAGTTGTAAAACTAGTTTTCTACATACATACATACACATACATATACTCACGCCTTTTTCCCGTCGGGGTAGGCAGAGACAACAGAACGCCACTTGCTCCTATCCTTACAAACCTCACGCGCTTCCTCTACACTCATTACTCTTTTCATACATGCTCGCCGGTTGCGGGTACTTCGGACCTTTCCGTTTCTTAGGATGTCTCCAATTTGGTCGAAGAATGTCCGCCGAGGTCTGCCGCGACCGACTTGCCCACACACATTTGCCTTATATATCTGATTCGTCATTCTTTCTTCACTCATTCGCTCCACGTGTCCAAACCACCTAAGCATTCCTTTCTCAATCCTTGTCACCACATCTTCTTTCAGTCCACTGCTCTTCTAGTTTTCTAATTCGAGGAAACGTGTTGCAACAAACTAAAACAATTGTTTTTCAACGCGAAACCGGGCAATCGTATATTGGGCAAACCGGAGAGAGCTCACCGAATTCTTCTGCGATGCCAACAGCAGAATACTCAATTGCTCATATTATTAAGAGAAAAGCCTATAAAACGTTCTCAAGACTTGCAGTAATGTGTGATTCGGAAGTCCTCTTAAATAAAAAGTGCCGAAAACATTCACGTCCCAGAGATGAGAGTGCCTAGATTTTCTGATTACAAAATTTAACTTGAACCCTGACAAAATGCGCGATTTCTCGCAACTTTAAGAATAACATTAAATTTGTAGTAAGTGTAATAAAATGAACACCTGTAAGAGGTTGCATTATAGTAAAAATACATTTTAGGCTAGATTCAGTTTTTAATGCAGAAGTGACACCATTCTAAACGAAAACGATAACATTTAGTAAATTAGGAGCCAACCTAATCTTATCTCAATGAAGAATAAAATTATCAACGCAAACGCCTAACAATCAAAATATTTTCCTTTCTTACCGCCTTAATATTGAATTATATAAATGTTAGATACTTTACCGTTTCAAGACATTTACCGGAAAACGACAATTTTCTATAATTAATACGGTCGGCGTCGGTAACAATAATTAAAATTTAAATGGATACCATCCCCCGAAATGATATTATTAATGACACGAATTATAGATCTATCAATTGTAATTTATTAAATTAAATCTAATTAACATTGTCATTTTGGTGTTTTGATGTTAATTTTGTGTAATTATCGGGAATCATTGTTTTCTGACTTTTGTTAGATCTTAAATGTTCAGTACTGATTTTCCGTAATAAGTGCATTGTAAGGAAACTTTTACAATCTATATCTGAGAATTCTCCAAAATCTTTGAATATAAAATGCTTGCGTTACTGACTGACTGACACACAAGTTACAGCTAGAACTATTGGGTGTAAGTGGCTACAACTTGGCATGTATGTTCCTTGGGAACCGTAGAGGTGCACTAAGAAGGCATTTCTTAAAATTCTTACGTGTTCGGTCATAAACAGTAAAAAAATGGTGCAAGCGTAGCTGCGGGCATCCCCTAGTGTTATAAAGACATATGAAGGCTACCAAACTATTTGTGATCGCTTCGTGTACTGCATTGCTTCCTTATAGTGAGAATAGGCCCAGCAGTGGGACGTCTTATAGTAATAAAACCGAGGGTAAGTTTGTTTTATAAGTATACCGCATAGATTTCACCTACCACAAATGAATTATTCTGATGAATAAACTACAGTACTGTAAAGTAACATCAAATTTCGTTCTG
The DNA here is from genome assembly GCA_944739405.2 of Euclidia mi. Taxonomy (NCBI): domain Eukaryota; kingdom Metazoa; phylum Arthropoda; class Insecta; order Lepidoptera; family Erebidae; genus Euclidia; species Euclidia mi. The sequence continues at coordinate 4,392,710 of OX123204.2, forward strand.
TAGGTAGCGCGGGTGGACAAACGAACACATTTTCACATTTATAATAATAACTAGATGAGTGCGCGGTTACACCCGCGTTATTCATTGTTTGGTTCTAAGATAAGGCTCTTTATTAGATATGCAAAAGTAACTCTTTTATATTCAATTTTGTATGCTTTAATATTTAGAGTTCGATTTTAAGACGGCTGGTCTTAATGTCACAGTAAAGAACAAGCAAGAAAAACAATTTGTCACTGTCGTATAAAAGCCATTTTCTGTTCAAATTTAATAGATTGCTAAACCAGGCTTAAAATCTTCCTTTGTATAACTAAGAAACTCTTTTAAGACCCAGCAAACCCACACACGCCCCACAATATAAACAAGGACCTACTTCTAGATTAATACAATTTCAGACAATCTATCAAATAACTTCGCTACTCACTTCTATTGGATATTAGTTCTAAGAAATACTAAGAACAATTAAGCACTAATAGTACAAATAAACTGAAAACGCTGTGGCTAAAATTTGAACTTCATAGAGCCCGTTTCATAATCTGGTTATATAGGATACCACACTGTCATTTCAAATATAAAATGTTTCATTGACAATGTTTCAATGTCACATTGACTGCCTCCGTGGTCGGAGTTGCATTCAATATCATTGCGCATTGCATTGTGGATAAGCAGTATATTATGTTTGTAGAAGTGTCTCGGTGACACTATGGCATAATATTGCTAGTGATTGCGAGTCATGGTGGCGTATTTGTGAGGTGTCAGGTTCGTATTTCCACGCGGTCGCGATTTTATTGGAATCGCTGGGAGCGGTTGGATGCGGGTGCCTCTAGATCGGTCTAAGTAAGTCTTATCTTTAGGTTTTGTGAGATCTATATGAGATACATTACACATTTGTAATGTGTAACAATTATAACATATTAAAGACTTTCTAAACCTTGAAAGAATGGTAGATATATGTACAACCAAAGGTAACCCAGGGTATAACCAGACTTTTTGATTTTACCAGGTGGACCGAGATCCACAAAAGAAGTCTCGCGTTAAATATTAAACAAATATTAAGTACCTATCGACGCAGGATTAATGCCTGGTGCGGGAGCTTCTTTTTTAATCTAACAAGATGTTGACTATTTCATTAAATTAAATGAAAATAGCTGTACGAAAAGAAGGAAAAGAAAAAAACAGTCAGTTTAATCGTAAGTCGTCCTCTTAGCGTTATCCCAGTTTCAATCTGGGGTCCGCTTACTAGTCTAACCGGATTTGGCTGAATATTAGCTTTTCCACGGAGCGACTGCCTGTCTGACCTCCGCAACCCGAAGGGATAGCGATATTCCATGATTAAGACTAGTGTCAATTCATTTAGATGGTATTGACGCCTTGTAACGACTGTCAAAGATCTTCATGAAGACCGGGACCGATAGCTTAACGTGCTCTCCGAGGCACGGGACAAGCGATAATTAATAATTCAATACACACATAACTCAGAAAATTCATTGGTGCGCGCCATGGATTCGAACCCGATACCCTCTGCATGGCAGTCTGTTGATATCTCCTCTCGGCTATCGCTGTCTACAGTCAGTTTTATCGTAAATTAATACCTTATAGAAATGTCCCACGTATACTGTAAATATTGTCACCCTATTAACTGCCAGCTAGCGGTAATTGTTGCATAATAATATGTAGTAGTAACCAACAGGGATTACATGTTTTTACAATTAAACTACAAATCCAACTAGCACTGCTAACTATTTAACTTGTAATTATAGTTTCAGTAGTAATTATTTGGTTGTTCATGCTTATTTACAAATGTGTACTGTGACATTTCGTTATTTATGTGTGTCATGTGGGTTGTAATTACCCCAGAAAGCCAACTCTCGTTATTATATTTGTTCAATATACTGTTTTGATCTAGTCTGGTGTCATTAGTATTCTCGTTTTACCGACACTTGAATGATATTGAAAATTAAAACATAGTGGCAAACAATTTTTATTCTTATTTTATTTGTTCGGGACAAAAAACAGTTACATGCAAAATTTTACAAATGCTTTCTTAACCTAGATTGATATACACATAACCAGCACAATTGTCCACAAATTAACACAAATTATATTAAGAAGCAAAGCATACATAAAGAAAAATAATAAAAGATTATATTTACGATAACAGCAGTTGGAGAACCAATCGTTTGAATTTGCTACTTGATAGAGAGAACATGTCAATATCTGAAAAGCGACTGTTATAAGTTAGGATTTTTTTTACCAACCCATTCCTGATATATTTTTTAACATGCAAAATTTGATATAAAATACTTTTCCTCCAATAAACAGATCGGTGATAGTCGCTCTTCGACGGATCTCAGACTGTAAGTAGGCCAGATAAATAGAAAATAGTAAATTGATTTGGAGGCTAATAGGATTAACAACATACATACATAACGTCACGCCTTTTATCCCCGAAGGGGTAGGCAGAGGTGTATTTCTACACCCACTTTTCGCCAGATATACTTTAGTCCCACGTAATAAGGGGCGAGCCTATTGCCGTACCGGGCACATTTCCAGACTCCGTGCTGCTACTGAGAATTTCGTGACAGAAAAAACCCAATAACTCTGCCCGGCCCAGGAATCGAACCCGGGACCTCTCGATCCCACGCGCACATTTATGCCGCGAGACCAATGAGGCAGTCGTATAGGGTTTGATGTCGAGTTTTCCGTCTCTACGCATTGACGGTATTTGCATCGTGTTATCCCTTAGTCGCCTTTTACGACACCCACGGGAAGATAGGGGGTGGTGACACTTGTATTCTATGCCGTCAACCACACGGCACAACACGGATTAACAATTGAATCAGAAAAGGGATTCTACGGAAACGTATACTTGTACAAATGGACTTTAAGATATTCAAGATAGTTTGGGCTTAGATACAATAGAGAAATCTCTCCACAAAATAAAATTTGGGATATTTAAAGAGAAAAATGAAGTAAAGATCTTTCGATTTCATGTGTCTCAAGCAAATTAGTGTATCGATTTCGACGGTAAATTCGAATATTTGCTCATTATTTGCTTAGTTGGTTGGCAATTAGAGCAAACATAGTTTCTAGTTCTTTTTTATTTACATAAGTTTTGAGCATGAAGACATTTGAGCTGAGGTCTTGTTCTCATGCATGAACCATAGATAAAATGTAATTTCAAAATTAACATAAAATTATTCATTGTCATACAAATCGACTCAATGTGCTCATAAAAACGAACTTTTCCATTAATATTTCACCACAGATACTCAACTAAATAAAATCGCAGATCCATACAAATGGAAACATCAATATTGAATACAAACAACGTCTTTATTCAAACACTCGTAGCTCTGTAATTACAATAACATGATATTTGATGATGTACCGCTACGCCGTAGCACGAGCTACGTTAGCTACGCCGTAGCGTAATGAAGCGAAGAACAAATAATGCTTACATTTCAGCCTAGTGTGTGTACACGGATGGTAAATAGTTTGCGGCAATTTTTTTGCTTTGTTTAGAGCGTGTTATAATTAATTTTGTGGGGTGTGTGTGCGCAATTGGCGTTGGTGAAGATTTAGTAAAAGTGATTGAATAGAGCTCGGTTGACAAAGTCTTTATTTACCCTTATGTATATACAAACGAGTATGTAACAATATTGTTAATAACTATACAGATAAGCAAAGTTATATCATAAAGTTGTGCAATAGACTTTATTTTGTAGGCCCTTCGTGAAATATTTAAAGTCTAACTAAATATAGTCAGTTTATTAATATGCGAGATGTATTGAAAACATCAACGGTCTTTAAATAAGTATCTTTACCCTCCTTTTGAACAAAAATGGGGCAGAAAAGTGTTTGAGCAATTTCATCTCTCAAAGAAACAACTTTGTATTAAACGCAATCGGTAACTTAATATCGCTTTTCATTGAGAAGAAAAGGATACAACATCTTTTCATTATCACATCAAAATTTACTTCACAGAATAACAGCTACAAACAGTAAGCCTAGCTTATAATCTCCCTTGCTCGTATATTTAACCGAAGAAATAAAGTGGAACTAGTTATTCTGGGCCAATGTTAGCTTAGGTTGTATACGGTAACGTGAACATTTGATATGTATTAATGTAAACGACTTTACTGCTGATTGCCGATGAGATGTGGCTAAGTATTCTGCGAGATCTGAATTAAATAGATTCAATTGCATTTTTTTTTACTTTTCTCTTTGTTAAGAGTGAAGGTAATGAAAGTACGGTGCGAGATGGTGTTTGAAATTTTGCTAGATTTTTTTAATTGTTAATATTTTTATATCGAAACTGTTTAATTAATAATAATAAAAAATGGAGTAGCGCAGACTAATTAAATATATTGATTAGAAGTCCTATGGCACATCTCCAAATTAAATTGTTGGGTTCTAGTTTCCATTATCTAATTCGAAATTCAGTTGTAGTGGTTACAAACTGAACTGAAAGCATGTTTAAATCAATTTACCATATATGTATTGTGTAGAGGCAGCGATATCCTAGTGGAGAGACCGAAAGACTGCTACGTAGAGGATCTCGGGTTCGAATCAGCGGCGCGCACCAATGACTTTTCAGAGTTATGTGCGCATTAAATTGTTAATTATCGCTTCCTAAACGGTGAAGGAAAACATCGTGAGGAAACCTGCATGTCTGAGAGTTCTCCATAAAGTTCTCAATGGACATGTAAAGTCTGCCAACCCGCACTAGGCCAGCGTGGTGGCCTATGGCTTTACCCTTTTCATAGTGAGAAGAGGCCCGTGCCCAGTAGTGAGACAGTTTAAAGGGCTGATGATAATCAGACATGTAGCCTTTTTCGTGGACTTTTTTTCTATTTATACCCCCACATATGTGACCCGAAAATCCTATGTTAGACCGCCGCGCTATGTCCATCGAAACTTTCTCAAGACAATTTTTACTTTTAAGTAAAGAAGGCCTAAGTTTTGTATAGTCGCGTACAGGGTATGAGAAAAGTTTAAAGTAAAAATGTTATAAAAGTAAATATTATATGTATATCCATATTTCATAACGCGTCAGACGTTTTACAAGAATTTTCACATTTGTAACAATTTACATAAAGTTTAGGCACTCAAGTAGACAGACGGCCTTATGTCGCCTTATACGACTTCCACAGAATGAAGTGTGTAGTAGGACTACTTTAAGTTTCCTTTAAGCGGGGCGTGAAAAAGCTTTTCTCAAGGCCGTGAAGGTGAGGGCTATCATGCCATAATGCCATGCTGGCTGCTGGGATGATGGCCATCACTATGGGACTTCACTGACTGCTGGAGCATGGAGTCAATTTGTTCGGCAGAAAAAAAAATAACCCGGAACTAAATAAAATCCACATCACATACATAAACAACGAACTATCACACTACAAACAAATGATTAAACATGGACAACAAAATAATTAGTACTCACACTTTATAATTATAAGTGAAACAGTAAGCAGTACTAGTTACATTTGTAGTTAATTGTAAAAACATGTAATCACTGTCGGCTACTACAATTATTATGCAACAATTACCGCAAGCTGGCATTGAGAAGGCTGACTATACTTATGGTATACGTGGGACATTTCTATACGTAATTAATTTTTGAGTAGAACTGACAATTTTATTTTTTATTTATTTGTTTGTACACTTAACTGTGTAAAGGTTGACATAATGCCTTGGGTACTATCTTGTTCTCTTTCTCACTACATTTTTTCTTCTACTATTTTTTATCAAATTTAAAGAAATAACTTTTATTTATATATTGATATAAGCCAATTCCCGCTCCAAAAATAAACCGTGTGTCGTGAAGGACTTTACAAACCTAACACAGAATCGAAGTAACAATTTGTGAACTACGTAAGTCTTAAGTCATGTGAATATCGAATCCACAACACTCGGTCAAGTTCTAAGTGATGCGCCCGCTTAAACCACTACTCTATACGCAGTCATAATATTATATGACCGTTTTAAATTAGAGCATTAACACAGACACTTTACGGATCTTCTATGTATCTTGGCCCATCTAGTATAATCACCAAGTTTGGTTCTACCCTAGAGTACCTTTGGTTGTAGATGTATCTTCCGTTCTTTCATGTTTCAGAAAGTCTTTAGTGTGTTATAATTGTGACACATGTGTTATTTTAATCATTACGCTCTAAAGACCAAACAAGGCTTACCGACCGATCCGAACCTAACACCTCACAAATAGGCCACCATGACTCGCAATCACTAACAATATTAAACTATAGTGTCACCGAGACACTTCTACAAACACAATATCCTGCTTATCCACAATTAGGCGTATCTAATCATGCGCAACGTAGCGCTAACTTGTTCGGTACACTATCAAAGCGAATTGAATTAAACGACTGAACCGAGAACACAATGCATAAGCTTACACTTTGTTTACTTAATGTTAAAGTTTGTAATTTTAGTTGAAGGAGTACGCATTTATTCGTGTGTAAATAACGCTTGAAATTCTAACGTTGGTGGGGTTGTTGGTTTTAATACTAGGCATGTCTTTTATGTTCTGTCGTTTCCATATTTCCCGGCAATTTTGAATTTGGAACTGTTCTATATTCGAATGTGTTTAAATTTTGAATCTCAAAACAGTTGAAAGTATTAGGATTATTGCTATTGTTTAGTCACAGCGTCGATTGGAATCTGTCAGGTTACGAACGAAAATGAATCTTTCTAAGGAAAATGTTCGTGTACTGCTTCAGTGTTTTGAAGAGCTAACATCTGTGTTCAATGATGAAGACCCATGTCTTCGGACTGTCGAACGCTGGTATTTGGAAGTCCAGCGTGGACATACTAGTGTAAGTGACATATCTCACGAAGGACGCCCAAAATCTGCCTTCACTGAAGATAACACAAGAGCGAATGGAAAAGTGTATTAATATACGTGGTGAATACTTTGAAAAACGATAATAGGTACTATAAGGTTCTAGTCCATAGTCCATATTTGATCTATTATAAACGTATGATCAATATGTAAAACATATGGAGAGCAACTATTGAATTGAAATTGAATTGACCTTCTATCGACATACAAATCCTTTATGACACCATGAATATAATAATACTAGCTGTCCCGGCGAACTCCGTATCGCCTTTTTAATGTATTTACATTTCATATTAATTTTTAACTCTTTTCCAACTTATTCATAACAAAGTTACCAAGAACATCAGTGTTTAATCTCTTAATTGCTAGGCAAAGTTGTTTTGCCATATAAATTATTTCTAGGGTAGAAAAACAAACTTATTGTAAGGAGATGAGAAGGTGGTATATGAGTGATATGGTTAGATCACTGATCTAGTGATATGATAAAATTACTAATACTATTAAATACTATGGCTATTAAATAATTAAATCAAGTGCAAGTCTGACTCGCCCATGAAGGGTTCCTTAGGAGAGGTATCCACTGAACATAGCCATTATCTGCATCGAATATCAAATACCACTACCATTTTTCACCACCAATAATAACTTTTTTTATATTATTATATTTCCCATCCGCCATCTTTGATCACGAAATATATGTTGTATTTGGATTCGCCATCCCTTAAAACATCGGAGAAGATACCCATATCGACTTTACAAAAAAATCCCGTCCGCCATCTTTGATTTCCTATCCGCCATCTTTGATCACGAAATGGATGTTGTATTTGAATTCACCGTCCCTTAAATCATCAGAGACGATACCTATATTGATTTTTTAAATTTTTCCCTTCCGCCATATTTGATTTCCCATCCGCCATCTTGAATCACGAAATAGATGTTGTATTTGGATTCCCCATCCCTTTAAACATCGGAGACGATACCCATATTGATTTAAAAAAAAATCTCATCCGCCATCTTTGATCACGAAATGGATGTTGTATTTGGATTCTCCATCCCTTAAAATATCGGAGACAATACCCATATTGATTTCTTTTTATTTTTCCCATCCGCCATCTTTGATTTCCTATCCGCCATCTTTGATCACGAAATGGATGTTGTATTTGGATTCACCATCCCTTAAATCATCAGAGACGATACCTATATTGATTTTTAAAATTTTCCCTTCCGCCATATTTGATTTCCCATTCGCCATCTTGAATCACGAAACAGATGTTGTATTTGGATTCCCCATCCCTTTAAACATCGGAGACGATACCCATATTGATTAAAAAAAAAGCCCCACCCGCCATCTTTGATCACGAAATAGATGTTGTATTTGGATTCTCCATCCCTTTTAACATCGCAGACGATACCAATATTGATTTTTTTAAATTTTCCCATCCGCCATCTTTGATTTCCCATCCGCCATCTTTGATCACGAAATAGATGTTGTATTTCGATTCCCCACTCCTTAAAATATCGAAGGCGATACCCATATTGATTTTTAAAATTTTCCCATCCGCCAGCTTTGATTTCCCGTCCGCCATCTTGGATCACTAAATAAATTTCATATTATTAATCAGCGTCCCGAAAATGCCAAAAACGATACCCATATAGATTGTATCCTATTCATTTAGCCTTTTTTTGCCTTTGACCCAACCCTCCCCCTTCTCGTCTGACCATCTTATTATTTTTGTCTGGCCCCTATAAGTTATGGCGTAATTTTATATAGCCTATAGCCTTTCGCAATAATTGGGCTATCATAGGCAATAACAATTTTTGAAATCCGACTGCTAGTTCCTGAGATTAGCCGACATTATCTTTTAGCCTTTTTAGCCTTTTGCCCGGCCCCAAAGGGTCGAAGCGTTATGTTATATAGCCTATAGCCTTCCGGAATAACTGGGCTATCGTATACAAAAAGAATTTTTCAGATCCGACCGGTAGTTCCTGAGATTAGCGCGTTCAAACAAACAAACAAATAAACAAACAAACTCTTCCGCTTTATTATATTAGTATAGATGTCCTCTATAGTCACCACCACTGGCCTATTCTTGTATAATTACTGCTGATTGATTTTAAGCCTCATTATCATCGACCTCTACTGTAACTAGTATTCGTCGAGTTGTTACTGTAAAGTTATTTATTACGTAATTATACGTCTAGCACGTAACTGGTACTGTACTAGCCTATTATGTACCAGTAATTGATGACCTCTGATTGGTTGAGATAATAATCTGTTGTTAGGTCTTGTGTTTTGGTGTTACGGCTATTATGTATTATTGAACGTGTTTATGAAAGACCTTACCGACCCCTGGTTTCTAGTAATCCATAAACACTATCTAAATATTGATTGCGTTATCGCGAGTTAGACCCGCTAAATAACCTTGTATAATGTATAAAAATCGCGAAGGCTTAAAATCTTTTATTTAGTACATTTAACAGTTACATTTAGAGTAAAATTGTTTATTTTTTACATTGTTTATTTTTGCGCTCGTAAACTTATCATCATACAGGCAGCTGTGAAGCTAAATTTATGACATGGTGACTTCGATCCACGAGGATCTGACACGAATGAAGAATTTTGTCTTATTTACAGTTTTTTATTATATGTTAACTGTGTTCGCAATCTCTAATGCAAAGATTTGAAAGCAGTCTTTAAAATAGTATGTAAGATAGAGTTGATTTACTTTTGCAACGATAACGTTTGTCAAAAACAGTCTGTAAGTTTTCTAGAACAACAAATAAGTAGTAATCGAAAGAGTACTATATTCACTTAAAAATTAAAATACCTAACCGTTCAAAACAGAAAATACACCATCCCTGCTCAAGTATCAGGTCGATATTCCCTTGACAAAACATGTTCAAAAATGATCTCTTCCCGTGTGCCCCATTCAACGCAGGCCTTTTCATCGTCATGTATTGTTTGGCTACTCAACGTCACGGAACCGCAGCCCAATCACGTCTGTGTTGCGTTCACGATACAATCAACAGACTACTTGATGGATAATTGCTGAGCCAACTTATCTCGTTCAAATCTCTTTGAAAGGCTGACTTTGTTTTTTTACGAATGACTTAAATACGCTAGTTAAAATGTTACTTAGGTGGTCCTAACCTTAAACGGCTAGTCCGTTGGTCTCAGTTGTCATGGGAGCTTTGACAATTTTCATCGCTCTTCCACTAGGCTATCGCTGCCTTACTAAATTGCAATAGTATATTCATATATTAGTTATAAAAACTGTAAATAATCCCTTAGCGCGTCAGTGACTTTAAATGAATTAATATATTCAGAATTAATTTTACGAATATTTGGATACGCCAGTTGTAAAACTAGTTTTCCAATTCTAGGAAACGTGTTGCAACAAATTCAAACAACTGTTTTTCAACGAGATACCGGGAAATCGTATATTGGGCAAACCGGAGAGAGCTCACCGAATTCTTCTGCGATGCCAACAGCAGAATACTCAATTGCTTATATTATTAAGAGAAAAGCCTATAAAACGTTCTCAAAATTCGCAGTAATGTGTAAATCGAAAGTGGTCTCTTAAATAAAAAGAGCCGAAAAACTACTAACTAAAAAAAAAACTAACTAACTAAAAAAACAGGGATGAGAGTGTCTAGATTTTCTGATTACAAAATTTAGCGATTTCTCGCAATTATTTGTAGTAACTTTAAGAATAATATTAAATTTGTAGTAAGTGTAATAAAAGTAGTTGCATAGTAGAGGCCTGTAAGAGGTTGCATTATAGTTAAAATACATTTTAGGCTAGATTCAGTTTTTAATGCAAAAGTGACACCATTCTAAAGGAAAACGATAACATTTAATAAATTAGGAGCCAACCTAATCTTATCTCAATGAAGAATAAAATTATCAACGCAAACGCCTAACAATCAAAATATTTTCCTTTCTTGTCGCCTTAATATTGAATTATATAAATGTTAGATACTTTACCGTTTCAAGACATTTACCGGAAAACGACAATTTTCTATAATTAATACGGTCGGCGTTGGTAACAATAATTAAAATTACAATGGATACCATCCCCCGAAATGATATTATTAATGACACGAATTATAGACCTATCAATTGTAATTTATTTAATTAAATCTAATTAACTTTGTCGTTTTGGTGTTTCGATGTTAATTTTGCATAATTATCGGAGATCATTGTTTTCTGACTTTTGTTAGATCTTAAATGTTCAGTACTGATTTTCCCTAATAAGTACATTGTGAGGAAACCTTTACAATCTATATCTGAAAATTTTCCAAAATCTTTAAATATTCTATATATCTTTATATATCTATTAATTAAGACTGACAGACAAGCTACAGCCAGAACTATTGGGTGCAAGTGGCTACAACTTGGCATGTATGTTCCTTGGGAACCGTAGAGGTGCACTAAGAAGGGATTTCTTAAAATTCTTACGTGTTCGGTCATAAACAGTAAAAAAATGGTGCAAGCGTAGCTACGGGCTTCCCCTAGGCATACAGGCTACCAAATTATTTGTGATCGCTTCGTGTACTGTAGCATAAGCTTCCTTATAGTGAGAAGAGGCCCAGCAGTGGGACGTCTTATACTAATGAAACCGCGAATATAAGTTTGTTTTATAACTATACCGCATAGATTCTACCTGCCACTAATGAATTATTCTGATGAATAAACTACATTACTGTAAAGTAACATCAAATTTCGTTCAGTAGCAGGGCTACTGCTCTGCTCCCGTGGCTCATAGCGTGATGTTATATAGCTTAGAGCCTTCCTCGATTAATGGGCTATCTAACACTGAAATATTTTTTCGAATCGGACCAGTAGTTTCTCAGATTAGGGCATTCAAGCAAACAAACTCTTCAGCTTAATAATATTATAGTATTGATGATTGTATGGATAACAATATTTTAATTACCCAGATTGCATAGGGTTCCCACCAAGAACTTAGGGTCCCAAGCCAACCTCACCCTACAAGTGGTGCACCTGCCGATCAACGGACGAGGCCCTGGCAAACCAAATATCCCGATAAGCGGCAATAGGCTCGCCACCTATTACGTGGGATCAAAACACTGGCGAAAAGTGGGCGTTTAATATGCCTCCGCCTACCCCGTATGTATGTATGTATGTAATTACCTAGGCATCAAACTCAAACCATGAACCACCTCAGTTCTTGAACCAGCTCCATTCGCATTACCGATCGGCCATTAAGCTAGCCGTTAAAAGAGCGATATTCCCAAAACATATTTTACTTCGTAAGAGTCGTTTGCCATAACTTATTGGCTTTAAAGATAACTAAAGTTATATTTCCCGAGGCGATAAATCTGTAAGATTAATCGTAATGTGATCTTAGATTTAGGGTTACGCGCGACAATATTTTTGGTGATATTGGGTTAGTGTAGATTAAACTACGTAAATAGGTTACAGTTATAATTAGTAATGACTGCCTTCGTGGTCCAGTGGATAGCGTATGCGACTGCTGAGGTCTGACTGAGGTCCCGGTTCGATTCCCGGATCCGGCAAAAGTGTTACTGGGTTTTTCCGAATACTCAGTAGCAGCACGGAGTCTGGTGATGTGCCCGGTAACGGCAATAGACTCGCCCACTATTACGACGTGGGACCTAAAAATCATGGCGAAATGTGGGTGTAATATTTACAGCTCTGCCTACGCCTTCAGGTATACAGGCGTCAGACTATACAAAAAAATTATTAGTAATGGACAGTAAATACATTGAAGATAAACTAAAGTTACCGAATTTTATATAGTAGATTATAATGAAGTTTAGTATACCAACATTACTTGTTAAGATCAAATGATCTTATATATAGGTTTAAATTATATCTCAGTAAAAACAATATATCGCAATAAAATCTGTAAACTTTAGTTTAATTTCAATGTGTAACATTCGCGTAGACCCAAGACAATACTTATGAATTATCGAGCAATACTTGTCCTTAGAATGTTTTATAAAATATTTATAAATGCAAAAAGATTTAAAGTAGATATCCAAAAATTTTCAGGTACAGTTACTATACTAGGTATCCAAATTAGAAACGCGTTATATATGTTTTAATTCTTTAACATCTAACGTACCTATATGGCTTATGTTCTGGGTTTATAAGTATTTAGCATTTATAAGCATACATACAAGTATAAATAGAGTGCGTGACCTCAGTGATCATCAGCGCTGTATACAACTTCCTACTTTGAGAAGGGTAAGCCCATAGGGCGGTTTCTGCGCGTATACGGTCGTTTCAGCATACGCGCTTACACGCGCGCGTAATGTATTACGCGCTTCAAAAAACCGGACTCGCGTAAACGGGCATATTTCGGCGTGTCGCTTGAAACGGTACTGACATATTATCAGTGTCAACATGGATTCTGACGGCTCCCGCTTATACGAACTTAGAAGCGCGTCAACGCTCGTACGAGTTGCGCGTGTGAAAACATGCGCGCCTATACGCGCCTACATGCGCTTCCAAAAACGAGCTTATATACGCGTATAAAACGCTAATCTGAAAATCTGAAAACGCCCTTAGTCTACCACGTTGTCAAGTGCGGGTAAGCAGGTCTTCCATAATGTTCTCAAATGACTTCACATGTCATTCGACTACATTATGAAGAACTCTCAGGCAGGTTTCCTCACGATGTTTTTCTATACGGCTAAGCAAGCGATATTAAGTAATTTTATGCACACCTAACTTCGAAAAATCATTAGTGCGTGCCGTGGATTCCAAGTCCCTTCAACCGCTGCGAAGCAGTCAGTCAGGCTCTCCACTAGGCTATCGCTGCTTAGTACCCAGACATAGAATGTACTACTGCTTATCTACTGAGTTTGTACATCCATAAAATATACAGGGTGCCTTGTAGTGTGGCTACTTACTTATATGTTAGATACAGTTACGACTTACTACATTGTCAGCCTGAAAAGAAATTCAGTTCAAATTAAGTGTAATTTTCTACTTACGTAACTAACAAACATAGCAATTTCTTTAATTTTGAAACAAGCATATTTAAGTCTCTTAGTGAAGTGCTATATTACTTTTAACTTCAAGATTAAACCTTATGTTTCAAGAAATAAGGTCCATATTTGAGTGTTAACAAGCTTTGAAATAAATTCACTTTTGAACGTAGGAGGTAAACCATTTCCGGAGCGTGAGTTGGATATTTAGTTTTTTTTTTATGTGTAATCAGTGACCCGGTTTTGTTTCTCAGTCAATTAGCAGTTTTGCCCTGGCAGTGTCAGCTCGATACCTTATTAAACAATTTTATTAGCTGTATAGTTGATAAAAGAAAATTCAGTATAGAATATCTTTGTAGCTGGGTAGATTTATTGGATACAATTTTACCACGTTTTGTAAAGAATATGATGTAATTAATTATATTTTTCTATACACCTGAGATGGAAAAGTTTTAGTGATTAACATACAACCTTCGCATGTTGTAGTTATATTGTGCTTGCGAGTTCGTGGTAAGGTGAGATAACCGCTATTCGATGGGACGTTGAGGACACCACGTTTGTTTTAGTAAGTAGTGGGATGGCTTGAAAAGAGTTTCCACCGCGTCACCAAAAAAAGCACTCTTGTTCTGGCATATTATTACTTTTAATTATTTGCCTACTAGTTGACCAAGCGATAAAGACAGTCAATAAAATGGCTGCCCTTTTGTAATCGTAGTCTTAGTACATTTTGCGAGATAAAAATATCAGTTTAGTTTGCTTTTAAGACTCTGTTTTGTAGTTACGTCAGATATATATTTCAACCAAAGTAACGCTAGATGACGATGGTGATATTATTAGCATTTTTTTGCTGACTGTACTTATAGTAAAAGACTTGGAAGAGTCATAGACGGTATAACAATTTCTATCAAAAACAGCAAAAACAATATGTCAAAATGATTGTTCTTAAATTATACAAATCAAAAGAAAACTGAAAACTGCCGCTATGCTAATGAAAGGGAACATGAATCGAAGGAATTATTAGTTAAATATAAGCAATTGATCACGTACTGTAGACGGTTCGTTACTTTATTACTTAACGAACTGTGCAGCGGATACCGATGTAACTGAAGCCTTCGGGGCCGAATTTAGAGGGAATCAAGACGTCAAACGTCTCAGGAATGATAGGTAAAGCATCTAAGGTGTCAGGATGCTGTTCGATATCCATACCACATGACTACGCAGGTGTGGGGGAATAAGCTGCTCCTCTGTCTAGAGGGAAGATACCTATGACTTGGCTAGGTGAAAGTGTCATTTGTACTATCCATACTACAAAGCGACCGTTAAATGAAGCTGAGAAGTTGTTTAAATAGTACTCGCTTGGGAGAACTTTAATAGCGCGATTCAGGATAGTACTGAAGGTGTCCGTTAGATGTCGCCAGCGTAAATTCAGTTGTAAGTGACTGTCGCTACGTGTACTAAAAGCGGCTGATATCCCGTCGTATGGGAAGTTAAATTCCTTGAATAATCTGATACTAGTCTAAGTCATGGAATAGCGCTATACCTTTGTGTTACGGAGATCAATTGGCAGGCGACAATATTATATCAAATCTGGTTAGACTAGAAAGCAGACACCGGATTCCAAGGTACTCCGGACAGTATGGGATGCAATCGGTATAACTTAAGAACGATGATGATGAAAGTGAAGTAAAAGAAAAAAAAGTGTATTATCTACGTTCTAAATACTTTTTCTATATTATTTTAACCTTTTAACCTTCTTCTACCAATATATAAATTACTAACTCTACTGATATATGAAAACCAAGTAATCATGAATTTCTATCTGTTATTCCCGCCACGATCCTTGAATACGGCCATACATTTAAATATCACAGTGTATATATCAGAGCCCCTATTTCGTCCGGTAGATTTTGTCCTATCTCGGGGTTTAGCCTATCTCCATACTTAATTGCCATAAAATCAGTGTAGTAATTTAGATGTATAAGCGTGACAAATAGAGTTAGGTACGTATTCCCTGACACTTGATCAGTTAAGTTAGTAAACTGCTGTTTAGATTAAGCAGAAGCTGGTATCCGTACTGATATTTTAAATGTGAAAGTGTATTTGTTTGTTTATCCTTCTTTCACGGCGTAACTGAGTGTGATAATTACTTAGTCTGGCCATAAATACTGTTACAATAAAAAAAAATACATTTGAATTTGAAATTTGTCATTTTTATACAATTGTTTATTGTGTTTTCTCGTTTTGGCGCCAATACATTGTACAATACTTTGCGATATTAAAATGTAGTGAGGTGATAAAGAGAACCGAATCGCTGTGATTGCATTACACAAAGTAGGTATGGAGCCAAAAGCAATTTTTAAAGCTCTCCATACACTTGGTATTAGTCAAATGTTTGTGTACCGGGCTATTAATAGGTACAATGAGACCTCCTCTGTTTGTGACAGAAAAAGACCTGGCCGTCCACGTAGTATTCATACGAAATAGGTGGTCAAAGCAGTAAGGGAAAGAATTCAAAGAAATCCTGTCCAAAAGCAAAAGATTTTATCTCGGGAGATGAAGATAGCACCTAGAACCATGTCGCGTATTTTAAAAGATGACTTAGGACTTGCAGCCTATAAGAGACGCACTGGTCCTTTCTTAACTGATAATTTAAGGAAGATTAGGGTGGTAAAATCGAAACAACTACTGAAGCGGTACGCAAAGGGAGGTCACAGAAAAAAAATGTTTACGGATGAAAAAGCTTTTACAATTGAGCAACATTTTAACAAACAAAATGACCGTATTTATGCTCAAAGCTCTAAGGAAGCTTCCCAATTAGTCGACATAGTGCAACGTGGGCATTATCCGACTTCAGTGATGGTTTGGTGGGGTGTTAGCTATGAAGGAGTGACTGAGTCATATTTTTTTAAAAAGGTTTCAAAACATCGGCACAAGTGTATCAAAGTACCATTCTTGAGAAGGTAGTTAAGCCCCTTAACAACACCATGTTCGACAACCAAGTATGGTCCTTCCAGCAAGACTCAGCGCTGGGTCATAAAGCTCGGTCCACGCAGTCTTGGTTGGAAGCGAACCTTTCGGACTTCATTGGCCGTCGTAGGCCGTCGTCTAGTCCCGATCTTAATCCGCTGGATTATGACTCCAAGCGCCATGATAATTTGGAGTCCCTAAAACAATCCATACGATTGGCAGTGAACTATTTTCCCATGGAAAGAGTGCGTGCTTCTATTGATAACTGGCCTCAACGTTTAAAGGACTGTATTGCAGCCAATGGAGATCATTTCGAATAAGCTTTTTATATTTAAATTTTTATTTATATTTATGTATTAAACTAACACACTGTAAAAGTAATAAATGTTATTTGCAATTAAAAAAATATTTATTTCTTTGTTAGAATATACCTATGGCAAGACTAGGTATGTATGTATATAGACCAGGGTCGATAATTTTTGAAACCAAAAAAAAAATACAGTAGGATGAAACCCATTAGAAAAGGAGGGGAATACGATAAAAATGAAAGGAAAAATAAATTACGGTCGATCCGAGTTCGGGTGGGAGTGGGAGGGGGTGAGTTTTTAAGGGTAAAAATGGTTTATCTTGATTTCCGACAAAACTACAAGTCCTATGGAAAAAAGTTAAATGGCAAAGTTGTAGTTAATACAAAGATCTACAACTTTTGTATTTATATTTTTTCACATAACCTCAAAATTCAGGTGAAAAATTCAAATAACCAAGTTTTGGGTTTTTTATTTTTATCTTTTACAAAAAAAAAATTTTCTACGAACTTTGGTAAAAACTTACCTTATTATGTCCCAAATACACTGTAATTTATTTGATTTAAAATATTTATTTTTTCGCCTTATTAGGACGAAGGGGACTGTCAGACTCTTACTGACTAAAAACCAACCCGTGTTCCTCCTCACGTACCCGTGTGTCGGATGGTCGGGTATCGCTGAAGCATTCCTCGCTACCCCTCGACGGGTATTGGCCCGCCAGATGGTCAGGCGGGCCCCGAACAAAACCCCCTTGGCGGCGGATGAAGGTGTTGGGCTCCGGCGCCAAAACACTCAGCGGCCGCAGAGGATAGGGAGGACGGCAATGCAACACCGCATCTCCTCTTCCTCTGCGGCCCCACCGCGACGCAACGATGGTGCGCCCCCATTTGGTCGCGGGAGATAGGGCGCGCAGCAACGCAACACCGACACGCCTCTCCTCCCGCGACCGCACCCGACTGTGAGGGACAGAAGAACTGTCCCTCGCACCCGCCCCTTTGGACGCGTCCTGCGCAGGCCTCCGTCAAGCCCACGCGGAGCATCAAAAAAGCACCCTAATTTTCAATCGAAAATTCTCACGTAAAAATATCAGCTTTTTCCAAAAAGTCTGGAGGCTTTTTGTTCGTGGAAATCTCTACTGATGGTGTAAAAAAATATACATTACTATAGTAAATGTTCTCAGTTTTTTTTTTATCATTATGTACTAATTTGAGCTATTCATTAAAATTTACACTTTAATTACTCAAAAAACTAAAAGGATTTCATGTTACATTGATAAACAAAAAAATTGCAAATTAAAATATACTACTATAATTAACAAACAAAGAAGTTAATAAAGTTAATATTTAGTAAGACATCGACAATATTTTGAAAAAGTTGTAAAATCTTCTTTAAATAATATTTTAGATGCCTATTTATTGCTGTTTTAATTTTTATTTTTTTTTTTAATTTTCTGAGAACATTTACTATAGTAATGAATATTTTTTTACACCATCAGAAAGTAGAGATTTCCACAAACAAAAAGCCTCCAAACTTTTTGGAAAAAGCTGATATTTTGACGTGAGAATTTTCGATTGAAAATTAGGGTGCTTTTTTGATATTAAGTTAAAATAAGGCGAAAAAAAAATATTTTAAATCAAATAAATTACAGTGTATTTGGTACATAATAAGGTAAGTTTTCAGCAAATTGTAGAATTTTTTTTTTTTGAAAAAGAAAATAAAATACCAAAAACTTGGTTATTTGAATGTTTACCAAAATTTTGAGGTTATGTGAAAAAATTGTAAACACAAAAGTTGTAGATCTTTTTATTACCTACAACTTTGCCATTTAACTTTTTTCCATAGGACTTGTAGTTTTGCCAGAAATCAGGATAAACCATTTTTTACCCTTAAAAACTCACCCCCTCCCACTTTCCGTACTCAAATCGACCGTAATTTATTTTTCTTTCATTTTTATCATATTCCCCTCCTTTTCTAATGGGTTTCATCCTACTGTAATATTTTTTTCATTTTTTACCATTTTTGAAGGCCTCAGCCCTGGTCTACCTAATATGTGTGTGAACATAGTAGTTCGCATAGTGCCATAGACGAAGGTAAGTTGTGAAAATATCACACCCATAAATAGAAGAAATCATCTCATCGCATAAAAAAATATCTGGATGAACCCACGACCACGGTCACAAACTACTAGACCAAGCCAGTCGAAATTCTATTAAGATAATATAATATTAACAAAATGAATCCATAATTAAGAAAAACTGTTTTAATTTACGGCTCAACAAAATATTGAGCGTTATGCATAATTGCCCGCTATTCTGTATTCATAAACAACAGTTTGGCCATCTGTACGGTGTCTTGCGTAATTCCAGAATTATGAATAACTGTTCTCTCTGAAAGGTCGAGCAATTTTGAACCATTAAAATATCTCGAGTAAGACAACGTAAATTTGGATCGGCGTATTATCTTATAAAATTTATGGAAGGTAGGTATGCTAATAAAAACTGTACAATATTGATTAAGGAAACTAAGAGTAATAACCCAAGTCACGTTTATGATCCGTAAAAGGGTCAAAATCAAAAAATTGCTCATTTCATAAATGTTACTTTTATGTCACAATAACATAAAAGTAACATAAAGGAAAACAAGGGCTGTATTCACAGTTGTCAATAAAAAACAGTTTTAGACTTTTATATTAATTTTAATAATTACACATTTTTTATTTGTCAATTATTTTACTGTAGCTCCAAAATTAACCCTTAATTTTGCTTGAGTTTATGTATTTAATAAAAATTATTTGAGTCAGTCTACAAAATCATATCAAAATAATGACTCATGTCAAGTATTTTTGGAGTTATTCTCACTTGAACATAACCCTTTCTTAGCGCATATAACAAACACACTGTATATTAAACGTATTTACGCAATTAAATCAAAACACAGTTTAAACGAAAACGAAAGTATAAAATGATAAGTAAATTACAGTCTGCTAATAGGCCAAATATTGAATCATGCCTGATGTAAAAAAGTTAAAATTAAACTAAACAACCTGACAAATTAATTTATTGCATTTTTTATTTAATGACGATGCTGTAAATATAGCTAAAACAGCTAAGAAAGCCATGAAAACTAAAGGCAAAATTAAAATGCAAATACGATATTTGCTACATTCAAAGGCAAATTTTCGGTCAAAATTTGTAAAGGAGCTTGATTTACGCTACATTCAGACATGTAAAGCCATTTTACGTATTAATCCCAAATTTATCAAACCGAGATACTTGTCTTTGTCAACGACACAGCAATAAGGATTTCAAGCTTGCATCACTCAAAAACTGACTACGACCATAGAAAATATGCTTATTTTTATTATACTATTTGTTAAAATTATAATTTAGATAATATTAAATTATAAATATTGATAATATTAATATTGAAGATGTGGACACGCCTTAATCCAGTTTTATGTAACGTAACATAAAAAAATGTTACACAAGTGTAACATAAAGGAAGAAATAAGCATGTTTTTCTAGAGACTAACCGCAAATCACAGAACATAATTAACTCGGTCGTTGCAGCTAATAAGCAACAGAATAACACTAACATAATAGATTCCAGACATTAAGAAATAGTTTAAATTTACTTATCAAATGTATTTCTTTCAATTTACCAAAAATAAACCAGTTTATGTTTTTTTTTCGACGCGTTCCATACACCCATCTTTTTTGCCGAGAACATAATGGCTGCTGGCCTATGATTGGTCGCCTGAGGTCCGGACAGTGACAGCTAATGTTGCCAGTATTAAAGTTTTACAAACTACCTTTTTCGCGACTAAATAATGCGTTACATAAATGAAATAACATCGATGAAGTAATTTTGAGACCAGTTTTCTTTTTTATTTAAAACTATAATTTATAATTCAAATGGGTTTTCAAAACTTCTACACACATTTTACAGTGTTATTTGAGAGGATAGCCACTTTTTCTGAAAATAAATATAATACTTTTAATGTTTTTTAAACTTTGAAATATCAGCGCTGGAGGTTGGACACACGTTTTTTGTATGGAGACTACGAGATACGGCTTTAAAAATGCCGCAATATATAAAAATGCCGTGTTATCTACTAAAAATGACATAGTTTAATACAATTTAAAGAAGGTCTCCTTTGTATTGTTCAGTGTTTTATAAATATTGCCGTGATAGATTTTTAGTAGAAATTAAAGTAAGATGATGGACAAGGTAATTTTCTGAAATGAGCAATTATTTTGATTTTGACCCAAAAATGTTTTTACAACGGTGTTGTTTCCATTGGTTCCAGTTTTAAATTCCGTGTTGAATCAACATGATTTCTACCAACGACTTAAATCCCTTATTACTCCACACTCACACACTTCTTCTTCTTGTCGTGACAATGGCGATTATATCATATATGACCAGTAATTTGCCACATCTATAGCCGAGTGGAGATACCGACAGACTGCTACGCAGAGGATCTCAGGTTCGAATCCTCGGCTCGCACGAAACTGAAAAAGTCATTGGTGCGTGCCGTGGATTCGAACCCGAGACCCTCTGCGGAGCAGTCTGTCTCTGTCGGCTATCACTGCTATTACATAATATGATGTATATGTATGTATTCGTGAAGATCCTTAAATAATCCCGAGTGACATTGGGTATCGTGAGGTTCAAATGATTTAAAGTAAAAAAATATGAGTCAGGCTTGTTATCGTCAAACGAAGCAAAGATCCAAAAAATCTTCAAGGCAAATATCATTGAACATAGTACAAAGATCTCCTTGCATTGTAGACGACTGCTGAAGACAGGCCACAGTGCTTGTTAGCGGGTGATGGCTTGAGCGCGCGTGATATACCTCTTTGTGCTGTATACAACACCGTCATTTAGTTGACGGCCATGAAAACAGCGAATAATTTTGGACGAACTTTTTGAATATTTATTTAAATAAATAAACCTCGTGGTAAAGTATATACAAGTAGTTTGGCACTGCAAATGCAACGAATATAATAGTCTATTTCTAATAAACCGGCTATTCCATAATAAATTAGACTTTTACCACGACATTATGTATTAAATTGTTGATTTTGTAACACGATGACAACATTCCAGAACAAGTTGTATATAATTAGAAGTAGGTACAATCACTCCCTAAAAGGTTTGCACTTTACTAAAAACAACCTTGTATACTTATGGGAATACCTTACATGGTCGATGATTGCTAAAGAAAATCACCACTCGGCTAACGAGCGTGATCGCGCGTCACCTACTTCTATATGCTGAACACAACACTGGCATTTACGTAATGGCCAGAAAAACCGCGGCATTGTTGATACTTGTAAGACAATATTTTAAATTTTCTTGTCATTTGGCCTTTCAGGCATGGAAGGAACCAAGAAAATTCAATAATGCGTTGATAATGGCAGGGGAAATAGTTAAAAACTTACTTGGTCAAATGAAAATAAATCGAACAGCAGTTATGCTGTTGTAGAGACCTCAGCTCACCATGCACAATCGCCTAGCCTCGTCAGAAGATCCTTCCTTTCCTCCACACTATTATAGTCTGTGCGGAAAGAGAAAAGACTTTTTATTTGAGGGTGCCACAATACGGACTTACCGTTTTTCTCATGTTTTTAACATTGTTAATTTATTATAGTGCGACTAAAAATCTTGATCTGTTCAGCCTGTGTTACTCAGACAGACAGAAGAGTTTTCAATCGTACGTACATAAGTTAAAAATTACTAAAGGTAATTGTAAAATTGTTAGTTCCAATTTTCGCCACGCCCATTCTCTTTCCGCACAGACTATACTTATATAATTATCTAAACAAGCAAATACAAATCAAGCATAAACAATCCATCTAAAAGTCGGCTTTAACCCAACCTCCCTCGACAAAATACAAAAAAAAAGAAACAGTAACTATCAAGTTATCAACCTCCCACGACAAAAGAAATAGTAACAAGAAACCGACTCATTTGCAGCAAAAAGTCGAAGTCGAATCTTAAAGACATTAACAAAAAGAACTTCTATGAATCACAAAGGCATCGTTATAGACGAGGTACAAATAAATTAAGGTTTTTTTCGCTAAATATCATTTTCAAAGCCCTTGTGTAGTGTAAGTCCATAAAAGATAAAAGCGATACCTACTTTACTGCTACTAGCTGTAATAAATTTCAGCGTATTGTTCTCTGAATAACTTGGATATATCAGATTAAGAGGCATATTAACCCTGTTCGTGGGTAACGAAAATTAAGTTTATTCGGCTGAAAGGTTCTATTTTTAGATTTTGAGTCGTCGACAAGTTTATAAACAGTGAGCACGTTAATATTTTATCATAAATTTGACTTGAGCTTGTTTATTCGCGAAGTGGTAGAGGAGTGTGTTACACCCACGTGTTTTCGCGATAAGATAAGGTCACACATGATACTAAAATTTGATGTTATCAATAGACTTTGAATTTCATTTATAACTATTATCACAAAGAACGAAGAAATATCTTTAAAGAAAAATACGGATTAAAAGTCGTTTCATTCATTGTTGATTACCCATAGCAGGATAACAGATAAGCTCTCAGCCTTATTCATTAACTATGCCATAACCGCGCGGCTCTTTTCACCGGCCCGCCATATTTTACAAATGTCGATTATAATTAAACTTAAGGACTTCACACATCTCTGACAAAATTATGGGGAACTAAGAACTCTCAGACATGCAGGCTACCTTGCGATATTTTCTCCACGTTTAACAAACAATACTTATCAATTGAAATTCTCAAAGCTGTAAAAAGTTTGATCTCATGCTGTGGTAGTCTGTAAGTCTTTCCAAAAGCTATAGTTAGACGATTCATACACGGTCTTTTGTAGACATTTAATGACTCAGGATTGAGACAATAAACGACTCGCCAACGCTATAAGTTCAAGACAGTCAAGCAACTTTACAGTCGGAATCACATACGCAGTAATGCAGCGATATACCAATGACTCACATGCAATCGCAGACTAACGGAAGCTTGTCGTGACTAGCCAACGGAAACACCGCATACCGAATCCGCTGTCGCTAGCTCAACCGAAAACTTAATGGCCCCACACTCATTGTCTTACACCTCACACGAAATCGCACTTTACTCTTGCACATTAAAGTTCAATTCTGCGTGGCAATATTTTATGATGCAGCCATTCTGTAGAATTTGTACATTGATAAATTCGTAGCGTTTAGATAAGGCGCTTTAAAAAGAGGTTTCTTTTGAACAGAATGATGAAAAATGTCGCGGCAGAAGGGTTCAGGCCTGTGTTTTAGAGTTTGTAATTTGAATATCGATCTGTCTACGCCAGTCTACGGTGTCCCTTGGGTTAATATGCGAGGGGAGATTTTTGCGAGATTAATGTCTTAAGTAGGTGGGTTAATTGGTGTCTGTAAGTCACGTAAAGGGTGAATTTTGTAAAAGATTTTGATTGGGTTGTAGTAAAAGTCCTGATCCAACAATGATTATAAAGCCATATAAGTTCTCCCCTTAAGCAGCCAGAATGCGCATTGTTGGATTATCATTGTTATTTTCGTGTGTTCGGGGACCAACTATACATTTAGCCCATTGTCGAATGAGAAGCGGTGTTTTCAGACGAAAATCGTGGTTGTATGGGACGAGTTGTAATTCTGGCGCTAGGCACTGCACACCAACAAAAGTACCATGTTGTCGATACCACTTTCCCCAAGATCACGAGATCAGTTCAAGAGTCCAGTTAGAGCGCTGTTTTATAGTGCCAATACGTGAAATGTTAGGATCTACGAATTTCAAGACGCTGGAAGTTAAAAAGTTAAGGTTCCAGTGCAAGGTCTATTTTATAAACTTAGCAAAGGAACTAACCCACTACCAACCGTATTGCGCGATCAGACGTGTGGACTGAAATTTCAACGTAGCAATGCTGACGCGAGTCTTCTGAAAGTAATAATAATAAAATTTTATTCAATAAAATACACGTCACATTTTATATAGGAAAGTATTACAGTAAAAATAATTAATATTTTATAACTAAGTATAATTTTTATATACTTAATCATAAAATAATGTCCGTGTGGTGACGGATTAAGAATACGAATTGTCACCACCACATATCATCCCATGGATGTCGTAAGAGCCGACAGAGGGAGCACATTATGCAGAGACCAGCACTGTAAGAGAAGGAAAACTTGATACAAACCATATACCAACCCGTTTGGCCAGCGTGGTATAGTAGGCCAATTCCTCCTTTCAAAGGAGAGGCCTAGTCCAGTAGTGGACTATTAAAGGCTGATTATGATGAATTAAGTATAATGTATGTGATAAGTGCCTTTGTTAAATTGTGGAACATTAATGCGTAGGTACTTTATTTATTACGGTAATACATGATATTTGGTATATATAGCTATTTTAATGTTTACCTGAACTAGGCTGTAACACCTGTGTTTCAGGAAAAATCTTAAATAATAATATTATAGGGCTATATTTTTACACTAGAGGACGCCAGCAGCTACGCCTGCATTTTTTTTTAATTTACCCGTTTTGGGCGATCCCGTGGGAATTTCGGGAAATCCCTTCTTAGTGCACCCTTACGGTCCCCAAGGAACATACATGCCAAATTTCAGCTTCCTGCGCCCAATAGTTTCGGCTGTAGCGTGTCTGTCAGTCAGTCAGTAACGCAAGGATTTTATATATTAAGACTAGAGGACGCCAGCAGCTACGCCTGCATTTTTTTTAAATTTACCCGTTTTGGCCGATCCCGTGGGAATTTTGGGAAATCCCTTCTTAGTGCACCCCTACGGTCCCCAAGGAACATACATGCCAAATTTCAGCTTCCTGCGCCCAATAGTTTCGGCTGTAGCGTGTCTGTCAGTCAGTAAGGGATTTTATATATAAAGATAATGATCATGATAATAATCATGCACTGCAAATATGTCATGGAAAGTAGACTTAATATTGTAATTTTTTTTTATTAATGTAAGCAAATTCTCTGTATCAGAGTAGGTCATTTTCATTAGGGGATTTTGTAACAACAAGGTGACACTGCTTAAGTGTGTGCTAAAGTTCTGCCACTTACTATAAATAGATAGTAAATTTTATAACAGTAACATCTTACCGATGCAGTCATAACCGTAACCGTGGTTTTATTTTAACACCAATAAATTACAGCCTAGAACTGGAGACGCCAATAAAATTGGATCTAATGCTTCCTTGGACAATAATTTCCCAGACGAAGTGTCAATATAAATCTTCATAGCTTAGTGTTCCTATAATTTTTATGTAAGCTCGGTTTCGTTAGTATAGGTTGTTACCATATTTTGCTACTAAAATTTGCCGGTGGCTCCACCCGCGGTTGACTCGCTGATCGTGGACCAAATTGACCTAGCTCACTCGCCGGCTTTGTAACTCCTCTCTCACACAATTATTTTTATACCATAATATCGCGCAGTTGCGGTGAAAGAAGCACAAACAAACAAACACACTAAAGCTGAAGAGTTTGTTTGTTTGTTTGTTTCTTTGGTTGAACGTGGTAATCTCAGGAACTACCGGTCCGATTTGAAAAATTATTTCAGTGTTAGATAGCCCATTTATCGAGGAAGGCTATATAACATCACGCTATGAGCGATGGGAGCAGAGCAGTAGCCTTAAATAACGCGGGTGTAACCGCGGGCATTCCCTAGTTTATAATATGAGTGGATGTGTCCTCGTTTAAAAGAAAATGCAAATTGATGGCACCTTTCAATACTACGTTATATACTCGTATAAGTACAGCAAATTTTAATCGTAATTTTAAAAAGGTTTCAGCATTTTATTCATTATCTCAACGTTGTACCAGCCATGACCTCGGGCTTTCACAGAAAAGATCTGTATATTAACTTCTTAGGCGTTGACTTTACTGTGGATTGATCTGTAGTATTTATAGTGCGTAATGGTTATATAATCAGTTAAACTGTATTTAGTAAACAAACATGAGTTGCAACCAACAATTTCATTAATTGGAAAAAATAATACATACATATCGTCACGCCTTTTATCCTCGAAGGGGTAGGCAGAGGTGTATTTCTACACCCACTTTTCGCCAGATATACTTTAGTCCCACGTGATAAGGGGCGAGCCTATTGCCGTACCGGGCACATTTCCAGGCTCCGTGCGCTACTGAGAATTTCGTGACAGAAAAACCCAATAACACTGCCCGACCCAGGAATCGAACCTGGGCCTCCCGATCCCACGCGCACATTTATGCCGCGAGACCAACGAGGCAGTCGTATAGGGTTTGATGTCGAGTTTTCCGTCTCTACGCAAAGATGGTATTTGCATCGTTATCGTTATCCCTTAGTCGCCTCTTACGACACCCACGGGAAGATAGGGGGTGGTGACACTTGTATTCTATGCCGTTAACCACACGGGAACGGAAAAAAATAAACATATAAAAAATATAAAAAATATAAATTTCAATTTATAACAAGACGGCGCGATAAGTCCTTCCACACTTCTCTGTCGCCCGTCAACTTATCATCTACCCCTTTCCCTTTAATTCCCTTCCGTTCACTGTCCATCAATTTTTCTTTGTCTTCTTTCTGCTTTTTCGTTGTTCTTCTTTCGTATTCATCTCCCGTTTATCCATCCATATTTTCCTAGGCTTCCATTCCTTTTTTATCCTACTTCCCTTGAATTCACCACTTATATTTTAAGATAATAATTAATTATCGCTCGCTTAATGATGTGTCCGGTAGATGGCAATAGGCTCTCCCTCTATTACATTGGGATCGAAATGTAATTGGCGAAGTGTGGGTGTATAATACACCTCTGCCTACCCCTTCGGGGATAAAAGGCGTGAAGTTATGTTATGTTATAATATGTAAGTGAGGTATCACCTATATTAACTTCTACCATTTTGCCCACAGTTTCGATGTCCGCGGCCGCAGCTTCAACAAGGCCCTCCACTGGTCGGACCCCTTGGCCTTCGGCAGACGAGCCTACTTCGTCACCATGTCGAGACCCTCAGCCCTCACAGTTGATGCTGTACAGCTTGACGATGAAGGTGTCTACAGGTGCAGAGTCGACTTCAAGAACTCTCCGACCAGGAATTTTCAGATTCGACTGAATGTTGTGGGTGAGTATAATTATGATATGATATCTTTATAAAGGCCTGCACTAGGATACTAGAAATATTTTTAATAAGATAAATCCTTTATAGATAAGTCTTTGACCAGTGTGTGTTTCCAGTGATGATCTACGGCGTTAAAACGTGGTCGCTAACTATGAGCCTTATCCGAAAGCCCGGGGTCACTCAGAGGGCAAAGGAGAGAGCTATGCTCCGAGTTTATCTGTGGAATCGAATCAGAAATGAGAAGATCCGCAGGAGAACCAAAGTCACCGACATAGCTCTCCGAATAGCTAGGCTGAAGTGGCAATAGGCAGATCACATAGCCTACCCCAAGGTGGACCGACGATCTGGTTAATATCGCGGGAAGCTGTTGGATGCTGGCGGCTCAAAATCGGTCTGTTTGGAGAACCTAGGGGGAGACCTATGTCCAGTAGTAAACGTCTCTAGGCTGACATGATGAAGTCCTTTATTACAGGCATTCAAACAACTTACACTAAAGCTCATGTCACATTATGTAATGACTTGTAATTATTCAACCATTAAATCATAATTATGTCGTATAATGTTTTGCATCACGTCAATATAAAAAGCCAATAGCAGGCTGTCAATCCGCTAAACGCCACTGCTACATTAGAGAACGTGCCGTGCTGCTGCTGTGCCATTACGATGCCGGTACAGTGTGCCTTGGCTTTTATAGAATAACCGTTTGTGGATTACACAAATATTGCTCCATGGCAGAAAACCAACTTTCGACACGATATTACTTAGATATGTAATTTTCTTTTTTAAATTACGAGTTACAATTGAGTAATAAGGATCTCATTTTGTTCCACAGTACCTCCACATCAACTGCTGTTGTACGACGAAGCTGGGAGGGACGTGGCCGGTGTGGTCGGCCCTCTAGAGGAGGGAGGCAACTTTACTCTGCTTTGTGAACTTAGAGGAGGTAACAACTATTTGTAATAACCGAAAATATGTGACTACATCCGTACTTTTATAGAGTCATACGCAAATATAGGCAAGGCTACGCAAGACACCCACATTTCATCAGCACTGTTTTACACAATTTACAGAAAAACTACATCTCAAACTATTGTGAGTTCTAAATAATTTAGACTCTGTAAAGCCATTCAGATAACATACAAGGTAATCTCCTATGGCGCAATGAAGTCTTGATTAGTAGAAGCTTTATACTGGCCTAACGATAGTGGGCCTGCTCGACTTAGGAAGGAGAATATGTAGAGTTCATGTCTGTTCTGTAATATTAGTTTCGGTGAGTGAGAGAGCCGGTGGCACAATCACCTCTCTACCGAAGCACCATTCTCCTCTGTACTAAGCACGCTATTTTGCTCGCTGTTCTTGGCTTTTATTGGTTAATAATAGCGCGTTGGTGAAAATAAAGGAAGGAGAGATGGGGTAACACGCTCCCTGAAGAAAAAAGACGAAGTTTAGTCATTGAGGGAAACGCAGCTGCCGATATTTTATGAAATTGGTACCATTCAAGCCCAAATAATGTAATGAAACTATCTAATACTATACAACCGTTCAACAAATATGAAACATACATCACCTAGATACAAAACCTCAATGTCTAACAATTACTCAGAACGGTACCAACAAAAACTGTTATCTAAAAAACTTATTCCCGCTGAACTAAACAATTGCGAACAATTCTTATGACATCATTCACCTAGACAGGCGAACAAAGAAACATACTCCACCAAGAAATAACCACAACGGGGTGAGGAAATAGGGTAAAGGGGGGATCGGAAAACACGAACTATTAGTGTTACAAATTACGCTTCTCTTACAAAAGCGGGGCAAGCATTTTTCTTGCGAACGTTGACGCAAGTTCCCGGGGAATTCAGATGGGTTATATATATATGGAATGTTTTTGCAATCCAACCTACGTATCGGTGTGACTAGAGACGATTGTTAGTTTAAACGGTGAATGATAAATTGTGCTCGGGGTTGCTGTTACGATATTAAGAATGGCGCCCACACGTTTAAAGGAACAAAGCTGTGGTTTGGCGTGTTGTGAACAGGCGACAAGTTCCGAAATATTGTTCAACCTCATAGATTATGGCATTAGGTAATAAATAGCTAATTTATGAAATTCTCGAGAAAACTGCAATAACTTATATTGCCTATTGCATTATTTGGGCAACAAGTTGTCTTACTCTCAGACGTTAACCATTTAACCACTCAAGACTCAAGCACATTCGCAACTTTTGATACTAAATGCCCAACTGCTTAAACGTCTTAAGCCTTTAATAATATCTAAGTTTTGAATCAGTCAAATGTCGTCGTCATCAGCCCTGTATATAAACTGTCCCACTGCTGGGCACGGGCCTCTTCTCACTATGAGAAGGGTAAGGCCGTAGTCCACCACGCTGGCCAAATGCGGGTTGGCAGACTTCACATGTCTTTCGAGAACATTATGCAGAACTCTCAGACATGCAGGTTTCCTCACGATGTTTTCCTTCACCGTTTAGCAAGCGATAATTAACAATTTAATACGCACATAACTTCGAAAAGTAATTGGTGCGCGCCATGGATTCGAACCCGAGACCCTCTGTGTGGCAATCCGTCGGTCTCTCCACTAGGCTATCGCTGCCTAGTCAAATGTATTTTTTTTGTAATAATTTGATATAGGTGCAGTGTCACCCCCAGTGTGCTCAACTGCAGAGTCCCACTACTGGGAACGCCCCATCTATATTTATATCGATGGCATATCTTTGATGAACCACGTTATCAGCGCCAAAAACAGACCCCATGCACTTTCTAGAAGATTACAGTACTACTCTCTTCTTTATGACATGCAACATGTTATGTATTATGTTGGCTATTTAACAGTTGTTTTAATATTTAAAAATAATAAACAAAAAGGTATTAAAAGTGCTATTGGGCCATTCACAATAAGACACAAGCATGCACGTTTTAAAATTGAGTTGTCCTACAATAATTATATCCCTGTTAAGTCTCTCTAAACAGTTCCCAAAGAAATACAGTATCGCGAACAGTTATCTTCCCTCAAGAAAGTCTCGTGATATACTGACATTGCCGACTTCATAAGGAAAACGTTTCTCTCCATAAATAAACTGTTTAATACTTTTAAGAGATTTGCAGGGCATTAAGCTAAATATGCCTGTCAACAACTTACTGTTGATTTAGATAGGAAAAATATTGGTAATCCTTATTGCTGTGTAAATCCTTCAAATGTTCTTTTGTACAAACTTTTATTTTACTTGTATTGTCGGTTAGTATTTATGGGTGAAGTCTTGTAAATTGAATAGGCTTGTGTCCTAAACTGTAATTAGCGATTGATTCGTTCCTTTTTTAGATGTTAAACTGAAATACCTGACTTTTTTTTTTAAAACGATCAGCAACATTACTAATTACGGCTTTTTAAAAACCGTTTTTAATTTGACACGAAAGCGCTGTAAACAATCATGGCGGTTGAGTGATATTACAAAGTACAAAACAAACCGTGAATGAAGTCTGATGTACCCACTTTTATTTTATTATTCGATTTGACAGGTAAAAATTTTGACGTTTTAGTTGTATACTACAAAAACGTCAACAACATGAATGGCGGACGTAGTGTTTGACGTAATGCTCTCTGATTGGTGTTCACTGTCACAAGAATAAATACATTATTTTTAGTTTTAGAATCCTAAAAATAACATTAATCTTACCTTTTTATAATAAATAATAAACTTAATTGACATCTTAAAATCATAATGAATCTATAAATACTACAATCAAACCGATTTATTCTTAGTGGACACAAGCCTATTATGGGCGGGCACAATGTCATTGGGTGCTACGAGGTGCTGAGAAAGGTGGGGCGGGTTGGATGCTGAACGCAGAGAACAGATCGTTGTGGTTCATGTTAGGAGAAGCCTATGTCCAACAGTGGGCTGCAAAAGCCTGACTGATTGATTGATAATGTCATTCTACTGATTCTTGAGAAGACCAGACCAGACCAGACCAGACCTCAGAAAAGACCCAGGTCCGATAGATTTACGTACCTACACTCCAAGTTTGGTAGCACTCTGATGAAAATGTCACTCACGGCCACTTGTTCAACTTTGCCTTCGTATTACTTTTGGCAAGCCAAGTTTTGCTATGAGTTTTACACAGTCACGGTCATGTTATCTCATTATCACACGAGTATAATTATTAGTAGCTGTTTCCCGCGGTTTCACCCGCGTCCTGAGGGAACTACTTGGTGTACCCGGTTAATTTATAACCTTAGTTACTCCTTGGTACGTCAACTATCCGCCAGTGAAGGTCCCGTCAAAATCGGTCCAGCCGTTCCAGAGATTAACGAGAACAAACAGACAGACACAAATTGAAAAAGAAATGTAATTTCGGTATAATTATGTACCGTGTATACATCCATATACATTTAGTAAAAAGCGGTTATTTTAACATTACAAACAGACACTCCAATTTTATTTATGTGTGTAGATAAGCATTATTTGCTACCTGCCATAAGGTATGATGCTATGCGTTGATTAGGTAGAGGGCAAACTTGAAGCAGATTCACATGCTATAAATGATACTTTGCAAGTGAAAAAGGCAATGACGAACCGGCCAGCTCCACCGAGGTAGCACTACTGTCGTACAAATGATAGAAGTTAAGCGGCAGCGTTCGTTCTGTTCCGTTGCGTTTCGTTCGGTGAGTAACAGCAGCGGAGACCGAACGGCTTATCCCCTCTTCTTTTCCAATAAGGAAGGACAGAGAGATAGGGAATGAGAAGGGGAATTTCGTTTGGGGAAACAGAGTGAGATAGCTTCGGCTGCTTGTCGCTTGATTGGCATAAAGAACTTGATAAAACTACAGTACTCTTAACATCCAAGCACAGCGCCACGTCCTTCACCTATATTCTCCAAAAAAATAAACTACTTCTAATATTAAAATAATAACACTAATCCGTCAGAAGATTAAATTACACAATTAAGCTCCAAGCAGTAAAGCTTTACCAAAGACCTAAAATTATTCTTTAGCTCAAAGGACTACTACCTACTTAATTTTTAATAAATGCGTAATTTATGCTAAAAAGGAGTCTAGTGCCTTTAAAATAACCTTCTTTATCGCTTATCCAGTATTCCAGTAGCCGTGAGGTAAATTTATTATTCACCTACGTTAATCCTTCTGGGTCATACGTGAAGTAACTTTTTAAATATCGCTTGATAAATGATAATTATATATTTTTTATAGGCTCACGCCTGTCTCCTCGAAGGGATAGGTAGAGGTGTAATATTACACCTACATTTCGCCATGAATTTTTAGGTCCCACGTAATAGGGGGCAAACCTATTGCCGTTACCGGACACATTACCAGACTCCATGCTGCTACTGAGAATTCGGATCGACCCAGTAACACTTTTGCCCGACCCGGGAATGGGAATCTAACCCGCGACCTCCAATCAGCAGTCGCATACGCTATCCACTAAACCACGGAGGCAGTTGATAAATGATGAAGGTAAATATCGTAAAGAAACTTGCATATATGTTCGAACTATATTATGATCTTTAAAGACATGGGCATTGTGTAGTCTGCGAACCTAAATTAGGCTAGCTTGGTACACCGTGTCATAAGTATAGTGAGAAAACGAAAAACCTTCTCATATACCTACAGAATAAGTTATCCAGTTGTAGGACATTTATGTATAGGGTTGATTACTATTATCATCATCCTCCTAGTCAGTTGCAACTCGGGGTCCGCTTACAAGTCTAACTGGATTTGGCTGAATATAAGCTTCCACAGAGTGACTGCCTCTCTGACCTCGGCAGCCCAAAGGGATAAGATATTTAGAGGTACTGTCTCCTTATAACAACTGTCAAGGATTTTCATGACAGCCGGGACCGACGGTTTAAAGTGCTCTTCGAGACGAGGGGCAACCGCCGCCGACACTTTTGCCCGACCCGGGTTCGATTCCCGGGTCGGGCAAAAGTGTTACTAGGTTTTTCCGAATTCTCAGTTATAGCAGCGCGTAGTCTGGTGATGTGCCCGGTAACGGCAATAGGCTCGCCCCCTATTACGTGGGACCTAAAAATTCATGGCGAAATGTGGGTGTAATATTACGCCTCTGCCTACTCCTTAGGGGATTCAGGCGTGAACCTATAAAAAAAACTTCGGAAAGTCAGTGGCGCGCGCCGTGGATTCGTATCCGATATCCCCTGTATGGCAGTCCGCTGGTATCTCCACTAGTCTATCGCTGGCTACGTTTGATAATTATTATACTAATGGAAAACATTCTCCCTCGTAAATGTCCGAAGTCTTTCTGTAATACATTTTAATGTATTTATCACACAATTACACGAAACATAAACAAACCTCTAGTTTGTAAGTCCATTGTTTGGTTTCCATTGTTGAAGCCGCAACTTTCCGTATAAATTTAAGTCTACAAGATAACTGGAGACACTTCTCTCTCCAGAGGGAGAGGGGAGGGGGCTCTGAAAAATGTATGATCTAGACTTTGTATCAGAACATTCGTCTAAAACTTTATCATGTTGACAAAGAATTCAAATTTATTCGGATTGAATAAGTTTGAATTAAGTAAAGATTGGTTGTATGGTTTTTTTTTGTGTTGGATTAACCTCCCGTGGCGGTAATGGACCGTATAATTTATTCATACGTAGAGTCCGTTTTGCTTTGAATAAATATAATTTAATTTCATTAAAAGAATATGGTGCTATAATTTTGGTTGCACATCTATTTCAGTTGTTGGCTCACCGACTGGACAAAAGTGTGATCCAAAACTTATTGTTGTTGTTCAGCCTCATTGCCGACGCTTGGCGTGTTTTGTGGATTCGATTCCAATGCGATACGATACTATTTGTAACCCACTACTCGTTGCTCCGTGTCGGAATGCTGTTTTTGAGTGGAAATGGGGTTGGAAGTCAAAGTCAAAAATCATTTATTCATCTAGGTCACAAGGTGACGCTTATGAACGTCAAATTTTTAAAGTAAATTACTTAATGCTTCTACATTTACATTTACTGCCTCGTTCGCAAAGCAATAGGTAGAACCACGGGAAAGAACAGGCAATAAAACTCGTGGCCGCTCTTTTTAATCGCCAGTGTTATGGTACATATTTTGTTTTTGTAAGGAGCTGCAACTGTTTCACATTGTAATTAATTACTTGTAAATAGTAAATAGGAACATACATAATACTTAAACAATTATGCAGTCACTAAATTAAGTGCTGTAGTAGCCTTCCAATGTGAATCTTGTGTAACAGGAGCATCCACTTACGCCTTATAATGTAGGATTTTTGAAAATACTACTTCCGCCTTATGAATAAATCCTGTGTGGTCGACGGGCTTTATAAAGATTTAATCAACGGACACAAGTTATTCTTAGCACTTGTTTGTTAAAAACAATCTAAAATATATCATCTTGCACAAAATATATGAAATAATTTCGCTGAATAGGCATTTAACCTTCAAACGGCGGATTTACTCTAACAGACAGGCAAATAGCACAAAATATAAATAGCCAAAATAAACAATGTAATTTGTGGGTATTAACGCTGTTTTATTCATCTGCAGTTATTTTTATGAAACAATTTCACTCTAAATATTTACAGACAAAATAATTGGCAATTGACATCAAACGGATTTACAGCTTTTTGTAGTCCACTGCTGGACTAAAACTTCTCCTAATTTGGTTCTGGTCAATAGATGGATTTGGCTAGACGGGTACGTATAGAGTTTGATGTCATTTCCCAAAGATATAGTTAAAGTTTACTTCAGCTAAAATCTAAAGCAGCACCAGCATATTTAAGAGAACTAGCTGTTTACTAATTATAAATACAGTTAGAAAGATTAAAGTTTCATAATTTCAGTTGAAACCAAACCAAAATAATACTAATTTATACATATACGAGTATAAACAAAGATTTTCATATAAAATCCTTGCATTACTGACTGACTGACAGACAAGCTACAGCCAAAATTATTAGCCGCAGGAAGCTGAAATTTGGCAATGTATGTTCCTTGTGGACCGTAGGGGTGCACTAAGAAAGGCTGTCCTGAAATTTCTCAATTGATTTGGCAGAAACAGATAAATTATAGAAAATGGGCGAGCGTAGCTGCGGGCCTCGTCTAGTAAATGTATAAATTCCAATGAAACTCAATGTAAAGAAACTAAGCTTGTCCAACTGTGTCCAGATTCGTATTTATCGACACAGAAATAAAACGAAATTTTATTCCTTTCTCCAAGTTTTCAACTGGAACAGCAATCTATCCATCCATAACTAACATGTGCGGATGATTATCATTCTACCTGACTGCACCACAATGCACAGTGGTTCCGTAGTAGGTCATACGGTACCAATCACGATGTTTGAATTACAAGACGATACCTCACTTAATTACTCACTATTTATCACACTATATGAGGGAACACAAATAATTTCATTTTGTTTTTTCCTACTTATAGTTTTGTGCATCTAAAGTGAACGCATTACAAGTCCGTTCGTTAGCGTAATTAGCGCGTGATATTTAGTCTTTTTAGTGACACTTCTTTTTAAAGAATAAATTGTTTGTGACCGGATGTTTTACAATGGATATTCAAGTTGAAGGTATGTAAAGTGTATTTTAAGCATTTTCTTTCATTTTAATTCATGTGCAATTTTTTTAATCGGTGCTACGCCAATGAAATTAAAAGATTCTTTTTTTGTTTTACTTTATCTATGTTGAAGCTTTTAACTACTTTCTGACCATAACCTACATAAGCAGTTTTATATAGAGACATTAAAAAACACTATATTTTAAATTTAAAAGAAAATTGACTGCGATATGCTGCGATAGTAGGTGGTACCTGGGATCTACGCCAGGTGTTAAAGGTGTCTACGAGATATCATTATTCTAAAATCCACACTATACTATTTGTATTTTGTTTTAGGTACAACATTTAAGTGTTCTTTTACAAGAATGCTTGTACTCGACACTTGGCTGTCCATTAAGAAGAGTACTTCTGAAGCAGACAGATGTCGTCAAGTTTTGAAAAGTCTGGCGCAGTTGCTGCCAGATATCGAAAATATTGACACAAAAAGCTTGGAAATTCGAATTACTCTACTTTGTTATCTATCGGTGAGCTCTCGGAAAAGGCCGCTGAATCGTGTAATAAATTAATTAAACGATTTAGGCGTGATTATACAAGAAAAATGTCTCGACTTATCACGAACACCGATCTGATGCACAGACTTCTTTTTAATTTGGATCCATACCTTTCTAGTTTAAGGAAATTACCACGAAAGAAGAAGTCTGTTCTATCAGCTGACCTGTTAAATTTATTGTCCTTTTAAATCTGTGACATTTTATAAGTAGTTAAGAAAACTTTAGATTGTAATTATTTGATTTGCTTAGATTTGTTAAATGTGCCTATAAAACTATTTAATTGTAATTATTTGATGCATATTTGTGTTTGTCATTAGTAAGAGACTAGTTAAGTGGTATTATTGTAATAGTAATTTATGCCAATTAAGTTTCAGAGTAGCTGTAATTCACCTTTCTCAATTATTTTACTTTGTACAAGAAATAGCTGAGTTTTATATTGAATGAATTATTAGTATTCTGATATAATCTGTTTTATTTCTACTAATCTTTACCTCAGTTAATAAAAAAAACTATAATATCATGCATTACTATGCATTTCAATAGCCATTCGTTGCGCGAAACCTCTATGACCGCCCTTCTTAGAGCGCGGAACCACTGTGCAATGTAGAGAAAATAAACAAGGTAGTATTTGCCTATCCACAGATCATATAATTCTGTATTCTTTGTGTCTATCCGTCTGTGTAGTAATGAATTAAGAATTCAAAGTGCCAATACACCATTTCGATGAAAACAGGCGATTACAGAACAGGATAAAGAAAATACGAAGCAAATAGTATATTTACTGAAAACCCGTCGTCGAAAATCGAAGATTAAGAAAACAAAGTCGTCGTCAGTGTGGCGCAATCTTTTGTTCTTTTGAAAACTGATGCGGATGAAATATGTTCAACCATTTCACATCTTAAAAACGATTGTGCTATAGGCTTAGACGGTATCTCCAATTATTTTATTAAAAGATATTCCTCTATCTTAGCAGAGCCCGTCGCATATATTTGTAATTTATCTTTTGCTCAAGGTATTTTTCCAAACGCATTTAAACGAGCCCTTATTCATCCGATCCAAAAAGCTGGTGACAGAGATTGTGTCAGTTACTATCGACCTATATCAATTTTGCCAGCTTTTTCCAAGATCGTGGAGAAAATTGTCAACAAAAGACTTATTAGCTATCTAGAAAACAAAAATCTATTAGCAACAACTCAGTTCGGCTTCAGGAAAAATCGATCAACTGATGATGCAGTCCATGAACTTACAAATATAATTGTCGATAGCATGGACAACAAGGAAAAAGTAATTGCGATATTTCGAGACCTAGCAAAGGCGTTTGACACAGTCTCTGTCCCACTACTGCTTGAAAAATTAAAGGTTATTGGAGTCAGGTGCGTCCAATGGCGGTTTTTTGCGGATTACCTTACGGGCCGTAGTCAGTGTGTCCAGCTGGAAGGTGTGCGCAGTGATGATCTTCCGATTAACACTGGCGTGCCACAAGGTAATATCCTTGGGCCCACGCTGTTCCTCGTATTTATTTATGACCTTTGCCAGATAGAACTACTGAACGGCCGAGTTATTGCATTTGGAGATGATACAGCGTTGGTTTTTCAGGGAGATTCCTGGGATGCCACGTACCAATATGTACAGGATGGCTTAAATCGCGTCACTAACTGCTGGCTCAATGCTAATTGTCTTGCTATAAATGTCAATAAATCGAAATATATAACATTTTCATTAAGAAATGCCAAAGTTCCTCCGACAATCCCTGCACCTATCCTAGCGCATACATGTCTCACCGGTACAAACCACGTTCTTAGAACGCAATGCACTTGCCAGGAAATCCATGCAGTAGACTCAAATAAATACCTCGGTATTATCATAGATAAGAACCTCAATTTTCAAGCTCATATCGATTTATTGATGTCTAGAACAAGGAAAATAATTTACATATTTACAAATCTACCCCATATCTCAGATCAAAAAGTTTTAAGAATTGCCTACCTTGCATTATGCCAATCTATATTGACATACTGCATTACATCCTGGGGAGGCGCTGCTAAAAGTCTATTGAATACACTTGAACGTGCCCAACGTGCAGTCCTAAAAGTGGCTCTCTTCTTGCCGTTTTTGCACCGTACCTCGGATGTGTACCAACGTCTTAACGTACTTACAGTCCGACAATTATTTATATTCCGGATAGTCATGAAAGCTCACACATCAACTAACTTCGACCCAATGACAAATATATCAAAACGTCGTAAACACACAGTTTGTAGTACTGGTGCTACATATAGGACTTCGCTATCTCACGGGTTCTGTTGCTTCTTAGGGCCATACTTGTACAATAAAATTAATGCCCGCCTATCCATTTATCACAAAAATAATTTTAATTTAAAAATCTCACTAACATCATGGTTACAAAATTTGTCGTATACTGATACTGAAAATCTTCTTAATTCCATATTATAACAATATAAGTAATGATCAATTGAGCCATAACACACACACACACACACACTTTTATATTTACTCTTTTTTATATTTAACTTCTAATTAATCATTTTATCTCAAAACTTAATTGTAATTATGTACATGCAATGGTTATTTATAGCTTTATGTTATTGTATTAAGTCCGAGAGTTGGGAGCCTGGTGATTTGTAACACAGGTTCTACCTTTAACAGACACCAGTCTCTTACAAAGGAAACAGACTTGTTTTGCTATATATCTATTGTATTGCTAACTGTGAAAACCTTTGTGAAAGAGATAAATAAACGATTAGATTATTGTTATAGTGTCAATAACCCATTTCATTCCGTGGGTGTCAAAAATGGCAACTAAGGATAATTCTCGAAGCAAACAGTATCTTTGGGAGTAACAGAAAACTCGACACCAAAGTCTAATACCTAGTTGGTCAAATCTATACATTGATTGAACATGAAGGAAATTGGGAGATGCCTTTGTCCAGCACTGGACATTTAGGCTGTATGATGAGTCTTTGTACGCCTAAGATCTCCATGTCTGTCATGTAAATAAAGCTGAATGTAAAACAATTTCAAATGAAGAACGAAGCGTCGTTGCTTCACTGTTTATCTATGGTCGATGCCACGATACGGCAGCTTTGACGTCAAAAGTGTTCGTCGCTTGTGGTGCAAAAACTGACCATTGCTAGATGCGGTTACGTATTCCCTACAATATAATTAATGTATATAAACGTGCTTCATAAGTCAAGCATTTATCAAATTTTGTATTTGTAGGTTATGCAACCTGTTACACCTTTACATTTTAACTGAAAATTAAAGTAGTAAAGTTCTAAAACACAAATCTGAGTCTTTACAATTAAGTGAGAAACAGTGTCATAAATTGATTTATGACTATACCCGATATGCATGATTACGATTAAATTGCGCCTTACCCATGCGAAATTGCTTGACGAAGTGTTTTGAATATCAGATGAAAAAATATGATAGCAAAATATTCAGTACATACCTAGTACATTTAACAAGATTATAAAGTAAGTATGTTTGTTAAATTAGCAAAAAGCCACATGTGTATTTCTATATATTTAACGACGAAATTCATAATTAAATACTAAAACCATTACAAAATACCAAAATAACAAAACGCCAAACCAATATTATAATCTAATATTCATTACAAAATAAAATTTCATTTTTTCAATACATTATTAAATAGCAGCTCGACAATAATTCACTCTCTCATAATTTAATAAGAAATTATTAGGTTTTGCAATGGTAACGTTTGACTGTAAATATTTGAGGAGCTCATTTATGAAAACGTATTTCAATAGGTTATGTTTGGTGGTAGCAAATTAAATAAGTCACTCTGAGAGAAAAACAGAAAAGTTTTCCTTGTGGCGTGGCGTTTGCTGTGTGGATTATAATATATTATTTTTGAGTTGTGAGCTTAGCGTATATTTTTAAGATAGATCTAGCAAACATAGGGCATTCTATTTTTTTTTCACATTAAAACTACTCATTTGACTGCACGGTTGGCGTAGTGGTTTATTCGGCCGCCTCGCCGCTTGACACTGCGCGCAGTGTTGCATTTGCAGTGCGGATTATAATATATTATATTTTAGCTGTGCGCTTAGCTTATGGTTTCATATAGATCTTGCTAACATGTGGAATATAGTTTTTTTCCTAAATCAGAACGTACTATGCATAGTTTTAAATGCGCGAAAAAATAATTTGATGAAGTTAAAATAAATGCAATTAGCTTAAATTAAAATAAGATTTCAGATTACACATCGATTGTAATACAATCTACATATGTGTCTGTCTAAATAAAATCTTTGCCTTACTAACTGCCTGACTGCCACACGCACAGACAACATATTAAGTCCAATCATCTAAAATGCAGTATGTGTGTTCTTTGGAAACCGAAGGGGTGCACTAAGAAGGGATTTCCCGAAATTCCCACGAGATCGGAAAATAAAGGTTAAATCAAAATAAAATGTTCAGTCGTAGCTGCAAGCATCTTCTATTCTTCTAAATAAGAGTAACATTTTTAGTACAATTTCAAAAGTTAAAAACAAATACAAACATCTTCTAAGTAGCAGCAATTTCTTTAAGTCCAGTCCCTACTAACCAGCCACGTCACCATAAATCCTAGCCGCATCTGACACCACTCCCTACAATATCAGCATGAAAAATTACTATATGCGACGACAGAGCTCTGAAAATGAATATATATGTGCTAGCTCACTGGGCAACAATGAATAACACTTTATGCCATTAAAGTGCCGTCACATCCTTTGTCAAACTAACCTGGACAAACGACTTTGGAACTTTATAAAAAGCCGGACAGTTTTGAAGGCAACAAAACTTTTGGAAGAAAGATTGTCTTCTAATTGCTGTTTTGCCGAGATTTGGAATCAAATTAAATGTCTTAAGAATTGGAAAGGAAATTAATCTGTTAAGAATGAATTGGGATAAATAAATTTGTATCTAAAAAACTAGATTGATTTGTAGAGTAAAGGATTCTAGGCGCATGTTTTGCTGTTAAAATAACAAACAGTGTATTTAACTTCATGACATTGTCGTGTTTTCTGTGTTTGTATAGTTGCTCGGGGTACGTACAGTGACAAGTACTTATTTCTTATTTTGAATTGTCTTTCGGGATTTATACCACGTACCTTTGTTTGGAGTAACCGATATTTCGGCACTGTTGCAAGCGCCATGTTCACGGATGTACTGAGGGTATTGCGGGTGGATGAATGTTACGAGCAAGTATAACGGTCTACCCGCTTTCTTACTCGTTTTTTCCGTACAACACCACTGCCACTGTTTTCACTATCGCACTGTACCCGATCACGACATACTGCACTCACTACGTCAGCTCGCGGTTTGACTTTTTTATTTTCACGGGTTTTACATAGACGTACCACTGGATTCCAGATACCCGACAGTTGAAACCCATCCTCTCTATTGAAATTTCTGAACTTTTTAATTTCAATAGCTTCCCTAACCATTCGGGGTATGTAGTGGCGTTCTGTCGAAAGCACCTGAGGGTTGTGTAACTCAATGCAGTGGTCGGTACCCGAGTCTAAGAGATGTTGAGCTATGGCTGACTTGTGTGGTTCATTATTTTTGACTGCCCTTATGTGTTCCTTTATCCGGCAAGAGATGGTGCGTTTAGTCTGTCCTATATAGGAACTCCCCGGAACACCAAAATATCGGTTACTCCAAACAAAGGTACGTGGTATAAATCCCGAAAGACAATTTAAAATAAGTTTAAATTACCACGTAAGTTTAAATTCCTATAAAGTACTTATTTCGTTTTCCAGTTCTTTTGACGTGACAACGTCTTATAAATTGGTTTGCCGGGTGACACTTCAAGAAACTGCGTTACGCTCCGCTCACGTTATGCGCTCACAATGAGAGCGAGTGAGAGGCACGCGTCCCGCCTAAGAGCGAGAGAGACAGACATAAAAAGTGAAAGGCACGCGTCTTTCATCCTTCTTCCTACTATACGAATGA
The DNA here is from genome assembly GCA_944739405.2 of Euclidia mi. Classification (NCBI taxonomy): domain Eukaryota; kingdom Metazoa; phylum Arthropoda; class Insecta; order Lepidoptera; family Erebidae; genus Euclidia; species Euclidia mi. The sequence continues at coordinate 4,436,051 of OX123204.2, forward strand.
ATATTCACATTAAAATTATTTTACCACTCAAAGTCGTTGTCACGTAAAACTTTCGCCCGCATACCGACTTTACAGGCAACCAATTTTTTTTACAAAAAAAATATATTAACTGTACAATATTATGCTGAGTGTGATGCCTTTTTAGCAATTTATTTTAGAATCCGATTCTTTTAAATTCGGCATATAGATCTGTAAGTATGTCTGTGTCATCGCAGCTCAACAAAGCGTTTTTTTCGCAAGATGATATGGTTGATGGCTCTTAGATGTTATTTATTTTTTATTATCACATATTTTTATTTCAATATTGTTGTTGTCATTTATTTGCATTTATTCCGATTGATTTAGAAACTTCATTATATATTTTAAGCCAACGTTTTGGCTAATTTACAGGAACCATGGTCACGAAAGACTGAAGTGATGTTTATCTTTATCTTCAATCTCTATCGTGCTAAAATCTGTAAACTGTAGTTTAATTTCAATGTGTAACATTCGCGTAAACCCTAGAAAACTAAGTACAGTCATCCCGCAAGAGGCCTGCACTATACTGAGAACTGGTATAAAATGTAAAGCTACATTTAGCCTGGTAATACTTGTTTGGTTTCCACGTACTATGGAAAGAGATTTTGCTTGTTTACTGAGAATACTGAATGCAATGCATCTGTTTACTGGGAACTCATTATTAAAGTGCCTGACACGGACATCGTGGTTGAGCCCCTTATGATCGACCGCAAGCTTAATCCGTGAAGCTAACGAGATGATCAGTCAGATACAGTCGCAAGTTCTGTAGAAAGTCGCTCATCAAATATATCAATACTTAAAATATTCACGATTTGTATTAATGTTTACTATGATTATATTTATGGATCGACGATCTGTTTAAGATAGCGGGAAGCGGTTGGATGCGGGCGGCTCAAAATCGGTCTGTGTGGAGAACCTTGTGGGAGGCATATGTCCAGCAGTGGACATCTCTAGGCTGACATGATGATGATTTACTAGCTGAGCCCACGGTTACACTCGCGTTTTTAAGCGTTACTGCTCTGCATCCGTTGCTCATAGCATGATATTATGTAGCCTACAGCCTTCCTCGATAAATTGGCTGTCTAATACAAAAATCAAATTCAAATCGAACAGGTAGTTCTTTAGATTAGCGCGTTCAACCAAACATACAAACAAGCTCTTCACCTTTTTTATTATAGTTTAAAGATATATAATATGGATGTACCGAGCTTCAATCGTATAATTACTTAAAAAGACAATGAAAGAACTTGATATTTGCCTCGACCTTTCGTAAAGTGTTACTGTACACCCCATAATTTGCCTTTGATCATACAATGAGTGGCGTTTTTCGTCCTTACTGTGACGTGTGAGTAGCGGCACATGCCCTCAGTTTGTCTTTCCAATCATTTTCATTGTTCACTTTGAAACTCTGGGCACTTCAACACACAACGCTAATGACATTTACACCCCGGCTTACATTAATTGTACATACATCCAATACTGATCCCGTGACCACAGATGGGGACATCCTCTCCAAAACGTTGGAGTAAATAGATCCTATATCAGGTTTTCTTTTAAAATATATTAGCCTACCTATCAGTCGGCCTTATAAAGTCCTTTTGTTAATCCGATATAGTGACAACGTGATCCCAGCTACAATTTCTCTACATTGAATACTAGATTTCGTCCTCGTCTCCACCCGCGTGGGGCTATTTTAACCCCTCAAGGTTAGTGTTGGAGAAAACTCGAGTCCGCGAGTCGACATTTCCGTGCTCAACTCTTATTCGCAATACTCGACTAACTAAGACACATACTCCTGCTCAATGTGTTGCAAGTTTAGAGAGCATCCCTTTAAACACGAGTTTAGCATTCGTGCTCGAGTTTTCTTGTGAGCTCGAGCTTGCTCACGTAATGAACGAGTCGACCTTGACTCGTTTTGAACTGAGCACCCATCACCTAACTAGCTAAATCACTACATATAGTGTCCTCATAAACAATAAATATTTTTTTATTATATTGTCAACATATTTTTTCGGTCTATGAAACATGTAGAAAGAAATATGTTCTGGGAATATAATAAAAAAACTAAGTACATGTTTTGTTCTACATTTTTTGAGTCGAAGTTACATCGAGTCAGTCTTTGAACTCGACTTTCGTTAAAAAATCGAGTTTGATTGTTACTCGAGTTATTTTTAAAAGTCGTGTGTAAAGTTAAGACTCGCGCTCGACTGCACTCTGGACTCTCGAGTTATGAGCATAACGAACCCCGTGAAATTGAGTCGAGTATGTAAAAATCGACTCCCGGACTCGAGTTTTCTCCAACACTACTCAAGGTAGGGATTGCCAAAAATCCTCTCGTTTGGCTACCCTCCACTCCACAAGGTGCATTATGCCAAACAGCTTCGTGCGCCCAACAATTTCGGCTGTGTTTTGTCTGTCAATCAGTAAAGCGTGGTCCCAGTTATAACCCCGGCTTATAACTGGGATCACGCTCCCTTACAACACTAACCGGATTTGAGTATTAGCTGTTCTTCAGAGCGACAGCCGTCTGACCACCGCCACCCATAGATAAAGCGATATTCCATGATTGGCAACTCGTTTTTATTCGTTTACTTTTTTACGTCTATTTACTCCTCATGAAGACCGTCAAAGGTCACGAATCCCAAGCACGGGGCGATAATTAATATAACATTATGGTATCTAAATCTACCTAAACTATTAATTATACCCAAAACGAAACCTTTCAATAATTACATATTTATTTACAATCTAAAAACAACCTTCAACACAAAACTTAAAGCTGTTTTTACTCTTGCAAAGTAAAATGATAACAAAAATAAACTACAAAACACATTATAAACGTCGAACAAAAAAGTTTGACTTAAAGTCAGGAAGTAGGTGCACCAAGTTTTCGGCCTAGTTCCGTCCAGTCTCGCAACCGGAGTATTGCGAGACTATTACTCCGATGTGTCGATATTTATTGCTCGTTAAAATTTATACAATTTTGCCCCGCTTTCGACTTTTTTCAACGCTTCGGTATGAACGGACGGTAGTGTGACAATGGTTGAGGCATTTTAGAGGACAGTCTCGAAATTATGCTGATAATGGCGATAAGTTTTTGTATCTTTTTGTTTGAGGTTGGCTTGGGACCCTAAGTTCATGGTGGGAACCCTATGCACCCCATAGGGTGCATAGGGTTCCCACCATGAACTTAGGGTCCCAAGCCAACCTCACCTGCAAGTGGTGCACCTGCCGATCAACGGACGAGGCTCTGGCAAACAAAATATCGCGATAAGCGGCAATAGGCTCGCCACCTATTACGTGGGATCAAACCACTGGCGAAAAGTGGGCGTTTAGTATGCCTCTGCTACCCCTTCGGGGAAACAGGCGTGAGTCTATGTATGTATGTATGTATCTTTTTGTTTGTCGTTATTTGATTTAGGTAGACCCTCTTCTCACAGGCCCTCTTGGACTATCGCGGTATTCTCAGCTAACCGCATCATCATCATCTTCTTAGCGTTGTCTTTATTACGATCTAAGATCTTCCTTGAGAGCCGGTGTCTGCTGATACATTTTTATAAAAGACTTTGTCTGCAACAGAAAGAACGCTAGGATAACAATTATAATATTTACCACTGCACGTACAATTTAACGATAAAACGAAAATATTACAAAATACTTCAAAGTCTATTGTACACAACTCGATAACTCAACTTCAGATTCCGTACTCATATTTAAATAAGAGTAAGGTATCACTGATGGAGTCCTCTAACTCATAAGTAAAACTTGAAAAAAGAAACATAAAATGGAAAACCCCTCCCTAAAATGCATAATTTTATGCCCACCTAAGTACGACTTTACCAGCTTTTATCAAACATAAATCAAGATTGTACTCTCAACATCAAATTTAAACACGAAATCACCAAAACACATTAAACGTAGCGTAACGATTGTATTATAACCGTGTTTTATCGCAGCCATTCCGAGATAATATCCCGTGAATAAAAAAACTTTGGCCACACTGTATATCCGCGATTTCTGGTATTTACGTTTTCACACTGCCGACGTGAAATAAGGGGGAAACACACTAGGTGTACCCGGTATTGTTATGTAAGTATGGCGCGTTTTATATTATGAATATGACGGCATACTATGCCACCATATTTATAGTACGTAAGTTTAATGATATTTTCTCTCTCATAAGTTTTTAATGCGGCAAATTCAGCACTATTATTATCAACTTAGTTTATGGTATGTGGTATTTTCTTTTTTCCGAAGCTTCGACCTGCATTCATCGGTTGCTGTTGTAGATGGACTATTACATCCTTTCTTTATGGATCCGAATAATAAATTTGAACGTTAAGTATCTGTATCTAATAAAGCAAGAAAATAACGTGCAATTCTTTATCACCGATTTTTTTTCTTTTTTTATAGTAATAGGCGGCAAATGAGCAGACGGATCGCCTGATGGTAAGCAATTACCGCCGCCCATGGACACAAGCAACACTACAGGAGTCATAAGTGCGTTGCCGCCCCTTGGAGATGGGACAGGGATAGGATGAGGAGTGGGATGAGGGAGAAGGAATAGGGGATAGGGCCTCCGGCACTCTCACTCACCGAACGAAACGCAACAGTTTAAGTACTGTTACTTTACGTCGATTTTCTGTGAGAGGGTAGTACTTCCCCGGTCGAGCCGGCCCATTCATGCTGAAATCAGCAAGGCTCTACTACCTGTTGAATCAGCTATGCAATTAAAATAAACGACTTAATAATTAAAAGAAATCCCAAACCTGAAACAACGACAAAAAATGAACAGCTATTTCAAATGCAACGTTTAATCCTTTTACATTTTAACAAACAAAACATTGCTATAAAGAATTTTAAATGTTCTAATCGGGTAACAAACTAGGGTCTTAAAAAAACAATTTTAAAATTCTTCCAAATAAACGCAGACGTAGCAATAAGCCGTGGCTCCGCTCCAGTGTGCAACCGGCTTAAATGGAAATCCTATTAATATCCCGCCATTTTTGTTTTTGAAGTTTGAACACTATCAGGCCAGTTATTCGGTGCAGGCAATCCTCTTTTGACCAGACAAATATTCTGTATGAATATTTAAAAAGCCAATTTTCGTAGTGTTATCATTTCACCCGGAGCTATGGGTGTGGCAAAAAAGTAATGATATTCATATGACAAAGGCAGAAAAATGGCGGTCCATTTGATTATATTTATTTTTTTGTGGCATAAAAAAATAAAATAGCGTCGCATTGAAACCTTTGTGGATTTTAAAACGTGTAAGCCTCTGCCTCCGTGGTCCAGTGGATAGCGTATGCGACTGCTGATAGGAGGTTCCGGGTTCGATTCCCGGGCCGAGCTAAAGTGTTACTGGGTTTTTTCAATATCTCAGTTGCAGGGCGGAGTCTGGTGATGTGCCCTATTTACCCACGAAATTCACAATTAAATACTGAAACCATTACAAAATACCACAATAACAAAACGCCAAACCAATGTCATTACCTTCATTACAAATAAAATTACGTTTCAATACATTATTAAATAGCAGCTCGAAAATAATTCATTCTCTCATAATTCAATAAGAAATTATAAGGTTTTGCGATGGTAACGTTTGACTGTAAATATTTGAGGAGCTCATTTATGAAAATGTATTTCAATAGGTTATGTTTGGTGGTAGCAAATTAAATAAGTCACTCTGAGAGGAAAACAGAAAAGTTTTCCTTGTGGCGTGGCGTTTGCTGTGTGAATTACCTAAAATATATTATTTTTGAGGTGTGTGCTTAGTGTATATTTTTGGGAGAGACTTAGCTTTATCATCTGGGATCCTCATATAAACTTCAAACTTAAAATGTAATATTCCTAGCATCAAAGGCGCGAGTGAACAATCTGATGAAGTAAAAAGATGCAGTTTGCTTGAAGAGCGTAAAACAAACCATTCGATATAATTAAAAATAATATATATTCTACCACAAATTCACACAACGCCATCTAGTCCCAAACAAAGCAGAGCTTATACCTACTATGGGTACTATATAATGGTAAACATTTTTTTTTTACATACCTACATATTATACATAGAAACACCCAGACTAAGACAAACATCTGCTTGACTTGAGCGGGAATTGAACCCGCGACCTTCGACGTAGCAATTGCTTACACTCCCACTACGCCAACCAGCCGTCGACTTATACTTGAAAAAAACATTATTTCATTCACCAAAGCAACTCCAGTCTTAAGTGAATGAAAAAAAAGATGATGAGCCAGTGATAATCTCAATATGTTACAATAATGTTTAAATAAAGGTACTCACTCTTGCACTACTAATAAATCCTGTATCGCAGGACTATGAGTACATTTAAATAACGGCCATAAAAGATACCTTGACTTGGAACAAATCTTTGTGAACTACACCAAGTTTTATTTTGTATCATATGGGCATCTAGATCACAACACTCGGCGTAGGTACTGTACTGAAACAGCCTAGCGACTGCAACTAGCAAGCACACTATGCAGTAAAACATCTTCGGTATATACAAAACTCTTGCGCTACTGACAGATTGACTGACAGACAACGCATAACCAAAACTACTGGGGCAAGAAACCGACCGTAAGGGTACACTAAGAAGGAATTTCTCGAACATACATACATACATACATAGACTCACGCCTGTTTCCCGGAGGAGTACGCAGAGCCTACGGAACGCCATTTGCAACGATCCTGACATACCTCTCTTGCTTCATTCACTCCCATCAAGTTTCTCATGCATGCTCTTCTGTTTAGGGTAATTTTGACCTGTCCTTTTTTTAGGATGTCTCCAATCTGGTCAGAGAACGTCCGCCTAGGTCTTGCCCTTCTTCCTGTCCCATTCCCACTTGCCTTATATATCTTCTTTGTCAGTCTTTCGTCATCCATCCTCTCCATGTGCCCAAACCATCTTAACATGCCTTTCTCGATGCTTGTCACTACATCTTCTTTTACCCCACACCACTCTCGTAATTCTCACTAAATGTGAAAGCAAAGTTTTAATTAAAATAAAATTTTCAGTCGTAGCTGCAAGCATCTTCTATTGTACACACATATCTTCTAAGTAGCAGCAAAGTCTTAAGTCCAGTCCCCTACTAAAATAAGCAGCCCCGTTACTATAAATCCTAGCCGCGTCTGACACCACTCCCTAAAATATCAGCATGAAAAATTACTATATGCGACGACAGAGCTCTGGAAATGAATATATATGTGCTAGCTCACTGGGTAACAATGAATAACACTTTATGCCATTAAAGTGCCGTGACATCCTTTGTCAGACTAACCTGGACAAACGACTTTGGAACTTTATAAAAAGCCGGACAGTTTTGAAGGCAACAAAACTTTTGGAAGAAAGATTGTCTTCTAATTGCTGTTTTGCCGAGTTTTTGGAATCAAATTAAATGTCTTGAGAATTGGAAAGGAAATTAATCTGTCAAGAGTGAATTGGGATAAATAAATTTGTATCTAAAAAACTAGATTGATTTGTAGAGTAAAGGATTCTAGGCGCATGTTTTGCTGTTAAAATAACAAACAGTGTATTTAACTTCATGACATATTGTTGTGCTTTATTTGTATGTAAAGTCGCTCGGGGCAAGTACATACATACATACATAGACTCACGCCTGTTTCCCCGAAGGGCTAGGCAGAGGCATATTAAACGCCCCCTTTTCGCCAGTGTTTTGATCCCACGTAATAGGTGGCGAGCCTATTGCCGCTTATCGGGATATTTTGTTTGCCAGAGCCTCGTCCGTTGTTCGGCAGGTGCACCACTTGCAGGTGAGGTTGGCTTGGGACCCTAAGTTCTTGGTGGGAACCCTATGCACCCGCTTGGGACCCTAAGTTCTTGGTGGGAACCCTGTGCACCCTGTGGGCAAGTACAATGACAAGTATGTATTTAGTTTTCCAGTTCTTTTTACAACAAAATATATAAACTGTACAATATTATGCTGAGTTGGATCACGTTCTTGCAATTTATTTTAACCTCCGATTCTTTTAAATTCGTTGTGCAGATTTGTAAGTCGTCATTGAGTCCCTCCGCCCTGGGGGAAGGGCGAAGGGGACTGTCAGACTCTTACTGACTAAAAACCAACCCGTGTTCCTCATGTGCCGGTGTGTCGGAGGGTAGGGTATCACCGAAGAATTCCTCGCTACCCCTCGACGGGTATTGGCCCGCCAGATGGTCAGGCGAGCCCCGAACAAAAATTGGGCTCCGCCGCCAAAACACCCAGCGGCCGCAGAGGATAGGGAGGACGGCAACGCAACACCTCATCTCCTCTTCCTCTGCGACCCCACCGCGACACAACAATGGTGCGCCCCCATTTGGTCGCGGGAGATAGGGCGCGCGGCAACGCAACTCCGACACACCTCTCCTCCTGCGACCGCGCCCGACTGCGAGGGACAGAAGAACTCTCCCTCGCACCCGCACCTTTGGACGCACCCTGCGGAGGCCTCCGTCAAGCCCACGCGGAGCGTCCACTCCCCGGGAGTGGACGCTCCGCTTCTCGCTTAGGTACACCGTGGGTGACCTAACCACGGTTACTGAGTCCCCCACCACGACAAGGTGGAGATCCCGCGAGGGGGGGGAGTAATTTGTAAGTCTGTTTGTGCATCGCAGATCAATAAAGCGTTTTTTCGCAAGATGACGTGGTTGATGGCTGTTAGATGTTAGTAAAATTTTTATTACATACTTATAACTATTTTTTTAATTTATTTTTTTCTTATTTATTCACATAGACCAATCTTGAGTCGCCCACATCCATCCGCTTCCAGCGGGGATCATTTAGAATTTAGATCATCCCTTTTGCTCAGTATTAATGTTGTCATTTGCATTTATTCCGATTGATTTAGAAATTTGTTTATTTATTTTTAGCCAACGCTTTGGCTAATTTACAGGAACCATGGTCACGAAAGACTGAAGTGACGTTTATCTTTATCTTAAATCTCTATCGCGCTAAAATCTGTAAACTGTAGTTTAATTTCAATGTGTAACATTCGCGTAAACCCTAGAAAACTAAGTACAGTCATCCCGCAAGAGACCTGCACTATACTGAGAACTGGCATAAAATGTAAAGCTATATTTAGCCTGGTAATACCTGTTTGGTTTCCACGTACTATGGAAATATTTTGCTTGTTTACTGAGAAAACTGAATGCAATGCATCTGTTTACTGGGAACTCGTTATTATAGTGCCTGATCCGGACATCGAAGTTGAGACCCTTATAATCGACCGCAAGCTTAATCCGTGAAGCTAACGAGACGATCGGTCAGATACAATCGCAAGTTCAGCAGAAAATCGATCGGCCTCAAAAAGTTCTTTTGTTATTCCGATATAGTGACAACGTGATCTCAGTTACCATTTTCCTAGATTGAATACTAGACTTAGCCGGACTATTTTAGCCCCTTGAGGTAGGAATATAGCATGTTCAGAGACTGAACCCTACTACGGGACAAGCGTAACGGGACCCTGGAGCAGCACACTCGCGTTCTGTGTCCCATTCTTTTGAGCGCTGAGGCGGCTATCATAGTGGTTTTAGTCGGTAAACCCGGATTCTGTCAAAAAAAGGAATATCCAAAAATCCTCTCCTTGTGCTACTCTTTATTCCACAATGAACATACATACCAAGCAGTTTTATGCGTCCAATAGTTTCGGCTATGCGTTGTCTGTCAGTCAGTCAGTAACGACTGTCTAAAATCTTCGTGACAGCCGTCGCCAACGGCTTAATGTGCTCTACCAGGCACATGGTAAGCGATTATTAATATATTATTATGGTATCTAAATCTGTCCGAACTATTAATTAAACCTAAAACGAAACCTTTCAATAATTACACATTTATTTATAACACAAAAAGAACTTTCACACCCAAAACTTTAAGTCGTTTTTACTCTTGCAAAGTAAAATAATAACAAAAATAAACTACAAAACACATTATAAACGTCGAACAAAAAAGTTTGACTTAAACTCAGGAAGTAGGGGCACCAAGTTTTCGGCCTAGTTCCGTCCAGTCTCGCAATATTCCGGATTACTCCGATGTGTCGATATTTATTGCTCGTTAAAATTTAAACAATTTTCTCCCGCTTTCGACTTTTTTCAACGCTTCGGTATGAACGGACAGTAGTGTGACAATGGTTGAGGCATTTTAGAGGACAGTCTCGAAATTATGCTGATAATGGCGATAAGTTTTTGTATCTTTTTGTTTGTCGTTATTTGATTTAGGTAGACCCTCTTCTCATAGGCCCTCTTGGACAATCGCGGTATTCTCAGGTAACGTCATCATCATCATCTTGTTGTCTTTATTACGATCCAAGATCTTCCTTGTGAGCCGGTGTCTGCTGATACATTCTTATAAAAGTCTTAGACTGCAACAGAAACAACGCTAGGATAACATTGCACGTACTATTTAACGATAAAACGAAAATATTACAAAACACTTCAAATTCTATTGTACCCTACTTAAAAAAATCAACTTCAGATTCCGTACTTATATTAAAATAAGAGCAAGGTATCACTGATGGAGTCCTGTAACTCATAAGTAAAACTTGCGAAAAAGACATAAAATGGAAAACCACTCCCTAAAATGCATAATTTTATGCCCACCTAAGTACGACTTTACCAGCTTTTACCGAACATAAATCAAGATTGTACTCTCAACATCAAATTTAAACACGAAATCACCAAAACACATTAAACGTAGCGTAACGATTGTATTATAACCGTGTTTTATCGCAGCCATTCCGAGATAATATCCCGTGAATAAAAAAACTTTGGCCACACTGTATATCCGCGATTTCCGGTATTTACGTTTTCACACTGCCGACGTGAAATAAGGGGGGAACACACTAGGTGTACCCGGTATTGTTATGTAAGTATGGAGCGTTTTATTATATGAATATGGCGGCATAGCAACGTAAAGTTATTGATATTTTCTAAGGCTTTAAAATTTGAAATGTTTGTTTGTTTTTGTTTTTTGTGTGAGTGCGTGGCCAACTCTCGTGTAGTTTTCAGACCACCCGAAGGCCTCCAACATGGCCTAACGATCCTTAGCCTTAGAAAAGAACCGGGACCGACAGCTTTACGTGCCCTCCGAAGCACGGTAGCGCTCAGATGTAAATGCCACAAACGGTCACCCATCCAAGTTGCGACCTGTGTAAGCGTTGCTTAACTTAATTTGAAATATAAAATCCACAGCAGTTCCGAAAATATTATAAAAACGGAAAATGTTACTTAGTACATAGATTTGCCTGTTTCGCAATTATGAGAGCAATAATTGGTAGTTACACATATTAGATTAGCCTGAACTATACACAAATTAATAATTAAACAAAATCCCAAAGCACAACAACAAAAAAAATTAACAGCTGTTTTAAATGCAACGTTTAATCGTAGTAACTTTCAACAAAGCAAACATTGCTATAAAGAATTTTAAATATTCTAATCGGGCAACAAACTGTGGTCTTAAAAAAACAGTTTTAAAATTCTTCCAAATAAACGCAGACGTAGCAATAAGCCGTGCCCCGGCTCCAGTGTGCAACCGGCTTAAAGTGAAATCCTATTAATATCCCGCCATTTTTGTTTTTGAAGTTTGAACACTATCAGGCCAGTTATTCGGTGCAGGCAACCCTCTTTTGACCAGACAAATATTCTGTATGAATATTTAAAAAGCCAATTTTCGTAGTGTGTTATCATTTCACCCGGAGCTATGGGTGTGACAAAAAAGGAATGATATTCATATGACAAAGGCAGAAAAAAGGCGATCCATTTGATTATATTTATTTTTTGTGGCATGAAAAAATAAAATAGCATCGCATTTAAACCTATGTGAATTTTACTACTATATAAACGTGTAAGCCTCTGCCTCCGTGATCCAGTGGATAGCGTGTGCGACTGCTGATAGGAGGTTCCGGCTTCGATTCCCGAGCCGGGCAAAAGTGTTACTGGGTTTTTCCAAAATCTCAGTAGCAGCACGGAGTCTGGTGATGTGCCCGATAATGGCAATAGACGTTACCCATAGTGTGACCTCTATTACGTGGGACCTAAAAACTCATGGCGAAATGTGGATGTAATATTACACCTCTGCCGACCCCTTCAGGGATACAGGCGTGAGTCTATAAAAAAAACGTATAAGTTTGTAAGAATGGATGTTTGATACTCTTTGACGCAATAACTTAAAACGGATTTAACCGTGAACCGAATCTAGTAACATATAAAGCACCAACTTTTACACTTCGCTTATTCTTCGCGTATAAATACTTTTAAACTATCGTAATTTATACACAAACTAATTTATTAAAAGTAAATGTGAAATAATTTCGGTTTGCCCCAACGCCTCAGAATCTCGCACGATTCCTGAGGATCAAAGCGAGATGTTCAAAGACTAACTGAATAACAAATTAAATTAAAGAAAAACTGGAAATTCAAGCATTATACATAGGGTTGCCACCAAGAACTTAGGGTCCCAAGCCAACCTCACCTGCAAGTAGTGCACCTGCCGATCAACGGACGAGGCTCTGGCAAACAAAATATCCCGATAAGCGGCAATAGGCTCGCCACCTATTACGTGGGATCAAAACACTGGCGAAAAGTGGGCGTTTAATATGCCTCTGCCTACCCCTTCGAGGAAACAGGCGTAAGTCTATATACAAAATATATTGCTAGTACCTGAGATTAGCACATTCAGATTAGCTTTTCAGCTGATTATAATTATCTGTATTCGTGTATTGATCATAATCTGACGAAATTTCTACCTTCTATTTGTTAGGTAAACTCAAAGCATATATAAAACATTTACAGTAATAATCTTAAATCTAAGGTTCTGATATACATGCCACTTACGAGTTAAAACAAAGTTCACATTTTAGTCAGCACATTTTAAAAAATGTGTTTCCAAATTATGTTGTTACATAAATTGCAAAATACGCGTTAAAAAAAAACAAGTAATAAACATTAACAGCAGTTAAAAAATGTATAAAAAGGAAAAACACAAACCAACAAAAAAAAACTTATTCAATTTCAGCCAGTTTCTTAAAGGATTTCAATATTTTTATACGGAACTGACTCTCACTATCGTGGAACACGTCAGCATCTGACACATTCTTGAGGAACGAATTCAAATCCCTACACATTCTACTTAAGGGTGCGTTCAGGCCAAGGTTCGTTTTTGATAATGGTACAGTAAGAATATTGCAAATGGGATTACGTGGAGGTCTTCTGGGTACATTAATGGTTATGTTAGAAGTTAAATAATAATTACTATTATCTTAATATATAAAATCCTTGCGTTACTGACTGACTGACAGACACGGTACAGCTGCTATTGGGCGCAGGAAGCTGAAATTTGGCATGTATGTTCCTTGGGGACCGTAGGGGTGCACTAAGAAGGGATTTCCCGAAATTCCCACGGGATCGGCCAAAACGGGTAAATTTAAAAAAAATGCAGGCGTAGCTGCTGGCGTCGTCTAGTTTAACATAATAGTCTATTTTACCATGCATTATGTTGTATAAGAAAATCTAAAATACTACTCAGAATTTAGTTATTCCAACTTCTGCATTGATATATCAGTGATGTAAGCAATGATTTCACAGTTTTACATTGCTCTATTTCAAACAATTTAAGACAGTTCTAGAAATAACCGTTTAATATAGAAATACCCAGTATCAGAACCATCGATCTAGATAAGGAACAAACATATCATTTTAAAGTATCAACTCTCTAAGGGTCACTACCGCACTCTATAAACACACAAAGCAATAGATACCAATTCACTGCACAAAGGACATGACACACCAAGTGATAAAACAATGAAAAAGTCAAACCAAAGCGATAGGAAAGTTTCCGCGACCGGCACCGGCAATCGGCTCAAACTCGGGCGTCCTAAACGCGCAGTTAGATCCACTGGAGAACAGAGTTCCTCTCGGTAACGACTCTATGTTTGTTACCTCGACAGACTTGTTTCGTTTGTTTATATGCTCTGAACTGTAGGAAAGGGTCACCATACTTCAGTTCGGACACTAGGCTAAGATTTGGTTTTGAATAAATTTTTCTTACAATTTCGCGATCTGTCTTCTGTATATGAAAAATTCTTGCAACTAAGAGACAACGCGCAGCCAAAACTATTGGGAGCAAAACGAAATAAATTGGCATATAATGTTCCTTGGGTACCGTAGGATGACCTACACACGTAGGCATTTACAGAAATGCCTACGGGATTGGACAAAAACTTGACCCAGTAGGTGGCACTGTTGTCGCGATACCAAAAATAGGGCGGATGAAACCGGGCAACAGCTAGTATTAAATACATTGCATGTCTATTAATCCATGTCGATTATTCGATGAAAAGCTTGCAGTCTAAAATTCTTGATTCAAAATTTCAATACCCGTATGTTTAACGCCGGATATTTGGTTACGCTACTCGGGGCAAAAGTTATGCAGCCTCGTGAAATTTACTAAATTTACAAGTTCGCAAACTTCAGCGTCCTGTGTTCTAATTGTTTGATAGTTTTCTCCAAGACTTTTTGTTTGTGATAAAGTGTACTCCGACATCAACTTGTTAGCGTATTAGACCGCGGAAGACGAAGTTTTGCCTATAACCGCATATTTCAGCATTTTAGAGTAGTGATGAGCTGTCAGCAGCGATAGCTGAGTGGAGAGACCGACAGGCTGCTACGCAAAAGGTCTCGAATCCACGGCACGCTTCAATTACTTTTCGGAGTTAAGTGCGTATTAAATTTTTTATTATCGCTTGCTAAACGGTGAAGGAAAACATCGTGAGGCAACCTGCATGTCTGAGAGTTCTCCATAATGTTCTCGAAAGACATCTGAAGTCAACCCGCACTTGGCCAGCGTGGTGGCCTTACCCTTCTCATAGTGAGAAGAGGCCCGTGCCCAGCAGTGGGACAGTATAAAGGGCTGATGATGATGATGAGCTAAAGACTGTAAAGCTAAAGGCCAAAGAGATCAACATCTTAAGTAACCTTATGATTGAAACCATATTTACAACTATCTTTTAGACTAGACTACCTCCGTGGTCCAATGGATAGCGTATGCGTCTGCTGATTGGGAGGTCCCGAGTTCGATTCGGCTGATTCAGTAGCAGCACGGAGTCTGGCAATGTGAACAGTAACGGCATTAGGCTCGTCCCCTATTACGTGGGCCCAAAATTCATAACATGGCAAAATGGGGGTGTAATATTACATCTCTTCGGGGATACAGGTACAGTCGGACAACTTCCCACTCGACCACCATAAGGGCGGGAATCGCTCAGCAAGACATCGTCGCTTCCAGTGCTACTTTACACGCACATTGACACTCGTATACAAAACCAGTTTCTAGTGTGCCTCGACTCTATAAGCGAGCCGAGGGATTTTTATTCAACGCCTATTTTGCGCCATTCATCAAATACAGATATACTATAAGTAAAAAAAACTCAACAAAAAATTTTTCTTGCAGGTCGTCCTCAACCAACCCTAACTTGGTTAATCAACAACCGCCAGATAGACGACCACACGATCCTGAAGAACGATGGCAAAGTTATCGTGAGTAAGATCAGCATTGGAGGAGCGGAACGGAGCTGGTTGAACACTAGCATCAGATGTCAAGCTACCAACACAGCTCTGCTTAGCCCGCATGAGAGGACGGCGCGAGTGGAAATGCACCGTAAGTGTCTTGAGGCGAAAATTATTGAATAACGCCCCGGCCACGGCGTACAGCAACGGCGGCAGCGGCGAGCGATTTCGATGTACATGGCGTGTTTACTCTGACGCGCCATCGGTCGCGGCACGCGGCCGCGATGGAGTAAACCGCACCATGTACATCGAAATCGTTCGCCGCTGCCGCCGTCGCTGTACGCCGTGGCCTGGCCGTAAGGCTTTTTGGTCTAGTCGTCTGACTTTAAAGCCAGATTTTTCAGATCTAAACTGAGATTATGTTTTACTTGAAGAGTATGAGTTTGTTCTATGATTATTTGGGAATGTCTATTATAGGAGTGTATTTAAAAATATATTTATCGGTATTTTCTTAGTCTAAACCATGGAATATCGCTATCCCTTCGGGTTGCGGAGGTCAGACAGGCAGTCGCTCTGTGGAAAAGCTAATATTCAGCCAAATCCGGTTAGACTAGTAAGCGGACCCCAGATTGAAACTGGGATAACGCTAAGAGAAAGAAGATTTTGTTAGTTATCACTTATTCGGATTTGCCTAGTTACCATGTGCGAGTTGCCGCAGATTTTTATATATTGAAAATATAGCTATTACTATTTTCTACATCTAATACCTACTACTCTTATTATTTTTATCAGTAAAAAAGATTTTTGTAAATACAATATTTTTTGGACATTCACAACAGTTACAGATAACTGCATTGTAAAAGCATGATGGCTGTATACAGATCAAGTTCAGAATTACTTTCTCGTGCAATATTTTTCCAGAATGGAACTGAAATTTTCTCTCTTTGTTTTTCAATGTCACACTTGCGAATCATGTCGTACCTCACAAAGGCATATATAATAAACTGCACAACAATTGCACGCGAGTATTTCACTGCAATGCACCGGGTTTTTGGACCTTTGAACTTTGCGATACAGCAGTTATAAGCTAGAAATTTCGTGGTTAGTTTGTATTCCATCAAAAATTCTGTAAAAGTAGTGTCGCTTCCCGTTCGCTTTCGTGGCAAAGAGTAGGTCTTCCAAAGTGCTTTCACCGAGAATAGACTAAAAAGCTTGCCTGAATATATAGAGAATTTTCTACTCACTGTTTAGTTAACTTGGGATGGTGAAGACTGAAATATTCACACCTTTTAAGCTTGTATAACTTATTCAACTAGTTCTGTTTTAAGTGGGAAGTGTTAGACTAAAGTGTGAAATGTACCGTTTTAGTGTATTTAAAATTTTAGTGTAAGTAATAGATATGTTAATTTATAGGCTATTTCAGTTTAACGGAGCGGCTGAAGAGGATGAATAAAAGTTTATTGATATTAATTGGCTTTGGAACAAATTTGCTTGTGTTGTCTTTAGTTCAATTCTCGGGGAGAGTGACTTTGTTTTCCCCTAAGAAATTCTTAGTTGCATCTAGTTTATAAGTACGCTTGGAAACTATTTGTGTAGATTGTTCTTCTAGTCCGTAAAAATAAAACTGACACGGTATAAGTATTATTTGCTGCTGTTTGTATTTTGTTATTTAAGTTGCTATATGGCTACGGATCGTCTTTCTACTATTTAAAATTTTGACGACCGGTTGTCGCGCGTTCAATTCCCGCTCAAGTCAAACATTTGTGTGCGTGAACATGTATTTTGTGTTGGTCTGGGTGTTTCTATGTATAATATGTATGTATTTACAAAACAAAAGTATATATATGTATGTTTATCCATTGTCTAGTACCCATAGTTTAAGCTTCTGCTTAGTTTGGGACTAGATAGTGTGAATGCGGTAGAATATTATATTATAAATGACTTAATGGAGAGTGTCGTAGAATAAGTGTTCATCTGGCTGTTCGAGTGCTTGAAGTGAGATGAGACTGCGTGAACTATAAATTATTGTTTCCAGTCTTAATGTTGCTTTTGTTCGTAAAAATTGACTCATTTATAAAAGTGGTTCTTTAGAACTTTTTTAGTTGAACTTTTTAAACCAATAAGAATATCCGGACACATTAACATTTTTTTTGTGTCTTTCTGTTCCTCAACTAACAGTACTTCCTTGCCTCCAGTGCGTCCCACCTCAGTCCTGATCAGCAACAAGCCAGGTCAGATGTCTGCCGACTCAGAGATCACGCTCGTCTGCGTATCTCACGGCAGTCGGCCAGCTGCGCAGATCACATGGTTTAGAGAAAACAGGAGATATACCAGAGGAAAGGTAAGAAATATAAAAAAAATATTTTATTGAAGAAAAATGTTACATAATTGTATCCAGCGGCCCCCACCCTAGGCAAGCCTGTCCTGTGGGTACCTGTTCTAATATATAGTACTAGAGGAAGCCCGTAGCTACGACCGCATTTTTTTTCTAAGTAAATCCCTTCTTAGTGCACCCCTACGGTCCCCAAGGTACATACATGCTAAATTGCAGCTTCCTGGGCCCAATAGTTGTGGCTGTAGCTTGTCTGTCAAATGGCCAGTAACGCAACAGATGACTTTGAGTTTAATTACGTTTTCAAGTCGTCTGAGCGATATCGGTTTTATGAGTTTTGGTGATGAGTGCCTTGTGGTCTATGCGATGGTAAGGGTAAATTGTGTAAGTGCAGGCTTACCGCAAGGTGGACCGATGATCTTGTTGGGATCGCCAGAAGTTTTTGAAAGCTTGTTTTAAGCTCGGTCTGTGACCAATAGCGTACATATTAGCTATGGTGATGGAGTGCTCATTAAATATATTGCTATTCATTGATGTTTCTTGTTGAAAACATCAAAACTTTTATGGCACACGAAATTTTCTCCACAATTATTTTTAATGCGAAGTTATTTTATGATTTTAGGAAATTCGTAGCTGAAGAATTTTTGCATAAACCTATCTATCAACCTAGAAAACGCTCTACCGAGCAAAGCGACTGTGCGTGTTTTCTTATACATATCTTCATAAAAACTAACCATGTAATTGTATGAATTGCAATACAAAGTTATAATCTATTTATGCTGAATACTGTATGTATATTGTATAAACTTTGTACTTAATGTAAATCACGTAGTCCAAAGTTTACAAAGTTAGTCATACGAAAAGCATTGTAGCGTGCCCAGACAGAGTAACTGTTTTCTTTGGCCCGTCTTTCATATTGTAATTTTGAGTTTCCCAGTAGCCTTACTAAGTGTTTTAGGGAGTCTACTAAAGTTTTATGTACTAAGAGGACTCGTCTCGAGAATCTCGTCTTCTAGGAATTCCGAGACTTATACACCTCAAAGCCCCGGGTTCGCATACTGGTCTAACCACATGTGACAGAATATCAGGTTTTAAATAGAGACTCAGCTTTTATCAGACTGTCTGATCTTTACAACCCAAAGGGATAGCGATATTCCAAGGTTTAAACCAGTATTAGTTTATTTGAGGGCACTGATTCCCGTCATGACTGTCAAAGATGTTTATCACAGCCGGGACCGACAGTTTAACGTGCTCTCTAAGGATCGTGGCAACCGATAATTAATTATTTAATACGCACTTTACTTCGAAAAGTCAGCGGTGCGCGCCGTGGATTCGAATCCTCTGCATGGCAGTCTGTTGGTACACCCAATAGGCTATCGTAGCCTTACGTACTGCATTATTATACTATGTAATATTATATTTATGAACTTTATCAGAATCTGAATTTCTTTTTTCTGATGTTTCTTCTTAGGGTGGTAGTCAGGTAGGAAACACATTGTTGTCAGACACATTCTTGAAGAGCCCAGTAGTGTGCTATCGGTGAGGCCTTTATACTGCAGTGGCAGGCGGTATAGCAGGCTTATAATATACATGATGATGAAGAGTTTGGTGTAAAACTTATGCCCAAAATATTATATTTTTTTACTTGCTTGAAAATACAAAACCGAAAATGAAGCTTAAACATAAGCAGGAAAATCTATTTCAGAAAATGGTCTATCTAAGCTGTGTATTTACGAAAGCCAAACTAGTACGCTGAACTATGAGAGAAAAATTCCACCAACATTTCTTCTTTGAAATGAGTTTTAGCTTTTTTTACTTTTTTACTATCCACATCCATAGTAGTGTATCACCAGCGTAGGTTTATCAGCAGTGATCATCATAATTAAGAAACCAGGCCTACAGCTGTAACTACAGTGAGACGTCACGACGACGTTTCGCCGCGAAATAAAAATATTCTATCAGATATCTCACCATCTAGATTCAAACCAAGTAGAGCTTTTACCATGAGTACTAATGGACAAAAAGACATATTTACTTTCTATTTGTAAATATATACATATTATACATAGAAACACCCAGACCAAAACAAACAGCCATATTCATGCACACAAATGTTTGACGTGAGCGGGAATCGAACCTGCAAAATCATTAAGCTACCGGGTCATAAATAACGCGGTGACGTGTCGTCTGCTGCGGCGATCTGCGGTTGTTTGCGAACTCGTAACGCGGTATGGCTCTCATGAGTCGAGAGTTGGATATCAGAGAGCCCTTCAAAATGCGCTCATTAAAAGACAATATAACCTAATGGAAGGAAAAAGAAACCCACCCCGCACCCTTGGATTGACCACTTCAACTATTGCAATAGAAAAAGATTGACAATACCGAACTCCTCCAAAAGGATAAAGGATATAGGAATGGTAATGGGTTCCAGGCAGATACCAGGCTTGCAGTATCCCGCTGTATGCGCTGACATATTCTTCGACACGTGTTTCGTCTCTGCACGAGGCATCCTCAGGAGCGATGGGCAACGACTGAGCCTATAGAAAGACAGTATGTCAAATCTGCTAATGCAAACTTGGCCAGCCTAAGCTATATTATAGAGGCTTGCGCCCAGCATTGAACCCGTGGGACCCCAACAGCGTGGGACAGATTTTATACAAGGCTGATATTAAAATTATACTTTAGCCAGATGGTTTTCTCACACAGCACAGCTCTCGCCCATCTTAAATATATATGATGTCTCGTGAACTACATTTTGCGTCTTTAATTTCTGAACTAACTGTCTGTTGTGCTCTTAGCCGCGCCTATTTGATAACTGAGGATCATTAATTTCCCTTGTCTCGCCGGGATATTCTGTTGATTTTGTAGGTAAGTCAAAACCTTATCTTTTAGAAAACAGGCTTTCCAGACTGTATAATAGTATCTCTCTAGGGTCTTAAGATATTTAGATTTCTTGTTCGCGTTAAGCTTTTTTTCATTTTATCATAGTGCCGAAAATTCTTTATCTTATACATTTTCTATGGTTGACAAATTATCTCTTGATAGAGATATTAGAATTGTTTTCTAATCTTTCCTTCAAGCGATAACTTTTTAAAAGCAATGTACGGTATTTAGGCAAGGTACTTTGATCTCTTGAAATAGTTTCAGGTTAACAAATCGTGACTACTGGTGTAAAAAGTGGTTCGATATGTCGAAAAAAATTTACAATATATTTTATTTAATAATTAAAACTAAATTGCAGGTTATCAAAACCGGTAGCCTATTTATTTTCATGATACACGGAACGCCAAAGGCAATAAATTTTTTAATTGATCTTTTTTTAATATTTTCATAAATATAGCTGACCGTAAGCACATTTTAAAAGTGTGATTTAAAAAGAAAACGTTAGTCAGCTTTATTCAGAGTAACAGAATAAAAATAATGACGAAATATGAATATCAATTTGTTAAAAATGTTTTTCATAAATGCAAATAAATTTATTCACAATGAAAGTTGAGCATGTTAACACGATCGTTGTTAAATTGACGCATTGTCTGTTATTCGAATTTATCACTAGTAAAACTTGTGGCTTCGTTTATGTTAAATACAGTTTATCCACTCTCGTGAGATTTTTTGTAATAATGATTTAAGCAATCGATTTATGCATTTAGTTATTGTAAGTGG
Source organism: Euclidia mi (assembly GCA_944739405.2). Classification (NCBI taxonomy): domain Eukaryota; kingdom Metazoa; phylum Arthropoda; class Insecta; order Lepidoptera; family Erebidae; genus Euclidia; species Euclidia mi. Next base: position 4,457,579 of record OX123204.2, read on the forward strand.
CACTTAGATGAGAGATGGGGATGGTCACTCTTAGTCAAAAGAAGAATGTGAAGTTCTTATACATTTATTTTTATTTATTTATAGTCTCACGCCTGTATCCCCGAAGGGGTAGGCAGAGGTGTAATATTACACCCACATTTCGCCATTAATTTTTTAGGTCCCACGTAATAGGGGGCGAGCTTATTGCCGTACTGGTCACATTACCAGACTCCGTACTGCTACTGAGAATTTCCTAACGGTACAACCCAATAACGCTTTGCCCGACCCGGAAATCGAACCCGAGACCTCCCAATCCCACACGCACATTTATGCCGCGAGACAATCGAGGCGGTTCTTATACATATTTTCTTCAAATACCATTCTCCCTTTGATTTTCTTTTTTCTACCCTTCTTATGAAAATAAAAGAGGATAGGAAAATAGGTTAGGTTTTCAGCGCTGTCAAACACCAAAATAAATGCAGCAGCAAAAAGCTGCTTCATAACTCAATCTTCCTTAAGATAATGAAATTACCCCAGTAGATGCGATCCATTTCTATAACCAGCATGGCTAATTGTGTCGACCAGCGACCTGTTATTTATAAAACCACCTCGGTATTTACAAATAAAAACGACTATTATGAAAACAACAACAAACGGAAATCAAACTAAAAAAAGGAAACAAATACAAGCAGATTACGTAAACGAACTCAAAAAGTTGCCAAAAGCCCTAAATGACGTACAGCTGACGCTTAAAGCAGCATGTATGCTTTGGCCCTTAAACTATAGCAATGCAATACAGCTGGTCAAACACAGGTTGAAAATACATTTCAATTTGTTGAGCTCGTATCCCCACGCTGGAACACTGCCAGATAGCTTAAGATACGTTTGCCCTCTGCCAGACTGAGTTATTTTAAACTTACAATTGAATAAAAATGCTAAATGTTTGCTATGAAACAATTGTTTAAGAGGAAATATTTATTTTCTGCAAACGGTCGGTTCTTGAATGGATATTGATTGTAGATTGAAACTGATGCAAGGAATTTTGTTTTGATAACAGATTTTGGCAGCTTGAAACTTGAAATTGTAGATTGAAACTGATGCAAGGAATTTTGTTTTGATAACTTGGGTGATAGAGTTTCATAGCTGCTCGTTGAAGTTATTAGTGTCTTTTGAATTTATTGTAAGGCACTAACGGCTTATAGACCTTTCATTCTTGAATTATAGAAATATATTTGGGATTATTATAGCATTTATTAAACTTAAAACAATAAAAACCGCTACAATTACAATATACAGTCCGATTGTTAAAGTAAATCTAGAAATGTGCATATTGGTCGATTGAAATGTATTATACTTACGCCAACCCCTTTAAATAAAACTTTGCAGCAGGCAAATTGCATTGTTACCTCGGTTTTCTTGTAAAGTGTTGACTGTAGGAACGTACCAGTAATTTGTAGCTTTACAGCAGAAAATATAAAACATACTACAAAACTGCATGCTGTGTCGCAGGCTTTTGTTGTCGATTTGTTTATTTTATTTATTTTTATTTATATTCTCACGCCTGTATCCCCGAAGGGTTAGGCAGAGTTGTAAATATTACACCCACATTTCGCCATAAATCTTTAGGTCCCACGTAATAGGGGGCGAGCCGATTGCTATTACCGGGCACATCACCAGACTCCGGGCTGCTACTGAGTTTTGGGAAAATCCCAGTAACACTTTTGCTCGACCCGGGAATCGAACCCGGGACCTCCGATCAGCAGTCGCATACGCTATCCACTGGACCACGGAGGCAGTCGACAATTTGTACGTAATATTTTTACCTACCCACTTATATATATTATATTTCTGCATAAACAGATATTTCTCGTATTGGTTTTAAGCAATAAAATGCAATAAGAATAAATTCATATACACGCAGCGAGTGAATTCGTATACTAAATTGACATAAATGTTTCGAGTATTCCTCGAACCACATATTTTTCTTTCAGTTACAAATTTAATTTACTATTAATTACTTTGTATTTGTGCTACTATATAAATATTTTACTCATGGCACTCAAAAGATTAATATAAGTCGGTGCTGTATGAGAAGTGCATCTAGGTACTATTTATAATGAGAGTGAGTTTATACTAATATTCATAGGAATTATTAGTTTTAGTACAAGTAATAGTTATATACATCATCGTCAGCCCTTTATACTGTCCCACTGCTGGGCACGGGCCTCTTCCCATAATGAGAAGAGTAAGGCCATAGTCCACCACGCTGGCCAAGTGCGGGTTGGCAGACTTCACATGTCTTTCAAGAACATTATGGAGAACTGTCAGACTTGCAGGTTTCCTCACGATGTTTTCCTTCACCGTTTAGCAAGTGATAATTAACAGTTCTATACATTATGTGTCTATTTCTTAAAGAATGCATGAAGACATCTATGAAGTTTGAATGAACTGCTCAGTAGATTTTCCATCACATTGTTTATTAAGACTCGTAAGGCATCTTCACTTTGGACCCGTTTCTTTATGCCCGACTGTGCGGTTGAATGCTCTTTTAAATACAATACGAAGGCAAAGAAAATCCAGACTTGCCGAGGCTATGTTTTCTTTGCTGCCATACTTACATCAGCACTTTGTTGATTACACTTTCCTGGTTTATTGCCAGCTGTTTTTTCTCAAATTACTCAAATAATTAAAATTTGAGTTAACGAATATTTCTTTATATTGGTCAATTCAAACTCTTATTATTCGAAAGTTAAAATGTTGACATTGACGGTAATGAGAAGCTACGTCGTTTTTTAACTTTACTCTAATACTAAAATATATTTTTTTGTTAAAGCACTATTCGAACCAATTCCAACTCAGGACCTACTTATCATAAAACCTGGTATAAAAAGAGTTCTCATTTCGTATAAAAAAATTACAATTTCCACGCTAAAATTAAATCCTGAGTCGCGTTTTTACAAACATTCAAGCAATAGAGACATGAAACTCCCCGATTCGAAAAAAACATTATGTGCTTGCAATTAGCAATTTGCGGCTGCCCCGTATGGGGCTCGAACCTACAAAACTCGGGCCAGTGCGAAAGGGTGAGGCGGGCACCTAAAGCAATTCGTTGTACTTGCAGTCAAGTTCGAGGTTAAGTCTTGACCTTATTGGCGTAAATGTAATGCAAAGAAACAAACTATAAATTACACATTACGTATTTTGATTACTGAAAAACAATATGTAGTTTAATATATGAGGAGAACTCACTAGATTTCCTCCAGAGGTTTTGCTCTCCAATTAGGTTAAAACCTTGTTAGCTTGCATTTGTTCGGGTGAATTGTATTTAGTATCTAACGTGTGGGATCTAAAATAATTTTGTTGAGTATTTTCGCAAGTATTTTCTATGCTCTCTTGACTTAACTAATTTGCTAGTAGTGTATTTTTTTATAAGCGTCGAAGATCTTAATTCGTATTGTATAATGATATAAGTAGGTTTACTACTGTAGAAAATTATCTATTTTTTAAGACAATGTATCCTGACATGTATCCTTTTTTATTGGTGCCGTAGCGGATATAAACGACTGTCACGCTGAATATCGCACGTTCGATTCCCGCTAAGTCAAAAAATGTGTGCATGGACATGAATGTTTTTCTCGGTCTGGGAGTCTCTATGTATAATATGCATCTGTTAACAAAAATAAGTATATACTTATGTATGTCTAGTACCCATAGTACAAGTGTACTTAGTTTGGGACTAGAGAGACGGTGTTGTGAATATAGTAGAAAATTATTATTAGAAGCACATATGATAGAACATAGTAGCACAAAATATGAGAACATTACATAGAAAATTAGAGACACAAATTCACAATGTGTGGTCAGGACCATTTCAAATTCGTAACGAAACATTCGGTTCTCGTCTTCAATACTGAATTTTCAAGTCGGTATTTCTCGTTAATTTGTAGTTTGCGTCACTTACTTCTCCCTGCAGAGTTGTAAACGTTTGAGAAGTTACGTCATGTCTACAAGGCGTTCTCTAGACGCTGACGAGATTATTTTAAAGCGCATTGCAGTATATTTGTCTCCTGTTTGTTGGTATTTTATTTTTGCTTGAGAACATTGCTCTTTTTTACTGTAATTTATCGGTAAAATGCACTACTAGAGATAGACATTTGACGTAAGTGCCATTCAAATATGTCAGATATCTAACTAGACTGCCTCCGTGGTCCAGTGGATAGCGTATGCGACTGCTGATCGGAGGTCCCGGGTTCAATTCCCGGGTCGGGCAAAGTGTTACTGGGTTTTTCCAAATTCTCAATAGCAGCACGGAGTCTGGTGATGTGCCCGGTACTGGCAATAAGCTCGCCCCCTATTAAGTGGGACCTAAAAATTCATGGCGAAATGTTGGTGTAATATTACACCTCTGCCTACCCCTTCGGGGATACATGCATGAGTCTATAAAAAATAAAAATAATATCTATCTCTTGTAGCTTTTTTACCGTTCATTTATTTTTGTTTTCGTTAATATAGTAGCCAAATCCATTGACAGATAGGAATTGTTATTGGAAACTCATAAATAGAAACTCGAAGATGTCTAAACCATTTTATTTTTCTTCTATTCGTTTATAGCCGAGGAAGGTTTTTAAGGATAAAATTTGAATATTTTAAGCCGTTAAAATTAATTTAAAAATTTCCGCGTATTAGAACACAACTGTTTGAGCCGTCATACTCGTGTTATTTCTCGTATGAAAACTCCTTACACTACTACTACGTCTTAACATCACACTGGAAACGAGTTCTCTAGTGCCTTCATACAGTCTGTCACCATAATTATAAAGTCGCTCCTGTTTTCTTACGTAGCAAGGGCCAATTGATATATGTGTGGACATTCGGACTTACACTTAGGAACTTAATATGGAATCTATAAAGTTATTTTCTGCCATGACCTGTTATCATATTTTGCCTTTAAACTCTTTTGACATAATATAGGGCCATAAAATTCAATACATGGCCATAAATAGAATTTCTATATTATTTGCCGCTTTATTATTTATTAGCTGGCCCGGCTAACTTCGTAACGCCATATTTTTTCGAAGATTTGCTTTTTATTTTTATAAATCTTTTTGTACCTTCTCCTGACAATAACTAATACATAAAAGAAAGAATTATCCAATTTGGTGCAGTCGTTTGGAAGTTATGCGCGTACAAATATTTCGGTGATTCATTTTTATTTATATAGATCTCTAATTTGCCGCTGTTCTCAACAATATGCTCGTAGTCGTGATAGCCTTGCGCTTCAAGGCCAGATCGTTGCAGACCTCGAAGTGAGTCGATGAATGCACCGATCAAATACGTAATACTTTTTTATCTTTAGACTGCCTCTGTGGTCCTGCGGTAGTGTAAGCGACTGCGGATCATGAGCTCTCGGGTTCGATTCCCGGGTCGAACAAAAAGTGATATTGGGTTTTTCTGTTAGGAATTATCCAATAAAAAGTTCGGAGTCAGGGAGTTGGCGGTGTCACACCCCCGTGCCTCGGAAAGCACGTTAAGCCGTTGGTCCTGCGCCCAATCTCTCTCCGGTTGTGACGCATGTGGCGTTCCATCGGACTATGAGAGTGAGGGAGTAGAGAGTGCACTTGTGTTCGCGCATACACTTGTGCACTATATGTAATATGTACCGCGCAGATGGCAAGTCTCATATTAGACAAGCCGCCGTGGCTGAAATCGGTCAGGAGGACATTATTATTAGTTTTTTATGTATAAAACGAGGCTTCGGCCGCAGCTCTGCCGACGTGAATTATACACCTTAACCTTCCTCATAAATCACTCCATCTATTGGTGAAAACTGTATAAAAATCCATTCGGTAGTTCTTGAATGTATCGTGTTCAGGCAGGCAGGCAAAAGGGGATTTAATTTTACAATTTACTAGATGAGCCCGCGGTTAGACCTATGTTATTTAAGGCTACTGCTCCGCTCCCGTCGCTCATAGCGCGATATTATATAGCCTTCCTCGATAAATGGGTTATCTAACACTGAAAGAATTTTTCAAATCGGACCTTCCTGAGATTAGCGCTTTCAACTAAACAAACTCTTCAGCTTTATATATTAGTTTAAGATTTATATAGCATTTCAATGGAATACGTCCAAGGAGCAATTTTACCAACGCAAAAACATATGCTAGGATTTTAAAGCATTGAGCGAATCTTAAACATTGAAATAACATATAAACCTAGCCATTTAGTCTTAAGCTTACCCTGTGTGCACTAAATTCAATTCCATTTACATGAGTTTTGTATGCATGGCATTTAGTCTTTGGTTCTTCGTGGGATAAGTTCATTTCGAAGTTTGTCCTTTAGAGAAACTTCAAACATAGCTCTCTCTAGCTCGCTGCGTGACTTCTAATTTGTTTACGAATTCCTTTATAAGTATATTTTGGTACCTTCAACAAAACAGACGCAATAATTGAAAATGTTACGTTCGGATCATTTCATCATCTCTCTATAGACGACCGGTTGGCGCAGCGGGAGTGTAAGCGACTGCTACGCCGAAGGTCGCGGATTCGATTCCCGCTCAAGTCAAACATTTTTGTGCATGAACATGGATGTGTCTTGATCTGTGTGTTTGTATGTATAATATGTACATGTTTACAAAAAAAAGGAGGTATTGTTTATCCATTATCTAGTACCCGTAACACAAGCTCTGCTTAGCTTGGGACTAGATGGTGATGTGTGTATGTGTTAGAATATTATTATTATTATTTCGTAAAGCTATCATGCAATGTACACCGGCCGAAGTGGAGACGTTATAGGAGAAAAGCGAACCCTGGTCTCCAAGGCCTTGGATTGAAACTCACACCTGTATTCTATTACTTTTCTCTAATAAATCTGGGTAATATTACACTATTACAGTCATAAATTGCTTTTCGGCGTTATATGCGTATTGAATTATTAATTATCGCTTGTCCCGTGCCTCAGAGAGCACGTTAAGCCGTGTCCCGGTTGTCATGAAGATCTTTGACAGTCGTTACAGGGCGTCAGTACATTCTTAATCAACTGACACTAGTCTAAACCATGGAATATCGCTATCCCTTCGGGTTGCGGAGGTCAGACAGGCAGTCGCTCTGTGGAAAAGCTAATATTCAGCCAAATCCGGTTAGACTAGTAAGCGGACCCCAGATTGAAACTGGGATAACATTAAGAGGATGATGATGTCAATATTACAATCACATTTCACAATGTTTAAGACTCATGGGGACTGAATATGGGGATATAGGGGAGCCTTTTGCTGTTACCGGGCACCAGACTCCGTGCTGCTACAGAGAATTCGAAAAAACGCAGTAACACTTTGCCCAATCTTGGAATCGAACCCGACACCGATCAGCAGCTGCATACGCTATCCACTGGACCACGGAGGCATTCCACAGTATCTAAAGTACAATTAAATAAATACTGAAATTACTTCACTATTTCTTTATAATAGACATTGCAAATTCTAACCAACCATCTTACTGATATGGTTCATTATTCAACAGCACAGTGAATTCACGAACGAGACGACAACAGTCAGCCGTCTCACCATGCTGCCGCAGCCAGAAGACGATGGCGCCATGATCAGGTGTCGAGCAGACAACCCAGTGCTCAGAGTGGCTCTAGAAGACTCTTTCAGGATGAGCGTCGTTTGTAAGTACTACACTTCTATTTTTATAAAAAAAATAAAGCATTATTTTTCATATTACGTTTTGGCGAAACGTCAGGACAAGTAGAAGTAACCTCTATGGGATGTATCTGTAAACCTGGTACCCGAATTTGTAGCGTCTAATAAAGTTAAGATTACGCAAATAAGTAATTCACTTGAAACTTTGTTTTTGATCCGAAGTTGCTAAATGTATGATATTGTCCATGTCTATGTTAAATTTTTAACACTTATCTACACTTTTATATACAGGGTGTAAAAAGACCCTTAACGAAAACTGAAACCACATATTGTACCAATCATTACGAACATTTTTTGCTTCGGCATCATACCTGGGAAATCACTGGTTTAGGAGATATTGAGGCTCAAAATTAGTATGGAAGTTTTGTAATTAGGTACAAAATCGATGCATTTACCCCGCTAACCTGTTCTATAGATGTCCTATGCACCCAAAAATCAGTAGGTATTTCGAAAATTGGACGCGCTTATTTTTTATAGCGGCTTGAAAAAAGTGAAAACTTAAAAAAAAAAGTCGTTTCCCAGGTTTTATTTTTGGTTCGTATGACTTGGCATGATGTCCAAAACGCGTAGACTTCGGCTTGGTGATGGGTCTTGTGGTCTCTTGGTGATATACGAGATTATCCAATCAAACTTGACTTGAACTCAATACTTGAGGACTACTCGTATTGTTCAAAATATTTAAAAAATCAGATCTGACGAAATTGGCTAAAACATAAATAGGTACATTTTCTTTTTCAATAGTAGGCATGCTAATGTAATCATATTATGTGTTACAATTGTCATAAAAATCATTACATAATTTATTAAATCATTCACAAGCCCACTGACAAAATGGTTAAACATTAACGAACCCGAACGTAATTTATGGACATAATTTACCATTTCATTCGATTCATGTCTATGGAAATAGGTCCATATGCCTCTACGTCAATCTAAATTTACAGGCTAAGTTGACCTCTCATTGTGAGACGTTACCTTAGATAGAGAGGCCAGGCTATGCTGGTGTATAATGTCAGATATATGGTTATGTTTACATGTGCCTATCAATATTGCATGATTCTTTGAGATGACTGAGAAAGGCTTTTAGAAGATATGTCAGTCAAACGTTTCAGCTTCGGTATTATTTCGCTTGAAGGCCTCGTCTGCACAGTGATATTAGCGTATAAATTCGTCCGCTCGGCTGGAAAATGTGTAGCTACTTCACGGATGTATATTGTTCTAGAAGTGACAGAGAAGAAAATATCGACAATACATTTGAATCAATAGTCGCGATTACTTGCGAGTTTCAAAGCCAATTCATGAACAAATGCTTCGATAAGTCCTCTAACCCATATGATAAATTAAAGAAGGCTAGTAGCTAAGACCGCACATTTTTTAAGTTATACTTCTATAAGCGCGTTATGAAAAAAATATGAGAGTGAAATTTTACGATGCGCGCGTATGTGTGACACAACACGTGTTTTAGTTTCGTACAAGTATTATACAAAGAGATATACAATATGATATACAAAGAGCATTCCTCGCTACCCCCCGACGGGTATTGGCCCGCCAGATGGTCAGGCGGGCCCCGAACAAAACCCCCTTGGCGGCGGATGAAGGTGTTGGGCTCCGCCGCCAAAACACCCTATGTATGAATTATGTATGTGCTAATAAATTATATTCAGTAGTGATTCAAATTGAATATTTTGATTGATGAACTATTCGTAAATATTAGTGAAAAAATTGTGCTTGACGGCGCATTACCAGTGCCTCTTTATTATTTCATGTCGCAACGGAAATTGCAGATGTCATGAAACGTCATCACGTCATTAGTACAGTCTCTAAACGAATCGAGAGTGCTACCGGCCGGTTGTGACTAATTGCGGTTCATTGGCGGGGGCACTGACGGTGTTCTTGTGGACTTGTCTGGCGGGCTGAGGGACATTCAGTCAGGTCGCGTGGTTGACAGTACACCATGAATCTGTCCTCAGTTCGTTAAAAGACTTGCAAGTGAAAACTGTTAGGCTATAATTGTTAAGATAGTGCCTTTCGTGTTTTAAAGTAGTTAGTGTATTTTAGTTAGTGTGTATTCAAATGCACAAGAACCTAGCTGCACCCACTTAGTAGGAACTCTGAGCACTTTGAAGTGATTATATATTACCCGCCTACATGCTTATAAACTTTTTCAAGTCATCATAAGGCCTGTATATATACGCATACTGTCCCACTGCTGGGCACGGGCCTCTTTTCTCTAAGAGAAGGGTAAGGTAGTCCATAGTCATAGTCCACCACGCTGGCCAGGTGCGGGTTGGCAGACTTGACATGTCTTTTGAGAACATTATAGAGAACTCTCAAATATGCAGGTTTCTTTCACGATTAGTGAGTGCCGTGGATTCGAACCTGAGACTCTCTGCGTACAGTCTGTCGGTCTCTCCACTCGGCTGCAAGTGCTCCAATATAATTGAGGTAACTATCCGTTTGTATTATTTATTGATATAAATTAAAATAATATTATTTAATATTATGAATACAAAATATTATTACATACATAGACTCACGTCTGTTTCCCCGAAGGGGTAGGCAGAGGCATATTAAACGTCCACTTTTCGCCAGTGTTTTGATCCCACGTAATAGGTGGCGAGCCTATTGCCGCTTACTGGGACATTTTGTTGCCAGAGCCTCGTCCGTTGATCGGCAGGTGCACCACTTGCAGGTGAGGTTGACTTGGGACCCTAAGTTCTTGGTGGGAACCCTATGCACCCTTATTATTATTAAACATTTATTATTGGTTGTTTAATGTCTACAAAATAAGGAAATAAATTTAATAAAACATTTAAGAAAAATATTGTGATATAAATTAAAATCCAACATCAAATTAAAATATTAATTTAAATATTTATTATTAAGTATTAAATTGAATAAATAATAAATATTTATAAATAAATATAAATGGACAAATGTAATGATAATTTTTTGATTAAAATAAAAAGTGAATAACAAATAAATAATTAATTATTTTTATAATATATATTATATTTCAATTTAATATTGAAAAGGAATAGATATTAAAAATTAGGATAACAATTTTTTATTTCCTCTAAAAGTAATTTTCATAATAACATTACAGATGATTAATTATAACTATATACATTTTTTTAATTTTATTAGCCTGTATTGTCCCACTGCTGAGCAAAGGCCTTTGGATTTCCACAAATCTCTGTGCTTTGCAATCTCTGGCCATTCGTCCTCAAAAGCGTCCAGGTCATCCCGCCATCTCCGTTTAGGACGTCCTCGTCGCCGCCGACCACCTGGAACCCAATTGGTAGCTACATGGGCCCACCTTTCTGTGTGCATGCGACAGACGTGTCCGGCCCAGTCCCACTTTAGTCGGGCTGATTTTGCTCCTACGTCCATTAAGCCCGTTTTTGAGCGCAGCGTAGAGTTACGGACGTGATCAGTCCTCTTCACCCCCAGAATGCTACGCTCCATGGCTCTTTGGCAAATCTTCAACTTGGACTTCTGAATCTCGGTCAGGGACCATGTTTGAGCACCGTAACTATATACATTACTATCTTAAATAATCATAATTTCTAAGAATATATATATGTACATAAATCTAAAAATAAAAATTGAAAATATATATGTACAGGTAGGTTTATGTGGTTTAAAATTAGTAAACTTAAATTAAATTTTTGAATTTATTATTAAATGTATTTATTTACTTTAAAAATATTAAATAATCAATAATAAATATTAGAAAATTAAGAATCTTATAACATTTATTACAAATGTAATAAATATTTATTGTTCTCTAAATTATTTTTTTTAAATTTATTATGAATTATTTAATGATGCCAAAGAATTATAACTTCTCACGCACGTACATAAGTACACGCACGCATTTTTTTATTTAACCCGTTGTGGGTACCGATTACGCCTCTGCCTACCCCTTCGGGGATACTAGAGTCTATACAAAAGATAATAACCCGTTCTGCCCGATCCCGTAAACTATTGTCCTTAAATCGTAAACGTCTAGCCCATTTTTTCAAATTTTCTCTTTAGGGCTCCATAGCTAAAATGGCAAAAAAACGGAACCTTATAAATTCGCCATGTCCGTAAACCACAGCACTTTTGAAAATTGGTAGGTAGATGTATTCTGTAATTCTGATGTCCGCTGCCCGCTGCCCGATTTTCATACAAAATAAAAGAAATTGAAAATTAAGGGAGCTTCATGAGCAAGTTCGACTCGCACTTGATTTCATTATTTTTTGACTAGAAAATACATTGTTCAACCCAAAACATGGCACTGTACTAAACGTAAATTTTACACTAAACTCCTGCAACGAGAACAGAGGCTACTAAACAAGTTTTCTCCTCACTGTGATATAATTACGACAAGTTAGTCAAAAAACTAGAACTTCCAAGCCTTTCACAAGTTGTTGTGACCGTCTGCTGTCAACAGCTAAAGGATTAACAGATTTAAGCTGACATCTGTCCCGTACCTACTTTGTTCGAGTTTCTCTGTTCGGTGTGATAGTTTTAAATTATATTTCAGAGATAAAATCTTGCAGATGCTTTTGGATATACGATTACGATACGATTTTTCAGAATCTTTTTGCTGTAGGTATTTATGTAGTCACTACTTTCAAAGTATGCAAGTGGTATGCCAAGACATAGACGCCTACTTATTTGCCTACGAGCCACTTCATCACCGTTTTACTTCAAATTCGATATCTTTTTAGCTTCCTTCAGTTAGTATTGTGCCTGTCATTTTTAATGCCAAGGGCTACTTTCACTGCCAACGATCAGATAGAATGCATGTCTTCATAATCTTTAAAGACGAAAAATAAATCCGTTCATTTACAGAATCTTCATATTCGTTACAGCACTTAAGTTAATAATAGACACTAATTGGAGTACTCGAAATATCGTGCCGACAAAATTTAATTACGTTTTCTCAGAAAGTTTCGTTGTTCGATCCGTCTGTTCTCCGTAAGTGTTTATACTTCTATAGATACGGTAATTAATTCTTACAATTACTAATTTATGGATTTTTTCTCAAAATCCATAAATTAGTAATTACCTCTAAGGAATATGAGCAGATGCTCCAACGTAGAGTGTACAGGATTACCCTTCCAAAAATAAACACATCTTTTGCAAGGCGTCTTAGTCCCTATATTGACCGCTATATCTATAATAAAATTGCTAAGATATGTTCAATCAAAGAAAGCTCGATAAAGGATGCAAAAGTAAAAGTGTTAAATTGGCTTATTTCCTTAACATACGACGACACTGAGAATATTTTATGTCATTTCAATTAAATATAATAATTATTATTAATTATACGTACCTATGTAGTATATTATATAAGTTAATGTTTATATATTATTATACATACATTTTCATTCATATTTATTTATATTTTCATTTACATAACATTTTTTTAACACCCAATACTTTTAATACATATGTTAGTTTTTGCTTATACTTTTTGATTTTATTTTAACTTACCTTTGTTTATATAAAAAAAAACAAAAGACTTCTTTTTTTTTGTTTTAAAGTTTTAACACATGGCAATGTAATTAATTTAATTTCGACCGAGCAATGTAACCGTAAATGGTAATCGTCATGGTACCCACAGGACAGGCTTGCCTAGTGTGGGGCCACCGTATATCGATTCATTGTTGTAATATATTTTGGCAATAAACGATTTTTATTTATTTATTTATTTATTTATTTATTTATTTTAATTCAAACCGACAAACTTGTAGCTACTGTAATTATAAGCAGCCGTGACAGTTGTGATTTTTTTAATTGTAGTGTTTATTTTTGTAGTAACTGTTTAATTACGGTTATTGTAATAAATAATTGAATAGTTCTTGGTTTTCTATGGACTTTTTTGTGACAACAAAGTTTTAATAAGAAGAGTACTTAATTTTGTTTATGTGTCGATGACTGCTAGAGTTTAAAGGAATTTCTGAGTTACAAGGCTTTAAGTGGTCCCTTTTGTAAGGTCAGATGTCTTTCGGGTATAAAGACAAGAGAATGAAGTAAAACGCGTGAGCTGGCGTTATCGTCATCGTCCTAGCTTTATAATATTCTACCACATTCACACAACACCATCTAGCCCCAAACTAAGCAGGAGCTTGTACTATGGGTACTAGATAATGGATAAACATACATACATATATACTTTGTTTTTGTAAATATATACATCAATATACATATTATACATAGAAACACCCAGACCAAGACAAACATCCATGTTCACGCACGCAAATGTTTGACTTGAGCGGGAATCGAACCCGCGACCTGCGGCGTAACAGTTGCTTACACTCCCGCGGCGCCTACCGGTTGTCAATTAAGACTCTCGCCTTGGAACCCGAGGTCCGCTTTCTAATCTAAGCAGAAACCACCAAAAAGGGCGCTAACATATTGTCAATATACCAGAGTTTTCTAGATTTTATGCATCAAATGCTTTCGGCGTATATGTGAAATAGTTTCAAGTCACTTAATAATTTAATGAATAGATACTTAAGCGACAATCCAACACCAATAGACAACAACGTTAGCAGACATTAATGAGCAAGAATCCTAATCGAACACCTTATCAAGTTTCTATCTAATTTGCGAACAAAATGCAACATTTCATTCTACGGAGACTATTGAAGTGAACTGCTAAATCTATTCTAGAACTCGCTCCAAACTTGATGCACTAAAGCACTGACTAACTAATTATCGACCTTAACGTTTACCGCTTTTTATAGAACTAGTGTAGAAATTGATTGGTCATTTCATATTTTAGCAGACGACTGCAGACTTAAAGTCCACTTTGCAAGAACATACTGAATTTTGAGAGAACTTGTATTTTTTTCTTTTATATATGCTCCATTATTTGTTAATCTACTAGTATAGTGGGGTATCTAATACCGGTTGAGATATGACGCTATTAGGGCTATTGGTAAAAAAATAAACCGAGTAGCAGCTTTTATAAAAATGACCAAAAGTAGGTACCTTGGGATAATTCCTTTGTTAGAAAGGCTTTTCAAGCATGAGCCAAGACAAAAAGTACATCTAGACTCGAAACTGACAAAAACTCACAACTTCTTTGTACAGATAGGTACTAATCTAAATGAAACCTATGTGATAATAACGAGATACCCTTTAAAATTTCTTAACACAGAACATTTTCTTCACCAAGTATTAAAATGTAATAACACTGATATAATGTTAAATAACAGCGACAAAACATGATCAATACGCTTCTTTTAGCAATGTGTTTCAATCGTCATAAAAATCCTGACATAATTTATTAAATCATTCACAAGCCCACTGACAAAATGGTTAAACAATAACGAACCCGAACGTAATTTATGAACATAATTTACCATTTCATTCGACTTATGTCTATGGAAATAGGTCCATATGCCTCTACGTCAATCTAAATTTACAGGCTAAGTTGACCTCTCATTGTGAGACGTTACCTTAGATAGAGAGACCAGGTTATGCTGGTTTATAATGTCAGATATATGGTTATGTTTACATGTGCCTATCAATATTGCATGATTCTTTGAGATGACTGAGAAAGGCTTTTAGAAGATATATCAGTCAAACGTTTCAGCTTCGGTATTATTTCGCTTAAAGGCCTCGTCTGCGCCGTGATATTAGCGTATAAATTCGTCCGCTCGACTGGAAAATGTGTAGGTACTTTTACGGATGTATATTGTTCTAGAAGTGACAGAGAAGAAAAAATCGACAATACATTTGAACTTGATAGTCTCACTAAGGCAGCGATAGCCGAGTGGATATACCAACAGACTGACATGCAGAGGGTATCGGGTTCGAATCCACGGCGCGCACCAATGACTTTTCGGAGTTATGTGCATATTAAATTGTTAATTATCGCTTGTCCCGTGCCTCGGAGAGCACGTTAAGCCGTCGGTCCCAGTTGTCATGAAGATCTTTGACAGTCGTTACAGGGTGTCAGTACCTTCTAAATAAACTGACACTGGTTTACTAATGTTTGCCATAATTTAAAATGACTTAATTTCATATGCCATACTGGTATTTGCCATAATTTCATTAGAAATAACGCTTCAGTTGTCATAATCGTGAAATGACATAAAATGACTTTCACTAATTCCATTGGTCATAATCGATCAAGTGTCATAATAATTTAAATCCATAAATGTATTTGCTATAATTTTCGTTTTCAATAATCTAAGAAGAGAATAGAGAATAAACAGAAGTTGAACAACTTCAGTTTATTAAACAAGTGTGAAAAATGTGGACTAAGTTGACGGAGCCCTGCTTCGCAGGGCTCCTATTTTTGGGTTAAGGGTCAAAAGAGAACCCTAACCTAACCTATCCGAGTCGGACTGCACTGAGTCAGGGTGTTAACGATATTAATTCAACTTCAGTTTATTAAACTAGTGTGAAGAATGTGGACTAAGTTGACGGAGCCCTGCTTCGCAGGGCTCCTATTTTTGGGTTAAGAGTCAAAAGAGAACCCTAACCTTTTTTTTTTTTTTTGTTCACTACGGTGGTAAAACTCTCCTTATGAGTCATCTCAACTCCGCCAACCCAGCCATTAGAACGGCTAGGCTTGGGACTGGCGGAGGAGGTATGTGGAGGCTCTCCCCTAAAGGCGTTCGGGGCATACCCACTAAAAACCACCGCGGTGTCCCTACGGGTCCCGTGTGTTGGCGGGGTCACGCGATTCGCGATTAGCATACTTTCTCGCGACCCCGCCCGGGATTGGCCCGCCGTTGGTGTTGGCGGGCCCCGTCTCGTCATGATCTCGCAATCATCCATCAAACTTCTTGCATCCATCAAACTTCTCGCATCCATCACCTCACAAAGCTACTTGGGAGGCGGCGAGGACACGCGCCGCCTCCCGCCTTTTGGCGGACAGGGAGCAGCCCCAGCGCTCACCGTCCGCAGGCACTGAATTCAGGGTGGTCGGAGGTCGTCTCTTGTTCGACGTCCCCGACGCCCGGACCTACGGTTAGGGAGAGGGCGATGTATTTCCCTCTCCCGCTCCGCCGCCTCCTTGCTCAGCATGACTGCTTCGCAGAAGGAGGCGACGGCGTTCCAAGACCTCTCACTCCGGACCATAGACAGAACTACGGCCGGGAGCGAGAGGACAACCGTATTCAGAGCCGCGACCAGATCACGGCGCTGCGATGCCCAAGCTGGGCATTCCGCCAAAGTATGCAACGCCGTGTCTTCGACAGGGTCGCGGCTGCTGCCACAATGGTGGCATCCGGGCGTTTCCTCCCGGCCTATCCTCCACAAATACCGGCCAAAACAACCATGGCCGGTAAGGATTTGAGTCAACCGGAAGGTGAGGACGCCGTGACGTCTCTCCAACCACTCATCAACCACGGGACTTACCGCCACTATCGTGGCGTGCCCGACCCTAACCTAACCTAACCTAACCGTATCGGATTGCACTGAGTCGCACCCCGACTCAGTGCAACGATAATTAATTTCGACCTAACAATATTATGTATTATTTTCATAATTATATCAAATTTTGATTATGTCAAGAGTCGATTATGAGATGTGTTACTTATGGAAACTAATTATTATGATATATGTTGTTATAGAAAGTCATTTTATGGCAAATAAAAGTTATCACTGTTGAGTTGTTAAGGCAAACGTTATTAGTATAAATGATAATAGTGCAAGTAAATATTATGATCGGGGATGATTATGGTAAACAATATTAGTGCAAATGAATTTATGGAAAACGAGAGAATACCGGAAAAGCTAATATTCAGCCAAATCCGGTTAGACTAGTAAGCGGACCCCAGATTGAAACTGGGATAACGCTAAGAGAAAGGAGAAAGAAGGAGTCTCACTTACTTGCGAGTTTCAAAGCCAATTCATGAATAAATCCTTCGATAAGTCCCCTAACCCATATGATAAACTAGAGAATGCTAGCAGATAAGACCGCACATTTTTGAAGTTAATATACTTCTTTAGGCGCGTTATGAAAAAAATTAGACAAGTGCGAGTCGGACTCGCGCACAAAGGGTTGCGTACCATCATCTATAAAATAAAAACACGTTTGTTGTGCGTATACTTAAATATATTTTAGTTTCTACCTTTTTATTAAGATCCGAGTAAAAATTGCTCAAAAATTACGTTTGTTGTATGGAAGCCCTTTATTTTTATTTTTTTAATTATATTGAAAGGTAATATACAACTCTATACTCTGAGGAAATTTTAAGCCTCTGCCGTTTATATTACCGTTAGTAATATTGCGCAAAAATACGAAAAAAAAAAACACTTTATATTTTCATTTTTTTATTTTTAGTATTTGTTGTTATAGTGGTAACGCAAATACACAATTTGTGAAAATTTCAGCTTTCTAGCTATCACGGTTCATGAGATACAGCCTGGTGACAGACAGACAGACAGCGGAGGCTAAGTAATAGTTGGTAATAAGGTCCCGTTTTTACCTTTTAGGTGTGAGAGTGAAATTTTACGATGCGCGCGCATGTGTGACACAACACGTATTTGGCGATATATGGGTGGGTGTTCTCTATTGCGCCACAATCCACTGACTCCTCAGAAGGTTGTTAAGGACTTCTTCAGTAAAACTCAAGGTACTTCAGTAAACGAATATTAATATATTGTCTCGACAATTACAATTTTGAATACATATATATAGTACAATACGACACGTTACGACAGAACCATATAGAACGGCAGAGGTAAACCGACTGTGGCGGCTTGGCGACGCAACGTAACAGGGGAGCCTACTTTGTCACCTCAGCAAAACGATCCTGTTACGTTGCGGGCCGCTACAGTGGTCCTCCCCTTTTTTCAAAAAACAAAAAGAAACATCCAAAAATATTACATACAAAACGTACTTGTATACGATACATTATTTCATATAATCAGAATAACCACAGTACCCAGTGTGTAGTCACCTTTATAAAATCTGACATAGCAAAAAGAATACACAGAATGTAACTTAATATAATCAGCTACATGATGTTGCTAGCTTATAACGCAGGAATTAAAGCGAACAAAGAACAATGATGAAATCATAACATTCACACTGGCCAAAATGCCATTCATCAAAACAACTTCTAGAGTTACGGTTTGAACGGATGTGAATAAAATATAACAAACATGATATCAACTTCTAAGTATTGTTTACAATATTTTATAACGAATCAAAAATTATTCCACAATCAAATACAATATTATTTTCTAAGTCTTGCCTTTATTACAAAAGTAACAATACGGAAACTTATTTCAATTCGTATACAGTACAACTAGCCCTACGGCTGGTGCCTTGGGATCGAAACTGCTACCTAACGATGATAGTGTCCACTGGAGGACTGTATACGCACTGAACATCAGCTTTACACATACAAAATATAAGAAATACACAATCAATACACATTTAATAAACGTAGTTTTAAAATTGAGTCAAGAGTAGCTTTTGCCCAGCAGTGGAATACCTTTTGCCCAGCAGTGGGATAGACATAAGAATTTAATAAACACATCTTGCACTACGCATATACAACTTGTGGTTGTGCCTGTTGTGGGCCACTACCATGCTGCGCAGACTGCTGTGCTTGCACATGTTGCAAACCACTTATCGAGGGTATCGATGCCAAAACCATTTCACTACGGATCCACTTACGTGACCGTTTCTTACATTTGGCTACACAGAAATACACCATAAGTAAAGATAACAACACCAAAATGGTCAACAAGATAGCTCCAAAAAACTCAAAATGCTTTTGTATTTCGGAATCACTGTTTCTAGCATTATTTGCTCCGTTTTGGGCAATAATAATGTCTTGTTCTTTACTGTAAGATTTACCCATAATTACTATGTAAAACTAATTCTGTTAACTGGTTAAAATTTGTATCAAGAATGCTTCTAATTAGCCAATCTGACCTTTTAAATAACAATTTCACAATAATAAATGCTAATCACGTCGGGGTCACCACTTTGGCGATATATGGGTGGGTGTTCTCTATTGCGCCACAATCCACTGACTCCTCAGAAGGTTGTTAAGGACTTCTTCAGTAAAACTCAAGGAACTTCAGTAAACGAATATTAATATATTGTCTTGACAATTACAATTTTGAATACATATATATAGTACAATACGACACGTTACGACAGAACCATATAGAACGGCAGAGGTAAACCGACTGTGGCGGCTTGGCGACGCAACGTAACAGGGGAGCCTACTTTGTCACCTCAGCAAAACGATCCTGTTACGTTGCGGGCCGCTACAACGTATTTTAGTTTCGTACAAGTGCGAATTATGTATGTGCTAATAAATTATATTTAGTAGTGATTTAAACTGAATATTTTGATTAATATCATTAACTATTCGTAAATATGAGTGAAAAAAATTGTGCTTATATACTTTTTCAAGTCATCATCATCATCAGCCCTGTATATATACTGCTGGGCACGGGCATCTTCTCTCTATGAGAAGGGTAAGGCCATAGTCCACCACGCCTAGTGTGGGTTGGCAGACTTCACATGTCTTTTGAGAACATTATGGAGAACTCTCAGACATGCAGGTTTCCCTCACGATTAGTGCGTGCCGTGGATTCGAACCCGAGACCATTTGCGTAGCAGTCTGTCGGTCACTCCACTCGGCTATCGCTGTAAGTCCTGCAATATAATTAAGGGTAACTATCCGTATGTATTATTTATTGATATAAACTAAAATAATATTATTCAATATAATTAATACAAAATGTAATTAAATATTTACTATTGGTTATTTAATATCTACAAAATAAATAAATAAATTTAATAAAACATTTATTAAAAATACCGTGTGGTTGACGGCATAGAATAAAAGCCTCGTATTCATTAGGGGACATTTGTCCCGCGACCTTGTCGCCCGACACGAATTCTACGTGTTGAGCGACGTCGCGGGGGACATCGCCCGACATCGCAGGCGACATCTACGTGTCGGGGTACAAGTCGCTTGTCGACGCTCCGATAGCGTCGACCTTGCGCGACTTCGTGTTCCTCGACAGTTTCCGACGGCATTTGACTTGTGAGGACGTGTGTTGCTATTTGTTCCGCGACTACCCGCGAATATACATATACACTTCGTTGGTCCACAGTACCAATGAAACTGTGTTAACACTTAGGCGACATCTTGATCACAATGCCGGTATGTGGACGAGCGAAATGTCGGTCGACATTGTCGCGGGACAGTCGCACGTAAATGTCCTGCGACTGTTTGCGATAAGTCGAGCGACTTTGTCCCCTAGTGAATACATGGCTCAAGTGTCACCACCCCCTATCTTCTCGTGGGTGTCGTAAGAGGCGACTAAGGGATAACACGATGCAAATACCATATTTGCGTAGAGACGGAAAACTCGACATCAAACCCTATACGACTGCCTCGTTGGTCTCACGGCATAAATGTGCGCGTGGGATCGGGAGGTCCCGGGTTCGATTCCTGGGTCGGGCAGTGTTATTGGGTTTTCTGTCACGAAATTCTCAGTAGCAGCACGGAGTCTGGAAATGTGCCCCAATAGGCTCGCCCCTTATTACGTGGGACTAAAGTATATCTGGCGAAAAGTGGGTGTAGAAATACACCTCTGCCTACCCCTTCGGGGATAAAAGGCATGACGATATGTATATGTATGTATGTATGTATTTAATAAAAAAATTGTAATAAGAATTAAAATCCAACATCAAATTAAAATATTACACATACATACATACATACATACATAGACTCACGCCTGTTTCCCCGAAGGCAGAGGCATATTAAACGCCCACTTTTCGCCAGTGTTTTGATCTCACGTAGGTGGCTAGCCTATTGCCACTTATCGGGATATTTTGTTTGCCAGAGCCTCGTCCGTTGATCGGCAGGTGCACCACTTGCAGGTGAGGTTTGCTTGGCACCCTAAGTTCTTGGTGGGAACCCTATGCCTAATTAAACTATTTTTTTTATAAGTATTTATTATTAAGTATGAAATTGAATAAATAATAAATATGTATAAAAATAAATCTAATGTATTTTTTGATAAAAATAATAAGTGAATATTAAATCGAAAAATAATAAATATTAAAAAAAAATTAAAATTAAATTCAGTTTTTGAATTTATTATTAATTTATTTATTTACTTTTAAAATATTAAATAATCAATAATAAATATTTAAAATAAAGAATCTTAGAAAATTTGTTACAAATTATGTCATACATATTTATTATTCTCTATTTTGTTTTTTATTTATTATGAATTATTTAATGATGCCAAAGAAGTATAACTTCTCACGCACATACATAAGTACACGCACCTGTTTTTTTATATATAACCCGTTGTGGGTATAATACCTATTACGCCTCTGCCTACCCCTTCGAGGATACAGGAGTGAGTCTATTAAAAAATGTAACCCGTTCTGCCCGATCCCCGTAGGCATTTTAGGCTAGAACGGATCTTAACGTTTCCTACGTTCCCCTGAAAACATACGTTGTGGTCCTTGTCCTTCATAAAGAACATCTATTATCCTTAAGTCGTAAACGTCTACCCCATTTTTTTTAAATACATGCTCTTTAGGGCTCCATAGCTAAAATGGCAAAACACGGAACCCTTACAAATTCGCCATGTCTGTTTGTCCGCCCGTAAGCCACAGCACTTGTTGTTCCGAAACTATTGAGACTATAGATTCGAAAATTAGTAGGTAGATATATTCTGTAAACCCCTGCCCGATTTTCATGCAAAAATGAAACAAATTGAAAATTAAGGGAGCTTCATGAGCAAGTTCGACTCGCACTTGATTTAATATTTTTTTTACTAGAAAAAAAAAAAACATTGTTCAACCCGAAACATGACACTTACTAAATGTAAATTTTACACTAAAGTCCTCCAACGCGAACAGAGTATACTAAACAAGTTTTCTCCTCACTGTGATATAATTACGACAAGTTAGTCAAAAAACTAGAACTTCCAAGCCTTTCACAAGTTGTTGTGACCGTCTGCTGTCAACAGCTAAAGGATTAACAGATTTAAGCTGACATCTGTCCCGTACCTACTTTGTTCGAGTTTCTCTGTTCGGTGTGATAGTTTTAAATTATATTTCAGAGATAAAATCTGGCAGATGCTTTTGGATTTACGAATGGAATAAGATTTTTTTGAATCTTTTTGCTGTAGGTATTTTTGTAGTCACTACTTTCAAAGTATGCAAGTGGTATGCCAAGACATAGACGCCTACTTATTTGCCTACGAACCACTTCATCACCGTTTTAATTCAAATTCGATCTGTTTTTAGCTTCCTCTTAGTATTGTGCCTCCCCTTTTGAATGCCAAGGGCTATTTTCTGCCAACGATCAGATAGACCGTATGTCTTTGTAATCTTTAAAGCCGAAAAATAAATCCGTTCATTTACAGAATCTTTATATTCGTTACAGCACTTAAGTTAATAATAGTTACAAATTGGAGTACTCGAAATATCGTGCCGACAAAATTAAATTACGTTTTCTCAGAAAGTTTCGTTGTTCGATCCGTCTGTTCTCCGTAAGTGTTTATACTTCTATACTTACGGTAATTAATTCTTACAATTCAAACCGACAAACTTGTAGCTACTGTAATTATAAGCAGCCATGACAGTTGTGATTTTTTTTATTGTAGTGTTTATTTTTGTAGTAACTGTTTAATTACGGTTCTTGTAATTAATAAATAATTGAACAGTTTTTGGTTTTCTATTGACTTTTTTGTGACAGCAAAGTTTTAATAAGAAGGGTACTTAATTTTGTTTATGTGTCTATAACCGCTAGAGTTTGAAGTAATTTCTGAGTTAGAAGGCTTTCCCCTTTTCCCTTTTGTAAGGTCTGAAGTCTTTCGGGTATAAAGACAGGAGAATGAAGTAAAAAGGGGTGAGCTGGCGTTATCATCGTCCTAACATTATGCCTGCATTTAAGACTTTCGCCTTGAAACTCGGAGTCCGCTTTCTAATCTTAGCAGAAACCAGCAAAAAGGGCGCTGACTTATTGTCAGTATACCAGATTTTTGTAGATCTTTATGCATCAAATGTTTTTAGCGTATATAGTTTTAAATCACTTAATAATGGTTGATTGAATCAGTCGTTACTTAGCGGAACTCCATTGTAACCTAATGGGAGGAAAAAGGAACCCACCACGCACCCTTGGATTGACCACCCCAACTATTGCAATAGAAAAAGGTTGACAATATACCGAACTCCTCTAAAAGGATTCTTCGACACGTGTTTCGCCGCTGCACGAGGCATCCTCAGGAGCGATGGGCAACGACTGAGCCTGGCTCAGAATAGTCGGCGAATACAGCGGGATACTGCAAGTCAGGTATCTTCCTGGAACCCATACCGTTCCTATATCCCTTATCCTTTTAGAGGAGTTCGGTATTGTCAACCTTTTTCTATTGCAATAGTTGGGGTGGTCAATCTGAGGGTGCGTGGTGGGGTCCTCTTTCCTTCCATTAAGTCACTTAATAATTTTAATGACTATAATAATAATAATAATAATTATAATTATGATTAATAATTATGATTAATAATTACAATTTTTTTTTTATATTTTTAAATGTATGTTATTTTTTATTGTATATTTAAAAATGTAAATGAAATCTGAAGAAAAATAAATAAAGGAATAATAATAATAATATTCTATATTCTACCACATACACACATCACCATCTAGTCCCAAACTAAGCAGAGCTTGTACTATGGGTACTAGATAATGGATAAACATACATATATACTTTTTTTTGTAAATACATACATATTATACATAGAAACACCCAGACCAAGACAAACATCCATGTTTATGCACACAAATGTTTGACTTGAGCGAGAATCGAACCCGCGACCTTCGGCGTAGCAGTCGCTTACACTCCCGCTGCGCCAACCGGTCGTCGACTAGAAACTTAAGCGACAATCCAACTCCAATAGACAACACCGTTAGCATACACTAATGTCCAAGAATCCTAATCAAACACCTTATCAAGTTTCTATTCAATTTGCGAACAAAATGCAACATTTTCATTCTACGGAGGCAGACTAATGAAGTGAACTGCTGAACCTATTCCAGAACTCGTTGCAAACTTGATCCACTAAAGCACTGACTAACTAATTATCGACCTTAACGTGTCCCGCTTTTTATAGAACTAGTGCTTTAGTAATTTATTGGTCATTTTATATTTTAGCAGACGACTGCAGACTTACAGTCCACTTTGCAAGAACATACTGAATTTCGAGAGAACTTGTTATTTTGTTTTCTTTTATATATTATTTGCTCCATTATTTGTTAATCGACTAGTATAGAGGGTTTTTCTATTACTGACTGTAATATGAGACTATTAGGGCTTTTGGTAAAAAATATATACCGAGTAGCACCTATTATAAAAATGACTACAAGTAGGTACCTTGGGATAATTCTTTTCTTAGAAAGACATTTAGACAAAAACAAAAAGAACATCTAGTCAACTTGGAGACAAAGACAAAAAGAACATCTAGTCAACTTGGAGGAAAAGACAAAAAGAACATCTAGTCAACTTTGAGACAAAGACCAAAAGAATATTTAATCAACTTTGAGACAACGACAAAAAGAACATCTAGTCAACTTTGAGACAAAGACAAAAAGAACATCTAGTCAATTTGGAGGAAAAGACAAAAAAAAAATCTAGTCAACTTTGTGACAAAGACCAAAAGAACATTTAATCAACTTTGAGACAAAGACAAAAAGAACATCTAGTCAACTTTGAGGCAAAGACAAAAAGAACATCTAGTCAACTTGGAGGAAAAGACAAAAAGAACATCTAGTCAACTTGGAGGAAAAGACAAAAAGAACATCTAGTCAACTTTGAGACAAAGACTAAAAGAACATTTAATCAACTTTGAGACAAAGACAAAAAGAATATCTAGTCAACTTGGAGACAAAGACAAAAAGAACATCTAGTCAACTTAGAGGAAAAGACAAAAAGAACATCTAGTCAACTTTGAGACAAAGACCAAAAGAACATTTAATCAACTTTGAGACAAAGACAAAAAGAACATCTAGTCAACTTTGAGACAAAGACAAAAAGAACATTTAGTCAACTTTGAGACAAAGACAAAAAGAACATCTAGTCTCGAAACTTACGAAAACACACAACTTCTTTCTACAGATACTAATATAAATGAAACCTATGTGATGATAACGGCATATCCTTTAAAATTTCATAACACAAAACATATTTTTCACCAAGTATAAAAATGTAATTGCTGCAAAATTTAAAATTGAGGAAATATTCCAACTATGGAGCGGAATCCAAATCCGCGATGTCGACACCGCGCCGGTATTACTAGCTAAGCTATTCACATGCCTGACACTCTTGTTAAATATTCTCTTTTATAGTGATGTAAGGCGACGATAAGCGCCACCTATGTAATATTAATCGAACTATGTCAACTGCGAGGTGTATACAGTATGTGCCATAATTATCGTAGGGATGAAAATTGTCTAAAATGTTTAAGCTTATGTTTATATTGATGCTATACTTAGACTAGGCTGGACTTTTGTGGGACTTCGTATAAGATCCAGATTGGAAATTAGGTTTACTGGGCCACGTAGATTATCATTATATTATAGAACAATAGGTGCTATAATAGTACTGCTATAAGAAGAAAACAAACTATGTGACTTAGATAAGCCAATAAATTATTTTATCTTATAATTTTTTTAATTTCGCGATTCGTTCTATTAACAGATAGACCAGTCCTGACGATGTCATTAGGCAGTACCCTGAACCCCAACGACATCAAAGAAGGAGACGACGTCTACTTCGAATGCAACATTAGAGCCAACCCAAAGGAACACCGCATCTCCTGGTACCATAACGTGAGTGAGTCCCTTCCTTCTGCTTTCTTCTATGATCTTCTTTTTACAAAATCTGAAACTTATCAAGAAGAACTTGTCTAATTTTTACTCATAACTATGAAATGAGCATAACAAATAGGTACTGAAATTTCAAGAGCATTAACCCCAATGTAAAGGTATTCGTTCTTTAAAAAAAGGAAAAGATTCTTCATTCAGGTAGTCTGTTGAAGTCCACTGCTGTTAATAAGTCCAACAGTTGTCTACTGCTGCCTGCTACACTATAAATATTGAAATAGTTATTAGGTGCATGTTCACAATTTTCGCATAAACACCTCGTCCCGTGCTTTTATATTGAGGCAAATCCAACTATTTTTATGAAATATGATTTCATTTATCCATCTGGTTTATTATTGTGCTACCTGACTCTTGCTTTTAATATCTTTGCCCTAAATCTTCTTCGTATTATTCGGATTACATGGCTGATCGCCTTTTTAGCTTGATATCAGCATAATAAAGAAGTAACTGTTTTTGTGCACAGGATCAACAAGTTAGCCAGAACATGTCATCAGGCGTATTCATCAGCACAAAATCTCTAGTGCTACAAAAAGTGACGAAGCGAGATGGAGGTCTTTACACTTGTAGAGCTGCCAACCAGATGGGAGAGTCTAGCAGTCAGGCTGTGTATCTTCGAGTGCAGTGTAAGTTAATGACCACATAAATTCCTTTAATAAAAGAATATCGGATCTTGACCTTTGTCTTCTCGCTCGGTCTGTCTTTTTAATAAATAGTAGCGAGCCTATAATATTTGTGCATGGGACAGAACTGTTACAGAAAAAACAAGAATGCCTATTAGAAATTCAAAAGCATATAGTACTTTGTAAAGATCACAGACTAAACGTTTTAAGCCAAAAATTGCTCAAAAGTGCTGAGCTGTCAGAAAGTGAAAATTGGTCACTTGCGTGATTTTTGAATGGCTCATAATAATAATAAGAGTTTATTAGTCTTAGATGTAGCAAGCACCGGATAGACTCAACATATAACACAATATATTTTTTTGCTTTTTCTTTTAACAAGACAGTTGTTAGACATCACATTTACCCTAGTCGGAGACAAGTGTTAACCTAACCAAAATGCAACCTCAATTTAAGTTTTGATATAAAATGTCAAGTTTACCCTTCAAGCATCCCTCAGTCAATTAAAACAGTATTGGTGACACACAGACGCCCCGATCTGCGCGCAACCATCGCCGCTACTCATTG
Source organism: Euclidia mi (assembly GCA_944739405.2). NCBI lineage: Eukaryota > Metazoa > Arthropoda > Insecta > Lepidoptera > Erebidae > Euclidia > Euclidia mi. The sequence continues at coordinate 4,485,340 of OX123204.2, forward strand.
GCGCGAGGTTGGATGAACCGCTGCGGGTTCGATGCACAGTGAATGCAGACCCCGCTGACGTGACGTTCTACTGGCAATTCAATAACAGTGGCGAGAGCTTCCAGGTCTCACCTGCAAGATATGGTAAGAAAAAATGATGTTTTGCCTATCCATTTCAAAATTAAAAGCCATCCTGGATTTGGTATTAATGGAACAGCGCAACATAAAAATCCAAGATGGCGAAATCCAACATGGCCGCCACTTTTGATGACTAATATCTTTTAACTACTCCGTGGCTAATATCTTTTAAAATAAATATCTTATTGAATTTGTCCAACACACCAGACAGCTGACTGCCGGGCCTCGATTTCGATTCCAATTGTATGATGAAAATCTAAATATTCGTGAAACTAGGTAGTTCATTTAATTTATATTCAAATGGCAAGGCAAAAAAAGTACTCTTTCATACTACCTCAGCATTGGCAATCAGCCAGTAACCTAATATTCATAATGCTCTTCCAAAAAAAGTAATCAAACCACATTGTAGGTCTATACTATTAGCGAATCATACTAGATTCAATATTTTTCTTTCATATTTCCTTTCTTCCGGTTTTGTTGGTACTGTGGCATAAATGTACGCTTATTTTCATCGATCATGCAGCGTATATTTCTGTTCCGTTTCAAATAAATTATTAGTTGGAAACTATTACTTTACTTGACACTCAGTCCATGAGAACTAAACTACTGGGCATAGGCATCCCTTAATTGGTACAATATTGTATACGCCACGCTTGAAAGGCTGATTGAGGGTCACAAGAGCGGGAATCTGGATGATTTGGACTGCATGCATTTCAGGACATACTCGTCAGAAAATTAGACGAGTATCTATCCAGTGGGCGGTGGTATGGTCACTACTGAAAATCAGATAACATCATCGTTTCGATTATACTTGTACAATGACGGTGTTTGATATTTCTTCTACCACCAGACGGCGCTTAGTATGCGTCAGGTCCAAACTGACGTCAGATATGTACAGACGCGAACACACACATAATACAAACAAACACAGACGTACGAAAATATAGGGGCTCTGACAGTTTGGACAGGTTTCTGGACCTGACGCCTCAGTGCTGCGGCGTAGTGAGCGTCATTTCAGAAGACCCTCATTACTCAAGTTTAGTTTAAGTGATAATGACAATTAAATGCATTCTTTAGAGTAAGCTATTTGAGACACGGAAGATGCCTGTCATTCATTGGATGCATTTAATTGTCTTGTTGGCAATAATAGTATCTATTTATCTCCACATATTAATTACAAGACTTTGGTCGTGGCTCCAGTTGCGTGTTTATCAGATAATCCGGAAAAGAATTCATCCGTCACTCCCTAGCTAGCTAACCATCTCCGCGCACAAATCATACCATAATATCGCTTCAATATCACTTGAAAGAAGGGAAAACAAACACACATTCACATTTGAAACATGTTATAGATTATACTGCCTTTGCCTAATTATGTTTCTTTCCTTTAGTGTCAACTGGCGGTACATCAAGCGAGCTCCGGTACCGCGCGGCGAGTGAACGCGACTACGGCGCGCTCCTGTGCCGCGCCACCAACACGGTGGGCCGGCAGAAGCGACCGTGTGTGTTTCAAATAGTACCTGCAGGTATGTCTTATGTCCATATTTTTGTTATTTTGTCATAGGGCTGTTAGCCGTCCACTGCTGGACTACGCTGGTCAGACGAGTTGAATCAGGGTTTGATGTCGTATTCGCCATCTCTTCGCAAAGTTACCATTTGCTTTGTTTATTTTTCTTAGTATCAACAATCATATGACATCCATGGAATAAAATACGGTAGTAACACTTTGTGTTGTTAATCTTTCGTCACATGGAGTTTATTGTTCTTTACCCATGGCTAACTGTATATGCTGGGCGGTAAGCCGTCAAACAGTTTAATAAGGTAAAGGGCGCCATTCGGATCTGTAGACATCAGTTTCGGTTGTCACAGCAAACACTCCTATCCACATTGATCGACGCTTAAAACTTACAGACTTAAATGATAGAAACACGTGAGCCACATTAAGCAAAAGGAAAATACTTAGGTGGAAGTAGTTTTAAACAACCGTACTACTTATTCTATTGTCACACAAATGCCCAAATAAACTGTTGGCAATATCATGGTTACATTTCTAGAGCCAATGAAATAAATACTACTTTCGACGTTGCCAATAGGATGCACCATAGAAAGGCAAGAATAAACTTCATCATCATCATCAGCCTTTAACAGTCCACTGCTGGACTAGACCTCTCCTTTGAACGGAGGAATTGGCCTACTATACCACGCTGGCCAAACGGGTTGGGTTTGTATCAAGTTTTCCTTCTCTTACAGTGCTGTTCTCTGCATAATATGCTCCCTCTGTCGGCTCTTACGAAACCCATGGGATTATATGGGGTGGTGACAATCCGTATTCTTAATCCGTCACCACAAGAATAAAGTTAGACACATATTTTTTGCTTATAAAATAACTCAAGTCAGAGAGCCAGGTCTCATTATAATATTTGGTTAAAATAGAGTTTCGATCTACATGGCATAATTATGTCATAAACGGTATGTGTGAATGATATTGCGACTAGATTGTCAATTGAACTATGTGTCAAATTAGACGATAGTAACATTAAGCATACATTAAGTATCATCATAATCAGCCTTTAACAGTCCACCGCTGGACTAGGCCTCTCCTTTAAAAGGAGGAATTCTGCTATACATTAAGTATAGCAGAATGTCCTTTTCCGATGCAGTATGTGATGTGCTAACCGTAATATATAACAACTGTAATCTATCATACAGCAAGCGAAATAAACATTTCATTTCATTTCAATAGTGACTCAATTCAAAATCTGATCGCACTTCGTTCAAAAAACAGTGACGATGTGAGATAAATACGATAATTGGCCTTCTGGTGTCACGAGAACTGGTGTGCCATAATTCCTTTGATATAGGACAAGAACGGCAGAACGAATATCAACGTCAGTGCTTGCAGTATACATATGAAATACAAAAGCTGTTTGACGTGTCGTGTGTATGACTTCCGGACGACGGAATAACGAACATACATAAGTCTTGCCAATTTCGTACTTGATTGATTTAAAAAGTAGGAACAGGGGACTTGCATTTCTGTTATAAAATACGATCTTTTGCCTAAGATTCCGTGACAAAAGGTAGCATATAAATATGTTTTTCTGATTAGCTTTATGACTGTACAGTTTCACCAAAACCTGTTAAATACTTTATGCGTGATAGAGGAAGAAACATACATACATCCAACCCACGCATTTATAATAGTAGTAAGATTAGGTTTTAATTACTTTCTATATTGTAGTTCTGTTAGATTTTCTGGAATAAATGAACAAAACATTGAAAAATTTTGGCGCTAAAAACAGTAATGTGTAAAACTACGTAGGTACAAATTATATAACATTTATTAACGCAAACTGAAGCTCATATATCCTTGGAGAATTGATTTTTTTTGACGACCGGTTACCGGTTAGTGCGACTGCTATGCCGAAGGTCGCGTATTCGATTCCCGCTCTAGTCAAACATTTGTGTGCATGAACATGGATGTTTGGCTTGGTCTGGGTGTTTCTATGTATAATATGTATGTACATATTATACATAGAAACACCCATAATAATATATTTTTTTGTAAATACATACCTACATATGTATGTAGGTATGTATTTACAAAAAAGTATATTATTATGTATGTTTCTCCATTATCTAGTGCCCATAGTACAAGCTCTGCTTAGTTTGGGTCTAGATGGTGATGTGTGTATGTGTTAGAATAGAATATTATTAATTTCTTGCCAAGATTAATATCGCGAGTTTCTTGCCCGCGCGACCTCGGCTCTCGATTCGAGATGACTGTGTGTACAAGAACATTCCCCCAGGTGTTACACTAAATGTTTTCATGAATTTTGAATTGACATGAAAAGCTTGTCTTTAGACGAAGAAAGTGACAAGCCACTTATAATAGTGCTCAAATAACATAATATATATAGTATAAGTAATAGTGACTCATTTCCTGAATATAGTTCTTGTAATGTTATTATTTTTTGTTTTTTCATGCCAGTTTTAGCCTGCAATATCATTTATATAATATTAAACAAGGTTTTAATGAATCCGATAAATGCCGTAAACCCGGTTCCTAGTAGGCAAATAGCTGAATATTTGAAGTCGCAAAGCTTCTGCCGTAATTAATCATAAATATTCGTTTTCTCTTATAATTCAGATTTCTATTTATTTAGGGTGCATAGGGTTCCCACCAAGAACTTAGGGTCTCAAGCCGACCTCACCTGCAAGTGGTGCACCTGACGATCAACGGACGAGGCTCTGGCAAACAAAATATCCCGATAAGCGGCAATAGGCTCGCCACCTATTACGTGGGATCAAAACACTGGCGAAGAGTGGGCGTTTAATATGCCTCTGCCTACGCCTTCGGGGAAACAGGCGTGAGTCTATGTATGTATGTATGTATTTATTTGTAATTGCTAAGGAGCTGTTCGACTGTATCAGGCATAAAGTAATAGCATAATTATTCAATATGGCAATGTTGCCAGTCTTTTTTCAGGCTTCCAATTTACTTGGTACGTGGTAGAATTTTATGACGCCTTGTAAAAATAGTCTATGTATTTTTTACCCGTTGTATATTTATTTAAGCATATTATTTTAAACTCCTACACTAACTTCTAGTTTAATTTATATAATAACTAGACGTCGTCAGCGGCTTCACCCGCGTCTATTATACATATAAACCTTCCTCTTGAATCATTATATCTATTAAAAAAACCGCATTAGAATCCGTTGCGTAGTTTTTCAGATTTAAGCATACATAGGGACAGACAGACAAGGGACAGACTTTGTTTTATACTAAGTACATTTTTAAAATTATAAGTAGGTATATTGCACTATAATGGTTTTATTTTTAAGAACCGGTATTAAAGAGAAATTTAAACCAAAATTGACTAAACCGTTTACTCCTTTTTGCATAATCATAATATACGGCCGTACTAATTTGACATTAAGAAATTCTCTTCCCAAAAACATCTAGAAAACTTGAAAAAAAAGCTACAGTCAGTGCGAAGTCATTTGGCCCCGGAAGCAGTTTTCTTTTTAATTTTTTTCGTCCATTACTGAGAAAAGAGGCTAATACCGGGCTATTTTTTGGGAGGAAAAAGAATTATCCTAAAATAATATATTGAACCCACTGACCTCCTAGTTAATTAAAAAATAACCTTCCGAATTTTGTATAAAAGCAGCATTGTAATTGAAGTAACAAGTTTTTCTTTATTATGTTGAAAATTTGTTCACGGTTGAGCGAGTTTTTTGACACCCGGTGTTCCAAAATAACAAATTTATTTTTGTTGAAAATATAATTTGTAAAGAAACACAAAATCGATTAGTATTCTATTTAGTAACTCAGCGCGTATAAATTGTATATACTCGTTTATGAAAAATGTCTTGGCTGATATATCGCCACAGAACTTGAATTAGGTACTTAAGCCAGAAACATGATGCGGGCATTTCTGACCTAGGTCCACTAAATTAGGAATAAAGACATAAAATGGCGGTTGGAGTTTACTGATTTCGAAGCTAGAATATTGAAACAGCGGGAAGTATGTAGCTGGTTATAATAATAATTATATAAAATTAACGACGGCAGCGATAGCCTAGTGGAGAGACCGACAGACTGCTACGCAGAGGATTCGAATTCACGGTGCGCACTAAGTGACTTTTCGGAGTTATGTGCGTGTTAAATAGTTAATTATCACTTCCTAAACGGCGAAGGAAAACATCGTGAGGAAATCTGCATGTCTGAGAGTTCTCCATAATATTCTCGAAAGACATGTGAAGTCTGCCAACCTGCACTTGGCCAGCGTGGTGGACTATGGCCTTACCATTCTCATTGTGAGAAGAGGCCCGTGCCCAGCAGTGGGACAGTTTATATACAGGGCTGATGATGATAAAATTAACTGAGCCCGTGGTTACACCCGTGAAATTTAGGGGCACAGCTCCACACCCGTGGCATAACCTAATCTTAAATAGCATTCCCTGAAAGAAGAAAAGGCGGTGATAGCCAAGTGGATATACCAGCAGACTACTATGCAGAGGGTATCGGGTTCGAATCCACGGTGGGCACCACTGACTTTTCGAAGTTAAGTGCGTATTAAATTGTTAATTATTGCCTGCTGCGTGCCTCGGAGAGCACATTAAACCGTCAGTCGCGGCTGCAATGAAGATCTTTGACAGTCGTTACGGGGAGTCAGTACCCTCAAATAAACTGATACTAGTCTAAACCATGGAATATGGCTATCCCTTTGGGTTGCGGAGGTCAGACGACAGTCGCTCTGTAGAAAAGCTGGTATTCTGTCATATCTGGTTAGACTAGTAAATGGACCCCGGGCTCCCATGCGAGAAATCTTGGATGCAACTGGGATGATGCTAGGACGATGATAATGATGCTAAAATAGCATTCCCTGATAAATGGGCTATCAATCTAACACAAGAATTATTCTAATCGAACCACTGATTCAGGAGATTAGCGCGTTCAACCAAGCGAAAGAACAAACCTCTTCAGCTTTATATATTTCTTAATGTACATAATAATTATAATAGATAGTTATTTCAAAAGACTAAAGAAGATCGTTTGTTCGATCCTATCTAAACCTGCCCTTAACAAGACAATTCCTTGTCGACAGAGGAGGAACTAAAATAGGACAACTTTCTGTCTAATATACAATAACATATTATAATATAACTAGTTAATTGTGATCAAGTACCAATAATACAATTAAGTATCTGTACTAATAGAATATGTAATAAAGCTGAATTAGGGAGAATAGTCGCTAAAATAAAAGAAACGCGAGAAGGATGTAATACTAATTTGTCATAGGGAAATGATATGCCATTGGAGAGGCCTACTAGTATATCTAGCAGTGGGTTATGGCAGGTGATGAAATAATATTATAATTGATTGAATCAGGCGTTACTTGGCAGAACTCCATTGTAACCTAATGGAAGGTAAGAGGAACCCACCACGCACCCTCGGATTGATCACCCCAACTATTGCAATAGAAAAAGGTTGACAATATCGAACTCCTCTAAAAGGATAAGGGATATAGGAATGGTATGGGTTCCAGGAAGATACCTTACTTGCAGTATCCCGCTGTATGCGCCGACTATTTTTCGACACGTGTTTCGCCTCTGCACGAGGCAGTCGTTGCCCATCGCTCCTGAGGATGCCTCAGCAAGTCACGAAAACGAAAAAGAATTGTGGTGGCTTCTACCGCACGACACGAATACAAATCTTTACAATAATGTTTATTTTAGATACACAATTACACATAATACGAATTAATGAGAGGCCTAATTAATTACGATTATATTTAGAAGGCACCATCAACAACAACGTCACAATGCTGTTAGAAAATTAAACCCGGTCGACAAATTCAGGCAAAATTTTCCACCATAATTACTTCGGCAATGTTATCCATACTTTTTTTTTGGAAACTTCCTTATAAGAATGAGTCAATTTCTACTCTTCTATATGTATCTTGAAAATATATAAAACAACTTCAAACATACTGAAATAGCTGAGCCCGAGCTTAAGCTCGTACTATTTAGGGCCACCGCTCTTCACCCGCGCTCATAGCGTGATGTTGTATTACAAAAACAAAATATGTACCATAATACTGGCGATAAAAAAGAGTGGCCACGAGTTTTGTTGCCCGTTCTTTCTCTTGGTTCTACCTATTACTTTGGGAACGAGGCAGTAAATGTAAATGTAGAAGCATTAAGTAATATACTTTAAAAATTTGACGTTCATAAGCGTCACTTTGACTATAGCCTTCCCCAATAAATGGGCATCTAACACAAAAATAATTATACGAATCGGACGAGTAGTTCCTGAGATTACAGCGTTCAACCAGGCAAACAAACTCTACCTACAGCTTTATTATGTTAGCATAACATTAATTGCATCAGCAAGAACAAAAGAGTCCTTATGAGGATGCAAGTTTTCTAGCTCTGACTTCTACGTACTTTGATTACTATTTAAGAGTTATCTATGTTAAAAATAAAACATAGTCTCACGCCTGTATTCACGAAGGGGTAAAGAAAGAAAGAAAGAAAGAAAATATTTTTATTCGTATCTCCAAACAAAAGGTACAGTTAACTATACAACAATAGCATACAAACAGTCGATTCGTGGAGACCAAATAAGGGACCTGTGTCAGCTCTTGTTGCAGTTGAACTGCAACACTGATATTCTCACAGGACCTTTTATTAATATTATTATAAACTATAAGTATATATAAATAATATATCTATACGAAACACTTTATGTCTAGGGATACATTAAACGAACTACAACAACTGACACAATGTTTTTTTGTAAACTACGAGAACTAAAACAAACAAAAGAACTAGGTACAATCTTTTTCAACAAATAAATACAGAAGAACAACATAACAAAATACAAGAACAAGTCAACAGAGAATGTACACAATATTAACAACAAAACAATACAATAACACCAATTTATAAGCATGACAACCACATTTATATTAAACTTAAGTACGTTCTTAATTATCATTATCATACAGGCAGGCAATGGTGTCTCAGAGCCACAACAATAATTTTTGTTTCTTTAATAAAATTTCCTTTAACTTATTTCGGAAAGTATTTACAGATTTCAGGCCTCGCAGAGGTGGCGGCAGGTCATTCCAACATTTGGTAGCCGAAAATCTAAAACATCCTCTTAAAGCAGAAGACCTGTGCTTCGAAGTCACCAACAGATGTGAAGCGCCCCTTGTTCTGTATTGATTGAGATTGCGAGACCACGTCAGCTTTTTATAAAGGTACTCAGGCTTTTCATATAAAACAATTCCAAAAAGTAAAGTTGCTAAATGTAGGTGCCTACGAGCAGACATCTTCATGAGGTTCCCACTGTTCAGAAATGGAGTGACATGGGTACGCGGTGGGATGTTATAACAGATTCGTGCGCAAGCGTTCTATACTCTTTGGATTAAGTTTTGAGTCCTGCGCAGTAAACATGGACCAAACACAGTATCTGCATAGTTAAGTTTGGACAATATCAGAGTCTCGCAAAGCAATATACGCATATCGGTACTGAGATTTCGGCGAATTTGATATAGCAGCTTGAGACGGTAAAAACAGTTTTTGACAGACTCAAGTACATGCGTCTCAAAGTGCAGTTCACCGTCCATAACTAAACCTTAATTTCGAGCCTCGGTGACCTGTTCTATTGTGCTTCCATCAACCATTAATACAGGATTTAAATCTTGTATCCTTTTGATGCATTCTTTAGAACCTAAAACCAAAAATTTGGATTTAGTAGGATTAAGTACTAATGAATTCTTTCTTGCCCAGTCCGATATCCTACCTAAATCTGCATTTGTTTTATCTACAGCATTATGAGTATCATTTGGGTGAAAAGATATATGTAATTGAAGATCATCAGCATACATATGGAATTTAGTATTCTGGATGTAGTTGGTAACATCAGCACTGTACAATATGAAAAGGAGAGGGCCGAGAACTGATCCCTGAGGAACGCCCCGTGTCATCTGACAGCAAGAAGAATTGGCCTTGTTACCATCCCTACTATTATCCAATTGGACGAATTGAGATCTGTCACTCAGATAACTATGGAACCATTTTACCGCTGCTGAGTCACATCCATTGAAGGAAAGTTTAGCAAGGAGAAGGGAAATATTTATTGTTTCGAAAGCACGTGAGAAATCAAGTAGGGTAAGCAGGGTACCCATACCCTGATCCCTCGCTTCCAAAATATCATCAACTATGTCAAGGAGAGTTGTTGTAGTGCCTGACCTTTGAGAAACCCTGACTGTCTTTGAGGTATTATGTTGTTGCTCTCAAGATACTTTCTTAACTGATTGCTCACCACTCTTTCCAGCACTTTAGACAAACAAGGAAGCAAGCTTATTGGTCTTAGATCTTTCGGTGTGCTTGAATTAAGTATTTTTGGGATGGGTTTCACAATAGCAGTTTTCCACACATCAGGAAAAGTAGAGGATTCAATAGACTTGTTTATGATTGCCGTGATGTATGGAAGGCTATGAGGTAGTGTCATCCTCAGCATTTCTAACGCAATGTTATCAATGCCAAGGGCATTTGATTTGAGACTACTAATGTGAAGGCGGACTACTTCCTCACTAACTGGCTCAAGACTAAATGTATTTGTTTGGAACCTGTTAGTTTCAAAATGTATTATGTCAGATAGGGAAACCATATCATTACCGGGAATATTCAAGAAATGCCTATTTAGATTTTCAGGATTATTAAATATGTACGGCAATTCATGCTTTCCTTGTTTGCCTATCCTAATTGCCGATTTTAAGTTGTACCACAGTTTTTTTGGATCTTGTATATGTCTGTTTATGTAAGTTTCGAAATAAACTCGTTTTTCATTATTGATTGCAGTCTCTACAATATTTTTCAAGTCTTTGTAACTACTTCTGTGTACGTCAGATTTACTCTATTTGTAGCGTGTTTGGTACTTGTCGCGTAATTTCACCATGTCTTTAATAGTGTCTGTGATCCATGGGTAGGATCTTTCTCTAATAAAAATTTTGTTGATTGGCGCATGTAGATCAAAAAAAGTAGTGATAAAAGTATTTAGCATTGTAACCATGTCACTCACATTCTCTTGAACTGTTAAATAAGCCCAGTCTAATCTGCAAAGATCGCCTTTGAAAATATCAGGCATTATATTTGACCATTAAGGTCTGTAATGGATCCACTGTGGTGTAGGGCTACTAATTTTAAATAAGAAGTGCATAGATATAATAGCATGTTGCCCTAGCTCAGGTTTATGTTGAACCGAGATATTGTTAGCTTGAACGTCAGTACACACAATATCTATTAACGTCTCACTGTGATCTGTAAAATGTGTTGGTTGCTGGATCACTTGGGTCAGACTGGTGTAATGCAAAAAATTGTTTAACAATATAGTACTGTTCTCACTGCTCTATAATTTATGTTAAAATCACCAAGAAGAATAGTTTTATCAGCTTTATTGAATGAAGCCAGAGAGGCTGTGATAGCATCCAAGAAAGTATTGATGTCAAGCCACGGTGGTCTATAAGCTGTACCTATGACGACAGTTTGAGTGTTTATCGTAAGTCTGAGCCACATTTGTTCAACATTCGGCGTCCATCCTGTAGGATGTGCCATGGTTCAAACCCTGAGATCACGGCGTACATAGAAGCCGATGCCCCCACCCCGGCAGAGGGTAGGCAGAGGTGTAAATATTACACCCACATTTCGCCATGATTTTTTAGGTCCCACGTAATAGGGGGCGAGCCTATTGCCGTTACCGGGCACATCACCAGACTCCGGGCTGCTACTGAGTATTCGGAAAACCCAGTAACACTTTTGCCCAATCCGGGAATCGAACCCGGGACCTCCGATCAGCAGTCACATACGCTATCCACTGGACCACGGAGGCAGTCATAAATAAATAAGAATATAACACCTTTAAAGCAAAATCAAACTCAAGCATTACGTGACAAACGGCACAACACCCCGCACACCACCAAAAATCCAAAAATTCAAATTTCCACATCTCCATTCCATTCCAAATCCAGTAAAATGATTTTACTATAGAAATTCTGATATTACTGTCGATTTGCACGTGAACTTAATGTGACTTCGAATTGAAGCTGCTCGGAATATATTGCTTGTAGCATGAAGCACCATGAGGGAAACATTTTCGGGCGCTGACCACAATTCGGGAATAAACGGCGAAAATACGACGGGAATAGTCAGAACTGTGCAGGATGCAGACCGAAATTTGTTGTTGCGTTCTCAGTTGTTTGTTCAGACAATAGGTTTGTGATATATCTTAATACGGCTAATAGAGTGGACAGTTCTAAGTTTTTAGGTTCTGAGATCGTGATCTTGAAGTGCGATTGAATTGAATTTATATATCTTGGGAAACAGACAAGAGGATATATTATGTATAAGTAATGATGTATATGTGTATTTAAGTATGGTATTACATGATAATAATGAATTAAAATATTCAAAGATCTAGTTCCTAATTATTTATTTTTCCCCATGCCGTGAGAATTTAGAGAAATCCCTTTATCCCTATGGCTCCAGAGTAAACGTAAATGCCAAATTTCTAACGCCCAATAGTTTTGGCTGGGTGAAAATTACGGTTTTACATACATACATACATATCGTCACGCCTTTTATCCCCGAAGGGGTAGGCAGAGGTGTATTTCTACACCCACTTTTCGCCAGATATACTTTAGTCCCACGTAATAAGGGGCGAGCCTATTGCCGTACCGGGCACATTTCCAGACTCCGTGCTGCTACTGAGAATTTCGTGACAGAAAATCCCAATAACACTGCCCGACCCAGGAATCGAACCCGGGACATCCCGATCCCACACGCACATTTATGCCGCAAGACCAACGTGGCAGTCGTATAGGGTTTGATGTCGAGTTTTCCGTCTCTACGCAAAGATGGTATTTGCATCGTGTTATCCCTTAGTCGCCTCTTACGACACCCACGGGAAGATAGGGGGTGGTGACACTTGTATTCTATGCCGTCAACCACACGGCACCGACTTGTTTGATTCTACATACGCAAGAATTCTAGACATACATATGTACACCCAATGACGTATTACAATATAGACGCGCCATACTCCCACAAAGCGGCTCTGAAAAACGGCTACAAATACCAAACAATATCTTATATGTATAAAGAAAGAGAAAGTAAATAAATACTACTATACACCTGTTGTAAGAGAGAGATAATTTTAGTTGTTTTTTTTTATTCCTAGCCACAAATTAATGTTACGGCGCGTACTATCACAACACAGGTTCGCGCGTAACTAACGGAATATATCTTTGTGTACACCTACAACTATCACTTCTTTTCTCATTCACTACATGATTTATTCGCGAACGGATTCGACTTATAGGGTTCGAATTAAACCCAGCTTAACCCATTCGCTGTCCGGCGCTAGACGCAATAGAAAATCAATTGTTATGAATCATATATGATACACGGGACAGGGAACCTGTTAAGCTTCCTGGGACATCAAATAAATTTTATATATCATTAATTTTATTTCTTGTGAATCCTTAATATTAACATGTCTAAATATATATGTGTCTGTGGTGTGTTTAACTCAGTTGCATTGACCTCTTTAAGGCCGGCATGGACTGCTAATGTTTGCCAAAGGATAGCAACTAGAATAGATGGCTTAACATGCCTTTCGTGTTATGCCTGCTATTTTGTGCTCACGTTGATTAACTTGAGTCAAGCTACGGGAAAAAGCTAATTTAGTAGTATTTTGTCATGAAAGTATGGTAAACATATAAAAACAAAAGTTAATTATCGCTCGCTTAATAATGTGCCCGGTAGATGGCAATAGGCTCGCCCCCTATTACATTGGGACCTAAACATAGCTAGCGAAACGTGGGTGTGTAATACCACTGCCTACCCCTTCGAGGATAAAAAGCGTGAAGTTATGTAGTAGTATGGTAAACCTAGTAAGTGAATCCAGGGCTATAAGGCAAAAGACTAGGATGCAACTGGCATGAAGCTTGGACAATGAGGACGATCACTAAGAGTCATTATTTATTTAAATTCTATTTTTGTTCAAACAAGTAGGGACAGAGGCTTAAAAAAATATATATAAGTAAAATATTTCAAAATAGTCCTTGAAGTACCTAAACTTTGAAATATATTTAAAATACGTATTTTCCATAAGGCTGCGTGTGCCTAAACTTTATGTAAATTGTTACAAATGTGAAAATTCTTGTAAAACGTCTGACGCTTTATGAAATATGGACATACATATTATATTTACTTTTATAACATTTTTACTTTAAACTTTTCTCATACCCAGTAAACTACGAGGGTCAAACTGAAAGTTCTTAGAACTGGCCACTTATAAACAATATAATAAAAAAATATTCTAAAATTTGAAAATAGAACTCTTTGCCAATATTACTGAGTATATATTTCATTCATTTGTCATTTGTTTTACGATTTGGCGGCAAATTGAAAATTGTCTGTGTCACGTCAACATGAATTTAACACGAGAAAATTTTCGTGCAATGATTTTTTATGACTTTCGATGTCATTTAAGTCAACAAGAAAGTTATGATAGACTACGATTGGCCTTTCACGATGAAGCCCCATCTCGTGCGACTGTTTACAACTGGTTTAATGAGTTTAAACGTGGTCGCACTAATCTCACTGATGATGTACGTGAGGGACGGCCTTCTACGGCGACGACTGAAAATAACATCTGTGTTGTGCGGCGTATGATAGAGACTGACAAAAGAGTGACCTATCAGCAGATTCGAACAAGCTTAGGCATCGGTATGAGTCAAGTGCACAAAATCCTCCACGAGCGGTCAGGAAGCTTTGCGCCCGGTGGATACCTCATAATTTGACTAAGGCCCAAAAACTCCATCGTGTGGATTGGTGCCGTAAAATGATTGAAAGATTTAACGGAGGTGACTCAAATGCTGTGTTCGACATACTAACAGGTGACGAAAGCTGGATTTACTGTTATGATCCTGAAACCAAAAGACAATCTGCTCAGTGGGTGTTTCCTTTCGAGGAGTTGCCAACTAAAGTGAAGAGAGATCGAAGTGCGGGAAAAAAAATGGTGGCCTCGTTCTTTGGAAGGATAGGTCATTTCGCAACAATTGTGTTAGAGGATCAAAAAACAGTTTCTGCAGAATGGTACACTACCAATTGTTTGCCACTTGTCTTGGAAAAAGTTCGAGAGAAACGACCTCGCAGTAGGATCCTCCTTCACCACGACAACGCCTCGTCGCACACCGCCAAGCGAACGATCGACTATTTGGCGACATCAAACGTTGAATTACTGGGTCACCCGCCGTATAGCCCCGACCTCGCACCTTGTGATTTTTATTTATTTCCAAAAATTAAAGAAAAACTTAAAGGAAAGCGGTTTATGAATGCTGAAGAAGCGGTGGCTGCGTATCGCGATGCCATTGAAGAGACCCCTAAGGACGAGTGGGCAAAGTGCTTTTCCCAGTGGTTCCATCGCATGCAGCGGTGTATTGACGTCAATGGACAATATTTTGAAAAGATATAATAAAACTAATAACTGGCTAATGTAATCAGTTTTTGATTTTCTAAGAACTTTCAGTTTGACCCTCGTATACAAAACTTTGGCCTTCTTTACTCAAAAGTATATTGTCTTGAGAAAGTTTCGGTGGACATAGCGCGGCGGTCTTACATAGGATTTTCGGGTCACATATGTAATATCATTATCAGTATACATAGAAAAAAAGTCCAGAAAAAAGGCTACTTGTTAAATTATATTTGTCAAATTATTAGTCATATAGCCTTACGCTGGCCACTGCTGGACAAAGGCTTCTCCTAACATGCGTCACAAGTGACTCAAGGTAGAAAGAAGGCTTAAACTTATTTTATCATGCTGGCGAGACAGATTAGGACCAGCAGTGGACTGCGGAAGGTTGTGTGATGATGAATAGACTCAAAGAATTTTATTTTCAAGAATATGGTGGTACAAATCGTGTTTAAAAATAAAATACTTATTATTACAGAATATTCTGCCATTTATGGCGTGTAATGGGCAATTATTCGACTTAATTAATCTGTGGGCATATATCAATACAATTGGATATAATTATAAAAATATGTCATAAAGTTAATGTCTATAATTCGATTTTATATAAAAAAAATCATAAAGTTAATGTCTACAATTAGATTTTATATAAAAAAATGTCATAGAGGTCGAGTCATAATTTCAATAAATTAAGATCAAAGTAATGTATGTCAATATTGTGTATTTGAAATAAATTTATCTTTTAAATATTCATTAACGTCATAGTAAATTTTCTCTAACAATTTAACTTATCGAACAATATTTCTCTAACAATAAGTACCGTGCGAAACTGTCTTGTTGGTAATTATGTAAACTGGGAGATGATTATAGTCTTACAGACTGTGTTACAAAACCACTAACTGACGAACCCGAAGGCAAACATTCAGTGCACTATTACTGGACGGAATGAATAGCGTTTACATCAAGTGTTGCAGATTCAAAACCACACAATATAAAATTCAAAAGGGAAAAGTTTCTCAAGTTGGTTGTGTCAATTTATTAACCTATTTCGAAAATTATTTTTTATAATTATTTACACGGCAATACGATGCCATGATTTCCCTCGTGCAGGAATGTTTTTTAAAACAACAAAAGATACAATTGTATAGATACATAAAATTTTTAGTGGCATACGAGCATTATAGGTAAAGCACATCTCTATCATATTTTGTACAAGCGTATAGCCAATAATGCGAGAGCACGTATTTTATACATCGTAAACTTGACAATTTAATCTTCTCCGTAGCTACTGATGCGGCGGAAATTGTTAGTTTTATCACTATACGTCGTTTGTTCGTGTTGTATTATTTTGAAGAATACATCCCGCTACTGTAAATACGGATATTACTTACTTACTTTATCATATTTATATTTTAAGTATCCGTAATAAGGCTATATTGAATCAGTATTCAGAACTTATTAAGAGGCAGCCTTGGGGCAGCTGAAAGAGTGGAAAAATAAACTTATTATAGTAATGTAATTCAGACCTAATATTTGTATTTGTGTATGCATGTGAAATTTGATGGGAATGAATGAAGCAAGAAAGATATGTCAGGATCGTTACAAATGGTGTTCCGTAGTCTCTGTCTACCCCTTCGGGAAACAGGCGTGAGTCTATGTATGTATGTTGTAATTAGTACAGTGTTGCCAGATGCGTGACAAGAGTATACCATTAGGTATATTGAGCAAACTTTTGTATTCTCGTAAAATGTACATGAAACGCCTGACAATAATGATTAGCAGATAAACTTTCTGACGGTTATGAAAATGCATATGGCAAAGTATTTCCGTTGTTTTTCTATTCACAATAAACTCAAAAACTAAAAAAAAACAATTTTTATGCGGTTTCCGCCAGTACTCGAACTGATGTAGTGGGTATAATTTAGGTACATAATTTACAGCAACCCGACAGACCATGCGGTAAGCTAGTATATTAGCCGTAATTGAGTCTGAAATACATACACCTATTCTAGGTACATAATATCTTAGGATATATGTACCTCCTTTAGAATGTAGCTTTTGTAAACTGTTGTAATAGCGCTCGACACGCTTCTATAATCATATAATGATTTTCCTTTGTGTACTGTATACCTATATGTAGCCTACAGTCAATCTTTAAAATTGTTTACACTTTGCACTGACTTAACTGTCAAAAGAAAAATAATAAACCTAACCTATCAGACTATTGTATTCGGAGTAACAGTTCCTTGTGGGCTACTACGGAACCCTAAAAACGGACTCGTACATTCCTACGCTCTTCCAGGAACATAATATGTACATGCTAAATTTCAGCTGGTTCGTGTGGTGACGGATTAAGAATACGGACTGTCACCAGTAAGAGCCGACAGAGAAGGAAAACTTGTTACAAACCCTATACCAACTCGTTTGGCCAGCGTGTTATAGTAGGCCAACTCCTCCTTTCAAAGGAGAGGCCTAGTCTAGCAGTGGACTGTTAAAGGCTGATGATGAAATTTCAGCTTCTTGCGGCCAATAAGTTTGGCTGAGCGTTGTCTGTCAGTCAGTCAGTAGCCGACTAATTACATAATATAGACGAATAAGCCTCAACATTGTCCATGATTTTCAAATAGGTATCTGTATATATGAAATCCTTGCGTTACTGACTGACTGACAGAAAAATAATGGGCGCAAGAAGTCGAACTTTAGCATGTGTTCCTTGGGGCCCTAGAGGTGCTCCTTCATCATGTCTAAAATTAGCTTTTTCATAGAGCTCCTGCTTGTCTGACCCCCGCAAACCAAAGGGCACCATGATTTCCTAAAAATCCCGCGGGATCGAGTAGAAACGGTTAATCATACAATATTATTAAGCGGGTCTTAGTCGCGATAATTTATTTATTTCAACACCGATCGCCACTATTACTCCAGGATAGTACGTGAAGCGGTTGAAATAAAAAAATATAGAAATTTCAACCGGGAGGACGCATACAGACTATCGACCACTTGGAACCCAGTTATCAACAAATGCTAACAACGCCGCAGTAACACAACTCATCAGTGTGTAGACGTCATAAATGTAGTGTGTCGAAGTACCGACAGTGCGGATAGAACTACAAATATCAAAAATACAAAACCATTGAGGGTAGCTGCCGAAACCCGCGCTTCACAAGGACGGCGCCGAGCTGAAATCAGTCCCATAGATTAGAATATACTGTTAACCACAACCGTTGCAAGCCGGTAGAAACGTAGGAGAATAACAGAGGTATTTATGCCTTGAAATAAATAGATTATCGCGACTAAGACCCGCTTAATAATATTGTATGATGTATACAAATCGCGAAAGTTTAAAATCGATTATTAGAAACGGTTAAGTAAAAAAAAGTGCTGGCGTAGCTGCGGGTATTTTCTAATACTATTAATAACACCGAAGATCGTAAAAATATTGTTTATTTTTAGACCATTATGCCCTTTCTTCCTAATCTCAAACGGAGCGACATGTCAAAACTACTAATTACATCTTTTAACAAAAAAGCAAATAAAAAGCATACATTGCATTATGTAATGCTGCAATCTGCTAAATATTTACACTCACTAACACTAATTCAGAATGCACGATGAATATTAAATAATTATGGTTTTACACTGAGTGTCTGTATCAAATTGTATCCAATAAATGTATGGTACAAAACAGTCCTGTTTTTGATCTACCTAATAAATTGCAGCAATCAAATCAGTAATAGATTTAAAAGCTGTTATATGAAATCATAATTAGTTACTAATTTGAATTCTAATTATTTGAAATATGAAACTGATTTGACAAATTAGTCATGCGTGGATATTCAGGCAAATAAAATGTGCAATAATGAATATATATGTTAATGATGACCTAGTTTCATTGAAAGGCCTGAAAATAATAAATTCGTTTCATAGGGTAGACAAATTTCGCCCAAAAACAGAACGAAGAATAATGTTTATACACAATTTCATATAAATAGATACATCATTTATACAACACAAAGTCATTTATTATTAAATATAAATTAAAAGCGGCGGTAGCCCAGTGGTGTACGTAATGGACTGCCGAGACGATGGTCTCGGGTTCGATCCCCAGGTACCTTGGGCACACACCTCTGACTTTTCGAAGTTATGTGTGTATTAAAAATGTTAATTATCGCTTAATAATGTGCCCGGTAGATGGCAATAGGCTCGCCCCCTTTTACTTTGGGACCGAAACATATCTGGCGAAGTGTGGGTGTGTAATACACCTCTGCCTACCCCTTCGGGGATAAAAGGCGTGAAGATATGTTATGTTATGTAAAGTCATTTACTGAGCATATGCGATTCTTGGATCTATTTTGGAGTAATCAAACTCAGATTGAAACATATTCTTCAGCATAGACTTATCTTCAGCACAATGTATGCAGCAGCAAAATCAAAGACATAAATCAGTAAATAAATCGTATGTTGACACGATTAACAGTAAATTTTACACATACACTTACCAAAATCATACAATATTATTTGGCGGGTCTTAGTCGCAATAATTGACTTTTTTATAGGCACAAATACCTGTGTAATTCTCCTACGTTTCTACCGGCTAGCAACGGTGGTGGTCGCCGGGGGAGTCGTCACTTATGCCTTTAAATAAGTCAATTATCGCGACTAAGACCCGCCAAATAATATTGTATGATTTTGAGGTTGTCGTTGGATTTTGACTTTTCGAAGTTAAGTGCGTATTAAATTGTTAATTATCACCAGCTCCGTGCCTCGGAGAGCGCGTTAAACCGTAGGTCTCGGCTGCAATGAAGATCTTTGACAGTCATTACGGGGAGTCAGTACCCTCAAATAAACTGATACTAGTCTAAACCATGGAATATGGCTATCCCTTTGAGTTGCGGAGTTCGGACGACAGTCGCTCTGTAGAAAATCTGGTATACTTTCATATTGTTAGACTAGTAAGTGGACCCCGGGCTCCCAAGCGAGAAGTCTAGGATGCAACTGGGATGATGCTAAGACGATGATGATGATGATGAAATAGCATTCCCTAATAAATGGGCTATCTATCTAACACAAGAATTATTTTAATAGAACCACTCAACATTCAACCAAGCGAATGAACAAACCTCTTCAACTTTATATATTAGCATAAGATACTAATATATAAAGCTGAAGAGTTTGTTTGTTTGGTTGAACGCGCTAATCTCAGGAACTACTGGTCCGCTTTGAAAAATTCTTTCAGTGTTAGATAGCCCATTTATCGAGGAAGGCTATAGGCTATATAACATCACGCTATGACGGGCGCGGAGCAATAGCCTTAAATAACGCGGGTGTAACCGCGGGCTCATCTAGCATGTACTTAATAAAGCTTAATTAGGGAGAATAGTCGCTAAAAGAAAAGAAACGCGAGAAGGATGTATTACTAATTTGAGCTAGGGAAATAATATGCCATTGGAGAGGCCTATATCTAGCAGTGGGCTATGGCAGCCTGATGATGATGAAATAATATTATGAAAGATATAATAGTACGGGTAAGCGATGCGATACGACTGTTTAAAAACGAATTGTGGCGGCTTCAACCGCACGACACGGATAAAAACCTATACAATAATGTACAGAATTACACATAATACAAACTAATGAGAGGCCTCATTAATTTAGATTATATTTAGAAGGCATCATCAACAACACCGTCACAATTCTTTTACAAAATTAAACTCGGTCGACTATTTCAATCAAAATTTTCCACCATAGTTACTTCGGTAATGTTATCAATACTTTCTTTTTGGAAACGTCCTTATAAGAATGAGTAAATTTCTACTCTTCTGTATGTTTATTGAAAATGTATAAAACGACTTCTAACATACTGAAATAGCTGAGCTCGAGCTTAAGCTCGTACTATTTAGGGCCATCGCTCTGGACCCGCGCTCATAGCGTGATGATGTATTACAAAAACAAAATATGTACCATAATACTGGCGATAAAAAGAGTGCCCACGAGTTTTATTGCCCGTTCTTTCTGGTGGTTCTACCTATTGCTTTGCGAACGAGGCAGTCAATGTAAATGTAGAAGCATTAAGTGATTTACATAAAAAAATTTACGGTCATAAGCGTCACTTTGACTTTGACTATAGCCTTGCCGATAAATGGGACTCTAACACAAAAATAATTATACGAATCGGACGAGTAGTTGCTGAGATTACCGCGTTCAACCAGGTAAACAAACTCTAGCTACAGCTTTATAATGTTAGCATAACATTCATTGCATCAGCAAGAACAATAGAGTCGTTATGGGAATGCAAGTTTTCTAGCGCTGATTTCTACGATCTTTGATTACATTTAAGAGTTATCTATGTTAAAAAATATAACATAGTCTCACGCCTGTATCCACGAAGGGGCAGGCAGAGGTGTAAATATTACATCTACATTTCGCCATGAATTTTTAGGTCCCACGTATTAGGGGGCGAGCCTATTTCCCTTACCGGGCACATCACTGGACTCCTGGATGCTACTGAGTATTCGGAAAACCCAGTAACACTTTTGCCCAATCCGGGAATCGAACCCGAGACCTCCGATCAGCAGTCACATACGCTATCCACTGGACCACGCATCCAGTCATAAATAAATAAATAAAAATATAACACCTTTAAAGCAAAATCTAACTCAAGCATTACTTGACAAACGGCACAACACCCCACAAAGTTACCACCAAAAATCCAAAAAATCCAAAATCTACATCTCCATTCCATTCCAAGTCCAGTAAAATGATTTTATCATAGAAATTCTGATATCACTGTCGGTTTGCACGTGAACTTTATGTGACTTCGAATTGAAGCTGCTCGGAATATATCGCTTGTAGCATGAAGCACCATGAGGGAAACATTTTCGGGCGCTGACCACAATTCGGGAATAAACGGCGAAAATACGACGGGAATAGTCAGAACTGTGTAGGGTGCAGACCGAAATTTGTTGTTGCGTTCTCAGTTGTTTGTTCAGACAATAGGTTTGTGATATATCTTAATACGGCTAATAGAGTGGACTGTTCTAAGTTTTTAGGTTCTGAGATCGTGATCTTGAAGTGCGATTGAATTGAATTTATATATCTTGGGAAACAGACAAGAGGATGTATTATGTATAAGTAATGATGTATATGTGTATTTAAGTATGGTATCACATGATAATAATGAATTGAAATATTCAAAGATCTTCGTTTCTAATTATTTTTTCCCCATGCCGTGAGGACTTAGAGAAATCCCTATATATTACAGCCCTACGGCTCCAGAGTAATCTTACGCCCAATAGTTTTGGCTGGGTGAAAATTTTTCAGTTTTATACATAGATACATATGTACATACGCAAGAATTTTATACATACATATGTCGCGAACGGATTCGACTTATAGGGTTCGAATTAAACCCAGCTCAAGCTTCCTGGGACATCAAATAAATTTTATATATCATTAATTTTACTTCTTGTGAATCCTTAATGTTAACATATCTAAATATATATGTACTTATCTGTGGTGCGTTTAACTCAGTTGCATCGACCTATTTAAGGCCGGCATGGACTGCTAATGTTTGTGTCCGTCAGAATGAACGGTCACTAGGCGTATTCAACGTTGAATTTATGCCTAACAATTGCTTCCCAATTGCTTCTATTTGCTTCCTATTCTCAAACAATTGCTTCCATCGTATTGTAGAAGAAAAAAACATTTTAAGAGTGACCGTTCATTCTGATGTCAGGACGGCCGGTCACCGAGTCGTAGTGTCCTTGTTAAATAGAATTATTGAAATTTACGGTGGCCATTAATTACTTCCCGTTTGCTTCTCTCAATGTTTTACAACGATAATACTATAACTATCCTGGCAATAAAGATATCGACAAAAGTGTTGTTTATCAATATTTTCAGTGCCTGACAAAAAAATAAAGGCAAAACTCTTTTTGAACATTGCAGTTACGCTTGATTATTATTATTATTATTAGCAGTGTAAGATTTTAAAACTTGGGGGTTAGCAAACAGTGCGTAGCGCCTATAAGAACACTCCCTAGGAAGTTAAGAATTGAAATATTATCTTTAACGGTGTTTTTATATTTGTATGAATATTTGTCACTAAATACGATAGGCACTTCTTTTTATTTTTAATAACATAAAACTTAGCTGTAGGCCACCGGTACAATACCATAGATTTATCGCCTAATCAAGCGTAACTGCAATGTTCAAAAAGAGTTTTGCCTTTATTTTTTGTCAGGCACTTAAAATATTGTTATACAACACTTTTGTCGATATCTTTATTGCCGCGATAGTAACAGTATTATCGTTGTAAAACATAGAGAGAAGCAAACTGGAAGTAATTAATGGCCACCGTGAATTTCAATAATTCTATTTAACAACGACACTACGACTCGGTGACAGGCCGTCCTGACATCAGAATGAACGGTCACTCTTAAAATGTTTTTTTCTTCTACAATACGATAGAAGCAATTGTTTGAGAATAGGAAGCAAATAGAAGCAATAGGGAAGCAATTGTTAGGCATAAATTCAACGTTAAATACGCTTAGTGACCGTTCATTCTGACGGACACTAATGTTTGCCAAAGGATAACAACGAGAATTGATGGCTTAACATGCCTTTCGTGTTATGCCTGCTATTTTGTGCTCACGTTGTTTTACTTGAGTCAAGCTACAGGAAAAAACTAGTATAGTAGTTCTTTGTCATGCAAGTATGGTAAACCTAGTAAGTGAATCCGACGTTATAAGGCAAATGTCTAGGATGGAACTGGCATAAAGGTAATCGTCCTCATTGTCTAATGAGGACGATTACCAAGAGTCATTATTTATTTAAATACTACTTTTAGTTTTATTATTATTATTATTATTATTACTAGTCTAATTTCTAATGTCCCACTGCTGGGCAAAGACCTCCCCTTCCAACTTCCACCTATCGCGATCACATGCGAGTTCCCGCCAATCCCTCCGATATGCGTCCAACTCATCCCGCCATCTTCTTCTGGGCCTTCCCCATTGCCGTTTATTGCTACTGGGCATCCACCTAGTGGTTGTTCCTGCCCATAATGGTTCTGGCATACGGCAAATGTGGCCCGCCCAGTTCCATTTTAATTTGGCAGCTGAGTGGCCTTAGTTTTAGTTATTTTCTTTTTAAAAGACAACTCCCACACTAGGACTAAATCCTGTGTCCCGGGGCACTTTACAAACATACAGCTAACGGATACAATGAACACCCAGACTCGAAACAACAATTTATGAATCACACAATGTGTTGTCTCGTGTGGGGATCGAACCCACAACACTCGGCGCAGTGTCAAGCGCCAAGACGACCGCTTAAACTACTACGTCAACCGTGCAGTCAACCGTGCTTTTGTTTAAACAAATAGAGACAGATGTTTAAAAAATGAGTTTATGTAAAATATTTTAAGAATAGATAAGTCTTGAAGTACCTAAACTTTGAAATATATTTAAAATACGTACGTATTTTCCATAGGCTGCGTGTGGCTAAACTTTATGTAAATTGTTACAAATGTGAAAATTCTTGTAAAACGTCTGACGCGTTATGAAATATGGACATACATATTATATTTACTTTTATAACATTTTTACTTTAAACTTTTCTCATACCCAGTACGCGACTATACAAAAGATTGGCCTTCTTTACTTAAAAGTAAATTGTGTTGAGAAAGTTTCGGTGGACATAGTGCGATGGTCTTACATAGGATTTTTGTGTCACATATATGTAAGTGTTAAGTAGAAAAATAAGCTCCAAAAAAGGCTACTTGTCAGATGATATTAGTCAAAATATTAGTCTTACAGCCTTACGCTGACCACTGCTGGGCAAAGGCTTCTCCTAACATGCGTCACA
Source organism: Euclidia mi (assembly GCA_944739405.2). Classification (NCBI taxonomy): domain Eukaryota; kingdom Metazoa; phylum Arthropoda; class Insecta; order Lepidoptera; family Erebidae; genus Euclidia; species Euclidia mi. Next base: position 4,510,376 of record OX123204.2, read on the forward strand.
ATAAAAGTTAATGTCTACACTTCGATTTTATATAAAAAAATGTCATAAAGATCCAGTCATAATTTCAATAAATTAAGATCAAAGTAATGTATGTCAATATTGTGTCTTTGCAATAAATTTATCTTTTAAATATTCACTAACGTCATAGTAAATTTTCTCTAACAATAACTTATCGAACAATATGTCTCTAAAAAGGCCCATGCGAAACTGTCTTGTTGGTAATTATGTAAACTGGGAGATGATTATAGTTTTACAGACTTACAAAACCACTAACTGACGAACGCGAAGGCAAATATTAAGTGCACCATTATTATTTATTACTGGACGGAATGAATAGTGTTTACCTCAAGTGTTGCAGATTCAAAACCACACAAAATAAACTTCAAAAAGGAAAAGTTTCTCAAGTTAGTTTTATTTTAGCTCAGACCTCGTGGGTCAATTTATTAACCTATTTCGATTTTTTTTATATTTCCACGGCAACACAATGACATGGTTTCCCTAGTGTGGGAATGTATTTTAAAACAACAAAAGATACATTTGTATAGATACATTTTAAGTGGCATACGAGTATTATAGGTAAAGCACATCAAATTTTCTATCATAACTTGTACAAGCGTATAGTCAATAATGCGAGAGCACGTATTTTATACATCGTAAACTTGACAATTTCATCTTCTTCGTAGCTACTGATGCGGCGGAAATTGTTAGTTTTATCACTATACGTCGTTTGTTCGTGTTGTATTATTTTGAAGAATACACCACGCTACTGTAAATACGGATATTACTTACTTACTTTATCATATTTATATTTTAAGTATCCGTAATAAGGCTATATTGAATCAGTATTCAGAACTTACTAAGGGGCAGCCTTGGGGCAGCTGATAGAGTGGAATAATAAACTTATTATAGTAGTGTAATTCAGATCTAATAATTGTATTTTGTATTAGAAGTACCCTAAGCAAAAGTGCATGCATGAGAAATTTTATGGGAGTGAATGAAGCAAGAGAGATATGTCAGGATCGTTACAAATGGCGTTCCGTAGTCTCTGTCTACCCCTCCGGGAAACTGGCGTGAGTCTATGTATGTATGTTGTAATTAGTACAGTGTTGCCAGATGGGTGACAAGAGTATACCATTATATTGAGCAGATTTGTTGTATTCTCGTAACATGTACATGAAACGCCTGACAATAGTGATTAGCAGATAAACTTTCTGACGGTTAGGTAAATGAAAATGCATATGGCGAAGTATCTTTAAGTTGCTTTTCTATTCACAATAAACTCAAAAACTAAAGAACCAATTTTTATGCGGTTTCCGCCAGTACTCGTAGTGATTCAGTAGGTATAATTTAGGTTCATAATTTACAGCAACCCGACAGACCATGCGGTAAGCTAGTATATTAGCCGTAATTGAGTCTGAAATACATACACCTATTCTAGGTACCTAGGTAATATCCCAGGATATATGTACCTCTTTTATAATGTAGCTTTTGTAAACTGTTGTAATAGCGCTCGACACGCTTCTATAATCACAAAATTATTTTCCTTTGTGTACTGTATACCTGTATGTAGTAGGCTACATAAAGGTCAGTCAATCTTTAAAATTGTTTACACTTTGCACTGACTTTACTGTCAATAGAAAAATTATAAATAATTTATGAAATAAACAAATGACCTCCGCAAAACAACCCTTTGTTTTGCGGAGGTCATACTATGATTTCCTGAAAATCCCGCGGGACCGAGTAGAAACGGTTAAGTTAAAAAAAGTGCGGGCGTAGCTGCGGTCATTCTCTAATACTATAAATAACACCGAAAATCGTAAAAAATATTGTTTCTTTTTGGAGCATTATGCCCTTTCTTTCTAGTCTCAAACGGAGCGACATGTCAAAACTACTAATTAAATCTATTAACAATAAAAAAATAGTTTCAAAACTACAACCCGACTACGTCAAAAAGGGGGTCTAAAACGAACGAAACAAGAAAATAGCTCATTCTGATATAAATCCAGAAAAGTCTAAGTACAGAAATACTCAAGCTAGAGCCGTGGTCGCACCTATTGTATACTAGTGTACATGTAGTTACCTGCCATGTTTGTTTAATGCAGGAAAGTGATCCTAGCACCCACATTATTGACACCCCATTTATTAAAATCGATTCAGTAGTTTAGGCGCTACGGTGGAACATACAAACATACATACATACTTACATACATACATAGACTGCCCTTCCTTTTGGCTTCGGCGTAGTCGGGTAAAAAGCAAATAAAAAGCATACATGTATGCTTTTTTGTTACATAATGTAATGCATCAATCTGCTAAATATTTACACCCACTAACACTAATTCAGAATACACGATGAATATTAAATAATTATGGTTTTACACTGAGTGCCTGTATCAAATTGTATCCAATAAATGTATGGTACAAAACAGTCCTGTTTTTGATCTACTTAATCAATTTCAGCAATCAAAATTGTAATAGATTTAAAAGCTGCTATATGAAATCATAATTGGTTACTAATTTGACTTCTAATTATTTGAAATATGAAGCTGATTTGACAAATTAGTCATGCGTGGATATTAAGGCAAATAAAATGTGCAATAATGAATATGTATGTGGAAGCGTCAGGAGGGCTCTCGGAGCAGTCTTCGTAGGTTTTCTCCATTGTGGGCGCAATGGCGGTAAGAGATTCAAAATAAAAGCACCACTTTACTTTTACACGCTGTATTGCTCAAATTTATAACAATTTAGCACGAAATACAATAAAATATGGAGGATGAAACACGATTATGAATTTGTGAGCCAATAGTTTAGCACGTGCCCGCCCGGTGCAACAGCTGTCAGAGTAATGGACGCCTGTCACCAAAGAAATATAACCTAAGGCATAGAAGTAACACTAAATAACAACAGCGGTTGCTATGATTGATATCTTCTTTCTAATGGCACATGCAGTATGATAGAAAGAGCTGTCGATAGGTTTAGCAGCACGCTCTTATAGCAGCCGCGTGGTAGGCAAACAGTAGACAAAACATAGAGTTAGGAAACCGAGTGTTGTTCGTAACAGTGATGATTTATCGATAAATATTTTTGGTCAAATGTCTAACTTTACTATGTGTCGATATATTTAAGCCGTAGAAGTAAACAACTAAAATATTGAAATTGTAGTTTTTGCTGTCGACGCAGGACAGTGCTTTGCAAAGACTTGCCAGACAGACAGTACTAAAATAATTCACGTGTTTAATTGTTCGTTTTAGCCATGAAATCTATTGACAAAAAGTATTCATAAACTAATGAGCGATGCGTGGCGATGAGATGCTAAGAAACTGTCACTTAGATTATGTATTGTACGAATTATACCAGATTGGCTAATGCGGCACGGCAGGCTTTGGCAATTTGTTTGCGTCGCATCATATCACGTTGCTTGCTATCGCTAACGTTGGACACTGCTCGATTTTTTTAGAGTTGTAGGTAATCCGACTGCCACGCCGAAGCTTGCGGGTTTGATTCCCGCTCAAGTCAAACATTTGTGTGCATGAATATGGATGTTTGTCTTGGTCTGGATGGTACTATGTATAATATGTAATATATTTACAGAAAAGTATATATGCATGTTTATCGATTGTCTTGTACTCGCAGTACAAGATATGCTTAGTTTGGGACCAGATAATGTTGTGTGAATGTGAAAGAATATTATATTTTATGGTAGAATATTATGTAGCGGACTACAAGGTAAGACGTCTTTGATCAGTCAGGATAGCACTAATATGATAAATAATATAGAAGTAGGTATATTAATTAAAATCGTTGTAATTATTATATTTTATTAATATGTTCAAACTAAAATTACACACTTTTTGTTTAGCTTTGGATAAATAATTCTACCGGGTGTGCAATGTCCGGGCATATATGTAATGTAGGCAGAGCTTTCGGTTTTAAACAACGCCAGGTGCTTTCTGTCTTTAAAAAGTCTTTCTCAAAATGACGTGAACAAATACGGTGGTACTTCTGCTAAATCAAACTAGGCCGTCCAACGGCATTTATCCAACGTTTTCTTGTGACTTCATTAATAGGCAACCTGTAATATAAAACACCTTAATAATAAAAAATGCTACTCACATCCCTAATCCATCTACTATTTTATAGATGCAAAAATGTAAGCCTACACACGCGCGTACACTGGAACACTTGGCTTTAGGTTAATAGACGCTACTTTTAAGGTAGGTATCTAAGTAAATTATGTACATTAAACTGCGCTTACTATCAAACGCGCGATAGAAAATTAGACCGCTGGACGTCTTTGTTTATTGCCAACTTAGCAACCGCGGCTACCCGCTGTCGCTTCCAGCGACAGTTTTACAGTCATGTCCGATAGTTAGTTTCCGTATTTATCCCTCAATGAAAAAACATCGATATCTCCTTTCACTGTCAAATCCCATCACTAAGGCTATTAAATCAATAAATGTACAAAATAACAATTTGTGAGTTAAATTCATAACACATACGTATGCAAGCTGTTCCTTTGATTTGCAACACAATGATATTGTGTAAACTTAACACTCATTATAGCATTAATACGAGAAAAGTAAATAAATTTGTTGGAAAAATTCCGACTCACTGCTAGAAGATAAAGTTTCTCCTGTTATTTCCGTTCCGAGAATAGCGGCATCCACATCCCGATATCACATACTCGATGTGTATTAATTAATGAGTACACTATTTAATTATTATAAGCTTACTTACTATTTAAATGCAAAAAAGTTATTAAAAATGTAAACACAAACGCCCAACAAATTTTACACTGATGACAGATCACAGCACGGCTATTTAGAGAATGTAGTCAAAGATATGAGTATGTAAAGAGTCTATGCCTCTTTAAATGAGACGCGTAATTTGACGTTATGATTAACCAACTAAGACCAACTGACATTACATGTTGCACGTTCGGTATAAGGAAATTTATAGGGCATGTTCTCTCTAGTCTAAACGTCCAAACTCTTTGCCTGTCACCGCGTTTGGCGCCACCTACTACTCTATTCGGGGTTACCCGCTCTCAATTTTATTTTACTACTAATCGAGTAATCGATTACAACCATCAGTAAATTAAGTAACAATTTCTAAAGACAACTTTTATGGTTAAATTAAACCTTAAAATCATTCTTAAATAATCAGCGCGCCGTCACGGCCGTCCTGCGTTTTCACACGTCCTCGTGTGTAACGTTCTCGCCTGTGAATAACAGATACAGTGATTTACTCCACACTCGTCTTGGCCTTCCTGACCAATAAATCAATTATGATTAACTATTCGTTTCACACGGAATACATTTTACATGTCAAATTTTAATTCGTTGAATGTATCATCAAACAATACACACACTGAAGGCACAAAATCAACTAAACCATTTACGTCGGTTAACGTCTACAACCTAGGTGATGTCACACAGACTTGTAAGTGCCACACAGGCCAGTCAGTCAATGCCACACAGGCCAGTCAGTCAATGCCACACAGGCCAGTCAGTCAATGCCACACAGGCCAGTCAGTCAATGCCACACAGGCCAGTCAGTAAATGCCACACAGGCCAGTCAGTCAATGCCACACAGGCCAGTCAATGCCACACAGGCCAGTCATTGCCACACAGGCTTGTCGGTGCCACACAGGCTTGTCGGTGCCACACAGGCTTTTCGGTGCCACACAGGCTTGTTGGTGCCACACAGGCTTGTCGGTGTCACACAGGCTTGTCGGTGCCACACAGGCTTGTCGGTGCCACACAGGCTTGTCGGTGCCACACAGGCTCGTCGGTGCCACACAGGCTTGTCGGTCAAGTCACGTCAATTGTTAGCTGCTTATTGTTTACACTTACACAAAATAGAAATCAAATTAATCACGTGCGCCGTCATCGGCACATTCTACTACTGGTTCTAGTGCGCCAGTTAACTCTAATGGAACGTAACATTCGGGCATATTATGAACACAATCATGTGCATACTTATAAGTTCTATTAGAGTTAAGAGCCTTAAGCAGGAACCTATCACCATCCAACAGCTCAATTATCTTATAATCACTCACACACGGGCCGCGCGCCACACACGAGCCGCGCGCCACACACGGGCCGCGCGCCACACACGGCCCGCGCGCCACACACGGGCCGCGCGCCACACACGGGCCGCGCCGTCCACCAGGCTACGCCGACCACCAAGCCGCGCCGTCCACCAGGCTACGCCGACCACCAAGCCGCGCTGGCCACCATGCCGCGCCGGCCACCATGCCGCGCCGGCCACCATGCCTCGCCGGCCTCCAGGCCGCGCCGGGGACTAGGCCACGCCGGCCACCAGACCGCGCCAGCTACCAGGCCGCGCTAGCCACCAGGATTACCCAAAAAGGAAATAAATCTACCATTAGTATTTCAAAGATTCGTCTCATTGTATACCCACTAAATAGAGTATCCGCTCTTTCAAACTAACTCAACGTCCGCACTTCGTCAATTTTAAGCGATTATCAAATTCATACAACTTGACAACTGCACAGAACGTAACTCCAATACCACTCCATACTTTCAATGAGCTATGTCAAAACTGGATTTGACCACTGTCAAAAACTAAAACCAAATGCGAACATGGCGAGAACCGATAAGCTACTTTCGGACAAACTGATTTCCTTTGGCTACATAGAGGCAACGACTACAGTTCTGAGATAACCAATCGACAGTCCATGAGTACTTTCAGATTCTCGCAACACGCTCTTTTCATACGACACAGAAACCAAAGGTAGATGATTTTAGCGATCAAAAATCAAATTAGAGCCACTTGAGTAGCAGGGAATCCGTGATTGCGATCAACGACCACACTTTAATGTACTTGGCTCTAGGAATAAAAGAAAATTATCGCACAACACTCATTATAGTCGTTCGGCTATTCCTAATCCAAGTCGGTGGGGAATAAAGCTACTCTGATCAAAATCATTACGGGTTTTAATGAAAATCACTACTAACTCTTTCTCTTGAAGCTGACATATTGAACAACACGCATACTCGTTAAAATAATAGGAAACTCATTAAAATATTGCATTGCTCATACTCTGACATCCATCGGGTCTTCAACATCACGCTATGCAACCGTCATCCGGTTACACAACACCACCCGGATAATCATTTCGAGCGTAACAAAGTAATCTTAAACTAGGTTTGTTCAACATGTTGCTTTGGTTTTCCTTATCACATAGCAGACTATAAAAAATCTTACTAGGCTAATAGTCTAGATGTTCAGTTTACTACCAAGTATCCATTCAGTCTTTTCAGCGTTATAATTTTGTCATGGATAGTCTAAATACGAAGCATAACCTAACCTAATCATTAGCGATACAGCAACGGACCTTTCGCGTTTAAGACGATGGACAACGTTTGTGATAATATGACAATGCTCTAACGGCTGTCTTGTTTGCGCATCAACGGAGACTATGCCTAACACAAAAGCTCAAGGGTAAACTAGGCTAACCAGAAAGGCACTTTACCGGTCCAACCAATGCCAACGCATGGCTAAACATGCAGCCGCACAAACGGCTTATCCAGTTTATACAAATCTACACTGACGGTAACGTGGGTACCACAAAATTATCACAGCAACATAAGAATCTAATAATCAGAATAAGGTTAAGCATACAATCATCACTAACGATCACTAACCTAGTTCTACCTATAATGAAAATTAAACTCTCTGAAACTGATTATCGTAACGCACTATGATGATAACTCAATCATTTTCGTCAACGTCTGATAATCGAGTTTAACAGCTTCTACTAGAAACACTATCACTCTTAAACGTCCTAAGCATAACTTGGAATTGGCCAGAGAACTCGGGGCACTTGATAAAAATTCCCAGCGTATCACACGAATTTTAAAAACACACAGTAGGTAATTTTCACGCGTAAAATCTTAAAATTGAATTTAATTTTACTAGTGGTGCCATCTAATAATCATGAGTAAGAAACATTATAACTTGTCATGTTAAAAATGTATGCACACAAAGAAGCAGGAGTAATTGCAACACCGAGATCGTCTGTACAACTCAGAATTACAACGAGTAACAGTGCCACTTTTTACTTAGGCTCTGATCACGTTCAAACGAAAACAGTTAGGTATTATCAACACCACGAGTCGATAAAATAATGGCGCTCGTAATATCTTTCGATTATGGTCAGGTTACACTAACCAACCAACCACATTTGTTTGGAATAATGCAAGTCGGCCTGTACGCTCACTCTCGTTACTGATATAGTCCATAAAGTAAGACAGACAAGATAATCTATTTGCAAGCAAGCATAATATGATCACAAGGTTCGTGAGTGCGAGCTACCCTCGCATGTAGAAATAACAATAATCGCTTTCTTTTTATCCGTCGTATCAAACTCAAACCTCCGTTCGATATCTACGCTATAGCTAGGTCACTACGGTAGTAAGACAACCTTCGGCTAGCATAAAATACGGCAAAGGTCAAATGGTTCCACATTTAAATATCTCGTGTAGGAATCGAACCTACAACACTCGGTACGATGTGATGGCGATATCACCACGACAATTACGACATTTCCAAGGTTAAGCGCGTAATGTTTCACAACTTCCGTCACTAAATAAAATTGGCACTACCAATAAAAAAAAATCAGACAACATACGCTCACCACGTTAAACGTTGAAATCTCAGCTGATTCTCCAACATAGCACGTTAGCAGTCGCCTTCGCTCGCGCCTTTGTGCACATTGCATTGCACAATATCATCCCAGGAAACGATACGCATTAGTACGACCACAAGCGGGGCGCAATGCGGGTCTTGATCTTCAATCACATGTCTGCTCTCGTCACCCAAACACGTCCATCCATATCTTGTTGCTCAGGATCCAAGTCCGGTAAACAAAGGCAAGGCAAACAAAGGCAATGTAGTAGGTATTTTCATGGCTTGCATCAGCGTCAGAAAATTGCGATTTTGTAGTTCCAACAAGCGCAGCAATTTTTCGTTACTAGCGTCTTCATTTTGAACACGTGGGTAGTTGTGGGCCCATCCCAATTCTGATGTGGAAGCGTCAGGAGGGCTCTCGGAGCAGTCTTCGTAGGTTTTCTCCATTGTGGGCGCAATGGCGGCAAGAGATTCAAAATAAAAGCACCACTTTACTTGTACACGCTGTATTGCTCGAATTTATAACAATTTAGCACGAAATACAATAAAATATGGAGGATGAAACACGATTATGAATTTGTGAGCCAATAGTTTAGCACGTGCCCGCCCGGTGCAACAGCTGTCAGAGTAATGGACGACTGTCACCGCGTTTGGCGCCACCTACTACTCTATTCGGGGTTACCCGCTCTCAATTTTATTTTACTACTAATCGAGTAATCGATTACAACCATCAGTAAATTAAGTAACAATTTCTAAAGACAACTTTTATGGTTAAATTAAACCTTAAAATCATTCTTAAATAATCAGCGCGCCGTCATATATATTCTAATGATGGCCTAGTTTAGTTTAAAGTCCTGAAAATAATCAATTAAATTCATAGGGTAGACAAATTTCGCCCAAAAACAGAACAAAGAATAATGTTTATACACAATTTCATATAGATATATACATAATTTATACAACACAAAGTCATTTACTGAGTATATGCGATTCTCGGATCTATTTTGAAACAATTAAACGCATATTGAAAAATATTCTTTAGCGTAATGTATGCCGCTGCATCAAAGATATAAATTAGTAAATTAATCGTATGTTGACACGATTTACAGTAAATTTTATACGTACACTTAACAACATTTTTGGCTTTTAACAAAAATAAGAAGCAAAAATATCAAAGCTTACTCATTATGTAAAGTTGAAAAGAGAAAGATTAATTAGCAGGGTCTTTATTTCATATATTTTATGAACTTTTAAACCTCAGTGCTTGGCCCGTTATTGAAAAGTCTTAAGAGCCTTAAATAAGTATTTACATCATAGGCTTTGTCTGTTAGAAATGTTTCACTATTATATTGTAATTACTGACTGATAGAAACAAAGCCAGCCATGAACATGTGGAAAAGTGTCGGTGCTATACACTCTATGGGAAATACATTATAGGCAAAATAAACTTATTCGATCTTATATATTTCTTAAGCGACAAAATCGCCAATATCTTGAAATATAATTTATTATTTCAACCTTGAAAGTCCATCCCCTAAATATCCATAAATTATTTATTCCAAAATCGAAATCAAGCAAAGTTATTTATCTTATATCGCCATGATAGCAAAACGAATTTCAAAATCTACGCTCAATCATCCAGCTGTCGCGAAAATGATCACAAAACTCGCGATATCAATTAATCAAAGTTTCCCAGTGCGAAGAGATAATTCCGTACTCCTAGATATCGGTGTAAATTAATAATTTAGCAAGTTAATTAAAACATTCCACGGTTTGGATGTGATCGGTGACCGGGAACGATCGAGAACGGTTTTAAAATACGACCAAAGTTTGCCAATAGCAACTAGGGACCTATATAAGGCGGTTACGACGTAACTTTCACTACAAGTTTTCATTTAAGCATTCCGATTTTGAATGTAAGAGCTTTTTTTACTGTAGTTTTGCTCGGGACTTGAGTAAAAAGTCCTGATATATTGGTATAGTTTGACAGTGCTTTCCTTCCGGGATATTTGGTATAATACTCTTGTGGTAGTAAAATATTTGAGTGTCGTAATGATGCGATTTGTTCAGTTTATTCAAGTAAGACTTTACAGCAGCATATGCGGCAAAATTGGAGTCAAGGTTAAAGTCAAAATAATTTATTTAATTAGGCCATGATGTGACGCTTATGAACGTCAAGCAACGTCAGTAAGTCAAGAATGGACTGCTGAAACTTCGACAGCTTTGTGAGGCATATACATTTTTCCCTACATGCAACCACGCGAATAACAAGGAATGTTACGTGTAATCAATATTTTTCAATAAAAATAACTTCGTCTTATAATCAATCACAAACTATTCAAGTTGTCTGTGTATCTTGTACAATCAAACAGCCCAAGCTGTTCGTGTCCGTATACGCAGCAGGACCCTACGTTTAATTCGATTGAAAGTTAGCTTTTTACGTGCGTGGTATTTAGTACTTTTCGAATTGTATAAGTAAAAAAATAGTACCTTCATTGCTACAGCGAAATCTAGAATTATTACCCAGCAGGACCCTCCGCTGTTTGAAGGTTTTCAGACCAATAGTATATGTCACCGTTTAGCGATGTATTAGTACCTTCAAAATACCTTGGTTTCATTTTAATATAATTATTGGTTTATGAGGAAAGCGCCTGCAAAACTTTTATCATGCCAGCAGGACCCTTTTTTGTTTTGACACTTTCGGCCCCGACAGTCATATTTCTTGTTAGCATTTTAATAGTACTTTTCAAATAACCTTACGTTTAAATCAAATACTTTGTAGTTTAACAAGCAATTTGATTTAAAACTTTTTTCACGATGACCTTAAGATTATACAATTCCAATGATGCTATTATTTTTATGGCACTTAAATATTATTTAAATTGAGGGTAGATGCAAAATTAATAATAATCATATCATAACGGATTTTTATTAAATAGTGTTCATAAAATTTAAATATATAAGTACATCTAAAAACACCGGTTTAAATTACTAAAAATCTCTTTGATTAACGCCACCATGCTAAAAGTTATGAAAGCTCATACCTACATTGGCCAAACTAAACGTTAAGTCGCTGAAAAATATTTAAAAGTTTTAAAACATTTTTTCTGCTATAATACAAAATATTTGAATTACACGTAAGGTTATTTGAAAAGTACTATTAAAATGCTATTAAGAAATATGACTGTCGGGGCCGAAAGCGTTAAAACAAAAAAGGGTCCTGCTGGCATGATAAAAGTTTTGCAGGTGCTTTCCTCATAAACTAATAATTATATTAAAATGAAACCAAGGTATTTTAAAGGTACTAATACATCGCTAAACGGTGACATATACTATTGGTCTGAAAACCTTCAAACAGCGGAGGGTCCTGCTGGGTAATAATTCAAGATTTCGCTGTAGCAATGAAGGTACTATTTTTTTACTTATACAATTCGAAAGGTACTAAATACCACGCACGCAAAGAGTTAAATTTCAATCGAATTAAACACAGGGTCCTGCTGCGTATACGGACACAAGCTGTTCATGTATCTCTAACAAGGATAAGTTTCGTGAATCCTATATTAAGACAGTCGGACAACTTACTGTGTTTTGGCACGTTGTCTGTTTGCAGCTAACTCAACTTTTTTGCTAAGTAGGCATTCTAAATCTAAGTCAAGTATTAAAGTTCAGCACTAAATTTGAAAGAAAATTAGAATCGAAACATCCATTCCAGTTTTGAACAAACTTCACAACTTCATTAAGTATAGAGCCTTTCGCAGTCCTGCGGTGGACTTAATCTTAATATGGACATAATCTTAATTTGCGTTACAATAGCATTGTTCAATGTCAATCAAAGCATTTGGCTTACTGTACCACACGGACCGAACGAGTTGGTATTGGGCTTAATATCGAGATCTTCGTCTGTTCCAATGAATACTGTTTGCTTCGTGTATCTTAAGTCGTCTCTTACGACACCTGAGGAATGAAATAGGGACGTTGACATTCTTAATCCGTGACCACACGAATGACTAAACTAACCAGACGATATTAGTAAAATTTTCTCAAAAACCGTTTTCTTTCACAGCTCGACCCACTTCAACATTTTGTAATCTTCACCACACGGTTCGCTGAACTGACCAGTTGACTTTAGTTTAAAACCACAACAATTTGGTGCAATATTCCCAAAATATCTTTCTTTCACAGCTCGCCCCGCATCTCCCAGAAACTGCACCACCAAACGCCTGATAAAGAATATGGAGCCATACCTCTCCGTGAAGTGCATAGCTGGGTACGACGGTGGCCTGAGTCAGCACTTCACCCTGGATGTACTTGGAGAGAACGGCAGGGTACTGGCTAATACTTCTGCTAGTTATACCGGTAAGTAGTGACTAGCTGTTTACGCTTTTTGGATCAGTTTGGACCCTTTAAGGTAGTTGATACCAATGTTGCTAGCCGTTTCACACAGCTAATACACTAAAGTATCAAGCACTGCAGCTGAACTAAGGGAAAATGGCATATACCACTTTTATTTATTTATTTATTTATTAAACTTCCTGCACAATATTGTACATAGGCGGACTTAATGCCTTAGGCATTGTCTAACAGTCTACCTTAGGGTGATGCAGAGATAGTTAAGGCAGGTATTAGGTGGGAGTACTTTATAATTGAATTTATATATAACTAGATACTTTAGTAAATAATATACATAACACATTTATGCAATACACATATAAACTTAATAATTAATATACTTAATATACTATATTATATAATATAATATATATTAATATATTATAACATATATATTTATATATATATATTTATATATATATATATATATATACATATATATTCAATAAAATATTATATATACATACATAATCCAGTGATGATTACGATGCTTCAGCCAATGACCCACGTTGAATGCATTGACGAGCTTTGTTTTTAAATGTCCCACGACTGTCTGCCGTCCTGACTTCCAGAGGGAGCGCGTTCCATAGGAGTACAGCTTGAACGTAGAAGGAAGAATGCACAAGGCCAGAGCTATGTTGAGGACAAAGAAGTAAAAGGTTGTGGGAAGAACGAAGAGCTTTATCATGCGAAGAGCATAAGTATTGAAAGTGGGATGTAAGATAGGCTGGAGGAGTGGGTGAGTGAAGTAGGGAGTAGAGAGTAGTGAGAGCACGCAAGCTACGGCGTTGACGAATGGGAAGCCATCTCAGTTGAGAACGATAAGTAGACACATGGTCATACTTGCGAAGATTGAAAACGAATCGAATGCAGTTATTGAGAAGCCGGTCGAGTTTGTTGAGAAGGTCTGCATTCAGGTCATAATAACACACATCACCATAATCGATGATAGGGAACACTAAAGATTGCACTAGCATAGTCTTTGTTTTGGAGGGGAGGAAATTCTTCAGACGATAGAGACATCGCAGGGTACCAGTGACACTTTGACACACGTTAGTGACTTGCGTTCTCCAGTTAAGTGTGTCGTCAATGTGAAGTCCTAGATCCTTAACGCTCGAAGTGATCTTAATGTTTAACCCGTCAAAGATGATTGGAGGGTGAGCTGTAGTATCCACTCTGCACATCATACGGTTACCACCCACGATAATAGCTTGACATTTTGACGGGTTAACTGATAGTCCAAACTGATCGGACCAATGCTTTATTGCCTTTAAGTCTTGGTTCACTTCGTTGATGGCCCGAGTTAGATCCTCAACCCTCGCCTGAGAATACAGCTGCAGGTCGTCTGCATACAGATGATACGAACACCGAAGATTGTGAGTTAAGAGATTAATAAATAGAGAAAAAAGAAGTGGAGAAAGAATGCCGCCTTGTGGGACGCCAGAGTCAAGATCACACCAACGAGATAACGACTCATCAATCCGAACAGACTGTTGACGCCCACGAAGATAGGATGAGAACCATTCCAAAGCCTCAGGTGCGATCGAAAGGTGGGATAGTATGGAGAGGAGGATATCGTGACTGACGGTATTAAAAGCGTTCGAGAAATCTACCAAGACCAACACAGTGACCTTGGTGTCCTCCACTCCCGCTCTAATATCGCCAGTCACTTTAAGGAGGGCTGAGGTTGTGCTGTGTCCCGATCTGAATCCTGATTGAAAAGGACTCAACAGGTCATTAATATGTACAAATCGGGTCAGCTGCTGGTGGACACAAGCCTCGAGCACTTTGGATAGGAAAGGAAGAATGGATATAGGGCGAAAATGACTAGGTAAAGTGGGGTTGGGAATTTTGGGTAGAGGACGAATATAGGCTTTACGCCATACCGAGGGGAAAACGCCAGACACGAGTGAAAAATTTATAATATGAACAATTGGGGATAGGAGTTCATCTAAGGCTGCGACAATCATATGACGACTAATGTTATCGCAACCCACCGCCTTAGACTTTATGGATAGGATAACCTTTCTGACCTCACCTTCAGCGACTGGAGAAAACTGAAAAGAACTTACGTTTGGCCGTGGCAAACTGGCGACATAATTGACCGTCTGATCCCTGGTTTGGCGATCCAAGGCAGGCGTGGTGGCGAAATGTTGATTAATATCATCCAAACCAACGACTTTTGGCAGGTCAATCTGTCGCTGCCTGCCAATGCCTAGAGTTCCTAAAAACTTCCAGACATTTGCAGCAGAACTAGATGAAATATTTTCGAGGATATGACGGCGTTTGGCGTTACGTATCATCTGGTTGCAACGATTCCTTGCAGCCTTGAAAACAACCCAGTTGGTGTCACAGCGATCTCTTTTATATTTTCGGAAAGCTCGGTCCCTGCGCCTCATAGCCATCCGAATCCCTTCCGTCATCCATGGTGCTGGTGGGCGCTTCAGTTTGACTCGCTTGACCGGAGCATGAGCGTCGTAAAGGTCTAAGACAGCTTTGTTGAAGACTTGAAGCTTATCATCGACCGTGGTGGCTGCAATCATAGGTTGCCAGTTAATCTTAGATGCGTCTTCTAACAATTTTATCCAGTCAACACGGGCAAAACTACGCAAGTGCAATACTTTAGGCTGAGGTTTGGGTGGCTTAAGGATATACGAAAGGAAAATAAGGTCGTGATGGGAGAAACCAGGAGCGGGAAATTGACCATGGGTAGAGACAAGGGAAGGATCAGCAGTGAGGATTAAATCCAACCAGGTATCTTCCCCATTGGTGTTGTGATGTGTGGCTAGAAGGGGTAAGATATGGAGACTGGCAGATTCTACTATGTGGGTAAGTTTACGGGACCGAAAGGAATTTGGGATTAGGAGATTGGTATTAAAATCACCCATTATGATGAGATGTGCATATTCCGACCCTATAGATTCCAGCACCGATTCGATACTGGAGAAGTAATCAGCAGATGGCGGACAGTATACAACACCAAGAACGGCTTTCGCACCCTTGACACAAACCTCAATAAATAAGAATTCAGCAGCAGGAGCGGAACCAGAGGAAGACGCAGCAATGATCTTATACGAGAACTCACTGCGAAGATATATAGCAACACCCCCTCCCCTCTTATCAGGTCGGTCATTCCGAATAAGCACGAAACCGGGAAGAGGGTATGTTGTAGAAAGTATGTGAGGTTTGAGCCATGTCTCGGAAATCAGGACGGCATGGACATTTACATTAGTAAATGCTTCGAGTAAGTCACTAAAGTGACTTGGCACACTCTGAGCATTTATGTGGCATACATTTAATAGACGGTTCTGTTGTAATTTAAATTTATCACGCACGAATTCACCTAGTGTAATATCAGGCGCTGAGCAAAAACTATTATTCGAACCCGATTCAATTGACTCATTAGCAGAGTGGAAGGATGCATCATCATCATCAGATAACATTATCATCAAATAATATAAGTAATAAAAATATAAATAAAACAATAAATAATATAATATAATAAATAAAATATGTATAAATAAATATCAAAATACGCAATATACACTATAAAAGTACAAACCCGTGCTAGGCTAGTTTACCTCTGCACCACCCGCCAGTGTACACTTAACATTTTATGATATAATAATAATAGTAATATCTAAAAGATAAAATGTAAAGGAGCATCATTTGAAAAAAATAAAAATACAACTTTGGAATCAATGCATATCCAGCGGAGAAACTAAACGTGTTATTCTAGTTAACAAATGTCAATTTGACAAGTGACAATTCTGTCTTTGACGTTTGACGGGAAAATAAAATAACATTGAAATCTAACCAACAAAGCCGGAAAAATAAATGTGTAAATTAATATAAAGCTAACAAAATTAGTGTTTATACGGTACATATCCAATAATTAATACGAAATGACAGTGAAGTGGGTAATTAGATATTAACATAGTAGTGTGAGTCTTAAATAGTGCGATACATGTGAACTATGTACCTACTAACAGATATAAACAGTAAGGAATCAAAATGTACTACCTATATCGCATTGAGAGCTTCAGTTAGTTTCGCCGAGACCCGCTGTTAGAAGGTTTTGCTGTCCCGGAACTACCAGTACTGCTACCAGTGGCTTGCGCCTCGCCAGGCATCTTTGGATACTTCGCTATTAGAGCACTTAATTCATCCACTGAAGTAATCTTGTATCGATGACCATCTGAAGCCTTTACTACTATGACGCCGTCCTGTGTCCAGCACGACCGCATCCCAAAGTGCAGACGAGCCTTGGCAAACGTTGTCTGACGGACTTTTGTCAAAAACTCCCTGACTGAAATTTGAGAGCCTTTAAGTCCCGTCTTGGCCTTCCATGCTGTTGACTTTTGGTCATAGGTGCAGAACCGGACGAGAATCGGACGATGTCGATCATTGGTAGAATTACCAAGCCGGTGCGCTGACTTTATTGAAGATGCTGACATATCCTTCAAGCCAAGTTTTTTGTTAAGGATATCCACGATGATGTTGACGCAGTTCTCCTCCTTAGCCTCAGCGATACCCGTGAAGATCAGTGCCTTCCGTCGTTGTCTAGTTTCCATGACATCGCACATTCTAGAACAGTCGGCAATCTGGCTCCGTAGCAATCCCAACATTTTGAAGACAAGCTCCCTAAAAGTGCGGAACTCCTCGGCTACTTTTGCCACAGTGTCCTTGGCCGGTCCGCTGCCTTGTATTTGTGCTTCTAGTTCATCCATCCTCTTCATGAAGCATTCCTCCAAGTCCCTCTGAGCAGATTGGATATCAGAGAGCTGAGACATTCTTCCAAAGTTTTCTCGATGTGAAGTGAGTGTGCAAACAGCTGGCAGGTGGTGTTAGATATAAGACGCTAGTTGAGTTACATGTACTGTGTGTCCTCAAACGTGAGTACTGACTTTACTATATGTATACTAGCAAATAAATTAATAATAAGCCGTACTATTTGTGTAAATTAATATAAAATAATTTTTCAAAAACTTTGATGTGTCCTACTTTTTTGCGCACCTACCCGCGAAAAAACTTTTAATTCGTTTAAATATAGGCGCAAATAAATTCGCAGTTTCTACACAATTTGTCAAAATATGCGAACTACGGCTAAATCGAAGAGGTTTTGCATAGCGCAATTTTGTGAATAAAGAAAACTATTACAAGCGGCCGCACTTGCGGTTTTCCACGACCGATTTTAGCACCGTAGATTGTTACAAAGTGGCTCATGGATTAAAACCACGCTAAAATTTGTAGTCCATAGGACTTAGTTGCCGCGAAAGCATTATTGGTTTTTGGCTAAAAGGTAATTAGCAGAGAGCTTTACGTAGTGCTCTCTTGAATATTGACTTCTAAAAGTTGTGGTTTTTAATCTTAATGTGTAGTCTTAGGCGATTTAATGGTAGAGTGTGCATCGCTTAGTGACCAAGAATCCTTATTTTGTCACAATACTTCCATCAATCATCTTATTAGATCCTCTAAACTATTGAGACACTCTTTAACGATTGATGAAAACCCCAATACAAGCTTTTATAATATTACAAAATTATCTTCTGTTTATATAAAATTCTTGAGTTGCTGGCTGGCTAACAGACGACGCACAGCCGAAACTTTTTGGCGCAAGAAGCTGAAAGGACAATGGCAGATCTCCATACATCAAAATGTCTGAAATTAAATTGAAGCGCTCAGTAATAAAAAATATATAAAAAAATTCGGCGTAAGTAACAGAGTCTATACATTATTCAATTTTCACTCGGGAAAGCCGGAAAAAGAAGATATCGGTGTTTAATGTTTAGTTAAGAATGAACAATGTGGGTACGTTTGATTTATCAAAGGCGTTATGTCAGATGGACATCTAAACGCAGAACTATTCTGTAGCATCTACCTGTCACAGCCAAAGACAAAAGCAGAGCTACACATTTTAAATCGATTTTATGTGAAATCGATATAACGTTAAAACGATGCTGTGACGTTTTTATTTGATTTAAAAGTTGTTTTGCTACAAAATAATTAGCTTATTGATATAATGTTGATTAACAATTAATTAACTGCATTTTAATTATTATATTTTAAACCAAACCAACCCTATAAAGGTCGATCATATCGATTACTTATTTAATAATCGATACGCATCAATGTCAAACGTCTATTCCTGTCACACCATTGTCTATGGCAACAATCAAATAATAAAGTAAGCACCTAGTTCGTAATCAATTGGAATGCTTTTTGTCATGATAAAATAATCCAGCTTTAACGAGACAAAGTGAAAATAAAAAAAATATTAGAAAAAATAAACAATTTGTTTTGTTCATATGACGTTTAAGCTCACCACAACAAACCCAGACCTAATTCTGCCATTGTTCTTTGGAATGTATAATCCTTGGGGACCGTACGGGTGCACTAAGTAGGAATTTCTCGGAATTCCCGTAGGGTCAGGTAGAAACGGATAAATAAAAAATGTGTGGGTAGTAGTAACGTATAATACGGAAGCAATCAGTGTAATGAAACAAAACCGATTTAAAATTTATAAAGACATCGGCTGCACTCATAATTGGTTTGCCCTCGAATTTCCAATAGGGCTTGTCTTTTGCGATGTTCAATTTTCGATTATATATCAAATTATTAAATCGAATGTAACCGCAGTAACATTCTTGTTGATGTTATCAACATTAATGATCATTATAGTTATTATTGGCAGGTATCATTATTAAATGAATCGAGATGATAAGTACGTGAACGATGTAGAATTGGATGATGGCACTGCTACTCCGTTGCAGTTTTGGATTCGGTACAGCTGAATATTTTATACCTCAAAGAAATTGGTAACTTTTTAATTTGTTCTGTCTATTCTTGTTATTTAAAACCTAAAAGGGCTGCAGATGGGTCATTCCATGTAACGGGTGTAACAGGTCGTACACTTTCAACTAGTGATTTAAAATGTTTTTTATGGAAAACATATTTATTTTATAAATGAAATAAAAGCCTTTTAGTCTATATTTTAGTAATATTAATTTTATTTTCCTATAAGTTTCATAGATATCGAGAAAATCTGCCTTAAGTACCGTAACGGGCGTAACTTGATTTTGCCGCTTACTTTCGGATGGTGTGACATTTTTGCGAAACTCTGCGAATTGCCCTTGTTTTATGAATAAAAATTTAAGTAAAGCTGGAGCCAAATTAACAACCCACCATCTGCAATATTTATTAAATAAAAGCAGGCGATAATTTAAAATTTACGAAAATGTTTGTGCGTAACGGGCGTAACAGGCATTTGTAACGGGCGTAACGTGTACGAATGAGAAACGAAATTACATAGGAAATCTTTAGTTTTTGAAACTTTTTGAAACACAAAACAAACTTAATGATATAATAAAACTCAAGTAATGTTTACTTTTCAAAAATAATAACAGTATATTCAAAATTGTAGTATGTGCGGATACCCTATATTTTTGCGTAGGATCTGGTAAAATTCGAATAATATTTCGATTATTCGAATTTTACCAGATCCTACACTAAAAGATAAGGGTATCCGCTGATCCTCTTCCATGATTTTTCTTTTGATATTAATTTTGAGTTCGTATTCATCTTCATAGCCTCTCCCCCTCTCTTTTTGCAGGTGCTGGGCATGCTTTGCTGGGTCATTTTTCATTAAATTTCGATAGCTTTTCATTCTTACTTATGCTGAAGGCATCTTTTCGTGAACTTTGAATACCTATAATAAAAATAAAAGCCCTTAATAAAGCACCCTAAATGCAAAGAAAGTTAAACAATAGCAACTAACGCTTATATGTGTCATAAACAGGTTTAAATTGAAAAGAAAAGAAAATTATAAAATAAAACCGGGTTTACTAACATTATTACTTTAAAAGAAGACCTAATTCGCCCTTAATATCCCTTGAAAGCTAATGTTTTGCACCCGCAAAGCCTCACCAAAACAGTGTTACACCCGTTACGTAACGGGCGTAACGCAATTTAATTCTAGCGAAATAAACATAATTTAAAAAGTTTAGTGTAAAATCAAGACATTGGCCATTTGTTTTCAAACACAACCTTACTTTCCCAAAGCCATGAAATCGTAAGTGCAACAAGTAAGCCACAGATTAAACTTTTCCCTTATTTTCGTAACGGGTGTAACATGCTATGTCACCAGTTAAAACACCTTATAAACAAAAGAAAACTTACCGCTTAAATAAAATGTTGCTTTCACCAAGCAGTTCATGTATATCCACTCAAATTGGCGCCAAGTAAGCTTGTCAATTAACGTCATATTTTGTGTTACAGTGTTTCTATTTTTAGCTCCAAAATATCTATTACCGCGCGAATATTTTCTCATACTTTAACACGAGAAAAAAATGGTAATAAAGTAAATTTTGTTAAAATTTTCAGTTAATTCATATGATTCAATGTAATTGTGCTTACTTAGGCAGATACTTATGTAAAAATAGTAAACTTTAATAAATTTTGAGTGGTAGCGTTTGACATGGAATGACCCAGAGGTTAGACGGCAGTCGCTGTGTAGAAAAGCTGATATTCTGTCAAATGTAGTTAAACTAGCAAGTGGGCCCCGGGCTCCAAGGTGAGAAGTCTTGGATGCAACTGAAATAACTGGAATAATCATCATCATCAGCCTTTAACAGTCCACTGCTGGACTAGGCCTCTCCTTTGAAAGGAGGAATTGGCCTACTATACCACGCTGGCCAAACGGGTTGGTATAGGGTTTGTATCAAGTTTTCTTTCTCTTACAGTGTTGTTCTCTGCTTAATATGCTCCCTCTGTCGGCTCTTACGACACCCATGGGATGATATTGGGTGGTGACATTACTGGAATAGTAAGGATGTTAATCGATTTTAAACTTTCGCGATTTGTATACATCATACAATATTATTTAGCGGGTCTTAGTCGCGATAATTTATTTATTTCAAGGCATAAATACCTCTGTTATTCTCCTACGTTTCTACCGGCTTGCAACGGTTGTATCTCAACGCCTGCTCGCATCATCACCCGCGACATTTGGAATCCGTAGCGACCTCGTTAGTGAACAGAGCCTATGACCTCTGTGACCCTGAACACTTAAACAGTGAATTGTCACATGTTCAGGAGGTACTAAGGCGCAACGGATACAAAAAGGAGATACCCCGTCGGAAGAGGAAGGACCGCAAACCTGAAGTAAGCAGAGTGCCCGCTTACATGCCTTATATCAAAGGAGTGACGGACAAAGTTGGAACAGTACTACAGAAATACTCCATCAAGACTGTATATAGTCCCCTCTCCAAGGTAGCACACAATCTGCGTACCCCAAAGGACGTAATTCCTCTACAAACACCAGGCGTCTACAAGGTCGATTGCAGTTGTGGTAGTTCCTATATCGGACAGACCAAACGAACGATCGCTGAAAGGGTCAAAGAACATATCACAGCTGTCAAAAATCGACAAATTAATAAATCTGCCATAGCTGAGCATTTGCTGGAATCTGGACCAAACCACTGGATAGAATTACATCAACCACGAGTCTTATCCACCGATCGCCACTATTACTCCAGGATAGTACGTGAAGCGGTTGAAATCAAAAAACATAGAAATTTCAACCGGGAGGACGGATACAGACTATCGACCACTTGGAACCCAGTTATCAACAAATGCAAAAAACGCCGCAGTAACACATCTCATCAGTGTGTAGACGTCATAAGTGTAAAAATATCAAAAATACAAAAAAAGTGAGGGTAGCTGCCGAAACCCGCGCTTCACAAGGACGGCGCTGAGCTGACATCAGTCCCTCCGCGACCACAACCGTTGCAAGCCGGTAGAAACGTAGGAGAATAACAGAGGTATTTATGCCTTGAAATAAATAAATTATCGCGACTAAGACCCGCTAAATAATATTGTATGGAATAAGGATGTTGTTTTTCAACAGATCTGATCGTGTGGTTCAACATAACCTGGACGGCGTTGGAAACACTGGATGAAGACGAGGAATTGGCAGTGACTGCGAGGAACAGCAAAGGAGCTTCAGACCCCGTGCTGCTTAATGACTTGGTGTTCAGGGATGAAGAGAAAAGAGCAGGTGGGTATATGTTCTATGACGGGTCGCGGCAGTGTGTTAAACACATATTGCGTGGTCTTGCCGTTACAGAAACGGACAACGCTCAGTTAGCGCTCATAGAATGACTTGGCTTGCCGCTTGTAATAGGCAATAGTAAGCACCGCTTGCACCAATTGGATGGGTGACCGCGTGTGGCATTTACATCAGAGCCCTATCGTGCTTCGGAGTGCACGTTATGCTGTCGATCCCGGTTCTTTTCTAAGGACAAGAAATGTGGAAAGCCATATTGGCAGTCTTTAGGCGGTCTAAATACTACGACACCAGAGTAAGCCACACACTTACACGAAAAGGAAACAAAAATCGCGCTGGATTTAGTATGTAAGACCTGAAAACTTGTAGAGGAGAGTCACGCACCTCCTTTATCTTCTCCTGCTCCAAGAGGTGGAGGACAAAACCCGTTATCTCGGCTGGATACTAGGTAGTATAAACTTGCTGACATTATGGTGAAGCGGCTGGGTCGACCGGGGCAGTACTTACCCTTTCACAGAATATCGACGTAAAGTGACAGTATCTTTTTCTCTTGTCGTTTCGTTGCAGGCGGCTGTTTTCTCCTTTTTTTTCTACCTTTCACCACTCCTCCTCTTATTATTTTTTCCATCCTACTGGATGGCAACGCACTTGTGACTCCTCTAGAGTTGCGGGTGTCCATGGGCGGCGGTAATAGCTTACCATCAGGCAATCCGTATGTTCGGCCACCGGGGCCGCGGGAGCATGGGGAGCTCTGGTCGCCGATTAGAATTCGTTGCTCCGGGAAGTAGTCAGGGCAGGTGAGAGCGTGTAGCCTTCCCTGAGAACGGGTTCCGTTGAACCTGGCGCCATGGGAGGAAGACTGGACAGCTCCTGTACCCAGTCTTCCTCCCGTAGGGCGTCTTTGGTTGACAGTCGAGGTGGTTTTATTGGTAACACCACATACTCCGTCTCTCATTTCCCCAAGAGCCGGAAATCCGAAGAATCCAATCCGAAATTTTCCACCTCGTAAAAAAAATGTTCGTATATGTCTCCTATACTTATATAAAAAGTATATCTTGCTAAAGAATTACATAATTTTTGAATTCGATTAATAATGACGGAATTTGAGGAAGTGTAAATAGTATTTTAAGAGAAAATTTCTGAATTCTTCCAACATCATTACCGGAGAAATCTAAACATGTTTATGTAACAAAGCTATTTATGCCTTTAAAGTCACTCCTACGTAATCTTTTTACATCGTATTATTTTGCTTGATATTTGGCGTGGGTGCAATGGAATAAAGCGTTTCAAACGTTAGCTAAATGTTATATAAAATATTCAAAATATTATTTCATTGTTGTAAAAAAATACTTAGCTTGCAAAGTGTTTTTTTTTTTATTGTAATAGGCGGCAAACGAGCAGACGCATCGCCTGATGGTAAGCAATTACCGCCGCCCATGGACACAAGCAACACCACAGGAGTCACAAGTGCGTTGCCGCCCCTTGGGATTGGGCAAAGGGATAGGATGAGGGAGAAGGAATAGCAGATAGGGCCTCCGGCACTCTCACTCACCGAACGAAACGGAACAGTTTAGGTACTGTTACTTTACGTCGACTTTCTGTGAGAGGGTAGTACTTCGCCGGTCGTGCCGGCCCATTCATGCTGAAATCAGCAACTCTACCTCAACTAGGTACCTATAAGAGTTTTGTGTTGATAAGAAATGTGTGTATCAGAAATGTGTGTGTAAAGTGTTCCTCATTATACTCTTAACACCATGCTTAACACACAGTCAGTAATGTTATTCTAAAAGAGTGCAGTTCTGTATTTACATTCAGTGACTTTTCTTTAAAACTAGACTGAACGATAAATAAAAAATACCCTCTATATATTGGGTAAATGGGTACAATTAGCATCATTTTCAAATTATGTTAGTACGTCTTTGAGGGTCTCTCATAAATTAATGGATTCTAACTCAACCGAGAGTAGCGTATCTACTGGAGAATATCTGATGTGCTATGCTATTGAGTCAATGATGGCAGGAGGGGCAAATCTTCGACAGTCGCAAGCGGCGACAAGTGTTCTTTGTATTACAAATACAGTGACCTGCAATGCCAAAAAAAAAAAAAAAATACTGCTTGCTCGATTAAAGTTCTATTAAAGTGCTCACTCGCGATTCATCATCATCAGCCTTCCACAGTCCACTGCTGGACTAGGCCTCTCCTTTGAAAGGAGGAATTGGCCTACTATACCACGCTGGCCAAACGGGTTGGAATAGGGTTTGTATCAAGTTTTCTTATCTCTCTGCATAATATGCTCCCTCTGTCGGCTCTTTCGACACCCATGGGATGATATGGGGTGGTGTCATTCCGTATTCTTAATCCGTCACCACACAGACACACTGGCGATTACTATACAAGTATACAAGATCTGGAGATCTTGTCCCACATAACACTCAGAACCAACAGGAATACGTCGCTACTATCTACCGCTGCTATCGGTAATTGGGCTGGAATGCATGACATTACGCAGTGACACGTCGCCTGCTGCTGCTATCCGCAGTTAGCCACGAATTCGTTCTTCATCATCATCATCAGTGCTGTATATAAACTGCCCACTGCTGGGCACGGGTCTCTTCTCACTATAAGAAGCGTTAGGGTAACGAATTCGTACTTAATGGTCAAAAATAATGCAACCACAGGGAACTAGCCAACCACTAAACTAGCAATGCCAGTCAATAATGTCCGGCACACATACTCATTCAGGTATACCGTACAGTGATTGCTCTGCAATGCAAATAGTTCACTGTTTGCTATAGTTACAATATTGGAGTGTTCTATGAAACGTTTCGACGATTATCACTTTATTGGTTTGTTGATGGATTTAAAAACAAGTTTATGAATTTAAAATATTTGTGTTGAAGTGTAATAATTTTTGCTTATTTTATTTTAAATTCTAGATATATTAAAATTATATTTTAAAATAAAATAATATTATTAAAATTCAAATTCGAAATAAAGAAAAAGATGAAAATACGTTTACTCCCAGCAGATTACAACAAAATTTTACCATAGGTCTAAACTTTTGATATTATCTAAAAAAGAAATTGTGTTCATAATTCTAGCGTCTCCTATTTCCATTCAAGACTTGCCTTGAAGCTGTATTACCGCGCACTAGTTACAATAGTTATTCATGTAAGAGTAGTTTTCCACAAAGCAATTTCTGGCCAATATGCGCAGATCAAAATGGTAGCCAACTGTTATAGTTTTAGATCAGTATTACTTATTAGAATATTGGCGGGTTCTGACTATAAATAATGATAGATTAACGTAGGCTGTACACTCTCCAAGGTTAAAATAGAGTGGTTTTAGTGTTTCCAGGTAAAAAGTCTATAAACTACACGATGTCGAAAGCTTTCAACATCGGGAAGCCATAGAAAAACAATTAATCATATAAAATGTGTACCTATTGGGAAGTCTGAGGCTCTAAGAAATACTCAGGTTTTGTGGTAATGGACTACTGGTTATCCGGTACATTTTATGGCCTCTTTTTTTAATTTACCTATACTTGTACACAGCCGCCATGGCCCAGTAGAAAGCGTTTATGCTGCTCGGGATCTGATCGGTCCCGGGTTTGATTTTGGGTTGGGCAATAGTATTACTGAGTTTTTTTGAAGTAGCAACACGGAGTCTGGCCCAGTAACGGCAATAGGCTCGTCCCCTATTACGTGGGACCATAAAATTTGTGAAGCGAAATATGGGTGGCATATTACACCCCTGCCTACCCCTTCACAGATGCAGACGTGACGCCATAAAAAAACTTACATTTAATTAATATGTGTATGTTGTGTGTACCTACAGAAAGCACTACGCGAGCTGAGACCAAGTTCCCCGCGGCGGCAGCGTTGGCGGGTCTCGCAGCTATACTGACGGCGGCAGGCGCTATAGCCGTGTTAGCTGTGAGGAAGTAAGTATTATCAATTAATATACTCATAATCTAATACTAATATATAAAGCTGAAGAGTTTGTTTGTTTGTTTGGTTGAATGGGCTAATCTCAGGCACTACTGGTCCGATTTGAAAAAATATTTTAGTGTTAGATAGCCCATTTATCGAGGAAGGCTATATATATATATATATAACATCACGCTATGAGCCACAGGAGCGGAGCAGTAGCCTTAAATAATGCGGGAGTAACCGCGGGCTCATCTAGCTATACATAAATCGATAGTAGGTTTCGGTTCGAGTGATTAGTGGGGATTTACATCAAAATACTGCCGTGCTTTGACCGGCACGTTAAGCGACGTGCGGCCCCATTTTCATGACTTGCCCCATGCCTCGAAGAGTTAAACCGTCGCACATACAGGTATTTGCACGATCTACGCGGCCAAAAGTCCAAAATGTCAAAATAACAATATCATTCTTAAACCGAGTTCCACGAATAGATTACGAACCCGGGAACAATATCAAAGGTTTATATACCTGCTAGCCCACACCCCGCACCCGTGGGGTCAGTCGGAAGTTGACCGTGTTACCTAGTGTACGTATCTATTCTCGGCGCTTTTCTAAACATTCAACTTACAAAGTGATTTTTTATGTTATCAAGTTCTTTTTACGAACTGAAAGTAATGGATTCTGATGGACAAGGTAAGAGACTTACATATTACATAAATAAAGTCATGATCAACTATCAAAATACATATTTTTTTTTATAAATAAAAAACCCATTTTAATACTGTGATTTTCTGCAATATTTTTTATTTGCTAGTGTTTTTGTTTATGTATCGGGGTAGATCGGGCTATTCTTTTTAATATAGGTTATTATTTGATCCTTTTTCTTATAAGTACCTTCAAAATCATGTCCGCATATATCCGGTTTGATAAATTTTTGAGGGATCAAAGATATTTAACGAAATTTCGTCTAAAATTGAAAATGTTTTTAGCGACTTTTAACACAGTTTATGTTTGATTAAGGTTCACAGGAAGCATCAGGAGTAAGGATTGTGACACCACAATACTTATTTGACCTCATGACGAACGAAAATTTGCCTAATTTAGGTGCCAAATTAAAATATATAAAAGATCATCTTTTGTCATGTGAAGGTTACAATGAAAACCAAATTGTTACAAGTTGTACAAAGGTGGACGAAAGCTCATTATATAAAAGATAAATTTATAAAAAACAAGCGGTGTTGGCTGGATGGTACTTTTGAAATACCTGTTGTTGATACACAAAAACGGCCAGGAGGACCATCCATGTTGTTCGAAGACGCAAGTGAAAGGAGCAAGAGGCGAAAGACTGAAGAACTTCGTTCTAATTTTGAATCTGGTAAAAAGGATGCATTAAAGGTGGACGCACACCTATCGGAGCCGAACGCGTCGAACGCGTCGAACGAAACGAATTTTAGAATTCTGTATATGAAATCTCATGAAACCTCGCACACTTGTCCGCGTCGAATCGTCCGAATCTGGAAGAACCTCAGAAATCCTAGAAGAATTCGAATGACGTCATCAGATTCGGCGCGGTTAGTGCGGTCGATTCGTCCGATGCGCTCGCATTCTATCAGTTGGGTATGACAGAGCAACGCGCGAGTACTATTTCCGCATTGTTTGTTCATATTCCATTAATAAAGCACAGAAAAATAAAAACCTCGTCAAGATCCATCACAATTCACATGTAATAACAGTGCGACAGGCGTAAAGGAAATGGAAACCATTTGTTCGATGCGCTCGATTCTTTTGGCGCGGTCGATTCTTTCGGCGCGGTCGATTCTTGCTAATGTGCGAGGCCTCCTTGACTTCGATTCGTTCGACGCGTTCGGCTCGGATAGGTGTGCATCCACCTCAAATGTCCTAAAAGATATTATACTAGTTCTCCAACACGAGCATCTAAATATAAAAAGGCATTTTATCATTTGAAATCAGAAAAAGGGCAGCCCTCCTTGACACCAATGCAAGCTTTGGAAATGTTTGAAGATGCCGATTTGACACAAGGACAGTACGAAATTATAAGAAAGAGTCATAAGAAGTTTTTTCCGTGCTATAGTGCCTTACAGAAAGCCAAGAAGAAA
This sequence comes from Euclidia mi, assembly GCA_944739405.2. Taxonomy (NCBI): domain Eukaryota; kingdom Metazoa; phylum Arthropoda; class Insecta; order Lepidoptera; family Erebidae; genus Euclidia; species Euclidia mi. Next base: position 4,539,535 of record OX123204.2, read on the forward strand.
TGTTACCCACTTACGAATGACGACGAACGACAATGACGAAGAAAGCCAAAAAACTTAGAATTATTATGTTTTTTATGTTTATATATTTTTTTTTTAAATAATAGTAAAAGGTAAAAAAAACTTGTTTGTTTGTTTATTTACAGTGTTTAGATACCAATTAAGCATTAAAATAATTTTGGCCGCGCAGATCGTGAAAATACCTGTATGTGCGTCGGTCCCGACTGTCATAAAGATCTTTGTTAGACTTAACGGTCGGTACCTTCAAATAAACTGATACTGGTCTAAACCATAGCATAACCCTTTGGTTTGCAGATGGAAGTCGCTCTGTGGAAAAGTTGATAACATAACATAACATAATTTTTATTTTTATTTTTATTTTAATACACACATAACTTCGAAAAGTCATAGGTGTGTGCCCGGGGTAACTGGGGATCGAACCCGAGACCATCGTCTCGGCAGTCCGTTACGTACACCACTGGGCTATCGCCGCCTCTGGAAAAGTTGATATTCTGTCATATCTGCTTAGACGAGTAAGCGGACCTCGGGCTCCAAGGCGTGTAAGTCTTGGATGCAACCAGGATAACGCTAGGATGATGATGATGATGAAACCAAAAATGAACATCTCTAATTCTGGCAATCGAACTAGATTTTGGATGTGTAAGATGTTTACTAAACTGGACTTCGGATAGCTTTGGAGGCCAGTAAAATTGAATAAACAAAGGCTTGCTAACTTTTGAAATATCATTCTTGGCGATAGCTATAAAAACTTTGACAGGCGCTTTGGTAATAAAAAATACCTATATAATTACATAAAATATGTAATGCTTTTGGACACATAAGCAAATAAAACCTGGAAAACGTAATTGAAGTTAAAAAGGCTTTTCCAAAATAGGGCACATTTAAGATAAAGCAGGTAAGAATCTTACATCGACTTTTTAAATCGCCAATTTACTTACAAATTATTCAATTTAATGTATTTTTGTGCCATGCTTTGTATTAGTTTATAAAAAGAAAATTAGAACAGTACTTGTACTTAAAATACCTATATAAACTTATTAAAATGCTAAAATACCTAGTCTATTATTCTTATTTGTAACAGACAAAACACAGCCCACACTATATCTATTAAAAAACAAACTTTGCAAAATAACTGGATTTTAATTCCAAGTAAGTAGGTATTTTGTGTAATATAATCTATTCCCAAGTACACCTGCCTTTGAGAAAAGATATATTTTTAACATTATTTTGAACATTGGGTTGATTTCGTACCAGTTTGACCTTTATTTTCTTTCTTCTTTTGCCTGCCCTGTTTCCATATTACTTGGGGTCGGCACAGAATGTCTTTCGCTTCCATTCTCTCCTATCAGCCGTCATCTGATTATTCACTCCCTCATCACATTATCATTCATCTTCACACAATCCATCCATCTGTTCTTTGGTCTTCCTCTTGCCTTATATCCCTCAACTCTAATATTCATCACCTTTCTAGTCACATGTTTTTATCCCTCCTCATCACATGCCCATACTATATTTCAAACTTCCCCTAATATACACATTTCTAATTTTATTTATCCTTGTCACCCCAAAGATGGATATCTCAACATCCTCATCTCTGCTACATGTAAACTTCTTTCATTCGTCTTCTTTACGGCCCAGCATTCCGATTCATACAGTGCGACAGGTTTTATAACGGATTTGTAGATTTTCCCCTTTACTTTAAGGGGGCATCCGTGAGTCGTAAGTTGTTTCTGTGTCGACTTTAAATAACTTTAATTTTCAAGTCCTAGAGGCTGAGACTATTAAGGCTGACTTCTCGACTAAAGCGATGGTGACAGCGAACCGATAAGTAATGATGATGATTATGACTTTTCCATCACTGCTGTTACACACTTTCCGTAATTTTAACCGTGAAGTTCAGTTGTTTTCAATTCAAAATGGCTGAACCAAAATTTGATGAATTTTAGTACACAAACTTGGAATCGAGCCATAGGTAGAGGCCTATTGTAATAGAAATATAACTTGAAAAGGTAGAAACATATGATGGTATTTGACGAGGTAACTATTATAATATTAATGTTAAGTCAGTGAAATCAGCAGTGATTATTTTTATTCATCTATTAAGTACCTATACTGTCCGTGTGGTGACGGATTAAGAATACGGATTCTCACCGCCCCGTATCATCCCATGGGTGTCGTAAGAGCCGTCAGAGGGAGCATATTATGCAGAGAACGGCACTGTGAGAGAAGGAAAACTTGATGCAAACCCTATACCAACCCGTTTGGCCAGCGTGGTATAGTAGGCCAATTCCTCCTTTCAAGGGAGAGGCCTAGTCCAGCAGTGGACTGTTAAAGGCTGATGATGATGATTACCTATACTAGGCATCTTTTAGGAGAATAAATGAACGGGCGCCCCGTGCCTCGGTGAGCACGTCAAGCCGTCGCGGTCGCGGCTGTCAAAAAGATTTTTGACAGTCGTTATGGGAAGTCAGTACCCTTGAATAGAACTGACATTTGACGCCTAAGTGATGGAATATCGCTATATCTTATGGCGGCTGTAGAATTTCGTCATGCAGTTGACGGCTTGAAGCGGTCGCGACTACTCGAGCAGTTGTGTGTACGGCAGCAAATGAATGACTATAGTTCACCGCGCGGTCGCAGCTTCAAGCAGTCGGTCTCAACTGCTTGAAGCAGTCCGTGTACGGCTGACCTTAGAGCCGAGCAGACGGTAGTCGCTCTGTGGAAAAGCTAATATTCTGTCATAGCTGGTTAGATTGCTAACTAGACTGCTGGGCTCCAAGATGAAAAGTCTTTGGTGCAACTAGGATAACGCTAGTTCCATGACATTAGGGATCATGAGACATTAGCAATTGGTCAAATTTTTTTCTGTTCGAGGATCACTTATTGTAATTAGTATTCCCAACTAACAAGATCAAAGTACCTATTTGAGCGCGTGTAAACTATTTATGAAGCAACATGATCATAGGTTATTATGTTTTAGTAATTAATGTGTAATACTTCATTAGCTTAAACTTGATTCCGCGGGCGATAGACTGAATATATTATGATTAAATCCTTGTAAGGGCTACTGCGGTAACTGAAATTATACATAGGCACACTTGTCGGGTTTTTTAATACATCAAGATATAGGTAATAATATTTATTTGCTCCACGTTTCGAAATACGTTACATAATTCATAGTCATAACATATGATGATATAAAAACGTTATAAATGGCAAAGTTTAAAAATATTTTCATTACGATAAAAGATAAAAATGTCATATAAAGGTCAAACTCTAATCATAGGCTGAATCGAAAGAACAGCCAACATTTTCTAAGGAGATTTTATTAATACGGATAATAACAGTTTTATGTAAACATTTTTGTAACCAATCGTATGAGATAATTTAATGAGGGCTACGGGTGAAATCAAACACGATTGAGCCTGTGTAATAAAATTCTTGCGTTACTCCATGACTGATAGACAAGCTACTTACAGCCAAAACTATTAGGCGCAAGAAGTTGGAGTGCACTACGTACCTTACTACGAAAATCATATAATTGGTGTAAATATATTATTTATCATGATAAGTTATATAAGACGCCTGCCTAATGTTGTTTGGCGATTCGCCAGAACGCCATACTAAGTTACAACCATAGGCATGCATGCCTTTAACGTATGTGAATTGAATATTTGGGCAATCAGGCGGCAATACATTGTGCATATGAAAACCTTAAATCTATGAATAAACCAAGTAAACTTGCATCTTGGCTTGTTGGATTCATATTTCGTGTGTTGGATTAAGCCTATTGTACAATTGTTATGTGGCTGGTTCTAAGTTGCATGAACTAATTGGACGTCTAGCTCGGATGGGCCTCTATTTCGTCTACGATTTTTACGATAGAGTGTAGTTAGTTATTACGTTGACACGAGGCAGAGATAGTAAAGATACCCACAGGCTGCCATTCTAGAGGTGTCATTCAAACCCACAGCATGCCCTCTGACTGTGCGAAGTTATGTGCGTATTAAATTGTTATTATTGTCGCTTGCCTCGTGTCTTCGGTCTTGCCTGTCATAAGAATCTTTGATAGTCGGAAAATAAGACGTCAGAGCGCCTAAAGTTACGACAGTATAAACCATGGAATATCGCTATACTTTTGGGTTGCCAAGATCAAACATAATCCGCGCTGTGGCAAAGCTACCATTCTGTACGCTACAAATCTGGTGTGACTAGAAAGCGGATTCCGTGCTCTAAAGAGACAGTCTTGAATGCAGCCTGGATAACGTCAGGACCCTGACAATTTATCTGACTACGTTTTGAATTAAAATGTAAACAATGTTTTTATCTTTTCCAAGGACTGACAATGTACTTTGGAGTAGATTATGAGGCAAATAACTCCGTTTTTTTATCTAGACGCAGTGAAACTACAACTAGCAGCAAGCGACCCTCGCAGAGCGTGGTTCAAGTAGACGCGCAAGGAAGAAGGTTCCTCATAGCTTACCCAGCGCCGGCCGACAAGTTGGAAACCAAGCCGGATATATTGAACCCTAAGTCAGGTCAGTAGGGTCTATTTTTGTATAAATTATATCCTGGTTATTGAGCTAATGCAGAAAGGAATATAATGTTTAACTACATTATTGATTTAATTAAAATAATACTCTAAGGGGACACACAAGGCCACGCAAAAGGCTACAGATACCGGGGTACGATGATGCCATAAAGCTGGCGGGAATAAACAAAACCCTGCCCACATCATAGAGAAGAAGAGATATTAACAGATATGTCGTGTGTGAAAGGTACTTTTTATGTGTATGTATGTGTCGGCTTAAAGCTACTTGAATTGATATTGACATTCCGTATCAACACCATCTCTGTTAAGTCACAAAACAACACCGGGCTCATGCACAAGTCTGATCTGCTGTGAAGCCTATGATGCGCGCGTTCCAATCCCCCAACCATTCTCACACAGACCGTGATACCACACAATACAAGCTCTCTTATATAAATCATAATGTTTCGGGAAAATGTGTACGTAACGATATAAAATATTTTATGAAACTAATAGCACGACACGTCAGGCAAATGTAAATATGCCTCTGTGAAGAGCTAATGTATTTTCTTCTCCCGCAGAGAATGACCCGCCTCGTGTGGTACTGGAGTCTACGGATAGCAAGAGCTACAGCATCCGAGAGGCTAGCAGTGAACCACACAAATCTGCTTACAGCCCGCCGTCTTCGCAAGAAAATACGGTAAGAAAACTAGAGACTACTCTTGCTTTAATAGTATTAGAACAACAAGAATCTTCACAATTTCTTTTAGATCTTGTTAAGACGATTCCTACTCTCGGAATAAATTCTGTCGCGGGGGACTTTTCCAACACTCAATCAACAGACACAAATTATATTCAGACGAGAATCAATAATTTGTGTATCACTCAAAGTTTTGTCTCGTATGGAGACTGAACCCACAACACTCGGCGCAGTTCTGTGCCGTAAGGTGATAGCTCCAACCACAACGCTATAAGTCAGTTCTGTCTAGTATAGAAACTGTTTCAATAAACGTTGTGGCCAAAGGTGTGGATGACCTTAAAATATGGGGAATCTCTTACAAGGTCAACTTCACTGTATAAGCATAGATTTATTTTTATTCCACAATAATTTTCTTGTAAAATGATATCCTTAAGAGTACTTGATAAACACTTGTACAGATTTCAAGACGATAATGTTCCTTTTACGTAGACATCTTATAATATTTTTTTGTCTTAAAGAAAAATAAAGTAAAATTCTCCCATGAGTAGTCTGTCGCTATGGAGAAAGTAATTTTAATAAATTATTTCAGATGTTTTGTTTTTATTAACTTCTATAGTATTACCAAACATATTAACTCAATTATCAGACAATCCTTGAAGCCTAAGAAGAACTTCATGACATCGTTTAAGTTACTTTGGCAACTAGTTGCATTACTACACGACTACAATGGAAAATTGTCTATAATGCCATCAAGTAAGCGCATCATGACTATTTGCTGACAAAGAGCAAAATGAGCCCATTCAAGAAGGGTGCGAATTTCTTACGGAATCCGGTCTGATAAAATCGTAAGGTTAGAAGTTCTTTGGGAAGTGGTGCGAAAATGTGCTTGTATAACACCACTAGGAATTTGAATCTTAAATTAAAGACTATTGTATAGATGGCGTAGTGCTTAGAGGCCTCGTCGCTTGGCACTGCGCCGTGTGTTGTGGGTTCGATTCCCTCACGAGGCAACGCTTTGTGTGATTTACAAATTGTGGTTTCGACTGTGGAGGTTCTGTGTCCTCGGTTAAATGTATTGTTAAGTCCACCGTGACACTGCATTTATTCCTGAATGAGTACTCTTTTTAAATCAGAGTCAGTAAATGTAAATAGAAGGATGAAATAATTTTCTTAAAAATGATGTTCATAAGCGTCACCTTGTGACCTAGATGAATAAATGATTTTGACTTTGACTTTAAGATAATTAAATTTGTCGTAAACAAATATTATATACTAAGTTAAGCATTGTTTTTTTACCAAAGTACAATATAAAATTGTAAATCTTGTTTCAGATTCCTGAAAGATAGCAGAAAGAAGGTTCAAGTGTTCCCTGTAAATAAACAGTTACAAAGACTATATTATTTAATAAATGTAAATTCCGAACAATGCCAACAACTATTTAAATATATTGTTAGTACATAAGCTAAATATAAAATGTATAGACAAACTCTTCCATATCAAAAATTTAATATTTGTAAATTATCGTGATTTTAAATTGAAAGCGTTTTTCACATTTAGTCTTGATTGCAATTTATTTTATTTTAAGTATTTTTTCAGGATTATGACTTCATACATATCAGATCTTATCAACTTTGGTTTAGCAGTTTAACCGTTAAGTAAAAACAAACATACACATTTTGTGGAGTCAAATACACCGTCGTAATAGACGCTGTATTATTTCACTTATGCTTAAAATGGTTGGAAATTAAGCAACTATAGACTGTCTGCTTTCACAGGAGTCGTCTGCTATTTAACTACCGATGTTGATGCAGGTGAAATAAAAAATAACGCAAGTGAAGCCGTGGAAAGCAGCTACTTATATGTAACTTTTTAATAATTGTTGTAGCAAAGAAGTTTGTTAGGAGAATATCAATAAAACATATCTAAAGCTAAAGTTCTTCTTCTGCCTGCCCTGTTCTCATATTACGTGGGGTCGTTATGCGCAGAATGTTTTTCTGACACAAAATATACTAAAACTCAGAAACGACATCTTGTGGACACACAAAGTGTTGTCCCTGTGTACAAACTCAAGACAGTGTTTTTCACTAATACATACACTACCGCTGGACAATGCAACAGTCCAAAATAAATAAAGCAAGAAAAATATACCAACACCATTGTAAATAAATCTTAAGGTACATTTGACTTTATTTACTTAATTTACAATTTATGGAATTTACATAACTTTCGACAGTATAGAGAATTCTATGATATGCAGGTTTCCTAACAATGTTTTCCTTCACCATCATTAAGCATCTTGTTTGCGCTGTTGATTCTAACGATACCCTCTACGTAGCAGTCTCTCCATTAGGCTATTTTTGTTTTTTTGGTGTAGGTTTGGAAAATCCTAATGGAGTCCCTCCGCCCTGGGGGGGAAGGACGAAGGGGACTGTCAGACTCTTACTGACTAAAAACCAACCCGTGCTCCTCATGTACCCATGTGTCGGAGGGTAGGGTTTCACCGAAGCATTCCTCGCTACCCCCCGACGGGTATTGGCCCGCCAGATGGTCAGGCGGGCCCCGAACGAAACCTCCTTGGTGGCGGATGAAGGTGTTGGGCTCCGCCGCCAAAACACCCAGCGGCCGCAGAGGATAGGGTGGACGGCAACGCAACACCGCATCTCCTCTTCCTCTGCGGCCCCACCGCGACGCAACGATGGTGCGCCCCCATTTGGTCGCGAGAGATAGGGCGCGCGGCAACGCAACACCGACACGCCTCTCTTCCCGCGACCGCACCCGACTGCGAGGGACAGACAGAACTGTCCCCCGCACCCACACCTTGGGACGCATCCTATGCAGGCCTCACGCAAGCCCACGTAGAGCGTTCCCTGCTCCCGGGATCCCGCTTAGCTGCACCGTGGGTGTACCTCAAACCCACGGTTACTGAGTCCCCCCACCACGACAAGGTGGAGATCCCACGGGGGGTGGCTAGGCTACCGCTGTTTCAAACAGTTTAACACCAATTAATTTAAAAACGTGCATATCAACACGTACTTCATGTTTAAAAAATCGTACATGTATTTTAAAAGGCAATAATATTCAAATTTATTGGAGTAGCAATTTTTTTGCTAGCGATTTGTCATTCGTATTCTGAATTTATGGACCGGCAACGATTCCAAATGCCTGTATAGATATTTTCTATTGTTATTTTTCATAAAGCGCGAATAGATTTAATCATATTTTGTGTATATCAATGTATTTTAATTATTTTGCGGTTGAAAATGTCACTACGGGATCATATGAATTTAAAATACTATTATTTGTAGGGTTTGATTTCAAACGATTAAATATTAAATGATGGAGAGACTTAATAGAGCGGTGATAGCCCAGTGGTGTACGTAACGGACTGTCGAGACGATGGTCTCGGGTTCAATTCCCAGTTAAGCCTCGTATTCATTAGGGGACATTTGTCCCGCGACCTTGTCGCCCGACATGAATTCTACGTGTTGAGCGACGTCGCGGGGGACATCGCCCGACATCGCAGGCGACATCTACGTGTCGGGGAACAAGTCGCTTGTCGACGCTCCGATAGCGTCGAACTTGCGCGACTTCGTGTCCCTCGACAGTTTCCGACGGCATTTGACTTGTGAGGACGTGTGTTGCTATTTGGTCCGCGACTACCCGCGATTATAGCACACTTCGTTGGTCCACACTACCAACGAAACTGTGTTAACACTTAGGCGACATCTTGATCACAATGCCGGTATGTGGACGAGCGAAATGTCGGTCGACATTGTAGCGGGACAGTCGCACGTAAATGTGCTGCGACTGTTCGCGATAAGTCGAGCGACTTTGTCCCCTAGTGAATACATGGCTTTACCCCGGGCACACACCTCTGACTTTTCGAAGTTATGTGTGTATTAAAAATGTTAATTATCGCTCGTTTAATAATGTCCAGTAGACGGCAATAGGCTCGCCCCTATTACATTGGGACCTAAACATAACTGGCGAAACGTGGGTGTGTAATATACCTCTGCCTACCCCTTCGGGGATAAAAGGCGTGAAGTTATGTTATGGAGAGACTACTTGGTAGCACGGGCTGTTTCTGCAACTCCACGTCCTGGCGTGTATTTTGCGTGTGGGTGGGAATGGTCTTGTCACTCGAGCCACCCCAGCTCTTCGAGGAAGGCCAGCAGACTCTTGATGCGGCCCACTGTTTCCCTCAGGGTGCTGTATCTAGTCAGGTACTGCTGCCTGTACTATGCGACCTCAGGGCAGTCGAGGAGCAGGTGGGCTGCCGCCTCGTCTGCTGCCATGCAGGCTCTGCAAAGCGGGCTATCGGTGATACCCATAGTAAATAGGTGTATATTAAAGAATAAATGGAGATACTAACAAACTGCAACACAGATTTTCAAAGGTTATGTGTTTTATAAGAAATTGCTATTTATCTCTTGCCAAAAGGTAGAGAAAACCATCGCAAGGGGACGTGCAAATCTGAGAGTTCTTCAACAAGTTCTCGAAAGACATGTGTAGTCTGGCAACCCGCACTTGGCCAGCGTGGTGGACTATACACCCCAATCATAGCGAGAAGATGTATGCAGCCAGCGGTGTGACAGTTTACATGTAGGACTCGTATTATCATTTTAAAACGAGCCAAGGCTTGTCTGAATATTTGGTTTCTAAATGAGTGTGTAGTCAACTCTTGTGCCAGAATAGACTGCCCGAAAGCATCTGGCATGGTCTAACGATCATTATCCTGAGACAAAAATCGATACCGAAGATTTTCCGTGGTTCCGAAGTACGGTATCGCTCTGATATACAAGCTATAGCGAGTGCTCACCCATCTCAGATGTGACCTCAGTTAACTTTGCTTTACTTTGTTCCTCTATTACGCACCGCATGAAGTCAGCATGACTTTACATTAGTCTGATGGTAAGCAGCCAACTATAATCCTAAGATGGAAGTTGTGCCAACCAGGCATTGCTGGCGCATGGCCAACCAAAATAAGGAAAGGCAAAGCTAAGCACACGTCTTCCACACAGTCAGTTATAGTATGAAACGAGCTGTGTTTATGTGGCAGTATATTCTGTTAAAAAGATCAGCATCATATGCAAGTGAATGTAATAATATGCTACCACATACACACAACACTATCTAGACACTAACTAGCAAAGCTTGGAATAACTTTAATAGACTTTTCTATCAACTCGTCAGTCAGTGAAGAAATTAAGAAAACAAATCGGTGGAATTTCCAGTCGTAATATCCTAGTAGGAATTGCTCTCACACTACTGCTAAAAATTTTAACGAACGTTGTTAAATATTTTCCATCAGGGTTGAGCACTCGACTAAAAATAACTTCTTACGATTACCGATTGTTTTGTGTTCTTAGATAATGTTTGTAAACATTTATAACAACAGCATGAGATCGCCGTCGTTTATAAGACGATTTGCAACAATTTGATCAAATAGTTGTGTAATATAATATGTTGTTGTTTCTGAAATATGGGGTCTTAAAGGTTTTCATAATTTGTTTTATCATACTGAGCACTAAATTGATACGTCTACAAACGTGGCATCTGTGTCATAAATAAATTTCGAGTCAGTATATTTATAGTATAAGTTAATCATGGTAATACCGTAGTGCAAAGACTCTTCAGTAGGTGTCTGATTACGTTTAGATTAAAGCCGTCAAAGTAACGTATACAGCAACGTTACAGAGCTACGTGTACGCCTGTCAAAGGACCTTAAGGAAGGAAGTTAATCATGGTAATACCGAATTAAATCAGACAGCAAAATATTTTTTAAATCAAATTAATTGTAGGTTATTTGCATACATACATACAATATAATTATTTTAATGTATACACATAATTTCAAGCACTTCATTAAAAAGAATTAAACAAGTTGAAAAACGCTTTCAACGTACAATTTCATGAAAACTATATGTAAGAGATATTATATGAACTATGTTATTATAATAAACGTTGGATTATTAAATAAAGTAACGTTTTTCATACGTGGTATACTTATTTCCATCATCACCATTTGCACCAGGTAGTCAAAGGGCGACAAGAAAATCCAACTGTCACAGTCTGGGGCCCGATTCTCCTAAATAAATTTGTTCAAAATACAGTTTCGATATAATGTCAGTGTCACAAATGGTATTCTCCTAAATTAACGTATATTTGAATGAAATTGTAATGAGATCGTAAATTGAAAAAAGTGTCAAATATGTGTCAACGACGAACTGTTTATTTCTAATTATACGATAATGACATTTGGTTAGCAGAATACCGATTTTGAGTCAATTCAAAATATAATCTCATTCCGTTCAAAATATAATTTCAATGTCATATAAAGTAGGAGAATTGGCCCCCTGATTTCGTCATCCTCCTAGCGTTATCCAAGTTGCAAGCCGGGTTTCGCTTAGTAGACCAGTCTATCAGTAATCTAGTCTATCAGTAGTGTAGTCTTAAGGATTTGACTGAAAATTATCTTTTCCTCAGAGCGACTGCTTGTTTGACCTCCGCAACCCAAAGGGATAGCGATTTTCGATGGTTTAGACTTGTTTCAATTTATTCAGAAGTACTAACTGTCTATAAGTACTGCCAAAGAACTTCATGTCAGCCAGGAGCAATGGCTTAACGTACTTTCCAAGGCATGGGGCAACCGATAATGAACAATTGAATACGCTCGTAACTTCGTAAAGTCGTCAGTGGTGCGCGCCGTACTTTCGAACTCGATACACTCTGCATAACCGTCTGTTGGTATCTAATACGTGACTGTAGTTAATAGTGCAAAGACTCTTCAGTAGGTGTCTGATTACGTTTAGATTAAAGCCGTCAAAGTAACGTATACAGCAACGTTACAGAGCTACGTGTACGCCTGTCAAAGGACCGTCTGTATTTCTTAACAGTATAGGGTAGGAAACAGTTAAGAGACGAGGACAGCCAGGACAAACAATTGGTCTGACAGTAGTTAACTATCAGACCACATGCGTGTCAGAATGAGCCTGTATAAATATAACCAGGTAACTGATTAACATGGAATCTACTGGCAGGAAAGCAGAAATAACTATCAGAGAAATAACTTGGTTTAATAGATCTCCACCGCTCGCACTTACTGCAGGAAAAGTAAGTACGCATAATGTATATTTTTACACCGTAGGGTGCACTAAAATGGATTTTTATATAGTAGGCCAAATCCTCTAATTACTTACAATAAATTATTAATATGCCAAAACTGGAAAAGACCTACGCCCAGGGGTGGACGACTACGGTATGATTCGTGTATGATTATGATGATACGGTGAAGCAGACAGGCAAATGGATCAACATTTTAGAAAAGCTAGTTATCTCTTTTCTTTTATAGCCTCACGCCTATATAGCACTAAAGGAGTAGGCAGAGGTGTAATATTACACCGACATCGCCTTATGAATTTTAGGTCCCACGTATACACGTTTGTTATACAGGTTGTCGATATCATCATCATTAGCCTTTAACAGTCCACTGCTGGACTAGGCCTCTCCTTTGAAAGGAGGATGAGGTTGCCAGGTTGTTGATATGCATTTGCAAAATATTTTAATAATTCAATACGACCGACTCCAAATGATATGGGAAGAGGCACGGAGAAAGAAGAAGAGTACCTATACTGCCTCCTCTTAGCGTTATCCCAGTTTCAATCTGGGGTCCGCTTACTAGTCTAACCGGATTTTGCTGAATATTAGCTTTTCCACAGAGCGACTGCCTGTCTGACCTCCGCAACCCGAAGAGATAACGATATATCATGGTTTAGACTAGTGTCAGTTTATTAGAAGGTACTGACGTCCAGTAACGATTGTCAAAGATTTTCATGACAACCGGGACCGACGGCTTAACGTGCTCTCCGAGGCACGATACAAGCGATAATAAAATTAGCAATTCAATTCGCACATCACTCCGAAAAGTCATTGGTGCGCGCCGTGGATTCGCACCCGATACCCTCTGCATGGCAGTCTGTTGGTATCTTCACTAGGCTATCGCTGCAGTTACAATTATTATTGTGACAAAATTGGTGAAGTCCTACGCCCAGTAGTGGACAATTCGTAGTCTACTACTATATTATGATGATAATACGGTGAAGCAGATAGGCAAATGGATCAAAATTTTAGAAAAGCTAGTTATCAATTTTTTATAGCCCTATTCCCTATTCCTTCTCCCTCATCCCACTCCTCATCCTATCCCTTTCCCATCCCCGCGGGGGCGGCAACGCACTTGTGACTCCTGTGGCGTTGCTTGTGTCCATGGGCGGCGGCAATTGCTTACCGTCAGGCGATCCTACAGCTCATTTGCCGCCTATTATTACTATAAAAAAAGAAAAAATCTGTGATAAAGAATTGCACGTTATTTTCTTGCTTTATTAGATACAGATACTTAACGTTCAAGTTTATTATTCGGATCCATAAAGAAAGGATGTAATAGTCCATCTACAACAGCAACCGATGAATGCAGGTTGATGTTTTGTAAAAACGAAAATACCACATACCATAAACTAAGTTGATTAATAATAGTGCTGAATTTGCCGCATTAAAAACTTTTTTATTTATTTATAGACTCACGCCTGTATCCCCAAAGGGGTAGGCAGAGGTGTAATTTTACACCGACATGGCCTTATGAATTTTAGGTCCCACGTAATAGGGGGCAAGCCTATTGCCGTTTGGTATATAGGGTGTTGATATGCATTTGCAAAATATTTTCATAATACAATATAGACAGTACCTATACTTATTCACCTAAAATTATTTCAAACAGTGTGCGATGATATAAGACCCTATTTTCATTAAATGTTACTTAGGTAGTAAATCAGAATAAATTGTTTAGTGGTGCAGAATAACACTGCACGGTTGGTATGTGTGCTTGTTTGTGTTAGCTACCTGCAATGCAAGCTCGCGGCGATCAGATGAGCAACGGCGGCGGTCAATACATCCAGCTGATTTTTTAAATGCATGATAACGAAAAAAGTTTTAAAGTTCTAGCGCTCGTAGCGAGACTTGGCTTGCCGTTCGTAACAGATCGGCAAAGTTAAGCAACGCTCGCACAGGTTACCACTTGGATGGGTGACCGTTTGTGGCATTTACATCTGAGCGCTACCGTGCTTCGGAGGACACGTAAAGCTGTCGGTCCCGGTTCTTGTCCAACGATAAGGATCGTTAGGCCATGTCGGAGGCCTTCGGGCGGTCTGAAAACTCCGACACTAGAGTTGGCCACATGCTCACACGAAAAACAAAAAAGACAAACAACAGCGGGTTTTTTTCATGTATTTGTATTCACTTATAGGAGTATATTCACCCCTGAAAATATTTTGCAAATGCATATGAAGACCTTGTATAAGCACATAAAATAAAGTTATTTTAAAATCACAGACAGACACTTCAATTATGTTTATACCTAGATTAAAATAATCATTGCGATCAGCTTAAAAACAATACGGTTTAATGTCACTCGTTATGCGAGTTTACAAACAAATTATTGCTGATCTGATCTGAAACATTTACAAGTATTTGTTTTGTACGTTTCGAGAGGTAAATATTAATTATTGACCTGCGGTAAAGCGATTGCGATATATTCAAATTAAAGTAGAATTTATGGATTTTATTGCATAATTATTTGACTTTTATTTTATGTGTGTAGATGCTGATAATTGCATTAAATCTCGTGTTATTACCATTCAACTAATTACTTTGTAGGACATTCTTCGACCAAATTGGGGCTGTTTTGAAAAACGCAAAGGTCCGTAGCACCCGAAACCGCATGTATTAAAAAGTAATGAATGTAGAGCGCGTGAAGTTTGTATGGTGGTGTGTTGAGATTTGTAAGGCTTTTCTAACTGCCACCTCCCGCACTATGAATTAATTTGTATCGCAGTGGATTTTACAAACACATCACTAACGGATGCAATGTACAATTGTACATCTAGAGTATGAAAAGCTATTTAAAATATATTTGTCCCAGGTGGGGATCGAAGCCTAAGCCTAAGCCGATTCGATGGTCAGGCGGTGAGGCCGTCGTTTAAACCACTAGATAAGTCCGACAAACGAAAGTTAATAAACCCTACACATATGCAAATTTAAGGAGTTTTGTCATTTATTTATTACATCAAAACTTATTTTCAGACACGTCATGCTAAAGTGTTGAATATTTTCTCACACCATATTTGAACCTGACTGATCTTGTAATCGTACCCAGGTTCTCGCTGTCAAGTTAAATCATATCAAATGACTATCTAGCAAACCTTTCTAAACTTTTACAAAAATTGCTAAAAGAAAGGTCAAAAATGTTTACAACAAAAATAGTACAATAATATCATTTTTGCCACTTGGATACTAAGCAAAATTATTTTCCCAAGATACTTTGTAAAGAAATTCATAGAAATGCTTTTAGGTAAACATCTTCCAGTTCAAGACAAGACTATACTAGGTTTAAGACATAAAATATTATTTTATCGTCCCAATTTACTGCCATATTAGGATATTGGTAAAATTCTCATAAAAATTTAACCAAAGATATTTTTCGGATTTAATTTAGTACATTTGGAAAAGTGTCAGATTTGTCATAATTAAAGTTCTTACAAAGAAACTCATAGCTTTTATTGATATCAAATATTAGGTTATTCCAATAAGGCAATGTAAAAAATATACAATTAGATGAATATCCAATGTCAACTTTAAGTGATACAGATTGATAGATGACATAGTATATATTTTTTTTTAGTAATAGGCGGCAAACGAGCGGACGGATCACCTGATGGTAAGCAATTACCGCCGCCCATGGACACGAGCAACACCACAGGAGTCACAAGTGCGTTGCCGCCCCTTGGGGTTGGGAAAAGGGATAGGTTGAGGAGTGGGATGAGGGAGAAGGAAAGAGGATAGGGCCTCCGGTACTCTCACTCACCGAACGAAACGCAACAGTTTAGGTACTGTTACTTTACGTCGATTTTCTGTGAGAGGGTAGTACTTCCCCGGTCGAGCCAGCTCATTCATGCTGAAATCAGCAAGGCTCTACTACCTGTGAATATTACCTGTATCTTCTTGTGTTTACCCGAAAGTTCCACATTCAAATCAAACTGCGGTTTACGGATGCTCGCGATATATTGGTTTTTGTTAGATTACATTTCAACCAAAAGATCTAAAACTACATTTTTTTTATTATTACTAGCCCACGTTTCAGTTTCTTTAAACCAAATGATCTAGAAGTTGCATTGTTTATTATAATCCGCACCTTTCAGCTACTAGCTAGATTAGATTTTCGATATAACCCGTAAAGCGGTACTGTGATTTCAATCTGTAACATTCCCGTAAAAACAAGAAATTATGACGGTTTTTTTTTCTCCTTTTATGTACAAAATAAAGAATATTTAATTCTTTCTAGTCGCTAATCATACAAAGATGATCGTAGCAGACTACGACGCCACTTTTCCCTATCTTTATATTAATCTGCGGCTGTCTCAAACCAATTATCGTTTTGCAAGAGAAGGACAAAAGTACTTAATTATGCTACGAACTTCTAATTCTTACTGAATTTTACCATTACTCATATTATAGGCGCAAAAGTTTACGGGAAGATAGAATTTTTGTACGCTTTCACGAAAAACCTTCTGAACGGATTTGATGACATGTCGAAGTAAGTTTTAAACATGTATATATATATATAAGTTATACATCATAATACCACCGGTACTAATTTTTGTCCTAGTAACTGACCCTACGCGGAAAGAACCGAAGGCGAATGCTATTCATGAATATTTTCGACTAGTTTATAGAGAACTGTTTAAATGAAAGTATATCACAGGGAATATAATAACACATTACTTACATATTTTTTTCAGTACTGCTCCTCCAAGCGTTATCCCAGTGTCAACCTGGGGTCCGCTTTCTAGTCTAACCGGATTTGGTGGAATATTAGCTTTTCCACGGAGCGATTGCCTGTCTGTCGCCGAAGGGATAGCGATATTCCATGGTTTCGACTAGTGTTAGTTTATGTTAGAGGTACTGGACGCCCTAAACCGACTGTCACAGATCATCATTACAGCCGGAACCGACGGCTTAACGTGCTCTCCGAGGCACGAGACAAGCGTCATTTAACAATTCAATACGCACATAACTCCGACAGTGGTGCGCGCCGTGAATTCGAACCCGATACCCTCTGCATGGCAGTCCGTAGGTATCTCCACTAGGCTATCGCTGCCTTATTTGTTGAGTACTTACTATATGTATATTATTCACCAAATCATTCCCAATGCACATATTTTACAAGCCATTTATTAGAAGGGTTTTACTCAGTAATCCACATACACGACCACATATGAGATCCATAATGACCTAAATAGGCTCGTAGTGTATAACTTATATGACTTTTAGAGTAGTTTATAAGGGTCCCGGTAATTAAAGAGCATCTAAATATGGTTCCATGTTATGAGAGCCCTGTTCAAAGTTATGCATAGCATATCAAATCATAATGGCAGCAAACAATTCAACTAAATGAGATTGCCCAAAGATTGGAGTGTGTACACTGCCTTATGAGTTTGTGGTTATGTTTGCTTATGTGTTTACGGTGGATACTAGGCTTTGGATTAGATACTATAGTCTAGAAAGATACCAAACGAGTTTAATATCAAGAAATTAAATTACAATTATTGAGGGTTTCTTTTAATGTTTCTTTTTACTGCAGTGATGATCTTTGGCCATCAAGTTCAAATTCATCTAGTCCATTTTTAATTCATTCACTAATTTTGTCATGGTCGAGAACATTTCAATGCAGATTTATTTTAGAGAGTTTAGACGCTTTGTCTGACCCGGGAAAGCTCACATTCGCAATATAAAATGATTTTATGTGTTCGATAACCCCTAGTCCAATCATACCGCCCGTCGTCTCGGGTCTCGACAATGCTAGTTTATTTACCACAAACGCGAACCCTAGTATGTCAAGAATGCCGACTGTATACGGGCGAAATTATTTTTAGAATAGGTGCCGTTTTTGCTGGGAAGGTCGGTGAATATTGAATAGTATTAGGTATGGTATATAAATATTGTTGTAATAATATAAATCTTATTTTACTTGTACATTGTGTTATATCACAGTGATAGCCTAGTAGAGATACCAACAGAATACCGCGCTGAAGGTATCAGGCTTACAACCACAGCGTGTACCTCTGATTTTACTTTTTGATGTTATGTACATATTTGATTGATAATTATCGCTTGCCCCGTGATGTCATCATGAAGATTTTTGGCAGTCAATACCTTTGAATATACTGTATCTTGTCTAAATAACAGATCACGGATACATCAGTCAACACGACATCAATCACGCGTCGCCCACCTTTAGAAAAGATAGAGTAAAGTAAAAATATCTTTGCCCTCTTTTTCTTCAAATAATCCTCCTATCTGTCCTCATCATCATCCTCTTAGGGCTATCCCAGTTTCAATCTGGGGTCCGCTTACTAGTCTAACCGGATTTTGGCTGAATATTAGCTTTTACACGGAGCGACTGCCTGTCTGACCTCCGCAACCCGAAGTGATAGCGATATTCCATGGTTTAGACTAGTGCCAGTTTATTTTAGAATGTACTGACGTCCTGTAACGATTGTCAAAGATCTTCATGACAACCGGGACCGCTGGCTTAACGCGCTCTCCGAGGCACGGGACAAGCGATAATTAACAATTCAATGCGCACAAAACTAGTGTAGGTAGTAGAGCCTTGCTGAATTCAGCATGAATGGACCGGCTCGACCGGGAATGTACTACCCTCTCAGAGAAAATCGACGTAAAGTAATAGTACCTAAACTGTTGCGTTTCGTTCGGTGAGTGAGAGTGCCGGAGGCCCAATCCCCTATTCCTTCTCCATGATCCCACTCCGCATCCTATCCCTTTTCCTAACCCCAAGGAGCGGCAATGCACTTGTGAATCCTGTGGTGTTGCTTGTATCCATGGGCGGCGGTAATTGCTTACCATCAGGCGATCCGTCTGCTGGTTTGCCGCCTATTACCATAAAAAAAATACTCCGAAAAGTCATTGGTGCGCGCCGTGGATTCGAACCCGATACCCTCTGTATGGCAGTCTGTTGGTATCTCCACTAGGCTATCGCTGCCTATCTGTCCTCATACCGTCTCTATAACCCATCCGAAAAAGAAAGAAAGAGTTGCTAGATGAGCTTGGTCCTCCACTATCACACAAAAAGAAACACAACAGTATGAATTCTAACCAGAGACCAATACTTAATACTACGGTGTAGGTCACACATACTGTAAATATCGTAGCTCTACTTCTCATATCTCATAAACACCCCCTGAACATAATTTATTGATATATGTATAATATGTATGTATTTACAAAAAAAAGTATACATGTATGTTTATCCATTATCTAGTACCCATAACACAAGCTCTGCTTAGCTTGGTACTAGATGGTGATGTGTGTATGTGGTAGAATATTATTATTATTACTATCCCTACTAATAGTACTAATATTATAAATTCGAAAGTCTGTATGTATCTATGTATGTTCCGTTTTCTCGCTAAAACGGCTGAACCGATTTTGTTGAAATTTAATACAGCGATATATTGGACCATGGAGACGGACATAGGCTACCATAAATTGCAAAAATTAAACTTGGAGGGATTGTAGGGAGGGTAGAAGTTTGTACGGCACAAATTTACCTCTTGGAAGTAAGAACGCATGCACTAATAATTGAGTGCTGCCAATGAATACAGATGTATTCATTGGTGCTGCGCATGTGCTATCGCATATCTGTCAGTACTGTCACGTCATACATAATGTCGTATTGTGCACGTTGATTAAATTGTTCGCATATATAAACTATGAATCAGGTATATAATAAGCTTAAACAGCTGAAACGATTTTTCCTACTAATATTAAAAATGCGAAAATGTTTATAGGGATATTGAACATGTAAGAACATGGCTTTGACATTTGACTGCATGCAATGTGATTTTATTATGAGCCTTTCGGTAAATAACGGTAGATACATAATGTCATGGATACTGACCGAGTAACTTTGTACCCTATAGAGTTTCTGAAGGCTTTAGAACAATCAGGAGTGTCTTCACACAACTTGAGACTGAAAATAGATTTGTGTTACCACGAAATTAACGCGCGCAAAGCGGCGGTCAAAAGCTAGTATTATTATGAAGAAAAGATCCAAAGCACCTGCAACTGGCGAGCATGTATGGAAGGAGTAATAAATGTAGAGGAAACGCGTGAGGTTGGCAAGTGGCGTCCCGTTGTCTCTGCCTACCCCGACAGGAAAAAGGCGTGAGTGTATGTATAAACTTGCCTCTAGTTTCCTCCCTTTCTCTCTTTATCTCTATCTCGCTGTTTCTTTTCATCATCATCAGTCTTTAACAGTCCACTGCTGGACTAGGTCTCTCCTTTGAAAGGAGGAATTGGCCTACTATACCACGCTGGCCGAACGGGTCGGTATAGGGTTTGTATCAAGTTTTCCTTCTCTTACAGTGGTGTTCTCGGCATAATATGCTCCCTTTGTCGGCTCTTACGAAACCCATGGGATGATATGGGGTGGTGACATTCCGTATTCTTAATCCGTCACCACACAGACGTTTCTTTTATAGAAATATAAACGCACAAACATCACGTCTGTGCGTTTATACGTTGTGCTGAAATACCAACACTATATACTTATTCACGCAGCTGACTAAATTATCTGCCCTACACGAATACACGCTACTCCAGTGCCGTTATATTATTAATAAAGGGATTAAAAGCCCGGTGGTATTAAATTATTTATGATACCATTAGTAATCGTGTGAACATAATCATTTTATTGCCTTCCACTGGTAACAAATAGGCACATATTTCACTAGTATGGACTCAGTAGTGTTACTTTGTGGTATATTTATCTCTGAGCTCGCGAAAGAGAGGAATACAAATAGTTTGTTAGTTTAATTGCCCTTTTTGCTTAGTGGTTTAAGTGCCCGCCTCGCCGCCTGCCACAGCGAAGAGTGATGTGGGTTCGAAACCTTATATATTTCGTTATATGATCCATAAATGGTTGTTTCGAGTCTGGGTGTACATTGTGTTCGTTGATTGTATATTTGTTAAGACCCCGAAATACAGGACGTAATCCTAGCGTAGAGACCACTTTAAAAATTAAAAATAAAATAGTATGACTCAACTTGACGTTCTTGCAACGTTCACAGAGGTCACTGCTTGGATGGGCAACCGCTCGTGGGGCTCTTTTTTTTTTAAGACATCTTTAAGCGGAAGTTACGATTTTTGTTTCTGGACAAGAATCGTTACGCATAACGGAGGCCTTCGAATGAACTCCTACACCAGTTTGTAAAAGAAAGAAAGCATGAAATAAATATAAGTTATTGATGCCGTGGTAAAATACTGTACAGTGAATCATAGCTCCTGAGCTTGATTTTCAGAATGGGGAAAATATTTGTGCAAAATAGGCTTTTCTGGTACGGCATTTTTGGACGATTCACGGAACTACTCTCTGCGATTAATACGTTAGCTTTGTGCAAAGCTTGTAGTACGTGGTTCCAATAAAAGCCTTTTGACGACCTCTGCAGGAAATACAAACTTCAGATTCTAGCTGTTATCACAGATTTCTTTTGAGCAATATTTATATGCATATAATTATTTAGCCTATGCATGTAAATCAAAAAAATCAACAACGAGTATATATATACTTGGGACAAATGATCAAATTCCAGGGTAGATCCAATTTCGAGAAAGACTTCAATCCTCGAATTCAACTCGGTTACTTGTTGCCGATGCATGACTTATTCCTTGTAGATTTGGGATGTTAGGGATACCTTTAACGCGTAAATCAAACAAATCTGTAGGTTTCTACCGCGAAGGAAAAAAACACATGATAAATAATATACAATAATACTAAACCTCAAGAATTACGCTGGCCCTGGATTAGACAGTCACAGAGCATACCTTATCAAATATATTAAAAATTCTATCCTTGAACCATTCACTTTCATCTGTAATCTAAGCATGACCACAGGAGTGTTTCCCGAAAGGTGGAAGGTCACTTCTGTTTCTCCAATTTACAAGGCTGGAAATAAAGGATGTCCTGATAACTACATACCTATTTCGCTACTTAGAATATTTTCAAAAATACTGGAAATACTCATAGACATCCGCCTAGTGAAGTACATTGAGAAGATATCGTGTTTATCCCAAAGGCAGTTTGGTTTTAGACAAGGAAAATGTACAGAAGATGCGGTCAGTCTACTTACCAACTTAATTACTGATCACGTGGATAAAGGGAAAAGATGTCTAGGAGTTTTTGTTGATCTGGCAAAAGCATTCGACACCGTATCGATACCAATTCTACTTAAGTTTTCGTACTCCAAGGATAGCATCGGAGGTATTGCCTCTGACTGGTTCAAAAGCTATCTCAGCAATCGACGACAACGTGTTGAAATTAATAAAGATTTAGGTGAAGAACAAAGCTTTTATTTTGGTGTACCGCAAGGTAGTTTAATAGGTCCCACCCTGTTCACAATTTATATAAATGATTTACTGAAACAAGACATTCCTAATGCCGAACTGATCTGCTACGCCGATGACACAGCAATAAATTTCAATGGATTGGGAATCTACCCATGCCGAAGCTGAATCAGGGATGATTAAAGTTATCAACTGGCTCGACTCAAACTAACTCACAATAAACGCAAGCAAAACCAAACACATAGCTTTTAGCAAAACACAGCAGATGTCTGGTGGTCTTGTGACCACCAGACATCTGCTTAAAACTCCACGAAACATCTTGCTTAGCAAACACCACCTCTTAATCTGTAATTGTCCACAAATAGAACAAATAAATAATCTGAAATATTTAGGCATAATAATTATAGATCAAAACCTTCATTTAAACAACACATTTTATGTTTAGGAAAACGAGTAAGAAAAATTATTTACATAATAAAACTCCTACGCGACTGCGCATCCATAAAAATAAGAAAATTAGTTTATACAGCTTTATGCCAATCCCTTATACAATATTGTCAGGTGGTTTGGGCGGCGCTGCTTAAAACTCACATGCTGGGACTAGAAAGGGCTCCACGCGCGGTTCTCAAAGTCATGTTGAATAAACCGTTCCGTTTCCCAACAGATAACCTCTACTCAAAAGCAGCTATCCTTGGAGTACGAAAACTTTATATTCACAAAGTAGCATGTAAAATGCACATAAAAATATCGAAAAGCCCCCATCTCATACCGCAAAACAACCGCAACCCCAGAATTCCTACAGTAGCAATGAGATCTACATTCGCGCAACGGCTTCCAGTATTTCTGCACACCCATATTTACAATAAAGTATAATCCTTTCTCAACACTAAAAATCTCACAGTTAGACAACTGAAAAAAATGCTAATGATGCGACTTTTAAATATATCGTATGATGACACCGATTTTTTTTCCTTACAATAATTAGATAGTTACTTAGATGCCTGTGCAACACACACACGCACACTTCCTCCGACACACAACACACCACAACCTACATACACACTCGTACTTAAAAACACTACTATTGCAATTGATAATGTTAATTTTAATATTGCCACTTTGCACTCTTAATTTTAGCAATTAATTCTACATTGATTTTTATTATACTTTATGTGTTAAGCTTATATTCAGCCTTTCTTATCTTGTACCAAAAACTTTGTCACAGTTATTTCTGTTAAATGGTGTCCAAGAACCAGGCCTAGCCTAGTTTGGTATCATAAATACCCCAATTGTTAATTGTTTTAGGAAATAAATACTTACTTACTAAATCTCTGTTGAAACTAACATCCAACAATTACGGCCAGTCCCAAAATTTGATGTATCCGCGGATTTGGCTACTAGACTTACATAACTATTTGACATACTTTGTATGAAACTTATGTCAAATATGTATCTCTAATACTCAATGCTATACGTGGATAGATCAAATACTGGGATCGACCGATAACAGTTATATCGACCCGAACATATCCCCGTCCATATGCCACATGTGCTTCTTTAATCACACACGTCCTATTAAAACTCGTCTCTATAAAAAACCTTATTAAACTTATTTCCCTTCGGACTCTCCAGTGACGTCAAAAAACAAACAAAGACATATTTTATTCCATTATATTCTTATTCGGGTTCGATCCCCAGGTACCTCGGGCACACACCTCTGACTTTTCGAAGTTATGTGTGTATTAAAAATGTTAATTATCGCTCGCTTAATAATGTGCCCGGTAGATGGCAATAGGCTCGCCCCCTATTACATTGGGACCTAAACATATCTGGCGAAGTGTGGGTGTGTAATACACCTCTGCCTACCCCTTCGAGGATAAAAGGCGTGAAGATATGTTATATTCTTATTCAACGTCATTCAAACCCAAGGGGTACCCGATGGTGATTTATTCATCCCAATAGTACGAATACGAATCAATTATTCGATTCTCGCAATAAATCGAGAGCTTTACTCGTCGTTGCTTATTCAGATACTAGATATTTATTGGTTGTGTGTGTAATGTGATATATTATCGATTTCATTATAATTTTGGTTTCACAGGCTTTTAGTGTTATTGGTTGTTATTTAGTGATTTGTTTTATGTGTTGAGTGTGACTATTTATTTGCTGTAAAATTTAAAAGTATATAAAGCGATAAGTAGTAGTAAGGAATAAAGGTATTTTTATACAACGTTAGTGGTAAATTAGTATATGACAAGCTGAATGGTGCGTATTTACCGGTCCCTGTTACAGCGTATTAAAATATAGGTGTTACCACTCGATTAAGATCTTCATTAAAAAGACCTTTCATTCCTTTCATCACACCAGGTTTTAGCTAAAAATCCACCGTTTCATAATCGTTTCACTCCTTTATGAGCTGCAACACCAGACATATAGTCAAATTAATAACACCCCTCTATTGAGGTTGAGACTTAAAAAGGACTCTTGTTCTCAGCACTTAACTTGGTGCAGCAACTTACGGCGCTGTAGCCGTAACAAAAGCATGTAACACCGCGCCATGGATAAAGCCTCGTATTCATTAGGGGACATTTGTCCCGCGACTATGTCGCCCGACACGAATTCTACGTGTTGAGCGACGTCGCGGGGGACATCGCCCGACATCGCAGGCGACATCTACGTGTCGCGGAACAAGTCGCTTGTCGACGGTCCGATAGCGTCGACCTTGCGCGACTTCGGGTCCCTCGACAGTTTCCGACGGCATTTGACTTGTGAGGACGTGTGTTGCTATTTGTTCCGCGACTACCCGCGATTATAGCACATTTCGTTGGTCCACACTACCAACGAAACTGTGTTAACACTTAGGCGACATCTCGATCACAATGCCGGTATGTGGACGAGCGAAATGTTGGTCGACATTGTCGCGGGACAGTCGCACGTAAAAGTCCTGCGACTGTTCGCGATAAGTCGCGCGACTTTGTCCCCTAGTGAATACATGGCTTAAATGTCCTGCGACTGTTCGCGATAAGTCGAGCGACTTTGTCCCCTAGTGAATACATGGCTTAAGCTTCCATAGTCTATTCTCAGTACCTCTCGATCCACAGTAAATCGTCACGTCCAGTAAACAACCGTACTAATATGTAAAGAAAGAGGTGTGAAAACTCCAATGGGATAAGATTTTTTATTTAGACAGCGGTGAACCTTTCATTACTCTCGGTTTGAAACATTTTTATGCTATGACAAAATCATAATGACACGTTAAATTGAGACGTCTTACATAATCTTATTTATAATTAACATATTTAAATTTTAATACGTCAATCACAATTTTATTTTAAACTAGATGAGCCTGCGGATACACCCGCGTTTTTTAAGCTACTGCTCCGCTCCCGAAGCTTATAGCGCAATGTTATACAGCCTTTAGCGTTCCTCGATAAATGGGCAACAAACACTGAACACACTGAAATAATGTTTGAAATCGGACCAGTAGTTCTTGAGATTAGCGCGTTCAACCAACCAAACAAACTCTTCAGCTTTATATATTAGTATAAGATGTTTACCTTACCACCGTCTATATACAGTGTGACGTCTAGGTATCCTTCTTGGCAGACAATTCGCCTTTCATTTATTAATTTCCTTTACACAATGCAAATAGATCAGCACCAACCTTAACAAGCTTACAGCACCCTAAAACGCCTTCGCACCGTCCTTTCCAACTACCCCTTCCAAGCAATCCGCTCCAACACATTACACTATAAACTCGGTTTTATAGACCACGATCAGCCGATCGAAGCGATTCCCGATGTCATCCTTTCAAACGCTATTATTAGTCTAACATAAATCGTTTGGGCTTTACCAGATTGCTATTTATGATGTTCAGATAGGCCTTCTACAGAGAACTTTTATGCACGGCCCTCCTTACGGTCCGATCGTGACGATCTTGGAATTGTATGTAAGGGTAGTAAGTGTCTGTTAATATTTTAGGGGTCAGTGATTGTACGGGTCTGTTTTGTTGAAAGGGGTTCGAATACGTTATGCCTGGTTTGACATGGTTGTGATATAGGGTACTTACTTACTTGATACTTGATTGCACGGGCTGTTTCCGCAACTCCACGTCTTGGCGAGTATTTTGCGTGCGGGTGGGAATGGTGTCTTCATTCGATCCACCCCAGCTCTTCGAGGAAGGCCAGCAGACTCTTGATGTGGCCCACTGCCTCCCTCAGGGTGCTGTATCTCGTCAGGTACTGCTGCCTGTACTGTGCGACCTCAGGGCAGTCGAGGAGCAGGTGGGCTGCCGTCTCGTCTGCTGCCATACAGGCCCTGCACAGCGGGCTGTCGGTGATACCTATAGTAAATAGGTGTTTATTAAAGAATCCGTGTCCTGTGTAGGCGGCCGTGACTGTCCGCAGTTGTTGTTTGGACAGCCGGAGGATTTGTTTGGCTATCTTACCGTCTACTGCGGGAAGAGCCTCCTTGGCCTGCCTACATGTTTCAATACCAATCCAGGACTGGTTGTGTTGGGTCCTGGTCCTATTTCTTACCAGGTTGCGATAAAAACCAGAAGGGAGGGGAATAATGGGCTCGGGTCCCACCACCTCTAAAGTGGCCCCTCTTCTGGCAAGTACGTCGGCTGCGTCATTCCCTCTTGAGCCACTGTGGCCCTTGATCCATTGCAGTGTTAATTTGTTTTGTTTACCTACCTCTGTTAGTTTCTGGTGGCATTCAAGCGTGAGTGCCGAGGTGATAGTATGGCTTTTGAGGGCTGAGAGGACCGCCTTACTATCTGAGAGGATCCTAATGGATCGTTCCCTTACCTCACGTGCCATGATTGCTGTGGCAGCTAGGATTATGCCAAAACATTCGGCCTGGTAGACGGTGTTGTAGGCTCCCAGCGGTGCTGCGATGTTGATGTTTAGGTCCTCGGAGAATACTCCTGAACCCGTACCTGTATCCGTCTTAGACCCATCTGTGAAGATCGTGAGCTTGTTGTGGTTAACCGCTCCTTCGTGTAGATCCTCGTACAGTTGGATTTTGTACTTCTTGTCGAACACAAATTGTTTCGGTATTTGGTCGCCAATGGCTTGTGTGAGAGGAACTTCTTTAAAGAGTGTATTTAAATTGCTAGTGTGCGGTGTGTTGGTGTCTTTCCAGAGCTTCAGAGCTCTTAGCCGGACCGCCGTCATCGTTGCTTCCTGTTGTATAAACAGGTGCAATGGAGGCAGGTCCAGCAACACTTTTAGTGCCGCTGTAGGTGTAGTTTTCATGCAGCCCGTTGCCGCTAGGCATGCAAGTCTTTGAAGCTTTTGAAGCTTGTTGGCGGCCGTTGTTAGGTTGGTCCGAAGCCACCACACTACTTCTTGTGTCTTATAAAGCCATACGACAATTTTGGGGGATATGCCCCAGCGTTTGCCTATCATCTTCTTACACTGCCAGAAGACAATGCTGGCTTTGTTGAGCTTATTTTCCATGTGGCTGTTCCATGTCAATTTGCTGTCGAGAGTGACACCTAGGTACTTGACCTCGGTAGACAGCTTAAGCTCTGTATTAAATAACCTGGGCAGTCGGTAAGTGCCCAGCGCGCGTTTGTGTGTGAACATAACTAGTTCGGTCTTGGTCGGGTTTACAGATAATTCGTACTCATTACACCACCACTCTACTATGCGTAGGGCTTGTTGGGTTAGGTCGTACACTGTACTGGTTACCTTACCTGAGGTGAGTATGGTTAGATCATCTGCATAACCTATTGTGTAGAAGTCTCTCGCGTTGAGTTTGTTTATGAGTTCATTGATGACTAAGTTCCACAATAGCGGGGAGAGTACACCTCCCTGCGGGCACCCTTTAGTTATCAAGGCTGTCTGAGTGTCGCCGTGCAGGCGCACTACCCTTTTGCTGAGCATGTTTTGGATCCACTGTATGAGCATCTGATCCACACCATGCCTGGCTAGGGCGTTGCTTATGCTGGAAAAGTTTGTCTTGTCGAAGGCTCCTTCTATGTCAATGAAGGTGTCCAGACAGATGCATTTTTGTTGTATAGCAGCTTCTATCTGGTTCACGACCTGATGTAAGGCCGATTCCGTCGATTTCCCTGAGCTGTATGCATGTTGATTGGCATGTAGGGGTAAGTGTTTAAGTGCCCCACTTCTAAGTTCCCTCTCGCAGAGCCTTTCCAAGGCTTTAAGCATGAAGGAGGTCAGGCTTATTGGTCTGAAGGACTTTGCATTGGTATAGTCTGTTTTGCCTGGTTTTGGTATGAAAATTAGTTTGACTTCCCTCCATCTCTTCGGTACATATCTGAGGGCCAGGCTAGCCCTCATGATTGCCAGAAGTCTTTTGCGGACAGGTTCACCCCCCCATTGTAATAACCCTGGGAAGATGCCGTCCAGTCCGGCTGCTTTGAAGGGATGGAAGCTGTCGATGGCCCATCGGAGTTTTTCCTCTGTGACCACGGTATTTGCATGTCTCCACTCATGCTCGATCGCCACTGTTTGTGTATCGTGCCACGTTATTACCGGGGTGAGGACGCAGCCTGGGAAGTGTGTTTCGAGTAGGACGCGTCTTGTCTCCTCCTCCGATGTGGTGTATGTGTTATCCGGTTTACGGAGAGTACCTGGTGCAACCGTTGGTTGCTGAGCCAGTAATTTCCTTACCCGGTTTGCTTGTTGGCAAGATTCAATGCTCCCACAGAATTTCCTCCATCCCATGGTACGTCTGAATCTGAGGCACTTCTTGTAGCTTGATTTGGCCGCTTTATAAGCGTCCCAATCTTCGTCTGCGCTTGTGTTCATTGCCCTGTTTAAAGCCCTTCTTACCTTCTTGCGCTTGCGTTCAAGCTCAGCGCCCCACCAGGGTTGTTTGCCTGGGGTTGATGGTATAGTGGTTTCAGGGCAGGCTGCGTGGTAGCTGTCTAACATCGACTGCGTCAGTGTACATACCTGCTCGTCGATCTGTTCATTGTTACCCAGTACTGTCGGCGTAGCAGTCAGGGTAAGTTTCTCTGTAAGTAAGTGGACATACTTTACTTTGTTAGTGTTGTGTGGTTTCCTACGCGGCTGTGTGGGTTGTATAACGACTTCCATGGAGAAGTGATATAGGGTATGTTTTGAATGCCTTTTTGATTCATGGGAAGTTTGGGTGTTAACAGACAATTGGGCGTCATGGGTTCGCATAATTCCATAGAAGGTTTTAGTGGTTCTCATTTTGGGCCCTTTGGCTTTAGCTTCCATTTTACTATTCGAGACCAAAAGGTAATAATTGGACCAAAATATTATATGATATAATAATAAAATTATATGACCAATAAAAGCAGTGATTCGGTGTATATTTTTTTAAAGTAGCCGTTATTGGAGCCTTAAGGGGTCTCGACAATAAGTGCATCACCACAGTTATCTTGAAATGTGAGGCAGCGGTTTTGCAATTATAGATCGCGGCAACGGAAACCTGAAACGGTTTGATATAATTTATGTTTTGGCAATAAAGACATTTTTATTGCCGCATTTTGGTTGCTTACAACACACACACAAGTCAAAACCCTATTCTAGATGATGCCTTAATAGTATTGATATACATTCATGGTAGGTAAGGAATTCTTACCCTACCATAAACTCACGCCTGTCTGATTTTCACGAGATTTTATGAACCCTAAATACAAGTAGTAACCACACCTCCAAGGAAGGAGTAATCAAAGGTATATTAAACCAAAGAGGTTGGACGTTTAGACTAGAGAGAACATGCCCTAAAAATTTCCTTATACCGAACGTGCAACATGTAATGTCAGTTGGTCTTAGTTGGTTAATCATAACGTCAAATTACGCGTCTCATTTAAAGAGGCATAGACTCTTTACATACTCATATCTTTGACTACATTCTCTAAATAGCCGTGCTGTGATCTGTCATCAGTGTAAAATTTGTTGGACGTTTGTGTTTACATTTTTAATAACGTTTTTGCATTTAAATAGTAAGTAAGCTTATAATAATTAAATAGTGTACTCATTAATTAATACACATCGTGTATGTGATATCGGGATGTGGATTCAGCTATTCTCAGAACGGAAATAACAGGCGAAACTTTATCTTCATCAAGGGAACAGCTGGCATACGTATGTGTTATGAATTTAACTCACAAATTGTTATTTTGTACATTTATTGATTTAATAGCCTTAGTGATGGGATTTGACACTGAAAGGAGATATCGATGTTTTTAAATGAGGGATAAATACGGAAACTAACTATCGGACATGAATGTAAGACTGTAGCTGGAAGCGACAGCGGGTAGCCGCGGTTGCTAAGTTGGCAATAAACAAAAACGTCCAGCCGTCTAATTTTCTATCGCGCGTTTGATAGTAAGCGCAGTTTAATGTACATAATTTACTTAGATACCTACCTTAAAAATAGCGTCTATTAACCTAAAGCCAAGTGTTCCAGTGTACGCGCGTGTGTGTAGGCTTACATTTTTGCATCTCTAAAATAGTAGATGGATTAGGGATGTGAGTAGCATTTTTTATTATTAAGAAGGTGTTTTTTATTACAGGTTGCCTATTAATGACGTCACAAGAAAACTTTGGATAAATGCCGTTGGACGGCCTAGTTTGATTTAGCAGAAGTACCATCGTATTTGTTCACGTCATTTTGAGAAAGACTGTTTTTTAAAGACAGAAAGCATCTGGCGTCGTTTAAAACCGAAAGCGGTGCCTACATTACATTTATTCCCGGACATTGCACACCCGGTAGAATTATTTATCCAAAGCTAAACAAAAAGTGTGTAATTTTAGTTTGAACATATTAATAAAATATAATAATTACATCGATTTTAATTAATCTACCTACTTCTATATTATTTATCATATTAGTGCTATCCTGACTGATCAAATACGTCTTGCCTTGTAGTCCGCTACATAATATTCTACCATAAAATATAATATTATTTCACATTCGCACAACATTATCTGGTCCCAAACTAAGCATATCTTGTACTACGGGTACTAGACAATCGATAAACATGCATATATACTTTTCTGTAAATACATTACATATTATACATAGTACCATCCAGACCAAGACAAGCATCCATATTCATGCACACAAATGTTTGACTTGAGCGGGAATCAAACCCGCAAGCTTCGGCGTGGCAGTCGGATTACCTACAACTCTAAAAAATCGAGCAGTGTCCAACGTTAGCGATAGCAAGCAACGTGATATGATGCGACGCAAACAAATTGCCAAAGCCTGCCGTGCCGGATTAGCCAATCTGGTATAATTCGTACAATACATAATCTAAGCCGCCGCCGCTTTGCCGTGTGGTTGACGGCATAGAATACAAGTCTATCTCCTATCTCCCCGTGGGTGTCGTAAGAGGCGACTAAGGGATAACACGATGCAAATACCATCTTTGCGTAGAGACTGAAAACTCGACATCAAACCCTATACGACTGCCTCGTTGGTCTCGCGGCATAAATGTGCGCGTGGGATCGGGAGGTCCCGGGTTCGATTCCTGGGTCGGGCAATGTTATTGTGTTTTTTCTGTCACGAAATTCTCAGTAGCAGCACGGAGTCTGGAAATGTGCCCGGTACGGCAATAGGCTCGCCCCTTATTACGTGGGACTAAAGTATATCTGGCGAAAAGTGGGTGTAGAAATACACCTCTGCCTACCCCTTCGGGGATAAAAGGCGTGACATTATGTATGTATGTATGTACATAATCTAAGTGACAGTTTCTTAGCATCGCATCGCAACGCTTCGCTCATTAGTTAATGAATACTTTTGTCAATAGATTTTATGGCTAAAACGAACAATTAAACACGTGATTTTTTTAGTACTGTCTGTCTGGCAAGTCTTTGCAAAGCACTGTCCGGCGTCAACAGCAAAAACTACAATTTCAATATTTTAGTTGTTTACTTCTACGGCTTAAATATATCGACACATACTAAAGTTAGACATTTGACCAAAAATATTTATCGATAAATCATCACTGTTACGAACAACACTCGGTTTCCTAACTCTATGTTTTGTCTACTGTTTGCCTACCACGATGCTGCTATAAGAGCGTGCTGCTAAACCTATCGACAGCTCTTTCTATCATACTGCATGTGCCATTAGAAAGAAGATATCAATCATAGCAACCGCTGTTGTTATTTAGTGTTACTTCTATGCCTTAGGTTATATTTCTTTGTATTAAACGCACAATCGCGTTCCTTTGTTTTAAGTCCCACGTAGAAACATTTGGAGATAACGGTGAAGTTATGATGTTAATGTTTCTTTTACTATTTAAACTATTAGGCTGCAGTTATGATGTTTATTTCACTATTTAAAGCATTAGAATTGAAATATAAATTGCAGAAATAAAAACTGATTTGTTAAATATTAAATTAAGTTATACATTGGCGCAATACCAAAGCCGACCAAGAAGGCGAGCTTAAACATAAGGTGATTTTATGATGATGTGCAGACCAGCACTCTTAACTCCGCAGCAGACGAAAAAAAGTCGCATATTGAGAAGATAACCTTAATTATCGATTAGAGAAATAAGAAGATATGTCGAATAGTATTAGGCGTTTTTCGTAGGGCAGGTGATTTTTAGAGAGGATGCAGATGGACGCATGTGAGAGACGGGGCCCGCCTCGGCGGGCCCACTTCAGGCGGGGTCGCGGTAGTAATGCTAACGTAGTTCCCGTGACCCCGCCATTCAATGGGATCGGATACAGGAACACCAAGGTGGTTTTAGTGGCTTCGCGCTTTTTTTTTTCGCGCTTTAGGCGCTTCTCGTTGGGGAGTCACCACAATCTCCCTAGGCTGAGCACCTTTAGGGTAAGCCCGTAAAAAAAGGTGATTTATAGAGTAGTGGTATCATTAAACAAAGATTCAACCTTCTAAAGGGTACAGTATCTTTGGTAAGCTACCAAGGACCGCCATGGACTGCTGTAATATGTTAGGCTTTATAGCAAACTGACGTTCCTCCGCGGCTTCGCCTGCCCTAAACTTTTAACCATTATCTTGCCTCCTTCGGGGTGGAACAAATTTCTTGCTTTAGCTGCCGTAGTTTGAGCTATGCAAAGATATATCAATCAGGACTAGTGGTTTTATGTATATGATGATGATATCTGCAAGATTCTAAATATTACGTTGATATAGACGATAGATGTTGTTCGATCCATAAACTATATGAAATATGTGATACAACTCTACCTCATACATAGACAGTTATTTCACACAGTTTTCGCTATACCGTTCGTCGCATAAAATAAGCAGTAAACTCGCATAAAAGGTCAGTGGTAATGTAGGGAGATATTTTCAGCACGATGGCCTAGAAAAAGAACAACAGAAAACATCGTTTTTAAAAAGCAATAAAAATAAAAGCTGCAGCGACTATAAGCACAGTGATATTAAGCATTTAATCGTATCTGACGTTGACACAGATGCAAGATACATGCTTATAGCGTTCTAAATTCTTACTGCCTATATTTTTCTACCAACCACTGAAAGAAAAATTTATTTTTTATATTTAAAACCTTATGCTAGGTACTCAATTTTACATTTGCAACCACAACCGTTGCATTGTATTTGTTTTAAAGTGCCTCAAGCAATATTTAGGCAGATTAATGCCGACATCGTCTTCTTCTATTTTTGTGTAAAATTTCACAGTAACTTATATACTTTAGTGTGTAGCAGTAAGTAGCGGTAGTTACGTATAATTAAAATTATCTCTCGGAAAATGATGAAGAGACATACACAGGCAACATCTTATTTACGCCAGCGGCACTGTGACAAATAATTGTTGAAAAGTCTTGTATTTACTTATACAAGTTCTCGACAGCAATTTTCGGGTCGTTGTCAGCCAGCCATGATTATCGTGCATTTACAGAGTTTACTCCTTTTAGTTACAGAAGCACATACACACCCTATAACCTATAGAAGCAACACGCTTTTTGCACGTAATTGACTTCATGATGGTCTACTGTGCCTTTCGTTTTCATTTCAGTGCTCTGGAAAGTATAAGTAAGTATAATAAATAATATGATGTACTATGTTTATACCTTTTTTAGTTCGCTATGCCCGTCCGTCCATCCGCGGATTTTACGCAACTATGTACGCACTATATAAGCACTGGAGAGCTGAAGGCATAGTTATACCTTGTAACCACTTAGACTGGTAGCATCTAATTGAGAAAGCGATTTATTTTTAATAGTTTTTTTTTTATTAATGTATCCGTTTGCTAAATATTTAGGCTAAGCCACAAATTGCAAAGTCCTCCCCCGTAGTGAGATATATAGAACACCAGTATACAAACAGAATTACAATAGTAAAATAAACTTAAAACTAGTTGTACAAAAGGGCGGTCTTATCGCAAAATGCGATCTCTTCCAGACAACCTAGTTTGGAAAAGGTATATAATAAAAATACAATTGTGTGGGTTACGGTGTACTTAGTGGAACAGTGTCTTAGTGGGTAGATAAAAGAATCGGACAAATTATGTCAATACAATTATACATATTATGAGTATAAAACATAGAATACGTATATATTGTACATACAATACAAAATAATAAGTTATAACAAACCAATACTTATATACAATAAATAAATAAACTAGATATTTACATATATATGCAAATAAACTATAATATATACCTATAAATATATACATATATTATATATATACAGTCATGGTAATTGTGACAAATAATGATTCGTGACTAGATTTTTAAATGTTGGAAGAGATTGAGCCCGTCTGATAGATTCGGGCAACGCATTCCACAATCGTACAGCTTGAACTGTGAAGGATTTTTGAAAGAAAACTGTAGAATGCGTCGGGACTTTCAATTTAAGATTTTCTGATGATCTCAAGCACCTTGAATGTGTGTCGTGAAGATATTCGAACCGTCGTTTAAGATAAAAGGGAAATGATGGATTGAATAATATATTATAAAGAAGGCAAAGGATGTGAGTATTCCGTCGAAGGCGGATAGGCAGCCATTTGAGCTTGTTACGAAATTCAGAAATGTGGTCATATTTACGTAAGCCATATATGAACCTTATGCAGAAGTTTTGGAGGCGCTCAAGTTTATCTAGCTGGTCCTCATTGAGATCTAGATAGCTGGCATCGGCATAGTCAAGAATGGGAAGAAGAATAGATTGCACAAGTGCAATTTTAGTAGGTATGGGAAGGAAATTACGTAATCTTCTCAGTGACGCAGCGGCAGCAAAAATTCGTCGACTGATATTCTGTAGCTGCACAGACCAGGATAACGTTTTGTCAAAGGTAATCCCCAGATTCCTCTTTTAATTAACTTTTAATAAAAAGTATAACGGCAAAATTGATTTTACGTATTAACAAGAAAGAAATAGACATTTAACTTAAAGTTCTACCTGTGAGTGACAAAATGTATATTGTCAACAGGTTTTTTTGACATTTTTTACATGCACCCCGTCGCGCCGGCAGCCATAGTGTGTGGTTGTAGTCAATGCAGTTACATATACTTAAATGGCCTGTCGACACCCTATTAGCCTGTTTTTAACGTTCAATATTTTGAATTAACACTTACATTATAAATACATACAGCGTAACAGTTTACGCTCATTAATTTCGCTGTTGTGGGGTTAAAAGCTTGTTAACGTATTATAATTAATTCATTTTCATGAATTCCTCGATAGGACAATCTTTCGCTATTAAAAGCATGTAATGGCGCAGCGTCGTGTCTTTTCGGGTGAGACAATTTTGTTACTTTTTTTTTTAAGACTCGGACTCCCGCACTTGGACTTAATCCTGTGTCGCGGGGTACTTTACAAACATACAATTAACGGACACAATGTACACCCAGAGTCGAAACAATAATTTATGTAACACACAAAATGTGGTGTCGTGTGGGGATCGAACCCACAACACTGCGCGCAGTGTCAAGCGGCAAGGCGGCCACTTAAACCACTACGCCAACCATGCAGTCATTTAATAAGTTTGTTAATAAGTTTGACAAGATATTCACACATTAGCTTAAGATGAAAGGCCATTTTCACGTTGGGGAGTAATTCTAAATTACTCCCCAGTGTTGCAGTTTATTTATTTATTTATAGACTCACGCCTGTATCCCCGAAGGGGTAGGCAGAGGTGTAATATTACACCCACATTTCGCCAGGAACTTTTAGGTCCCACGTAATAGGGGGCGAGCCTATCGCCATACCGGGCACATTACCAGACTCCGTGCTGCTACTGAGAATTTCCTAACAGGTAATTTTGTTTTAGAAAATTCCTTACAGCTTTGATATCCTGATTTTTATATAAGGATTAATGTCCACCGAGAGTGAAACTATACAAGTCAGTTTTAGCATTGATGTCGGCAATTTGAGCTTGTTTTCGCTGAGACGATTAATTTTAAACTTTAATCAATGCACTTAAGTAACTTGCATGAAATAGCGAAAATCAACTTATCGATGCAATTATCACAGCAGCTTGAAGCAGACAAGAAGGGCTGTCTTAAACTGTGAGAAGATGGTGAATAACTGGTGCAGTTATAGCTTATTGTTATTTGTGTATTATTGTAGCTCTCAGCAGAACGGTGAACGTGTCAGCTTCAAGATGTTTAGCATGACTGATAGAGTTATACGTATTATCATTCTTATCTCCTCAAGGTTTCCGTATGGGCCTAGCGGTTCCCGGTTGCATCTAAAACTAAGACGCCTTGGAGCTTGAGGTATGCAATCAGATATCACAAAATATCAACTTTTCCACAAAGTGACTGCCGTCTGACCTCCACAATCCAAATGCATAGACTCACGCCTGTTTCCCCGAAGGGGTAGGCAGAGGCATACTAAACGCCCACTTTTCGCCAGTGTTTTGATCCCACGTAATAAGTGGCGAGCCTATTGCCGCTTATCGGGATATTTTGTTTGCCAGAGCCTCGTCCGTTGATCAGCAGGTGCACCACTTGCAGGTGAGGTTGGCTTGGGACCCTAAGTTCTTGGTGGGAACCCTATGCACCACAATCCAAATGTATAGCGATATTCCATGGTTTAGACAAGTATTCGTTTTACGGTGCGCGAGGCAAGCGATCTTGATACATAGTTTTAAAGAGACAGTGGTGCGCGCAGTGGTTTCGTACCCGATACCTTCCGTATGGCAGTCTATTTTGTTAGTATTTCCACAAAACTATCGCTGCTCTCCTATATAAATTGGTGTGCGGTAAAAGCACAGAGTCTTGCCGAATAGTAATCAACACAGAGACACTGGTGTAAAAATTAGTTAAGAAACTCTGATGAAGTAAACGTTCAAGAACATTATGCAGAACTTTCAAGCATGCTCTTAAAAATATTTTCCTTGACATGAAACTAGGCGATTACTCTATAAATAAACTCATAAAAATTCAGCGATCCATACAGGCGTACAAATAAATAAAAACAAAGTGGGATTATCTAATCGCTCTTCAAAGCTTAACACAAGATTCCATTGTAAATTATCTGTATTAGCTAGCTAAGAAAATATGGGTAAAATTGATGTTCGCGTTGCTTTAGTCACTAGAAATTCCTTCAAGCGATGGAGCCGAGAATTTTACAAGCTCATCGTTTTTCTAGCCCTTGTACAACATTTCAGAACGCGTTCCAATGCAAAGCGCCGACAAATTCCCTCTTCTGATCGAGAGAAGTTTTACGAAAAAATGAAAAAAAAAACTAAATATAATAGATTCTTATTATCCGTAATACTTCCTGATTCAGATGATAGAGCCTTATTGAAGTGAAATATTCTGAGAACAGCGCTGCTTTTTTATTTGGTATCTATTTTCTTGAAATATTGGAGATAATAATGTGATCTTGATCAGCTGGATCTTTACTTAGTTTAAGAAGTATATATCTGTCAGTGTTGAGAAATAAGTTAATACTTAATTGTCTGCATGAGAAATAAAGAATAACTCTAACTATTACTTTGTGTTCTGCCAATATATCAAGTCGCGTTATGTCGATTACTGAAGTTGCTAGTAGTTCAAAAACTGGTGATAAGAGATTAATAATGAGTACATACAAAAAATCAGCGAAGCGGTAAAAGTTTATCAGATCTGTAGTATTTTTGACCGTCTAATGAATTTCAATAAAGTTCTGTAAACACACAAAGCTTTCGTTAATTATTTTTTGACAGTAACTATGTATGTACATACAACCGAGGGCATCTATCGTACGTATCGTATAATGGCGAAAACATCATGCCGACGGAACTATTCTGAATCGTGCTAATGGTACGATTTAATGTTCAAATCTAAATGACGAAATAATAGCTGGGTTGGAGCGGTGCCGTTACGCTGCCCGAATGTACTAGTACCTTCAATCACTACATTAGGCTTTTTGTACAAAATGTATACCTAAACGTGCCATTAATTATGTATGCGAATATTTTATTAAAACCCGTAGATACTTAAAATTACCAGTGACATATGACCTTATGAATACTACACACTAAACACCACTGTCTTTCGTCCACAATTACGTCAAAACTCGTAACCAACGATGGTCAACCCAACTTACATCTCATAAAATAAAGTCTCTTGTTCTGTAAAATTCTCGAAGGAACTCCGTTAAAAATAAATAAATACAATGTTTAACAATAAAATCGACGCCCCAAACTTCCTGACAGTTATCCATCTAATTTGCACTTGAGGTCAGAAAGTTGTAACTACTTTTAAACTACCAAGATTTGTACACATATTAAAAATTATGTAACGGGTCGTGTTAATAAACGAAGTTTATAAAGAAGTGTGTTAATAAAGAAGGCCAGAAAGTTGTGCTGATCGCCTTCAATTTGAAGACTGGGAAATATTTATTGCGTAAATATTGCATGAATTTTTCGGCTCTACTTTTCTCAGTGTTGAGTTTCTTGTCAGTGCTTTT
Source organism: Euclidia mi (assembly GCA_944739405.2). Lineage (NCBI taxonomy): Eukaryota > Metazoa > Arthropoda > Insecta > Lepidoptera > Erebidae > Euclidia > Euclidia mi. The sequence goes on from OX123204.2 coordinate 4,579,110, forward strand.
TAGCAATAACAGTCACTTCCTAAACTGGTGTTAGGCTACTAAAATACTAAAGTAGACTGACTTATAGTAGGTACTAAGGAATTTCTCAAATGGCTCAAATATTGCGTGAATTTTGCGAAATCAAATTCTATGCAAACCTGTCTGCCTAGCATGGTATATTAGGCCAAATCATCGCATTGAATCACAATGCTATTGTGGGGCAGATTAGAAATGTGAAAGTCAATATTACAAAAGCTTAAAAAAACTGATTTATAAATGTATCTTAACACAAACATATGTTTCAATTCCTCACCTGACAGAAAACATAAAGTATAACCGTGTTAAAATGTCGTAGAACTATATTGCGAAACATAAAACTGTGCGGAAAATTCTACTCGTGTGGAGAAATATTTAGATAAACGCCATTGATTGATGGGGAATCACTTAACAATTTGAACTTTATGTAAATGTTTAATTAATTATAGTAAGATTATTTTAATATGGCCTTGGGGGAAGTCTTAGTCCATCGGTGGATATCTATCAGTTGACATGATGATGATGATAAAGTATACTGTGATTAATTCCTTTTTGGCCTAGAATCCGCAGCTACATTCGGTCATTTTCAGTATTTCAAGAACATAAGATACCTCATGAATCAACTCAAACACCCACAAAATATCACCAATAATTTAGTATCCATTCATAATTTAGTAAATGACGTCAATTTTCTGTCATCACCAGTCGCACGTTATAATCCTCCTAGCGTTATCCCAGTTGCAACCCTGGGTCTACAAACTAGTCTAACCGATTTTACTGAATATTACATTTTTCACAGAACGACTACCTATCTGACTTCTGCAACCCAAACGAATAGCGATTTTTTATGGTTTAGACTAACGTTAATTTATTCATAGTTACTGACTCCCTATAACAACTGTCAAAGATCTTTATGACAGTGGAGAACAATGGCTTAACGTTCTCTCTGAGGCATGGGGCACGCGATTATTCATCATCTGCCGTAGTCCACTGCTGGATATAGGGCTTTCCAATTAACAATTAAATACGCACATAACTCCGAAAAGTCAGCTGTGCGCAGTGGATTTGAACCCGATATCCTCTGCATGTTAGACTGTTGGTGTCTCCACTAGTCTATCGCTCCCTGTCACCAATCGCACTTAACATACAATATCAAAGCAGAACCATAATAGAACTTACGAAATTGTTTGCTCAGCATGCAATAAACAACCTGCAGTAAACCTTTCTTTGTCCGAAGAACATTCTTGATTCGGTCATCGGTGGACGTTATTTGTGTAAATTATGGATAAGTTTATTAGATTTTGACCCCTCTGAGGTCCGACCGGCCCTCATAAAATAGCAGGATAACGGTCTATGGATCAAACTTGACTTTTGTTAGTTTTAGTGTTATTTGATAGTGTTAAATATTTTAGTAGGTCTTGATATACAAGTTGACAGATAGCGTAGCTTAACATTACGCCGTGTTGTGGATTCGATTCCCAGGCGGTACAACGCTTTGTATGATCCACAAATTGTTGCTGCAGAGTGCATTGCATTGTATGTTTGTATAGTGCTATAAGGGATAATGCCTTTTGTAAGAATAAAAATACTGAAATCTATTGTTAGTTTGAGTGAGCAGATGCAGTATTATAGCCTCATTTATCAGCCATCTACTTACATCAACATTAAGCTTTGAGCATTTTATTCCACGTAGACTTCAAACATACACATACCTACATATCGATGCCTTACGGCCAAAAGGGGCTAACCGCCACTTTACAAACTTTACAGGAGAGTAGTTCAAAGTTCAAAATAAGTGAAAAAAATCATAGAAAATTTTCTGTACGTTCCAAAAGTTTCAAAATTTAACCATATAGTTTTTGATTAGGTCTCTACGAAATGACATTGTTAATTAAAACAAATCACACGCCTAACACTATTTACTGTCGCTTACCCTCAAATAGTCCTTATTATACTAACAGGAAAAAACGTCGTTAATGAAAACAAATCAATGAATGAGTTCCAACCCAAATGATTTAACTGCATCATTTATTTTATTTCTGTTAAAGAAAAAGAACATACCTGTGCTCTGTTAATCAAGTGGAGCCAATATGACATAACCGGCTATTGGTTAATGGCAGAAGAACAAGGAAATTGTAATAAGTTAATTATCTATGAAAAATACAATAAGCTCTTTTACACAACGCGAAAGCTCATTGTGATTAATTCTTATAAAATTTTACACACATATTTACACATACATAGACTCTTATAAGTTTTCAAACTGGCTAACCGACTAAGGTATGAATTAGAAAAAAAATATTTTTAAATAAAAAAAACCGACTTCAAAAAGCACTAAGGAACTAAAAAGCAAAAATAATTGGTTTTGGAGCAAAACTTTTTGGAGTCGGTGCCACCAAACATAACTGTCGCTTATGATGAAAAACTTAGTGTTAGAACCTCAATTCCTTTTCCGCCTAAGCGACAAAAAGTTTGTCCTAGAGCCACGAAACTTAGACCATTAGACGCAGAATAAAAAGCCGATTCTAACCATATATATAAGTCGATTTCGCAAAAAATGTCGCTTACCCACTTTTGACCGGAAGGCATCGATATATTTACGACTTTTTTTTCTATCGGGGTAGGCAGAGACAATAGAACGCCACTTGCTTCTAGCCTATCTTTCCATTTCAATCGTATCTCTAACGAAAACCAAACCAAGAAAGAAGTTCATAAGGTTTTGTATGACCCATTTAAACTTACAGCTATGAAAACAAAGTGTTTTGTGTTCGAGAATAAATCGGTGCGCGCGATTAAATCGTCGGAGGTACAGAGAGCAGTGCCATAATTAATGGCGAGGTGTGAAAAACTGTCGAGTTTACCGCTACTATTGGAGTGGACGTCAGGTGGTATTTATTTACATACCTCGTCACTGACATAGTGAAAGAGAAGTCAAAACTGCCTACCTCTTCAGCGACATAGAAAGGGTCTAGTGCGAGTTTGATTTTTCTAAATAAACCGCTTCAGTCCGAATACGCGGGCATTTTAAGACATGTCCTTTTACTGCACCCCTACGGTCCCCGAGGAATATACATAAGCAATTTCTGCTTTTCAGTTTTTTTTTTAAATCGTAATTGACGGCAAAGTAATTGCTTACCATCAGGCGATCCCTCTGCTCGGATCGCCTGATGGTAAATGGAATGGCCGCGGGCCGCCAGAGCATGGGGAGCTCTGGTCACCGATTAGAATTCGTTGCTCCGGGAAGTAGTTAGGGCAGGTGAGGGCGTGTGGAACCTGGCGCCATGGGAGGAAAACTGGACAGCTCTTGTACCTAGTCTTGCTCCCGTAGGGCGTCTTTGGCTGGCAGTCAGTTAGTGCTAACACCACATACTCCGTCTCTCATTTCCCCAAGAGCCGGAGATCCGAAGGGATTTACTACATCTCAAAAAAAAATTGTTCGTATATGCCTCCTATCTTAATATATAAAATCCTTGCGTTACTGACTGACTGACAGACACGCTACAGCCGAAACTATTGGGCACAGGAAGCTAAAATTTGGCATGTATGTTCCTTGAGGACCGTAGAGGTGCACTAAGAAGGGGTTTTCCGAAATTCCCACGGGATCGGCCAAAACGGGTAAATTTAAAAAAAATGCAGGCGTAGCTGCTGGCGTCCTCTAGTATTTATATAAAAAAGTATATCCTGCTAAAGAAAAACATAATTTTTGAATTCGTTTAATAATGACGGAATTGTGAGGAAGTGTAAATAGTATTTAAATAGAAAATTTCTGAATTCTTCCATCACCATTACCGGAGAAATCTAAACATGTTTGTGAAACAAAGCTATTTATGCCTTTAAAGTCAATCCTACGTAATCTTTTTACAGCGTATTATTTTGCTTGATATTTGGCGTGGGTGCAATGGAATAAAGCGTTTCAAACGTTAGCTAAATGTTATATAAAATATTCAAAATTTTATTTCTTTGTTGTAAAAAATACTTAAATGTTCCTCATTATACTCTTAACACCATGCTTAACACACATTCATGTAATGTTATTCTAAAAGAATGCAGTTCTGTATTTAAATTCAGTGACTTTTCTTTAAAACTAGACTTCCCGTTAAATTTGAACAAAACTCGTTGTCTATTGGGTAAATAGGTACAATTAGCATCATTTTCAAATTATGTAAGTAGACTTTGAGGGGCTCTCACAAATGAATAGATTCTAACTCAACCGAGAGTAGCGTACCTACTGGAGATCAGATCTGATGTGCTTTGAATTGAGTCAATGATGGTAGGAGAGGCAAATCTTCGACAGTCGCAAGTGGCGACAAGCGTTCTTTGTATTAGAAATACAGTGACCTGCAACGCCGAAGACGACCGACACTGTCGACATCTTACAGACATGGCGGTACTAGATACTGCATCCCGCGATTAAAGTTTTCGCTAACTATACAAGTATACAAGATCTAGAGATCTTGTCCCACATAACACTCAGAACCAACAGGAATACGTCGCTACTATCTACTACTGCTATCGATAGTTGGGTTGGAATACGTGACAGTGACATTATGCAGTGACACGTCGCGTCGCCTGCTGCTGCTATCAGCAGTTAGCTACGAATTCGTTCTTCATCATCATCATCAGTCCTGTATATAAACTGCCCCACTGCTGGGCACGGGCCTCTTCTCACTATTAGAAGGGCAAGGGTAACGAATTCGTACTTAACAGTCAAAAATATTGCAACCACAGGGAACTAGCCAACCACTAAACTAGCAATGCCAGTCAATAATGTCCGGCACACAAACTCATTCAGGTATACCGTACAGTGATTGCTCTGCAATGCAAATGGTTCACTGTTTGCTATAGTAATGTATGAATAGTTATAATATTGGTGTGTTCTATGAAACGTTTCGACGATTATCACTTTATTGGTTTGTTGATGGGTTTAATAACAAGCGTGGTATGTATTTATAATATTTGTGTTGAAGTGCATTTTTTTGTGCATTTTATTTTAATTCTAGATAATTATATTATATTAAAATGATATAATATAATTATCTTAAAATTATATATATTATTTTATTACATACATACATACATATCGTCACACCTTTTATCCCCGAAGGGGTAGGCAGAGGTGTATTTCTACACCCACTTTTCGCCAGATATACTTTAGTCCCACGTAATAAGGGGCGAGCCTATTGCCGTACCGGGCACATTTCCAGACTCCGTGCTGCTACGGAGAATTTCGTGACAGAAAAACCCAATAACACTGCCCGACCCAGGAATCGAACCCGGGACCTCCCGATCCCACGCACACATTTATGCCGCGAGACCAACGAGGCAGTCATTATTTTATTATATATTATAATTATATTTTTAAATGAAATTATACAAATTTGAATTCGAATATTGAAAAGGATGAAAAGATTAAAACAAAATTGTACCTTTGGTCTAAAGGAGAATGCCGGTTTTTGTATGGAAGCCTGTACCGTTTGCTTTTTCATGAAATGAACATTTTTAGCCAGCTTATTGTTTAATATTACCGTAGGCATGAAGCGTTTTTGTTTTCGAATCCGCAGTTCTGAGATTTTCACATAACCACATTTTAAAAAATCCGCAATAAATATTGCAATGGAAGAAATTTTTCCTTAATTTCTAATTGTTTATAACAATTTCAATGTTACAAGTTAAAAGAAACGTAGTTTCGACCCAGAGTAACAACCCTCAACTCAACGGATAAAAACAAAATAATAACACAAACAAACACGATCGATGCGTAGGCGACGTTGTGTGGGGTTGACATTTGACACTTTTGACAGTTGCTCAAGTTATTAAATGTTACCCTGCAAGTGTTGCTATCTCGATTCAATTATATCTTAAATCGATATCACCTAAAAAACAATCGATTAATGAATAAATTGCTCAAGCAAAGACTGAAATCAAGTTAAGTAGCCAAATATGTATTTCTATTTAATAAAATCACACAGAACACAGTATTTTTTAATTCACTATCATAGTGCCTTCTATTGAATCCAAAATCATTTAATCGTGTAAACAATCGTTAATGTTGAGAATATTACACTCGATTTTTTGTCGCTCGGAATCGACTTTTTTTTTGCTGGCAATGTATGCATTCGGAAGTTGTTGATCTAAGTTCTACTTTTTTATACTATTTCGTAAACGCGGATTTAATAATTATTCATAATTTAGTAATGGCATTCAAAATGTGTCAAAGTATTTACGGTATATCATTTTTTTTAAAGCAATGGTACAGGTTCCGGCATTCTCCTTTTTGAACCTAAAAAAGTAGGTAATACATATATTATGTGTTCATCATTCTAGCCTATTACATATATACATACATAGACTCACGCCTGTTTTCCGGAGGGGTAGGCAGAGACTACGGAACGCCATTTGCAACGATCCTGACATACCTCTCTTGCTTCATCCACTCCCATCAAGTTTCTTATGCATGCTCTTCTGTTTAGGGTACTTCTGACCTGTCCTCTTTTTAGGATGTCTCCAATCTGGTCAGAGAACGTCCGCCTAGGTCTTCCCCTTCGTCCTGTCCCATTCACACTTGCCTTATATATCTTCTTTGTCAGTCTTTCGTCATCCATCTTCTCCATGTGCCCAAACCATCTTAACATGCCTTTCTCGATGCTTGTCACTACATCTTCTTTTACCCCACACCACTCTCGCCTATTAGCCTAGCTTATCCTATTGCCATTCAAGACTATTGCCATGAAGCTGTATTACAGCACTAGTTACAATAGTTATTCATGCAAGAGTAGTTTTCCACAAAGCAATTTCTGCCCGATATGCGCAAATCAAAATGGTAGCCAACTGTTATAGTTTTAGATCGGTATTAGGATATTGGCCGATTCTGACTATTAATAATGATAGATTAACGTAGGCTGTACACTCTCCAAGGTTCAAATAGAGTGGTTTTGGTGTTTCCAGGTAAAAACGTCTATAAACTACACGATGTCGAAAGCTTTTAACATCGCGAAGCCATAGAAAAACAATTAATCATATAAAATGTGTACCTATTGGGAAGTCTAAGGCTCTAAGAAATTCTCAGGTTTTGTAATGGACTACTGGTTATCCGGTATATTTTATGGCCTCTTTTTTAAATTTAACTATACTTACTTGTACACTGCCGCCATGGCCCAGTACATAGCGTATATGTCTGCTGCTCGGGATCTGATCGATCCCGGGTTTGATTCTTGGGTTGGGCAATAGTATTACTGAGTTTTTTTGAAGTAGCAACACGGAGTCTGGCCCAGTAACGGCAATAGGCTCGCCCCCTACAACGTGGGACCTAAAATTTGTGAGGCGAAATATGGGTGGAATATTACACCTCTGCCTACCCCTTCGAAGATGCTGGCGTGACGCTATCAAAGAAAGTTACTTTTATAAAATATGTATATTTGTGTGTACAGAAAGCACAACGCGAGCTGAGACCAAGTTCCCTGCGGCGGCGGCGTTGGCGGGTCTCGCTGCTATACTGACGGCGGCAGGCGCTATAGCCGTGCTAGCTGTGAGGAAGTAAGTATTACCAATTGATATACATGTGGAAGGTTTTCTTTGTTCAACAACCACTTACGCGTGTTGTGACAAAAAATGGAACACGCGTAAGACAATGCCGGCAAGAAACTTACACCCACTTCTTCAATCGCCAACTTATTTCCAAATTATGCTATTTAATGTATTATTAACGTCAAAGTACCTACTGCCGTGCTTTGGCTGGCAAGTAAAGCGGTCGTGCGGTCTCATTTTCATTGGTACTACTATTTTGGAGACAAGTCTCCAAAATAGTAGGTAGTACCAGCTACAGCCCAGCTACAGGCTCTCGCCTAGTGGAGAGACCGACAGACTGCTACGCAGAGGGTCCGGGTTTGAATCCACGGCGCGCACCGATAACTTTTCGGAGATAAGTGCGTATTAAATTGGTAATTATTATCGCTTGCTAAACGGTGATGGAAAACATCATGACGAAACCTGCATATCTGAGAGTTCTCCATAATGTTCTCGAAAGACATGTGAAGTCTGCCAACTCGTACTTGGCCAGCGTGATAGACTATGGCCTTACCATTCTCATAATGGGAAGAGCCCGTGCCCAGCAGTGGGACAGTATAAGGGGCTGGTGATTTATATTTTTTCCAGAAGTGTGGTCAATACTCATATGTTGATAATTTACAATAAGAAAAGATTTTAGAAGAAGATAATACTGTTGTTTCAAGTTTATAAACCAAAAATGTTCATGTCTATTTCCGGCAATCGAACTAGATTTGGATGTGCAAAGTGTTGGCAAGTCATGTTTACTGAACTGGACTTAAAATTACATTGGAGGCCAGTAAAATTGAATATATAAGGATTTGCTGACTTTTGAAATATTATTCTTGGCGATAGCTGTAATAATTTTGACAGGCGCTTTGGTAATAAAAAAAACAAACTTATTTATTTTCCTAAAATATTTAATGCTTTTGGACACATCATCAAATAAAATCTGGAAAACGCCATTGAAGGTAAAAAGGCTTTGCCAAAAATATACTCACTAACTTTTAAGATAAAGCAGGTAAGACCTTTTACATCCACTTATTCAATTACCAATTTATTTATAAATTATTCCATTTAATGTATTTTTCTGTTATTCGAAGTAGTTGTAGGTTTATAAGAAGAATATAGAACAACATTTGTACTTATAGTTTGTAAACTTATTAAAATGTTCAAAATATCTAGTATATTATTCTTATTTCTTAGAGACAAAACAGCCCACACTATATTAGAAAACAAACTTTGCATAATAACTGAATTTTAATACCGAGCAAGTAGGTATTTTCAAGTATTTCCTATAATATAATCTATTCCCAAGTACCTAGTAGCCTTTGAGCAAAAAATATATATTTATAATAATACATATTAGAAAACAAACTTTGCATAATAACTGAATTTTAATACCAAGCAAGTAGGTATTTTCAAGTATTTTGTATAATATAGTTCAAAGTATCTAGTAGCCTTTGAGAAAATATATATTGTAACGATATTTTAAATCATGCGGTTATTTTATACTAGTGTGCATATTGACCTTAAAATACTTGTAACTATAAAACTTGAAAGGGTCCAAACATACGAGTAGGATGATTTGTTTACGAATTTTACGATGTATTAGTGGTAGCTATTAGGGACAACTATTATAACTATTTGTTATGTTTGTGAAAGCGACAGTGACTGTTTTTATTCATCTCGTACATTGGCCATCGGTAATTAATTTGTATTGCTAATTTTCAATATCTTTTAGGAGAATAAATGAAAGGGCGCAAGGCGCAAATAATATTGCTTATTGTTAAAAGCGGCGATAGCCCAGTGGTGTACGTAACTGCCGAGACGGTGGTCGCTGGTTCGATCCCCAGGTATCCCGGGCACCCACCTCTGACTTTTCGAAGTTATGTGTGTATTAAAATGTTAATTATTGCTCGCTAAATAATGTGCCCTGTAGATGGCAATAGGCTCGCCCCCTATTACATTAGGACCGAAACATAATCGAAGTGTTAGTGTTTATTACACCTCTGCCTTCCCCTTCGGGGATAAAGGCGTGAAGTTATGTTAATGTTAATTACATTATTATTTGCCCGGTACCCCGAAGAACACGTTAATCCGTCGATCGCAGTCGCTCTGTGGAAAAGCTAACATTCGGTCATATTTGGTTCGACTAGTAATCGGACCCTGGGATCCAAGACAAAAAGTCTCTAAAACAATTGGGATTACGCTAGTTCCATGACATTCGGTATCATAAGACATTAGTTTTAGAAGCATTATCAATTGGTCATACTTTCTATTGTTTGAGGATCCATAATTGAAAACCCTATTCCCAAACAACAAGATCAAAGTACCTATTTGAGCGCGTGTAAACTATTTATCAAGCAACATGATCATGGGTAATTATGTTTTAGTAATTAATGTGTAATATACTTAATTAGCTTAAACTTGATTCCGCGGGCGAAAGACTGAATATATTATGATTAAATCCTTGTAAGGGCTACTGTGGTACCTGAAATTATATTTTATATAGGCACACTTGCGTGGTTTTTAATACATCAAGATATAGGTAATAATATTTATTTGCTCCATGTTTCGAAATACGTTACATAATTCATAATCATAACATATGATGATATAAAAACGTTATAAATGGCAAAGTTTAAAAATATTTTCATTGCAATAAAAGATAAAAATGTCATATAAAGGTCAAACTCTAATCATAGGCTGAATCGAAAGAACAGCCAAAATTTTCCAAGGAGATTTTATTAATACGGATAATAACAGTTTTATGTAAACATTTTTGTAACCAATCGTGTCAGATAATTTAATGAGGGCTACGGGTGAAATCAAACACGATTGAGCCTGTGTAATAAAATTCTTGCGTTACTCCATGACTGATAGACAAGCTACTTACAGCCAAAACTATGAGGCGCAAGAAGTTGGAGTACACTACGTACCTTACTACGAAAATCATATAATTGGTGTAAATATATTATTTATCATGATAAGTTATATAAGACGCCTGCCTAATGTTGTTTGGCGTTTCGCCAGAACGCCATACTAAGTTACAACCATAGGCATGCATGCCTTTAACGTATGTGAATTGAATATTTGGGCAATCAGGCGGCAATACATTGTGCTTATGAATACCTTAAACCTATGACTAAACCAAGTAAACTTGCATTTTGGTTTGTTGGTATTGGAAGAGGCCACAGAGAGAGGAGTAAAACGCAAGTTCACTCTATGATGATTCAATATATTCTGTTGAAAAACATCTAAACATATTCAGAGAAAAAATTGGGCAAGTGCGAGTCGGACTCGCGCACGAAGGGTTCCGTACCATCATCTATAAAAGAAAAGCACGTTCGTTGTATGTAGGTATACTTAAATATTTTACAAGTTTCTACCTGTTTAATAAGATCGAGTAACAAATTGCTTAAAAATAACGTTTGTTGTATGGGAGCCCCCCTTTATTATTATTTTTTTTTTAAATTTAATTATTTATTTTGAAAGGTAATATACAACTACATATTCTGTGAAAATTTAAAGCATCTACCTGTTACAGTTAGTAATTTTGAGCAGAAAATACGAAAAGAAACACGTTTTTTGTATGGGACCCCCCCTCAATATTTTCATATTTTTTATTTTTAGTATTTGTTGTTATGGCGGCAACCAAAATACATAATTTGTGAAAATTTCAGCTTTCTAGCTATCATGGTTTATGAGATACAGCCTGGTGACAGACAGACGGACAGACAGACAGACAGACAGACAGACAGACAGCGGAGGCTTAGTAATAGGGTTCCGTTTTTTACCTTTTAGGTACGGAACCCTAAAAACAATAGAATAAAATATTAAAGTATTCTAAATTCAGATTTATATATTGCCAGTGACATCCGAATTACAGATTGACATTAAAGAGGTTTTTATACTTGGATTTTTGTACTATTCCAACAGTTGGCTTCATATTTTGAGTGTTATATTAAGTCGGTTGTACAATTGTTAATGTGGCTGGTTTGAAGTTGCATGAAGTAATTGTATATCTAGCTCAGATGGGTCTCTATTTATTACTACAAAAACAGGCAGCGATAGTCTAGTAGAGATACCAACAGTCTGTCATGCAGATGGTATCGGGTTCAAATCTGCGAAGTTATGTGTGTATGAAATTGATAATTTATAGCTTGCACTGGGCACTTGGAGAGCACCGTAAGCCATTGATCCTGGCGTGTTATGAAGGTATTTGGCTGTCGTTATGGAGAGTCAGTTCCCTTGATCATATGTACTTTAACTGGTCTACGTCATGGAATACCGTTATCCCTTTAGATTGCGGAGCCCAATCATTAGTCACGCTGTGGCAAAGCTATTATTCTGTCAAATCTGGTTAGACTTAAAAGCGAAGCCTGGGCTTCAAGACGAAAGCATTGAATGCGGCTGCAATAACGCTTAGACGCTGATCAACACATTTCCTAAATTACTACATATTTGTAGCCTGCAATCTGACTACGTTTTTAATAAAAAATTACCGATTTCTTTTTCTTTTCTAGGGACTGTCAATGTACTTTGGTGTATTTTATGAGACAAATAATTATTTTATTTATCCAGACGCAGTGAAACCACAACTAGCAGCAAGCGTCCCTCGCAGAGCGTGGTTCAAGTAGACGCGCAAGGAAGAAGGTTCCTCATAGCTTACCCAGCGCCGGCCGACAAGCTGGAAACCAAGCCGGATATATTGAACCCTAAGTCAGGTCAGTAGGGTCTATTTTTGTATACATTATATCCTAGTTATTGAGCTAATGCAGAAAGGAACATAATTTTTAACTACATTATTGATTTAATTAAAATAATACTCTAAGGGGACCAACAAAGCCAGGCAAAAGGTCACAGATACCGGGGTACGATGATGCCATAAAGCTGTCGGGAATAAACAAAACCCTGCCCACATCATAGAGAAGAAGAGATATTAACAGATATGTCGTGTGTGAAAGGTACTTTTTATGTGTATATATGTGTCGGCTTAAAGCTACTTGAATTGATAGTGACATTCCGTATCAACTCCATCTCTGTTAAGTCACAAAACAACACCGGGCTCATGCACAAGTCTGATCTGCTGTGAAGCCTATGATGCGAGAGTTCCAATCCCCCAAACCTCAACCATTCTCATACATACCGTGATGCCACTCAATACAAGCTCTCTTATAACAATAATTTATATAAATCATAATGTTTCGGGAAATGTGTACGTAATGATATAAAATATTTTATGATACTAATAGCACGACACGTCAGGCAAATGTAAATATGCCTCTGTGAAGAGCTAATGTATTTTCTTCTCCCGCAGAGAATGACCCGCCCCGTGTGGTACTGGAGTCTACGGATAGCAAGAGCTACAGCATCCGAGAGGCTAGCAGTGCACCGCACAAATCTGCTTACAGCCCGCCGCCTACGCAAGAAAATACGGTAAGAAAACTAGAGACTACACTAGACTAGACGCTTTAATAGTATATAACGCTTTAATAATATCATTCAAGTGACTAAATGGTTTAATGTAAACAATCTAGTACTGAACGCCAAAAAAACAAAATGTGTTAAGTTTGCTCTGCCTAATGTCAGAAACCTTGGTCCTAACATAGTTTTAAATGACGATGTACTCGAAACAACTGAATCCACATTATTTCTAGGATTAACACTTGATTCGAAGTTACAATGGGGTGCGCATGTTACATATCTCTCAGGGAAACTTAGTTGGTTCGTAGGTTGACCGATGTCGATACGGCTAGATTGGTTTATTTTAGTTATTTTCATAGTGTTATGTCATATGGCATATTGTTATGGGGTAGAGCTGCTGATATCCAAAATATTTTTATATTGCAGAAACGGGCAGTTAGGGCCATTTACCAGTTAAAGACCAGAGTCTCACTCAAAGAAAAATTTAAAACTATTGGTATTCTTACTGTAGCGTCACAATATATTTATGCCAGTGTTATGCATGTAAGACTAAACATAAATTCTTATAAAATGAATAGTGACAGACACAATATCAATACTAGAAATAGACATAAATTATGTGTTCCGTATTTTCGTTTGCACAAAACGCATAGCTCTTTTATTGGGCTCAGTATTCGCATATACAATAAATTACCAACTTATATTTTAGACTTGCCATTAAGTTCGTTTCAGGCAGAAGTTAAAAAGAATCTTATAAATAAGGCATATTACAGTTTGAAGGATTATTTTGATGACAGGAGCGCTTGGAAGTAGTTCTTCGCTTTTGACTAGGTCAATATTTAGTAGTTTTATTTTATAGTGTAGTTAATTACGATATTCTCATTTCATACTATATTTTGCATTCATGTTCCACACTTTCATTATAACTTTGCGGATTTGTAAAATGTGGGTAACTCGTGGTCATGGGCTAACTAATAGGTTGTCGATTGCTTTGGTTTCATAATACCGTTACTTTCTGCTTCATTCACTTATATACCATAGTTCTGACCATGTTCGCGAGTTGCCTACATTAAAAAGACGTAAGTGGATGCTCCTGTTTCACCATATTTACTTTGGGAGGCTTACCATATGAACATAATTTACTGCTTGAGTATGATATCAATAGCTACTAAAAATTTTACTAGTAGATGTTTACAATGTGAAACAGTTGCAGCTCCTTACAAAAATAAAATGTACCACCATTATATTTGTTTGAAAAGAGTGGCCATGAGTTTTATTGCCCGTTCTTTCTCGTGGTTCTACCTATTGCATTGCGAACGTGGCAGTAAATGTAAATGTAGAATCATTAAGTAATTAACTTAAATTTTGACGTTCATAAGCGTCACTTAGTGGCCTAGATGAATAAATGATTTTGATTTTGATTTTGATTTTGATTTTGATTTTGATTTTGATTTTGATTTTAGTATTTACATTGAGACGTTAACAAGGAACGAACAGAATCATCACAAAATTTTGTTAGATCTATTTTTTTAACACGATTTCCACTCTAGGAATAAATCCTGTCGCGAGGGACTATACGAACACACTTGACGGCTGGTTGGCGTAGCGGGAGTGTAAGCGACTGCTACGTCGAAGGTCGCGGGTTCGATTCCCGCTCAAGTCAAACATTTGTGTTCATGAACATGGATGTTTGTCTTGGTCTGGGTGTTTCTATGTATAATATGTATGTATTTACAAAAAAAGTATATATGCATGTTTATCCATTATCTATTACGCATAGTACAAGATCTGCTTGTTTGGGACTGAATGGTTTTGTGTGAATGTGGTAGAATATTATAATATTATTATTACTCAATCAACGGACGCGAAATATACCCAGACGAAAACCAATAATTTGTGGAACACTCAGTGTTGTCTCGTGTGGGGACTGAACCCACAACAACCGGCGCAGTTCTGCGCCGTGAGGTGATAGCTCAAACCACTACGCTATAAGTGCAGTCAGTTCTGTCTAGTATAGAAACTATTACAATAAACGTTGTGTCCAAAAGTGTGGATACTAGGCTGACCTCAAATTATGGGGAATCTCTTACAAGGTCAACTTCACTGTATAAGCATAGATTTATAATAGTTCAACAAGCAGGTTTTTGCAGGTAGAGCCTTGCTGATTTCAGCATGAATGGGCAGGGTTGACCGGGGAAGTACTACCCTCTCACAGAAAATCGGCGTAAAGTAACAGTTCTTTGACAGTTGCATTTCGTTCGGTGAGTGAGAGTCCCATAGGCCCTATGCCCTATTCCTTCTCCCTCATGCCACTCCTCATCCTATCCCTTTTACTCACCCCAAAGGGCGGCAACGCACTTGTGACTCCTGTGGTGTTGCTTGTGTCCATGGGCGGCGGTAATTGCTTACCATCAGGCGATCCGTCTGCTCGTTTGCCGCTTATTACTATAAAAAAACAATGATTTTCTTGTAAAATGATATCCTTAAGAGTACTTGATAAACACTTGTACAGATTTCAAGACGATAATTTACCTTTTACCTAGACATCTTATAATATTTTTTATCTTAAAGAAAATAAAGTAAATTCTTCTCATAAGTGGTCTGTCGTTATGGAGAAAGTAATTTTAATAAATTATTTCAGATGTTTTGTTTTTATTAACTTCTATAGTATTACCAAACATATTAACTCAATTATCAGAAATCCTTGAAGCCCAAGAAGACCTTCTTCATGACATCGTTTAAGTTACTTTGGCAAC
This sequence comes from Euclidia mi, assembly GCA_944739405.2. Classification (NCBI taxonomy): domain Eukaryota; kingdom Metazoa; phylum Arthropoda; class Insecta; order Lepidoptera; family Erebidae; genus Euclidia; species Euclidia mi. The sequence continues at coordinate 4,594,853 of OX123204.2, forward strand.
TAGTTGCATTAGACTACAATGGAAAATTGTCTTTAATACCATCCAGTAAGCACATCATGACTATGCTAACAAAGAGAAAAATGAACCCATATAAGAAGGGTGCGAAGTTCTTTCGAAATCCGGTGTGATAAAATCGTAAGGTTAGAAGTTCCTTGGACAGTGGTGGGAAAATATGCTGGTATAACACCACCAGGAATTTGAATCTTAAATTAAAGACTATTGTATAGATGGCGTAGTGCTTAGAGGCCTCGTCGCTTGGCACTGCGCCGTGTGTTGTGGGTTCGATTCCCTCACGAGGCAACGCTTTGTGTGATCTACAAATTGTGGTTTCGAGTTTGGGGGTTCCATGTGTCCTCGGTTAAATGTTTTGCCAAGTCCACCTTGACACGGCATTTATGCCTGCAGCCTGTTGTAAACGAATATATACTAAGTTAAGCATTGTTTTTTTACCAAAGTACAATATTAAATTGTAAATCTTGTTTCAGATTCCTGAAAGATAGCAGAGAGAAGGTTCACAGTGTTCCCTGTAAATAAACAAATAAGTTACAAAGACTATATTATTTAAATAATGTAAATTCCGAACAATGCCAACAACTATTTAAATATATTGTTAGTACATAAGCTAATTATAAAATGTATAGACAAACTCTTCCATATCAAAAATTTAATATTTGTAAAATAACGTGATTTTAAATTGAAAGCGTTTTTCACATTTAGTCTTGATTGCGATTTATTGTATTTTAAGTAATTTTTCAGGGTTATGACTTTGTACATATCAGATCTTATCAACTTTGGTTTAGCAGTTTAACCGTTAAGTAAAACAAACATACTTACACATTTTGTGGAGTCAAATACATCGTCGTAATAGACGGTGTATTATTTCACTTATGCTTAAAATGGTTGGAATTTAAGCAACTATAGACTGTCTGCTTTCACAGGAGTCGTCTGCTATTTAACTACCGATGTTGATGCAGGTGAAATAAAAAATAACGCAAGTGAAGCCGTGGAAAGCAGCTACTTATATGTAACTTTTTAATAATTGTTGTAGCAAAGAAGTTTGTTTGGAGAATATCAATAAAACATATCTAAAGCTAAAGTTCTTCTTCTGCCTGCCCTGTTCTCATATTACGTGGGGTCGTTATGCGCAGAATCTTTTTCTGACACAAAATATACTGAAACTCAGAAACGACATCTTGTGGACACACAAAGTGTTGTCCCGGTGTACAAACTCAAGACAGTGTTTTTCAGTAATACATACACTACCGCTGGACTGTTCAACAGTCCAAAATAAATAAAGCAAGAAAAATATACCAACACCATTGTAAATAAATCTTAAGGTACATTTGACTTTATTTACTTAATTTACAATTTATGGAATTTACATAACTTTCGACAGTATAGAGAATTCTATGATATGCAGGTTTCCTAACAATGTTTTCCTTCACCATCATTAAGCATCTTGTTTGCGCCATTGATTCAAACGATACCATCTACGTAGCAGCCTCTCCAATAGGCTATTTTTCTTTTTTTGGTGTCGGTTTGGAAAATCCTAATGGAGTCCCTCCGCCCTGGGGGGGAAGGACGAAGGGGACTGTCAGACTCTTACTGACTAAAAACCAACCCGTGCTCCTCATGTACCCATGTGTCGGAGGGTAGGGTTTCACCGAAGCATTCCTCGCTACCCCCCGACGGGTATTGGCCCGCCCGCGGGCCCCGAACGAAACCTCCTTGGCGGCGGATGAAGGTGTTGGGCTCCGCCGCCAAAACACTCAGCGGCCGCAGAGGATAGGGTGGACGGCAACGCAACACCGCATCTCCTCTTCCTCTGCGGCCCCACCGCGACGCAACGATGGTGCGCCCCCATTTGGTCGCGGGAGATAGGGCATGCGGCAACGCAACACCGACACGCCTCTCTTCCCGCGACCGCACCCGACTGCGAGGGACAGACAGAACTGTCCCCCGCACCCACACCTTGGGACGCATCCTATGCAGGCCTCACGCAAGCCCACGTGGAGCGTTCCCTGCTCCCGGGATCCCGCTTAGCTGCACCGTGGGTGTACCTCAAACCCACGGTTACTGAGTCCCCCCACCACGACAAGGTGGAGATCCCACGGGGGGTGGCTAGGCTACCGCTGTTTCAAACAGTTTAACACCAATTAATTTAAAAACCTGCACATCAACACGTATTTCATGTTTATAAAAATCGTACACCTATTTTAAAAGGCCATAATATTCAAATTTATTGGAGTAGCATTTTTTTGCTAGCGATTTGTCATTCGTATTCTGAATTTATGGACCGGCAACGATTCCAAATGCCTGTATAGGTAGATATTTTCTATTGTTATTTTTCATAAAGTGCAAATAGATTAATTCATATTTTTTGTATATCAATATATTTTAGATTATTATTTTGCGGTTGAAAATGTCACTACAGAATCATATGAATGTAAAATACTAGTATTTAGAGGGTTTAATTTTAAACGATTAAAATATTAAATGATGGAGAGACTACTTGGTAGCACGGGCTGTTTCCGCAACTCCACGTCCTGGCGTGTATTTTGCGTGCGGGTGGGAATGGTCTTGTCACTCGAGCCACCCCAGCTCTTCGAGGAAGGCTAGCAGACTCTCGATGTGGCCCTCTGCTTCGCTCAGGATGCTGTATCTGGTCAGGTACTGCTGCCTGTACTGTGCGACCTCAGGGCAGTCGAGGAGCAGGTGGGCTGCCGTCTCGTCTGTTGCCATGCAGGCTCTGCAAAGCGGGCTATCGGTGATACCCATAGTAAATAGGTGTTTATTAAAGAATAAATGGAGATACTAACAAACTGCAACACAGATTTTCAAAGGTTATGTGTTTTATAAGAAATTGCTATTTATCTCTTGCCAAAAGGTAGAGAAAACCATCGCAAGGGGACGTGCAAATCTGAGAGTTCTTCAACAAGTTCTCGAAAGACATGTGTAGTCTGGACACCCGCACTTGGCCAGCGTGGTGGACTATACACCCCAATCATAGCGAGAAGATGTATACAGCCAGCGGTGTGACAGTTTACATGTAGGACTCGTATTATCAGTTTAAAACGAGCCAAGGCTTGTCTGAATATTTGGTTTCTAAATGAGTGTGTAGTCAACTCTTGTGCCAGAGTACCATAGACCACCCGAAAGCATTTGGCATGGCCTAACGATCATTGTCCTGAGACAAAAATCGATACCGAAGATTTTACGTGTCATCTGAAGCGCTCTGATATACAAGCTATAGCGAGAGCTCACCCATCTAAGATGTGACCTCCGTTAACTTTGCTTTACTTTGTTGATCTGTTACGCACCGCAAGAAGTCAGCGTGACTTAACATTAGTCTGATGGTAAGCGGCCAACTAAAGTCCAAAGATGGAAGTTGTGCCAACCAGGCATTTCTGGCGCATGGCCAACCAAAATAAGGAAAGGCAAAGCGAAGCACACGTCTTCAACACAGTCAGTTATAGTATGAAACGAGCTGTGTTTATGTGGAAGTATATTGTGTTAAAAAGATTAGCATCATATACAAATTAATGTATTAATATGCTAACACATACACAAAACACTATCTAGTCACAAACTACCAAAGCTTGGAATAAGTTTAATAGACTTTTCTGTAAACTCGTCAGTCAGTGAAGAAATCGGTCGAATTTCCTGTAGGCATTGTTCTCACATCATCATCAGCCCTGTTTCACTGCTGGGCACGGGTCTCTTTCCATTATAAGAAGGGTAAGACCATAGTCCACCACGCTGGCCAAGTGCGGGTTGGCAGACTTCACATGTGTTTCGAGAACATTATGGAGAACTCTCAGACATGCAGATTCCCTCACGATGTTTTCCTTCACCGTTTAGCAAGTGACAATGAACAATTTAATACGCACATAACTCCGAAAAGTCATCGGTGCGCGCCGTCGATTCGAACCCGGACCCTCTGCGTAGCAGTCTATCGGTCTCTCCACTAGGCTATTGCTGCTTATTGCTCTCACACTACTGCTAAACATTTTAACGAACATTGCTAAATATTTTCCATCAGTGTGGGAGCACTCGACTAACGATAACGTTTTACGATTACTGACAGAATTTAACAGTTGCTACCATTTTTAAGTAGGTAATTGTTTTGTGTTCTTGGAAAATGTTTGTAAACATAACAACATCATGAGATCACCGTTATTTATAAGACGATTTGCAACAATTTGATCAAATTGTTGTATAATATTTGCTGTTTCTGAGATATCGGGCCTTAAAGGTTTTCGTAATTTGTTTTATCACACTGAGCACTAAATTGATTCGTCTACAAACGTGGCATCTGTGTAATAAATATATTTTGAGTCAGTATATATTTTATAGTATAAGTTAATCATGTTAATACCGAATTTAATCAGATAGCAAAATATTTTATAAATCAAATTAATTTTAATTTACATACATACATACAATATAATTATTTTAATTTATACACATAAATTCAAGAACTTCATTAAAAAGCAATAATTTCATGAATATATATTAAACAAGTTGAAAAACGCTTTCAACGCACAATTTCATGCAAACTATATGTAAGAGATATTATGTGAACTATGTTATTATAATAAAAGTTGGATTATTAAATAAAGTTAAGTTTTTCATATGTGGTGTCCTTATTTTTATCATCATCATTGTTACCATGAAGCCAAAGAACCATGTGCTCCGGCACGATAGATATGGACTATTGCAACTCATAATGACGGGTAAAGTCACTGGAAAGAGAAAGGTCGGGCGAAGATAGAAATCCTGGCGCCGCAACAACAGGGAGTGGACGGGGATCGCGAGGGCTGCCGACCTGTTCCGCCTCGCTAAAGACAAGGAGAAGTACACGGAGCTAACGGCCAACCTCCACTAGTTGGACAGGCACTGAAAGCAGTAGAAGAAGTCAAAGGGCGACCAGAAAATCCAATTGTCACGATATGATCTCGTCATCCTCCTAGCGTTATCCAAGATGTCCGCTTAGTAATCTAGTCTATCAGTAGTGTCTTTAGGATTTGACTGAAGTTATCTTTTCCACGGAGCGACTGCCTGTTTGACCTCCCCAATCCGTTTCAGTTTATTCAGATGTACTAACTGTCCATAAATACTGCCAAAGAACTTCGTGTCAGCCAGGAACAACGGCTTAACGTGCCTTCCAAGCCATGGGGCAAGCGATAATTTATTTATTTATTTTATTTATTTATTTATGTTATGGAAAACTTACAGCAACATACAGCGTATAACAACAACGTGATAGGTAACGGTAAGCCAATTACAAGTTTTCACTTATAGAAGTATACATAATATAATACAAAAAGTAACCCGTGTACACGTACACACACACAAACTGCTTTCTGTTAAAATAGTATTAAATAATCTCTCTCCAATTTTAATTACAGAGAGCCTTCAACCTATAAAGTTAAAAACTCTCTATCACTAAAATTAGAGATAAAGTAAAGGTTAAATTTTACCTGAAAAACGAGTTAAGCAGTTAAGCACTTCCTTACTCGCGTCACACTACTAGAAAATGGGTCTATATCATGAGTTTTACATATTATATTATTTTGTTTAGGAGCCTGCTTACTCGCACCAAATAGCTATTTTGCCTTTAATTAGAAGAGGCTCGAGGTACATTTATGGGAGGATTAAAACGCACTGCCTTACTGGGCACATTAAATCCAATTTTAAACAGGAGCACAGGACTATCAATTTCGTTATGTATACTTTTAAGTAAGAATATAATATCGGCGATATCACGACGTTCTTTAAGAGGTAGAAGATGGTGTTTTTTACACATACTAATATAATTATTTGAATGAAACGGATTTTTTTGACGATAACATAGGAATTTTACAAATCTTTTCTGGATGTTTTCAAAACGGTCGATGTATGTGGCATAGCGAGGATTCCAAACCTGGGAACCGTACTCCAAAATACTACGTACATAAGAGCAATATAATATTTATATTGTTTTTAAATCAGTAAAACACTTAGACATGCGCATCACGAAGCCAAGAGACTTGTAGGCTTTTCTGACTATTGAATCTTTATCAAATGTTAGCTTGGAATCGTGATGTACACCCAGATCTCTAGCATTATTGTCTCTAGACAAGAGCTGGCAACCCAGCAAGTACTCGGTTTTAAGAATGGCCCGTTTCCTTGTGTAAGTTATTACTAACACTTGGAGGGGTTAAGGTCAAGCCTATTATTGAGACAATACTCCTCTAATCGTGCCAAGTCATTCTGTAGTGCCGCTCTGTCGGAATCTGATGATATACTGGCATAAATGTTCATATCATCTGCAAAAGATAATACATTCGATGAGTAGAAGCAATCGCCGATGTCATTTACGAAAATGGTAAACAGCAGAGCACCTAGCAAAGAGCCTTGAGGTATACCGCTAGGAATAGGAACCCAGCTAAATGTGTAATTTTTCAAGACAACAGCTTGTGATCGATTCTCAACATATGATGAGAACCATCGTAAGAGATCACCATGGATGCCTATACGTTCCAGCTTTCTAATAAGAATCTGGTGATCTATTCGGTCAAATGCCTTACTGTAGTCGGTGTATACTACATCCACTTGATGACCGTTGTCCATGGCAGTCGTCAGAAAGTCATTAAATAATACTAAGTTACTGACGGTAGATCTGCCTTTCAGAAACACATGTTGGGTAGAGCTGAATGACCCTCTAAGAATATTGTGCACTTGGGTAAGTATATATCAGTCTCTCAAAAACTTTTGAGATGATACAGAGCTTAGATATGGGTCAATAATTGGTAACCTCTGTCTTAGACCCCTTTTTGTGGATAGGCGTGATATAATGGACAATTGAATACGCTCGTAACTTCGTAAAGTCGTCAGTGGTGCGCGCCATAGATTCGAACTCTATACACCCTGCGTGACTAGTGCAATCATAAGGACTCTTCAGTTACGTTTAGATTAAAGCCGTCAAAGTACCGCATGTTGGTTACAGAGCTACGTGTACGCCTGCCAAAGGACCGTCTGTATTTCTTAACATTATAGGGTAGGAAACACTTAAGAGACGAGGACAGCCGGGACAAACAATTGGTCTGACGGTAGTTAACTATCAGACCACGTGCGTGGCAGAAAGAGCCTGTATTAATATAACCAGGTAACTGATAAACATGGAATCTACTGGCAGGAAAGAAGAAATAACTATCAGAGAAATAACTTGGTTTAATAGATCTCCGCCGCTCGCACTTACTGCAGGAAAAGTAAGTATGCATAATGTATATTTTTACACCGTAGGGTGCACTAAAAATGGATTTTTATATAATGGGCCAAATCTTCTACTTACTTAAAATTAGTAATATGACAAAACTGGAAAAGACCTACGCCCAGTGGTGGACGACTACTGTATGACTCGTATTAGTATGATTATGATGATACGGTAAAGCAGACAGGCAAATGAATCAAAATTTTTGAAAAGCTAGTTATCTATTTATTTATTTATTTATAGACTCACGCCTGTATCTCCGAAGGCGTAAGCAGAGATGTAATATTACACCCACATTTTGCCTTAAATTTTTAAGTCCCACGTAAAAGGGGGCGGGCCTATTGCCGTTACCGGGCACATTTCCAGACTCCGTGCTGCTACTGAAAGCTAGTTATCTATTTTCTATTATAGCCTCACGCCTATATATCACTAAAGGAGTAGGCAGAGGTGTAATATTACACCAACATCGCCTTATGAATTTAAGGTCCCACGTAATAGGGGGCAAGCCTATTGCCGTTTGTTATACAGGTTGTTGATATGCATTTGCAAAATATTTTCATAATACAATATAGACAGTACCTATACTTATTCACATAAAATTATTTTAAACAGTGTGAGATGATATAAGACCCTATTTTCATTAAATGTTACTTAGGTAGTAAAGCAGAATAAATTGTTTAGTGGTGCAGAATAAGACTGCACGGTAGGTATATGTGCTTATTTGTGTAAGTTACCAAAAATGCAAGCTCGCGGCGATCAGATGAACAGCGGTGGCGGTCAATACATCGAACTGATTTTTGAAATGCATGATAACGAAAAAAGTTTTTAAGTTTTAGCGGGTTATTTTTCATGTATTTTATTAAGTTATAGCAGCATATTCACCACTGAAAATATTTTGCAAATGCATACCAATACCCTGTCTCATCATCAGCTTTTAACAGTCCACTGCTGGACTAGGCCTCTCCTTTGAAAGGAGGAATTGGCCTACTAAACCACGCTGGCCAAACGGGTTGGTATAGGGTTTGTATCAAGTTTTCCTTCTTTTACAGTGCTGTTCTCTGCATAATATGCTCCCTCTGTCGGCTCTTACGACACCCATGGGATGATATGGGGTGGTGACATTCCGTATTCTTAATCCGTCACCAAACGGACGTGTGATGTGAATGTGAATCATTACCCTGTATAAGCACTTAAAATAAAAGTCATTTTAAAATCACAGACAGACACTTCAATTATGTTTATACCTAGATTAAAATAATCATTGTGACCAGCTTAAAAACAATACGGTTTATTGTCACTCGTTGTGCGAGTTTACAAACAAAATATTGGTGATCTGATCTGAAACATTTACATGTATTTGTTTTGTACGTTTCGAGAGGTAAATATTAATTATTGACCTGCGGTAAAGCGATTGCGATTTATTTAAATTAAAGTAGAATTTATGGATTTTATTGCATAATTATTTAACTTTTATTTTATATGTGTTGATGCTGATAATAATTGCATTAAATCTCGTGTTATTACCATTACAAGGACATTCGTCAACCAAGTTGGGGCTTTCTTGAAAAACACAAAGGTCCGAAGCACCCGAAACCGCATGTATTAAAAAAGTAATGAATGTAGAGCGTGTGAAGTTTGTAAGGTGATGTGTTGAGGTTTGTAAGGCTTTTCTAACTGACATCTCCCTTACTATGCATTAATTTTGTAGCTGAACGGTAGTAGAGCCATGCTGATTTCAGCATGAATGGGCCGGCTCGACCGGGGAAGTACTACCTTCTCACAGAAAATCGACGTAAAGTAACAGTAAGTACCTAAACTGTTGCGTTTCGTTCGGTGAGTGAGAGTGCCGAAGGCCCTATTCCCTATTCCTTCTCCCTCATCCCACTCCTCATCCTATCCCTTTTCCCAACCCCAAAGGGCGGCAACGCACTTGTGACTCCTGTGGTGTTGCTTGTGTCCATGGGCAGCGGTAATTGCTTACCATCAGGCGATTCGTCTGCTCGTTTGTCGCCTATTACTATAAAAAAAAGTTGTGGATTTAGAAACACATCACTAACGAATACATTACACATAAAATATGCAAATTTAGGGAGTTTTGTCGTTTACTTACACCTTTATTAATTACATCAAACCTTATATTCAGACACATGCTAAAGTGCCGAATATTTTCTCACACCATTTCAACCTGATTGACCTTGTAATCTTACACAGGTTCTCGCTGTCACGTTAAGTCATATCAAAAGACTATCTAGCAAAGCAAACCTTTCTAAAGTGTTACAAAAATTTATAAAAGGTGAAAATATTTTTATAACAAAAATAGTACAATAATATTATTTTCCGTGTGGTGACAGATTAAGAATACGGAATGTCACCACCCTATATCATCCCATGGGTGTCGTAAGAGCCGACAGAGAGAGCATATTAAGCAATAACAGAACTGTATGAGAAGGAAAACTTGATACAAACCCTATACGAACCCGTTTGGCCAGCGTGTCATAGTAGGCCAATTCCTCCTTTCAAAGGAGAGGCCTAGTCCAGGAGTGGACTGTTAAAGGCTGATGATGAATATCATTGTTGCCAGTTGGATACTAAGCAAAAATATTTTCCCGAGATACTTTGTAGAGAAATTCATAGAAATGCTTTAGGTAAACATCTTACAGTTCAAGACAAGACTATACTAGGTTTAATACATAAAATATTATTTTATCTTATCGCCCCAATTTATTGCCATATTAGGATATTGGTAAAATTTTAATAAAAATTTAAGCAAAGATATTTTCTTTTGGCTTCTTTTTCTTTTTTTTTCTTAATTATAGATTAGTTTTAGGTTTAGCTTTTATCTTTAATATTTAATTATTACAATGTCTATTGTTTTGTACCTATTACGCAATAAAATCAATCACATGAAAGAAAAGCAAAAAAAAAAAGATATTTTCCGGATTTAATTTAGTACATTTGGAAAAGTGTCAGATTTGTCATAATTAAAGTTCTTATAAAGAAACTCGTAGCTTTTATTGATATCAAATATTAGGTTATTCCAATAAGGCAATGTAAAAAATATTGAGACGGAGGATCTCAGGTAGGATGTCGGCGTTCGAGAGAAACACTGCTAGGCTGAACAGGTTCTTTATTATGTCTCACTACCGCTTACATACAGTATGACCGAACTAGGTAAGCACTGGCCTGAGCTGGCTGGAGTGTAGACTCCTGCTGCTCTCCGACGCTCGCAGGGTAGCTGCTCGTAGGGTCGCCGATGAGCTGGCCAAGGTGCGCTGCGCAGGCAGCTCTGTGGTCGAGGTTCAGGCTGAGCGGGGTCTCAGGCGGTGCAGCCGATGTGGGCCGAGCGGTCAGGCTCAGGCGTCCTTGGCCTGGCTGTAGGATCTCGTAGGCAGGAACGGAGGCTTGGGTGGCAGCTGGCTAGTAGCGGCACGGCGCCAGCAGCTCGTGGCTTGTAGCCCGTGGGAAGAACGTCAGGTGCAGTGAGCTCGTAGGGTGAACCCCAGCGGGACAGTAGATAGGAAGTAGAATGTAGAATAATCGCGAGGTGTAGCGGCAGCGTTCCGATGTCTAGGGAAAGTGACCATTCTACAACGCGCACCCATCTTATATAGGCATAAACCTATGACTCACAACTGCCTTTGGCTAGTGAATATGACCATATTTGGTAATATTGCGAACGATGTCTGGCTAAGCTGGCGTTAAGCGCCTGCGAGATATTATAACGCAATACGTGTAGTATTACGTTACAATATACAATTAGATGAATATTCAATGTCACTTTACTAATATTCAATGACTTTAGGTGATACAGATAGATAGATGACATAGTATCTTCTTGTGTTTACGCGAATGTTACACATTGAAATCAAACTACGGTTTACGGATTCTATCGCGATATATTGGTTTAACAGATTAAAATCACAGTAACGCTTTACGGTTTATATCAAAATCTAATCTATACGGAAGTCTTCTGTGACCACGGGTCCTGTAAAGCAGCTGAAACGTCGGATTATAATAAAGAATGTAGTTTCTAGATCATTCAGTTTAAAGAATCTAAAACGTCGTCTAGTAATAATAAAAAAATGTACTTTTAGATCTTTTGGTTTAAATGTAATCTAACTAAGATTACATTTAAACCAAAAGATCTAAAAGTACATTTTTTTATTACACACATGGAGAGGATGGATGACGATAGACTGACAAAGAAGATATATCAGGCTAGTGTGAATGGGACAGGACAAAGGGGAAGACCTAGGAGAACGTTCTCTGACCAGATTGGAGACATCCTGAAAAAGGGACAAGTCAGAAGTACCCTTAACAGGAGAGCATGCATGAGAAACTTGATGGGAGTGAGTGAAGCAAGTGAGGTATGTCAGGATCGTTGCAATTGGCGTTCCGTAGTCTCTGCCTACCCCTCCGGGAAACAGGCGTGAGTCTATGTATGTATGTATGTATGTATTTTTTTATTATTACTAGACGACGTTTTAGATTCTTTAAACTGAATGATCTAGAAACTACATTGTTTATTATAATCCGACGTTTCAGCTGCTTTACAGGACCCGCGGTCACAGAAGACTTCCGTATAGATTAGATTTTGATATAAACCGTAAAGCGTTACTGTGATTTGAATCTGTTACATTCCCATAAACACAAGAAAATATATTATTTATTTTAAAGTCTCACACCTGTATCCCCGAAGGGGTAGGCTGAGATGTAAATATTACACCCACATTTCATATAATAGGGGGCGAGCCTATTGCCGTTACCGGGCACATCACCAGACTCCGGGCTGCTGAGTATTAGGAAAAAAATCCACTAACTCTTTTGCCCGACCCGTGAATGGAACCCGTTTATGTACAAAATAAAGAATATTTAATTCCTTCTAGTCGCTTGTATCTTGAGCTAGTTTCAAGAATTTTATTATTGCTAATCAGACAAAGATGATCGTAGCAGACTACGACTCCACTTTTCCCTATCTTTATATTAATCTGCGGCTGTCGCAAACCAATTATCGTTTTGCAAGAGAAAAGTAAAAGTACTTAGTTATTCTACGAATTTCTAATTCTTTTTGAGTTTTAGCATTACTCATTTTATAAGACAAGTGCAAAAGTTTATCTGGATAGATGGATACTTTATAGACTTTCTCTTATAAACTTCTGAACTGATTTTGATGACATTTCGAAGTAAAATTTGTAAAATATGTAGTACATATATATATAAGTAAGATATACGTCATTCTGTCCGTGTGGTGACGGATTAAGAATACGGAATGTCATCACCCCAAAACATCCCACGGGTGTCGTAAGAGCCGACAGAGGGAGCATATTATGCAGAGAACAGCTGCTGCACAGAAGGAAAACTTGATACAAACCCTATACCAACGCGTTTGGCCAGCGTGGTATAGTAGGCCAATTCCTCCTTTCAAAGGAGAGGCCTAGTCCAGCAGTGGACTTTTAAAGGCTGATGATGATGACATCATTTTAACACGGGCACTACTTTTTGGTCCAGTAACTGACCCCTACTTGGGCTTGGAACAAACCGAAGGCAAATGCTGGTCACGGGTATATTTGACTACTTATTATAGAGTGTGTGAGTGTGACCTGTTTAAATGAAAGTCTATCATAGGAAATATAATATAATAGCACATTATTTTGATATTTGTTGAATACTATATGTATATTATTCACCAAATCATTCCCAATACATGTATTTCTACCAGCCATTTATTAGAAGGGTTTTACTCAGTAATCCACATACACGACCACATATGAGATCCATAATGACCTAAATAGGCTCCGAGTGTATAACTTATATGACTTTTAGAGTAGTTTATAAGGGTCCCGGTAATTAAAGAGCATCTAAATATGGTTCCATGTTATGAGAGCCCTGTTCAAAGTTATGCATAGCATATCAAATCATAATGGCAGCAAACAGTTTAACTAAATGAGATTGCCCAAAGATTGGAGTGTGTACACTGCCTTATGAGTTTGTGGTTATGTTTGCTTATGTGTTTACGGTGGATACAGGCTTAGGATTCGATAGTATAGTCTAGACAGATACCAATGAGTTTAATATTATGCAATTAAATAACAATCCTTGAAGGTTTCTATAAGTGATAGTATTTTTATTGCAATATGGGACTGCAATGTTGCCATTTTTGACATCATGTTGGCCATCCCAAAAAAATTCATTGGTTGTTCTCAAATGAAGATTGCAAGAGATTTTATTATAGCATATCTAATACTAACTACTCGTCCGCTTTGAAACATTCTTTCAGTGTTAGATAGCCAAAGGAAGGAAGGCTATAGATATCACGCTAAGAGCCACAGGAGCGGAGCAGTAGCCTTAAATAACGCGGTTGTAGCCGCAGACCCATCTAGCTTTTATACATTTTAAATCAAATAATATGTCTGAACCGGCAAAGTTCGCTTTACTCTAAATGGGCTACAAAACACAGTCGCAGCTGCTGGTATTATTTAAAAAACAAAATCGAGGCTGCTGTAAATGCTGACAATGTTGCAAGTTTTACCTACAACTTTATACAAACACATTGAAACAAAGGTAATATCTCTCTGGTTAGAGCCACAAACTTTGAAAATTTGTACCAATTATAGCATTTTTCAGTCATATTTATTATAAGTCAAATAATCATCTTGGAGCCAGGACTCACACGTCCCATGCTGGTCAACTCGCATTACTTTGCCAGGTTTCCTTCTTGCCCGTGCACCTGTACTGTGTCTGAGCTCTGGGAGACCACACCTAAGGCATTTAAAGTGGCTGAGTATTATGCAGGTCTCGTATAGTTGAAACCAATGACACGAAGAAAAAAAGCAACTTTGCCAGGTCAGTGGAAACACGGAACCTGCTATATGCATCATCTCGGTATAGCTCATCAACTCTTCGCTATTTTGTTAATAGTGCCTTAACTCGCAAGGTGCTGGCCGAACACACGAATTTACGGGAACGCCTACCGCTCTCAAACAGATGGGTGAAGGACGCGAGGATGCATAATTCAAATAGATATTGATTTTAGTTGCAGGCAGAAATAGCCTAGTGAAGATGCTAGCAGACTGCCATGAAGAAGGTATCAAGTTCGAATCCACACACAGCAATGACTTTTATTATTTTTAAAGATCTTCATGTCATGTAGGTATCATTTAAAATTAAAGGGAGACTTTGTGTAAAGTTGAAGGAAGAGGTTAGTTTGCCTCATTCGTTTTCATCCAGTAAGGAGAATTATAAATGTGTTTTGAGTCGTAAGTTTTTGAGAATATTTCTAATATAATGATGTTGACTTGAATGTTTTTTGTATCTTTATAGTGTTTTGATTAGACGGCATATTATTATTGTAGCTGTTGAGGTATTAGAGCCATCTACTACCTTAACCAGAGCTTAATAGCAGAAATCATAAAAATATGATGTAAGGTAAAATGGAAGCCCGAAGAAAAAGAGGAAGACCGAGAAGGAAATATACACACCAACAGGCCAGTGTAAGTACCTGCAAGGAACCAAGGGAGATGGGGCTTGATAGAGAGAAATTGAAATCGCTACGCCGACAAGTGCAGTAGTAGTTTGTTGTACCTACTTTGTTTTGCAAATTAGGTAGGTACAACTAATTTAAATATTTTCATTGAAGTACTTCAAAAATAATTAATCCACTTCCTTTGCGTAACTATTCTCAAAAAGTGAAATATTCCTGTTTGCCCGGGCAATCCACAAGTGGAACCCATTCATAAATGTGTACAAATCGTAAAAGTTTAAATGTATTTATATCTAAGAAATATCCTCACAAGAGATAAGCACCAGCTATGAAACGTCATACGACTATCTCATCCATATCCACAAGTCATATACCTACATAAAAGTCTTTTTAGAATTACTGTCATGTACCATTCGCAATATAAAATGATTTTATGTGTTCGATAACCCCTAGTCCAATCATACCGCCCGTCGTCTCGGGTCTCGACAATGCTAGCTTATTTACTACAAACGCGAACCCGAGTCTGTCAAGAATGCCGACCGTATACGGGCGAAATTATTTTTAGAATAGGTGCCATTTTTGCTGGGGAGGTCGGTGAATATTGAATAGTGTAAGCTGTGGTAAAAAAATATTGTATTATTATTAATATAAATCTTATTTTACTTGTAACTTGTGTTATATAGCAGCGATAACCTAGTGGTGATACCAACAGAATACCGTGCTGAAGGTATCAGGTTTACAACCACAGCGTGTACCTCAGATTTTACATTTTGATGTTATGTACATATATAATTGATAATCATCGCTTGCCCCGTGATGTCATCATGAAGATCTTTGGCAGTCAATACCTTTGAATATATTGTATCTTGTCTAAATTACGGATCACGGATACATCAGTCAATACGACATCAATCACGCGTCGCCCACCTTTAGGAAAGATAGAGTAAGGTAAAAATTCAAATAATCCTCCTATCTGTTTTCATCATCATTCTCTTAGGGCTATCCCAGTTTCAATCTGGGGTCCGCTTACTAGTCTAACCGGATTTTGGCTGAATATTAGCTTTTCCACGGAGCGACTGCCTGTCTGACCTCCGCAACCCGAAGGGATAGCGATATTCCATGGTTTAGGCTAGTGTCAGTTTATTTTAGAAGGTAGGTACTGACGTCCTGTAACGATTGTCAAAGATCTTCATGACAACCGGGACCACTGGCTTAACGTGCTCTCCGAGGCACGGGACAAGCGATATTTAACAATTCAATGCGCACAAAACTAGTGTAGGTAGTAGAGCCTTGCTGAATTCAGCATGAATGGACCGGCTCGACCGGGAAAGTACTACCCTCTCACAGAAAATCGACGTAAAGTAATAGTACCTAAACTGTTGCGTTTCGTTCGGTGAGTGAGAGTGCCGGAGGCCCAATCCCCTATTCCTTCTCCATGATCCCACTCCGCATCCTATCCCTTTTCCTAACCCCAAGGAGCGGCAATGCACTTGTGAATCCTGTGGTGTTGCTTGTGTCCATGGGCGGCGGTAATTGCTTACCATCAGGCGATCCGTCTGCTGGTTTGCCGCCTATTACCATAAAAAAGTACTCTGAAAAGTCATTGGTGCGCGCCGTGGATTCGAACCCGATACCCTCTGTATGGCAGTCTGTTGGTATCTCCACTAGGCTATCGCTGCCTATCTGTCCTCATACCGTCTCTATAATCCATCCGAAAAAGAAAGAAAGAGTTGCTAGATGAGCTTGGTCCTCCACTATCACACAAAAAGAAACACAACAGTATGAATTCTAACCAGAGACCAATACTTAATACTACGGTGTAGGTCATACATACTGTAAATATCGTAGCTCTACTTCTCATATCTCATAAACTCCCCCTGAACATAATTTATTGATATATGTATAATATGTATGTATTTACAAAAAAAGTATACATGTATGTTTATCCATTATCTAGTACCCATAACACAAGCTCTGCTTAGCTTGGTACTAGATGGTGATGTGTGTATGTGGTAGAATATTATTATTATTATTATCCCTACTTATATTATAAATTCGAAAGTGTGTATGTATGTATGTATGTTCCGTTTTCACACTAAAACGGCTGAACCGATTTTGTTGAAATTTAATACAGCGATATATTGGACCATGGAGACGGACATAGGCTACAATAAGTTGCAAAAATTAAACTTGGAGGGATTGTAGGGAGGGTAGAAGTTTGTACGGCACAAATTTACCTCTTGGAAGTAAGAACGCATGCGCTAATAATAATAATATATATCTGTCAGTAATGTCACATCATACATAATGTCGTATTGTGCACATTGATTAAATTGTTCGCATATATAAACTATGAATTAGGTGTATAATAAGCTTAAACAGCTGAAACGATTTTTCCTACTAATATTAAAAATGCGAAAATGTTTATAGAGATATTGAACATGTAAGAACATGGCTTTGACATTTGACTGCATGCAATGTGATTTTATTATGAACCTTTCGGTAAATAACAGTAGATACCTAATGTCATGGATACTGACCGAGTAACTTTGTACCCTATAGAGTTTCTGAAGTCTTTAGAATAATCAGGAGTGTCTTCACACAACTTGAGACTGAAAATAGATTTGTGTTACCCCGAAATTAACGCGCGCGAAGCGGTGGGCAAAAGCTAGTATTATTATGAAGGAAAGATTCAAAGCACCTGCAACTGGCGAGCATGTATGAAAGGTAAAATAATAAATGTAGAGGAAACGCGTGAGGTTTGTAAGGATAGAAGCAAGTGGCGTTCCGTTGTCTCTGCCTACCCCGACAGGAAAAAGGCGTGAGTGTATGTATAAACTTGCCTCTAGTTTCCTCCCTTTCTCTCTTTATCTCTATCTCGCTGTTTCTTTTCATCATCATCAGTCTTTAACAGTCCACTGCTGGACTAGGCCTCTCCTTTGAAAGGAGGAATTGGCCTACTATACCACGCTGGCCAAACGGGTTGGTATAGGGTTTGTATAAAGTTTTCCTTTTCTTACAGTGGTGTTCTCGGCATAATATGCTCCCTTTGTCGGCTCTTACGACACCCATGGGATGATATGGGGTGGTGACATTCCGTATTCTTAATCCGTCACCACACGGACGTTTCTTTTATAGAAATATAAACGCACAAACATGACGTCTGTGCGTTTATACGTTATGCTGAAATACCAACACTATATACTTATTCACGCAGCTGACTAAATTATCTGTCCTACACGAATACACGCTACTCCAGTGCCGTTGTATTATTGATAAAGGGATTAAAAGCCCGGCGGTATTAAATTATTTATGATACCATTAGTAATCGTGTGAACATAATCATTTTATTGCCTTCCACTGGTAACAAATAGGCACATATTTCACTAGTATAGACTCAGTAGTGTCACTTTCTGTTATATTTATCTCTGAGCTCGCGAAAGAGAGGAATACAAATAGTTTGTTAGTTTAATTGCCTTGCCCTTTTTACTTAGTGGTTTAAGTGCCCGCCTCGCCGCCTGCCACAGCGAAGAGTGTTGTGGGTTCGAGACCTTATATATTTCTATTAATTTCGTTATGTGATCCATAAATGGTTGTTTCGAGTCTGGGTGTACATTGTGTTCGTTGATTGTATATTTGTGAAGTCCCCCGCAATACAGGATGTACTCCTTGCGAGGGAGACCACTTTTAAAGTTAAAAATAAAATAGTGTGACTCAAGTTGGCGTTCTTCGAATGGCTCGGCAAAGTTAAGCAACATTCACAAAGGTCGGATGGGATGCTTGGATGGGCAACCGTTCGTGGGCTTTATTTTTTTTAAGACAACTTTAAGCGGAGGTTACGTTTCTTGTTTCTGGACAAGAATCGTGAGACATAAAGGAGGCCTTCGAACGAACTCCGACACCAGATGTGGCCACATACTCATTTGTAAAAGAAAGAAAGCATGAAATAAATACGTACGTCATTGATGCCGTGGTAAAATACTGTACAGTGAATCATAGCTCCTGTGATTGATTTTCAGATTGGTCAAAATATTTGTGAAAAATAGGCTTTTCTGGTACGGCATTTTTGGACGATTCACGGAACTACTCTCTGCGATTAATACGTTAGCTTTGTGCAAAGCTAGTAATACGTTCCAATAAAAGCCTTTTGACGACCTCTGCAGGAAATACAAACTTCAGATTCTAGATGTTATCATATAATTCATTTGAGCAATATTTATATGCATATAATTATTCAGCCTATGCATGTAAACCAAAAATCATCAACAACGAGCCTACTTGGGACAAATGATCAAATTCTAGTGTAAATCCAACTTCGAGAAAGAGGTCAATCGACGAATTCAACTCGGTTGCTTGTTGCCGATGCCTGACTTAGTCCTTGTAGAGTTGGGATGTTAGGGATACCGTGGTATTCTTTAATGCGTAAATCAAACAAATCTGTAGGTTACCATCACGAAGGAAAAAAACATGATAAATCTCTGTTGAAACTAACATCCAACAATTACGGCCAGTTCCAAAATTTGATGTATCCGCGGGTTTGGTTACTAGAGTTATATAACTATTTGACATAGTTGGTATGAAACTTATGTCAAACTAGACGACGCGCGACGCCTGCAGCTACGCTTGCACATTTTTTTTAATTTGACTGTTTTTGCCCGATCCCGTGGGAATTTCAGAAAATCCCTCCTTAATGCACCCCTACGGCTCCCAAGGAACATACATGCCAAATTTCAGCTTCCTGCGCCCAATACTTTCGGCTGTAGAGTGTCTGTGAGTCAGTCAGTAACGCAAGGATTTTATTTATTAAGATATCTATCTCTAATACTCAATGCTATACATGGATAGATCAGATACGGGGACCGGTCGATAACAGTTATATCGACTCGAACATATCCCAGTTCATACGACACGTGTGCATTTTTAACCACACACGTCCTATTAAAAGTCGTCTCTATAAAAACCTTATTAAACTTATTTCCCTTCGGACTCTCCAATGACGTCAAAATGCAAACAAATAAATATTTAATTTCCATTATATTCTTATTCAACGTCATTCAAACCCAAGGGGTACCCGGTGGTGATTTATTCATCCCAATAG
The DNA here is from genome assembly GCA_944739405.2 of Euclidia mi. Classification (NCBI taxonomy): domain Eukaryota; kingdom Metazoa; phylum Arthropoda; class Insecta; order Lepidoptera; family Erebidae; genus Euclidia; species Euclidia mi. The sequence continues at coordinate 4,614,686 of OX123204.2, forward strand.
TACGAATACGAATCAATTATTCGATTCTCGCAATAAATCCAGAGCTTTACTCGCCGTTGCTTATTCAGATACTAGATATTTATTGGTTGTGTGTGTAATGTGATATATTATCGATTTAATTATAATATTTCGGTTTCACAGGATTTTAGTGTTATTGGTTGTTATTTAGTGATTTGTTTTATGTGTTGAGTGTGACTATTTATTTGCTGTAAAATTTATAAGTATATAAGGCGATAAGTAGTAGTAAGGAATAAAGGTATTTTTATACAACGTTAGTGGTAAATTAGTATATGACAAGCTGAATGGTGCGTATTTACCGGTCCCTGCTACAGCGTATTAAAATATAGGTGTTACCACTCGACTAAGATCTTCATTAAAAAGACCTTTCATTCCTTTCATCACACCCAGGCCACGCCAGGTTTTAGCCAAAAATCGCCAGGGATAAGCTTCCATTGTTTGGTGTCCGTACGCCTGATCCTCAGTAAATCGCCACGGCAAGTAGACAACCGTCCTCATAGTTAAAAGAGATGTGAAAAACTCCAATGGGATAAGATTTTTTATTAAGACGGTGTACCGGCGGTGAACCTTTCAATACTCTCTGCTTGAAACAATTTTAATGCTATGACAGAGTCATAATGACACGTTAAATAATTGATCTTTAAATTGAGATGTCTTACATAATCCTATTTATAATTAACAGATTTAAATTTAACTACGTTAATCACAATTTTATTTGAAATGTTTACCTTACCACCGTCTATTGGTCTATAAACAGTGTGGCGTCTACGTATCCTTCTTGGCAGACAATTCGCCTTTCATTTATTAATTCCCTTTACACGATGCAAATAGATCAGCACCAACATTAACAAACTTAGGGCACCCTAAAACGCCTTCGCACCGTCCTTTCCAACTACCCCTTCCAAGCAATTCGCTCCAACACATTACACTATAAACTCGGTTTTATAGACCACGACCAGCCGATCGAAACGATTCCCGATGTCATCCTTTCAAACGCTATTATTAGCCTAACATAAATCGTTTGGGCTTTACCAGAATGCTATTTATGATGTTCAGATAGGCTTTCTACAGAGAAGTTTTATGCACGGCCCTCCTTACGATCCGATCGTGACGATCTTGGAATTGTATGTAAGGGTAGTAAGTGTCTGTTAATATTTTAGGGGTCAGCGATTCTACGGGTCTGTTTTGTTGGAAGGGGTTCGAATACGTTATGCCTGGTTTGACATGGTGGTGATATAGGGTATGTTTTGAATGTCTTTTTGAATCATGGGAAGTTGGGTGTTAACAGACAATTGGGCGTCATGTGTTCGCATACCGAATTCCATAGAAGGTTTTAGTGGTTCTCATTTTGGGCCCTTTGGCTTTAGCTTGAATTTAACTGTTCGAGACCAAAAGGTAATAATTTGACCAGAATATTATATGATACTAGAGAACGCCAGCAGCTACGCCTGCATTTTTTTTAAATTCACCCCTTTAGACCGATTCCGTTGGAATTTCGGGAAATCCCTTCTTAGTGCACCCCTACGGTCCCCAAGGAACACACATGCCAAATTTCAGCTTCCTGCGCCCAATAGTTTCGGCTGTAGCGTGTCTGTCATTCAGTCAGTAACGCAAGGATTTTATATATTAAGATAATAAGAATATTATATCATATAATATGCATATCGCTATCCCTTCGGGTTGCGGAGGTCAGACAGGCAGTCGCTCCGTGGAAAAGCTAATATTCCGCCAAATCCGGTTAGACTAGAAAGCGGACCCCAGGTTGAGACTGGGTTAACGCTAGGAGGATGATGATGATAATAAGAATTTTATATCACCAATAAAAGCAGTGATTTGGTGTATATTTTTTTCAACTAGCCGTTATGGTAACCTTAAGGGGTTTCAGTTCACAGTTATCTTGAAATTTTGTGAGTTAGTGGTTTTGCAATTATAAGAGAAACTGTGAGTCAGTGGAAGTGTCGTGCCAAACCAGAATAGTGTTTATCGCAAAGGCATCAGGGTCAAAATCGCTTGGAGCGTGTCGGTGCAGGTAACGGTGTTAACAGGGAACTCGGTGAATGTTAAGTACTATCTATCATTGTTATTTTACGTAAATTGTACGTTATTGTTACTAAAAATCATTCGAATCATTCAAATTATTGTTGTTTTTTACTAAAATGTAAAAAATTAATTCCTTATCGAGGGCATAGTAACCAAAAAAATCGAATGAAATCGTAAAAATAATCGAGTGAAATCAAAAAATTTCATCGGGTGCAATCGAATAAATCGAGTTAAGTCAAGAAATCGACGTCGATTGTTCTAACTTACCACGCCTTTCGTCAGAAATCAAACAGTACTGAAAGGTTGTTTATTCGAAGGGGGATATGTTTGTCGATTCATTCGAATTACTTTTTAGTAACAATCGCGAGACGCTAAGTTTTATGTAATCATAGGTTTAGTATGTCTTGTTGGTTGAAAAAAAAATGCAAACTTGCATATAGTTTATTGTTTTTGTATTTCAAAATAAAGATCTATATAGCTTCTTAGCTTATTATGAACCAGATTCTATCAATATTTATTTAAATTGAACAACTTTTCGGCCTAAATGAGACCTTGCTTTTGTAGATAGAATGTGCCTGGTGTAAGTGTCTAGTCGATTTTATAAAAAAATATACCTTTTTTTTTAAATCGCCTGGTGGTAAGCAATTACTGCCGCCCATGGACACAAGCAACACCACAGGAGTCACAAGTGCGTTGACGCCCCTTGGGGATAGGAAAAGGGATAGGATAAGGAGAGGGATAAGGGAGAAGGAATAGGGGACAGGGCCTCCGGCACTCTCACTCACCGAACGAAACGCAACAGTTCAGGTACTTTACGTCGATTTTCTGTGAGAGGGTAGTACTTTCCCGGTTGAGCCGGCCCATTCATTATGGAATCAGCAAGGCTCTACTACCTATTTGGTACAATATATAATATACTGCCTCGTTGGTCTCGCGGCATAAATGTGCGCGTGGGATTAGAAGGTCTCGGGTTCGATTCCCGGGTCGGGCAAAAGTGTTATTGGCTTTTTCCGTTAGGAAATTCTCAGTAGCAGCACGGAGTCTGGTGATGTGCCCGGTACGGCAATAGGCTCGCAGCCTATTACGTGGGACCTAAAAATTCATGGCGAAACGTGGGTGTAATATTACACCTCTGCCTACCCCTTCGGGGATACAGGCGTGAGTCTATAAATATAAATTAGATAGTGGCAACGGAAACCTTTTTTTTTTTTTTTTTTTTTTCTCTTTATTTGTTTTGGGACTTATATATAATTTTATATGTCAGTCCCATCATAACAAGAACAGTTTACAGCATTTAAAATTACTTATTACTAACTTATATCTAATATACATACATAGGTTTCATGCATACTTACCTACAAGAATTATGATGATGTAGGCATAGCCAATTTACAAAACATCTTAGCTTCTTCAGAAGTGGGGTTACTTAATATGCTTTGCACTACACCAACATTCATACAGTTTATATTTAAGCAATTTATGATACTTGTTCTTTTACTACTGTTTTTGACACATTCCATCAAAACGTGTTGAACATCATCTACTTTATTACACACTTCACAAAGTGGTGAAATAGCTCGTCCCATTAGATATTCAAATTTCTTAGATGGAATGTGTCCTAAACGTAATCTGTTCAGCATTACTACATATTTACGGTTCATTTTAACATTAAAAAACCAGGGTATTTGAAGAGGCTGACACTGTATTGTTTTATACCATATTCCTTTTGTTGCAGACTGTTCATCAAAATACTCTTTCCACTTATTATAACAGATATATTTAAATTTAAATAAAATTTCCGAAAAGAATGGTACTATATTTAAACTTTCACCTTCTCTTACAGCAATTTTTGCTAGGCGGTCAGCCTCTTCATTACCCTGCACTCCTATATGGGATGGAACCCATTGCAATTTCAGAATTTTGTTACTACTATGCATATGTAATATCTCATTGAGAATTTCATAGGCTACCGAAACACCTCTGTGTCCAGAGGCGCATCGAGCCAAATGGTACAAAGAAGATTTACTATCTGTAAAGATTACAAAACATTGACCATTACTATTATTAATATATTTTAGAGTTTCTGAAATTGCAATGAGCTCCATCGTCATTATCGATACCTCAGAGTTGGTTTTGTACATTGCTTGCCGTTTTTCATTTACATAAAAATATGCCGCTCCTTGACCTGCTACACTCTTAGAGCCATCTGTATAAAATTGTTGCCAACCATTATATTTCAGATTGAGAGATTGTATGACATCATATTTTAGGTTTGTAATTTCATAACTGTTTTTTGAGTACTGAATACAATCCAAATTAACCTCAATAATTTCCTCTAAATTAATACTAGACAACCAAGCATCTAGGGTAAACATTTGAAGGGGATATGTTGCATGTACTTCGCTAGACTTGGTTTCTCTGTAGGCAACCAAAAGCAATGGTATTTTTTTGTTTTGCCAATATCTAGAATGTGGCTGCGTATCAAGTTCATCCAATAGGTTAATAATATCATTATTAGACCATGACATACTTTTAATACAATATTTGTATGCTAGAAATAGTCTCCTAACAAACAATGGCTGAACAAATAACTCACTTTCCATCGCATATATTGGAGAGCTTTTAATAAACCCACCTATAATCCTTAATGCCTGATTTTGTATTTTATCCAATTTAAACAAATTTGTCTTTGCACAATTATCGTAAAGGAAACAAGCATAGTCGAACCTACTTCTGATCAAGCATAAGTACAATGTACGTAGATATTTAGTGTGAACACCCCAATTAGCCCCAGCCAAAACTTTTAGTATATTAAGAAATTTAGTAGTTTTATGAGATATTTCATTGATGTGTTTTCCCCATGTGAGAGATCTATCCAGCCACATTCCTAGATATTTAATGTACTCTACAGAATCTAAAGGAATGTTATTAATTTCCAGATGTATTTGTCTTCTAATACGCCCCCTACTGAATATGCAAAATTTTGATTTATGTGCTGATAACTGTAAACCAAGTTCATTCAAAATATTCACCATAGAATCAAGAGCAATTTGTAGGTTTATTTCACAAGTATTTAAGTCTTTGTGACTTAGATAAAATACATAATCATCAGCGTATTGCGTGACTAAAACGTTTTTAATTTTATGGCATATACTAGAGGTAGTAATATTGAAAAGTAACGGTGACAGCGGGTCCCCTTGGGCTAAACCTCTGTTTGCGCATCGAATATAATTATTTTGTTCCCCAGACAAGTCTTTTAACATTAAATGTCTATCATTTAGATAGGACCATAAATATGTACAAATTCCTTTACCAACCTTTAAGTCATCCAGGATTGTGAGCATCTTCTCAATCAAAATATTGTTGTATGCATCCTCTATGTCTAGAAAACAGGCAACAGTGGGCATTTTCTTTGCTAAACCTAACTGTATGTACGTAATGAGTCTAGAAAGGCTGTCTAAGCAGGAATGAGCTTTTCTAAATCCTGTGACTTGTGGAGATAATACCAAATGTTTCTCTATGTGCCATTCAATTCGATTGTTCAGCATATTATGAAAAATTTTGCATAAACATGTAATTAAAGAAATAGGTCTTAATTTAGGTTCTACATTGCAATTACTTACTGCCTTTGGTATGGGTACTATTAGAATTGATCGCCATTGATTGGGTACGTAACTGGTCAGAAAAATAGCATTAAATAAATTAAGTAAGAATTTTATGCCGGACTCAGGCAGATTATAGATCATTGAATACGTGATCCCATCACTACCAGGAGCAGTATCTTTCTTTTTAAAACATATTTTAAGTTCTTGTCGTGTAAACGGTGATTCCAGTAACACATTTCTAGAATTAAAAGTAGGTGTTAAGTTTCCGACCGTATCTGGAGTTAGTGAATGTAATAATTCCATTTGTCTTTGTTTAGATGGTGTACACTTTGACGGACGATATCCCTTGATCCAGCCCATCTTGTTCCACATTTCAACCGCTGAAGTACATTCACTGACACCATCACAGAACGCTTTCCAACTACGTGACTTAGCTTTTTGTATTAGTCTACGACAACATAATATTTTATTTTGCAAGATTTCGTAATTATCAGGGGTTGGGTTTCGTCTGAATTTTTTTAATGCTAGTCTCCGCTCCGCAACTGCTGCTGATAGTGATGGGTTCCACCATTCCTTGGGCTTAAATTTATTACTGGGATTCGTACATATCTTAGTAAAAGGAATATTTTTGTTAGCGGCCTCATTGATATTGGTTTCCAAATAATCGTACATATTTTGAATGTCAGAGTTCAAGAAGCTATTACTATTCCAATTCGACAAAGGTGCGCTTAGGTCTTCTTTATACTGATGCCAATTAGCCCGTTTGAAATTTCTCCTCCTAGTGACAGACAGCGGAGCTTGAAAATTTAGCCTTATTTTAATGAGAAGATGATCACTACCTAAGCTCTCGTTTAATACTTGCCATTTAGTCATTATGGCTAGGTCTGATGAGACAAATGTTACATCTGGTGAGGTACTCTGAAGAACACCCTCCATTAGTTTAACGCGAGTAGCTGAGCCGTTATTTACAGATACAAAACCACAATCCAATGAGGCATCTAACAACTGCATTCCCCTGGGGTCAGTTTTGTATGACCAGTTTGTGTGGTGCCCATTATAATCACCCACCACAATACATTTTGTAGATACACGTGAAAAAAGATCCTCCCAATCGCATGTCCTAGTACTTACTGATGACGGACAGTAGATACTTATGATGTCTTCTAAAACACTACAATTTAATACCTTCACATGAATAGCCTCTATACCAGAATTATGTAAATTAATTTGACATACCTGTGAGCGAATAGACTTATGGACTATGATTGCAACTCCTCCATAAGCATCAGGTCTATCCCTTCTATAGATACTATAGGTACTTAACTTAATTGAGTCAATTTCCGAATCAAGCCAAGTTTCACATATTGCTGCTATATGAATATTTTCCCTATTCAATAGTAAGTCAAAATCTACTAGTTTAGGCTTTAAACTTTGGCAATTCCATTGTAGTAACCCCATCAAACATTATTTCTATTTAAACGTAAAGCTTTCCATTTAACGAAAATATCTTTGGGAGAATATAAATAATTCGTTTCTTAGTAAATATTAATAGAAATCGAAATTTCAGAGCAAAAAATTTATTTCGGGTACAATTTTCGTAGCATTTAAAATATAACCACAAAATAGGGCAAGTTTATAGGACAAAAAGTCTCATTAGTTCTGTGTTATTCCCAGTAATTCCGTTACTGGGAATAAACTGTTTCTGTGGGCACCATCTCTATATATTTTGTAAAATTCTTGCGTTACTAACTGAATGTTACCCAAAACCATTGGGTGCAAGAGGCTTTTTACCATGTGTGTCACTTGATGAGCATAGGGGTACAGTAAGAAGGCATTTTCCAATATTCATTCGGTATCGGGCAGAAACGCTTTAATTAAAACTTTATTATAACTGGTAGCTGCTGCGACTTCATCTAATTTGATCTTAATCTTATTTTATCACCTAATATGATAATTATGGCAGAATCCTTAACGTTACTATCCATCAGATATGTTTAAAATATTTTTTAACAACTGGTCACCTGTGAAAATTCTCAAAAACCATAATTTAAGCTCTCCGAAAATATCCTTCAATATTGCCATAATTTTTTCTTCAAAACTGCGCTCCGAAAATATTATTTCCTTAATCCTCTGAAAAACTGAATAAAAATCAAACCTCCTTTTACTCTTCTTATCCTGTTTATCATTTATCCGATCACACAAAGGTTCAACGTCCATATCTTCTTCTTGTGTTGATTCTATATCAGTCTCAATATTTTTCTTTTTTTTCTTCTTGCTTTTTTTAGCTTTCTTGGTGTTTGGGCGCTGTAATGCCTCCTCTTTATGTATCTCTCCCTCATTTGTAAGATCTGTGTCACTAGCCAATTCTTCTGGAGGATTTATACGTTTTTTAAGAACACCGCTGTAACTATTTTCAGGTCTTTGAATGCAGGATGATGTCGGATAGCATGCCTTGTCGTCGTTTTCTTTAGTGCATGTCGGACGATCTGAAGCTTTCAAATACATCTCCAATGCCTTCTTGTATGTGAGATTATTCTCACTCATAATAAGTCTTAGTTTTCTTTCTTTTAGGAAAACAGGGCACGTCTTGTCTAACGCCATATGTGGGTCCCTGCAATTGGGGCACTTAAATGTTTCGATTTCACAATTTTCGTGCGCTTTACCACATTTAGGACAAACAATCTTGCTGGACGGGCAAAAATGTCTACTGTGGCCAAACTGCCAACACAGAGAGCACTGAGATACCGGGAATATATATTTCTCTACTTTAAATCTGCAGCCATAAGCATATATATATTGAGGTGGAAAGGGATTATTGAAGCATATGCGTACCGTCTCGCTGTCTACCCATTTACCTTCTAAGTTCCTTTTTTTTAATCGTTTGGTTGTTACTATCTCCATATCACAGTTCAGACTTGTAGTAAACTCTTTCTCCTCAATGTCTAAATCCACTCCTTTAATGATTCCATAAGATAAAATATTCTGGTCATGATTGTACTGGACTTTAAGATCTAATTCTTTGAATTTTTGACTGTGTAGTAACTTTTCAGCTTGCTCTTTCTCTTTCAACTGAATCAAAACTTTATATGGGCTCTTATATTTAATTTTAGTCACTCCTCCTATCTTTTCACTGGACAATAATTTTGCTAAAGCCATTTGTTTTGGCAAAGGTTTTAATGCACTTAAAGATACGTCATAATGCATAGAGGTAACATTAATGTCATAATGACTTTGCGTTGCGTCACTTTTTTCCAAAAATTCACATTGGGTATCATGTGTATTCACTGAACCAATTCTGCTCGTTACTTTAGGTTTTTTTCTAATAACTGTCGTAAAACTATCTTCACTACTTTCTTCACCTTTTGCTCTCGCTCCTGGTTTTTTGTGGTTCATATTCAGGTCATTTCTTACAGAATTATTCCGATTCGACAAACCATCAAGCTCTCTTTCACATTCTTTTAAAATTTCCGAATCACTTCTATCTAAATCTTCATCATCTACACTATTTTCACTCATTTTACTAAAAGTGGATACTTATAATTAAGCGGATAGTGAAAGTCGCGGCACTAAACGAACTGCGTGCGCTCGCCGGCACGTCTCGCGCGCGAATAACGGAAACCTGAAACGGTTTTTTCGACATCATTTATGTTTTGGCAATAAAAAACATTTTTAGTTTTGCATTTTGGTTGCGTACAACACTTACACAAGTCAAAACCCTATTCTAGATGATGCCTTAATAGTATTGATATACATTCATGGTAGGTACGGAATTCTTACCCTACCATAAACTCACGCCTGTCTGATTTTCACGAGATTTTATGAACCCTAAATACAAGTAGTAACCACACCTCCAAGGAAGGAGTAATCAAAGGTATATTAAACGCACAATCGCGTTCCTTTAAGTCCCACGTAGAAACATTTGGAGATAACGGTGAAGTTATGATGGTTATGTTTATTTTACTATTTAAACTATTAGGCTGCAGTTATGATGTTTATTTCACTATTTAAAGCATTAGAATTGAAATATAAATTGCAGAAATAAAAACATTTGTAATAACTGAGTGAAAAACTGATTTGTTAAATATTAAATTAAGTTATACATTGGCGCAATACCGAAGCCGACCAAGACGGAGAGCTTAAACATAAGGTGATTTTCTGATGATGTGCAGACCAGCACTCTAAACTCCGCAGCAGACGAAAAAAAGTCGCATATTGAGAAGATAGCCTTCATTATCGATTAGAGAAATAAGAAGATATGTCGAATAGTATTAGGCGTTTTTCGTAGGGCAGGTGATTTTTAGAGAGGATGCAGATGGACGCATGTGAGAGACGGGGCCCGCCTCGGCGGGCCCATTTCAGGCGGGGTCGCGGTAGTAATGCTAACGTAGTTCCCGTGACCCCGTTATTCAATGGGATCGGATACAGGAACACCATGGTGATTTTAGTGGCTTCGCGCTTTTTTTTTTCGCGCTTTAGGCGCTTCTCGTTGGGGAGTCACCACAATCTCCCTAGGCTGAGCACCTTTAGGGTAAGCCCGTAAAAAAAAGGTCATTTATAGAGTAGTGGTATCATTAAACAAAGATTCAACCTTCTAAAGGGTACAGTATCTTTGGTAAGCTACCAAGGACCGCCATGGACTGCTGCAATATGTTAGGCTTTATAGCAAACTGACGTTCCTCCGCCGCTTCGCCTGCCCTAAACTTTCAACCATTATCTTGCCTCCTTCGGGGTGGAATAAATTTCTTGCTTTAGCTGCCGTAGTTTGAGCTATGCAAAGATATATCAATCAGGACTAGTGGTTTTATGTATATGATGATGATATCTGCAAGATTCTAAATATTACGTTGATATAGATGATAGATGTTGTTCGATCCATAAACTATATGAATGTAAATATGTGATACAACTCTACCTCATACACAGACAGTTATTTCACAAAGTTTTCGCTATACCGTTCGTCGCATAAAATAAGGAGAAAACTGAGGTCAGTGGTAATGTAGGGAGATATTTTCAGCACGAAGGCCTAGAAAAATAACAACATACAATAGAAAACATCGTTTTTAAAAAGCAATAATAATAAAAGCTGCAGTGACTGTAAACACAGAGATATTAAGCATTTAATCGTATCTGACGTTGACACAGACGCACGCTTATACAGCATACAGGCTTATAGCCTTCTAAATTCTTTCTGCCTATATTTTTCTACCAACCACTGAAAGAAAAATTTATTTTTTATATTTAAAACCTTCGACATCGCTGATAAGCTCAAAGAGAGTAGGCTGCGATGGTATGGACACATAAAACGGCGACCTCCTGACTATATAGGAAATACTGTGATCGATATTCACACCACAGGACCCAGAAAAAGAGGGCGGCCGAAAATGAGGTGGACGGATATGATCACAAAAGATATGACCAGCTGCAATGTTTCTGACACTGACACGTCCAACCGAGCAAAGTGGAATGAGAAAACAAAGAAAGCAGACCCCACAATCAGATGGGAATAATAATGCTTAGGAGAGAGAGAGAGAGAGAGATTTAAAACCTTATGCTAGGTACTCAATTTTATATTTGCAACCCCAACAGTTGCATTGTATTTGTTTTAAAGTGCCTCAAGCAATATTTAGGCAGATTAATGCCGACATCGCCTTCTTCTATTTTTGTGTAAAATTTCACAGTAACTTATATACTTTAGTGTATAGCAGTAAGTAGCGGTAGTTACGTATAATTAAAATCATCTCTCGGAAAATGATGAAGAGACATACACAGGCAACATCTTATTTACGCCAGCGGCACTGTGACAAATAATTGTTGAAAAGTCTTGTATTTACTTATACAAGTTCTCGACAGCAATTTTCGGGTCGTTTTCAGCCAGCCATGATTACCGGGCATTTTCAGAGTTTACTCCTTTTAGTTACAGAAGCACATACACACGCCATAACCTATAGAAGCAACACGCTTTTTGCGCGTAATTGACACCATGATGGTATATGTCGGCGATATGCCAGGGTTATGGTGTCCAGACTCCATTATAATAAAAACACTCGCGTAATATTACTTGGTTTATTTTCAGACGATTTCACAGAGTACTTTTTAGGACGATTTCTAGCACAGAATTGAATTAAAATGCGAACTACAGTCCTTTTTATAAACTAACCGTCATTACACTTAATGTAACGTTTAACAACTCCTTTTCAACATATAATTGAAATTACTGTACGATTAATTATCAAAAACCAACATTAATATTGTAATGAATTTTGCACAACACCAAATGATTTATTTTATACGAATAACAAATTTATTTTAATAGCCAAACGCTGCTTTACAACATTCGGTCAACAGATGGCGCTATCAACAGGATGTAAATATAATAGCATGTTATTTATTACCGAAAACATATTAAGTGTCAGAATCATGTTATTTAATACTAATTGATTTTACTTTGAAAGTTTCTGGAGTTATCATAATAATTAAGCGATAAATTAAATACCCAATCTTTATAAACAGTTAAGCAGCCAATACAGTGTCTAATATTGTAAAGTAGTGAAGTTCTCAGTTCTGTGTTCACAAATAGTTATTTAAATATCAATCTTAAATATTATTAACATTTTCGTAACAATATAATCATTATATATTAATTTGCGCCCATACGGCCATTCTGATCCAGCGCGCTCCTCGCGCTGATTATATAACGGTTACAGAATAAACAGCATAACAAACAAAAAGAATGAATATAAAAATTACATAAATAAGCGTTTATCATACAGAATGAACTAAAAGTTATTTACAAGGCTTCACCTAGTCATAGGATCTTAGCCTGTGGCATGCATCACCCATCACGGGATCTAACAAACAATGCTTTACCCATGGCTAAGCCGATTACGGCATCACCGATTACGGGATCTAGCGCACACAGGCATCACCCACATAGGGATCTAGCCCACAAACGGCATCACCCACATAGGGATCTAGCCCACAAACGGCATCACCCACATAGGGTCGATTTAGCCCACGTGGCATCACCCATCACGGGATCTAGCCAACACACGGCATCACCCATCACGGGATCTAGCCAACACACGGCATCACCCATCACGGGATCTAGCCATCACACGGCATCACCCATCACGGGATCTAGCCAACACACGGCATCACCCATCACGGGATCTAGCCAACACACGGCATCACCCATCACGGGATCTAGCCAACAAGACCAGGATCAAGGATACGCATGGTGGCCAGCCAGCGTTTTGGGAAGGATGTTGGATAGGAAAAATAAAATTTTACTCAAACACAAATGCAAAATTTGCCTCATAAACACATCAATGCATATACATAAAATAATCATCATCGTTCGTCATGATCAGTTATATCAATACAATGCAGTTACATAGGTCCAACAACGACAGTGGAGGAGGTAGAGGACCCCCCACGTAAATCGGTATCTGACGAATCCTCCGCCCATACGGTCAAGCCGCTCATACAGTCGCCGATGTTGATCAGCAACAAAGGTTAGCAAACAATGCTTGACTCCAGTTCAGTACAGCACTCATGCGGCATGTGTGCGCGCAGCCCACACACAAAACCACCGACGTCAAAAGGGCGGGCCACCGTCATCCATACATACCAATCAGTAAAGGAACGCTCGTCCATCCTTTCTTCACACTAAGTCCAGGTCATCTGCCAGGATGTCATCATCAACCTGCAACACTCAAAAGACAGGTGGTGGGCAACATTTCCCACCCAAATATTAGTTCCATGAACCTTCGTAACTGTAGATGAAATAAAATTCTACTCTTACAAAGTGGTCCGGTCTATCAAGTTATATCTATATATCAGGCATGCTCAACCTGTGCATTGGTCTATAGTTTTCTTTGCTACAACAGTGTTGGAGTCCATATTTTACGCATAAGGTAATACAAAAGTAATACAAAAGACACTGAATTGTCTCAGGTTCTGTCTGACAGTGCCATTTTAGATAATCAAATATAAAGTTATCAGGATACCCATATTTTGCAGTTTCGATAAAACAGCTAAAACTTAATATATTCAAAATTAGTTTTATCCACATCAAACAGGAAAACAAAGTGGCAAGAACAAAGAGAGGCCTATGTTCAGCCGTGAACAGTCGGACTGTTGGTGATAAATATGAAATCATTTCAAACCATGCAGATCCAAGGATTTCGAAAATACTAGTGCTATAATTATTACTCATGTAAGAACATGTTTAATCAAACATTGAATATTTTTAGGCATAGTGCAAGCTGTGAAATTGTTGAACTGTTTGCCAACTGAGCCATAAAAGAGAAATTTACTAGCTACCAATATCACAAAGCAAGAGTAGTGCAGTCTTATTTCTAAAAATGATTCCACTCAGTTTGTATAGTTAATATGGTGGTGAGTTTATATCAATAGTTTTATTTGACTTTATATTTAAGGGAATTTTCTAAATAATGTTAATATTTATTTTCAACTGTTAACATGTGGTGCTAATGTAATTCTTATTTATTCATACATTATTAATAATTGTTTATCTGAATAAATAAATTTAAACTGACCAATCAGAACTGACTTAGAAACAAAGCATGAGTAGTCCATACATTTACTTTTATTTGCCAAGAATAAATACTGCTAAATAGGAAAAGAGATAATATGGATTTTCACATTATTTTCTTTAAACCCACTTACCATTATCCTAATAATCATATTCCTATCTGTCTTGTATCCCACAAGAGCGAAGCAATAAGGTTGGCACTAAATTTTATTGGTTTATCACTGGTTGTCATCTTGAATATAGATGCAACTAACTTAGCAAATGAACTCACAACTAAAATTAATTGTATTTACCGAGTATAACACTAAGGCTTGTTAATTATAAAAGATATCAGTCACCTGCGTTAAGACTTTCAACCTAAAATGCTTAGAGATGGACTTTTATAAAACCTAAGTGAGTGCATATGTCCATAAAGGAATCTACTGTCCAGATCTCATGTTTCTAGCTTCAGTAGTTTGGGTTAAGCAAGGACGTATCATGGTCGGAACAAATCATTCTATACAGGTATAAAATTAAACGACAAATATTAAGATATGTTGGGTTCCCTTGTCTTATAACCTTAACTTGAGCTGCAAGTTGACAGTAACAATTTCAACAATGTTAAAATGAAATCATGTAGGCACCTACAGAGCTCACAAATATATAATAAAACCTATTTTGTAACTTTACAAATATTAGCTTTAAAAAATGTGTAACACAAATTTATTTTTATATCTACCTTCTGAATATATATCTGTACTAAAATAATAAAACTGAAGTTTGTTTTGTTGAATGCACTTATCTGTGA
Organism: Euclidia mi; assembly: GCA_944739405.2. Lineage (NCBI taxonomy): Eukaryota > Metazoa > Arthropoda > Insecta > Lepidoptera > Erebidae > Euclidia > Euclidia mi. The sequence goes on from OX123204.2 coordinate 4,629,693, forward strand.
AACTACATACTGGTTTTATGCAATAATTATTTTTGTGGTGGATGGTCATTTATCAAGAGAGGCTTCATATAATCGCGCCGTGAGCACTAGCCATAAGTAATGCAGTTAGTTAACCTTATGTAATGTGTAACCAAGGGCTATAAATAATGTTTTGATTCCTTTAATGTTTCACTATTGGGATAACCTATTGACTACCAATTGAATTCATATTCAGCACATCAATTGACTTATTTAAACTGAAAGCAAATCAAGTAATTTATACAATGCATCTATATCAGAGCTTCAACTTGAAAAGGGCAGTTATACCGTTCTTTACTAATAGTTACATTAGTAGAACCACATAACAACAAAGCTATTTTCTCTTTCTTGTGTAGATAAGTAAGTTTTACAGAGAGTTTCCGACATGGCCTAACGATTAATAAACAGACATGAGACAAGAGCCCCAGCCGACGGCATAACATGACTATAAGCACAGTAGTACTGCTATATACCAAACGTGGATAAACAACAGTTACCTATAATTTCTATTTGGAGTGTAACGTTCGTAATTTTGACTGTATAATGTTTATCTGGTAATATTTACGGGGACAGTAGGTAATCGTGTAAGCACCATAATTTATAAAATTAGGATGTTTCTCAAAAACTCTAATCAAATCAGCTCTAGATAAATACCTGTGGTCAGTGCATCAACAACCCGCATCTGCAACCTCTGGTAGAACTCAGAGCAGAACAGCGTTCACGCCACAGCACACCCCGATGCGTGCACCCCGTCGTAGTCGCTCTGTCGCTCTCGCTCGCACGTGGCCTCACGTGAAGTGTAGACGTGCTCGCCATAACTCCGACACACCGTGTGGTCTCCGATCAGGGTTGACTAGCGCCAAGCACGGCTTCCAAGCGCTCGTAGCATCAGTCTTCAGGTCATCATTGGTAATGGCGGCCAAGCCAAGAGACCCATCACTCTCGCGCAAACCGTATATCCCGAAGTCTCTAAGGGGGCGTTTATCCAACCGCTGCTGTCGGCGATATGCCAGGGTTATGGTGTCCAGACTCCATTATAATAAAAACACTCGCGTAATATTACTTGGTTTATTTTCAGACGATTTCACAGAGTACTTTTTAGGACGATTTCTAGCACAGAATTGAATTAAAATGCGAACTACAGTCCTTTTTATAAACTAACCGTCATTACACTTAATGTAACGTTTAACAACTCCTTTTCAACATATAATTGAAATTACTGTACGATTAATTATCAAAAACCAACATTAATATTGTAATGAATTTTGCACAACACCAAATGATTTATTTTATACGAATAACAAATTTATTTTAATAGCCAAACGCTGCTTTACAACATTCGGTCAACAGATGGCGCTATCAACAGGATGTAAATATAATAGCATGTTATTTATTACCGAAAACATATTAAGTGTCAGAATCATGTTATTTAATACTAATTGATTTTACTTTGAAAGTTTCTGGAGTTATCATAATAATTAAGCGATAAATTAAATACCCAATCTTTATAAACAGTTAAGCAGCCAATACAGTGTCTAATATTGTAAAGTAGTGAAGTTCTCAGTTCTGTGTTCACAAATAGTTATTTAAATATCAATCTTAAATATTATTAACATTTTCGTAACAATATAATCATTATATATTAATTTGCGCCCATATATACTTAAGTAGGAAAGTATAAGTAAGTACAATAAATATGATGTACTATATTTATACCATTTTTAGTTCGCTATGTCCGTCCGTCCGTCTGTCCATCCGCGGCTTTACGCAAATATGTACGTACTATAAGCACTGGAGAGCTGAAGGCATAGTTATACCTTGTAACCACTTAGACTGGTAGCATCTAATCGAGAAACCGATTTATTTTTAATTTTTTAAAATTTATGTATCCGTTTGCTAAATATTTAAGAAAATCCACCAATTGCAAAGTGTCCCTCCCCCGTAGTAAGATGTATCATTAACTTTTAGTAAAAAATATAACAGCTAAATTGATTTTACGTATTAACAAGTAAGAAATTGACATTTAACTTAAAGTTCTACTTGTAAGTGACAAAATGTATATTGTCAACAGGTAGAAGGTACTACGGAACCCTATATAGTGCGTGGCTCGACATGCACTTATTTATTGTTACTACACCTCTTTTATAACTTGCACCCCGTCGCGCCGGTAGCCATAGTGTGTGGTGGCAGTCAAAGCAGTTACATATACTTAAATGGCCTGTCGACTCCCTATTAGCCTGTTTTTAACGTCCAATATTTTGAATTACCACTTACATTATAAATACAGTCAGCGTAACAGTTTAAGCTCATTAATTTCGCTGTTGTGTGGTTAAAAGCTTGTTAACATACACGTATTATAATGAATTCACTTTAATGAATTGCTCGATAGGATTATCTTTCGCTACTAAAAGCATGAGATGGCGCAGTCTCGAACTCTTTCAGTTGTGTCTATTCTGTATATACAGTTCTTGTGTAACTAACTGACTGACAGAAAACACACAACCAAAACTATTAGGCGCAGGAACAATTTGGCATGTATGCTCCTCGGGGAACTTAGGGGTGCACTAAGAAGGCATTGCTGAAAATTCCCACGGGATCAGGGGATAATAGCATGCGGCATCCTCTAGTTGTAAATAAGTTTGACAGGATATCCACAAATAGCTTTAGACGTGCGGGTATCTTCACGTTGGAAAGTGATATTGCAGGTGACAGGGATTCTATGGGAGATTTTTTAATTATATTTCCACAGCTCCGGTTCTTTAACTTTGGGTACAGATATCTACGTTGTAAATTAGAAGTAAAACAATATTGTTTACGGCTTTGATATCCTGTTTAAACCTTATGTAATGGTTTGATGGTCGCTAAAACAAAAATATACACGTAAATTTTTGCATCGATGCCGCCAATTTTATTGAGCAACTATGAACTCTGAACCGCGCTTAGGTGATTTACTTTAAACTTTGATCGGTGCATCTAAATTGCATGATATAACTTAAAAGATAGATAGATAATACACTTTATTGAACAGCAAATTCGCTTACAGTCTAAAAAATAAAAGTAACTTAAAGAAGCTACTTAATGTTGCAATTGTCGCATCAAGTTGATGCAGATGAGATCATATAGTTGATTGAATCAGGCGTTACTTGGCGGAACTCCATTGTAACCTAATAGAAGGAAAGAGGAACCCACCACGCATCCTCGGATTGACCACCCCAACTATTGCAATAGAAAAAGTTTGACAATACCGAACTCCTCTAAAAGGATAAGGGATATAGGAATGGTATGGGTTCCAGGAAGATACCTGACCTGCAGTATCCCGCTGTATGCGCCGACTATTCTTCGACACGTGTTTCGCCTCTGCACGGGGCATCCTCAGGAGCGATGAGATCGCCTGCTGACTAGTCTAACCAGACATCATAGAATATCAGCTGTTTCACAAAGCAACTGCCATCTGACCAACTGCCCAAACCCAAACAACCCACACCTGCACCACAACCCAAATGAATAGCGATATTCCATGGTTTCGTCAAGTATCCCGTTTCCGTTTTAGAGTACGCGAGGCCAGAGTAAATCAACAAATTGATACATAGCTTTGAAGAGTCAGTGGTGCGCGCTGTGGATTCGAACTCTATACCTTCGGCATCATCATCATCGGCCCTGTATATAATTTTTCCCACTACTGGGCACGGGCCTCTTCTCACTATGAGAAGGGTAAGGCCATAGTCCACCACGCTGGCCAAGTGCGGGTTGGCTGACTGCACATGTCTTTCGAGAACATTATGGAGAACTCTCAGACATGCAGGTTTCCTCACGATGTTTTCCTTCACCGTTTAGCATGCAATAATAATTAACAATTTTGTTTTTTTGTTTTTTATAATAGACAACTTAGGACTAAATCCTGTGTCGCGGGGAACTTTACAGACTAACAACTAACGGACACAATGAACACCCAGACTCGAAACAGCAATTTATGAATCACACAAAGTGTTGTCTCGTTTGGGGATGGAACCCAACATCACTCGGCGCAGTCAATAATAATATTTTTAATACGCACATAATTTCGAAAAGTCATTGGTGCGCGCCGTGGATTCGAACCCTCTGCGTAGCAGTCCGTCGGTCTCTCCACTAGGCTATCGCTGCTCCTACATAGTAGTTATCTATTAATTGTTGGTATCTCCACTAGACTCTCGCTTCTCTACCCCTCCCCCGTAAGGTGCATATGTGTCTAGAATTAAGTGGTGTACGGTCAAGACCCAGATGCTTGCCAAATAGTAATAAACCAAAGCCACTAGTGTAAAAATTTGTTAAAAAACTCAGATGAAGTAAACGTTGGAGAGCATTATGGCGAATTTTTAAACGCGCTGTTAAGAATTTTCTTTACCATAAAACTAAGCCATAATTACTCAATAAAAAATCTCATACAAAAGCAAGCGCTCCGTGCCGTACAGGCGTACAAATAAATAAAAACAAAGTGGGATTCTCTAATCGCTCTTCAAAGCTTAACACAAGATTCCATTGTAAATTATCTGAACTAGCTAGCTAAGAAAATATGGGTAAAATTTATGTTAGCGTTGCTTTAGTCACTAGAAATTACTTCAAGCGATGGAGCCGAGGATTTTACAAGCTCATAATTTTTCTAGCCCTTGTACAATATTTCAGAACGCGTTCTAATGCAAAGCGCCGACAAATTCCCTCTTCTGATCGAGAGTAAGAGTTTTATGAAAAAATGAAGAAAATTCTTCCTTCGAGAGAATATTCTAAATATATTCTTATTATCCGTAATACTTCCTGATTCAGATGATAGAGCCTTATTGAAGTGTGAAATATTCTGAGAACAGCGCTGCTTTTTTATTGGTATCTGTTTTCTTGAAATATTGGAGATAATAATGTGATATTGATCAGCAGGATGTTTACTTAGTTTAAAAGGTGTATATCTGTGAGTTTTGAAAAAGAAGTTATGTATAATCGTCTATAGCAATTTCTTATTTTTCTTTATTGCGCATGGTTTTAATTTGTGAACTTCCGTAATACCAAGTCGTATTATCTCGATTACTAAAGTTGTAAGCAGTTCAAAAACTGGACATAAAAGATTCATAATGAATACATACAAGGAAAAAAGCGTAGTCGTATAAGCGACTCGGTTGGTTAGTACTTTTGACCGTCATATGAATATAAATAAAGAACTTTTAACCCACAATGCTTTCGATAATTATTCTGTAGCAGAAGCTACATACAACGGAGGGCATTAATCGTACAACGGCTAAGACGACCAACACTGACATCTAACTGACGCCAACGGAACTGTTCCGAATCACACTAATGCAATGGTACGATTTAATGGTCAAATATAAATGACGGATTAGTTGCTGGGTTGGAGCGGTTCTGAGCCGCTCCCTGAATGTACATCATCAGCCCTTTATATTGTCCCACTACTGGGCATGGGTCTCTTCTCACTATCAGAAGGGTAAGGCTATAGTCCACTACGCTGGCCACGTGCGAGTTGGCAGACTTCCCTTGGCTTTCGAGAACATTATGGAGAACTCTCAGACATGCCGGTTTCCTCACGATGTTTTCCTTCGCCGTTTTAGCAAGCGATAATATAACAATTTAATACGCACTTAACTTTGAAAGGTCATTGGTGCGTGCCGTGGATTCGAACCCGAGACCCTCTGCGTAGTAGTCTGTCGGTCTCTCCACTCGGCTTTCGCTGCTCTTGAATGTACTACGACCTTCTATCACTACATTAGGCTCTTTTGTACAAAATGTAGACCTAAACGTGCCATTTATTATGTATGCGCATATTGTATCATCCATACTTAAATTACCAGAGACATATAATTACGTCAAAACTCGCAACCAACGATGGTGGTTAACCCAATTTACACCTCATAAAATAAAGTCTCTTGTTCTGTGAAATTCTCGAAGGATGTCCATTAAAAATCAATAAATACAATGTTTTACAATAAAATCGACACTCCAAACTTCCTGACAGTTATCCGTCTAATTTGCACTTGAGGCCAGAAAGTTGTGCTGATCGCCTTCAATTTGAAGACTGGGAAATATTTATTGCGTAAATATTGCATGAATTTTCCGGCTCTTCTTTTCTCAACGTTAAGTTTCTTGTCAGTGCTTTTTGGCAATAACAGTCACTTCCTGAACTGGTGCTAGGCTACTAAAATAGTGACTGACTTATAGTAGGTACTAAGGAATTGCTCAAATTGCTCAAATATTGCGTGAATTTTTCGACATCATTCATCTATGCAAACATCATTCTTTGCAAACCTGTGTGTACAGCATGATATATTATGCCAAATCATCCCATTGAATAACAATGCTATTGTGGGGCGAATTAGGAATGCGAAACTATATGTTACAAAAGCTTAAGAAAACTGATTTATAAATGTATCTTAACACAAACATATGTTTAAATTCCTCACCTGACAGAAAACATAAAGTATAACCATCTAAAAATATCGTTGAAATATATTGCGAGACACAACACTGAGCAGCAAATTCTACTCGTGTGGAGAAATCTTTAGATAAACGCCATCGATTGATGGGTTCGGTGGTGACGACCGATGAATAATTCAACAATTCAATGGGAATTACTTATCAATTTGAACTTTTAGTAAATGTTTAATTCATTCTATTAAATTTACTGCAATATGGTGGGGGTCGGGAGAGGCAAATGCCCAGCAGTGGACATCTGTCTGCTGATATAACGAACATGATGATGATGATTGATACTGTGATTGATTGATTAATGCCTTAGTTTCCACAGCCCCATTCGCTCATTTTCTGGATTTCAATATCATAAGATTACTATATTTTTATTTTTTATAGACTCACGCCTGTATCCCCGAAAAGGTAGGCAGAGGTGTAATATTACACCCTCATTTCGCCATTAATTTTTAGGTCCCACGTAATAAGGGGCGAGCCTATTGCCGTACCGGGCACATTACCAGACTCCGTGCTGCTACTGAGAATTTTCTTACGGTAAACCCAATAACACATTACCCGACCCGGGAATCGAACCCGATTTCCGCGAGATCCCACGCGCACATTTATGCCGCGAGACCAATGAGGCAGTATATCATAAGAAACCTCACAAATCAACTAAACCACTCAAATACGTACAAAATATCAACTGTAATATTTTCTTCCATCCATTATTTAGTGGATGGTGTAGAGTGATGGTGTGAGTTTCTTATATTGTCACCATCGCACGTCAACCGTTATCACTCTCCTAGCGAATAATTAACTACGATAACCTAGTTGCGACTCGGGGTCCACTTACTAGTTTAAATTTGACTGAATATTTGATTTTCCTCAGAGCAACTGCCTGTCTGATCTCTGCAATCCAAAGGGATAGCGATATTCTATGGTTAAGACTACATACATACATAGACTCACGCCTGTTTCCCGAAGGGGTAGGCAGAGACTACGGAACGCCATTTGCAACGATCCTGACATATCTCTCTTGCTTCATTCACTCCCATCAGATTCCTCATGCATGCTCTTCTGTTCAGGGTACTTCTCACCTGTCCTGTTTTTAGGATGTCTCCAATCTGGTCAGAGAACGTCCGCCTAGGTCTTCCCCTTCGTCCTGTCCCTTCCACACTTGCCTTATATATCTGCTTGGTCAGTCTTTCGTCATCCATCCTCTCCACGTGCCCAAACCATCTTAGCATACCTTTCTCGATGCTTGTCACTATATCTTCATTTACGGCACAACACTCTCTTATCACACAATTCTTTAAGAGAGTTAGTAGGTTAAGACTAGTGTCAGTTTATTCATAGTTACGGACTCCCTATAAAAACTGTCAAAGGTCATTATGACAGCGGAGAACAATGGTTTAACGTTCTCTCTGAGGCATGGGGCACACGATTATTCCTCATCATCTGCCGTAGTCCACTGCTGGATATAGGCCTCTCCAATTAACAATTCAATATGCACATTACTCCGCTAGATCTCAGTGGTATGTGCCGTGGATTCGAATCCAACACCCTCTGCATGGATGTCTCTTGGTATCACCAATTGGCTATCGCTGCCTGTCACCAGCTGCACGCAACATACAATACCTAACCAGAACCATAACTTACGAAATTGTTTGCTCAGCATGCAATAAACAATCTGCAGTAAACCTTTCTTTGTCCGAAGAACATTCTCAACCCGGTCATCGGTGGATGTTATTTGTGTAAGTTATTGATGAGTTTGTAAGATTTTGACCCCTTTGAGGTCCGACCGGCCCTCATAAAATAGCAGATTAACGGTCTATGGATCAAACTTGACTTTTGTTAATTTTAGTGTTATTTGATAGTGTTAAATGTTTTAGTAGGTATTGATATACAAGTTGACAGATAGCGTAGCTTAACATCAGGCCGTGCTGTGGATTCAATTCCCACGCGGTACAACGCTTTGTGTGATCCACAAATTGTTGCTGCAGAGTGCATTGCATTGTATGTTTGTATAGTGCTATAAGAGATAATGCCTTTTGTAAGATTAAAAAGACTGAATCAAATGTCTGAGTGAGTAGGTGCAGTGTTATAGCCTCATTTATCAGCCATCTTCCTACATCAACATTAACCTTATACCATTTTATACCACGTAGACTTGAAACATACACATACATATTATATTTACGACTTTTTTTTCTATCAGGGTAGGCAGAGACATATATATCATTCCAGTTGCTTCTTGCAAATCTATCCATTTCAAACGTATCTCCAACGAAAACCAAGAAAGAAGTTCATAAGGTTTTACATGACCTATTTAAACTTACAGCTACAAAAACAAAGTGTTTTGTATTCGAGAATAAATCGGTGCGCGCGATTAAATCGTCGGAGGTACAGAGAGCAGTGCGATAATCAATGGCGAGGTGTGAAAAACTGTCGAGTTTACCGCTACTATTGGAGTGGACGTCAGGTGGTATTTATTTAGATACCTCGTCACTGACATAGTGAAAGAGAGGTCAAGATCTGCCTACCTCTTCAGTGACATAGAAAGGGTCTAGTGCGAGTTTGATTTTTCTAAATTAACCGCTTCAGCCCGAATATGCGGGTGATAGAGTGAGCACGACAGCACATAGATACAAAGTATACAGCCTATATGTATTATTATAGTTCTATTTGTCAGGTGTTGAAAAATAAAAGATACAACTATCAAATCTTACTTTCATTTATTCAGCTTGTCACAAGAGTATATTTTAAAATCTCAAGTTCTGATTCTACATTTACATTTAGCGCCACGTTCGCAAAGCAAGGGCATAGAACCAAGAGAAAGAACGTGGCCAAGAAAACTCTTGGCCATTCTTTTAATAGTTGTAATTATCGTTTATAAAAGCGGTACAATCAATACATATTATTATATCGGATAGCAAGGTTGTGGGTAGTTCAATATTTTAAAAGTAACTATTACCTTAGTACAATAGATTAGCATAATTCGTTTAGTAATATTCACCACAGATATATTTACTATAGGGGTATTCAATATTTACCACTGAAATATTCACCACACGATTTATATAATAGACACGACTTGTATCTCAGCATATTATTCGACTCTGTAATATATGATACCCCAAGATCTGAACTTTAACATCTCACAAGTGACGAAACCACCCACAATATCACCCACCATATCAATTATACAATTGCTAAGCTATATTATTACATTAACTATACATTGTCTATATTGACAATACTCTAATTAACACCACAATAGCAATAAATAATTGCGAAACCATTTTAGTAAAAGCACAATATAAAAACACAATAATATAAAAGTCAGAATTATATCGTACCTTAGTTAGTCGTTGCCGGGGCGGAACCGAACACTGAACAGAGTCTGTTCATATTTTATATTCTATTTACCCGTTTGACAGTGTCAACTGTCAAACGTCAAACCAAATTGTCTATTTACAATTGGCAACACTTGTTCGTCCGATGTTCACACTTCGACTGTCGGAAGACAACTGAGTGTCGCTCCGTAGCGATCTGACTTTTATACCAGTGTACAAACAACTCACCGTGTGCGGATATGACGTTTCGTCGCCCACGTGCAGATTGAAATACAATGTTTTATTACAAAACTAATTCATAATACATTTTATACTTAAAATATAATTGTTTTAACATTTTATAGAAACATATATGCACAATAATCAGAATTATCTATCACGGCCATACTGACATGTACTTTGTTCTCAAAGTACTTATGCAATTAAACAAGTACGTAATTAAATCATAGTTGTTGCGACAATTTGAAACTCACTTAAAACATAATTCATTCTCTGCTTATAAGTTAAGCTTATACCAAGCATAAAAAAGAATATCCCGTTTACCTAGACATGCTAATCCCGTCCACCCGCTGCCGGTGGGATAGACTAGCACCAAGTAAACGGTCGACCAGCGGCTTTATTTTATATCCCGACCACCTAGACGCACTGATTCCGTCCACCCGCTGCCGGTGGGATAAACCAGTACCAAGTGGCCGGTCGACCAGCGGCTCCATTTTATATCCCGACCACCTAGACGCACTGATTCCGTCCACCCGCTGCCGGTGGGATAAACCAGTACCAAGTGGCCGGTCGACCAGCGGCTCCATTTTATATCCCGACCACCTAGACGCACTATGGTTCGTCTAGAACAAGCTAGCTAGACAAAAACAACTCTTAAATTCCTGGAAGTTAATTACTATTACGAACTCATTACCCCTATACATTGAGGATTACACCTATTAATTATCAATACTACCCTCATTAAGAGCGTCATTAAGGTATGTTTATAAGATGTTGACTATTTAAAGGGCATTCATTTGCATTTTTAAATCATATTTGATAGCATTGTTTATGTCACTAAAAGAAATTTGTGAAAGTGTTTTTGTGATGGATTGTATACGTAAGGGTAAGTAGTTATATTTTATTTCATTTTCAACATGGGAACTTCATTCTTTAGTCTTATAAAATGAAATGTTTGAATTTTCACCCACTTTTTTACTCATTTTTTCAAATTCATCGGTCAAATAATAACATGTCCCCACTTGTCCCCACCGTAGAACCTATCATATACGATTCTCATAAGTGTCTAGTAGTTATACGTAAAAAAATTCATTGCGATATATTTGCACAACTAATTTTTATTTATTTTTTTCTTTCAACAGTTTTTACCGTCTCAAGAATGGATTTTTTCGAAGAATGGCTGAAACACCCGAAGGAAACGCGGAATGAGGAGCTCTTTCGGTTTATATCTTTGAGATATAATTTTGATGGTGTTACGGAGCAGTCTCTGCGAGATATTAAAGTACTAATCTCAAGATATTCAACGAAATTTGCTGAAAAGTGGAGCAGCTGTGGAAGAAATCGAGAGCGATTCCTACAAAAGTATTCGACGTGGCTGGAGGGTCTTGACATATCTTTCGATGTGTCCGTTTATTTATCTCTGCCAACTACATCTGGAGAACCGGGACCCGGAAGACCTACTAAAGATTTTGAACATTCTAGTCTCAAAACGAAGAGACGACGTGTAGACGATCTATTACAGTCCAGAAGTGCTAGTGAATTAATTTACGCCGCTGAAGTGTCAGCTCGAATCTCGGGTCAGAGAAGTGTAGCACGTCAAATTAAAGATGTGACTAGTGATCCTTCAATAACCAAGACCACGAGTGAAGAAAGTGCCCCCAGGAGTTTAACAAGTGAGGAAGCTTTAGCGTACTACGTTGATAGTAAATCAAGTAGCCATAGCTATAAGCAGACTCGGAAGTGGAGTATTAAAGCTGGACATAAGGTGTTTCCGTCAATGTACAGTGTTAGAAAGGCTAAAATAGCCTGCTACCCGTCAGGTGAACAAATTACAGTCAATGAAACGCATGCTGAAATCAAAGTTCAGGCAATTCTTGATAAGACTGCCGAACGTTTAGTTTCAGCACAACAAGAAGTTGTTCATAGTCTGTTACCTTGCACGTCATTCACATTAATCAGTAAATGGGGTTGTGATGGAAGTTCCGGTCATAGTATGTACAAACAAAAATTCACTAATTGTGACGATAGTGACGAGTTTTTATTTGTATTTTCTTTCGTTCCTCTTCAATTGAAAGATGAAAGTGGTAATATTGTGTGGCAGAATCCTCGGCCCTGTTCTACAATGTATTGTATGCCAATAAAGTTTATCTTTTCTAAGGAAACGAAAGATTTTACGATTTCGGAAACCAATAAGGTTTTAGAAGAGATAAACGCTTTATTGCCGACAACCTGCAAGGTGATGGAGACCGAAGTATCTGTCACACATGTTATGCTTTTAACAATGATTGACGGAAAAGTTTGCAATGCTCTGACCGAAACTTCTTCCTCACAAAAATGTTTTATTTGTGGGGCAACTCCAACAATGATGAATGATCTGTCAAAAGAGTTTGCTGCGGACAAAGATAATCTTGGTTTTGGTTTGTCTACGTTGCACGCTTGGATAAGGTGCTTTGAATGCTTGCTTCACATTAGCTATCGACTAAATATAAAAAAATGGCAGTTAAGAACAGCCGAAGACAAAGCTAGTGTGAAACAACGTTCAGATGACATTAAAAAACGATTTAAAAGCGAAATGGGCTTGATTGTAGACAAACCAAAACCAGGGTTCGGTAACACTAATGACGGGAACACCGCGCGAAGATTTTTTGGAAATCCCGAGGCTAGTGCCGATATTACAGGGTTAGATGTTTCACTAATACAAAAATTTGGCATACTACTTCGCACTTTATCATCGGGATATGATATAAATATTGAAAAATTCGTTAACTTAGCTCAAGAAACTAGACAACTTTATGTAAATCTCTATTCATGGTATTACATGCCCGCTACTGTCCACAAAATACTTTTGCACAGTGGCGAAGTAATTAGATCGTCCCTTCTACCTATAGGCCAGCTTTCCGAGGAAGCACAGGAAGCTCGGAATAAGGACTGCAGAAGATTTCGTGAGCACAACACACGAAAGCGATCACGGGAGGCTACGAATAGAGATTTACTTAATATGTTATTGATAACATCTGACCCTGTAATAAACGGTTTACGAGAAGTTCCTCGGAAGAAAATAGGTACGCTTCCAACTGAAGTATTAGATTTAATTGTCCCACCTAGCTGTAAGGAACAAAATGTTAATATGATTTCTACTTTTCATAGTTCTGCCCCTCACGATCATGACTATTCAATGGATGATTCATCTGATGATAGTGATGATAATGAGTAATAGATTTAGTTCTTAGATATTTTATGCATCTGTTATTAGATTTTATAGCGACGTCGAGGGATAAATCACTTTATAAAATGTTCAAAAAATATATTATACACATATGCCCGATAAATGTTTTTTTTTTCATGATACCAGCTCAAATGACAAACTGCCTTGAAAAAAGTACCAAAAACTTTATATCTTTGCTTATTAACCGCATCTAGACATAAAAATCAAATAAAATAATTTTGTCTAGCTAGCTTGTTCTAGACGAACCATAGTGAGACGCACTGATTCCGTCCACCCGCTGCCGGTGGGATAAACCAGTACCAAGTGGCCGGTCGACCAGCGGCTCCATTTTATATACCGACCACCTAGACGCACTGATTCCGTCCACCCGCTGCCGGTGGGATAAACCAGTACCAAGTGGCCGGTCGACCAGCGGCTCCATTTTATATACCGACCACCTAGACGCACTGATTCCGTCCACCCGCTGCCGGTGGGATAAACCAGTACCAAGTGGCCGGTCGACCAGCGGCTTCATTTTCTATCCCGATTACCTCCAGGTACTGATTCCGTCCACCCGCTGCCCGTGGGATAAACCAGTACCAAGCAATCGGTTGGCGAGCGGCTTCTTTATCTATCCCGATTACCTCCAGGTACTGATTCCGTCCACCCGCTGCCCGTGGGATAAACCAGTACCAAGCAATCGGTTGGCGAGCGGCTCGATTTACTTTATTTGTTTCAAATTATCGCAATTACAATATAAGTTAGATGCAGATGAGGTTTCAATCTTTCAATTCATAATGAGCATAATATTTTTATATGTGTACACACATTTTAAAATAATATAAACATAAAATAATAATACTTTGGTGTATCTTCTCAGATTAGCGGGTAGGTGGTACTTACATGTTTTTTTTATTTAGGTACACCACGCTGGAAGGAGCACGACAGCAGTACAATTGTATTATTATAATTTGATTGCGAATGTATACACGACACAGAATTATATACTAATAGTCGCGGAGCCGAGTACATGCGATATAATTTCAATTGCAACCGATGACGACGGGTTGTGTCTCGCGTCGGAAGTTCTCTTAAGACTGGTTTATAATCCTATGCGCACGGGCGGGCCGGGCGCTGTTCGGAATCGTTCGGTTGTACTCGGCTTCTCGGGACTCCGATACCGTATCTAATATCACATCATGTGTGTTTGTCAGGTTGTGTGTTGACATAAAATTTATGTAAGTATAGAATAAAATTATATAAAACTAAAAACTTTCGAACGAGGTTAAATTAATTTTAAATTAGGGTTCCGTATTACAAACTATTTTTATTTTTACAAAGATATTATATATAACTAAAAATGTTGACGAAGTTAAATGATTGTAAATTTTAATAAGTTAAATGATATAAGTATAATAAAAATCAGTTCCACTACATCATCCCCCCCCCAGAGACCATCCTATGGGCGATAATAATCAGGAAACCTGATCTTGCGCCCCGACCTTGTTTTTCTGATGACATGGTCTTCAGTGTTGGGGTGATCATCTGGTATGCATGTTGGTGAGTTTATGTGTGGTGAGTTTGAAGAATTTGGGCCTGTTTTGTGTTGTATGCATGGTCTGTGTGATAGTTGAGGTGTTTCTGAGGAGTGTTGTGTGCTTTGTGTGAGGGTGTTTGGGTCACGCAGTATGTAGGCTGGTTTCAATCGGTCTATCGATACTGTCACCTTATTACCCTTGTAAAGGATCTTGAACACCTTTTCACCTCGCTCCAAAACTTCGTGTGGACCAGAATATGGTGGCCTGAGGGACCCCGTAGTGCCGTCATCTCTGAGAAAGACATGAGACGAAGTGGCCAGTTCCTTAAAAATAATACGAACCTGCGTAGCCGCGACACGTAATCAGATACATCTGGAATGTGATCTTCAACAGGCTTGAAAATGTCGCCTGGAAGTCGAAGAGGCTCCCCATACAGCAGCTCTGCTGACGATGCGTTGAGGTCCTCCTTGATGGCACTACGGATGCCCAATAATACGAGTGGTAATGTATCCACCCAAGAAGTGCTGTTATGGCACACGATCGCTGCTTTCAGCTGTCTGTGGAACCTCTCAACTAACCCATTGCACTGTGGGTGGTAAGCAGTGGTCCTGCGGTGCTGGAAGCCGATTAGCTGAGACAGGCTTTTAAATAAGGTGGACTCAAATTGTCTCCCTCGGTCGGTTATAATGCCCATTGGACAACCGAAGCGTGAGATCCAACCGGTGAGTAATGCCTTAGCAGTGGTCTCAGCTGTTATGTCGGATAACGGTATTACCTCTGGCCATCGCGTGAAGCGATCCACGGCTGTGAGGCAATACCGGTAACCATGACAAACAGGCAGCGGTCCAATTAGGTCTATGTGGACAAAAGAAAATCTAGCCTTTGGCAATTTAAATGAGCTCAAGGGAGCAGAAACATGCTTGGTGACTTTGGAGCGCTGACATTCGAGACAATTGCGCACCCACTCACGACAGTCACGTTTCACGCCTGGCCATACGTACCGCTCCGACACCAGTGTAGCAGTTGCATTTGCGCCAGGATGGCTCAACGAGTGCAAACTGCTGATAATTTGGTGCCTTAGCTGTGCTGGAACAAACGGACGCAGCTTGCCATCCCTCTCATCGCAACATAATTTCCCTTCGAGACCGGGTAGTGTTACCCACTTGAGCTGCAGAGATGTGCTGCCACTCAAGAGAGTCTTCATTTCGCAGTCCGCCTGCTGAGCCTCGGATAACATCTTCAGGTCGACCGGTTGCCCCACTGCCTCGATACGGGACAGAGTATCGGCTACGATATTGTCCTTACCCGAGATGTGCCTAATATCAGTGGTGAACTGCGAAATGAAGTCCAAATGCCGAAACTGCCTTGGGGAACAATTGCTCTTATGAGAGTTGAAGGCGAATGTTATGGGCTTATGATCTGTGTAGATCGTAAATGCTCGAGCCTCCAACATGTGGCGGAAATGCTTTACGCTCTCATAAATCGCGAGGAGTTCTCGATCGTAAGGAGAGTACTTCTGTTGGGAAGGACTCAACTTACGCGAAAAGAACGCAAGTGGCTCCCAAGAAGTCTCCCTCAGCTGCTGGAGGACGGCCCCAATGGCCTTATCGGAGGCATCTGTAACCAAGGCCAGCTTTGCATCGCAAACGGGGTGCGCCAGCAAAGCTGCCTTGCACAAGCTGTCCTTGCAGGCCTTGAAGGCTTCCAGTTCTTCGGCCGCTAGGGCGACGGGGTGGGAGCCCTTCACGGAGCCTGTAAGGAGAGCGTTAAGTTTGGCCTGATGAACGGCCGCACCTGGGATGAACCGACGATAAAAATTGATCATCCCGAGGAATCGACGCAGTTCTTTGACGGTTTTCGGGGTGGGGAAGCTGCGAATGGCTTCAACCTTGGCTGGTAGCGGCTTGGTACCCTGAGCTGAAATGCTGTACCCAAGAAAAGCTACCTCGGAGACGCCGAAGACACACTTACCTGCGTTGATGACCATGCCATATTCTTGCAGCCTGGTGAACAGCTGGTGCAGGTGCTGCTGATGGGTCTTCTCATCTGGCGAAAAGACCAAGAAGTCGTCTATATACCCATAAACAAAGTCCAATCCGCGAAGCATTTCGTCCACAAACCGTTGAAATGTTTGACCTGCATTTCGAAGCCCAAAGGTCATGTATGGGAATTCGAATAGGCCAAACGGTGTGGTGATGGCCGTCTTCGGAATATCGTCCGGATGGACGGGCACTTGATTGTAACTTTTCACCAGGTCTATTGTAGAAAAGACTCTGCATCCGGCAAGACTGTGAGCAAAATCGTGAATGTGCCTAATCGGGTACATATCCGGCACGGTGCGGGCGTTCAGCATACGGTAGTCTCCACACGGACGCCAACTGTTGTCCTTCTTTGGCGCGAGGTGAAGAGGCGAAGACCATGGAGACTCTGATGGTCGACAAGTACCAATCTGCAACATTGCCTCGAATTCAGCCTTTGCGATTTTTAATTTGTCCGGCGCTAACCTACGTGGTGTTGCCGATACTGGTGGCCCAGGTGTAGTGCGGATGTGGTGTACGGTGTTGTGTTTGGGTGTACGATGTATACCAGATGGCTTAATAATATCAGGATATTTGGATAAAATGCTATGGTACACTGAGTCACCTAAAGCAACCTTCACTGAAGAAATGTCACTAGATAATGCAGGCAAACCCGCGGCAAATAGTGTAGTGCTGGCGTCAATGAGGCGTTTACCACGGATGTCTACAATTAAATTATATTTAAATAAAAAATCAACGCCTATAATCGCCCTAGTGACTTCCGCAACTATAAATTGCCAAGCAAAGTCACGGCGCAAGCCCAAGTTTAGAACTAAATGCATAAAACCGTATGTGTGAATTGTCGAACCGTTAGCTGCGCGAAGTTCGAGGTTTGATCTCGGGCGTGATCCGTTTATAGCAGAACGCGGAAAGACACAAAGATCACTGCCAGTATCGATAAGAAACGGAATTTTTAAATTTTTGTCGGTTATTATTAAGCGACCCGCGCCTGGACAGTCGCCGGCCGCCATTATCGACTGCCCGCGGCATTTCCCGAATAATCACACGGTTTTATGCACTTACTTGCCCTGCTGCCGAATGTATGATGATACCAACATACGGGGAACTTCCGGTAATCGGAAGCCGACCTTGACCTTGGACGGGATCTGGAACGGCGACGTCCAGTATGCTGTTGCCGTCGGGAATTCTCGCGAGGGTGTCCACTGTGTGCCAGTCGCTCCACCATCCTCTTCAGCTCGGCGATCTCGCTGGTGACGCTGACGTTGTTGTGGCTCGCAGATGTCGCCGCCACGGTGCAAGGCGTGACGATGTCGTGCACGCGGTCTGCCAGGTCGCTCAATTGTTCCACCGATAGCGTAGGCTGTGAGGCTATCAGGGTTTGGATGTTGTTTGGTAGACGCTGGCACCAAATCGTCTTCACGAAGTCATCTGGTACTGCTGGACCAGCGAGGTCCTGTAGATGACGCAGAAATTCGGATGGCTTGCGGTCGCCCAGCTCCTCGTGGGTCAGCAGCTGCTTGACCTTCTTCTCATGGGAAGCTGAGAGCCTACGAATCAGCTCCGTCTTGATCTTCGTGTACCGGTGACGTTCAGGAGGGTGCACGATCAAGTCTTTCACCGCCTTTGCATGCACTAGGTCGAGGTTGGTGATGACTTGCGAAAATTTTGCAGAGTCATCTTCGATGCCGTACGTTTCGAACTGGCCTTCCAGTAACGCGAACCAGATCTCCGGTTCCTCGGGGGAGAATGGTGGTACCTTCACCCTGTACCGCCGTGGCTCTGCGGGTCCAACGTCTTCGACCTTCACTTGAGATGGGCGTGTCTTTTTCATGGTTCTTCTCGTGACGTTCGATTGAGAAGTGGCGGTGTGCGTGGATTCGCTACTGCTGTCGCTCATCGTGCTCTTCGGTGGTCACCAATTTGGTGTATCTTCTCAGATTAGCGGGTAGGTGGTACTTACATGTTTTTTTTATTTAGGTACACCACGCTGGAAGGAGCACGACAGCAGTACAATTGTATTATTATAATTTGATTGCGAATGTATACACGACACAGAATTATATACTAATAGTCGCGGAGCCGAGTACATGCGATATAATTTCAATTGCAACCGATGACGACGGGTTGTGTCTCGCGTCGGAAGTTCTCTTAAGACTGGTTTATAATCCTATGCGCACGGGCGGGCCGGGCGCTGTTCGGAATCGTTCGGTTGTACTCGGCTTCTCGGGACTCCGATACCGTATCTAATATCACATCATGTGTGTTTGTCAGGTTGTGTGTTGACATAAAATTTATGTAAGTATAGAATAAAATTATATAAAACTAAAAACTTTCGAACGAGGTTAAATTAATTTTAAATTAGGGTTCCGTATTACAAACTATTTTTATTTTTACAAAGATATATATAATTAAAAATGTTGACGAAGTTAAATGATTGTAAATTTTAATAAGTTAAATGATATAAGTATAATAAAAATCAGTTCCACTACAATACATTTACTCAATATTAATAGATATGATATCCAATTTGGTTGTATGATAGAACTATTTTCAAATTTAGACGTATAGTATTAGGTAGTTATAAACAAGTTAATGTCAATGTTAATCACTATGAAGTTGTAAAATAATTGAACAAATATATGCAGGAAAATTTTAGACCTTGTTCTAGTTGATCCGAGTCCAGTCATTTTCAATCAGTATCAATGTTCTAGCAACGTGATCGGTCAACATCGGCAATCATTTTAAGATGTTCATGTTCAAATGGTAAATCAGCAGTAAGGAATCAGAACAATAATTGTGTAATATCTCATCTGAATTAAGTATCATATTTGAGTTGATAGAAGTCCTACCAGTGAAGAATCAAACAAATGAAAGAGCCAGTTCGGCCATCCTTACAATTCTATCCGTGTTAAGTGAAAAATAAAGTATTCAATATTACAACAAGGCAACCATTTTTTTTCTTTACGTATGTACCCTTTTGAAGTAATTAGTAAAACATAGTTATTATAATAATTGAAACTCTAAATATCTTCAGCAGATATCTAAAAGTCATCGTTACATCTATAATTTATCTAAGATAATCCCGGTGTGTGTAATAGCTTAGGAAATTAATCCTTTATGAATAGGTCGGCCTGTCCATATTTATCCAATTCCTGCACAAAGGGTGATAAACAACTACTATATGTATAGTTTAAGTATTACATGTATGAACTGTAAAATAATATTATACTTTACTATATTAATATATTATAAGTACATCATAATATTAATATTGCAACTCACTGCATCATCCACGAATTACCAAAGAAAATATGATACGAAAGGAGTTACTCCAAAGCATCATAACCAATTGTTATTTCAATAGAAATTTTCTAAGGTAGTTCAGCTTTTCTTTAATAAATAATCGAATAGGATTTCACAACATTGGGTTGAATATGTATAGCTTTGAGCAATGAGAGTAGGCATTTAAATACGAAATAATTACATGTCGTAAAATAATAAAATTTTGAACATAAAAAAATTACAAATGTAAGGATCTACCATTCGTCTACTGACATAATTATTTACCGACTATACATATACTGAACAATATAAATAATATATTTTTTTGATTTACAAGTAACTAGAAAACTTGAGTAGACATATCATTCATTAATTATTGACACCGGTTCTACTAGCTTTTCTAAGAACCCTATAAGCTTTGCATAAATTTATTCATCACAGTTAAATAAATTATAAAGAAGGGTACCGTGTTCGAATGAAGCGAACCGGTCTAATCACTTTAAGAACACTCAGTGGAGCAACCATACACGGTCCCATTGCAAAACACAGTTCAGCCACAAAAACAAACCTATCCTATAGTTTAAGCAACTATCTTATTACAAAAACAGGCTTAGCCCTAGACCATGGATCATTCGACTGTCAAAGGAAAAACCGCCGCGACCCCAGGTTTAACGTCAGCTTTAGGCCCGGTGTCAAATGAGTCTTAGTCTAGTAGTTTTGTTGGTCATTAAAAATTTAACTATCAAATTACTAAGTTTCAAAAAACTTCATTCCGCTTTAAGTACATTACTTATTTAGTAGAAATGAAATCATTACAGTTTGACAGCAAGAAAACCACTTTTAGTAATAGGGATCAATTTACGCAATAGTTTGACATTTAACCTCGGACTAATGATTTACAGCTAAGATTTTTAACCAGGTTTTTTCTGTTATGAGACCGAAACTTATTTTCTCAGGTCAATCGCCTGCCGGGTTAATGGAATGAAACAAAGATTAATCTGTGTCATATTTCTAAGAACTAAATATCATTTTAGGTTCTTTTCACTGTATTGTATACCTTCTTTAAATTTGTGGTTCATTATAATAATATAATAATATCCTACCACATTCGTACAACGCTATGTACTCCCAACTCAGCAGAAACTTTTTGTATGGGACCAGATAATAGACAAACATAACTATCACATTTAAGAGATTTATAGAATATTTTATAATAAGCATATTTTTAAGCCGTTATAGTAACCCTTTGCGCAATCCCATCGATATCAACATCAAGGCAATGGATTGGTTAGCATTTTGTTCTTGTAATAGTTTGCAACATCCCATATAGGATAGGGTATAAATAGCCAACTTTCGATTAACGATAATATAGTTCACAATACTTATCAGTAAATATGCTACTTATGGAGGTAATTATACACTTGTTAAAAAATTATGTTACAGTTCTTTTACATAACATGTATTTACTTTGTTGAACGTTTGTCAACCATTCTCATTTTTTTCGATCAGTCTTATATATTGCAAAATCACCTCACCCAACAGAACATATCCACTAGCCTGTTTCCAGCACCATTGCCACTGTGCGGCGCCGCGGACACGACGTGCTCCGTCGTCAGCAGAACGGTCATGATGTCCTTTAGTCAGCGTCTTGGGATTTCGACCAGGATGCTCTGGAACTTACAATTGGATGTATTAGTCATGTGAGGTGGACACATCCCACTTCTGATGATAGAGTGAGCACTGATATATATGTATAGATACAAAGTATACAGCTTATATGTATTATTATAGTTCTATTTGTCAGGTGTTGAAAAATAAAAGATACAACTATCAAATCTTACTTTCATTTATTCAGCTTGTCACAAGAGTATATTTTAAAATCTCAAGTTCTGATTCTACATTTACATTTAGCGCCACGTTCGCAAAGCAAGGGCATAGAACCAAGAGAAAGAACGTGGCCAAGAAAACTCTTGGCCATTCTTTTAATAGTTGTAATTATCGTTTATAAAAGCGGTACAATCAATACATATTATATCGGATAGCAAGGTTGTGGGTAGTTCAATATTTTAAAAGTAACTATTACCTTAGTACAATAGATTAGCATAATTCGTTTAGTAATATTCACCACAGATATATTTACTATAGGGGTATTCAATATTTACCACT
The DNA here is from genome assembly GCA_944739405.2 of Euclidia mi. Taxonomy (NCBI): domain Eukaryota; kingdom Metazoa; phylum Arthropoda; class Insecta; order Lepidoptera; family Erebidae; genus Euclidia; species Euclidia mi. The sequence continues at coordinate 4,651,960 of OX123204.2, forward strand.
GAAATATTCACCACACGATTTATATAATAGACACGACTTGTATCTCAGCATATTATTCGACTCTGTAATATATGATACCCCAAGATCTGAACTTTAACATCTCACAAGTGACGAAACCACCCACAATATCACCCACCATATCAATTATACAATTGCTAAGCTATATTATTACATTAACTATACATTGTCTATATTGACAATACTCTAATTAACACCACAATAGCAATAAATAATTGCGAAACCATTTTAGTAAAAGCACAATATAAAAACACAATAATATAAAAGTCAGAATTATATCGTACCTTAGTTAGTCGTTGCCGGGGCGGAACCGAACACTGAACAGAGTCTGTTCATATTTTATATTCTATTTACCCGTTTGACAGTGTCAACTGTCAAACGTCAAACCAAATTGTCTATTTACAATTGGCAACACTTGTTCGTCCGATGTTCACACTTCGACTGTCGGAAGACAACTGAGTGTCGCTCCGTAGCGATCTGACTTTTATACCAGTGTACAAACAACTCACCGTGTGCGGATATGACGTTTCGTCGCCCACGTGCAGATTGAAATACAATGTTTTATTACAAAACTAATTCATAATACATTTTATACTTAAAATATAATTGTTTTAACATTTTATAGAAACATATATGCACAATAATCAGAATTATCTATCACGGGCATTTTAAGACATGTCCTTTTACTGCAGCCCTACGGTCCCCGAGGAATATACATAAGCAATTTCAGCTTTTCAGTTTTTTTTTAAATCGTTATTGACGACAAACGAGCAGACGGATCACCTGATGGTAAGCAATTACCGCCGCCCATGGACACAAGCAGCACCACAGGAGTCACAAGTGCTTTGCCGCCCCTTGGGGTTGGGAAAAGGATAACCAGTGGGATAACGGAGAAGGAATAGGGGAGAAGGAATAGAGTGCCGGAAGCCTCCAGCACTCTCACTTACCGAACGAAACGCAACAGCTTAGGTACTGTTACTTAACGTCGATTTTCTGTGAGAGGGTAGTACTTCCCCGGTCGAACCGGCCCATTCATGCTGAAATCAACAAGTCTCTACTATTGTGAAAAAATCTCAGTTTTGGCTGTAGTTTGTCAGTCTGTCATTGAGTAACGCAAGAATTTTAAGAAGAAAATCACAGAGTAACACTTGTGACTGAGTAATGCTAGGACGATAATCATCCTCCTAAAGGTTTCCTAGTTGCACAGCACCCGGGTTTAAGTAGATTTTGCTGAATATTAGCTTTTCCATAGAGCGCCTGCCGTTTGACCTCCGCAAACCAAAAGGATAGTGGTGTTCCATGATTTACACTATTGTCAGTTTATTCAGAGGTACTGACTTGAAGGACTGTCAAAGATGACAGGCGCGACCTACGGCTTAAAGTGCTGTCTGAGGTATCCAGGGAGCCAGCGACAATTCACAATTTAATACGCACATAACTTCGATAAGTACATGGTGTGCTCCGTGGATTGCACCCTATACCCTCTGCACAGCCGTGTGTTGGTATCTCCACTGCGCTATCGTTTTCCTACGATAATGATTAGTAACACTCAATTTGAGAAGGTCAAAACAGGTTTTACTTGTGTTATTTCCAGGTTTGGATAGATCGTACTGTCTGATGGACGGATGCACATACATTCTCTATCGAGGATCCGTAGTATGAGGAATACTTAATGCGTCGCAAAACGTGATCTTTACACGGTGAATGTTCAATTGTTTTCTGATACTTGCGATACATTCCAATACAGAATCTCATCTTTGAGCGTACACGATTTGGCGTTATAACTGAACTGTATTGTGATACGTAACTGTATTGTAATACTGTATATTAATACGAAGTTCCATGAAATTGGAGGACAAGGGAGGAATGTTTCCGTTGCATTTTATTTAGATGGAGTACGTTTTTGAACGCGTCTTTGATGTTTATACTTCAGCCAGTTTTACCGGTGAGTGGTTACCAGCTGTTTTATTATTTCTTCGAGCGCTTGGATTTTTCCAGCTAGTCGATTCATATGGTTCCTAGCCATTTCACAGGGGAAACCCAAATCAGTATCAAGCTACTGTAGTTCAACAAAGGTATTATATATTTTTAAATGTAACATCAAATTTTAATTAATCTTAATATTGTTTCACAGTTTACTTATAATAATTTCTATTGAATGATTTTACTAAACCCGTGTGGTGACGGATTAAGAATACGGAATGTCACCACCCCATATCATCCCATGGGTGTCGTAAGAGCCGACAGGGGGATAATATGCATTATGCAGAGAACAGCACTGTAAGAGAAGGAAAACTTGATACAAACCCTATACCAACCCGTTTGGCCAGCGTGGTTTAGTAGGCCAATTCCTCCTTTCAAAGGAGAGGCCTAGTCCAGCAGTGGACTGATAAAGGCTTATGATGATGATGATTTTACTAAATATAGGTAGGTACGTACTACGGCTACATCAAAGAGATTTTAAATAGCGTGATTTTGTTAATAAAGTAAACTATTACAAGCGGCCGCACTTGCGGTTTTCCACGACCGATTTTAGCACCGTAGATTGTTACAAAGTAGCTCACAGATTAAAACCACACCAAAATTTGTAGTCCATAGGACTTAGTTGCCGCGAACGCATTATTGGTTTTTCGCTAAAAGGTAATTAGCAGAGAGCTTTACGTAGTGCGCTCTTGAATATTGACTTCTAAAAGTTGCGGTTTTTCATCTTAATGTGCAGTCATAGGCGGTTTACTGATAGAGTTTTCATCACTTAGTGACCAAAAATCCAAATTTAGTCACGATACTTCCATCAATCATCTTATTAGATCCTCTAAAAGATTGAGACGACACTCTTAAACGATTTGAAAACCTCAATACAAGCTCTTGTAATATTACAAAATTATCTTCTGTTGATATAAAATTCTTGAGTTGCTGACTGGCTAACAGACAACGCACAGCCAAAACTTTTGGGCGCAAGAAGCTGAAATTTGGAATGTATGATCCTTGGGGACCGTAGGGGTGCACTAAGTAGGATTTTCTTGAAATTCCCATAGGGTCGGGCAGAAACGGATAAATAAAAAAAATGTGCAGCCGTAGTCGCAGGCGCCCTCTAGTAACGTATAATACGGAAGCAATCAGTGTCATGAAACAAAACCGATTTAAAATTTATAAAGACATCGGCTGCACTCATAATTGGTTTGCCGTCGAATTTCCAATATGGCTTGTCTTTTCCGATGTTCAATTTTCGATTAAATGTCGATTATTCTATCGAATGAAACCGCAATAATATTCCTGTTAATGTTATCACTATTAATGATTATCATAGTTATTAAGGATAGGTATCATTATTAAATGAATCAAGATGTTAAGTACATGAACGATGCAGATTTCGATGATCGCACTGCTACACCGTTGCTGTTTTGGGTTAGGTTACCTACAGCTGAATATTTTATACCTCACAGAAATTGGTATTTTTTTAATTTTTCTGTCAATTCTTGATATTTTAAACCTAAAAGGGCTGCAGAGGTCAGACGGCAGTCGCTCTGTAGAAAAGCTGATATTCTGTCAAATCTAGTTAGACTAGCAACTGGACCCCCGGGATCCAACGTCGATTAAAGTTCTTGCTTACTATACACGTATACAAGATCTAGAGATCTTGTCCCACATAACATCATCCGCGACTGAAATAGCGTTAGGACGATGATAAATAATTAGTATGTTTTGCCTACAGATCTGATCGTGTGTTTCAATATAACCTGGACGGCGTTAGAAACGCTGGATGAAGACGAGGAATTGGCAGTGACTGCGAGGAACAGCAAAGGAGCTTCAGACCCCGTGCTGCTTAGAGACTTGGTTTTCAAGGATGAAGAGAAAAGAGCAGGTGGGTATATGTTCTATGGCGGGGTCACGGCAGTGTGTTAAACACATTTTGCGTGGTCTTGCCGTTACAGAAACGGACAACGCTCAGTTAGCGCTCATAGAATGACTTGGCTTGCCGCTTGTAATAGGCAATAGTAAGCACCGCTTGCACCAATTGGATGGGTGACCGCGTGTGGCATTTACATCAGAGCCCTATCGTGCTTCGGAGTGCACGTTATGCTGTCGATTCCGGTTCTTTTCTAAGGACAAGAAATGTGGAAAGCCATATTGGCAGTCTTTAGGTGGTCTGAATACTACGACACCAGAGTAAGCCACACACTTACACGAAAAGGAAACAAAAATCGCGCTGGATTTAGTAAGTAAGACCTGAAAACTTGTAGAGGAGAGTCACGCACCTCCTTTATCTTCTCCTGCTCCAAGAGGTGGAGGACAAAATCCGTTATCTCGGCTGGATACTAGGTAGTATAAACTTGCTGACATCATGATGAATCGGCTGGGTCGACCGGGGAAGTACTTACCCTTTCACAGAATATCGACGTAAAGTGACAGTATCTTAGTGTTTCGTTTCGTTGCAGGCGGCTTTATTCTTCTTTTTTTTCTACCTTTTACCACTCGTCCTCTTATTCTTTTTCCCATCCTACTGGATGACAACGCACTTGTGACTCCTCTAGAGTTGCGGGTGTCGATGGGCGGCGGTAATCGCGTACCATCAGGCAAAACCAATGCCTCCTATACTTATATAAAAAAGTCGTTATCATCATCATCATCAGCCTTTAAAAGTCCACTGCTGGACAAGGCTTCTCCTTTGAAAAGAGGAATTGGCCTACTATACCACGCTAGCCAAACGGGTTGGTATAGGGTTTGTATCAAGTTTTCCTTCTCTTACAATGTTATTCTCTGCATAATATGCTCTTTCTGTCGGCTCTTACGACACCCATGGCATGATATGGGGTGGTGACATTTCGTATTCTTAATCCGTCACCACACGGATCATAATATAAAAAAGTGTATCCTGCTAAAGAAAAACATAATTTTTGAATTCGTTTAATAATGACGGAATTGTGGGGAAGTGTAAATAGTATTTTAAGAGATAATTTCTGAATTCTTCCATCACCATTACCGGAGAAATCTAAACATGTTTGTGTAACAAAGCTATTTTTGCCTTTAAATTCACGCCTACGTAATCGTTTTACAGCTTATTATTTTGCTTGATATTTGGCGTGGGTGCAATGGAATAAAGCGTTTCAAACGTTAGCTAAATGTTATATAAAATATTCAAAATATTATTTCTTTGTCGTAAAAAAATACTTAGGTTACAAAGTGTTTCTTATTATACTCATAACACCATGCTTAACACACATTCATGTGAACACATTCTAAAAGAGTGCAGATCTGTATTTAAATTCAGTGACTTTTCTTTAAAACGAGACTGCCCGATAAATTTGAACAAAAACTCTCTGTCTGTTGGGTAAATAGGAACAATAGGGAAGTTTCCTGCAAGTGAAATAAATTATACAAGTGTTTTTATCTAGTGAAACATGTCAAAATAATAGTAGTTTCATTCATCAATTGGACCGATTTAAGCAAAAATGTTCCATACCACACAAACCTCATTACGAGATAATTGACTTTAAAGTTTATTGCTGTATTTCTCTGGTTTTGTAATGCTTAACGTCGTGTTTTTAAATTTATGTAATTCTAAGTGTACTAAACTAATTAAAATGCATGTATTTAGTGAATAAATTGTAATAATTTAGAAGATATGCAAGAAACTTGCGTCTGGTTCATTTTAACAAAAATAGTTATTTGTGCAACAAGAGAGCAAACTTGATTTTGTTTCGAGTGCTGATTTTGAGTCCCAAGCAAGCGAAGGATTCTATGATTTATACACGAGCGTAGCGAGTGAATCAAGGTTAGAATCCTGAGCGTAGTGAGGGACTCAACAGCACGAGATGCAAAAAACTTTGCTCTCGTGTAGCACACATAACTTTTCACCTCAGCAGTGAGAACACATATTACTTAGGAGACATAAAAATTAACAGGAATAAATTGAAAACAAAATTCTGCATTAATCACTTGTCGTTTTAACTCTTCTGGTGTTAAAGTACAGTCATCATCGCTAGTTTCAGTCATCTTTTTAGATTAAGTATGCTATAAGCTATCAGCATCAGCGAAATGTTTACTTTATTCCAGCAATTTTTTTAAATCGCGTTTTGATACCGCATCCCTGATGTTTATTTTTCAAATGTATCATTGTTGAAATTCCAAATATAAATGTGTTGGTTAAATACCAATTTTATACTATTAATTAGTCTTATTTTTATTAAAATCCAATAATATATTAAACATATAAATAATAACATTTAACAAACAACAATGTTTTTATAATATATAAAGATATTTGTATATCTTTAAATTTTAGGGTATAACGCGTTTCCGAACGTGTTTTCTTTGAGGTCGAATTCCAAAATCGAATTTCGAAGGAGTTTGTTTTTTTCACTCGCTTTTTTATATGCATGTGAAAGAGACAGAGCACAGTAAAATTCGAATGTTTCAAATTTCTGGCTGAAAAATGTCAATTCGTGGCACGGAAGATTGAAAAATTAAAAAGCTACTTTGCCTCACGCTCGAATCAAAATCGCGTTTTGTTCACTGTTGTCTCGCAGCAAAAGCGGCATGTTTGAGCTGCTGTGGTGAAAATAAATTTTGTATGGGTTTTGCTGTGTAGGCTGCGGAAAGAAAAATGTAAAAATGTTTCAAAAATGACAAAAATGTAAACTCAAAAATATTAATTATTCTTCTTTTATTTAAAAATTCACTCATCCAAATCAAAGTCAGTTTCATCACAGTAACCATCTATATCATCTAATTCTTGCATCGTCTCCCTTCAGTTTGTTATAGTAATCAATGCACAAAAAATACAAAATTTACCCTACTTCTCATCCAAATCAAAGTCAGGTTCATCACAATTACCGTCTATGTCATATATTATTACATCCTCTCCCTTCAGTGTTTTATAGTAATCAATGCAATCATTTGGTATAAGATGAAATAAAGTAAAAAAAGTACCCACAACCTAATAATGATCGCAATGCAGTTTTTCGTTTTGAAAAATATTTTAGTGCGTTAGCAATATATTCAATAACACAATAGTACTTACTCAATATTAGGTAAGTATTTGGCCATTGCGAAACTTTTTCAAATACAAATTCAAATAATTTTATTTTGTGAACATAGCTTTACAAGTTGTTAATACAATAGTTTATATAGTGCGCTCCATATCCCGCCGATTGGCATACAAAATATTAGATGGCATCACTAAAATATAATATAACAGAGGTAATATTCAATTTCAAATTAATATTACATGCAATTACAAAAATAGTTACTTATAAATGTCAATTTTCAAATGTCACAACAAAGTCAATTTTAAAATGTGACAATAATTAGAAAGGTATGGATTAACATAAATGTAACGTGAACATAATGGCGAGATTTTAGATTTTTATTTAGAACTTGTATAAATATATAACTTGACATTGGCAGAAATTGCTGAAAATATCGGCAGATTGCCACAAAAAAGAAGATGAAGAAGAAAGGTATGTCATACTAAAATGTCACGAAGCTAAGTAAAGGATAGGTCTTGCTGCAATAAAATGTCATTTAAAAATTCATTAATAGAATAATATGCTTTGTTAACTAATAGGCCAAATAATTTATGTTTAAATTCATTGATACTCTTACTCAAAATGATTTGTTTTGGTAACTTATTAAATATTTTAGGTGCCATAGCATAAACGCTATTATGGAAAAAAGTAGTTTTCGCTGGTAACAAAAATGTAACTTGTTTGAACGACGTTGACTTTCTATGGGCTTAAACAAGCTTAAATTATTTTTGACGTAAACACAGATTTCGAAGATATAAAGTGATGTTACAGTGAGTATCTTAAGGTTTATAAATTGAGGTTTGCAGAAATATGTAGGTGCTTACAGATAGCTCGTATACATTTTTTCTGAGCGATTAATACCTTTTCAATATTAGTACCATTGCCCCAAAATATAAGAAACTTGACGAAGTGGATCCTCTTTGTTTATTTATTTAAAGTATTATACCCATGGTTTTGTTTTCAAAACTGCAAAAACGTTTCAAGCTTTGAGGTTCATTTATGTTAGAATTTACATTAAGAAATTATGCAGCAAAGCATTATTGTAAAAAAAGATTCAATTAACGTGGATCGTTTTTTTAAAACTTTAACAGTATTTTTTCACTGCTCTTGAAGTTTTACAAAAACGATCCACGTCCATTGACATATATATTACTGCGTCCACGTCACTTTAATTTTTTTTTGTAAATCTTTATGTCAGTTTTTTAACTAGGTTGATTTAGAAATATGCATAAATGATCTTCAATAAGTTTTGACCACGATATCATGAAAAATTTTTCATGCAAAACATATAATTTTATTGTAGATACAAAAAATTTTCTGCCTTGAATGCCTACTTAATTACAGTTTTCGGTATAAAAATAATATTCCGTTTAGGTACTTTATCGCCGAGATACTAATGATAATAATTATAATATGGTTAATAATTATAAAAGGGGGGTGCATAGGGTTGCCACCAACAATTTAGGGCCCCAAGCCAACCTCACCTGCAAGTGGTGCACCTGCCGATCAACGGACGAGGCTCTGGCAAACAAAATATCCCGACAAGCGGCAATAGGCTCGCCACCTATTACGTGGGATCAAAACACTGGCGAATAGTGGGCGTTTAATATGCCTCTGCCTACCCCTTCGGGGAAACAGGCGTGAGTCTATGTTTGTATGTGTATGTAATTATAAAAGGTTGGGAATCGTTTTGAGTTAAATTTTTCGTATTTCTTTATTTCAATATATATATATATATTGAATGAATCAGTATAGTTCTGTAGTCGAATGTTATTTAGAATTGAGTTAAAATGATTCAAGATTATTGGAACATTGAAGCAGAATGAGTTTTGTAATATTTTCCATATTGTATAAAAGCATGATTGTTCCAAGTAGTTTGAATAATTATAGCAAAATAAAATTAACACACGTCAGAGCAATCAAGAAAATGCAAAAATGATTCTAATAACTTGAAACACTTATTCATTTTAAAAATGGTCTTCGATATTTCAGCTGTGGGTTGAACCATACGGATTTTCGTTAATTATTAACATAGAGTTATGAGTCTTTGATATGTTAAAATATACCTTATTTGGAGTACATAGGTCACAAAAACTCGAAATTGTCGAGGTTGTGGGTTGGAACATTTTTGCTTAAATCGGTCCAATTAATGTTAAAACTTTATTTAACATGTTTTATCGTCAATTTATTGATAATAAGTATTCTACTTGACAGAAAAACACTATGACGTCACTACGTCATATTTCATACAAAACCCTTGGCAAAGGTCGTTTTTGACATCTCATTAAAAGTGCTTAATTTGACTAGTTGGAAACAACCCTATTAGCTTCATTTTCAAATTATGTAAGTAGTCTTTGAGGAGCTCTCACAAATTAATGGATTGTAACTCAACCGAGAGTAGCGTACCTACTGGAGATCAGATCTGATGTGCTATGCTATTGAGTCAATGATGGTAGGAGAGGAAAATTTTCGACAATCGCTAGCGGCGACAAGCGTTCTTTGTATTAGAAATACAGTGACATGCAATGCCAAAAACGACCGACACTGTCGACATCTTACAGACATGGCGGTACTAGATACTGCATCGCGCGATTAAAGTTCTCGCCTACTATACAAGTATACAAGATCAAGAGCTCTTGTCCCACATAACACTCAGAACCAACATGAATACGTCGCTACTATCTACCGCTGCTATCGATAGTTGGGTTGGAATACGTGACAGTGACATTATGCAGTGACACGTCGCGTCGCCTGCTGCTGCTATCCGCAGTTAGCTACGAATTCGTTCTTCATCATCATCATCAGTCCTGTATATAAACTGCCCCACTGCTGGGCACGAGTCTCTTCTCACTATTAGAAGGGTAAGGGTAACGAAGTCGTACTTAACAGTAAAAAATAATGCAACCCCAGGCAACATGCCAACCACTAAGCTAGCAATGCCAGTTAATAATAACCGGCACGCATACTCATTCAGGTATACCGTACAGTGATTGCTCTGCAATGCAAATAGTTCACTGTTTGCTATAGTAGTGCATGAATAGTTATAATATTGAAGTGTTCTATGAAACGTTTCAACGATTATCACTTTATTGGTTTGTTAATGGGTTTAATAACAAGCGTGTGTATGTATTTATAACTAGCCGTTTCCCGCGGTTTCACCCGCGTCCTGACGGACCCCTATTTTTCTAAAATAAAATATAGCTTATGTTACTCGCAGATAATGTAGCTTTCTAATGGTGAAAGAATTTTTAAAATCGGTCCAGTAGTTTTTGAGTTCATCCATTACAAACAAAAATACAATTTTTTCCTCTTTATAATATTAGTAATCAATATTTGTGTTGAAGTGCAATTTTTTTGTGCATTTTATTTTAAATTCTAGATATTTTTTTAATGAAATTATACAAATTTGAATTCGAATATTGAAAAGGATAAAAAGATTACAAGAAAATTTTACCTTAGGTCTAAACTTTTGAAACTAAAAAAGTAATACATATATTATGTGTTCATCATTCTAGCCTATTAGCCTAGCTTATTTTATTGCCATGAAGCTGTATTACCTCGCACTAGTTACAATAGCTATTCATGTAAGAGTAGTTTTCCACAAAGCAATTTCTGGCCAATATGCGCAGATCAAAATGGTAGCCAACTGTTATAGTTTTAGATCAGTATTAGGATATTGGCGGATTCTGACTATGAATAATGATAGATTAACGTAGGCTGTACACTCTCCAAGGTTAAAATAGAGTGGTTTTAGTGTTTCCAGGTAAAAAAGTCTATAAACTACAAGATGTCGAAAGCTTTCAAGATCGCGAAGTCATAGAAGAACAATTAATCATAATATAAAATATGTACCTTTGGGGAAGTCTAAGGCTCTAAGAAATATTCAAGTTTTGTATTGGACGACTGGTTATCCGGTACATTTTATGGCCTCTTTTTTTAATTTAAATATATTTACTTGTACACTGTCGCCATGGCCCAGTAGATAGCATATACGTCTGCTGCTCGGGATCTGATCGGTCCCGGGTTTGATTTTCGGGTTGGGCAACACGGAGTCTGGCCCAGTAACGGCAATAGGCTCGCCCCCTATTACGTGGAACCTAAAATTTGTAAGGCGAAATGTGGGTGGAATATTACATCTCTGCCTACCCCTTTGTAGATGCAGGCGTGACGCTATAAAACAAAGTTACGTTTATAAAATATGTATATTTGTGTGTGCAGAGAGTACAACGCGAGCTGAGACCAAGTTCCCCGCGGCGGCGGCGTTGGCGGGTCTCGCTGCTATACTGACGGCGGCAGGCGCTATAGCCGTGCTAGCTGTGAGGAAGTAAGTATTAGCAATTGATATACATGTGGATAGTTGGTTCACAACACACGTATGTTAAACAACCACATACGTGTGTTGTGACAAAAAATAGAGCACGTTTAGAAAAATGCCGGCAAGAACTTACACCCACTTTTACAATCGTCAACGTATTTCCAAATTATGCAATTTGATGTATTTTATTAACATCAAAGTACCTACTGCCGTGCTTTGGCTGGCAAGTAAAGCGGTCGCTTGGTCTCATTTTCATTGGTACTACTATTTTGGTGACTTTTACATATTTTTAAGCGATAGCCTAGTGGAGAGACCGACAGACTGCTACGCAGAGGGTCCGGGTTCGAATCCACGGCGCGCACCGATGACTTTTCGGAGTTATGTGCGTATTAAATTGTTAATTATCGCTTGCTAAACGGTAATGAAAACATCATGAGGAAACCTGCATGTCTGAGAGTTCTCCATAATGTTCTCGAAAGACATGTGAAGTCTGCCAACCCGCACTTGGCCAGCGCGGTGGACTATGGCAAGAAGACTGTTTCAATACCTGTAAATTATATTTTGTATCATTTAAATTGAAAATGGCATTCAAAAGATATACCTAATGAATGTTAAAGTAAGGCAGGGGGCGTGCATCAAATAAAAATGTAGGAAACCCTTAGAAATTAATAACTTAAGTACCTACCTACATATAACTAAAAGTATACTATTTACCCACATATAGCATTTCGCAGTCCATTGCTGGACATAAGCATCACGGTAGCAATGAGTCAATAGGAAGATTTGGCTTACTTTAACCACGCTAGCCATTTCACCACTTTGGAACCGTTTATCTTTCAAACGATTGACTTTGAGAAACAATGGTTTTAGGAACATCAGAGTAATTTTTAACGACCATAATGGGAAGAGCCCGTGCACAGCAGTGTCAACTTGTCCATTACTGGATATTTTTAAGCCAATTTTATTCGTATTTTTTTTTATGGAAATTACTAGAATGAATGTAGTATTCTCTTATTAGATGCTTAAAAACCATAACCAACTTTATCTACAGCCATTGCAAGAATCGGCCCGCAACTTTTTTTTTTTGGAAATTTTATGCGTACTTCATCGACCTTAGACCGTCCATCACTGGTACAGATACCTTAAGGGGCTGGTGATTTATATTTTCTCCAGAAGTGCGGTCAGTTGTCCTCCTCATATGTTTATAATTTACAATAAGAAAAGATTTTAGAAGAAGACTAGAGGACGCCAGCAGCTACGCTTGCAATTTTTTTAAATTTACCCGTTTTGGCCGATCCCGTGGGAATTTCGGGAAAACCCTCCTTAGTGCACCCTTACGGTCCCCAAGGAACATACATGCCAAATTTCAGCTTCCTGCGCCCAATAGTTTCGGCTGTAGCGTGTCTGTCAGTCAGTCAGTAACGCAAGGATTTTATATATTAAGATTAAGTATACTTTTGTTTCAAGTTTATACACCAAAAATGTTCATGTCTATTTCCGGCAATCGAACTAGGTTTGGATGTGCAAAGTGTTGGCAAGTCATGTTTACTGAACTGGACTTAAAATTACATTAGAGGCTAGTAAAATTGAATATATAAGGATTTGCTGACTTTTGAAATATTATTCTTGGCGATAGCTGTAATAATTTTGACAGGCGCTTTGGTAATAAAAAAACCAACTTATTTATTTTCATAAAATGCTTTTGGACACATCATCAAATAAAATCTGGTAAACGCCATTGAAGGTAAAAAGGCGTTGCCAAAAATGGAGCACTTAAGATAAAGCCGATAAGACCTCTTAGGTACATCCACTTTTTAATCGCCAATTTATTAATAAATTATTCAATTTAATGTAGTTCATCATCCTCTTAGCGTTATCCCAGTTCCAATCTGGGGTCCGCTTACTAGTCTAACCGAATTTGGCTGAATATTAGCTTTTCCACAGAGCGACTGCCTGTCTGACCTCCGCAACCCGAAGGGATAGCGATTCCATGGTTTAGACTAGTGTCAGTTTATTTAGAAGGTACTGACGCCCTATAACGACTGTCAAAGATCTTCATGACAACCGGGACCGACGGCTTAACGTGCTCTCCGAGGCACGGGACAAGTGATAATTAATAATTCAATACGCACATAACTCCGAAAAGTCATTGGTGCGCGCCGTGGATTCGAACCCGATACCCTCTGCATGGCAGTCTGTTGGTATCTCCACTCGGCTATCGCTGCCTTTCAATTTAATGTAGGTATTTTTCTGTTATTCGAAGTAGTTGTAGGTTTATAAAAATAATAATGAACAAAATTTGTACTTAAAGTTCGTAAATTTATTAAAATGTTAAAAATATCTAGTCTCTATTCTTATTTTTAGATACAAAACAGCCCACACTATATTAGAAAACAACCTTTCCAAATTAACTGAATTTTAATACCAAACAAGTAGGTATTTTCAAGTATTTTGTATAATAATTATAATCTATTCCCAAGTACCTAGTAGCCTTTGAGTATATATTGTAACGATATTTTAAGTCTTGCGGTTGTTTGTTTTTTGTTTTTCGTGTGAGTGTGTGGCCAACTCTAGTGCCGGAGTTTTCAGACCGCCCGAAGGCCTCCGACGTGGCCTAACGACTCTTATCCTAAGACAAGAACCGGGACCGACAGCTTTACGTGCCCTCCGAAGCACGGTAGCGCTCAGATGTAAATGCCACACACGGTCACCATCCAAGTGGCGACCTGTGCAAGCGTTGCTTAACTTTGCCGATCTGTTACGAACGACAAGCTAAGTCTCGCTATGAGCGCTAGCGCTCTTGCGGTTATTTTATACTAGTGTATTATTGACCATTAGGTAAATAACTTGTAACGGAAATAAAACTTGAAAGGGTTCAAACATAGGATGCAATTTTTACGAGGTAACTATTGTAACTATTTATTCTAAGTCAGTGACAGCGGCAGTGGCTATTTTTATTATTCATCTAGGTATTACATTGGCCATTGGTAATTAATTTGAATTGCTACTTTCAATATATTTTAGAAGAATAAATTAAAGGCCGCAAGGTGCAAATAATAATGCTTATTGTTAAACGCGGCGATAGCCCAGTGGTGTACGTAACGGACTGCCAAGACGGTGTTCTCTGGTTCGATCCCCAGGTACCCCGGGCACACACCTCTGACTTTTCGAAGTTATGTGTGGATTAAAATGATAATTATTGCTCGCTAAATAATGTACCCTGTAAATGGCAATAGGCTCGCCCCCTATTACATTAGGACCGAAACATAACTCTCGAAGTGTTAGTGTTTAATACACCTCTGCCTACCCCTTCGGGGATAAAGGCGTGAATTTATGTTAATCTTAATTACATTATTATTTTCCCGGTACCCCGAAGAGCACGTAAACCCGTCGATCGCAGTCGCTCTGTGGAAAAGCTAACATTCGGTCTTATTTGGTTCGACTAGTAATCGGGCCCTGGGATCCAAGACGAAAAGTCTTTAAAGCAAGTGGGATTACGCTAGTTCCATGACATTCGGTATCATAAGACATTAGTTTTAGAAACATTTTCAATTGGTCATACTTTCTATTGTTTGAGGATCCATAATTGAAAATACTATTCCCAACCAACAAGATCAAAGTACCTATTTGAGCGCGTGTAAACTATTTATCAAGCAACATGATCATAGGTAATTATGTTTTAGTAATTAATGTGTAATACTTAATTAACTTAAACATGATTCCGCGGGCGAAAGACTGAATATATTATGATTAAATCCTTGTAAGGGCTACTGAGGTACCTGAAATTATATTTTATATAGGCACACTTGCCGGGTTTTTAATACATCAAGATATAGGTGATAATATTTATTTGCTCCACGTTACGAAATACGTTACATAATTCATAGTCATAACATATGATGATATAAAAATACGTTATAAATGGCAAAGTTAAAAAATATTTTCATTACGATAAAAGATAAAAATGTCATATAAAGGTCAAACTCTAATCATAGGCTGAATCGAAAGAACAGCCAAAATTTTCCAAGGAGATTTTAATAATACGGATAATAACAGTTTTATGTAAACATTTTTGTAACCAATCGTATGAGATAATTTAATGAGGGCTACGGGTGAAATCAAACATGATTGAGCCTGTGTAATAAAATTCTTGCGTTACTCCATGACTGATAGACAAGCTACTTAAAGCCAAAACTATGAGGCGCAAGAAGTTGGAGTACACTACGTACCTTACTACGAAAATCATTCAATTGGTATAAATATATTATTTATCATGATAAGTTATATAAGACGCCTGCCTAATGTTGTTTGGCGTTTCGCCAGAACGCCATACTAAGTTACAACCATAGGCATGCATGCCTTTAACGTATGTGAATTGAATATGTGGGCAATCAGGCGGCAATACATTGTGCTTATGAATATCTTAAACCTATGACTAAACCAAGTAAACTTGCATTTTGGTTTGTTGGTATTGGAAGAGGCCACAGAGAGAGGAGTAAAACGCAAGTTCACTCTATGATGATTCAATATATTCTGTTAAAAAACATCTAAACATATTCAGAGAAAAAACAATAGAACAAAATGTTAAAGTATTCTAAATTCAGTTTTATATATTGCCAGTGACATCCGAATTACAGATTGACATTAAAGAGGTTTTTATACTTGGATTTTTGTACTATTCCAACAGTTGGCTTCATATTTTGAGGCTGGTTAGAAGTTGCATGAAGTAATTGTATATCTAGCTCAGATGGGTCTTTACTTATTACTACAAAAAGAGGCAGCTATTGCCTAGTAGAGATATCAACAGTCTCTCATGCAGATGGTATCGGGTTCAAATCTGCGAAGTTATGTGCGTGTGACATTGATAATTTATAACTTGCACTGGGCACTTGGAGAGCACCGTAAGCCATTGATCCTGGCATGTCATGAAGGTATTTGGCTGTCGTAATGGAGAGTTATTTCCCTTGAACATTGTTCTTTAACTGGTCTAAGCTACGTCATGGAATACCGTTATCCCTTTTAGATTGCGGAGCCCAATCATTAGTCACGCTGTGGCAAAGCTATTATTCTGTCAAATCTGGTTAGACTTAAAAGCGAAGCCTGGGCTTCAAGACGAAAGCATTGAATGCGGCTGCAATAACGCTTAGACGCTGATCAACACATTTCGAACTTACTAGATATTTGTAGCCTGCAATCTGACTACATTTTTAATTAAAATTTTACCGATTTCTTTTTCTTTTCTAGGGACTGTTAATGTACTTTGAAGTATTTTATAAGACAAATAATTATTTTATTTATCCAGACGCAGTGAAACCACAACAAGCAGCAAGCGTCCCTCGCAGAGCGTGGTTCAAGTAGACGCGCAAGGAAGAAGGTTCCTCATAGCTTACCCAGCGCCGGCCGACAAGCTGGAAACCAAGCCGGATATATTGAACCCTAAGTCAGGTCAGTAGAGTCTATTTTTGTATACATTATATCCTGGTTATTGAGCTAATGCAGAAAGGTACACAATTTTTAACTACATTATTGATTTAATAAAAATAATACTCTAAGGGGACCAATAAGGCCACGCAAAAGGCCACAGATACCGGGGTACGATGATGCCATAAAGCTGGCGGGAATAAACAAAACCCTGCCCACATCATAGAGAAGAAGGGGTTTTTACAGATATGTCGTGTGTGAAAGGTACTTTTATATATATGTATGTGTCGGCTTAAAGCTTCGTGAATTCATATTGAAATTCCGTATCAACTCCATCTCTGTTGCGTCACAAAACATCACCGGGCTCATGCACAAGTCTGATCTGCTGTGAAGCCTATGATGTTAGGGTTCCAATCCCCCAAACCTCAACCATTCTCACACATACCGTGATGCCACACAATACAAGCTCTCTTATAACAATAATTTATATAAATTAAAATGTTTCGGGAAAATGTGTATGAAACAATATAAAATATTTTATGAAACTAATAGCACGACACGCCAGACAAATGTAAATATGCCTGTGGAGAGCTAAGATATTTTCTTCTCCCGCAGAGAATGACCCGCCTCGTGTAGTGCTGGAGTCTACGGATAGCAAGAGCTACAGCATCCGAGAGGCTAGCAATGAACCACACAAATCTGCTTACAGCCCGCCGCTTACACAAGAAAATACGGTAAGAAAACTAGAGACTACTCTTGCTTTAATAGTATTAACATCTAGACGTTAGCAAGGAATAAAAAGAATCTACACAAAATGTTGTTAGCTCTTTCTTTTTAAAGACGATTCTCCACTCTAGGAATAAATCCTGTCGCGGGAGACTATACCAACACTTAACGGACACAAAATATATCCCGACGAGAATCAATAATTTGTGTATCACTCAAAGTTTGTCTCATGTGGGGACTGAACCCACAACACCCGGCGCAATTCTGCGCCGTGAGGTGATAGCTCAAACCTCTACGCTATAAGTGCAGTCAGTTCTATCTAGTTTAGAAACTGTTACTATAAACTTTGCGTCCAAAGGTGTGGATACGCTGACCTTAAAATATGGGGATTTTTTCGCAAGGTTAACCTCACTATATAAGTATAGATTTATATTAGTTCAACAAGCAGGTTTTTGCAGGTAGTAGAGCCTTGCTGATTTCAGCATGAATGGGCAGGGTTGACCGGGGAAGTACTACCCTCTCACAGAAAATTGGCGTAAAGTAACAGTTCTTTGACTGTTGCGTTTCGTTCGGTGAATGAGAGTCCCATAGGCCCTATGCCCTATTCCTTCTCCCTCATGCTACTCCTCATCCTATCCCTTTTCCTCACCCCAAAGGGCGGCAACGCACTTGTGACTCCTGTGGTGTTGCTTGTGTCCATGGGCGGCGGTAATTGCTTACCATCAGGCGATCGGTCTGCTCGTTTGCCGCCTATTACTATAAAAAAACAATGATTTTCTTGTAAAATGATATCCTTAAGAGTACTTGATAATCACTTGTACTGATTTCAAGATGGTAATTTTCCTTTTACGTAGACATCTTATAATATTTTTATCGTAAATAAAATAAAGTAAATTTCTCTCATGAGTAGTCTGTCGTTAAGGAGAAAGTAATTTTAATAAATTATTTCAGATATTTTGTTTTTATAAAATTCTATAGTATTACCAAACATATTAACTCAATTATCAGACAATCCTTGAAGGCCAAGAAGACATTGAAGACATCGTTTAACTTACTTTAGCAACCAGTTGCATTAGACTAGCCGTACAATGGAAAATTGTCTATAATCCCAGTCAGCACATCATGACTAAGGCTGAGGCTACATTAGGCCGCGACGCGACCTGCTACACATGAGCGATTAAAACAAGTTAATGAATGCTCATGTATATGGCTACACCGTACATCAAATATATAGCGATCTTTGATTTCTTTATGCGATATGAGCAACATAACTGAAATCACGGCATCGGCTACATCAACATATCAGCGAAGTTGAAGCGAATTTATTAGAAAATTTCTCACTTGCACGACTAGTCCAATGGTGCTTCTAATTATGCGTGTGGCTACATTATGTGTATAGTTAACCGCGATGGATGATTAGATCGCATTTTAAGAAAACGGAGCATGTGTACTGTAGCCACGTCATCGCCGAATATACGCCGGAATTTTGCTTCTAATGTAGCCATACTATGTTTTTCTCGTTTCGCTCTGCCAGTCGCATCGCAAATCGGTGCCTTCTGTAGCCTCAGCCTAATTGCTAACAAAGAGAAAAATGAGCCCATGCAAGAAGTGTACCTTCGAACTTCTTTCGAAATCCGGTCTGATATAATCGTAAGGTTAGAAGTTCCTTGGGAAGTAGTGGGAAAATGTGCTTGTATAACACCACCAGGAATTTCAATATTAAATTAAATATGATTGATAGTGGTTAGAGACCTCGTCGCTTGGCGCTGCGTCGCGTGTAATATTGTGGGTTCGATTTGCACACAAGACAACGCTTTCAGGAATCTGTAGAGACTGCCTCAGTGGATAGCGTATGCGACTGTTGATCGGAGGTCTCGGGTTCGATTCTCGGGTCGGGCAAAAGTGTTACTGGGTTTCTCCGAAATTCTGAATAGCAGCACTGAGTTTGGAGACGTGCCCAGTAACGGCAATAGGTTCGCCCCCTGTTACGTGGGACCTGAAAATTCATAGCGAAATGTAGGTGTACTATTACACCTCAGCCTACCCCTTCGGGCATTCAGGCGTGAGTCTATAAAAAAAATGCTTTGTGTGATGTATAAATTGTCGTGTCGAGTCCGGGTGCTCTTTGTGTCTTCAGTTAAATGTTTTGTTAAGTCCACCGTGACACGTCATTTATTCCTGCAGGAGTACTCTTTTAAAATAATTATTCTAATTTCAACATAAATTTATTGTAAACAAATATATACTAAGTTTACCATTATGTTTTTACCAAAGCACAGTATTAAATTATGAATATTGTTTCAGATTCCTGAAAGATAGCAGTGAGAAGGATCACAGTGTTCCCTGTAAATAACCAGTTACAAAGACTATATTATTTAAATAATGTAAATTCCGAACAATGCCAACAACTATTTAAATATATTGTTAGTACATAAGCTAATTATAAAATGTATAGACAAACTCTTCCATATCAAAAATTTAATATTTGTAAATTATCGTGATTTTAAATTGAAAGCGTTTTTCACATTTAGTCTTGATTGCGATTTATTGTATTTTAAGTAATTTTTCAGGGTTATGACTTTGTACATATCAGATCTTATCAACTTTGGTTTAGCAGTTTAACCGTTAAGTAAAAACAAACATACACATTTTGTGGAGTCAAATACACCGTCGTAATAGACGGTGTATTATTTCACTTATGCTTAAAATGTTTGGAAATTAAGCAACTATAGACTGTCTGCTTTCACAGGAGTCGTCTGCTATTTAACTACCGATGTTGATGCAGGTGAAATAAAAAATAACGCAAGTGAAGCCGTGGAAAGCAGCTACTTATATATATGTACCTTTTTAATAATTGTTGTAGCAAAGAAGTTTGTTTGGAGAATATCAATAAAACATATCTAAAGCTAAAGTTCTTCTTCTGCCTGCCCTGTTCTCATATTACGTGGGGTCGCTATGCGCAGAATGTTTTTCTGACACAAAATACACTGAAACTCAGAAACGACATCTTGTGGACACACAAAGTGTTGTCCCGGTGTACAAACTCAAGACAGTGTTTTTCACTAATACATACACTACCGCTGGACAATTCAACAGTCCAAAATAAATAAAGCAAGAAAAATATACCAACACCATTGTAAATGAATCTTAAGGTACATTTGACTTAATTTACAATTTATGGAATTTACATAACTTTCGACAGTATAGAGAATTCTATGATATGCAGGTTTCCTAACAATGTTTTCCTTCACCATCATTAAGCATCTTGTTTGCGCCGTTGATTCAAACGATATGTAACGTAATACTACACGTATTGCGTTATAATATCTCGCAGGCGCTTAACGCCAGCTTAGCCAGACATCGTTCGCAATATTACCAAATATGGTCATATTCACTAGCCAAGGCAGTTGTGAGTCACAGGTTTATGCCTATATAAGATGGGTGCGCGTTGTAGAATGGTCACTTTCCCTAGACATCGGAACGCTGCCGCTACACCTCGCGATTATTCTACATTCTACTTCCTATCTACTGTCCCGCTGGGGGTAAGCCTATTCTAGTTGTCTGTGTGCCTATATGTTCTGTCTGTAGTATCTGTGTCTCCTAAGCATAACAGCCGATCTAGGGACAGCCTGTTCCTGACCGGTTGTTGTGTATTCTCTATGCTGTTTCCAGTTCACCCTACGAGCTTACTGCACCTGACGTTTTCCTACGGGCTGACGTTCTTCCTACGGGCTACAAGCCACGAGCTGCTGGCGCCGTGCCGCTACTAGCCAGCTGCCACCCAAGCCTCCGTTCCTGCCTACGAGCTCCTACAGCCAGGCCACGGACGCCTGAGCCTGACCGCTCGACCCACATCGGCTGCACCGCCTGAGACCCGCTCAGCCTGAACATCGACCACAGAGCTGCCTGCGCAGCGCACCTTGGCCAGCTCATCGGCGACCCTTCGAGCAGCTACCCTGCGAGCGTCGGAGAGCAGCAGGAGTCTACACTCCAGCCAGCTCAGGCCAGTGCTTACCTAGTTCGGTCATACTGTATGTAAGCGGTAGTGAGACATAATAAAGAACCTGTTCAGCCTAGCAGTGTTTCTCTCGAACCCCGACATCCTACCTGAGATCCTCCGTCTCAGATACCCTCTACGTAGCAGCCTCTCCATTAGGCTATTTTTCTTTTTTTGGTGTCGGATTGGAAAATCCTAATGGAGTCCCTCGGCCCCGGGGGGGAAGGACGAAGGGGACTGTCAGACTCTTACTAACTAAAAACCAACCCGTGCTCCTCATGTACCCATGTGTCGGAGGGTAGGGTTTCACCGAAGCATTCCTCGCTACCCCCCGACGGGTATTGGCCCGCCAGATGGTCAGGCGGGCCCCGAACGAAACCTCCTTGGCGGCGGATGAAGGTGTTGGGCTCCGCCGCCAAAACACCCAGCGGCCGCAGAGGATAGGGTGTACGGCAACGCAACACCGCATCTCCTCTTCCTCTGCGGCCCCACCGCGACGCAACGATGGTTCGCCCCCATTTGGTCGCGGGAGATAGGGCGCGCGGCAACGCAACACCGACACGCCTCTCTTCCCGCGACCGCACCCGACTGCGAGGGACAAACAGAACTGTCCCCCGCACCCACACCTTGGGACGCATCCTATGCAGGCCTCACGCAAGCCCACGTGGAGCGTTCCCTGCTCCCGGGATCCCGCTTAGCTGCACCGTGGGTGTACCTCAAACCCACGGTTACTAAGTCCCCCCACCACGACAAGGTGGAGATCCCACGGGGGGTGGCTAGGCTACCGCTGTTTCAAACAGTTTAACACCAATTAATTTAAAAACTTGCATATCAACACGTACTTCATGTTTAAAAAATCGTACATGTATTTTAAAAGGCAATAATATTCAAATTTATTGGAGTAGCAATTTTTTTGCTAGCGATTTGTCATTCGTATTCTGAATTTATGGACCGGCAACGATTCCAAATGCCTGTATAGATATTTTCTATTGTTATTTTTCATAAAGCGCGAATAGATTTATTCATATTTTGTGTATTTCAATGTATTTTAATTATTTTGCGGTTGAATATGTCACTACAGGATCATATGAATGTAAAATACCTACTACTATTTGGAGGGTTTGATTTCAAACGATTAAATATTAAATGATGGAGAGACTTAATAGAGCGGTGATAGCCCAGTGGTGTACGTAACGGACTGCCGAGACGATGGTCTCGGGTTCGATTCCCAGTTACCCCGGGCACACACCCCTGACTTTTCGAAGTTATGTGTGTATTAAAAATGTTAATTATCGCTCGTTTAATAATGTCCAGTAGACGGCAATAGGCTCGCCCCCTATTACCTTTGCACCTAAACATAACTGGCGAAACGTGGGTGTGTAATACACCTCTGCCTACCCCTTCGGGGATAAAAGGCGTGAAGTTATGTTATGGAGAGACTACTTGGTAGCACGGGCTGTTTCCGCAACTCCACGTCCTGGCGTGTATTTTGCGTGTGGGTGGGAATGGTGTTGTCACTCGAGCCATCCCAGCTGTTCGAGGAATGCCAGCAAACTCTTGATGTGGCCCACTGCTTCCCTCAGGGTGCTGTGTCTGGTCAGGTAATGCTGCCTATACTGTGCGGCCTCAGAGCGGTCGAGAAGCAGGTGTGCTGCCGTCTCGACTGCAAAGCGCGCTGTCGCTGATACCTATAGTAAATAGGTGTTTACTCAAGAATAAATGGAGAGACTAAAACACTGCTACGCAGATTCTCGGCTTCAAACCCATGGCGCACACTATTGGACATTCGAAGTTCTATGTGAATTATAAGAAATTACTATTTAGGTATCTCTTGCCAAACGGTAGAGAACCCTTCTCATAGTGAGAAGAGGCCCGTACCCAGCAGTGGGACAGTATAAAGGGCTGATGATGAAACGGTAGTGAAAAACACCGCGAGGGGACGTGCAAATCTGAGAGTTCTTCATCAGGTTCTCGAAAGACATGTGTAGTCTGGCAGCCCGCACTTGGCCAGCGTGGTGGACTATACACCCCAATCATATCTAGCAGACGTCTGCAGCCAGCGGTGTGACAGTTTACATGTAGGACTCGTATTATCATTTTGAAACGAGCCAAGCTTGTCTGAACATTTGGTTTTTAAATGAGTGTGTAGTCAACTCTTGTGCCAGAGTATATAGACCGAAAGCATCTGGCATGGCCTAACGATCATTGTCCTGAGACAAAAATCGATACCGAAGATTTTACGTCATCTGAAGCTCAGTAGCACTCTGATATACAAGCTTTAGCGAGCGCTCACCCATCTAAGATGTGACCTCAGTTAACTTTGCTTTGCTTTCTTGATCTGTTACGTACCGTAACAAGTCAGCGTGACTTTACATTAGTCTGATGGTAAGCAGCCAATTATAGTCCTAAGATGGAAATTGTGCCAACCAGGCATTGCTGACGCATGGCCAACTAAAATAAGAAAAGGCAAAGCAAAGAACACGTCTTCAACACAGTCAGTTATAGTATGAAACGAGCTGTGTTTATGTGGGAGTATATTGTGTTAAAAAGATTAGCGTCATATACAAATTAATGTAATAATATGCTACCACATACACACTAAACTATGTAGTCACAAACTAGCAAAGCTTGTAATAACTTTAATATAATTTTTTGTCAACTCGTTAGTCAGTGATGAACTCGGTCAAATTTCCAGTCGTATCATCCTTGTAGGAATTGCTCTCACATCATCATCAGCCCTTTATACTGTCCCACTGCTAGACACGGGCCTCTTCCCATTATGAGAAGGGTAAGACCATAGTCCACCACGCTAGCCAAGTGCGGGTTGCCAGACTTCACATGTCTTTCGAGAACATTATGGAGAACTCTCAGACATGCAGGTTCCCTCACGATGTTTTTCTTCACCGTTTAGCAAGCTACAATTAACAATTTAATACGCACATAACTCCGGCAAGTCATTGGTGCGCGCCGTGGATTCGAACCCGGAACCTCTACGTAGCAGTATGTCGGTCTCTCCACTAGGCTATCGCTGCTTATTGCTCTCACACTACTGCGAACATTTCAAGGAACATTGTTAAATATTTTCCATCAGTGTGGGAGCACTCGACTAACGATAACTTCTTACGATTACCGACAGAATGTAACAACAGTTGCTACCATTTTTAAGTAGGTAATTATTTTGTGTTCTTAGAAAATGTTTGTAAACATTTATAACAACAGCATGAGATCGCCGTTATTTATAAGACGATTTGCAACAATTTGATCAAATAGTTGTATAATATGCGCCGTTTCTGAGATATCGGGCCTTCAATGTTTTCATAATTTGTTTTATCACACTGAGCCCTAAATTAATACGTCAACAAACGTGGCATCTGTGTAATATATATATTTTGAGTCAGTATATTTATAGTATAAGTTAATGATGTTAATACCGAATTAAATCAGATAGCAAAATATTTTATAAATCAAATTCATTTTAATTTACATACACCCATATTTTTTTGAATTTATACACATAAATTCAAGCACTTAATTAAAAAGCAATAATTTCATGAATATACACCGTTATTTTTTAATTAGTACAAAAACTTTAAGGAAATATTAGCGAAGACATTATTATCATATAAGTGACGTAAGAATTTCATAATATCTATAAATAACAAAGTTATAATCATTTGTTTTTTGTAGAAAATCTCACCCAAATCATAGACATATTTTACAATCCATTCACTACTTCATTGATAGTACTTACTTTCCGTCCTACTCTTACGCATTCTTTTCGTCGCACTTATAATGCAGGTAGCCGTAGATAATAAAATGAAGCAAAATAATAAGTGTAGGTAGATATTTTTTATTTTTTTAAATTCTACCCACTCCTTCATACTTCATCCTGTCTTAGGACCGGCAAAATTTACCGTTTTACAAGTAATTAAATACGGAGGTAGGTATGTAATTAGAAAGCAAACACGTCATATCAAAATAAAAGAAAGTATTCTGTAATAAAAGAAATGAGTAATTTTGGCGTATTTATGAAGTTAGAATCGGCTGCTATTTACAATTACTATTAAATCGTCATCACGTCAGCCTAGAGACGTCCACTGCTGGACATAGGCCTCCCTCAAGGTTCTCCACACAGACCGATTTTGAGCCGCCCGCATCAAATCATTATTTAGTTAAGTAGGTAATATTTACTTTACTTACAAGTATTTCAATTGTTCTTCGAAATATCCATCACTATTGTCAATACACAGCACGTTTTATTTAATTGTTTTTTAACGAGATAAGTAAGCTTCTCTGACTTTTCACTGCGTCAAAAGCGTCCAATATGCACTGTTTAAATTATTCGACACTCACACTCACAACGGCTCACTTTTGTACACAGTGGTGAGCATGGAGGCCAAGCTACGACCCGCCTCGACCGATCCACTGGCTTCCAAACACTTCCCTGTACAAACGCATAGCTGCACTCGCGTGATGTGAACTAATAAGCCATCCCGTTGGGCAAACGTAAACAAAAAATAATTGTTTCCACGAAAAGACATCCTTTCGCTATCGCCTTCAATTTAGCACTGCGGCGCGCGCGCAGAGGGACAGGGGGTGGCGAGCTTCGAGTTTGCACAAATTTATCAATGGAGTAGTGGCGCGTAAAATTACTACGACAACATAGTATTTAGTTATGCATTTACCAAACATTACGTATTTTTGTGGACAGTTTTGGGACAGTTTTGGAACTTAGTATTTTTATTTTTTACATACATATATATGATTAGTTAAAGATGCCTAGAGCCCCATAAAATTTTTTGTACTAATTAAAAAATAGCGGTGTATATTAAACAAGTTGAAAAACGCTTTCAATGCACAATTTCATGAAACTATATGTAAGAGATATTATGTGAACTATGTTATTATAATAAACGTTGGATTATTAAATAAAGTTACGTTTTTCATATGTGGTGAACTTATTTTTATCATCATCTTATTTATTTCGCTCTGCAGTATATCATGATCTGAGTCCTGGTTAATTTTAAGGACTAATTTTAAATCATCGGCAAATAACAAGGGTTTAGCTTTGTTAACTACTTGGGGCAAGTGATTAATAGTTATAATAAAGAGAAAAGGTCCTAAATTACATCCCTGACGTTAGTTTTTTCTGAACCGTACTTTACGCGATCAGGTGTTAACCTGATCGCGTAAAGTACGGTTCAGAAAATTTTCCGCTGCAGTCAACGTATTGTTGCCGGTCTTTTAAGTAGGAAGCAAAAGATGACAATGTATGCGATGTGCAGCCTACACTAGCAAACTTACTGAGAAGGACGTCGTTATCTACGGTGTCAAACGCCTTCTTAAAATCAAAGTAAGCGACGTCGACTTGTTGACCAACGTCCACTACTGGCATCAAGTGTGTCATCATATCTAACAAGTTGCCCGTACTGTCCCGCCCTGAACGGAAACCATGCTGTGCGTCGGATAACAGTGCGCATATTTGTGGTAATACATTTAGGATTGAAACTCCGTGGCTCTCCATGGCGCCGTGTACGCCTGCCAAAGGAACGTATGTATACCTCAAAAATATTGGGTAGGAAACACGTGAGAAACAAATAATCAAGAGGACAAACACGTGGTCTGGCAGAAGTTTACTGACAGACCGTGTGTGTCAGAATGAGCCTGTATTATTATGACCAGGTAACTGATAAACATGCAGCCTATGGACAAGCAATAAGTAGAAATAACTATGAGAGGTAAATGACTTATGTAGTTTATAAGAACTCCGCAGCTCGTACTTAGGTCCTCCGGGAAAAGTAAGTATGCATGACCACCTCCTTTAGATGAAATTAATTCACAAAAAATAAAAAATAAAATGTCATGGAAATTCTGGCAAAGTAAATATAATAAATACAAATATTTATTAAGTACTTTCTAAAATGTAGTTATATGTATAGAACTTCTGATGTGCATCAATCACAGTAAAACTATGAACTTTGATTGATAAACATCACAACATAGCAATGTAAGTGTACCCATTGGAGAACATATGATTATACTGTACACATATTGTAGTGTCATATTTTATAATATATTATGCACTAATAATAAAATCGCCTCAAATTTAGTTCAATCTATATCTGTAGTATATTATACATATATACAATTCTTGCGTTACTGACTGATAACTGACAACGCACAGCCGAAACTATTGGGCGCAAAAAGCAGAATTTTAGCTGGTATGTTCCTTGGTCACCGTAGGGTGTACTACATACATAGGTACATAGACTCACGCCAGTTTCCCGGAGGGGTAGGCAGAGACTACGGAACGCCATTTGCAACGATCCTGACATATCGTCTTAAGGTGTACTAACTCCGGAATTCAATATTCGATCTATAGATAGATCTGTAGATTTTAGATTCGTTTTTAACATAAGCTCCATACAAAATATGTCAAACACGAATCTCGAATCTCAAAATCCATGTATGGATCGAATATTGAAAATGGCCGTTAGACGGCATTTTTGTATAGTAGGCCAAACCCTCTTATTACTTACAGTTTTATTATTATTGTGAAAACATTGGAGGAGACCTACGTTCTGTACTAGACGACCTTTCGAAGTCCATTACTGTATGATGATGATACGATGAAGCAGATAGGCAAAAGGATCTAAACTGTGGAAAAGCTCGTTACCTTTTTTATGGCCTCTCTCCTATATGTACCTGAAGGAGGCAGAGATGTAATATTACACCGACATCGCCTTATGAATTTAAGGTCCCACGTAATAGGGGGCAAGCCTATTGCCGTTTGTTATACAAGGTGTTGATATGCATTTGCAAAATATTTTAATAATACAATATAGACAATACCTATACTTATTCACCTAAAATTATTTTAAACTGTGTGCAATGATATAATATCGGACGACCGGATAGCGCAGCGGGAGTGTAAGCGATTGCTATGCCGATGGTCGCGGGTTCGATTCCCGCTCAAGTCAAACATTTGTGTCCATGAACATGGATGTTTGTTTTGGTCTGGGTGTTTCTATGTATAATATGTATGTATTTACAAAAAAAAGTATATTATATATGTTTATCCATTATCTAGTACCCATAGTACAAGCTCTGCTTAGTTTGGGACTAGATGGTGATGTGTGTATGTGGTAGATTATTATTATTATTATATAAGACCCTATTTTCATGAAATGTTACTTAGGTAGTAAATCAGAATAAATTGTTTAGTGGTGCAGAATACGACAGCACGGTAGGTATGTGTTTGTTTGTGCATATCAACACCCTGTATAAGCACTTAAAATAAATTTATTTTTAAATCACAGACGGACACTTCAATAATGTTTATACCTGGATTAAAGTAATCATTGTGATCAGCTTAAAAACAATACGGTTTAATGTCACTCGTGCGAGTTTACAAACAAAATATTGCTGATCTGATCTGAAACATTTACAAGTATTTGTTTTGTACATTTCGAGAGGTAAATATTAATTATTGACCTGTGGTAAAGTGATTGCAATATATTCAAATTAAAGTAGAATTAATGGATTTTATTGAATAATTATTTGGTTTTTATTTTATGTGTGTTGATGCTGATAATTGCATTAAATCTCGTGTTATTCGTCTTGAAAAACAGAAAGTGCCGAAGTACTCGGAACCGGCGAGCATGTTTGAAAAAGTAATTAAATAAATGGAGCGAAAGCGCGTGAGGTTTGTAAGGCAAGAAGCAGCGGCAGAGCTTTATAAGGCATTTCTAAATAACGTCTCCCGCACTATGAATAAAGCTTGTATCACAGTGAAATTTACAAACACACCACTAACGGATACAATGTACAATTGTACATTCAGCTATTTATAATATATTTGTCCCATGTGGGGATCAAAGCCACAACACTCGATGGTCAGGCGGTGATGCCATCGCTTAAACCACTAAATAAGTCCTACAAACAAAACTTAATAAACCTTACATATACATGTAAACAAAGGCAGTTTTGTCGTTTAATAACCCCTTCATGTATTACATCAAAACTTATTTTCAGACACATGCTAAAGTGCCGATTATTTTCTCACACCATTTGAACCTGACTGACCTTGTAATCGTACCCAGGTTCTCGCTGTCACGTTAAATCATATCAAATGACTATCTAGCAAACCTTTCTAGAGTTACAAAAATAGCTTAAAGGTCAAAAGATTTTTATAACACTAATAGTACAGTAATATCATTGTATCTGTAACATTCCCATAAACACAAGAACAAAATAAAGAATATGTAATTCTTTCTAGTCACTTTTATCTTGAGCTAGTAACAATAATTGTATTATTGCTAATCAGATGAAGATGATCATAGCAGACTACGACGTCACTTTTCCCTATCTTTATATTAATCTGCGGCTGTCTCAAACCAATTATCGTTTTGCAAGAGAAGGATAAAAGTACTTAGTTATTCTACGAACTTCTAATTCTTTCTGAATTTTAGCATTACTCATATTATAAGACAAGTGCAAAAGTTTATGTGGATAGATGGATACTTTTTAGGCTTTCTCTTATAAACTTCTGAACTGATTTTGATGACATTTCGAAGTAAAATTTGTAAAATATGTAGTACATATATATAAGTAAGATATACGTCATTCTGTCCGTGTGGTGACGGATTAAGAATACGGAATGTCATCACCCCATATCATCCCACGGGTGTCGTAAGAGCCGACAGAGGGAGCATATTATGCAGAGAACAGCTGCTGCACTGTAAGAGAAGGAAATCTTGATACAAACCCTATACCAACGCGTTTGGCCAGCGTGGTATAGTAGGCCAATACCTCTTTTCAAAGGAGAGGCCTAGTCCAGCAGTGGACTGTTTAAGGCTGATGATGATGATTTATATATATATATATATATATATATATATATATATATAGGTACCTACTACTTTTTGTCCTAGTAACTGACCCAACGCGGAAAAAACCGAAGGCAAATGCTATTCATGAATATTTTAACTAGTTTATAGAGAACTGTTTAAATGAAAGTATATCACAGGAAATAGGTATAATATAATAACACATTACTTAGATATTTGTTGAGTACTATATGTATATTATTCACCAAATCATTCCCAATACACATATTTTACTAGCCATTTATTAGAAGGGTTTTACTCAGTAATCCACATACACGACCACATATGAGATCCTTAATGACCTAAATAGGCTCCTAGTATATAACTTATATGACTTTTAGAGTAGTTTATAAGGGTCCCGGTAATTAAAGAGCATCTAAATATGGTTCTATGTTATGAGAGCCCTGTTCAAAGTTATGCATAGCATATCAAATCATAATGGCAGCAAACAATTTAACTAAATGAGATTGCCCAAAGATTGGAGTGTGTACACTGCCTTATGAGTTTGTGGTTGTGTTTGCTTATGTGTTTATGGTGGATACAGGCTTTGGATTCGATACTATAGTCTAGAAAGATACCAAGCGTAGCACTACGAAATTAAATAACAATTATTGAGGGTTTCTTTCAACGATAGTATTTTACTGCAATGATGATGTTTGCCCATTAAGTTCAAATAAATTCATCTATTGCATTTCTAATTAATTCTCCAATTCTGACAATTTTGTCATGGTCGAGAACATTTCAATGCAGATTTATTTTAGAGCTTTTATACGCTATGTCTGACCCGGGAAAGCTCACATTCTTGGACTATAAATTGGATACAAAATACAAAATGGTTGATGAAATTATTCGCGTTGCAGCTGCTTATATTATTCAAAAACAAAATCGAGACTGCTGTAAATGCTGACAATGTTACAAGTATTACTTGCAACGTTATAAAAAAAATGGCAACAAAAGTATTATCTCTCTGGTTTAGAGCCACAAACTTTGAAAATTTACACCAATCATAAGCTTTTTCAGGCATATTTATTCTCAGTCTTAATAATCATCTTTGAGCCAGGAGTCATACATCCCATGCTGATCAACTCGCATTAATTTCCTTCTTGCCCGTGCACCTGCACTGTGTCTGAGCTCTGGGAGATCACTCTTACCGCACTTAGCCGAGTATTATGCACGTCTAGTTAAAACCACTGACACGAAGAAAAATAAACTTTGCCAAGTCAGTGGCAACACGGAGCCTGCTGCTCAGGTTATCTACTCTTTGTCAACAGTGCCTTAAACCACCCGGTTCCGGCCGAACACACGAATCTACGGGAAAGCCTACCGCGCTCGAATAGACGTTATACGAGAAGCACTCAGAAGGATGGATAATTCAAATAGATATTCATTGTAGTTGCAGCGTAAATGCATAAAATGCCGTGTAGACGTTAAACTCACGGATCCCGCAACGCTTATCTCTGCTAAATCGCTCTCTGCTTTCGTGATGATCGTTTTATTTCTTACTACTTTTGAATGCAAGTGCTGCGTAGGTTCTTAAGCCTTGTACAGACTCATCGACGACTCGTGGCACGCTACGCGCATCTGTACGGAGGCTTAGGTCCAGCGAAGATACACGCAATCTTAAGTGCCTGTCCCCTTCACAGAACTTCTATTTGCTTTTTTAGAAATCCATCCTTATTTCTAATAGATGTCTTATTTCTAATGCATGTGTAGCGTAAAAATAATACTTCAAAATTTTCAACTAAATCTTATTAATAATTTTGAAAGGGCTTCATGACATGTAGGTCTCATTTCAAATTGATGGATGACTTTGCGCAAAGTTCAAGGAAGAGGTTACTTCGCCTCATGTTTTGATCCAGTAAGGAGAACATAAATGTGTTTTGTGTGGTAAAAGTTTTTAAGAATATTTCATATATAATAATGTTGACTTGAATGTATTTTGTTTCTTTATAGTTTTTGATTAGACGGCATAATATTATTGTAGCTTTTGAGGTATTAGAGTCAACTACTACTTATCTTACGTAGAGCTTAACAGCAGAAATCATAAAGAATATGACAAAAGGTAAAATGGAAGCCTGAAGAAAAAGAGGAAGACCAAGAAGGAAATATACACACCAACAGGCCAGTGTTAGTACCTGCAAGCAACTAAGGGAGATGGGGCTTGATAGAGAGAAATTGAAATCGCTACGCCGACAAGCGTAGTAGTAGTTTGTTGTACCTACTTTGTTTTGCAAAATACAACTAATTTAAGTAGGTACATTGAAGTACTTCAAAAATAATTAATCCACTTCATTTGTGTAGTTACACAAAGGAAGTGGATTAATTATTTTTGAAGTCTCAAAAAGTGGAATATTTCTGTTTGCCCGGGCAATCCACAACTAGAACCCGTTCATAAATGTGTACAAATCGTGAAAGTTTTAAAGTA
The DNA here is from genome assembly GCA_944739405.2 of Euclidia mi. Taxonomy (NCBI): domain Eukaryota; kingdom Metazoa; phylum Arthropoda; class Insecta; order Lepidoptera; family Erebidae; genus Euclidia; species Euclidia mi. The sequence goes on from OX123204.2 coordinate 4,684,778, forward strand.
TGTAACTCGAAGAAATATCGTCACAAGAGATAAACACAAGCCATGAAACGTCATACGACTATCTCATCCATATCCACAAGTCATATACCTACATAAAAGTCTTTTTAGAATTACTGTCATGTACCATTCGCAATATAAAATGATTTTATGTGTTCGATAACCCCTAGTCCAATCATACCGCCCGTCGTCTCGGGTCTCGACAATGCTAGTTTATTTACTACAAACGCGAACCCGAGTCTGTCAAGAATGCCGACCGTATACGGGCGAAATTATTTTTAGAATAGGTGCCATTTTTGCTGGGGAGGTCGGTGAATATTGAATAGTGTAAGGTGTGGTTTATATTGCTATTATAATATAAATCTTGTTTTACTTGTACAGTCGAACAACTTCCCGCTAGACCATCATAAGGATGAGAATCGCTCAGCAAGACATTTTCACTTCTAGTGCTACTTTACATAAACATTGATATTCGTATACAAAACCACTTTCTAGAGTTCCTCGACTCTATGAGCGAGCCAAGGATTTTTTTTCAAACTGGTCCAGCGCCGACTTGTTTGATTGTTCATTGTGTTAATATCGCAGCGATAGCCTAGTGGAGATACCAACAGACTACCGTGCTAAAGGTATCAGGTTTACAACCACAGCGTGTACCTCAGACTTTACTTTTTGATGTTATGTACATATTTAATTGATAATCATCGCTTGCTCCGTGATGTGAATATACTGTATCTTGTCTAAGGCCCGTATTAATAAACAAGTCTCAATAGTGATCTCAAGAGCGGTATCAGTTGATACGGTCTCAAGATGCCACCAGCATCTTAATGTCGACGCTAATTAATAAACCTATATCAACACCATCTCAGATGATACCGAGCTTAAGATCACGGTCTTATGATTCGTAATTCGACACCCAATGAAATCCTGATTTCAAGACTTGCTACGTCACAATGAAGGAACTATTTCATCTTTTGTAGAATAATGTTCAACTTTGTATGTGTAAAAAACATTTATTTTACAGTTTATAGTAATTAAAATTTTATCATTTATACTTTAAAGTTATATAAACTATAAAAAAGTACAATTTATTTACTTAAGAAGTTTTGAATTTTACAAGTCAACAAAACGCATACGCTTGCTAATGCGCGTCGCCGTCACTTCATCATACTTTTCTCAAAGCACTTCATTGATCATTATATAATCTGTGGCAATCTGTGCTTGACTACTCAGCATCAGCAAAGTGTTTTTTTACTCTTCTAGTTGAATAGAAATACAATAGTTGAATACAAACCTAAATAATAAAAATGGAAACAGGTTTTTAGCCCGACGGAGAGAAAAGTTTTTTAGAAATACTCTATTTATGCTAGCTTAAGATCAAGCTAGCATAGAGTATTTCTAAAAAAACTTTTCTCTGTGGATATTGTAATATAGGTAGTGTGTAGCAGTGCTTGCAGTCGCGATACTTTTGTAATAATTATATTTGACACTGTAGGCTATGATAAATTAATGAGATCTCCACAGACAAGCTGAAAGGTTTTTAACATTATTAATAAATCATTTTACCATTACTTCACTGAACACAGTATACACAACAAAGTCATATTTTCGTGTTTACAATTCAAGTGATAAGAATTTACCTGAAAGGATGCTGTAGCGCAATACCTTAAAGTTAACAATACAGCTATTTCCGGTGCAACTGGCAGACGTCTGTTATCACTTTTCACCTTTTCACTAAATTATTTCTTATTAATGAAACAATATGTATATAGGTATAGCACTGATTCTTGGCTAAATCGAAATCGTTTTTAAAGTTTTACGGAGGTAATTTGAATGGATTTGCCGCATCCGTTATATAAACTTTAGGTGTTGAATTTGAAAAGGCCATAGAATATCATCATAATAATCTACTTCATCGCAATAACTGATTTCGGAAATAATATTTTCGAAGTCCATAGTTACCGCCGATACAAGTTCACGATCTCAAGTCCCGGATCGACTGTACTCAACTTTCCTGATCTTGAGAACCACCTTAATACCGATCTTGAAACTCGAGTACTGTTTATTAATCAAAGCGATCTCAAGTGATGACAGGCTCTTAAACCGCATCTTCAGATTTGTTTATTATTATGTCGGGTCATCAGTCAACACGACATCAATCACGCGTCGCCCAACTTTAGGAAAGATAGAGTAAGGTAAAAATATTCTTGCCTTCTTTTTCTTCAAAAAATCCTTCTATCTGTCCTCTTACGTCTCCATAACCCATCCGAAAAAGAAAGAAGTTGCTAGAAGAGCTTGGTCCTCCACACTCACACCAAAGAAACACAACAGTATGAATTCTAACCAGAGACCAGTACTGCGGTCTAGGTCATACTGTAAATATCGTAGATCTACTTCTCATCTCTACCTCATAAACTCCCCCTGAACATAATCTATCGATCTATGTATAATATGTATGTATTTACAAAAAAAAAGTATACATGTATGTTTATCCATTATCTAGTACCCATAACACAAGCTCTGTTTAGCTTGGGACTAGACGGTGATGTGTGTATGTGGTAGAATATTATTATTATTATCCCTACTAATATTATAAATTCGAAAGTGTGTATGTATGTACCGTTTTCACGCTAAAACGGCTGAACCGATTTTGTTGAAATTTAATACAGCGATATATTGGACCATGGAGATGGACATAGGCTACCATAAGTTGCAAAAATTAAACTAGGAGGGATTGTAGGGAGGGTAGAAGTTTGTACGGCACAAATTTACCTCTTGGAAGTAAGAACGCATGCGCTAATAATTGAGTGCTGCGCATGTGCTATCGCATATCTGTCAGTACTGTCACGTCATACATAATGTCGTATTGTGCACGTTGATTAAATTGTTCGCATATATAAACTATGAATTAGGTATATAATAAGCTTAAACAGCTGAAACGATTTTTCCTACTAATATTAAAAATGCGAAAATGTTTATAGAGATATTGAACATGTAAGAACATGGCTTTGACATTTGACTGCATGCAATGTGATTTTATTATGAACCTTTCGGTAAATAACGGTAGATACCTAATGTCATGGATACTGACCGAGTAACTTTGTACCCTATAGAGTTTCTGAAGTCTTTAGAATAATCAGGAGTGTCTTCACACAACTTGAGACTGAAAATAGATTTGTGTTACCCCGAAATTAACGCGCGCGAAGCGGCGGGCAAAAGCTAGTATTATTATGAAGAAAAGATTCAAAGCACCTGCAACTGGCGAGCATGTATGAAAGGAGTAATAAATGTAGAGGAAGCGCGTGAGGTTTGTAAGGAGAGAAGCAAGTGGCGTTCCGTTGTCTCTGCTTACCCCGACAGGAAAAAGGCGTGAGTGTATGTATAAACTTGCCTCTAGTTTCCTCCCTTTCTCCCTTTATCTCTATCTCGCTGTTTCTTTTATAGAAATATAAACGCACAAACATCACGTCTGTGCGTTTATACGTTGTGCTGAAATACCAACACTAAATACTAATTCACGCAGCTGACTAAATTATCTGCCCTACACGAATACACACTACTCCAGTGCCGTTGTATTATCGATAAAGGGATTAAAAGCCCGGCGGTATTAAATTATTTATGATACCATTAGTAATCGTGTGAACATAATCATTTTATTGCCTTCCACTGATAACAAATAAGCACATACTTCACTAGAACAGACTCAGTAGTGTTACTTTGTCGTATATTTATTTCGGAGCTCGCGAAAGAGAGGACTACAAATAGTTTGTTAGTTTAATTGTATGTTGGCTTAGTGGTTTAAACGCCCGCCTCGCCACTTGACACTGCGCGGTCACTTGGGTTCGATTTCCACTCTAGACAATTCTATGTGTGAACCATAAATTCTTGTTTCGAGTCTGGGTGTTCATAATTTTCATTGTTGGTTGTATGTTTGTCAAGTCCCCCGCAACAAAGAATTTATTCCTAGCGCGGGAGCCCACATTTAAAGTAAAAAATAAAGTAGTGTAACTCGACTTGACGTTCTTCGAATGGCTGGGCAATGTTAAGCAACATTCACAGAGGTCACTGCTTGGATGGGCAACCGCTCGTGGGGATTTCTTTTTTTCTTTTTCTTAAGACAACTTTAAACGGAAGTTACGTTCCTTGTTTCTGGACAAGAATCGTTACGCATAACGGAGGCCTTCGAACGAACTCCGACACCAGATGTGGCCACATACTCATTTGAAAATGAAAAAAGCATGAAATAAATATACGTCATTGATGCCGTGGTAAAATACTGTACAGTGAATCATAGCTCCTGAGCTTGATTTCAGATTGGTGAAAATATTTGTGAAAAATAGGCTTTTTTGGTACGGCATTTTTGGACGATTCACGGAACTTCTCTCTGCGATTAATACGGTAGCTGTGTGCATGGCTAGTAGTACGTGGTTTCAATAAAAGCCTTTTGACGACCTCTGCAGGAAATATAAACTTCAGATTCTAGCTGTTATCACATAATTAATTTGAGCAATATTTATATGCATATGATTATTCAGCCTATGCATGTAAATCGAAAATCATCAGCAACGAGTATATATGTATACTTGGGACAAATGATCAAATTTCAGGGTAGATCCAACTTCAAGAAAGAGGTCAATCGTCGAATTCAACTCGGTTGCTTGTTGCCGATGCCTGACTTATTTCTTGTAGATTTGGGATGTTAGGGATACCTTTAACGTGTAAATCAAACAAATCTGTAGGTTTCCATCGCGAAGAAAAAAAACACCTCTACTCACAGAAGCAGCTATCCTCGGAGTACGAAAACTTTATATCCACAAAGTAGCATGTAAAATGCACATAAAAATATCGAAAAGCCCCTATCGCATGCCGCAAAACAATCGCAACCCCAAAATTCCTACAGTAGCAATGAGATCTACGTTCGCGCAACGACTTCCAGTATTTCTGCACACCCATATTTACAATAAAGTATTATCCTTTCTCAACACTAAAAATCTCACAGTTAGACATCTGAAAAAAATGCTAATGATGCGACTTGTAAATATATCGTATGATGACACCGATTTTTTTTCCTTACAATAATCAGATGGTTACTTAGATGCCTGTGCAACACACAAACATACACACACACACACGCACACTTCCTCCACCACACAACACACCACAACTTACATACACACTCGTACTTAAAAACACTACTATTGCAATTGATAATGTTAATTTTATTTATGCCACATTGCGCTCTTAATTTTAGCAATTAATTCTACATTGATTTTTATTATACTATGTATTTTATTATGTGTTAAGCTTATATTCAGCCTTTCTTATCTTGTACCAAAAACTTTGTCACAGTTATTTCTGTTAAATGGTGTCCAAGAAACAGGCCTAGCCTAGTTTGGGACCATAAATACCCCAATTGTTAATTGTTTTAGGAAATAAATACTTACTTACTAAATCTCTGTTGAAACCAACATCCAACAATTACGGCCAGTCCCAAAATTTGATGTATCCGCGGATTTGGCTACTAGACTTACATAACTATTTGACATACTTTGTATGAAACTTATGTCAAATATGTATCTCTAATAATCAATGCTATACATGGATAGATCAGATACTGGGACCGGTCGATAACAGTTATATGGACTTGAACATATCCCCGTTCATACGACGAGTGTGCATTTTTAATCACACACGTCCTATTAAAAGTCGTCTCTATAAAAAACCTTATTAAACTTATTTCCCTTCGGACTCTCCAGTGACGTCAAAAAGCAAACAAAGACATATTTTATTCCATTATATTCGTATCCAACGTCATTCAAACCCAAGGGGTACCGAATGGTGACTTATTCATCCCAATAGTACGAATACGAATCAATTATTCGATTCTCGCAATAATTCGAGAGCTTTACTCGTCGTTGCTTATTCAGATACTAGATATTTATTGGTTGTGTGTGTAATGTGATATATTATCGATTTCATTATAATATTTCGGTTTCACAGGCTTTTAGTGTTATTGGTTGTTATTTAGTGATTTGTTTTATGTGTTGAGTGTGACTATTTATTTGCTGTAAAATTTAAAAGTATATAAGGCGATAAGTAGTAGTAAGGAATAAAGGTATTTTATACAACGTTAGTGGTAAATTAGTATATGACAAGCTGAATGGTGCGTATTTACCGGTCCCTGTTACAGCGTATTAAAATATAGGTGTTACCACTCGACTAAGATCTTCATTAAAAAGACCTTTCATTCCTTTCATCACACCAGGTTTTAGCCAAAAATCCACCGTTTCATAATCGTTTCACTCCTTTATGAGCTGCAACACCAGACATATAGATAAATTAATAACACCCCTCTATTGAGTTTGGGACTTAAAAAGGACTCTTGTTCTCAGCACTTAAATTGGTGCAGCAACTTACGGCGCTGTAGCCGTAACAAAATTATGTAACACATGGATAAGCTTCCATAGTCTGTTCTCCGTACCTCTCGATGCACAGTAAATCGTCACGACGAGTATAATAGAGGGGCTATTGAGGTTGAGACTTATGTTTACGCCAATCGGAACGTATCGTTACTATGCAATGAAATTGCACTTCACGAATTTAGCTAATAAATCCTTTCACGTCACCTCTCTATACCATTCGTTCCTTCCTGTCACATTTTTCCAAATTCCGGTCCTGTTTTGTCGCATCGAACGCATCGATACAACTCACGCAACGAAAACTTTGGAGGCGTCTATCTACGCAAGATAATTTCTCCAAGCACCTCAAACTCGAAAGTGAACATTTTCATAGTGAAAGACAATCTTCCGCAAGACGTTTTATAGTGTATGTGCGCAGGCCTGCAAGTGATTTTTTAAACCTAAGAACCGTCTACACGTGCAAGCGCATCCGTTGAAATCTTTTTACACCGCTCAGCCACGAAGATCACGGAAAGTTGCACCAGGAATTCCAGCCTACTCCAAAAATAAGGTACAAAATCCTATAGACCACATGTCGATATGGTCGGTATGGGGGACCATACCTGTATCCCATCTCTATTCATTGTACACATTTCTAAACATCCCTCGAACCCACAATTACAACATTCCAAAAACAGTCCACTTTAATTTCATTCGCAAATTCCCAAATTTCGCAATTTTTTGTTATTTTACAGAGCCGAACACGCAGTTCTCTATTTTTCCCATACAACTTAAAAAGGACTCTTGTTCTCAGCTTTACACAATGCAAATAGATCAGCACCAACCTACTACCCCTTCCAAGCAATTCGCTTCAACACATTACACTAAAAACTCGGTTTTATAGACCACGACCAGCCGGTCGAAATTTTATGAAAAATTTTATGCACGGCCCTCCTTACGATCTGATCGTGACGATCTTGGAATTGTATGTAAGGGTAGTAAGTGTCTGTTAATATTTTAGGGGTCAGCGATTCTACGGGTCTGTTTTGTTGGCAGGGGTTCGAATACGTTATGCCTGGTTTGACATGGTTGTGATGTATGATGGGTATGTTTTGAATGCCTTTTTGATTCATGGGAAGTTTTGGGCGTTAATAGACGATTGGGCGTTTTAGGTTTGCATAGCAAGTTTGGTAAAGTTATTTGAGGTTGTCTTTTTGGGCTCTGTTCGAGATCTAGAGGTACTAACTAATTTAAGAAAAATACTAGATCGATGATAATTTAAGCAAAACACTTGATGATAAATATAAAAGAAATGTTTTTTAGGTTGTCGCACGGGTGATCGATTTTCACGGGATAGCCGGGATCGATCACTCGCCGAGCAATAAAAAGAGATGCTTAGGTTGTCTTACGGGAAATAAATAAAAATATCACCAGGACAGATTAAACTCGCGTTATATTCCAGATTCACAATTTTGATTAATAAAAGAACCGACACTAGGGGTTAACCGGCTAGATAGTTATCCAGGGCGTAGGTCGTAAGTTAACACTCCACAGGTCCACGGATGGATACTCAGCTTTCACGTGTCCCAGCCGAAGAAAAAGCAAGGCAACCACGTGTGTCGCCGGTATATATGTCGTCGGCAAGCGGGTGAGGGTCCCCACTCCAGTGCGTCATCGTAGTGGGGCTCGCAAGCGCGGAGGCACGACGTCACACACCCCCCCCGTTAGGCCGGGATTTTCCCTAAGGAAAATTCCCTAGCCCAACGGGCGTAGCAGCCCTGAAGATACTCCCTGGAATTAGAGAAAACAGGGGCATGAGTACCTTGAACAAGTGACAACCCTATACGCTAATTAGTATACCTAAATAATAATGACCCACGCTTGCATTCTTCACGCGTACAACGGCAGTCTGAACTTGAACATAAACATTTATCATTCATAATTCATCACACATACCTACAAGTAAATGCCAAGGCCAGTGTAATGGCCCAATAGCAAAGATAACAATCTATGGAGAAGCGCTTAGGGTAATTATTAGGTAATAATGGTTTGTAGATATAAGAACTTGATCTAGCCCTACGACTTAAAAATCTTGGGTTCGGCCTTTGCCACTAGATAAGTAAACTTTTTGAATATAGTTAGGTGTAACAACAAATTTTTCGTAACGATGAACAAAAGTAATATAAGCCTCAGACACGACCGGACCGCTCAATGTCAAAGGAAAGAATTTAATAAATATTTTGCTCTAATTAATACTACAACACGAGCAGTAAACACCTTTTGAATGTAAACAATGGTGAATCATTAGTTAGGCATTTATTTATCGGCGCGTCGCTGAGTGAACGCGCGTGCGTCATAACGACAACTAGGTAGGTACGATTCGACTATTCCGAGCTCGCGACGCACGGTTAATTACTCTGAATGTTTATAAAGTACCTATAATAACAATTGATTATGGAATTTATACAGAATTAAGAATAACAACAGAACTTCAGAACAAGGCACAGCGAAAAACAACACGCCAATCAATATGCATTTATAGAAAATACACATGCGAGAATCGAACACTAGACCGATCCTACAACGACTTTTTAACCATTGAGCCATAACTGATAGTTAGATAAACAACAGATTCTTTGTAACAATATTACATGTAATAAACTTTGTTACCATTTATAACTGAAACATTTATTCATTTTATGTTAGCCTGTTTACATAAATCATTAACACAACACAATACATTATCTTGTGGGCTTCGACTCGAAAACATAAGAACCATTGTTGGCCTTCACAAATGATTATGTAGGTAATTATAACTTAGTGTAGATATGCGTCTTACATTGTTGTGTTTATGCTTTTATTATTCTTTGTAATTAATCAACTTTAGATCTTTGATGTGCCATTCTCCTAAAGGTTTACCGGCCATGTCGTTAAGTTTGTATACTAGAGGTGACTTTTTTGAGGCAATCTTACATTTAATAAATTTAGGCGCCAATTTCTTGCTAAAGTATTTATCCTTGTCACTAAGTAGAAACGTTCTGCGCCAAACTATATCACCGACATTGAATTCTGCCGGTTTACGGCGAAGATTATAAGATGAACAATTTCGTTGGTGGGCCGACAACAGAGCTGAATGTACCTTCTCGAAAATAGAGGATAAGCAGCCTAAAGTTTCGGCATAGCCGTCCCGTGGTTCGAGCACCATATTGGAATTAAATTCCTTGTCAATATACTGAGAACCACATGTTATGACCTCCCTACCAAAAACAAGGAAATTAGGAGAATAACCAGTAACCTCACTAACTGCGCAGTTAAGGGCGAACTGAACCTTAGTGATTAAAGTGTCCCAGATTCGATGATCAGATTCTATGAAAGTTGAAATAGCTGTAATAATGGTTTTGTTGTAGCGTTCAACTGAGTTAACGTGGGGAGTATACAACGGTGTAAAATGCAAATTTGGAATTTTATATTTTGACAACATACTTTTAAAGGTTGCGCTAATAAATTGTTTACCGTTATCCAAAACAATAGTAGATGGAATTCCATGCACCAAAAATACATTTTCCTCGAGAATTTTTGTTATCACTTCTGCAGTTGCCCGTTTAATGGGGAAAAGCAAACAATATTTAGAGAAACAACAACTGACCACAAATATAAAAGTGTTTTGTTTTCTGCTGGGGGGCAATGGACCAATCAAATCAATACTAATCGTCTGAAAGGGCTTTTGACATGATTTGGGTTTTCCCATTAGACCTAAATTTGGGTGGTTTTGGTGTTTATGGGTGATACAAGGTTCACATGAACTGACGAACTTGACAACATCGGAGTACATACCAGGCCAAAAGTAATTAAGTGCAAGACGTTTGTATGTCTTAAAGATACCCAGATGTCCAGCAGTGGGCGAAGAATGATTCTCCCTTAGAATGTCAGTTCTTTGGTCAGACGGAATAACCTCTTTCCATTGAAATTCTCTAGTGAGAGGGTTTAATGTTTTTTTAAAACAATACAATTTATTGTTTATTACTTGATAGTTAACAAAGGAAGTCGGAGAACTTAAACAGCCTTTATAGATATTTAAATACCAAGGATCATTAGTAGAAACTGGTAAATTCTGATTAGGATTAATATCTATATTTATATCATTAGCAATAGCAGAAACGGGTAAAGAGCGAGACAGAAAATCAGGTAAAACGTTATCGGAACCCCGACGATGACGTATTTCGAAATTATAGGAAGATAAGCGAACTCCCCATCTGGCTAACCGGCCAGTAGGGTTATTCAAGGTCAAGAACCATTTCAAAGCAGCGTGATCAGTGTAAACAATAAACTTTTTACCATTTTCAACATAACAACGCCAGTGTTCTATAGCAGATAGAACAGCCAGGGCCTCTCGCTCAGTGGCACTGTAATTTTTTTCTTGCTTACTGAGTGATTTGCTATAGTACGCTATGACTCTTTCCTCACCATTTAACCTTTGACAGAGGATCGCGCCAAGACCAAAATCGCTAGCATCTGAGTGTATTTCAAACGGTTGCGAGTAGTCAGGACAAGCCAACACCGAGGAGGAAATCAAACAATTCTTTAGGTTATTAAACGCCTCATTAGCCTCTGTCGTCCAGCAGAATGGAGGTGCGTTTTTACTTTGAGATGTTAACTTATTTAAGGGTGCAGCAATAGAGCTAAAATTCGGTATAAAACGCCTGTACCACGAGGCTGCGCCTAAAAATCGACGTACTTCTTTTCTATTAGAAGGAGTGGGATAATTTTTCATTGAATTAACTTTATCCGGATCGGGATGCAATCCACTAGAGTCGACAACATAGCCTAAATATTTTAGTTTATCTCTAAAAAATTGACATTTTTCGAGATTAATTGTTAAATTAGCGCTTTTTAGTTTATCAAGAATGCGTAATAAAAGAGTAATATGCTCGCTGAAGCTGGACGTGATACAGATTATGTCATCGATAAAACAGAAAACCTTATTTTCAAATTCTGGGCCATAAAATAAAATATCAACTAATCGTTGTTGAGTAGCTGGCGCATTCGTAAGACCGAAAGGCATTCTTTTGAATTGAAATGTGCCACGCGTGGGAATATAAAAGGCTGTTTTGCAACGGTCCTCTTCTTTAATTAATGTTTGCCAAAAAGATTTAGACAGGTCTAAACTAGACAAGTATTTAGCATCTCTCAGATTATCTAAAATTTCCGAAATATAAGGCAAGCTATAAGCATCTTTTTTTTGTAACGGAATTTAATTTTCGACTGTCCAAACAGAAACGCAGTTCACCATTCTTCTTTGGTGTCAAAATGACCGGATTTGACCACGGGCTTTCTGATCGTTCAACAACATCCTCTGAGAGCATGTCGTCAAGATGCTTTATTAATATTCTTTGTTTATCGGGAGACATGCGATAAAATCTTTGCCGAATAGGGGGACAATCACCTGTATCAATTGAATGAGAAATAATATTTGTGCAACCGAGACCCCGCTTCTCGTATGAAATATCGGTAAATTTAGAAATAATGTTGTCAGCGGTAGCTCTCTGGTCGACTGTAAGATGATCATAAGAAACAAGATGTGTAGGGGGAACTGCCTGCAACTCCATTACTTGAGCGTCAGACTTGTTCACAATCAAAACAGACTCCAATTTGTTAGGAAATAGGCCAAAGCTTCGCCAAAAATCCATGCCAAGGATAAGGGAATTTTGAATCCCAGGTACAACATGAACTTCTAAGTTAATCAATTTATCCTGAAACTCGAAGGGTAGAAACACCGATCCCAAGGACTCAAATCGTTCACCGCCTGCTGTTATTAACCTTAAAGGTTTCGATTTATCCAAAACATTGTCTTTCAAAAATAAGTTATGCAAATTATTACCTAAAATTGTAACGCAAGATCCAGAATCTAAAAGACCTGTGGTAGGTATTCCGTTTAATTTTAGAGTAACGTAAGGTAAATATTCTACTTTAGAATTACGGATTGAGGAAATATGATAGCTATTAAAGAATTTTTTTAAAAAGTCTAACCAATTATTCCACTCTGTTTTATTACAATTAGTTGTATAATTTGATTTTCCACAATCCTTATTAACTAGTTTTTTGAAACTGTAGGGGTCGACTTAGATTTATTTACGGTTTGTTTTCGCGACTTAGTTCTCCGAATCAGCGATAGGAGAACTAAGTCGCGAAAACAGACCGTGCATTTTTGCCACGTAAATAGTTATTGATTCGTTCTCGCCTTGTGAGCGCTGACGAATCTCCGTCATAAGACGGTAATCGTAGTTATGCGGACTAAAATCTCGTTTTAAAAGTTCGCAAAGTTCTAACCAAGTCTTTACGTTATTTTTAACAGAACGATACCAAACTAATGCGTCACCCGAAAATATTTCAAAAGCGAAAGACAACATCTTGTCATGTGGAATAGATCTACAGGACATAAATTCATCAATTTTTTCAATAAAAGATCTTACACATGATTTACCGTTAAATTTGAATTTACCTAATTCCGAGAAAAGCTTACGGTCGTAATTATAGGAAGTGTTTCCCTCTGCCACTGAGCAATCCGACCGCGAACTACGACGCGTGATTAATTGTAATTTCGCATATAAGTCATTAAATTTATTCCACACAGACTCAATTTTTTTAATATCAAGACTGCCGGTATCCACCCTATTCAGTCGATGAAAACAATGGTGAAGCACGGTTTCGACCTTCTGTTGAAGCTCGGAGGTATAGTTTGCTTCCAACATAGATAAGTGTCTATTTGATCTTAATAACGACTTTTCCACTTCAGCCACATCCTCCTCTGGTGGGAAGGGTGAAGATAATATATCCTCCGAGGGAATTTTAACTGAAAGTTTAGCGATTTGTTTGCGGGGATCGTCAGGCTTTGAAACGCCGCGTATTGTGGTCTCATATTCTAATTCCGCTTTAGTTAATAATGAGAAATTTATAATGTAAGCCATTATTACAAAACAATAATAGAAAATCTAAGTATTTACGCCGGTACTAGAAAAAAAATTAAATATCGCCAGAAAATCGAATACCGTGCTAAAAAAGCTGAAATACACTAAATTATACAATGGTGTGATGATTGGTAAAGGATTAAGAAAAATTACTTAAAGGTCACTCAAAGGTTGAATCACAATATTTTTTTCGCGAACACGAGGCACGTAGTTCAACGGCAAAGCGGTTAGAACCGGTTGGCGGCTGGGCACGCTGCCCGCAGTGAAACGTGATTTTAGACCGACGTTAATTAAATCACCGTTATGTTATTTACACAGTTAAATTGCTTATGGCCAACCAAAATAGATAGAAACTGTACCTGTACACAATTCACCACACCAGAATATATGCACACACAGGAGAAAAATATACAAGAGAAAAAGAAATTATTTCACTCACCTGTAAAGTGCCAACTTACGTTTTAAAAATATATTTAAAAATTCTATTGGGCGCCAATGTCGCACGGGTGATCGATTTTCACGGGATAGCCGGGATCGATCACTCGCCGAGCAATAAAAAGAGATGCTTAGGTTGTCTTACGGGAAATAAATAAAAATATCACCAGGACAGATTAAACTCGCGTTATATTCCAGATTCACAATTTTAATTAATAAAAGAACCGACACTAGGGGTTAACCGGCTAGATAGTTATCCAGGGCGTAGGTCGTAAGTTAACACTCCACAGGTCCACGGATGGATACTCAGCTTTCACGTGTCCCAGCCGAAGAAAAAGCAAGGCAACCACGTGTGTCGCCGGTATATATGTCGTCGGCAAGCGGGTGAGGGTCCCCACTCCAGTGCGTCATCGTAGTGGGGCTCGCAAGCGCGGAGGCACGACGTCACAAGGTGTATATTTTTTTATTTATGTCCACGTGATAAGATTTCTCGATTATGACGACGTTGTATGCAGCACCATAATGATAAGATAGTTCTCTTGAAAATAATGCTCAGTATAGATTTAGTAAGGCAGCGGTTTTTCAATTATAGATATCGTGGTTTCCACATCACATGCGAGCAGATACAAGAAGTGTGATTAGAGGTAACTAATAAACTTTTGTTTTATTTTTTGGTGTCGGGTTGGAAAATCCTCATGGAGTCCCTCCGCCCTGGCGGGGAAGGGCGAAGGGGACTGTCAGACTCTTACTGAGTAAAAACCAACCCGTGTTCCTCATGTACCCGTGTGTCGGAGGGTAGGGTATCGCATAAGCATTTCTCGCCACTCCCCGACGGGCATTGGCCCGCTAGATGGTCAGGCGGGCCCCGAACAAAACCCCCTTGGCGGCGGATGAAGGTGTTGGGCTCTGCCGCCAAAACACCCAGCGGCCGCAGAGGAGAGGGAGGACGGCAACGTAACACCGCATCTCCTCTTCCTCTGCAGCCCCACCGCGACGCAACGATGGTGCGCCCCCATTTGGTCGCGGGAGATAGGGCGCGCGGCAACGCAACACCGACACGCCTCTCCTCCTGCGACCACGCCCGACAGCGAGGGACAGACAGAACTATCCCCCACACCCGCATCGTTGGACGCATCCTGCGCAGGCCCACTGCCAAGCCCACACGGAGCGTCCCCTCTAAGGATCCCTCTTAGCTTCACCGCGGGGTTCTAAGCCACAGTTACTGAGCCCCCCCACCACCACAAGGTGGAGATCCCGCGGGGGGGCTCTCCCGCTTAACTAATAAACTTAACCTAACCTAACCTAATTATTGAAAACATTAAAGCTAATTGACAATAAAGTTGATTTTTTTTTTTTGTTTGATTTTGAAATCAAACATCCACATGGATACGCCAACCAAATCCTAGAAAAACAACAACAGAAAACAGCGTTTTTGACAATCACATTGATGTACATTCACGGTACGGAATTCTTACCCTACCATAAACTCACGCCTATCTGATTTTCACGAGATTTTATGAACCCTAAATACAAGAAGTACCCACACCTCCAAGTAAGCAGTAATCAAAGGTATATTAAACGCACAATCGCGTTCCTTTGTTTAAGTTCCCCGTAGTAAAATTTAAAACCAATGGTAAAGTTATGATGTTTATTTTTATTTTACTATTTAAACTATTAGATTTGAAAAATCAATTGATAAATATTGAATATTATACTAACTGGCTGACAAAAAGATACCCACGCGATTTTTTTTTACGGAAATGTATTTATTGTAAGTATTAGGCATTAAAATTAGGTATATGCTGAGGTAATAGATAATTTTGAGATTTACTAAAATTATAGACCATATAGGTGGCGAGGCAAGCTTGGAGCTTGCACATGAGATGAGAATTACTAATTGTGTTAGCGCAAGACTAGTAGATGTGCAAACTGGTGACCGGTAAGCAGGTGGAGAAAATTCGGATGTTAAAAAGATAGCTTTCTCAGCTTACTAGTTAGGCATCATAGTCTATAAGAGATATACAATTCAACCGGGCACTAAGCTTAATCCTGAAACGCAGCACACTACCGAGTTCTGATGGAAAATAGCTTTAAGGGTCCTTCTACACCAGCGTTTATCCAGCTTAGGTGCTTGAAGACCGCATGTACCTACAGTCAATTAATTCAGTTTACTGTTTACTTCAGTTCAATTTACTGTAGAGATAACGCCGCAAAAACGTTTGTATGAAGGTTCTCTAAAATGCCTGAAAGCAATAGGGTTAGGACAGGCGATGATAGTTAGCCTCAGCCGGCTGGAATTCTAAAAACGACAGTACGCTCTACAGTTGGACCTCACCCTCACCAAACAGGTTAAATGTGGATTTTGAGCTTTTCCTAGGGCAGACAGGCAGTTGTTAGACTAGTGGGGTAATTAACCGAAGTTTCGACCTTACAAAGAGAAGAGTATCTTTGGTAAACTACCGAGGATCTTCATGGACTGCTGTAATAAGGTCCGCGGCTTTACCTGCCCTAAGCTTCCAACCTTCATTTTACCCCCTTATGGGTGGCGTTTTAAGAAGTCCTTCCTTAGTCAAATTGTGTGGGCTCTGTGATAGTATTTTAGATACGACAAGTCATTTTATGTAAAGGATGATGATACCTAGAAGACTCTAAATATAACATTACATTGCGATCAACGAGAGATGTTGTTCGATCCAAAAACTATAGCTGGTGAATGTAAATATGTAATGCAACTTACCACATACAAAGAAAGTTATTTACCAAAGTTTTTGCTATACCGTTCGTCCCATAAAATAAACAGAAAACTGAGGTCAGTGGTAATGTAGGGAGATATTTTCAGCACGATGTCCTAGAAAAAGAACAACATACAACAGAAACATCGTTTTTAAAAAGCGATAAAAATAAAAGCTGCAGCGACTGTAAACCCAGTGATATTAAGCATTTAATCGTATCTGACTTTGACACAGACGCAAGATACATGCTTATAGCGTTCTAAATTCTTTCTGTCTATATTTTTCTACCAACCACTGAAAGAAAAAAATATTTTTTATATTTAAAACCATATGCTAGGTTATCAATTTTACATTTGCAACCACAACCGTTGCATTGTATTTGTTTTTAAGTGTCACAAGCTATATTTAGGCAGATTAATGCCTACATCGTCTTCTTCTATTTTTGTGTAAAATTTCACAGTGAAAAGTTTAAAGTTTCTTTAGTTTGTGTAAAGTTTCTTTAGTGTGTAGCAGTAAGTAGCGGTAGTTACGTATAATTAAAATCATCTCTCGGAAAATAATGAAGAGACATACACAGGCAACATTTTATGTAAGCCAGCGGCACTGTAACAAATAATTGTTGAAAAGTCTTGTATTTACTTATAAAAGTTCTCGACAGCGATCTTCGGGTTGTTGTCAGCCAGCCATGATCACCGGGCATTTTCAGAGTTTACTCCTTTTAGTTACAGAAGCACATACACACCCTATAACCTATAGAAGCAACACGCTTTTTGCACATAATTGACATCATGATGGTCTTCTGGGCCTTTCGTTTTCATTTCAATGCGCTGGAAAGTATAAGTAAGTATAATAAATAACATGATGTACTATATTTATACCTTTTTAGTTCGCTATGCCCGTCCGTCCGTCTGTCCATCCGCGGTAAATATGTACGCACTATAAGCACTGGAGAGCTGAAGGCATAGTTATACCTTGTAACCACTTAGACTGGTAGCATCTAATTGAGAAAGCGGTTTATTTTTAATAGTTTTTTTTATTAATGTATCCGTTTGCTAAATATTTAGTAAAAGCCACAAATTGCAAAGTGTCCCTCCCCCGTAGTGAGATATATAATTAACTTTTAATAAAAAATATAACGGCTAAATTGATTTTACGTATTAACAAGTAAGAAATAGACATTTAACTTCTACTTGTGAGTGACAAAATGTATACTGTCAACAGGTAGAAGGTACTACGGAACCCTACATAGTGCGTGGCTCGACATGCACTTATTTATTGTTATTACACCTCTTTTATAACTTGCACCCCGTCGCGCCGGAAGCCATAGTGTGTGGTGGTAGTCAAAGAAATTACATATACTTAAATGGCCTGTCGACACCATATTAGCTTGTTTTTAACGTCCAATATTTTGAATTAACACAAACATTATAAATACATACTGCGTAACAGTTTAAGCTCATTAATTTCGCTGTTGTGTGTGTGTGTTATTTTAATGAATTCCTCGATGGGATAATCTTTCGCTACTAAAAGCATATGATGGCGCAGTCTTGAATCCTTTCGGGTGAGACAATGGTTGATAATTTGGCAGGATATCTACAAATATCCTTGCTCTTCGCCTTACCCTCCTCATAGTAAAAGGGCCGTGTCCAGAAGTACCAGAGTATACATGAGGGCAGTATGATGATGATGATCAATAAATAGCTTTATACTTGAGGCAATTTCATAACGTTGGGGACTATTTATTTTAAGTAGGTGAACTCAGCAGCAAAGATTGTATATGAGACTAGCCATTTCTGTCCATCCAAAGGTTGCCTGGAAGAGATCGCTTTTAGCGATAAAGCCGCCATTTGTACATGATGTAGTATAAGCCAATTTACAAAATGTGTACTGTTCAGTATTATTTGGTGTACAATAAAGAATATATCTATCTATCTATCTAGCGCCTGCCTCGCACGCGTAAATTTCGTTTGGATAAAATGAAAAGGAACATACATGCCAAATTTCAGCGACTTGCACTCAGTAGTTTCGGCTGTAGCGTGTCTGTCAGTCAGACAGTAACGGAAGGATTTTATATAATTATACCGATTTTTTGGTTATATTTCAAAGCTCCGGTCTCCTATACCTTGACACAGGTACGTTTTGTTTTGAGAGCATACTCTACAGCTATGTAGCTCTAAAGTTTGATGGCCACTAATAATGAAATTATACACGTCACTTTCAGCATTAATGGCGGCAATTTTATTTAGCACCTATATTGGCTCTGAACCGCGCTTAGGCGATTTATTTTAAACTTTAATAGATGCTGAGGTCAAAATTTCATAACATAGCGATAAGGCAACTTGTCGTTGCAATCGTCTCGGTAGCTTGATGCAGACAAGATCGGCTGTCTTAAACTGAGGGTGTTTTTTTTAAAGGTATACTGAACTAGTTGACCAATCGGGATAGCTTAGGGCTATCAGGAGAACGGTGAAAATTGTAATCAATTATTATTATAATCATGCTTTACAAGCTTTCCGTACGAGGCTTTATCTCATCATCATAGTGATTTCCCAGTTGCAGAAGAAACTTTTAAACACTCGCGTTGCATTCATAACAAACACGCTTTAGAGCCCGAGGTCCGATTACTAGTCCAACCAAATGCCACAGAATACCAGCTTTTCCATAGTGCCTGCAGCCTAAACTTAAAACTAAAACCATGGAATATCACCATTTGGTTGTTGTCACAACCAAATGGTAATATTCCATGGTTTAGAGTGTTGAGACAAATAAAAGTTTGTTTGACGTAAGTGATAATTAACAATTCAATACCAGTGGTGCGCGCCGTGGATTAAAACCCGATACTCTCTTCATGGCATTCTATTGGTTGGTATCACTGCTCTCGCCCTGCGCATATGTTTTGAGAATTAAGTAGTGTACGGTTACGACACAGACTCTTGTCAAATAGTAATTAACACAAAGGCACTGGTATAAAAATTAGGTAAGAAATTTTGATGAAGTTAACGAGAGCATTATGCAGAACTTTTAAATATGCTCATAGGAATTTTCCTTAACGTCAAAGCGACAATTACACAATAAATAAACTCATAAAAAGCCAGCGCTCCGTACAGGCGTACAAATAAATAAAAACAAAGTGGGATTCTCTAATCGCTCTTCAAAGCTTGACACAAGATTCCATTGTAAATTATCTGTACTAGCTAGCTAAGAAAGTATGGGTGAAATTTATGTAAGCGTAGCTTTAGTCACTAGAAGTTCCTTCAAACGATGGAGCCGAGGATTTTACAAGCTCATCATTTTTCTAGCCCCTGTACAATATTTGAGAACGCGTTCCGATGCTAAGCGCCGACAAATTCCCTCTTCTGATCGAGAGTAAGAGTTTTATGAAAAAATGAAAAAAAATCTTCCTTCGAGAGAATATTCTAAATATATAATAGATTCTTATTATCCGTAATACTTCCTGATTCAGATGATAGAGCCTTATTGAAGTGAAATATTCTGAGAACAGCGTTGCTTTTTTATTTGGTATCTGTTTTCTTGAAATATTGGAGATAATAATGTGATCTTGATGAGCTGGATCTTTACTTAGTTTAAGAAGTCTGTTAGTGATGAGAAAGAAGATAAAACGTAATTGTCTGCATGAGAAATAAAGAATAACTCTATTACTTTGTGTGCTACCAATATATCAAGTCGCGTTATGTCGATTACTGAAGTTGCTAGTAGTTCAAAAACTGGTGATAAGAGATTAATAATGAGTACATACAAAAAATCAGAGAAGCGGTAAAAGTTTATCAGATCTGTAGTATTTTTGACCGTCTAATGAATTTCAATAAAGTTCTGTAAACACACAAAGCTGTCGTTAATTATTTTTTGACAGTAACTATGTATGTACATACAACCGAGGGCATCTATCGTACGTAGGTATCGTGTAATGGCGAAAACATCATGCCGACGGAACTATTCTGAATCGTGCTAATGGTACGATGTAATGGTCAAATATAAATGACGAAATAGTCGCTGGGTGGAAACGGTGCCGTAACGCTGCCCGAATGTACTACGACCTTCATCTCTACATTAGACTTTTTGTACAAAGTGTATACCTAAACGTGCCATTAATTATGTATGCGCATATTTTATTACCCGTTGGTACTTATCGTCCGTGTGGTGACGGATTATACGGAAACGTACGTAATATATACGGAATGTCACCACCCCATATCATCCCATGGATGTCGTAAGAGCCGACAGAGGGAGCATATTATGTAGAGAACAGCAATGTAAGAGAAGGAAAACTTGATACAAACCCTATACCAACCCGTTTGGCCAGCGTGGTATAGTAGGCCAATTCTTCCTTTCATAGGAGAGGCCTAGTCCAGCAGTGGACTGTTAAAGGCTGATGAACTTAAAATCACCAATGACGTATGACCTTATGAATACTACACACTACACACCCCTGTCTTTCGTCCACAATTACGTCAAAACTCGTAATAAACGATGATCGTTAACCCAATTTACACCTCATAAAATAAAGTCTCTTGTTCTGTGAAATTCTCGAAGGATGTCCATTAAAAATAAATAAATTCAATGTTTTACAATAAAATCGACACTCCAAACTTCCTGATAGTTATCCATCTAATTAGCACTTGAGGCCAGAAAGTTGAGCTGATCGCCTTCAATTTGAAGACTGGGAAATATTTATTGCGTAAATATTGCACGAATTTTTCGGCTCTACTATTCTCAATATTGAGTTTCTTGTCAGTGCATTTTAGCAATAACAGTCGCTTCCTAAACTGGTGCTTGGCTACTAAAATAGTGACTGACTTATAGTAGGTACTAAGGAATTGCTCAAACATTGCGTGAATTTTTCAACATCTAATTCTATGCAAACCTGTGTGGACAGCATGGTATATTAGGCCAAATCCTTCAATTGAATCACAATGCTATTGTAGAGCAATTTAGGAATGCGAAACTATATGTTACAAAACCTTAAGAAAACTGATTTATAAATGTATCTTTACACAAACATATGTTTCAATTCCTCACCTGACAGAAAACATAAAGTATAGCCATCAAAAAATATCTTTGAAATATGTATATTGCGAAACATAAACTGTGCAGAAAATTCTACTCTGTGTGTAGAAATCTTTATATAAACGCCATCGATTGATGGGTTCGACGGTGACGAGCGATGAATAACTCAACAATTCAATGGGAATTACTTATCAATTTGAACTTTAAGTAAATGTTTATTTAATTACATTAAATTTACTGCAATATGGTGGAGGTCGGGGGAGGCCAATGTCCAGCAATGAACACTGGACATCTGTCTGCGGATATAACGATCATGATGATGATGAAGTTTCCTGTGATTAATTGATTAAAACCTTAGTTTTCACAGCCCCATTCGCTAATTTTCTGGTTTTCAATATCATAAAAAACCTTATAAATTAACTAAACCACTCAAATACGTACAAAATATCATCTGTAATATTTTCTTCCATCCATTATTTAGTGGATGGTGTAGAGTGATGGTGTGAGTTTCGTATATTGTCACCACCGCACGTCAACCGTTATCACTCTCCTAGCGAATAAATAACTAGGATAACGTAGTTGCGACTCGGGGTCCACTTACTAGTTTAAATTTGACTGAATATTAGATTTTCCACAGAGGAACTGCCTAATCTCTGCAATCCAAAGGGATAGCGATATTCTTTGGTTTAGACTAGTGTCAGTTTATTCATAGTTACTGACTCCCTATAACAACTGTCAAAGCTTTTTATGACAGCGGAGAACAATGGCTTAACGTTCTCTCTCAAGCATGCTTCCTCACGATAATTCCTCATCATCTGCCGTAGTCCACTGCTGGATAAAGGCCTCTCCAATTAACAATTCAATATGCACATTACTCTGCAAGATCTCAGTGGTGTGTACCTTGGATTCGAATCCAACACTTGGCTATCGCTGCTTGTCCACACACTTGTCACATAACATACTAAACCTAACCAGAACCATAACAGAACATTACTTACGAATTGTTTGCTCAGCATGCAATAAACAACTGCAGTAAACCTTTCTTTGTCCGAAGAACATTCTCGCCACGGTCATCGTTGGACGTTATTTGTGTAAGTTATTGATAAGTTTATTAGATTTTGACCCTTTGAGGTCCGACCGGCCCTCATAAAATAGCAGGTTAACGGTCTATGGATCAAACTTGACTTTTGTTAGTTTTAGTGTTATTTGATAGTGTTAAATGATTTAGTAGGTATTGACATACAAGTGGACAGATAGCGTAGCTTAACATTATGCCGTGTTGTAGATTCGATTCCCACGCGGTACAACGCTTTGTGTGAGCCACAAATTGTTGCTGCAGAGTGCATTGCATTGTATGTTTATATAGTGCTATAAGAGATAATGCCTTTCGTAAGAATAAAAAGACTGAATCAAATGTCTGTTTGAGTGACCAGGTGCAGTGTTATAGCGTCATTTATCCGCTACCTACCTACATCAACATTAATCTTAGACCATTTTATACTACGAAGACTTTTTCTTATCGGAGTTGGCAGAGACAATATACACCACTTGCTTCTAACCTATATATCCATTTCAAACGTATCTCCAACGAAAACCAAAACCAAGAAAGAAGTTCATAAGGTTTTGCACGACACATTTAAACTCACAGCTATGAAAACAAAGTGTTTTGTATTCGAGAATAAATCGGTGCGCGCGATTAAATCGTCGAAGAGGTACAGAGAGCAATGCGATAATCAATTGGCGAGGTGTGATAAACGGTCGTATTTACCGCTACTATTGGAGTGCACGCCAGGTGGTGTTAACTTTGATACCTCATCACTGTAATACAGTGAAAGAGAGGCCAAGATCTGCCTACGCGATCAGATATATACAGGTCATAAAAAGCAGATACTGTCATTTAGGATTGTGTTTTAAACGTATCTATTAACTTTTTCCTAGTAATCCATAAAGCAGACGTCGTATTTTAATACGACAGCGTCATCTTATTTAAGATATAATTAATCTTTCCAACGACTTTTTAATAGATTTTTTTGTTAGTATTTGTAAACATTTTGATAAAATCATATGTGTGATCCAATTTTATGATAACATCTGATTGTAACCACATTTATTTTATGCAAATCTTTATAAAATAAATGCATTGAACATTTTTCTTTGAAATGTTGTTTTGCATGAATACATTTTATGCAATAATACACAATTTCAAAGAAAGTTTTCCAAATAATTATTATTTAAATCTCTAAATAATATTGACTCAAATGTGCTTGCATCCTGTATTTTAAGAAATTTTTGTACATTCATATATGAGGGTGCGAGATCGTATCTAAGCACAGACTGCAGCAGCAGGCGACGTGTCGTTGCTGCACTACTGGTTTTTATATCATCATGTCATTACCTACATCATCATCGTCCTAGCGTTATCGCGGTTGCATCCAAGACTACACGCCTTGAAACCCGGGGTCCGCTTACAAGTCTAACCAGATATGGCAGAATATCGGCCTTTCTACAGAGCGACTGCCGTCTGGCCTCCGCAACCCAAAGGGAAACCGATATTCCATGATTTAGACCAGTGCCAGTTTATCAGAGGGTACTAACTCCCCGTTACGACTGTGAAAGATCTTCATGACAGCTGGGAACGACGGTTTAACGTGCTCTCCGAGGCACGGGGCAAACGAGGTGCGCGCCGTGGATTCGAACCCTCTGCATGGCAGTACGTTTTTATCTCTACTAGGCTATCGTTGCCTTTTACCGGTTTCTTGTACTTTTATAATACCTTCTGTAGCAAAACAATAAATCAATCGAAAGCAAATTTACATCTCATATTAAATTCTAAGGTAATTTATTTACTTAATATAGTTTACAAAGTTCCGACTTTACTTTTGACTTCCGACAATGGATACCAGGGTCCAAGGCATCGCCCTTCTGACGTTACATGTATTTGCTTTATATCCAGGTTTGGATAGATAGTACTATCAGATGGACGGATGTACATACATTCTCTATCGAGAATCCGTAGTACGAGGAATACTGAATGCATCGCAATCGCAAACCATGATCTCTACACGGAGAACATTCAATTGTTTTCTGATACTCGCGATACGTTCCAATACCGAATCTTACTTTTGAGCGTACACGATTTAGCGTTATAACTGAACTGTATTGTGAAACGAAGTTCCATGAAAATGGAGGACAAGGGAGGAATGTTTCTGTTGCATTTTATTTAGATGGAGTACGTTTTTGAACGCGTCTTTGATGCTATCTGGTTTTTATTGAGGTTCTATTTGTGGGAGTTCTTGTTACTTTTGAAAGAATTTGAAATATGCAGTTTGTTTTAGGCAAAAGAGAAGAAATGGGACAATTGATATAAACATAGCTCGAAGAATCGATGTCCTTTCTGCAGGAAGGTTCTGAGTAGCGGCCACGCACTGGTCTACGCAGTAGAGGTAGGCAAACCCGACTATCTTATGAGGTTTGCAAAAAGCGGTTGAAAGAGGGCGGCTCAAAATTGATCTATGCGAAAATCCTTGGAAGATGCTTACTGTTTATGGCTGAATTGATGGCCAAGTTGCAATTATTTCTATCTTAGTCTCTTTATTAGGGTGTTTTTGGGGAAGGAAAGCCACGGATCGTCACGAATGGAATATCATTGTTAAAGAGGCCAAGACCCACAAAATAAGTTATTAGGGTGGTTTAATTGAAATCTACTTGCTAATTAAAAATATAAAATATTTTATTGAACGCCTATGTCATGTATTTAGAACAAAACTAGAAAGAAACTCAAGTGCATAGGAAGTTAAAATTAAAAATACTGCAAGGCTACTGTTTTGTGACTACGTAGCTCGCCGCTGTAGGCAACCTTTTCAAAAACAGGGCCTAGTCAAAATACTGTAAAGATAAGCTTACACGCGCAGGCAATCGCAGCGCTTTCGTCAGATTTGAATACGACCTTAGATTGCTTCTCTAATCTTTGGGTTATCACATTTTGAAATCCGCTCTGGAAAAATACTAATAACTATTGTCTTACAAAACGTGTCCGAACTCTGCGCTTAGGCGATATTTTGAGGAGAGAGGATCGTAAAACCGAGTGTAGTGATCAAGAGATTTTTGTGAAATACCAGTCGTTAGATGACCTAAATGTAAGGTACTAACTTTTTTAATTCATTTATTACAGCAATTTTACATACAATTATTAAGCATATAATACTGTTACATACACATATAATACAGTTTGTTTGCGAATCTATAAGTTATTTTCCACTTAAGCGTACGAGCCATACATTATGGCTTATCGCATGCACGGCCTCTATTTGTTTGTTGAGAACAGTTATTTATAATTGAATGATCGTTCACTATTCTGATCATCCTTACTAAACTTGTCTGACTCCTAATCCAGAGTTCGTGGTTCCGCACAGGACGAGGATTATTTTGTACTGTTACTTACGTCCAGTTGCAACTTGGGTATCAGTAACGTTTATTTAAAAATAAATAAGCTATCCATAACTTATTACATTGCTGTATACGCACTGCTTAGTTTGAATCTAGTAGTAATGTAAGAAGAATAGTATCAAACAGAAATCAACTTATAACATAATTATTACACTGTACATGTTAGATAAGATAAGATAGATAAGATAAAAAATTATTTGCTAAAAACATGTGTATACATACAGTTGCGTGCAAGATATTATACAGTAGGTACATTGTTATTTTTGTGCGACATGTTTGTCATACACGATGACGTGCAAATGTTATACATTAATAAAATTAGTTTTATAATGTCAATCAATAAATTGTAAAATAATAGATAGAATATAATGTCAAAATTAATAAATCACAATTTGTCAGTCAAATAATCATTAACATTATAATATGCTTTATTAATCAAAATCAATTTAATTTTATTTTTAAATTCGGTATTGTTAAGTTCCTTCCAAGTCTTAGGTAGCTTATTAAATATGACTGGTGCCATGCATAGGACACTTTTGCGCATAAGTGCAGTCTTGGACGGGTTCAGACATAATTTGCTGTTATCACGCCGGTTTCGAGGAAACATATCTGTCACCCGTGAAAATAAATTAGGATTCTGTTTTACGAACAAAACCATTTCTAATATATATAAGGATGGCAACGTAAGTATCCTATATTGTTTAAAGTAAGGCTGACAGCTATCCGTTATTCTTAAATTCTGTTCTGGAAAGACAACCTTGTGTTCCTTACCCGCGACTGACATTGATGTCCAAAACCTTGAACTTTGTTAGTGCCACGAGTAGCATCTGTCTAAGTATTTCATGACGTATTTCGAGACGTTACATCACCGGTTGTAGTATTCACGCTGTATGTGCATACCGCATCTAATATTTACACGATCTGAAACAACTCGCAGTGTCTACATGACTTATTTCAATTTATCCCTACGGTGGGATATGGAGGGTGACTTACGAAGGACAAATATAGGTACAGCAACATCTCAATACAGTTTTATAAGACTTTACAGAAATAATCATTGAAAAATACAGTGACCGAAACCAGTATCTCCAATTTTATTATTACGTTTGTATTTCAGTAAAATCATCGGACCATAGAAATCCTTTGCGCTGTATTTGATGAACTGTCCTCAAATATTTTGATATCTTGCGGCGTCAAATAATCTTATATTAAATACGAAGTTGATCTCCGTTGACAACTGACACGGTGTGCGAAAAAAAGTTGTAATTTCTCCGTTGGCAGTTGATGGGTGTCCCCGCTCGTTTAATAATGTCTAGTTCCCGTCACTCAAATCTTTGTTAATAAATACAGGATCGGCGATTATTAATTCGTTTCTTTGTTGTAAGTTTCGAGAGGACTTTGTCGCTTAAAAGCTCGAAGTTCGTGATCTATTATTTTGGTTAGGTATTTATTAAGATATTTTTACAGTTAGTGTTTCAAAATAGTTTACTCTGAGGTAAGTACACTTGGAAGATGATAAAAAAATACTTTATAAGGTGCTCAAAGAATAATTTATTTATGTTTAGACAAGCACATTTTCTTCAAGGATTATGGATCAGGATGTGTAAATAATACATATCCAATAGAACCGCCTCTCTATACCTGAGAAAAATGCTTCTTTTTCTAGCTGTTAGCAATCTACGTATTGCCTTTTTTAGTTTGCCCTATCCCCTACTCCTTCTCCCTCCCTCATCCCGCTCCTCCTCCTATCCCTTTTCCCAACCCAAAGGGCGGCAACGCACTTGTGACTCCTACGGGGTTGGCTTGTGTCCATGGGCGGCGGTAATTGCTTACCATCAGGCGATCCGTCTGCTCGTTTGCCGCCTATTAATAAAAAAAAACCGCTATGGGAGCAGTCTTTTTTTGCTTCAACAAACCAAAACAAATACGCACAGACAAATCTCATCGTAACAACACATCTGAAATACAGAATAGTCGGCTCAATCTGCCGTATACTATCGAAAATGGATCAAGTAAAATATATGGGCGTGTAAAACACCATCATATTTTGTATGTACCCCAATATCGACCGATACCGTAATACAATATATTGTACGGTATCTTATTTACGACTAACTGTGAACAGAAGTTTTACTTACTGCACGGTTGGCGTAGTGGTTTAAGTGGCCGTCTCACTGCTTAACGCTGCGCCGAGTGTTGTGGGTTCGATCCAACTCGAGACAACACTTTGTGTGATTCATAAATTCAGGAATTAGTCCATGGGCGGGAGCTGTCTTTAAAAAAAAATAAAAAACATAAATTAACTTGTGTTAAATATTATTTATGATTACTTGTCATTACGTTAAACGCAGTGATAGCCTGGTAGATACACCTACATCTCCTCTGTGGGGTCTCCGCCTTGTCGTCGTGGGGAGACTCAGTAACCGTTGCTTGGACACCCACTGTGAAGCTAAGTGGAATCGCGGGAGTGGACGCTCCACGTGGGCTTAGGTGAGGCCTGCGTAGGATGTGTCCAAGGGTGCGGGTGCAGGGGACAGTTCTGTTTGTCTCTCGCAGTCGGGCACGGTCGCGGGAGGAGAGGCGTGTCGGTGTTGCGTTGCCGCGCGCCCTATCTCCCGCGACCAAATGGGGGCGCACCATTTGCTGCGTTGCGGTGGGACCGCAGAGGAAGTGGAGATGCGGTGTTGTCAGGTTGCCGTCCTCCCTATTCTCTGCCGCCGCTGGGTTTTAGTGCCTGCGGACGGCGAGCGCTGGGGCTGCTCCCCGTCCGCCAAAAGACAAGGAGGTGGCGTAGTGTCCGCGCCGCCTCCCAAGTAGCTTTGATAGATGACGACGGAGCCCGCCAACACCAACAGCGAGCGAATTCCGGGCGCGGACATGGAAAAATTATGCTATCCGCCAAAATACCTATATAAATATTTACCTATATTACTTATTCACTTTGCCAGAATATTACTTACGTACTTATTTCTTTTTTGTTTAACTAATTTCATCATGATTTCACCCAAAGAAGGCCATACTAGTATAAATACGCATAATTCGTTTTTCGGCGGCTGTCGGTACGTTCAACTCATTTTTAAGTTGTTCCTGTAGACTAGGAATTAGTATTAAGGACCGATCTCACAAGCATAAAGTGTGTTTCTTTAAATTATTGGCTATAGAGTCAAATAAAATATTAAATATCGCCCGCAGGTACGCCCGCACATTCTTTTTTCATTTAACCGCTTCTGCCTTTTATAGAATTATACATGCTAAATTTGAACTCCTTTCGCCCAATAGTTTTGGCTAGGCGTTGTCTGTCAGTCGGTCAGTTACGTAAGAATTTTATATATACGGATGTTTCCATTTTAAATCTGAATGATAAAGCCAAGCTAAATAGAGGTGGCGAGCCGGACTCTTAATCTATTCTAAAGAGCTGACTCCAGCTCTAATCAATATGTACTTGATCAAAATAAACAGCTCATTCCTCTTATAGCTTGCTTAATGAGAAACAGTTTTTAAAGAATTACGTCCTTTTTGAAAAAAAAAGTTTAGTTTGAATGAAGTGTTGTCTGCCTTTCATAGATTTTTCGAAGTTAACACCAATTCTCAAAAGACTAAAAGACTGCCACGCCGTATTATGAGGCTTCTTCTTAAAGTAAATCGTGTACCTACTTGTCATTTTTAGGTATTATCTCTAAAAATATAAAGTAAAGAAAAATGCGATCAATCTAAGTTTGTTTCGGCTTTTCTTTTCAAGAGAAATTTTTTTCCTATTACGTGGGACCTAAAAATTAATGGCGAAATGTGGGTGTAATATTACACCTCTGCCTACCCCTTCGGAGATACAGGCGTGAGTCTGTAAGATAATTTTGCTAGAAAAAGCCGCCATCATCTAGAATATACTTTTGACTTGTAGAAGTGTTGCAAACCACCAAAATGCAGAATTAAATGTGTCCACATGTCCTGACTACTAATTATTTTTTTGTATTTCGCTTTACCTTTTAGGTATACAAGAATGTCCACAAGGAACGTATTTATATGGCCCGCAGTATAAATACATTTAGTACGAAGAACCAACTTGCGACATACCAGATATTGTCATTCATTACACTATTTATTCGGGAGAGCCCTAAAGTTATTCCGCCACACCAATGGTTACAGATAAGACTAGTGGCAAATGCGTGGCTCTTAGAAAAATGCCCTAAGTACATCGTCCCAAAGAAAGCTAATGTAAAGAAGTATGACCCTTCACAACAAGCTAAGAGACCGGTTGTCCCAGAGAAAATGGTAAAACGAAATAGGATTTAATTTTGTATGTAAAATGACCACTCAGACGATGTACTTAATAAATGCCATGTTTTTCAAATATTAGTTTTCTAAAGATACCTGCAGCGCTAGAAAAATACTCTTTTGATTCACATGCTGGTGCTGATAGACTTGGAATTCACTTTTAACAGAACATCGATCATTTAAATTTGTCAGACCGCACAAAGAACAGTATTCCAGTCAATTTAGGGTTTGAACTCGGAAAATCGACATACCCAGTATATTACCACGTAAAAACCTGTATTTTGGCATCCTACAACTGTTCTCAAAAGTCACATATAATTGGATGTCCGCAAGTTTTAAATTCAGGGGTCAAAGGTCACAAAAATCGATTTATTTTACATTTTTGGCAAATATCTCGTTTTCTATGGGTTTTACGCTACTTGTATTTATTATCAATATTGTAGAGAATTAAATTCTCTACAACTGTTCTATTTAACATTTTTTAAACCTTGAACTGTATTCGAGATAGAGGGTGTAGAGCGCGCAGTCAGAGAATTATCTAAGGTCAACTGGTAGTCTTGTACTACAGAGCCAGACATTGCTACGAAGATTTTCACGATGTTTTTAGCGAACGTTCTAATCGGCAAAAATTGCTGGGATCCTGTATTGATAGAATGTTCGCTAAAACGCACTTGTCAGAATCAGGGAAGCTTCCTATAGTGTAGAGACAGTTTTGATAAATAAAAGAGACAACTATCAAATCATACTTTCATTTATTCAGTTTGGCACAAGGATATATCTTTAGATTACGTCGTGATTCTACATTTACATTTACAGCCCAGTTCGCAAAGCAAAGACATAGAACCAAGAGAAAGAACGGGCAATAAAACTCTTGATCATTCTTTTCAATAACTATATATATAACAATAATTAACAAACAGTGGTACAGCCAATTTATATCAAATATCAATGTTGTGGGTAGTTTTATATTACTAGAAAGGTCTGTCTTACAACAGAACATAATAAGCATTATTTAGCATCAATACAATTTACTAAATGTTTACCACAGGTATATACCTAATGAATCTCATTGATACGACTTGATCCATAGTATATTATTCTATCCTATATTACAATCTATAATATCTCACAAACGATCAAACTACCCACAACACAATATCAATAAGATAATGATTACACTATCTTACATTGTTTCCTAGGTGATGAAACAAAAGAACAAGCAACACAGAATATTGGAACACAGTGGCAATTAAATAGTCAGAACCATATCGTACCTGAGCCGTCGTCGAAGGAGAATAGGACGAGCTAGCCGAGCCTGTCGACTTATATAGGTACACCTTATTTACACGTTTGACAGTTTAACTGTCAAACGTCATGTCAGTGTCATTTAGTTGCCACTATCCTCTTACATATTATGTATAAATACTTGGATATCAGTAATTTCAGTCCAAAGCCTAGATATTATTACATATCTCTCACGGCCAGACTGACAATTACTTCGTCCTCGAAGTACAATAAATTCAATAACACTTAACTAAACAATCGCCCGACGGGCACCCTGTATTATGTAACAATGAATTCTTACCATATTGATTAAAGCCATCTAAAAACTATAGTATCGTTACGTCCGCTACGGCTATACTGACTTACGTCGTCATTTAAGTAAGTTCAATTATAAGAATAGTATCACAACAACAATCCATTTGTACGAAACAATTACACAAAAATAAACTGGACTCATATTTACAGTAATTACGATCGGATCGGATCGGATTTCATTTTGCGAGTCTAGAAATAAGTTCTGTGTCAGCTGCTTTGATACCATTGTTACAAATTGTATTTACTATTCTATGAAGGGATCATTAACATTCACAATACACATGTTACATAGAAGTACAGTTTAATTTTACAATATTACACCACTGCATTATCCATCCACAAATTGACAAAAATAATATAGTACAAAAGGAGCCACTACGAAGCATAAAAATTTAAGTAGAAGGTTTTAAGAATAAAAAATTAGAATAGGTAATTCTGCTTATGGCTGATAAATAAATGAAATAAAATAAATAATTTAAATTCACAACCGAGTTAAATAATTAAATTCGATTTCACTAATTTACAAGTATACAGGTACCAACTTGTATGATAATAGTAGTGTAATACTAGGAAAATATTTTCATTCTAATACACTCATTGCCATTGCCTTTCCTTTCACATTAAATAGACAAGTAACAACGGTCAATCTCCTCGATACTATCTAGCCCCACACCTGCTGCACATGAGTCCAGGCTAGAACAAGGCGAAAGACTTCAGCAGTTCGTAGGCAATATGATCAATATCATCAACATCTAAATGATTATCATTATCATCAACATCTAAATGATTATCAAAATCATCAACATCCAAATGATTATCAAAATCATCAACATCCAAATGATTATCAAAATCATCAACATCCAAATGATTATCAAAATCATCAACATCCAAATGATTATCAAAATCATCAACATCCAAATGATTATCAAAATCATCAACATCAAAATGATTATCAAAATCATCAACATCAAAATGATTATCAAAATGATTATCAAAACGATTATCAAAACGATTATCAAAACGATTATCAAAACGATTATCAAAATCATTATCAAAATCATTATCAAAATCATTATCAAAATCATTATCAAAATCATTATCAAAATCATTATCAAAATCATTATCAAAATCATTATCAAAATCATTATCAAAATCCTTATCAAAATCCTTATCAAAATCCTTATCAAAATCCTTATCAAAATCCTTATCAAAATCCTTATCAAAATCCTTATCAAAATCATTATCAAAATCATTCTCAAAATCATTATCAAAATCATTATCAAAATCATTATCAAAATCATTATCAAAATCATTATCAAAATCATTATCAAAATCATTATCAAAATCATTATAAAAATCATTATAAAAATCATTATAAAAATCATTATAAAAATCATTATCAAAATCATTATCAAAATCATTATCAAAATCATTATCAAAATCATTATCGAAATCATTATCAAAATCATTATCAAAATCATTATCAAAATCATTAACAAAATCATTATCAAAATCATGAAATCATCAAAATCACATTAACATGGTCATCATTGCCAGCATTATCATCAACTTCTTAACCATCGGTAAGTTAATCATCAATAATAATTCAATCATCGTCAACTATTTAATCATCAATGAATAAATCGATGTTATCACATTATTATAGATATTTACAGATACCTTTATATCATCACTGCTACCTACATTATCGATCCTTGTTTAGAAGAAGTTTATATGTAATGCTGTGTATGGTTTTCAGAACCTCTAACCTGTAGTAAGACCGCCCTTTCGCCCTTTTATTTTCTTTGTATAAGTATTTTAAAATTTAACTTAAATACTTTAGTAAGAAAACAAAAAAAATGTTATTTGTAAAAGCTACCATGTCATCAAAGAATATCTAAACGTTATTAATCTTTAAATCGTAGCTATCTAAAAGTACAAAGTTCTTTATTATATTCCACAAAATTAACTATAGGAAAATCTATAAATGTAACTTATCATAATCAAAATTGATATCTATGTTAATAATACACTAAAATGTTATCAATTTAGAATAATAAATGCAGCAGACCCTATTAAAGCGTGTTACTATAAAACATCTTTTAACTATAATATATCAAATGCACCTAGGTATAATATATAGACTATTATAGTATATTACTAAACTGCTCCTCTCTCCTAAAAGTGTACCATAATAATTGTTTCCTAATTGTAAGTCTACCACCCGTAAATGTACAGTATGGAATGCTATAAACTGAATTGACCTGAATGTATTGCAGGTACAAACAGTACAAAAGTATAAATAATACATACATACATACATAGACTCACGCCTGTTTCCCCGAAGGGGTAGGCAGAGGCATATTAAATGCTCACCTTTCGCCAGTATTTTGATCCCACGTAATAGGTGGCGAGCCTATTGCCGCTTATTAGGATATTTTGTTCGCCAGAGCCTCGTCCGTTGATCGGCAGGTGCACCACTTGCAGGTGAGGTTGGCTTGGGACCCTAAGTTCTTGGTGGGAACCCTATGTACTATAGTATAAATAAATTACTAGTAATTAAGAATGAACCAATTTAGTTAATAGTTTATTTATGTTACCAATAGTCAGTGAACTGCCTAAAGTTAAACTAGACGCCAATGCCAGTAAAAGTACTCTTGGTAAGAAACGGTATAATAAATAGTCGTGTAGAAAGTCAAACCAGACACTAGTTAGAATTCGGACCAGTCGGTTAATATTTCAATATCTATAAGTCAAATATACATACCTAGATTTATTAATTTAGGTCGCAACACTTAAAAACATCAATTTACTTATACAAATACTTATTATATTAAGCAGAATATCTTATTTATTTCATCAATTTCAGTTTAATTTATCAATTGTATCATGTGATTGTGGCTATTTTCATTCCGTTTACACAATCAGAACACTGACATTGTTTTTAATTCGTTTTTTTTTACGTATTTTACGTTAGGTATCTGGTTCATTCAGTTTCATTATAATTAAGATTTGACGATTCGTAAGAGGTTTGGTATAAAAATAGTAAGCTTACATGTAAGTAGGTATTGTTTGAAATAAACAAACAAAACCCTTCAAGCACCTAGAATGATTAAATACCATTTTAATCATTATTGCCATGGTCTCCTACAATTGAACCACACAAAGTACATGTACACATATATCTTTGCATAAAAATATATCTAAATAGCTTATCTATCGCAGTGTTTATACCAGAGATACTAAATTGATAAGATAGTTCATTACCGAGAGCTAATCCTAAGATTGATTATTACTATAATTATGGTCTCTATAGGTTTACAGTTTAACACATGGCACTTCATATTAAAAATACATAATTTCAATGAATAAAAGCAGATAAAAATAAATACCGTCTCATATTTTATTAATTTACTGAACTTATTTGTATTATTTCCGAGAATGGATAAATAAACTATGAGAATTTTTTCGAAAAAAAAACTGATGTAATTTGGAACTATTTTCAAACTGAATCAATTTAGTTGAATAGCTTATTTCAGATCCATTTAATTAGACAGATGTCTGCATTTATTACACATTTCATTTTAACTATATTATCTGCTATCGTTATAAATAACAGGCAATTATCAACCAAAATAACACTACTTGAAAATATTGGATACACTGCCATCTAATAGTGCCAGACATAAGCAAAATGATGTCACTTTCTTTAACAAGTCAATTTAATCCTATGTAATATAAAACATTCTTCAATAACTACTTTTTAATAAAAATACCTTGAGCTATATATTTAGACGTAGCATATATGACCCCTCAGGCCTCAGGAGGATGAGGTATGTTTAAAAAATAAAAGGAAATAGTTACTAAACGAAACTATCATTTTGTCGATATGATCTAGCTAGATACAGACCCGCTTGATATAATATAGAATATTTCTGTACCTACACACAAAAGTTCGCTTGTAGTAATAGTTATACAAAACTCTTAGGTTATCTTTACAACATGTCATTCAAATGTGGTGCCTCAGACAAATGGAAGCTATTTGGTTTTGTTCTTCCAATAAAAATCAAAGTGAAAAAATCATAAGTATGTCAATTGCAAGTAAACTGGTGGAAATTATCTGGGTACATGACAATTACTCATTACACAATTATAGAAAGTGCATTATTAATTGTAATTCTATAAACAATTTTTTGTGCCATAAACAATTATTAACCAGTTAAAAATACGAGTAAGTATATTTCAAAGATATGTTGAAGATAAATATACAGTTTCGTATTCTTATCTCCAGGGCAACACATTCAAGAGCTTAACATTAAAATATTCTTATTTTTTTTCTTTCGTTATATTTTGGATCCGATTTAATAAAACTATATAGCATGAACTGATTAATTTGGTAATTGTGGCGAAAATTTTACAACAGCTTATGGAACAGAGCTAAGGCACATTCCTACACCGCAATATTGGTCTGTATGTAATGAATACACAGCCAACAAAATTAATGAAGAAATCTCTGAAATGTATTCTACCTACCATCATTTCATATTCGACTTGTAATGAAAAGATTTTTCAGAGCACTTAATTCTTGGAATTCAAATATGCAGGACGATTACGCTTATCAGTACTTATACTAGAAAGAGTAATCAACAAAGCACAATACAGCCAATTCTCATACAGAGTCTCGGTCAATCACTACAAATGTTGCCTATTTAAATTCCAACAGATTAGAACAATATCGGCTACTTTAAAAATCTATTATAAATTTTCTGTAACTTTTTCGCTATTACCTACATAGTTTTATACTCAGATACATTTTTGATGAACATGTTAAAATAACCTGGTACAACAGTCATATTTTTCGACTGGCTATATTCTTGGTGGAAGTACATTACCAGCGTTTGCAGTTGGTTGTTGCTGTTGGCTTCAGCATACTGTTGCAGATCGTTAAGATATGTAGTCTGTACTCATCCACCGGCTTGCTCTCGGCAACGTTGCTACTGAATCGTAGGGCAATCGTTCTCCGTCGTCAGCTGAACGGTGCAGTGACGGGCTTAGGCAGAATCATGGCATCACGATGAGGAGACTCTGGAACTTGCAATTGGATGTATTAGTATTGTGGGCGCAAATTTATCACACTTCTGATGTCAGAATCAGGGAAGCTTCCTATAGTGTAGAGACAGTTTTGATAAATAAAAGAGACAACTATCAAATCATACTTTCATTTATTCAGTTTGGCACAAGGATATATCTTTAGATTACGTCGTGATTCTACATTTACATTTACAGCCCAGTTCGCAAAGCAAAGACATAGAACCAAGAGAAAGAACGGGCAATAAAACTCTTGATCATTCTTTTCAATAACTATATATATAACAATAATTAACAAACAGTGGTACAGCCAATTTATATCAAATATCAATGTTGTGGGTAGTTTTATATTACTAGAAAGGTCTGTCTTACAACAGAACATAATAAGCATTATTTAGCATCAATACAATTTACTAAATGTTTACCACAGGTATATACCTAATGAATCTCATTGATACGACTTGATCCATAGTATATTATTCTATCCTATATTACAATCTATAATATCTCACAAACGATCAAACTACCCACAACACAATATCAATAAGATAATGATTACACTATCTTACATTGTTTCCTAGATGATGAAACAAAAGAACAAGCAACACAGAATATTGGAACACAGTGGCAATTAAATAGTCAGAACCATATCGTACCTGAGCCGTCGTCGAAGGAGAATAGGACGAGCTAGCCGAGCCTGTCGACTTATATAGGTACACCTTATTTACACGTTTGACAGTTTAACTGTCAAACGTCATGTCAGTGTCATTTAGTTGCCACTATCCTCTTACATATTATGTATAAATACTTGGATATCAGTAATTTCAGTCCAAAGCCTAGATATTATTACATACCTCTCACACTCGTTTTATTTCTCTAATGTAACGCCAGAATTTTTATTACAAGCGAATGCACAAATGTATCAGCAGCGTTATAAAAGTGTCACAAAGAAAATAAGACGAATACTCATAAGGCCAATTCTCGTATTTTATCTGACATCGATACTGTATTTTGAACGAAATGCGATTAGATTTTGAATTGACTCAGAATTAGTATTCTGCTAACTTCATTTCATTATCGTCTCAAATATAAAATGTATACAACTACGGCGTTGACAAATATGTAGTTTGAAACATAGATTAGTATTCTGCTAACTTCATTTCATTATTGTCCCATATCAAAAATGTATACCGGCGTTGACAAATGTGTAATTTGAAACATTGTTTACTTTACAATTTAGTCGCGATACCATTTAAATAACTGTCAATTTGGGAGAATACCATTTATGACTAGGGCTTCCATTCCGTAATTACGTAACTACGTAATAACGTAATTACGCAATAAAAAATAACTTTTGACAAGTCCGTAACTGAAGGGTTGAAATCCGTAATTACGTAAGTAAGTATAGGTCTAAATCATCATCATCATCATAGCAGCCTATTTCTAGGTGTAGGTCTTAATAAATAATAAAAGAGAGACGAACGAGTGTATAAGGTATTTTACATTATTTGAAACATCAACAGAAACCTTCATAAAATCGACGTCAAATTATAACGGGTCTCCTAAAATTAACGCAAGATTTGAATTAAACAGAAATAGTCCATAAGTTAATTTTTATTCGATATTGATTTCTTTACAACAAATAATTTAGTTATAAAATCAATATCGAATAAAAATTGTATCATTAAAATCCGGAATACAAATGTGAAAACCCTAGCAAAAACAGTTAATTTAGAATAACTTCTAGATTCCATGGATTTGGGGTCTGAAATTTATTGAGTATATGAGGAAAGTAAAGAGCATCCTTTCTGTATTTATAACTTTTCCACATTTGGTAGAATCTTCGGGAAAAGTAAGAAAATCTAAAAATCCAAAATCTCGCTTAAATTTGAATCTAGTCAAGTTATGAGGTTCATTTTAACTGTAAAATGTGCAGTGAAAGAGACGCTATCGGTGCTTGTAACATTATTATTGCGTTTCATGCTTAGTTTAAGAGAAATATCTTTTTTTCTAAATATCCGCTTTAAAATATGAAGATTTTTTTTTTCTGCCGCATTTCAGCAGCGGTTTCACACGGCCGATCAAACACCCTATCCTTGACGTAGCCCCACAGAAAGAAATCCAGTGGGGTTAAATCTGGTGATCTGGCAGGCCACGCCTGCGGGCCAAAGCGCCCTACCCAGCGACTTCCGAAGAGTTGGTTGAGTCTGTCACAAACGGGTCTCACCACAGAAATAAATAGTAATAGAACGGTAACATGGGCGTGGCGCGCGTGTCAAACTATTGCACTACTCGTATAGTGCATGTGTTTCCGAACGCATTCACATTACGCATCGCGTCACCCGTTCGCGCGCTCAGGAGGTAAAAAAACATTAAATTCGTTACGAATATGCCATATTGTGCAGTTTCTAATTGTAAAAATAAAAGTGATGCAAAAAATATGGAAAAGAAAGGCATTTCATATCACCAGTAAGTATTTAAATTGAGTAAAAGTTAAGATTATTGAGATTAAAACCAAGTGTTCTACTTTTACCATGTTTGTCTAATAAGAACATCATCGTGCATTTCTACGTTATGTTAAATTTCCATTGCTTTTATTAAACGATACTTGTTGACATATATATGAAATAAACACGCAATGTACGGCGAGATAAGCGATATTCACAAGATGCCAAAAACAATAACATATCAAGGGCCACGGGTCAAATAAATATCTGTGATTCGTCAGCGCGCGCTAGTGATTGACGTTCGGTTTATGGTTACGTCTTAAATTTATCGATAAATAAAATGAATATTAATTCGAATTAATTATTATGTTGATATCAATACGTTTGTTTTGGTAGCGCTCGTAGCGAAACTTGGCTTGCCGTTCGTAACAGATCGGCAAAGTTAAGCAACGCTTGCACAGGTTACCACTTGGATGGGTGACCGTGTGTGGCATTTACATCTGAGCGCTACCGTGCTTCGGAGGGCACGTAAAGCTGTCGGTCCCGGTTCTTGTCCAAGGATAAGGATCGTTAGGCCATGTCGGAGGCCTTCGGGCGGTCTGAAAACTCCGACACCAGAGTTGGCCACACGCTCACACGAAAAACAAAAAAACAAATACGTTTGTTAATAATAATCAACTGTTTCGTTGATCTGTACGTTTAGTATAATGGTAGTGTGTATACCATTATTACCATTGCTGATTGTCTGGCAGAATAAGGTTGTTAAGATTTTTTTTAAAGTACCTACCTAACCAAAAAAGAAAACAATTTATTCAAACGAATTTTGAAACGAAGTTCCTTATCGCGCGTTGCGCAAGGGAGCTAGACGGAAAAAATTAAGACGAAAAGTTGTAACGACACTTTGCTATAGTAAGCCGTGCGGCATGCGCATGTTTTTCTGTCTGTCTCCCTCTCTCTCCCGAAAATGACATCTATTTGGGAATCCAAGATGGCGGACGGGACATTTTTAATAAAATTAATATGGGTATCATTTTCGGGGTTTTCATGCATTCTGATCACGAAAATGACATCTATTTGGGAATCCAAGATGGCGGACGGGACATTTTTAGTAAAATTAATATAGGTATCATTTTCGGGATTTTTATGGATTCTGGTCACGAAAATTACATTTATTTGGGAATCCAAGATGGCGGACGGGATATTTTTAATAAAATTAATATGGGTATCATTTTCGGGGTTTTCATGCATTCTGATCACGAAAATGACATCTATTTGGGAATCCAAGATGGCGGACGGGACATTTTTAGTAAAATTAATATAGGTATCATTTTCGGGGTTTTTATGGATTCTGGTCACAAAAATTACATTTATTTTGGAATCCAAGATGACGGACGGGACATTTTTAATAAAATTAATATGGGTATCATTTTCAGGGTTTTCATGCATTCTGATCACGAAAATGACATCTATTTGGGAATCCAAGATGGCGGACGGGACATTTTTAGTAAAATTAATATAGGTATCATTTTCGGGGTTTTTATGGATTCTGGTCACGAAAATGACATTTGGGAATCCAAGATGGCGGACGGGACATTTTTAATAAAACTAATATTGGTATCATTTTCAGGATTTTCATGCATTCTGATCACGAAAATTACATCTATTTCATTGATCATTCATCTTTCGCACTGTTGTTGAGAACGGACGTGTTGAATCGCATGAGTAATTATTAATTAAATATTTTTAAATCGTGACCTCAATCAACGCGTACAACTATCTGCGAACGTAACAAAACTGTGTGTTATAAAATGTATCGTGATTGACATTGTAAGCAATATATAATGGATCACAGTCCTTTCACTCCGAGTAGGAAGACTGCTCGGAGTCCTCCTCCGACGCCGGCACCTGCACCTGCACCTGAGCGTCCAGCACTTGAAGTCATCCCTACGCCTGAAATCCAGAACTGGATGTCATCTATTGAGCAGTACCTCAACGAAGTGTGTTCTATAGCACAAGAAGGAAAACTAAACTCTGAGCAGAAGATGAGAGTCAGCAATCTCTGTCGCCATGTGGGCACTAAAGTTTCGCACTTGGCAGTTCAGTACCAGTCCCTTAAGTCACATGCTATCCAGGCCCATTCTACCATCAAATCCCAGCAAGAACAACTTGATTTGTCTTAGAGCCTTCAAGATCTAAAGCAATCCATACAGGAGTCCTCGAAACCTACCACCTCTGCACCGTCTTTCGCTGAGATGGTTAAAAAATCTGCACATAATTTTATTCAGCCCATTAGCGTAAGTTCGGTGGCAATCTATCCAAATGACAAGCTAAAATCGAGTGACGACACAAAATCATTAGTGCAAAAAATCATCAGGCCTGAACAAATGAACCTCCACGTGAGAGCACTACGCAAGATTAAGAACGGCGGCGTGATCATCATCACCGAGACCAAAGATGATATTGAGAAAGTAAAACAATCGGTACAACATGCAAACTCAGGCCTTATAGTCAATGAACCCCACAAACGGAAGCCTAAAATTGTGATCGTTGGAGTGCCTTCTAATATGAAAGAGACGGAAGTTTTCACGTGCCTGTACCACCAGAACTTAGCGGAGAAACTTCAAAGCTGCAACCTAGAGACCTTTCTCAATGAAATCAAGCTGAGTCATAAATCGGGCCGTAAAGATGCTGAGACCTGTAACTACGTAATAGAAGTATCTGCAGCCATTCGTAGAGCACTGATAATCCAAGACAGGATCTTTATAAATTGGTCATCTTGCCCGATGAAGGATTTCACTCTAGTTACTCGCTGTTATAAGTGTCAGCAGTATGGTCATGCGGCTAAGTCTTGCAGAGAGTCTCAATATACATGCGGTCATTGCGGCAACCAAGGACACACGATAAAGGACTGCACTAGGAAATCCGAAGACCCAAAATGCGCGACCTGCTTACACTTCAAGAAGCCCAGCAACCACAACACCGGTTCTAATGACTGCCCAGTAAGAACAATGGCGGAAAAGAGGTACATAAACTCCGTGGATTATGAAGGCGCCTAGGAGCGACGTAATATCGTATTTTCGACCTTTAATCTACTATTTTTTTCATATTTATTATTTAATTTTAAGACTTGATATTTCATTTTGTGATTCACCTAACACACCTCATTAGAATATTGACCTACTAACATCAAACATCTAGTTTAATAAAATGCACACATGAGTTATTTAATTTAATTTATAAATGTCTCGTCCGCCATCTTGGATTCCCAAATAGATGTCATTTTCGTGATCAGAAAGCATGAAAACCCCAAAAATGATACCCATATTAATTTTATTAAAAATGTCCCGTCCGCCATCTTGAATTCTCAAATAGATGTCATTTTCCGAACCAGAATCCATAAAAACCCGAAAAATGATACCCATATTAATTTTATTAAAAATAGCCTATCCGCCATCTTGGATTTCCCAATAGATGTCATTTTCGTGATCAGAATGCATGAAAACCCCAAAAATGATACCCATATTAATTTTATTAAAAATGTCCCGTTCGCCATCTTGGATTACCAAATAGATGTCATTTTCGTGATCAGAATGCACGAAAACCCCGAAAATGATACCCATATTAATTTTATTAAAAATTTCCCGTCCGCCATCTTGGATTCCCAAATTCATGTCATTTTCGTGATCAGAATGCATGAAAACCCCGAAAATGAGACCCATATTAATTTTATTAAAAATGTCCCGTCCGCCATCTTTGATTCCCAAATAGATGTCATTTTCGGGAGAAAGAGAGACACAGACAGAGAAACATGCGCATGCCGCACGCCTTACAATAGCTTACTATAGCAAAAGTGTCGTTACAACTTTTCGTATTATTTTTTTCCGTCTAGCCCCCTTGCGCAACGCGCGATAAGGAACTTCGCTTCAAAATTCGTTTGATAAATTGTTACTTTAAAAAAAAATCTTAACAACATTATTCTGCCTGATAATCAGCAATGGTCAGTTTTTATATAAACAATAACATAATTTCATTTTCCACAGCTAGATCACACACACACATCGATAATAATTCCTTAGTGTCCCCTCACTATCTATACGTCACTGTGGGCGGGGCTTGCTGAAATGTGGCACGCGCGAAATGTACGC
This sequence comes from Euclidia mi, assembly GCA_944739405.2. NCBI lineage: Eukaryota > Metazoa > Arthropoda > Insecta > Lepidoptera > Erebidae > Euclidia > Euclidia mi. The sequence goes on from OX123204.2 coordinate 4,728,324, forward strand.
GATGACGTGACATTCACCATTCTATTACTATTTATTTCTGTGGGTCTCACAATGTGCTGCAATCTGGGGGTGCGCCGTCATGCTGGAACCATGTCTCTCGCAGCTGAGAGAGTGGCATATCGTCCAACATATACGATATGTATCCATTGAGTAATGCGAGATAAGCAGCGCCATCCATCCTAGGGGGCAAGAATATGGGGCCGAGGATCTGATTGCCCACAATGCCTGCCCAAACATTGTGTTTCCAACGGGTTTGGAAACCCGTTTCCTGTGTTTGGTGTGGATTTACTGAGGACCAGTAATGCTCATTCCTTCGATTCTACATGCCGTTATTTGTGAACGTACATTCATCCGTGAAAATGACTTTTCGCACAAATCGTTGCTCCTGCTGCAAGAGCCAAGAGCAGTATGCCATCCAACGTTGGGCGTCACCCGCTTGAAGCGCGTGCACACGATGAATTTTGTATGGAATTATATATTGTCGGCCGCCACCTTCGGAAACAGGAACGATCGGTTGGTTATCTAACAAGCGCTGTACAGCTCTTGTCAGGACTCGTGGATCACGGGGTTGATGAGCTTCTGGATGCTCAATACCATACAGCCTCAGGGCCTCAGAGGCATTACCTCGCGCCATCCCGTAACAGTACACCATGTTAACGTACTCACGGGCAGTAAATTCATGCCAAGGCATATTTTTTCAATCACACACAAAATCACACACAAAAACGCACACACAAAACCACACACAAAACACACAGTCAAGACATAAGACAACAAAGAGAAAACCGAGAATAATGGTTAATGCGCATTCGACGACGAAAGAAATCGAACTGATTTTTTTAAATACAAAATTTCATGAAGTTCATGAATCCCTTTGATGTAGCCGCCGTCGCCGGCGCTTGCGCCGGCAAGCGGAAAGCAGCCGCGGTTCGCGTAGGTAAGTCGTTGACGAACTTTTTTATTACCTACATACATTGTTAATGTGAAACTAATAACAACACTGATATAATACATACATTTTATTTGAACATGAATCGCATTCAACCGTGATAAAATAATAAACAATCGTTTTTTCAAGTAATCATTACAATTAGCTTGTAAAATAAGATACTTTTATTCTAACTACTTACTTACTCCAAATGAATAATTACTTTTGAAACACATCTACGTATTAACACAATAAAAGCATTTATTTTATCTTTTATCAGATATTATAACATACCGCTACCTAAGAATGGGATCGATCAATGAATGAACGCCAAGCATGTCGAGTATTAAGGTAGGTATCATGCATATCTGCCTGCGTAATGTGAATTTATCGTTAGTAAATCAGGATGCATTCGTCGTGGGTCAGAAAATTGCTATCAGCAAAGTCTTGCTAGTTAGTTACTAGACGAGGACTAATTAATAAGTGGTAGAAATGTGCATTTTGCTCCTTGAAATTTGAATAAAAATTTGCATCCTGTATAATAATGTAGAAACATTTTGCTACTAATATTTTTGTAGGAGCTTTAATTTCCTGATAATTGTATGAAAGAGTAAAGTTGCGTTTATTTATAATCATGACTAAAAAATAAAGAGTTTGAATAAGAAAATGAGTGACTAGCTGTAATCGTAATAAATTACGGAATATTATGAAAACTTACTCAGTATTAGATCATTATGTCACTAACATTGCGCTATGTGTCTAAACGCCTACGCACCGAGAATAGGCATTTTTATTCTTCGATAACAAATTAATTCAAGCCGGTTTAATAATCATAACAACTCTTCAAAACATCGTCTAGAACATGGTGGTACGACTTATTACTCAAACAGTTCGACACATGATAAATTGGATGTAAATTAACATTTTTTTTAAGATGGCGTATCTTTGAGTAGAAACATTTTATTAGTTAAACAATTCCTTAGAGACATTGCTTCCTACTTCTTTTTATAAATTAGGCAAAAAGATAACAACATTACTTGCATGTTCTTATCTTTTGGTGCTTGCTGTGATACCTTAGCATGTTGTACATTTTAGTTTTTATCTTATTAAATTCTGTTTTTTTATTATTTATTACAATGTATCAACGACTGGTTGTCCTAAATAAATAAATAATAACCATAAAAAGATAGCTTTCCAGTTAATTGTTCTAACTCATTTTTAGTAAGTAGGTATGCGAGCGCGCTAACGAACGATCGACAGAAAGTAAATGATCACGTGGTCGTGCGAAGGCAACGAACTTGGTAGATCAGCTGGTAGACTCCGTCTGTGTGCGTGAGGCGTGAACTTGATTTGCGCGTCCATTGCGTTTTGACAAATTCAAAGCCGTTTATTTGAGATAAATATAAATAATTTTGTGTATGTTAATTTGGAGAAAAGTTTACTTTTATCATTCAATACACGATTTTGGAATAATCAGACAAAAAAAATATCGTGACTTCGAGCCTCAATATCTCCTGAACCGGTAATTTCCCAGGTATGGTGCCGAAGTAAAAAATATTCATAATGATTGGTACAATATGGGGTTTCAGTTTTCGTTAAGGGTCTTTTTACAACCTGTATATATAGAAAGATTTCTTTCGTCTAAACTCATATCAGAGTCAGCAACATCTGAATTGTCACTAAATTCATCATCTATATCTGTGACGGATATTATCAACGATGACTCCATTATATTGTCAATGTGGATGTCACAACCCTAAGCAAACATAATGTCCCTTTTTCTTTTATTCACAACCTTCGACCAGTCTTCAGGTTGAACATTGTTGATGGCCGCTTGCAATAGGACCAACATTTTATTTGCCGTAAATGGCGATGAAGTATTATTTCTTGCGGCGTGACCTTTTATTTGGACCCAAATCATCTCAATAGCGTTATACTGGCAAAGGTAGGGTGGTAGTCGAAGGACCTGGTGGCCTTTTTCTTTTGCCATTTCGTCCAGAGTATAGGTAGGAGTTGGTAGCTTATGACGCCGTACTAAGGCAATAAGCTCTGCCTTTAACATTTTTATATCTGCTGTAACTCCGTTTTCATTCAGCCACTTCACCAACTCGCTTTTGCGGTTGGATTGGTTTGGGGATTTCTTAACTTGTACTGAATGGTAGGGTGCCAACTAGTTTTATATAAGTACAAAGATATTATTATGTAGCCAAAAAATATATATATTGACAAGTTTATACATGTAGTTACACTGCGAAACCGAATAACACTCAAATTAATGTGAACTAGATTTACGCTGTGAGTATCGTTAGATCGATAAAAATTAATTGCACAACGTCACATCCCTAGTCATGTGGTACTGACGGATGTCAACGTAATATAGGCAACTATCATCCGCACCATGCTACAGCGCACAGTGAAACTGCATTTTGAATAATATAATTACGTGAATCGGTCCCCAGATAAAAAAAGTTAATCTTACAACTTTGTCCAGTCGTTGAAGTATAGCGATATTGAATTAGACTGCGTGATGCGAACCATGGTTATTAAAGCACACTTATAATTCTGTCTTGTTCCTACTTTGCTAAAACCGGAAATGGAATAAATTATTTTCAATTTATTCAATACACTTCGATTAAATGGGTACGTTGCGGGTACCAAGACGGTTACTATCCAAGCATGTTTCTTGGAGTATCTTCACCAAGGTACTGTAAAGTATTATATTTATCTATGACCAAGGTGTTCTGTGTTTTCTCTATGCATCTAGTTAGGTATACTTATTTAAGTATGTTTATCAGTTATCACGTTACTATAGTACAAGCTTTACCTAGTTTTGATATAGGTGACAGCGTAGGAGTCGTCGGCACTGTAATTAAAATGTTCATCTGTGCAGGATATGCGCACTCGAGCCTTTGTAGGCATCCCATAGGGTTTGGAAATATCTTCACCCCATTATGAAACCACTCTGAAGACAGATTTCTATATATATCAACTCAGGCACAAGCAGTCATCGTTTTTGCGTACTAGATTTCAATAGACTTGTCAGTGAATTGTGAATACCTCATTATCTGTCAGCGTACCTATTTAAAAAAAATAACTTATAAAAGCATATTTTTAATCGACAACAGACCGTTAATTGGCAGGACAGTTACATCAAACCTGGTGTTATCTTGATTACATTTTGATTTGCCTTCCAACTCTGGATTCGCTTATTAATCTTACCAGATTTACAGAATTTTAGATTATTCACAGATCGACTACCAACTGACATCCACACCTCACAGGGATAAAACAGTGTCAGTAGTGTGTTGACTGGCTGAAGCAATTAAATAAAATGGCTTTTACGCATTCAAGGGTACCTATATTATCGACTGATGAATTCTTGGCAGAAAATAGTTATAACATTTTCTTAGCCCAACGAGGGAAATCGCACCGCACACTTCATAATTAGTCAATAACACTATCACTGGATGAACAAAGCAGTCTGATATTAGAGACTACTTATTATCATAACCTAGACGAATTATGGAATACATACAAAATTTTGAAATTTGATAATATATATTTATTTTGGATATAGTCCATAATTTGTTCCTTTCTTCTATTAAAACAAATTTTGGAAATATAAGGTATTCCGTAATTGGTACCTTTCTTCTACTACATAGGCACTTGTTTGTTACGCCCTTCATAAGAACAGTACAGAACGTCGTATCATTGACAGTACCCATTATTACGCGATGTCACGCCTAGCTAATCCCTGTAATGATATTCCGACCATTAGCCATCTATATTTATTATTATTTTATGCACCCGCCCCATAAATTGGATGAGTATTTAATGTATAAGATAATAACTATTAGATTTTATGAGAATAGTGTGTCGGAGGGTTTACCTTATTATTATTATATAAGCCTTTCCCATTTGATTTGATCTGTTTGTGAACGTTGGTTGCGTCCGTTGCCTCACAAGTGCTATTCCTGGTTCATGTCATGTTTGGAGAATGATTCTATATGTTTATTGACTTATTGATTTATTTTATTAACCTTACAAGATTATAGAAATTGAAGATTTAAGTTACAAGTCCAACCAGACTTGTGAGAATGTTAGCTGTGCCGCAGAACAGAACAACTGCTGGCTTTGTAAACGATACTTTCTGAATAGCCTATTGGAATCTTCACTGGGCTATAGTGCCTAGTGTAACACTACTTAATAGCATTAAGTAAAACATAAATCTATAGGCCACGCAAATACGAACATGTAGACATCTAAAGGTCACTATAAAAGTAGCATAAAATGCAATGACTTCTCTTATTGATTTAGCTTTAGGCTGGTAAATATGACTGTTTATAAACGAATATAAAATTTAAAAGTTGCTTCTTATTTTTACCTACTACATATTTTTGTTATCATACATAATGTATGTAGACTCGTTTTAGGTCTAAGACCTACTGATAGCCATCGCAGTGTGGGCGAAGAGTATTATTATAGTAATTTTCACACATTGTATAAACATACATAATATAGTAGATTATCCTAGGTTTATTTAAAATTACGAAGTTATAATTCAAGTTTGCCGTAACTTCTCGTCTAATGAACTTACTTTATAACTTGACTTATTATAACTTCACTATGAACTGGACACTAAGAGGAACAGACACCGAAAGTGCCGACTGACTAAGACTGTTAAAATTACAGCTCGTACGTAAATAAACGGAATTATGGCGACTGGTGATTATCTGTATACAGAGTGTCACAAGACCCATCACCAAGCCGAAGTCTACTCGTTGTGGACATCATGCCAAGTCATACTAACCTAAAATAAAACTTGGGGAACGATTTTTTTTTAAGATTTCACATTTTTTAAATCGCAATTAAAAGCGCGCGCGTGCAATGCTCGAAATACCTACTTATCCATGGGGTCATAGGGCATTTAAAGAACATATTGGCGGGGTAAATGCATCGATTTTGTACCTAATTAGAAAAATTCCATTCTAACTTTGAGCCTCAATATCTCCTGAACCAGTCATTTCCCAGGTATGGTGCCGAAGTAAAACATGTTCGTAGGGATTGGTACAACATGGAATTTCAGTTTTCGTTAAGGAAAACGTCGTCTTTATACATCCTGTATATTAAATCCTTGCGTTACTGAGTGACAGACAGACAAGCTATACTCGAAACTATTAGGCGCAGGAGGCTGACATTTGGCATGTATATTTCTTGGGAACCGTAGGGTTGCATGTGGGCATTGCCTGAAATTCTCACGGGACCGAAGAAAAAAAGGTTAATTTAAAAAAACACGGGCGTAGCTGCGGCCGTCTTCTGGTTTTGACTAAAGACCGTATGGCCCTTATGATTGTCATGCTTGTTTGAGCCCGCATGCTGGCCAGGCACGCATGCGTTGCGGGCAGGTCGCACGGATGCTTGCCGCCCGTATGCGTGTGGCACCTTGTGCGAGAATGAAAAGAGAGGTGCGAGATCATGAAACCCAGGTATTTACTGGACCGATAGTCATCATTCTGTGAACTAGATCCAGTACACTCTTGAAATTCAAAATTGTTACTCTGTATTCTGAAATATTCTGAATTTGACTTTGAATATAAGGGTACGAATCCATATCGTCACATATCCAACTGCTTTCCACAACACTAACACATAGATGGACCATCTATGTGTTAGCTTCAGACCAGCCTGGCCTTGGCTCATCATCTAGTATGGGATTAGCAATCTAGATTTTTTTTCCTCAATTATCATCGGTCGTAGGAGCTTTGCTACTAGCAATATAATTTACGTAAATATTAACCTCCTAAGCATTTTATTCAACGTGTACACAGTACTGTGTGATTTATTGTATAACTCGTTATCTAAATAACACCCAAGACAGATATTTGAAAGTTTTTACTACGTAACTTGAAGTAAGAACAAAGTTTAAATACTTATGTACCTTTGTAGGTAAACATTTACTTTTCGAATGTTTTACATGGTCTGACGTAGAGATGGGCTAAGTGGTTGAATTTATTTATTTGTTAAAAGTTATTTGATAAAAAAAAATAACTGTTAATTTTAATGGTTGAAAATATTAGTTAATTTTTATTCTAACAACACAAAGCCATAACGAAGTTGATATTGCTAGGTCTGCGTTAGTTTCAACTAATTCAATGAATATACTTTCCTTCATACTTTAACAGGCTTAGGACTGTCTAGCTAATGTCACTATTTTTGTGGTATGTTTGTATTATTAGGTCTCAACAAACTTAACGCTCGTTGCAGAGCTTGTCCATAAAGACTATTAAAGACACTAGGTTGGTAGGTATAAATTTTACCCGTTTAAAGTTACTACCTACTTGCACTAAACGTTCACACTTCACACACACTTGTGTTTAATATTAAACACTTAGTTCCCTATAATACCTATTCGTTAACAAACAACAATAACACGCTAAAGTCAACACAGATCAGTACCTAGGTATTTCGTAACTCGCACTTAGAACGCGTGACATCAACTAATCTCACTCTATCACTCAATATTCTACAAAATTATTGAATGAAATTACTGTTTCGTTCCATCAGAATAAAATATTAAAGTAACACTAAACCTCAGCAAGTTAATGATAAAAGACATATTCGAATGTCATTCAGGTGTTTAAAATCAACCAATTACATTTATTATTATCAAAAACTAACACTAAACCTCAGCAAGTTAATGATAAAACACATATTCGAATGTCATTCAGGTGTTTAAAATCAACCAATTACATTTATTATTATCAAAAACTAACACTAAACCTCAGCAAGTTAATGATAAAACACATATTCGAATGTCATTCAGGTGTTTAAAATCAACCAATCACATTTATTATTATCATTATTATCAAAAACTAACACTAAACCTCAGCTCAAGCTAATGTTAAAAATATTCGAATATCATTCAGGTGTTTAAAATCAACCAATCACATTCATTATTATCAAAAACAAATGTTGACTAGGTACTTACGAACGTAGGGATGTATGGGATAGGTTATGTTAATGCAACATGCATCTTAAAGCAATGACAGTTAAGTGCAAATTTCATCGTAGTGAATTGATGTACCTACTACCTAGACATTATTTCTTGGAAACGAATCCGAGTTGGCGCGTGGCGCATCGGCGGCCGCGCCGCGCGTCGTCGGTTGAATGAATAGGTAATAATATTTTTATTCAATAGCGTTGATTTTATTTATCATATCATACAGTTGAAAATTTTTATCAGTTAATTTTAATGGTTGATAGTTACATTCACCATCTCTAGTCTGACGGATTTGTATTTTTAGGCAGAGAGTGTCTTTATGGTTTTATTTTTACCTGGAATTATGACTACACGATCTTACATACATACTCGATATATATATACATATATTATTATCTCACTCCTACATCCCCGAAGAGGTAGGCAGAGGTATATTGCTATACGTTCTTAGATGAAATGAAATCCGATATCGATGCCTGAAAACTCCAGCCCCAGAGTTAGCCACACACACATTAAAAGGTGTTACCAGTACAAATTTTACCTCATTTTGGTTGTAGAGATACGGGAGAAGATCTTGTGCTTTGCCAAGTTTTTTCCTATTCCGTGTGTCATATGTGGAAAGGTCATTTAGGATTTATAAGACTAATTATAGTCATGGTATATGGCCATATAGGATTTATTAGACTAATCAATATCATACCCCAAAATCTTCAAGTTATTCAATACATTTTTCAAGTCGTGACGTACCTATAAGGCGATATTATTATAATAGTGCAATCGACGAAGAATAGCAAATTAATAGTTAAAACCTTATCCTGTTTGTGCAGTTGTAAATCAGATAGTTACATTGTTGCATTATCAGAAACACCTTTATACGTTGAATGTTAATTGGTTTATTTATGTTTATATTAATTAGTCGTGAAATCTTCGATAAGGACTGACGTAATCTTATCTTGACATTTTAACAATATACACAATAATATATCAGAAATAACTATGGTATTAGAAAATATCTGTTGTTCCATTGTTCTATATATAGTAAAGCCTGCTTCTCATGATGCGTGGCTTGGCGGAAGAACGCGCGCGCTGCTTTTAAAGAGTCGGGTGATACAAAGGTACCGCGCACGTCGTCCGCAAAACCACGCACCGTGGGTAGCCGGCCCAAAATGAGAAAATGTAGATCAGTAAGGATTTCATTTTCGTGTGATCAGGTTATGTTTCACATCTTTTCATAATATAGGATACTTCATCCTAAAATAAACAATTTATTTTCTTTTATTACAAAGGTTCATGGAGACACCAGGTTATCTTGCAAGATTTCTTTACAGACACCGGGAGAGGTGAAAGTAAATAAGAGCTTATAGAAAGAGGCAAGGAGCTACTTCTTACCGAAAAGTAAGCAATTAGTAGTAGCTCAAACCACTGTTACCAACCAAACATCACTTGCTTGCCAACTGAAAAAATAAGAGGGAAGAAAATGAAATGTTCAACTGACACTTTCAAATCTTCTAAAAAAAAATTGGGCAAGTGCGAATCGGACTCGCGCACGTAGGGTTCCGTACCATCATCTTTAAAAGAAAATCACGTTCGTTGTATGTGTACTTAAATACTTTTAAGTTTCTACCTGTTTATTAAGATCGAGTAACAAATTGCTTAAAAATTATGTTTGTTGTATGGGAGCCCCCCTTTATTATTTAATTATTTATTTTGAAAGGTAATATGCAACTACATATTCTGTGAAAATTTAAAGCGTCTACCTGTTACAGTTAGTAATTTAGAGCAAAAAATACCAAAAAAACATGTTTTTTGTATGGGACCCCCCATACAAAAACGTGTAATATTTTTTATTTTTTTATTTTTAGTATTTGTTGTTATAGCGGCAACCAAAATACATAATTTGTGAAAATTTCAGCTTTCTAGCTATCACGGTTTATGAGATACAGCCTGATGACAGACAGACAGACGGACAGACAGCGGAGGCTTAGTAATAGGGTTCAGATTTTTACCTTTTAGGTACGAAACCCTAATAAAAAAGGATCCCTAGGCTTATTGTACTGACACTTAAGATACTCCAGTTGTAAGAAATCTGGCGCTGTAGACAAGTGGCATGGCATTAAATTAGCGATATCGCTTTTAGTTTGGAACTGGCATAGTCTTTCGATATGTCACGTGTTAAACGAGGTACTAATTTCTTAAGGCTGACACACAGTTCGATTCCCGGGTCGGGGCAAAAGTGTTACTGGGTTTTTCCGAACTCTCAGTAGCAGCACGGAGTCTCGTGAAGTGCCCGGTAACGGCAATAGGCTCGCCCCCTATTACGTGGGACCTAGTAATATTACACTTTTGCCTACCCCTTCGGGTATACAGGCGTGAGTCTATAAAAAAAAATACACAGTGCCAGCGGCTCAGGCCGCCGGTTTTGGCCGCGCGCTTTTGTTGGGCGTCGGTGCCGCCGACATCTGCCGCAGATAGCCGCCGGGCATTCCTGTTGTATAGAACGACCACACACAAGTAGCAAGTTGCAACACGAGGCCGGCCGGCGGCCTACCCGGGCGGCCATGCCGGCGGCTCATTCGTGCGGCCAGGCCGGCGGCTTCGTATGCCGTCGGGGCACGCGGCTTGGCCGGCGGCTTCGTATGCCGCCGGCACTGTGTGTAGCAGCCTTTATGTTACCATGGCAAGCAAGTGATAGCGATAGTAGAAATGAGAAGCGAATGCCACTAGTCTAGGCCCTCTGAAAGGATAAACTATTCTGGCCTAGCCAGCCCAGCCAGTGTAGCTCTGTAATCAAACTTAAAATCGAAACGGGAATAGCAAATCTTAATATATAAAATCCTTGCGTTACTGACTGACTGACAGACACGCTACAGCCGAAACTACGAGGCGCAAAAAGCTGAAATTTAGCATGTATGTTCCTTGGGGACCGTAGGGGTGCACTAAGACGGGATTTCCCGAAATTCCCACGGGATGAGAAAAAACGGGAAATTCGAATATATGGGCGTGCGAAGCCGCTGGAGTCGACTAGTTTAATTATAAAATAGTAATTATTATGAATAATAAAATTTATTATATACCTACCCATTCAAATTGCAAAAAACGTATTTCGAATGCAAAAATAAATCTTTTTAAGAACGCAAAGGCAACGCTCTGTTCATCCATCTGTACTCTCCACAGATAATAAACTATCATGAAGCTACACTGATCACGCCATTTTGTTTAATTATTGCTGGCACGCGCATTCTACAGAAATCGAGATGTCGAGACATATACTGTAATTATTCGGTCTTTTAGCTTTGTAAAAGTTTTGTAAATTCGACATGTTTTATTTAATATAAGTGATATGTTATTTTACACTTTATCTGTTTATTTATTTAAATATAGACAAGAAAATATATAATGCGCATATCATTGAATAAAAAATAATACGTGTTTAAATGTATTGGCTCTGTCTGTTTTCTTGGGTTCTAATTATTTTAAACGTTTTCTTGACGTTTATAAATATTAATTAGTTCTGACAGTAAGCACCGTCTATCTAAAGTAATAGGAAGTAGCATTTCCAATATAAAATATGCATTAAATTAAATGTATTGGCTCTGTCTGTTTTCTTGGGTTCTAATTATTTTAAACGTTTTCTTGACGTTTATAAATATTAATTAGTTCTGACAGTAAGCACCGTCTATCTAAAGTAATAGGAAGTAGCATTTCCAATATAAAATATGCATTAGGGCTACTGTTCCGCACCCGTGGCAGATAGCGTTATGTTATAAGATCTCAAGAATGGCCTAAGGATTGTCCTTAGACAAGAACTGTATGTACCCTCTGAACCACCGTAGTGCTCTGCTCTGATCCAAATTCCACATGCGGTCATGCCAATAGCAAAGCACGCTATAAGATAAAGCGGCGATAGCCTAGTAGTGTGAGTAACGGACTGCCGAGACGATGGTGTCGGGTTCGATCCCCAGGTACCCCGGGCACACACCTCCGACTTTTCGAAGTTATGTGTGCATTTTAAATTAATTATCGCTCGCTTAATGATGTGCCCGGTAGATGGCATTTGGCTCGCCCCCTGTTACATAACTAGCGAAGTGTGGGTGTGTAATGCCCCTCTGCCTACGCATTCGGGGATAAAAGGCGTGAAGTTATGTTATACTATAAGATAGTCATAAATAAAGTACCGTTCAATATATTGTATCGGTATCGTTCGATATTGGGGTACATATAAAATATGATGGTGTTTTACACGCCCATATATTTTACTTGATCCGTTTTCGATAGTATACTTACGGCAAATTGAGCCGACTATTCTGTATTTCAGATGTGTTGTTGTGATGAGATTTGTCGGTGCGAAGAACTTTCCGAAGCGAAAAAATATATTATTAATTAATTTTACATAAAAGTACCTATTTTTTTTTATATTTATTTATTTTATTTATTTATTTATTACTTCATGCACAATATACAGTTACAGTACATAAGGTGGACTTAATGCCGTAAGGCATTATCTACCAGTCGGACCTTTTGGTGGTGCAGAGACAAGCAAGGTAGGTGCATTACTTATATATAGAGATAATTATCACAGATATACCAAATGTAATATAAGTAAATTGAATATTATACTATAAATAAAATTATAAATATATTATACATACATACATACATATCGTCACGCCTTTTATCCCCGAAGGGGTAGGCAGAGGTGTATTTCTACACCCACTTTTCGCCAGATATAATTTAGTCCCACGTAATAAGGGGCGAGCCTATTGCCGTACCGGGCACATTTCCAGACTCCGTGCTGCTACTGAGAATTTCATGACAGAAAAACCCAATAACACTGCCCGACCCAGGAATCGAACCCGGGACCTCCCGATCCCACGCGCACATTTATGCCGCGAGACCAACGAGGCAGTCGTATATGGTTTGATGTCGAGTTTTCCGTCTCTACGCAAAGATGGTATTTGCATCGTGTTATCCCTTAGTCGCCTCTTACGACACCCACGGGAAGATAGGGGGTGGTGACACTTGTATTCTAAGCCGTCAACCACACGGCAATATATTATATTATAAATAAATGAGTATATTACTATTTACATACATAATAATACATATTGCATAAACTACACACATACCCCATAAATACATACAAAATATATAATTATAATATACTCGTATTATATAACTAGAACTGATGAAAACAATGTGCAGATTCCTTCAATCTCTCAGAAAGGAGTTCTCGAACTTTCAATTTGAATGCGAACCGGTTAGTAGACATTCTGATTTCAGGAGGGAGCCTATTCCATAGCAAGATAGCTTGAACAACGAAGGAAGAGCCTACAAAGTCTGAAGTATGAGTGGGACACTGAAGAAGAAGATTGTGAGAGGAGCGAAGGTCTTTCTCATGTGTAGAAGATAGATATTGAAAGTAAGAAATCAAGTATGAAGAGGGAGAAGGGGTTTTTAGTAAAGAAAAGAGTGTAGTGAGAGCACGCAAACTCCGGCGTTGACGAATGGTTAACCATTTAAGTTCGGAACGAAAAGTAGATACGTGATCATACTTACGAAGATTGTAGATGAATCGAATGCAGTTATTGAGAAGGCGGTCATACTTATTGAGATATTCTGCATTCAAGTCATAATAACACATATCACCATAGTCGATTAAAGGAAATATTAAGGCCTGCACAAGCATTGTCTTGGTCCTGGAAGGGAGAAAATTTTTGAGGCGGTATAAAGCTCGAAGGGTACCGGTGACTCTCTGACTGACGTCAGTGACCTGGGCCTGCCAGTCGAGAGTGGAATCTATGTGTAGTCCAAGATCTTTAACTGTTGTACTGAATGGAATTTTCAGTCCGTTAAACATGATTGGTGGCAAAGTTGAAAGATCTAATCTGGGTATCATGCGTTTACTACCTACACTCATGACCTGACATTTAGTAGGATTGACGTCAAGACCAAAGTCGTTGCACCATGTCAGAATCGCCGAAAGGTCTCTATTTACATCCGCTATCGCCATCGACACATCTTCCACTCTCACCTGGGAGTAAAGCTGCAAATCGTCGGCATAAAGATGGTACGCACATCGAAGGTTAGGTGTCAGGAAGTTTATAAAAACTGAAAATAATAACGGAGAAAGTATGCCACCTTGAGGAACACCAGAGTTTATGTCACGCCAACTCGATGAACAATCATCACTGTGGACCGACTGCTGGCGCTCCTGAAGATACGACGAGAACCATTCCAGAGAACCAGGTGAGATCATTAGATGGGAGAGGATCGATAGAAGGATATCGTGACTGACGGTATTAAAGGCGTTCGAAAAGTCGACCAAGGCCAATACTGTGACCTTAGTGTTCTCTATGCCCGCCCTAATATCGCCAGTCACTTTAAGGAGAGCGGAGGTAGTGCTATGTCCTGGTCTGAAGCCAGATTGATATGGACTAAGTAGGTTGTTTTGATACACAAAACTGGACAGTTGCTTATTGACACAGGACTCTAGCACCTTGGATAAGAAGGGAAGTATGGAAATAGGACGGAAATGTTTAGGGAGAGAAGGAAGGAATTTATTTGTATCTGTTATCTTCATTAAAGCTTAATTAACGTTAGTTTTGCGCTATTAAATTGATGGATCGTCTTTTCCGATAGTGCCAATGACTATACTTAAAAATTGTTCAACAACATAGTCATTGGCACATTTAAGAATCATATTTTTTCCGATTTTTGTTTGTTTTCCGTCACATTCGCATACAAGCACCATAGTAAGTGTAAAATGCGGAGAAATATACAATCTAAAGTAGATTGTATATTTCTCCGCATTTTACACCCAACTTACTATGGTATGGTCGTACAGAGATGGCAACCTTTCTCTACAAAGTACCCAGAAATCAGGACAGATATCGTTTAAAACAAAGAACTTAGTATAGACAAAACTATTTCGAACAAAATGCTTGTGAGAAACTGAAACAGGGCTCATTTGCTACAATGTATCTAAGAGACAAGATGAGCTACATTAGAAAAATATGCCGAAAGAAAGATATAAAACGTTATATTAGAAATATTAGAAGGTTACATAAACATTCATAAATATATATTTTGATTACATAGAATACATGTATAAAGATCCGGATATCAAGTCTTAAGACTGTCTGGGTATCACGGCCTTAGGCCAACAGTGCCAATGATTGTACCTTTTCGGTACTGCCAATAACTATACCAGGGTGCCAATGATTGTACTTTTCTTAAGAAATAAGTTTGAGCACATTTTTATGCTAATAAAACGGCTTTATTAAACACGATGTTTTATTTTTATTAATGCCCATGTAAACACAATTCCGACAAAACCATAGAAAATATTATTGAATTTGTATTTCTCTGAGAATTTGTTACTTAGTAGTAGAAACCGGCTTAGGGTGCCAATCATTATACTGTTTACTAACTGGCCACTCTTACATACATAAAAACCTTTTCTCGCAATACTTTCTGAGTGACCTGGTATTTTATCCTTCAATTCAATTCAATTCAAATGTTTTATTGCTCTCCATATGTATTACAAGTTGTTCAAAGTTAAGGTAAAGACCAAATATGAACCCTGTCAGGCACGGCAAAATAGAAGAGGAGAAAGGAGGAAGCCACTGTTATTATTTATATATTGAAAAGATATTGAACATAATTATCCTTGGCTAGAACTGAGTAAATCTTGACGAAAACTTACAAGAATTCCTTTCAGAAATTATTTTTAGCAGTTTTTTAAATAATGTACAACAAGTTTAGCTTTGTTAGTTGATCTACGCGTAATATTAAAAATTGTTTTGATGTACAATGGTCTTTTACTGGATTTCTGTAAGGCAATGTGATAGCTGCGTTACATGGTTTGAAACAATATATGAATATTTGAGGGTACTGATAAATAAGATGTTCGAGCCATCGGAGCCATGCAAGGCAAGCAAAATTAAATAGGCAACTAGTTAGTTGCCTATTATAAAAGTGTTTTGTCCTGTTCATAAGGGTTAACTTTTTAACAGGACAAAAAGTTTTTGTCCTGTTAAAAAGTTAACAGTGTTAACACCTATGTGTTCGACTAATAGGGCTATATTTAGTACCATTGCGAACAAAATCATGACTTACAAACACTTTTATAAAGACAAATAACTTGAATAATATTTGCTAGCTTTGAGCGAGCAATTCTTAGTCAAACAAATCTATTCGTCCTGAACAAAAGCTAATTCCTTCTATTTTGGTAGGAACTGAACCAAAAACCCAGAATAGCTTATGAATACTATGCTACCTACTACATACCAAAGAAATAAGTACTACACAATTGACAAATGAGTTGCTCATTAAGCAATGCGATTTATTGTTTGTGTTAATATGAACGCTACTAGAAAATTTTACATCTACAAGTTCGATTGCAGCTGTGGTAGTTCATATATCAGGCAGACTAAGCGTACAATCGCTGAAAGAGTAAAGGAACATATCGCAGCTGTAAAAAACCGACATTTTAATAAGTCGGCAATAGCTGAGCATTTGTCGGAGTCTGGATCAAACGACTGGATAGAACTGCTTCAACTACAAGTCTTCCCGTCCACTGATCGTCACTATTACTCCAGGATAGTACGTGAAGCGGTAGAAATCAAGAAATAAAACAATTTCAACCAGGAGGATGGATATAGATTATCGGCTACTTGGAATCCAGTCATCAGCAAATGTAAACACTGCCGCAGTGATAAATCTCAACAATGTGTAGACGTCATTAGTGTAGTGTGTCGGAGTATCGACATTGCGAACTCAAATAAAGAACCCTCACTTGGAAGGTAGGTGCCAAGACCCGCACTTCCACAAGACGGCGCTGAGCTCTCATCAGTCTCTCCGCGATCACGCTCGGTGCAAGAAGAGCGAAACGTCGGAAACAAATAGGTAATTATACCTTAAATAAGTTAATTGTACGCGATTAAGACCCGCTAATTAATTTTGTATGATGTATACAAATCGCGAAAGTTTAAAATCGATTAAACATTTTTAACTTTTCATAACCATGCCTACTTATTCACCTTTACTCTTTTCATTCGTTATCTGCTTCACATACCAACTCTTCTTTAAGTTCCCGATAACATCCATGTTTTCTCCCGTTGCTTATACTTTTCTTTTACCCTCAAGGTTTTCCATTACAGTATAAGTATATAAACGTACAACATAGTTAACGAGATTCTATATTATAAAGACAAGAGGACAAATATAATGACATGAGAATCTTATAAACAATCTCCATTTATTGTGAGACGAGGATTCTGATACCTTTATTCTTCGATTATAAACTGAATAGGAAACACTCGGTTTAGTGTGTATATCGGATTGCTTGAATACCTGTATCCTATAGCACATACTGCATCAATAGTCGGTTTCATGGCACAAGTTTAAGAATAGGCATAGAATACTGAATTTGATGCTGTGGTGAACTTTATAGTGAAAGGTGATTTTATATAACAACACCAATTTTTACCATGTTTGCTACTAAATTAATTTACCTTTAATTTTGGACATTGAAACAGAGGTAATATTAATATTATGATGAGCTTCTGCATTTTTATTAGACAGAGATGCCAGTCTCTTGTATAATTCACATATGATATTATCCTGATCCATAGTCCTCGAAGAAAGCGTACTTGTCTAGATAAAAATAAATAATTCTTTCAGAGGATTTTTATCATCTTCCAAATGCACACCCTTCCGAGTACACTAATTTGTCGACTAACTCTTACTCTTTAGAAACATCTATTGCAAAAATATATATTAATTTGCAACCAAAATTATAGATCTCGAGTTTGGCTCGAGATCTATAATTTTGGTTGCGAGTTTTAAGCGACAAAGTCCACTCGAAACTTACAACAAAGAAACGAATTAATAATCTCCGATCCTGTATTTATTTACAAAGATTTGAGTGACGGGAACTAGACATTATTAAACGAGCGGGGACACCCATCAACTGCCAACGGAGAAATTATTCCCCACAGTATTTCCCCACCTTTATTATTTTCGCACACCGTGTCTGTTGTCAACGGAGATCAACGTCGTATTTAATATAAGATTATTTGACGCCGCAAGATATCAAAATATTTGAGGACAGCTGTTCATCAAATACAGCGCAAAGGATTTCTATGGTCCGATGATTTTTCTGAATTTCAAACATATTAATAAAATTGGAGATATTGGTTTCAGTCACTGTATTTTTTTAATCATCATTTACATAACGTCTTATAAAAACGGTATTGAGATGTTGCTGTACCTATATTTGTCCTTCGTAAGTCACCCTCCATATCCCACCGTAGGTATAAATTGAAATAAGTCATGTAGACACTGCGAGTTGTTTCAGATCGTGTAAATATTAGATGCGGTATGCACATACAGCGTGATTACTACAACCGGTGATGTAACGTCTCGAAAGACGTCAAAAAATCCTTTAACTGATCCTACTCGTGGCACTAATAAAGTTCAAGGTTTTGGACATCAATGTCAGTTGCAGGTAAGGAACACAAGGTTGTCTTTCCAGAACAAGTGCAGTCTAATCATTTTGTTACAAGTTGATTTCGGTTTGATACTATTCTCCTTGCATTACTACTAGATTCAAACTAAGCAGGGCTTATACAGCAATGCAATAAATTATGGATAGCTTATTTATTTTAAAAATTAAATAAACGTTACTGATACCCAAGTTACAACTGGACGTAAGTAATAGTACAAAATAATCCTAGTCCTGTGCGGAAATGTTACCCACCAACTCTGGATTAGGAGTCAGACAAGTTTAGTAAGGATGATCAGAACAGTGAACGATCATTTATTTATAAATAAATGTTCTCAACAAACAAATAGAGGCCGTGCATGCGATAAGCCATAAACATAGAAAAATTTAAAGTGTCGTAAATGCTCTTTATATTATGAAAAAAAACAATGGATGGCTCTTACGCTTATATTTATTTATTTATAGACTCACGCCTGTATCTCCGAAGGGGTAGGCAGAGGTGTAATATTACACCCACATTTCGCCATGAAATGTAGGTCCCACGTAATAGGGGGCGAGCCTATTGCCGTACCGGGCATTTTACCAGACTCCGTGCTGCTACTGAGAATTTCCTAACGGAAAACCCAATAACACGCTCGTACACTTAGGTGGAAAATAACTTATAGATTCGCAAACAAACTGTATTACATGTGTAAGAGTATTATATGCTTAATAATTGTATTTAAAATTGCTGTAATATATGAATTAAAAAAGTTAGTAACTTACATTTAGGTCATCTAACGGCTGGTATTTCACAAAAATATCTTGATCACTACACTCGGTTTTGGGATCCTCTCTCCTCAAAGTATCGCCTATGCTCAGAGTTCAGACACGATTTATAAGATAATAGTTATTAGTATTTTTCCAGAGTGGATTTCAAAATGTTATAACCCAAAGATTAGAGAAGCAATCTAAGGTCGTATTCAAATCTGACGAAAGCGCTGCGATTGTCTGCGCGTGTAAGCTTATCTTTACAGTATTTTGAATAGGCCCTGTTTTTGAAAAAGCCTACAGCCGCGAGCTACGTAATCACATAACAAGTACGCTTGCAGTATTTTTAATTAACTTTCAATGCACTTGATTTCCTTTCTAGTTTTGTGATGGTACATGAAATAGGCGTTCAAAAAAATATTTTTAATTTTTAATTAGTAAGTGGATTTTAATTAAAACACCCTAATAACTTACTTTCTCAGGCGCTACAACCCTTTGTGCAAAAGCAATGGTTTTTCATTCGTGACGGTCCTTGGCTTTCCTTCCCCAAAAACACCCTAATAAAGAGACTGAAAAATAATTACAACTTGCCCACCAATTCAGCCATAAACAGAAAGCATCTTCCAAGGATTTTCTCATAGATAAATTTTGAGCCGCCCTCTTTCAACCGCTTTTTGCAAACCTCATAAGATAGTCGGGCTGGCCTACCTCTACTTCGTCGACCAGTGCGTGGCCGCTATTTAGAATCTTCCTGCACAAAGGCCATCGATTCTTCGAGCTATGTTTATATCAATTGTCCCATTTCGTCTCTTTTGCCTAAAACAAACTGCATATTTCAAATTCTTTCAAAAGTAACAGAACAGACAAGACAGAACTGCCACAACAAGAACCTCAATAAAAACCCAGATAGCATCAAAGACGCGTTCAAAAACGTACTCCATCTAAATAATATGCAACGGAAACATTCCTCCCTTGTCCTCCATTTTCATGGAACTTCGTTTCACAATACAGTTCAGTTATAACGCTAAATCGTGTACGCTCAAAGGTAAGATTCGGTATTGGAACGTATCGCAAGTATCAGAAAACAATTGAACATTCACCGTGTAGAGATCACGGTTTGCGACGCATTGAGTATTCCTCGTACTACGGATTCTCGACAGAGAATGTATGTACATCCGTCCATCTGATAGTACTATCGATTCGTACCTGGATGTAAGTAAAACTTGTTTTGACAGTCACAGGACGGTGTTACTCATCATCATCGTTCTAACGTTTTCCCAGTTGCCTTGGGCCTCGGGATCCGTTGTCGAAGGTCACAAGTGATACTCTGTGACCTAAATTAGATAGATTACTTTTGTATTCTTGAATGAACATTGATTTCGAGAGATTATTGTTTTTGCGTTGCGGAAGATATTTCATAGACACCAGTCGTGTCGCAGCATTACGTCGCCTGCTGATACTGTATGCAGTCAATTTCGGACTTGTATCCTCAAACAAGGAATTTTTAGTAGCACGTATTGACTCCAACATGTCACTGATCTATGGAGATGCTCAGCAATTGATTGTATTAAAGATGAATCCCTGCGGTGTCTATAAAAAATATAATTCATAAAGAAAACTGTCTGTCGCAGATTTAATTAGTTTTAATTAAGTTTATAAAGAATAAGAAAGAAGAAGAAAAATAAGATTTATAAGGCAAATATGTGTGGGCAAGTCGGTCGCGGCAGACCTCGTCGGACATTCCTCGATCAAATTGGGGACGTCCTGAAAAACGGCCAGGTCCGAAGTACCCGAAACCGGCGAGCATGTATGAAAAGAGTAATGAGTGTAGAGGAAGCGCGTGAGGTTTGTAAGGATAGAAGCAAGTGGCGTTCTGTTGTCTCTGCCTACCCCGACGGGAAAAAGGCGTGAGTATATGTATGTATGTAAGTTTATTGCACACATTATGCAGTATAAAATTTCAAAAACTATATTTATGCAATACAATATAAAAAAATGTCCGAATTCAGGTCTTTCGTAACGAGCAAGTAAAAAGTCGATGGAAAGATTCAGTCAATCAATAAAATAAGATTTTTTTAATATTGATTACTAGAAAAAATTACATAAACACATTTTAATACTCAGTCCTACGCAGCATTACATGCTCTTTATATCCTGTATATCGCTAAAAGGGTTGGCAGATCTTGACCTCCCTTTCACTACGTCAGAGACGAAGTATCTAAGTAAATACCACCTGGCGTGCACTCCAACAGTAGCGGTAAACTCGACAGTTTATCACACCTCGCCATTGATTATAGCTGCTCTCTGTACCTCCGACGATTTAATCGCGCGCACCGATTTATTCTCGAATACAAAACACTTTGTTTTTGTAGCTGTAAGTTTAAATGGGTCGTGCAAAACCTTATGAACTTCTTTCTTGGTTTTCGTTGGAGATACGTTTGAAATGGTTTGATTTGCTAGAAGCAACTGGCATTATATATATGTCTCTACCTACCCCGATAGAAAAAAGTCGTAAATATATGTATGTGTACGTTTGAAGTCAACGTGGTATAAAATGGACTAAGCTTAATGTTGATGTAGGTTATCTGATAAATGAGGCTATAAGACTGCAGCAGCTAAAACAGAAATTTGATTGCCGTCTTTTTATTCGTAACTATGAATAAACTAACACTAGTCTAAACCATAGAATATCGCTATCCCTTTGGGTTGCAGAGATTAGGCAGTTCCTCTGTGGAAAATCTAATATTTAGTCAAATTTAAACTAGTAAGTGGACCCCGAGTCGCAACTACGTTATCCTAGTTATTTATTCGCTAGGAGAGTGATAACGGTTGACGTGCGGCGGTGACAATATAAGAAACTCACACCATCACTCTACACCATCCACTAAATAATGGATGGAAGAAAATATTACAGATGATATTTTGTACGTATTTGAGTGGTTTAGTTGATTTGTGAGGTTTCTTATGATATACTGCCTCGTTGGTCTCGCGGCATAAATGTGCGCGTGGGATCGCGCGGGTCTCGGGTTCGATGCCCGGGTCGGGAAAAGTGTTATTGGGTTTTTCCTTAAGGAAATTCTCAGTAGCAGCACGGAGTCTGGTAATGTGCCCGATACGGCAATAGGCTCGCCCCCTATTACGTGGGACCTAAAAATTCATGGCGAAATGTGGGTGTAATATTACACCTCTGCCTACCTCTTCGGGGATATAGGCGTGAGTGTATAAAAAATAAAATATAATAATCTTATGATATTGAAATCCAGAAAATGAGCGAATGGGGCTGCGAAAACTAAGGCATTAATCAATTAATCACAGTATCAATCATAATCAATCATCATCATCATGATCGTTATATCAGCAGACAGATGTCCACTGCTGGACATTTGCCTCCCCCGACCCCCACCATATTGCAGTAAATTTAATTAAATTAATTAAACATGTACTTAAAGTTCGAATTGATAAGTAATTCCCATTGAATTGTTGAATTATTCATCGGTCGTCACCATCGAATCCATCAATCGATGGCGTTCATCTAAAGATTTCTTCACTCGGAGTACAATTTTCTGCACAGTTTTATGTTTCGCAATATATTTCAACGATATTTTTAGATGGTTATACTTTACATATGTTTTCTGTCAGGTGAGGAATTGAAACATACGATTGTGTAAAGATACATTTATAAATTAGTTTTCTTAAGGTTTTGTAGAATTTACTTTCACATTCCTAATTTGCCCCACATGTGATTCAATGGAAAAATTTGGCCTAATATACCATGCTGGCCACACAGGTTTGCATAGAATTTGATGTAGAAAAATTCACGCAATATTTGAGCAATTCCTTAGTACCTACCATAAGTCAGTCACTATTTTAGTAGCCAAGCACTATTTTAGGAAGTGACTGTTATTGCTAAATAATTGGTTTTGGGGCAAAAGTTTTCGGATTCGGTGCCAAGCCAAATATTTCTGATCTGACTATAAAACCTCTACAAATTTTTATAAAACTTTCGTTGTTGATAGAATAGGTAGTTTCTAATTTAGTAACTTTTTGCGTAACGGCTTGGCACCGACTTCAAAACTGTTTGCCCCAAAACCAATTATTTTTTGTTTTTTAGTTCCTTTGTCTTCTTTGAAGTAGGTTTTTTTTTATTTAAAAATAATTTTTATTTTTTGCTTTTTAGTGGTAAGATAGGTGGTAAGTAGGTACATAGGATAGTGTAGGTGGTACATGATGGGGAGGCTTTCTTTACGTGCCTCAATTCTGAAATGTAGACCTGTACCTTTCTGGCAATTTCAAGTATTTTTTTGTTTTCAACTAACTAGCCTAAACACGTTCGTTTTAGTTCCATCATCAGATCCTGGAAATCATCCAATACTAAAGACAAAACAAACGAGCCTAAACACGATGATATTGTGTTATTGTATTACAAAGATCCCATGGCCACCTTCCTGCTCCATCATCAGAGTTTGGTAAACATTCAGCACTAAAGTCCATGTAAAGACAAATCAAACGAGCCCAAACTCAATGGGATTGCGTCTTTGTATTACAAAGATGCCATGGCCACCTTTCTGCTCCATCATCAGACCCTGGAAAACATCTAGTACTAAAGTTCATGTAAAGACGAATCAAATGACCCTAAACTCGATGAGATTGGATTATTGTATCACAAAGATCTCATTGTTACCTTCCAACCACCATGACCATGGAAATCATCCAGCATCAAAGTCCATGTAAAGACGACTTAAACGAGCCCAAACTCGACGGCATTGGGTTGTCACCGTCAAATGGCTTCAAGTGTGCTTATAAAATTTGAAGAGTTCCTTCGATTTTTCAGGATTCCATGATCAGATCCTGACCTTATGATCATGGGACCTACTAGAAGGTATACTCTTTCAACCAAAACAAGAATTTTCGAAATCGGTCCAGGTGTCTTAGAGAAATTGGGGAACATACATAAAAAAACAAAGATTCCGACGAATTGTAAACCTCCTCCTTTTTTTTAAAGTCGGTTAAAAGCACTGACAAGAAACTCGACACTGAGAAAAGTAGAGCCGAAAAATTCATGCAATATTTTCGCAATACATATTTCTCAGTCTTCAAATTGAAAGCGATCAGCATTACTTTCTGGCCTCAAGTGCAAATTAGATGGATAACTGTCAGGAAGTTTGGAGTGTCGATTTTATTGTAAAACATTGTATTTATTTATTTTTAATGGACATCCTTCGAGAATTTCACAGAACAAGAGACTTTATTTTATGAGGTGTTAATTGGGTTAACGACCATCGTTGGTTACGAGTTTTGACGTAATTTTGGACGAAAGACAGAGGTGTGTAGTCTATAGTATTCATAAGGTCATTTGTCACTGGTAATTTTATGTACCTACGGGTAATAAAATATGCGCATACATAATTAATGGCACGTTTAGGTATATATTTTGTACAAAAAGCCTAATGTAGAGATTGAAGGTCGTTGTACATTCGGGCAGCGTAACGGCACCGCTCCAACCCAGCGACTATTTCGTCATTTATATTTGAACATTAAATCATACCAGTAGCAAGATTCAGAATAGTTCCGTCGGCATTATGTTTTCGCTATTATACGATACGTACGATAGATGCCCTCGGTTGTGTGTACATACATAGTTACTGTCAAAAATAATTAACGAAAGCTTTGTATGTTAACAGTCATCATCAGCCCTTTATACTGTCCCACTGCTGGGCACGGGCCTCTTCCCTTTATGAGAAGGGTAAGGCCATAGTCCACCACGCTGGCCAAGTGCGGGTTGGCAGATACTAGATTATGTTAACAGAACTTTAATGAAATTCATTAGACGGTCAAAAGTACTACAGATCTGATAAACTTTTAACCGCTTCGCTGATTTTTTGTATGTATTCATTATTAATCTCTTATCACCAGTTTTTGAACCACTAGCAACTTCAATAATCGACATAACGCGACTTGATATATTGGCAGAACACAGAGTAATATTTAGAGTTATTCTCAATTTCTCATACCGACAATTACGTATAACTTCTTTCTCAACACTGACAGTACATACTAATATACTTTTTAAACCAAGTAAACATTCAGCTGATCACATAATTATCTCCAATATTTCAAGAAAACAGATACCAAAGAAAAAAGCAGCGCTGTTCTCAGAATATTTCACTTCAATAAGGCTCTATCATCTGAATCAGGAAGTACCTATTACGGATAATAAGAATCTATTATATATTTAGAATATCCTCTTGCAGGAAGAATTTTCTTAATTTTTTTCATAAAACAGTTTCTCTCGATCAGAGGGGAATTTTGCCGGCGCTTAGCATTGGAACGTGTTTTGAAATATTGTACAGCTAGAAAAATGATGAGCTTGAAAAATCCACGGCTCCATCGCTTGAAGGAATTTCTAGTGACTAAAGCAACGCTAACATAAATTTTACCCATATTTTCTTAGCTAGCTAGTACAGATAATTTACAATGGAATCTTGTGTTAAGCTTTGAAGAGCGATTAGAGAATCCCACTTTGTTTTTATTTATTGGTACGCCTGTACGGCACGAAGCGCTTGCTTTTGTATGAGATTTTTATTGAGTTATTATGGCTTAGTTTTATGTTAAAGAAAATTCTTAACAGCGCGTTTAAAAGTTCGGCATAATGCTCTCCAACGTTTACTTCATCAGAGTTTTTTAACAAATTTTTACACTAGTGGCTTTGGTTTATTACTATTTGGCAAGCATCTGGGTCTTGACCGCACACCACTTAATTCTAGACACATATGCACCTTACGGGGGCGGGTAGAGAAGCGATAGTCTAGTGGAGATACCAACAATTAATAGACAACTACAATGTAGGAGCAGCGATAGCCTAGTGGAGAGACCGACGGACTGCTACGCAGAGGGTCTCGGGTTCGAATCCACGGCGCGCACCAATGACTTTTCGCAGTTATGTGCGTATTAAATTTTTAATTATCGCATGCTAAACGATGAAGGAAAACATCGTGAGGAAACCTGCATGTCTGAGAGTTCTCCATAATGTTCTCGAAAGACATGTGCCGTCTGCCAACCCGCACTTGGCCAGCGTGGTGGACTATGGCCTCATAGTGAGAAGAGGCCCGTGCCCAGTAGTGGGACAAATTATATACAGGGCCGATGATGATGATGCCGAAGGTATAGAGTTCGAATCCACAGCGCGCACCTCTGACTCTTCAAAGCTATGTATCAATTTGTTGATTTACGCTGGCCTCGCGTACCCTAAAACGGAAACGGGATACTTGACGAAACCATGGAATATCGCTATCCATTTGGGTTTTGGAGCAGGTGTGGGTTGTTTGGGTTTGGGCAGTTGGTCAGATGGCAGTTGCTTTGTGAAACAGCTGATATTCTATGATGTCTGGTTAGACTAGTCAGCAGGCGATCTCATCGCTCCTGAGGATGCCTCGAGCAGAGGCGAAACACGTGTCGAAGAATAGTCGGCGCATACAGCGGGATACTGCAAGTCAGGTATCTTCCTGGAACCCATACCGTTCCTATATCCCTTATCCTTTTAGAGGAGTTCGATATTGTCAACCTTTTTCTATTGCAATTGCTGGGGTGGTCAATCCGAGGTTGCGTGGTGGGTTCCTCTTTCCTTCCATTAAGTTACAATGGAGTTCCACCAAGTAACGCCTGATTCAATCAACTATATGATCTCATCTGCATCAACTTGTTGCGACAATTGCAACAGTAAGTAGCTTCTTTAAGTTACTTAATTTTTTTTAGACTTTGAGAGGATTTGCTATACAATAAAGCGTATTATCTATCTATCTTTAAAGTTATATCATGCAATTTAGATGCACCGATCAAAGTTTAAAGTAAATCACCTAAGCGTGGTTCAGAGTTCATAGTTGCTCAATAAAATTGGCGTCATCGATGCTAAAATTTACGTGTATATTTTTGTTTTAGCGACCATCAAACCATAACATAAGGTTTAAACAGGATATCAAAGCTGTAAACAATATTGTTATATTTCTTATTCACAACGTAGATATCTGTACCCAAAGCTAAAGAACAGGAGCTATGAAAATATAATTAAAAAATCTTCCAAAAAATTCCTATCACCTGCAATATTACTTCCCAACGTGAAGATACCCGCACGTCTAAAGCTATTTGTGGATATCCTGTCCAACTTATTTACCACTAGAGGATGCCGCACGCTATTATCCCCTGATCCCGTGGGAATTTTCAGCAGTCCCTTCTTAGTGCACCCCTAAGTTCCCCGAGGAACATACATGCCAAATTGTTCCTGCGCCTAATAGTTTTGGTTGTTCGTTTTCTGTCAGTCAGTTAGTAACACAAGAACTTTATATACAGAATAGACTCAACTGAAAGAGTTCGAGACTGCGCCATCTGATGCTTTTAGTAACGAAAGATTATCCTATCGAGGAATTCATTAAAATGAATTCATTATAATACGTTAACAAGCTTTTAACCCCACAACAGCGAAATTAATGAGCTTAAACTGTTACGCAGTATGTATTTATAATGTAAGTGGTAAAACAAAATATTGGCAGGCCATTTAAGTATATGTAACTGCTTTGACTACCACCACACACTATAGCTTCCGGCGCGACGGGGTGCAAGTTATAAAAGAGGTGTAGTGACAATAAATAAGTGCATGTCGAGCCACGCACTATGTAGGGTTCCGTAGTACCTTCTACCTGTTGACAGTATACATTTTGTCACTCACAAGTAGAAGTTAAATGTCTATTTCTTACTTGTTAATACGTAAAATCAATTTAGCCGTTATATTTTTTATTAAAAGTTAATTGTATATCTCACGAAGGGGAAGGGACACTTTGCAATTGGTGGCTTTTCCTAAATATTTAGCAAACGGATAGATAAATTAAAAAAGAACTATTAAAAATAAATCACTTTCTCAATTAGATCCTACCAGTCTAAGTGGTCACAAGGTATAACTATGCCTTCAGCTCTCCAGTGCTTATAGTGCGTACATATTTGCGTAAAGCCGCGGATGGACAGACGGACGGACGGGCACAGCAAACTAAAAAAGGTATAAATATAGTACATCATATTTATTATACTAACTTATACTTTCTAGAGCATTGAAATGAAAACGAAAGGTGCAGTAGACCATCATGGTGTCAATTACGTGCAAAAAGCGTGTTGCTTCAATAGGTTATAGGGTGTGTATGTGCTTCTGTAACTAAAAGGAGTAAACTCTGAAAATGCCCGGTAATCATGGCTGGCTGAAAACGATCCGAAAATTGCTGTTGAGAACTTGTGTAAGTAAATACGAGACTTTTCAACAATTATTTGTCAAAGTGCTGCTTGCGTAAATAAGATGTTGACTGTGTATGTCTCTTTATCATTTTCCGAGAGATGATTTTAATTATACGTAACTACCGCTACTTACTGCTATACACTAAAGAATACAAGTTACTGTGAAATTTTACACAAAAATAGAAGAAGACGATGTCGGCATTAATCTACCTAAATATTGCTTGAGACACTTTAAAACAAATACAAAGCAACGGTTGGGGTTGCAAATGTAAAATTGAGTACCTAGCATAAGGTTTTAAATATTACAAAGATTTTTTTCTTTCAGTGGTTGGTAGAAAAATATAGGCAGAAAGAATTTAGAACGCTATAAGCATGTATCTTGCGTCTGTGTCAACGTCAGATACGATTAAATGCTTAATATCTCTGTGTTCACAGTCGCTGCAGCTTTTATTTTTATCACTTTTTAAAAACGATATTTTCTGTTGTATGTTGTTCTTTTTCTAGGACATCGTGCTGAAAATATCTTCCCAACATTACCACTGACCTCAGTTTTCTGTTTATTTTATGGTACGAACGGTGTAGCAAAAATTTTGGTAAATAACTTTCTGTGTGTGTGGTAAGTTGCATTACATATTTACATTCACCAGCTAACCAGCCAAGGGATAACACGATGCAAATACCATCTTTGCGTAGAGACGGAAAACTCGACATCAAACCCTATACGACTGCCTCGTTGGTCTCGCGGCATAAATGTGCGCGTGGGATCGCGAGGTCTCAGGTTCGATTCCTGGGTCGGGCAGTGTTATTGGGTTTTTCTGTCACGAAACTCTCAGTAGCAGCACGGAGTCTGGAAATGTGCCCGGTACGGCAATAGGCTCGCCCCTTATTACGTGGGACTAAAGTATATCTGGCGAAAAGTGGGTGTAGAAATCCACCTCTGCCTACCCCTTCGGGGATAAAAGGCGTGACGTTATGTATGTATGTATGTATTCACCAGCTGTAGTTTTTGGATCGAACAACATCTCTCGTTGATCGCAATGTAATGTTATATTTAGAGTCTTCTAGGTATCATCATCCTTTACATAAAATGACTTGTCGTATCTAAAATACTATCACAGAGTCCACACAATTTGACTAAGGAAAGACTTCTTATAACGCCACCCATAAGGGGGTAAAATAAAGGTTGGAAGCTTAGGGCTGGTAAAACCGCGGACCTTATTACAGCAGTCCATGAAGATCCTCGGTAGTTTACCAAAGATACTCTTCTCTTTGTAAGGTCGAAACTTCGGTTAATTACCCCACTACTCTAACAACTGCCTGTCTGCCCTAGGAAAAGCTCAAAATCGACTTTTAACCTTTTTGGTGAGGGTGAGGTCTAACTTTAGAGCGTACTAAATAACATCGCCTGTCCAAACCCTATTGCTTTCAGGCATTTTTGAGAACCTTCATACAAGCGTTCTTGCGGCGTTTTCTCTACAGTAAATTGAACTGAAGTAAACAAAATTGACTGAACTAAATTGACTGTAGGTACATGCGGTCTTCAAGCACCTAAGCTGGATAAACGCTGGTGTAGAAGGACCCTTAAAGCTATTTTCCATCAGATCTCGGTAGTGTGCTGCGTTTCAGGTTTAAGCTTAGTGCCCGGTTGAATTGTATATCTCTTATAGACTATGATGCCTAACTAGTAAGCTGAGAAAGTTATCTTTTTAACATGCGACTTTTCTTCACCTGCTTACCGGTCACCAGTTTGCACATCTACTAATCTTGCGGTAACACAATTAGTAATTCTCATATCTTGTGCAAGCTCCAAGCCTGCCTCGCCACCTAAGTTATGGTCTATAATTTCAATAAATCTCAAAATTATCTATTACCTCAGCATATACCTAATGTTAATGCCTAATCAAACTCAAACTCAAACTCAAATATGTTTATTTCCATAAAAATGTTACAATTTTTTGGACACGTCAGAAAGTCATAAAAATAAAAAAAATAAAAAAGTAACTTTAAATGCATACTAACATAGTTGAGCATTGAAAAAATGCCTGTTCAGAAAGTAGAGCCTCGTGAGAAGAATCAGGCAAGAAACTCCGGGCCACTCTTTTCTACGTCTTGATTCTATACAATTTAAAAACTTTGTAACTACATTGAATTTTTCATAGGTATATGAGCTGGTGTGTCTATAATGTTGTTGTCAATTAACAAGGTTTTTTTAATAATAAAAATAAAGTACTAACTAGCATAATATAGACACAATAACTCACACTCACATGAAACTTAACACTGATCAAACATAAGTAGCCTGTGGGACCGAGCAAATTAATCCCAAGCATTTTTATCTTCAATATAATCTAGCACTGAATAGTACCCTTTTTGACAAAGTTTACGTTTTATAATCTTTTTGAATTTATTATTACTTAAATTTTGAATATTGCTTGGCACTTTATTGTAAAAGCGCCTACATTGGCCTTGAAAAGATTTTTTTATTTTCTCTAGCCGGGTAGCCGGCACTACTAGCTTACTCTTATTTCTAGTATTCAAATTGTGGATATCACTTTTCTTTGAGTATGAGGCCTTGTTTTGGAATAAATATATTAGGTTGGAATAAATGTACTGGCTTGCAACTGTTAAAATGTTTATTTCCTTGAATTTATTCCTTAACGAAGCCCCATAATCCAAATTATAAATTGCTCGAATAGCTCTTTTCTGCAGAAAAAAGATGGTCTGAATGTCGGCAACATTTCCCCACAGGAGAATACCGTATGACATTATACTATGAAAATAGCTATGATATACAAGCCTGGCAGTGTCAATGTCAGTTAACTGGCGAATTTTCCTGACTGCGTATGCTGCAGAGCTGAGTCTATTTGACAATTTACTAATATGTGGTCCCCATTGCAGCTTAGAATCTAGTGTAATGCCTAAAAAATTGGTGTTATCCACAAGATCCAACACATCATCCTTAACCTTTACTGAGGTGTTCACTTGTTTGACGTTAGGCATAAAAAATCGAATACATTTAGTTTTTAGTCTATTTAAAAGCAGCTTGTTAACCTCAAACCAGCGAACCACCTTTGAGATAGCAATGTTTACATCGTCCATATCAATTTGCTGTCGTTTTAATTTAAATAAAAGTGAGGTATCATCAGCAAACAGTACTATCCCGTGCTTGTCATTAACGAGGTGTGGTAAGTCATTAATATAAACTAAAAATAAAAAAGGAGCGAGGATTGAACCCTGTGGGACGCCCATTTTGACTACAGACCCATGCGAACGCGTCCCGTTGACATCAACTCTCTGAATCCTCTTACTCAAATATGAAGTAAGAAGATGCAGAGCAGAACTACATAAACCATAGTGATGTAATTTCCTGATCAATGTATCATGTTCTACACAATCAAAGGCCTTGGACAAATCACAGAAGACACCTAAAGCATCATGTGAATCCTCCCAGGCATCAAAGATATGTTTTACAAGCTCAACACCGGCATCGGGCGTGGAGCGTCCCTTTGTAAAACCAAATTGTTTAGAGTGTAGAAGCTCGTTGTTATTAAAATAACTTTGCAGTTGGTCTAGTATCAATTTCTCGAAAATTTTGCTAAATGTGGGCAGCACAGAAATTGGCCTATAGTTGGTGGGGTCTGATGTGCTACCTGCTTTGTACAAAGGTATTACCTTGCTATCTTTCATAAGATCAGGAAATACACCACAGTCAATACACTTATTAAATATTAAAGCTAATCTGTTAGCAGCTAAAGCAATAATGGACTTGGTAATAGTAACGGAATTTCCCCACAAGTCTGCAGTCTTCTTTAAATTTATAGTATTTAAAGCTTTTATAACATCATTTGAATTTATATACTGAAATGAGAAATTACTATAGGTTGTACTTTTAAAAGAGATTCCGCTGCATTGGTTGATGAGTCCAAAGATCTAGTAGTAATAACGGGGATATCAGTGAAAAAACTATAATAGTGTCGTTATCAATGTTCAAACTAAATTTTGAACTTTTACTTTTAACTTTCCCAGTCTCGCTGTTTATTATATTCCATGTCATTTTCATTTTATCGTCCCTACTCCTAATCCTTGAACTCAGGTAAAGAGACTTAGCTTTCTTGCAAAGTTTCCGAAATATCCTAGCACAGTTTCTAACATAATCCTGAAATTGTTCACTTAAATTAAAGTTTATCTCGTCATATAGCTCATACAATCTCTTTATACTTTTGTGAAGCCCAGTTGTTGCCCATTCACAGAAGGTTGCATTACCTCCAACTGTAATCGTTCTAGGTGTGAAAACTGAATTAAAGTCTGTACAAAACGCTTTGATACGCGAAGCGCTTTAATACTTATAATATAATAAATACATTTCCGTAAAAAAAATCGAGTGGGTATCTTTTTGTCAGCCAGTTAGTATAATATTCAATATTTATCAATTTATTTTTCAATTCTAATAGTTTAAATGGTAAAATAAAAATAAACATCATAACTTTACCATTGGTTTTAAATTTTACTACGGGGAACATAAACAAAGGAACGCGATTGTGCGTTTAATATACCTTTGATTACTCCTTCCTTGGAGATGTGGGTACTTCTTGTATTTAGGGTTAATAAAATCTCGATAAAATCAGATAGGCGTGAGTTTATGGTAGGGTAAGAATTCCGTACCGTGAATGAACATCAATATAATTGTCAAAAACGCTGTTTTCTGTTGTTCTTTTTCTAGGATTTGGTTGGCGTATCTACATGGATAAAAACCCCAAATCAAATAAAGAATTAATTTTTTTTTCAACTTTGTTGTCAATTACCAGCAGCTTGGTTTTCAATGATTAGGTACCTCTAATCACACTTCTTGTATCTGCTCGCATGTGATGTGGAAACCACGATATCTATAATTGAAAAACCGCTGCCTTACTAAATCTGAAGTAGAAAAAAACACTGAGCATTATTTTCAAGAGAACTATACGAGGGTCAAACTGAAAGTTCTTAGAAAATCAAAAACTGATTACATTAGCCAGTTATTAGTTTTATTATATCTTTTCAAAATATTGTCCATTGACGTCAATACACCGCTGCATGCGATGGAACCACTGGGAAAAGCACTTTGCCCACTCGTCCTTAGGGGTCTCTTCAATGGCATCGCGATACGCAGCCACCGCTTCTTCAGCATTCATAAACCGCTTTCCTTTAAGTTTTCTTTAATTTTTGGAAATAAATAAAAATCACAAGGCGCGAGGTCGGGGCTATACGGCGGGTGACCCAGTAATTCAACGTTTGATGTCGCCAAATAGTCGATCGTTCGCTTGGCGGTGTGCGACGAGGCGTTGTCTTGGTGAAGGAGGATCCTACTGCGAGGTCGCTTCTCTCGAACTTTTTCCAAGACAAGTGGCAAACAATTGGTAGTGTACCATTCTGCAGAAACTGTTTTTTGATCCTCTAACACAATTGTTGCGAAATGACCTATCCTTCCAAAGAACGAGGCCACCATTTTTTTTCCCGCACTTCGATCTCTCTTCACTTTAGTTGGCAACACCCACTGAGCAGATTGTCTTTTGGTTTCAGGATCATAACAGTAAATCCAGCTTTCGTCACCTGTTAGTATGTCGAACACAGCATTTGAGTCACCTCCGTTAAATCTTTCAATCATTTTACGGCACCAATCCACACGATGGAGTTTTTGAGCCTTAGTCAAATTATGAGGTATCCACCGGGCGCAAAGCTTCCTGACCGCTAAATGTTCGTGGAGGATTTTGTGCACTTGACTCATACCGATGCCTAAGCTTGTCCGAATCTGCTGATAGGTCACTCTTTTGTCAGTCTCTATCATACGCCGCACAACACAGATGTTATTTTCAGTCGTCGCCGTAGAAGGCCGTCCCTCACGTACATCATCAGTGAGATTAGTGCGACCACGTTTAAACTCATTAAACCAGTTGTAAACAGTCGCACGAGATGGGGCTTCATCGTGAAAGGCCAATCGTAGTCTATCCTAACTTTCTTGTTGACTTAAATGACATCGAAAGTCATAAAAAATCATTGCACGAAAATTTTCTCGTGTTAAATTCATGTTGACGTGACACAGACAATTTTCAATTTGCCGCCAAATCGTAAAACAAATGACAAATGAATGAAATATATACTCAGTAATATTGGCAAAGAGTTCTATTTTCAAATTTTAGAATATTTTTTTTATTATATTGTTTATAAGTGGCCAGTTCTAAGAACTTTCAGTTTGACCCTCGTATTATCATTATGGTGCTGCATACAACGTCGTAATGCTGGAGAAATCTTATCACTCGGACATAAATAAAAAATGTATACACCTAAAAACATTTCTTTTATTTTTATCATCAAGTGTTTTGCTTAAATTATCATCAATCTAGTATTTTTCTTAAATTAGTTAGTACCTCTAGGTCTCGAACAGAGCCCAAAAGGCAACCTCATATAACTTTACCAAACTTGCTATGCAAACCTAAAATCATCATCAATCATCTGTTAACGCCCAAAACTTCCCATGAATCAAAAAGGCATTCAAAACATACCCTATATCACAACCATGTCAAACCAGGCATAACGTATTCGAACCCCTTCCAACAAAACAGACCCGTAGAATCGCTGACCCCTAAAATATTAACAGACACTTACTAGATACCCTTACATACAATTCCAAGAACGTCACGATCAGACCGTAAGGAGGGCCGTGCATAAAAGTTCTCTGTAGAAGGCCTATCTGAACATCATAAATAGCATTCTGGTAAAGCCCAAACGATTTATGTTAGGCTAATAATAGCGTTTGAAAGGATGACATCGGGAATCGTTTCGATCGGCTGGTCGTGGTCTATATAACCGAGTTTATAGTGTAATGTGTTGGAGCGAATTGCTTGGAAGTGGTAGTTGGAAAGGACGGTGCGAAGGCGTTAGGGTGCTGTAAGTTTGTTAAGGTTGTTGCCGATCTATTTGCATTGTGTAAAGGGAATTAGTAAATGAAATGCGAATTGTCTGCCAAGAAGGATACGTAGACGCCACACTGTATTTAGACGATGGTAAGGTAAACATTTAAAATAAAATTGTGATTGACGTAGTAAAATTTAAATCTATTAATTATTAAATAAGATTATGTAAGACATCTAAATTTAAAGATCAATAATTTGACGTGTCATTATGACACTGTCATAGCATTAAAATTGTTTCAAACAGAGAGTATTGAAAGGTTCACCGCTGTCTAAATAAAATCTTATCCCATTGGAGTTTTTCACACCTCTTTTAACTATTATGACGGTTGTCTACTTGCCATGAGGGTTTACTGTGGATCGGGAGGTACGGAGAACAGACTAAGGAAGCTTATCCATGGCACGGTGTTACATGATTTTGTTACGGCTACAGCGCCGTAAGTTGCTGCACCAAGTTAAGTGCTGAGAACAAGAGTCATTTTTAAGTCTCAACCTCAATAGAGGAGTGTTATTAATATGACTACATGTCTGGTGTTGCAGCTCATAAAGGAGTGAAACGATTATGAAACGGTGGTTTTTTTTATCTAAAACCTGGCGTGATGAAAGGAATGAAAGGTCTTTTTAATGGAGATCTAAGTCGAAGGGTAACACCTATACCTATTTTAATACGCTGTAATAGGGACCGGTAAATACGCACCATTCACCTTGTCATATACTAATTTACCACTAACGTTGTATAAAAATTCCTTAATGCCTTACCACTACTTGTCCCTTTTAAATTACACAGCAAATACATAGTCACACTCAACACATAAAACAAATCACTAAATAACATAACCAATAACACTAAAAGCCTGTGAAACCGAAATATTATAATTAAATCGATAATATATCACATTACATACACAACCAATAAATATCTAGTATCTGAATAAGCAACGGCGAGTAAAGCTTTGGATTTATTGCGAGAATCGAATAATTGATTCGTATTGGTACTATTGGGATGAATAAATTACCATTCGGTACCCCTTGGGTTTGAATGACGTTGAATAAGAATATAATGGAATAAAATATGTCTTTGTTTGCTTTTTGACGTCACTGGAGAGTCCGAAGGGAAATAAGTTTAATAAGGTTTTTTATAGAGACGACTTTTAATAGGACGTGTGTGATATAACTGTTATCGTTTATATATTTTAGTTTTTTTTTTAATTTTATTTATAGTCTCACGCCTGTATCCCCGAAGGGGTAGGCAGAGGTGTAAATATTACACCCACATTTCGCCATGAATTTTTAGGTCCCACGTAATAGGGGGCGACCCTATTGCCGTTACCGGGCACATCACCAGACTCCGGGCTGCTACTGAGTATTCGGGAAAACCCAGTTACACTTTTGCCCGACCTGGGAATCGAACCTGAGTCCTCCGATCAGCAGTCGCATACGCTATCCACTGGACCACGGAGGCAGTCTGTATTTTAGTAGTATAGATGCATATGTATTTGATTGATATTAGTTTCAGACAAACCAAATATGTATATCTAGCAGCCAAGTCCAGAGATAAATTAAATATTAGGATCGGCCGTAAATGTCGGATGTTTGTATCCATATTTTTTATTAGAATTGGCAATTTAGACGATTCGGTCTCACTCCACCAAGCCACAAACCCAAAACAAAGTGCAGTTTGTAAAATAAGTAGTGAAAATGGTTCGGCTTACGCTCCAAAGACCAGCGGTGTACCTAACTGTCCGAATCTATAAAGATGTGCTATAGCATCCACAACCCCTCCAGCGAGGTTGCGATGATAAAATTTGGCAAACAAACGAATTGCCGATCACAACTCTCTTGCAAGTCCCTTTAGCTCTAAGCAAGACTTTTGATTTTTTAAGTATTATGCATAGATAGATCAAAGCCGGCAACACGCATTGGCTAAAGACTTTCTTCTTGAGACACAGCTGGTTATCTGACGTGAAGATATTTATCCCATAGTTTTCTGTTGGATTCAACGATTGACCTCTTTCCCGAAGTTAGCCTCAACCAATTTGCTGTTTTTATTTACTTGCAAAAGATGAATAAACTAATGTCCAAACAAATTCTGAGGTAACAGCTAGAATCTGAAGCTTGTATTACGCGCAGAGGTCGTCCAAAGGCAATGATATTTTTTTATTTACATGCTATTAGATTTGGATGAATATACCAAAACGAATTCTATGGGTTATCTTATTTATTTATTTTTAAACTTCCTGCAATACAATTTGCACAAGGCGGACTTAATGCCAAAGTCATTTTCTACCAGTCAACCTTAGGGTGATGCAGAGATGATAGTGGCAGGTGTGCTTTAGAGACTAAAAACAAGAGAACTAAATTTAACAATAGAATAATGGTAATACATATTTATTATAGCAGTGATAGCCGAGTGGAGAGACCGACAGACTGCTACGCAGAGGGTCTCAGGTTCGAATCCTCAGCTCGCACCAATGACTTTTCGAAGATAACTGCGTATTAAATTGTTTATTATTGCTTGCTAAACGGTGAAGGAAAACATCGTGAGGAAACCTGCATGTCTGAGAGTTCTCCATAATGTTCTCGAAAGACATGTGAAGTCTGCCAACCTGCACTAGGCCAGCGTGGTGGACTATGGCCTTACCCTTCTCATAGTGAGAAGAGGCCCGTGCCCAGCAGTGGGACAGTATAAAGGGCTGATGATGATGAATACATATTTGCGAATAGAAACTCCCTATACATACAAACATATGAATAAATATACTTGTTTAAATATATTTAGTTATATATAAATAAGTATATTATACATATATATCACATATATAAATATATATTATAACCATACTTCTAATATTTCCTGATATATTATATTTCATGCGTCAAAAAACTTTTATTGAAACTACCTACTAACCGCGTCCTACTAGATTTGTCCACACAAAGCTAACGTATTAATCGCCAACAGCAATTCCAGGAATCATCCAAAAACGCCGTACCAGAAAAGGCAAATATTTATTACCTACAACTATTTTCACCTTTCTGCAAATTAGTCTCAGAACCTGTCGAACTGTCAACTTTTAACATCAATGAGGCAAATTTATTTCATGCCTTCTTTCTTTTTCTAATGAGTGTGGAGCCAACTCTGGTGTCAGAGTCCGTCGACGTAGAGTTACGATTCTTCATACAATTTTATTTAAACGGGTCTTATTCGCGATATTTAATTAATTTAAGGTATAAATACCAATGTTTTACCGACGTTTCGGCCTTGTCAGCCTTGGTCGCAGCAGGACTAAAAAAAAATTATGATGTATACAAATCGCGAAAGTTTAAAATCGATTAGTAACGATTCTTGTCTAGAGACAAGAAACGTGGCCTCTCTTTTAATGCAACACAAGCGGCCACCCATCCAAATAATGACTGGTCGCGGAGGACTTTACAAACATATTAACATGAACGTAAAGAGCACCGAGACTCTAAACAATAATTTATGAATCACGCAAATTTCTGCCTCCAGTGTAAAACGAACCCAGGACAACCGGCGTAGTGTCAGGTGGCGAGACGGGCGCTTAAACCACTAAGCCAACATACAATTAAACTAACAATCTATTTGTATTCCTCTCTTTCGCGAGCTCCGAAATAAATATACCAAAGTAACACTACTGAGTCAATACTAGTGAAATATGTGCCTATTTGTTACCAGTGGAAGGCAATAAAATGATTATGTTCACACGATTACTAATGGTATCATAAATAATATAATACCACCGGGCTTTTAATCCCTTTATCAATAATACACCGGCACTGAAGTAGTGTGTATTCGTATAGGGCAGATAATTTAGTCATCTGCGTGAATTAGTATTCAGTGTTGGTATTTTAGCATAACGCACAGACATCACAAAGAGAAACAGCGAGAGTAAAATAGAGAGAAGTTCATACATATGTACACTCAAGTATTTTTCTGGTCGAGTTGGGCAGAGACAACCGAACACCACTTGCTTCTATACTACAATAATTATTATATTTACCTCATAAGTTTATGTGATAGAGATATGAGTAGTAAAGCTAAGATATTCACAGTATGTATGACTTAGACACCGCCAGTACTGGTCTGTCACAGAAAATTTAGGAAGCAGAATTAGTACCGTTAATTTTCTTAGGTGTGTGAGAGCGGAAATCCAAGCTCTTCTAGGAACCCTCTCTGTTTCTGGAGTAGGTTAAGGAGAAAGAAAGAGGAAAAAGGCAAAGATATCTTCACCTTCTCTATATTTGCCACGGGTGGCGTTAGGATTGGCTATTATATTATTATAAATATTGTCGTAATAATATAAATAAATTTATATTATTACGACAATATTTTGAAATAAGACTACAGTTCACATATTTTATCGCGTTTTATTGGTTTCACTAGTTATTACCATATAAGCCAAGCGATCTAGAAACTACACTATTACTACTAGCCGACGTTTCGAATTCTTATGTTCACGGCAGACTGAGGTGGTCTTTGTCTTGAATTTAAAATTCTTTTTCTACTATAGGTGTTACTATCTACGCAGAATGTGCTCACTGTGTCTTGATGTCTTCTGGTGACTTTGTCCTTCTTGGGTTTCATTAGCCTGATAACAGGGAGCTCCCAAGCTGGAGGAACATGCCAACCATTTTACCTATTGAAATTAGGATGTTTTTTAATATCAATAGCTTCACGTATTATTCTTGGAATAAAACGGTGTTCTTTTGCGAGTATCTGTGGTTCATCAAATCGCAGGTACTGGTTGGTTCTTTGTTGTACATGTTCACACACAGCA
The DNA here is from genome assembly GCA_944739405.2 of Euclidia mi. Taxonomy (NCBI): domain Eukaryota; kingdom Metazoa; phylum Arthropoda; class Insecta; order Lepidoptera; family Erebidae; genus Euclidia; species Euclidia mi. The sequence goes on from OX123204.2 coordinate 4,768,522, forward strand.
GACTTCGTCGAGCGTTTGTGTTTAATGTCAGCTATATGTTCCTCAAGTCGAATGCCTATGCTTCTCTTGGTTTGTCCATTGTATGAGAGCCCACACTCATAGTCTATCTTGTAAACCCCGGCCTCGTGTAAGGGTAACTGAATCTTGACAGATCGTAATAATTGGCTTATCTTCGTTGGCGGCTTATAGAAAGTTTTGATTGAAGCTCGCCTCAAGATGTAGCTAATCTTGTCGGTGACGCCCTTGATGTATGGGAGGACAACAGGTTGTCTTTCTGCTGTGGCTGGTTTATTCTCTTTTTCTTCGGAGATCAGTGACGTTAGCGCGCCTGTCGGAGCTTGTTATCTTGCAGAACTTGCTTGACATGTTGAAGCTCGGCGTCCAGGTGTTTCTTGTCACAGATCCCCCGGGCCCTCTGAAATAAAGACATTCCTACGGTAGTTAACTGCCTAGGATGGTGAGGATGTTCACCGTTTAAGCACCTATTTGTATGTGTCTTTTTCTTATACACAGCGCGGCTCAAAGAGTTGTCTTTGTTCCTGATAACAAGTACATCTAAGAAAGCTAAAGAATTGTTTGCCTCTAATTCCATTGTGAATTTTATGTGGTTATTAATAGAACTAAGATGGTCTAGGAATACATACACACTATCTGTTGGTAAAATTGCAAAAGTGTCATCTACATACCGTTTGTAGAACCTCGGTGTAATGGTGTAGTTTAATTTCAATGTGTAACATTCGGGTAAACCCAAAAAATATTACGACAATATTTTTCTAACATACCTAACACTATTCAATATTCACCGACCTCCCCAACAAAAATGACCTATTCTAAAAATAATTTCGCCCGTATACTATCGGCATTCTTGACAGACTCGGGTTCGCGTTTGTAGTAAATAAACTAGCATTGTCGAGACCCCAGACGACGGGCGGTATGATTGGACTAGGGGTTATCGAACACATAAAATCATTTTATATTGCAAATGGTACATGACAGTAATTCTAAAAAGACTTTTATGTAGGTATGCGGACCTATACTTAGATACATTAACATAAAAAAAACATCATGATCTTCAGGCCGCAATTAGGACCACACTCGCGATGGACGGCGCTATCGCTCCGAAGAACATGGCCACGGCGGTGTGGTTTGGGCGAGGAAGTCTACAAAATATTGATACAATTACAAAACAGTAACTGCACAGTTCCGTGTGGTGACGGATTAAGGATACGGAATGTCACCACCCCATATCATACCATGGGTGCCGTAAGAGCCGACAGAGGGAGCATATTATGCATAGAACAGCACTGTAAAAGAAGGGAAAACTTGATACAAACCCTATACCAACCCGTTTGGCCAGCGTGGTATAGTAGGCCAATTCCTGCTTTCAAAGGAGAGGCCTAGTCCAGCAGTGGACCATTAAAGGCTGATGATGATGATATCAATGATGAACTGCACAGTTGGCGCAGTGGTTTATGCATACACTGCGCGGAGTTATATTTATGTAACAGAACTCGTGACGCGAGGTGAATAGAGTCATCTCGTGACGCGAGGTGACGAGAGTCAGCTCATGACCACGACTGGTGTAACCCATGCCAAAACGTCAAAAGATCTTAAAGTAAAGTACCTCATATGAGATACCTTACCTTTTATATTCAAATAAATATGCGATAGAGAACAGTTACAAAAATAAGACTATTTGTGTGAAAGTCGCGAAAGTTTTAAAATATTCATTACTGCGCGGAGTACTGTGGATTCGATTCCGACACGAGACCACACATTGTGTGTTCCGTGAATTCTTTTATCGAGTTTGGATGTTCATTGTGTCTGTTGATTATATATTTGTAAAGACCCCGCGACACAGAATATACTGCTAGTGAGGGACGAATCTTTAAAAAAGAATTTACGGCTCTTGTATCATATTGAGATTACAAACCAGTTTTGAGGGGGTAGTATCGATGATGTAGCAAATGTGCTCCAGAAAACTCACACCACACTCATCCAAGGTCATAGATCCAGGAACAGGCTAGGTGTATGGTATTTGCTAAATGACCCTGGTATTACACTTCTGCTGTGGTTGTTAGTTGAAATTTGAATTAGATAATGAATTATAGATTTTTAACATCAAACTTTTTCGTGGTTAGCAAACAATATGTCCAAACTTAAAGGATGCTGTCAGAATAGAAAGTTAACTCTGTGAAAGTTAACGCATAACTGTAGGCGTTTCATTCCAATAAAAAGTTTTTGGGAAATGGTCATGCAAACGCTGCTATCCAGAATAAACAATAAAAAGCCAAAATGTGCGGCTAGCAATAGACTAACCAAAGTGCACGTTCAGGGATGTAACTTTAAAATACTTAATTTGACAGCAATGTCCAAATTCCCAATTTTGACAATTAGAAACTCAAAAGAGGGAAAAATACAATATCAAATTCCTTATTTTATCATTAAAAACCGCAACACCGATATCTATCTTTATCAGTAACAAGAAGTGAAAAAATATTTGTCATAAGTAAGACGGTAATGAGACTGTTATGTATGCTGAAAATGGAAAAGTAGAAGTGCAAACTGCTTACCAGCGCAGTGGGTTTAGACGTGGTAGTCTTTTCCACAGCCTCAGTCTCCATGACGCAGCACACTCCCTCTCAAAGACACACACCGCTTTGGTCCACGTTGTCACAAAGCAGAGACAAAAGCTCAGACTTGCACTCTCCTTGGCACTCATGTGGCTCCGGTTCTGGTGTCAGTGGGGCAACTGTCTGTAAAGTAATGGTCACTAAACGATTATTATATAGAATATTTTTCAAGAGCATACTAGACCCGTTACGGTGACCAATACGTTGGCCCTAAAGTTGAGCCTTGAGGTACCTACGCCAAATGACGTTGCATATATCTCGCATGTGATTACTCGGAAAATTTCCACTTACATATGAACCAATTTGAGACACAAGGCGCGTTTAAATAAAACATGTGTTCTTTCAAATAAACATCTTACGAATACAGAAAACTCTAAAGCGGTGTCCTGAATGCTCATTACAGTTCATTTGTTCCTTAAGAGAAGGACAATGACAGTGTCAAATTCTGTTTTAGTCTAAAATATACTAAAATAATTAGATTAGATATATATCTATTGCATGGTTATTGGTATCTTCACTAGGCTATCGCTGCCTGTAACCTAATCCACTTTAATAATTAGCAATATTACCATTATGGAAATGTGTTCATATTATGTAAAATAAGAATTTTGTAATTGTTAAAACCGCGATATCTCACGAATGGCGAGTCGTACGACAAAAATATCTAGACCATTTTTGTAAAAAATTGTATGATCTACAACTTTGTGTGACCTATTTTCACGATCACCGTATTCGAGAAAAATTTAAATATCCTATATTTTGTGTTTGATATTAGAAAAAGAAATTTGCAGAAGTAAGATCGATGAGGATTTTTGCCATTTTATTTATAATGATGAATTTAACGTCACCGCCAATTTTCAGCTTTATGCGAATTATGGATAAGACAAATGTCTATTTTGACTGGACTATAATTGTGTGGAATATAATTGCTGTGTGGTTGACGGCATAGAATACAAGTGTTACCACCCCCTATCTTCCCGTGGGTGTCGTAAGAGGCGACTAAGGGATAACACGATGCAAATACCATCTTTGCGTAGAGACGGCAAACTCGACATCAAACCCTATACGACTGCCTCGTTGGTCTCGCGGCACAGATGTGCGCGTGGGATCGGGAGGTCCCGGGTTCGATTCCTGGGCCGGGCAGTGTTGTTGGGTTTTTCTGTTACGAAATTCTCAGTAGCAGCACGGAGTCTGGAAATGTGCCCGGTACGGCAATAGGCTCGCCCCTTATTACGTGGGACTAAAGTATATCTGGCGAAAAGTGGGTGTAGAAATACACCTCTGCCTACCCCTTCGGGGATAAAAGGCGTGACGATATGTATGTATGTATAATTGTGACTCTTCTGGCGCTGATGGCGTCCATGGCGATAATTGCTTACTTTCCGTCCTCGTCATATAATATTATTTGTATAGGCGATCCGTCTGCTCGTTTACCGCATATTACGTAAAAATATGTAATTTTGTCATCGAACATGAAATTCTTGAATTAAAAGCAATGTTATAGTATTACAAGCATTGTTATCAATTTAATTTAAAAAAATCTTTATACACTGGTTTACAATAAGGAACCCTAAATTACCGCTTCATCATCATCAGCCTTTAAGGCGCTGTCCTAAGCGACTGTTTTGGTAAATGAGGGGGTGAAGCAGGGGAGGTGAAGGGAGCTTAGCTCCGTCTACTGCGGGGCGCCCCCCTTCATTCTCGTCGCGTGCGGCCGTATTCTGGCGACATCCGTATTCCAATATTTCAAAATCGCAAGCAAAACGTTTTAGCATATTGAATTGAGATACTGATATTAAAATTGATATTACATACATCAATCTGTTTGTACAATATAGGCATAGCGCAATTTTTGTTCTCAGTGCAGCCATGAGCAAAACTGGTTTACATTAGACGTTATAGGTATTAATAGTTGACGAAAGTAGGTAAATACCTACGTGTCGTAAGGTGATAAAAATAATTAAGTCAGTTCCATGTATGGAGAGGCCATTATTATGTTTGTTTTGTTTTTGTATAAAAATAGTGAAGCAGTTCAAAGAATACCTACATCTAATTCCATTCCTGCCAGTTTTCAAATCTGTTTTGCAATAAATTGGCTGTGACATACGGGCGGACAGACAGACAGACATTGCGAATCTATAAGGGTTCTGTTTTTACAATTTTTGGCTACGGTACCCTAAAAAACAAAATACTGTTCTACTAAGCGCAAAAGCCGTATCTCAACTAAAGCGAGTTACGAGATAATTGAAGTTTAGTAAAAGTTGATTTCTTTTATTTATTTATGGATATTATTGTTATAATAAGTATAATTATTATGGTAAAGGTTTCGAAATACGTCGCCGTTTTTAGGGGTTGTGAGTGATTGGAGAGGGAGGAGGGGAGGTCTTGAAACCCCCCTCACAATTTTCACTTGCCGGAAATACTTGGTTTCCTCTGAAAAAATAAATCTCCAAACATCGGTGTGTATGGCACTGCCAACTTCCACATTCATCACACTAGTTTAATAAACTAAGGTTGACGGAGCCCTGCGAAGGGCTCCTATTTTCAGATTAAGAGTCACAAGAGAACCTAACATAACCTACTTAGTTACTTATTACAGTCGCACCTAACCCTAGGCACTCGAAAGCAATGACGCACAAATTTGACATTAGCTGTCAATATGATCATTCCAAGATGGCAGTTTTGCGTTTCGTTTCACGTTTTTCACATAAAACCTAAAAATGACATTTGTAAAACTGTACTAAAGTATAAAAACTACGTTCCGTTTTGCATAATTGCCGAAGTATTTATGAAATTTTGGTAATTGTTTAAAAATATTTAGACGCAAATCCGGCAGCCAAAATTACTTTTAGGGGATTAAAACAAACTCCCTGAAGCCCTCTACACTACCAATACCCTCAAATTCAGGCGACTCGTTTCGAAACCCATTATTATTTTTCAAAATAGATACACATCAAAAATATATGTGTCGCTTAGAAAATTATAGAATTAGAATTTGAGTTACTGCTTTTTCGTTAGCTCTCCTCATACATGTTTGTATGGAAAATATAAAAATATGTGTTGTTTCAAAGAAAATAAATATTAAAAGATATTTATTTATATTCATTTATCATTTATTAACACAGAATACAGAGTTAACAGAATACAAATACAGAGTTTACAGCTCATCAAAAGTTAGCTGTCTGCTACAACCTGGCAGGTTTTCTTTATTCTTATCGAATGTTAAAGGCAGTGTGTGAGGTGATAAGGCTTCAATACTTATTATTTGATGTTGTTCAAGAGGAACAGTTTCATTTACTTTCCTTTTACGGCTTGGTATTGTAGAAATTTCAAGCACTGATGAAACATTTTCCTCTCCGTGATCTCGCAATGCCATCCAGCTTGACGAGAATCAACAATTTCAGGCAACTGCCAATTCATATAAAACGCCACAAGCTTTTCTTCTCCCAGAAAACATCATCTCTTTCTATAATTTCTATTTTTAGTGGTATACTTTCGCCACTCCACACAGCAAATAAACACTTTTGTTTGCGTGTAACGTGGCGTTGCCCCTGAATTTGGTAATAACAATTACAATATTTGTTTAGACTAGTCAGTTCACTTTTTATCATGTTTCCATATTTGTATTTTATTTGCTCTTATACTATTCTCCAGGCCATTCTTATAGGCAACTATAAAACATTAAATTTCCACAATCGTGTTTGGACCTATTAATCCATCTGGCGTGGCACCAATAAACGGATAATCCACAAGGCTCGATTGTTACATTTTCTTGCTTCGCCAGTTGTTGCAAAGCCAGTTGTTCATTTTAGATTCCATGCGCAACTGATTTTACATTGCAAATATTTTATTTGTACAAAATATTTTTTACGAAGTTTGCTTTACTGCTGTTCTCTCTTCGTTTTACCACTATACCAAAATTTCAATCTGTCAACATTTTCTTACGCAAATTGAACCAGTCACTGTTATCCATCCCTCTTGTAATTTTTGCTTATCACTACGGAATTTGAGTCAAATTTGTAAAAAAAATTGTTTGGCATTTCTTGGCTAGCTCTTGAACAGATCGTGTTAGGAATGACTGCAGTCAAATGTGTGTAAGACGTTGCAGAACTGTTATCTTTAACTTCACTGTAATTACAATAAAGATAAATAGTTACGTACTTTATTATTAAAAAAATACTATATCTTGTGTTATAGCAAACAGAGAAGTCACCTTCTTACTTATAAATGATTGATTTTAGAAATTAAAAAGATATTAGATGTACTGAGACATACCTAATAGTTTATGAATAATCAAAGTTTTACCCGATGTACCTAAATAGGTTTATGTTCACAACACAATAATACAACATTCGTTACCGCTTGTGTGCGGATTGCGGAGCGCCATATTAGCGCTGTTTATTGTTCGCCATGACGGCATCTTAGCGCTCCCGGCGCTCTGACAAGCTAATGAATTTCGAATATAGGTACATAAAATGATTCGATTTTATGTTATTACTCTTTCAAAAATTGAAAACTGTGGCAGCTATTCGTGAGAATAATTTATATAATTATATTATGCATAATCGATAATCTATAACATAGTTAGTCATAAAATACTCTTATGAAAATAATTTGTGTAAAAATGTTACATTTTTCATAATCACTTGACCATGGATGAATTTCTATTTTATTACGACGCTTTCTTGTACAAATCCTTCGTAGAACTTCATTTCTCTAATGTCCATATTTTATACTTCTAACTATATATTTATAAGCACAGAAACAATAACACATTAAACGCAACAAGAGTATAAACTTAGGTCCTAATTATATGTGCCCATAGTTACATGAAAAGCCTATTTGATTCAAAGTATTCAGTCTATAACATAAAACATGAAATTACGAACTCAATTTGGCGTATTACAATAACAAACAGGTTTACGTAAAATTTCGTGCAGCGGAGACGCAAGCAACATGACCTATCTCTCACAGGGCTCATAGCCGAATGATGAGGTCTGGGCGGGGCGTAAACTAGCAACTGACACTCAGTACACCGCTTATGCTAATAAGGTTTAAATTGCTGAAGCGTTTGATATTGATGGGATCTACCGAGCGTCAAAATCATAGACGTTTGGCAGATTTTATTTAATTTTACAAAATATACACGTATAATATGAAATTAAATAGGGTAATTCTTTAGTTCATTAGATTTCCTACAATATTATCAAATAAAATATGACAGCTTACGATCAAAATATTGCAAACAGTGAGACGAAAGATTATTTTTTGCCTCGATTTTGTGATTTTTTTACCGTGATTCTATTTTACATACATGAAAAATTCTTTCAAAAGTCTTTTGTTCAGACTTTTGACTTTAAGCTCTATTTTTTGCTAGTTTGTAATATGTACCGTTATGGCTAGATGCGCGACGAAAAATTAGGTGTTTCACGGCTTCTGAGGTATAACAGCGCCTTAACAGTCCACTGCTGTACTAGGCCTCTCCTTTGAAAGGGGAAATGGCCTACCATACCACGCTGGCCAAACGGGTTGGTATACAGTACTGTTACAGTACTGTTCTCTGCATAATATGTTCCCTCTGTCGGCTCTTACGACACCCATGGGATGATATGGGGTGGTGACAATCCGTATTCTTAATCCGTCACCACACGGAACTTACCGCTTACAGTTGTGAAATATATGTCGTCATTACATTACAGTTGATATCGTTATCTGACTATGCCGACTGTTTTATTTACCATCGTAGTTCCCTCTGGCGTGTTAGTCTTTTCCACAGCCTTAGTCTCTGTGACACAGCATACACCCTCTCCAGGACACACGGCGCTTTGATCGACGTTGTTACAGAGCAGAGAGAAAAACTGGGACGTGCATTCTCCTTTGCATTCACGTGGCTTCGGTTCAGGTGTAGGTGTGGCTACAATTGGCTGAAAAACCAATGATTATAATTAAATATTTTAACAAGACGATCGGAGAAACATTTTATATTAACAAGACCCGTTAAAAATGTGACTAAAAAGTGAACCTTACAATTTTCAAAGACACACTTCACGTTTGTCCATACGCGAAGAAATTAAAAAGTACTGAACGGATTTTGATACGGTTTTTACTAGTGCAGTAAATTTCGGATGGTTCACGGGCACAATTTATCGCCACCCAACTTAGCATGCGGGCGACGAAGCCATCAGCGGCAATTAGTACTTTATAATAGTGCACTATATTATTTTAATCGAGGTAACCAATCAGGAGTCCTAATGTTGATCCTTGTGTTACCCTGAGTGATGTTAAATGTTTCTGGCGTACATTACGGTAAATTGATTATTTTTGTTCAAAACTAATAAACTACAATTTATTTATTAAATCTTTATATACACAATATTATAAAGGCGGACTTAATGCCATGGCCTTTATCTCCCAGTCTACCTTAGAGTGGTGCAGAGATTTACCTGTCTACATGGCACCATCTTTGTATTGTGTGTCAGAAAAATTACTAGCAAATAATTCAAGTGCAATGCCAAAATACACCAGCCTTCTGGTCACGGGAAGCATTTTTATGAATGGAGTACATAATTTCATCAACTTACCGGTGTAGTGTAAATGAACGTAGTAGAAGGACTTATGGTGGTAGCCTTTGTCGCCGCAGTCTCTTCGATGCAGCAGAGGCCGTCCTCAGGGCACACGGAGCCGTCATCCACATTATCACAGAACAGGATGTACAGACCGGACACACACTTTCCTCGGCACTTGCGACCTGGAAAATGAAATTTAGTACTCTACTTCAAATTTATGAACCTTATGTTACGCAGAAGACAATGGCTTGAAGACATAGATAAAAAAATCAATGTATTCTGTATGTGATTGGTCTATTCTGGCTGAACTATCACAATTCCAGCACTTAAAAAAATAAACGAATCACATGTTTTTAATTATAATAATATAATTATCAATGTAACTGGGTGACAGATAACTATTTGCAAGATTATAGAATACTAGCTGAGCCCAGGTTACACCCGCGTTACCCGTGGCTCATACCGTGATGATATATAGCTTATAACATTTCTCGATAAATAGGCTATTCAACATAAAATAAATATTCAAATCAGACCAGTGATCGTTTTTGTGATGTGTTCAAGTATTCAACCAAAAAAAGATACAAACAAACAAACTCTTCAGCTTTATTAAGTTTAGATATACATTTATTATTATTCCAATTTAGACCATGTCATATATTCAAGATGAATTATTATGAACAAACTATTTGTGGTAAATACTTACTTCCTTCATATGGCGCAAAGTCCGATTCATGTGGTAACGCAAAGCACAACACAGCTAAACACAAAACATCCAAAAAGAATAACACTTTCATTGTTTGAGGTTCTTCTTAATTTAGTCGTATAATAGGGTACACCTTTGAGAGATGCTCATTGGAACTAAACTTGACATACAAGATAGTTTGCCTTTATATTCACTTTTATTTGAAATCCATAGAACTCACGGAATTACCAATCGGAAGTTCAATGACTTCTCGGGTTTTTCCTCGTAGCTTGAACGCTGGTAGAAAACAAAGTATTAAAATTATTATGCCTGCATAGACGGATTTTTGACTTAATGGCAATAGGCGGCAAACAAGCAGACTCATCGCTTTATGGTAAGCGATTATCGTCGCCCATGGACACACGCAATACCAAGGGAGTAACAAGTACATTTTTATGGGAAAAGAAGAGGAGAGAGATGTGGGAGAAGGCAAAGAGGATGGTCCCTCTTTGAGTCGAAACGATGTAAGAGTGTAGTACTTCTAGTTGAGCCGGCCCATTCATGCTGGAATCAGCAAGGCTCTACTATCTGCACAGATACATTATGTATTTTATATTAAAAGTATTTTATATTTTAGTAAATGTATTTTATATTAAAAGCGTTTGCCTAACATATTGTAGTAGGTTACCTAAAAACACTTTTAGATTGAGTATCTACTTAATTCGGTTGTATAATGCACAAATTATGTGACAGATGCTCGAGTGCACTTAAATATCACACAACGCAGAGGTCTATATATTAACTTGTATTGTAAAGAGTAAAAACATAATGGCATTCATTCGGCAGTTCAGTGACCTGCCGACGAATTGACTCTTAAATACTAAAGTGTTAGTATGCAACATTGTGAGGTATTTTTTGCGGTTTAGTTAATATAATTTCTCATCTCATCTCATCAGCCCGTTGGAGTCCACTGCTGGACGTAGCCTTACCCCTGGGTACGCCATAACACCCGATCTCACATTTTCGCCGTCCAGCCACAACTAATCTCCAGTTCAAGTCATCGGGCCATCTACCCGAGAGTATTAAAATAATTAAATACATTAAAGGCTACGGCTTAGTGTAGATTCACTATATGTTTGTGGCGATCGGTAAAATAAATGGTGGCTTGAATGATATGATTAGTTTCCCAAATAAACTGTGAAACATTTTTCTTTAGTTTCATATTCTAAAAAATAATTAGGGTATTATGTCAAAAAGACAGTTTTGTCACTTTTCCTTCAAAATGGCACCAACAATAAAATATGATGTAACAAAGTTGAAATTTGAAAAAAACACATCAATAAGATTTCAAATTTTCAATACCCCCGAAAATCTTAATAAGTAAAACTGCAAAATTATTCTGGAAAGTAAAAACAATGTTATTCATAATAATAGTGAAGCAAGGGTATCATTGTTTTCCTTACTTCTAAAATAAACAACTAGACCTGAGATAATAGATGGACGATTTCAATAAGTTTATTATGCTTATTAACAAAATAGTGAAACAAAGCTAGATGAATAAGACAATAAAGGAAAGGCCGCCTGATTTATACTGTACAATAATATTTTAGTTAAATTATTAACAATCACTATCGTGCCCTAAATAGGTCTCATTTATATAATATTAAAAATATTTTTATTAGACCAAACAGTGGTCTAATAGATAAATACAAAACTAGAATTCAACTTCCCCAGGAATGATCCTATCTATAAGTGAAAACTGTCCAAAAATCGGTTAGGTGATTCTAGAGTTAATTGTGTCTATTCTGACAATTTTTCCTTCCATCCTGCACACGAATGGGTCTCCATTCTATAATTATTGTATAGACGTATAGAAGGTATCAGCTAAGTGCTTCTTTCAAAGTTTTCCCAACGGTTACCTCTATAAATAAAAATTCTTGCGTTACTGACAGACTGACAGACACTGCTCAGCCAAAACTATTGGATACAAGAAGCTCAAATTTGGCATGTAATTGTTCCTTGGGAGCCGTAGGGAGGCACAAAATGTGCGGGCGTGTCTGCGAGCATCCTCTAGTTTTCTATAATCTCATTGATAACTGGTTTCATACCGTCGTGTGATGGCTCGTGCTTATTTAACCGCTTTTTCTTGGGGTCAATAAACTTGAAGCAGGTATTCTGTAACGCACTTGCATTTGGTTCTATCTATGATGGTAGATGCATCGTAATATCATATTAAAATATAGTCGACTCGGGTCGATCCACAGTTACCCGGGCATATACCTCTGACTTTTCGAAGTTATGTGTGTATTACAAATGTTAATTCGCACTCGCTTAATGATGTGCCCGGTAGATGGCAATAGGCTCGCCCTCAATTACATTGGGACCGAAACATAACTGGCGAAGTGTGGGTGTGTAATACACCTCTGCCTACTCCTTCGTGGATAAAGACGTGAAGTTGTTATGTATGTTTGTAATATAGTCGAATTCTGTGTTATGAATGGAAGTGGGAGATTAGTCGCAATAGTTTTTTGTAAGACGAGCTTAATTGCAACTAATCTGCAGCCTGAACTGTATAAAACAATTAGTTTCTAAAATGTCTTACCTATATTTGTGGTGGTGTCACTATAAGATAAAAATATTTATTGATACCTTATCCATCAATTTAATATTGAAATAAGGAACACATTGATATGGTCATTCAAGTCATTTTATTCAGAAAACCGTGTCGTCCCTACATCTTCTTTAAACGAAGCTGACTTCTTGACTTCTAAGTTTGAAGCATCGTACTTCTTAACTTTCTGTTTCTTGATCTTGGGACATTTTTCTACAGCCACGCACTTCTGACTGACGGTGTCCCTGACGGTTGGTGAGTCGCAGTAACATCTTGAATAATCAAAGATCGTTGTGTAATGTGTTACTGGGTTAGGCTCTTCGCATGTAGGTTCATCATGCCAAGGACCAGCATAGTGTGGAGTATATGAATGGGTGCCTCCTGGACATTCTTCAGAGCCTAAAAGAGAAGTGTTGTTTATTTCGGTGAAAGTTGTGTGTCATCGTGTTTTTTACTCGTAAATTCTACCGCATCACATAACATCATCTAGTCCTAAACTAAGCAGAGTTCGTACTATGCATAGGTACTAGAGTAGAGAATGGAGAAACGTACCTACATAAAAATATATAAGTACTTCTTTTTGAAAAACATAGTAACGCCAAGACAACCAAATCATTGTGACGACCCGGTGGCGTAGCGGGAGTGTAAACGACTGCCACGCCGAAGGTCGCGGCTTCGATTCCCGCTCAAGTCAAACATTTGTGTGCTTGAAAATGGATGTTTGTCTTGGTCTGGGTGTTTCTATGTATAATATGTATGTATTTACAAAAAAAAGTATATATGTATGTTTTTCCATTGTATATATAGTAGTATAGTAGTATATAGTAGTATAGTAGTATATATAGTATATATAGTACAAGCTCTACTTAGTTTGGGACTAGATGATGTTGCGTGAATGTGGTAGAATATTATTATATTAGGTATTATTATTATATTGTTTGAGCAGGAATCGAACTCACGAATAACACCCGTTAAAAACATTTGTATGATGTATACAAATCCCGAAAGTTCAATCAATAATTTAGTAATTCGTTGACTGGATTATTCGAGGCGAAGTAACAATTCTTGATCATGACCAAAAACGAATTCAACATTAGGCAATTCTTACAGAATGATCCACGTTTTTCGTCATTTGTTCCTATATAAATTTTTAATTTTCCGTGTGGTGACGGATTAAGAATACGGAATGTCACCACCCCATATCATCCCATGAGTGTCGTAAGAGCCGACAGAGGGAGCATATTATGCAGAGAACAGCACTGTAAGAGAAGGAAAACTTGATACAAACCCTATACCCAACCGTTTGGCCAGCGTGGTATAGTAGGCCAATTCCTCCTTTCAAAGGCCTAGTCGAGCAGTGGACTGTCAAAGGCTGATGATGAAATGTTTAATATATGACATGTATACTTACATTTGCCCCAAACATAGACACAGCCTCGTTCATGTGGCAAACCAGAACACAACATGACCAAACACAAAACACACAGAAAAACCAAAACGTTCATTGTTTTATAAACTTCTAAATTATATACTATGCAAGTAAGCATTGGAGTCCCTAAAATATACTAGACTAAATTTACTCGGCAAGTTGTCTTTATATATTTTATTCTACAGAAGCAAATACACTTACGGAATACCGGTTACTGGTTTTGTGACATACATTTACATTTTCCTCCTAGTTTGACCTCCAATACAAAAATAAACAATCCTTTCGTAGTATGCCGAGCTCTATTATTGCTCTTATAATAAGTAAACAGTATGATTGACGTCATATCAGAAAGTGGCATTCCACTAGTGGAAGTATTCTCGGATATATAGCTGAAACAGCCTTGGGATCGGAGGGATGTAGGTTTGACTTTTTCTATTCACGAAATTGTTTTCGTACCCTAAATTCTTATAATAATGTTATATGTGTTCTTCCTGTTACCCCGGGATCGCTTTCTTAACATATTTTTTACATAAATTGTTGCCATCTCATACTTTGCGATCTTTTTCATAATCGATTTTAAACTTTTGCGATTTGTATACATCATACAATATTATTTAGCGGGTCTTAGTCGCGATAATTTACTTATTTAAAGGCATAAATACCTCTGTTATTCTCCTACGTTTCTACAGGCTTGCAACGGTTGTGGTCGCGGAGGGACCTCTGCGACCACATGTCACTCAAAACCTTATGTCTCACTGCCTTTTAGGCTTAAGATTTACTTTTTATTGAATCAACTAAGTCAATTTTATTAGTACTATATTCTAAAGTAGTCGACACTAAAGGTAATTTTCACCTCAATTCGGTAAGTTACGGCTAAATTGAATTTGCAAATGCCATCATTTAATTGGGTGCATAGGGTTCCCACCAAGAACTTAGGGTCCCAAGCCAACCTGCAAGTGGTGCACCTGCCGATCAACGGACGAGGCTCTGGCAAACTAATTATCCCGATAAGCGGCAATAGGCTCGCCACCTATTACGTGGGATCAAAACACTGGCGAAAAGTGGGCGTTTAATATGCCTTTCTATTTTAATATACCTACCCCTTCAGGGAAACAGGCGTGAGTCTATGTATGTATGTATGTATCATTCAATTGTCGTACTAATTTAGTATTTATCTGGAATATAATGCTTGTCCTTAAGTGGCAAAACTCGACCGAAATGCTATACTAGATTTTGATGGGTTTGATTCATACATGGGCATGGACAGTGTGACACACAATAATTGATTATCCCACGATTCGGCATAATTATAACAAGGAATCTTTCGCTATAAACAATAATTACCATGGAAATGAAACACAAAAAGAAATAGAATTTTATCACTTCATTTATTATAACATTCATAGTAAAAAATATTTATCGTAATAAAATATAAGACCGTCTCCCTTATACCTAAAATACAACTGTTCCTTATCGCTATCACAGAATGGGGTACTGTATAAGAAGACGTCGCCCAAATGCCTGTATTAGGTCTGAGCATCAGTTTGCATTTTCTTGATTCTTTTTATGTAGTTCAGGATGAGCTTTGAAGAACTCTTCAAAATCCGTAGTAGGACAGTCTTTCACAGGAACGCACTTGCCGCTAACTTGCTCTCTGACTGTAGGTGGACTGCAGTAACACAGTTCGAAGTCACAGAGCTTAGTATCCTCTAAGGGCTCCGGAAACGGCATACCACAATACGGTTCAATGATCAATGGACCACAGTCAGCTTTATATAGGTATTCTCCTTCTTTGCATATTTCACCTGGAAGCAAAAGGAAACGGTTTTCAAGAAGACATTTATTTTAAGAATAATGAGGAATGCTCAATGGCTGTTGGGCGGGAGACTGAGTTCTGTCGAACAATGGGCCGATGCAATGTCAAACTGGTAGAGGCTGAGTCACGTTCAGCTTTTTCCGGAGCAATGCACATTCTTGTCTACAGGGATGATCTTTCAATTTTCCAGGGGGATCTGATCGACGGCTCCAGTGTTGTTGTTGTCAGGCACCAATGTGTTGGTGAACTCGTGTGACTACAACGTGTATCACGCGCGTGAACGCCGCGTAGGAGTCGATTATCACGGTAATAGGTAGAACTATCGGTCACTCTCCAGCCTCCTTACCACCTCTACTACAAAACTCATGCAATATTTTTTCGTTGTGAAGTGACAAAGCACAAAGTAACACACGTACTTTCGCATTTATAATGTTAGTACTGATGATAAAGCTATCAAGAACCGTTACATAAATCATCATCATAACCATATCAGCCGGTCGACGTCCATTACTGGTCATCCATCACTACATAGTAAAAAACAAAGTCTGTCTTCTGTCTATCTGTGCATATGTATGCTTAAATCTTATAAACTACGCAACGGCTTTTAATGTGTTTTTTTTATTAGATAGAATGATTCAAGAGGAAGGTTTATATGTATAATTGACGCGGGTGAAGCCGCTGGCGACGTCTAGTAGGGTATAAAAATAAATCATTTTCTTCAGACGTCATTAGTAGTATCTTAAAAGTAAAACAAAGCTAATAAATTAAACAAATTAATAATCTCATTACCAAGTAACATTCAAATAAACAATTTGATGTGATAAATAGTATATCATCAAAAAGCAATTACTTGTACAATTAATGACAATACATTCATTGTAGTACCTATGCTATTAGTAAACCACATTTAAACTTCAATATTGGTCTATGTAATAAATCATTAATTTTGAAGAACCGATATAAAAAATTATCTGTCATTAATTCTTGTGGTAGTATTCTGTTATGCATTGGTACTCTCTTAAGGTAATAATGATTATTTATTACCCTATGTACGCTGTCTTGGTAATGGGCAGGGCACCGATGGCTGGTGCAGCAGGAGGGTTATGGAGTAGCGACCACGCATCGGACAACGAAGCAGGGGTAGGCATCCGACAAGGTTGACCGACCATGGTCTGTGTGGAGAACCTTGGGGGAGGCCTCTGTCCAGCAGTGGATGTCTCTAGGCTGACATGATGATAATGCCTACTAGAGATCGCCTAGTAGAGAATAGCAGTCAATAACTCGAAATTGCATTAGTATCGAGGATCTGCAGCTGTTGGTGAAATTCGAGCCGGTGTATGTGGTAGGAACCATCGAGTTTAGGCTGAGCGCATTACGGCCAACAGCGGCGGGCGGCAGCGGCGATTTTGATGTATAATCCAGCGAGACTTCGGCCAAGGCGGAGGAAAGCGCGAAACGCCAAATAGTTTTTGCTGCAGTCTGTCACGTAAGAATTTTATAAATAAAAACAATTGAATATAGTATATATATACTAAAATATATATATATATATATATACTATAAATAGCATAGATAATAATTGTAATTTATTGAGGCATATCAGTTGACATTATTGTTGATAATAATAGTCAATATTATCTATGGTCACACTGTTTTGACCCAACTCTAAACTATCTATGTATGTGTGTGCATCGATTAAAGGTAATTAAAATATTACAAGCTTCATTATTACTTGTTTAGTAATTGTATAAGTCTTGGTCATTGTTTTCGCGCTATCAAATTAATAGACAGACAATATGATCAACTGTACAAAGGTTAACTGATAGCGTGACGTCATGTTAGTATACAATCAATAAACATAAAACTCTGACTGCCTCCGTGGTCCAGTGAATAGCGTATGCGACTGCTGATCGGAGGTCCCGGGTTCGATTCCCGGGTCGGGCAAAAAAGTTTCTGGGTTTTTCCGAATTCTCAGTCGCAGCACGGAGTCTGGAGATGTGCCCGGTAACGGCAGTAGGCTCGCCCCCTATTACGTGGCACCTAAAAATTAATGGCGAAATGTGGGTGTAATATTACACCTCTACCAACCCCCTCGGGGATAAAGGCATGAGTCTATGAAAAAAAAAACATAAAACTCTTCCGTTACTGACTGGCTGACAAACAACGCACAGCTGAAACTACTGGGTGCAAGAATGTTTGCATGTATGTTCCTTGGGGAGTGTAGAGTGGCACTAAGTTATCTGTTCTATAAATGTACCAAACGACTAAAAAGAAAATACCATATTTTCGAATTAGTTTCATAAGCTAAAATGATATTTTGGAGTTGTAAAATTGTCATTTCAAGACAATAATAAATAAATACTCATTATTATTTTATTTATTCTTTAGATATTATTAGTGATGTATATCAGTATTATAAGCCAAAACAAACAAATACAGTCATTATTACTTAACTTATTCTTAAGATATTTATCGGTGATGTGTAACAGAATGAGGTTCGACAACTAATACAAGATTCATATTAGGACATTTGTGAAGAGTAACGCATGTTCCTTTGGAATTCCCTACAGTTAGCGGTTCGCAGAAGCAAACGGAATAATTACAAATGGAAACCTATTCCATCGGTTTAGGATAAGGGTCATCACAACTTGGTTCCAACATCATGGGACCGCAATCTGGGGCGTACAGGTACATACATACATACTACGCCATTTGCAACGATCCTAACATACTTCTCTTGCTTCATTCACTTCCATCAAGTTTCTCATGCATGCTTTTCTGTTTAGGGTACATCTGACCTGTCTTTTTTTTAGGATGTCTCCAATCTGCTCAGAGAACGTCCCCGTAGGTCTTCCCCTTCGTCCTGTCCCATTCACACTTGCCGTATATATCTTCTTTGTCAGTCTTTCTTCATCCATCCTCTCCATGTGCCCAAACCATCTTAACATGCCTTTCTCGATGCTTGTCACTACGTCTTCTTTTACTACTTTGACTGTTCATAAACGCCTTCAGAGCTCCATTCACTCTATTACCTGCATTAACTCTTGTAAAGCGGCGTAAAGGTACGTGCCCTGTTCAAATTGTTGGTCTGGAAATATATTATATGATGTTTATTCTTACTTTTTTGTAGAGCACAGTTTACAAGCATTTTCACTGACGATATACGGATTTAGTTTTTTACTGCTTGTGTGTATGGATATGTTACACCTGTATTATTTTATTTCACCATCATTATTATCATCATACTCGAGTTATCCTGTATCTAAAGCAGAAAGTCTTCCGATCGGTATCCTTTCTAAAATTATCAGATTTGACAGCTTATAGAGCAATAGCCTACAGATGTTCGCAACCCAAAGCAATGGCGAAACGTCCAACCTCTTTGCTCCCCGCAACGACTTTCAAAGACTTATTATTATGACAGCCCGCTCCACGTTACGTACTTTAACTTTATCTAAGAGGGGCAAGCGATAATATTAACAAACATTTAATTCTATTATATTCTTCATTCGTACCTTATTTCTTTCTTCACGTAGAATCTTCATTTCTTTACACGAGGGTTAAAGAGATTTTTACGGTAGGATACGCTTTGCATGTACCTATACACTTTACATTAGAGAAGTACATGAACAACGCTTGCCATTTACCATATTTTGGGCCGTTAGCTCGCCTGCCACCAGCAGCAGTAAAAAGAATACCTTACGCCTATGCTCTTTTGTACAAATTTTGAAGTAGTATAATGAATAAGAAGCTCCAATGCCCGCTAAGTCTGCGCCATATAGATGAACTTTCATCCAAAAAAAAGCTTGCAAAAGTAAGGAGCAATATAGCCATATAAATTGTAAATACCGTCAAAAAAGGTATTTGGCAGTTTTAAGTGTTTATAGTTTGTTTTTTAGGATCCGGTTTTTATATTTTGTTTATACGAGTATACGATTTCGGATGGAAACTTGCAAGTTTACGAAAAAAATAACTACTTACCAGTGGATATTGTTATGTACGCAAAAATACACGACACTAGTAAAATCTTCATTACAACGAAATATACTAATAAAATTATAATATTCAACGACCTTTTATTGCACTCCACTGATATATTCTCGTATGTAAATCACCTTATATACAAGTTTTTATCACGAACTGGTTTATAAATTAAAAAAAGTTATAAAGGAATATTTACGAGCAACTTGCATAATAAATTAATGTCGGATAGCGCGAACTAAATAAAATAAGTATGTATAAGGGTTCTTGTTTATAGCCTGGTTTCTTCCTGGACAGATCATTAAATCCTGCTAAATGCCAGGTCATTGTATTCGGCAGTCAGCGCATGACACGGAGATTAGACCTGACTACCTTGCTTCCGGTGATGTTTAATGGTCTTATCATACCCTTTAGTCCAGTGGTTAAAGACTTGGGATTGCTAATTGATTCCACTCTCGACTGGCAGGCACAGGTTACGTATGTCAGTCAGAGAGTGACTGGTACCCTTCGAGCTCTATATCGCCTCAAAAACTTCCTGCCGATCAGAACCAAAACAATGCTTGTACAGGCCTTGATATTCCCTTTAATCGACTATGGTGATGTGTGCTATTATGACCTAAATGCAGAGTATCTCAACAAATATGACCGACTTCTAAATAACTGCATTCGGTTCATATACAATCTTCGTAAGTATGATCATGTATCTACTTTCCGTTCCGATCTTAAATGGCTACCTATTCGTCAGCGCCGAAGTTTGCGTGCTCTCACAACTCTCTACTCTATTCTTACTTCCCCTTCTCCTCCTTCTTATCTGATTACATACTTCCAATACTTATGTTCCACACATGAGAGAAACCTTCGTTCCTCTCATAATCTACTTCTTCACTGTCCCGCTCATACTTCTGGTTTTGTAAACTCTTCTTTTGTTGTCCAAGTTGTTCTGCTATGGAACAGGCTCCCTCCTGAAGTCAGAATGGCCACCAACCGTTATGCATTTAAAACGAAAGTACGGAATCTTCTCTTCGCTAAGTTGAAGGAATCGGCTCATCACTCTCATCAGCTGTAGCATAATTATGTATTTATATATGTATATATTTATGTATTATATTTATGTGTGTATCATATCTATGATTAATTATATATATTTATAGTATATTTATGGTTTATAATATGTACCTATATAAATTATTAATATGTATCTAATATATATCCTCTTTTCACCACATGGCTAATGCACCTACCACATCTATCTCGGCACCACCAAAAGGTTGACTGGCAGAAAATGCCACCAGGCATTAAGTCCACCTGTGTACTATTTTTGTGCATAAAGAATAAAAAAAAATAAAAAAAAAATAAACTTAATATAACCAGGTTGCTATAGGTCGGCAAAGTTAAGTAACGCTTGTTCAGGTTGCATTTAGATCCCCCCCGTGGGATCTCCACCTTGTCGTGGTGGGGGGGGCCTAGTAACCGTGGATTGGTGACCCGCGGTGAAGCTAAGAGGGATCCAGGAGGGGACGCTCCGCGTGGGCTTGACGGAGGCCTGCGCAGGATGCGTCCAAAGGGGCGGGTGTGAGGGAGAGGACTGGACTTCTTCTGTCCCTCGCAGTCGGGTGCGGTCGCGGGAGGGGAGGCGTGTCGGTGTTGCGTTGCCATTCGATGGGGGCGCACCATTCGATGCGTCGCGGTGGGGCCGCAGAGGAAGAGGAGATGCGGTGTTGCGTTGCCGTCCTCCCTATCCTCTGCGGCCGCTGGGCGTTTTGGCGGCGGAGTCCAACACCTTAATCCGTCGCCAAGGGGGTTTTGTTCGGGGCCCGCCTGTCCATCTGGCGGGCCAATACCCGTCGGAGGGTGGCGACGAGTGCTTTGGTGATGCCCCACCCTCCGACACACGGGTACATGGCGGAAGTCGAGGTGGTTTTTAGTGGAAACACCACATACTCCGGCTCTTATTTCCCCCAAGAGTCGGAGATCCGAAGGGATTTTCCACCTCGTAAAACAAAAAAAAAAAAAAAAAGGTTGCATTTAGATGGGTGACTGTGTGTGGCAGTTATATCAGAGTGCTACTGTGCTTTGGTGGGCACGTGAAGCTATCCGTTACCGGTGTCTCAGAATAATAATCGTTTGACCATGTTGGAGGCCTTCGGGCGGTCTGAAAACTCCTTCACCAGAGTTCGCCACATACTCACAACACGAAAAATAATAATTTATGCTTGGGTAGGCAGAAGGGTTATTTATGACTCTCAATTATAGGCGCCCGAAGCCTACCCACGAAAACCTCGTGGTGTTCTCGACGCCCCGTAGCAGCAGGGTCACGCGAATCATCATTACCTGTACCTACATAGTTTTATGCGGTTCTGTCGATGACTATACCGTTACCACTTATCACTTGGTAGGCAGCAAACCTATTTACATTTTTTTTTTTTTATTTATAGTCTCATACCTGTATACCCGAAGGGGTAGACAGAGGTGTAAATATTACACTCAAATTTCGCCATGAATTTTTAGGTCCCACGTAATAAGGGGCGAGCCTATAGCCGTTACCGGGCACATCAACATACTCCGGGCTGCTACTGAGTAGTCTTTACCAATCTAAACGCAAACAACAACAAACAAAAACACTCCTCATTTTATCTCTTTTATTGCCGTACAAAGTGCTAGTTTACACCTCCATAATTTGTTTGCCTGCTACAATCCTCAAGACGAACACACTTGTCACTGATATCCCTCACAAGAGGTGGTTTGCAGAAGCAAGCTCTGTAGTCACAGATGAATACATTGTTGTTCGGTTTTGGATGTGGTGTCTTGCAACTCGGCTCTTTCAGCTCAGGTGCGCAGCCCGGAGCGTAAAGATACTCGCCCTTTGGACATCTCTCACCTAGAAATAAATTGCTAAATTTAAAAAATATGCGTAATATAAAATCTTTGCCTTACTGACTAACAGATAACCCACAGCCAATACTAATATAATAATATTGTACCACATTCACACAACACCATCTAGTCCCAAAATAAGCAGAGCTTGTACTATGGGTACTAGACAATGGATAAACATACATATATACCATTTTTTGTAAATTCACACATATTATACATAGAAACACACAGACTAAGACAAGCATCCATGTTCACGCCCACAGATGATTGTCTTGAGCGGGAATCGAACCCGCGACCTTCGGCGTGGCAGTCGCTTACACTACTGCTGCGCCAACCGGTCGTCATACTGAGCGCAAGAAGCTGAAATTTTGCATGTATGTTCCTTGGGGACCGTAGGGAATTCCGCAAACCTCCCACGGGATTGGCAAGAAATGGCTAAATTAAAAAAATATTTGCGTAAGTAGCTGCGGTCAACCTCTTGTACGAATATAATTGACACTGTTTAATTATTTTGGCCAAAGCAATGATGGTACTTTGCCATTTATGTATCCAAATCTTTGGATATCGGATTCAGCATGCCTTATTGCTCTAGTGATAGTTAAAACGACTGCTGATATTGTCTTGAAAAACGGAAAAGTTCGAAGCACCCGTAACCGGCGAGCATAGAATAATAAATGTAGAGGAAGCGCGTGAGGTTTGTAAGGATAGAAGCAAGTGGCGTTCTGTTGTCTCTGGCTACCCCGATGGGAAAAAGGCGTGAGCATATATGTATGTATGTATATTGTGGCCCGGAACATGTTGCTAAGAATTTCTTAATGGCAATCAATTGGGAATTTCAGTCATGTTTTTTTTTATCCACTGGCCCAAAATTAAGAGGGGGTGTTTCACACCTGTGCAGGAAGCACAGACTTGCTTTGTGGTGACACTATGCATGACAGACATAATTCAAGGCAAGGATGTTATGCCGTGAATTATATCTGGCATGATTATATAGTGATATAGTAGACGTTATTGAAAAGTCAATGGATATCCTGACCACTAATTTGACCTTAGAATTATGTTTCTCCTTCTGTGTTGACCTGAGCTGGCACTTACTGCAAAAAATAACTAATATTCACAACTCTGAAGCGCAAGCCTAAGATCGTCAGTATGATAATAATTGTAAGTTGCGGTGACCGATTACGCCGTAAAAAGTCAACAGATCACTCTGTTACTGACTAAAACGAAAAATCATAAACTTCTGTATCATCTTGTCAGCCTAGAGACGTCCGATCAGGCCTCCCCAAAGGTTCTCCACACAGACCAATTTTGAGCCGGCCGCATCCAACCGCTTCTTGCGATCTTAACCTGACCCAACGGCCATCGGATCTTCGAGCTATGTGCCCTGCCTATTGCCACTTCAGCCTGGCTATTCGGAGAGCTATGTCGGTGACTTTGGTTCTCCTGCGGATCTCCTCATTTCTGATTCGATCTCGCAGGGAAACTCCGAGCATAGCTTTCTCCATCGCCCTCTGAGTGACCCCAAGCTTTCGAATAAGGCCCATAGTTAGCGACCACGTCTCAGCGCCGTAGATCATCACTGGCAACACACACTGGTCAAAGACTTTCGTCTTGAGACACTGCGAGATATTGGACGTGAAGATATGCCGTAACTTCCCGAACGCCGCCCAACCGAGTTGGATTCGACGAATGACCTCTTTCTCGAAGTTTGACCTACCCAATTGGATCATTTGTTGTAAGGTCTTCCATGGTCTCAGCCATGACTACGATATCATCAGCAAATCGAAGGTGAGTGATGTACTCGCCGTTGATGTTGATGCCGAGTCCTTCTCAGTCCAGAAGCTTGAAATCGTCTTCCAGCGTAGCGGTGAAGAGTTTCGGAGATATAACATCTCCCTGCCTCACCCCTCGCTGTAGCCGTATAACTTTTGAGCTCTGGTTCTGGAGGTGGACTGACATGGTGGCGTTTTCGTACAACCACTTCAGCACTTCGACATATCAATCGAAACTTTCGTATAGCTTTCGTAATTCCAAAGTTAGATATTTAGCAGATAGGTAATTTACGACTGCTCAGTCGTTGCCCATCGCTCCTGAGGATGCCTCGTGCAGAGGCAATACACGTGTCAAAGAATAGTCGGCGCATACAGCGGGATACTGCAAGTCAGGTATCTTCCTGGAAACCATACCATTCCTATATTATATCCCTTATCCTTCCATAGGAGTTTGGTATTGTCAATCTTTTCCTATTGCAATAGTTGGAATGGTAAATCCGAGGATGCGTTGTGGGTTCCTCTTTCCTTTTATTAGGTTACAATGGAGTTCCGCAAAGTAACACCTAATTCAATCAACTAGATGAGTAATTTATCATAGGTAGGATATTTTAGCTAATAGAGTGCGTTGGAGGTAAATTGGGCTCGGAAGATGGCACTAGCGTTTGTCATAAGACAACAACGTGGAAACTTAACAACTGCATTATTACCTCTAG
Organism: Euclidia mi; assembly: GCA_944739405.2. NCBI lineage: Eukaryota > Metazoa > Arthropoda > Insecta > Lepidoptera > Erebidae > Euclidia > Euclidia mi. Next base: position 4,793,602 of record OX123204.2, read on the forward strand.
TTTACAAAATAAATCCAACTTACCAGCGGACAAAGCAACAACTGCTAGAAAACACAGAACGATAAAGGTCTTCATTATGATCACGAATTAGGGTGCCTTAAAACGCCTACAACACGTCACTGCTCTCTGCTTGCGTATAAATAAACTTTTATACTAGTTTTTATCACAAATTGGTAAATAATTAAAAAAGTATTAGCGGTAAAAGTATTCCGTTGGATGTGGCTTATCATAACTGTCTCTACTAATTATTTATAATTATGCTTTAATGGTTTTATCTCGCACTGTTAATTATATCATCATCATCAGCATTGGCCTAGCAAGATTGCTCTTGGTTGTATTCAAGATATAATTTTCGCTTTTTCTTTTAGGATCCGGATTTCTATTACAATGAGTGAAATTATTTCGTTGTCTATATGACATACAAAAGGATTATTATGACTTTATACACGAATGAAATGATTACCTCATTCTTTAAAGTGCTGTGTCTTATAACTTAACAAAATTAAATAGAACATGGTCCATTGATCGTACAAGTTGTTTACGTACTTGTTACGAAGCCGATACATATATATTAAATCTTTTACGAAGTGACCATCGCTATATAAGCTGACCTATTCTCCTCGGACAGACAGTACATTGAAATAGTTCAAGCAATAAACTCGTATAACCCGACATAATTCACTAGTTCTTTGTAGACATGAAGTTGCTAGTAGCATTGTGTGTTTTGGCGCTAGTCGCATTGTCGTCTGCTAAGCCTCAGGAACATTCTCGTGGATGCATTTATATCATGGGCAGATGTAAGTTTTGATTTTAATTTTTTTCAAATAAATGTTTTTTTCTATTCTTTTAGGGTTTTCAAAATCGTTATAAATAACATTCGTATTGATACATGTTTTTAGGGCTCATTAAATGTGAACAACTAGACTGTATGATGTAATATTTAAATATTAGAGGATTTTAAATCGAATCTGCGTCAACAGTAAAAATAAAAAATGTTTTCTAAATTCTCCTCGTCTACATATTGTTATCTTCTTTTCACTTCTTCTTGCCACTTTTCACTTCTCAACTAATCTCGTAAATCTGGTGCGTCAATTAATTGGCACTACGTCTTCTTGGCAATTTAATCTGCAGTTTTACTTAAGTGTTACATTTTGAACTAATAAACAACTTTGAATTTGTGTTAAATTATAATTATAATTAAATTCATGTAAGACCATGTTTATCTTTTCCCTGATGACGAGTCTAGACACATCTTATCGCTGTTTTGTTGAAGATCTCGTTTATATTCATAACACAGCACAAGTTCGAGACCAAATTAACAGTTACAGGGTCACTCAGAAGAAAAAAAGAAGTGTATATCTGTGAATTTCTTCCGCTATTAGTAGATCAGCAGTTTTAGTAGGTCAAGAATTACGATGGATTAGAAAACAAAGTGTCGCTACCCCATTTAATTACGAATTTCATTGCATAAAGGGCGAGTATGGAAAATACACAAAGTATTTTAGATTATAGAAACCTCGAAATCAAGGCCTATACTGATCCATCTGCCCAGCGTGCTATAATTGACCAACTTCTGATACCTGATATAATGCAAAATGCCCTAAGAACTTCAAAACTGTTCTTTTATGTTCTTTCTATATTTACAGGTTCTAGAGAATGCCCAGAAGGTACTCACGGCTACACTACAGGCTGTGGGTTTTTGACTCCTGAAGCGACTTGCGATGAACCTAAGCCTAAGGAAGACACCAGGGCCCGCATCTGTGACTACTCTAAGTGCTACTGCGATGAACCTACCGTCAGGGATACTATTAGCGGCAAATGTGTACCTCTGGACCAATGCCCGAAGAAAGAAGAAAAGAAAGAATAAATCTGTGCATTTTTGGACTCCGGCTTCGAAATGAGAAATTCTACAGAAAGAAATGTCGTTAAAGAAAGTAGAAAATGAAAAATAAATTAAAATATGCACATATTGAATTTGTGAATATCTGCCCCAAATTGCATGTAATAATTATTAAAATTGCAGAGTCTTTGGCATAAAAGTCGTTTGGGCTCATGAAATTGTCAAAAGGTCAAAAGTAACTAGATTAATGTTTTAAGGGTACCAAAACGCTAGGAAGTAATTAAAGATAGTTCTTTTGGTACATAAGGTGAATATTTCTTTCACGCACATAATATACACAGAAGTGACTCCGCAACCATAATTTGATAAGCGGTTCCAACAGTCTTGGATAACGCTAGGATAACGATGATAAGAATTGGGTGATTATATGCTGATGCAAGTTGAATTCATTCACGTAATAAATCTAGCTTTGGACTTTACCATGATAATATTAGACAATTATTTAGCTCATTTCGATGTTGAAACTGATAACAATGACTGTGACCAGTATTTTTAAGTTTTCAGAAATTAAAAATTTGCTATGAATATCATTTGGGGTCGTGTTTTTTATTTCTTACTTTTACCTGGATTGACGTAATATGGAGACGATGTTAATTTGGTTTACCACGATCTTTTTATCTTACTGACTAAGTTGTGGCGATGAAGTTAGATGCATAATTACATATATCTGGATTTTCATAGACAGATGAAACCCAAAACTTTTAATTAATAAATAGTTCTGTTTTTCGTACGCTGACGTGAATCAGATCCTGAACAAACTTCATTTGCGCAATTTATGATCGGTCAGTGTGGTTTCAAGGATTACTCCTTCGATTTACTGGAGTTGTCCATCAGATGTCATTATACTATTGCATATAACTGGAAGATATCATATCTCTTTCATTTTTGTAAATTATTTAGATTGCACTTTATGATGCGCTCAGCAAGATTTGAAGGACACTATTATGTTACGGGATACTGTTCCTTTAAGTCAGTGTTTCCCAAACATTGTTCTGCCATGGCCCGGTAATTTTCACATTGCCCCTTCATAACCCAGCCAATACTTTTAAACCCAAGGTTCCATAAGGTTAAATAATTCACATTTATTAATAGTAGAAATGTTTTTTATTAACGATATTTTGGTATCGCCTATTTAATCACTAAACTATACGTCGATGGATAGTAGGTATTATTTTTAAAACAAGGCGGGAATGTTGCGACCTTTTTTTTTTTTGGTATCGGGTTGGAAAATCCTCATGGAGTCCCTCCGCCCCGGGGGGGAAAGACGAAGGGGACTGTCAGACTCTTACTGACTAAAAACCAACCCGTGCTCCTCATGTACCCATGTGTCGGAGGGTAGGGTTTCACCAAAGCATTCCTCGCTACCCCCCGACGGGTATTGGCCCGCCAGATGATCAGGCGGGCCCCGAACGAAACCCCCTTGGCGGTGGATGAAGGTGTTGGGCTCCGCCGCCAAAACACTCAGCGGCCGCAGAGGATAGGGAGGACGGCAACGCAACACCTCATCTCCTCTTCCTCTGCGGCCCCACCGCGACGCAACGATGGTGCGCCTCCATTTGGTCGCGGGAGATAGGGCGCGGGGCAACGCAACACCCACACGCCTCTCCTCCCGCGACCACACCCGACTGCGAGGGACAGACAGAACTGTCCCCCGCACCCGCACCATAGGACGCATCCTACGCAGGCCTCTACCAAGCCCACGTGGAGCGTCCCCTCCCGGAATCCCGCTTAGCTTCACCGTGGGTGGCTTCTAACCCACGGTTACTGAGCCCCCCCACCACGACAAGATGGAGATCCCACGGGGGGGGGGGAATGTTGCGACCTGGTATTTTATTTTGACGGCCCGGTACCGGGTCGCGACCCGGAAAATGGGAAACGCTGCTTTAAGCCCATTTTCTAGTAGCGGTACTGTCAGATCAAGCTGGCCTATTCATACTGAAACTTACAAAGCTATAAATAAGAAGCAGACAACAATACGTCTAAATAAAATAGTTCTTCTTAAATACGAAATCCTTAATCGCTTTCTGTGTTTTGACATTCGTCGTATTGTCCATTTGTGTGATTACGTCTATGCCTTTGAGGAAAGAACTTAAATCGCTTTAGTGAATAATTTCAGTCGAATACGTCCTAATTTTGAACAATGAGTTCCTATAACAATTACTTGAATTAACTCTTTGTCTGTAGGATATACAAAAGAGGATTATTTTGACTTAATCCATAATTGAAACAGAATATTGGCTTGTTTTTAATTAAGGGCTCCGTCAACTTTGTTTATTAAAAACTATTTAATTGGACATAAAGTCTACTTACTGATATAATATAACATAAACTAAGTTGACGGAGCCCTGCTTCGCAGGGTTCCTAATTTTGGGTTAAGGGTCAAAAGATAACCTAACATAACCTATTTAGTTACATGAATTACCTACATACAGTTGCATCTAACCAACCAAAACTAGGCACAAGGCACATTGTGGTCCTAAACCTAGACCCAAATTGAATAGCATTTGTTGCTGCAATGTTAGAATGAATTTATCTTACAAAGTCTACGCGATTTCGGTTAATTTCTGTACTAGAATAGACTACGGTTTCGTCAAGTTTTTGTCAAACAAAAGCTAAGCCAGTTCAGTTTGCACTTTCACTCTAATGGTATAGGCTTTGTAAATACGCACCCCGGACTCCAAGGCGTGGGTTTTGGAGCGCAACCGGGACAGCGCTAGGATGATGATGACAGTGGCAGGTTAGTATTTCTATTCATACTGAAGTCAACAACGCTCTACCACCTATAAAAGTACCAGGTCATCCAGTATAGCAACAGGAGTGTACTGTTGCTTTCGTTACTATACAGTATACACCAAAGGGTGGCGACGCACTTGTGATTCCTCTCGTATTACTTGTGTCCATGGGCGGCGGGAATCGCTTACCATCAGGTGACAAGGCTGCTCGTTTGCCGCGTAGTCAATAAAAAAATACAGAAATTTCAATAAAGGACTATGGGCAAAAATGTATAGGTCCCCATACACCAACACACATTGAACTGATGCCAATGTGTACCTTAAGTATCCACTACTTGATTAAAATCCTTCTATTTACTTAAATCCGTGGCATATATAAAGAAAAAACAATTTATTATTATTAATTAATCTATATTTTCATTTTACACTTGTAAGTTATTTAAACATTATGGTTATATTACAGTACAAAACATGATTTAGTAACTATACAAAATAAATAATAATGTATTTTTAAACATTTAAATGATTATGAATGAATAATAGGAAAATAACGAATATAAATGAATCATCATCGCCCTAGCGTTATCCCGGTTGCATCCAAGACTTACACGCCTTAGAGCCCGAGGTCCGCTTACTGGTCTTACCAGATATTACAGAATATCAACTTTTTCACAGAGCGACTGCCGTCTGACCTCCGCAACCCAAAGGAATAGTGATATTCCATGGCTTAGACTAGTATCAGTTTATTTGAGGGTACTGACTCCACGTAACGACTGTCAAAGATCTTCATGATAGCCGGGACCGAGGGTTTAACGTGCTCTCCAAGGCACGGGGCAAGCAATAATCAACAATTTAATACACACTTAACTTCGAAAAGTCATTGGTGCGCCGTGGATTCGAACCCGATTGCCTCTGCATGGCAATCCGTTGGTATCTCCACTAAGCTATCGCTGTCCTTATATAATAATCACTACATAGTATAAAACAAAGTCCGTCTTCTGTCTGTCTGTGTATACATAGGGATGTATGCTTAAATCTTAAAAACTACGCAACGGATTTTAATGCGTTTTGTTAATAGATAGAATGATTCAAGAGGAAGGTTTATATGTATAATTGACGCGGGCGAAGCCGCTGGCGCCGTCTAGTATAATATAAATGAATGAATCATTTAAATTCATTTTCTTCTAATTATTCATTCTTACAATGCTTATAGTAGGCAAATAACAATAGTGAGTGTTAATATTACTGGTCTATGTTCACTGTGCACTAATGAATAGATAAATGAGTTGGTGTTTTACAAATAATCGTCAAAAATACGTACTTATTCGAATATTTGTTTAATAGTTATTTGTGCAACAAGAGAGCAAAGTTGTTTTTTGTTTCGAGTGCTGATTTTGAGTCCCGAGCAAGCGAAGGATCCTATGATTGATTCACGAGCGTAGCGAGTGAATCAAAGTTAGAATCCTGAGCGTGGTGAGGGACTCAACAGCACGAGATACAAAAAACTTTGCTCTCGTGTAGCACACATAACTTTTCACCACAGCAGTGAGAACACATATTACTTAGGAGACATAGAAATGAACAGGAATAGATTGAATTCTGCATAATCACTTGTTGATTTAACTCTTCTGGTGTTAAAGTACAGTCATCATCGCTAGTTTCAGTCATCTTTTTAGATTATTTTATATATTAATATAATTTAACACGTTACACTATACCTACTGTATCAGCATCAGCGAAATTTTTATTCCCGCTACTTTTTTAAATCACGTTTTAATACCGCGTCCCTGATGTTTATTTTTCAAATGTATCATTGTTGTAATTCTAAATAAAAATGTATTGGTTAAATACTAATTTTATACTATTAATTAGACTTATTTTTATTAAAATCCAATAATAAATTAAACATTTAAACAATAACAATAAAAAAAAGTAATTTCTTTATTACAAAAATCTTTTTTTTTTTTGCGTTGCCGTAGGTGTTTTCTTTGAGGTCGAATTCCAAAATCGAATTTGGAATTCGAAGGGGTTTGTTCTTTCACTCACTTTTTATATGCATGTGAAAGAGACAGAGCACAGTAAAATTCGAATGTTTCAAATTTATGGCTGAACAATGTCAATTCGTGACACTGAAGATTGAAAAATTAAAAAGCTACTTTTACTCACGCTCGAATCAAAATCGCGTTTTGTTCACTGTTGTCTCGCAGCAAAAGCGGCATGTTTGAGCTGCAGTGGTGAAAACGTTAATTACTATGACAACCCAATGAATGTTTTTGGGCAACGACTCGATAGTAAAAAAATATCATCTTGCCAAGATGTGTCAATGGAGCTACATTTCATTTTTGTTGATGTGTGGGGACGATTTCGCCCATTGTCCTTTGGTCAAGTCGCCTTAGGGGAATGAGGTGACAAACATACGTACAGAAGAAGTGTATATATATATTAAAATAGTGATAGTTTACAGGCCATAATCTTCATTGGTGCATTGTTCCGTACGAACGCATTCTCCTTTGATATTCCTAAAACGATGATGTAAGCAGAAGCAAGCTACATAGTTACAGCCAACTTGACTCTTGTCCGGGTGTGAATAGGGCTTCTTGCAAGTGAGTTCTGTCACCATAGGGCTGCAACCTGATGTAAAGGTATTCATCTTCTGGACATGTCTTACCTGGTAAGAAATATCACATTAATTCAGAATTCAGTTGATTGGATTATTTCAATCAACTGAAGTCAATTTATTATTGCAAATATGGGTATATTTTTAGATAATACATGTTATATAGATGCTTATATTTATATTTCAGCATTTTGGTGTTCAAAAATTATGACACTAACTAGACGCCGCTCGAGTGATTTGAGCGCAGACAGTGCTGCTATTACTATGGTTCTGAAACATGTTTTAAGGAATCTCAATTAATTGACTATTTTTACAAAATAATTATTTCTTCACTTGTCTGGAGTTCTGAAATGAAAGAGGCATATTTCATATTTCCGAATGATGTCGGAATCGTGAAAAATCTGCTGAAGCACTATTTATAAAGCAGATCAAACATACCGGCTAATAAAGCGATGGCAGTCAAAAAACACAAGATGAAGTACTTCATTGTGATTACGTTTTAGATAACCTTATAAGACTTATGACCCTCTATAGCTGTATCTTTGTCTATTTATCATCTTTTATACTACTTTTTATCACAAATATGTTAATACTAAAATGAATTGAAAAAGGAATTACTGGTCAGAAGTATTCCGTCTTAAATTATCTTGTTCTATATCAGGATATGGCTTATTATAAGGTGTCTCCTTACCATTTCATCATCGGCTCTGTATATAAACTGTCCCACTGCTGGGCATAGGCCTTTTTTCACCATGAGAAGGGTAAGGCCATAGTCCACCACGATGGCCAAGTGCGGGTTGACAGACTTCACAGTTCTTTCGAGAACATTATGGAGAACTCTCAGACATGCAGGTTTCCTCACGATGTTTTCCTTCACCGTTTCTTACCATTGTTTCTTTTCTTTCAATTGGTTCCTTACCATTTATAAGTCTTTAATTTTTGTGTCGCGCCTTGGCAAACGTAGGGTAGGAAGCCCTCCGGCTCGATGGAGTGACGATTTACGCAAAGTGGCTGTGGCAGCCACCTGGACAAGGTGGCAAACACGAAAAGTCGAAAAATGGCTCAAGTAGCATCTTATTGGAAAGGCCTATATCCAGTGGTGGACTATGCCAGGCTGATTATGAGTTTCTTTGTCCTATATTACCGAGGAAGGAAATGAATTTTAATTGACAAAGTTCTCCAATAAATTAGTTTAATTAGTAATTACTATATAGTTTGTGTTACTAAATTCGTGTGTATTAAATATCAAATGAATATCGAGGTACTATCAACTGACTGTGAATATATAATAAAGAATCCTAAAACGTAAAGCAACAATTTTAGTAAAATTGTAAATCACAAAATTTTTGCTCGTACTAATTACCCATAGCACCCGAAGAAACAACAAAAAAGCCGACTTTATTCTTCGTGTGACTGTGTGGCAATCTCAGAAGTCAGATTATGAATGCCCCAACAAGCGGCGACCCATCCAAATGGTGAACTTATGAACGTTGCTTTACTTCGCCGAACTGTTGCGAACGGCAACCAAGACACGCTATGCTTGCATTCAATAGATTATAAACATTTCCTTCAACGTGAACGTTTGATGAAACAGGAAAATAATATGGTTCTCCTTGTACTTGTATATAATGACCCAAGCTCATAACTCCAATAGTAGGTAATTATGTTTGCGCATCGATACAGAATATTAAAGAATAATAATTAATCGGAAAGTCGTGATGTCAATGACCGTGATTGGGAACGAGTGTTGCTTGAGTTATTATTGGCCTTATATTATTTTCTTAGTATACGTATTGTATATAAGTATATACGTGTTGGGAGAGGCCTATATCCAGCAGTGGACTGCGATAGGCTGATTGATTGATAGATATGTTAACAAAAATGTATCTAATCCGCGACGGCATAAAATTGGGATTGTTCATTATAATATATTTAATTGCTCTTCTTATTGGGGTAAAGTGGAATCCACGTTCTAAAAATATTGGAAGGAAGATTTAACAAACTAAAGTGACGAATAAAAATGCCCATCTAGGAATTGTGCCGTAAGGGCCTCTACAAACAGAAATACATTATAAAGCACCACAGTTTCTGACTTGTTCGAGGTTTCTTTCGTGTGAGTGTGTGACGATCTCTGGTGTTGGAGTTTATTGAAGGCCGCAAGAAGTCCTTCCACATGGCTTTACGACTCTTGTTGAAACACGAACTGGGCTGAGCGGTTTTACATGCCCTCCAAGATACGGTACAGGTTTGATGTTAATGCCACGGTCCCCCATCCATTTGGTGACTTGTGTGACTGTTGCTTAACTTTGCCCATCTATTAGATATGGCAAGTGATTTAATTTACGTTTCTCAAAAGGCAAAGACGTAATCACACAAATGGACAATACGAAGAATGTCAAAACACAGAAAGCGATTAAGGATTTCATATTTAAGAGGAATTATTTAATATAGGCGTATTGTAATCTGCTTCTTATTGGTAGCTTTGTAGGTTTCAGTATAGGCTGGCTCGATCGGGCAGTACCGCTACTAGAAAATTGGCTTAAAGGAACAGTATCCCGTATCATTATGGTGTCATTCAAATGTTGCTGAGCGCATCATAAAGTGCAATATAAATTAACTAAAAAAATGAAAGAGACATGATATCTTTCCAATTATAGATGAACCTGTTCCTACTGTAGCGCCCACATGTATAGCGTATATGCAATAATATAATGACATCTGATGGACAACTCCAGTAAATCGAAGGAGTAATCTTAACTTCGATAACGCGCTGACCGATCATCAATTGTGTAAATGAAGTTTGTTCAGGATCTGTTCACGTCAGCATACGAAAATAGAACTATTTATTAATTAAAAGTTGTGAGTTTCGTCTGTATATGCAAATCCAGATATAATTATACATGTAACTTCATCGCCACAACTTAGTCAGTAAGATAAAAAGATTTATTATTGGTAAACCAAATTAACATCATCACCATATTACGTCAGACTGCCTCCGTGATCCAGTGGATAGCGTATGCGACTGCTGATCGGAGGTCCCGGGTTCGATTCCTGGGTCGGGCAAAAGTGTTACTGGGTTTTCTCGAATACTCAGTAGCAGCCTGTAGTCTGGTGCTGTGCCCGGTAACGGCAATAGGCTCGCCCCCTATTACGTGGGACCTAAAAATTAATAGCGAAATGTGGGTGCAATATTTATACCTCTGCCTACCCCTTCGGGGATACAGGCGTGAGACTATAAAAAAAAATATTACGTCAATCCAGACAAAAGTAAGAAATAAAAACACAACTCCAAATTAAATTCATAGTAAATTTTTGATCTCTGAAAACTTAAAATTACTGGTCACAGTCATTGTTATCAGTTTCAACATCGAAATAAGCTAAATAATTTTCTAATATTATCATGGTAAAATCGAAAGCTAAGCTTATGCTTAAATGACTATCGCTAGGATGACTATAATAAGATTTGGATGATAATAATTATTTATTATCATCCAAGTCTTATTAAAGTACCTAGCGTTATCCAAGACTGAATCCAAGACTTTTGTTGTGGAGCCTTGAAACCGCTTATTAAATTATAGTCGACGAGTCGCTTCTGTGTTTATTATGTGTGTGAAAGAAATATTCAGATTAGATACCAAAAGAACAATCTTTAACTACTTCCTATCGTTTTGTTACCCTTTTTTTTTTTTTTTTTTTTTTTTCACTAGCCTGTACTGTCCCACTGCTGGGCAAAGGCCTCCCCCAAATCTTTCCATATCTTCTTGTCACCTGCAGTGTTACCCTTAAAACATTTATATAGTTACTTTTGACCTTTTAACAATTTGATGAGTCTAAACGACTTTTATTCTAAAGACTGCAATTTAATCATTATTACATGCAATTCTGGGCAGATATTCAGAAATTGAATATGCGCATATTCAAATTTAAGTTTTACAATTTCTACTTTCTTTAACCACATTTCTTTCTGTAGAAGTTCTCATTCCGAAGCAGGAGTCCTAAAATGCACAGATTTATTCTTTCTGTTCTTCTTTCCTTTCATATTTCTTTTCTTCTTTCTTTTCTTCTTTCTTTTCTTCTTTCTTTTCTTCTTTATTTTCTTCTTTCTTTTCTTCTTTCTTTTTTTCTTTCTCTTCTTCTTTCTCTTCTTCTTTCTTTTCTTCTTTCTTCGGGCATTGGTCCAGAGGCACACATTTTCCGCTTATAGTATCCCTGACGGCAGGTCCATCACAGTAGCAGGCAGAGTAGTCACAGATGCGGCCCCTGGTGTCTTCCTTAGGCTTCGGTTCATCGCAAGTCGCTTCAGGAGTTAAAAATCCGCAGCCCGTGGTGTAGGCGTGAGTACCTTCTGGGCATTCCTCAGAGCCTGCAAATATAGGAAGACCATAAAACAACAGATTTGAAGTGGTTAGGGCATTGGACTTATGATGAAAAGTTTTGATAAATCGCCATTCGTCATCATTATCATCCTTTTGCAGTCCAGTGCTGGATAAATGTGTCTCGTAATTTGTGTCACAAAAATATTATTAGCCCATATAAGGATCTCGTCAATTATACCACGCTAGCCAGATGGATCGGTAGAGGATCGGTTTCCATATTCGCCTCTTACGCCACCCACGCCATGAAATGGGGTAGCGACACTTTGTTTTCCAATCCACCTTCCTTCCTGATCTACTAATACTTAAGTCTGTAGCTGGATAAATTTACAGAGAAGCAATATTTTTTATATGAACGAATGACCCTGTAACTCTTAACCTGGTCTCGAATTTGCGCTGTTTTATGAAAATAACCGAGATCGTCACCAAAACAGTCACAAGATGAGTATACACTCATCTTCTCACTGATAGGAAACGGATTAACATGGTCTTGCTTGAATTAAATAATTATTTTATCATAAAGTTAAAGTTGCTTATTACATTTAGGTCACAGTGTAACACTTAAGTATAAAATGAAAATAAAATTGCATCCACGTTCTCATAAATGAGAATGATGATGGAGTAGATCTTAAAAAAATATCGTAAATATAAGATTTCCTAAGAATTTTAAGGAAGCACTATGTTTGCATGAGTTAACAACACAAGACGATTATCAATGAAAGATCAATTAAGTGTCCAACATAAACCGATAAATACTGATCATTATCAGTATCCGAGGTTGCATTTTTCATCTTGCCATTAAAAATTGGCGCAATCAGCGGATTTTTCGCCCTTTGCCAAGTGTTGTGTGATCTCTATACTGGGGAAAAAAACATGTGAGATCACAAGTATAATAATATAATTCCGTTGTCAAAAAATGCCGCCGTTTGAATGTTTGCAAAATTTCGCTTTACGTAAAGACTATCCATAAGCAAATCATTTCGTCTTAATGAAGTCTGCCGTGTCCACACTTCAGCTTTAAGAAAATCATATCCCAGAATATCTAACACACGATCAATGTAAACAAAGATTACATAAAGTAACATAAAGAATAGATCATATATCGAGGCAGACGTAAAAGACAATTAATCAACGAACACAAGGAATACGCAGACTCGGAACACCAATTTGTGAATACATGACATTAAATATAATATGAGATGTCTTTATTACTATTGCAGGTTTTTTGTCAAGCTCTGAATTCCGGTTCACGACTTATAAAACAAGTTTTTATATAAATTGTCGCCAAGTCAGAATATATTTACAAACTAGAGGATGCTCGCGGCTACGCCCGCACGTTTTTGTAATTTAACTGCTTTGCCCGATCCCGTGAGAATTTTGGGCAATCCCTTCTTAGTGCACCCCTATTTTCGGCAAGGACCATAAATGCCAAATTTCAGCTTCTTGAGCCCAGAAGTTTGGGCTGTAGCTTGTCAGTCAGTCAGTCAGTAACGCATGGATTTTATATATACAGATTATATCCACAAAATACACAAATTAATGTACAAGCGTACTCTTAACGTCGTAGCTATATAACTACGGTAAAACACAAGATGATGTTACTGATAACATTGAATCCAAACTATTTATTGACACAAGATCAGGGCCACTTGCTCTCATTGTACGTAGCTATGGTAAATATGGTTGCTTTAAGCACATTTGATATAAAAATCAAACACGGGATTATTTACATATTATTTACGTTAAATGGAATTAAAATGAATTGAGTGATAGATTGAAACAATTTTGATGTCATTGGTCGTTTAATAGCAAAAATGCATATTAATATTATTATGATCGCGGATTTTGAATCTTAAGTGAAGTGTCAGATTTTTCTTGTAGAGATAGTACGTGACGTCAAATAAGCGTTTATCAACTTTTACTTTCTTGGCGACCTATACATAGAGACCGAGCTTCCTGCTCGATGCCAGTGAAGAGTGCAGGAGTTTATAAGAAATAGTGGCAATTACGAACCCGTAGTGCCATTACATACCTACTACATTTACGCATTTGTTTAATATTTCCGCAGATTCGATTTAAAACTCTCTAACCTTAAATCTGACGTTACACGTCTAGTTGTTCACATATTCTAAGTTTTGAAAATATGTATTAAACCGGATGTAATTTATAACAATTATAAAAACCCTAAGAGTACAGAAAAATTAAACATATGTATGAATTTTTTTGAAATCAATACTTACATCTGCCCAATATATAGATGCAACCACGAGAGTGTTCATGAGGCTTAGCAGACGACAATGCGACTAGCGCCAAAACACATGATGCTACGAGCAACTTCATGTCTACAAAGAACTATTGAATTATGTCGGGTTATACGAGTTTATTGTTTGAACTATTTTAATATACTACCTGTCCGAGGAGAATAGGTCGGCTTATATAGCGATGGTCATTTCGTAAAAGATTAAATATTTACCGGCTTCGGCTTCGTGACAAGTATGTAAACAAGTTGTGCGATGAACCGACCATGTTGTATTTATATTTTGTTAAATCTTGAATATCGTTAAGTTTTGTTCAATTTGACTGCACGGTTGGCGTAATGGTTTAAGCGGCCGCCTCGCCGCTTGATATTGCGCCGAGTGTCGTGAGTTCGGTTCCCATACGAGACAACACTTTGTGTGATCCATAAATTGTTGTTTCGAGTCTGGTTATTCATTGTGTCCGTTGGTTTTATGTTTGTAAACTCCCCGCGACATAAGATTTATTCCTAGTGCAGGAGTTATCTTTTCAAAAAAAAAAAGATTAAAAAAAAAACAGCAGTGAGAAGCGGATGGACGCGGGTGGTGCATGACCTGTCTATGTGGACAGACTCGGGAAAGGCATGCTCAGCAGTGGACGTCTGTTGGCTGAGATATTGAATCTTGAATATAAGTATTGTTGATGGACGAGGACGAGGTTTTTATGACGACAGCTTTTGTAGTGTGACTGCATATCGCATGTCGATCTTCGCACATAACGTTATACGACGGGAATATTAGCATACTTTGCAGCGAAATCAGTTCCTATTATTAGGTGCAAGGTTACAAGAAAACCTGATAAAGTCGGGCTGGTGGCTCTTGTGTTGAAGTTAGAAAGCCACTCAAATACTTTCGACAGGGCCTCACGAGGCCTCCTTCAACATGAACCGGGAAGGCTTTACTTGCCTTGTGAAAAACGATTACGCTCTTATATAAAACTGGACATGTCTTACCTAGAAAGCAATACCTCATAATCAGAAATTAAATTAAGTCAATTTATTATTGCAAAATTCTGATTTTCTAAAAGGTGCTGTTAAAAATTATGGAACTACCTACCTAGATGTTGCCTGAGTCTCCGCGAGAGTCCTTATCGAGACAAAGGTAGTCTGCGCGTCATTATGTTGCATAAACTATGTATATTACTACAAAGGGGCTAGTTGAGACAACTAGTATTATTTCAAATTGCTCTATATAGAAAAATCAATAAAATAGTTAATTTTAAATATTTAAATAATTTAATGAATAAACTCTATAGCTAACAGTGTGTACCTGCTGGTAAAGTGTTATCTTCAAGCACTAACAAGTATTTCACCAACACAAAATACACTTGAAATGGAAGCATTCAAAGTCACAAATATCCTAGATATGAAATCTTATTTTGAGGACCGTATGGGCCAATTCGAGGAAGAGCTTCAAAAAAAGTCCTCGCAGAACACTGACAACTTAGCAGATGACTTTGCTGCTTTCAAATCATTTGTGCTACGGGCGCTCAAGTCCTTCTCACAGCAGCTTGACTGTATTGGCCATGAAGTAGACAAAATGGAGATGCGTAGTCGCAGGAAAATGTTACTTCTTCATGGTGTGGAGGAACACAAAGACGAGGAGGGAGTCCAGGTGGCAGCAGACGTTGTCAAACAGCGTCTCAAGATAGACAGTTTCACACCTGCTGATGTCCGGCGCTGTCACAGAATGGGGCGTCCCACTTCCAGCGAAAAGGCAAGGCCGATTTTGATAAACTTGAATCTGTCGCGGTGCGGGACAGCATATGGTTTGCGAAGACAAAGCTGAAGAGCTCGGGAATCACCTTGTCCGAGTTCCTGACCCGCTCACGACACAACGCATTCATGGCTGCGCGTGCAAAGTTCGGGGTTGCGAAGTGCTGGACAAGGGAGGGCCACATCTACATCTTGGCTCCTGATGGTAACCACCACTGCATAACATCCGTTGGTGATCTTAGCAAGATCAAGCTCCCAGACGCAGAGAAGCCCGTTGCTAAATCGACCGCAACCAAGGCCAGGCGAGTTGCTGCCAAGAAATAGGTTTCCCATGATCCTTGGATGTCTGTGGGTATTTATATTTACTTCCATAAGATACTTGTTACACACCGTCATAATTATAACTTGTTCAATATTTTCTAATTACCGTAACAAGTACTTTTATTTACTAATCAAAACTGTCAGAATTGTCAGCAATGATATAACGTCGTTAATATGGAGTAACGTTCCGTTTTGCATTGGATTCAATCACTCAATACTCAATATTTTATTGCACTCCATAAGTAACCTAATTATATTGATGTTAATAATTTTAAATACCCACACTATGTACGTGTTTTAAATTTTCTGTACAATAGTTTTGGTGTTTATATTTGTTAGTTACACATATTATCTTAGAAACATTTTTCACTTTACTTTGTTAATGCGCAACTGACAGGTGGACACTCAGATGAGTTTATAAGATATTTAGATATTTTGTTTTTATACGTGTACTTATTATTTATTATTTGTATATAAATATATATTTATTTTTTTACATATGTCGCAAACCGACTCGAAAAGCGATGATGAAAGCTTTCATTCAGCAACTAGCTTTGATGACAGCTTTGTTAGTGTACCTTCTCTGGGAGACATTCTTCGCTCTCAGTTTTCGGACGTACCCAAGCACTTTAATGTAGTCCATATAAATGCACAGAGTATTCCTGCTCATTTCCCTGATATGCTGGCTAACTTAGACTGCCATAATATACATGCCATTCTTGTGTCCGAGTCATGGTTGAAACCATGCCTACCATCAATTTCTTATATTGTTCCAGGTTGCCAACTAATCAGGAATGATCGCACTATCGGCGGTGGTGGCGGTGTTGCCATATATTTACGCAATTACATTCCTTATCAGATTGTCTCTACGTCATCACAACTGCCACCGTCGAATGCTGGCGAGCATCTCTTTTTAGAAGTGGAACTTCAACATACAAAACTTTTATTGGGCGTATATTATTCTCCTTCGTGTCATATTAACTATTTTTCTTCATTTGAGCAAATCCTGGCAAATCTCACTCCTTCCTATGATCATACCATTATTATGGGTGATTTTAATACTTGCCTTCTCAAACAGGATTCACGAACTATATCTTTACGACATATTACATAATCCTGCAACTTGACTATTTTAAATCTTGATGCAACACATCACTTTCCTAATGCTACTCCTTCTCTTCTCGACCTTATTCTAGTTTCTTCTTCCAATCATGTTTATAGGCATGGTCAATGTTCAGCTGACGCATTTTCCTATCATGACCTCATCTATCTCTCTTACAATATACGCCCACCTAAACCAAAGCCTAGGATAATTCTGCAGCGCAATTTTGGTGGGGTGGATCATGAAAAACTTCGTGAGGATGCCATTAATATAGATTGGGAGTCATTGTTTTCCTCAGATTGCGTCGACACTAAAGTTCATATCTTAACAACTCAATTAATTCAGTTGTATGACGTGCATGCACCAGTTCGTGCAATCAGAATTAAACATTTACCTGCGCCGTGGCTGACAGAGGACATTAAAAAGATCATGGCGAAGAAATGTGCAGCAAAGTCAAGATTTAAGCAGAAACGAACCCCTATAAACCTTGAAAAATACGTAGCTATCAGAAATCACTGCAACAAGGTGTGTTGGAAAGCACAACGCCAACATATCCATAAGTCAGTTGAAAACGGTGATCCAGCAAAGGTCTGGAAATTTCTCAAAATTTTGGGTGTTGGCAAAACACAGCAAAAATCAATTGCAAATAATCTTAATATTGACTCTCTCAACATACATTTCTCTACCTCGTCCAAGTTTGATGAAAATATCAAAAGTAACACTCTACAGCATCTTTCATCTTTACCAACCCCAGAATATTCTCCTTTTATCTTCTCTCAATTCACCGCTTGTGATGTTAAGAAGAGCATTCTGGAAATCACGTCTAATGCAATCGGTAATGATTGTGTAAGCCGCAAAATGATCCTTCCCATCCTTGACGAAATTCTTCCAGTCCTATGCAACAATTTGAATCAATCGATTTCCTGCGGCATCTTTCCCTCAGCGTGGAAAGAAGCACTGATTATTCCCCTGCCTAAAAAACCCAAACCTTCTACTTTAGCAGATTACCGTCCTATATCCATATTACCATTCCTTTCAAAAGTTCTAGACCGTCTCATCCATACACAACTTAGTTCCTTCCTTCGTGAAAATTCCCTCCTAAATCCATATCAATCAGGTTTCCGACCTGGACACAGTACCACCACGGCTTTAGTTTGCGTTACAGATAATATTAGGCAAGGTATGGACAGTGGCAATCTAACGGTGTTATCGTTACTTGACTTTAGTAATGCGTTCAACACCGTGGATTTGCACATCATGCTTGGCATCCTCAGCTCTCTTAACATATCTCCATCGGTAATTGACTGGTTTCAAAGTTACCTGTTTGGTCGCCGGCAACGTATCCGCATTGAAGATACTTATTCCACTTGGTCAAACACGAATGCAGGTGTACCACAGGGTGGCGTGCTATCCCCTTTATTCTTCGCAATATTTATAAATGCTATTTCAAACCAATTAGTTTCATCCTACCACCTTTACACAGATGATTTACAAATATACACGCAAGCTCCCTTTGACAAGCTAGCAGAAGCCTGCAATACTATTAACTCGGACCTTGAGCGAATTTGTGAATGGACTCAGAAATATGGACTCGTCGTAAACCGCGAAAAAACCCAGCTGATTGTTATTGGCAGCCCAAGATTGTTAGCTAAAATTGTCTGGTCTGATCTACCACAAATCAGTTTTAATGGTAAATATCTATCATTTAGCAAAACTGTTAAAAATTTGGGTATACATGTGGATGAAACAATGTCTTGGCGACTTCAGATACAAGAAACAAGTCGAAAACTGTTTGCTTCAGCCGCGTCAATACGAAAGTTACGCAATTTCCTTCCAACTGCTACCAAGATTGCGCTTGCACAGTCTTTGCTTCTGCCGATCCTTGACTACGCTGATGTCAGCTATCTTGACCCTACCGAGGAGCAATTAAACAAACTTGAGCGTCTCCAAAACTTCTGCATACGTTTTATATTTGGTTTACGCAAATATGATCATATTTCAGAATTCCGCAACAGGATCAAGTGGCTTCCGATTCGCTTTCGCAGAAATACTCACATTCTTACATTACTGTATAATATCCTGTTTAATCCCAATAGTCCATCTTATCTAAAAGAACGTTTTAAGTTCCTTCATGACACACATTTAAGGTCCTTGAGGTCGTCTGAGGACTTGAAGCTGGAGATGCCAATGCATTCCACTAATTATTTTGACAAATCTTTTACTGTCCAAGCTGTGCGTCTGTGAAATGCATTGCCTTTAGACATTCGTAGAGCAAAATCGCTAAGTATATTTAAAGGTTTGTTAAAAACGCACTATCTTTCGTCCATTTGACATCTTTCATGGTATTTATAGTAGGTATGTATTATCTATATATATTATATATAAATATGTATATATTATTGTATGTGTGTAGGTATATGTATATGTGTATCTATATATGTTTGTGTATGTCTATGAATTTCTTGTATTTTAGTAAGTATATTATTCTGGTTGTCTTTGAAACTGCACCATTTATTGCACATGGCTTATTTACCATCTGTCCATCCTAAGGTTGCCTGGAAGAGATCGCTTTCAGTGATAAGGCCGCCATTTGTACATTCTGTTTGTGTTCTGTTTTGTTTTATAATGTAATGTTTGTAAGGTGTACAATAAAGAATAATCTATCTATCTATCTATATTACCGTCTAGTAGTTCGTGCGTAAAAACGCCATCGATGTAATTATTATAATAGTATTATTTTGGACTGCACGGTTGGCATAGAGGTTTAAACGGACGTTTTGCAGCTTGACACTGCGCCTTGTGATGTGGGTTCGATTCCCACACAACGCCTTGTGTGATCCATGAATTGTTGTTTCGAGGCTGAATTTTCATTGTATCCGTTAGTTGTATGTTTTTAAAGTAACACCGGATTTATTCCTAGTGCGAGACTTGTTTTGTCTTTTCAAAGATTAAAAAAAGATTTGTATGCAGACATTGGTGCTGCTACTATGGTTTAGAACATGGTTCAAAGAATATCGTTTTGGCAATTAATGGAGTATTTTCGATAAGATTTTTTTACTCACTAGCTCTGAAATTAAACTTTGCCTGTTTCATACCACTGAATGATGTCAAAATCGCGAAAAATCAGCTGAAGCTCTAGCTATTTAAAAACCAGATCAAACTTACCGGCTGATAAATCGATGACTACCAAAAAACACAAGATGAAGTACTTCATTGTGATTACGTTTTAAATAACCCTATAAGACTGACCCGCTATTGCTGTCTGTTTTCTTTTCCTTTTTTTTTCTTTGTCTATTTCTCACCTTTTATACTAGGTTTTATCAAAAATGTGTTCAAAAATCTATTAGATATGGCATGTGAAGCCACGTTACGTGCTTATAACTACAAGATTATACTATTTTAGAGACCTATGATAATTTCATAAATCGGTTATCATTTCAACTATGGATAAAGACAAAATAATCCTCTTTTGTATATCCTACAGACAAAGAGTTAATTCAAGTAATTGTAATAGAAACTCATTGTTCAAAATGAGGACGAAATTGACTGAAATTATTCACTTTAGTGATTTAAGTTACGTTCTTCAAAGGCAAAGACATAATCACACAAATGGACAAAACGACGAATATCAAAACACAGAAAGCGATTAAGGATTTCGTATTTATGAAGAACTATTTAATTTAGCCGTATTGTAATCTGCTTCTTATTGATAGCTTTGCAGGTTTGAATATGAATAGGCCGGCTTGATCGGGCAGTACCGCTACTAGAAAATTGGCTTAAAGGAACAGTATCCCGTATCATTATGGTGTCATTCAAATCTTTCTGAGCGCATCATAAAGTGCAATATAAATAAAGAAAAAAATTAAAGAGACATGATATCTTCCAATTATAGATGAACCTGTTCCTACTGAAGCGCCCACATGTATAGCGTATATGCAATAATACAATGACATCTGATGGAGAACTCCAGTAAATCGAAGAAGTAATCTTTACTTCGATAACGCGCTGACCGATCATCAATTGTGTTAATGAAGTTTGTTCAGGATCTGTTCACGTCAGCATACGAAAATAGAACTATTTATTAATTAAAAGTTGTGAGTTTCGTCTGTATATGCAAATCCAGATATAATTATGCATGTAACTTCATCGCCACAACTTAGTCAGTAAGATAAAAAGATTTAATATTGGTAAACCAACTTAACATCATCACCATATTACGTCAGACTGCCTCCGTGGTCCAGTGGATCCTTAAATAAGTGCTTGGCTCAGCAGTGGGATCTTACAGTCTTGAATTACATAACTACACGGACTGCCTCCGTGGTCCAGTGGATAGCGTATGCGACTGCTGATCGGAGGTCCCGGGTTCGATTCCTGGGTCGGGCAAAAGTGTTACTGGATTGTCTCGAATACTCAGTAGCAGCCTGTAGTCTGGTGATGTGCCCGGTAACGGCAATAGGCTCGCCCCCTATTACGTGGGACCTAAAAATTAATAGCGAAATGTGGGTGCAATATTTATACCTCTGTCTACCCCTTCGGGGATACAGGCGTGAGACTATAAAAAAAATATTACGTCAATCCAGACAAAAGTAAGAAATAAAAACACAACTCCAAATTATATTCATAGCAAATTTTTGATCTCTGAAAACTTAAAATTACTGGTCACAGTCATTGTTATCAGTTTCAACATCGAAATAAGCTAAATAGTTTTCTAATATTATCATGGTAAAATCGAAAGCTAAGCTTATGCTTATATGACTATCGCTAGGATGACTATAATAAGATTTAGATGATAATAATTATTTATTATCATCCAAGTCTTATTAAAGTACCTAGCGTTATCCAAGACTGAATCCAAGACTTTTGTTGTGGAGCCTTGAAACCGCTTATTAAATTATAGTCGACGAGTCGCTTCTGTGTTTATTATGTGTGTGAAAGAAATATTCAGATTAGATACCAAAAGAACAATCTTTAACTACTTCCTATCGTTTTGGTACCCTTAAAACATTTGTATAGTTACTTTTGACCTTTTAACAATTTGATGAGCCTAAACGACTTTTATTCTAATACTGCAATTTTAATCATTATTACATGCAATTCTGGGCAGATATTCACAAATTGAATTTGCGCATATTCAAATTTAAGTTTTACAATTTCTACTTTCTTTAACCACATTTCTTTCTGTAGAAGTTCTCATTCCGAAGCAGGAGTCCTAAAATGCACAGATTTATTCTTTCTGTTCTTCTTTCCTTTCATCTTTCTTTTCTTCTTTCTTTTCTTCTTTCTCTTCTTCTTTCTTTTCTTCTTTCTTTTCTTCATTTTCTTCTTTGTTTTGTTCCTTATTTTCTTCTTTCTTCGGGCATTGGTCCAGAGGCACACATTTTCCGCTTATAGTATCCCTGACGGTAGGTCCATCACAGTAGCAGGCAGAGTACTCACAGATGCGGCCCCTGGTGTCTTCCTTAGGCTTCGGTTCATCGCAAGTCGCTTCAGGAGTTAAAAATCCGCAGCCCGTGGTGTAGGCGTGAGTACCTTCTGGGCATTCCTCAGAGCCTGCAAATATAGGAAGACCATAAAACAACAGATTTGAAGTGGTTAGGGCATTGGACTTATGATGAAAAGTTTTGATAAATCGCCATTCGTCATCATTATCATCCTATTGCAGTCCAGTGCTGGATAAATGTGTCTCGTAATTTGTGTCACAAAAATATTATTAGCCCATATAAGGATCTCGTCAATTATACCACGCTAGCCAGATGGATCGGTAGAGGTCTTGATTTCAAGGTTTCTATATCTGAAGATACAATTTGCTTTGTGTATTTTCCATATTCGCCTCTTACGCCACCCACGCCATGAAATGGGGTAGCGACACTTTGTTTGCCAATCCACCTTCCTTCCTGATCTACTAATACTTAAGTCTGTAGCTGGATAAATTTACAGAGAAGCACTATTTTTTATATGAACGAATGACCCTGTAACTCTTAACCTGGTCTCGAATTTGCGCTGTTTTATGAAAATAACCGAGATCGTCACCAAAACAGTCACAAGATGAGTCTACACTCATCTTCTCACTGATAGGAAACGGATTAACATGGTCTTACTTGAATTAAATAATTATTTTATCATAAAGTTAAAGTTGCTTATTACATTTAGGTCACAGTGTAACACTTAAGTATAAAATGAAAATAAAATTGCATCCACGTTCTCATAAATGAGAATGATGATGGAGTAGATCTTAAAAAAATATCGTAAATATAAGATTTCCTAAGAATTTTAAGGAAGCACTATGTTTGCATGAGTTAACAACACAAGACGATTATCAATGAAAGATCAATTAAGTGTCCAATATAAACCGATAAATACTGATCATTATCAGTATCCGAGGTTGCATTTTTCATCTTGCCATTAAAAATTGGCGCAATCAGCGGATTTTTCGCCCTTTGCCAAGTGTTGTGTCATCTCTATACTGGGGAAAAAAACATGTGAGATCACAAGTATAATAATATAATTCCGTTGTCAAAAAATTCCGCCGTTTGAATGTTTGCAAAATTTCGCTTTACGTAAAGACTATCCATAAGCAAATCATTTCGTCTTAATGAAGTCTGCCGTGTCCACACTTCAGCTTTAAGAAAATCATATCCCAGAATATCTAACACACGATCAATGTAAACAAAGATTACATAAAGTAACATAAAGAATAGATCATATATCGAGGCAGACGTAAAAGACAATTAATCAACGAACACAAGGAATACGCAGACTCGGAACACCAATTTGTGAATACATGACATTAAATATAATATGAGATGTCTTTATTACTATTGCAGGTTTTTTGTCAAGCTTTGAATTCCGGTTCACGACTTATAAAACAAGTCTTTATACAAATTGTCTTCAAGTCCGAATATATTTACAAATTATACCTATCCACAAAATACACAAATAAAAGTACGAGCATACTTCTAACGTCGTAGGTATGTATATAACTACGGTAAAACACAAGATTATGTTACTGATAACATTGAATCCAAACTATTTATTTAGACAAGATCAGGGCCACTTGCTCTCATTGTGCGTAGCTATGGTAAATATGGTTGCTTTAAGCACATTTGATATAAAAATCGAACATACAAATTATTTACCTATTTTTTACGTTAAATGGACTTTGTCGTTTATAAGCAAAAATGCATATTAATATTATTATGTCGCGGATTTTGAATCTTAAGTGAAGTATCGGATTTTTTTTTGTAGAGATAGTACGTGACGTCAAATAAGCGTTTATCGACTTTTATTTTCTTGGCGACCGTATATAGAGACCGAACTATCTGCTCAATGCCAGTGAAGAATGCAGGAGTTTATAAGAAATAGTGGCAATTAAGAACTCTTAATGCATTTACATACTACATTTACGCATCTTAAGACGAGGAGAAGCATTTGTTTACTGTTTCCGCAGATTCGATTTAAAAATCTTTAACCTTAAATCCGACGTTACACGTCTAGTTGTTCACATTTTCTGAGTTTTGAAAATATGTATCAAACCTGGTGTAATTTATAACGATTATAAAAAGCCTAAGAGTACAGAAAAATTAAACATTTGTATGAAATTTTTTGAAATCAATACTTACATCTGCCCAGTATATAGATGCAACCACGAGAATGTTCATGAGGCTTAGCAGACGACAATGCGACTAGCGCCAAAACACACAATGCTACGAGCAACTTCATGTCTACAAAGAACTATTGAATTATGTCGGGTTATACGAGTTTATTGTTTGAACTATTTCAATGTACTACCTGTCCGAGGAGAATAGGTCGGCTTATATAGCGATGGTCACTTCGTAAAAGATTAATTAATATTTACCGGCTTCGTAACAAGTATGTAAACAAGTTGTGCGATCAGCCGACCATGTTGCATTTATATTTTGTTAAATCTTGAATATCGTTAAGTTTTGTTAAATCTTGACTGCACGGTTGGCGTAGTGGTTTAAACGGCCGCCTCGCCGCTGATACTGCGCCGTGTGTCGTGAGTGCGATTCCCATACGAGACAACACTTTGTGTGATCCATAAATTGTTGTTTCGAGTCTGGGTCACAGAATAATTAATAGTACTAACGTACAGAAGCTTCACTTTTCAAACCAATTTATTGAAATTGCGACTCTTGATACTAAGCAATAAAGTTCAATTCAGCTCGCATAAGCACTCAGTGCCTAATGCGATATTAACCTAACAGTTCCCGTTCTTTTCTAACACATAACGCTGTCGCTGTCTGGCGCGGAGTGGCGCGCTAGGGTTGTCGACTTGGCGCTGCTACTATATTTATTCATCGTCTATCTACCTACTTGACCACGTACCTAATAATAAATAATTATCCTATAAGTATCCTATCCCACTATTTGAGCTAGTAGAACAAAAGCACAAAAATTCTGGTCGTTTACATTTTTTCTATACAAATTCTTAGTTATTTCCTAAACGCGTGGACCGATTTACATGATTCAAACAGATAAAATGGTTTTTGAACTAGATCTTTAATTTCACACCATAATCATTGAGATATCTCAACAAACAAAAAACAAATTTTCAATTTGCTCTCGTAATATAAATGAAATCAAATTTTCAAGTCGCTTTCGACACACAGTTAATTAAGCAATACTTTGCATTAGTCTTGTGATGATACATTTTTGTTGTTAAAGGCGTTTAAGTATATAATTTGAACAGTGTATGAACACGGCGCGTGAGAATACGGAGCGGTCGCACTCGTTGCGTGACGTCTAATGTGAGCGGCGCGCGGCAACCTACTAAATCCAACCATGTCGACATGGTCGGCCGAGGTACTTGTAAGTTTGTACCTAAAATGCGAAGTGCGCCCGGCCTGTCTGGGTATTCATTGTGTCCGTTGGTTGTATGTTTGTAAACTCCCCGCGACACAAGATTTATTCCTAGTGCAGGAGTTGTCTTTTCAAAAATAAAGATTAAAAAAAAACCCGGCAGTGAGAAGCGGATGGATGCGGGCGGTGCATGACCTGTCTATGAGGACAGCCTTGATAAAGGCATGCTCAGCAGTGGACGCCATCTATTTAATCTATTGGGTCAGATAATTAATCTTGAATATAAGTATTGTTGATAGACTAGGACGAGGTTTTTATGACGACAGCTTTTGTTGTGTGACTGCATATCGCACGTCGATCTTCGCACATAACGTTAGACGACGGGAATATTAGCATACTTTGCAGCGAAATCAGTTCCTATTATTAGGTGTAAGGTTACAAGAAAACCTGATAAAGTCGGGCTGGTGGCTCTGGTGTTGAAGTTAGAAAGCCACTCAAAGACTTTCGACAGGGCCTCACGAGGCCTCCTTCAACATGAACCGGGAAGGCTTTACTTGCCTTGTGAAAAACGATTACGCTCTTATATAAAACTGGACATGTCTTACCTAGAAACCAATACCTCATAATAAAAAATTAAATGAAGTCAATTTATTATTGCAAAATTCTGATTTTCTAAAATGTGCTGTTAAAAATTATGGAACTACCTAGATGTTGCCTGAGTCTCCGCGAGAGTCCTTATCGAGACAAAGGTAGTCTGCGCGTCATTATGTTGCATAAACTATGTTTATTACCGTCTAGTAGTTCGTGCGTGAAAACACCATCGATGTAATTATTATAATAGTATTATTTTGGACTGCACGGTTGGCATAGAGGTTTAAACGGACGTTTTGCAGCTTGACACTGCGCCTTGTGATGTGGGTTCGATTCCCACACAACGCCTTGTGTGATCCATGAATTGTTGTTTCGAGGCTGAATGTTCATTGTATCCGTTAGTTGTATGTTTTTAAAGTAACACCGGATTTATTCCTAGTGCGAGACTTGTTTTGTCTTTTCAAAGATTAAAAAAAGATTTGTATGCAGACATTGGTGCTGCTACTATGGTGTAAAACATGGTTTAAAGAATATCATTTTGGCAATTAATGGAGTATTTTCGATAAGATTTTTTTACTCTCTAGCTCTGAAATTAAACTTTGCCTGTTTCATATCACTGAATTATGACGAAATTGAGGAACATTAGCTGCAGTAGTAATTTATAAAGCAAATCAAACTTACCAGCTGATAAAGAGATGACTGCTTAAATCACAACAAAATGAAGTACTTCATTGTGATTACGTTTTAGATAACCTTATAAGCCTTATGAGCCTCGTCTAATGCTGTATCTTTGTCTTTTTATCACCTTTTATACTAGATTTTATCACAAATAATATGAATGTTAATACTTAAATGTGACGAATAAAATACGCATGTAGGAATTGTGCCGTAAGGGCCTCTACAACCAGAAACACATTAAAAAGCACCACACTTTCTGAATTGTTTGAGGTTTCTTTCGTGTGAGTGGTTGACGATCTCAGGTGTTGGAGTTTATAGAAGAAGACTGCACGAAGTCCTCATGGCTTTACGATTGTTGATGAAACACGAACCAGGCTCGGCGGTTTTATACGCCCTCTAAAATACGGTACGGTAAGCATTAATGTTAATGCCACGGTCACCCATCCATTTGGTGACCTGTGTGACTGTTGCTTAACTTTGCTTATCTATTAGATAGGTATGTAAAGCCACGTTACGTGCTTATACCTACAAGATTATACTATTTTTATATCCTTTTGGGAATCTCATCCAAAAGACCTTCACAGTATGATCATTTCATAAATTGGTTATCATTTCAAGTAATGGAAAAAGTCAAAATAATCCTCTTTTGTATATCCTACAGAAAAAGAGTTGATTCAAGTAATTGTAATAGAAACTCATTGTTCGAAATGAGGACGAAATCGACTGAAATTATTCACTTAAGTGATTTAAGTTACGTTCCTCAAAGGCAAAGACGTAATTACACAAATGGACAAAACGACGAATATCAAAACACAGAAAGCGATTACGGATTCATATTTATTATATATATTCATATTTATGAAGAACTATTTAATTTAGCCATATTGTATTCTGCTTCTTATTGATAGCTTTGCAGGTTTGAATATGAATAGGTCGGCTTGATCGGACAGTACCACTACTAGAAAATTGGCTTAAAGGCACAGTATCCCGTATCATTATGGTGTCATTCAAATCTTGCTAAGTACATCATAAAGTGCAATCTAAATAATTTACAAAAATGAAAGAGATATGATATCTTCCAATTATAGATGAAACTACTGTTGCTACTGAAGCGTTCACATACTTAGCGTATATGCAATAATACAATGACATCTGACGGACAACTCCAGTAAATCGAAGGAGCCATCTTTACTTCGACAACGCGCTGACCGATCATAAATGGAGCAAATGAAGTTTGTTGAGGATTTGATTCACGTCTGCATCGAAAAACAGAACTATTTATTAATTAAAAGCTCTGGATCTGTCTATGGCTAAATCCAGATATAATTATGCATCTAACTTCATCGCCACAACTTTGTCAGTAAGATAAAAATAAAAACATAACTCCAAATTATATTCATAGCAAATTTTAATCACTGAAAACTTAAAAATACTAGTCGCAGTCATTATTATCAGTTTCAACATCGAAATGAGCTAAACACTTTCTTATATCATGGTAAAATCAAAGCTAGATTTATTACGTGAATGATACAACTTACATCAGCATATAATCACCCAATTCTTATTATCGTCATCCTAGCATTATCCAAGACTGAATCCAAGACTTTCGTCATGGAGCCTTGGAACCGCTTACCAAATAATGGTCATGGAGTCCCTTCTGTGTATATTATGCGTGTGAAAAAAATAATCACATTAGATACCAAAAGAACAATCTTTAACTATTTCGTACCGTTTTGGTACCCTTAAAACATTTATCTAGATACCTTTGACCTTTTGACAATTTGATGAGCCTAAACGACTTTTATGCCGAAGACTCTGCAATTTTAATAATTATTACATACAATTTAAGGCAGATATTCATAAATTGAATTTGCGCATATTAAAATTTAATTTTTACATTTTCTACTTCCTTTAACGACATTTCTTTCTGTAGAATTTCTCATTTCGAAGCCGGAGTCCAAAATACACAGATTTATTCTTTCTTCTCTTCTTTCTTCGGGCATTGGTCCAGAGGCACACATTTGCCGCTTATAGTATCCCTGACGGTCGGTTCATCACAGTAGCAGCTGGAGTAGTCACAGATGCGGCCCCTGGTGTCTTCCTTAGGCTCAGGTTCATCGCAAGTCGCTTCAGGAGTCATAAATGCACAGCCTGTGGTGTAGGCGTGAGTACCTTCTGGGCATTCCTCAGAACCTGTAAATATAGAAAGAACATAAAACAACAGTTTTGCAGTGCTTAGGGCATTGGACTCATCCTCACCATCGTCATTTTTCAAAATATCAGGTATCAGGATTTGGTCAATTATACCACGCTGGGCAGATGGATCAGTATAGGGCTTGATTTCGAGATTTCTATATCTAAAGATACTATTTGCTTTGTGTATTTTACACACTCGCCCCTTATGCAATGAATTTCGTAATTAAATGTGGTAGCAATACTTTGTTTTCCAATCCATCCTAATTCCTGATCTACAT
This sequence comes from Euclidia mi, assembly GCA_944739405.2. Lineage (NCBI taxonomy): Eukaryota > Metazoa > Arthropoda > Insecta > Lepidoptera > Erebidae > Euclidia > Euclidia mi. The sequence goes on from OX123204.2 coordinate 4,823,219, forward strand.
ACAAATACTTTAATGTCTTTAACTGGAGAAATTCACACATATATACACTTCTTTTTTTCTTCTGAACGACCCTGTAACTGTTAATTTGGTCTCGAACTTGTGCTGTGTTATGAAAATAACCGAGATCTTCAACAAAACAGCGATAAGATGAGTCTAGCATCGCCATCAGGAACAATGATCTTATATGAATTTTATATAATTATAATAATATTTTAACACAATTTCAAAGTTGTTTATTGGGTCAAAATGTAACACTAAAGTAAAAACTGCAGGTAAAATTGTATCCACATCTTCATAAATAACGAAAACGATTCAGTAAATCTTGAGAAAATGCGCAAATATATGATTTTTCTAATGACTTTAAGAAAGCAATATACTTCTACAAAATTACGAAACAAGTCGATTAAGAATGAAACATTACAATGAAAACATATAAATACTGATAATACTATCAGAGGCTGCATCCACCTTGCTATTACAAATTGACAGACGAATCGCGCAATCAGAGAATTTACCGCCTTTTCCGAGTATTGTGTCATCTCTATACGGGGAGAAACAATATATAGGTTTACAAGTTTAATAATATGTCTACGTTGTCTTAAAAAGAACGCAAGATTTGCTTTCATATGCACACTGTCTTGAAGCAAATCATATCTCAGAACATCTTACACACGGTCAACTTGAAGAACACGTTCACAAAGAATATGCAGACCATATGCACCAATTTGTGGATAAGTGTCGTTAAATATGAAATGAAATGTCCGTAGTACTTAAGGCTTCCTGTATACGACGCCGGACCCGCACCGGTGCCGCACCGCAATACTGTGTATTCACATCAAAACCGCATCGCCATCGCGTCGACGCCGCACCGACCCCGCATAAATACCGCATTGTCACCACGCTAAATTATAAAGCAGCGATCACAGTTAATATTAATATTACGAATAGATGCGAATATAACTAAAACAGTGTACAGTTACACCGACAATCCTATACTGAACTGTGATCGCTGCCTTAGCGTGGTGACAATGCGGTATTTATGCGGCGTCGGTGCGGCGTCGGTGCGGCTGCGACGCGGTGGCGATGCGATTTTGATGTGAATACACAGTATTGCGGTGCGGCACCGGTGCGGTTCCGGCGTCGTATACAGGAAGCCTAACATTGTTTTTGTCACGCGTGTCGCGACTTATAGAACACGTTTTTATACAAATTGTTGTCAATTCAAAATATACTTACAAATTATTTGCACAAAATGTACAAATAAGTGCACAATCGAACTGTATGTTGGTATATTAATACGATAAGAACACAAGATTATGTTACCGATAACATTGAATCCAAATTATTTATTTACACAAGATCAGGGTCAAATACTCACTCTATCGATAGCTATCGTAAATATGGTTGCTATAAGTACATTTGATATCAAAATAGAACACGGAATCATTTACATATTAATATGTTAAATGGACTTATAATGAATCGAATGGTAGTTTGGAATTATTTTGTTGCCATCAGTAACTTATGAGCAAAAATGCGTATTAATTATTAAGATCACGGATTTAGATACTTAAGTAAAATGACAGATTTTTCGTGGAGCGATAGTACGTTATGCCGTAAAAGCGTTTATCAACTTTTATTTTTTTTAAACAACTTATACATAAATACCCAGTTTTCAGCTGGAAGACAGCGAAGGGTACTGAAGTATTTGGAACTAATGGTTGTAGGTAAGCTTAACCTCAAAAGGCCAAGAAGGCGTAGTGCCAATTAATTGACGCACCAGATTTACGAGACTAGTTAAGAAGTGAAAAGTGGCAATGAGAAGTGAAAAGAAGATAACAACATGTAGGAGAATTAAGAGAACATTTTTACTGTTGCCGCAGATTAGATTTAAAATCCTCTAATATTAAATATTGCATCATACAGTATAGGTGTTCACATTTAATGAGTCCTAAAAACATGTATCAAAACGAATGTTATTTATAACGATTTTGAAAATCCTGAAAGAACATTTGCTTGAACTATTTCAATGTACTATCTGTCCGAGGAGAATAGGTCAGCTTATATAGCGATGGTCATTTCGTAAAAGATTAAATAGGTATGTACCGGCTTCGTAACAAGTACGTAAACAACTTGTACGATCAACAGACCATGTTGTATTTATTTTTGTTAAATCTTCAATCTCGTTAAATTATAAGACATCGCACTTCACCGAATTAGGTAATCATTTCATCTGTGTATTAAGTCAAAATAATCTTCTTTTGTATGTCATAGAGACAAAGAAATAATTCCTCTCATTGTAATAGAAACGCATGAATCAAAATTAGAACTAAATCGACTATAATTAATCACTAAAGTGATTTAAGTTACGTGTCTTAAAGGCAAAGACGTACTAGCACAAATAGACAATACGACGAATGTCAAAACACAGAAAGCAATAGAGGATTTAGTATTTATGAAGAATAGATATTTAATTTTGCCGTGTTGTAATCTACTTCTATTACCTTTAAATGAATGGTAATGTTATAGAGGATATGAAAATTACAGAATCACACTTCTGGTGTTAAGAGATTTTCTAATGTTTTCAATACTGTCAGTCACGATGTCTGCCTACTATATATTCTGGGTTTGATTTGAATAATTTCTTTGTTAGGATACTATTAGCTTCATGTATTTTCCTTACACGCCTCTTACGATACTCACGAAATATAATGGGACTCAAAGAATACGCAGACTCGAAACACCAATCATTGTCATCAGGTCAGAATATATTTGCAAATTCTATGCACAATATAAATGTACAAGCCCTTAATGCCGTAGGAATATACTACAGCAAAAGTATATCACCACGTCAACCTTTATATTTTATGTAAAGATGTGAAAGGACAGCTAAATATAACATTAATGCCAAACTATTTACTCATTTATCATACTATTCATGTTAAATAGACTTTTAGTGACTCGAATGATATATGGTCCAGTGGATAGCGTATGCGATTGCTGATCGGAGGTCCCAGGTTCGATTCCCGTGTCGGGCAAAAGTGTTACTGGGTTTTTCCGAATTCTCAGTAGCAGCTTGGAGTCTGGTGATGTGCCCGGTAGCGGCAATAGGCTCGCCCCCTATTACGTGGGACTTAAAAATTCATGGCGAAATGTGGGTGTAATATTTACACCTCTGCCTACCCCTTCGGGGATACAGGCGTGAGACTATAAATAAAAAATAAAATGAAATGAAGAATTATATATTGGAATCCTTTCAGTAAAATTGATACCGTATAAACAAAAAATGCACATGCATTAATTATTATGTTTGATTATTTTGATTCTTAAATAAAATGTCGTATTTCTCTGGTGGAGATAGTACGTCATTGTAAAATTTTATGTACTGTAATAGCCAAAACCATAAAGACCGTGCTGGAGTATTTTCGATACATCGGTATAAAACTTGGCCTCATCAGTACGGGTTTACTTTAAAGACCGAATTCACTTTTTCTTAAAGACTGGCAGACGATAATAACTCAGGAATGAAGATAACAACTTGAAGATGATAAGTATTTATTTACTGTTGCTGCGGATTCGATTTCAAAACTTATACCAATAAATTAGATAAAATCTAAAAAGTATGGCACACGATACTAATTCTTCACATTTTCTGGTAGTCCTTTGCGAGTAAAATTTTTGACACTGCATGCACAAAACATAGTTTGGCTTTTAATTACATTTACTTTAAGAATAAATTCATGCACAAGGACGAAAGCCTAAATCTCTGGCGACTTCACAAATATACACCTAACGGTGTATTTACAAAGAATGCTGAAATAAGAGTGTTATTTAGTCTGAGTGTTATTTACAAAGAATGTAAATATCCTAAAAGAAAGAAACAACATTGATGTTAAACTTACATTGGCCATTGATATAGATGCAACCGCGGGAACTTCCTTGAGGCTTAGCAGACGACAATGCGACTAGCACCAAAACACATAGAGCTAAGACCAACTTCATGTCTACAAAGAGCTTTTGAATTATACCGGGTTGTACGAGTTTATTACTAGAACTATTTCAATGCACTGGCCTGTCCAAGGAAAATGGTTCAATTTATATAGATAGCAATGGTCATTTGGTGATAAAATATCTGCCAGCTTCGTTAAAACAAGCAGTTTTGTTTTATTTTTTGTGTTCTTGAATTTGACAATTGTTGATAGATGAATTTTTTTGATACTTTTTGTTGTGTGACTATGTCCATGCAGACAGACATCAAAAAACTAACAAAGTTGATGTCATGCGGTCGATGTCCACACACAGTGAAAATTATTTTTTATACAGTACGGACAAAACCGAATAAAGTGATAACCTAGAGAACAGAGCAACAGGCTACAACGCAGAGGGTCTCAACTACAAACCCTCAGTGAACCTTGGTTACTTTAGCTGCACATTTAACTGGCAAATATTGCTTGCTAAACAGAGAAAGGAATCATCGTGACGAAACCTGTAGGTGCCTTTGACTGCACGGTTGGACATTGCGCCGAGTGTTGTGGGTTCGATCCCCACACGAGACAACACTTTGTGTGATTCATAAATTGATGTTTTGAGTCGGTAGGTGTTCATTGTGTCCGTTATTTATATGTTTGTAAAGTCCCCCGCGACACATGATTTAGTCCTAGTGCGGGCGTTGTCTTTAAAAAAAAAAACTTCATGTTTTAGTTCTCCATAATGTGCCCTCGAGACATGTGAAATCGCTAACCGCTAGTCTTACTTTTTTACACTACTTCAAAGGTTATGGTAAGGAAGAATCTTGGAAATATAAATTTATCCATCTGGAGTGACGAATAAAAAATGCCATCTATGTAGTATTGTGTAGTACGGGCCTTTACAACTTTACAAAAATCAAGGACGGTGCGGCGATAGCCCAGTGGTATACCTACGTAACGGACTAGGACGAGACGTTGATCTCTGGTTCGATCCCCAGGTACCCCGGGCACACATCTCTGACTTTTCAAAGTTATGTGTGTATTAAAATGTTAATTATCGCTCGCTTAATAATGAGCCCGGTAGATGGCAATAGGCTCACCCCCTATTACATTGTGACCGAAACATAACTGGCGAAGCGTAGGTGTGTAACACACCTCTGCCTACCTCTTCGGGAATAAAAGGCGTGAAGTTATGTTTATCTTTTGTAATACAGGAACACAAAGACGCTCACGCTCACTACAGGGTTGATACTCTGTCACCGAAAATGCCGCTTTCGCCCGTATAGCGAGAAGGCCGCGCGTTGGCCCCGAATGATTCACACAAGGACGATGTGTCAATCGCTAACAGACTACTCGCCAATTATTGGGCCACGCGGCTTCCACTAGTGGGCTACCCGTGGACGACCCCGCGGTCACATGTTAACAACATGGCATACACTCGGTCACTCGTGTCGACAACGTGTAGACCGTTGACGCAGTTTCTGAATTACATATTGCAAAGAAATTATATGAGGTAAATGTTATTTTTGTGTCGAAGATTATTTGCGCTGCAAAACAACATCGAGTGTACCCCAGGGTTAAAATCTAGGTCCTTTTTCTTGACGTTCTAAACGTTATACCCACGCATGTTATTAGTAATATGTTGTTATGAGTAATAAAATAGATTTTGTCGTCTATAGTTAAATGTAGGTTCTAGGTTCCTAAATTTACCTAGTTTCGTTACCTAGCTTAAATTTCGAAAAAGCTTAAATCTTTCCTTCGTTAGTTTAATATGAGGGACTTTGTTAGCAAACAATGTAATTTCGTCAACAAAATAACACAAATAATATAAGTTATAGATTAGAAGAAGATTAATCCAGCGGAGTACCCCTGTTAAATCCAAAGATGTTAGATTTGTAAAGTATCCATCCTTTACGACAAGTTGATACCTATTTGTCAGATAAGACTCCAGCCACTATCTATTCTGTGCTCCAGCCATAAAAAAATATCGTATGAAAATCCAAAAATTACTGTCCATTTTCACTACTGCTACGAAGAAGCAATCTGAACTACGAAAACACCTTATAAATCTCAAATCGCGCTCGTGAAGTTGTCAAGAAACTGCATGGCACCTACAAAAGTTCTTATTTTCGTCTGCCTACGACAACCATCAATTTAAAGACTCATAGACGTCTTTTCATTAAATACAGAAATCCTTCGTCCAAAATCAAGATGGTCAATAGGTAATTAAAATCCTGTAAACTAACAATGGATGCAACATCTAATTATTAAATATAATAATTATGTACATAAAATATACTTTAACCTTTTGTAACCTATTTAAACATAATATTATGTAAAAGTTAGATGCCTTTATCAAACGAAGATAAATCTGCTCAGCTAATTGCTTATTTAGATTAGGTACTAAGAAAAGAAAACACGACTACAACAAATTTTTAATCACTGAACACTTAAAAATACTAGTCACATTCATCGTTATCAGTTTCAACCTCAAAATGAGCTTAATATTGTTCTAGAACAATACTAGTATCAGTGTAAAAATGAAATCTAGATTCATTCATCATGTCAGCCTAGAGACACCCACTGCTGGACATAGGCCTTCCCAAGGTTCCCCACACAGACCTATTTTGAGCCGCCCGCATCCAACCGCTTCCCGCGATCTTAACCACAGGTTATTGCTAGGTTCATTAAGTAAAAGTAATAACTTGCATCGGTATGCAATCGCCCAATGATAATCTTCATAGTCCAAGCGATATATTGGTTGAACCCAAAACTTTTTTGCTTGGAACTTGACTAATCTACAATCAAATCAATGACCCAATCCTTTTAACAAATAATGGCACACCTTCCTACCTAATGAAAGACATTGCTTGGTCAATGTTAATACATGGTAATGTGGTGATACACAGCGATCTGGAGGTATGGTATCTTCCCTTCCAGCGCGTGGCACATGATCATAGAACTGGAAAGCGTCTAGAAAGAAATTCTCTCCACATCAGGCAAAATTCCGAGTAAGGTGCCCTGACACAAGTACGAATCTGGTTACCCTTCACCGTATTTTAAAAACTCTGATTGCAGTAGTCTATTGTAAGATGAATTGCTAAATAAATTAAACCTCTTTTACTATTTTTGTACTTAAAAACGTTACTGTCCTGTTATTATTGTTGACTTTTAGATGACTGTTCAGGAATAATAAGATAAGACACCAAAAACGACTGGATTCAGAACCAATAGTAGTGGAGCTTTCCTTACTAAATTATGGTCGTGAAATAGATCTGTGTATATTACGTAGAATTGTTCACATTAGCCGTAAGATCAGTCTTTTGGTTTCTCCTTATCATTTCGTTACGCCTAACATTTTGCTAGTAACTTTAGATAAAGGAGATGAACAAAAATCATATGGGCCTGTGCCCCAGCAAGTACAGAGATGAAACATATATCATTTTAAAGAACAAGTCTTCTAGTTATGCAATAAGAAAGGCGCATTTAGCTAAGCAGCAGTGGTCAAAAGTTATTAAGGTTGGAAATAAATGATTAATTACATATTTTTTGACAATATTTCGCAATGTATTGATATAATGTAATTAGTTATATAATCTATTTTAGTTTTCATGCATTTTATTGTCCTAAGTTTCTATTATTTATTTTTGATCTTTGCTTGAGGGACTCTCATCATATAAAATATAAGTATAATACTCTCGTCTAGAAGTAAACTATAACCGAAAAGGCGCGTACGTAGAAATATAAGACCTCCGTAGTATTACTTTACTCTATAGATAAGACGATAATTCAACATGTCAACTATTTTGACATTAGCTTGGTGATACCAGAGCTGGATTAAAATAACCCTGTTAGTTAGTAAGTGGATTTTGAACTATATTTTGAACGTATTTTTAATTTATTATTAAGAGGTTTGTTTGTATAGAAAATAATTTAATTATCGTCATATTATCGTCCGTGTGGTGACGGATTAAGAATACGGAATGTCACCATCCCGTATCATCCCATGGTTGTCGTAACAGCCGACAGAGGGAGCATATTATGCAGAGAACAGCACTGTAAGAGAAGAAAAACTTGATACTAACCTTATACCAACCCGTTTGGCCAGCGTGGTATAGTAGGCCAATTCCTCATTTCAAAGGAGAGGCCTAGTCCAGCAGTGGGCTGTTGAAGGCTGGTGATGATGATGATGATATAATTATAATGATTTAATCATTCTTAAGATTACGCGTATTTTAACTCTTACAGTTCTGTTGCTATATTTTTTCCCTACACTGATCGTTTATCATTTACGTGGCAACATTATCGGTAGATTCAAACAAAGTCAAATAAAAGGAAATCACTTCAAATTCTTTTAAATTATTTTCTTTTCAGCGACTGCAATGGACTGTAAAAAGTACTTTAAAATTCCTTGTATGTTTTATATAACTTATCTACAACCGCTTGTTTATGGTCAACGTGGGGCACATTTTGTCCAAGTCCTTTAAGGCGGCGATAGTCCAGGGTTCTACGTAACGGACTGCCGAGACGATGGTCTCGGTTTCGATCCCCAGGTACCCCGGTCACACACTTCTGACTTTTCGAATTTTATGTATGCATTATAAATTAAGTTTAATGATGTGCCCGGTAGATGGCAATAGGCTCGCCTCCTATTACATTGGGACCGAAACATAACTGGCGAAGTGTGTGTGTGTAATACACCTGTGCCAACCCTTTCGGGGATAAAAGGCGTGAAGCTATGTTATGTAAATGATGATAACAATATAATAAACCTAAAGGAGTTTAAGGTCAAGATTCTGCAATCTTAGTCACAATTGAAATTCGGCATATTATAATATAATTTTTACATGTTTAACATTCTTAAATCATGTTTCTTCTTTTAGAGTCTGTTATTTTGAAGCTGGAGTCCAAAAATGACTACATTTATTCTTCTTTCTTTTCGTCTTTCTTTTCTTCTTTATTTTCTTCTTTCTTCGGGCATTGGTCCAGATGCACACATTTGCCGCTAATAGTATCTCTGACGGTTGGTTCGTCGCAGTAGCAGTCAGAGAAGTCACAGACTTCGTCCATGTCGTCTATCTTAGGCTTCGGATTATCGCAAGTCGCTTCAGGGGTTACTAGTCCACAGCCCACGGTGTATTCGTGAGTACCTTCTTTGCATTCCTCAACACCTGTAAATATAGAGAGACTATTAAACAATAGTTTTGAAGTGGCATTGGTTAAGGAGTCACTCTTATGAAGAGTCTCCTAGTTTGCGTCACAGCATCAATGTAAGCGCATAGCAGGATTTGGCTTACTTCATCACTCTGGCCAGACGGGTTGGTTGGATAAGGTTTCCATTTCTTTGTAAAGATACTATTTGCTTCATTTATTTTCCTTACTCGCCTCATACGACAAAAATATAAGTAATATATTTTAAATATAGCTAGTTAATGAATTATACAGGATGTAAAAAGACCCTTAAGGAAAACTGAAATCCCATGTTGTACCAATCACTACGAACATTTTTTTCTTCGGCACCATACCTGGGACATTACTGGTTCAGGAGATATTGTGGCTCAAAGTTACTATGAAATGTTTGTAATTAGGTACAAAATCGATGCATTTACCCCGCCAACCTGTTCTATAAATGTCCTATGCACCCATGGATAAGAAGGGTTTTCGAAAATTGCACGCGCGCACTTTTAATTGCGGATTAAAAAATATGTCTCCTTAAAAATATCGTTTCCCAGGTTTTATTTTTGTTTAGTATGACTTGGCATTAGGCATGAGACCGATATATCAAACGAAACTGAAATCCGATTGCAGTCAGAAATCGTATCGTATCGATATTCCAATATGAGAAAACCGATTTTAGAAAACGCAAAACAATACCACGATAACGCAAACAATCGAATACGAACCAAACGAAAACGGTGCAAGCGCAACCAAACTACAAAGTAAATCTAAAGCTTACGTTTTCGATAGTTTTCATATTCATTCGTTCTCTTTCACACTACCAAACGACTAGTTAGTTAGAATGAGAGAGAGCGAATTTCATTTCCCTTTCTTTCTAACTTTCTGATCCGTTGAAAGAGCGAAAGAGATGAAGCGAATTTTAGTGTCGCCAAGCAAGCGAATCGTTTTGGATTTAGGCGGTTTTATGAATTCCAGAAGGATTGAATAGATAAAATAAAACTAAACATCGAGGCGATAAGATCTAATTCAGATTGCAACTATTTAAAGTTTGTTTTGAAAATTGCAAATAGTTTTAATAGTTTTTAGGGATTTATGTTTGGAGAGTTTTGACTTGATCGATGTTTATTTGTTCACTTGACCTACACGGTGACACGTGCAGTGCGGTGCGCACGTAATAATAATTAAGTACCTATATTTGGTTTTCGTGAAAGTTATAATATTAGGATTTAAAAAGTTTTATTGTTACGTTGTTAGGATTGTAATGTGTAAATAAATAGAAACAATTCGTGTTGTGTAATTTTAGTTTGTTTGGCGACTGAGTTTTTTAACAATTAGTTTTAGGTAGTTAGCAGGTCAGGTTAGGATTGTAAAGTGTAAATAAATAGAAAAATATCGTATTGTGTAATTTTAGTTTGTTTGGCGACTTAGTTTTTTAACAATTAGATTTAGGTAGTAGTAGTTTAGAATTGTAAAGTGTAAATAAATAGAAACAATTCGTGTTGTGTAATTTTAGTTTGTTTGGTGACTGAGTTTTTTAACTCTTAGTTTTAGGTAGTTAGGAGGTTTTCTTTTTCAATATGTCACGCAAACCAAGCGAAATATGGACGCATGCCATGACAATACAATAAGAATTCGACTGATTGCGTTTGTCTACGCAACTAGTAACTACGCTCGTCGCTCTGACATCCGCTACAGAAATCGATTTCTAAAATCGGTTTTTGAAATCGATTTCAGTATCTGAAATCGAATTTGTATCGGTTTGTGGAAAATCCGAAAATGCCCATGCCTACTTGGCATGATGTCCATAACGAGTAGACTTCGGCTTGGTGATGGGTCTTGTGACACACTGTATATATAGTCTGACACTGAATACAGAAAACAAAGTCTGGCTTTTGCTAACATAATAAAAAAAATTCCGCACAAGGATTAAATCCTAAGTCTCTACAACAAACGGACACAATGGACACCCAATAATTGCAATATTTCTGCAATAAATGTAAGAAATTTTTGGATGTAAGGTGAATTTGGGTCCAACGTTTGTAAATTTCATTATGTTACAAGATTTAATCCTAGTTTAATAGATGCGTTACAATGTATGTAAAAGCTGAGTGTTATTTACAAGAAATGTAAAAATCCTAAAAGAAAAGAAACAACATTGAAATAAAACTTACAGCGCTCATTGACATAGATGCAACCACGGGAGCTTCCTTGAGGCTTAGCAGATGACAATGCGACTAGCGCCAAAAGACATAAAGCTACGACTAACTTCATGTCTAAAAAGAGCTTTTGAATTATCACGGGTTATACGAGTTTATAACTTGAAATATTCCAATGTACTGGCCTGTCCAAGGAAAATAGGTCGATTTATGTAGATAGATAGGTCATTTGATGATAAAATATCTGCCAGCTTCGTTACAACAAGCCATTTTATTTTTATTTTTGGTAGTCGTAAATTTGTATATCGATGATAGATGAATTTTTTTTCATGATTTTTGTTGTGCAACTGTGCTCGTGCAGTCAAACATCAAAAAATCAAGGTACGGTACAAACTGCATTTCATGCGGTCGATCTTCGAACATAATGAAACTTTATTTATATACAGGACAGACTGAACAGAACAGATTGATAATCTAGTGAAGATAACAACAGACTACAACGACAGAGAATCTCGAGTACAAACCCTCGGTGAACCTTGCTTACTTTAGCTGCGTATTACATTGTTGAATATTGCTTGCGCTATGTCGACTCTATCACCGAATTGATGATGATTCGGTGTCAATCGCTAATAATCTACTCGCCAATTAGTGGACTATGCGGTCACTAGTGGCCATTACGGCGTTCACTCGTGGACTATCTGTCGACTTCATGTGGATGTTGAATGGAGGCGGACGACTGTAATGTTTTTTTTATAGATTTACGACTGTATCCCCGAAGGGGTAGGCAGAGGTGTAATATTACACCCACATTTCGGCATGTTCCGAATTTGTAATAGGGGAATTCACGAAATAGGGGGCGAGCTTATTGTCGTTACCGGGCTCAATGCCAGACTCCGTGTTGCTACTGGGGATTCGAAAAAACCCAGTAACACTTTTGCCCGACCCGGGAATCGAACCCGGGACCTCCTGATCAGCAGTCCCATACGCTATCCACTGGACCACGGAGGAAGTCATGATCTATGGCTGTAATGATCTATGACCATAATTATAGTACCGCAGTTTCTGAATTACACATTGCAAGAAAAACTGTTTGAGATACAATTTATTTTCTTTTGGTAACTTATTTCATATAGTATAACGATAACTAGTTTACATTTTGAACGAACTTGAAGTATTTCTCTACTTTATAAATTTAATATGCGAACATCTGTTAACACCTTCACATCTTCTCCTTCTTTGTCCTTCACATAAATCTTCTTTCATCTACTCTTCTTTTCCTACTCAAGCTATTCTTCTTTGGAATGAACTTCCTCTCGAAATCAGGACGTCCACTACTAGGTATTGCTTTAAGACAAACGTAAAGCAGCTTTTATTGGCTAAGTTAGCAGAAGTATCGTAACATTTATATTTAAGGTATATATTTACTTATGTTTGTATATATAATATATAAACATGTATGTTAGTAAGTACTTATATTATATGATTTAATTCTATATAATGTATGCGTCCATCATATCTATTAAATATAATTATGTTTATGGAGGAATGTGTTACGGCTTGTAATGTTATGATCGATGGACAACGAGTGGAACAAGTGAATGATTTTGTGTATTTAGGTACTCTGTTTACTAGGAATGGTAAGAATGAAGAAGATATTGAAAGAAGAGTTAATGCAGGTAATAGGGTGAATGGAGCTTTGAAGGCTTTTATGAACAGTCATAACGTATCCAAAAAGGCACGTTTGGCTGTGCATAGAGGGGTGTTGGTACCTACACTTATGTATGGTAGTGAAAGTTGGGTACGGCAGAAGCGTCGTGAAAGTAGAATAAATGCTGTAGAAATGAGAGGACTGAGAAGTATGTGTGGTGTGTCTTTGACTGACAGAGTAAGGAATTGTGTGATAAGAGAGTGTTGTGGGGTAAAAGAAGATGTAGTGACAAGCATCGAGAAAGGTATGCTAAGGTGGTTTGGGCACGTGGAGAGGATGGATGACAAAAGACTGACCAAGCAGATATATAAGGCAAGTGTGGATGGGACAGGACGAAGGGGAAGACCTAGGCGGACGTTCTCAGATTGGAGACATCCTAAAAACAGGGCAGGTTAGAAGTACCCTGAACAGAAGAGCATGCATGAGGAATCTGATGGGAGTGAATGAAGCTAGAGAGATATGTCAGGATCGTTGCAAATGGCGTTCCGTAGTCTCTGCCTACCCCTCCGGGAAACAGGCGTGAGTCTATGTATGTATGTATGTATAATTATGTTTATGTTAAAGTCCACTTCTTCTTTAAATACCATTAATCACTGCACCACTCTAAGGTAGACTGGCAGAAAATGCCTAAGGCATTAAGTCCACCTTTATACGCTATGTGTATATAAAGCTAATAAATAAAAATAAAATATCGTCGATAAATAAAAGTCCTAGATTTGAACCTTGAGGTACCCCTGATGAAGCTAAATATGTATTTGAAAAGTATCCTTCCCTTACGATACGTTAATACTTATTTGTTAGATAAGACTCAAGGCATAAAATAATATCATATTAAAATCTAAAACTACTTTCTATTTTACCATAACTATTTAGTAATCTGTGATTTTACACAATAATATATTATGATCAACTTCATCAAAAGCGCTCAAGAAATCAATATAAATAATACATCGTATAATACATCCATAAAATTGGTACTACGAAGAAGTAATCTAAACTGCGAAAACAACTTAATAGATTTAAAATCGCGCTCGTGAAGTTGTCCAAGAACTGATACTTGTTACTTATACAAGTTCTGATTTTTAACTGCCTACGACAACCCAGTCAATCAAAGATTCATAGACGTTTTTTCAAACGAAATTAAAGAAATGCTTCGTTCAAAATCAATATGGCCAATAATTAAGGTTCTGTAAGCTAATAATGGATGCAACATCTATTTATAAAATAAATATGCATATAAAATATAAACTTTTGTAACCTATTTAAACATATTATGTAAACAGTGGCATCCATTATCGTTACAACTTAGCCGGTAAGATAACAACTTCCAAACAACCAATTAAGATACTCCAGCCTATCGAGTTGCATATTTACATTAGGTATTAAAAAAAGAAAACACGATTATATAATATATTCACAACAAATGTTTAATCACTGAAAACTTAAAAATACTAGTCACAATCACTTTTATCACTTTCAACATCGAAATTTTAATAAAGTTTTTTTTTAATAAAGGGGGGAATATTGTAGCGGCTGCTGACGCTACAAAATATACAAGGCACGCTATTGTATAAGCGCAGCGCGGCAGTCGTCTCCCTTCACGCATACAGTTAGGTCGTAGCGTAGTTATGTAGTTTATTTTAATTACTATGTGGTACTACAGTAAAGGTATACACACATCAACAAAGTCTAGGGATATCTTAATCCTAAATTATTTACGAGTTTATAGTTTAGAACCTTGTTAGTTTCCACAAAAAGTTTATATACAGATTAAAACCTCTTTTATTCTATTTTCAAAATTTGAACATGGAAAGAAAAAAAACAAAATAATAAACAAAATATGGCGGCAAATTTGCTAGTAATTCGTTACATTAAAGAAAGTTAAAACTGTTTTATTATAATTATTAATGAAAAGGGTTTTTAATTGTTTTTCTTTTTTAATTTAACGTGACGTACGAACTTTAAAAGTCATGTCACGTCGTCATTTGAGTCGAGATGAAATGTTACGAGCCGTGGGCATGTTAGAAAATGGTGCAATTCAACGCGTCGTTGCTGAGGCCCTACATACCAGTCAAAATGTGATATCAAGGTTGTGGTCACGTTATCGCAGTACTGGAGATGTGGCCGAACAGCACACAGGTAGATATCGTGTTACTACGCAGAGACAGGATCGATTTCTCCAAATGACCGCCAGAAGACAACCCAATATCACAGCGCTGCAACTAGTGCAAAGGCTCCAGGAGGACCACCAGCTGCTGGTAAGCGACCAAACCGTGCGAAGAAGGTTACATGAAGTTGATCTTCATGCTCGAAGACCATTGCGTGTTCCAGCATTGCGACGTGGCAATCGCGGTCGGCGGCTTTCGTGGGCTCGGGAGCATTTACCATGGAGTGACGAACAATGGTCTTTGGTGCTGTTCACCGATGAGTCCCGGTTTGGGTTTCACCCGGATTCACGAAGAACACGCGTTTGGAGAGCTCCAGGGAGAGTTAGCCGTCTACGGCACCCTCAGGAGGTCCACCCATACCAAGGCGGGACAATCATGGTGTGGGCAGGAATTCGTCTTGGCGGACGAACCCAACTCGTTTGGATCCAAGGCAGCATGACTGCACAAAAATACCACGAGGAGGTAGTAGAGCCCGTTATTGTCCCACACAGAACTCAAATAGGCCATGAATTTCTACTCATGCACGATAATGCTCCTTGCCATACGGCGCGGCTGGTATCGACCGCTCTCCGAGAGCACGATATTCAAGTTTTGGATTGGCCTGCACAGTCGCCCGACTTAAATCCTATCGAGCATGCCTGGGACATGTTACAACGAAAAGCTTTGAGAGATTTTCCACCAAATTTGACGACTGAACAACAACTTTACGAACACTTGCAAAGGACATGGGACCTCATACCGCAGCAAGACATTGACAATTTAATTTTAAGTATTAACAATCGATGTCGATGTGTAATCAATGTAAGAGGTGGCAACACTGATTATTAATGATTAGATTTTACAAGATTTTTTCCATTTTTATTAAAATTAATAGTTTTTTAAGAAGAAATGTTTGTTGTTATCATACTAATTTTCCATGATGATTAAAAAAAAAATTTTTTTATTTAAAACAAAAAAAAAACACGAAATGTTTTTTATTTTTATTAAAGACCTTAAAATAATCTATGATTCTTCTATTTACTGTATCAGAAAATTCTTCATAGATTTTTAGATATTTGATGAAATATAAAATATCCCTAGACTTTGTTGATGTGTGTATATTGCAGTATTTTGACTATTTCTTTATCTCACACAACAACATCTATTGACAACCCCCTACAGTACGTAGTACAAAGTAAGGTGCCTAATCAACTAAACTTAAACTAAAATTAAATGATTGTACAAAAATTGCATAATTTAATACAAAGTGTGGCCTCCTCTGTTATTGAGAACTTGCTGGCACCGATTATTCATAGAATCGAAGAGATTGTTAATGTTATCCTGCGAAAATCGCTCCCAATGAAATTTTTGGATGTAAGGTGAATTTGGGTCCAACGTTTGTAAATTTCATTATGTTACAAGATTTAATCCTAGTTTAATAGATGCGTTACAATGTATGTAAAAGCTGAGTGTTATTTACAAGAAATGTAAAAATCCTAAAAGAAAAGAAACAACATTGAAATAAAACTTACAGCGCTCATTGACATAGATGCAACCACGGGAGCTTCCTTGAGGCTTAGCAGATGACAATGCGACTAGCGCCAAAAGACATAAAGCTACGACTAACTTCATGTCTAAAAAGAGCTTTTGAATTATCACGGGTTATACGAGTTTATAACTTGAAATATTCCAATGTACTGGCCTGTCCAAGGAAAATAGGTCGATTTATGTAGATAGATAGGTCATTTGATGATAAAATATCTGCCAGCTTCGTTACAACAAGCCATTTTATTTTTATTTTTGGTAGTCGTAAATTTGTATATCGATGATAGATGAATTTTTTTTCATGATTTTTGTTGTGCAACTGTGCTCGTGCAGTCAAACATCAAAAAATCAAGGTACGGTACAAACTGCATTTCATGCGGTCGATCTTCGAACATAATGAAACTTTATTTATATACAGGACAGACTGAACAGAACAGATTGATAATCTAGTGAAGATAACAACAGACTACAACGACAGAGAATCTCGAGTACAAACCCTCGGTGAACCTTGCTTACTTTAGCTGCGTATTACATTGTTGAATATTGCTTGCGCTATGTCGACTCTATCACCGAATTGATGATGATTCGGTGTCAATCGCTAATAATCTACTCGCCAATTAGTGGACTATGCGGTCACTAGTGGCCATTACGGCGTTCACTCGTGGACTATCTGTCGACTTCATGTGGATGTTGAATGGAGGCGGACGACTGTAATGTTTTTTTTATAGATTTACGACTGTATCCCCGAAGGGGTAGGCAGAGGTGTAATATTACACCCACATTTCGGCATGTTCCGAATTTGTAATAGGGGAATTCACGAAATAGGGGGCGAGCTTATTGTCGTTACCGGGCTCAATGCCAGACTCCGTGTTGCTACTGGGGATTCGAAAAAACCCAGTAACACTTTTGCCCGACCCGGGAATCGAACCCGGGACCTCCTGATCAGCAGTCCCATACGCTATCCACTGGACCACGGAGGAAGTCATGATCTATGGCTGTAATGATCTATGACCATAATTATAGTACCGCAGTTTCTGAATTACACATTGCAAGAAAAACTGTTTGAGATACAATTTATTTTCTTTTGGTAACTTATTTCATATAGTATAACGATAACTAGTTTACATTTTGAACGAACTTGAAGTATTTCTCTACTTTATAAATTTAATATGCGAACATCTGTTAACACCTTCACATCTTCTCCTTCTTTGTCCTTCACATAAATCTTCTTTCATCTACTCTTCTTTTCCTACTCAAGCTATTCTTCTTTGGAATGAACTTCCTCTCGAAATCAGGACGTCCACTACTAGGTATTGCTTTAAGACAAACGTAAAGCAGCTTTTATTGGCTAAGTTAGCAGAAGTATCGTAACATTTATATTTAAGGTATATATTTACTTATGTTTGTATATATAATATATAAACATGTATGTTAGTAAGTACTTATATTATATGATTTAATTCTATATAATGTATGCGTCCATCATATCTATTAAATATAATTATGTTTATGGAGGAATGTGTTACGGCTTGTAATGTTATGATCGATGGACAACGAGTGGAACAAGTGAATGATTTTGTGTATTTAGGTACTCTGTTTACTAGGAATGGTAAGAATGAAGAAGATATTGAAAGAAGAGTTAATGCAGGTAATAGGGTGAATGGAGCTTTGAAGGCTTTTATGAACAGTCATAACGTATCCAAAAAGGCACGTTTGGCTGTGCATAGAGGGGTGTTGGTACCTACACTTATGTATGGTAGTGAAAGTTGGGTACGGCAGAAGCGTCGTGAAAGTAGAATAAATGCTGTAGAAATGAGAGGACTGAGAAGTATGTGTGGTGTGTCTTTGACTGACAGAGTAAGGAATTGTGTGATAAGAGAGTGTTGTGGGGTAAAAGAAGATGTAGTGACAAGCATCGAGAAAGGTATGCTAAGGTGGTTTGGGCACGTGGAGAGGATGGATGACAAAAGACTGACCAAGCAGATATATAAGGCAAGTGTGGATGGGACAGGACGAAGGGGAAGACCTAGGCGGACGTTCTCAGATTGGAGACATCCTAAAAACAGGGCAGGTTAGAAGTACCCTGAACAGAAGAGCATGCATGAGGAATCTGATGGGAGTGAATGAAGCTAGAGAGATATGTCAGGATCGTTGCAAATGGCGTTCCGTAGTCTCTGCCTACCCCTCCGGGAAACAGGCGTGAGTCTATGTATGTATGTATGTATAATTATGTTTATGTTAAAGTCCACTTCTTCTTTAAATACCATTAATCACTGCACCACTCTAAGGTAGACTGGCAGAAAATGCCTAAGGCATTAAGTCCACCTTTATACGCTATGTGTATATAAAGCTAATAAATAAAAATAAAATATCGTCGATAAATAAAAGTCCTAGATTTGAACCTTGAGGTACCCCTGATGAAGCTAAATATGTATTTGAAAAGTATCCTTCCCTTACGATACGTTAATACTTATTTGTTAGATAAGACTCAAGGCATAAAATAATATCATATTAAAATCTAAAACTACTTTCTATTTTACCATAACTATTTAGTAATCTGTGATTTTACACAATAATATATTATGATCAACTTCATCAAAAGCGCTCAAGAAATCAATATAAATAATACATCGTATAATACATCCATAAAATTGGTACTACGAAGAAGTAATCTAAACTGCGAAAACAACTTAATAGATTTAAAATCGCGCTCGTGAAGTTGTCCAAGAACTGATACTTGTTACTTATACAAGTTCTGATTTTTAACTGCCTACGACAACCCAGTCAATCAAAGATTCATAGACGTTTTTTCAAACGAAATTAAAGAAATGCTTCGTTCAAAATCAATATGGCCAATAATTAAGGTTCTGTAAGCTAATAATGGATGCAACATCTATTTATAAAATAAATATGCATATAAAATATAAACTTTTGTAACCTATTTAAACATATTATGTAAACAGTGGCATCCATTATCGTTACAACTTAGCCGGTAAGATAACAACTTCCAAACAACCAATTAAGATACTCCAGCCTATCGAGTTGCATATTTACATTAGGTATTAAAAAAAGAAAACACGATTATATAATATATTCACAACAAATGTTTAATCACTGAAAACTTAAAAATACTAGTCACAATCACTTTTATCACTTTCAACATCGAAATTTTAATAAAGTTTTTTTTTAATAAAGGGGGGAATATTGTAGCGGCTGCTGACGCTACAAAATATACAAGGCACGCTATTGTATAAGCGCAGCGCGGCAGTCGTCTCCCTTCACGCATACAGTTAGGTCGTAGCGTAGTTATGTAGTTTATTTTAATTACTATGTGGTACTACAGTAAAGGTATATATTGCAGTATTTTGACTATTTCTTTATCTCACACAACAACATCTATTGACAACCCCCTACAGTACGTAGTACAAAGTAAGGTGCCTAATCAACTAAACTTAAACTAAAATTAAATGATTGTACAAAAATTGCATAATTTAATACAAAGTGTGGCCTCCTCTGTTATTGAGAACTTGCTGGCACCGATTATTCATAGAATCGAAGAGATTGTTAATGTTATCCTGCGAAAATCGCTCCCAATGAAATTTTAGTAAGTCCATCAGTTGTTGGGTTGATGTCACTCCATCCAAGTCCTTTAAAACACGTCTCTGGAGCATGTCCCATGCATGCTCGATGGGGTAGATGTCTGGCGATTGTGCAGGCCAAGGCAATACCAGGATGTTTTCCCTTGCCAAGTATTCCCGTGTGTGCAAAGCTGTATGCGAACGCGCATTGTCATGCATCAACATGAAATCGGAGCCAAGCGTTTGTGCGAATGGACGGACATCCTCAACGTAATTTACAGCGTTCATGTTACCATTTACAAAAACGAGCTCAATTCGTCTGTTCTTCATAATACCCGCCCAAACCATAACTGTTGAGCCCTTGTATATATGCACTTCCTGAACACACCTCAGTCTTTCAGTATTTCCAGGACGACGGTACACTCTTACCCTTCTAGTATCAGGCTTGAACCCAAATCGAGACTCATCGCAAAATAAAATTTATCCCATTGTTCCCGGGTCCATGTAATGTGTTCCCTACACCATTCATTTCGACGAACGCAATTCCCGTGACGTATCGGTGGGAATCTAATTGGCCGTCGCGCTCGTAGGCCATACTAATGCAGTCGATTTCGCACAGTTTGGCAGCTAACAACAACACCACTTGAATTTTGTAGCCTTAAGCCTATCTCTCGGGCGGTTAACATCGGCTGGCGTCTTGCAGTCAGTTATATGTATCGATCTTGCCGTGTGGTTTTACACCTACCTCGACATGGGTGCTGCTCAGCAGGATCTCCCGTATTAGTGTAACGCTGATGAAGACGGCAAATAACGCTTCTGTTGATACCAAAATACCGAGATACCTGAGATTGACTTCTTCCCGCTTGCAACATCCCTACAGCTCTTTGCATTTCATCTGCGTTCAAATGACGTCGTTCCATGACGTAAAAATGTCTCCAAGTCCAAATTTGTTCAAAACTTTTTCAAATTATTGTTTAAACAGAATACTAAATTTTAATAAGCAAAGAAAATTCAATAAAATTCGAACAAATGCATTCGCTTTTGAATTTGTGAAAAAAAAATATGATACGCGATTTTTTTTTACAACCTGCCAGTATATCCTCTAGATCAAAAAAATGTACATAGCCCCTTGGCGACGGCATGTCACCAAAATATTAACATGTCAAAACATACTATAATAATATCAAATTTATTGTGTCGTATTATTTTTAAGGTTTTATAATATCTTCGAAACATTATATATAAATATATATGCAATCAACAAGTGTCGGCATTAGTGATGCGGAAGAAGGTGCCACAAATCAATCTGCAACATTGCTGACTAACTTGGTGCGCTGCCCAGCTTGTTCCCAGGGTTGGTTTTTTAAAGGTGAGCGGGGCTTGAGAGTACATTTTGGTAAAGTGCACAAAAATCAAAATGTACTTCCTGGCCCTGATACTACTGCACATTATAGTTTTTCCCAAATTCCATTTTGGCAACATCAAGGTACATTAAAAAATTCCATTCCGGTTTTAAAGCGAGTTCCACGTGACACGAGACCAGCAGTCGCTCAGAGTTTAGCTGATTGTATTGGTCTCGTCATCCGTGAGAACTCCAAAACAGCCTGGGAACAGTTACTTACCTTTCCTTACAGGATTTTATACGTTGAGAGCAATCGAATAACACAAAAATCTTTGACAAGCCAAATTAAGGAGATATGTTGTAATTCTGACACGAATTTTGACCCAAAATTTACCACCAATAGATTTAATAAAACAATTTATCAACGTGTAGAACCAAAACTGAGGGAAGGTGACATTCGGGGAGCGTCTAGGTTATTGTTTAGTAGCGATGTGGTGGCGCCTTGCTCTGCAGACACACTTGCAGGTTTGCAGAGCAAGCACCCAGCGCCAGCTAATGACCTCTCTTTCCCTGACATGCCCGACGAAGGCTCTTATTGTCTTAATGTTTCAGCCAAGGACGTACTTGAAGCCATATGTTCTTTCAAAAGTGGATCTGCTGGCGGCACTGATGGCTTGACACCTCAACACCTGAAAGACCTCGTATGTGCAAGTGCTGGGGACGCCGGTGATGCACTTTTGAGGGAACTAACGGCTTTAATGAATCTTATGCTCACTGGCAATGTGGTCACAGATGACATCGACGTATTGTATGGGGCCAACTTGTGCGCCCTGCGTAAGAAAGATGGTGGCATCCGACCCATTGCCGTAGGGTGTACTTACAGACGTGTGGCAGCCAAATTAAGACCACACCTTGACCCATAAATTTCAGCCAATCCAACTGGGCTTTGGTTCAAAAGGAGGCTGTGAGGCTGCCATACATGCGCTGTCTACGTTCCTTGGCTGCGGTGAAAGTGAGGTCATTTTAAAGATTGATTTGAAGAATGCCTTCAACTCAGTGAATAGGGACACCTTGCTGTCACAAGCCAAACTAGAAACACCCAAAATTTTCAAATATCTTTGGCAATGCTATAGGCATACATCCAAATTAATTTATAAGGACAATTTATTAGAATCTGCAGTTGGTTGTCAGCAAGGTGACCCTCTCGGACCAGTCATTTTTAGCTTAGCCATTCATTCCATTATAACACAAATAAATTCTAAATTAAACATCTGGTACTTGGACGATGGGACTCTTAGAGGCGATGTCGACACGGTTCTACAAGATTTAGAATTTTAAAAAAATCAGTTTAGCACTATCGGTTTAGAACTAAATTCCAATAAATGTGAAATTTTCATACATGACTCATTAGAACACTTTTCGGTACTTTCAAAATTTAATTCTTTGACGCCAAATATAAAAGTAATCAATAAATGTTCCTTTCGCCTTCTCGGGTCTCCCATTTTTTGAAGAAGCTTTTGAAACTTTTGTAAATGAGTAAATTTAAAATTTCTGTGAATCTTCAGAACGGCTATGCAAAATCAATTTACATTCGGCTTACACAATTATTCGGCATTGCCTCTTCACTCCAAAATTCACACATTTTCTGCGGTCATCTCCCTTTTGGAAACATTCATCTCTTTTGGAAACTATAGATAATGTGATTCGAAACACTTTGAGCAAAATTCTAAATCTCAACATGAACGACCGAGTGTGGCTTCAAGCAACTTTACCAGTTCGTTTGGGCGGCCTCGACGTTCGCAAAATTACAGATGTCAGTTTGCCACCGTTTTTGTCCTTGATCCATGGCACTGAGGAATTGACCAGTAAAATTCTAGAACCCACACTGGTTAATTCCGAGGTGCCGTGTAAGACTGATACCGTAAACGCTTGGAAAATTGCTTGCCCGAGCTCTGACTTGCCCCGAAATCTTTTCTCTCAGAGACAATGGGACGGGCCGCTCTGCAGCAAGATTAGAGATAATCTATTAAATACTGCTTCTGGTGTTGCAGAGTGCGCCCGTTTGTTGGCTATGGGAGAGTGGGAATCGGGGCTATGGCTTCAAGCGCTTCC
Organism: Euclidia mi; assembly: GCA_944739405.2. NCBI lineage: Eukaryota > Metazoa > Arthropoda > Insecta > Lepidoptera > Erebidae > Euclidia > Euclidia mi. The sequence goes on from OX123204.2 coordinate 4,846,953, forward strand.
AATATAGGAACTATGTTGGACGATACTACATGCCGCATCGCCTCTTGCCTTCGCTTGGGTGCTGTTTGTGTTTCTCCGCATCGTTGTAACTGTGGGGAAGCCGTCGACAGCCTTGGCCAATCATGCAGCAAAGTGATGGGCGTATTTCCAGACATGCTCATATGAGCGTGTCTGGGAATACGCCCATACACGGATTATGTCATTAATAATAATGACATAATCCGTCGTGCTCTTTCCACCGCTGGTTCAGCTGGCGCTGCTGCTGCATCGGCGGAGACCCTCAAACGGCGCAAATATCAAAATCTAATTGGAAATTACGTTTTTGAGCCGTTTGGGGTCGAAACGTTGGGGCCATGGGGCCCAAGTGCTCGTGCCCTATACAGAGAAATAGCAAAAAGGCTGATCGATGCTTCCCGTGACCAGAAGGCTGGCCTATTTTTCGCACAGAGAATAAGCATTGTCATCCAGCATGGCAAAGCTGCCAGTCTTCTGGGCACGCTACCAGTAGACAGCGTTGTGGAAGAATTCTTGGACGCAGTATAGCATATATATTATTATATACGTTAATCTTCTTTTTTCTTAATTATAGATTAGTTTTAGGTTTAGTTTTTATCTTTAATATTTAATTATAACAATATAGGTATATCTATGTTTTGTACCTATTACGCAATAAAAGTTAATAAGTTTATGAAATAAATATGTATATAAAATACATATAAACTTTTGTAACCTATTAAAACATATTATGTAAACAGTGGCATCCATCATTATCGTTACAACTTAGCCGGTAAGATAACAACTTCCAAACAACCAATTAAGATACTCCAGCCTCTCGAGTTGCATATTTAGATTAGGTATTAAAAAAAGAAAACACGATTAAAATAATATATTAACAACAAATTTTTAATCGCTGGAAACTTAAAAATACTAGTTACAATCATTTTTATCAGTTTCAACATCGAAATGAGCTAAATATTATTCTAATATCAGGGTAACAGTGGAAGCTAGATTATTTATGTAAAAAATAGTTACTTTCATCAGCATACAATCAATCAATTCCTATCATCATCGTCCTAGCGTTATCTCTGTTGCATCCAAGACTTTAGTCGTGGAGCCTACGAACCGCTTACTGGTCTACAATAAAATATCGACGCAAATATATCAACCTTCATTAATGAAAGACCTTGCTTAGTCTAGTCTGCCACTTGGGAATGCTTAGATTTGGAGTCATGGTTTCTTTCTTCTCAGACGTCGTGACCTAAAACACACTCATAAAACATGTTAGGTTGGTAAACATTATGTAAGTAAACGTTAAAGTATTGTTACACTTGTATATAATACAATCACTTGTGCAAAAACTGATATCAAGAACAACGACAAACAACTGAAGTTATGGATCAGACACACAGGTGATTGCTATGCGATGTAATCATTCATATTAGCTACTGAAATATAATTATTTTGGTTTCTTCTTATCATTTTAATACAATTAACCTTTGACTTCAAATGATGATAGTAATTATATAAACATAAGCAAATTTTAGGTCAAAGTCCTTTCAATATAATTTATAAGAACATGCAATTTTGGTCACAAATTATTTGATAAGCTAGTTACTCTTCAATTTACAAATGGGTTCACATTTGTAGTGCGTTTCGTGGGACTCAAATTCACAATTCACAATGCTCATCATAGCACCGCACTTAAGCTACCGCAGGTATGGCATTTTATATGATATTTGAAATAATATAATCTAATTTTATATTTATAACCCTTTTAAACCATATTTCTTCCTGTAGAATCTCTCATTTCGAAGTAGAAGTCCAAAATGTTCACATTTATTCTTCTTTCTTTTCTTCTTTCTTTACGTCTATATTTTCTACTTTCTCTTCATCTTTATTTTCTTCTATCTTTTCTTCCCTCTTCGGGCATTGGTCCAGGTTCACACATTTGCCACTAACAGTATCCCTGACGGTAGGTTCGTTGCAGTAGCAGGCTGAGAAGTCGCAGATGTTGCCCCTGGTATCAGTTACAGGTTTAGGGTTATCGCAAGTCGCTTCAGGAGTCAATGGTCCACAGCCCGTCCCGTAGGAGTGGGTACCTTCTTCGCATTCCTTATAACCTGTAAATATAAAAAGACTATAAAACAACACTTTTGAACTGGCGTTGGTTAGGTATTGGACTTTTTTGTATTTGTTTTTCGTGTGAGTGTGTGGCCATCTCTGGTGTCGGCGTTTTCAGACCGCCCGAAGGCCTCCGACATGGCCTAACGATTTTTATCCTTAGGCAAGAACCGGGACCGACGGTATTGGACTTATAATGAAGAAATTAAATAAATCACCATTGAATCATTATGATCGCCGGAGAAGTTCACAGCAATATCTACAAGAACTTTGTCTTTTTCTCTTACGAGTGGGTGATACTGTATAACCATAGATTTGATCTCAGAATTGTGTTGCATAAGATGAGTCTAGGACGATGGGAAAGAGATAATAATATATCCTAACGTGAATTATAAGTATTATTAATTTTTATGGTGGTATGTTTGAACCGAAGCATGTGGCGTTCCATAGTCTCTGCCTACCCCAATGGGAGACAGGCGTGACGTTATAGATAGATAGATATTAATTTTTCACGAACGAATATACTAATTGGAAAAGTATGGCAAATAAAAATTTAAAGATATTTATTTCATTAAAATAAAATTCGACAGGATTATTTGCTCGAAACAAGGTAGGTACATTATAGATATTAAGCATATTAGGTTACAAAGGAATACTTTATTATAAACGGCAGATATAACTTTTCACCCCGGTTCTCATAGATGGGGATGATATATGTACCTAAGGAAAGAAATTGAAAGAAACAATAAAACAACCTTGCAAAACTAAGATACATACATACGTACATATCGTCACGCCTTTTATCCGCGAAGGGGATAAAACTAAGATAAATGTAGAATTAACGTGAAAAATTTACAATGTAAACAGGTAGTTATGGAATAAATTATCCAAAGTTTAATTCAGCAGATTGACAGTCAAATTGCGCAAACAGGGAATTTTCCACTTCTTTCCGATTCTTATTATGCGTTATCTGATATATTATATTTATATAAGCTGACTTCATGAAATTGCTTGCAACCATAATAACAAAAAAAAACAAAATCAGTGCGATATTTCTGTAGTGTAACAAATTGTTTGACATTTCGAGTATTGGTGTTGTTGTAATTGTTTCAATTTCTGTCCATCGTTTGTAAAGTGCGTTGTGGTACAAAATATAGCACTAGTCTGGTTTTAATGTAATATAGTTGAAACCAGCTGTTACTGATAACGTTTATATGCCCCTAAAATACAAAAAATACCAAAATTGATACAAAATCTTAATAAATCATAACTTACAGTGGCCTCTGATATAGATGCAACCAAGCGAGTGTGTGACTAGCACCAAAACACACAGTGCAACGAGCAACTTCATGTCTACAAAGAGCTTTTGAATTATGTCGGGTTATACGAGTTTATTGCTAGAACTATTTCAATGTACTGGTCTGTCTGAGAAAATAGGTCGGCTTATATAGTGATGATCATTTCAAAAATGACTAAATACTGACTTTGTAAAGTACGTAGACAACTCGTACGATCAACAGACGAGCCATTTTGTTTTTATTTTTAATAATCTTGGATTGTAAAATTGTTGTTTTTGAGATAGACGGGATTTTTATTACTTTTTGTTGTGTGACTGCATCGGTAGTTTAAAGGTCATCTCATCAATATGCTGTATGTGAGTTCAATCACCGTAAAGGACGATTTATATGACACATATTATGGGTGCAGTATACTCGTATATGTCATCATCATCATCTCGTTGTCCCGGTTGCGACCCTCGACCTTAGTACCCGGATTACACAAGCAATGACCATACCAATAGTAAATGTGGTTGCTATGGGAATATTGCCCGTTCTTTCTCATGGTTCTACCTATTGCTTTGCGAACGTGGCAGTAAATGTAAATGTAGAAGCATACAGTAATAATGTTTTAAATTTGAGTATAAGTAATTATTTTATAAATTTATTATTGTATTTTGACGTTCATAAGCGTCACATTGTGACCCAAATGAATAAAGGATTTTGAATTTGAATTTGAATTTGAATATCTGTATATACAAAATTTTTGCGTTACTTACTGACTGACAATTAAAGCACAGACTAAACTTTCGGCGCAAGAAGCTGAAATTTGTATTGTGTGTTCCTTCGGGGCTGTAGGGGTGCACTAAGAAGGGATTTCCTAAAATTTCCACAGGATCGGGCAAAAATGGCTAAATTAAAATGTGCGGGCGTAGCTGCGAGCATCGTCTAGTTTAATATTAAAATTTGACACGACATTTTCTACATATTCTTGAATGGACTTATTTCAGTGAAAATACTTATTGAAAATGGTAATATAAGCCTAAAAAGGGACATTAATTACGGTCTTGGATTTTGATTCTCAGGTACTTACCAAATCGGATTTCGCTGATTATTTTACTATTGCTATGGAATAAATTTAATATCCTTTGATATCTATAAGACATTAAGTCGAACATTCTTTCACCAATAAATAGACTTGACAACACATACGGCATATGTAGTTGTTTGCTAAGTTTGTCGCCTCGCCCTTTAGAAATAACTATGCCTAGTGTTATGTGTTCGATCCTAACACGAGATCACAAATTATTTTTTTGAGTCTGGGTATGCTGTGTCCCCCGCGACGCAGAATTTATTCCTGGTGTGGGAAATGTTCTGTTAAAACATATGAGAGTTTCTATAATGAATTTTGCCTTGAAATTTATCTAGTTATGAATTGACTCCAATACCAATTGCAGTATATGATATAATATATATCTATACGGGAATTAACGCGAACATGCATTAGGTATTTACATACCTTATTTTTGCTTGACGTTTCGAGACGGTTGCACGTCCCGTGGTCGCAAGCTGACTGGTGTAGCGATGTCACGTCTCCGAGTGCGAGGTAGAAGATTCTATTTCTACCCCCGCGTTGTTGATTTTCGAGGTGCCGGCGCAAAACACACTAACCGTATCTGTATTTTGAACATTCGCCGACTGCGCATTAAAGTAGGGTGTTGTTAACCGGATCACTGGATTCCACGCCGATGACAATTTGAAGCCCTCTTCCCGATTGAAATTTTTATGTTTTCTGATTTCGATCGCTTCACGCACAACTCTTGGGTAAAAGTGGCGTTCCGTGGAGAGGACTTGTGGACGATGAAATTCAATCCAGTGATTGGTGCCCGATTGAAGTAAATGTTCCGCAATCGCCGATTTGTTCGTTTGACGGTTCTTTACAGCAGCGATGTGCTCCTTTATACGTTCAGCGATGGTCCGCTTCGTTTGCCCTATGTAAGAGCTTCCGCAGCTGCAGTTGATTTTATAGACACCTGGGGTTTGTAGCGCTAGAACATCCTTTGGTGTGCCCACCATGTTGTGTACTTTGGCCCCTGGTGTAAATACGGTCGGAATGGAGTAGTTTTTTAACTTTGCTCCTATTTTATCCGTAACACCTCTAATGTAGGGCATGTAGGTAGGTTGTCTGTGAGACCAGATGGGTCCTTAACACACTGTAGGTACAAACCAGTAACACCGTAATTAATCTATCCAACGCGAGTATAGATGAATCTACGATTAACATCTTGGCCAAAGGTTTAAACTTCGCATTAACACCTAAGCGAATACCGTACGAAAATATAATCAGCAGTGTTGAGGAGACGATTATCCGTAATAAAGTACCGCCCAGTGATGCCGATACCCTACGACAGGACGTCGCGGTGATATTACGGAAGTCGAAGATACCTGCCAGTAATGTCACTATGGAAGAGCGTCAAGCACTGAAAAGGATTCGGGACAACCAGGATATTTTAGTGCTTAAGGCCGACAAGGGAAACGCCACTGTAGTGATGAATACGGCTGATTATACGGACAAGGTACGAGAGTTGTTATGTGATAACAAGGTGTATAAGCCGGTCTCATATAACCCCACGGCCAGAGTAACGCGCAGAATACGAGCACTGATACAAGACCACCAGGACCTGTTCACGGGAGATGAGTATAGCAAGTTATATGGTCCCAAGCCATACCAACCACCTAGGCTATATGGTCTGCCTAAGGTACATAAGCCCAACGTGCCACTGCGGCCTATCGTAAGTCAGATTTCGTCGCCTACTTACGACCTTGCGAAGCACGTTGCATCGGTATTGCAGCCATTAGCCGGTATCACACCGTCTTTCGTGAAGAACTCGCGTCATTTCGTCCAGATCGTACAAAGTACTTATCCGATTGGAACCGGAAGATGTAATGGTAAGCTTTGACGTTGAGTCGCTCTTTACCAACGTTCCAATAAGGGAATGTCTGGACGTAGTGAGGGACAGACTGAGTGACAACGATATGCCTCACAACTATATTGATCTACTAAAACACTGCTTAGATGGCAACTACTTCCTCTTCCAAGGCCAATATTACCTCCAGATCGATGGTGTTGCAATGGGGAGTCCAGTGGCCCCAGTACTGGCTAATATCTGGATGGAACACTTTGAGGAAAAGGCGCTTAGCATCGGACCTAAGACCATCAGGCTTTGGAAAAGATACGTGGACGATATCTTTAGTATCGTAAAAGGAGGTAAGCAGGAAGTAGATCAATATGCGCAACACCTTAACTCCATTCATCCGAAGATGAGATTCACCTACGAAATGGAAACTGACAGATCGTTGTCATTCTTGGATGTCAATAAGGTATGTAAATACCTAATGCATGTTTGCGTTAATTCCCGTATAGATATAGGTATATTCTTAAACATGCAACGCGAGTGTTTAAAAGTTTCTATGATATAATATTTTTAATGTTTTTATATATTATGATAATGGTTTTTTGTGTGACATTTTAATGGTGCCCGGGCCGTAACAGAGCCGTGGCCGTGCTAAGACCGTGCATCTGAGTCCCGTTAGGGAGTTTCTGTTCAGACACGTCAGGGGTGTGACCGAACCGTGGACAGACCGTGGCTTTCCATCGTTGTCTTCAGTCACCATTTTGTAATCGTATCACGTATTGCTTCGGTGTAGTGTTGTAAATTAGAACAAGCAATATACGTCATACCTTTATTTAATACTGAGGCGTTAATTGCGATCGCAATTGCTGTATATAAAGGGGAAATAGAAGAGTGACATGAGAAACGCCTTTATTGACATCTTGTTATTCATATATTTTAAGAAAACAACGACAATGTGCTCAAAAAATACGAGCATACCCGCGGACATCACAACACCGAGATAGACACTGAAGCTCCAACCCCGGCCTGGGCACATCACAGCACTGTCCGAGGCTCTGAAGCTCGGTCCCCGGCCCAGGAACGGTAGTATGTGAAAATAATGTGCCCATATAAAATTACCATAAACGAGTCCATATCAAATGTCCACAACAATATTTTTTGAGTCCCTGACGGGACGTGGCCCGTTCACGTTCCGGGCATGGCCAGTAACGGGTCTAGTGTATGGATAGACCTTCATTACTCGAGTTTATTCTTTTACTTATGTCCTTTTGTGTGTGTAAATCATATATTTTTTATATTTCTGCAAAAAATGTCAAATTGTTTGGCATAGGTATATGCAATTCAAATGACAAAATATCAAATTAAAATTCAATTATCAGTGTTTTTTACCGACCGGCAATATTTTTGCGATATACAAATTTGATTAAAGACTTGATGAACATTGCGTTTATCATTTGAGCGTTCCTACATAACAGTCATTCGCGGTACAAAAATTACTCTTAGTACCTACAATATCTTAGAAAATATTTAAACCGTAAAAAATTAAAAAGACATTAAAACTTTTATGAAACATTCAAAACTCACATTTGCCCAAAATATACATGCAGCCACGAGGATGTCCTTCAGGCTTAGCAGACGACAATGCGACTAGCGCCAAAACACAAAATGCTACGAGTAACTTCATGTCTACAAAGAACTTTTGAATTAAGTCGGGGTATACTAGTCTATTACTTGAACTATTTCAATGTACTGGCCTGTTTGAGGAAATAGGTCGGTTCACATAGCGATGGTCATTTCGAAAATGATTAAATATTGACAAATGGCGTTGAAACTAGTTCCCTATGTAAACAACTTGTACGGTTAACAGAGTACGATTAACTCTCATCCATTATATTATTTTTACTTGAATTTTAATATTCTTTTTTACACAAAATTCAGCGCTGTGTGTTGTTGATTACAAGTAAATTTATACCTACTCGTGCCGCATAGCGTGCCGTATAGCCTATAGTCTTCCTCAATCTATCTAGGCCATCCAACGAAAAAATAATAATTAAAGTCCAATCCAGTAGTTTCTGAGATTACCGCGTTTAACCAGCCAACAAGCAAATAAGCTCTTCAGTTCTATAACCTAATATACGTATGTCTATAAAAGCAAAAGGTTGCAAGATTACGAAATTTCGAAAACCACTGGACGTTTAAAGATGAAATTTGGCAGAGAAGTAGTTTATACATAGTAGGCGTTCCGCTAAGAACGGATTCTGCCAAAGGGCTGTATTAAGGGGATCTAAGGGCTCTCGCAAATTTGTATGAAAGTTAAGATATAATGTACTTTTTATCAGCGGTCGAAGCTGCGGCAACAGCAAGTATTTATGCAGAAGTATAACACAAACTAATCCTGAATTTGGGCTTTTTAGAGAGATTTTTGAAAAAAGTTCCTTAGCCTCTTCTATCCGTTGGCTTGGCATTAAATTTGAAATCACTGATGATCGTACCTAGAAGTCTTATTTTTTGTGGCCACTGCTATATTGTACTTATGATACAAATGTGTTCGCATTCGTGCAACGTCTGAGTCTACCACTTGAATAATCGTTCAAGCTTTATATTAGACAGAAATGCTTGTTCTAATTTTCCATTGCTTCTTTTAAGCAATGTTTGGTAAAACTTACACTTTAACATAAACGTCTTTACAGTCTAGTACATTCGATCGACTAATAAAAAAAAATTTAAACTAAAGAGATTTTTACTAAAGAGAAGAAAACTATAGATGACTGCCTCCGTGGTCCAGTGGATAGCGTATGCGACTGCTGATCGGAGTACCCGGGTTCGATTCCCGGGTCGGGCAAAGTGTTACTGGGTTTTTCCAAATTCTCAGTAGCAGCACGGAATCTGGTGATGTGCCCGGTAACTGCAATAGGCTCGCCCCCTATTACAAGGGACTGGGACCTAAACAATTCATGGCGAAATGTGGGTGTAATATTACACCTCTGCCACGGTAATAATATCTAACAGTATTGTAACTCCATACAAACGCACGAAACTCGAGTTATACCTACGTGCCGCGAGCAGAGTACCCATTTAGACTGAGCGTAGAGTACCCACAGCCGCGGTCGCTCGTGCCGCAGCTCGCACCGTGTCAGTGACGAACAGACGGTGATGATTTTTGTACCAGTGTTCTGATATTCAAATAATTATTATGGCGAAGACGAATAGATTATATTATTGTGCTGTTTTTGGTTGTTTAAATTCTTCGATAACTCACCCAACTATAAGATTTTTTAAATTATCTGTAAACTCTGTAAGGTAAGACTATTTATACAATGTTTTTTTTTACAAATTACAATGGTTGCTGCTAGTTCTAGTATTATACTACTACCTTATTTTAAATGAAAACTACGCTTTTCACACCTACCGTCTGACACGGTAATTAACTTTAGCGTGATAAAGTCGTAATTTGATTAGCTTAATCTATTAGTATGTTTATTATTTTTAAAACATATTGCGGTTATAACGTATACCTACTAGCAGGACACTTTTACCTGCGTTATGGACAATGTATTATTTCATTGCTGTCTATGATTAGTAATACCTACAGGGTAATTTTCAAAATGGAAGCCAATGGAAATCTGCTTATAACATAACCAATAGGTAATTTCTTAGGGTACTTACTAAATTAAGTACATCAGTTTTCGCTTAATTTTAAAGCACCCCGAGCTATAGGTTTTTGGAAATACATATTGAATTAAACGTAATATCGTTATGAAATTATAATGATAAGATAGATGGTATGTAGTGTTATCGAACAAGTTGGCAATAAAAAGTTAGTGATGAATAGAAGTAGCAAATACGCAATTAGATGGTTAACGTTAAATAACGTTCAAAGCGGTTGGACAACGGATAGGTGACCAAATAACTGTTATTTCAAGTTGCTCTGTGCTGATAGTAATAGGGACGTTAATTTACGAAATGAGAAAGTTATAATTTTATTATACTCGTCAGTTATTAAGGACGTAGGTACTTCCATTTTGGCTCAGAAGGTAGGTGTTGAAATAAAAATTTAAGATTTTGCAGTCGCCGAAGGTTAACTTCGGCGACTCATCATTCTCCTGGCGTTATCCCAGTTTTAAGTCTGGGGTCCGCTTTCTAGTCTAACCGGATTTGGCTGAATATTAGCTTTTCCACAGAGCGACTGCCTATCTGATCTCCGCAACCCGAAGGGATAGCGATATGCCATGGTTCCGACTAGTGTCAGTTTACTGAGAAGGTACTGACGCCCTATAACGACTGTCAAAGATCTTCATGACAACCGGGACCGACGTCTTAACGTGCTCTCCGAGGCACGGGACGAGCGATAATTATTAACAATTCAATACACACATAACTCCGAAAAGTCATTGGTGCGCGCCGTGGATTCGAACCCGATACCCCAAAGATTATACACTTATACTGGTATAGATAAGCCACTCACAGTTCGAGATTGAAGTTCAATAGGCATCCTCGACCACTAGATGGCGTACAAATCAATTTTATTTTTATTCCGATCAGATGGCGTTAGTAATGGATTCATTTTTCAAAATAAATGTTTAATTTCAGTGTTAATAAAATAAGTAAATGACAACTATAATGTAAAATATGCAATTTAAAAGTAAAAAAATATAAAAAGCACTAAAAGCAATTTCTAGTTTAGCTAGGTTTCGAACCACGGACTTCTAAGTTACGAGCCCAGCACGCCTCCACTGCACTACGCAGATCTTAACGAAATTTTCGAAATTACCGTTCAGTTATCGCTACAGATATTTCTAGGTATAAAAAGCTAAAATGACATTCCCCCGGCGCTAGATGGCGTTAGTAGGTATGTATAATTTTTAATTACGGGATTGTAGGGAAGTTTCATAAGCCTGCGATACCCTCTGCATGGCAGTCTGTTGGTATCTCCACTAGGCTATCGCTGCCTATTCGGCGACTGCAGTTTTCTATTTCATTCATTCGATTTTCATTTGTTTGAATAAAAATATACCTAAGTAATATGAACAATCACAAAACCAGAAAAAAACATCAAGTAGGTAGATGTCATTAAAATACTTGAGGCGGGCAACCCTGCCGCTGGTTTGCGTACGGTGCGTCTGTAGGTATATAACTCGCGAAGACGGCCGAGTTACAATACTGTTAGATTATATTACCGTGCCTCTGCCTACCCCTTCGGGGATAAAGGCGTGAGACTTTAAAAAAAATTGAAGAAAACGATAGCCCATATCGTCATTTGCCTATAGAAGATGAAATTTCATATCATTAAAGAAGCATATCTGTATAATAATATATAAAATACTTACGTTACTGACTGACTGACCGACAACACACAGCTGAAACCACTGGACGCAACGCAAGCGTATGTTCCTTGCGGAGCGTGATGGTGCACTAAGAAGTGATTTTCGGAAAAAAACCTAAAGCTTTGCGGGCGTAGCTACGGGCATTCTCTAGTTTAAGGCGCTGTCCTAATCGACTGTTTTGGTAAATGAGGGGGTGAAGCATAGGAGGTGAAGGGCGCGTAGCTCCGACTGGTGCGGGGCGCCCCCCTTCATTCTCGTCGCGTGCGGCCGTGTATTCTGACGACATCCGTATTCTAATATTTCAAAACCACAAGCAAAACGTTTTAGCATATTGAATTGAGATACTGATATTAAAATTTATATCACATAAATCAATCTGTTTGTACAATATAGGCATAGCGCAATTTTTGTTCTCAGTGGAGCCATGAGCAAAACTGGTTTAAGGGCCCAGTACACAATGGTCCATGATGGGCCACTGCAGGCCATCGCCCGCCATTGTGTGAACATGCATCGCCATTACCGTACGCAATGGCGATGGGCTGCAGTGGCCGATGATGGGCCACTGCAGGCCATCGCCACGATCACTTGGTGTTCACACAACGGCGCATGGCTCATTGCTGCCTGGCGAATCAGTTGCGATGGACGTGGAAGTAATTGCGGCCACGGTTATCTAATCTTGCGATTAATCTCAAAAAAATCTTTCTCTATTAGATAGCCCATTTATCGAGGGCGGCTATCTAATAGACTATATAACATCACGCTATGAGCCACGAGAGCGGACAAAGACTTAAGGCGAGGATTTCCCAAAATACAGTGTTATCTAGCGTGGCCAAACGCGTTTTATTTGTAAATAACAGAGATTTAAATTCGGAAAAAAATATATGTTATTCTACAGTATTAGATCTTTATATTTCGGCCATTCGAAACACGATTACTGTCATTTGATACGATAGAAAATAATCGCGAATATAGGTCTGTTTAAACAACTTTTCCCGTTTCATTTGAGTTGTATTGGGATTAGAATTTTCAAAAGTATACCAAAAGAAAGGTCATGTAAAAGCGGATGGTTCTCGGCAATCACATTATGAATTTTAATATATACAAAAATATAATACCGAAAATACGTAATTTCCTGCTGCCGACGCGCTCTCTCCGGCGTCGTTCAGTCCCGAGCGGGATGTAATGGAGACAGGACGTATCGCTAGTTTGCAGAGCGCACCGCAGGATTACGAATTATTTTATCGTCAGTTACGAATGTCATCATCATTTATTGATAAATATATTACATCTAGGTTTAGTTTGTAAATAGGTATTGTAAATTTTTAGTAAGTAATAATAGTGTATATAAGTAAGAAGTATAGTTTTAAAAATATCGTTTTGATTATTGGACAAGATAACGACTTGATAACAACAGCATAGTTAGGTAACAGTACTTTAGAAAAATATTGATTTGTTGTATATTGTGGATGATTTATAGTATTATTGTTGTATTGGGTAGGTACCTACCTAATACAATAATTCACACTTTTATTCTGTGTACCTACCTGTGTGTATATACGGAAATAAAATGTGAGATGTACCTAAAAGCTATACAAGCGAATTTTATAGATACCTACCTACCTAAATAAATACAAATATCCGCAGTTACCTACTTAGTGGTATTTATGGTTACTGCCCCACCCTCGTGGGTAGTAGCGTGATGTTATTTGGTATAACCTTCCTCAACAAATGGGCTAGAGAAGCAAATAAATCTTAGAAATTGGCCTGCTAGTTCCTAAGACTAGCGCGATCAAAAACAAAAAAAAAAATGAATTTCCGTCTATTCAATAATTCTATTGACTATTTCCACCAATAATATCATTGATTTCCACACTATTACCAAACACGGAACAATGGACACCTAATAATATTATAGTAATTATTTATCACGCCGAGAAAGTATGCACTGGTGTCACAGCTTAGAAAGGTAGGTAAGGTGTTCGGTAGGTAAGTATATCAATTTGAGCGACAAATAATAACGAAAACTAGAGATTATTATTGGTTGGCGGAAAATAAGCGTTGTGGGTGTAGGAGTATCATTTCGTACGTATGTATGTATGTACAATTTTAACTTTTTCACTACTACTTGCCGATGGCAGCGCCTAAAGGAGATCACCCAAATAGGGCTAATTTTTATTTTGCCGGCCAATCAATAAATTGTGTTATTTTAATAGAACACACTGTTGTAAACATTTTAACTATTATACCAAACTTCTAAGTCAATAGGCTTGTGTCCACTAAGAATAAATCGGTTTGATTGTAGTATCTATAGATCCATTATGATTTAAGATGTCAATAAAGTTTATTATTTATTATTAAAAGGATAAAGATTAATGTAATTTTTAGGATTCTAAAACAAAAAAATAATGTTTTTACTTATTCTTGTGACAGTGAACACCAATCAGAGAGCATTACGTCAAACAGTACGTCCACCATTCATGTTGTTGACGTTTTAGTAGTAAATACAACTAAAAAGTAAAAGTTTCAAACTGTCAAATCGAATATAACAAAATAAAAGTGGGTGCATCAGACCAGACTTCATTCACGGATTGTTTTGTTTTGTACTTTGTGATATCACTCAACCGCTATGATGGTTTACAGCGTTTTCGTGTCAAATTCAAAAAGTTTTTTAAAAAGCCGTAATTAGTAATATTGCTGATTGTTTTTTGAAGAAAAATCAGGTATTTCAGTTTAACATCTAATAAAGGAACGAATCATTCGCTAATTACATTTTAGGATACAAGCGTATTCTCTGAGACAACATTTAGGTTTGAATGTATGTCTCAAAGTACCGTAGAGCAGTTTTGTTTTGACAAAAGTGTTAAATCAAAGAGGTGTAACGGTAGTCAACTATACGTTTTCAGCCTAACGTGAAATACGTGAGCCTTAAAATGCAGTGGACTCATTAAAAAAGTAAAAAACATATTTTTAAATACTCCTGACCAAATATAAAAATATCGTCTAAACCTTTAGTAGGAATGTCTATGACCGGTCAGGTACAGATGTCTTGCATGATGTATAGGCATGGCACTATGTGATTGAAGAGATGTTGCGTCGCGACGTTCTCACTTTCCAATGTTTCGGCCGGTTTTTGTAGAGAAAATTCCAGTCGGAAACACCTGGATATCACTATAGTGACAGCAGCCGCAACCCTGTCCAAGAAACGGCGCTACAAATGTTGGCGGAATGCCCCGCTTATGCATCCCAGCGCCGTGAACATCACCATCTTAAGCCTTTTCCGACCATTTTGGTGTAGACCTCTACAACAAATTCCTTTCCGTTCTGTTTTGGGCAGTCTTCAACCAATTACTGCCTGCTATCTTTATGATGTCTTCTTTCCATCTCATTTGCCGTTCCAGCTAGTCATTTACAATCCCATGGTTGCCATTTTAATATTTGCTTGCACCATGTTTCGGGATTTCTGGCTACATGTCCGGCCGCTACTCTTTTGGCAACATCTGGTACTAGACTTTCTTTTCGGAGCTATTTATTCTTCTTTCTGTCTCTGAGTGTCACTCCTGCCAGTTTTCTCTCCATTGTTCTTTGAACAACTTCAAGTTTCTGTAGCGCTGCCTCTGTAGTAACCCAAGTTTCGGCTCCGTAGGTGAGCACTGGCAGGACGCACTGGTTGAATATTCTTGCTTTTTGTTGCTTCGTAACAGCAAATGCCAGTTTATCGAAAGCAGCCCAACCCAAATGGATACGTGTATCAATCCTGTTCACTTGGTTTGCTTTGCCCATCTTTATTTCTTGCCCTAGGTATAATATACTATTTATTGAAAAATTCTAATCGGGTACATCCTACTGCAATTGTTATTCCGCTGGAGTTTTCACTGGTCATCTTTCGAATTGGCCGTAAACTGATCGCGGCAATTGTTACATAGACTACAAGCCCATGTCCAAAATGGATGGGTCATATGAACCACCAGGTAACGTATATAGGACGATATAAGAGCATCAAATAATAAGATTCAGCACTATGCCGTCACTTGTAAGCTGTCCAACTGAGTGCTGGTGAGAATTTGATTTTCTGACAATTTCCAAAAAATTACCGACTTTGTAGCGCACCATTTTTTACGGCACTGCGCACTTTCTTATTATTTATCATGGATCTATCGAAGGTCATAATGCTGTACAAAAATATATGACCGAAATGCGTACTCACTCTACCTGCACTTTTGAATTCTCATCAGTACTCAGTTGGACAGCTCACAAGTGACGGCATAGTGCTGAATCTTATTATTTTATGCTCTTATATCGTCCTATATACGTCACCTGGTGGTTCATATGACCCATCCATTTTGGACATGGGCCTGTAGTCTAACAGTCGTATCCTCGGTACCTGCTCTGCCCATAGTCTGGTGCGTGATGGCTTGGAACGTCAGCGTCTCTTTCTGTGAGGCAGTAATGCTTATCAATCAGATATTTCGCTCTTGGCTCACTACCTGTCATTACCTGATGCCATTTAAATTGCAACATGCACGTTATTTTAGGCAAAAAAATAACAGTAATTACTTAGGATTTATTTTAGGAACAGAATAGATTCTTTGAGCTGTAATATGATCTCACAGACTGCACTTAGAACCTTAGTGTAGTAATAAAAATGTTTATTTCGTAATATTCTATAAGTTTATTTTAGTTGGCCGGCACCATTGACATATATTTAGTACATATATATCGATGGCCGGCACTTTTAGAATAGCCTAAATTTGTATGGGGCTGGGTGATCTCCTTTATTATGCATGCACGTGTGTTTGCATGAGTATATATTGCTATAACTATTGCCCTGTAATAAAAATCTTGTGTATTATTGATCTTTTTCCGGTACTTTTTTGACAGAGTAGTATCTTAGAGATTGCATAGTTAAAATAAATATAACAAAATGTAATTATTGGTGATTAAAAGTAGTTATGAGTATCTTACCCTTTATGTGTATTATTGGTTCTATGCCGTTGTTTTGCTGACAGTAGCAAAGAATTAATTAATTTATATTAATCTAATCCTTTTCCCTAAGATTGATATCGAACAAGCGATACTTTCGCATTGCGAGCGATCATAAGTTTTTTTTTATAATTAACAACAAACATAATGTTCATAAATTATCTACTGATTACTATTGTCACTATAAACAAAAGCAATTTTGTAAAAAAAAGGTTTATTCAAAACAAAAACTTTGCAAATAATTTATACTCGATAAGTAAGTTTATATTTCAATTGATATACTGCTTCAATTTTCTATACTGTGGCGCGAAAGTGTTATACCTACATAATATGGCGGCAGGTGCGTCGCGTCTCGCGTCGCGATTGATCGTAATTATACTCGCGAACTGGGGAAGAGGGGAGCCTCAAAAGCTTTGAGCGCTCGGAAATCCTCGCCTTAAATAACGCGGGTGTAACCGCGGGCTCATCTAGTATCTACATATTATACACTGCCTCCGTGATCCAGTGCATAGCGTATGTGACTACTGATCGGAGGTCCCGGGTTCGATTCCTGGATGGGGCAAAAGCGTTACTGGGTTTTTCCGAATACCAGTAGCAGCCCGGAGTCTGGTGATGTGCCCGGTAACGGCAATAGGCTCGCCCTCTATTACTAGGACCTAAAAATTCATGACGAAATGTGGGTGTAATATTTACACCTCTGCCTACCCCTTCGGGGATATAGGCGTGAGACAATAAATAAAAATATATATATATATATTAGCTGTCGCCCGTGGCTCCGCCCGCGTGGATGTAAGTTATCGCGATAAAAACTATCCTGTGTCCTTCCTCGGGTCTTGGATTGATCGAATAATTAGTTAAATAAATATTGATCTTTCAACAGAAAATCCATGTCATAGTGGACAACTACTGCTAAGCCTTCAAGTCTGTATGGAATAGTGCAGATGGATTTATATAGTTCATCATCAGATGTTTCAGATCTTCGATAAGTCAACAAATAATGCTCATCAGACTGAACAAGTTTTGCTAAAAAGGCAAGCCTGTATGTTATAGTGTAGCTGGGCTCTTTAAGTTCCACATCAGATGTTCGAGATCTTCAAATTTTAATAGCTTATCAAAAAATGCTCATCATGTGAAATGTTTTTTGCCACACCGCAATTGTTATGTCTTATAGAGTTACGCTGGGCTGTTGTGGTTCTGCATAAGATGTTCCACTTTCCAAAATCAATTTTAGCCTATATGTCGCCTGACCTAATAGCGATATAATAAAAAAAAGTTTCATTCGAATCCGTCCAGTAACTTCCGAGATTAGCGTGTACAAACAGACAGTTTTTTTTTTTTAGATTTTTGCTCCATTACTGATTCATATTTCATGGCATAACTGTATAATTATTTTGTAAATATATTCAATATCCAGTTTCTTTTACTGCCTTTTATATACATAAACCAAAATGTGCACTATCCCGGTCTGCGGTCGGTGACGAACTAAACAATAGGCCATTGTGTGAACACCACAGGCCACGCTACGCCACGATTCCTTTGAAGTGTGCCCAAAAAACCGACAACATCCCGATTGCGCGCCACGATTGACAATTGCCCGCCACTGTATACCATCACCCCGTCACAGATAAGACAATACTATACAGTACAGATGCCGCAAGTCTAACATAAAAATTGGCCACGTTAGGTCCTTATTATTAGACCTCTATTTTTATAAGTACTTGTTAATACCGTAAATAATACAACAGATGACGCTAGCGACGAAAAAAATGGGAGTCGATGGTAGCGACATCTTACGTCTCATTTTGTAAGCAATGTTATTTAAAATTAAAACGAAGAGATGGCGTTATAATAAAAAGCATTCTGTCTAAAATGTTAATAATAATATGATATTTGACCTTGTCACCCATGTGTGCCTCATTTCAAGGTTATAACACGATCTACCGATCTAGTACCTATTCTACGTACAATGTACCGGTGGCGTTTATTTATCTAGCGATATCTTTATAACTTCGTGTCTTTCCGTTCAAAATTTGGAATGCACTTTGTCCACTGTTCGATTAAGCTGATATTTGATATACTTACTTACGTAAGTTTGGTGGCTATGTTACGCTTACGGTACCATTGAAATGGTGTAGTGATATGAATGACCTTGTGAATGTATCTTTCTCTGATGATGAAGCCGGGAAGGTGGTTACAGGAACTTCTAAACCACATATGCTAAACTACTCGTGTTTGGGTTTGTTTAAATAGACTTGACAAAACCTATGACCTTGTGATGGTTCCTTAGTCTGATGATGAAGCCGGGAAGGTGGTCACGGGAACTCCTTAACTATACAATATGATAAACTAGTAGTGATTGGGCTCGTTTGAATAGACTTGACAAAACCTATGACCTTGTGAGGATGCCTTGGTCTGATGATGAAACCGGAAGGTGGTCACAGGAACTCCTAAACTACAAATGATAAACTACTCGTGTTTGGGCTCGTTTGAATAGATTTGACAAAACCTATGACCTTATGAGTGTGCCTTGGTCTGATGATGAAGCCGGGAAGGTGGTCACAGGAACTTTTAAACTAAACATGCTTAACTTGTCATGTTCTCTTTGGATTAGTTTTGAATAACTCTATGAGCATAATTATGTTATCTTAATAAAATCGATTACTTTCTAAGGTTGCAACCTCATAGGTATCATCAATTTGCAACCGTTTGCTTTAGTCTGAACTCTGACGGTAAAACTAGCAGGTGGCCACATTAATCCGCCAGCAATAAAAACGCACAGATGGATCCCCGTTTAATAGAAGGTATCAGATGAGAGTTTAGATAATTATTATGTTCGAGCGAGACGCGTTACCGTAATCGAAATTCCAGTAATTTACCACTCGGCGCGTACTTGCATGTTTTGTTTACCTTTAAGACTCCAATCCGAGGGCTTTCTGTAAGACCTTCTGTGCTCTTCTTTATACTATGACTAGTTGATGCCCGCGGTTACACCCGCGTTATTTAACGCTACTGCTCCGCTCCCGTGGCTCATAGCGTCATGTTATATAGTCTATAGCCTTCCTCGATAAATGACCTATCCAACACTGAAAGATTCAAATCGGACCGGTAGTTCCTGAGATTAGCGCGTTAGACCTAACGTTGTTGTCGTTTGTTTGTTTGGTTGAAGGCGCTAATCTCCGGAACTAGGTACTGGCACAGAATAGTTACCTAATAGTACTAACGTACAGAAGATTCACTTGTCAAACCAATTTATTGAAATTGCGATTCTTGCTACTAAGCAACAAAGTGCAATTCAGCTCGCATAAGCACTCAGTGCCTAATGCGATATTCACCTAACCGTTCCCGTTCTTTTCTAACACATAACGCTGTCGCTGTCTGGCGCGGAGTGACGCGCTAGGGTTGTGGACTTGCCGATGCAACTATAATATTTATTCAGCGTCTATCTACCTACTTGACCACGTACCTAATAATAAATAATTATCCTATAAGTATCCTATCCCACTATTTGAGCTCGTAGAACAAAAACCACAAAAATTCTGGTCGTTTACATTTTTACTATACTGATTCTTAGTTATTTCCTAAACGCGTGGACCGATTTACATGATTCAAAGAGATAAAATGGTTTTTGAACTAGATCTTTAATTTGACAAAATAATCGTTGAGATATCTCAACAAACAAAAAAACAAATTTTCGAGTTGCTCTCGTAAAATAAATAAAATCAAATTAAATCGCTTTCGACACACAGTTAATTGAGCAATACTTTGCATTAGACTTGTGATGATACATTTTTGTTGTTAAAGGCGTTTATATAATTTGAACAGTGTACATATGAACACGGCGCGTGACAATACGTTTCGGTCGCACTCGTTGCGTGACGTCTAATGTGAGCGGTGCGCGGCAACCCACTAATCCAACCATGTCGACATGGTCGGCCGAGGTACTTGTAAGTTTGTAGGTACCTAAAATGTGAAGTGCGCCCGGCGTGGTACTGGTCCGATTGGAAAAAATCTTTCAGTGATAGATAGCCTATTTATTGAGGAAGGCTATAGGCTACATAACATCACGCTGGGACAAATGAGAGCGGAGCAGGGTTGAAAATGTTGCAAAAACGGGGGATTTTTCACTTCAACTTCCACGGGAACGAAGTCGCGCGCAAAAGCTAGCCATTACATAGGGTCATTTCGCCTGTTCGCGTCCATTTAGTGCAGTTGGCAAGTTTGAAGGAGAAAATAAAAATGTTCCAGCAAATTGATTCAATGAAAAATTTATGTAATTCGTTCATTATACCTATAGTCTATTTTAATATTAACTTTCAGTTTTGTCCGAAACTTGTTGTTTTTTTTTTTTAAATAGACAAACTTCAAAAGAGCAATGCCCATTTCTCTAAGAGACGCCGACCCAGATGTGGACAGTCAAAAATCGTACTAGTTGTTATTGCATTCGATAAAAGAGTGTTAAACTAGAATTTTGAGATTGATTAGAGGTCCATCACATTCATAGTTTTATTACAAGAAGTACTTCTATATGCTCACAAAGCATTAGGTGTGTACCCACTTTTATTAGGATAGTTAAAGTATTTCGTTGTTTTGCTTAGAAAGGAATGAGTTTATAATTTGGTAAGGGTAGAAATCCGAAAAAAAAGCCAGAAGTCGTAAAAACACAAAAACATAAAAAGCATTCACAATGTGCACGAGCAAACAAATAGGTAACAAACAGTAACAAACAAAATAAACTGAATATGACGTTATTGACATTTACTTAAGAGTCAATAAAGTGTTGCCATTTTACAGTTTTAAATGATATTGATTAATCGATATGGATTTCGCACACATTTTCAATGTTTAAGGACCTAGTAGAGATTTGCTATTAACTCAAATCATTTTGAGTAGAGAAAACGATACAGAAGAAGTGATAATCGATTTAATATTATGATTTCTTTACTGGCAATTTCTGATCTATTACGTGTTGGCTATTTAGACGTTAACACATCTTTTTAAACCTATTTATTGAATAAGTTTCTCGGCACACCTTTAGTAATGCCTATAAATTAAGTTATAAATAAAAAGGATTATTTAACAACTAATTCAAACTTTATTGTGCTGTTCATGAGTTCCAAACTGGGCCAGAAATGGGCATTGTTCTTTGGCATTTTACCCAGTTTGCGTCCAAAAAATCCACATTGTGTCCACCTGTGGACCAGTTCGCGTCCACCAGCTTAGAGAAGGAATATAAGGGTGATATTGTTAAGAGAATCTAAAGAAAGATTGGCTTTTAACAATTTCTACATTTAAGATTAAAGTTATAAAAAAATCAACTTTATTATCATTATTAAATCACTTTAAAGAAACTATAAATAACTATTTATTGTTCTCAACATCGATGGAACTTAAAATCAAAGATAAAAAAATAACGATACATGTTGTCCAATATTGTGGTCTTCGGAATAGCATAATTTTTACATATGTATTTGTCTTATCGATTTCTTCTTCTCACGAATATCACTAAACGCTTTCTTTATTTAATCATCTTCTGTGTTTTTTCTTTTCCTTCTTCTTTCTTGTCTCTTAAGAACTCATCCTGAATAGAAAAAAATATGGATTAAAGGAAATTACACATTTCATTGCACTAAATTTGTAAAAATTGAATTTAAAACTCAGTCTTAATCAAAAATGCATTTTAAATTATAATAAAAAATATAATATATTTATGCTATCATTTCTATTTCATGAAAAAATGGACGCAATTTGCTATAATATTATCCCTTGTAGGTATAGTTTGCGTCCACGTGTGATTGATTATTATATCGATTGTATCTTTTATTACAATCATAATAATGTGGACGCAAATTGGACATTACAATTGCATACTATTAATGTTAAAATAAACAATATCCCAATTTCACTCTCATATTTTAATCACATAAAAAAGTAGCCCAGTGGTGTACGTAACGGACTGCCAAGACGATGGTCTCGGGTTCGATCCCCAGGTACCTCGGGCACACACCTCTGACTTTTCGAAGTTATGTGTGTATTAAAAATGTTAATTATCGCTCGCTTAATAATGTGCCCGGTAGATGGCAATAGGCTCGCCCCCCTATTACATTGGGACCGAAACATATCTGGCGAAGTGTGGGTGTGTAATACACCTCTGCCTACCCCTTCGGGGATAAAAAGGCGTGAAGATATGTTATGTGTTATGTTTATAAAAAAAAACAACTAAAGAAATCATAACTAGACGAGTTCGCTTCCATTGCGGACGCAAAGTGGAAGTCTTATAAATTCTGTGTTGTAATTCGCGTCCACCTTATTTTAATTGTTAACTATAAAAAACAAGCTAATTCATAATTCATACTATTCGTCTTTTCATTATTAATGTCTAGAAACAGCTATGTATCCTAAAATTCACATAAAACAATAAAATACTTACCGTCAAACACGTCGCTGCACACTATTTTTATTTATATCCCGCGCATCTGCACTCTTTTGCTGAACAACCGAAATTAACAATTTTTTTTAAACAGGATTAGCTGGGCGCACGGAACGTTGTCAATTTGTGCGTGTCTCTTATACGTTGAGGTATTGGCGGTACTGAGTTTTCATTTTATAAGTGTGTTAGTATACTTATTTTCGAGCACTTTTAAAGGGAAGTCTGTAAAATGGACGCGAATTGGGCGAGGACGCGAACTGGCGAAATGACCCTACATTGAAATCGCTCGTATTGTTACATCTAAAATATGACCACTTGTGTGGTGTCATTTTATTAAGTTTTGTTTGCCAAACAAATTAAGCTAGTTCAAAACAAGCCCGGGATGGGATAGTCAAAGGTCAGTCGCAAAAGCAGAAGAGCCAGATTCCGTTGAGCGTGCCAAGGTTTACCGATAACAGAAGGTTCAGGGTTCGAATTAAGACCAAGTCACTTTGTGTATCACAAAAACACCAAGTACACGAGCGCATTCAAATCGGGAACCAAGATGAGTTCTAGAGAAGTCAGCTAACAGTTTAAAAATGCGTTTTGTTTTTTTTTCATTACCTTGATTTACAACCTACTCAACACCAACTGTTTTAGTTGCTACCTATAAATGTAAGTTAAACGCATATTGATTAACATAATTTATGAAAATTAATATAATTATAATACTACTACAAACTACAAACACAGTGTAAGTTTGTATTATGTATAAAAAAATTATTACACTACCTACTTTTACGTAAATGTAAAAACAAAACGCAATCGCTCAACTAATATAGGTACTTACTAAAAATAAATGCTCATGGCCGTTCATTGGTTAGGATAATATCTTACTTTTTCAGATATTTTGATGTATATTGAATAAATATTTATTTATTTTACTATCTACATATTAATACTAAATAAAATAAAATAAATACATATATACATACGTAAAAGCGCCATCTATGAATGCCGAGTGAAAGCTAACTCAAAACGTTTTACTACAAGCTAGTACAAATTTTGGCCACCAGAGCAACGAAGTGCACATCATATTTTTGAAAAATATTCATATTCAACTTAATGTTTCATTTTTTTATTTAATCGTAATAAAGGGATTTTTTAATTAATACATATCATATTTTAGAATTTTATTTTCTTATTTATCATTTTATAAACGAAAGTCATCAATAATCGATACTAGTAAAGCCATCTGTTGAGAGAGTTAAGAATGACGGGTAACGCTATATGGAATGGGATCCCATGACCCCGTGTACACAATGGTCCATGATGGGCCACTGCAGGCCATCGCCGTACCCCGTGTACATACGGCTACACATCAAGTTAAACAAAACCAGTTTATCATGGTCTCGCTTTGTGTTATCTTTCCGCACATTAAACGATCAGTTTATACTGGTTAAGCATAGTTTGATGTGTAGGCGTGTGTATACAACGGCGATGGCCTGCAGTGGCCCATCATGGACCATTGTGTACTGGAGCCTTTACATTAGACGTTATAGGTATTAATAGTTGACGAAAGTAGGTAAATACCTACGAGCCTTAAGATGATAAAAATAATTAAGTCAGTTCCATGTATGGAGAGGCCCTAATTATTTTTGTTTTGTTTTGTATAAAAATGGTGAAGCGGTTCAGAGAATACCTACATCTAATTCCATTCCTGCCAGTTTTCAAATATTATTTTATTAATTTTGCAATAAATTGGCTGTGACATTCGGGCGGACAGACATGACGAATCTATAAGGGTTCCGATTTTACAATTTTTGGCTACGGTACTCTTAAAACCACAATACTGCCCTACTAAGCGCATAAGCCGTATCACAACTAAAGCGAGTTACGAGATAATTGAAGTTAAGTAAAAGTTGATTTATTTTTTTTATTTATGTATGTTTTATTGTTATTATAGGTATAATTTATTATGGTAAAGGTTTCGAAATACGTCGCCGTTTTTATGGGTTGTGAGTGATTGGGAGGGGCGGAAAGGAGGTCTCGAAACCCCCCCTTACCATTTTGACTTGCCGGAAATGCTTGGTTTCCTCTGAAAAAAAGAATATCTCCAAACATCGTTGTGTATGGCACTCCCCAACTTCCACATTCTTCACACTAGTTTTATAAACTAAGGTTGACGGAGCCCTGCTTCACAGGGCTCCTATTTTCGGATTAAAGGTCAAAAGAGAACCTAAAATAACCTATTTAGTTACTTATTACAGCCGCACCTAACCCTAGGCACTCGAAAGCTATGACGCACAAATTTGACATTAGCTGTCAATATGATCATTCCAAGATGGCGGGTTTGCGTTTCGTTTCGTTTCACGTTTTTCACATAAAACCTAAAAATTACATTTATAAAACTATGTAAAAACTACGTTCCGTTTTGCATAATTGCCAAAGTATTTGAGAATTTTTGGAAATTATTTAAAAATATTTAGACGCAACTCTAGCAGCCAAAATTACTTTTAGGGAATTAAAACTATCTCCCTTAAGCCCCCTACACCACCAATACCCTCAAATTCAGGCGACTCGTTTCAAAACCCAACCCATTAAGTATTGTTCTTCAAAATAGATGTAATATCAAAAATATAATGTGGATATACCTTATTCATGAGATACTACTATGTCGCTTAGAAAATTATAGAATAAAATTTGAGTTATTGCTTTTTCGTTAGCTCTCCTCATACGTGTTTGTATGGAAAAATATAAAAAAATTCTTTCGCTTAAAATATGTGTTGTTTCAAAGAAAATAAATATTAAAAGATATTTATTTATACTTATTTATCATTTACTAACGAAATACAGAGTTTACAGCTCACCATAAGTTAGCTGTCTGCTACAACCCGGCAGGTTTTCTTTATTCTCATCGTAAGTTAAAGGCAGTGTGTGTGGTGATGAGACTTCAATACTTATTATTTGCTATTGTTCACGAGGCACATTTTCATTTACTTTCCTTTTTTGGCTTCGTATTGTAGAAACTTCAAGCACTGATGAAACATTTTCCTCTCCGTGATCTCGCAATGCCATCCCTTGAGCTTGACGAGAATCAACAATTTCAGGCAACTGCCAATTCATATAAAACGCCATAAGCTTTTCTTTCATTTTCGTCTTCCAGAAAACTTCATATCTTTCTATAATTTCTATTTTTAGTGGTATACCTTCGCCACTCCACACAGCAAATGAACATTTTTGTTTGATTTGCGTGTAACGTGGCGCTGCCCCTGAATTTGGTAATAACAATTACAATATTTGTATAGACTAGTCAGTTCACTTTTTATCATGTTTCCATATTTGTATTTTATTTGCTCTTATCCTATTCTCCAGGCCATTCTTACAGGCAACTATAGAACATTAAATTTCCACAATTGTTTTTAGACCTACTAATCCATCTGGCGTGGCACCAATAAACGGATAACCCACAAGGCTTGATTTTTACATTTTCTTGCTTCGCAAGTTGTTGCAAAGCCAGTTGTTGATTTTAGACTCCATGCGCAACTGCTTTTACATTGCAAATATTTTATTTGTACAAAATAATTTTTACTAAGTTGGCTTTACTGTTGTTATCTCTTCTTTTTACCACTATACCAAAATTTGAATCTGTCAACATATTCTTACGCAATTCGAACCAGTCACTGCTATCCCTCTTGTATTTTTGCTCATCACTAGGGAGTTGAGTAAGTTAAGTAAGTTTGTTAAAAAAAATTGTTTGGCATTTCTTGGCTAGCTCTTGAACAAATCGTGTTAGGAATTACTGCAGTCAAATGTGTGTAAGACGTTGCAGAATGTTATTTTTAACTTCACTGTAATTACAATAAAGATAATTAGTTAGGTACTTTATTATTAAAAAATACTATAACTTGTGTTATACCAAACAGAGAAGTCACCTACTTACATACATATAAATGATTGATTTTAGAAATGAAAACGATATTAGATGTATTGAGACATATCTAATAGTATACGAATAATCAAAGTTTTACCCGATGTACCTAAATAGGTTTATTTTCACAACACAATAATACAACATTCGTTACCGCTTGTGTGCGGACTGCGGAGCGCCATATTAGCGCTGTTAATTGTACGCTGTGGCGGCATCTTAGCGCTCCAGGCGCTCTGACAAGCTAATGAATTTGCAATATAGGTAGGTACATAAAATGATTCGATTTATTACTCTTTCAAATATTGAAAACTGTAGCATCTATGTATTGTGAGAATAATTTATATAATTATATTATGCATAATTTATAATCTATAATATTGTTACGAATTGAAAATAACGCTATCTATCAGTGAATGGGAGAACTACATGAGATTAGATGTATCGGTTGTTTAAGGCTGTTTCATCTATCCTCTAATAGATGGCGTTGGTGTAAATAGAACATTTACGCGACATCTAGAAACACGTTACACGTTTCCAGAAATTTCGTGAGTCGTCTCGAAAAGTCTAGTGATGTTATCCGGCCAGTATAAATAGAGTGCGAGCGAACGGACCGGACAGTTCAATTGATCAACATCAAGCGAAGGGAAAGTAATTCGGAAGTGTTAGTGTTATACTAGTGGTGTGAATAGTGTGTTTTATTAGTGTTGGAAAATTAAGTGTGTGTATCTATCTAGTGTTATTGTGTCAGTGAATAAAGTGCAGTTTTTCTGGCATAGTGTATATAATTTATCACGAACCCCAGCTCGTAACAAATTGGTGTCAGAAGAAAGGGATAAATTATGCCGGTTATGCCGAAGGAAGAAACTGAAGGTGTGCGTACCAGGAACCAGCGCCAGCAAGACCTGGACCAGAGACGCTTCGGAGACGTTCCTTCTCCATCGTCTGGTGGATCAGGCGACTCCGCGGCTGCAGTGGAGCCTGCAAGCGCACACTCCATGGCGGTGCCCGACATCGCGGCTCTGATGGCGTTCATGCAGGAGCAGGCCCGCCGTCAAGAGGAGCACGCGCGCCGCATGGAGGAACAGCTACAGCGCGACAAGGAGGAGCAGGCCCGCCGTCAAGAGGAGCAGGACCGCCGTCAACAGGAGCAGGCTCGTCGACAAGAGGAGCAGGCTCGCCGTCAAGAGGAGCACGCGCGCCGCCTAGAGGAACAGCTGCAGCGTGACAAGGAGGAGCAGGCCCGCCGTTTGGAGGAACAGCTGGTGGTGATGAAAGACCTCAGCGCCGCTGTAGGGAAGGACCTGAAGGTGGTAAAGGAGGAGCTCCAGCAGCACGAGGCTCGTATCAGCGACGTGGAGAAGCTCGTACACGACCAGCTTGAGACTCGCGTCGCCTCTATAGAGAAGCGTGTACACGACCATCACGACACCTGTGTCGCTGAAGTGGAGAGGAGATTGCGTGGGCTCGGATCCAACGAAGTGACATCTGCGACTGTAGTGCCCTCACCTCGTGGGTTTAAGGTTCCACCATTTGATGGCTCGTCATCATGGTCTGCATACAAGATCCAGTTTGAGGCTGTGATGCGATCGAATGGGTGGACCAAAGAACAGGCCTTAACCGCCCTAACCTTGGGCCTTCGCGACCGGGCCTTGACAGTGTTGGAGGCACTCGGACAAGACGTCACCTACGAGAAGCTTCTTGAGGCGCTGGAGGCGAGGTACGGAGACGCGCACCTCGAACATGTGTATCGTGCTCAGCTGAAGGACAGGACGCAACGCACCGGAGAAACTCTGCAGCAGTGGGCTCTAGAGGTGGAAAAGCTAGTCAGGAAGGCATACCAGTCGTCGCCTGCGCTTATTGACGGGAACCTCGTACAGGCGTTTACGGATGGGATCCGGGACCTGGAGGTAAGAGCAGCAGTGAGGCTTGGGCACTTCAAGGACCTCAAGGACGCCTTAGCCCACGCTCTGGAGGTGGAAGCAGTGCGACGCGACGACCGAGGTCACCGCATCAGGGAAGTCTTGTCGTCACCTCGGTGCTACAACTGCGGAGAAAGAGGCTATATCCGTTTGAGCTGCCCAAAGCGTAGGCAGCCTGGTGACACCCTGTCTCCACCAAAGGGGTCGCCTGATGTGCCTGCCAGGCAGCGAGAGCAGGGAAACGAGTAGAAGCCAGGACTGCGGGGCGGGTGCTGGCTGGTAATGGAAGAGCCCCAAGTATCACGATCTCGCAATCATGCGACGGGAACAGCCTGATCATCGAAGGCGAAATTAACAGAACACCATGCAAGCTGACATTGGACACGGGTGCTTCTCGGACAGTCATCGGTTTCCATCTGGCAAGACGGGTTCTTCGGGGCTGCTTCAGGAACAATGAAAGTGTGAATCTGAGAACAGCTACCGGTCAGCACATAACCGTCCGAGGTGAAATGGAGGTGGATCTGAAGCTAGGCAACAAAGTTTACCGTCACAAAGTCATTGTAGCCGATATAGTGGACGACTGCATCCTAGGCCTAGACTTCATGAGGAAGTATCGCTGCGAGATCGATGTTAACCAGGGAGTGTTGAAGTGTGGCTCGGAAGAAGTCTTCATGGAAGGTGCAACTTCAGGAAAAGTGTACTGCCTGAAGAATGTCATTCTTCACCCGCGGTCGGAAACTGTTGTACCAGTTTGTTTACCAGGGAATTCTGGTCGAGGGAACCGCTGCGTACTAATCGAAGGTCTAGAGAAAGAGGCCTCCTGGAAGATTTCACGAACCTTGGTAAGGGGTACTAAAGTTTCATCAGTACGCGCACTGAATGCAAGTGACAAGGAAGTGTCGCTCAAGAAAGGGACGGAATTGGGCACCTATGAAGGAGCGCCTTGGATGCGTAGATGTCAAGAGCAACCTACCAGCGCCAAGGTTCAGGGTGCACAATTCGACGTGTCTACTCTTTTAGAAGACTGCGAAAGTACCCTGTCGGAGGAAGAGAAGACCGAGGCTCTGAAGATGTTGAACTGGTTCGCGGATATTTTCTCGACCAGTGATGCCGACATAGGGAAGACAGCACTAGTCCAGCACAAAATAAACACGGGAAGTGAAGCACCGATTCGCCAGCGACCAAGACGTGTGCCAGTAGCACGGGAACGTGAAGTGGAAGCTATGATCGACGGTATGGTGAACGAAGGCGTAATCGAGCCTTCGTCCAGCCCGTGGTGCTCTCCGGTTGTCCTAGTTAAGAAGAAGGATGGCAGCATGCGCTTCTGTGTAGACTACCGCCGATTGAATGACATCACGAAGAAGGACAGCTACCCGCTGCCAAGGATCGATGACACACTGGATACGCTGACGGGGATGAAGTGGTTTTCTACCTTAGACCTAAAAAGTGGCTACTGGCAGGTGGAAATTGATCCTCGAGACAAAGAGAAGACGGCATTCTCCACAGGCAAAGGATTGTGGCAATTTAACGTCATGCCCTTTGGATTGTGCAACGCTCCGGCTACTTTTGAGAGACTGATGGAGCGAGTGCTTATGGGACTGATTGGAGACGCCTGCCTGGTCTACCTGGATGACATCATCATCGTGGGGCGCACCTTCCAGGATCACCTTCGAAACTTGGAGCAAGTGCTGTCAAAGATACGAGGAGCTAATTTGAAGCTGAGTCCGAAGAAATGCGCGTTATTCAGACGGCAAGTGAACTTTCTAGGACATGTGGTCTCGGAGTACGGTATTCAAACTGACCCGGATAAGATCATGGCCGTGAAGGACTGGCCAGTTCCAGAGAACAAAACGCAGGTCAGAGCATTCCTCGGATTATG
This sequence comes from Euclidia mi, assembly GCA_944739405.2. Taxonomy (NCBI): domain Eukaryota; kingdom Metazoa; phylum Arthropoda; class Insecta; order Lepidoptera; family Erebidae; genus Euclidia; species Euclidia mi. The sequence goes on from OX123204.2 coordinate 4,877,705, forward strand.
CTCCTACTACCGACGGTTTGTGAAGAACTTTGCTGACATTGCTCGACCTCTTCATAAGCTCACCGAAGACAGAGTACAGTTCTGTTGGAATGAGAGCTGTGACGTTGCATTCCAGAAACTCAAGGAACATCTGTGCACTGCACCTATCCTAGGCTACCCTGACAATGAGCATGAATTCATAGTTGACACAGATGCCAGTAACACTGGAATCGGCCGCGTGCTGTCACAGAGGAAGGGTGATCAAGAAGTTGTTATAGCGTACTTCAGCAAGGCCTTATCCAAACCCGAAAGAAACTACTGCGTCACCAGGCGGGAACTCTTGGCTGTAGTAAAGACATTGCAGCATTTCAACAAATATTTGTTGGGGCGTAAATTCCACCTGCGAACCGACCACGCTGCGCTGAAATGGCTACTTCAATTTAAGGACCCAGAAGGACAAGTAGCCAGATGGATTGAACTACTGCAAGAGTTTGATTTTGTAATACAACATCGCAGCGGTAAGTCCCATGGTAACGCAGATGCCCTATCGCGTAGGCCGTGTCCCGACCAGTGTAAGCACTGTACCCGACAGGAAGCAAAGCAGGCAGCATTAGTGAGGATGTTGAAGACAGATCTGAGCGACGAATGGAAAGAAGCTTTGCAGAGTGCTCAACAAGACGACAAGGACATACAGCCGATTCTCGAATGGAAGAAATCAGACGCTCCTAGGCCCAAATGGAGTGATATCGCAGCAATGAGCCCTATCACCAAGAGTTATTGGGCACAGTGGGCAAGCTTGGTCGTCCAGGATGGAGTTCTGTGCCGCAAATGGGAAAACGCTCGCGGTAACCAGTGCCATTTGCAAATGGTAGTGCCTAAAACTAAGGTGCCGGAAGTCTTGCAGCTCTATCACAATGGTGCTTCGGGAGGTCACATGGGAGTTAAGAAGACGCTTACTAAGATCCGAGAGCGGTTTTATTGGCTCCACTGTCGGGATGACGTCGAGAATTGGTGCCGCAAATGCACAAGTTGTGCGGCTGTGAAGGGGCCACACACTCGTAGCAGAGGTGCATTAAAGGTGTACAATGTAGGAGCTACATGGGAGCGCATAGCGTTGGATGTCGCTGGGCCGTTTCCTGAGAGCCAGGACGGAAACAAATACTTCTTGGTTGTGATGGATTACTTCACGAAGTGGCCTGAAGTGTTTGCGATCCCAAATCAAGAAGCTACCACAGTGGCCGATAAGCTGGTGCATGAAGTCTTTTGTCGGTTCGGGGTGCCCTTGGAAATCCACAGCGATCAAGGCCGGAACTTCGAATCTGAGGTGTTCAAGGAGACTTGTCGCGTAATGGGTGCACATAAAACCAGGACCACGGCTTATCATCCGCAATCAGATGGCATGGTTGAACGGTTTAACCAATCACTGGAAAGGTACCTGGCGAAGGTGGTGGAGAGCAAACAAAGAGATTGGGACAAGCACATCCAACCATTTCTCCTGTCATATCGCAGTGCGGTCCACGAAACTACAGGAGTAACACCAGCTTTTGCCAATTTCGGTAGAGAACTCCGTTTACCCGCAGACCTTATCACCGGTATTCCACCAGAATCTCCACGTAATATAACGGATTACGCAACCGAGCTACGCAACAGGATGAACGACGTATACGAGCACATCAGGGAATCTGGACAACAGATGTCTGAGAAGATGAAGACTCGCTACGACCGGAAGGCAAATAACAAAGGCTTCGATGAGGGATCATTGGTGTGGCTACATAACCCAGTACGAAGCAAAGGAAAATCGCCTAAGTTACAAGCCAGATGGGACGGGCCATATCGCATAATTACCAGGATGAACGACGTTACCTATCGAATCCAGAAGGGGTCGCGAGGTGCACCGAAGATAGTTCATGTGGACCGGTTGGCACGTTACTATGGGTCCAACGATGTTCGAGACGAACACGTTTAAGAGGGAGGCCGTGTTACGAATTGAAAATAACGCCATCTATCAGTGAATGGGAGAACTACATGAGATTAGATGTATCGGTTGTTTAAGGCTGTTTCATCTATCCTCTAATAGATGGCGTTGGTGTAAATAGAACATTTACGCGACATCTAGAAACACGTTACACGTTTCCAGAAATTTCGTGAGTCGTCTCGAAAAGTCTAGTGATGTTATCCGGCCAGTATAAATAGAGTGCGAGCGAACGGACCGTACAGTTCAATTGAATACGGAAAGCGATCAACATCAAGCGAAGGGAAAGTAATTCGGAAGTGTTAGTGTTGTACTAGTGGTGTGAATAGTGTGTTTTATTAGTGTTGGAAAATTAAGTGTGTGTATCTATCTAGTGTTATTGTGTCAGTGAATAAAGTGCAGTTTTTCTGGCATAGTGTATATAATTTATCACGAACCCCAGCTCGTAACAATATAGTCAGTAATAAAAGATTCTTATGAAAATAATTTGTGTAAAAATAAATATTTCATAATCTCTTGGCCATGGATGAATTTCTATTTTATTACGACGCTTTCTTGTACAAATCCTTCGTAGAAATTTATTTCAGTAACTATCCATATTTTAATCTTCTAATTATATATTTATAAGTATAGAAACAATAACACATTAAACGCAACAAGAATACAACCTTAGGTCCTAATTATATATGCCCATAGTCACATGAAAAGCCTATTTGATTCAAAGTATTCAGTCTATAACATAAAAAATGAAATTACGAACTCAAATCGGCGTATTACAATAACAAAAAGATTTACGTAAAATTTCGTGCAGTGGAGATGCAAGCGACATGCCCTATCTCTCACAGGGCTCATAGCCGAATGATGAGGTCTGGGCGGGGCGTAAACTAGCAACTGACACTCAGTACACCGCTTATGCTAATAAGGTTTAAATTGCCCAAGCGTTTGATGGGATCTATCGAGCGTCAAAATCATAGACGTTTTGCCGATTTTATTTAATTTTACAAAATATACACGTATAATATGAAAATAAATAGGGTAATTCTTTATTTCATTAGGTTTCCTACAATATTATTAAATAAAATATGACAGCTTACGATCAAAATATTGCAAACAGTGAGACGAAAGATTATTTTCTGCCTCGTTTTTGTGATTTTTTTACCGTGATTCTATTTAACATACATGAAAAATTCTTTCAAAAGTCTTTTGTTCAGACCTTTGACTTTAAGCTCTATTTTTTGCTAGTTTGTAATATGTACCGTTATGGCTAGTTGCGCGACGAAAAATTAGGTGTTTCACGGCTTCTGATGTATAACAGCGCCTTAATATAATATTATGTAAACATTCAAAGTTCAATCGCTTAGTTACCTGTTCGAACAAGCATGCATCGATTGATTATGCATATAATTGTGAAGACGAGTTATTTATGATTGTGTGTTACTGTGTTACTTGTTTTGTGCAAGGACGGCGAGGTAGATGGAGCTTGATTATTGAGGAAAATGATACATGATAAGTGAGTTGCAATACACGAATCGATATAATGAAATATCTAAATATACACACTGCCTCATTGGTCTCGCGGCAGAAATGTGCGCGTGGGATTGGGGGGTCTCGGGTTCGATCCCTGAATCGGGCAAAGTGTTATTGGGTTTTTCCGTTAGGAAATTCTCAGGAGCAGCGAGTCTGGTAATTTGCCCGGTACGGCAATATGCTCGCCACCTAAATCTGGCGAAAAGTGGGTGTAGCAATATACCTCTGCCTACTTCTTCGGGGATATAGGCGTGAGACTATGTATGTATGTATCTAAATATATAAAATTCTTGAGTTACTGACTCAACGACAGACAAGCCACGCACGGCTACCGTAGGATTGCACTAAGAAGGGATTTCCTGAAATGCCCGCAGGTGCGGACAGAAATGGTTACATAAAAATAAAATGTGCGGGCGTAGCTGCGAGTATTCTCTAGTTAAATAAAGTATACATTGTACTCAAATATTTTTTGGTGATATCACAGATTGACGGATTCCTACTAACATTATAAATGAAAAGTTTTTTTTTATAGCCTCACGCCTGTATCCCCGAAGGGGTAGGCAGAGGTGTAAAATTACACACACATTTCGCCATAAATTTTTAGGTCCCACGTAATAGGGGACGAGCCTATTGCCGTTACCGGGCACATCACCAGACTCCGTGCTGTCACTGAGAATTCGAAAAACCCCAGTAACATTTTTGCCCGACCCGGGAATCGAATTCGGGACCTCCGATCAGCAGTCACATACGCTATCCACTGGACCACTTATACAGAATCCATTTTTACGTCAAATGTCAATTGATGAATTTTAGCTCAAAAATAGTTGCACTCATAGCATGAATTAACCTGCTATTGTACCAGATCGATAAAGTAAAGCATGGCATTCAAATATAAAAAAACCTACGTTAAGAAGAAAAGAGATACATACATACATAGACTCACGCCTGTTTCCCCGAAGGGGTAGGCAGAGACATATTAAACGCCCACTTTTGGCCAGTGTTTTGATCCCAAGTAATAGGTGGCGAGCCTATTGCCGCTTATCGGGATATTTTGTTTGCCAGACACTCGTCCGCTGAATGGCAGGTGCACTACTTGCAGGTGAGGTTGGCTTGGGACCCTAAGTTCTTGGTGGGAACCCTATGCAGAAAAGAGATAGAACCTTGCATTATAGTGCTATCTCATTCTACTTCAAATTCAGTTTTAGAACTGAAGCGCCACAAAATAGATAAATGTTTGTAACATCTTAGAAACCTGTAGCATTTACATCAGAACGTCTCATGGAGTAGTCAGTCACGGTTCTTGTCTTAGCACAAAAATCGCTAAGCCAATAAAAGTGGATAAGATGACATCTATCAATTTTATTAACATCCATGATTCTTTCATCTAATGGTCCATCGTCACCTGATATTAATTCACATAATCTGTTCGTATGTTGGTCCATCGTGCCATTGGAGAACCGCCCTCAGGGCAGCACTCTCAAGCGTGATGGGCCGGCTTACTTTTGGATCAGTCAGGATGCTAAAGGGCTGCTTCTGCCTCTACTCCGTTCCTTAGCGCATACAGCGACTAAAATGCGTATTATCCAGAGATACCGTACCAACATGTGAGACACAGAACAATAAGTATATTTCTTGAGAAAAATACAGCGTCAGCATTAGGAATAAATCTTGTGTTGCTGGAAATTACAATAGCCGGGTAAAAAATTAACCAACCGACATATAGACCGCCATTGACAAGACTGACCAAGTCCCCAAAATTTCGCGACACACCCTCAAAAGGAGAAGGTTTTTTCTAATTTGTGTAAAAAATAAACTGACAATTTTTTTTCCCATAACTCGCACGTGTAACTTATATTGTACACACCCACTTGGTATTTTGCTAAATGATAAAATAAATAAAATAGTATACAGATAGCGCTCATAGTGAGACTAGGCTTGCGGTTCGTAACAGATCGGCAAAGTTAAGCAACGATTGCACAGGCCGCCATTTGGATGGGTGACTGTGTGTGACATTTACATCTGAGCGCTACCGTGCTTCAGAGGCCACGTAAAGGTGTCGGACCCGGTTCTTGTCTCAGGATAAGTATCGTTAGGCCATGTCGGAGGCCTTCGGGCGGTCTGAAAACTCTGACACAAGAGTTGGCCAGACACTCACACAAAAAACAAACAAACAAGTATATAGATTAAACTAGCTTTCGCCCGCGGCTTCGCCCGCATGAAATTTTAATAAAGGGTAGCCTTTGTACTTCCCCAGATTTCAAACTATCCATATCAAATTTCATCACAAACTGATCTGCACATTCGTCGTGTAGCATACATATAAACAGATAATACTTAAAATTACTTTTGTTTTCATAGTCGTCAAACTTCAGGTAAAGATTAGTATGTAGGTATATTATTAAAGTTATTGAAGAGGTTATGTATCTACTGAATAGAATAGCAGCAAAATAAAAACTGAAAGCATTACCACAAAGTACATAATCAGACCGCCCCTCCGCTCCGCTGTGCGCGACAACTCATAGTAAGCGCTTTTAATGACGCTGCGCTTAGGTCAATTATATCGTGATAATTTTTAAAGTATTAGTCCAAACTACTTACTGTAAAGAGAAAGTTCATCTACATTAAATACTGAAGGCAATAAATCTATCAAATTTGAAAACAATTTGATAACTACTCTAGAATGAGCATTGTAAAAAACATATTTTTTATGTTTTACTGTTTTATTACAATAAAAATTATGTAGTTAGGTTACGTAACAAAACCTAAAAAGTAATTCGGTAAGTCTTAGCTGCCCGATCGCACCCAACTTCTCATCAATCTGCGGTATTGATCAGACAAATATAAAATCGTTGGGCAAGTGAAATTTCTATCATAATGTTTATTCTGGATACGCTACGTAATGTTTTTTTTTAGTTTATTATATTTTCAAGTTTTTAGTTTTGTTGTTAGTTGATACTTTTCATTCTATTTTCATAGTGAGGCCTTTTCTACCAATCAAACCCTGTCATTCGATACCCATATTGAGGTATTTCTGAAAAATAAGTAATCCGCCATTTTCGTGGCGGTAGCCATCTTGGTTTTTTCATAGTGAGGTCTATTCTACCAATCAAGCACTTTCATTTGATACCCATTTTAAGGTATTTGTGGAAAATAAGTTATCAGCCATTTTGTGGCGGCGGCCATCTTGGATTTTTCATAGTGAGGTCTATTCTACCAATCAAGCCCTTTCATTCGATACCCATATTGAGGTACTTATTTGTGGCAAATATGTATTCAGCCATTTTGCTGTGACAGCCATCTTTGATTTGTCATAGTGAGCTTTATTCTACGAATCAAGCCCTTTCATTTGATACTCATGTTGAGGTATTTCTGAAAAATAAGTAATCCGCCATTTTATGGCGGTAGCCATCTTGGTTTTTTCATAGTGAGCCTATTCTACCAATCAAGCCCTTTCATTCGATACCCATATTGAGGTATTTGTGGCAAATATGTAAACCGTCATTTTGCGGCGACAGCCATCTTGGATTTTTTATAGTGAGCTGTATTCTACGAATCAAGCCCTTTCATTTGATACCCATATTGAGGTATTTGTGGAAAATAAGTAATCCGCCATTTTGTGACGGCCGGCAGCCATCTTGAATTTTTCATGGTGAGTTTTTTCTGATAAACAATTTCACCGTACAGTACCTATCTGAAGTTCAAGTAACTTTAATGGTTTAGGCAACGTACGCGATGACAGCTTTCTGAGCTCAGGATTTTTGCCGACTCAGTTGATACTTTTCCTTATGTTATGGCAACATTATACAAAATCTTTATAAATTGTAGCCTATGTGTTATTCTGATGTATAAACTATATTTCTGTAAAGTTTCATGCAAATCCGTTCAGTAGTTTTTGCGTGAAAGAGTAACAAACATCCATACATACATCTTCACAAACTTTCACATTTATAATATTAGTAGGATTAGTGTTTTGTTTGATACAAGATCACACAAAACAATAATTTAATCTATATATTTTATTACTTAAATACTTTCTTTCGTTATTGATTGACAGACACACAACACACACCAAGACTATAGGGCGCAAAAAGCTGAAATTTAGCATGTAAGTGCCTTAGAAAGTGTCGGGGTGCAATAAGAATGGATTTTCTAAAATTCTCACGGAATCAGAAAGAAATTATTAATTTAAAGAAAATGTTGCCGTGTGGTTGACGGCATAGAATACAAGTGTCACCACCCCCTTCATCACCCCCACCATCTTCCCGTGAGTGTCGTAAGAGGCGACTAAGGGATAACACAATGCAAATACTATCTTTGCGTAGAGACGGAAAACTCGACATCAAACCCTATACGACTGCCTCGTTGGTCTTGCGGCATAAATGTGCGCGTGGGATCGGGAGGTCCCGGGTTCGATTCCTGGGTCAGGCAGTGTTATTGGGTTTTTCTGTCACGAAATTCTCAGTAGCAGCACGGAGTCTGGAAATGTGCCCGGTACGGCAATAGGCTCGCCCCTTATTACGTGGGACTAAAGTATATCTGGCGAAAAGTGGGTGTAGAAATACACCTCTGCCTACCCCTTCGGGGATAAAAGGCGTGACGTTATGTATGTATGTATGTAAAGAAAATGTGCGGGCTAGTATACATATTATATTAATACCCTTCTCATAGTGATAAGGGCGTTAAGGTATATACATTAGTTAATTATGCTCGCGGTTACACCCGCGTTATCTAAGGCTACTGCTCCGCTCCAGTGGCTTAAAGCGTGTAGTTATAAAGCCTATAGCCTTCTTCGATAAATGACCTATCTAACACTGATAGATTTTTTCAAATCAGACCATTAGTTCCTGAGATTAGCGCGTTCAACCAAACAAACAAAAATCCTCTCCAACTTTATATATTAGTATTAGATGTATGTGTGCCCAGGGACTTTTTTAAAGTTATACTTGTTGTAAGATAAAAATTGCTCGTACGTACCAGGCTGCGCAACTACTCGTCACTTTTGACATTCGTTGACTTGCTTAACGAGTTTTTTAGATTGATAGACAGCTTATAACCTGACACGAGTATCAAACTACACAGCTGACCGAAAACTGCACATACGGTGACAAAAACTGTTTTTTGATTCAGTTTGCTGAAGTAGGTTTTTCTAGATAAATTCAAAATTTGACCAAAATTCGTATGAGTTACACAAAATGCCATGAAACTTTGTAGCCAGTAATCTATAAAATCCTCGCGTTACTGACTGACTGACAGACACGCTACAGCCTAAACTATTGGGCGCAGGAAGCTGAAATTTGGCATGTATGTTCCTTGGAGACCGTAGGGGTGCACTAAGAAGGGATTTCCCGAAATACCCACGGGATCGGCCAAAACGGGTAAATTTGATAAAAAATGCAGGCGTAGCTGCTGGCGTCCTCTAGTTGGAAAATAAATGCACAAAGGTCAGTACCTTCCCCATTGAGATTGACCATAAAGATTTTCGTTATCTTTAGTGGTCTTAAAAAGAAGCAGCTTTACTCTGACCCGTATAGAACATTAGAGCGTCAATTCTTCTACCTTAACTTGCTCATTATAGCTTATATAAACATATATTTTCTAAAACTTTAAGAATTACGCCAAATAATCGCTTTCTTCCGTACACCTGAGTTATAAGTGGTATCATAAATTCTCGCCTGTGATAATTACCTGGAAAATATTACGTTAAATAGCTCTGTTTTGTTTCCTTGTAAAATGTTGTTTCGTTGTACCGTGCTAGCATCGTTTATAACATTGTTCTTCGATCGAATTCAACGGAAAAATAATTTCTACGAGCTGTAAGAGTTATTTTATGTTATGTCCTAGATACCTACAAAAGGAAAAATAAATCAAATTTAGATTTGCAGATTCTATCGCGATTTATTGGTCTTACTGACATTACTTATAAACTGAGACTGCCTCCGTGGTCCATTGGATAGCGTAAGCGACTGCTGATCGGAGGTCCCAGGTTCGATTCCCGGGTCGGACAAAAGTGTTACTGGATTTTTCCGTATTCTCAGTAGCAGCCCGGAGTCTGGTGATGTGCCCGGCAACGGCAATAGGCTCGCCCCCTATTACGTGGACCTAACAATTAATGGCGAAATGTGGGTGTAATATTACACCTCCGCTTACCCCTTCGGGGATACAGGCGCGACCTCGATTTTATTTATTTTATTTATAGTGTAATATTACACCCACATTTCGCCATGAATTTTAGGTCCCACGTAAAAGGGGGCGAGCCTACTACCGTGCCGGGCACATTACCAGACTCCGTGCTGCTACTGAGAATTTCCTAACGGAAAAACCCAATAACACTTTGCCCGACCCGGAATCGAACCTGAGACCTCCCAATCCCACGCGCACATTTGTGCCGCGAGACCAACGAGGCAGTCCGATTTTTATTTATAATACTAAATAAATAAAATAAAAACTGAATAGGCTAGAAATAATAATTATTATTTATTGTAATCGGATCGGGTGCATAGGGTTCCCACCAAGAACTTAGGGTCCCAAGCCAACCTCACCTGCAAGTGGTGCACCTGCCGATCAACGGACGAGGCTCTGGCAAACAAAATATCCCGACAAGCGGCAATGGGCTCGCCACCTATTACGTGGGATCAAAACACTGGCGAAAAGTGGGCGTTTAATATGCCTCTGCCTACCCCTTCGGGGAAACAGGCGTGAGCCTATGTATGTATGTATGTAATCGGACGTAACGGCTAATTTACAGAAGCCGTGGTCACGAAAGGCTGAGATTGCATTTGTCTTGAATGTAAAAGTTATTTCAAAGTACCCGAACATTTTTTACTTACTGGTGTTACTGTCTACGCAAAATGTGTCCTTGCTTTTCTTGGGTTTCATTACAACCATCAATAGGGATGATAGTTGGAATATTCCTCCGGCTTGAGATCCTAGTCACAATATGTATGATGAAATCAAGCAATCTATTTAAGAAATCTACATAACGTCACTTACAAATGTTTAGATTATTAATATACAATGGATGAAAAGCTCGTTGCGACATTATAACCTATAATGAATAAGTATACACAGCTAACAAAATCTAGCGTAAACAAACAGAACTAAGACCGTTGCGCAAGCGACGTTTAGGCGGTATAGGACGAGTTTACATACACCGTGACCCCAATACCAGTCACGGTCAAGAGCGTGTAGTCTAAGGCCGCGGTCTCGAATAAAGCGGTGCACTGAGCGACAGCGAGAGCGTGACGATCATCCTTATGACGAAAAAAGGCCGTGGCCTTTAACTGTGGGCAAAAGCTTTTTTCTAACTTAGACATCCTACATCCCATCCTAACAGAGTAAATTATTCTGTTAGGAATTTCAAAAATTAAAAGATATTATCTTCCTAATTATGTAAACAGAAATTTAACTAGCGAAAGGGCCTATTTATACTCTCGATGTGAACGAAACCATAGCGCGATTCAGCGGAACGGCACAACGCCATCTGTCGAGCACAGGTGTAATATTTTAGATATGATATGTTTTGGATGGTTTCAGATAGTGAAAAATTAAAAATGGGTGGCTTTACCTTACAAAAGTGACTGCCTGAATTTTGAAGAATATTGAATTTAAATGTGGGTGTAATATTACACATCTGCCTACCCCTTCGGGGATACAGGCGTGAGTGTATAAAGAAAAATATTGAATATAATAAAATTCACAATTCATCATCGGCCTTGTATATGTATAAGCTGTCCCACAGCTGGGCACGGGCCACTTCTCACTATGAGAAGGGTAAGGCCAAAGTCTACCACGCTTGTATATTATAAATGTGAAAGTTTGTGAAGATGTATGTATAGATGGATGGACGTATGGATGGATGGATGGATGTTTGTTACTCTTTCACGCAAAAACTACTGAACGGATTTGGATGAAAATTTACAGTAATATAGTCTATACATCAGAATAACACATAGGCTACAATTTATAAAGATTTTGTATTATGTTGCCATAATATATATCAACTAAGTCGGCAAAAATCCTGAGCTCTGAAAGCTGTCTACGCGTGCGTTGCTTAAACCGTTAAAGTTACTTCAAGATTATGTACGGTGATATTATTTATCAGCTCACTATGAAAATATCCAAGATGGCCGATGCCACAAAATGGCGGATTACATACTTTCCACAAATACCTCAATATGGGTATCAAATGAAAGGGCTTGATTGGTAGAATAGACCTCACTATGAAAAATCCAAGATTGCCGCCGCCACAAAATGGCGGATTACTTATTTTCCACAAATACCTCAATATGGGTATCGAATGAAAGGGCTTCATTGGTAGAATAGGGCTCACTATGAAAAATGCAAGATGGCTTCCGCCATAAAATGGCTGATTACATATTATCCACAAATACCTCAATATGGGTATCAAATGAAAGAGCTTGATTGGTAGAATAGACCTCACTATGAAAAATTCAAGCTGGCCGCCGCCACAAAATGGTGGATTACCTATTTTCCACGAATAGGTACCTCAATATGGGTATCGAATGAAAGGGCTTGATTGGTAGAAAAGGGCTCACTATGAAAATAGATTAAAAGTATCAACTAACAACAAAACTAAAATCTTGAAAATAAAATAAACTAAAAAAACATTTATTTTAATTTTGGGCGTAGCGTATCCAGCATAAACAATATCATAGAAATTTCACTTGCCAAACGATTTAATATTTGTCTGATCAATACCCCAAATTGATGAGAAGATTGGTGCAATCTGGCAGCTAGGACTTACCGAATTTCTTTTTAGCTTTTTGTATATAACGTGTGGTAACGGAATAAGAATATGGAATGTCACCACCCCATATCATCCCATGGGTGTCGTAAGAGCCGACAGAGGGAGCATATTATACAGAGAACAGCACTGTAAGAGAAGGAAAACTTGATACAAACCCTATACCAACCCGTTTGGCCAGCCTGGTATAGTAGGCCAATTCCTCCTTTCAAAGGAGAGGCCTAGTCCAGCAGTGGACTGTTAAAGGCTGATGACAACGACTGGATGTTTCTATGTACTTACTAACCTATGTTTACATAATTATGTTTAGCCATCGTCTAGTACCCATAGTACAAGCTCTGCTTAGTTTGGGACTGTATTGTGTTGTAGGAAACGACTACGTACAACGACAGCGTGAACAATACCGATGCGGCGAACACAATCATGTTTACATCGCGCCACTCACGCTCACTAACCAGCTATCGCTCCGCTTGTCAGTTTAGTAGCGGGCTTACTTACTATAAGTATCGTTACTCACGCAGAAATATCAGCAAAGGGATGAAGAAGAACACTTAATTTACTTACAAACACAGATTTATTGCTGCGATATTGGTACAACATCTAAGAGTCATCTTCAGCCTGACATAGTCCAATGCTGGACATAGGCCTCTCCAATGGCACGCCACTGAGCCCAATCTTAGGCTTTTTGTGTCCAGCCGCTACCAGCTACTTTGCGTATATCATCACTCCACCTAGCCGGAGGGCGTCCTACACTACGTTTTTATAGTTATAGGCGGCAAACGAGCAGACGGATCGCCTGATGGTAAGCAATTACCGCCGCCCATGGACACAAGCAACACCACAGGAGTCACAAGTGCGTTGCTGCCCCTTGGCGTTGGGAAAAGGGATAGGATGAGGAGTGGGATGAGGAAGAAGGAATAGGGGATAGGGCCTCCGGCACTCTCAATCACCGAACGAAACGCAACAGTTTAGGTACTGTTACTTTACTTCGATTTTCTGTGAGAGGGTAGTACTTCGGTCGAGTCGGCCCATTTATGCTGAAATCAGCAAGACTCTACTACCTGTGAAGATCTCCACTTGAGAACACGACTAGTCTAATATTCCTAAATGATCGAGTTTGTATACTAGTGCCGGCAAACGAACGTAGCATGCTTCAGCCAGACTATTGAGATGTTTTGTGGACTGAATGGCCAAATGTCAGACTCTTACTACTTCTACTCTCCAAAATCTTAGTAACACTCTTGCCTGACCTGGGAATCGAACCCAAGATCAGTATGTGTTGGCTAACCACTAAACGTAGGAAGCATAAAGTGATAATTTAAATACAAAACATACGTACGCTTCAATGTACATATTTTTATTACTTGCCACAATAACTGCACTGACAAAGTACGGCTCTTGTGGCAGATAATAATCATTTAAAGACGTATTGAAAGGCTTTACAACCACTTTTGCCTGATCACTTATTGACGACCGGTTGGCGCAGCGGGAGCGTAAGCGACTGCTACGCCGAAGGTCATGGGTTTGATTCCCGCTCAAGTCAAACATTTGTGTGCATGACACATGGATGTCTTGGTCTGGGTGTTTCTATGTATAATATGTATGTATTTACAATATATATATATATATATATATATATATATATATATATATATATATATATATATATATATATATATATATATATATATATGTCTATCCATTGTCTAGTACCATTAGTACAAGCACAGTGCAAGCTTATGCTTAGTTTGGGACTAGATGGTATTGTGTGAATGTGGTAGAATATTAAATATTATCTTAATATATAAAATCCTTGCGTTACTGACTGACTGACAGACACGCTACAGCCAAAACTATTGGGCGCAGGAAGTTGATATTTGGTATGTATGTTCCTTGGGGACCGTAGAGGTGCACTAAGAAGGGATTTCCCGAAATTTCCACGGGTTCGGCCAAAACGGTTAAATTAAAAAAAATTGCAGGCGTAGCTGCTGGCGTCCTCTAGTATTATTATATTACTCAAGGCTTCGGTACAATTAGTCCCTTGAGGCTGCGATAACTTTGTGAAGATACCAATAGATTACTATGCACGGTTGGCGTAGTGGTTTAAGTGGCCGCCTCGCCGAATTTCACACAACATGAGTATCGTGGGTTCGATCCCCACTCGAGACAACACTTTGTGTAATCTATAACCTGCATTTTATTCACTGTGACTTTTAGGTGTAGGTATGTTTCTAAAGTCTTCCGGGACCCAAGATCTATTCATAACGCAAGCGAACGTTAAAAAAAAGACACTTATCAAAAGTATCCATACTGAAGAGTCATATTTACTCACGCCTGTATCCCCACGCCTGGTCCCACGTAATAGGGGGCGAGCCTATTGCCGCTAGCGGGCACATCACCAGACCCCGTGCTGCCACTGATAATTCGGAAAAACCCAGTAACACTTTTGCCCGACCCGGGCATCGAACCCGGGACCTCCGATCAGCAGTCGCATACGCTATCCACTGGACCACGGAGGCAGTCTAGTCATGATAACACAAAAATGTATACGGATAAAAAAGCAAGTCCTCTCCAAAACAGGTGTCAAACCCGTGGTGCCTTGGCAAATCTCAGCATTTTACCTCCTAAGCTACTTATGATCTTGAATCGTAACTTGAATTTTCTATATTTATCTAACTGGTTGCAAATTTAAGCGACGACACGTTTTGTGAATTAATATTTATTCATCTATTGTCGTGGCAATATATTATTTGTATTCTCAACAAGCCCATTTTTTCAGAGAACCCTTTAACATGTTTCTAAACGAAAAGTAGGTAGTTTGAGATACTGGTCATAGGTCTCTCCTCAGTGAGAGTTCGTCAAAATAAGTCCAGCCATGTCGAAGATTTGTCGCCACAAACAGACTGACTACTAAAAAAAAAAACAATTTTAAGAGAAGCATCCTATGTATCCTTTGCATGTAAGAAAAAGCTGTTATGTGTCTAATTTCATTTACATCTTTGTATTTTTAGATTCTTAATAGGTCGATAATGCTTTTTCACTATGGATCGAAAACAGTTCCTAATGAGCTATTGTCAGCGCCTTAACAAAACTACAGTAACGCATGCACACAACAAACAATATATCCAAAATGTCAAAGTAAACGTTGTACTTTAAATACGGATAAAATCACCGTTATACGATTCATCGAGTTGACATACCGGTATAAGCGAAAACTCGTTCGACATCGGGCCCCTAAAACAGCGAACAAATTCACGTGTCCCCAAAGTTCATTGACCCCGACCGATGACAAAATTAGATGTTGCCTTTTTTTAAATTATAATCTTGGATGTCCTTTCTCACATTAAGTTTACGCTTAAGGAACAAGTTACTGTTCGGAGCAATTTTAAGACAGGGTATTAGCATTTATATCGACACCATTTTGTTTGAAAATAAGGGTACTTATTTTCTTTTTTGGGAATAAAATTTTATGTTGTGTTACAGGCTTATGGCTCGTTGCGTAATTATGCGATGGATTTTATAATATATTGCGAGATAAGGCAATTCGGTGTGGGAAAATATGTACGTGAGCCGAATAAATGCTATGGATTTGGTTGTGATGCACGTCGTTAAAGAAAGTTATTGTATTTTATTTTCCTCCGCAACGTAGTATTAAGAACAAATAACATAAGTATCACAAAACGATAGATGTCATTGTTATAAACCTCCAAACTTTATCATAGAGGATAGAGATGTCGGCCCATAATAGGATTTCTATCGCCAGATAAAAGAACTGAAAAGGAAAATTTTACTATAAATGTATAAACCTCCCCTATTGGGCATGAAAATTGTTAGGTCATATGATAGTCTACCACGCTGGCTAAGTAGGGATTGGCAGACATCACATGTATTTAGAGTACTTATGGAGAAATCTCAGACGTTCACCTGCATGTTCTTCTCGACGTTTTCCTTCGTCATTCGAATCATACGGCATGGTGCCGTCAGTGTACAGGGAATCAGTCCCTTAAGCGTAGCGTATTTCTGTAATCTAAGAAAGACCAACAGCACAATTAACCACCACCACCAACAAAAAAATTGATAACTGTGTAGAATATGTGACAGATTTAGCAATTTAACAATTTAATGGACTTTTTTTTAACTTCGAAAAGACAATGGTGCGTGCCGTGGTTTTGAACCCCTAGACCCTCAGCGTAACAATCTGTTGGTCTTTCCTTTAGCTAATTCCTGCTGAATGTATTAACCTGAAGCTATTTGGTCCTACCAGATTCAGTTAGACTGCCAATTTTTGCGATCTACCTACAGTCGAAAAACTTCTCGCTTAACCACCATAAGAGCGAGAATTGCTCAGCAAGACATCGTAGCTTCCAGTATTACTTCACACGCACATTGACACTCGTATACAAAAACAGTTTCTAGTGAGCTTCGACTCTATGAGTGAGCCAGGGGATTGTTTTTCAAACTGGCCCACCGCCGACTTGTTTGATCATACCTACCTCGGCTGTAAACTTATCATTGCGCACAAAGATATGAATATTATGATTAAGTTTTTGAAAGAGTTACAATCGACGACTCCCAATATCGATTGTGGCTTGGCGCGAACGTGTCTAGTTTTCTTAATATTTGCTTCAAGGAAAAAATACTTATTTTATGAAGACACATTCCAAAGTGTTTCAAGAATTTCCTCGTAATATCCAGACTTCATCAGACCCAGGCTACAAACAGTAGGCAAGATCACCTATAAAGAAGTAATCTTAAAGTTAACCTGGAGAGCTGTAGATGAGAATTTAAAAAAGTATCCAATGTTTATAAAAATACTACTAAAAATTACCAGAAGAAGCAAGTTTTGCATATCCAGTGAACTAGAAGATTGCAAAACTTATCTTATTAATTATATAGCAATAGAAGAAAGTTACTTAAGAATTTTATCATTTAACATTTCCGAAGGTCAAACACAATTTTTGGTGACATGCAATTGGAAGGCCTCTATCTAGCAGTGGACTATGGCAGGCTGATGATGATAATGATGAAACTCAATTTATTCAAAATATAAAGTTTAATTTAGCAGATAGGTTTGGCAAAATTGTAAATCTTATATACTAATACTACTCAATCATTCTATCCCTGCACTCACCTAAGAAATACACAAAGTTTCCTCATGTTTCATTAATTGTAGTCACAATAGCCAGCGCATATGTAGCTGGTAAGATGTTCCTTTTAGAATTGTATTGCTACGATGTTAGACTTGGTTGATATATCTGCTGAGATCGATTCTATGGGAGCTTCTACTTCAGTGGTCTGTTCCCCAGAAGATATAGATAAAAATATTGACTTGTTTCATACGAATATACGTAGTGTAACCTGTAATTTTGATGCACTAACTTTACTTCTCCATAGAATTAATATTCTGCCTGAGATTATAGTGCTGACAGAATGCTGGCTAAGTAAATTACCAATGCCGCCCGTATTACCTGGATATATTTCATATATGTCTGATTATCAAAACCAAAACGACGGAATTCTTATTTTTGTCAAAGCGGAAATCAAACATTGCGTGATTCATCCCTCAATTTCTGATGCCAACAGTATTTTTATTGAAATCGAAAATAAATATGCAATATTGGCGGTTTATAGATCTCCCTCCCACAGATGTATAGATAATTTCTGTGATAGTCTAGATTTATGTCTTACATCGTTGGCTTCGTCGGCCTCATTGGTTCTAATTGGAGACATAAATATAAATACTGCACCTAATAATAGGGACCAAAATAGCTCGAAATATCTCGATGTGTTAGCTTTCCACGGTTTACTGCCTGCTCATGTTTTGCCCACTCGGCAAGACAGTTGTATTGACCAGGTTATGCTGAAATCGTCTGCGCACGCTGAAACTGTCATATTAGATTCACTCATTACTGACCATGCGCCTATGATTTTCCGATTAAATATACAACCGAAAAAGGAAACCATTAGGAGTATAGTGCAAAAAATAGATTATCCATCAATAGAAACTAAACTATCACAGTCAGATTTCTCTTCAGTATACTCCGCTACAGATGCCAATGATGCAGCCACAGAGCTTGTTAGTATTATTACTGAAGCTCTCACTTCCTCTTCCAAATTAATCTCTGTGCCAAATCGCAAACGTACTATTAAGCCTTGGATAACGCCAGGTCTAGTAAGATGTTTCAGACACAGGGACAAATTACATCGTAGAGTAAGACTTGATCCACTAAATGGGATATTACAGATTACCTATACAAGATATCGTAATTTTTGCAACAATCTCATAAAAAAGCTGAAAATTGCTTACGAAAAATCTGAATTTGATAAAAACAAAGGTAACCCTAAAGGCACGTGGAACACTATAAATCAAATTACAAATTTTAAACAACCTTCTAGCACTGCCGTTGAACTTCTCACCCTACATGATGATCCTCGTGTCTCGTTAAATAGGGTGAATGATTATTTTGCAGACGTGGGGCAAACTCTGGCTAATTCTATTTTAGGAAAACACACAGCAAATTCAACAAGTAATTCTAATAACTCGGCAATACCTCCTCCTATAGACTCAATGGCTTTGTTTGAAACGGACGATCGAGAAATTGAGACCATTATCATGAACCTAAAAAACAATTCTGCATCTGGTATTGACAATATACCTACACTAGTATTTAAAATTGCTAAAGACAGTTTCATTTCTCCCCTCACCTATTTGTGTAACTTATCTTTTAAGACAGGCATTTTTCCGGATATTTTAAAAAAGGCCTTGGTACACCCAGTTCACAAAGGAGGTGAAAAGACCAATATTGGAAATTACAGGCCAATATCGGTGCTGACTATAATGTCCAAAATTCTTGAAAAAATACTAAATACTAGACTTACAAGATTCTTGACTCAGCACAACATAATAGCAAAAAACCAGTATGGGTTCCTTAAAGGTAAATCTACGGAGGATGCCGCCTTAAATCTAACCGAAAGTATTGTAAAGCGACTTGATAACTCAGAGAAAGTAATAGGTGTATTCCTTGATATTTCAAAAGCTTTCGATTCAGTTTCTGTCCCCTTACTAATTGAAAAACTAGAATCAATAGGTATTCGTGGAATTGCACTTGATATCTTTCGTTCATACTTGACAAATCGTTCTCAGTGTGTTAAAGTAGGCAACTGTACCAGTTCTCATGTACCTCTTACCTTTGGAGTTCCTCAAGGTAGCGTTTTAGGTCCCACACTCTTCTTAATATATGTTAATTCTTTGTGTACTAAGCAAATAAATAACTGTAATATTATCACCTATGCGGATGATACGGCTCTTATTGTACATGGAAGAAACTGGGAAGAAACAAAGTATTATACCGAAAAGGCGCTTACCGAGGTCATGAATTGGCTTCATGATAATATTTTAACCTTGAACGTTAAAAAAACGAAATATATAACTTTCGCTCATCGCACGAATGCCCAACCACCTAATGAATTCCTAGTGAGAGCTTGTACTTGTGCTGTACCAGCCCAATGTGATTGCCCTAATCTAGAACGTAGTACCTCCTTAAAATATCTTGGTCTTATAATAGATAGCACGTTAAATTGGTCAGAACATATAAATTCCTTAACGGGAAAAATCAGAAACTTAATAACGGTCTTTAGAAAACTTAGAAATTCGTCAGAAATATCAACGTTGTTATGTGTCTACTATGCGCTGGCACAGAGTCTTATACAGTACTGTATCGTAGTGTGGGGTGGAACTGCCAAAACTATCATGCTTCCTCTGGAACGTGCCCAGAGGGGTATTCTAAAGATCATGCTTGGCAAGCCTCGAAGGTACGATACTCATGCAATATATACAGAATGTTCTGTTTTAACAGTTCGACAGCTTTTTGTGCGGTCAGCCATACTCCGGAAGCACATGACTACTGAATTTAAACCCATAACTAAGCGTAACAAAACGAGGATATGTCCCGTCACGTCACACAAAACTGCACTTGCTAGAGCTCAATATTACGTAATTAGCCATCATTTGTACAACATATGTAATAAACAAAATAATATTTACCACCTACCATCACATAAATGTAAGTTAATTATAAACCAATGGCTCCAAAAATTCAATTACGTAGAAACAGAGGAAATCCTTACGAGTCACACATTTTCATACAATCACATGCCTACACAATCACACACACTCCCACATACACACACACAGTCACACACACTCTCACACACACCAATTACACAAACACACAGTCTGAGTGTTGTTTAAGAACTTCTATATGTATTAATTTATTATATTAATTATATTGATTTGTTAGTAAGTTTATTTATATAGCCACTTAAACAAAACAAAACAGATTGTGAAAATTGAACCATTATTTTCTGAATTGTTTTTCATAGGGTGAAGGTGCTGACGGACTGTAATACAGTTTACACTAGTACAGCCGTCAAAGGTGACCTCTTTAGTCTAACACATTTATATGTCATACTTATATACTTACATATGTATAAAATAAGAGCAATTTGTGAAGAATTCAATGAGAAATAAACTTACTTACTTACTTACTTACTAATATATAAAGCTGAAGAGTTTGTTTGTTTGTTTGGTTGAACGCGCTAATCTCAGGAACTACTGGTCCGATTTGAAAAATTCTTTCAATGTTAGATATTCCATTTATCGAGGAAAGCTATAGGCTATATAACATCGCGCTATGAGCGACAGGAGCGGAGCAGTAGCCTTAAATAACGCGGGTGTAACCGCGGGCATCCTCTAGTTTCTCATAAAGCTCATGCTACTCTTTAAAATTCTCATATATTTATCTTATTTACTACTGTGGTGGGTGGGTACTATGCGGCAAATTATTCCTCCTAGTTGTCTTTATTCGTCCTATTGCTATACTGAAACTATCAGGCTCTTTCATTTTTGGATCTCATCCAAAACTTTATCAAACATTGAAATTAAACTGCTGTTCATAGATTTTATTACGATACATTGATTTTACTGGCAGAAACATCGTTACTTATTATAATCCGACGTTTCGGCGACTTTACAGGATAATATGTCTATAATGCATACAATGTTTTAAGATCATTTGGATTAAATACTTAATGTCAGTAAAACCAATATATCGCGATAAAATCGGTAAACAGTCGTTTAATTTCAATTTGTAACATTCGTGTAAACCCAAGAAAGTTTATTATACCTACTTTACAAGTTAAACCAAACAAACCTATAATACCTATACTTGACAAATAAATGAACCGCTTATTTTCTAGCCACGAAACAACTATTGTAGTCTAGAGAGACTTTTTTTGTCTCATGGTGACACAGTTTATATACATGTGATTAACCCACATATCAAACAATCTTGATATATCAATGGTAAGCAGCATCCATTGATAAACGTATTATTTGTACCACAATAGTGAGAAAGTAGCATAAGGCTTAGTTTAAGGTGCGGCGAAAGTATGTGATGAAATAAGATGTTCCAAAGATAGATCAGTTTTCCAGGAAGAAAAATCTCCAACTCTCTTTTTGGCAGTTTAGCCACCAATGAATAAAAGAAGTCGGTTAAAGAATAAAGTGGCTCTTCAAACCTCCACAGTTAATTTATGCTGAAATTAGCTTGTCGTTGTCGTCATGAAATATTGTTCCCTACTTCTGAAGACGGATAATTTGTACAGACGATTCTACATAATTCGTAGAAAGTACAAAAGCCTCGCTTTCTAGTATAAACGCACCAGCTCTACCAGTCAGGTATAAGTATTCTATATTCTGGTGGGTGGATGTATCACAGTAACCAACCAGGATCTCGCCGGGATTCGGTCGGCATTGTGGTGATCACTGCGCTGCCTTTACGCTCTGATGCTGGTCGGAAGGGAAATGGCTCATCTTCCACAGGATATACCTTGCACTGGTCGGAGATAGTCACGAGCTCTCTGACCCTCCCACTTTGGGAAGAGGGTGGTGACGTTCCCGCTCTCTCTTTCCTCCTTGTATTTATAATTGTAGGGAGAAGAGTCTTGTTGATTTCAGCATGAATGGGCCAGCTCGATCGGGGAAGTAAAGATTCTGTTATGTCGATATTCTGTGAACCCTCTCACTGAATATTATGTTGCGTTTCGTTCCGTGATTGAGTGTGCCGGAGGCCCCTTTTTCCTTCTCCCAAATCCCACTCTTTCTCCTCCTATATATTTTCCTATCCAAAAGGGTCGTCCAATTCCTCTTATGATGCCTGTGACTATGTATGGTGGTAATCGCTTTCCATGAGGCTATCCATTTGTTCTTCTGCCGCCTATTACAGAAAGAAAAATTCTTGTATTATTCAGATACTTCCACTAAAGAAATGCTTTATTTTAAAACCCAGCTTACTTATATAATTATACCCCTTTAAGTTACACCACATTTCTATATCAATCCACAATTTCCTAAATAGCTCGTTGACATATGAGGTCAGAGCATGATGCATGGCGTCAAGTTCACCACATTACTATGTGCATATTAAAATAGAAGTCAGACGTGTTTGTTTTTATTTAAATAGCCAGCTTTCACTATCGAAAGACGCGTAGGAACCAAAATTATATTTTTATATCCAAACTGGCAACTGACTGCCTCCGTCCAGTTGATAGCGTGAGCGTCTTCTGATCGTCCTGATCAGACTTTTGCCCCTCCCGGATTCGATACCCGGGTCGGGCAAAAGTGTTACTCAGTTTATCCGAATTCTCAGTAACAGCACGGAGTCCGACAATATGTCCAGTAAAAGGCTCAACCCCTATTACGTGGAACTTTAAATTCATAAAATGGCAGAATGAGGTTGTAATATTACACCTCTGCCTACCCCTTCATGGAAACAGGTGTAACTCTATATAACAAAAAAACGGGCTATTGCAACTTTCTGATCGTAAGCGGTCACAGTTCTGATGGTGTTGATTGATGAAATGCAGTCTGTGATGGAGATTTAGGAATTTTTTCGGCCACCTTCGAAGCGACCTACGTAAGTATTTCTTCTTCTCATTCTTCGTGTCAATGGTTTTATTGGTGCAAACTATACGAGAACCGCATAATAATTTAACCTTTTATTGACAAGAAAAATAGTTTTCTATGACACATATCTGCTGCTTCTCATCGTCATCAGCAGCCTTGTATATAAACTGTCCAACTGCTGGGCACGAACCTCTTCTCATTATGAGAGCGTAAGGCCATATTTCACCACGCTGGCCAAGTGCTGGTAGGGAGACGTCACATGTGTTCTCGAAACACTATGTATGTATGTATGCAATCCGCACTACACCAGCAATAATCATGGTATGACTGATGTTAAGGCTAAAATCGAAAAATGAACATCATAATTATTTTCTTTTTTCAAAATAATGATCATAATAGACATATTTCATCATATATATAGGTATACTGTCCTACAGCTGGGCACGCGCCTCTTCTAACTATGAGAAGGGTAAGGCCATAGTCACCCACTAGTAATTCTATAGCCCATCACGTTCTTTCGATAACATTATGGAGAACTCTCAGACAAGCAGGTTTCTACTTCTCACGTTAGTCCTACGTTAGCAACTATATTTCATTATACATATGCATGTATGTATACATACCTAATAAGTACATATTTGTAATAAGTACAACGACCTATCCACTTAACGATAATAGCGTAACCTTGTAATACCTCAGTTACAATCCTACATAAGCCTTTTCTATGTAGGATGTATGTTGAACAATTGTGATTAATTCTAATTTATGCATTCCACGGATGCTTTGAAAATCGTTGATCAAAGATACGAACATGCAAACATCTTTGTTATATAAAAGTTTACCTTTTACTCTATCTAATAAATTTTGGAGGAGTAAGCACATTTCAGACGTACTGGACGACGCAGCAGGGGTAGGCCTCCCGCAAGGTGGACCGACGATCTGGTTAAGATCGCGGGAACGGTTGGATGCGGGCGGCTCAAAATCGCTCTGTGTGGAGAACCTTGGGGGATGCCTATGTCCAGCAGTGGACGTATCCAAGCTGACCTGATGAAGCACACTAGAATGTACTGATACTGGCCTAAGCCATGGAATATCTCTCTCTCTCTCTTTCTCTCTGTCTCTGTGAAAATGTCAATATTCTGTCACTTTTAAGTTGACTAGTGTGCGGATTCCGGACCTCAATAAAAAGTTTGAGATCTTGCTGAGATAACGCTTGGACGATAAAAGATAACTCTATGCAATAAATAATCCCGATCAAAAGACGATATTTTTGCAATTAGTACCTTAAATACATGTCACTTTCTAATTAGTAGTACCTTGCTGATTTCAGCATGAATGGACTGGACCTACCGGGGAAATAGTATGCTCTCACGGAATTGCATATATCCTAAGCCCACGATACCTTACCACTCTACTGTATCTGTGCTCATAGCTCAGCTTTTCTTAGTTTGTCATCATCTGGCAGTCTCTAAGTTATTCTCACAAATTATAGGCAATCATTCTCGTAATGTTTGAGCGGAAAATTTTGGGAGAACGTTTTTTTACTTTTGTTAGATTATCTCGGTATAACGATCGCACTGTATCTTCCTGCTTACGTTTGATCTAAGGTACAAACAGGAAAAGGAAATGAAAGGAAAAACCCATTCACCAGCAATGAAAAAAACTTCCTATTTTTATTTATAAATAGGAGCCTAACATTCAATATCTTATAACAACTATTTACTCGAAGTTGTTTAGATACCAAATAAAAAACATGGAGAAATTTCCTCGACAGCGAAATTCACGAAATTTATGTTAGAAAATATCTCTTAGTTATTTTACTAGCCTTAGGCATGTTTTACTTTGTCTTGTAAAATACATTATAAAGAGTTAGTTTTTAGAATTATTTAAATAGACTACCTAACAGAAATAATTTTTAAAACGAGCCGGTAGTGCCTGACATTTGTGTAGCCAGCCAAAAAGCAAACTTTTCATCTTCATAATATTAGCATAGCTACAAGATTTCTTAACGGATATTTATTACGATACATATAATTATAGGCAGCGATAGCCGAGTGGATATACCAACAGACTGCCATGCAGAGGGTATCGGGTTCGAATCCACGGCGCGCACCAATTACTTTTCGGAGTTATGTGCGTATTGAATAAAAAAGTTAATGACAAGCGATAATTGATGTTAATTATCGCTTGTCCCGTGCCTCGGAGAGCACGTTAAGCCGTCGGTCCCGGTTGTCATGAAGATCTTTGACAGTCGTTACAGGGCGTCAGTACCTTCTAAATAAACTGACACTGGTCTAAACCATGGAATATCGCTATCCCTTCGGGTTGCGGAGGTCAGACAGGCAGTCGCTCTGTGGAAAAGCTAATATTCAGCCAAATCCGGTTAGACTAGTAAGCGGACCCCAGATTGAAACTGGGATAACGCTAAGAGAAAGAAGAAGAAGACATATAATTATAGGCGGAGGAATAACAACGTGGGGAAACCTGCATGTCTGAGAGTTCTACATAATGTTCTCGAAAGAAATGTGAAATTTGTCAACTTGGCCGGCGTGGTGGACTACGGCCTTACCCTTCTCATAGTGAGAAGAGGCCCGTGCCCAGCAGTAGGACAGTATATAGGGCTGATAATGATGGAAGATTTCTATTATATTCATAATTTTGAAAAAAGAAAATTTGATGTTCATTTTTCGTTTTTAACCGCCTAAGATCAGTCATCCCGTAATCATTGCTGGTGTAGTATTCTAGGCAAAAAATATACTGTCGCCTCATCATCTTCTTGTGTGATGTATTTGACCTTTTTTACGTAATTACATGCATACATACATAGACTCACGCCTGTTTCCCGGAGGGGTAGGCAGAGACTACGGAACGCCATTTGCAACGATCCTGACATATCTCTCTTGCTTCATTCACTCCCATCAGATTCCTCATGCATGCTCTTCTGGTCAGGGTACTTTTCACCTGTCCTGTTTTTAGGATGCCTCCAATCTGGTCAGAGAACGTCCGCCTAGGTCTTCCCCTTCGTCCTGTCCCTTCCACACTTGCCTTATATATCTGCTTGGTCAGTCTTTCGTCATCCATCCTCTCCACGTGCCCAAACCATCTTAGCATACCTTTCTCGATGCTTGTCAATATATCTTCTTTTACCGCACAACACTCTCTTATCACACAATTATTTATTCTGTCAGTCAGAGAAACACCACACATACTTCTCAGTGCTCTCATTTCTACAGCATTTATTCTACTTTCATGACTCTTCTGCCATACCCAACTATCACTACCATACATAAGAGTAGGTACTAACACCCCTCTATATTATTAGTATTTTTATTTTAGTCATTAAGATGCGTCAAACGGTAGTTACTTATGACGCATCACACTGGGTTCGGTATCGGCTTTGTTTAAAGCAGCTTAGCATAAGTAACATAGTAACTGTTGACCTCAATATGCCTATACAACACTTACAGAATATGTTAGCATATTAATTTGGTATATTATTTTACTTTACGGAAAAGAAATATTACTAACCAATGTCAGGTATTTATTTATTTTATACTTACATTTCTAATTTATGTTAAGGGTCTATATTGCCGAAATTTCAGCATAAATGAGTCCAGCCGTAGTCACGGCAAGAGCTATTTATTTTAGAAATTCGTATACAAAAAGGTAGCGATGGGCTGGTGAAGATACCAACAGACTGCTGTGCAGAGGGTGTTGGGTTCGATTCCACGGCGAGCACCACTGAATTTTCGAAGATATGTCCGTATTACCTCTACCGGCAACGTTAAGCTGTCGGTCCTAGCCGTCATGAAGAACTTTGACAGTCGTTTTAGAGAGTCAGTACCTACCTCTAAATAGACTGACACTAGTCTAAACCATGGAATATCTCTACTCCTTTGAGTTGCGATGGTCAGACAGGGAGTCTCTCTGTGGGAAAGCTTATCATCATTCATCATCAGCCTTTTGTCGGAGGCCTTCGGGCGGTCTGAAAATTCCGACACTAGAGTTGGCCACACACTTACACGAAAAACAAACAAACAAACATCATCAGCCTTTAACAGTCCACTGCTGGTCTAGGCCCCTCCTTTGAAAGGAGGAATTGGCCTACTATACCACGCTGGCCAAACGGATTGGTATAAGGTTTGTATCAAATTTTCCTTCTCGTACAGTGCTGTTCTCTGCATACCTAATTTGCTCCCTCTGTCGGCTCTTAAGACACCCATGGGATGATATGGGGTGATGACATTCCGTATTCTTAATCCGTCACCACACGGGAAAGCTTATATTCAGTCAAAACCAGTAAGACTTGTAAGCGGACGCCTGGTTGTAACTGGAATAACGTACGGAGGATGATGATCATACCGTAACAAAAGGTATGCCGTCGTATCCAACGAACACCCTTGAATATCACAACAATGACCTTTTACACGCTACATTCCAAATTCCTTTAATAAAGCTAAACTCCCCACACAAACATAACAATGCAAAAAGAATCACATTAACTCAAAAACATAACGTTTGTATAATATTAGCTACCTTCCGAGAATCAGTCTTGACGAGGCTTGTCAGTCAGCGTCGGAATCTTATTTTAAATATTTAGATATACACATGACGCGTGAGCTTTCTTGTTTTGTTATTAAGGTCCCGTGCGTTATAATATTTAATGTATGAAGTACATATAAAATAATAATGCTTAGATCAGCAGTAGGCATGAGCGGCATACGTCATTGAAACTGATCCATGCATTATTATTCGATTCCGGTAAAGACATTCTTATTACAGACTTCGTTGTGGGCACTAGGTTTTTTGGCAATTCTATTTTAAGTCATTTTCTTTCATTAAATTAGTCTGTTTTGACCTTTGAGTTTTTTTTAAAAAAAAAAAAGCTATTTCGGACCTGCCCTGTAACAGTGGTGTCAGAAGTGGGATATTCGGGTAAGTTTATACCAATTCGATAAGCCCGATATTCCACGTAGTAAGGTCAACCAGTGCCCACAACTCGCCGCGTTTCGGTTCTATCCAGACGAAGTACAACTGTCTGGATCTCGCTGTATCTCGCTGAGTCTCGCTGTAGCTCGCCATATTTCGCCGTATCTCGCCGTATCTTGCCGTATTTCGCCGCATCTCACCGTATCTCGCCGAAACTCGCCGAATCTCGCTGTATCTCGGCGAATCTCACTATATCTCCTCGCATCTCGCCGAATCTCGCCGTATCTTGCCGTATCTCGCCGTGTCGAGGGCCCATATCGCCGTATTGGGTCCTGTTCCGCTCGCCGTGCTCGCAGCACCTCGCCAGCCGACGCATCGTCTCGTGGACGGTGTGCTGCCCACATCTCGCCGTGACCGCTCGCCTGCCGTAAGAAGATCGTTATCGCTGACAGCATCGGCCAGTCAAGGCCGACTCCATCGTTACAGTTCAAGAGGTTTCTTCAACTGCTCGCCACCGCCGATTATGTTCGTCCAGTGCGTGATTTGCCTGTGAGTACTATATTTTGTTCATTGTTATTGCCACTTACCAATTTGAGTAATTTTCCTATTCACGTTAATCCTAAATACCTAATATGTCGAAAACTGAAAGGTCTCAAGTATCACTTTCGGAACAAGTTCCACTTAAAGTTTTATGTGATTTTGTTCACCCGTATAGCGGAGAAAGAGAAACTCTCCCCGGGTTTTTAACTAACTGTAGAAACGCTTTAGATCTCGCGTCGGAATCTCAGAAAGGTATTTTACTAAAGTTTATACTGTCAAAATTAACCGGTAAAGCACAGGTTGCATGTTCAAATAAAATATTTGAGACCTTTGAGGAGTTAAAAGATTTTCTCAAACAACATTTTGGTGAGAGAAAACATTACAATCATCTATTATTAGAACTTCAGTCATGCAAACAACTTCTCAATGAGACAGTAGCACAATACGCCTTAAGAATTGATACATGCCTCACTTCTCTACAGTCCGAAATCCATAACTCAGATTCCTTAAAGAAAGAAATAGCGGGTCGTATTGCTATGACAGAAGATCTAGCATTATATACATTTACTTTGGGATTACATTCGGCTCTTGGTAATATTGTACGATGCAGAAACCCTCGGACTCTAAATGAAGCAGTAAACATTGCATTCGAGGAAGAGAAAATTCTAAATTTGGGCAAAAGTTCTATTTTAAAATCAAAATTATGTAAATTTTGTAACAAATCAGGTCATTTAGAGTCGGAGTGTTATAATAAGTTAAAACGCGACACTGTACCGCGCTTGCAATATCAGCCGCGTATGCAAAATAATTCCTTCCACAGTTCTCGGAATAATACAACACCGGTCATTTGTAGGTATTGTAAGAATATAGGCCATGATATTTCGCAATGTCGTAAACGCCAATATAATAATTCTAGAACATTTAATAACAATTCGCACACTAATAACTTGCCTAATAACTCTAGGAATTTTCAACAAAACTTCATAGAGTCGGCATCCGAAACATCATCGCCTCCACAGATTCTTGAAATAGAAAACAGTACTAACTCTTTAAACTAGATGTTGGGTTTGCAAACCAGTACCGTTGCAAGTCCCACAGTCTAGGTACTGTAAATTCTAGCTCAAATACAAAATCCACTGTTTCCAATAATAAATCTACTATTTCCAAATCCACTGTTTCAAATACTAAATCTACTATTTCCCAATCCACTGTTTCTAAACCGTATAGTGCTATTTCTAAAAATAATAATTCTACTACTAAATCCACTGTTTCTAGTAAAACGGGTCCTATTTCTAACGAAAATAATTTCATAAATTCTAGTTCTAATTCCACTGAGTCTAAATCGTCGCTGCGTACTATTTCGGGTTTGAACCGCGTTGATAACGGTGATAAACAGTTCTTGCGTACTAGTTCGACCGTAAGGTCCATCGATAGCAATATTCCTAGTTCCTCGAAAGATTCGCCTCTATCAAGTTCGTTTATGACCAAAAATGAAACATGTTCCAATTTCGAGTCTAAATCAGTTCAAGAGTTATTAAATAAATTTGTAGATGAACCGATAGAGTGTCCTATGGTATATGATATAGCGCAAAATAAGAAAACTTCGTTACCGTTTGTTGAAGTGTATACATCTCATTCCGAAATGCCGTTGCGTCTCTTAGTTGATACTGGGAGCTCCATTTGCCTCATAAAGGACACTAGTCTCTCAAAAGCCCCAGAACTAGATCATAATATAGTGAAATTTAAAGGTATCAACGATGTCGGGTCGTATGCCCAAACCAAAGGCACTTTTATTTTATCTATTAAGCCCGATGTGTCAAACCAAATTTCATTTTCATTTCCTTTCCATGTCGTGTCTAATGTTAATCTTGATTATGATGGTATCATAGGTACGAACTTCTTGTCTACGCATAATGCGTCAATCGTATATCCTGAATCGAAATTAAAGATACTGGGTGAAACATCTGTATGTTTTGATTTAAAAACCACGAGTGTAACGTACAAAATTCCGGCACGTTCTGAAATGTTAATAGAATGTTTCGTAACGAATCCCGAGTTAAAAGAAGGCCTAGTTATGTGTGGTAAAGTCGATCAATATCCAAATCTTATATTTTCTAAATGTCTAACTCGAGTAAAATCTAATAATAAAATCACTGTCTCTGTATTAAATACCTCTGAAAGCGAAATTATTCTTAACCCGATCAAGTTGACGTTAGAGCCTGTGTCTTATGTGCTAGAGCCTAGTCCTACTATCCCCTCTACTTCTAGTCCTGTTAACCAAACACTCCCCTGTTTCCA
Organism: Euclidia mi; assembly: GCA_944739405.2. NCBI lineage: Eukaryota > Metazoa > Arthropoda > Insecta > Lepidoptera > Erebidae > Euclidia > Euclidia mi. Next base: position 4,908,680 of record OX123204.2, read on the forward strand.
AACTACTACATCCGAATTAGAGCGCGACTATAAGGTCCAAAAGGCCTTAAGATGCGAACATATGACTCAGGAAGAGGAATCTGCGTTGCGCGAATTATGCTCAGAATATAACGACATATTTTATCTAGACGGAGACATACTGACAGCGACTAAGACCGTACAACATGAAATTCGTACAACCTCCGAAACTCCCATCCATGCTAAAACCTATCGTTTTCCCGAGTGCCATAAGGAGGAAGTCAGTAAGCAGGTTAAAGGTATGTTAGATCAAGGCATTATCAGCCCTTCTACATCCCCTTGGTCAGCACCGATATGGGTGGTACCGAAAAAGGCGGACGCTTCCGGTAAACCCAAGTGGCGCATCGTTATCGATTACCGAAAGCTGAACGAAATAACTATCGGTGATGCCTATCCTATCCCCAACATCACGGACATCCTTGACCAGCTTGGACACAGTAAATATTTTTCGACTTTAGATTTAGCATCTTCTTTTCATCAAGTTTGTATGAAGGAATCCGACGCTGAGAAGACAGCATTCAGCGTTCCGGGTGTTTCCGGCTTAACAGGTCACTATCAGTTCAATAGAATGCCTTTCGGACTTAAAAATTCCCCTTCTACATTCCAAAGGCTGATGAACGTCGTCTTATCTGGTCTCCAAGGTCTCCATTGTTTTACATATATGGATGATATTGTTATTTTTGGCAGTCAACTTTCTGATAGTATTAGTAACCTTCGCAAAGTGTTCGACAAGCTGCGCGAACATAACCTAAAGTTACAACCTGATAAAAGCGAATTTTTACGTAAGGAAGTCCAATACTTAGGCCATATTATAACAGATAAAGGCGTGAAGCCCGATCCTAAGAAAGTAGAATGTGTCCAAAAGTTTCCTGTACCCAAAAATCCCCGCGACATCAAATCCTTTCTCGGCCTCGTCGGTTACTATAGACGGTTTATAGAGAACTTTTCGCATATCACCAAACCATTAACAAGTCTATTAAAAAAGGACGTTAAGTTCAGTTGGCTCTCTCCGCAACAATCGGCGTTCGATACCTTAAAAGATAAAATCACGACAGCTCCTATCTTACAATACCCCGACTTTACTAAGCCTTTTATCCTAACCACAGATGCCTCCAACTATGCCATATCCGCTATCTTGTCCCAAGGAGAAATAAATAACGATCTCCCAATCGCATACGCGTCCCGCACGTTAAATAAATCAGAGGGAAACTATTCAACTACAGAAAAAGAGTGTTTAGCTATTATATTCGGCACTAAAACTTTCCGTCCGTATTTATATGGGCGACGATTCAAAATCGTAACAGACCATAAGCCTTTAGAATGGCTTTTCAATATAAGCGACCCCAGTTCGAAATTAGTAAGATGGCGTCTCAAACTCGAAGAGTTTGATTATGAAATTGTCTACAAAAAGGGCAAAATCAATTGCAACGCTGACTCCTTATCTCGCAACCCCGTTCTCGCCGTCGATCCCGAGTCTCCCTCCACATCTGAAACATATGAAAAATATTTACAAATTAGTCAACAACAAAATACTTCCTATGACACTGTTATTATAGAACATAACGATTCGCTACTTAAAACTAAATGTAAAATGATAACTTACCCCTCTGCCATTGACTTAGACGATTCGATTCCATACTGTTCTGAAATTTTACAAATGTCTAAATTTAATGAAGACTTACCTGACATAAGAACTGTAGAACGGGAGCTGTATACGTTTCAAAGTACGTCCAACGATAAACATGTATTTACCCATTTATTCTTACGAGTTCATCATTACGACGAAATGACCTACAAAGATATTTTTAATATGTTAAGAGATTATAGAGATATGATAACTACCTGGTATTCAGAAGAAAAGGAATTGGCCATTTCTGATTTTCAAGATCCTTTCACAAAGATATCGTTTACCAAAATATATAATATCTTAGGGTTTATATTTCACAAAACGGGTGTTAAAATCCACGTATATCATAATAATATTCTATTCCCAACGCCCGTTGAAGTTCCTCGTATATTAAAAGAAAACCATGACTCACCTTCTGCGGGACACCCAGGTATTTCACGCATGTACGATAGATTAAAATCTCAGTATTGGTGGAAAAATATGCGCCAAGATATAGAAAATTATGTCAAGAGTTGCAAATCTTGCCAAGTCAACAAACCTTTACGCCACTCCAATAAAGCGCCAATGATTATTACTTCAACTGCCACTAGGCCGAACGAAAAACTTTATCTCGATATAGTAGGTCCTTTACCTGAAACTAGAATTAACAGTTACAAATTCATTTTGACCCTACAAGACGATCTAACGAAATACTCCCAGGCCTATCCCATGCAAACCTGTTCCGCTCAAGAAACTGCTCAACGTCTTGTACACTATATCTCACACTTAGGTATACCGCGTAATATAGTCACTGACCAAGGCACTAACTTTTGTTCTGATGTTTTCAAACAATTGGAGAGACTATTCGGAATAAAACACATTTATGCATCGCCATACCATCCGCAAACATGTGGTGCCTTAGAAAGAAGTCATTCCACCCTAAAAGAATATTTACGTTCCTATATAGAAGACAATACCCATACATGGGATTTATACCTGAACACAGCAATGTTGGCTTATAACTCAAACATACATACAACCACGGATTTTTCTCCATTTGAACTCATGTTTGGTCATAAACCGTATATTCCCAAGTCTATCGATAGCCTAGATAACAATACTTACACTGATTACGTACGAGCGCTCAATCATAGATTATATTATAGTCGCCAAAAAGCATTGCAAAACGTCCAACGTTCTAAAGAACGTTCTAAACAATATTACGATTCACATTCTCGCCCTAAAACGTATAATATTGGTGATTCGGTATATATTCGATGCCATCATAAGCAAAATAAGGCTCTATTACCCGTATGGAAAGGCCCTTACAAGATCATAAAGATAAACGGTAACCACACAGTCACAGTGCAAGTCGATAGGAAACATGTTCGTCACCACTATGACGAAATCAAGCCCGCCTTTTAAAGCATAGCTATCTCTATTGTCGCCAGGTTCCTCACAACCGTTTCCAGTAGCCAGTTTATATCAAAGCTTTTCGGAAGTCCCGGACTGTACTATGACCAATTATTGGACATCAAATTTGCTAACGATAACTGGAACGTTGTCACCTCAGTAGATTTAAGTCACATCCAACCGCATTTAAACAGTATAGAGTTCTTACTCGAACGCGTTTCAAAGCATTGCAACACAACTCTGTCTTCCCAACTTAAAACCGAATGTCATAACTCATTAAGTTCTTTGAAAGCTCTACATAACAGTAATATTCAGAAGTTCTCATCACTTTCATATCTTACTCAGATTAAAGAATCTAGACGTGCTAAACGGGGTCTAATTGACGCCGGTGGCTCTATATTAAAAACATTCTTCGGCACCTTAGATGTTAACGACGCTATCAAGTTCACTAATGCTATTAATAAAGTACAGTCAGACGAAAAAGAACTTACGTTGTTAATGCGCGATAACATACATGTAATTAAGTCCACTATATCTACATTTAATAGTACTATGTCTAAGGTAAAAGATAACGAACATCGTCTGAACAAAAACCTAATGACTATAGAAAATGCATTCGAAAAGTTAAGTCAAACTACTGATAAATTAGAATTAAAGTCACAGTTATCTCTCATATTAACTTCGGTAGAAAGTATCATAATGACTCTATCCTTCGATATAGATGATATTAATAACGCAATATTATTTAGTAAAATGAACGTTTTGCACCCGACTGTACTAAGTCCCATGCAGCTGTATAAGGAGCTCGAGTTACATATCAACTACATGCCTAAACACTCTGAGCTACCTATACCCTTATCGCTAGTAAACGTTAATGAAATAATTACTGTTAGTGATATCGTATGTTATTACCAAGACAATAAGTTAGTATTTAGTTTACAGATTCCGCTCGTTCTTTCACACTCTATAACCTGTACCATATCATCCCATTTCCAGTCCCATTAGATTTAAATACTCCCGATACTTATGCTTTAGTTGCACCGAATAAACCATACCTGGCAATAACCCTGGACAGACTATTCTACTCACAGCTCGCGAGTGTCAGTGCGTGCAAACAAGTGAAAGGTCAGTGCTATGTGTGTCCTCTAGGTAACGTGTACTCGACAATGGCAAACCCGACATGTGAAACTACGTTACTAACAGAAGCATCTGCTAAGTTACCAAAAAGTTGCCAAACTAGAGTCTTGCGTGGCTCGATAGACGTCTTCCAAAAGATCAGTCGTAATCGTTGGATTTTTGTTCAATCATAACCTGGTAAATGTCATGTTATTTGTAATGAAAATTTTAGTAATACAGATGAGGTTCTTTTCGGTTCCGGAATATTACATTTACCAAAATCTTGCAAAGCCTACTATAAAGCATTAACATTTATCCCAAGTGACACGTACACCTCCAACGTCACTACTATCTTATCTAACTTTAATATTATCGATGAATGTTGCGATACTCAATATTTCAATAAAAGTCACATCCCATTAGTCAAGTTAAACGAATTTAATAATTTAGAGTCTTTAGTAAAAGCCAGTGTGCAGATGAACGAGTTCGAGAAACAGTTTAATAAAATCTCTGAACCGTCACACTTTGAGAAATATTCTACCAGCTATCTTTCCCTCACTTATATAACAGCCATTTTAATGTTACTATATTTATTGTTCAAGACCAGGAGAGTTATTTGTCCGAGACGGGGATGCTGTGTAAGAATCTATAACAAGAACTATGTAAGTCAACCCCCTGTTCCTTCTATTCGACATAATGTGTCAACCATTGTTAATGCATCAACGGACCCGTCAGCTGATGACCTTGACGATCATACAAATATCTCCACAAGGTCGTTGCCAAATTTGAAGAGAAATGTAATGCCGTAGTTAAAACGTTCTATTAATATTATTATTAGTTAAATGCACTGGTATCTCTTATATCTAAATATTGTAAGTAACATTTTAAATTTTAAATAAATCCAACCTATAAAGTAATTAATTGTAATTTCTAAATCTGTGAGTTAAAATAGATAATATCTTAAAACTATATTAAGAATTCTTTATATCTTTACATGCTATTATCTCATAATAATATTTCGGGTTTTTCTAGTTTACATAAGTTACAGTTATAGTTGCTTAATCTTAGTTTAAATAATAAAATGTTTGTAACTCTCAACGAAGTCTTTACAGTTAGCAATTCGTTTACTTTCAATTGATCATCCCTTTACCCGGTATGATCAATCTTAACGGGGGGGATGTTATAATATTTAATGTATGAAGTACATATAAAATAATAATGCTTAGATCAGCAGTAGGCATGAGCGGCATACGTCATTGAAACTGATCCATGCATTATTATTCGATTCCGGTAAAGACATTCTTATTACAGACTTCGTTGTGGGCACTAGGTTTTTTGTCAATTCTATTTTAAGTCATTTTCTTTCATTAAATTAGTCTGTTTTGACCTTTGAGTTTTTTTTAAAAAAAAAAAAGCTATTTCGGACCTGCCCTGTAACAGTTTTTTTTTTTTTTTTTTTTTTTTTTTTTTTTTTTTTTTTTTTTTTTTTTTTAAACTCAAAGGTTACAGGGCAGGTCCGAAATAGCTTTTTAAAAAAAACTCAAAGGTCAAAACAGACTAATTTAATGAAAGAAAATGACTTAAAATAGAATTGACAAAAAACCTAGTGCCCACAACGAAGTCTGTAATAAGAATGTCTTTACCGGAATCGAATAATAATGCATGGATCAGTTTCAATGACGTATACCGCTCATGCCTACTGCTGATCTAAGCATTATTATTTTATATGTACTTCATACATTAAATATTATAACATCCCCCCCGTTAAGATTGATCATACCGGGTAAAGGGATGATCAATTGAAAGTAAACGAATTGCTAACTGTAAAGACTTCGTTGAGAGTTACAAACATTTTATTATTTAAACTAAGATTAAGCAACTATAACTGTAACTTATGTAAACTAGAAAAACCCGAAATATTATTATGAGATAATAGCATGTAAAGATATAAAGAATTCTTAATATAGTTTTAAGATATTATCTATTTTAACTCACAGATTTAGAAATTACAATTAATTACTTTATAGGTTTGATTTATTTAAAATTTAAAATGTTACTTACAATATTTAGATATAAGAGATACCAGTACATTTAACTAATAATAATATTAATAGAACGTTTTAACTACGGCATTACATTTCTCTTCAAATTTGGCAACGACCTTGTGGAGATATTTGTATGATCGTCAAGGTCATCAGCTGACGAGTCCGTTGATGCATTAACAATGGTTGACACATTATGTCGAATAGAAGGAACAGGGGGTTGACTTACATAGTTCTTGTTATAGATTCTTACACAGCATCCCCGTCTCGGACAAATAACTCTCCTGGTCTTGAACAATAAATATAGTAACATTAAAATGGCTGTTATATAAGTGAGGGAAAGATAGCTGGTAGAATATTTCTCAAAGTGTGACGGTTCAGAGATTTTATTAAACTGTTTCTCGAACTCGTTCATCTGCACACTGGCTTTTACTAAAGACTCTAAATTATTAAATTCGTTTAACTTGACTAATGGGATGTGACTTTTATTGAAATATTGAGTATCGCAACATTCATCGATAATATTAAAGTTAGATAAGATAGTAGTGACGTTGGAGGTGTACGTGTCACTTGGGATAAATGTTAATGCTTTATAGTGGGCTTTGCAAGATTTTGGTAAATGTAATATTCCGGAACCGAAAAGAACCTCATCTGTATTACTAAAATTTTCATTACAAATAACATGACATTTACCAGGTTATGATTGAACAAAAATCCAACGATTACGACTGATCTTTTGGAAGACGTCTATCGAGCCACGCAAGACTCTAGTTTGGCAACTTTTTGGTAACTTAGCAGATGCTTCTGTTAGTAACGTAGTTTCACATGTCGGGTTTGCCATTGTCGAGTACACGTTACCTAGAGGACACACATAGCACTGACCTTTCACTTGTTTGCACGCACTGACACTCGCGAGCTGTGAGTAGAATAGTCTGTCCAGGGTTATTGCCAGGTATGGTTTATTCGGTGCAACTAAAGCATAAGTATCGGGAGTATTTAAATCTAATGGGACTGGAAATGGGATGATATGGTACAGGTTATAGAGTGTGAAAGAACGAGCGGAATCTGTAAACTAAATACTAACTTATTGTCTTGGTAATAACATACGATATCACTAACAGTAATTATTTCATTAACGTTTACTAGCGATAAGGGTATAGGTAGCTCAGAGTGTTTAGGCATGTAGTTGATATGTAACTCGAGCTCCTTATACAGCTGCATGGGACTTAGTACAGTCGGGTGCAAAACGTTCATTTTACTAAATAATATTGCGTTATTAATATCATCTATATCGAAGGATAGAGTCATTATGATACTTTCTACCGAAGTTAATATGAGAGATAACTGTGACTTTAATTCTAATTTATCAGTAGTTTGACTTAACTTTTCGAATGCATTTTCTATAGTCATTAGGTTTTTGTTCAGACGATGTTCGTTATCTTTTACCTTAGACATAGTACTATTAAATGTAGATATAGTGGACTTAATTACATGTATGTTATCGCGCATTAACAACGTAAGTTCTTTTTCGTCTGACTGTACTTTATTAATAGCATTAGTGAACTTGATAGCGTCGTTAACATCTAAGGTGCCGAAGAATGTTTTTAATATAGAGCCACCGGCGTCAATTAGACCCCGTTTAGCACGTCTAGATTCTTTAATCTGAGTAAGATATGAAAGTGATGAGAACTTCTGAATATTACTGTTATGTAGAGCTTTCAAAGAACTTAATGAGTTATGACATTCGGTTTTAAGTTGGGAAGACAGAGTTGTGTTGCAATGCTTTGAAACGCGTTCGAGTAAGAACTCTATACTGTTTAAATGCGGTTGGATGTGACTTAAATCTACTGAGGTGACAACGTTCCAGTTATCGTTAGCAAATTTGATGTCCAATAATTGGTCATAGTACAGTCCGGGACTTCCGAAAAGCTTTGATATAAACTGGCTACTGGAAACGGTTGTGAGGAACCTGGCGACAATAGAGATAGCTATGCTTTAAAAGGCGGGCTTGATTTCGTCATAGTGGTGACGAACATGTTTCCTATCGACTTGCACTGTGACTGTGTGGTTACCGTTTATCTTTATGATCTTGTAAGGGCCTTTCCATACGGGTAATAGAGCCTTATTTTGCTTATGATGGCATCGAATATATACCGAATCACCAATATTATACGTTTTAGGGCGAGAATGTGAATCGTAATATTGTTTAGAACGTTCTTTAGAACGTTGGACGTTTTGCAATGCTTTTTGGCGACTATAATATAATCTATGATTGAGCGCTCGTACGTAATCAGTGTAAGTATTGTTATCTAGGCTATCGATAGACTTGGGAATATACGGTTTATGACCAAACATGAGTTCAAATGGAGAAAAATCCGTGGTTGTATGTATGTTTGAGTTATAAGCCAACATTGCTGTGTTCAGGTATAAATCCCATGTATGGGTATTGTCTTCTATATAGGAACGTAAATATTCTTTTAGGGTGGAATGACTTCTTTCTAAGGCACCACATGTTTGCGGATGGTATGGCGATGCATAAATGTGTTTTATTCCGAATAGTCTCTCCAATTGTTTGAAAACATCAGAACAAAAGTTAGTGCCTTGGTCAGTGACTATATTACGCGGTATACCTAAGTGTGAGATATAGTGTACAAGACGTTGAGCAGTTTCTTGAGCGGAACAGGTTTGCATGGGATAGGCCTGGGAGTATTTCGTTAGATCGTCTTGTAGGGTCAAAATGAATTTGTAACTGTTAATTCTAGTTTCAGGTAAAGGACCTACTATATCGAGATAAAGTTTTTCGTTCGGCCTAGTGGCAGTTGAAGTAATAATCATTGGCGCTTTATTGGAGTGGCGTAAAGGTTTGTTGACTTGGCAAGATTTGCAACTCTTGACATAATTTTCTATATCTTGGCGCATATTTTTCCACCAATACTGAGATTTTAATCTATCGTACATGCGTGAAATACCTGGGTGTCCCGCAGAAGGTGAGTCATGGTTTTCTTTTAATATACGAGGAACTTCAACGGGCGTTGGGAATAGAATATTATTATGATATACGTGGATTTTAACACCCGTTTTGTGAAATATAAACCCTAAGATATTATATATTTTGGTAAACGATATCTTTGTGAAAGGATCTTGAAAATCAGAAATGGCCAATTCCTTTTCTTCTGAATACCAGGTAGTTATCATATCTCTATAATCTCTTAACATATTAAAAATATCTTTGTAGGTCATTTCGTCGTAATGATGAACTCGTAAGAATAAATGGGTAAATACATGTTTATCGTTGGACGTACTTTGAAACGTATACAGCTCCCGTTCTACAGTTCTTATGTCAGGTAAGTCTTCATTAAATTTAGACATTTGTAAAATTTCAGAACAGTATGGAATCGAATCGTCTAAGTCAATGGCAGAGGGGTAAGTTATCATTTTACATTTAGTTTTAAGTAGCGAATCGTTATGTTCTATAATAACAGTGTCATAGGAAGTATTTTGTTGTTGACTAATTTGTAAATATTTTTCATATGTTTCAGATGTGGAGGGAGACTCGGGATCGACGGCGAGAACGGGGTTGCGAGATAAGGAGTCAGCGTTGCAATTGATTTTGCCCTTTTTGTAGACAATTTCATAATCAAACTCTTCGAGTTTGAGACGCCATCTTACTAATTTCGAACTGGGGTCGCTTATATTGAAAAGCCATTCTAAAGGCTTATGGTCTGTTACGATTTTGAATCGTCGCCCATATAAATACGGACGGAAAGTTTTAGTGCCGAATATAATAGCTAAACACTCTTTTTCTGTAGTTGAATAGTTTCCCTCTGATTTATTTAACGTGCGGGACGCGTATGCGATTGGGAGATCGTTATTTATTTCTCCTTGGGACAAGATAGCGGATATGGCATAGTTGGAGGCATCTGTGGTTAGGATAAAAGGCTTAGTAAAGTCGGGGTATTGTAAGATAGGAGCTGTCGTGATTTTATCTTTTAAGGTATCGAACGCCGATTGTTGCGGAGAGAGCCAACTGAACTTAACGTCCTTTTTTAATAGACTTGTTAATGGTTTGGTGATATGCGAAAAGTTCTCTATAAACCGTCTATAGTAACCGACGAGGCCGAGAAAGGATTTGATGTCGCGGGGATTTTTGGGTACAGGAAACTTTTGGACACATTCTACTTTCTTAGGATCGGGCTTCACGCCTTTATCTGTTATAATATGGCCTAAGTATTGGACTTCCTTACGTAAAAATTCGCTTTTATCAGGTTGTAACTTTAGGTTATGTTCGCGCAGCTTGTCGAACACTTTGCGAAGGTTACTAATACTATCAGAAAGTTGACTGCCAAAAATAACAATATCATCCATATATGTAAAACAATGGAGACCTTGGAGACCAGATAAGACGACGTTCATCAGCCTTTGGAATGTAGAAGGGGAATTTTTAAGTCCGAAAGGCATTCTATTGAACTGATAGTGACCTGTTAAGCCGGAAACACCCGGAACGCTGAATGCTGTCTTCTCAGCGTCGGATTCCTTCATACAAACTTGATGAAAAGAAGATGCTAAATCTAAAGTCGAAAAATATTTACTGTGTCCAAGCTGGTCAAGGATGTCCGTGATGTTGGGGATAGGATAGGCATCACCGATAGTTATTTCGTTCAGCTTTCGGTAATCGATAACGATGCGCCACTTGGGTTTACCGGAAGCGTCCGCCTTTTTCGGTACCACCCATATCGGTGCTGACCAAGGGGATGTAGAAGGGCTGATAATGCCTTGATCTAACATACCTTTAACCTGCTTACTGACTTCCTCCTTATGGCACTCGGGAAAACGATAGGTTTTAGCATGGATGGGAGTTTCGGAGGTTGTACGAATTTCATGTTGTACGGTCTTAGTCGCTGTCAGTATGTCTCCGTCTAGATAAAATATGTCGTTATATTCTGAGCATAATTCGCGCAACGCAGATTCCTCTTCCTGAGTCATATGTTCGCATCTTAAGGCCTTTTGGACCTTATAGTCGCGCTCTAATTCGGATGTAGTAGTTTGGAAACAGGGGAGTGTTTGGTTAACAGGACTAGAAGTAGAGGGGATAGTAGGACTAGGCTCTAGCACATAAGACACAGGCTCTAACGTCAACTTGATCGGGTTAAGAATAATTTCGCTTTCAGAGGTATTTAATACAGAGACAGTGATTTTATTATTAGATTTTACTCGAGTTAGACATTTAGAAAATATAAGATTTGGATATTGATCGACTTTACCACACATAACTAGGCCTTCTTTTAACTCGGGATTCGTTACGAAACATTCTATTAACATTTCAGAACGTGCCGGAATTTTGTACGTTACACTCGTGGTTTTTAAATCAAAACATACAGATGTTTCACCCAGTATCTTTAATTTCGATTCAGGATATACGATTGACGCATTATGCGTAGACAAGAAGTTCGTACCTATGATACCATCATAATCAAGATTAACATTAGACACGACATGGAAAGGAAATGAAAATGAAATTTGGTTTGACACATCGGGCTTAATAGATAAAATAAAAGTGCCTTTGGTTTGGGCATACGACCCGACATCGTTGATACCTTTAAATTTCACTATATTATGATCTAGTTCTGGGGCTTTTGAGAGACTAGTGTCCTTTATGAGGCAAATGGAGCTCCCAGTATCAACTAAGAGACGCAACGGCATTTCGGAATGAGATGTATACACTTCAACAAACGGTAACGAAGTTTTCTTATTTTGCGCTATATCATATACCATAGGACACTCTATCGGTTCATCTACAAATTTATTTAATAACTCTTGAACTGATTTAGACTCGAAATTGGAACATGTTTCATTTTTGGTCATAAACGAACTTGATAGAGGCGAATCTTTCGAGGAACTAGGAATATTGCTATCGATGGACCTTACGGTCGAACTAGTACGCAAGAACTGTTTATCACCGTTATCAACGCGGTTCAAACCCGAAATAGTACGCAGCGACGATTTAGACTCAGTGGAATTAGAACTAGAATTTATGAAATTATTTTCGTTAGAAATAGGACCCGTTTTACTAGAAACAGTGGATTTAGTAGTAGAATTATTATTTTTAGAAATAGCACTATACGGTTTAGAAACAGTGGATTGGGAAATAGTAGATTTAGTATTTGAAACAGTGGATTTGGAAATAGTAGATTTATTATTGGAAACAGTGGATTTTGTATTTGAGCTAGAATTTACAGTACCTAGACTGTGGGACTTGCAACGGTACTGGTTTGCAAACCCAACATCTAGTTTAAAGAGTTAGTACTGTTTTCTATTTCAAGAATCTGTGGAGGCGATGATGTTTCGGATGCCGACTCTATGAAGTTTTGTTGAAAATTCCTAGAGTTATTAGGCAAGTTATTAGTGTGCGAATTGTTATTAAATGTTCTAGAATTATTATATTGGCGTTTACGACATTGCGAAATATCATGGCCTATATTCTTACAATACCTACAAATGACCGGTGTTGTATTATTCCGAGAACTGTGGAAGGAATTATTTTGCATACGCGGCTGATATTGCAAGCGCGGTACAGTGTCGCGTTTTAACTTATTATAACACTCCGACTCTAAATGACCTGATTTGTTACAAAATTTACATAATTTTGATTTTAAAATAGAACTTTTGCCCAAATTTAGAATTTTCTCTTCCTCGAATGCAATGTTTACTGCTTCATTTAGAGTCCGAGGGTTTCTGCATCGTACAATATTACCAAGAGCCGAATGTAATCCCAAAGTAAATGTATATAATGCTAGATCTTCTGTCATAGCAATACGACCCGCTATTTCTTTCTTTAAGGAATCTGAGTTATGGATTTCGGACTGTAGAGAAGTGAGGCATGTATCAATTCTTAAGGCGTATTGTGCTACTGTCTCATTGAGAAGTTGTTTGCATGACTGAAGTTCTAATAATAGATGATTGTAATGTTTTCTCTCACCAAAATGTTGTTTGAGAAAATCTTTTAACTCCTCAAAGGTCTCAAATATTTTATTTGAACATGCAACCTGTGCTTTACCGGTTAATTTTGACAGTATAAACTTTAGTAAAATACCTTTCTGAGATTCCGACGCGAGATCTAAAGCGTTTCTACAGTTAGTTAAAAACCCGGGGAGAGTTTCTCTTTCTCCGCTATACGGGTGAACAAAATCACATAAAACTTTAAGTGGAACTTGTTCCGAAAGTGATACTTGAGACCTTTCAGTTTTCGACATATTAGGTATTTAGGATTAACGTGAATAGGAAAATTACTCAAATTTTCCTATTCACGTTATAATATTTAATGTAGTGCAGTGCACCTCTACCTCATTGTCAGTATATATGTTTAAACATTATATTGTATTAAGACACTCATTATACGACAGTCATCGAACACAGTTGTTTCCATTACACTCCCGTCGCCCATCCACACATTGCATGGCGACCCTGCCAGTGCTGCCCTTGGGCAGCGCTTGGCGTAGAATATAATTATTCAAAAAAAATATATAACTATGTGGATCTGATAATCTGACGACATGGCAAGAATTACGGCAAAAATGAGCAAACAAAGGAACAACATTTTGAAGAAATGACATTGGATAGATTTATTGAAGAAAGAAAATTATACAATAAACTGTAAAAGAAACTGTGAAAGAGCCGGGAGATGTTCGAGTCAGATGATGGATTTTGCTGGGCGCTGGGAGATGAACGAGTCAGATGACGGATTTTGTTGGGTGCTGGGCGTTGTTCGAGTCCGATGATGGAATTTGCGAGGCGCTGGAAGACGTTCGGGTCGAGAGGACTCCGTTACTTCTAAGTTGAACAAGGTTCAAAACCGAAAGGCAAGATTAGAAACGAGTAAAGGTATTCAAAATTTATGTATCATTTTTCGGAAGGTCAATAAAAAATTTCTAGTGTGTATTGAAATCTAGCCAAAACGATAATTTTTTTTTAAAGGTAACTATTTTTTTTTTTTTGTAAAAGCCGGAAACAGATTTTGTTTTCTTATTTCTATAATTGGTAATTTGTTTGCTCATTAAAAGGATTTTTTTATAAATTTTATTTAGAGGAATATTATAATCATTCATCAATTATATTATTGACTTATTTTATGTTAAGATTAGTTTTATAAAAGGTTCGCTAATGACAATATGACTGAAGTATTATTCAATTTTAAATATATTTTTTACTGTTTCTTTACAAAAATTTAATAAATACCTAATGAGTAAATTCTTTAAATGTCCGATTTGAGTACTACATAGGCTTTTTCCTAATAAATCGAGTTATTTTTGTTTCATAAAGAATCAAGTGTATTTTAAAAGCTGTTTATGTAACAGATATTGTAAATTTATAAGTACGATAAATTCAAATATTAATAATTCATATATAATAATTCATTCAAATAATGAGAGATTATTAATGCACTTATAATGTATTCTATTTTTAGAATCAAGTTTAGAATCCAATAGATATGATGCAGGTGTGCAAGTATGCGATGCATTCTTAGGTCTCGAAATTCAACACCGTTCATTACTGAGAACGACAGTATGTTTATAATTAGCTTATCTTGTAATGACTTGTAACAGTTTGAAGTACCAATATGCTTTATGTTTTATTTAAAAGTTATGATATCGTAATATGCATTTGATTTTTATGGTTTCGAGAGATATATTTTAGTATGAGTATGGCATTTTAAGTTACGAGATTATGGAATGGAAAGTGTTAATTGATGGAAAATGGTTTTGGATAGAAGTAATTAGATGGTTTTGTTTGTATACAGGTATCGATTTATAGTAAGTAGGGAATGATTTTGTTTACAAGGTTCAAGTTCGCAAAGGACTGATCACCCAAAAGCAACAGAATTCTTTTAAACTTAATTATTCAATTTGATCGATGTTATTGTGTAGCGTTATTGAATGAATTAGGATTAATAAATTATATAATAAGGTACACAATTAATAAGGGTACAATTAAGAACAGTCCTTCATTTTGATCATGGCAGTAAGCGAGTTCTTCTCCGTGAGAATTGTTGGAGACGTTGAAATGTCTTAAATATGTTTCTTAAATATAAGAGGTATAAGAGATTATATGATGAGTTGAATAAGATGATTTATATGTAATAAAGTGTACCTAAGTGGAATGTTATAAAATGGCCAGGCCTGGGTCTAAGATAAATAAAATATGTGTACCAAATATATGTATGAAGTAGGTATTGGTATTGGTTATTGTGATGACGTGACTATGTATACGAAAGATATGTAGATAATGAGATATGGCCATGGAGAATATTATGTAGAAATTGTGATGGAATTAAATAACGATTTTTATCGTTGAAAAGATAGGTAATGCCAGTGAAATATATAGGTATAATGCAATTTTGAAATAAAAGCTGAGGAAATGTAATAAGACCAATGAAAAATGTATCAACTATGAATGACTAAGAATGCATACATAAACAATTTTATGTTTTAAATCCATATTGTACCAGGTAACTAATATAAATTTACTGATACATCATTTTATATAATAATACCATAATTATTGTCATTAAGCGACCTATAGAATTTAAGAAAAGTTAATTTAGATTGATATTCGTTTATTTTGTAACCATGGTTACTTTTTGTAACAATTATGTAACTTATTTTTTTTTATGTCTTTTTGATGAGAGTGACTACATACGTTTATTTTTTGTTAAATATTTCTAAATACAATTGTAAAATTGAATTCTTAAATTGGTTTTGTGAAATTAATAATTATATTTTTAATTACAAAAAAAAATTGTTATTGTGTAATTTTATTTACTGTTTTATCAAAAAAAAATGTATTCTTATTTTTTTTTTTCTTAATAAAGGGGGGAGGTGTAGTGCAGTGCACCTCTACCTCATTGTCAGTATATATGTTTAAACATTATATTGTATTAAGACACTCATTATACGACAGTCATCGAACACAGTTGTTTCCATTACACTCCCGTCGCCCATCCACACATTGCAAGACGAAGTAATATTGTAAAGCTCGATTGTTAGAAAAGGGCTTTTGCTATAGGATTAATCTATAATCTTATAAAAGCGAACGGTCACTCATCACGAAATCTCGAAAACCACTGGATGCATAAAAAGGGAATTTGGCTGTGACGTAGTTTAACAATAGCAGGAGCCCGCTAAGAACGGCGTCCGCTAATATCCATTAAGTTTTCTTCGTATCGAACTCCAAACCTGGTAGAGCAAATTGAGTCATCAGTCCCAAATGTTACTAAGATGTTTAACAGTTGTTACGGTTACTCAGTACGTATCCAAAAAGCCAGACACTGGCCTTACCTAGAATATCGCCCGTTGGGTTGCGTCAGTCAGATGGCAGGAAATCTATGAAAAAGCTGATTTTCTTAGAATTCTGATTAAATAAGAAAGTAAAACTCGCAGTTCAAGTCAATAGCATGATATGAACCACAAAACCTGTCACTATGCTTTATCGTAGAATACTCTGTATACCTCACCGTCCATCTTAGACACCTTAGATCTCACCTTTTAAGACCTGTGTTAAGAATATGTCACTATTAACAAAATATTTATAAATATATGCGAAACCCTAAATAGAATTATCGCTTGTCTTACTATCGTGATTTCGGTCAAAAGGGAACAAAATATCTTACTAATGAGTTCTTGGAACGCAGAGGTGTACATTAAAATAAACACACTATTCGGCATAACTGCTTGTAGAAGATACAGCGATTTATTTATTTTATACTAGATTGCCTCGTTGGTCTCGCGGCATAAATGTGCGCGTGGGATTGGGATGTCTCGGGTTCGATACCCGGATCGGGCAAAGAGTTATTGGGTTTTTCCGTTAGGAAATTCTCAGTAGCAACACGGAGTCTGGTAATGTGCGCGGTACGGCAAGATGCTCGCCCCCTATTACGTGGGACTAAAATAAATCTTTTAATTGTCAACTTTAAAACATGTATGAAATGCCACCCATGCTCTGAACTCTGTCTAAGAAATCGAGAAGGTTCCTAAGGATATTCTTATGAATTCTTATTATTCTATTAATGAAAATATACGCCATGGATATGTTTATTATTATTACCTGTAATAACTCCCTGCAAGGTAGTCGTTATAATGACCGTATAACTGCTTTCGAAATGTAAGTACCACACTGATACACACCTGCAAATTTTTATGATCCCTGATATTATTATTACTAAATACATAATTGGAAAAACATATTTTTGGCCGTGTGGTTGTCGGCATAGAATACAATTGTCACCACCCCCTATCTTCCCGTGGGTGTCGTAAGAGGCGACTAAGGGATAACACGATGCAAATACCATCTTTGCGTAGAGACGGAAAACTCGACATCAAACCCTATACGACTGCCTCGTTGGTCTCTCGGCATAAATGTACGCGTTGGATCGGGAGGTCCTGGGTTCGATTCCTGGGTCAGCAGTGTTATTGGGTTTTTCTGTCACGAAATTCTCAGTAGCCGCACGGAGTCTGGAAATGTGCCCGGTACGGCAATAGGCTCGCCCCTTATTACGTGGGACTAAAGTATATCTGGTGAAAAGTGGGTGTAGAAATACACTTTTTCGGCGTGACGTTATGTATGTATGTATGTATATTTTTGGCCAAATTATTAATTATCCGCCAAAGTAATTATTTATAAAACCAATGCATACAAACTTCGAATATCACTTCCCGATGGGAGGTCTTATGTAGTATATAATATTTATATACTAAGACACAATAATTTCACCACCTCTATAGGCCTTATCCACCAGATTAATGCACAAATAAGTTATCTCACAAATAAATTTAACAGAAACTTGTCAGATAATGGTGAAACTGGGCATAAGTATGTATATTCAATAATATACCAAGAATACATATGTCTTAGCAAATTATGGATTATAGTATGTTTATTCATAGAACACAAACTTCTTGCTTCGATGAAGTACCACCATCTCGCAAAATATCAAAACAAAGACACGTGTTATATAATATTATTCTCAGTATAGTGCCCACCTCTATTTAATTCACGAAAAAATACTGTTCCACATAAAATTGAACTCTAAGGTAGACTGGCAGAAAATGCCTAAGGCATTAAGTCTACCTGTATACGCTATGTGTGTATATACAGTTACTGTGTACTCAACAAAACGTATTTAACATCTAATAGCTTTTCGCAATTACGGCAAGATTCCAAAGCAAAAGTTGTTCATTATAAGTACAATCACCCCTTAAGAGGCTCGCTGTACCAAAAATAGCCTCTTGTATCCCGAAAGACAATTTAAAGCTAATGTTGATGACCTCAAAATTTTAAATTCGTATTACTACATAATTATATCGAGTTAAGGTAAACAGGTCTGTATTGTTTCAAATTACCGTTGCGGGTTAATCACCCTTTCTTCTCCAAGCACCAATCTGCTTACCTGCTCCCCTTGGCCTGTTCTTCAATCCTGTGGACCAACTTGAAGCAAATCAATCAATGAGATACGGATACCGTTTTCCATTAAGTAGGCCGCTGACTCTTCTGTCATTCAGGAAGGCAATAAAAAAGTTCAAGGCTGGCCAATCCTATATTTGAGAGTAACTTAGCAGCCCGCACACTATTGTTTAACTATCTTTGTAATTATCGTATAACTATTTTATGATACATGTGGTATAGAAGTACCAAAACATTCATCATAATAACAGACAAAAGTTTAACATATAAACCATTACGGCATTGAACCCACAACACTTCAAATAACCACTCTATACCACATGAAAAGATAAATAACACAACATAAATAGTATTTATAATATTTTTATTTCACTTATAAATACATAAATCGATTCAGTCGCTCAATAATTTGACAATAAATTTTGAGACAGCACGCCTAAAACTAACTTACTTTCAACGATCACAAAGAATATAATTTAAATCATGAACCGTTTCCGAGACCCATGTTCATTGCATTGAGGATATCACCATTGTCCGCATCGATCTCCCATGCAAACAGACCACCAAGCTTATTATTTCTCACATATTTCCCTTTTTCAATCGTTGATCTTGCGTCATCATAAGTTACCAAGTCTCCTGTCTCTTTCCTGAATACGTATGGAGCCTGAGCGACCTTATCGTAGTGGTACTCCCATTTTCCTTGAGCTATTTCATTTGCAATCTCCCTGTAATCAACTACACCATCCTGCCAAGTACCCTTGCAGGGACCAGTCGCTACACCAGTGAAAGGATTGCCGTCTTTGTAATCATGGACTCCGGTCCAACCACGGCCGTACATAGCTACTCCCACAACAATCTTCTTAGGCTGCACTCCTTGAGCGAGAAGATACCTGACACCGAAGTCTGTTGTGTAGGTTTCCTTAGGGTTCCATGCGGGAGCGTACAGACCAGCCTGGTGACCAAGAGTGTCGTTAGACCAAGCACCTTTGAAGTCGTAGCTCATCAGGAAGATGTGGTCCATGTACTGCTGGGCAGCCTTGTAGTCCACAACTTGGATCTTATCCCAACCAGAGCTGATAGCGGAAGTCAACTCATATTTCCTGCCAGTCTCGGCTGAAAGCTCGTTCAACATATCTCTAAGTTCCTTCATAAGTTGGACGTAGACATGACCATCATCAGGACCGCCGAGGTCAGGGTTGGCTCCCTTACCACCAGGGAACTCCCAATCGATGTCAACTCCATCGAAGAATTTCCAGGTTTGAAGGAAGTCTTTCACGGAAGCAACGAAGCGAGCCCTCTTAGTGACGTCGGTGAAGAAGAAGAAGGGATCAGCCAGCGTCCAGCCACCGACTGAGGGAAGGATCTTCAGGTCTGGTCTGGCCTGTTTCAACATCATCAGCTGACCGAAGTTACCCTTGTAAGGTTCATTCCAGGAAGACAATCCCTTCTGTGGTTTCTGGAGAGCAGCCCAAGGATCGTGGATGGAAACCTTGAAGTCTTCCCTGCCACTGCATGACCTTTGGAGTGCTTGGAAACTGCCTTCGATTTCCTTTAAACTGTCGTTGATACCATCTCCACCGCAGATTGGGATGAAACCATACAGAAGATGGGTCAAATTCGGGACTGGAATACGGTCTACTGGGAACTTTCTTGGGTAGACACCCCATTCTACGAAGTATGCGCCGACAACCTTGCCAGATGTCTGCTTGAAGCGCTTGTTCTTCTCTCCAATAGAATAATCAAGTGGTGGCAAGTGGCTACCGTCTGTGTCCGCGACAATAATCTCAGTGTTGTCACTGTAGCTGCAACCATCCTTATTGCAGAGTTCCACTTTCATCTGGTATCTACCGCCCTTCTTTACTTTGAAAGCAGCTGAGGTAGCGGTGCCGGATCCAGACCAGAATTCCTTGTCATTCAGCAGGACTCTGGCCTTATCTGCTGCGTCGCCGGACCAAGTATTCCACGTGACTGAGACATCAGCGACATCTTTT
This sequence comes from Euclidia mi, assembly GCA_944739405.2. Lineage (NCBI taxonomy): Eukaryota > Metazoa > Arthropoda > Insecta > Lepidoptera > Erebidae > Euclidia > Euclidia mi. The sequence continues at coordinate 4,929,319 of OX123204.2, forward strand.
CTGTGGACCAGTTGGTTGTAGGCCGTGGCTGCTTGGTTGACTTCAACGATCGCGAAGGTGCGCTCCCCCCATCCGAGGTTGGGCTTGCCTGGGGGGGCACACGAGGCTACGGCGAGCAGCCCCGCGCCGATGACTAACGCCAGCATTTGTTGTCCCATAACCGGTTCTAAAAAAATAAATACGCGATGTTTGAACACACACTTCTTATTAAAGAGCTCGCTTGAAACTGGACTTGCATCTCCGTGGTATCTTTTATATACTGAGCGTATTGTAGGCCAACCGCTAACATGCTGTAGCCCGCATTGTACGGAATACCGATATTGGAATGATTTTGTGATATGTAATAATAATCGTTAGCACACTTTTGCTATCCCGGTCATGCTAGTAGGTCGGTCAAGGTGACAAATGTTTTTAATAGTTTACAAAAGTAATGCGCGCTACGACTTTTGTGACAAAGGACGCAGTGTTTTATGTATTACGGCATAGTAATTTAGGCGTTGTCTTTTAGAAAACTCTTTAAACACAAATGTTAGAATTACAACATTGACGGTTTTGACACTTCACTATTTGTTTACGGTTTATATTTTTTTGTAAAACGTGTTGCTCGCAAGACGTCTTTGCCTTTACTAGAATGTGTAGAAACGAGTTCTAATCAAAATTAAATTAAAAGCCAATTTCTGTATTGGCCTTTCTAAAGGAAAATATATCTAGTTCTTATATTAATGTAGTAGTGAATTATGTGATGGGTTTTTTACTCAGTTATGCGTAAATGTTAATCTCAGTTATGTTGATAACGATATCGTTAATTAATATTTAATTGTTATGAGGACAAAGTAAACTTCTATTTAATCAAACATCTATTGATTTTTTAAATGTCAATACGCCATATTTTATTTACTTTTGAGTAATTTATTATTAATATTTTTCTTAAATAATACGTAATTAGTTTTAGTTTGTTATTGGTTATAGTACATTTCGTGTGATTTCCTTGTAATTTACGACACCCATAGGATGAAATGTTGTATTTTGTAATGACATGAATAATTGCCACCGCGAGCTTCTACATTCTATAATATACTATTTCCGACTCTAGTAAAGGAGAGAAAAGAGGTTTATCTAGAAAATACATTTTGTAATATCAAACCTGGAATATCACTATCTTAAATCACTACCGTCTATAATAGTTCAAACTTACGCCATGATCATTATCATGCAATATGTATAATTATTATGAAATGATTCCTTTTTATCTTGTATGTATGAACACGATAAATTAAAAGCAAAGTACTTGATTCTTATACTGTTTTCACTCATAGATAGTGTGGTGAATAACGAAGTGGTCGATTTGCACGTAAATAAAATCACTTCCTACCAAATAATTAATTTTGAAATCTTTCGTTTCACCAAGGACAGATCAGAAGCACTCTCAACAGAAGAGCTTGCATGAGAAACTTGATGGGAGTGAATGAAGCAAAAGAGATATCTCAGGATCGTTGCAAATGGCGTTCCGTAGTCTCTGCCTCCCTTTTCGGGAATTAGGCGTGAGTCTATGTATGTATGTCGTTTCAGCCAATTTCGTAACGACTACTAAACTGAAAATAGACTAGACGAATAGTATCTTTGGAAAGATAGAAAAAACTCAACATCAATTCCTATATCAACCCTACTAAGTCTAAGCTGCGTGGTATAGTAGGGCATTTATTGCTTTTGACTGAAGATGCTTTTGTGACACATAGGTATTAGGAGAGACCTATGACTACTGTCAAAGCTGTATGATGGTGATGTTATGTTAAAGACCTTCCTCACCGCTTGCCTCTGATCCAAGGGTTGTGGGTACGATTTCCACACAAGACAACACTTTGTTTTATTTTATTTATTTATTTTTTATAGTCTCACGCCTGTATCCCCGAAGGGCAAGGCAGAGGTGTAATATAACACCCACATTCCACCATGAATTTTTAGGTCCCACGTAATAGAGGGCGAGCCTATTGCCGTTACCGGGCACAGACTCCGTGCTGCTACTGAGAATTCGGAAAAACCCAGTAATACTTTTGCCCGACCCGGGAATCGAGCCCGGGACCTCCGATCATACGCTATCCACTGGACCACGGAGGCAGACAACACTTTGTGTTATCCATTAATTGTTGTTTCAAATCTAGATATCCTTTGTATCCCTTGGTTGTATGTCTATTAAAGTACATACTATACACATACTATTGTTATATTTTTGCGAGAAAAATATCTGAATTATAATAATAATAATATAATAATAATAATTTATTTATCCTCAAAAATACAAAATTGAAATAAGTAACGAAATTATGTTTTGAAAGATGCTTTAAAATGTTGCAAATATCAGTTATTGACCTAATTTCACCATCTCTGAGTAGACATTATCTTCCAGATTAAGTCAAAATTACGAAGAAATATTTGATATTTTCTGGCATATTATTTGACTGGTACTTGTCAATATTATTCTATTTACTTGATTTACTTAGTACCTATTTGCTCTTGATATGATTTCCTTTATCGTACTTATGTCCACTGACATAAGTTAATAAATACAATGTATTCAATTTAAGAGTAGTGAATTGATTGCACGCATGGCGTAGTGGTTAATGTGCTTGCCTGTCCTAATGTTGGGTTCAATCCCGACGCGTGACATGGCTTTGTGTGTGATCCAGCAATAGGGAAGTTTCCTGAAGTGTAATTAATTATACAAGTATTTTTATCTAGTGAACCATGTCAAAATAATAGTAGTTTCATTCATCAATTAATGTTAAAGCTTTATTTAACATTTTTTTTTCGATTTATTGATAGTAAGTTTCTACTTATGATCAATAAATCGATATATTATTAGTAGAGTATTCTACTTGACAGCAAAACACTACAACGTCACTACGTCATATTTGATACAAAACCCTTAGCAAAGGTCGTTTTTTACATTGCATTAAAAGTGCTTGATTTGACTAGTTGGAAACAACCCTATTGTTGCTTCGGGTTCTGACCAGACTAACCAACGCACCTGAGGATCTCCTAGTATGAGTCGTTTTAAAATGTATTCTTACGTGTGTCGCGGTATAAGATTGAATCCTAGTGCGCGCGTTATCTTTTGTATATGTAAAATTATTACACCTCTGCCTACCCCTTCGGCGAATCAGGCGTGAAGATAAAATTAATATATCTTATCTAAATTCTTACGTTACTGACTGACTGACAGACAAGCTACAGCCAAAACTATCAGGCGCAAGAAGCCGAAAGCCGGGCTTTTCCAAAATGGCCGCGGGTTCGAGCAGAAACAATTTAACAAAAAATACTACAAATGCATTAAAGTTTGAATAAAATTAGTTCAGACATTTCCAAATTAGGAACTAGAAGTTTATCTACACAAACTCATATCAATAATTTTTTACGCAGATACCTTCAAATGCGGCGCTCATATAGTTTAGGTGTTTTGTGAGTATGTTTTTGGAAGATAATCTCTGAAAATACTGGTGCGACTTTGATTTCTTTTTGAATTTGATAGCGTGTTTATTGAGGACGTTTATAGCCTCTTTAACATCGTGTTAAACCATAAAGGAGCTGCGCAGTAACCATAAACTTAACGTATTAAGATAATAGGGCCTTACATTTAATTTAAGCCGAAACAATTTTCCCCTTTGGCCTGAAGATAAGCAAATATACATTATTTTTTAATGTACTTTTTATTACAAATATGTTTTACAAAACATCGAGACATAACTTTTTACAAATAGCATGAAAGCCAATTGTCCGTGTGGTGACAGATTAAGAATACGGAATGTCACCACCCCATATCATCCCATAGGTGTCGTAAGAGCCGACAGAGGAAGCACTGTAAGAGAAGGAAAACTTTATACAAACCCTATACCAACCTGTTTGGCCAGCGTGGTATAGTAGGCCAATTCCTCCTTTCAAAGGAGAGGCCTAGTCCAGCAGTGGACTGTTAAAGGCTGATGATAGATGAAAGTCAATAGATGTGTAAAATAGATTGCAATTTTTAATAAAATACAGCCCGGAAAGTACTTATTTATAAAGTTGTCTATAATTGGAATTGAACTTCGAACCTCTATTTGATCTATAGGTGAACAAACATAGAGCAATAACAATTTACAATATCCCAATTTACAATTTACATATCGGGATCGCACATTCCTATTGATTTTAATTATTCTGCACACTTGCGAAGGCTTGGACTTTCCATATTTATTTATTTTATTATTTTTTTATAGACTCACGCCTGTACCCCCAAGGAGTAGGTAGAGGTGTAACATAACACCCACATATCGCCATGAATTTTCAGGTCCCACTATTGCCGTTACCGGGCACATCACCAGACTCCGTGCTGGCACTGAGAATTCGGAAAAACCCAGTAACACATTCAATATACCCATATTAAAATTAGACTTCATTCACGGGTCCCCTCGCATTAACTAAAATTATTTAAATTAGGGAATTGCCAAGAATCATGTCTAAGTGCTCCCGTAGAATTTTGGGCATGTATCCTTGAAGAGTGCTCCAAGGATAATAATCATCAGCACTTTATACTGTCCCACTGCTGGGCACGGGCCTCTTCTCACTATGAGAAGGGTAAGGCCATAGTCCACCACGCTGGCCAAGTGCGGGTTGGCAAACTTCACATATCTTTCGAGAACATTATGGAGAACTCTCAGACATGCAGGTTTCCTCACGATGTTATCCTTCACCGATAAGCAAGCGATAATTAACAATTTAATACGCACTTAACTTCGAAAAGTTATTGGTGCGCGCCGTGGATTCGAATCCGAGACCCTCTGCGTAGCAGTCTGTCGGTCTCACCACTCGGCTATCGCTGCTTATATGCCCAAAATTCTGCTTCTTGCGCTCAGTACTCGTAGTTCCATTTGTACTTTGTCTGTCAGTCAGCAAGGCGAAAATGTTATATACTTTATCTTAATAATATATTGATCTATAAACACAAAAGGACAATATTTCCGAAAACTACATACATCCAGAAGCTAGTCCTAAATAAATAAATAAATCTATTACTTAAATATAACTCGAATAACGTATAAAAACTGTTACGAAAAACCTATCAACAAAAGAAATCTTGTCATTTCAGATATACGGAGGGTAAGAGGTCATGACCCTTGACCCCGAATCAGTTATTATCAATATCGGCGACCGATAAAAGTGTCGCCTGTAACGAAAAAAGGGCTGACAGGCCTTCAAGTGATGGGTAAATACTTTTTGCTGTTTTGTAAAGTAAAAAGTTAGCGCTAGTTGCGTATATTTTGATCTAAACGTTACTTGTAATTGACTGGATCGTTGGTCAAGTGGTTAGTGATCCTTTCTGCTAGGTGCCGGGTTTGAATCCCATCCAGGACAAATACTTGCGTAATGAGCAAAGTTCAGTGTTTTGGGTGTAATCTTCTGTATATATAAAGCTAGATGATGCCCGCGGTTACACCCGCGTTATTTAAGGCTACTACTGGCTCCGCTTCCGTCGCTTATAGCGCGATGTTATATAGCCTGTAGCCCTCGATAAATGGGCTATCTAACACTGAAATAATTTTTCAAATCGAACCAGTAGTTCCTGAGATTAGCGCGTTCAACCAAACAAACAAACAAACTCTTCAGCTTTATATATTAGTATAAGATAAGATTCTTGCATTACTGACTGACTGACATGCAATGCACAGCCGAAACTAAGGTACAAGTAGCTGAAATTTGGCATATGTTCTTTGGAAATCGTAGGGGAGCACAAAGAAGGGATTTTCTAAAATTCCCACGAGTTTCGGCAGAAACCGTTATAAAAATAAATTGCGTAACTTCCGTCACCCTCTAGTTTAATTTAAAATTGCTATAACATAATTTTAATATCAAAGCATTTTAAGCACAATTACCTAAGACAGCAAACAATTAAAATTTACAAAGTGTAAAAAAATACTTTACTTAATTAAGGCCCGCATACAAAATCGTTCAAATATGCAAAGCATGCTAGCTTTGATCTTTATGAACTAAATATTTAAGCGTCAATGTGACAGGGTTATGATTGAAGAATGTATGAGATAAGATATGTACAATCAAAATTAGGTATTAGAGTGCATTCTAGAACAAAAACAATGGTAGAAACCCAGATTTTATAGTCATTTGTCGTTAAGTGTTGATGGGAAATAGACTAACTTTATTGCTCTCTCCAAGCAAATTGTCAATCATTTATAAGCAGCAATAGCCTAAAGGGTAAACCAACAGACTGTTACGCATAGGTTGCAAAGTAAAAATAAGCATTGTAAGTATTTTTTATATACCTATTTGCAGCACTTGTAAGTATTTTGTCTAAAATCATTGGCACATTTGTTTACAAAGGAATAACATAATTATGGACTAAGTTGTGGAGACTTACAAATGGAAATATTATGCAATTCCAGCACCCTTCTTATATATCCTCCTTAAACATAACATAACTTCACGTCTTTTATCACCGGAGGGGTAGGCAGAGGTGTATTACAAATTCACACTTCGCCAGTTATGTTTCGGTCCCAGTGTAATAGGGGGCGGGCCTATTGCCATCTGCCGGGCACATTGTTAAGCGAGCGATAATTAACATTTTAATACACACATAACTTCGAAAAGTCAGAGGTGTGTGCCTGGGGTAACCAGGGATCGAACCCGAGGCAGTCCGTTACGTACACCACTGGGCTACCGCCGCTGCTTATATCCTCCTTAATTTTATTGCTAGAAGATGTTTGCAGCTATGCTTGCATATATTATTTTAATTTTATCATTTCTGACGGTTCCCTTGGGTATTTTGAGCAATCTCTTCTTATTGCACCCTTACGGATCAAGCTGAAACTTGTGCATGTACAATCAAACAAGTCGGTGCTGGTACAGTTTGAAAAAAATTCCCTTGGCTCGTTCATAGAGTCGAGGCACACTAGAAACTGGTTTTATATACGAGTGTCAATGTGCGTGTAAAATAGCACTGAAAACGACGATGTCTTGCTGAGCGATTCTCGCCCTTATGGTAGTCGAGCGGAAAGTTGTTCGACTGTACCTATGTTCCATAAGTACAGTAGTATTCCATAGGTAGTTTTGGCTATGTGTTATCTGTTAGTAACGCAAGAATAGTATTTATATTGTTGAACAGAAAATCACACGTCCTAACTGACTTATAATCTCAGAGTCTCAACTACTGAAACTGAAGTTTGGACAGCTGATTCTGTCTTCTAAAGGGACAAAGTAAGGCTAAAATGGTTCGGGTGGTTGAAACTGCGAACGACAACAGTATTGCATAATACAGAGGTTGTAGAGTAGTTAAATATCAATTCAACTACCTTTGCCAAAGTCGGTAAAAAGTATTCTTTCTCATTGCAGGAGCCCGTTACAATACTGATATTAAATTTCTCGTTAAAGATTACCGTATATAAACATGTATTGACTTTGTCAGTTTGTCATATGTTCCGTTCTTTACGATGTTATCACTTTTACCGCAAGCAATGCGGTTGCAAACAATAATTATGTTATTTTAAGATGGATGGGCTCAGGTGATAATGGTATGCACCGTTAGAGCATGTTTATCGTAACTGTGTACAGGTTTATTAAATAACTGGCTTTTGATCGAAGCTTAGCCTGTTTGGTGGTCAGTTATTGGAACAAAAGGTACATACAGAAAAATTTGTGGAGCATGCAAAAGCTTCTCTCACATTGCGCATGCGCATTCCTCGAGCGTGCGCTCGGCGTGCGCCCGGCGTCCATTCAGCGTGCGAGCGACCGGCGTTTAGTTTGTACTACAGCATGAACGCCGAGCGCGCTCGGAGTGCACACGCGCTCGGTCAGTGAGGTCGGCTAAAGAGCTGCCTCGTATGGGAATCAAACTTAGAGCAGTACTGAACGGTGTGGTACCACTACGCCATACGAGCGGTCAAATCAACGTTATTCCAATTTCCTACTAAAACATTTGTAAATTTTTAAAAGTAGCATTTCTCCTGACCTAATCTCGTTTAAAAAGACATCATATAAACATCATTATCACAGCCTTTCGCAGTCCACTGCAAGACATTGGCCTCTCCTAATGCTTGTCACAGTAGCATTGTGAGTGAGAGGAAGCGAAATCTTCCTCTACTGTTAAACGTTGGGCAAACCGGTTATTATTAAATATAATATTTTTTATAGACTTACCCCTGTATCCCCTAAGGGGTAGGCAGAGGTGTAATATAACACCCACATTTCGCCATGAATTTTTAGGTCCCACGTAATAGGGGGCGAGCCTATTGCCGTTACCGGGCACATCACCAGACTCCGTGCTGCTACTGAGAATTCGGAAAAACCCAGTAACACTATTGCCCAACCCGGGAATCGAACCCGGGACCTCCGATCAGCAGTCGCATACGCTATCCACTGGACCACGGAGGCAGAAACTCACATTGTATTCTTAATTTGACGACCGGTTGGCGCAGCGGTAGTGTAAGCGACTGCCACGCCGAAGGTTGCGGGTTCGATTCCCGCTCAAGTCAAACATTTGTGTGCGTGAACATGGATGTTTGTCTTGGTCTGGGTGTTTCTATGTATAATATGTATGTATTTACAACAAAAAAAAAGTATATATGTATGTTTATCCATTATCTAATATCCATAGTACAAGCTGCTGCTTAGTTTGGGACTAGATGGTGTTGTGTGAATGTGTGAATATTATATTATATTATAATAACTTTACCTTTTTATCCGTCACCTCAAGGCAACGTGCCTATTAAAGGATTTATAATTTTACAAAATTGTTTGATGACTCCTGACCTAGAGTAATTTTAATAAACCCATAGGTATAAATATTATTATTTACTTTCCTTGCGGTTTCCTTAGCCTATAAACCTTTGCAACAATGGACTTATTTCTTATGCGTATTCACAGTGCAACGAACTGTAATAATATAATGTATTTTTCCTTTCATTGTTTCCTAATGTTGATTCATCATTATAGGTGCAGCGCTGACTCACATTGGTGGTTATAGATAATATGCCTACTATCGTACGATTTTGACCTAATTAGTAAATGACGAAGCTGAGTAATGTTTATTTTGCTTTATTTCTGGCAGAAATATATTTTAATGTTTTTCTACGCATGTTACACATCGTTAGATTGTCCTTCAATTTCAATATTTTTATTACTCATGGCTCCATCGGTCGATACGGTGGTTTTGGAAAAAGACTTAAAAACAATAAATACATTTGTATTATTATGATTAACTAAGTAATGACCGGCAATAATAATAATATATTATAATAAAAAATAATTCAGAAAATCATTAAAAAGTGCGTATCTCTTGAACTGCATTTACGATTTTCATAAAATTTAGTAAAAAATACCGCGATTAACAAGGGGTTCTATAAAATAAAAACACTCAAATTGATTCATGAGCTACGGTCCTATGGACAGACAAGACACACTTCTTTTTGTGTCGGTGGTGTCGAAGGTTGAAATAGATCTTTATGAACTATTCCATCAAAATGGGTGCACTAATTAATATGATGAGAGATTTTAGATAATTGTGTGCTATTATTATTCATAAAGTAATTCGACAAATATTATGATTTCACGAAGTTGTGGCAAACTGTCGTCTTATTAAAAATACAATCGTAGAAAAGAACTTAGATCCTAAACATATTTCTGTATATCACACAAATATTCAATTTTGCCGATCACATTCGCGTCTACTCTATCACAGGACAGCAGGACACCACATATACAAAAACTACTTCAAAATTATCCATGGAGTTCATTTACAGTAGGAAATCGCAAGCAGTATTATTGTGTAGGTATAATTCATGCATTGCTTCCAATCTTATCAATAATACAGAGACAACAGTCAACAAAGTATATCTTGGCAATCATTGACTCAGACCTACGACTGCCCTGAAAAACAAAACCCTTAACAACTTTCCAACCATTACTGCCACTCGGGTTATCTTCAAAACTAATCAGACAAAAGCGTCCCACGAAAGTCTAGCTAGAATCTAGATTTAGTACCACATTAAAAATATTTATAATCTCTCGGCATAAACCGTAACATCGGAAAGGATGTCACAAAAAAACTAGGCCAATCGGTAAATCTAAATCCATACGAAACAATATATCATATAGATTAGTAGAAAAATTAGTTGAGGACATTTGCATACAATGCGAAAGCCTTCTCAAAGGCCGTTGACCTCTGAATAAGGAGGTTATGTGAAGTGCAAGGGTAATGTAGCCTTGTACAATGTTGACTTTTTGGTATTCATGTTTTTAAGACCCGTTGCATAAGTTATATTCGCCATTTTGGAATGTTAAGAACTTTTTTCAAGTTTACGATGTTTATATTTTTAAGAACGTTTAGCGTTCAAGTTTTGTATTTTGGCGGCTTTTATGTGAGATTTGAAATTAGAATTTTATGTTAATTTTTAATTAAAAATCCTGTATGTGAAATATGTTATTTTTTAATTATTATTTTCTTAACTGTCTTAACGATATTATATCTCAAATTGCAGAAGTAAAATAATGAGTTAGAAATAAATAATGAGTACAACTCATTATTTATTTCTAACTACAAAATCTTATTTGCAGCGCTGTCATTTTTCGTTTATGTTTCTTATTAGGTACATTAAGTTATCAACATACTTTAGGTGAAAAGACGCCTGTCTTGGACGTAAGGTATTCATATTAGGCGAGTAGCATATCGTCCTCTTTCAATTAAACAGGATGATCAGTAGACTTGGTTTGATGTGATGAATTAATTTCATTTGTCATGTCGTTTATATGTATAATACAAATTCAAACGACGTGGGCAGAAACGAAGCTGGAAGGAGACTGACGTTTTGCTGGTGGAAATTTCAAAAGACTGCTCTGCAGAGTTTATCGGGTTCGAATCTACGGCGCGCACCACTGACTTTTCGGAGTTATATTCTCTTCAATATAACTCCGAAAAGTCATTGGTGTGCAAAAGAGTACGGTACCGGCTGTCATAAAGATCTTTGACAGTCGTTATAGATTATAGAGTGTCAGTACCTCTGAATACACTGACACTAGTCTAAACCAGGGAATATCGCCATACCTATGGGTTGAAGGTCAAACAGGCATTCGCTCTGTGGAAAAGCTAATATTCATTAAAATCCAGTTAGACTAGAAAGCGGGCCCCGGATCCCAAGTGAGATAACCCTAGGAGGATGATGAATAGTAACTGCCGGTAGCCTAATGGAGAGCCTAACAGCCTTCTACGCAGAAGGTCTCGAGTTCTAACCTACGAGCACTACTGACTTTTTGAAAGTTAACTGCGTATTCATTTATTTTGGTAATTATCGCTTGTAGGCTTACTCATGATGTTTCTTTCACTGTAAACAGTGAAATAAACATCAGGAGTAGGTAAGCCTGCAACACACTTGGTCAGCATGGGAGTGACATGTAATTGGTAAAATCATTATGACGCTGATTGAAGTATCAGGCTATTAAAGTCGAAACCAACAATTATGACGTTGCTGTCATTGTGACGTGTTGGAAAACGTGTGCTCAACCTAAAAAAATAATGTATTACAGACCATCACTAAATACATATCACATAACTATTTATAGGTATGTAAATGAAAGTTAATAAACTTGTTTAAATTGTCTTCTTTAACACTTTATTATTCTATTGACTATAAAAGCTACTTTCCATTTTAAACAACTTTATAAAATTACCATGAAGAGTGTGTTGATTTATAAAAAAAGCGCCACCTTTTAATAGAATTTTAAAGATTGAAAGAAAATTCAAGTGAGGTATTATTATGGAAGTAATCTTTATAATAAAGAAAAATACGGTCTTCTCTTTCCATAACGTTTTCTCCTACTCGCACTTGCCGATTTTTTATGAATAATAAGGACTAATAATCCATTAAAATAATAAAATAGCATCAAATCTTATCAACTTATATTTGAAAACATAACTTTAGTCGCAACATAAAATTACTATACCTACTTAACTAATAACTGCTTAGTAACTTAATTATAATTTACTACTAATTTCATGTTTTACAAATACGTTATACACTAATATTTGCTGACCAAGCTTAATATTTGCACTGACTGGAAGTTAAATAACATAATTAATAAAATATTATTTAAGTACTGAAATACCTATGCTTTCGATGTACTTAATATTTAACCCCAAACGCAAACGGATTTTAAGTTTGCGGAGTTTAAGTCTGCTAATCTGTATATCTTTGGCATTTTTGATCGACGACCGGTTGGTGCCGCGGGAGTGTAAGCGACTGCTACGCCGACGGTCGCGGGTTCGATTCCCGCTGAAATCAAACATTTGTGTGCATGAACATGGACGTTTGTCTTGGTCTGGAAGTGTTTCTATGTATAATATGTATGTATTTACAAAAAAAAGTATATATGTATGTTTATCCATTGTCTAGTACCCATATTACAAGCTTCTGCTTAGTTTGGGACTAGATGGTGTTGTGTGAATGTGGTAGAATATTATTATTTTAGCTGGCCGTAGCTCCTGTGTCGCACAGGTTTATTTCAGTATTTCAAATAAAAAAAAGAAGCATTTAAAAAAAATTTCATCTAATTTTCCAGTATCGTTGCCAAAATTTTCGATGATTATCTAATCGACTATTTCAATGTTTATGTTCGTTAGTAACAAAACTAAAGATACTATATATAGTAACCTAAAGAAGCCCTATACTTTACATATAATATATTGGATAAAACACGAATGCCATAGAGCTGCCTACATTAATAATTCTCGTTCCAAACGGAATGTAGTGTGGGGATTAAGTCTGCCAACCTTTGCACTCGCGAAATGTAACCGATGCATTGTTTTGCACATTACTACTATGTGTGTAGGGATGGCAGTTCTTTTTTTTAAACTTAACGAGTTACTGACAGTTCTGTTAAAAAATATAAAATTGACAAAGCGCATTTCTAAATTTAAATTCGTGGGTGACTGTTCTCCATTTTGGATATGGCGGAAACAAATTCCTTTTTTGAGATTTAAATTTGAGCCAACTTTATAATTATAGTATTCTCGTGACTTCGCAGGCAATGCCGATAATAATATAGCGTTGCTAGGGAGGTTTTATAATTACTAAAACTAAACCATAGTAGCATCCTACTATTACTATACTAACTACCTACTACAGACTCCCTATAACTACTGTCAAACATCTGCATTACGACCGCCTAGTAAATAAATAAAAATAGTTAAATACTGGCAACCCTAACCGCTCCCGCTTGTAGAGATTACAATTTGTATTCAAGAATTTACGATTAACGTTCGTTTTCGATTATTTATGGTGTCGCGGCGACCTTTGCTTATGACTCGATATTAAATAGAGCTATTTCATTGTTGTCAATTCTTACACATGTGTGTGTTTATGTCTATGTTTTATAGCCAAAGGTAAGACTTCGGAGCTACTTCTGTTTCTTGTATGAAGCATTGAAACGTCTTAGCAAGAAAATCAAGCAATAATTTGACTCTGACTGGTGGGCATGATGGGCCCAAGACATATATTTTTGTGCTGGCCACGATAAATTTGTCCTGTGTCTGGGTATAAATTTGTTCTGTGTTTGGGTTGCCATAATAGAAATTCTACTTAGCTTAGAATTAGTTTTTCTTGTAGAATATTATAAATTATTTCATTTTTTATAGACTCACCTATATCCCTGAAGGGATAGGCAGAGGTGTAATATTATACCCACATTCCGCCATGATTTTTTTAAGTCCGTAATAGGAGGCGAGCCTATTGCCGTTACCGGGCACATCACCAGACTTCGTGCTTCTACTGAGAATTCGGAAATACCCAGTAACACTTTTGCCCGACCCGGGAATCGAACCTGGAACCTCCGATCAGTAGTCGCATACGCTATCCACTGGACCACGGAGGCAGTCCGTGTAATTATGTAATTCAAGACTGTAAGATCCCACTGCTGAGCCAAGCACTTATTTAAGGAGTCAATAATCTTGATCCAGGCCTGCCACAAAGGTCATCGTCTTAGTTTTGTCACGGTGGCACCCAAGACTATCGCTTTGGAAGCCGGGATCTGCGCAATAGTCTACTAGATATGACAGAATATTATCTTATTCATTAGCTAGGCCTGCCACAATTTTATTAATAAACATCCAATTTGGGACGTTGTTTTAGCCTACTTATCGCTTAACATGCTACAAGTTACATTGTCCTCACCTATTTCTAGGGCATACGGCAGCCATCTTTTTTCTATTTCAGTTCAATTTTAATATAAAACTTACTAATTTAAATGCAGCAACATTTTCATGTGACAATATATGTTTACAAACATTGTTTACATTGCAAATGTAAACAATGTCAAATCATTAAATAATCCCAATAAAGTATGTGTTTATTACCCATTTTATTTAATTTTGGTAATAAACTCACGGCGGTATACGAATCTGTTTACCTAAATGACAATTTATTTTATCTTTATATTAAAGGTTTTAACGTTGTATGTATGTGCCAATATATCCGCTATGTTAGTTATAAAATAATATAAAATAGAGCTTTAACGTTACTGGAACAGATATATCTAAAATATTATCACAAATGCAAAAGTATATCCAGTTTTTATAGTCCGTTTACTAGGCTAACAAGATTTATCAGAATATAACTTTTCCACCGACTAAATGTCATCTTGCCATAGTTAGTGGTCAAGGGTACAACTCCCTATGATGACTGTCAAAGCTCTTCATGAATTGATGTTTATACACAGCTGAGAACGAAGATGTGGCGTTCTCTGCAAGAACCGAGTTAAGCGATAAAATTAGTAATTGTACTAAGTACGCACGTAATTTCGAAAAAGAAAGAAAAAAGAAAAAGTAAAGGCATGTTAAAAAGGTTTAGGCTCATGGAGAGGATGGATGACGAAAGACTGACAAAGAAGATATATAAGGCAAGTGAATGGAACAGGACGAAGGGGAAGACCTAGGCGGACGTTTTCTGACCAGATTGGATAGATCCAAAAAAAAGGACAGGTCAGAAATATCCTAAACAGAAGAGCATGCATGAGGAATCTGATGGCCGTGAATGAAGCAAGAGAAATATGTCAGGATCGTTGCAAATGGTGATGGCGTTCCGTAGTCTCTGCCTACCCCTCCGGGAAACAGGCGTGAGTCTATGTATATATGTAACTTCAAAAAGTCAGTGGTGCGCGCCGTGGATATGAACCTGATCAAACCTACAGACTAAATACCAACAGATTGCCATGCAGACCCTGTGCATGCCAATCTGTTGATCTTTGCATTGCATTATTGTCATCAAAAAGTTCCTAATAAAATAAAGTGACTTGACAGACAGACAGACTGACTAAAAACAAAGTGATCTTAAAAGGCTTCCCATTTCAGTACGTTTTACCCTAAAATTCCACCC
Organism: Euclidia mi; assembly: GCA_944739405.2. Taxonomy (NCBI): domain Eukaryota; kingdom Metazoa; phylum Arthropoda; class Insecta; order Lepidoptera; family Erebidae; genus Euclidia; species Euclidia mi. The sequence continues at coordinate 4,944,720 of OX123204.2, forward strand.
GCTATTGCAAGGTCACGATTTTTTGTATGGATAAAAAATCGCGTCATATATTTTTACGCCTATTTCTGGTTATAACAGTATGTATGATGTCGTCTCTAGTAACTACATATTAGTTATTTACAAATGTCACAAATTATGATACGAACTAAATTACCAGCTTTGCAGTTTGACCATAAATCTAGTGGCACAAATATTGCAGTCCCGTACATCCCTATGGGAGTATAATGTTCTCCTAGATGAGCTATAAATGTGATAACACCAAAAAGCAATAGGCTAGTTGACTAAAATAATTTTATAAGTCCGTCCTTTAGATTATTCAAAAATAAGCGATACGTATTTTTTTATTTGTAAATTAAACCAAAAATGACCAAGATATAGCTCATTAAAGTTACGTATAACGTCACACCGTGCTGCATTTTTTCGCACTAGATGACGTCACACGTAACTTCAACGGGCTATATCTTTGTTATTTTTTATTTAATCGAAAAAAGAAAAAATACGTGTCCAATATTTTTTTTATAATCTAAAATACGGACTAAATAAAATGTAATTATTTTGACCCTGGAAACTACCCTATTGAACTCGACATTGCAAATGTACCTAAGTTGATGTACCCAGGAATTATGTTTCTTAGTTACTTTTTAAAAAGAACAGTCATCGGTTTACAAGGCGTGATAGTGTAGCAGTCATCTTTATCCATATATGCATCCAAGACTACTTACTGTTTTAACTTGATATGACTAAATGGCAGCTTTTCCACAAAACTACTGCCGTCTGACCTCCGCAAGCGACAACAGCTTAATATTCCATGGGTTAGATCGGTAACAATTTCTTTAAGGGTAGTGTTCCCTGTAACAGCTCTTCAAGATCTTCACGACACCTGGGACCGACGGTCTAACGTACTCACTGAGACCCACCGAGTGCGAGCGATAATTAAAAATATATTTTTTTATAGTCTCACGCCTGTATCCCCGAAGGGGTAGGCAGAGGTGTAAATATTACACCCACATTTCGCCATGAATTTTTAGGTCCCACGTAATAGGGGGCGAGCCTACTGCCGTTACCCGGCACCTCACCAGACTCTGTGCTGCTACTGAGAATTAGGAAAAACCCAGTAACATTTTTGCCCGACCCGGGAATCGAAACCGGGACCTCCGATCAGCAGTCGCTTACGCTAAGCACTGCACCACGGAGGCAGTCGGGAGTTCAGATAATTAAAGGCACTTAACTCCTAAAAGACGGAGTGGTGCGCGCCGCGAGTTCGGAACCGATGCCCTCTGGATGGCAGTACCTACGAGTATGTTAGTATCTCCACTAGGCTATCGCTGCGGTTTTATCTACAATTCAATCTACAACAGTCATTTATATTATCACGTTGAATGCGACGCGTTTGTTGCGACAAATTCCATTATACCTATTATATTCTAAATGAAATAGTCGAACAAAGAGTTTGTCAGAACAAAGAGTGATATCTAATGATTGTCGTCGATCAGACTAACCGTTATCTTTGGAACGGAGGTGACAATGGCCCGTCGAGGATATAAAGACTTGTACTACGATTCTAGGCTATTATAATTAAAGTAAATTATTTTTTAAGGGGCAATAGGAGAAAATAGTCAGCGAATATTTTAGCTCATGTGTGACATGACGGGTGTATAATGGGAAATTATAGGGCCAATTTCTTAACAATTATAGATAATCCCTGCACTGAGGATAACCCCGTTCCGCAGGAACAAAAAATGCAATAAACGGACACTAGGCATAACCAGACCCAACACAACAAATTGAGGTATTCCTTAAAGCGCAACTATTTTTGAGCGCAACTAAAATAGCGCAATTACTTTATTCCACCCAGGACGACCAGGTGATTATATTCGCAGGTGATCAAAGGAAACTTAAGAGTCGCCTATGAATACCCAGGTGATCAAGGTGGAACTGACCAGCCAATCGAGGTCTTTTCACATTTATTTCAAATAATTAAACGATAGAGACCCGTCATACAAATATTAGATCCAGAGAATCGTGTAAACATCAAAACCTCCCACGAAATCAATTTCTAAATGACCAGCTTGGCCTCTGCGATATTCGTATAATATCTACTCGTACATACCAATAAAAAGCGTGGTCGTCAGTACAAAGTCTCATTGCTAAAGGCCGTCATCGATCAGTCTAACTGTTACTGTAAGAACGTGACAACACAACGATCATCAAGCAATGGGAGCAAATTATTTCGATCTAGATACGGTACAATCCGTGTTCTTAATCCGTCACCACACGGACATATCGTCCCATGGGTGTCGTAAGAGCCGACAGAGGGACCATACTATGCAGAGAACAACACTGTAAGAGAAGGAAAACTTGATAGAAACCCTATACCAACCCGTTTGGCCAGCGTGGTATAGTAGGCCAATTCCTCCTTTCAAAGGAGAGGCCTAGTCCAGCAGTGGACTGTTATAGGCTGTTGATGATGATGATACGGTACAACTATTGTTTTCATTGTTAATGTGAATAAACTTGATAAAATGTTTTTAAGACAATGTTCGCACCAGTCCTGCATAGTTGGTATTTTACAAACATTCAATAAACTTACAACAGTAGATACACCCAGTTAAGGAACACCAATTAGTGTATCATACAAAATATGGACAATATACAATTGTCAATACGTTGCAACGAAAATAAACAATTATTAATATTATACGAATCTAACCCAGAACGCTCGGCACAGTATTAAATTTTTGATTATCGCTTCCTACACAATTAAGAGGGAACCTGCATGTCAATCATGAGACATCTCAATAATGTTCACTATGTATTTTCATATTTAAAATGACGACGAATTTCTTATAATTAAAAAAAATACATAAAGAAGTTTTCCATAATATAAATAAATGTCGTACAGCAAAATATTTATCGTACAACAAACAATTTTATGTGTGACTCAAAATCGCAAAGAGTGACAGTACATTACTGTGTCGAATAAATAATGAATCATATGTACCTTTACAAACAGAAACACGTAGTTTTCTCAAGAAGGCAAACAAATATAAACTTTCTTTCTTTATTTAATTTTACTTTCACTTCAATTGTACCCTTACAAACGAATACGAAAAATACAATACAATTTTAAAAATTTTCATAATTTGTGAAAATATATAAAAAAATGTAGAAAATAAGTTTTAAGACTATATTTGTATGTTTAATTTTAGTTTTACGTTGACAGAATATGAAATGAAATCGTCAAAATATAATTATGAGGATATTCCTGTTTTGTGTTTGAATTGAAAGGTCCAAGATTTGAGGCCAAACAAGCCCAATTTTAATGTCACACAGAATTATTTTTACAGAATTGGATTTGTCATCTTAATTGTCAATAACGAAATTGCAATTGCGATAATATACAAAAATTTAAACACATTACTTTAACAACCGAAATTACTTAAAAACAAACGGCACTGATGTCCGAAATGTTCAACAACATATATAAAAACATTCAAAGAACATATAAAAACCATGTAAATATTTCTTACTACGGAGTTTATTCGGAAAACAACACTGCGTACTAAGAAATTGCCACCTTTAACTCTGCTCATCCCGAAACATAAACAGCATTAAAGTCACTTTATCCTCCAATCTAACACGAGGAAAGGCCTACTTAAAATTCATTGAACCAGCAAGGATTTATCGTGAGGCAGTATATTTCAATGTTTAATTAGCCAAACATACATACAAGACATTTGGGGTCAACGAACTATATTTATCAAAGATCGTTAAATGCACTTCTGCAAACATGATTATGTTTAACACGTGAAGAAGTATTAAAAAGCCTTAAGAAGTTGGGTTTAAGGTCGAATATCCTTTGCATTTAAATTCTATATCAGCAAATTGTAAAAATACTCCTCCGTGCTCTCGATTTGCGAAGGGACACGTAACGGTACAAAATAACGGTTAAACAATAAACGTAGTTCCAATTTTGAATCCCGCTTCGGTACAATTCGGACTGCGATCTCGCCCGATTCCAAACGACCCCGCGAAGATTGCAATCGGCGAATACGATTTTATTTCAAATACGAATTTAGAAGAAACAGTTCTAAAATGCTTTACCTGATTGGAATTGTCCGTTGGAATCAGAGACAGTTTATTCATTTGAATTTCGGATTTAATCCACTTAGATATACGTCGAAAACCAAACAACATTCAAGAAATACTTATTGTCAATTCGACTCATGTTTTAGTCCAATTACTCAAGTAATCAGTTCACGAGATAATACGACAATATCACGATAATAAACGCTCGGTATTCTTCGGATGCCTTCGGCCAATGCCGCACATTGTTCCACATTCAAAATTGGAACTCGCATCATAAAAGGGGTAACACTTTCACAATATGTCAAGATTTTTTACGACTAATAACATTGGGACGGTCGTTCCGAAATTGAAATTTGAAACGGTGAGGTCTTATTGTAAAAAAAATAAAAGATACCACGAGAGTGCCAGCCAGTTAGTTAAGTGGGGCGTATAAACAATAACACACATGATAAACAAAAAGCAAAACCTTTCACAAAGAGGTTGAATATCTTTCTCACTTTATATACTTTGTAGTTTATTTTTAATTTTTTTAATAAATATGTTTTTACACACCTTTAAAAAAAATCGCGAGTGTTTATTTCACCTATGACGGTAGTGTACGGGCGCACAGCGCCAGCGCAAGCCCTCCCGATACTAATGCTAGTACACAATAGTGTTGTCCAGGAAAGCACCGCAGGGCTCGAATTAGTATTGCACTTGCGTTTTAACTGCGTCATACGTTTGTATTTTGTTACGCGGCTCACGAATCGAGGATACGAAATAACTTTGTAATGTATCAGCTGTTTTAAGGCGAAGGAAAAGATATGGATAAGCTTATCGGAAGATATGGTTTAAACGGAAATTGGCGTGACTTATCTGCGCGAATGGCAATATTGTTGTATGACTGATAACCGTTGTTTACATTTAAAAATTGATCAGTGTTATTTTTTATTTGAAATATTTTCAGGCGTATCCTAAGAATATTATCTACAATGATACGTAAAATCTAAATTGATCACAACTGACTGCATAGCTGGCATAGTGGTTTAAGCGGACGCCCCGCTGTTTAGCACTGCGCAGAGCGTCGGCGTCGTGGGTTCGACTCCACATGAGTATGCATTGTATGTTTGTAAAGTCTCCCGCGACGCAGGCTTTATTATAAGGCCTTTATCGTGAGCTATCGTTTAAAAAAAAGTTAAAGACTAATTCAATTGTAACTCATATATTCATCGACACATGATATACAGCACTACTTACACTAAAAAAACAATAAGTTACACAATGGTTTCATACGAATGAACGCACGCGATCTCTGTATACGTAACATACTCATTCATAAATAGCAGACTTTTTGTTATTTAAAAATAAAAGGTACATGTACAACAAAAACTAAAATGTAACGGGTCTATTTAAGCAGTGGCCTCGTAGTTGTAGACATGGCTGCAACGGCCAGTTATTTTTTTTTATCTATCTATAAATTTTCCTACTACAGACACACTTTTGACATAAGGTCCATACAAAATAACATACATACATACATATCGTCACGCCTTTTATCCCCGAAGGGGTAGGCAGAGGCGTATTTCTACACCCACTTTTCGCCAGATATACTTTAGTCCCACGTAATAAGGGGCTAGCCTATTGCCGTACCGGGCACATTTCCAGACTTCGTGCTGCTACTGAGAATTTCGTGACAATTCCCAATAACAATGCCCGACCCAGGAATCGAACCCGGGACCTCCCGATCCCACGCGCACATTTATGCCGCGAAACCAACGAGGCAGTCGTATAGGGTTTGATGTCGAGTTTTCCGTCTCTACGCAAAGATGGCATTTGCATCGTCTTTTCCCTTAGTCGCCTCTTACGACACCCACGTGAAGATAGGGGGTGGTGACACTTGTATTCTATGCCGTCAACCACACGGCTTAACCATAAAAAATAAATGTCAAATAGTACAGTTTGTCAGTCGTTACGGGGAGTCAGTACCCAATAGCCGGGGAGCCAGTAACTGATACTGGTCTAAACCATAGAATATCGCTATCCCTTTGGGTTGCGGAGGTCAGACGGCAGTCGCTCTGTGAAGAAGTAGATATTCTGTCATATCTGATTAGACCAGTAAGCAGACCTCGGGCTCCAAGGCGTGAAAGTCTTGGATGCAACCGAGATAATGCTAGGGAGATGATGATGATGTATCTCTAGTAGCCAAACCCATAAATAGATCAAATATTTGCAGCCACTGGAAGGTTCGTAGGTTCAATTCCCTCACGAGACAACACTTGTGTTATCTGCAAATACTAGATGGTCCTGAGTCTGTTAATAAAATATTTGTGAGGTTGCCCGCGATAGATGATTAATACTACAAGGTTAGTATTAAAAAAAAAAACATATTCGAAAAGAGAGTGGAGATACCGACCGACTGACATGCAAAGGGTATCGGGTTTGAATCCACGCGCAGTATTTACTTTAGTTATGTACGTATTGAATTTTTAATCATCGCTTGCTCTATGCCTCCGAGAGCATGATAAGCCGTCGGTCCGGGCTATCATGAAGCTTTTTGACAGTCAGTACCTCTGAATAAACTGACACTCGTCTAAAACATGGAATATCACTATCCTCTTTGGACTACGGAGGTCAGGCAGCAGTCGCTATGTAGCCAAGTGGGCAAGTACAAGATATTTCACCATCATGTTTGCAAATCGTGAAAGTATTAAAGCATTCATGTAACAAACACATCGCATTCATATATCATACATATAGATGTATAATATTTTATATTATGCAGACAGTTTACTCAACAGTTATCTTAACACCAAATAATTCGCTAAAACATATTTATTACAATCGGTTACATTGTAGACCGTTAGTTATGCCAGTTTTTTTTTTATTTATGTCTTTCGTGGCTAGGTTTAATAATTTGATTCATGAAGTTAAGCGACTTCTTTAACGTATGCTTAATAGATGGGTGACTAATAATCTCATGATACTAAATCAGACACATATTAATGTAGTACTGACTGACTGACAGACACGCTAGAGCCTAAAGTACCCAGCACAAGAAGCTGCATGTTGGCATGTATATTCCTTAAGGCTGCTACACACAGTGCCGCTGGCCGAGCCGCGTGCGCCCGCCGGCATACGAAGCCGCCGGCCTGGCCGCACGACTGAGCCGCCGGCATGGCCGCGCGGGTAGGCCGCCGGCCGGCCGCGGGTTGCAACTTGCTACTTGTGTGTGGTCGTTCTATTAGGGTTGCCAACCATACTTTTTGGCAATTATACTTTATACTATTGTATACAAATACAGTGTATGAAGATACTTTATTTCCAACCGTTACTGTGACGTGTAAAACAAAACACTAATTATGATTACTTATCTATACCTATATCATTACACATAAGTTAAATGGATGATGGAAATTATTTAGACTTAAAGAGGTCTTAAAGCAATTTACCACTGACGGTAAAGAATTTTACTGAAAAAGGCAATTGGCAGTACTGTAGACTCACGCCTGTATCTCCAAAGGGAAAGGCAGAGGTGTAATATTACACCCACATTTCGCCATGAATTTATAGGTCCCACGTAATAGGGAGCGAGCCTATTGCCGTTACCGGGCACAACACCAGACTCCGTGCTGCTACTGAGAATTCGAAAAACCCAATAACACTTTTGCCCAACCCGGGAATCGAAACCGGGACCTCCTATCAGTAGTCGCATACGCTTTCCATGGGATAACGCAGGCAATTTATACTTAAAATCATATCTCCGTCTCCGTCCCCGCCACTTCAGAAGTTCAGTGATGAATCCAAAGTGGCGAGAAGAAAGAAATATAACGTCAATAATTAACGTAATTAAAAACTAATTGTTTATTTTTTAATTTTTGTTGTCAAACAAGCTATGAAACATTTAAAGATAGAAAAAATGAAAAATTGTTAGTTTATTTTTGGCCCATTCGAACAATTTTATACTTAATTTTTCGCAAAAAAAGTTGGCAACCCTACGTTCTATATAACTGGAATGATGCCCGGCGGCTTTCTGCGGCCGATGCCAGCGGCACCGACGCCCGCCAAAAGCCGGCGGCACGAGCCGCGCGACAAAAGCCACTGTGTGTAGCAGCCATTACGAATCGTAGGAACTAAGAAGGGATTTTTGAAATTCCCACGGGGCCGGACAGAATTAAAATAAAATATGCGGGCATCCTCCAGTATTAGAATACGAGTTCTGGATAATAGGGCTGTTTCCAACTAGTCAAATCAAGCACTTTTAATGAAATGTCAAAAACGACCTTTGCCAAGGGTTATGAAATATGACGTAGTGACGTCATTGTGTTTTGCTGTCAAGTAGAATACTTATTATCAATAAATTGACGATAATAAATGATATATAAAGTTTTAACATTAATTTATGAATGAAACTACTATTATTTTGACATGTTTCACTAAATAAAAATACTTGTATAATTTATTTCACTTGCAAGAAACTTCCCTATTATAAGGAATTTATTTTTTGTCTCAATTTTTATGTTAGTTTATATCAAATTCTGCCAGTCTTTATAGTTGTTCACATCCTATTGCACTCTGCCTATTCCCTATTAAAGATACACATTGTCTCCTCATCAGACTGTGTTTAACGGCTAACAGATATCAAATCCATTAATAATACCTAATCTTTAGTATTATATAATACGCATATTAGGGTAATTAACAGATTAGTCAGCTACCAAGAATTAATTAATAAGACTATAATGTCAAGGTCTCCAAATGTTCTTAATTAAGTATTTCTAAAAAACGATACGAATTGCGTTTTAAAATATTTTTAGACGCCCTAGTTTATGTACACATGGTAACTAATTAAGAGTAATGTAATTAAGGATGTGCCCAGTATAATCTGATCTCTGTGTCTGAGGTAAGTCTTAACAATGATAGGTCACCGAATGGAGGAAATACAGTAGGGTTCCGTAATTTACTTACAACAATACATATTACAAAATGAAGTCTCTGTACCATCCTATCTGAGGCTAAGCACGTGATAAACTCAAAATCCAGTCTACGGATTTTTGTACGGATTTCAGCAATAGATAATGTGATGCCTGAGGAAGGTTTAGTCTATTTATAATTAAAGACATAAATACATATTTATTTCTGCATTTTGGTTGTTTACAACACTTATAGAAGTCAAAACCCTATACTAGATGATGCTTTTTCTTGAGAAGAAAGGCCGAAACAAACTCAAAGTCATTGTTTTTTTGTCACTTCAATTTCTTTCATCTTTTCTTGATATTTTAAACTCCAGACAAAAAGGGTTTAGTGTGCAAGTACAATGCAGGATATCGTCTGACGCTTTGACTGACTCGGCCCACTGACGGCCCGCATTCAACAGCAATCGTACGGCTCAACCTTGATTGAGGGAGCCAGCACGATCTGTATCACTTAATTAATCTATTTATAATTAAGGACTAAGAAAAATTTACGTCTGTAGCAGCAGAGCAATTTGAGTTCCTTTGTCTCTTAAATAATTATCAAAACAAAGAGCTTTCTTAAGTCTATCATTTACCAAAATCTAAAGATTGACTGCTATCTCTTTTTGACTTCAAGACTAGTCGGGTACTATATTTTAAAACGTAATATTTTGACTGCCCCGTGGTCTGGTGATCGGGAGGGAGGTCCGGGTTTCAATTCTCGATTCGGGCATAACTGTTAGCGAGTTTATCCGAATTTTCAGTAGTAGCACGGAGTCTGGCAATCTGCCCGGCAACGGCAATTGGATCGCCCTTTATTACGTGGGACCTGAAAATCCATAACATGGCGGAATATGGGTGTAGGTAATATTACCTACACCCCTGCCTACCCCTTGGGGAAAACCGGCGTGTGTTCGGGAATACTGGCCTCATTCTTAGTACGAGTAGAAGTTTTTTAAACATATTTTCTATTGCTAAAAAGCAATTTATTGTTCGGTTTCTATTTTTATATCATTAAATTATCATTTTTATTTTTATATCCATTAATGCGTAAAAGCTTCTTATCGCCCGCGTTTAGTGAGTGCCTTTTCATAAATCATAAATTATTCTTACGAAGTCAGAGTAGGCAACACGAATATTTCTTCTTTTTCTAACATAATTTATTTGTATATGATCAGAAAAGTAAGACATCAGGTAGATCTCTTTTTTACTTTTATGATTTTGGTAAAGTATTTTACATAACCTTTGACATAAATACGAAGAATACCCAAATTTATTTAATTAGACCTGAGCGAATTGAACGCTAAATAAAACAATAGGTTAAGTATAATTTTCAGTGTGACTGTAAGTGCATATTTTCCCTTTATGTAAAATATGCGAAATCGTCGAAAATATTAAAATGTGAAATTTTTTTGGATTTCGGCAAAATTTCTCTTTAAAAAAAATATTCTATTTTCATTTTTTTTTGTTTTTCACTTAGAAGAATAAGACGAGAAGAAGAATAGGACGAGAAGAAGATTAAGACTCGATAAATATTTTTCTTTTTATTCGTCCATTCGTGTGTCCCATAACACCGAGGTGCTTGCCCGAACAATAAGTCTTTGTCCGTCGTGTCGCTTAGCATTCTGGACGCGACGCAAGGCCGCTACCCGCGATGCGCTAACTACCACTTGGTGATACCAGCCTCGAGTAGCGATTACCCACAAAAAAGTTTTGGGAAAATAATTAGAATAAAGGGAAATTTCGATCGTGAGATAGGTATAAAATATTAGTAATTTCTTTTATATTTAAATGTTTTGACTGGAGATCTAAGTCAAATCCTTGTATAAGAAAGATTGATCTTTTATGTTAGAGTCTTCTGTAAGTTAGACTCAAGTCCATCCTAGGTACAAGTCCAGCCAAGAATATCATTTAAAATCCAAAGACCATTATAAATGTACAAGTAGGAGCTTTCTTAAACCTTAAGTATATAACTTCTGTTTCCAATACTTTCCCATTCATTTTTCATGAAATGAGAGGATCAAATCTAGATGAGACGGTTTTATCAGGCAGAGGTAGAACATGCGTTGATATTGCCAGCGTAATCTGAAATCACTACGTATTATCCATTATCTTTTTTGCCCTCACAGTGGAATCTCTACTGCAAGTCATCCCCTTCGCTACCTCTTCATCTTAGCGTTATCCCAGTTTCAATCTGGGGTCCGCTCTCTAGTCTAACCGGATTTGGCTGAATATTAGCTTTTCCACGCAGTGACCTTCGCAACCCGAAGGGATAGTGATATTCCATGGTTTGGACTAGTGTCAGTTTATTTAGAAGGTACTGACGCCCTGTAACGACTATCAAAGATCTTCATGACAACCGGGACCGACGGCTTAACGTGCTCTCCGAGGCACGGGACAAGCGATAATTAACAATTCAATACGCACATAGCTCCGAAAAGTCATTGGTGCGCGCCGTGAATTCGAACCCGATACCCTCTGCATGGCAGTCTGTTGGTATATCCACTTGGCTATCGCTGCCTATAGTCATCCCCTTCGCTACCATTGTGATTTTATTTTGGGCTTATTGGAGGAGGTGTGAGAGCCTCTAATCTATTGAGCTTTAGAGCCCGCTCACTGAAACCACCGAGGTGTCCCGTTGCAGTATTTATTGCCACGAACCCGCTGTACTTTCTAATTCATAAAATACTAGATAAGCTCGCAGTTATACTCGCGTAAGGGCCACTGCTCCACATCCGTGGCTCATAGCGAGAGTTTATATAGCCTTTATACTCCCTTCCATAAATGGGTTATAAAACACAAAAGAATGATCCAAATTGGACCAGTAATTCCTGAGATTATCGCGTTCAACCGTCCGTGTAGTGACAGATTAAGAGTACGGAATGTCGCCACCCCATATCATCCCATGGGTGTCGTAAGAGCCGACAGAGGGAGCATATTATGCAGAGAACAGCACTGTAAGAGAAGGAAAACTTGATACAAACCCTATATGAACCCGTTTGGCCAGCGTGGTATAGTAGGCCAATTCCTCTTTTCAAAGGGGAGGCCTTCTCCAGCAGATATGAATGGGCAACTACTTGCTTACTGTTATCTACGTTTAATTTTCTCTTTATAATTACATACGAGAAACACAATGCTCATATAAATAAAAGCAAAGCAATATTTCACCACAATAATGACAAAGCACACACACATAAAGTTCATTTATGGAATTTTAATACCTACAATAATTAGCTTGATAATTAAATTGTACATGCAGAGAGTAATTTTCCCCAACAATCGGCAAAAATAATGAACTGGCAACTCGCGGCAACCTCATTATTGCAGTTCCGTATTATTGTTGAAATGAACCCGCGAAACATAATTTTTGTATTACGTTATAAATAGGGAGCTTGTTTTGAATAGGCTGGCAATTTTAATCTTTTAATTGCGCTATGTAAGCTGCCTTTGATGTAATATAGAATGCGTTTATGTCACAGTGGTTTGAGTAGTAACTTAATAATTTATGAACTAACTCTGATGGAACATTATTATTATAGCTTTACTACAGATAATGGGACGTTACTTTAAAATGATTTGCTATCTCGAAACACGCCGGGAACCCCCCATTTTATTATTTTTATTATTAATGTATATGCTACTTTTACGAACACAACTCTTTTAGGGCAGTCAAAAACATTTCATCTACCAGCTTTGATAAACCCTTTTTAAAAAAAAATCTCATGTGCCCGTGTGTTGGAGGTTCGGGTATCGCCGAAGCATTCGTCGCTACCCCCCGACGGGTATTGGCCCGCCAGATGGTCAGGCGGGCCCCGAACAAAACCCTCAACCTGGCAACACCGCATCTTCTCTTCCTCTGCGGCCCCACTGCGACGCAACAATGGTGGGCCCCTATTTGGTCGCGGGAGATAGGGCGCGCGGCAACGCAACATCGACACGCCTCTCCTCCCGCGACCGCGCCCGATTGCGAGGGACAGACAGAACTGTGCCCCGCACCTTTGGACGCCTCCTGTGCAGGCCCCTTCAAACCCACGCGGAGCGTCCACTCCCGAAATCTCTCTTAGCTTCACCGCGGGTGTCCAAGCTACGGATACTGAGCACCCCCACTACGACAAGGTGGAGATCCCACGTGGGGACCCTACTCCCCCCTCCCTTTGAGTCATTTAAACTGTCCTGACAAACATTCAATTATAATTATGTTGGTATTTCCCAACAAAAATAAAGGTTTTTTTTGTAAAACGAAAAATACCTTTAGCAACTACAGAAAACAACATGGTTTCGCTTTTGACTGGAAACCAAACATGGCAATTTACTAGAATTTTTTTTTATATAGACTCACGCCTGTATCCCCGAAGGGGTAGGCAGAGGTGTAATATTACACCCACATTTCGCCATGAATTTTTAGGTCCCACGTAATAGCGGACCAGACTCCGGGCTGCTACTAGAATTTCCTAACGGAAAAACGCAATAACACTTTGCCCGACCCGGGAATCGAACCCGAGACCTCCCAATCTCATGCGCACATTTGTGCCGCGAGACCAACGATGGAGGCAACTAGAATAATTAATATTGTTAATACTGCTCTAGACATCTCCCGCGTGAATTATACACCTAAACCTCCCTCACTCTATCTATTGGTGAAATCCGTAAAAGATCCGTTCGGATTTCTTTTAGTTTTATAAACAAGTAAGTGCGTACAATAAAAACTAGTCCTGCTCATTAATTAGTAAACACTATTTAGGTACGTACCTACTTAGCTATCATAACTTTCCTTGATAGAACTAATTAGAATTTTACACTCATCCAAATACTTTGTGGTCTTTTAGTAAATAGAGGGTGCTTTGGTTTTTAGTCGCCATTTACGACGTGCACGGGATGAAATGGGATGGTGACATTTTTTATTATTAATCTTCACCTTACGGTTAAACACTTTATTTTATTTAATTTATAGACTCACGCCTGTATCCCCGAAGGGGTAGGCAGGGGTGTAATACTACATCCATATATCGCCATGAATTTTTAGGTACCACGTAATAGGCAAATGTGTATAGGACACGACGAAGGGGAAGACCTAGGCGGACGTTCTCTGACCAAATCGGAGACAACCTAAAAACAGGAAGGTCAGAAGTACCCTGAACAGAAGAGCATGCATGAGGAATCTGATGGGAGTGAATGAAGCAAGAGAGATCGTTGCAAATGGCGTTCCATTGTCTCTGTCTACCCTCAGGGAAACAGGCGTGACTTTATGTATGTATGTGCGTAATAGTGGGCGTGCCTAATTGCCGTTACAGGGCACATAACCAGACTCCGTGTTGCTACTGAGAATTCGGAAACACTTTTGCCCGATCCGCGAATCGAACCCGGGACCTCCAATCAGCAACCTTGCTTATTAAAATGTTTCCGTCAAATAATGGCCAAGCTTTTAGTGCTTTTAGTGTCCGAGTTAAACAGTCAACCAATGCAGTGCGAAAATAAAAGGATTATTTTTGATTTCTACCGAACCCTAATGACAAAAACGCTTTAAGAATTAATATCCAACTATCATCTGTATATATAAAATCCTTGCGTTACTGACTGACTGACAGACAAGCTACAGCCGAAACTACTCGGCGCAAGAAGCTGAAATTTAGCATGTATGTTTTTTGGGGACCGTAGGGGTGCACTAAGACGGTATTTCCCGAAATTCCCACGGGATCGGGAAATTTGAAAATATGTGCGTGCGAAGCCGCTGGCGTCGATTAGTACATTCATATTCGCCTCGTGTCACAATCTACGCAATATTATTCTCATTACATATTAAATTATTTTATTTGAAAAATAAGACGATTACATTGTATAGTTGGAAATAAAACATTTTATTACTTGTTTTTCTCTACAGTAGACTATATTTTTCACAATTTAATAACAAACAATACTATAGCTCATGTTCCATAAGATAATAATTCTATGAAGGAAAATCCAGCAGTAAAAGCTACTGCAATTTGGCATTAAGAAGAAGGTACACGTTACTCCCGAAATCGCTGCAAAACACGATCTTCCGCTACCCATTCCTGCCTGGACACAGATTACTAAATAGTTACTTCGTAAGCCTGGTTGATTAACATGCGGTAGTTCGTCAAAATTCACGACGAGTTATTGCGGATACGCGAAAAATCGCCAATCGCAACTACTCATAATATATAAGAAGAAGGCCCCCTTGCTAATTTTGGACAATCCCTTCTAAGTGCGACCCTTTGGTTCCCAAGGAACATACATGCCAAATTTCAGTTTCATGCGCCTGTATAGTTTAGTAGCGCCTGAATAGTCTTGGCTGTGCGTTGTCTGCGAAAAAGTGACGCAAGATTTTTATATATACAGATAAAAAAAAAATCGGGCAAGTGCGAGTCTGACCCGCGCACCGAGGGTTCCGTACGCATTTTACCTTATTTGAAGTTGGTGCTAATTACGCTAGTCCTCTAAATCTGTATGAGCGCCCATACAACTTAGAGGACTATCTTAAATGGAGTCTACTATGAATGTATGAGGACACCCTTAAATTTTCCACTTTTTTAATTTTTTGTAATTTTTCCTTTACTTGTGCTGTAAGACCCTGCTTTTGGCCAAATTTCGTGATTCTAGTTCAACGGGAACTACCATATAGGTTTTCGACCGAAAACCTATAGGGTACTTCCGGTTGACCTAGAATTGTCAATTTTGGTTCAAACCAAGGTATTACAGCACAAGTAAAGGAAAAATGCCGAAAATTAAAAAAAGTTGAAAATTAAGGTTAATTTTGGTACTTACAAGTTTTCGCAAAAATCTAATTTTGACCATATCTTTTTATCGGGTTCACCCAGAACCCTGATTTTAATACACCTAATAGGAATCATAGACCTCAGTATCTGGTATAAATTTGCCAGGTCCACCCGTTTCTGAGAAAATCGGTGGTGGCATACGGACAGACAGACAGATAGACAGACAGACAGACGGACAAGAAAGTGATCTTATAAGGGTTCCTTTTTTACCTTGTGTGGTACGGAACCCTAAAAAGTAACCTTTTGGGAATGCTGCCGAATGCTGGAAGCATTGCCTACACCAATCTAGGAATAAAATCTTAAACCGTTGAACGAATGCTATCATAGAAATTGTCAAAGCCAGATTAACTTCATCCCATCATTACTGTATTCATAGATTGCAACTATTTAGTATTCAGATCCCTTCGCAGATTCTGTTCATAAATAATTGGTGTGAAATTGTATCTCAAATACAAACTAGCGGAATCTGGCTTGCATCCGTAACTATTTGGCACAACCGAAACCTTGAAAACCCAAGGAATGTGTTTACAATTCCAATATTAAGAAACCTAGTAAGAGTTAAGTTAACCTAAAACGATCATCTTGTTTGTTTGTATTGTTTTAATGAGAGTACTCTGGTGTCGGAGTTTTCAAACCGCCCGAAGGCCTCCTACAAAGCGTAACGATTCTTGTCCTGAGAAAAGAACCGGGACCAACAGCTTTATGTGCCATTGTATATTGCTTCACCCACTTTTCGCCAGATTTATTTTAGTCCCACGTAATAGGGGGTGAGCCTATTGCCGTATCGGGCACATTACCAGACTCCGTGCTGCTACCGAGAATTTCCTTACGGAAAAACCCAATAACACTTTGCCCGACCCGGGAATCGAACCCGAGACCTCCCAATCCCACGCGCACATTTATGCCGTGAGACCAATAAGGCAGTGGCACGGTAGCGCTTTGATGTAATGCCACACGCAGTCACCCATCCAAGAGGCGACCTGTGCAAGCGCTGCTTGACTTTGCTGACCTATTACGATTGACAAGCCAAGTATTTTTTGTATGTCGTTGTCGCCCCTTGGGGTTGGTAAAAAGGATAGGATGAGGAGTGGGATGAGGAAGAAGGAATAGGGCCTCCGGCACTCTCACTCGGCTACTCGGCACTCGGCGGCACAAATCAGCAAGGCTCTACTACCAATCTCTCGCTACGGGCGCTACAGGGTATCTTGGTTATGGCGTTCGATGGTTGCTATTGGTAGATATCTTAGTGACACCCAATAGCAATGAAGAATTCGTTATCCCGTACTAGGCCTCTCAGGTGCAATAACTTCGAGGATCTTACGCAATGCTGACGTGTAGAGCTTAAAGAGTACCTTATACATACATAGCGGGGCTAAAAATTATTCGCTCGGTTTCGTTTGCCAAGATGGTATAGTTCTCATGGTAAAACGTGCTAAAGACTTAATTAAGCATCAGGCTCAAATGCATTTACTTATATTAATAACTGATTGTTCGCCTTTGTTGACAAAGTCGGTTGACACATCTGAATAAAATGAAGACAATCAACTAGAATGGCATTAAATTATATTATTGATTTGTTATTTGTCATTCTTAAGTTTAAAATTAATAATATAACATTATTACGCACTACTTTCAAACCACCTTTGTCTGTTGACAAAGACTTAGCAAACCCAATGCGGTTTATACTCCTCGAAACACATTTAAACAAAGCAGGCTCAAAACATTGTCAGACGCAATAACAAATTGATACGACAGCTGACTAATATGGCATTAAATTAATCAATTAATGTGTCACAGATAAGTTTAAAAATAATACCATGGTAATACGCATTGCCCTAAACAGTCATTGTATTGTCATCGAAATATCGGTTACTCTTTTAACTGTTTCTACGGGATATATACCACGTATCTTTGTTTTGTAATTATAGTGACCACGATAGTTTAAATTCCTATATCAGTTACTCTAAACAAAGGAATGTGGTAATATTCCGAAAGAAAAGCTTCTGTATGTATAAAATCTTTGCGTTACTGACAGACAAGCTACAGCCAAAACTATTGGGCGCAGGAAGCTGAAATTTGGCATGTATGTTCTTTGGAAGCCGTAGAGGTGCACTAAGAATTAGGGGTAGGCCTTTGCCTACCCGTACTACTTCGACTACGGAACGCCATTTGCAACGATCCTACATACCTCTCTTGCTTCATTCACTCCCATCAAGTTTCTCACGCATGCTCTTCTGTTTAGGGTACTTCTGACTCGTCCTTTTTTTAGGATGTCTCCAATCTGGTCAGAGAACGTCCGCCTAAGTCTTCCTCTTCGCCCTGACGCTTATATATCTTCTTTGTCAGTCTATTGCTAAGACTATAGAATAAAAGGCAGACAGAGCGCGTGGAATACTTGCGTGAGGCCACTAAAGCAAATACAAAATTGAAAAGCGAATACAAACTCGACTCAGTGCGCTGCGAAGCATCGCACAGTTCACACGCCACGATCGATCCAGCTTTTAAATTCATAAAATGCCGTCCTGCGTATTTAAACATTGTAAAAGTTGTTTCTAAAAGCAAATACGGGAAGATGGAATATATTCTTACAGATAACTATGGATTATTTGACCGTTTTATAATATTATTTCGATAAAATTCGTATTTCTGCAGAAAATATGTAAGTGTTGCCAGTTTACGTCGACACCGTTTTCCCTGAATTAGGGAAAATGCACTTGTCAATTGATTATGTAGGTAATAATGATTGTCATGTTAATGAAAAATACATTAACGTATTGTAAAAGTATATTGTAGATTATATTTTTTCTTATAAATATACTAATAGGATTTCCATTAGTATATACATTGTTTTGAGTTCGATCCCCAAACGATCCAAATATTCGTGTACACGCGGCTACTTGTCAAGCTATACACTTTGACCTTTGTACCGTTGTTAGACCTTTGTACCGTTCTTATGGCGTAGGGAATAAGTATCAAAATCGTACTTCGACTATTTAGCTTGACTTGGCGCCGTGTGTACATTAAGTACAGAAACAGAAATTATTGATTGTAGCCATTATTTATTTTTAATTGCAATTTTTTTTGGTTACGATTTATGATTATGATATTCATAATTTATTGTATGCATGACAAAATGTTTTTAGCTAATTAATATTTATGACGCAAGCCTATCTATTTATTTCTCAATTTACGAATAAAATTAGTTAAAACTTAACTCGGAGCCTACATTTTTTAAGAAATGTATTTATAAAAGCATACTTTAATGGTATCTTTTATTTGAATAATTTTCACAACAGCATTACATATTAAAAGCATTAATTACATCTATGGTAAATTCTTCAAAACCACAAACGAATATAAAATATTACCTATGTAATATTTTTATATTCGTTTGCAAAAACTATATGCAAAATAGTGGGAAATTATTCATAATCTGGCAACTTTACACACACATAGACGCGCGTGTCCGTACAGTGCCCGTCGCCAAATGTCACGCACACATAGCTGTCAACGTGCCTCACTTAGTTGGACGAATACGCTACATCTGGTTCTTGTTTCATCTGTGGTCTATTGCACTATGAAGGGATTTCGGAAAATTGCCAACGTACCGGGTTGAAATCGTTAAATGAAAATAAAATGACTGTCTGTTGACAAAGAGTTGGTATTCCCAATGTAGTAAATTATACGCCTAGCAACCACTTGCTTAACCAGTGAAAAGGCAATGACAGACGCATTTAACGATTATGACGACAACAATTAACTAACATTGCATTAAACTACTTTCCGACGGCTAGATTTTATTTATTACTGCAGACTAGCCAGTGGACCGTTTGATGTTAAGTGGTAACTGCCTATACAAACAAGTGTATATTGGAAGGATTGGGAGGCTTAAGAGGATCGGGATGAGGGAGAAGGAACGGGGCCTCCAGCACTTTCACTCACTGACCGAAACGCAACGGTATAGATACTGCTACTTTACCTCAATATTCTGCGAGAGGCATACTTTTTACTTTAGCAGTATCTTCTAAATTTCCCGGTCGAGCCGGCCTAATCAGCAATTCTCTACCTTAAAACATTTTACAAGCATCGAGAAAGGCATGTTAAGATGATTTGGGCAACTGGAGAGGATGGATGACGAAAGATTGACAAAGAAGATATATAAGGCAAATGGGACAGAACGACGGTAAGACCTAGGCGGACGTTCTCTGAGCAGATTGGAGACATCCTAAAGAAAGGACAGTCAGAAGTACCCTAAACAGAAGAGCATGCATGAGAAACTTGATGGGAGTGACTGAAGCAAGAGAGGTATGTCAGGCTCGTTGCAAATGGCGTCCCGTAGTCTCTGCCTACTCCTCCGGGAAACAGGCGTGAGTCTATGTATGTAAAACATTTTAATATCGTAGTAATACGTATAACCGTAAACTTGGATTGTCTGTTGACAAAGACTTGGCATACCCAACGTGGTTTACACTCGAAACAAAGCATGATACATTTGCCCTTGTGGTTACATACTCATCAGTTCGATAAGGAAACAAACGTCTTCATATTAAACGTCGCTTCCTTGCTAAAGGTGCGTGGTCGGAATATATTAATCTATATGATTTGTAACAATGTATAGGAACCGCTCCAGTGGGTACGGTAGAACTGTTAGGTCGTGTTCGAGATGTTTCCTGGTTATTCAAGTTATTGCTGCGTAGAAACTTTTTTATTTTATTAAGTAACTAGCGTATTAAATAGATCGTCTAGACATCTAAATAAATAGTAAAAACTGTTTTTGCTCTTCGCATTAAAGTACCTACTACTGGTATCATGCTCATCACATCACATCACCATCACCAGCTCCAGCTTAATAGTCAGCGTAACTAACCAAGCAAACCAAAATATGTATACCTATTGAATGTGCGGGAGCAACTTTAAGATTTTTTGTTTATTTCTGTGGGACATCCTATAAATAATTTTCAGATCTCTTTTGAAATCTCTCCATTTGCAAAGTCAAAATAAATCGATTTGCAGAACTTACACTTTCGCCTACGTATTTCGGTACACCAGCGCGATGGTACTTTAGTAATACTGGCGTAATTGCTCCCACAATCTGGCAGTACAAGGTGTTAAGGTCCGACAGTGCAATGGCAGAAACAGAACCACTAGCGACATCTAACGGACACCGTCGGATCTATGAAGAATAAGAACGAAGATACCAAATCGCGCTATTAGTAGATTCATGTAAAATATGTCGCATTTACGAAAGAAAAGCTGTAAGTCTAGCAATGTTTACATAGCTTTACTTTCTTTATTTTACTTTATTTAGTTAGTTATTATGTATGGTTATTGTTTAGTACTTACTTGCTTTTTTTACCTACTATAGTACTTGCTTTTTTACTTTAGTCATTTAAGTGTGCCCTTTTGTATGCCAAATAAATAGTTTACTTTTTATTTTCTTTCGTACGTGCAATGAAAAACTTAAAATGACTTCTACCGAATCTTAGCTTGTGGCATACTCGGTACCCATTCCAGTACACAAGCGCAACGTTAAGTCAATAATACGATATTGATCCCACAAGCCAGCACAAGCCCTTTGCCAAGAACATTGTCATGCAAATATCTAATATTGGACCAGCTTAGTGAACAATATAATTACGACGTAATTTGACTCAACTACTTACACTCGATACGTTATTTACTATTCAGCTAGGAGGTGCGGTTCCATTGTCATACGAGATTCGTGTTTATTGTTAGGTAGACGATATTTTTTGGTGACAGATTAAGAATATGGATTGTCACCACCCCATATCATCCCATGGGTGACGTAAGAGCCGACAGAGGGACCATATTATGCAGAGAACAGCACTGTAAGAGAAGGAAGGAATAGTAGGCTAATTCCTCCTTTCAAAGGAGAGGCCTAGTCCAGTAGTGGACTGTTAAAGGCTGATGATGATGATGAGACGATATTTTTGCTATCATGCCTAATAGCCGAGCCAAGCTTCCTTAGGGTCAATGTTGTGATTACCACAGGTAACGTAACGTAGCGGTAATTGGAAATGCTAGTATAATAATTTTGACACTTAAATTGTATTTATGAAACATTTTTAAACGATTCGACTGCTACAAACAGATGGCGCTAGTAGTTATGGCCACATTAATTAAAAGTATAATTTCCAGCTAAAAATATATCTATAAACAAATCAGTAAAATACAAACTAGCGGAATCTGGCTTGCATCCGTAACGATTTGGCACAACCGAAACCTTGAAAACCCAAGGAATGTGTTTTCAATTCCAATATTAAGAAACCTAGTAAGAGTTAAATTAACCTAAAAACGATCATCTTCGCTGTTTATATTGTTTTAATGTGAGTGTATGGCCTACTCTGGTGTCGGAGTTTTCAGACCGCCCGAAGACCTCCTACAAAGCCTAACGATTCTCATCCTGAGACAAGAACCAGGACCAACAGCTTTATGTGCCCTCCGTAGACGGTAGCACTTTGATTTAATGCCACACGCAGTCACCCATCCAAGAGGCGAGGCAATCCAAGTCTCGCTATGGGCGCTACAGGGTAACTTGGTGATGGCGTTCGATGGTTGCTATTGGTAGATATCTTAGAGACACCCAATAGCAATGAAGGATTCGATATCCCGTGCTAGGCCTCGCAGGTGCAAGAACTTCGAGGGTCTTACGCAATGCTGACGTGTAGAGCTTAAAGAGTACCTTATACATACATAGAGGGGTCATAATTATTCACTCGGTTTCGTTTGCCAAGATGGTATAGTTCTCATGGTAGAACGTGCTAAAAACTTAATTAAGCATTAGGCTCAAATGCATTTACCTATATTAATAATTGAGTGTTTGCCTTTGGTGACTAAGTTGGTTGACGCATTTGAATAAAATGAGGACAATCAACTAGAATGGAAAAATTATATTATTTATTTATTATTTGTCATTCTTAAGTTTAAAAATAATAATATAACATTATTACGCACTACTTTCAAACCACCTTTGTCTGTTGGCAAAGACTTAGCAAACCCAATGCGGTTTATGCTCCTCGAAACACATTTAAACAAAGCAGGCTCAAAACATTGTCAGACGCAACAACAAATTGATACGACAGTTGACTAATATGGCATTAAATTAATCAATTAATGTGTCACAGATAAGTTTAAAAATAATACCATGGTAATACGCATTGCCCTAAACAGTCTATTGTCATCAAAATATTGGTTACTCTAAACAAAGGAATGTGGTAATATTCCGAAAGAAAGCTTCATCATCATCAGCCTTTAATAGTCCACTGCTGGACGAGGCCTCTCCTTAGAAAGGAGGAATTGGCCTACTATACCACGCTGGCCAAGCGGGTTGGTATAGGGTTTGTATCAAGTTTTCCTTCTCTTATAGTGCTGTTCTCTGCATAATATGCTCCCTCTGTCGGCTCTTACGACACCCATGGGATGATATGGGGTGGTGACAATTCGTATTATTAATCCGTCACCACACGGACCAAAAGAAAACTTCTGTATGTATAAAATCTTTGCGTTACTGACAGACAAGCTACAGCCAAAATTATTCGGCACAGGAAGCTGAAATTTTACATGTATGTTCTTTGGAAGCCGTAGAGGTGCACTAAGAAGTAGGGGTAGGCAGAGACTACGGAACGCCATTTACAACGATCCTGACATACCTCTCTTGCTTCATTCACTTCCATCAAATTTCTCATGCATGCTCTTCTGTTTAGGGTACTTCTGACCTGTCCTTTTATTAGGATGTCTCCAATCTGTACAAAGAACGTCCACCTAGGTCTTCCCCTTTCGCCCTGTCCCATTCACACTTACCTTATATATCTTGTTTGTCAGTCTTTCGCACTAAGAAGGGATTTCGGTAAATTCCCAACGTATCGGGTTGAAATCGTTAAATGAAAATAAAATGAATGTCTGTTGACAAAGATTTGGTATTCCCAATGTAGTATATTATACACCTAGCACAACTTGCGTAACCAGTGAAAAGGCAGTGTTAGACGCAATTAACGTTTATGACGACAACAATGAACTAACATTGCATTAAACTGTTTTTCGATGACTAGATTATTTTTATTACTTGCAGAGTAGCCAGTCAAAGCCAAACCATGGAATATCGCTATCACTTTGGGTTCGGAGGTCAGACAGGCAGTCGCTCCGTGGAAAAGCTAATATTTAGTCAAATCCGGTTAGACTAGTAAGCGGACCCCGGGTTGAAACTGGGATAACGCTAGGCGAAAGAAAGACTTGCAGACTAGCCAGTGGACCACCTTATGTTAAGTGGTAACTGCCCATACAACCAAGTGTATGTTGCAAGGATTGGAAGGCTTAGGAGGATCGGGATGAGGGAGAAGGAACGGGGCCTCCAGCACTTTCGCTCACTGAACAAAACGCAACAGTATAGATACTGCTACTTTACCTAGTTATTTTTTTATTTATAAAAGACAACTCCCGCACTAGGACTAAATCCTGTGTCGCGGGGGACGTTACAAACATACAACTAACGGACACAAGGAACACCCAGATTCGAAACAACACTTTATGAATCACACAAAATTTTGTCTCGTGTGGGGTTCGAACCCACAAAACTCGGCGCGATGTCAAGCGGCGAGGCGGCCGCTTAAACCACTACGCCAACCGTGCAGTCAAAAACTACTACTTTTTACTAGGATTACTTTTTACTTTAGCAGTATCTTCTAGCTTCCCCGGTCGAGCCGGCCCAATCAGCAATTCTCTACCTTAAGGCGCTGTTATACCTCAGAAGCCGTGAAATACCTAATTTTTCGTCGCGCATCTAGCCATAACGGTACATATTACAACCTAGCAAAAAATAGAGCTTAAAGTCAAAAGTCTGAACAAAAGACTTTTGAAAGAATTTTTCACGTATGTAAAATAGAATCACGGTAAAAAAATCACAAAATCGAGGCAGAAAATAATCTTTCGTCTCACTGTTTGCAATATTTTGATCGTAACCTGTCATATGTTTTTTAATAATATTGTAGGAAACCTAATGAACTAAAGAATTACCTAATTTATTTTCATATTATACGTGTATATTTCGTAAAATTAAATAAAATCTGCCAAACGTCTATGATTTTGACGCTCGGTAGATCCCATCAATATCAAACGCTTCTGCAATTTAAACCTTATTAGCATAAGCGGTGTACTGAGTGTCAGTTGCTAGTTTACGCCCCGCCCAGACCTCATCATTCGGCTATGAGCCCTGTGAGAGATAGGTCATGTCGCTTGCGTCTCCGCTGCACGATATTTTACGTAAACCTGTTTGTTATTATAATACGCCGATTTGAGTTCGTAATTTCATGTTTTATGTTATAGACTGAATACTTTGAATCAAAGAGGCTTTTCATGTAACTATGGGCACATATAATTAGGACCTAAGTTTATACTCTTGTTGCGTTTAATGTGTTATTGTTTCTGTGCTTATAAATATTCGAATTTAGTTAATTAATTAGAAGAATAAAATATGGACAATTAGAGAAATGACGTTCTACGAAGGATTTGTACAAGAAAGCGTCGTAATAAAATAGAAATTCATCCATGGCCAAGTGATTATGAAATATGTAACATTTTTACACAAATTATTTTCATAAGAGTCTTTTATGACTAACTATGTTACTTATATATTATCGATTATGCATAATATAATTATATAAATTATTCTCACAATACATAGCTGCCACAGTTTTCAATTTTTGAAAGAGTAATAACATAAAATCGAATCATTTTATGTACGTATATTTCAAATTCATTAGCTTGTCAGAGCGCCTGGAGCGCTAAGATGCCGCTACGGCGAACAATAATGATGACAGCGCTAATATGGCGCTCCGCAATCCGCACACAAGCGGTAACGAATGTTGTATTATTGTGTTTTGAACATAAACCTTTTTAGGTATTATATATTATAACTATTAGGTATGTCTCAGTACATCTAATATCTTTTTAATTTCTAAAATCAATCATTTATAAGTAAGAAGGTGACTTCTCTGTTTGCTATAACACAAGATATAGTATTTTTTTAATAATAAAGTACGTAACTAATTATCATTATTGTAATTACAGTGAAGTTAAAGATAACAGTTCTGCAACGTCTTACACACCTTTGACTTCAGTCATTCCTAACACGATCTGTTCAAGAGCTAGCCAAGAAATGCCAAACAATTTTTTTAACAAATTTGACTCAAATTCCGTAGTGATAAGCAAAAATTACAAGAGGGATAGCAGTGACTGGTTCGAATTGCGTAAAAATATGTTGACAGATTGAAATTTTTGTATAGTGGTAAAAAGAAGAGATAACAGCAGTAAAGCCAACTTAGTAAAAATATTTTGTACAAATAAAATATTTGCAATGTAAAAGCAGTTGCGCATGGAGTCTAAAATTAACAACTGCCTTTGCAACAACTGGCGAAGCAAGAAAATGTAACAATCGAGCCTTGTGGATTATCCGTTTATTGGTGCCACGCCAGATGGATAAATAGGTCTAAACACGATTGTGGAAATGTAATGTTCTATAGTTGCCTATAAGAATGGCCTGGAGAAAAGTATAAGAGCAAATAAAAGACAAATATGGAAAAATGATAAAAAAGGGAACTGACTAGTCTAAACAAATATTGTAACTGTTATTACCAAATTCAGGGACAACGCCACCTTACACGCAAACAAATGTGTTTATTTGCTGTGTGGAGTGGCGAAAGTATACCACTAAATATAGAAATTATAGAATGAGATGATGTTTTCTGGGAGAAGAAAATGAAAGAAAAGCTTGTGGCGTTTTATATGAATTGGCAGTTGCATGACATTGTTGATTCTCGTCAAGCTCAAGGGATGGCATTGCGAGATCACGGAGAGGAAAATGTTTCATCAGTGCTTGAAATTTCTACAATATCAAGCCGTAAAAGGAAATTAAATGAAACTGTGCCTCGTGAACAACAGCAAATAATAAGTATTGAAGCCTTATCACCTCACACACTGCCTTTTACTTTCGATGAGAATAAAGAAAACCTGCCGGGTTGTAGCAGACAGCTAACTTTTGATGAGCTGTAAACTCTGTATTTCGTTAATAAATGATAAATGAATACAAATAAATATCTTTTAATATTTATTTTCTTTGAAACAACACATATTTGATTCGAAAGAAAATTTTTATATTTTCCATACAAACATGTATGAGGAGTGCTAACGAAAAAGCAGTAACTCAAATTCTAATTCTATAATTTTCTAAGCGACATAGCACTATCTCATGAATAAGGTTTATCCACATATATTTTTGATATTTCATTTATTTTGAAAAATAATAATGGGTTGGGTTTCGAAACGAGTCGCCTGAATTTGAGGGTATTGGTAGTGTAGAGGGCTTAAGGGAGTTTGTTTTAATCCCCTTAAAGTAATTTTGGCCGCCGGAGTTGCGTCTAAATATTTTTAAATAATTTCCAAAATTTCATATTTACTTCGGCAATTATGTAAAACGGAACGTAGTTTTTATAGTACAGTTAAGTACAGTTTTACAAATGTAATTTTTAGGTTTTATGTGAAAAACGTGAAACAAAACGCAAAACCGCCATCTTGGAATGATCATATTGACAGCTAATGTCAAATTTGTGCGTCATTGCTTTCGAGTGCCTAGGGTTAGTAGCGACTGTAATAAGTAACTAAATAGGTTATGTTAGGTTTTCTTTTGACCCTTAATCCGAAAATAGGAGCCCTTCGCAGGGCTCCGTCAACCTTAGTTTATTAAACTAGTGTGATGAATGTGGAAGTTGGCAGTGCCATACACACCGATGTTTGGAGATATTTTTTTTTTCAGAGGAAACCAAGTATTTCCGGCAAGTGAAAATGGTGAGGGGGGGTTTCGAGACCTCCCCTCCTCCTCCCCAATCACTCACAACCCCTCAAAACGGCGACGTATTTCGAAACTTTTACCATAATAATTATACCTATAATAACAATAAACATCCATAAATTAATAAAATAAATCAACTTTTACTAAACTTCAATTATCTCGTAACTCGCTTTAGTTGAGATACGGCTTTTGTGCTTAGTATTGTGGTTTTTAGGGTACCGTAGCCAAAAATTAAAAAAACGGAACCCTTATAGATTCATGTCCATGTCTGTCTGTCCGCCCGTATGTCACAGCCAATTTATTGCAAAACAGATTTGAAAACTGGCAGGAATGGAATTAGATGTAGGTATTCTATGAACTGCTTCACTATTTTTATACAAAAGCAAAAATTATAATGGCCTCTCCATACAAGGAACTGACTTAATTATTTTTATCATCTTAGGGGACGTAGGTATTTATCAACTTTCGTCAACTATTAATACCTATAACGTCTAATGTAAACCAGTTTTGCTCATGGCTGCACTGAGAACAAAAATTGCGCTATGCCTATATTGTACAAACAGATTGATGTATGTAATATAAATTTTAATATCAGTATCTCAATTCAACATGCTAAAACGTTTTGCTTGCGATTTTGAAATATTTGAATACGGATGTCGCCAGAATACGGCCGCACGCGACGAGAATGAAGGGGGGCGCCCCGCAGTAGACGGAGCTAAGCTCCCTTCACCTCCCCTGCTTCACCCCCTCATTTACCAAAACAGTCGCTTAGGACAGCGCCTTAAAACATATTACAAGTATCGAGGAAGGTATGTTAAGATGGTTTGGGCACATGGAGAGGATGGATGACGAAAGACTGACAAAGAAGATATATAAGGCAAGTTTGACTGGGACAGGACGAAGGGAAGACCTAGGCGGACGTTCTCTGACCAGATTGGAGGCATCCTAAAGGAAGGACAGGACAGAAGCACCCTAAACAGACGAGCATGCATGAGAAACTTGATGGGAGTGGATGAAGCAAGAGAGGTATGTCAGGATCGTTGCAAATGGCGTTCGGTAGTCTCTGCCTACCCCTCCGGGAAACAGGCGTGAGTCTATGTATGTAAAACATTTTAATATCGTAGTAATACGTATAACCGTAAACTTTGATTGTCTGTTGAAAAGGCTTGGCATACCCAACGTGGTTTACACTCGAAACAAAGCATCATACATTTGCCCTTGTGGTTACATACTCATCAGTTCGATAAGGAAACAAACGTCTTCGTATTAAACGTCGCTTCCTTGCTAAAGGTGCGTGGTTGGAATATATTAATCTATATGATTTGTAACAATGTATAGGAACCGCTCCAGTGGGTACGGTAGAACTGTTAGGTCGTGTTCGAGATGTTTCCTGGTTATTCAAGTTATTGCTGCGTAGCAACTTTTTTATTTTATTAAGTAGCTAGCGTATTAAATAGATCGTCTAGACATCTAAATCAATAGTAAAAACGGTATCATGCTCATCACATAAGTAATGTCCTAAGTGACCAATAATAAACACGACCAAAATATGTATACCTATTGAATGTGCGGGAGCAACTGTAAGATTTTTTGTTTATTTATGTGGGACATCCTACAAATCATTCTCAGATCCCTTTTGAAATCTCTCCATTTGCAAAGTCAAAATAAATCGATTTGCAGAACTTACACTTTCGCCTATGTATTTCGGTACACAAGCGCGATGGTACTTTAGTAATACTGGGGTCATTACTCCCAATCTGGAAGTACAAGGTATTAAGGTCCGACAGTGCAATGGCAGAAACAGAACCACTAGCGACATCTAACGGACACCGTCGGATCTACGAAGAATAAGAACGAAGATACCAAATCGCGCTATTAGTAGATTCATGTGAAATATGTCGCATTTACGAAAGAAAAGCAGTAAGTCAAGCAATGTTTACATAGTTTTACTTTATTTATTTTAGTTAGTTATTATTTATGGTTATTGTTTAGTACTTGCTTTTTTACTATAGTTATTTAATTTCCCCTTTTGTATGCCAAATAAATAGTTTACTTTTTATTTTCTCTCGTACGTGTGAAAAACTTAAAATAAATCTTTCTACCGAATCTTAGCTAGTGGCATAACTACTCGGTACCCATTCCAGTACAAAAGCGCAACGTTACGTCAATAATACGATATTGATCCCACAAGTCAGCACAAGCCCTTTGCCAAGAACATTGTCATGCAAATATCTAATATTGGACCAGCTTAGTGAACAATATAATTACGACGTAATTTGACTCAACTACTTACACTCGATACGTTATTTACT
This sequence comes from Euclidia mi, assembly GCA_944739405.2. Taxonomy (NCBI): domain Eukaryota; kingdom Metazoa; phylum Arthropoda; class Insecta; order Lepidoptera; family Erebidae; genus Euclidia; species Euclidia mi. The sequence continues at coordinate 4,974,706 of OX123204.2, forward strand.
ATTCAGCTAGGAGGTGCGGTTCCATTGTCATACGAGATTCGTTTTTATTGTTTTGTAGACGATATTTTTGCTACCATCCCTAATAGCCGAGCCAAGATTCCTTAGGGTCAATGTTGTGATTGTACTAATCACAACAACAGGCAACGTAACGTAGCGTAGGTAATTGGAAATGCTAGTTAAGATACGATTTTGATCTCTTTGTATATAAATATGGGCAGTAGTAGTGTACAAAGGCTACACGACAGCTAGTAATTGCAAAACATTTAAATTATTTTCAGACAACTGCCTCCGTGATCCAGTGGATAGCGTATGCGACTACTAATCGGAGGTCCCGGGTTCGATTCCCGGGTCGGGCAAAAGTGTTACTGGGTTTTCCGAATTCTCAGTAGCAGCTCGGAGTCTAGTTATTTGCCCGGTAACGACAATGGGCTCGCCCCCTATTATGTGGGACTTAAAAATTCATGGCGAAATGTGGGTGTAATATTACCTCTGCCTACCCCTTCGGGGATACAGGCGTGAGTCTATAAAAATAAATATTTTCAGACAACAGGACGTCTGGAAAGATGTGAAACATCTGTCCTACGAATTAATATTTAACATCAATAAAATAATCTCGTTTCTGAATCATAAATGGCGAGCATAATATATTGCCATCCATGGGCCGGGACCTCTGTACTTGAAACTTAAAAGTTTTATTCAGACTGGACCTCTTGGGCACATCCAATAGGTACACCTCTCGTACGCAAGCCATCACCTGTTCCTTTTGCCTCCTCTTCCTGTTAGGCATCAACTAAAAGCCTTCCCTTGGTACTGCTACTGGCTGACAACCAACCGAAACTTTGAAGGCAAAAAGCCAATACTTGGCGTGTACGCTCTTTGGATAGGTTCGGGGAGCAGTAACAAAAGATTTTTGGTAATTCTCCCCCTAATGGAGTAAAACAGACACACAGAGACTAATCCGCGGCGTGATGTTTAGTGTATTATGTAACGCAATATGGGACCTAAACTAAAGTACAAAGTTCAAAACGAAGCCAACGCCGTTTCTGGACAATCCGTGCATCTGCTAGGGTTTGGCGTCAGCTAAAGGTGCTGTTACACTTGAGCATTCACCTGCAATGAGCATTCTTGCGAACGTTACTTAACAGAAAAACATACGAGAGTGTTTATCGCTGGCGAGCATTCTAGCGAATGGATAGTAAATTTGCTTCGAGCTTTTTGCTGATTAGAGCGTTCTTAATAATAATAATAATATTAATTAATTTGCTCAGAATGTAGGTATTTACAATAAGGTGGTTACAGAAATGTTGAAGAATCCTTGTACATTCTACCATTTTGGCATGCAAACATTGATGCAGCTCATCATTAGGTATACACAAAAAACCCAACTAATATGTATCAGCTAGAAAGTCCGATATGGAGTAGTAACACTTATTCAGTAATAGTAAAGTTAGTTTCTTTTTGAAACTTGTTACTGGTTCCTCTTTTATAGAATCAGGAATGTGATTAAAAATAGCAGGTGCCATACCAAAAACACTTTTCCTCAATAAAGCAGTTCTATATTTCCCAGTGCGTAACAAGTTTCGGTATTGAGATCGTAAAGTTACATCTCGATGTCTGTTTTCAGATAGAGGTAAAATAGGTTTCTATTACATTTAGCAAAAAGAGCAATTTCTAAAATATAAAGGCAAAGAAAAGTCAATAAATAGTTTTAAAAAATTGGGACACAGCTGTCAGTAACTTTTAAACCAAATATGGCTTGCAAACAGCTTTTTTGGGCTTTAAAATACTCTTCCTTTCGGTAGTTTGCTGGAGAGATCGTCAAAATGTTTGTAGCGATATTTGTCTCTGTTCGTTGTTCGGTTCCAAATAAAAAAAATTGGGCAAGTGCGAGTCGGATTCGCGCACGAAGTGTTCCGTACCATCAACTATAAAAGAAAATGGCGTTCGTTGTATGTATACTTAAATACTTTTTAAGTTTCTACCTGTTTATTAAGTTCGAGTAACAAATTTCTTAAAAATTACGTTTGTTGTATGGGAGCCCCCCTTTATTATTTACTTTTTATTAATTTAATTATTTATTTTGAAAGGTACTATACAATTACATATTCTGTGAAAATTTAAAGCGTCTACCTGTTACAGTTAGTAATTTTGAGCAAAAAATACGAAAAAAAACACGTTTTTTGTATGGGGCCCCTCCTTAATATTTTAATTTTTTTATTTTTAGTATTTGTTGTTATAGCGGCAACCGAAATACATAATTTGTAAAAATTTCAGCTTTCTAGCTATCATGGTTTATGAGATACAGCCTGGTGACAGACAGACGGACAGACAGACAGACAGACAGCGGAGGCTTAGTAATAGGGTTCCGTTTTTTACCTTTTAGGTACGGAACCCTAAAAACGGCGAATGCTCGATGTTCTGTTACAAATGAATGCTCAAGTCTATCAGCACCACAAGCCTAAGTCCTTGTTGACATTGAACTTCGATTCCCGTGAGACAGTGGACTACCGCATTCGTTGAAGGAGCTCCTTCAGTACGAGGCGCCCATACGTAACTAAGTATTAAGCGATGCGAGTATTACATCTATGTGTTTACCCCGCTATACTCATATACTCACTAATATTACTGTTACGTACAGCTAATACGGATATTAAAAATACTACCAGCGAAGATCTTAATCATGAAAGCAGCGTGAGACTTGTTCACATTTAAACCCACACAGAGCTCACCACTGACTTAAAAAAAAATGATGTGCGTATATCATCAATATACATATATAACATTCTCCCATTACCTACTGTCTGACTGGAAGGCAATGCACAGCCGAACCTACTGGGCGTAAGATGCGATAATTTGGCATGTATGTTCCTAGGAGAAGACCAAGGCGGACGTTCTCTGACCAGATTGGAGGCATCCTAAAAACAGGACGGGTTAGAAGTACCCAACAAAAGAGCATGCATGAGGAATCTGATGGGAGTGAATGAAGCAAGAGAGATATGTCAGGATCGTTGCAAATAGCGTTCCGTAGTCTCTGCCTACGCCTCTTGGAAACAGGCGTGAGTCTATTTATGTATGTAATCTCTTCTTAGTGTATCCTTGCGCTTATCAAGGATGATGAGCGCAGGGTTACACTAAGAGATTTCCCGAAATTAAGATCGGGAAGAAATGGTTTAATTAAGATGAGTTTGTGGGCGTAGCTGCAACCAGCCTCTAGTTATTAGTAGTCGCTTGTCCCATGACTCGTAAGGCACGTTATGTCTACCGTCACGAATGTCATGGAGGTCTTTGACAGTCGTTATAGGAGAGCCAGTACCCTTGATAAACTAACGCTGGTTTAAACTATGGAATATTGCTTTACCTTTTAAGATGCGAAGATCGGACGGCAAACGTCTGTTTCCACGAGGAAAATATGCTTAACGTGCGTTTACAGCCTTTAATTTAATACACACTTAACTACAAATGTGAGTAGTATGCGCCAGAGGTTAGAGACAGAACTCTCTGAATTTTGGTAATGGGCGCCAATATCATCTTTAAACAAATAAACAAAGGCTTTGTAATTAATTTATTTAGTTCAACAAAATTATGAGCACAAAGACTAAATGCAAAGATAGTGAAAATGGTTTCGTCTGGATGGGTAAACATGACGCATGTTGAATGAGAGCACAAATGAATTACTCTGACTTCATCACTTCATCAAAACACACTTCATAAGTACTCTTTACTCTTTATTTACTCTTAAAGGTCAACGCTCATTAGAGCCACCCGGCACCCACTCCGCACCGCCTCGCCTCGTGCGGTTAGTATTCTTTATATGGATTTGTATGGGTATGCGCTCACTACATCAACTCCGTAGCGTCACCGGATCGCCTCTGTCGTAAGCCGTCCACGCGCGGGCGGCGGGTGGTCCACCCGCCGTCCGCGCGTGGACGGCTCGGTGGCAACTCGCTGCTCGCATGCTTGCCACGTGTTGACTGCTCGTCGCCGCGTTGACCGCGCGGCGTTCACTCGTTGACGGCGCGCGGTCCGCTGGTTGACCGCGCGACGTCCACTCGTGGACGCCGTGCGGAGTGGGTGCCGGGTGGCTCTAATGAGCGTTGACCATTATTCTACCACATTCACGCAACACCATCTAGTCCCAAACTAAGCAGAGCTTGTACTATGGGTACTAGACAATAGATAAACATACATATATATACTTTTCTATTGTAAATACATACATATTATACATAGAAACACCCAGACCAAGACAAACGTCCATGTTCACGCACACAAATCTTTGACTTGAGCGGGAATCGAACCCTCGACCTTCGGCGTGGCAGTCGCTTACACTCCCGCTGCGCCAGCCGGTCGTTAAAGTAAGTAAGTAAGTCTGCACGATATATCTGTCAACTAACATCCCCAACCGTCAAAAAAATAATCACCAACGACCAACTCGTAACTATTCAGCGAAACTAAAAAGAAGCGGCACCAAGTGTGACCTTCCAAGTTACAAAGTATCACCACATAACTCAATTCGTACGCTCGATCAAACTTATGATTACACCCAGTATCGGGAGTAAGCTGATCAAAAAACTTTTCTCGTTACCGACGCGACGCTCATTTGACAAGTTGAGCCGTTTGCTTCCAAGTTTTTGGTAATATGCCTCTGGATATATTGCTTCAGATAACCGAAGTCACTATTTTATTTTAATCGGCCGCAGTCGGAATCAATTTGCTTGTGATAAGGGTTCAGCTAATTTCACTGTGTGGGTGCTCGAAAAATACACTGGACTGTTAGTTTAGTGACTATATTTTTAGATAAAATCCTCATTAATAAACCGTGCTATAAAAAGAAAGCATTATAAAGTGCTTTAATTCATCAGCAGTTTTCGGAGTATTACAGAGATCCGTCGCCGCTAAGAAATATTTTGGTGACGTATTATGAATATTAAGTTTCATTAGCCTATTTAATTGTGGGTGTCGTGGGTGTCATAAGGCGACTTTTTATATTTGCAAAAAGACGGAAATCTTGATAACAAACTCTATACCAACCGGTCAAGCCGGAGGTATACCAGCAGTGAACTGCGAAAGACTCTTTGATGACTATCTTTGACGGTTAATTTCATTTTGTTTTAAAGTCGCACGCCTGTATTCCCAAAGGGGTAGGCAGAGGTGTAAATATTACAGCTACATTCACCATGATTTTTTAGGTCCCACGTAATAGGGGACGAGCCTATTGCCGTTACCGGGCACATCACCAGACTCCGGGCTGCTACTGAGTATTCGGAAAAACCCAGTAACACTTTTGCCCGACCCAAGAATCGAACCCGGGACCTCCGATCAGCAGTCGCATACGCTATCCACTGGACCACAGAGGCAGTTTCACGGTTTAGCAAGCGATAATTCAAGTTCGAAATGTGTCTAGGCGCGCGCCGTGGATTTGAATCTGAGACTCCCTGCGTGAACATGTGATATTTCCTCCACTAGGGTCATAAAAGCAGCATATTTTCTGCACTTACTGCAAAGAGCCAATTTAAAAAGACGGATACTTTCCCACGTGAGGTTTTTCTTTGTTATGTTAAAAGAGTTTCCGCGCATAAATGTTTGATTCCGAATAATTTATCGACACGCCAACATTTTGCTAATTCTTTCTCTCGAGGACTTCGTGTGTTGTATAACACGTTCAGTTGAAAACCATCCCTCGCAATCTGTAATAAAAAAAATTGGGCAAGTGCGAGTCGGACTTGCGCACGAAGGGTTCCGTACCATGAGTACTATCATCTATAGAAGAAAATCACGTTCGTTGTATGTATACATACATAACATAACTTCACGCCTTTTATCCCCGAAGGGGTAGGCAGAGGTGTATTACACACCCACACTTCGCCAGTATGTATACTTAAATACTTTTTAAGTTTCTACCTGTTTATTAAGATCGAGTAACAAATTGCTTTAAAATTACGTTTGTTGTATGGGAGCCCTCCTTTATTATTTACTTTTTTTAAATTTAATTATTTATTTTGAAAGGTAATATATAACTACATATTCTGTGAAAATTTAAAGCGTCTACCTGTTACAGTTAGTAATTTTGAGCAAAAACATACATACATACATAGACTCACGCCTGTTTCCCGGAGGGGTAGGCAGAGACTACGGAACGCCATTTGCAACGATCCTGACATATCTCTCTTGCTTCATTCACTCCCATCAGATTCCTCATGCATGCTCTTCTGTTCAGGCTACTTCTAACCTGCCCTGTTTTATCCTCTCCCCGTGCCCAAACCACCTTAGCATACCTTTCTCGATGCTTGTCACTACATCTTCTTTTACCCCACAACACTCTCTTTGAGCAAAAAATACGAAAACGACACGTTTTTTGTATGGGACCCCCCCCCCCCCCTTAATAACCTTATAACCTTTTTTTTATTTTGAGTATTTGTTGTTATAGCGGCAACCGAAATACATAATTTGTGAAAATTTCAGCTTTCTAGCTATCACGGTTTATGAGATACAGCCTGGTGACAGACAGACAGACGGACAGAGAGACAGAGAGACAGACAGACAGCGGAGGCTTAGTAATAGGGTTCAGTTTTTTACTTTTTAGGTACGGAACCCTAATAAGACATCAAACAAGTAGGAATGTAATTTAAGCTGGCCAGTTGAAGCCTAGTGAAGACACTGACTGAATGCTACGAGTACGAATCCACAGCGCGCACTAATGACTTTTCGAAGTTGTGTGTGTATTGAATTGTTATTTATCGCTTGCTAAACAGTTTTGTTTGTTTTTCGTGTGAGTTTGCCAACTCTTTTTAGTCTTCTTTCTTGAAAAAGACAACTCCCGCACTAGGAATAAATCCTGTGTCGCGGGGATTTTACAAACATACAACCAACGGACACAGTGAAACAATATTTTATAGATCACACAAAGCGTTGTCTCGTGTGGGAATCGACGACACTCGGCGTAGTCAAGCGGTGAGGCGGCCGCTTAAACCACTACGCCAACCGTGCTGTCAAAACTCTATTGTCGGAGTTTTTCAGACCGCCCGAGGGCCTTCGCCATGGCCGTACGATCCTTGTCCAGAGACAAGAACCGGGACCGACAGCTTTACGTGCACGGTAGCACTCAGATGTCAATTCCATGGTCATGTTTACCCATCAAAGTAGCGTCAAAGCAACCCGTGAAAGCTTTGCCGGTCTGTTACGAACGGTAAGCTGATCGCTATCTGCATATCTGAGAGTTCTCCATAATCTTCTCGAAAGATATGTGAAGTCTGCTAACCTTCACTTGGCCAGGGTGGTGGCCTTACCCTTCTCATAATGAAAAGAGGCCCATGTCCAGCAGTGGGACAGTTTATATACAGGGCCGATGATGATGATGGGTTGAATACTAAGTCTCGCTGGTTATGAAATAATGAACAAAATACCTAAAAGAAAATGTCGACTTTAAGAAAAGGAAAACATGTTTTTTCGTTTGTGCCTTGTTTAGTAAGTAATTCTCCTGTCTGCTCCAGCCTGATATGCATCAAAAACCTCGTAGTGTAACCATAAGGTCTGAACATGGCTTACGAAATATTCGCTATATCATCCCGTATTTAAAGTTATACATTTTGTTATAATCATTCACCTACCGACATGACAAATAATCTCAGTGCTGATTGATAAAACCCACGCCTTTCGGCTTAGCAGTCACTAAACACTTGTAACAACAGCCGAGCCAAACTCAACAATCTGCCAACATTTTCATCTCCCAAGCGCCCTTAGCGGAGTAGCCGACTTACACTCCGAAACTCAGTACATATCGTAATAGAATCGGCGTCGAGCTATCTCAACACAATTTATTGCTACATATCTACCTATTAACGCGGGAGCTATTAACAGACTCCTATTAAAATAACACGATTTACTTCGGCCACACAACGGGAGCGGTCTAACGAGAAAACTTTAGTTACTAAGTAAGATTGTGATGTTTAGTTGATAACATTGCGTCTGACGTTAGTTATTAAAATTGTTTGTGACGCTCAATTTGTGATTGTTTTAGAATAGATCGTTTCTAAGAGAGACTGATATTGAGTTCTGATTGCTAGGTAAAGCAAAGTTTGACGATCGATTGGCGCAGTGGGAGTGTAAGCGACTGCTACGCCGAAGGTCGCGGGTTCGATTCCCGCTCAAGTCAAACATTTGTGTGCGTGAACATGGATGCTTGTCTTGGTCTGGGTGTTTCTATGTATAATATGTGTGTATTTACAAAAAAAAGGAAATATATATGTATGTATATCCATTATCTAGTACCCATAGTACAAGCTCTGCTTAGTGTGGGACTAGATGGTGATGTGTATATGTGGTAGAATATAGAATATAAGTTTAGTAAAATAATGAAAAAACTTAACTTGAAAATGTAAGTTGTGACTTGTGACTGCCTCTGTCGTCCAGTGGATAGCGTATGCGTCTACTGATCAAGAGGTCAGGTGTGGTCATGGAGATCAGGAGAGTTCGATTCCCAGGTCAGGCAAAAAGTGTTAGATACTGAGTTTTTCTAAATTCACAGTAGCAGCACGGCGTCTGGCAATGTTGCCGGTAGTGGCAATAGGCTCACCTCTTACTATCTGAGACCAAAATTTTGGCGAAATGTGTGAGTAATATTACACCTCCGCCTAACCCTTCGGGGATACAGTCATGAGAATATTTAAAAAAATATTATAAAATTTTCTTCGTGGATGATTACATTGCGCCGAGTGTTGTAGGCTATATCCTCACCCGGCACAACACGTTATGTATCGTATCCACAGATTATTGTTTCGAATCTACGTTGTTCTTTGTCTCCGTTGGTTGAATATTTGTAAAGAGCTCCGTCCTTTGTCCGCTTCGAGACATAGGATTTATTCCAAGCGTTTATGTTCTTACGACTGTAAAGACTAGAGTCTAGTCTTTACAGTATTTTTATAACTATTCTGTACCTAGCTGCTGCTAACAATCCACTTAAATTATTAATAAAATTGCAAATCACAATTTTTGAAACAATTAAGGTAAACGTCCCAATAGCCGTGAAATTCTGAACTTCGCTGACTTTGCAGGTCTGCTATGTTAAGGTTAAAAGACTAACAAAAATGAAATTTACGGATGTTTATAGATAATTTATTCTAGTTTTCGAGCAATTTTATAGCTTTTGATATATATGTCGTTAAGAATACTTTAATTTAAATAAAGTTTGAAAAGACCCATTTGTACCAGTATCCGGTAGATTTGTCCTAGTAAACGGTAGATTGTCCCAGATACCGGCAAATTTAACGGCGAATTTGAACCCTATTTGCTTAATGTTAAAGTTTATAATATTTGAACTTTTTATTTTTAAATATTGTGTAATGTAATTGTTATGTGTCTAAAGGGGTCAAAGAAAAGATTTTTATTGAAATGTATTTCAAAGGAAATCACAAGCAAGAATTAAAATTGTCGTAATACTATGTTTATATCTTTTCAACTGCTTTCTAAAATAAACTAAAAACAAACAAAAGTATACCTACATCACATTATTTTTGAACTTTTAAAATTACTGTAAGAAGTGAATTCTTACAGTAGGTAATTTTCTTTGGCTTTAAGCTAAACAACAAAATTGTTATGTAGTTTTTTAAAAAATATCAAAATCAAAGATATAAAACAATTAACTACAGGTACAAGAAAATTTCGTATGCGCTTGGTTTAATTACATTTAGGTAGAATCTATAGCTCCGCAAGGCCTTTTCTTTAATAGCACAACTCACGCACTAGGGATAAACCCAGTGTCGCGGGAGTCTTTACCAACATACAACGGACACGATGAACACCCAGTATTGAACCCACAACACTTGGCAAGTGCCAAGCTGCGAGGTGGCCTCTTAAACCACGACGCCAACCGTGCAGTCAGCTCAACAACCACTCTTTGTTTGCTGAAATTGGGCCTTCTCTCTAAGACTTGTCTGCTCCATCGGTCGTCGGTCCTTCGGGAGACGTGGCCAGCTCATTGCCACTTCAGACTGCTTATACGGCGAGCTATGTGGGTGACTCCAGTTCTTTTCCTGATGAGCTCGTTGCAAATTCTATCCTTTAGAGAGACTCCGAGCATAGCTCGATCCATAGTACGCTGAGCTATTTTATATCTATGGACAAGCACTACCATGAGTGTCCAGATTTCAGCACCGTATATCATTACTGGTAGGAAGCATTGGTTGAAGACTATTGTCTTGAGGCTTTGCGGGATAGGCGACGAAAAAATCCGACGTAGCTTACCGAATGCTGCCCACACCAACTTAATCCACTTATCGATTTCCTTCTCGAACCTGTGTCTACCCAACTGTATTACTTGCCCCAGGTATGTCAACAACAGTATGTCACTGTTGCACAACTTCGAGCAAGGAACCGTCAATGCAGATCGGTCTAAACACGACGTGTTCATTGAATATTACCTTCGTTTTAGCCAGGTTCATGCCAAGATCAATCCACCGGAGAGGCTTCATTAAGGTCGACAGCATTCCGCTAAGCTCTTCCAACGTCTCTGCTATTAGGACGATGTTATCAGCAAATTGAAGGTGTGAGATGTACTCGCCGTTGATATTCGTTAAACCCACTCCAGTGTCTTGTAGACATCCTCAAGTGCCTTGGTGAACAGCTTTGGAGATATTACATCCCCGTGCCGGACTCTCCTACGCAACTCTATGTATCTTAACACCTCTATATATCGCCAGCTAATGCGTCATCGTTGCAGGCTGTCAAGAACTGCCCAGGTTTCGATAGAGTCGAATGCTTTCTGGTGGTCCACGAATGCCATACACAGCGGCTGGTTGTACTCATGGGTCTTCAGTATGGATGTGGTCCACGGTGATGAAGCCTTTTTGAAACCCGGCTTGCACTGATGGCTGGAAGTCGTCGAGTCGTTTTTACAACCCTCGAGAACAACTTGTAGATATGGCTCAGGAGTGAAATGGATCTGTAATTCTTCAATAAAATTTTGCAACCTTTTTTAAGAATAGAATCACCACACACCCGCTCCAGTTGAACCTTTGTGGATGACGGTATTGAAAAGACTTGCTAGCTCTCTCTAAGGTTGTGTCTCCACCTGTTCAGAAGAGTTTTGCACTGATTCCGTCATCCTCAGGTGCTTTATTTCTCCTAATTTGCTCAAATACCATCCATACCTCACTCTGTTTGACATCCGGGATAGGTAACTTCGGTAAAGTAGCTCGAGGGCTCTGTGGTCGCCCAATTGGTCTGTCACGTTGAACTCATGTTTGTGGAACTCCTCTTTCAGTTGAACTCAACTATGATTTGAAATCTACTTTGAGTTGAAGTCAACTTTGACTACGCATCATCAAACTTTGGTTGCCATATAGGATCAGAGTATTCGTCAATACGATTGAAACGAGCTCAAACTCGATGGGCTTGTGTCGTTTTATTGCGGCGTTCCTATGGCCACTTTCCAGCTCCATTTTTCCAAATTAAGAAATGCGAGCAGAACACCGTTTTATTTTTTATTATAAATAAGTATTTATGCCTCGTAATAAAATACGTTTTGAAATATAAACATCAAGCTCTTGCATATGATAGGGTTTAGAATCAAGTGGTAGTGTACGTCTCAGCATCAGGCAGAATATATAATGTTATAATTAATACTCTACTACTACCACTACTACAGTTTCAAAGGATAATGAGACTTATTGCAAGGCACTAAGGTGCAGTAATGGGTTCCGGTGCAACGGGTAGTACGAAGTTAACTCGTGTACCAGTATCCGGTAAAAAAGGGTATAATATTGCCGGGTACTGGGTCATGTAGGGGTTTCTGAGTCCCAGTAAATGTAATATGCCAAAATACTTACTATTTCATTAAATTCATCGCAGCTTATGGACTATATCGCGAGATAATTAACTCAAATATTTAAGCAAATAAACACTCTCACAGTGCCGCTATCCGCAGCAATATGATAAGCCAACCAATACAATGTGGTAGCTTCGTAGTTTAGTGACAGAACCTCGAAATTCCACAAAATTTTCGCACACCACACTTTCATTGTAGTATAGTTTTGGAACCATTGCAGTTATTGAGCAGCGTTCATATTATAATTATACGAAATAATATCAAGTATGTATTGCAATTCTCAAACTTCAATATTCTTTTGGTAATAACCTACAAAATGATAAAAACCGACTAGTTACCGGGTACCGGGACACTGCCGGAATTACGTACGTTTACCTTACAAGATCTTAAATGCAAGGCCTTTCTTAAATGATGTATGAGCCAATTTAAACTTAAATAAGAAAACAATTTAGAAGCTTTTATATACAAATTGCTGCTTACGAACAACGTTACTAAAATTGGCATTTCATATTTATGAAAACATTCCATTCTTTGCTCAAGTATCACAAAAGGCGCTCGTTATTTCAAAACGAAGAAATATATAAGATCCATCCATATCCTTTACGTTTGAACCCTTTTTATCTTTATTTGTTTATGTACTAATGAAATAATGCTGTTTGACGAAAGAAAATATTCTGTTGGAATAAGTATAACTCAATTTGACTATCTCGTTGGTCACATAATAAAAGAATGCGATTCGTTGCTTTGTTTATCAATGCCTGTTGCTTCTCGTAAAAAACCGTTTTTTTTTGATATCTCAGAGAAGATCATCTCATCCTAAAGTAAGCAGCGCCTGTTCTATGGCAACCAGGGAACTACTTACTTTTTTTTTACATACACATACATACATATACATAACGTCACGCCTTTTATCCCCGAAGGGGTAGGCAGAGGTGTATTTCTACACCCACTTTTCGCTAGATATACTTTAGTCCCACGTAATAAGGGGCGAGCCTATTGCCGTACCGGGCACATTTCCAGACTCCGTGCTGCTACTGAGAATTTCGTGACAGAAAAACCCAATAACACTGCCCGACCCAGGAATCGAACCCGGGACCTCCCGATCCCACGCGCACATTTATGCCGCGTGACCAACGAGGCAGTTTAGTCAGTTTTTTTTTTAATAATTACAAATTATAGATTTGCGGGTGCCAATGGGAATGCCTTCTCAGCAAGCGTGCTTCATAGTCAGTCATAACCTTTTCCAGCCAGAGACCATAAATGCTTAAGGTTTAATTATCCTAGCATTTTAGTCTTGATTTCTTCCAATGTGTGGTGGCTGAGGCTTGACGCTTCAAAACTAAACAGTAGGATTACTGTTAATTTATTTTTTTTATATTTTAAATTTAATTTAAAAAAATTAGGTAGATCACCTGAGAATGTGGTACAGTCAAACAAGTCGGAGCTGGGCCAATTTGAAAAAAAATCCTTTGGCTCGCTCATAGAGTCGAGGCACACTAGAAACTGGTTTGTATACAATGTGCGAGTCAAGTAGCACTGGAAGCCAAGATGTCTTGCTGAGCGATTTTCGCCCTTATGGTGGTCGAATGGGAAATTGTTTGACTGTACATAGGCGGACGTAATGCCTTGGGCATTCTCTACTGACTGGACCTAGGGTTATGGGGAGACATTTGATAGCAGGTGCGGTTGAATAATATTATAATAATTGTCTAGAGAATACACATGTTGTATATTTTATATAACTACAATAATTTTAAATACATAACAATATTTTTATACATTCATATATGAAAAGCCGATATCAGGCTCAGTGGCGTGCCATTGGAAAGGCCTAAATTCAGCAGTGGTTAGCTTAAAAGTGTGGCGATTCTTCGACATTTAATACCCACTTTCTTCGAAAAGCCAGCCTTCTGTGAATTTTGACAAAATCTTTTGTTCTTTCCACGAGCGAAACCCCGTCAAAAACAAAAAAGATCTGATCTGTATTATGATTATATTACATGTTGAAATTGAGAATCACTATGTATAGTTTGGAATGCTCTTGCTCCGTACTTTGTAGAAAATAGAAAGTGTTTTAACGAGTGATTGAACAATGTTTTTGGTAATTCGATGTTGATTTTCTATCGCCTACTAGCTTTGAGAACATGATATCATGCGTGGAATTTGTTTTCAACTATATTTTCTTATAAAACGATGGAAAAATATTGATGTTATTTTAAAGTTTTGCAAATTCAATCATATACGTATATTTGAAATGTGTGAAATTAATTTTAATTAATAAAAATCTAAAATGGAAAATTAAATACAGTTGAGTTAAAAATAATTTCTCATTCGTTCATTAGTAGAAATTTTCATACAATTTTAAACTCTTTTCAGACATATGCCTTTACTTACAAACTGTATAAATAAAAATATTGCATTACTGACTGACTGACAGACAAGGTAAAGCCAATACTACTGGGCGCAAGAAGCTGAATTTTGGCATATAAGGAACATATGCCAAAATTGGGGACCGTAGAGGTGCACTAAGAAGGGATTTGCCCAAAATCCTACGGGATTAATATAATATAATATTTAATATTCTACCACATACACACATCACCATCTAGTCCCAAACTAAGCAGAGCTTGTACTATGGGTACTAGATAATGGATAAACATACATATATACTTTTTTGTAAATACGTACATATTATACATAGAAACACCCAGACCAAGACAAACATCCATGTTCATGCACACAAATGTTTGACTTGAGCGGGAATCCGCGACCTTCGGCGTAGCAGTCGCTTACACTCCCGCTGCGCCAACGGGTCGTCCAATGGGGATTGGAAGGAAACTCCTTAAAAAAATGTGCGGGCATCCTTTAGTAAAATAATAATATTTTATTTGCCAGCCTGGTGTGTCTTTCACTTCATGATATTTATGTGAATCGAACAAAACCGAAAAGCTCTGAGCGATAATCAGAAATTAAACCTTATATGTAAAATACATATAAGGCTTATTTCTAATTAGGTATCGCTCTGACGAGGAACGAGAGGCAAACCTAATGTATCGACTGGTCCATACAATTGTTTACGGATTTCATTACGGCGTCAATGTGATTAAAGGGTTGGATTACAAAGTTTATTGTAGCTAAAAAGAGTCATGTATGTCATCCTTGTTTTTTTTATAGTCTTGCATATATTGAAAGGCACTTCCACTAACAAGACTAAAATCGACAATATTTTCGTGTTAGTGTGTGGCCAACTCTGGTATAGGAGTTTTGAGACAAGAACTGGGAGCTACTCTTTTACACGGACTTCGGAGGTCACGTGAAGGATCACGTGACCTCCGAAGAATCCAGCCCTCTGATATAAATGCCACATAAGCGGTAACCCATCCAAGAGACCTCTATTTGTAAAATCGATATAAAAGTTCTATGTACAATTATCGCGATATTTCTATACATATAAATAAAATTGGAGTGTCTGTTTGTAATATTAAAACAACCGCTTTTTACTAAATGCACATGGATGTATACACGGTACATAATAGTATACCGAAATGACATTTTTTTAAATTTTTGTCTTTCTGTCTGTCTGTTTGTTCTCGCTAATCCTGATGTACCAAGGAGTAACTTAGGCTATAAATTAACCGGGTACGCGAAGTAGTTCCCCCAGGACGCGGGTGAAACCGCGGGAAACAGCTAGTTAGTAAATATTTGTTAATCCGTCCGTCTATTTTTTTCATGATAGCCTCCAAAACGGGATCTGCGAAATGAAGTTTAGTCACGAAAGGAATTAGAGTTCCCTACAAGTCGTAAAGAGATCTTGATATACATATATACTGGCCGACAAATTCGCTAGGAAGCATCTTAATACTGTCGATGAGCTCACTTACTTTATTAGTTATGAAATAAGATTAAAACTTTTCTTTCAAAGCCAAGTATTTTATAGTAAACTGTGTGCAGAAATTTAAAATTGCATTAGTGGCTCCGTCTTGTGTATTTATTAGGTAATTCAACTTGGTGGTAAGTTGCTAGTTTTGTCAAGATACATTTTACTTCTTCACTGGGGCAACCCAAATTCCTTTTCTTTCGCCTTTCAAAGCAGGGAAAGGAGGTGTTTGTAGGCTCTCTCCTACATGCGTTTAAGTGTAGCGCATTAAAACCACCACGATGTCGGTCAATTTCTCGAATAAGAAGAGTATAGTGAATCACGGCTAGCATACTTGCCGTGACCTCGCCTGGATTGGCAAGATTCATCCAGTTTCGTGGCGTCTAGTTAGTTAGCTCCACCACCATAGATGGTAACCATTTTACATAATTATAATACTATATTGTTAATGAGCTTTAGAATTTGGTTAGTTTTAAAACTTCTGCCGCCTTAGAAAAATAAGAAATGAGGTCTGTCAACCCCCATTCAGTCAGCGTACTGGACATATGGCTTTTTCGTATTGTGAAGTGACCAGCAGTAGGACAGCGTTAATTATACAGCGCTTATAATGGCAGTGATATTAAAAAGCAAATAAAGTGCATGTGCTTCTGCTAGTCTGATAATAAGCAACTGCCATATCACTTAAACCCAACAGATACAACAAATTCCGTCAGCCCCTAAGATATGACATTGCTGTAACCCATCATACATCAAACTTAGCTCAAAGCTCAAACAGTAATATCTAACCTAAGGTGTCGGTAATTACCGCTAAGAGCTAAAGATCACACGTACATCAGCACATGTGTCTATACGAGATATGTGTGTGTGTGTGTGTGATCAGAGCTTACAGCGTCTGTATATTAACAAGTACCGTGTAATGCTTCCGTCAGTGTTAGTATGATAGTGTGGCTATAAAATTTAAAGGAAACTAAAGACAAACGCCAGCGAATGTGGTTGATTTCAGTCAGGTATAACTTTACTTCGATAATTCATTATTAAGCGCAGGTATTACATCATCAGCCTTTAACAGTCCACTGCTGGACTAGGTCTCTCCTTTGAAAGGAGGAATGAGCCTACTAACCTTGGCCAGCGTGGTGGCCAAACGGGTTGGTTTGTATCAAGTTTTCCTTCCCTTACAGTGCTGTTCTCTGAATAATATGTTCCCTCTGTCGGCTCTTACGACACCCATGGAATGATATGGGGTGGTGACATTCCGTATTCTTAATCCGGCACCACACGGACAATTTTGTAGGTAGTGTAGGTATTGCGTAGTTTAAAATTACTGTTATGTTATATATTCAAAGCAGCAGCCACTTCCTGAGCTGGTGGTATGAAATGACGCGTGATATAAAGATGTAGACATTATGGGGCACTTTGCGAGCCTCCATGCTGCTACTGAAAATCCGGAGAAACTTAGTGATACTTTTGCCTGAGCCGGAACCTACCAATCAGCAGATGCATCAAGCTGTCCACTGAACTATGGAGACGGGCATATAAGTAAACCTATCTGATGAAATATGAATTTGTGACGCACACCTTTGCTTTATACCTCGCATCTATACTAAAACCGCCCGTGAATCAATATACAAGCAGAACATGTACCTAACAGGTTCTGTAACGTAAATGCAGGTACTCTCACATTCAGTACTTATGTAAATCTTGTTGTTTCCGGACAAAGTGTCCGGCTCGTCGGGACCAAGTGTCCGCCATGTTTAGCAAACGATGGTGACAACAAAGTGCATAGTAGTTAGCGCAAATTCTCGTTAATGCCGTCGTTATGTTGAACAGTGTAGGCACCGCTTTAGCGTTTACGGCTTTCCACCAATTTCTAGCGTTTGCGTTGGAAACATACGGTGGTTAATTTCGGTGGAAGAATTTTTAATTTTCCAAATTAGTACAGTACCTTATTTTGTAACAAGCTTAGATTATTGGTAGTAGATTTGTTGTAGTTTTTATGCGTCCAATTCTTGAGATATGTGGAAATTCTAGTTCATCCTTGTGATGGACGATGGGTTCTCTTGTAGTGTTTTCTCAGTACATGTGTAGTCTGCCAACTCGCACTTGGCTGGCGTCTTGGACATCCACATCCAGCTCTTCTAATAGTGAAAAGAGGCCCATACCTCTTAGGTGGGACAGTTTATATTATTATACAGAGCTGCAAATGATAATTCATACTGAGAAATTCCTTTAAAGTTCAGAAATTCAAAATGTCCACAGATATGGTACACGTTGAAGAGGCCTATATCCAGTGGACTGTGGCAGGCAGATGATGATGATGATAGTACACGTCTACACATTTGTTATCAGAGATAATTACATTAAAAACTGCAACGCTCCCTTACGAAATAATTTTCTCCGTGTTTCCAACGTTGCTATTTAAGAAGATTTTAGCGTTACGGCTATACTATGTGTTTATAAACGCCTTCAATTTGCTACCACGTCTCGATGTTACAGCTTCGTATCAAACTATTGTTTTACAGAAAGAAATTGTAGAATACGCAAATTCTTAACGAAAAAGAGTAGATTTCGGCCTGGTGATTGGTCTTTTGACACCGTGTATACCTACTA
The DNA here is from genome assembly GCA_944739405.2 of Euclidia mi. NCBI lineage: Eukaryota > Metazoa > Arthropoda > Insecta > Lepidoptera > Erebidae > Euclidia > Euclidia mi. The sequence continues at coordinate 4,993,011 of OX123204.2, forward strand.
ATATTATGAAAGTGAGTTTGTTTATTCATATTTTTGTTTGTCTTTGTTTCACACATAGTATGATCGTTTCATATATTATACTAATTTTTACCGTGGTTACGGTCTGCCACGTGGAGCCGCGAGCGAAACCTAGTGATTATATGAACCTGATAGTCTGTAGGCATTTTGATGATATTATTATAACCTTCTTTCAAATTTATCTTCTAAATACTCGTCTAATAGCCTAAATAGACTTATAATGAGATGAACCAAAGATTGCATTATGTGTATGTACAATCAAACAAGTCGGCGCTGGACCAGTTTGAAAAATAATCCCTTGGCTCGCTCATAGAGTTGAGGCACACTAGAAACTGTTTTTTTAAACGAGTGTCAATGTGCCTGTAAAGTAGCACTGGAAGCGACGATGTCTTGCTGAACGATTCTCGACCTTATGGTGGTCTAGCGGGAAGTTGTTCGAATGTACATTTTCATAAGGTTTTAGCAAGATTATTGAGATTTTTATAGACTTCAACCAATATTTATAACATTTTCACGTGTTCTTAGTACCTCACTCCTCCGAGGTTTCCTATTGGTGAGATATTTGGCTAAACAGCTATGCCAATGAATTTTTTGTTGCTTAGAGATCTAAAAGATTATTCTCCTTTTTTAAAACATATTCCCAGGAATAAAGCCTTTGTCGCAGGAGACTTAACAAACATGCAAATATACATAGTTACCGCTTCCTTACGTCAACGCTATACGTGCTTATTTTTTTTATTTTTATCAATTATATTTATCCGTGTGGTGACGGATTTAGAATACGGAATGTCATCCCATGGGTGTCGTAAGAGCCGACAGAGGGAGTTTATTATGCAGAAAACAGCACTGTAAGAGAAGGAAAACTTGATACAAACTCTATACCAACCCGTTTGGCCAGCGTGGTATAGTAGGCCAATTCCTCCTTTCAAAGGAGAGGCCTAGTCCAGCAGTGGACTGTTAAAGGCTGATGATGATGATGATCAATTTCATTTCAATTCTACTGTTGGACATAGGCCTCCCTCGAGGCTCTCCACATATACCGATCTTGAGCTACCCGCATTATTAATTTACTGAGTATTACTAAATAAATTTCCTGTCTATACCCAAATATAGCTGTCATACATCTCTTCACTGACTACACGAGTATGTTACCTACATAGTGACGTCACACACGTGTCGACTCAAAGGACTCCTCGGCTCACTGTATAGAGAAATGCGGAGGTAATTCAACTTAGAGAACCGTGGCCATTGATTTCTATCGAATTTAATCAAAGTATCCGATGTACCCACGTCTTACGTATTCAAAATCTTACGCTTTGTCATATAATATTTTACTTAATATTAAGACATCCCTATTTAGAAATGAAGGTAGGTACCTACCTATTACGTATAATACTTTGCATTACATGTTTGACACAAAGCGAATGTGAGGCCAGACTAGCCTGACTGTATATTTTTGGTATTACAATTGCAATATTGTGGATATTACAAAGTTTAGAAGCCAAGCAGGGTAGTCCACGCAAAATAAAAATATCGCTTTAGGTTTTTTTATGAAAATAAGCAAATACCTTTAATACTACACCATTTTATTATTATATTTCTCTGATCTATTTCTATCCATCCAAAGGTTGCCTGCAAGAAATTGGTTTCAGCAATAAAGCCGCCCATTGTGCATTTAAATTGTAAATTCTCGCTATCTCACTTTTCTCTGTAATATTACTGTGTATAGTAAAATGTAAAGCATTATCTATCTAGAAGATGCAAATAATTAAATAAAACATAATTATCCGGCAATAAATTTCCCACCTAATTTTAGAATCAATCTTGTCTACCCTCAAAACAGAGCAAAAATTAAAAAGTAATCAACAAATTATGTCGGACTCAACGAAACCCATCGCATGTCCCCAAAGGACTACAGAGCAAAAAAACAATTCTAACACAAAATATCGTCTAATATCAGACAACTACAAATTTATTAAAAGTGCACCGTTTCATGCAACTCATACAATTGTATTACGGAGCTAAGTAATTGCACCGAGAACTGAAGGAAACTGCCAAGTATAAAATTGCTCCTTCCACGACCAAACCTAATTATGAGAACACAAGGTTTTTAATAGAACCACTGAAGGCTACCTCAGACGTACCGCCGCCGAATATTTATGCATGAGGAACAGCCTTATTTTCCTTCATTTTCTTAAAAATATAATATTAGTAGAGCCTTGTTGATTTCAGAATGAATGGGCCGGCTCGACCGGGGAAGTACTACCCTCTCACTGGACTAACCCAAAGGGCGTCAAGGCACTTGTGACTCCTCTGGTGTTGCTCGTATCCAAGGGCGACGGTAGTTGTTTACTATCAGGCGATCTGTGTGCTCGTTAGCCGCTTATGACATAAAAAACCCGCACTCTGGTTCAGTGCCGTAACCAGCGGTACCTAAACACAGGATAAAGAATTTCAATGATATAGTTATTGAAGCTTGCACTTCAAGGCTATTTATGACACTACTTGGAATATATCCACTATCGCGGACGACTGCGAGAGCATTTCAGAAACATACTGGCAACGGTCGCAATGAACACCCAGATTCGAAATTCGATCAGGGGTTGAAAGCGATGAAAGATAATTTAATGTATTCATTTTGATTATCCTATCAAAATTGGACGAAGCAGAGAAGTGCTGGTTAAGCAAATTGATATCAATATTGAGGGATTTCTGACTTTGCTTTCCAACCCCAATGATCTAAGGAATTTCCAGACTTTCACTGGATCCCCGTTTTGATCGGAATTATGGATAAGTCGGCGTTGTGCATCCCTCTACACCCTGTTGCAATGGTTTCTAACCTTGATATAATTTTCTTTATTAACCTCAGTAGGGTTTGATTTGTACTTTGGCAGCTGGTTTTTTCTGTATGAGTAAACTTATATCTTTAGTAAGCTGAGGTGAAGGTGCATGTTTTAGTTTTATGGTTTGTAAAGGTGCATTAACGTCATACAAGTCAATAAGATTCCTCTCGAACAATTGAATTACAAATTCAACTTTATAAGTTGTTATTTTTTTTCAAATTCATATCGAGGTATCACTTGCACAATTATTTTCAACTCGCAACGTGCAAGAGTCCGTGTGAATTCACCTGTAGAAAGTCTGTCGGATATAAATTATGTAACGTAAAAAATAACATGGATTTTTTTGTGTTTTATCTTTTTGTTTGAAGAAATGTCTGCAAGTTATAGACATACTGTTAAGATAAGGAACTCGGAATGAGGTGTTTTGTTTAGTTCCATTCAGTTTCAAGATGGCGGTGTGAGCTGTAAGATTTTTCAAGGAATTATGGAGTTTATAGCGCGGTTGGTTCTTTGGGTAACAAGGCAGCGTTGTGATTTTATAATTTGCTACAGCTTTGATATTTTCGTTTATGGAGTCGCTTTGTTTTCACGGAGCGTTATGGGTTTAAGAAAGTTGTGTAACTAGTTGTTGCCCATATTTTCAAAACCAGCGGCTCTTAAAAGCAATTATATTATTTGTGCGGTAGGGTCGTTACTTAGACGCCTCACGTTGTTGGTACGATCCTCATATAAGACAACACTTTGGGTGATCCAAAATTTTTCATATCGAGTCTTAGTGTAAAAGTGTTCGTTGGTGAAATGTTTCTGGAAGTTCCCGCCACACAGGATTTATTCTTATAAAATTAAAAAAGAACTGACAAGGCTGGTCTATTCAACCGATTCAAATATATAAAGCGATAGGCACTGCTTCAGGATATCCAACAACCCTACAATGTGACCACACTTAGCTGATACACCATACATGCAATACCAAAGGTAATTACCCCATCAGCTCGCATGCGATTTATAGGACAATTATTGGGATAATTACACTAGTACCTAGAACCGGTGCGAGAGCCCATGGAATACATCACGAGCAATTGCATGATGCCTAATATATAAGTAGATTTGTCCCGGCTGTACCTCGGGAAGTAAAACCTAGTAGAACCGTCCTTCTCTATCAACCAACAGATTGCCATCTCATCCAAATATTATATTCTTTGCCTCCTAAGCTGCAGCTATTAATACATGAACAGATAGGTGTAGTGCTTAGTCTATTTTAGACACCATAAAATTGTTCGCGGTACGAAAATCTTGTATGCTACCATCCATGATTTTGGACTTGGAGTTCGGGATCCGCTTTCTACTTTCTAGACTCACTTAATTTGACAGATTATTCGCTTTTCCATAGAGCGACTTACGTCGGACCTCTGCAACTCAAAAGGGTACCTTGTATGGTAACTCCGATCTTCAGTTCCACGTCCTTGAAAATGTACATGAGTAAATATATATTATATCAAACTATAAAATAAGTTCAGTTCATGAGGAATACAGTAAGTTACGCGTTCAGAGTCAGACAGCACATGCTAGCAAGTGGACCGTTCCAAGAAGAAAGCAAACAATTCAACATCAGGTATAAATAGAACTATATCTCCACGAATAATTGAGTTTCGAGTTGAATTCCATTTTCAGACTTTGTCCAAATGCACTAGGGCTGCTACGCTAAGCCGAAATCGGCAAATTTTTACTCAAATTTATATGTTTCATCTGCATATGCTATAATTTTGGACATACTAAAAGATTGCTATGCAGAGGGCTATTCGAACACACACCAACACTGTATTTCGAATGAACTGCGATTTGATTACGAATTGGATATTCTGGTAGACTTAATGGCATCACAGCCTAATGTGACAAATAAAGATCGACGTTGACACATAGTTTGAAACTTTATTCAATTTTCTATCTAGTTTCGATAGAATTCAAGTGTCAGTTAATTTGCGACATTACCTTTGTGACACATAGACTAGATTGAAACAGTTTTTTGAACCAATATTTTTACGAGAAGTTGCCTTCTTATCGAGGTTATCGAGTTTAAATCCACGGCAAACCACAAACTTTGTAAGTTATGTATTAAACTGTCAATAATAGTTTGTTCCCTGCCCAGTAAAAACACGTTAACGTTACGATCTCTGTCATTATTTTTTTGTCGTCCTTGCACATACCTTAGTCCTCTTAGTAAACTCAATGCGTTTTCCCACCTCCTCTTCCACGCCTTAATATTCTCGTGTCACTCAACACTCTTCATTCTGTTCTTGAAAGCCATAACACATTTTCATTCAATAAACATTTAAGCGGACCTTACAGATACAATACGGGAAACAGTCACAACGTCGACAATATGTTGCAATGTTTATAAAGCTAACGAAATACGAGAAAATCGTTAGAAAATATCACGATTGCAATTATTGTCACACATTTTTATCACTCCGCGACTTTTTTCACAAACAACAACATCATCAACACATCTCTGCTAAGTTGTACGTAGCCTTCCTTAGAACTATATTTGCCATAGAATTTATCTCAAGCTTTCGCTCCAACTTTCTTTGGATACATTTACAGAACAATAATAGCTCCGAAATTGAATGCGGTCATATCTATTCTTATGTTTACTCTTAGATCTGATTGCTCCAATCAAACTATGCCCGGAAGCATTTCCTTTCTTCAAATGGACCACGAGTCAACGGAAAGTTTAACCATTTGCCCTTTGCCAGCCCTATCCGAAGAGCTTTCTGCGGCACGGTGTCCTAAATAAATAATACTTTATAAGAGGACGTTTTAAGAGCCATACTTCTATAACCATGGTTGATATTCCACGAAGTTTCCATACTTCATCTACTCTTTCATGAGTTTACTTGACGTGTTTATATTTTTAAGACATGCTCAAAGTTTGACTGTTCAAAATTGTGCTCGAGTTATCAAGTGTCTTTTTGATGTTTTGAAGGACACTTTTGTTCATGTTTAAGGGTTAGAGGGCAACAATGTGCTTTTAAGTTTTGGGTGGTCTTGTCGTAAATTAATAAAATTAAGATATTACTTTTTGTTTTCAGTAGGGCTACCTTATAATTTAAGTTGGCACGTATACGTATTAGTTTGCTTAGTTTTTCATTTCGAAACGATAGTCTGGTGTATCTTACGTATTAACATCGATAACACTTATAATTGTAAAATGTTTTGCTATTTTTACACATACTCAAAGAAAGAGAAATATCATTTAACAAGTTATTAGATTGTATAACCGAGTAAAATAACCCAACATCGTCCAGGCACAACAGTGTAGTCCTCATTTATTATGAGTACTGCAAAGGTATGGAATTCCTTGCCTGAGTCTGTTTCCTGATGAGTACAATGTGGGTGTTTTCAGGTCGCGGGTGAATAGGTAACTTCTAGGCAAGCGTGCTCCATCTTCGACCGTATCATTGCTTAACATCAGGCGAGACCGCGGTCAAACGTTAGCCTATCAAAAGTAAATGAAAATAAAAATATGAACACTTTTTAATTTGTGGACGAGGTTTGTAAATTGGAAATATTATTGGTACATTCCGTATTGTGACTATGAGATGCGAAGTTGTTAATGAAATGAGTGCACTATTTGGCGCTTCAAAATAAAGCCATGAGTTCCTTCGAAGTTCTTCTTGTATACAAACTTTTTTGTATAATTTCCTCATTTCATCACTCCAATGTCCGATTAAGATTGATTTAAAGATACTGGCACCTCAAGAGCGGTCTTTGTGGAGATTATTGAAGACTTATTGTCCAGCAGCGGACGTCTTTGGGCTAAAATGACAATGAATTAGAGATAAACACAGAAGTTTTTTTAACTACATACATACATACACATACATATCGTCACGCCTTTTATCCCCGAAGGGGTAGGCAGAGGCGTATTTCTACACCCACTTTTCGCCAGATATACTTTAGTCCCACGTAATAAGGGGCGAGCCCATTGCCCTACCGGGCACATTTCCAGACTTCGTGCTGCTACTGAGAATTTCGTGACAGAAAAACCCAATAACACTGCCCGACCCAGGAATCGAACCCGGGACCTCCCGATCCCATGCGCACATTTATGCCGCGAGACCAACGAGGCAGTGGTATAGGGTTTGATGTCGAGTTTTCCGTCTCTACGCAAAGATGGTATTTGCATCGTGTTTTCCCTTAGTCGCCTCTTACGACACCCACGGGAAGATAGGGGGTGGTGACACTTGTATTCTATGCCGTCAACCACACGGCATTTTATTAACTAATCCCACCCTAATTCCCACTACTGTCTCACCTGTATCGCCAAGATCAGCTGTAGTTACAATTGAAGAAGCTAAATTTTGAAGCACAAAGTCCTAAGGAATGAGAAATTGTCTTAGACCTCGCAACGAACTTAGTCAGAAGTAGGCAAATATATTGAACGATATGGTAAGTAATTAATCCAATATCATAGCATGTAAAATAAATTAATTTTAGATCCATAACAACTCTTAAAGGCACATAAAACCAAACCTAAAGCTAATAAACTACAACCAACACACACAATTTGCCTACATCAAAAACCGCCTAACAAAAGCGCTAAGACGCCGCTTTCCGCATTGTGGACTCTTCTTACAAAGAGGCATTTAACCTCTCACCGTATTAAAGGTATTATCTGGCTGGAGGAGATCGATTACTGCTCTGAACCGACTATCTATAATAAGATCTCATTCTGTAGTACACCACACAATGGGACGCAAGCTTTGTCCAAAGGTATGGAGCTTCGGCCGCCCGTAAAATGACGCTTTTTGAGCTACGTGAATAATAATTGATTTTAATGTCATGCTCGAGAACGGGTAGTTTTTGATATCTGTCAGTGAGTCTGGCGTCAACAATATTAAATTATTTTAAATGCAGTTTGATTTTAATGTACTTATTTTAGATTTTTACATAATAATATGTACTTCTGCCATAATGAGTTAGTAGTGCAAGTAGTAGAATTTTGCTGATTGATATATAGATAGACTTATTTGTAGAAATGAGAGTGACTTCAAAAGTATTGCAGACATTCTACATAAATATTTAAAGCAATGGAAGGAAATTAATTGATATGTCATTAGATCGAGGGGGAAAGGGGAGCACATAAGCCATCCGTTGTAATATGATAGCGGAAAAGTTTAGCACGCTGCAATTGCGAAATCAAAATCACACTGTAAGTCACACTGTGTAAGTCACACTGTGTAAGTCACACTGTGTAAGTCACACTGTGTAAGTCACACTGTCTTAGTTGCTACAAGTGCACCCTGTAGATGAGATAAACCAGCGATTGTACTACGCCATAAACGTGAAATACATAAAATTATGCTTTAGGCTGATGTTAGAACTGCCACGCTTCTATAGTGCTTCTTAAATATTTGCTATAGCCTACCCTTATAATTTATGCTTAAAGGATTTAGGATTCCTATTGTCAGGGGAACTACAAAGTCTATCATGCACGAAATGTATGAGAGTTTAATAGTATACAGAAGACATTTATTATAAAAATTGATAGTCCTTTCCATAAGCATTTTATTCGAAATAAATCATATTTAAATATTTGACTGTTGTACAAAAACAACGCATTACTGAATACTTTTTTTTAATTTATAGTCTCACGCCTGTAACCCCGAAGGGGTAGGCAGAGGTGTAAGATTACACCCACATTTCGCCATGAATTTTTAGGTCCCACGTAATAGCGGGCGAGCCTATTGCCGTTACCGGGCACATCACCAGACTCCGAGCTGCTACTGAGTATTCGGAAAAACCCAGTAACAATTTTGCCTGACCCGGGAATCGAACCCGGGAGCTTCGATCAGCAGTCGCATACGCTATCCACTGGACCACGGAGGCAGTCCTGAATTCTGAATCCATTACTGAATACTATGTTGCTACAATACCAAAACAATTTCCGAATCATTCAACATCTACAATCGCTACTTGAATTCTTCGACACCATTTTAGCGGCTCGCTCATAGAATAGAGATTCCGCTCATTAGCAATTTTACGCTAGCTAAAAGGCAATAAGGATTAAAGGCACTTAAAGCGGCTTAACCAGATCGTTTAATTAAGCGACTAGATACCGCTATTGATTTTTTATACCGTCGCTTTTACGGGCCTAGACAGAATCACGGCTCCGTATTAATACCGCCGGTTAAGAATATTCAAACGCTTTATACTAATGAAGATTGAGTCTTTTGGTTCTAAAAGTGCCTTTTTAGGTAATAAAATAGTAATTTAATAGTGAGAACAGATTTAAGTGACGATGGCCGAGAATTTAGCAGAATAAAAAGAAAATATGTAGGTATGTGCATTAGGAATGAAAGCGCTTTTAGATTAAACTATAACTTAGACGGTAGTCGTTCTGTGTGAAAGCTACGAAAACGGTTCTCAAGATTCTCTACCAGATATAGAGATATTCTAGAGATATTCTTGGACCGCCATAAGGCCAAAGCTAGCACGATGTAACAATTTTTTTTACCTGCATTCAGCTTAGCTACAAAGTCTTAGATTTAACACCCTCAATTCGATAGTTTAATGTAAGCCTCCATTCACTATGCAAATAAATAAAACGCCTCAAGAAACTTATGAATACTTATCGTTATTATAGCACGCAAAACTAATCCGAAGAAAGACTTTTTAGTAAGTTTATTACTGCAAGTTTTTTAATTAAGTTTAAGCCGACATTATTTTAATGATTCTGGAAGTTCTCCAAGAGCTAAAATTGTGAATTAAAATTATTATGATTCGACTGTAAATAGATTTTTTTTAAGTATTTCGATTGGATAGATCAGATGGAGGCTTTTGTTGTTACATTTGTTTAATAGGTCGGTTTTCATTAATGTTTGTCAAATAAGTAGGTATTTCGGGTCTACAGTATTGAAAATTGTCTGTTTTCGTGTTAAGAAAATCTTAGAGTATACCCCGGCTTTTAATGATTTTAAAAACCGGAAGCTTTCTTAATTTGGTTGTATTTTAATGTTTTAACCTTAGAGCACCATTATTTATTAATTTCTTTGAGAAAACCTGTTTCTCTTTAGGTTCCATAGGAAATGACCTTTGAATAATCCTTGCTTCTTGGATTGCGGTGATCACATAATATGAAATTCGTGGAAAATTTATATTCAGCGAAAGCAAGGTAGATTAGTATCTAATAAGTAGCAAATCCTGCCATCCGTAACACAAAATTAGGAGATAAAACGTATGGCGTAGTGTAGGTCTCAGCGACTGCTCGCGGGTTCGATCCTGTTCGAACAACATTTAGTGTGACATCAACAAATTGTTTTTAAATCTGGGCGTTCATAGTCTTCGTTGCTTCTGTCCGTAGTCCGTGTGTGACGGATTAAGAATACGGAATGTCACCACCCCATATCATCCCATGGGTGTCGTAAGAGCCGACAGAGGGAGCATATTATGCAGAGAACAGCACTGTAAGAGAAGGAAAACTTGATACAAACCCTATACCAACCCGTTTGGCCAGCGTGGTATAGTAGGCCAATTCCTCCTTTCAAAGGAGAGGCCTAGTCCAGCAGTGGACTGTTAAAGGCTGATGATGTTGCTTCTATCTTTGTAAAGTCTCTCGCAAGCTTTGTTCCTATTGGAAACCATGAAATGCCAAGTTCTATTCGGTGTTTGGATTAATCTTATAATGATTTCCTGTTCACACTACAGTTAATATTAATAGACTGGCTGAGAATCCGGTGAGCTACTGTTCTGAGTGAGGCTGGTTATGAGTCCAGCGGAGAGTAACATATTCGTTGCCTGACACGTAAAATTAATGACGTTAACAAATATAGCAAAACACTTGATTATAAAACTACAATGAAAATTGTCAGGCTGGTTTCAGAGTCACGCGTTTGACCGGCGCCGGCCACACGCGCGCTCTACCAATTACACTAGATTAGTAGTAGCGATTCATAGTCACGCAGTTCAAACGCGCCGCGTGTGAGACGCGCGCCGTCGGCCAGCGCTGCCGAAGCGCGCGCCGCCCGAGCTCCTTCTACGTGAAACGCGCACTCGTTTCAGTGTTCCGCGTGTCATGCGCGCGCTGTCGAGACGCGCTGGCCGACGGCGCGTGCCGCGCGCGTCACTCTGAAACCAGCCTTAGTTTATCGCTTTGTGTTTGCAGATGGTTCTGTTCTGACTTACCCTTCGTTATTAGTTCGCAATGTAAGATTCGCATTGTTGAAGGCAGCGATAGCGTAGTGGAGAGACCGACAGACTGCTACGCAGAGGGTCCGAGTTCGAATCCACGGCACGCACCAATGACTTTTCGGTGTTATGTGCGTATTAAATTGTTAATTATCACTTGCTAAACGGTGAAGAAAAACATCGTGAGGAACCCTGCATGTCTGAGAGTTCTCCATAATGTTTTCGAAAAACATGTGAAGTCTGCTAACCCGCACCGGCCAGCGAGGTGGACTATGGCCTTACCCTTCTTATAATGAGAAGAGGCCCGTGCCCAGCAGTGGGACAGTTTATATACAGGGCTGATGATGTAAGATTCGCAAAGTTAAGCAAAATTTTCAGAGGTCATCTTTTGGATGGCTGTCGACTTGCTATAACTCTACATCAGAGCACTCCAAAGGACACAAGCCGTTGGTCTCAGTGCTTGCCTCAGGACACACTTGCCGTTTGACCGTGATGAGACAAACCAGAGCTAACCTATTACTCCAGTATAATTTCAGCTTAACTACAGTATTACATACATACTTTAGCTATCCACCCATTATTCCACCAGCCTACCAACCGTTGCTTACCCGCGCACCATCGATCAACCCGAGACAAAGTTACCCGCGGCAGATAACGTCGCCACTTAATACACGGTAAACATGTCCCATCACTAGTTAATATGGGACGTGACAAATGGTATTGTCTAAGCTCGGTACACACCGTAGAGATGTAGTTTATATGTACCTACATAGTTTAAGTGGTTATGGTACACCAAAATGTCGTCAAAAGGACTTGAAGACATATAAGGGATTTTTATAACTGTAAAGTGTATGTAATTATTATTTGTATTTGTACTTTATATATTTTTGTGTTGTATGTATCTATACGTTTTATGTAACTTGCGTGTGGCGAAATAAATACACTCTTTCTGTCATTCTATAATAAAAATCTAAATCATCATCATCATTATCATCAGCTCTGTATATTAACTGTCCCACTGCTTGGCACGGGCCTCTTCTCACTATGAGAAGGGTAAGGCCATAGTCCACCACGCTGGCCTAGTGCGGGTTGGCAGACTTCACATGTTTTTCGAGAACATTATGGAGAACTCTCAGACATACAGGTTTCTTTACGATGTTTTCCTTCACCGTTTAGCAAGTGATAATTAATTATTTAATACCCACATAACTTCGAAAAGCCATTGGTGCGCGCCGTGGATTCGAACACGAGATCCGTTTGTTTCTCCACTATTCTATCGCTGCTTTTACTACATATTTACTCTCCCCTTCCGAAGGCAAGGGGGAGCTAGGCTTCTGAGGCTCTCAATCACTAAACGAAACACACAGTAGAATACTGCTACTGTACGTCAATCTTATATAAGAGATTGATACTATGCCAAAATGCAAATACCCAAACGAATAGATGGATCGCCTGATGGTAAGCGATTACCGCCAACATGGATACCGCCAACGCCAGAGAAGTCATAAGTGCTTTATCAGCCATTGGGGTGAGACAAGAGATAGAAGGAGGAGGGGGATGAGGGAGAAGAAAAAAGGTAGACCTTCGGCACTGTCACTCACCGAACGAAACGCAACAGGTACTACAATATCCAAATCGCGAAAGTTTAAAATCGATTAGTGTAGGTTCTTTTTATTTTTTTTATCTAGTGTCTCACGCTTGTGTCCCCGAAGGGGCAGGCAGAGGTGTAAATATTACACCCACATTTCACCATGAATGTTTAGGTCCCACGTAATAGGGGGCGAGCCTATTGCCGTTACCGGGCACATCACCAGACGCCGGGCTGCTACTGAGTATTCGGAAAAACCCAATAACACTTTAGCCCGACCCGGGAATCGAAACCGGGAGCTCCGATCAGCAGTCGCATACGCTATGCACTGCACCACGGAGGCAGTCGATTAGTGTAGGTACCGTTATTTTTCGTCGATATTCGCTGAGAGAGTAGTACTTTCCCGGTCGAGCCGGCCCATTCATGCTGAAATCAGCAAGGCTCTGTTACTAAAACAGTTCTACTACCATGAACTGTCAACCTGAGATCAGTACAACTTCAGCATTACAATATCAAATATCGTCATAATATCGCTACAATGTGTACCAGCCCTAAGTCTACCCGTCTATCTTTCGCGTCTAAACCAGTTATGAGTTATCCAAGTATTATAGCGAGTGAGCTCCACAGTAGTTACTCCTCAAATTGATCAAACTACACTGGAATTGAGCGACTTTAGTGTGCTTTGAATTTGATTGGCTTGATATAATACATATGTTCTTGACGTGATGTTGATCTTGTATGCGATAGTTTATTTGAGAGGTAAGGTATTGTCTAACAAATTCTGCCCATTTTGGAGGCTTATAATTGGAAGATGCAGAATCACAATGGTACCTTGTTAATATTTACTAGCTCTGGCTTTACTCTTTCCTCTTACCCGGTGTTTTTTTATAGACATCTGTCACATCTGTACTAAAATAATTAAGCTGAAGAGTTTGTTTGTCTGCTTAGTTGAACGTGTTGAACTCAGGAACTATTGTTCCGATTTGGATTATTCTTTTTGCGTTGGACAGCCTATTTCTCGAGGAAGAATATAGACAACTAAAATCATAATATGAACCACGGGTGCAGAGAAAAAGTTAACCGCGGTCTGATCTAGTCAGGTAGAAATGCTGGAAACTTTACGCACAATCAACAAAGTACACTCAGACCCGAAACAAAAATTTTTAGATGACGGAAAAGAAGATACCCGGTTCCCGCGCCCTATCTGCCGCGACCAAATGGGGGCACCATGTGATGGAAGATGATAAAGATGTGTGGAAGAGGAGATGCGGTGTTGTCAGGCTGCCGTCCTCCCTATCCTCTGCGGCCGCTTTAGTGCCTGCGGATGGCAAGCGCTGCGGCTGCTCCCCGTTCGCCAAAAGGCAAGGAGGCGGCGTAGTGCCCGCGCCGTCTCCGAAGTCATAACGAGACGGGGCCCGCCATTACCAATGACGGTCCAATCCCGGGCGAAGTCCCGGAAAAGTATGCTATCCCCGAATCGCGTGACCCCGCCACTACACAGGACCCGTAGGGACACCGCGGTGGTTTTAGTGGGTATGCCCCGTTGTAGGGGAGAACCTCCACACACGTCCTCCGCCAGTCCCAAGCCCGGTCTAACACACTCTGGCCGGGTTGGCATCGAGTTGAGATGGCTCATAAGGAGAGTTTCCACCATAGTGAACAAAAATAAAAACACTCGCCATCGCCGAACATCGAACACTGTACTAACCCGTATGGGCAGCGTAGTGCAGCAGTCGAAATCTTTCTTTTGACTAACATGAATATTGTGACTTAATTAATTAGGAAAGACCTATGCCCAGCAGTGGACTGTTAAAGACTGTATGGTGACGACTCAATCCAACGATCGAAATCCGGCCTGTTCTTGAACAGCAGCAGTCATGAAAACAAATAATATTTTCGTTTTAAAAATACTGCTCTCGCACTAAAAATCGTGTGTCGCGGGGGACTTTACAAACATACAACCAACGGACACAATGCACACTCAGCCTCGGAACAACAATTTCAGCATCACACAAAGTGTGCCTTCGGTGGTCCAGTGGATAGCCCGGATCGCGCAAAAGTGTTACTGGGTTTCCCGAATTCTCAGTAGCAGCACGGAGTCTAGTGATGTGCCCGGTAACGGCAATAGGCTCGCCCCCTATTACGTGGGACCTGAAAATTCATGGCGAAATCTGGGAGCAATATTACGCCTCTGCCTACCCCTCCGGGATACAGGTGTGAGTCTATAAAAAAAAACAAAGGGTGGCCTCGTGTGTGAATCCAATCCACAGCACCGGCACAGTGTCAAGCGTCGTGCAGTCAAATTTGAAAGCTCCATTATATTTGTTCGAACCAGTTCAACTAATTTCAATCGGTTTATTCACACGAAATAGCCGGTCGGCAAACAGTTACATACAACCCAATAACCAATTAATTAACTATTGATTAGTGATTTAGTCCGTGGTTAATAAATTACAAACGTTAAAGCATTTTCCATGATCACTCAATTTTAGAGGCTGCCCGCAGCTACGCCCGCACATAAATTCACTCCTTTTACCCCCGAAGGGGTAGGCAGAGGTGTATTACACATCCACACTTCGCCATAATCGATTTTAAACTTTTGCGATTTGTATACATTATACAATATTATTTAGCGGGTCTTAGTCGCGATAAATTATTTATTTCAAGGCATAAATACCTCTGTAACTCTCCTACGTTTTTACCGGCTTGCAACGGTTGTGGTCGCGGAGGGACTGATGTAAGCTCAGCGCCGTCCTTGTGAAGCGCGGGTTTCGGCAGCTATCCTCACTTGTTTTGTATTTTTGATATTTTTAGTTCTATCCGCACTGTCGGTCTGTCGGTACTTCGACAAACTCCACACTGATGAGTTGTGTTACTGCGGCGTTGTTTTCATTTGTTGATAACTGGGTTCCAAGTGGTCGATAGTCTATATCCGTCCTCCCGGTTGAAATTTCTATGTTTTTTTATTTCAACCGCTTCACGTACTATCCTGGAGTAACAGTGGCGATCGGTGGATAAGACTTGTGGTTGATGTAATTCTATCCAGTGATTTGGTCCAGATTCCAGCAAATGCTCAGCCATGGCAGATTTATTAATTTGTCGATTTTTGACAGCTGTGATATGTTCCTTGACCCTTTCAGCGATCGTTCGTTTAGTCTGTCCGATATAGGAACTATCACAACTGTAATCGACCTTGTAGACGCCTGGTGCTTGTAGAGGAATTACGTCCTTTGGGGTACGCAGATTGTGTGCTACCTTGGAGAGGGGACTATATATACAGTCTTGATGGAGTATTTCTGTAGTACTGTTTCAACTTTGTCCGTCATTCCCTTGATATAAGGCATGTGAGCCGGCATTCACAACAACAATTTTGTCAATATATAAGAAATTATTCTAAGTTATTTAAAAAGATTTGTCGTGAAGCTAAGACTCTTTATTTAAAATTAAAAATTAAAAACAGTGACAATAAAATAAAAGCAACGTGGGATATTATAAACAATGGGACTGGAAGGGTCAAGATTAAAAGTAACGATTACACTCTTCAATTAAATAAAAATATATTAAAATCAGATTTTGAGGTTGCCACAGCATTTGAAAATTTCTTCACAGACATTCCAGTCTCAACCACTAAATCCCTGAACTCGTGCCCTAATGACGCCGAATCTCTATTGAAACAAAATGTCAATAGGTGTAACATTGAATTTAGTTTTAGTTATGTCAATGACAGAGATATTGTAAAAGCTTTTAATACCCTTAATTTGGAGAAGACTTGTGATCTTTGGGATAATTCTGTTGTGATTACGAAATCCATAATCAACACTGTAGCACCTGAACTGGCAATGATTTTCAATAGATGCATTGACTGTGGTGTGTTTCCTGATCAAATGAAAAGTAGTAAAGTAATTCCGTTATTTAAATCAGGTAGCACATCTGACCCCACAAATTATAGGCCAATATCTGTGCTGCCCACGTTAAGTAAAATTTTTGTAAAATTAATTCTAGTTCAGCTTCAAATTTATTTTAACAACAATAAGCTGTTATATGAAAAACAATTTGGTTTTGCTAGGGGTCGCTCAACTACCGATGCTGGAGTTGAGCTTTTAGATAGTATTTTTGATGCCTGGGAGGAGTTGCATGACGCTCTGGGAGTCTTTTGTGACTTATCTAAGGCTTTTGATTGCGTTTTTCATGAAACATTGATCAGGAAATTACATTACTATGGAGTTAAGAACACTGCTTTGGATCTCCTAACATCATATTTGACTAATAGGATACAGAGAGTTGAAGTGAATGGAAAAGTTTCTATGGGTTCAGTGGTCACACCCATTGTGTCGCAAGGTTCAATTCTTGGTCTATTCCTTTTCCTTGTATATATTAATGATTTGCCATATATTATGCAAAAAAAAAAGATAGTGTTATTTGCTGACGATACATCACTTATTTTTAAACTTAAACGACAACAATCAAATAATGACGATGTGAATAACGCTCTCTCTAAAGTAGTTCAATGGTTCACTGCCAACAATTTACTGTTAAATGAAAGAAAAACAAAATGTATACGATTTTCAAGACCGAATGTAAAACAAGTTAAACCTAAAATATGTTTGAATGGAGAAGAGTTGGATCTTATAGATAACACCGTATTCTTAGGCATAACCTTAGATTCTAAGCTACAGTGGGGCCCACATATAGGTCAGTGGTCGAATAGACTTAGCTCTGCAGCGTACGCGGTTTATAAAATTCGTCAGTTAACTGATATAGATACGGCCAGATTAGTAAATTTTATTTATTTCCACAGCATAATGTCATATGGCATTTTATTATGGGGCAACGCAGCTGACATTCAAACTGTGTTTGTACTACAGAAGCGGGCTATTCGTGCAATCTACAGTCTTGGTTCAAGACATTCACTGAGGGAAAAATTTAAAGAAATTAAGATAATGACTGTCGCATCTCAATATATTTATGAGAACTTGTTATATGTCAGGAAAAATATAAATATGTTTTCTAAATTCAGCGACATTCATAAATTAAACACACTAAATAAAAACAAACTTGTTCTACCTTCAACTAGACTACAAAAAATAAGTAACTCATACAAGTGTCAAAGCATACGTTTTTACAACAAAATTCCAGGTAATATTCAGGAACTAAGTATTAATAAATTCAAAGTATTTACTAAACAGAGCTTGTGTTCAAAAGCTTATTACACAGTTAAAGATTATTTAGCAGACAAAAATGCCTTTTTTTTTTGGTGTCGGGTTGGAAAATCCTCATGGAGTCCCTCCGCCCTGAGTGGGAAGGGCGAAGAGGACTTTCAGACTCTTACTGACTAAAAGCCAACCCGTATTCCTCACGTACCCGTATGTCGGAGGATTGGGTATCGCTGAAGCATTCCTCGCTACCCCCCGACGGGTATTGGCCCGCCAGATGGTCAGGCGGGCCCCGAACAAAACTCCCTTGGCGGCGGATGAAGGTGTTGGGCTCCGCCGCCAAAACACTCAGCGGCCGCAGAGGAAGAGGAGATGCGGTGTTTCGTTGCTGTCCTCCCTATCCTCTGCGGCCGCTGAGTGTTTTGGCGGCGGAGCCCAACACCTTCATATGCTGTGGCAACCTCAAAATCTGATTTTAATATATTTTTATTTAATTGAAGAGTGTAATCGTTACTTTTAATCTTGACCCTTCCAGTCCCATTGTTTATAATATCCCACGTTGCTTTTATTTTATTGTCACTGTTTTTAATTTTTAATTTTAAATAAAGAGTCTTAGCTTCACGACAAATCTTTTTAAATAACTTAGAATAATTTCTTATATATTGACAAAATTGTTGTTGTGAATGCCGGCTCACATGCCTTATATCAAGGGAATGACGGACAAAGTTGAAACAGTACTACAGAAATACTCCATCAAGACTGTATATATAGTCCCCTCTCCAAGGTAGCACACAATCTGCGTACCCCAAAGGACGTAATTCCTCTACAAGCACCAGGCGTCTACAAGGTCGATTACAGTTGTGATAGTTCCTATATCGGACAGACTAAACGAACGATCGCTGAAAGGGTCAAGGAACATATCACAGCTGTCAAAAATCGACAAATTAATAAATCTGCCATGGCTGAGCATTTGCTGGAATCTGGACCAAATCACTGGATAGAATTACATCAACCACAAGTCTTATCCACCGATCGCCACTGTTACTCCAGGATAGTACGTGAAGCGGTTGAAATAAAAAAACATAGAAATTTCAACCGGGAGGACGGATATAGACTATCGACCACTTGGAACCCAGTTATCAACAAATGAAAACAACGCCGCAGTAACACAACTCATCAGTGTGGAGTTTGTCGAAGTACCGACAGACCGACAGTGCGGATAGAACTAAAAATATCAAAAATACAAAACAAGTGAGGATAGCTGCCGAAACCCGCGCTTCACAAGGACGGCGCTGAGCTTTCATCAGTCCCTCCGCGACCACAACCGTTGCAAGCCGGTAAAAACGTAGGAGAGTTACAGAGGTATTTATGCCTTGAAATAAATAATTTATCGCGACTAAGACCCGCTAAATAATATTGTATAATGTATACAAATCGCAAAAGTTTAAAATCGATTATGGCGAAGTGTGGATGTGTAATACACCTCTGCCTACCCCTTCGGGGGTAAAAGGAGTGAATTTATGTGCGGGCGTAGCTGCGGGCAGCCTCTAAAATTGAGTGATCATGGAAAATGCTTTAACGTTTGTAATTTATTAACCACGGACTAAATCACTAATCAATAGTTAATTAATTGGTTATTGGGTTGTATGTAACTGTTTGCCGACCGGCTATTTCGTGTGAATAAACCGATTGAAATTAGTTGAACTGGTTCGAACAAATATAATGGAGCTTTCAAATTTGACTGCACGACGCTTGACACTGTGCCGGTGCTGTGGATTGGATTCACACACGAGGCCACCCTTTGTTTTTTTTTATAGACTCACACCTGTATCCCGGAGGGGTAGGCAGAGGCGTAATATTGCTCCCAGATTTCGCCATGAATTTTCAGGTCCCACGTAATAGGGGGCGAGCCTATTGCCGTTACCGGGCACATCACTAGACTCCGTGCTGCTACTGAGAATTCGGGAAACCCAGTAACACTTTTGCGCGATCCGGGCTATCCACTGGACCACCGAAGGCACACTTTGTGTGATGCTGAAATTGTTGTTCCGAGGCTGAGTGTGCATTGTGTCCGTTGGTTGTATGTTTGTAAAGTCCCCCGCGATACACGATTTTTAGTGCGAGAGCAGTATTTTTAAAACGAAAATATTATTTGTTTTCATGACTGCTGCTGTTCAAGAACAGGCCGGATTTCGATCGTTGGATTGAGTCGTTACCATACAGTCTTTAACAGTCCACTGCTGGGCATAGGTCTTTCCTAATTAATTAAGTCACAATATTCATGTTAGTCAAAAGAAAGATTTCGACTGCTGCACTACGCTGCACATACGGGTTAGTACAGTGTTCGATGTTCGGCGATGGCGAGTGTTTTTATTTTTGTTCACTATGGTGGAAACTCTCCTTATGAGCCATCTCAACTCGACGCCAACCCGGCCACAGAGTGGTCGATCGGGCTTGGGACTGGCGGAGGAGGTGTATGGAGGCTCTCCCCTATAACGGGGCATACCCACTAAAACCACTGCGGTGTACCTACGAGTCCCGTGTAGTGGCGGTGTCCCGCGATTCAGGGATAGCATAGCTTTCCGTATCCCCGCCCGCGATTTGCCCGCCGTTGGTGTTCGGCTCCTTGCCTTTTGGCGGACGGGGAGCAGCCCCAGCGCTCGCCGTCCGCAGGCACTAAAACGGCCGCAGAGGATAGGGAGGACGGCAACCTGACAACACCGCATCTCCTTTCCTCTGCGGCCCCACCGCAACGCATCACATGGTGCGCCCGCATTCGGTAGTGTGTCGGGTTGGAAAATCCTCATGGAGTCCCTCCGCCCTGGGGGGGAAGGGGAAGGGGACTGTCAGACTCTTACTGACTAAAAGCCAACCCGTATTCCTCACGTACCCGTATGTCGGAGGGTTGGGTATCGCTGAAGCATTCCTCGCTACCCCCCGACGGGTATTGGCCCGCCAGATGGTCGGGCGGGCCCCGAACAAAACCCCCTTGGCGGCGGATGAAGGTGTTGGGCTCCGCCGCCAAAACACTCAGCGGCCGCAGAGGATAGGGAGGACGGCAACGAAACACCGCATCTCCTCTTCCTCTACGGCCCCACCGCGACGCAACGATGGTGCGCCTCCATTTGGTCGCGGGAGATAGGGCGCGTGGCAACGCAACACGCCTCTCCTCCCGCGACCGCACCCGACTGCAAGGGACAGAAGAACTGTCCCTCGCACCCGCCCCTTTGGACGCATCCTGCGCAGGCCTCCGTCAAGCCCACGCGGAGCGTCCCCTCCTGGATCCCTCATAGCTTCACCGCGGGTCACCAATCCACGGTTACTAAGCCCGCCCACCACGGCAAGGTGGAGATCCCACGGGGGGGAGACAAAAATGCCTGGAATTGAGTTTAAAAATTATGAATTTTGACATTTTGAAATTAGGGACATAATATTTTTATTTACATTTGTAGTACTTATATTTTTACATTTTGACATTTTTTTGATTTGACATTTGTAATTTTATTTACATTTTTCTTTTGATATTTAAAATTACTCAAGTAATATATTATTATTTCTTTTAGACATTCTTAAATTGATATTCAATAATATTTTCTGACATTTTAAATATATGACATTTTATTGTTTAATATTATTATTTTTACATATTGTTTACAACATGAATTTTACCATGTATTAGCATGTAAAGTTGTAAGTACGATGTGGGCATTATTTAACATTTAAAGAAATAGTTGTGGCAACCTGTCTGATGGCTTAGGTTGACATGCTTATGCATACACCTTCTGATGGCGTGGAGGCATAGTGATACAGATCGTGCTGGCTCCCTCAATCAAGGTTGAGCCGTACGATTGCTGTTAAATGCGGGCCATCAGTGGGCAGAGTCAGTCAAAAGCGTCAGACGATATCCTGCACTGTACTTGCATACTAAAACCCTTTTTTTTGTCTGGACTTTAAAAGATCAAAAAAATACAAAAAAAATTGAAGTGACAAAAAAAACAATGACTTTGAGTTAGTTTCGGCCTTTCTTCTCAAGAAGTCATTTAGCTAGGAAAAGCCGGCATCATCTAGAATAGGGTTTTGACTTGTATAAGTGTTGTAAACAACCAACATGCACAAATAAATATGTCTTTATTCTGCTTACTTCAGGTTTGCGGTCCCTACTCTTCCGACGGGGCATCTCCTTTTTGTATCCATTGCACCTTAGTACCTCCTGAACATGTAACAATTCACTGTTTAAGTGTTGAGGGTCACAGAGGTCATACGCTCTGTTCACTAACAAGGTCACTACGGATTGCAAATGTCGCGGGTGATGATGCGAGCATGCGTTGAGATACCTGTCAGTGTGTGTCGGTTTTCTGCATACAGTGTGTCCAAGTGTACCACTAGCTCTCACCGTCACTTTGACGTCAAGAAAGGGTAGCGATCGATCGGATGAACCGGATGTTCGGATGTATGGAGAGTAACAGAACGTAGGAGAATAACAGAGGTATTTATGCCTCTAAATAAATAAATTATCATAGCACAATAATATTAAGATAAATTATCGCGACTAAGACTCGCTAAATAATATTGTATAATGCACACTTCGCCAGTTATTTTTGGGGCCCAAAGTAATACGCCCACACATTTCATAATTTAACCGTTTCTTCCCGTAAAAAAATCGGCAAATCCCTTCTTAGTGCACTCCTGTGGTCCCCAGGGTACATGCATGCCAAATTTCAGCTTCTTGCGTCCAATACTTTTGGATGTACGTTGTCAGTCAGTCAGTATCGCAAGAATTTGATATAGGTATACAACAAGGTTAACCGATAACCGTTGGAGCGGTCGTGTTCTAGAGTGGAGACCACGCCTTGGCAAACGTAGTGTAGGACGCCCTCCGGCTAGGTGGAGTGACGATATACGCAAAGTGGCTGGAAGCGGCTGGACACGAAGAGCCGAAAATCGGGCTTAGTGGCGTAAAGCCATTGGAGAGGCCTATATCCAGCAGTGGACTAGGGCAGGCTGATGATGATACAACAAGGTAAGTTTTTCAAATTGTTAACTATCGCTTGCTAACAGTAAAGGAAAAAAACTTACATGTCTCTAAATTCTTCATAACTTTCTCAAAGATAATAAAGTTCCCCGCGACACAGAATTTACTCCTAGTGTGGGAGCCTTCTTTTAAAAGAAAATGAAGTATTCTTACGTGTGGAAATTGAATCCGTGATATACAGGGTGTAAAAAGACCCTTAACGAAAACTGAAACTCCATATTGTACCAATCATTACGAAAATTTTTTACTTCGGCACCGTACCTGGGAAATTCCTGGTTCAAGAGATATTGAGGCTCAAAGTGACGACATTTTTTTCTAATTATTCCAAAATCGTGTTTTGAATGATAAATATACTTTCTTCCAAACAAACATAAACAAAATTTTCAATATTTCCCTATAATAAACGGCGTTAAAGTTCACTCAACGCAGTGGATGCGTTACTATCAATCAGCTGGAGGGCATTACCCTTGGCCGCGCGACCACATGATCATAAACTGCCGCCGTTAAGGCGGTTTCAGATTAGAGTTTTATACACGCGTATAAGCGCGTTTTTGGAAGCGGATGTAGGCGTGTATAAGCGCGCCTTTTTGGCACACGCGCAACTCGCACGAGCGTTGATGCGCTTCTAAGCTCGTATAAGCTTGAGCCGTCAGAGTCCATGTTACTGACACGATGTCACTACCATTTCGAGCGAACATTCCGAAATATGCCCGTATACGCGAGTTCGGTTTTTTGAAGCACGTAATGTAGCGCGCGTCTACGTGCGTATGCTGAAACGACCGTATACACGCAGAAAAATACGCTAATCTGAAACTGCCATTAGGTACCAGCCGACGTTCACGATGTAGGTACATACGGCTGGTGTTGTTTTCTAGCTTAAAAAAAATTGTTTCCCGGGTATTATTTTCGCGTAGTATAAATTGGCATGATGTGCAGAACGAGAAGACTTCGGCTTGGTGATGTGTCTTGTGATACCCTGTAATCTGTATAGTTACCGCTTAAACACACGTCATGCCTACAGTCAAAACAGTGTAACGTAGTTAGTTGCAGAATCGGATTACACCTACGCTCTCATTCAGACAAAATGTAAAGGTTCAACATCATAAAAAACTTACTGCTTTTTTATAGCGCTTAGTACCTACTACTTGGCATAAAACACGAATTACGTGACTAAACAAAACGAAAATTCGTAGCACAATATTATTAAGACACAAAAATAATTTAACAGCATATTTTCCAGAGTCCCACGATTCGAAACTATATCCATTACGATATACCAATGCTTACGGAAACCTCATATTTTAATCCTTCCTAAAACGGACATAAATTCTATTGCAATTAAATTAGGCACCACATTAGATTCAGCAGAACCCTTTTTTAATTATAAGCAACAAAATATTGTATGAAAATTGTTTCAAAATCCATTATCCAAGGAAGAAAAGTGGAAAATTTAATTGGAAAATATAATTGCAAAGGAATTAGGCGTACTGGGTTGTAACTCAATTAAGTCGGCAAGCTGTTAGACGTATGAATTAAATGTGTTGCACCTAGCCGGGGCTGCCAGTTCGCGAAAACGCGGCGAATGACGAAAATTTAACCGACAATACTTATAAACGCAGAAATTTATGAGTATAGATTCTTAACGGAACTCCTTCACGCAAAAACGGCTGAATGGATTTTGACGAAACATTGGCACCACAGTGTCACCAGTGTATGTCTAGTCTTTTATAGAATACATGTCCTGAAATATGCAGAGGAACTTAAATCATCCTTAGGAAGTTTTCTAGCACTGACCAAAATATTATTCTCCAACCGGATCTTTTTGATTGTTTTTACTTTTGCTACTGGAACTTCAAGCCTTACTCAACACAAATTGCCTAACTGTACAAAATGTTACACCAAATGTCACAAACAAAATCCCCATATGATTTGACTAAAAGATAAAAAAAGAACGGGGAACTCAACTGTTTGCATACTTTTTACTAACACTTATACTTATATATAAAGTATATACTTAAATATATAACTGTAGCTTTCCTTATTAGAACAAATTCTAACCAAAAAATTCGTATGCAAACAATTCCAAAAAAACGTCCTGCATTTCTTAAAATGAAAGCGAGTCATACACTTTTGAACAATACCCAAACACTTAAAAACAGCTGCAAACTTCGTAGTACAACAATTATTCAGCGTTTTATATATTTTTCCCTGTCATTTGTATGCAGCGTTCGTTTTAATAGGTCGGCACGTTTTCCCTTATTCTATAAACGCTTGAGGACAATGGGAATTATTTGAATGAACAGCCGATCTATGCGAATGCGTTGAAGTATTTTTACCTCCTCAATGATTGACTGACTGTGTTTCCGTGAGGAAATGTTGCGTTTTTCCTCTTGATTGTAAATTTAATTTATTTATATGGTTGTTTGTTTTATTTATATCCACTTCCTTTGAATATTGTTTTTTGTGGATTAGTAAAGTTGTATGGTGATATAATTACGTGCCATTTTTGATTTTCTTTAATATCTGATGTCTTTTTATGGAGTTATCGATGATATTTTCTTGCTTTGAATACTTCAAATATATGCAAAATGGCCTATTACAAGGAACGTGCAGCATATTTTTTTATTTTTCGGATTGAAAAATAGTTTAATAAGCCGCCTTGCCACGTAACATTGCGCGCAAAGGCTTTAGTTTCGATCTCTACACCTCCATCCTGAGATCCACAATTTGTATTATTTATGACCGCTGATTGTATGTTTGTTAAAGCCGCCTTCATACATTATTAATTAATAGTGCGGCTGTTGCCTTTAAAAACAGAATTTTGGTCAGGTGAGATGCTAGCGCACTAGATATAAAAATACAGCTACAAAAGTGGAACTTAAATTATCCGTAGATAATTTAAGATAAGAACTTAAGGCGACCTACCGAAAACGTCTACAAAAGCCCTTTTTATTTGGTTGACGAATTAAATTATAGAATAGCATAGCCAAATAAGAATGTTTCTTTACTATATTCTACAAATCGTAATATCCGATAATATTTAAGTTTAAAAGTGCACAAAATCCTAAAGAGACATTAACGAATAACGTAGCGAATATCGCCAGTACACCTGTTAACCCCCAAGCGGTCATCAATGATACGAAGTAGCAAACACACGAGAGCAGAATTATCTCTATTTCAACATATGTTTCAATCAAACAACGCTGCTTACCCGTACAAATTTTACTTTGGTTCCCGTTTTTTTTTAAAGACAGCGGCGCATTAGGAATAATTTCTTTATGACGGAGGACTTTACAAACATACAACCAACGGACACAAAGACTTGAAACAACAATTTATGGATCACACAAAAAGTTGTCTAGTGCGGCGATTGAGACCACAACACTCGGTGCAGTGTCAACTGGCGAGGCGGCCGCTTAAACGACACTACGTCATCCGTGCAGTCGTTAACTTAGTAATTAACTTTTTTTAAACCATCTAAAACCGAAGTTCAATCGCTCTGATTTACTCCATAACTTTATATGTTTTTTCATTGATATAATAAAATATTGTGAAAGTCCATTCTTTTTGGAATAGGTTTATCATGGGATGACTAGTACGTCAGACCGTAACCACAAAATAAATAAATAAATAAATGAACAATTCATTTACTTTTATTTGTATTTCAAAAATGTTATCATGGTACATTCGGTTTATAATAAGGAATATCTTTCGCTCGCCCGCTAACCCCCTGTGGTCAGTAATGAGTAATGAAACAAAATACCAAATACATACAGGTGAGCACGAATCGCTTTATTTTACTGCTCTTGCAAAATATGACTGTAATGCTACCTTTAGAAAATCGTCAACATAATATAGTTCATAATAAAGAGTCGTAAAATACCATTTTACACTATTTTTGACGGATCTTAATGGCATTATGTACTTATAGGTCGTGTCTGGTCACAAAACCTACAAGGCAACCCATATAACTAAAACTTTTAAATGCAAAGTGCCCCTCCCTCCACCTTCTAAATCGTAGTATTTGAGTGTATGTTTTATAATGAAATTCATTATGAACTTTCAATGAAAATTATAACGAATTATTAGGCTTTGCTAATTAACCAGCAATAGTCGATTAAGTTGAACTAAGAACAACTCAAAATGTTACTTGGGGACAAAAACAGATATGTATTGTCTTTAAAATGTTCCCACGTAATGAAGAGACATTTCGTTTCACTTTGGAATAACTACTAGGGAAAGAAATATGAATTTTTTTTCTGGGTGTTTTTATATAATGTTGTCTTTCATTCACGTACGCACCGTATTGTGTGGCAAAAACTAGTAACTATTAAGTTAAAATGCGCACACATAAGATACACAACATTCTAGTACCTATGAAAACAAATAAATAAGTTTAAAATCCGTCTTAATTTAGTAAAGTAGCATACGTGCTCCCCTTAAAGGCTTGCCCGAACAAATCACAGGCCCCGTTCTCTTTGTAGCTCACAAAGGCAAGACGGAATAGTCGTTGTATTTGCGTACTGTCAGCGTAATATAAGAAGCTTACATTCTGCTGATAAAGGCATTATTCAGCGCTGAAGCGCAGGATGCAATTGCGGATATTGGCGTAGGTATTTTTTTATAAATGTGTTAGCTTTGGTGGATATATTGTTAGTATATATAGCGTCACACCTATATCCCCGAAGAGGTAGGCAGACGTGTAATATTACACACATTTCGCCTTATGAATTTGAAGGTCTCACGTAATAGGGGGCAAGCCTATGTGCTGCTACTAAGAATTTGAAATAACTCAGTTACAATTTTGCCCGAGTCGATAATGTTTGTTTTGTTTTGTCAACAACAAACAACAGCAAACGCATACTCTATCCAATGGACCACGGAGGCAGTATATTGTTAGTGTGATTAGATATTGTCATCATCGGCTTTGTTGAAAATCTTAACCGGTATTGAGATCAGGCCTGTTCCCACTATGGGTTAGCCCATAGTCCACCACGCTGGCCAAGTGCGGGTTGGTAGACTTTATAAGTCTTTCGAGAACATTATGGGTAACTTACAAGCTTGCAGATTATCTAACGATATTTTCCTTCATCATTAGCAATTGCAGACCCTCAGCATAGCAGTCTGTTAGTCTCACCACCAGGCTATTTCTGTCTCTTGGGTATTTTAAAGCTCATCAATATTTTTTGAGTGGTAGAAGCACTCTGGTCAGATCATGAGTAGGCCGCCTCCGCAGGGTAGTTCGTCAAATATTAGAAGTAGTTCTAGACCTATAGTAAAACCCTTATTACGTGGGACTGAAGTATATCTGGTGAAAAGTGGGTGTAGAAATACACCTCTGCCTACCCCTTCGGGGATAAAAGGCGTGACGTTATGTATGTATGTACAAAAACCCGTTTCCCCAGTGGCTCTCCCTATCCTAGAGGCAAGAGGATGAGAAAAACGTGAAAAGGGTTTGGACAAAGACGGCTGAAAACTAAGGTTAGGGTTGGCATCACTAATGACTAGAATAGAACCGAAGATCATTACTAATTATCGTGTCGATGGTAACGCCATAGCTAGTTTTGGCCCAAAACTCAGCTACTCGAATGGCGTTAAGCCTTCCTATTAATCGTCAAGTCAAGCGTACATGACTCTGGGTTTGCGGCGCACGTCATTGGCCCAACATCTGTGGAGCTGCCCTATAGCCGCATTTATTTGTGCTAGGGTCTATAGACCCCCACCTTGATAGATGTTTCCTGGCGCTACCAACCGATTGAGCGCCTTCCAGGTCAGTCACGCAAGTCTTTTTCCTGCGGGTAGTCGTCGTGCGTCTTTGGTCACACTATACTTAACCCTTAGCTGGTTTCGCTAAAAAAGGCAACGTATGTGGTATAGGGGTCAAAATTGACCCAGATATTAGTACACAGTAATATAAAATGATACAACTGTACATTATACATTTTCTTTTTATTTAGGAAAGAAGGACTTACAATGTAATTTTTTATTAAATTTGTATCATGTTTTAACAAGAGATCACACATTTAATAAATAAAACAGGTAGTATCTTCTTATTTGACAAGACTCTACTTTAGGTATTCTTATTTATATATAAAAATAAAAATAATACAAGAAAACATTTTGTATTCGTTTTTGTATATAACTAATATAATAAAAAATAGGAACTTCCTATGAGATCACGAATAATAAAAAATGACAATCTAAAACAATTAATCTATTTGTTCCTCACAAACGCTGATAATTTTCTGGTCACAAGCAGCTATTGTGGCGTCCTGAATTAATTCGGAGCCAGATTTTTCGTATTAATCTTCCAAAAGCTGTGAGATTTCACCGTCACGTAAAGATTATACACCGCTATTTTTTAATTAGTACAAAAACTTTGAGGACAGATTAGCGAAGATATTATTATCATATATGTGACGTAAGAATTTCATAATATCAATAAAGAGCAAAGTTATTATCATTTGTTTCTTGTAGAAAATCTCACTTAAATCATAGTCATATTTTAGAATCCATTCACTAATTCATTGATAATATTCCATCCTGCTCATTCGCATTCTCTCTGTCGCACTTATGATGTAGGTAGCAATAGAAAATAAAATGAAGAAAAATAATAAATGTAGGTAGTTATTTTTTAATTTTGTTAGTTCTACCCTCTCCTTCATATTTCATTCGGGCGTAGGACCGGTAAAATTTATCGTTTAACAAGAAATTAAATACGGAGGTATGTAATTAGAAAGCAAACAAATATCAAAATAAAAGATAGTGTTCTGGACTAAAAAAAAAGTGTAATTTTGGCGTATTTATGAAGTTAGAATCATCTGCTATTTACAAATTATTTTATCATCATAATGTCAGCCTAGAGACGTCCACTGTTTGACATAGGCCTTCCTCAAGGTGTGTGGAGAACACAGACCGATTTTGAGGCGCCTGCATCAAATTATTATTTACTTAAGTACGTATTATTTACTAAACTTACAAGTATTTCCATTGTCCTTCGAAATGTCCACCACCGTTGTCAAAAGCATCAAATATGCACTGTTTTAATTGTTTGACACTGACCCGGTCACTTTTGTACACTCACAATATGATGTCCATGGGTACACAGCTGTTAATTTATCAATGGTATGATAGTACACGGGTCGGTCATAGTATTAGTATTGCATTTACCAATTATCACGTATTTTTGTGGACAGTTTTGAGACAGTTTTGGGACTTAGTGTTTTTATTTTTCAACTACATAATAATGATCAGTTAAAGATACTTAGTGCCCTGTTAAATTTTTTGTACTAATTAAAAAATAGCGGTGTATATAAATTAAGTATAAAATAGTGAAACATTATAATATATATCATACAATAAAATGTACGCTTCCGGTATCGGGGTCAAATTTGACCCCAGCAGTGTACATATCTCCGTTCCCACTAGCACCTAAGTGACGCGCGTCCGTCACTCACCGCACTCCGCGGTGTAATGAGATTACCCCGATGCGCAAGAGTGTAGGTGCTTTTACTGAGAAGGTGTGATTAAAAATATGAAGCTTTGGGGTCAATTTTGACCCCGATACCATTTAAGAGTTAAATGAACCAATATTTATTTTTGCTCATTGCAGTATCAAACCTAAACTGTATTAGGCCTGTTATCGCGGTTTTATTATTTGTGTAAACATAAACGAAATCGCGTATTTTATTATATCGTTGGGGGCATTTAAAATTGTATTATTTTTATTTATCGCTGAGTGAATTCGGTAGTAAATTGAGTAATGGTTGCAGCTTCTCACAGGCAGGCAGGGCAAAAAACACAACTTACCTAAGTCTTAAAAGTAGAGATAAAAATACGTCCACCATAGTGTATCGAAGACAGAAATCACCAGCCATGGACACACCTTCATAAGATTGACCATTCTGTAATAAGGGTCAAAGGGAGTAAGTATTGTCCCTTTTTATTATGTACTCGTCATTTTCAGTATTCGATATAGAGAACAGAGATATATATAGATAGATACTTTGAGAGTATAAAGATAGCATATTAAGGGTACAAACGTTTCCGGACACGCGGCCGTAACTGCGAGTGAATCCTGACAAGCTGTATCTATATATTTATTGGCTAATACTGAAAGGAACGTTATCGAAATAATCACGTAATAAACATCACTTGAAACACATTGATTTCAAAGGCAACTCGTTATAAACTTCAACAAACTCATTGAAGCAACCGTACAATAACCGGAATTAGTCGATTCAAAACCGAAAACATTTCTCATTTGCGTATTCCACACGAACCGTATTCAAACTATAAAAAAGAAACTATTACATGAAAATCGGTATTGATTAAAGGAGTGGGGGTGGCAACCGTTTTTATCCACGGACAAGATCGTAAAACGCCTTTGAAGTCATAAAACCGTCTCGGCCCGTCCCTAGAACCGATAATACTCGAATTTTTCCATTCACTCACACCCAAGAAAATACGTTGGAGTATTCTAAAAGTTTTATAGTATTTGTAATGTTGTTCCACATCTAGCTTTGAATATCTTCACGCGGCAAAGCTGGGTGATTGCAGTTGTAATGCGTGAGGAGATGGAAACTATCGATAGGTACTTATGCATATATATATGTATACTTATAATTTTATTTATACCACGAGAAACTGATTAATGTACTAACTTAACAATATTCGTGTCCATTGATGGCACTCTGCGATAAAGTTTCTATATATGTCTGGGTCTATTCGTTAAAAATCTAATCTACCTTTAAATGTTGTACATAAGGTTCTCGAGAAGATCCTTAGCCAAGTCAAGGTTTCACAAAATACCACTTCGAACGTGTTGCACACAACTCCAAAATACTGGCTCCATAACAAACTATGTGATGCAACCGGAATAACGCTAGGACAATGATGGTGATATTCCACGCAAATGATGATGATGTAAAGCGTTGGCATACTGTGTCAGGGTGGCTAAATCTAAAAATATTAGCAACGTATTATCGATCAATTAAAAAGGTCTTTATAAAATGGCATTTTATATTCGATTTCAACTTTATTTTACTTACGCTACACCTACGAAACAATTCGGAACAGCCAGTACTTTATACACGAGAAGAAGCCAAGTGCAACGTACGGCCAATAATTACAACGCAGAGCTAATTACTCAGTAATGACAAACCGTAGATCGCACTTTCGTACTCCGTACAAACTACTAGACAGAATGCCACAAAATAAGTAACACTCTTAAGTTTTCTTATGTGACACCCATTTTAAAAAGAATAAACATGTTGGCCAACGCAGTAGGGTTAGGCCTCCCGCAAGGAGTACCGTCGATCTGGTTAAGATCGCGAGAAGCGGTTGGATGCAGGCGGCTCAACATCGGACTGTGTGGAGCCAGCCATGTCCAGCAGTGGCGTTTTACGTTTCTTCGTCCTTTGACGTTTCTAGGCTGAAATTATTATAATATTTGAAGTAGTTTCACAGATTTCGCATGTGTGTTTCACATCATTCTATCCAAATCCTTTCCTTTTTGAAGAAGACTAAGAAACATCTTTTGATCAAAAATTTTGGCAGCATATAAAAATATTTACTTAAATGCGGTCGGAAATGATACAAAACTTGTCAGTTTAGTTACTCACTGTCGACGGTCCCAATATTTTTATCTTTTTTTACGTGTGACATCTCGGAAATTGGCCATTCGCTCCCAAATCTAATACTTAGATGTCCCGTGGCGACAACCTTCATATTTTGGTGAAATTATTTGAAGCATTAAATTCGTATCGTACAAGTACCGAAGCATAATGTATTAAGTATTTTATTGTGCTGTTCAAGAAAGTTTTGTAATTGATTCTGTAATTGTGTGACTATTTGGTTACTATATGTAGTGGAGCTTATTTCAGCATGAGATGGCCGACTCACCAGGGAAGCACTACCCTCTCACAGAATATTGACATAAGTATCTATACCTACTGTTGTTACTGTTTAAATAAATCGAATAAGTAGTACTTGAGACTAGCGAGTTCAGCGCATGAAACTTTTCAGCTTTATAATATTAAGTACTAAATGTACCACTACAAAGTTCTAAAATTGATAAGAGGATATCTTTAAATACACTTAGTGCATTGAACAATCAATTTACCTAGCCCCATTTCCCTGAATCAAACAATAATTTTAATTAATCCCCTATGCTAAAATTTATCTTTTATTGTTTGTTAGAATAAACTGTTTACTGGTGCAGAAAAGACTGCACGGTAGGTACGTGTACTTGTGTGTGTTAGGTACCTGCAATGCTGATCGCGGCGATCAGCTGAGCGGCGGCGGCGATCATTACACCGAGCTGATTTTTGAAGTGCATGATTACGAAAAGATATTTTTAAGTTTTAATAAATTATTTTTTCATGTATTTGAATTCAGTAATAGTATATATTGTATATACACCACAGAAAATATTTTACAAATGCATATCAACTATTGTATGTAGGCTAATCCATGTTTTTGTTACCATTTGCCAGATTGAAATAAATAACGACCTTTCTTAATAAACGGACTAAAAGAGTGTAAATCTGAGACCTAAGCTTTAGGTACATTTAGTCCTTGTTCCGATATAAAGTCTGTAAGACCACAGCTTTTATACCCTTCTTTACCATTTAAATGGCAAAAACAAGTTCGAAGGGGCTCTCGCGCCTCATAATTTGAATGAAACAACCTAGAGAACCCTAGCAGTCCTTTGAAGACTTAAGTCGACTTCATTTATTAAATATAAAATGAAAACACAATTTTCCACTTCGGTGGTGATATCTTAATAGAATTATGTGCCATCAAAAGTATTATTGCGTGAAGGAAGGCGTGAGTAAGAGGATATAATTACTTAAGTGGAAGCAGCAAGGGTTTGTATTATGTACGATGTGTTTCGAAGCTCCTGAAACGATTTGGAGTCAGTCAACCGAACTAAAACCGCTATCATTATTTCAGCTCTGCACTCTCGGTTCTTCTTTGCGTTATTTTTTCAAGCAAATCGTGATGGGGTCCATGTATCTTCAGGTAGGGCATCTTGGAGCATCGTTTTCAAGAAAAGGAGATTTGTAGCTATTTAAATTATTTGTGCCTCCTGTTTTTTGACAACGGATGTGGATATCTTCTTTTCACTCTTTCGCTTCTTTTAGTGACGGTTGCTAAACATTTACAACGTCAAACAAGGAGTGATATTGTATGCACCACGCTAGCATATTCTGGTAAAGCCACTACGTCCCGTCATAATGTGCTCGACAAATAAAAAAAATATACTCTTTTAAAGACATCACGCTGCTGAAGGAGACCGATCCTGATGACGTGCCGACGTTTGTGGCTAGGGACTTGAATAAGTTGCCTCCCGTCACCTTCGACCACGTCGATGTCACAAGCCTCTTGAGAGACATCGTCTTTCTTAAGGCAAGTCTAACGGATGTGAACAAAAAATTGGAAGCATCCCAGGAAACCGTCGCACACTTGCGCACGGAGGTGGACGAGCTACGTAATGCAGTTGCAGTAACTGGGTCACCGGCGCGTAGTAACATCAACACGCGCCGAGGGGCGTGCGTTGATACGTCAGTCCAAAGTTTCGCGTCAGCAGTTTTGTCGCCGCGGAATGTTGTGACTGCTGAGTGCGCTACCCGAGCGCCGCGCAGCCCTGCCCCCGTCCCCGCGGCTCCCACTATCGCCGCGCGACCTAAAAAAGAAGAGGCGCAGCGAGTGATTGCTAGCACCCCTGCTGCTACTAAGAAGTTTATGCCGGAAAAGGCATCGAGGAACGAGGTAGCTGATGATGGTTTTGTGACGGTGCAGAAAAAGAAGCGTCGTCAGAAAACCGTTAAGAACTGCTGCGGCACGGCTCCTGTGGAGCCTGGTGCGAACCTGCGCGCCGCCGCACCGAACACACCCGTGTACATCTCTCGCTTGCACTACACCACGACGGCGGGGGACATCGCGGAGTACGTACGTCAAAAGGCCAAGTACATGCCGAGAGTGCAGTTGCTGGAGTCGCGCCGTAATGTCAACTTCAAGGCGTTTGTGGTGCGGATCCCGACCTGCTATCTACATGTCGTCATGAAGGAGGACTTTTGGCCGAACGGTGTGGTGTTCCGTCGCTTCCGCGGACAAGTGCCACACGAACGCACAGCATCATCGTGCAAGTTTTTTTAACATAGTTCATAAGTATAATTACTAACAAAAATTGTATATTGTATGTACGTTTATTCTGTAAGATATATATCATAATTAAAAATATGTATGTCAATCCATTGTCTAGTACCCATAGTACAAGCTCTGCTTAGTTTGGGACTAGATGGTGTTGCTTGTATTATATTGTGTCTGTATTTATACTTATACTTATATAAATAATTGATTGATTGATAAAAAGAATCACGTATTCTAGCTCAAACTAGGAATTAATTCTGTGTCGCGGACACTACGTACTTTACAGAGATTCAATCAACGAACACTTAATGAACGGCCAGAATCAACAATTTGTGGATTATGCACTCGGACATCGAACCCGCAACACTCGGCAGGAATAAGCAGCGAGGCAGCCGCTTAGTCCACTACGCCATAATATGTAGTCATTCAGCGGGATCTGGATTCAGTAATGAACTGGCCAAAGTCCATTTCACTTTTCCTTCCTAAAATAGGTAAATGTAATGTTACGTCATATAAATTTTTCAATATGGACGTAAAAAGTTAGATAGTAAAATAAATATTTATTAGTATTAGTAAAACCTTACTTATGAGGCAGTAAACTTTTTAAGTACGGACCGGTTCTCTTGAGAGATTCAAACAAACCAAGAGTCTTGCTTTACGAGTTCTTGCCGAAATTGACACTGGATTCATGAGCTTTATAGCTGCTAGTCTAATCCTGACCTTGGCGTAAGAGTTGGCTGCATTAGGAATGGTTTCAAGTTAAAGACATAAAGTCATATTTATTTCTGCATTTTGGTTGTTTACAACACTTATACATGTCAAAACCCTATTCTAGATGATGCCGGCTTTTCCTAGCTAAATGACTTCTTGAGAAGAAAAGCCGAAACAAACTCAGAGTCATTGCTTTTTTTGTCACTCCAATTTCTTTAGTCTTTTCTTGATCTTTTAAAGTCCAGACAAAAAAAAAGGGTTTAGTATGCAAGTACAATGCAGGAAATCATCTGACGCTTTTGACTGACTCGGCCCACTGATGGCCCGCATTCAACAGCAATCGTACGGCTCAACCTTGATTGAGGGAGCCAGCACGATCTGTATCACTATGCCTCCACGCCATCAGAAGGTGTATGCATAAGCATGTCAGCCTAAGCCATCAGACAGGTTGCCACAACTATTTGCTTATATGTTTAATAATGCCCACATCGTACTCACAACTTTACATGCTAATACATAGTAAAATACATGTTGTAAACAATATGTAAAATTATAAAAATTTAAACTATAAAATGTAATTTATTTAAATGTCAAAAAATATTATTGAATGTCAATTTAAGAATGTCTAAAAAATAAAATAATAATATATTACTTAAGTAATTTTCAATGTCAAAAGAAAATAACAATGTCAAAACAAAATAAATAAAATTACAAATGTCAAATCAAAAATGTCAGAATGTAAAGATATAAGTACTACAAATGTAAATAAAAATATGTCACTAATTTCAAAATGTCAAAATTCATAATGTCAATTCATAATTTAATGTCAATTCATAATTTTTAAACTCAATTCCAGGCGTTTTTGTCTGCTAAATAATCTTTAACTGTGTAATAAGCTTTTGAGCACAAGCTCTGTTTAATAAATACTTTGAATTTATTAATACTTAGTTCCTGAATATTACCTGGAATTTTGTTGTAAAAACGTATGCTTTGACACTTGTATGAGTTACTTATTTTTTGTAGTCTAGTTGAAGGTAGAACAAGTTTGTTTTTATTTCGTGTGTTTAAATTATGAATGTCGCTGAATTTAGAAAACATATTTATATTTTTCCTGAGATATAACAAGTTCTCATAAATGTATTGAGATGCGACAGTCATTATCTTAATTTCTTTAAATTTTTTCCTCAGTGAATGCCTTGAACCAAGACTGTAGATTGCACGAATAGCCCGCTTCTGCAGTACAAACACAGTTTGAATGTCAGCTGCGTTGCCCCATAATAAAATGCCATATGACATTATGCTGTGGAAATAACTAAAATATACTAATCTGGCCGTATCTATATCAGTTAACTGACGAATTTTGTAAACCGCGTATGCTGCAGAGCTAAGTCTATTCGACAACTGACCTATATGTGGGCCCCACTGTAGCTTAGAATCTAAGGTTATGCCTAAGAATACGGTGTTATCTATAAGATCCAACTCTTCTCCATTCAAACATATGTTAGGTTTAACTTGTTTTACATTCGGTCTTGAAAATCGTATACATTTTGTTTTTCTTTCATTTAACAGTAAATTGTTAGCTGTAAACCATTTAACTACTTTAGAGAGAGCGTTATTTACATCGTCATTATTTGATTGTTGTCGTCTTAGTTTAAAAATAAGTGATGTATCATCAGCAAATAACACTACCTCTTCATTATTTTGCATAATGTATGGCAAATCATTAATATATACAAGGAAAAGGAATGGACCAAGAATTGAACCTTGCGGCACTCCCATTGTGACCACTGAACCCATAGAAACTTTTCCATTTACCTCAACTCTCTGTATCCTATTACTCAAATATGATGTTAGGAGATCCAAAGCAGTGTTCTTAACTCCAAAGTAATGTAATTTCCTGATCAATGTTTCATGAAACACGCAATCAAAAGCCTTATATAAGTCACAAAAGACTCCCAGAGCATCATGCGACTCCTCCCAGGCATCAAAAATACTATCTAAAAGCTGAACTCCAACATCGGTAGTTGAGCGACCCCTAGTAAAACCAAATTGTTTTTCATGTAACAGCTTATTGTTATTAAAATGAATTTGAAGCTGACCTAGAATTAATTTTTCAAAAATTTTACTAAACGTGGGTAGCACAGATACTGGCCTATAATTTGTGGGGTCAGATGTGCTACCTGATTTAAATAACGGAATTACTTTACTACTTTTCATTTGATCAGGAAACACACCACAGTCAATGCATCTATTGAAAATCATTGCCAGTTCCGGTGCTACTGTGTTGATTATTGATTTCGTAATCACAACAGAATTGCCCCAAAGATCACTAGTCTTCTTCAAATTAAGGGTATTAAAAGTTTTTACAATATCTCTGTCAGTGACATAACTAAAACTAATTTCAATGTTACACCTATTGACATTTTGTTTCAATAGAGATTCGGCGTCATTAGGGGACGAGTTGAGGGATTAAGTGGTTGAGACTGGAATGTCTGTGAAGAAATTTTCAAATGCTGTGGCAACCTCAAAATCTGACTTTAATATCTTTTTATTTAATTGAAGAGTGTAATCGTTACTTTTAATCTTGACCCTTCCAGTCTCATTGTTTATAATATCCCATGTTGCTTTTATTTTATCGTCACTGTTTTTAATTTTTGATTTTAAATAAAGTGTCTTAGCTTCACGACAAATCTTTTTGAATAACTTGGAATAATTTCTTACATATTGACAAAATTGTTCATCATTTTTATTAATTACTTTCTGTTCATATAATTCGTAAAGCTTATTTCTACTTTTATAAATTCCAGTGGTTGCCCATTCACTGAAGGATGTAGTACCAGCAACTGAGATCCTCTTAGGGACAAAGACAGAACTGAATATAGTACAGTACATGTCAAAGAAATAATTGTACAACTTATTGGGATCGTTATTATAGCATAAGTATGGTAGTGTACTTGTGAGTTTATCCTTAAGTCCCTCCAGACGACGCAAAGTTTTTGGCACCACACTCAATTCCTTTCTACCTACTTTTTTAGACTGCATAGCAAATGTTATAGATTGTCCACAATGATCTGATGTTAATTTGTTGATTATTGCCTTTCTAACTGGTACAATATCTGTAAATATATTGTCTATACAAGTAGATGTCGTGGAAGTTATCCTGGTGGGTTCCAAAAATAAGCATGCAAGATTATATGATTTGAACAAATTCTTAATTTTGTGGCAATTCAGGGAATCTTCGAGTAAATTAATATTAAAATCGCCACCTACTATTATAGATTTATTTTGTTGGCATAGCTTCCGTAACACATCATCCGTGACACTTTCAAAGCTATTATAGAAGGACGATGGTGGCCTATACACACTCAACACAACAAGTTGGTCCAACTCCACACAGGCTATTTCAACTGTCCGTTCAACAGAGAAACTAACAATGTCACTACGATTCTTAAATTTAAGCAGCTTGTTAACTAAAATCAACGATCCACCATGTATTGCATTTTGTCTGCTGAACGAACTACCAACTAGATGGTTATTAAAATTGCACATGAACTGGTGATCTTTAAGCCAATGTTCTGTTATACACAAAACATCAACGCATTCACCGCTCATGAACAACTCCACTTCTAAATCTTTATTTGACAGATTGTGTACATTTTGGTGTACCAGTTTTAATACTTGCGAATTTCTAAATGTATTATTAGTTGAATTAGGCTTATTCGTACATACCAGCCCATTATTATTGAAAGTGTTATTGCAAGAGGTATTCTCTATTGTCGTACTATTTAATTTAAATTAATAAAAATGTCAGACTGTGTAGCCAAAATATTGGCTGAATCATTATAAATGTCATTTTGTGAGTTTAGTGGTGACGGATTAAGAATACGGAATGTCACCACCCCATATCATCCCATGGGTGTCGTAAGAGCCGACAGAGGGAGCATATTATGCAGAGAACAGCACTGTAAGAGAAGGAAAACTTGATACAAACCGTATACCAACCCGTTTGGCCAGCGTGGTATAGTAGGCCAATTCCTCCTTTCAAAGGAGAGGCCTAGTCCAGCAGTGGACTGTTAAAGGCTGATGATGATGATGAGTTTAGACTTCAATTAGAAGTACCAATGTCGAAGATAGAAAAGTCTGCTGTTGTAATTTTGTCAGTTTGCTCTTATAAGAGCGCTAATCTCAGAAACTACTGGTCCAATTTAAACAATCGTTTTTATTTTTCGAAAAAGGCTTAAGCTTAAATAACGCAGATATAACCACGAGTTTAACTAGTTAGAAATAAATACGACATCGTGTGGTACATGACAAACATTGAATCAACAGACAAAAACGAAACCTGACTCGAAACGGTAAAAGATACACGATTAAAACAAATCCATATTGATATCAAATTCAAATGCATTTATTTTAGGTTAGATGGTAGCACTTATGAACGTCATAAAATACACATAAAACTAAACCCAAAAACTACAAAACTCCCAACATCGAAAATAGTTAGTTCTTATTTCATACCATCGAAAACACAAGATATTTACATCAATTCACA
Organism: Euclidia mi; assembly: GCA_944739405.2. NCBI lineage: Eukaryota > Metazoa > Arthropoda > Insecta > Lepidoptera > Erebidae > Euclidia > Euclidia mi. The sequence goes on from OX123204.2 coordinate 5,033,251, forward strand.
CATAGCACAATTACCCTTCCTTCAAAGATCTGAACAAAAATCACTCTAGAAAAAGTAATCTATTAAAAAACTACTTAGATAGTGCAGTGTTGGGGTGAATTTGCGGAGTCAGCTCGACGTCTAATTGTCTCTCGTTGTTATTATCTGAAGACATGAAAGTTACGCGATTAGAACGTACCTACTATTTACAGCGTCTCGAGACGGACGGATGCGAACCGCTGCGATGCGATTCTGTGACATTTACTGGGTAAAGTATTTTTATTTATGACGGTGTACTAGTGATGTTGATTTGATATACAGAAACTTTTGTGTTATGTAGGCAGCGATAGCCTAGTGGAGAGATTAGTAGCTTGGCTCTCAGGTTCCAAACCAAGGTGCTCACCGATGACTTGTCAAAGTAAGGTGCGTATTAAATTAATAATTCTCACTTACTAAACGGTAAAAAAAAAATATGGTGAGTTAATCTGCATATCTGAGAGTTGTCCGTAATGTTCTCAAAAGACATGTGAAGACTCTCTCGGTAATGCTCATTATTATCAGAAAAGTTAACGAGAAAAGTAAACTGCAGACGCTGTTAACACTTTAATTAACGATGTATTAGAAAACATTAATAAAAAAATTAAGGTAGCTGGAATATTTCTGGACTTGAGTTCTGCTTTTGATACAGTGGATTATGCGCTGCTATTAATGAAAATGGAGCATTATGGTATAAGAGGCAAGGTACTACAATTATTTCAATCATATCTCCATAACAGAAAAATGTTTGTTGAAATTAAAGAGATAGACAAAAACCAGTGTCAAAAGGTATACCGACCTCATATTCAAAATGATACTACAGGTGACCCGCAAGGATCTATTCTAGGGCTAATTTCATTCATACTTTTTACCAATGACTTATTAAATTATTTAAGCAAACATAAGTCTGATGTTGGTCTTGTTGTATTTGCGGATGACACTAATGCCGTTATAAGTTCAAATACTTACTATATACTTTGTAGATAGTCCTACTTTGTTCCTTCCCGGTACATTCTACTTCTTGTACACCAACAACGAACTATATATGTATTACTTATGGGATATATTGTGATTTCATGCGATAGCCGAGTCAATCTTTTTATTTAAAACATCAAAGATTTTTAATGAACCGACTTGGTATTAATTGGATCTTACAACTTTTTACGGTGAATAACTGAGTTGCGAGACTTGATTTTTTGACAAGTATTTTATGAGATACTAGCTGACCCGGCGAACTCCGTTGGAAACCTTAAATTTAAAAATAAATACATCCCTTGAATTATTCCACAATTGGTTTACTGCAAATAGGCTTATCATAAATACAAAGAAAACAAACATTCTTCTATTTAAATCAACGTTTAGAGACACAGATAACCTAAATATAATATTAAATGGAGATAAAATAGAACTTGTAAACTACGTAAAATTCTTAGGGTTATACATAGATTCTTTTCTAAACTGGAAGGAAGAAATGAAGGCAATTGACGCAACTATCTCTTCTGCTTGCTACGCACTAAGAAGTTTAAGAGACGAAGTTAATGTTGCCACCTTAAAAACGGTATATCATGCCTTAGTGGAGTCAAGATTGTTATATAGCGTACAATTTTGGGGAAATAGTTTTAGATATAATAGGGACAGAGCATTCATTCTACAAAAAGAGCAATCAGAACTATTAACCGTATTTCTCAAAGAGAATCTTGTAGGCAACATTTTGCAAATCTTTCTGTACAAACAGTGCCTAGTTTGTATATACTAACAACTCTTACTTGTTTATCAAAGCATATCAATGAATATGAAACTGAGGAAGAAAGGCTACTCCGAGAAAGTACAAGAAGGAAACATTTGAAACAAAACATAAGACCAAATTTAAATATTGCACAACATGGTGTTCAGTTTCAAATGATAAAGCTGTTTAATTGTTTACCTACAGAATTAAAAGATCTTGTGTATAATACGAATATATTTAAAAGAAAACTTAAGGCCTTCTTATTGGAGCATACATATTACTCAGAAATAAGAAACTGAGTTGTTATGGTAATTTAAATTGTTGACATTTTAATTTAATTAATTTGATTTCATATTGATGATATTTTAATTTTATTTAATTAATATTTTTGACATTTTTATTTAATTAACTTGATTTCATATGCTATTTTAATTTTATTTAATTAATATTGTTGACTTTTTTATTAAGTTAATTTCATTTGACTTTTATAACTATTTTTTGTGGAAATTCAAACACAATTATATAATTGTTTGTGAATAAATAAATAAAAAATAAATAAAAATGAAAAAAGATCTTTGCCCAGTAGTGGGACAATATATAGACACGGTTGATTATGGTGATGATGGACCCCGTGGGATCTCCACCTTGTCGTGGTGGAGGAGCTCAGTAACCGTGGGTTTGAGGTACACCCATGGTGAAGCTAAGCGGGATCCCGGGAGGGGACGCTCCACGTGGGCTTGAGTGAGGCCTGCGTAGGATGCGTCCAAAGTGCGGGTGCGGGGGACAGTTCTGTCTGTCCCTCGCAGTCGGGTGCGGTCGCGGGAGGAGAGGCGTGTTGGTGTTGCGTTGCAGCGCGCCCTATCTCCCGCGACCAAATGGGGGCGCACTATTGTTGCGTCGCGGTGGGGCCGCAGAGGAAGAGGAGATGCGGTGTTGCGTTACCGTCCTCCCTATCCTCTGCGGCTGCTGGGTGTTTTGGCGGCGGAGCCCAACACCTTCCTCCGCCGCCAAGGGGGTTTCGTTCGGGGCCCACCGGACCATTTGGCGGGCCAATACCCATCGGGGGGTAGCGAGGAATGCTTCGGTGAAACCCTACCCTCCGACACATGGGTACATAAGGAGCACGGGTTGGTTTTTAGTCAGTAAGAGTCTGACAGTCCCCTTCGTCCTTCCCCCTAGGGCGGAGGGACTCCATGAGGATTTTCCAACCCGACACCAAAAAAAAAAACTATTGTTAATATAATTTCAAAGCAGATCTTCATGCAGCACATTGCGTTACTTAGAGAATCATAAAACAACGTCTTGTATCACTTATAAAGAAAAAAATGCGAAAATCGTAAATTTTTAGTTACAGCATATAAAAAAATATTTTTTATAAATTAAAAGTTACTACCCCTTTCTCTTGAACGCGTAGAGGTATTAAATTGAAAATCATAGCAAATACTCAGGTACGAAGTAACGTCTTATATCACATATGAAGGAAAAATTGCGAAAACCGTAATTTTTAGTTACATCAAGGAATTAAATTGAAATTCATAGCAAATACTCAAATATATAACACCGTTAGGCTGTAACAAAATCAAACTTCTATGTCTACGCAATCAAAAGAAAGAGCAATATAATCATATTTTCAAACTCGCGACTACTCGCAAGGGAATCAAAACCTACAGGGTACTTCCCGTGAACTCAGAATCTTGAACTTTGGTACGAAGTAACGTCTTATATCACATATGAAGGAAAAATTGCGAAATCCGTAATTTTTTGGTTACAGCATATAAAAAAATACTTTAAATAAATTTAAAGTTACTACCCCTTTCTCTTGAACGCGTAGAGGTATTAAATTGAAATTCATATCAAATACTCAGGTATATAACACCGTCCCCCCCGTGGGATCTCCACCTTGTCGTGGTGGGGGGGCTTAGTAACCGTGGATTGGTGACCCGCGGTGAAGCTAAGAGGGATCCAGGAGGGGACGCTCCGCGTGGGCTTGACGGAGGCCTGCGCTGGATGCGTCCAATGGGGCGGGTGCGAGGGACAGTTCTTCTGTCCCTCGCAGTCGGGTGCGGTCGCGGGAGGAGAGGCGTGTCGGTGTTGCGTTGCCGCGCGCCCTATCTCCCGCGACCAAATGGAGGCGCACCATCGTTGCGTCGCGGTGGGGCCGCAGAGGAAGAGGAGATGCGGTGTTGCGTTGCCGTCCTCCCTATCCTCTGCGGCCGCTGAGTGTTTTGGCGGCGGAGCCCAACACCTTAATCCGCCGCCAAGGGGGTTTTGTTCGGGCCCCGCCTGACCATCTGGCGGGCCGATACCCGTCGGGGGGTTGCGACGTACGCTTGGGCGAAACCCGACCCTCCGACACACGGGTACATGAGGCACACGGGTTGGTTTTTAGTCAGTAAGAGTCTGACAGTCCCCTTCGCCCATCCCCCAGGGCGGAGGGACTCCATGAGGATTTTCCAACCCGAAACCAAAAAAAAAAAAAAGGTATATAACACCGTTAGGCTGTAACAAAATCAAACTTCTATGTCTACGCAATCATAAGAAAGTGCAATACGAGTATAATCATATTTTCAAACTCGCGACTACTCGCAAGGGAATCAAAACCTACAAGGTTCTTCCCGTGAACTCAAAATCTTGAAATTTGGTACGAAGTAACGTCTTATAGCCCAGATAAAGGATGCTGAAGGCTGAGGACCGTGTGCTGTGGTGCATGTTGGGAGAGGCCTATGTCCAGCAGTGGACTGCGATAGGCTGATTGAGATTGAGATTTCAAATAATTACATAGTCTTCAAACCTTTTTGCTAATTATTCTGTACTTTATAAGTATTTTTGTAACAGATTTCTAATAGTCACTTAAAGCTTTGTAAATCAATAACTTTGATAAAAAATCTTACCATCATTCATCAGCAGACATTTGCAAGGCTGCTGCAAGGCTGGTATAGGTATTTAAGTTATATTATAAAATAAGCGATATATGTTAATATAAAATAAAGGATGACTGATTACAAACGACAAAGATCCCTTTTTCTTTAATTTATGCTCCTCCAGCTTTCCATACTGTAATGTTATGGATTTCATTTGGCAATAAAAATACCATAACTATGACTGGTGAACTTTTACTTATATACCTACAGGTTTGTACGGAACCCTCGGTGCGCGAGTCCAACTCGCACTTGACCGATTTTTTTTTTTCATAATTTTGCATATACTCGTAGTTAATTACACGATATCATTTTATAAACAACTTGTTGTAAAGTTTTTGTCAGTCTGTCTGTCTTTCTGTTTGTCCGGGGTAATCGCTAGGATGTCTGAACAGGTTTTAATAGTTTGTCTAAAAGATAGAGGACTTTGTAGGGCTTTGTGTAGGTTATAATTTGACCCAATAGGTGGCGCTGTAGCCGAGTGGATATACCAACAGACTGCCATGCAGAGGGTATCGGGTTCGAATCCACGGCGCGCACCAATGACTTTCCGTCAGTACCTTCTAAATAAGCTGACACTAGTCTGAACCATGGAATATCGCTATACCTTCGGGTTGCGGAGGTCAGACAGGCAGTGTGGAAAAGCTAATATTCAGCCGAATCCGGTTAGAGTAGTAAGCGGACTCCAGATTGAAACTGAGATAATGCTAAGAGAAAGAAGAGGTGGCGCTGTTTTCAATATAACGAAGATAACGCAGGTTTGCCGCAGGAAACACCTAGTTAAAAATATAATTAACATTTACCCATCAACTGACACCTTTTAATACACCAGATCATAACAGTGAATGAACCTCTTAAGCAACCAAGAGTCGAAAACACCACTGACCACAAAACATAAAATAAAACTGTTTACGAGTAAACACATAAAACTAAGAGGTGTTTACATTACTTGTAACGATTGGACGACGTACATTGCATGCTTAAGTAGTAGGTGTGCTATAAACGCTGAACGTTTGGTGACTTGTACTGCGAACGTGGGAAAGACACGAATGTTTATTGATTTTCTTTATTGGTATTGGTGACTATGACTATCTATCGATCCCCTTGGTGATAGATGTCAATACTGTATTATAAAACACGTTGGAGATATTGGCTACAGCTAGGCAGAAAGAGAGAAAGAAAATTATTTGATTTGTATCTCCAAAACATTTTTGTTTAGTCAATTTATTTTTTAATTAATCCGTCGGTACATCGAGAACAATTAATAAGTAAGATGCCTATGACAGCAATTGTTGTAGTTGTGTGAACATCTACCGAATCATACTTGAAATACCTAACTGGTCTCATGTAGTTATTAGCTGTAACTTATTTATGTAACTAAAATATCCTTTTTATTTCTATGAATAGGCAGAAGAGCCTGTGGCCCACTTGGTGGTAAATGGCTAACCATTGCCTACCCCGAGGATAGAAAAATGAGTAGAAGGGGAAGAGGGGTGATGAAAAAGTAATAGAAGATGAGGTCGCCTGCACGTTTACTCGCCGATCGAAACACAAAAGTATTGATACTGTTACTTTACGTTGGTATTCTGTGAGAAGGAAGTACTTCTCTTGTCCTTTCATTCATGCTGAAATAGATAAGACTCTACTACTATATAAAAAAAAAATACATACCTACTTACTTTCTCCGGCGCTACAACTGTGTGATCCATAGATTGTTGTTTCGAGTCTGGGTGTTTATTGTGTCCGTTGTTTGTATGTTTTTAAAGTCCCCCGCGACACAGGATTTAGTCTTAGTTAGTGCGGGAGTTATCTAAAAAAAAAAAAGAAACCCTTTGTGGGTCTTGACCTCTTCAACAATGGTTTTCAATTCGCGTTTTTGGCTTTCCTTCTCCGGTTGTTATGCCTTTTCATGGCCTTAAGGTCTTCTGCGTCCTACCCACCTCTCTAAAAATAACGCTGTGCCTACGATGGCAAGTTACAAGCAAATAAGGGCCTCATGTTCTCCAAAACAGCACGTGACCACATTAATAATTCAAGTGGGGACCAAAAAGTCATCAAAACATCACCGAAAATATATAGCGATCTTACTGATCTGTCATCAAATTGTGATTGGAATATTCAGTTGTGATTCAACTAAGATTCATTCAATAACCGACTTAGACTAGTTATTGCCGTGGTATGGCACTATCATGAGATCCCAAGTTTGACCATAGAATAAGCAATTTGTTTTACAAAATATAGTAGCAGTAATAAAGAAACTTGATGTAAAAAAAGTTAATTATCGGTTGCTTAACGGTGAAGGAAAACATCGTGAGGCAACCTGCATTTCTGAGAGTTCTCCATAAAGTTCTCGAAAAATGTGTGAAGTCCGCCAACCTGCACTTGGTCAATTTCCAATATCATGATGTCATGGAGCTCACCTGATGATGTAGCTGGAGGGCATAGGAAGGCCGTAGGATCTCCGCAACAAACGGCCGCATCGAGACTGACCTCGTAAAGCTTGTTTTAAAACAAACTTTTTAATAACTATTTATTGTATGCATTGTATGTATCATATCTCTCCTCTTCTGCTTTTTACCCAGCATCTTATGGGCCATATCTGGTTTATATCTAAGATTTTACATATGTAAAGCAATAAAGTATTTCAATTTGTTTATTATTATCTTTTAGAGCTTTTAACTACAGAAATGATTACATGTATATATTTATTTTATTTTAATGTAAAGCAACCTCGGGATGCGCTGACCTTTCAATACTATTAAATAATATCAAGTGCAGTAAACCTTAACATCGTGATAGGTCTTTTTAAGGCTCACGACCGACTTAGAACTATTTCAATGTGTAGCGAAAATCGATGATATCGGTCTGAACCAATCGAATTTGTTTAAATATTTGTCGTTTTAACCTTTTAGTAATTACAGTTCGATATGTATCGTTAATTGAGGACGATCATTGTTACTATGACATCAATAATACTAGTAAATACCATTTGTGTACACCAACAATTATTTTAATTAAGCGGTTGACATCATCTGAGTCATCTGACGCGCCTTGCGTTTGCAAACGAGACCCTCTGTGTAGTTGACTATTAGTTTCCTTAACTCGAGACTCTCTGCATAGTTTGTTAGTTTTTTCTCTTGTCTGTCGCTGTTATTAACACCAAGCTATATTAAGGCAAGTTGACTGCACGGTTGGCGTAGTGGTTTGAGTGGCCGCCTCGCCGCTTGACACTGCGCGAGTGTTGTGGGTTCAAGTCCTACACGAGACAACACTTTGTGTGAATCATACATTGTTGTTTCGAGTCTGGGTGTTCATTGTGTCCGTTAGTTGTATGTTTGTAAAATCCCCCGCAACACAGGATTTAGTCCTAATGCGGGAGTTGTCTTTTAAATAAAAAAAAGTTTAAAATATTTTACGATTGTTTCTGGTGCAGTTATAGGCATATTGTAATGCTTATTTGATTCTCTAATCAGTTCGACACCATCCTTCTGTAATTCAATGCTAGATATAGGCCTCTCCAATGGCACGTCACAGAGCCCAATTTTCGGCTCTTCGCGTCTAGCCGCTGCCAGCCACTTTGCGTATAACCACACTCCACCTAGCCGGAGAGCGTCTTACACTACGTTTGCCACGGCGCAGTCTCCACTCTAGAACACGACTACTCCAACGGATAGGTTATCCATCTACAAACCAGATGGTGATAAAGTCGCTTGTCGGCAAAAATCAGTTCATTCATGGTCTTTACTTTTATTTACTTGTCATCATCATCATTGCCCTAGCGTTATCCCGGTTGCATCCAAGACTTACACACCTTGGAGCCCGAGATCCGCTTACAGGTCTAACCAGATATGACAGAATATCAACCTTTACACAGAGCGACTGCCGTCTGACCTCCGCAACCCAAAGGGATATCGATATCCCATGGTTAAGACCAGTATCAGTTTATTTGAGGGTACTGACTCTCCGTAACGACTGTCGAAGATCTTCAGGACAGCTGGGACTGACGGTTTAACGTGCTCTCCGAGGCACGGGGCAAGCGATAATTAACAATTTAATACACACTTAATTTTGAAAATTCATTGGTGCGCACCGTGGATTCGAACCCGATACCCTCTGTATGGCAGTCCGTTGGTATCTCCACTAAGCTATCGCTGCCTTTCTTATATGGATGGTTAAACGGTCATTGCAAAAAATTCTTCGTTCAGCCTATCATTATCAGCCTGTGTATAAACTGTACCACTTGTGTGCACAATCACCACTTCTGGGACTCATCTCACTATAAAAAGCGGCCCAATCATTATTTCCTATATGTTAATTCAAAATAAGTATTATGCATGACCCAATGGTCCAAGTAATCACTGCTCTGCAAATCGTTCGCCGATATTAAACACAGCTAATTAACCAGCAGATTACCGGCTCCATTAATTTCTATTACATGATATGTTAAGGCCACCACCCACGGGGCGTCGTTTAGTTACACCGAGGTATTGTTTTTTGGTATAAAGCTTGATTTGAACGGATGTATCAACATGTCGTTTCAATGCGGTGATTACATCGCCATTAAATATTTGTCTATACACATGTATGGTGTAACTGTTAAGCCGGCTTCCCACAGTGTGTAAGACCCGACCTGCAACTCGCGGTATAACTTCAAAGGTCTCACGCATCCGTTGGCAAAACCACGCACCGTGGGAAGCCAGCTTTATCCAGCGCAGCGGTACCTACTAATGTGCGTATTTAATCAAACAAAAGTCCAATGAGCATGTTATTTGTATGGTTCATGCAGTTTGCATTGTATCTCATACTAATACGTCGTTCGCAGTATTGCTGCGAAATGATATGATCGTTTATTGGCGCGTACTGTGGTTGCCTGTTTGTGTGTAATGTAATGTTGAAAACACACACGCTGATAAATGTACATTCAATATATTGATCTGCATTTGCAAAATATTTTAATAGCACAATATAGAGAGTATACTTATTCACCTAAAATTATTTTTAACAGTGTGCGAGGATATGAGACCCTTTTTTTTGTATCGGGTTGGAAAATCCTCATGGAGTCTTTCCGCCCTGGGGGGGAAGGACGAAGGGGACTGTCAGACTCTTGCCTCGACTTGACTCTTGACTAAAAACCAACCCGTGCTCCTCATGTACCCATGTGTCGGAGGGTAGGGTTTCACCAAAGCATTCCTCGCTACCCCCCCACGGGTTTTGGCCCGCCAGATGGTCAGGCGGGCCCCGAACGAAACCCCCTTGGCGGCGGATGAAGGTGTTGGGCTCCGCCGCCAAAACACCCAGCGGCCGCAGAGGATAGGGAGGACGGCAACGCAACACCGCATCTCCTCTTCCTCTGCGGCCCCACCGCGACGCAACGATGGTGCGCCCCCATTTGGTCGCGGGAGGTAGGGCGCGCGGCAACGCAACACCGACACGCCTCTCCTCCCGCGACCGCACCCGACTGCGAGGGACAGACAGAACTGTCGCCCACACCCACACCTTGGGACGCATCCTACGCAGGCCTCACCCAAGCCCACGTGGAGCTTCCCCTCCCGGGATCCCGCTTAGCTTAACCGTGGGTGTACCTCAAACCCACGGTTACTGAGCCCTCCCACCACGACAAGGTGGAGATCCCAAGGGGGGAGGGTGTGTTAGGGCATGTATTCAGTTATAGTAGTATATTCACCCCTTAAAATATTTTGCAAATGCAAATCAACACTCTGTAGGTACATATAAAAGCGAAAGATCACTCATCACAACAAGATTATACATAGTACTCGTTCGCTAAGAACGGATTTTTCGACAGGAATGGTTTAAGGGCTCTCGCAAGTTTGTTTGAAGGTTGAGATATAATATAATATCAGACGCGGAAGACGCCGCAGGCAAACTTAGTATAGTATATTGCAAGATGAGAAATGTTAACAAACTGAAGTTTTATGGTAACGGTAGTTACGTGTTTCCATTTGTCGCAAAAGCGACAGCCGTTGGAGTAATGTCGTGAAGTAGCAGGCAGTGGCTGGACACAAATAGGTTTATATTCACCGGTGAACTGGTGATAATGACTATATATATACCTAGTTATATAGGCCATTAGTTAGCATCTGAAGATAGCCTTACCCATTTCATAATCCTCCGTGGTCCAGTGGATAGCGTATGCGACTGCTGATCGAAGGTCCCGGGTTCGATTCCCGGGTCGGGCAAAAGTGTTACTGGGTTTTTCCGGATTCTCAGTAGCAGCACGGAGTCTGGTGATGTGCCCGGTAACGGCAATAGGCTCGCCCCCTATTACGTGGGACCTAAAAATTCATGGCGAAATGTGGGTGTAATATTACACCTCTGCCTACCTCTTCGGGGATTACAGGCGTAAGTCTATAAATAGAAGATAAATTTTATAATGAGATGAGGCCTTTGCCCAGGTGTGCCACAGTCATTGCCAATCGGTCTTGAGGACGCCTCGTGCAGAGGCAAAACACATTTCGAAGCATAGTTAGTGCATAGAGCGGGATACTGCACGTCAGGTATTTTTCTAACACCTATTTTCTGCATGAATGTACGTACATACATATTTAGACTCACGCCTGTTTCCAGCGGTAGGCAGAGACTACGGAACGCCATTTGCAACAATCCTGACATAACTCTCTTGCTTCATTCACTCCCATCAAATTCCTCATGCATGCTCTTCTGTTTAGAGTACTTCTAACCTCTCCTGTTTTAAGGATGTCTTCATGTATGAATTTATGTATGGAAATACAATGAAGATGAAGATGAAAAAATAATAAGGATAGAAGGAATTCTATCCTTATTATTTTTTCATCAGAGGAGTTCGGTATTGTCTAACTTTTGCTATTAGAATAGTTGGAGTGGTAAATCCAAGGGTACGTGGTGGGTTTCTGTTTCCTTCTATTAGTGCACAAAAAATCAACAAGGTTGATGATGATTGCGTTCTCAGGAATATCCTTTAGGTCGCAGTCTATGAAGCACGATCGCCTGAATCAGACAGCTACCGTTCTTAAGAGGGCACATAGAGCTATCGATCCCAATTCTTATTCTAGGACGGAAATCGTCAGGCCATATTAACAATCTAGAAACTACCTACCTAGCTACACGAACAAAATAATGTCTACACATTGGCCTATTTCTTAAATAAAACATTTCAATAATTTTCTAGCACAGCGAGGGAACCGTGCACGAATATTTAATTAACTCAATAACATAATTTGAACAATATCTGCAACAGTACAAAGCTCAATTTAATTGCTCTATCCAAACCTATCGAAAACTTAACCAAACTACATAGAAGCTATGTGTCTCAGCCATTTACAGAATACAAAGCATAGGATTAGTCGCCATTAGGCAAACGATTGGTTGCTAATTGTATGCATTTTACTGTCACGCTGCACTTAAATGCATTCAGATAAGTTACCTTGGGGTATTAAAGAGTTTCACTTCGTCTCTTTCTTATTAAAAATACAATACTCGTACTAGGAATAAATAATATTTACCAACTAGGACAAGGAATAAATTTATTTTGAAACAGCAATTAGTGTATCACAGAAAGTTCATTGATTTATATAATTTTTTGCGCATCCAAATGTTGTACACTACAGGGTCACTTTTAGACAACTTCATACTCCCATAGTCTTTCGAGTATTTTGTCTTCTAGCTAGATCTCGCTGCCTTGAATGATGACTATACGGGTCTTCTTATTAGGTTTGAAAATCGTCGATTCTTAGAGTGTTTTCGCCTTTTAGTGGGGAGATGGGCTATCCCCATCTTCAACAGCGTTGTGACAAATAATTTGCTCTCGTCCGATGACTTCAGCCTTGTTGCTGTCATAGATTGTAGCCTCCACTTCATCGAGTATTCCCCTGAGCATTAATTCGCTTTGGTAATTGTATTAACTCAGCAGCTTGTTGCACATGGCTATTTAGGTGTTACCACTGCCACTATCTCGGTGAAGGCGTTGATCATGTAATCTAAATATTCTACCACTTACTAGTATTTGGGCCTGGGCACCTGGACACCTTGGTGGTATGCACATCTGTTCCTCAGTTAGCTAAGATTAAGGCAACAATCCGCCACATACACTGCGCCATACGCATCCCTCACCTTACAAGACGACAATAATTCCCGAAGACTATGAACTAGTATTACTTGCGAAGTGCAAACTTTCAATACTACGTTTCGTTATTGTTTCCATGTAAATGCTATTAAATGCAGATTTTATGAGTTACGCCGGAGTTCGTTCCAGCTTCTAGTTGACACTCTGAATACGCTTATTTTACGCTAGTATATTGAATTTTCACCGACAGTATGCGAATATTACTTTATTTATTAATGCTCCTTATGAAAACTCTCTTTTGGAACGAAGTTAACTATGATTTAACAAGTCAAAACTGAATATATTCCAAGGAAGAATAATTATATTTAGTGACTATATCGATTATTGTTATCCTATACAATAATATCTAATGTTCTTCGAAGATCCGCTTTCTAATCTTAATATATAAAATCCTTGCGTTACTGACTGACTGACAGACCCGCTTCAGCCGAAACAATTAGGCGCAGGAAGCTGAAATTTGCCATGTATGTTCCTTAGGGACCGTAGGGGTGCACTAAGAAGGGATTTCCTGAAATTCCCACGGGATCGGTCAAAACGGGTAAATTAAAAAAAATGCAGGCGTAGCTGCTGGCGTCCTCTAGTTTAACCATATTTGTCAGAGCTAGCTTTTATTCGAAATGAATACCATCAGATTTTTATCATCAGATTTTTATTTTATCGCCATCCAGTTGGGCAGGACGGTGCGTTGCATTGTGCGTAGTGGCACCCACATCAACACCTGAGTTGTCGTTCTTAGTAAATCGGCAAAATTAAGCAACGACCACAAAGGCCACCACTTGGATGGGTGACCGCTTATGTACGCTCTAATATACGCCACCATTGTATCATCAGAGCACTAACGTGCAGTCGGTCCCAGTTAGGGAGAGGACAAAAATCGTTAGGCCATGTCGGTAGCCCTTAAGCAGTCTATAAACTTCGACAGCGGAGTCAGCCACAAAGACACTCAAAGAAAATAGAAAATTTCAGCCTTACGCAAAAATATTATAAACTGTTGTAGCACCTCTTTCGTATAGTTCGTTTTTTAGACAAACGTATTAAAAACGACTGCACGGTTGGCGTAGTGGTTAAAGCGGTCGCCTCGCCGCTTGACACGCCGTCGGTTTGATCCCCTCACGCACGAAACATCACTTTTTGTGATTCATAAATTGTGTGCGGGAGTTGTCTTATAAATAAGAAATAAAAAAATACACAGTTCCTCTTGTACAATACATAAACATCGTCAGTACCAGTTTCGGCTCAATAGACATATTTTATAGTTCTTTTCTCCATTCAATATCTTGCAAAGTCCTCTCGCAAAGCCCCGCAAAGAAGCCCGCCCCCGCATGTAAGATTGTTTATCTATTCATCGCAAAAGCTAATTCCGTCGATTTTTCTTCCGCTATCAGAACTAAACTAGCTTAAAGTAGAACCCAGAGGGTAATTAATCTGCACAGAACCTAGACAGTTCTGTGCAGATTAATTACCAGTGTGAGCGCCATGCGGGTTACTATATCTTTGCATCGCGGAGGACTATTACGGAGATACGTTACAGTTCATCTAACGATATTAGAAATTATTGTTTTAGTTACTAAATACTGCTAAAATGGGAGGAATAGTGTAATGGAGATACTTAATATTTTGTCAAATCAGGTTAGACTAGTAAGTGGACTTCCGGCTCCAAAGCAATAGTCTTCAAACCAACCGGGATAACAATGGGGACGAGTTTAGTGAAGATATATTGTGTATAGAGTTTAAACCCACGGCACACACATTTCGGCGCTACGTGCGTATTGAACTGTCAATTTTCGCTTGTCCCGTGCCATAGAGCATAGATATTTACAAAGAGGCGAATTTCTTATGGGCGCTCTGTATACAAACTTTCTGTGACCCATATTGCCGCTTGGCGAGTGGCAGTCGCGCTGTGATAGCTGTCTCTACGAGCGTTTCTTCTGTGTATCTTAACTACGAGAGCAAGAGAGATGGAGAACGACGCCAGCACCGCCAACGGTACCAACTACGAACTACACTGACGACAGTTGTCAACTCGCCACTTGAAATCGGTACACGAAATCCTGAAGAAATGCGCTTCTATATGTAAATCTGTATTCATTGCTCGTGCCACGAAGCACACGTCACGCCGTTGGCTCCGGCTGTCATGAAAATCTAGAGTAAATAACGAAATTTTCATAGTGACAAGTTCAAGCCTTATAACAGGATAACCCGTTCTGACCTTGTATACTCGCACTAAAATGTTCTACGTTACGTTATCTTTATTGAGAGACTAGTTAGCACGACCATACCTTTCTGTGCCACTATGTACAAGAACTCATTTATTATTCATAGAAAACGTAGCAGAAGCTAGTGACCAATTCAAAGTTTTTAAGTAGAGACTTAAACTTCAAGCCTTGGCAATCTCATTCAAAAGTTGTGGTGTAGTTTTTCTAGAGGTTCTGTTTGACCTGCTAATGTTTATGAGGCTTCTTGAAATCTGTAGTGACACTCTTTATATCCATCTATCTATATCTAGCTGTGCTATTGTGGACTAGGTGTGTCACACCCGTGGTTCATAGAATGATGTTATGGTATATAACATCATTCTATGAACCACTAACTTATATCCTTCCCAGATAAATGTAGTACTAATATATAAAGCTGAAGAGTTTGTTTGTTTGGTTGAACGCGCTAATATCAGGAACTAATGGTCCGATTTAAAAAATTCTTTCAGTGTTAGATAGCCCATTTACCGAGGAAGGCTATAGGCTATATAACATCACGCTATGAGCGACGGGAGCAGAGCAGTAGCCTTAAATAACGCGGGGGTAATCGCGGGCATCGTCTAGTGCTAATATATAAAGCTGAAGAGTTTGTTTGTTTGGTTGAACGCGCTAATCTCAGGAACTACTGATCCGATTTGAAAAAATATTTCAGTATTTGATAGCCCATTTATCGAGGAAGGTTATAGGCTATATAACATCACGCTATGAGCGACGGGAGCAGAGCAGTAGCCTTAAATAACGAGGGTGTAACCGCGGGCATCCTCTAGTGAGCTATAAAAATAATCCTTCGCATTCAACCAAATAAACAAACTCTTCAGCTTTATTATATGAGAGTAGATTTCTCACATTAACATAAATTCCTGTATTGTGGGAGGCTATACAAACATTCAAACAAAGTACACATAGAACAACCATCTCGAAACAAACGTGTGAGCTATCATCTTCATCAACCATACAAGCAAAGTAAATCTTCTTTTAACGGATAAGGCCATCGTTTTTTTTTTGCCGTCTTTAAAGCTTGGAAAGCGAGCTGATAGATTTTATACATATTTTGTATCAAATGTCAAACATAGCAATCAAAACTATTGTTTTTTTAATTTCAAACAAAAAAAAATCTTAGTCGTTGTTTATTGCCATTTGATTATTCGGAGGAACTCAAGATAAGTGAGATGACAGTTAAAGTAACCGATGACGACGTTCATCGCTAACGAAATGTGACGTCATTAAGTTCATGACGACCAGTTGGAGCAGCGGGAGTGTAAGCGACTGCTAAGTCGAAGGTCGCGGGTTCGATTCGAGCACAAGTCAAACATTTGTGTGCATGAACATGGATGTTTGTCTTGGTCTGGATGTTTCTATGTATAATATGTATGTATGTATTTACAAAAAAAAGTATATAAGTTTGTTTATCCATTATCTAGTACCCATAGTACAGTAGTTTGGGACTAGATGGTGTTGTGTGAATGTGGTAGAATATATTAATATATATGTGTTCGGAGTCCCCCACCTCCTATCCCTTATCCCTCATCCTACTCCTTTTCCCAACCCAAAGGGCGGCAACGCACTTGTGTTTCCTCTGGTGTTACTTGTGTCTATGGCAGCGGTAATCGCTACCATCAGGCGATAAGTCTGCTTGTTTGCCGCCTATTACAAAAAAAACGTCGCCGTGTGGTTGACGGCATAGAATATAAGTGTCGCCACCCCCTATCTTCCCGTCGTAAGAGGCGACTAAGGGATAATACGATGCAAATACCGTCTTTGCACGTAGACACGGCAAACTCGATATCAAACCCTATACCAACCCGTCTGGCCAGCGTGGTATAGTAGGGCAAGCCCTCCTAATTTGCTCACAATACTATTGTGACGCAAATTATGAGAGGAGGAAGAGGTACTCACGTCCACTGCTGGACATAGGTAGTGGACGTGAGTAGGGAGTGAAAGGCTGCGATGATGATGATGACATAAAAAAATGCTTATACGCAAGAGAAATTCCACGTTTTAAATGAATATTCCTTAGGGAAAATAATTCTTCTAAGAAGAGAGTATAATTATGTGATATGAACTGCTTATACCATAATATTGAAAACCCAACTTCATTTCAGATTAATCGAACCTCGAGTTTGAGCCTCTCAAAGACATAATTTAGTAAAATGATTAGTGAAGCGGCAAACAAAGTTTGTTTACAGCGTTAGTGCGGACATCCGTCACTCTTAGTTAACGAGCTTATAGTTGAGGGTTCGCTCACACATGCAGTCGGACGCTTGCAGACGAAGCCGAAGTTCGCTTAATGCTGCAACCACCACTTTATCTTGATTATCTTTCCTTTAAATTAATCTGACAATGCGCGCGAAGTACCAAGTACGCATCCCATCCCATGTGACAATGCGTGCGCAGAACTAAATAAGCAAGTTAACAGTTGGTTTTCCGATCGCCGGTTATATCATTGTAGGTGAACTTGGGCCATGTTATTGATACCTTTTAAATGTTTTTGTCAGTTTGCTGCAAGAATATGTAGGTTTTGACCAATTATTTCCAATTTATAGTCATTAATTTGGTAAAAATATTTAAAATATTCGTTTGTTTCATTTACTATCTTCACATTGATAGATTTGCTCTTTACAATATATTGTATTTGAGCGTAATTCGCCGTGATTTATGTACAGCATCCAAAGATAGTTAAGGGCGACAGAAATGAGCCTAGCCTTAGCAATCCAAAACTAAGGCAAAACAAATTATAGCCTTACAATATTATCTTAGACGGTTTTGCGGCGGTTTATCAAAACCACAGCTGGAAGACAAAGGCCTTATCTCTACAATGAATACTCGATTGTTTGTCAAAGCTAACGTTTATCTGTTTACAGAGACTTATTCGTTTTTACGAAGAACAAGTTTGTTGTACAACAGATTTCCATGAAAGCCTTTGAGCTAGAGATCAGCTGCAGATTTGGAGTTTGGATTCTTTGGTAGTCGCTGTTTATACGTACTTGATACTGACTTGTGGCCTTTTAGTTTTCTTTAAAAGATTTCTGTAATAGACACATTCCTTTTAGTTGAGAGTTTAGCATTTAAGTAAATAATAGCTACTAAAATTTTTGACTGGCCTTCTAATCTAGTGGTTAGCTACATGGCCTATTAAGACGGCGCTTCTGGGTTAGATTCTCACCCAAGACATATTTTGGTTGATGAGCAGGATTATTGATTCGTTCTGTGTCTGGGTGTAATTGATGTAAAATATTTAAGTGTTTAGAAATCTGAAGTTAATGTTATCAGTTTTCCAGTTGCTATTTTGCATGCTCTGTCGTATTCGAGATCAGTTGAGTGCGAGCAAAGAGTTCAGATATTTACATTTACATAAGAGCCGCATTTCTTATGGGCGCTCTGTAGACAAACTTTCTGTGACACAAATTGCCGACATTGAGTGCAAGAGAGACGAATGTTCCTCCTGTGTATCTTAACTACGAGAGCAAAAGAGACGGAGAACGACGCCAGCGCCTCCAACGGCGCCAACTAAGAACTACACTGGCGACAGTCGCCACTTGGATTCGGCACACGAAATCCCTAAGAAATGCACTTCTATGTAAATCTGTATTCAGTGGTGTGAGTTACATAGGGATATAAAAAAATGTTAATGTACTTACTGCTCGGTCAAATAAAAGACATAGGTAGTCATTACTCAGGCGACAAATTAGTTGTTACAGTTAAGAATTTGAATAATTTATTTATTATATTCGATTCGAAAAAGCATATTATAAGCCCGATTAGTTTTATTTTTATAGGAAAAAGGGCAATAAAATTTCAAAAGACGTTGAGCAAATTTACTTTGACAGAGAGCTATTCTGACATCTTTCCGTCGTTTATTTAACACAAGTAGGTTGTGTGTTTAAGGGTTTTGTGCTACTAAGGATAAATAGTTCACTAACAGTAAAATTTTAGAAATCTACAGATTTGCAATAGGTTTGATTTTTAACTAAAATATGTATATTGAACGCTTTACATTTTTAATCTGTTTCATCGTAGAGTTTTAGGTGTCAGTCCTGCTCGAGATTAAAACCAAATGAAAAATAGCAGACTAGTAAACGATTGGCCTATGTTCAATGCCAACACGGGACAGCACTTAATGCGGATTTTTATCCATAAATTTTATTGATATTGCGAATTTTGGTGTTTCTTGTGTCAATTGATCGTTGAATAGTAGTAAATCCCGATAGATACCTATAGTTTATGTTCGGTCATCTTAAATCAACTTTTTTATTATTTCATCTATATCCTGGAATGCTACGGGCCATGTGTCCTATATTTCAATGCAATGTCATGCAATATTATGCTGGACATGTGACGTACTACAGTCTGCCACAGTTTGTAAAAACAAATATTGTATGACAAAATGAAATCCACCGTAAAGGCTACGACATCCGGCCTGCTACGGTGCCCCAACAGTCAAGTTGAAAGCGCCATAAGATATCATCATACTCCTCCAAAACACAAGACTCTCAACATACGAAAAACAATAAATAGTTTAACAAAACGGTAATAGTTCCCGCAGTCGCTCCCGTCCGACGCCATCTCGTAATACGTATCCTCAAGAAGGTCTTATCTTCAAAACTTGGCCTTTGTCTGCCGAGTTTAATTTTATCAGCGGAAAACTTTCGACAACTAACTGCCGAGCGATTTGGAAGTACCTACCCCGAAATTATTGGACCTTCCCGATGTTCAGATTCGAGATAAAAACTTTCAGATTTTCGATTTTAGAAACGCTTTCGTAAGATTTAATAAAATATGCTCTTATCTAGATTTTTGTGGATTTAAAATCTGAATGGTTTTGTAACGTCTGTTTTTGAAGTTCGATGGGAGTCAGATTTGTTTTTGAATTCGAATAGGAGTTGTTTGACGAGTATCTATGTTTTTATCGAAAGTTTTAGATTTTTTAAAACCCTTTGTATGCTTGGGTTTACTTTAAGTTAAAATATATTATTATTTTAAGAAGTAAACCTTTATCGGTGGCACTTTTATTTGACATCCAGTTAATCAAAATGAAAGGGCCACCTACTCGTGGTTAAGGGATGACCACGACTAGCGATCAAGAAAAGTAGATTTTACAAATGACAGCAGCTTGGCAACTTTTGGATGTTCTCTATTACAAAGTGTTATGAGCCATTAATAGTATGTATATCTTTTTACTTTTTTTGTTACACGATACGCTAAGAATATTACTTTGCGTTTCGACAGAATCCCAGTCTTTACTTTCTTCGTTATTTTCTTTGTATAGAGTAAGTAGTCCGAATGCTATTGCTTATTTTATTATAATTATTTTGGCAACGGAAAGCTGAATGATTAAATATCATCTTATCACTATGCCACCTCTAAACTCTCTACTTGTAGGACGCACAATGTTTGCCTGGGTAATTGTAATTCTTGAACCATATAAATTATATTCGCTAGAATGTTTGCCTTCACCGTTTAGCATGCGAAAATTAACAATTCAATATCATAACCATGAAAGATCTGGAGTGGCGGCCACGCACCAGGCGTGTAAACAGTGGCCTTGCCTCTAGCAAAGTGGACCGATGAACTTTTTGGGATCGCATGCAGCGGATGGATGCTGGTGGTTCAAGATTGGTCTATGTGGAGAGTCTTTGGGAAGGCCCATGTCCAGCAGCGGACGTCTTTTGGCTCAGATGATGATAATACACATTTCGTGTATAAATGACTGCCTCGTTGGTCTCGCGGCATAAATGTGCGCATGGGATTGGGAGGTCTCGGGTTCGATTCCCGGGTCGGACAAAGTGTTATTGGGTTTTTCCGTTAGGAAATTCTCAGTAGCAGCACGGAGTCTGGTAATGTGCCCGGTACGGCACTATTGCCTACGGCTCACCCCCTATTACGTGGGACCCAACAATTCATGGCGAAATGTGGCTGTAATATTATACCTCTGTCTACCCCATCAGGGAAACAAGCGTGATGCTATAAATAAATAAAAAAAAAGTCTTGTAAAATCAGTCATCGCGGAGTTGGTTTGAATTCGAGACACTACATAGCTGCTTTAAAATATTTTTTTTGTAACTATGTATTTTAACTTTTGAGTTTTAGATTTATGAACATATGCTTAAATATAATTATTAGATTAAGTCTTATACATATAAATGATAAAACGATGTATATTTTAAGGAAACTAATTAATAAAGCCCTTATGTACACGAAGTATAGCTTCTTAGAAGACCATAATTACGTCCTTAATTAGTTCACCGTACCATCTCTACCTACGACAGAAGGCTTCAATATTCACGTTAACTAAAACTTTACTCGTGAAGTGTGTCTTCAGAGTAATATACGTCGATGAAGTTCGACTAAAAGTGCAAGTAAATAAATCAGTCGGGCTGGAGTTTCTCCATTGCGGTGATCAATTAAGTGTGCGCTGCAAAAACTTACAAGTTAGAACCTACTTCTGTGATCGAGTGCCGTGTCGCGTAGCCAAAGGCATTGGCGATAGAACAGAGGTGAAAAACGCGATAAAAGCATGGTGTATGATGCATTATTTGGCTAACGATAAGCCTCTAAACGTGTAAGCCACAACTAAGTAACTGTGTGGTATGTGCGCGAGTCGATTCCAGAAGCGGCAATGCTTTATAATAATTGTTAAAATCCTTAATTTTATTTGTTATTGTACTGTTATAATAATAGGTAACTGTTTTTCTTTGAATTCGGCAATAATAACTAAAATTGCCAGACAAGCCAGATCCCAGCTGATAAGCAGAGGACTAACTCATAACGCACTCATATGCATGGTTGTATGCAAAATCATTGAATAAATTAGTAGTTTTAAAATTCTAGAAAAACACGCTTTTATAAATGCACAAAAAACAAAAAATCAATTATGGATCGTTCAAGTTGTCTCTATTTCTGGGCTAAAGTATATATAACACAGTGAGCCTGTCTGTTGCAAATAATTAATTAACTTATTTGTTAACTTAGTTTCAACTTTGATAACTTTGTTTTTGTGTCAATATAATTGAAACTATTAACTTTGTTGGGCAGTAAATACCTGTCACTTGCTTGTACCAGCAGTAAACAGGCTAATACTTTGTTGGTTTCAAAGAATTAACAAATATTAAGTTTTGATTGTTAATATTATTTTCACCACAGCAGCTCAAACATGCCGCTTTTGCTGCGAGACAACAGTGAACAAAACGCGATTTTGATTCGAGCGTGAGGCAAAGTAGCTTTTTAATTTTTCAATCTTCAGTGCCACGAATTGACATTGCCATAAATTTGAAACATTCGAATTTTACTGTGCTCTGTCTCTTTCACATGCATATAAAAAGTGAGTGAAAAAACAAACCCCTTCGAATTCGAAATTCGATTTTGGAATTCAACCTCAAAGAAAACACCTACGGTAACGCAAAAAAAAGAAAGATATTTGTAATAAAGAAATTACTTTTTTAATATGTTATTGTTTACATGTTTAATTTATTATTGGATTTTAATAAAAATAAGTCTAATTAATAGTATAAAATTAGTATTTAACCAATAAATTTTTATTTAGAATTAAGTACAACAATGATACATTTGAAAAATAAACATCAGGGACGCGGTGTTATAACGCGATTTAAAAAAGTAGCGGGAATAAAAATTTCGCTGATGCTGATACAGTAGGTAAAGCGTAACGTGTTAAATTATATTAATATATAAAATAATCTAAAAAGATGAGTGAAACTAGCGATGATGACTGTACTTTAACACCAGAAGAGTTAAATCAACAAGTGATTATGCAGAATTCAATCTATTCCTGTTCATTTCTATGTCTCCTAAGTAATATGTGTTCTCACTGCTGTGGTGAAAAATTATGTGTGCTACACGAGAGCAAAGATTTTTGTATCTCGTGCTGTTGAGTCCCTCACCACGCTCAGGATTCTAACTTTGATTCACTCGCTACGCTCGTGAATCAATCATAGAGTCCTTCGCTTGCTCGGGACTCAAAATCAGCACTCGAAACAAAAAACAACTTTGCTCTCTTGTTGCACAAATAACTATTAACGCTTGTCCGAGCTCATTTGAAACTTGATTATGTCAGCTATCAAGGACTTGCGTGCGGCTGCTGGTGCTATTGCATCAGATTTGCGCTGGTTTGCCTCAGCCTGTGCCTTGGTGAACCGGCCTGATCGCCAGCAGGCCTTACTACAAAGGTATGAGCAGATTGATGATCGCCAGGCAAGTGTGGAACAGCAATTCCGCACGTTCAGCGCTTGCTGTCTCGAAGTGTCAGTTAATGAATTCACCGCTGACCAGCGAAATAAGTATCTTCTTGGGTTTACGCGAATGTTACACATTGAAATTAAACTGTAGTTTAATTTCAAATTCGAAATAAGGTCAGCGAAGATTATTCCCAGGTCTTAGACCTGTATGATGCTGTCTCCAATAGTGCGAGACAATTAGTTGCCGAGAGGGACGGGCAACCCGGCTTGAAGCAGGAGCTTCCTAGGACAGCACCGGGGCTGGTGAGTAGGCTTCCTACCTTAGACCGCCCGCATTTCGATGGCTGCCTAGGAAGCTACCTGGGCTTCGTTAATTTATTTGACAGCCTGGTCAATGATAGGGCTGACCTTCGGCCGGCACAAAAATTGGCCTATTTGATGTCGGTTCTGGATGGGGAGGCCAAGGGCCTCATCCAGCGTCTGCCCGTGTCTGACGAGGCGTACGACGGCTCGAGACCTAATTACCCGTAGGTACCATAATAAGCGTGGCCTCGCCGACACGCACATCGAGCAGATTTTTGGTTTGGCGACACTCACCCGGGTCTTTGGGTTGCGCACCCAACTTTTGAACCCGCTTTTGGTGGCCATCAACGCACTTAAGTGCCTTGACCTGCCCGTGGACCAATGGTCCTATCTATTGGTGCACATTGTACTTAAAAAGCTGCCTGCCGACCTGAGGTCGCGTTTTGAGCAGCGCTTTGGTGGGGATAGCGCGACCCATCTGCCCCCCTTTGCTGACCTGGAGAGGTTCCTGGAGGATGAGTGCCGGGTCTTGGACAACTCCGCTGGTGACACGCCGGCTAAGACGCAGCCGCCCAAGGTCAAGGAGCAGGCTCGCGTTCACACCCGAGCCAGTGTTGACCGGCGTCCTCCTTGCTTTGCAGTCACGCAGAGCCCAGCGGAGTGCTCTTACTGCAAGGTCACGGGGCACAGAACGGCCAGTTGTAGGGCATTCTTGGACCTGCATGTCGCCTCTCGTAGGCGCATCGCGAATGCCCGCCGCCTTTGCTTCTCTTGCTTGGGGTCCCACTACCAGCGAGACTACCCAAACTCTCGCCCCTGTCCTCACTGGAAGGACAGCATTTGGACATTCTCTGCATGAATGCCAAAGACGTAAGCAGCTTGTCCAACCAGCCGACGCCGCGCACGGGCGGGTGTTTTGAAGGTGGCAGCCGAGGCTCAACAGCGCGTAGCTGAGAGTCGCCTCGCTCAATTGATCGCCGCTCACCCCGCTTGGAGAACCGTAGCGTGCGCACGCTTCCTCTCTCTCGCGCACCTGCATGTGCTGTTCAGCGTCACCAGCACCATGACTGCTGCCCCAGATATGCCCCTCCTTTGGCGGAGCGTCCCTGCCTTGACTCGCGCCCACCTCGTTTTGGGCGGGTGCGTCAATATGACCCCTCACAGATGGCGCGCGGATCGAGTCATCGCGCTTTTAAGGACTTCAAGCCGCACCCTGATTTGCCTGGTCCTGGCCAACGGTCGCCGCCCAGGCAACAATAGGTCATTGACCCTTGCCCTATAACGCCAACCACCCCCATTGAGACCGTTATCCTACCTGTTCGGGCCGTTTCGGCCCTCTTCGGCTGCCCGCACCTGCAGGGCGCGAGGCGGTGCGGGGCCGACAACTCACCGGCCGCATCCGCGCTCCCCACTTGACTTTTGAGCTCCTTGCACGACGCGCGCGCACTAAATTGTTCATATAGTACTATAACGACCAATTATAATATTGTTAATTACTTTATTTCAAGATTATAGCAGTTTCATACAGTCCACTGGATTTTATTTACAGACCTTGGTTAGGTCCGCAACATTGGTCACGTCGAGCCTATAAATTTCGGTTTGGAGAAACCGAAAACGTTGGCAGTTGCAGTACGGAATTTGAAATTCAAATCGCTGTGTCATCGTCGCAACGGAATTTTTACAAAGTCGAAGTCGCCGTTTTGGAAGAACGAAGTAGAAGCGAACTACGTCAATCCCTGTAGCTTCGAGTACAAAGCGCATCGAATTACGCCGAGTCATCGCTACGAGGGAATTATTCAGTTTGCCTGTGGATAAGGATACGGGTGTTTTGTGAGTTTGTTCCAATTTTTTCCCTTATAAATCCTTTTCCAAACAATATCTTTTTTCCAAACGGTCAACGTTTACATTACATTATTTTCCATTTCTTGTCTTTCCTGAGTTAGATTTATAGTACCTACATTCTCTTCAGCTTACGCATCGCTGCATCGCTTGTCGCTAGCCGTTATTCTAATAAATAATAGGTATAACGGTAAATCAGCTGTACGCATATTTCGACGCCATTGTAGGTAACAGCTGGCGCTGCCGTTCTAGTTCAAGGTCACGCGCCTATTCATTAGTAGGTTATTATCTGTTTCCTTTGTGTGTAGTGCAGATTTTTATACCCATCCATTGTTCGTGATTAGTTAATTAGTATTATTTTTGCCTTTATAGTTGACTGTTATCTAACTTCAATATGTCCAGTGAGTTGGAGATTTCAATTAGAAAGCGCAATGCTATGAAAGCAAAGCTTACTAACTTTGGCAATTTTATTAATATACTGCTCAGCTGTGAGTCTATTTCTTCTTTGCAACGTATTGAATTAGAAGGGCGCTTGAGTAAGTTTGATGCCATATACGATGAATTTAACACGTTACAGATGAAAATCGAGGTGCTCATGGACAAACCAGCAAACCAGACGATGCATATGCGGAGCGAGCCAAGTTTGAGGAGCGGTTTCACGCACTAGCCGCACAAGCTCGGAGTCTGCTGGTCACTAGCGACGCCGGCGATGTTGGCTCTGTAGCGGGCTCAGCATGCAAACATTCAGGTGAATCGTTTCAACGCAGCTTTATTCGCTTACCAAAAATTAGTTTGCCTAGTTTTGATGGTGATTATCAGTGCTGGCTTGAGTATAGAGATACATATATGTCACTAATCCATAACAGTAGTAGCATTGACGACATAAGCAAATTTCACTATCTACGTGCGTCGCTGAACGGCGATGCATTGGAGTTAATTAAAAATATTGATTTTAAAAGTGAACACTACCAAATGGCGTGGAATTTGTTGTGTGATCGTTATAATAATAGTCGGCTTTTAGTAAATAATCACGTGCAGGCTCTATTCAATGTTGAAACGATTTCTAAAGAGTCTTGTATTTCTTTACGGCATTTAGTTGACGTCATTAATAAAAACATTAGAGCATTGAAAACATTGAACGAGCCTACTGAGTACTGGGATACGCTAGTTGTGTACATGATGTCCATTAAGTTAGATTCTGTGACCAGTAGAGATTGGGAAGAACATCGTAACACGATAGAAAAATCACCCACCTTGACTTAGTTTTGTTCATTCATTAGCAAAAAGGCTGACTTATTGGAAACATTAGAACATAACAAACAATCAATTAAACAAAGTAATAATAGTTCAATAGAATCTAAGCCTAAATCGTTTGTTGCCACCACACAAGATGAGAAATTACCTATTAAATGTCCAATGTGTCACAAACACCACCTTTTGTACACATGTGAAGAGTTTCGTAAGCTGTCTGTTGACAGTCGGGTCTCGAAAGCAAAGGAGTTAAAGGTTTGTGTGAACTGTTTACGCTTTGGTCATTTAACTAAGCAATGTAGATTA
Organism: Euclidia mi; assembly: GCA_944739405.2. Lineage (NCBI taxonomy): Eukaryota > Metazoa > Arthropoda > Insecta > Lepidoptera > Erebidae > Euclidia > Euclidia mi. The sequence goes on from OX123204.2 coordinate 5,060,172, forward strand.
GCGCGGTGTAAATATTGTAATGAGAAACATAATGTCCTTTTACATGTCGACAAACCGAAATCTACCAATTTCCAAGATCCTATGCCTAGTTCCAGTAGTGTGACCTTGTCTACTGACATTTCTGGGGGGGCGCCTTTATCTACTTGCACTCCACAAAATGTCGTGTTATCTAACGACACATCCATGCACCATACTACTGCGTCGTATGTTTTGCTTTCCACAGCGTTGGTGAAAGTCGTGGACAATTGGGGCAATAAGATGGACGCCAGGATCTTACTCGATAATGGTAGCACGGCCAATTTAATTACTCAGAGACTAGCCGATAAGCTGAAATTGCCTCGACAAAGCACGAGCTCCACGGTAACAGGTATCAACACTCAAATTTCTACTACTACACAGTCTTGTAATTTAATTATAGAATCACGCTGCAGTAGTTATAGAACTAGTATAGGCTGTTTCATATTACCTGTAATTACAAAAGAATTGCCGTCTATTTTAATTGATGTCGATAAAATTCCTTTGCCATCAAATGTACAGTTGGCCGACCCACTATTCTACAGTCCCTCAGTGGTTGATATATTGGTGGGAGCAGAGTTATTTTGGAGATGCCTTGGTCCTGCTTTTATAACCTTAGGAAATAATCAGCCTACTCTTCGTGACACCAAATTCGGGTGGATAGTATCAGGGGCTATTACTATTTCATCTCATCCATCTTCATCACAGTCACAAATTTGTAACCTTTCATTAGGCCAACTTAATAATACTTTACACAAAGGAGAAAGACCAAATACGGCCTGTAGCGGCCAGAAAGTTGTTAATCGTTGAAATTAAACATATAATTTTTAAAAATTTTACATCGTTTTCGTTTCCTGATAGAGTATCGGTGAAAGAATTTAGTTTTTAAAGATTAATTATTTTGAATAAGCTATGGTAATAGCGGATGAATGTCTTATGTTGCCAGCATTAAAAATAAAATGAAGTATGGTAGGCAGAAAATGTTTTAAGGAAATAATATTTTTATTACTATATTAGAAAACAATATATTTTATTTACTTTATAAGTATATTTGTAAAAAGAATCAAGAAATATATAATTTATTATACATTCCATAATTATTAATCGGTAAAAATCGTTTTGTTTCTTAATCGATAGTAGAAATATTTTTTCAAACCATTTGCAACACTTTTTTTATCTGTTATGTCATTCTTGTTGCTACTGTGTATCGTAAATATTTTGTTCTGATTTATTGGTGTTTTCGTACGGTTTTAATGTTATGTAATTAAATATAAATTCAATAATAATGATCAGTACCTTCTACCCATGCTAAGAATATGCAGCGGTGTTTGTGATTGTGGTTAGCTTTTTTGGACGAGTATACATAGTACGAGGTTCCCTAGTACAAAGGTGATTATTCATTATTATTGGCCACTCTTTATGTAATTTTTGTTCTTTAAGACGCAAAGACATACTTTTATTTACATCTAGGTATTATATTTATGTTAAAATTCAATTTTGAGGTATATTTAGTTGCGGAATAATTTCCATTTCAAATATCTCGTATCTTATTTCCACCAAAAGTTATTTAAAAAGAAATTATACAGGTTATTAGAGTAGTCATTTATCTTCAAAACACACATGGTGTTGTGTTTGGCCGTGCCAGGCCCATAATGTATGGCCAAATGGTACATCTCCTTTTGGGAGATTGACTCTGTCCCTACAAAATACTCATTGTCTCATGAAGAAAAACTTTGTGAAGCCAATTTTAAATTAAATACAATCCGTGATCATACTGGTCGATTTATAGTTACCATGCCTCTGAAGCAGGACCCCAGTGTGTTAGGCGAGTCCTTCAATATAGCGAAGCGTCGGTTTTTGTCATTAGAGCGTCGATTCCATCGTGATCCCGTCTTTAAAGAAAGATATGTCACTTTCATGCAGGAGTACGAGCGCCTGGGACATATGACCGAAAACAATAAAACAGATAAACCTCTTTCAGGTGGTACTATTGAATATTTCTTGCCACATCATGGAGTCATTAAGGAGTCCAGCGCTACCACAAAACTTCGGGTAGTCTTTGATGCCTCAGCTGCAACCACATCTGGATCATCACTCAACGATATCCAAATGGTAGGTCCCACGGTCCAGGATGACCTTTTTAGTATCTTGGTACGCTTTCGTCAACACAAGTACGTCATTTCTGCAGACGTGGAGAAAATGTATAGGGCGATTTTTTTGACACCAGTACAGCGACCCTTACAACAAATTATTTTTAGGGAGGATTCAAAATTGCCTTTAAAAACATACAGTCTCAACGCCCTCAGTTACGGCACAGCGAGCGCTCCTTATTTGGCCACAAAATGCTTGGTAAGTCTTGCGTCCACATCTTCAAATAAAAGGGTGCGAGAATCGATAGCGTATGACGTTTACGTGGATGACTATCTTAGTGGTGGAGACACAATTCCCGAGGTGGTAGCAATGGCTAAAGGGGTCGCTTCTGTTTTTGCCACAGCTCATTTTCATTTGCGTAAATGGCAGTCTAATAGCCCAGAAATATTGTCTCAGATGATCGGTCGAGTAGGTTATACGGGTAGATTAAATTTCGCTGAAGGCGGGAATGTACCTTCAAAAACATTGGGTCTTCATTGGCTATGCGCATCGGACTCTCTAGTGTTTTCTATTAACATTGATAGCAGCAAACATGTCACTAAACGTCACATTTTATCTGTGATCAGTCAGATATTTGATCCGTTAGGTTTAGTTGGTCCTTGTATTGTTGAGGCTAAACTTATTATGCAGCACCTGTGGATGATGAAGTGTGGCTGGGATGAATGCATTCCAAATGAAGTTCGAAGACTCTGGGAGTCCTTCGTTAGTACTTTGCCATGTCTAAATTTGTTAAGAATTTCACGATGGGCCGTATGTGACAATTCAAATGCATGTGAACTACACATTTTCAGTGATGCGTCGGAAAGGGCATACGGTGCATGTGTGTACGTGCGATCCACAAATAGGGACGGATTGGTGACTGTGCATCTTTTAACTTCAAAAAATCGAGTAGCACCTATAAAGCCATGTACCATTCCAAAACTTGAATTATGTGCAGCCATTCTTGGAACAAGACTGTGTACTAGTGTGTTGAAATCTCTTACCTTGCCTATTAGCAGATGCCAGTTTTGGTGTGATTCAACCATAGTGTTGGGTTGGTTGTCGATGACGCCGACTTCATTGAAGCCTTTTGTACGAAATCGCGTTAACGAAATACAAGAAAGCACTGTAGTGTAAGTGGAGTTACGTGCCGTCGAAGGACAATCCGGCAGATCTCGTTTCTCGTGGGCTGAAGGCCGACTTAATCAGCGAAAGTTCTTTGTGGTGGACTGGTCCTGAATTTTTGTCTAAAGCTGAAATTGACTGGCCGGAGTTTCCAAATGAAGGCATGAAACAAGATCTACCTGAAATCGTATCCTCTCATTTATCATTAAGTAGTTTAGTTTCACATAATCAATCATTCATCAATTCATTATTTACAAAATTTTCTGATTTTAATAAATTACAAAGACTACTTGCCTATTGGAGGAGATATATAAATAATTTAAAGAACAAGCATAATAAGATAAGGTTAGGATAAGGTTCACTCTCTGTTCAAGAACTAAATGATTCCTTGTTTTTTATTTTACGTCATGCTCAAGTTAAGATGTTTCCTAAAGAGTATGAACTGTTAAAATCAGGAAAGTTGTTACCTCGTAAGAACAGACTTCTTTCATTGAGTCCATTCATAGATTCTGATGGGCTCATACGTGTGGGTGGGAGACTCGATAACTCTCCTTATGACTATAACGTCAAACACCCTATATTGTTATGTAGTAAATATCATATTACAAAAATTATTTTTAATCATTATCATTTTAAGTTGTTACACGCAGGCCCTCAATTATTATTGGCGACTATTCGACAGACGTACTGGCCACTCGGTGGCAGAAATTTATCGAAGGTCACAGTCAAACAATGCATTAAATGTTTCAGATTAAAATGTCAAACTGTGCAACCAAGAATGGGTCAATTACCGTCTTCGAGAACATTGCTGCAATATCCATTTTATAACTGTAGCGTCGACTATGCCGGGCCAGTACTGATAGCCGACCGCAAAGGGCGTGGGTGTAAGCTTATAAAGTCATACCTGTGCATATTTGTCTGCTTGGCTGTGAAAGCCGTGCATATTGAGCTCGTTACAGATTTGACTAGGGAGGGCTATATGTCTGCTCTCAATAGTTTTGTGGCTCGTCGTGGCAAGCCTAAGAGTATCTTGTCAGACAATGGTACTAACTTTGTTGGTGCCTGCAATGAATTGGGGCGATTTTTACAGGATGTTGAGATTGACTTCGAAGTCAGACAGCAAGGCATAGACTTTTCCTTTGTTCCACCTTACACCCCCCATTTCAACGGTATCGCTGAAAGTGCAGTTAAGTCCACCAAGCATCACTTAAGGCGGTTACTAAGTTTAACTCACTTCACTTATGAGGAAATGTCCACGTGTCTAACTCAGATTGAGGCAATTTTAAATTCTCGTCCTCTCACCCCTTTATCCTCTGATCCACTAGATTTAACCGCTCTCACTCCTTCCCATTTTTTAATTAGTAGGCCACTCACATCTGTTCCGCATCCACAGGTTTCTGATGTCGCCATCGGGAGACTAGAGCGCTACCACCAAATGGAGCATATTAGACAGCATTTTTGGAACCGCTATAATTTAGAGTACATTTCTTTACTGCAGACCAAAACCAAATGGACCGCTTCCACAGGCCGGTTATCCGTGGGGACACTCGTTCTAATCAAGGAGCGAGGACAACCGCCACTGGTGTGGCCACTGGGGCGAGTTATAGAAACAATAACTGGCTGCGATGGAGAGACACGCGTGGTCAAGTTGAAGACGAACAAGGGGACAATACTGCGGGCGTTCAATAACGTCTGTCCGCTTCCCATTACTTGAAGACTTCAACCCCGGGCAGGATGTTCGGGCCGTTTCGGCCCTCTTCGGCTGCCCGCACCTGCGGGGCGCGAGGCGGTGCGGGGCCGACAACTCACCGGCCGCATCCGCGCTCCCCACTTGACTTTTGAGCTCCTTGCACGACGCGCGCGCACTAAATTGTTCATATAGTACTATAACGACCAATTATAATATTGTTAATTACTTTATTTCAAGATTATACCAGTTTCATACAGTCCACTGGATTTTATTTACAGACCTTGGTTAGGTCCGCAACACTACCAACGGTTGCTGTTAGGGTCTGGGGACCCACGGGGACCTCTGTTGTTGTCCGTGCTATATTGGGCACAGGTTCACAAGGTTGCTTTGTTTCCACTTATTTGGTAGGGCAGGTTAAATTAAATGTGGGTTCTTTTGAAAATTGTATACGGGGCATAGGTGACGTAGCCTCTAATGTTGAAGGGCAAGTTAAGGTTTTGTTTGGCCCTGTTGAATCTTCACACCCGAGGATTAAAACCTCGGCTATTGTGCTGAAGAATATCTTGGGCATGCATCCACAGAAACAGCTACCTGCTGCTGTGGTGAATTTGACATCGGGATTGGAACTGGCAGACCCCAAATTTGACACACCGGGACAAATCAACTTGTTGATTGGCTCTGATGTCCTCGGTGGAATTTTGATTGGTGGGAAACGGGTCTTGGTGCCAAATGGTTTGACTGCCATCCCGACAATATTTGGATTTGCTTTGATGGGACCTGTACCTAGGGACCCCCCTCCATCCGAACTTGATAATTTGTTGGCGGTAGGCTCCGCTCTCTCTGATGCGGTTCAGAGGTTTTGGGAAGTAGAGGAGCCCCCTCAAGCTGCCCGTTTGAATCCAGAACATGAGGAGTGCGAGCTGTTCTTCCAGAACAACACTGGTCGACTCCGTTCTGGTCGGCTCATTACGAAGCTACCTTTTCTGTCTGTTCGGCCTCCGCTTGGTGAGTTACGACCTTTAGCCGAAAAAAGATTGTTAGCTATAGAGCGTCGCATGGGGCGTGATCCGGAGCTCAAACAGAAGTACATTGAGTTCATGAGAGAATATGAACAATTGGGACACATGTCTGTGTCAAATTTGGATTGGCGTTCGGTGGAGCATTACTTTCTCCCGCATCATGCGGTATTGAAGCCATCAACTGGCAAGCTGCGCACAGTGTTTGATGGTTCTGCGCAGACTTCAACAGGCGTATCCTTGAACCAGTGCTTACATTCTGGTCCCAAGTTGGTCAAGGACCTTTGTGACGTCATCACCAGCTTCCGACGACATCAGGTTGTCTTTGTGGCTGATATAAAAATGATGTTCAGGCAGACGATTATCCACCCTGATGACCGTCGCTTCCAGCTGATCCTTTGGAGAGAGAATCCTCGCGATCCCATGGTCGTCTACGAGCTCAATACTAATACGTACGGGTTAAGGTCAAGCCCCTACTTGGCAATACGTTTTCTTTGGGAGCTCGCAGACCGCGAAGGCTTACGTTTCCCACGAGCCTCCGCCATCTTGAAAGACGATATTTACGTCGATGACATTTGCTCGGGCGCCTCCACAGCGGACGAGGCGATCGTCCTGCGGGACGAATTGATAGGTATTTTGGTCTCCGCTGGTTATGAGTTGCGCAAATGGATTTCCAACTCACCAGCGCTTTTGGAAGGCTTGCCAGAGGATCATCAGCAGGATCCACATTTGTTTGAGATTGTTGACAACCCCGCCATGATGGCTATTCTCGGCGTCCAGTACAGACCAGTCCAAGACATCTTTACGTATAACGTAGACTTGAAATTGCCTTGTTCTTGGATTAAACGTCTCGTGTTGTCTACTGTAGCCAGAATCTTTGATCCAAACGGTTGGATTTGTCCTGTCATATTTTGGGCAAAATGCTTCTTGCAGAAGCTTTGGACAGCAGGATTGACCTGGGACGAACCTCTACACGGCACTCTTGTTGAGGAATGGACCTCTTTTGTATCCTCACTTCCTGCCGTCAACGTGATCTCCTTGCCTCGTCCCATCCTTCCTCCCGGGAAGTACAAGGCCACCCTTCACGGGTTTTGTGATGCCTCGGAACGTGGTCACGCGGCCGTGGTGTACTTGCGCACAGTCAGTGCCTCAGGTCAGGTGAGAGTTTCCCTGATCATGGCGAAGAGCAAGGTGGCACGTACGCTTATTGAACCACGTGTCCAGTACTTTGGGTAAAAGCATTTGTTTAAATGGGACCTACGCCTGGACAGACAGCCAAATTATTATTTGTTGGTTGAAGGCTTCTGTCCACACCTTGGAGGTATTTGTCGCTAATCGCGTTTCCCAAATACAAAAATCTGAAGTCAAAATTGTTTGGAGACACGTGCCAGGTGATCTCAACTCCGCTGATTGTGCCTCGCGCGGATGCTTGACGCCTAGCTTGATAGGTCATTCGCTGTGGTGGGGTCCGGAATGGTTGAGTCGACCAGAAATTGATTGGCCTCGAACGCCAGTTTTGAATACTTCCAATTTGCCGGGTCTGCGAACTCTCGCTCTTGAGAAGGTGGAATGCGCCTTCGACCCCGATTTTTTGTTGAATCGTTACAGCTCCCTCGACAAGTTGTTATGTGTCACTGCTTGGATAAAGCGTTTTGTTTTAAATTTTAGGCACCCACAACAGAAACGATTGACACCGTTTCTCTCACCACAGGAACGACAGGAATCTCTCATCTTTTGGATTCGTTCTGTGCAATTGGCGCATTTTGAGAAGGAGATTGCTATCCTTAAGTCAGGGAGATCGAAATTAACGGGAGCTGTATCTAAATTGAACCCCTTTTTGGACGATACGGGTCTCTTGCGCGTTGGAGGGCGTCTCAAGAACGCCAACCTCCCTTACGGGGCACGTCACCCCCTGTTGTTACCCAAGGACGGTCATTTGGTACGCTTGTTGGTAACTGACCGTCACCTTAAAAATTCGCATACTGGTTGTAATGCGCTCCTTGGCCATTTTGCAACGCGAGTTTTGGATTTTGTCTGCCCGAAGAATAATTCGGAGTATAGTCTTTCGCTGCATCCCTTGCTATAAGCTCAAGGCTTCTACCATGCAGCCCTTGATGGGAGACTTACCGGCAGATCGCGTAACTGAGAGCAGAACGTTTGATGGTGTTGGCACGGACTTCGCTGGTCCCTTTTTGGTGAAAACGTCGACGCTTCGAAACAGCAAGACTGTTAAGGCCTACTTGTGTGTTTTTTTTTGTCTTTCCACAAAGGCCGTACACTTAGAACTGGTCTCCTCGTTTACGACCGAGGCGTTTGTAGCCACATTTGACAGATTCGTATCCCGCAGAGGGCTGCCCTTCTTGATCCGCTCTGATTTCGGCACTAACTTCAAGGGCACTTATAATTATTTGAATGATGTTGTTAATTTCCTTGAAACCAACAAGGCTGATATAGGCAATAGGCTTGCCCGACGTGGGATAAATTGGTTATTTTCTCCACCAAATTGTCCACACTGGGGTGGTATATTTGAGGCCGCTGTAAAGTCGGCCAAAACACACTTGCGCAGGACCATCGGTGAATCTGTCCTTACATTTGAGGCCGTTTTGAACTCTAGGCCGTTGTGCCCGATCTCCTCAGATCCGAATGATTTGGAGGCCCTTACGCTGGGCCATTTTTTGATTGGTCGCCCACTTGTCGCCTTGCCTGAGTACCCTTATATTGATACGAGACCTGGTCGTCTCTCGCGTTTTGAATTGGTACGCCAGATTACTCAGAGCTTTTGGAAACGCTGAAATTTGGAATATTTGCACATACTCCAGCAACGCGTTAAGTGGACCGACAAGACCGATCCACCCAAGATTGGAGATCTCGTTTTGATCAAGGAGGCCAACCTTCTGCCACTCAGATGGCGCAGGGGGCGCATTCTTCGTTTGGTAACTGGGGCTGATGGAGTTCCCCGATTTGCTGAGGTCTTGGTGGACGGTTCGATTCTGAGGAGAGCGGTTGCAACATTGTCACGTCTACCAACCGATTAGCGGACCGATAGGCCGGTCCGGGGCAGGTGGATGTTTGAAATAGAATTAGTTTTTATGGTAAGTCAAATCGATTATATCGATTAAGTAACGTTTAGTTTAGTCTATTGTAAATTTTGACTATGGTCACACTGAACTGTCAATTTCCGTTTCTGAAAATTCGCTTGAACACACGTTTGGCTGTTGCGCTCGCGCCGTTTTGTAATATTGTAATAAAATTGGAACCCGATTGAATGCCGCTTCTTTGATCAGCCGGCATCGGTTCATTTGTGATAAAAGACATTGTAACCCATTGAAGATTGTGAAAATTGTGTGTATCCGTGCTGTGGTTGGTGCCCGACGACTTCGTTGAAGAAAACCCTAATCTGGACCTCGAGTAGTGGTATTCAAAACGATTTGCTTGTTATTTTGGCCAAAATTATGAGTTAATCTTATAGGTCCACTCAAGAACATCATCAGGAGCATCAGTGAAGATTTGGTAAGTCAATCAATATTGTAATTTGGATTTCAATTCATCACTGTGCAACGCAGTGCATTGTGTTTAGGTCTTTGCCTTACCGTGATCAGGTGGATGTATAACAAATTTCCACTGCGCACCCTGAACGATTTCCTACCTGCCTACGGTAACTCTAGACAGTCATCATAACTACATACAACTGCCAATTTTTATTACGCTACGACCCTTGGAATATGGTTAAATTAGTTACCTTAGATTCCATTAGATAGTTACATACCTGTCGAGTTCCAGTTCATATCTTCCGGCTCTATCATCAGATCAGTTTGACAGTACCATATTATTGTATTCTTATCATAACTACATACAACTGCCAATTTTCATTACGCTACGACCCTTGGAAGATGGTTAAATTAGTTACCTTAGATTCCATTAGATAGTTACATACATGTCGAGTTCCAGTTCATATCTTCCGGCTCTATCATCAGATGAGTTTGACAGTACCATATTATTGTATTGTTATCAGAACTACATACAGCTGCCAATTATCATTACGCTACGATCCTTGGAAGATGGTTAAATTAGTTAGCTTAGATTCCATTACATAGTTAGTTACATACACGAACGACCTAATAAAAGCGTGTTAAAAAGCAATTTCAATGGATCATAAACTAGCCATAAGGGTGTTCAAGCCTCTCTACTCTCTCAATTAATACGGCAAAAATATCGATTTAGTTATCATAAAAGACAAATCACTAAATATTAATTTACTAAATTCTGATTGACTGCCTAGATTTCTGCGGCTCCGATCACAGGGATGTTGGTTATGGCGTTAAATAGTATATATTATTCTGACGTATAAGCTAGGTTTCTGCAAAGTTTCATAAAAATATGTCAAGGTATTTTTGCGTGTCTTTAACAAATATAGAGCCCAACATTCGCGCTCATCGCGCTAGGATATAAAATTGCGAGATTTGTATATTTCAGTTTCGCCTATATTCTGTACCTTACCTTATTAGTAGAGAAATGCAATATGCTAGTATTTGTAAACTTTCTGCATCCCAGTTACCTTATAAACAATAAACAAATAGCGTTTGCCAATTTAGCGTATTGTAGTAGTAGTATAGTACATAGGTACGCGTTTCGTTCCAAATTGGGTGCAGACGCAGCAGATTGGACGCTCCGTCAATGAATGAATTTGTAGCCAGTTAATTTTCTTGTTGGTTCGAGTGGTGGTGTGTGAAATTCACTGTGCTTTTGGAGGTGGTTGTTCAGTCAGCTTTGTTGTAAGTTACTTTGTTTGGATATAATAAATTTGGTTACTTTTTATTATTAACTAGAATAGTAGTCTGCACGTTGTAAATATTGAAAATGTTACGCCGAAATAAACGCAAAAATTGGTCTTCACTCTAGGCTCCTCCCGCGTGGATATTTCAACTTCCTTATTTCACCTCCTTTCAGCAAATGCATAAAAATGCTCTTTTAGTGCTCCCTACGCTCCTCAATTTAAGGAACGTACATGACTAACAGCTTCTTGCGCCCAGTAGTTTTGGCCACGTGTGTCAGTCAGTAACGTGGTAACGGTCATTAGTATGGTTTTGTTTTATTCTTGAATTGAATCGAAAGTGCTACTGTTTTCAGTATTTTCAGACCGTCAGGTGGCGTATTGTCACGATGAAGAGATGATGGTGCGCTTGACAGTTGTATAATAAGAGCACAACGGCTAACTAAATCACCTCATATAATATCTAGATGAGTCAGTCTCAATAAATTTGAATGCCTGTCATCATCATCAGCCTTTAACAGTCCACTGCTGGACTAGGCCTCTCCTTTGAAAGGAGGAATTGACCTACTATACTACGCTGCCCAAACGGGTTGGTATAGGGTTTGTATCAAGATTTCCTTCTCTAACAGTGCTGTTCTCTGCATAATATGCTCCCTCTGTCGGCTCTTACGACACCCATGCGATGATAATATGGGGTGGTGACATTCGGTATTCTTAATCCGTTACCACACGGACCTGAATAATAATAATAAAACTCTATAATATTCTACCACATTCCAAACTAAGCATAAGCTTGTACTATGTGTACTAGATAATGAATAAACATGCATATATACTTTTTTTTGTAAATACTTACATATTATACATAGAAACACCCAGACCAAGACAAACATCCATGTTCATGCACACAAATTTTTGACTTGAGCGGCAATCGAACCCGCGACCTTCGGCGTAGCAGTCGCTTACACTCCCACGACGCCAACCGGTAGTCAGGTAGCCCGAATGCCTGTGGAAAAGCTAATATTCCGTCAAATCTGCTTAGACTAGAAAGTAGACCACGCCTTCCGAAGCGGCAAGTCTTGGATGTTACCAGAATAACGCTAGAACAATGCTGATATCTTCTTGCAACTAAACGGGAGGCTTGCAGAATCAAATAGGTATCCCAAGTAAAAATAGCCTTATCCATTTTCTTCTAACTCGTGGCGCTCTCAGTGCATAAGGTCGAAAGTGCCGAGCGGTAATTAGAGTTTCACGACGCAGCGCTACTTTGTCGCTCGCTCGCAACGACGCAACATTTTTACAATGAAACTGTTATATTTACCTTTTAATTAAACGGATGCAGTAATTAAACTTACTTGCGTCCCCTCTTATTTTAATGGCACGGCAATAATTCGGTACTCGAACATAAAGTTTTTGTATTTATAGGGAAAGTGTATTTTTTTTTTACTTTTGCAATGTTGCTTTTATTTGTGGTGTGCAACGGTATTTTTAATTTCAAGTATTTTCTTCATAGGAGCCAGCGATGTAGAAATATTAAAATTGAATGAAAGGCGATGTATAGTAGAGTTGTTTTTTGTTAGATTAAACATTTTCCTAATTTCTAAAAGTAATCAGAATATATAACCTGCCTCCGTAGTCCTGTGGATAGCGTATGCGACTGCTGATCGGAGGTATCGGGTTCAATTCCCGGGTCGGGCAAAAGTGTTACTGGGCTTTTCCAACTACTCAGTAGCAGCCCGTAGTTTGGTGATGTGCCAGGTAACGGCAATAGGCTCGCCCCCTATTACGTGGGACCTAAAAATTCATAGTGAAATGTGGGTGTAATATTTACACTTCTGCCTACCCCTTCGGGGATACAGGCGTGAGACTATAAATATAAATAAAACAATCAGAATAAAATATCTCGCAGAGCCTAAACTACTGCAGCTAGGTACTTAAAAGGACTTAGTAAGCGAGTGTCTTATAATGAAGTACCCATTTATTAAGTTTTATTGATTATATTCAGGCCATCAATTAGGGTTCATTAATGAAACTTTGTTTGAAAAGCCGCTGATTTTAAAGCATGCTTTAAAAAGCCATGGATTCAGAATACAAAATGTCACTTCACCAGTTCATTCCGAATAAGGAAATAGACGAAGCATATTATATTATATTAGCGAAGAGGTGGCAAACTCGACATACAACGGTATAACAATGTATGGCTAGCGTGGTAAAGTAGATCAAAACCTCCTGTTTACCTACAATTGGGATAAGGCTAGGAGAATGATGATCATAACACTAGTTACACTGTGCTCACAGTGCCAATGTCAGATAAATTCTAAAATCTGTGTAATATGATTATCTTTTTGTGATCTCCAAGACTTTGTGTCAAATTTCCACAAGTAGGTTCTATACACAAGTTGCCTGCATTTTTTAAGTCTATGAAGCCTCCGCGGTCCAGTGGATAGCGTATGCGACTGCTGATCGGAGGTCCCAGTTCGATTCCCGGGTCGGGCAAAAGTGTTATGGGTTTTTTACAAATTCAAATAATTGTATGTTTAGATATTGTATATTCATTTCATTCAAACACTAACCAATCCCTAACCGTGAGGTGTTGGCAATTGAATGCGGGCCGCATAAATTCAATAATGTAACTGCATCCAATAACGGTTACTCCTCGCCATTCCCACATTAGAACAAAAGCGAATAAAATCCGAACTCGCACATTACTCCAAACTTTATCGCTGCATCCACGGGTTTGAGATTCCGTAGGGTTTTTGTACACAGCGGAAACTACTGAATCTGAAATTTCGCTTAAGTGCAGCCATTGGAAGGCATTTTCCTCTAGCCACTAAGGCAAAATTCCTTCCAATAAGCCATTTTGATGCGTTCAAATTAGCCGTTTATTCATTGTATTGCTCAGCAATTCGTCTCTCCTGTCAGGGGACAGAAGAGCCGTAACATTTATACATTAACCTAGTTTGTTTTGAACGTACATTTATTTCATTCAATTTCTCTCCTACGTGTCTACGATCCATAAATTGCTCAACATGGCACTAAATGTAAATATACAATCAATATTAATTTCTGGAAGAAATTTTCTTCTATCTATAAATTATTCACGTATTCGCTATGTGCGAAGTACATGGTGGGGGTATAGTAAAGCGAACGCAGCGCTTGCCGTGGCAGAAATACGCAAAAATCCGGGAAAGTAAAGTCAATATGCACGGAGTTCGTAATAAATATAAAAGTTTAAATTGCCTTATAATAGATGTTGTTGTGTTGTGAACTGCAAAAATAACAGCAGAAATAGTCGGCGTAAGTTCTATAATATGTTTCTTATATCAGACTGGAAATAAAATCAAAGAAATAAATGGATAGATGCTACTGTACTTACCTGTATTTCGCTTAGTTATTCCAGTATCTATCGGTACTGGAATAATTAAGCGAAATAACCTTTAATTATGATCAATTTTATTTGCGCTATATTTTATTTTATGGGAAACAAATAATCAGACGAGGAAGTAAGTACGAGTTATGCTCCCACGATATTCCCTGAAATATATTGAAAGAGGAGCTAGATATATACGCTTGACAAAAAGGAGAACCACTAAAGTCTCAGATACCACATCAAGTCAAATAATAATTGAAGAAGGAAGTGTATTAAATCAAACTCAACCTCTTATGGTCGATCAGGGATGACAAATCAATATGTTTTCTGAATCGAAATTAAGAGATACAATCTTTATTTCTATTAGATTCATTTACAATGATCACTGTGATGCTGAAATCCAAGTGGATATAACAACAACATCAAGAATTGTTATAACAAATAATTCGAGAAAGAAAGATAAAAGCTGTTGCACTGACAAAAATCATATGAGGACCAATCTACTGAAACACAAAGCCAAGAATTTGTTGGTTTTTCATCCATAAAAAATGATCCTAGATCGTGCTGGTGTGTTATTTAGCAATTTTGAGTTTTTATTAACAAGATCACCTATGAAAAAATTTACAGTTTCCATTAAAAACGGACTTATAATTTTTTTGATAAAAATGAAAGCTGGCTTGACATTTTCAGCACTGCGTGTATTATTTGGTGTACGCAGAACCACAATCTCACGAATATTTCATTTGATCTTACAAAATCTAGCTTGTGCAACTACTAATTTAATATTTTGGCCGAATAGAGCCTCTGTACAAGCAACAATGCCCGAGTGTTTCAGTCCAGATTACATCAATACAAGAGTTATTATTGACTGTACTGAATTCCGAATTGAAATACTGAAAGCTGTGGATGATCGTTGATAGTAAAAATACCACTTGTCGTCTTTTTATTTATCTTTAATTTACTATATTTACTAGAAAGCAATAAAATACGGATATGTCATTATTTGGCATAATCCCAAATAGTTGCGCATGCTAGGTGACGCTACTGTCGTGCACGTAGCGAATAGTTGGTTATATTTTTGAATGTGGATATGGCAGAAAATTGTCGTGGTAAATGTATACTTACCTGTATTGAGATTGTGTTCCTACCTACTGTATTTATATGTATCTATTTATTGATTATGTAACTAATAATTGTGCGCTGTTGTAATGTGATAACAAACGAATTCTATTCTATTCATATTCTATTCTTTTTTTTATTGCTTTTCTCAGTGCAGGGCACTAAAAGCGGCCATTTTTTAGGTCACATGTAAACTTCGCACCAATATGTCTAAATATGTCTACACTTCGGGACTTCGCAACTACTGAATCTACTGAATCGATTTTAATGAAAAAAAAGGCGATGGAGTCAATTAAAAACGTTTCAGCTCTAAACGAAAAAGTTTCGCTTCAAACGAGCAGTATTAGACTTGTATGACGGCTGATATTAATTCTTCTTTTAGCTCGTTTGATTTAGTGTTAGAGTTTCTGAACTGATTACAGGATTCAGAACGTTTGGCATTTATAGTTACGAGGCTTTAAACTAGATAGAACTGGCTTACAACAAGCATTCAAAATTTGTATATATAACATTCGTGCGTTACTGACTGACAGACAATTCATAGCCAAAACTATGGAGCGCAAGGAGCAAAAATTTGGCATGTATGTTCCTTGCGGAGCGTAGGGGTCTACTAAGAAGGGATTTTCCAAAATTCTTATAGGATTGAGCAGCAACGGTTAAATAAAAATGTGTGTGGTAGTAGGTAGGTAGTAGGTGCATAGGGTTCCCACCAAGAACTTAGGGTTCCAAGCCAACCTCACCTGCAAGTGGTGTACCTGCCGATCAACGGACGAGGCTCTGGCAAACGAAATGTCCCGATAAGCGGCAATAGGCTCGCCACCTATTACGTGGGATAAAAACACTGGCGAAAAGTGGGCGTTTAATATGCCTCTACCTACCCATTCGGGGAAGCAGGCGTGAGTCTATGTATGTATGTATGTGTGGTAGTAGCTGCAGGCATCCTCTAGACACTAGAATAAAAAAATTAAGTAAATATAATATTAAAAAAAGTACAGAGTGTGCAAACAGCAAGCAAAGCCTTCAGAAACCTAATAACGTAAGTAATAAATCTAGTAAAATATTTAAAAATTATGTCCATTTATTAACAAAAAAAAACTAAATGTCGAAACCACAGCTTATGAATAGTTATTAATAACTTAATTGTCTCATAAGGGCTTCAAACCTTCCCCCCGTGGGATCTCCACCTTGACGTTGTGGGGGGGCTCAGTAACCGTGGCTTGGACTTCCTCGGTGAAGCTAAGAGAGATCCCGGGAGTGGACGCTCCGCGTGGGCTTGGAGGGGCCTGCGCAGGATACGTCCAAAGGTGCGGGTGCGGGGGACAGTTTTGTCTGTCCCTCGCAGTCGGGCGCGGTCGCGGGAGGAGAGGCGTGTCCGTGTTGCGTTACCGCGCGCCCTATCTCCCGCGACCAAATGGGGGCGCACCATTGTTGCGTCGCGGTGGGGCCGCAGAGGAAGAGGAGATGCGGTGTTGCCAGGTTGCCGTCCTCCCTATCCTTTGCGACCGCTGGGTGTTTTGGCGGCGGAGCCCAACACCTTCATCCGCCGCCAAGGGGGTTTTGTTCGGTGCCCGAACCATAGACGATGGTCGCCTGACCATCTGGCGAGCCAATACCCGTCGGAGGGTAGCGACGAATGCTTTGACGATGCCCGACCCGGCCGGTTTTTAAACAGAAGAAGAGTCTGACAGTCCCCTTCGCCCTACCCTAGGACGAAGGGACTCCATGAGGATTTTCCAACCCGACACAAAAAAAAGGGCTTCAAACCTATGACACTCTAAATACTGTCAAACTCAAACTAGAGTAGGTACAGTCGCGGTCTGAAAGTGTTTACCACCTTAAGGCTTATAATTGCATGAACACATCAATTACACAAGGACGACGATATGATAACATGCGTTGCGTAGCAACTGGTGTCAATAACGATTTATTATTCCACATTTATAATATACGTTCATTTTATTACAAGCGTGATATTTACAATAAAACTAAAATATTTGTAGTCTTCAAATAATGTTATTTTAAACTTGCTATTTACGATTTTGGTATTTGTAATTAATAAGTTTATCAAATGACTTTTACATTGACAGATTATAATGAAAGGGATGGCGAAATTACGACATCCTGAATATAAAAACTTTTTGAAAAAAATACAATATTATTTATATCGTCTAGCGTAAGACTGCCTCGTTGGTCTAGCGGTAGTGCATACGACAGCTGATCATGAAGTTTCGGGTTCATTTCGCGGGTCAGGCTCGGAAAATGTTGCTAAGGTTTTCTGTTAAGAATTTCTTAGTGACAATTTATTGAGCTATAATGATAGTGGATGGTATGCTAGTCACGTTAAAGCGCATGCTGATCACATAAGTGAGCTTTTGTTTAGATAGTGTGTGCCCTTAACCAGGTGAATCGTGCTTTATAAAAAAAGAGGCAGAAATAATCAAAAATAAATTCAACTCATATTTTTTTGTTAATAAAAGTTTTAATAACGAATATAGCCTCCCTCAGCAGCCACAGCATAAATGCAATTCTGTCATTATGTCAAATTATTTCATCGACCTAAAAATATTCATACTCTTTTTGTTTGAATCGATGCCTTACGAATGATTGAAAAGTAATAAGTACTCAGATATGGCATTTTAGACCTTGCTGAAACCAGCGTGACAAAGAATGTAATTTGAAAAGTGGTAAACATTTTTAGACCGCGACCGTACATACCTATTATGCAATAAACTTCACTTTACTACATAATCTGTCCTACCTTTTCTAAGATGAATTAAATACACCTTTTTACGTGGGAGTGATACGATTTTATAAAAGCGAAGTAAAATATCGTAATGTCAGTATGAATACGTTTAATCGCTAATGGAAGAAAGCCATGTTCAATGGCAAAGGCAATCCTTTTAGGCAGTATTTTATTTACGTACATTCAATGGACCCGCGATTACTATAAATGTGTATGAAGCAGTTGATACTTATTTTACATTGAAGAGGCTGGCTTTGTGTTTTGATTTTAATTTTAGGAGTGATATTCGAAAACTCGCCATAGTTAAGCACCGATTGCAATGGTTACCACTTGGATGGCTGTCCACGCCGCCCTTTGTGCCATTTTCACCAAATTGGGGACGTGTGTCGGGCAAATTGGGGACGTCTTGAAAAACAGTAAAGTCCCAAGCACCCGTAACCGGCGAGCATGTATGAAAAGAATAATGAATGAAGAGGAAGCGCGTGAGGTTTGTAAGGTTAGAAGCAAGTGGCGTGTTGTTGTCTCTGCCTACCCCGACGGGGAAAAGGTGTGAGCAGATGTATTTATGTATGAATGCTACGTGCTTTGGACGGCACGTAAAGCCGGCGGTCTCGGTTCTTGTCTAAGAACTAGAATCGTAAAGCCAAATCAGAGGCCAAAACTCCACACGAAAAATGAATAAAATAAGAAAAATCACGAAATTCTGTGGAAACATTTGTAGCAGAACCTACAACCGACAGCTGTTGGATTAGATCTCATCAATAACTATTAATATTTATGACGATAACATAAAATAAAAACGCCAAAATCCTACGAACTGACAGGGACTAGGTTCTAATTCTGTGATGTATCACAGACACTAATTTTTAATTGCAGAGATATAATATTGCAAATAAAGTATGTACCCGAGAACCAAACCCACTATCTAAGACAGTAACGTTAACGGTCCATTAACAGCGCAAGCAGTGTTAGAACTAAAACAATAAAGTTAATTTTGATAAACTATTCGATGTTAATTAGATTCCTAAACAATGTCTAACTGTCTCGCGCTAACCGAGAGTCTATCTATTAAACGGTTAACTGCTGCTCTAACTTTGCCAGTTAAGTTTCAGATTAATTGCATCAGATTAACGCTAGTACTTAAATATTTACATGTGAGATTAATAGGGTACTTGACAAAATGTTTTATGTTAGATATAGAAAATAGGTAAAAAATATCGAATAGCATCGATAATAAGGTTACTAACATAATTATGTAGTTAATATATAAGTAGTAGGTAGTTACATAAGCAATATTTTTGTTTTTTCTAACCCATAGGGATGTTGCTTGTCAAAAATAAAGTTTTTTAATAAACTATATTTATTGATTTATTAGTGACAAGCATTTTATTATTACTAAGCAGGCAGAGAGAGCCAAATTAATGGCAGTATCATTCATCAAGTAAAGTTGAACTCTAAATTTTTTTATTGCCAATTTATTAATAGTATGTGCCCACTTGACAGTAAAAATTATGACGTCACCATTAGTCACAATTTTCATTCATATTACATACAAAATCGGTAGAAAGAGATTATTTTTGTCATTTCATTAGCAGTTTCTGATGATTTTACTAGTAGGAAATATTCCTATTCTTCCTATCTTAGTAATTATAGCAGCTGCTTCATAAAAACTTTTAATGAAAAAGGCATAAAACATTTATTTCCTTATATCCTTCACTATTTTATACCAAGAGTGCTCTTATACACAAAATAAAATGTTATAGTGCTTTTACAAGAACCTAGCCAGTTTACCACGATTCCTATGTAAAATAGTCTAATACAGCCTTAATTAAATTAGGTTTCAAGATTAATTGTACCCTAGAGTCAGACAAACAGCCTTCTTGATTTCTGAAATTCATGTGGCTTTTCATTTTATTTCATTGATTAATTATAAGTAAGGGGGTTAGATTTTAAAATTATATTTTACAAATTGATAAAGAAAAACAAGGTATCTTTTACAATTTGTTGAACATATTGTAATAGATATAGAAGGTCGCTCAGCGAGCTATGGAGAGGGCTATGCTCGGAGTTTCTCTGAAGAATCGAATTCGTAATGAAGTGATCCGACAGAGAACCAAGGCAATCGACATGGTTCAGAGATTAGCAAGCTGAAGTGGCAGTGGGCTGTCCACATTTGTCGAAGAACCAATAACCGTTGGAGTAGTCGTGTTCTGAAGTGGAGACTGCGCCTTGGCAAACGTAGTCTTGGACGCCCTCCGGCTAGATGGAGGGACGATATACGCAAAGTGGCTGGCAGCGACTGAACGCGAAAAGCCGTATATTGGGCTCAGTGGCGTGCCATTGGAGAGGCCTATATCCAGCAGTGTAATAGACACCTTGTTTTTTTTTAAAGACTCCATGTATTCATTGGTACCTATATAACATATTTCAGTAATGTAGACACATAATGTTACAGAATGTGGACGTTTTACATATCCAACACAAGTTAAACAACATGTAACTTTAGGTATCTGTATGCACCTTAATTGATGATATAAAATATGTCATACTACAGACGATTTAGTGTTCATATTTTAGTGACAGGTTAAACAGGTTGGGCTGAAACGGTGCCGTTATGGTGCCTGCATAATGTACCATGACCTTTACACTTATTTGTTCCGAACTCCCTAAGAGATTAACCTGCAAATGTTACGTCGTGGGCAATGAGACGCGAAGCCTAGTTGAATTGGTATAACTGTGTTCTACTATATTTAACCTTCCTAATATACAAGCCAAAGTGCTATTCTAGCTTTATTTGGACAGAGACTACGACACGGCATACACTTATAGGATTGAGCAGCAACGGTTAAATAAAAATGTGTGTGATAGTAGATAGTAGTAATAAATTAATTGTGTCTCATAAGGGCTTCAAACCTCCCCCCCCCCTCCGTGGGATCTCCACCTTGCCGTGGTGGGGGGGCTCAGTAACCGTGGCTTGGACACCCGCGGTGGAGCTAAGAGAGATCCAGGGAGTGGACGCTCCACGTGGGCTTGGAGGGGCCTGCGCAGGATGCGTACAAAGGTGCAGGTGCGGGGTACAGTTCTGTCTGTTCCTCGCAGTCGGGCGCGGTCGCGGGAGCAGAGGCGTGTCAGTGTTGCGTTGCCGTGCGCCCTGTCTCCCACGACCAAATGGGGGCGCACCATTGCTGCGTCGTGGTGGGGCCGCAGTGGAAGAGGAGATGCGGTGTTGCCAGGTTGCCGGCCTCTCTATCCTCTGCGGCCGCTGGGTGTTTTGGCGGTGGAGCCCAACACCTTCACCCGCCGCCAAGGGAGTTTTGTTCGGGGCCCACCTGTCCATCTGGCGAGCCAATACCCGTCGGAGGGTAGCGACGAATGCTTTGACGATACCCGACCCTCCGACATACGGGTACATGAACATGGGAACACGGGTTGGTTTTTAGTCAGTAAGAGTCTGACAGTCCCCTTCTCCCTACCCCAAGGGCGAAGGGACTGCATGACGATTTTCCAAACCGACGCAAAAAAATAATAGGGCTTCAAACCTATGACAAAATACTGTCAAACTCAAACCAACCAACCAACTCAAATATTCAATATACCTTTTTACGTGGAAGTGATACGATTTTATAAAAGCGAAGTAAAATATCGTAATGTCAGTATGAATACATTTAATCGCTAATGGAAGAAAGCCATGTTCAATAGCAAAGGCGATCCTTTTAGGCAGTCTTTTATTTACGTACATTTAATGGACCCGCAATTACTATAAATGTGTATGAAGCAGTTGATACTTATTTTAGATTGAAGAGGCTGGCTTTGTGTTTTGATTTTAATTTTAGGAGTGATATTGGAAATCTTGGCATAGTTAAGCACCGATTGGAATGGTCACCACTTGGATTGCTATCCATGCCGCCCTTTGATGCCATTTTGACCAGAATGCTACCGTGCTTTGGACAGCACGTAAAACCGCTGGTCTCGGTTCTTGTCTAAAAACCAGAATCGTAAGGCCAAATCAGGGACCAAAACTCAACACAAAAAACTAATAAAATAAGAAAAATCACGAAATTCTGTGGAAACATTTGTTGCAGAACCTACGACCGACAGCTGTTGGATTAGATTTCATCAATAACTATTAATATTTATGACGATAACATAAAATAAAAACGCCAAAATCCTTCGAACTGACAGGGACTAGGTTCTAATTCTGTGATGTATCACAGACACGAATGTTTAATTGCAGAGATATAATATTGCAAATAATGTATCTACCCGAGAACCAAACCCACTATCAAACAGTAACATTAATGGGGCGGCCATTAACAGCCCAAGCAGTGTTAAAACTAAAACAATAAAGTTAATTTTGATAAACGATTCGATGTTAATTAGATTCCTAAACAATGTCTAACTGTCTCGCGCTAACCGAGAGTCTATCTATTAAACGGTTAACTGCTGCTCTAACTTTACCAGTTAAGTTTCAGATTAATTGCATCAGATTAACACAAGTACTGAAATATTTACATGTGAGATTAATAGGGTACCTACTTGACAAAGTATTAGTAACTTAGGAATATAAAATAGTACAAAAATATCATATAGCATCAACAGATAATAAGTTTTTAAGTAATATTTTTGTTTTACTATTCCATATGGATGTTATTTATCTGAAATATTTTTTACAATCAATTTTTAAGGACGTTTTTATGAGTTACAAGCATTTTATTATCATCAGCATAAGGGAGGCATTTGACAAGTAACCCATTCATCCTTAATCCGCAGTCACTATGTTTTAGATTTTGCAAACAACTGTCCATGAAGAGGTTAAACAGCCAAGGCGACGCTACGACGCTTCACATCCCTGTCTAACACCTGTTTCGATGGTAAACCAGTCAGTGTATGCCCCGTTTATCATCACACAAGCTCTAGAATCCTCATTAAGGAATTTCAGAGCTCGAATGAGGCTGCTGTCCACCCCCTTCATTGACAACACCGACCACATTTCATTCCTAACCACTTTATCGTAAGCCTTTTCCGAATCCACGAATGCGCAATAGACCTTTTGACCTTTGGCCAAAAACTTTTCGCCTATGCTACGCAAGGAAAAAACCTGATCCGTACATCCCATCCTCTTTCGGAATCCCGCTTGTACATCCTATATTTTCTTGTCGGTTACTTTCATAACTCTTTCAATCAGTACCATTGCATACAATACGTCAATAATGCTGAGAAGGCTAATACCTCTATAGTTTTGAGGTTGAGGTCTTGTTGCGAGCCTTTTCCTTTATAAAGAGGCACCACCACTACAACTGTGGCCCAGTCATTAGGTACTCGGCCGATGCTCCAGCACAAGTTATATAACTGCCCTGTCCAGCCTTCAGCATTTCGACTGTAATCCTATCATATCCTGCAGTTTTACATACTTTCATACTTCGCAGTGCCTTCACGATCTCATCCACGCCAATAACGCTTTCATAATTGCTATCATTACCATTCATTTCAGCGATCGAAGTCTCTATCGCCGTTCTTTCAAATAAACCTTCGTAATACTCTTTCTATCTCTTCAGCACGCACGATTCACCATTCACTATCCTTCCATTACTGTCTCTGATGTATGTTTATTCTGAGGATTGAGTTCTTTCTCGAACTGCACGAACAGATTACCAGAAAAACTGAAAGTTTCGCCGGAAATCGGCAGATATTCTGCTATCAAACTAATCTTTATTTTCCTCTTTTTTCCTTTTAACCATTTCTTTCACTATTCTTTTTGACCTAACAAACTCCTTTCTTGCTTCATCTATGTTTTCACTCGTTGCTTTTCCCTTTATTTCATTTGCTCTGGCAGGAAACCAATCTAACCAGGCTTTCTTCTTCTCTGACACTGCTGATTGTACATCCTTGTCCCACCACACCATGTATTCTCAACCTTTCGTATTTTCATTTTTTTCAATGCTCAATTATTAAAATATTCATTTGTAGATACTTCTTTATATGACTTTCTGACGTCACGGTAAGAATACATAACCGCGACGTGTGCAAAAAAAATGAAAATAATCATAATTATTTGACTTTGTGTTTGAATCTTGTCTCTCACATTTAAATCTACAAATAGCGGCCGTCACCCTTTTATACCAAAAGTGTATCTTCCTCACAAAATAAAATTTTATAGGGATTGTAAAAGAACCGAGACAGTTTACCGCTAATCTTATGTACAGTCAAATCCAGCCTTAATTAAATTAGGTTTCGAGATTAATTGTACCCCAGATCAGACAACAGACTTCTTCATTTCGGTAATTCATGTGGGTTCCATTTTATTTCTGTTATTTATTACGAGTACCTGCGAGAATTCCATTTCTACTACGATTTTTAAATTACATTTTACAAATAGATTACATCATGATATAAAAAATATTTTTTTCTTTTTAAGAAGAATAGCTATGTATGAAGGAATAAAATACAGCATATTTCAGTAATGTTAAGAGTCAATTTTACAAAATCTGGACGTGTTATATACCTAGCAAAAAACAACATGTTACATAATCTGTATGCACCTTAACGGCACAGCTGCATTACGGCACTGCCTTGAAGCTGTTAGGTACCAGCCATTGCGCCGTTGGTATTTTAGATTTACATAACAAAATGTATAATAATAATAATATATATTTATACCATACGGCTTACGTTTTAATGGTAATTTTTTATGACTGAAAGAAAGGAAGATAGACTGGTTAATTACTGGGCTGGAACGGTGCTGTTGTGGTGCCTACATAATGTGCCTACCTTTACACTTATTCCCACCGAACTTGCTAAGAGATTAACCTGCAAATGTAACGTTGTGGTCAATGAGTCGTGAAGCCTAGTTGAATTCGTGTAACTGTGTTCTAGTACATTTAACCTTTCTAATATACAAGCCAAAGGGCTATTCTAGCTTTATTTCGACAGGGACTAAAACTGCGGCACTTCACGTGTAAGTTAGTGAATCTTGAAAGAGCCTCATCACTACAAGGTTACTCAGCTAAGTGTGATAAGCTTGGAAATTTAATTGGCTAATCTAATAATCCTGATACAGATAAATAAAAAATACGTGTTACAGATCAATCACACTGAATTTTGTAACGGGTTTTAATCGCGTAAAATTAACTTATTTAAAGTATCTATGTGTTTCCGATATTTCGACCTTAAATAAGCATATTAATTTTACGAGATTGAAACCCGATAAATTATTTTGTATACAAATGTGTTAAAATGGAATAAATCAGACTGAAAAACCTAAAAAGGTATGTCATATTTCGTAAAAAGATTGCAGACCTATCACATTGATAAGCGTACTACCGTTAAACCACAGTCACATAACAAAAAACATACAGTGTAAGTAATAATTTAGTCAACGTACAACACCCGAGAGAAAAGGCTAGCCTTTGTACCGGAAACACGGCCGAAACATTGCTATCCACTTATACTAGTTAGAAAAAACCATAAATATATTATGTTCTGGCCGTGATAATGACGTCATATATCGCAGGAGAATACGTTTCTAAACACACTATGCCGAACTTACGCGACCGAAGTTCGGCATGATTATGCCTGCAATGCTATTTGAATAATTGTCCGTGTGGTGACGGATTAAGAATACGAATTGTCACCACCGCATATCATCCCATGGGTGTCGTAAGAGCCGACAGAGGCAGTATATTATGCAGAGAACAGCACTGTTAAAGAAGGCAAACTTGATACAAACCCTATACCAACCCGTTTGGCCAGCGTGGTATAGAAGGCCAATTCCTCCTTTCAAAGGAGAGGCCTCTTATAGGCTGATGTTGATGACGCCTGCAATGCTATTTGAATTACTGACAAAAAAAAATACTTTGCGTTATAGCGTACACCGTAACTTCGTTCGGGCGTAACCGCGTAAGTTCGGCGGCAACTTTTCTAGTAGTAGAGAGCACACATTATTACGCGACCGAAGTTCTTCACGAAGACACTGCGCAAAGTTGCGTAACGGAATTTCGGTCGCGTAAGTTTGACACTTATGGTGCGTCATATCAGCCGAATACGTCGGAAAGTAAATTCGGTCGCGAAACTTCGGTCGCGAAACTTCGGTCGCGTAAATTCGGCATAGTGTGTTTAGGACACTAACCCTGCTGTGCGTAAACGCGCCTTTTTATGTACGACGGTCGATGTTTTATCTGTAATTTTTTGCTCGTTTTGTTGGGTGATTCACAGTGTACATCAAATATTAGCCACTATGTAGTAACTGTATTGTTTTTTGCATTTGATTTTAAGAGCTGACTTTTAGGTGAGTTTTTTTTATTGTGCCTATGTAATTTCACGGCTACTGTGGCTTTCAAAGGGTAAACAGTAGTTTCTTATACGTTATAAGCATTTTTGGTTCGATCCCCAGTTACAACGGGCGCACCTCTGACTTTTCGAAGTTATGTGTGTATTAAAAATTATCGCTCGCTTAACAATGTGCCCGGTAGATGGCAATAGGCTCGCCCCCTATTACATTGGGACCGAACTGGTGAAGTGTGGGTGTGTAATACACTTCTGCCAACCCCTTCGGGGATAAAAGGCGTGAAGTTATGTATGTATGTATTTATGTATAAGCATTTATCGCAATGTACCTACATACTAAATACACTGCGACAACTGCTTCTATGATTTGCCAGGATCCAATTGTATTTTCAAACCATCTAGGACACCATTGAAATATACACACCGTTTTGGAAGAGTTAGGTGTCAAACACACCTACAGAAGAATTATATCTAAAGACTAGAGGATGCCCGCAGCTACACTCGCGTTTTTGTTTTTACCTTATCCGATCCCGCTGGTATTTTGAGAAATCCCTTCTTATTGCAACCCTACGCTCCCCAAGGAAAGTACATTTGAGCTTCTTGCGCCTAATAGTTTCCCCTGTGCATTGTCTATCAGTTAGTCAGTAACGCAAGAATTTTTATTTATACTGATTTCTATTTTCGTTCTAGTAGCAATCTCTCAGAAGATACCGAAGTGCCCATGAAACCAGCAAGCCATACTCAAAATAATGTCAAACTCATATAAATGAGATCACAATTTTCAGTGGCACGTGTCCAGTCCAACGTCCCAAGGCCACGCATTAGTAATCTAGGCCCGATACCATCCCCTTGTGGCACACCCGACTCAATCAGTAATATCACAGAATATCTAATACATTTTCACAATTTTATTAAAGAAATAAGAAAAATCCGACACATCCCTATATTCGAGATAACGCCTTTGAGTTTGACTGGGACCTAATTCGTTGGTGGAATTTCAAGAAGGAACGGCAGGGAATCATGTTAATATTTTCCTGTGTGCCTATATATCTCAGAGAGGCTACAGACAGTGATCCCCTGGGCAAGGCGGGTATTTCGTATCGCATCCCTACTCTGAGATTGCCCTTAGTATTGGGACATACGGAGGGTTACAACGGTTAGCTTGAAGTACCTAAAATACCATTTTTTTATTTAATTTTTATATCCATGCAATATTGTTGTCCATATTTATAAAAAAAAAACCCTCAGTAATAGTTTCAGATTGTCTTTTGGGATACATACGAAGTATATTCAAATTTGAATAATTGAAAATTATTACACACAAATCGTCGGTCGAATCACGAAAAGGCGTAACTGTGTTTTAGTAAATTTTACAGCAGAGCCATTTTTATGATATTTATTATCATCTCGTTATGTACTGTTATAACTTTATGTCTTAAGATTTAATGTGCTTGGTATGATATTTATGTAAATATGTGGCTAAGATTGATCATATTATTAACTGTAGTTTCAGTGTACTGTAGTTAATTATAAGGATATTTATATTTTTTTGAAAAACGTTTCACTTACGCCTTTTCGTGATGTACCCCTAATATCAGTCATTTCACTTACGTCCACGTAGGTATTGCTTTAAGTGAAATTGAAAACATCGGTATGCATTAAATTTTTTGTCTTTCATCAAATCGAGTGATATATTATTCTCTGTGTAAAGTAAGATCACCTAACGAATCAATCAATCAGCCTATCGCAGTCCACTGCCGAACATAGGCCTCTCCCAACACGCGCCACAGTACACGGTCCTTAGCCTTCCGCATCCAGTCTGTCCTAGCC
Organism: Euclidia mi; assembly: GCA_944739405.2. Classification (NCBI taxonomy): domain Eukaryota; kingdom Metazoa; phylum Arthropoda; class Insecta; order Lepidoptera; family Erebidae; genus Euclidia; species Euclidia mi. The sequence goes on from OX123204.2 coordinate 5,088,264, forward strand.
ACCTTTATCAAGTAGTCGGTCCACCTAGCTGGGGGCCGCCCTACCTTACGCTTGCCGAGGCGTGGTCTCCACTCTAGGACACGCTTGCTCCATCGGTCACCAGTCCTTCTACAGATATGGCCAGCCCACTGCCACTTGAGCTTACTGATTCTGTGAGCTATGTCGGTAACTTTGGTTCTTTGCTGGATAACTTCGTTTCGGATTTTATCCTTCAAAGAGACGCCAAGCATAGCCCGTTCCATAGCTCGCTGCGTGACTTTTAGTTTGTGGACTAGTTAGTGCCCACGTTTCGGCACCGTACGTCATAACAGGTAGGACGCATTGGTTGAAGACTTTGGTCTTCAGGCATTGCGGTAGGGGCGAAGAGAAAACTCGACGTAGCTTGCCAAACGCTGCCCAACTCAACTAGATCCTGTGGTCGATTTCTTTCTTGAAGTTATTTCTACCAAGCTGGACTACTTGCCCAAGGTAGACATACTCTTGAACAACTTCGAACATCGATCCGTCGACATAAACCGGTCCCTGCACAATTATGTTCGTTGAACATAATCTTGGTTTTATCCAAGTTCATGCCAAGACTGACCCGTCGAGAGGCTCCATTTAGGCTGTGCAGCATCTCACTCAGTTCTTCCAGTCTCTCTGTCACGATGACAATATCGTCGGCAAACCAAAAGTGGGATATGTACTCGCCATTAATGTTTATGCCCAGTCTAGTCCAGCGTCTTAACGACGTCTTTGAGTGCGTTGGTGAAGAGCTTAGGGGATATAACATCCCCCCCGTGGGATCTCCACCTTGTCGTGGTAGCGGGGCTCAGTTACCGTGGATTGGTCGTCCGCGGTGAAGCTAAGAGGGATCCAGGAGGGGACGCTCCGCGTGAGCTTGACGGAGGCCTGCGCAGGATGCGTCCAAAGGGGCGGGTACGAGGGACAGTTCTTCTGTCCCTCGCAGTCGGGTGCGGTCGCGGGAGGAGAGGCGTGTCGGTGTTGCGTTGCCGCGCGCCCTATCTCCCGCGACCAGATGGGGGCGCACCATTGCAGCTTCGCGGTTGGGCCGCAGGGGAAGAGGAGATGCGGTGTTGCGTTGCCGTCCTCCCTATCCTCTGCGGCCGCTGAGTGTTTTGGCAGCGGAGCCCAACACCTTCATCCGCCGCCAAGGGGGTTTTGTTCGGGGCCCGCCTGACCATCTGGCGGGTCAATACCCGTCGGGGGGTAGCGAGGAATGCTTCAGCGATACCCGACCCTCCGACACACGGGTACGTGAGGAACACGGGTTGGTTTTTAGTCAGTAAGAGTCTGACAGTCCCCTTCGTCCTTCCCCCAGGGCGGAGGGACTCCATGAGGATTTTCCAACCCGACACCAAAAAAAAAAAGGGGATTCAACATCCCCCTGCCTCACTCCTCTTCGCAACTCAACGGGGCTAGTTTTACTGTCCTGGAGCTAGACGGTCATAGTGGCCGTGTCGTAAAAACATTTCAACACCTTGATGTAGCTTTGGTCTTCTGCACAATCTGCCGAACAGTATGGATGTGGTCTACGATGCTGTAGCCTTTTCGAAACCTGGCTTGTTCCGGTGGCTGGAAATCGTCGAGTTTTCTGGCGCGGCGGTTTGTTAAGACTCTCGAGAACCACTTGTAGACGTGGCTCAGGAGTGAAATAAGTCTATAGGTTTTCAGCAAGGTTTTATCACCTTTTCTGAAAAATAGAACCACAGCACTCCCACTCCACGCCTGAGGTGTTAGGCCTTGGTGGGTAACGGAATAAAACAGGCTCGCCAGATCTTTCAGAACTGCTGTCCCACCTGCTTTTAAGAGCTCTATGGTGATTCCGTCATCCCCTGGAGACTTGTTGTTCTTAAGCTGCTCGAGAGCCACTCTAACCTCGCCCTGGTTGATATCAGGGATGTCCTCTCCTTGTAGAAACTCTAATTTCAGCGAGAATCTCAAACTTGGAGGTTACGGTTTTGCCATCCGCAGTAATGAGTTTCGACAGATGAATTCTCCCAAGCTGGCGAGCGAAGACTTTGACGCCTCGATTCTGTTCAATCGTAGCCGTAATGGCGCGGGTATTGAAACATCAGAGGTCACGTCGCACCAGCTTCCGGATCTTCCCGTTAAGGTTTCTTCCATCCGTCGAAGACGTCTGCGCATATGACATTCCTCTTCTTTGCCTCATAAGTTCGAGAGTCTGGAGCGAGAGTTTACTTTGATTGTTAACGCTTTTTCCGGGATACATCCTTCCAGACACGTCCTGTAGCGTTTTGACCACAGTGACGGTTTTCTTGTCAACAGTGTCATGGGCTTCCAGCAGTTACAACAGAAACGAGTTTCGACAGGTCTTGGTTTCACTCGCGCAAAATTATGTTACGCCTCTTCGTGAAAAAACATTATTATGCATGTACAGGCGTAACTAGCGATATGTCCCGTCGTGATTTTTTGAATTAGAAGGAAAAGTAGATAGGGCTTTTCGCAACGGTCTGTAAGTGCGGTTTCATTGCAGTTTTGGCTACGCCTCTTCGTGACATACTGAAACTTGACCTATAAATGTCGATGGTGCTAATATCTCAAAATCAAACATTTTGTTGGATACGCCCTTTCGTTATTTGACCGACGAAATATTCCTCGTTCCTTGTTTCGAGTAATCGATATTTCTTCACTTTTGCAAGCGCAATGTTCACAGATGTACTGAAGTATTGAGTAACTCCTGTGATATTATATCTTTTTGTAACTCTTTAGATTTATAGTAACTCCAACTCTTTAGCCGCTTGACCGCGCACAAGTGACTATTCTCCCTTTTTCGAAATTCCGTAGACAGCGCACAAGTGACAATTTTCCCTTTTTGGTTAAAGCGCTATACTCTGTCTGAATTTACTGTTTCTTTCTATTACGTAATGTTTTAAATTCTTTTTCTCTGTTCTATTCAAATCATTGAACATTTCTTCATGCTAAGAATACGAAGCGAGTCTTAAAATCTAAAAAATAATGTCAAATGCCACTCTTTATTTCGCGCGCTCCGTGATTACGTGCTTATCGTATGCGTGTAATTAAATATTTTTATACTATGATACATGTTTTTTTTTATTTAATTCGGTGTAGATAGAATACCTCTACAGTGAAAACTCATAAAATATGTATGTCATCGATTTACTTTTTAAAATAATCCTGTTTAAAATACACAAAGTGTTTTTTTCAACAATATTCAATGTTCGCTGCTAAGTATAATAAATTAGAAAGTAAATATCAACAAAGAATTCATACGACTTGAAAGAGTCATTTATAAGGTTGAAGAAAAACATCACTTCAACTTACTCATGTTACCGACTTATCAACAATAAATGTTTATGTCAGCGCGCTCACCTGGCGAGCGGCGGCGCGACATTTTGTTTAGAACGTGAGCGGTCGAGTGAATTCGGCGAATTGGCGCTAGCGGTCAAGCGGTTAGATGGATATGCAATAAAACTATCGGTCCAAAAAGTGATAAAATAGAGTAAAATCCCAGGGTCCCCAGACCTTACTTATTTTCTCAGAAACAAAATGTATAGAATGATGTAGTTTTATTATATGCTTTTAGTGTACGCATACCTGCTAGCTTGGATGGACGGCAAATTTTTTGCTACGAATTGCTAAAGGTACGCAAAAGCAGTACATTTTGTTCCTGAGAAAATAAGTAAGGTCTGGGGGCCCTGGGATCTTGGACTATAAATAGGCGTCTAGTCATATTGTGATGCTGCCTCCATCTCCGACCCCATGACGCAGTGAAGCCCATATAAATATTTTTAAGAACGAACTGAAAAATTAAAAGACCTTTTCGACGTATATTATTCCTCGCATAATCATTATATAAATTTAAAAAGAAATCTTATTTCTTCTTTACATCAAACTTACAGCAATTACAAAAATATCGTCTGTTATTTTTATTTCAAAATAGACACTTAAGAAACTTAAAACAGCATCTGTTAAATCTAAACTGTGTCTCAACTTGTGGAATGCCTGAAACATTCGACTTAACTCTATTTTACATTTTCGTAGTACCTAAATTAAGTAAAGTGTATTTCATTTTGAGCTACTGAACTACACAAAGGTTTTACAATTATTGTTTAATTTTGCGTTTGGAAATCGAATACTTACTTACATAATACTGAATATTTTCACCAAACAAAAAAGAATTTGCTAATTTTGCCAAGACCCTTCAAATAAAACTACCTACCAACAAGCTAACTACTCATCCTTTCCATCCGTATGCGCCATTTTGTATCCGTAGATAAGAACCGTCGAAGAAATTGAAGTAATATCGCCAGTTGTTACTTGTTTGCGGGTAAACACTGAGAGTATACGCTCCCACCCATTTCCATGATGGACTTAGTAATCTCGTGTAGTAGTTGGTAATGCTCAGGATTTCGGGGATTTTTCTAAGATAAACTTTTTTTTTTTTGGTACGACGCCTTTTAGACGACTAGCCGGGAGCGTGGATACGGCTGTTTGTGTACGACATTTTTTTTGCTATTGCGACGAAGTATGGGTGCGACCTTATCGGGGCAATTCGTAAAAACTGACTCAATATCTAGTATGAATGGAGCTTGTTCGTAAGGGTTTCTTTTCTTCTTAAGTTTTGCTTGCACTTCTATATTAATAATTGTAACGGGTAGCTGGCGCAGTATCCCATTATTCCCATTAGGTAATAAACTTGAACAATACTCATCATACTTTGCAAATATTCACGGGTCAGCATTGAATCATCAGAATATCTATTATCTCAGTATAAAGTTGGCCAAAGTGTTCAGTTTGGCCTTGTGACCAAAGTTCCATTCGCATTGAGAGTAAAACTTTTTTATTTCAAATGTATATATTATATAACTAAGATTTTTTTACTACGGTGGAAACTCTCCTTATGAGCCATCTCAATTCGACGCCAACCCGGCCAGAGTGTGATCGACCGGGCTTGGGACTGGCGGAGGAGGTGTGTGGAGGCTCTCCCCAGGCATTCGGGGCATACCCACTAAAACCACCGCGGTGTCCCTACGGGTCCCGTGTAGTGGCGGGGTCACGTGATTCGCGGATAGCATACTCTTCCGTGACCCCGCCCGGGACTGGCCCACCGTTGGTGTTGGCAGGCCCCGCCTTGTTACTTGCCTTTTGGCGGACGGGGAGCAGCCTCAGCGCTCGCCGTCCGCAAGCACTAAAACGGCCGCAGAGGATAGGGAGGACAGCAACCTGAAAACACCGCATCTCCTCTTCGTCTGCGGCCCCACCGCAACGCATCAAATGGTGCGCTCCCGTTTGGTCGCAGGAGATAGTCGACACGCCTCTCCTCCCGCGACCGCGCCCGACTGCGAGGGACAGACAGAACTGTCCCCTGCACCCACACCTTGGGACGCATCCTACGCAGGCCTCACCCAAGCCCAGGTGGAGCGTCCACTCCCGAGATCCCGTTTAGCTTCACCGTGGGTATCCAAACCAAGGTGGCGATCCCACAGGGATCTTTCACATACCTACCGTAGATGGCCGACCGAAAATACGTTTTGACGCAGCTAACTTGAGAGTTCTTTTCCACAAATCGTATGCTCCAAATGATTTGTTTTGAATTTATCGCCATAAGCACAACGTCGAAACTAAAAAACCTCACAAAAATTCAACCCTTACTCCAACCCAGACAAAATTCGCTCCGAGGTACGAGGTACGTGACGGACGCAAGAAAAATAGGTTTCCAGTGTTTCAATTAATTAATAATTCGCTTGCTCAGTCTCGCAATGAAACGGGTAACGGGTGAAATTTTAATGAGCCAGAACTCTCGTTCCAAAAGACGGAATATTCCTTGCCTCTTAATGTGATGTAATTCTACTTTCGGAACGTTTTGCTTTATTTCAGTTCGCATTCTTATTTTTAAAGGTGATTTAATATTCTGGGAAGTATTGGAGCAAAGGTGTATCTTAGTTGACTTCAAAAAAAGAAAAGTTTTCCTTTTGAAATATTTGTTAGAGAACACCGTTATTTATTATAGTTGTTTAACCAGTGAGTTTACTTTCTGTTCCATTTAATATACTAGCAGTGTCTATTTAAATAATAATTCTTGTTTTTACACAACTACAAGGACGACGCCTTGAACGCTTGGAGAAATACTTGTCCAGGAACTGAGTTACCCCGAAACTTATCCTCCCAGAGGCAATGGGATGGGCCGCTTTGCAGCGTGGTACGAGAAAACCTTCTCAATACATCGTCGAACGCTGCCGAGCGTGCCCGCCTGCTGGCTGTGGGAGAATGGGAATCGGGCCTCTGGCTTCAGGCACTGCCATCGTCCAATATAGGTACCATGTTGGACGATACGACCTTCCGCTTCGCTACTTGCCTCCGTTTAGGTGCGTCATGGGTCTCTCCGAATCGTTGTCACTGTGGAGAGGCTGTCGATAGCCTTGGTTACCATGGCCTGTCATGTAGCAGGAGCGCGCTTCGTATTTCTCGACACGCCAACCTCAATGACATACTGCGCCGTGCTCTTGCCACCGCTGGCGTTCCAGCCCAACTTGAACCTCAAGGCTTGGCACGCGACGATGGCAAAAGACCAGACGGGATGTCGTTACTGCCGTGGAAGCTGGGTAGGAAGGTTTGGTATGGGACGCAACATATGTCGATACCCTTGCGCCATCTCATCTTCCCAGCACAGCAGGTTGTGCGGGCGCTGCTGCTGCTACAGCGGAGACACTCAAACGGCGCAAATATGTAAATCTAATAGGAGATTATGTATTTGAGCCATTTGGGGTCGAAACATTGGGGCCTTGGGGTCCAAGTGCGCGATCACTTTTTAGAGATCTCGCAAAGAGACTCATAGACGCCTCGCGTGACCAGAGGGCTGGCACGTATTTGGCTCAAAAAATAAGTATAGCCATCCAACGAGGCAATGCTGCCAGTCTTCTGGGCACGCTTCCAATTGACTGCGATGCGGATGAGTTTCATGACGCCTTCAAAATTTTATTTTTTTGAATTTTCCCTTGTATATAATTATTAATTAGCTTTTTTTATTATTTTAAGACTTAATTTAATTCTATTGTGAATCATTTAAATAATTATTGGATAATTGTAAAGGAATAAATAATTTGGTAACTACAAGGTACTTAAAAATTGCTGAGGTCAACAGGAAGAATAAAAATTTAATCAATGCGTCCGTATGAGAGTATTATAAAAATGTTGAAGTGAAACTAAGAGGTTGTACAATGTACGGCGACTGAGTTTAATAAGAGCGTTTTATGTTTCATATAAACTTGCTAACGTATGCTCCATAAAGGACAAAGAAATATCTACCAAAGAAAATTTAAAGCAGCAACCTTTAAAAATGAAAATCTCAGTACTTACTTAAAGATTTCATCATTCGATCATCTTGTACTTTTTAGGTGACATATCATCATCATCGTTATAACATCATCCCGATTGCATCCAAGTCTTATGCCTTAGAAGACGAGTATACCGCTTTATAATATAACCAGATTAGATAGATTATTAGCTTTTCAGAGAGCTACTGCCGTCCAACCTCCGACTGGCATTTGTATGCAGAGTTGTGTGCGTATGGACGGGACTCGGCACTGAGTTTCCAAAGAGTGACAATATGCGACATTTAAAAGTAGTGTGGAGGAAGAAAGGTGTTTTGTTCCTCATGTCATGAATTTGTAGGTCCCACTTAATAGAACGCGAGACTATTGTCGTTACCGTTTGTCCAGACTTAGATTCTACTGAGAATTCGGCAAACTCTGTGGCACTTAACCGATCCGGGTATCAAAACCGGGACCGCCCGATCAGCGAACGCATACACTATCCACTGGACCATGGATGCGGTTTTTTAATCTTATTTCTATTATAAACGCGGAAGTTTGTGGGGTAACCGCCTAAACCACTACACATTCGAATGTTGAAGAAAGTCCACCTTATATTCTTTTAGCTGTCCAATTTTATTTTCTAAGCACTAAAGGCCTAGGTCCAGCAGAGGACATCTTTCAGCTGATATGATGAAAGGAGATACGAATACGGAATAACAATGCTATCACTACCTATTGAAAGCATTCTCCTCTGTCTACACAGAAGTGTAGCTCTTTCCTCTCTTCAAAAGTGTCACAAAAGGTTAATTATCACTCTACTTATCTACACATAGGCAACAGCCCTCGGTACGTTGGAGATGTATTCAGCTTACAAAGACACAAGCTTTAGTACAAGCGTTCACAAGACGCCACAATTCATTCGACTGACATTCACATTTGTACGGAGGGTGGCATGCAGTTTGTAACGAAATAGAACGGCTAAATCTGTGTTATCTTATACTGAAAGTAACACACATCTGTCTTATAACAAGTTTATAACAGAACAATACTTTATAAAAGACTAGACGTCGCCAGCGGCTTCGCCCGCATCAAACCTTTCGCTTGAATCATTCTATCTATTAAAAAAATACGCATTAAAATCCGTTGCGCAGTTTTTAAGATTTTAGTATGCATAGGGACAGACAGACTTTGTTTTATACTATGTAGTGATGATAGTGATTAACAGTCAGTTAGACAGACAAACTGACGGACGGACAGCGGAGACAGACACAACCCTAAAAACTATTTATAACTTGAGACTGACTTATATTATGTATGAACACTACATAACGTAAAACAAAGTCCTCCGTCACCTGCCTTTGTCTGTCTGTATACCATAAACTGAAAAACTACTCAACGAATTCTCTTACGGTTTTCACCAATAGACAGAGTGAGGAATAAGGCAGGGCTAAGTGTGTAATTAGCAAAGGTTTTGGGTTTATTATATGTTTTATTGTCCGTGCAAAGATATTTGCTAGTTAGAATATAAAGTATATTCTACCTTGATAGAAGTTTTGTTGTCAATTACATTAATTTATATGTCAGGAGTCCTTTTTTGGATAGCACAACGATCAAGTTGATACGTCTCCGGTCCACTGTACCGAATATAATTTTTAAGGCTGCTAAGCTGTCCCACTGCTGGGCACTTTACGCTTCATACTATGAGCAGGTGTAGGACATAGGCCAATTTCCCACACTAAGTTTTCCCTCTCCGCTTAGCAAACTATAAGTAACATAATTAACAATATAAAATTGTAATAAATTCAAAACTGTTCGCACCAAAAACATATATTTCTGTGTATTCTTGCCAATTACATGTACATAAATTCTAGAACACAATAATCACAAAAGCGCGAATTTAATTTCGAAAAAAAAATATTTTTATTTGTTTTAGCCTGTGTATCATTATAACAACCTAATTTAATTCCTACGTTCGTCTATTCCTAGCCTAAATTGAATCGTATATTCCAGTGGTTTAATATTCTGTGTAGGCAGTCAGACAACCGACGTAATAATACGAATGTACGTTTGTACATTTACAACACAGCGGAGAGAAATTATCCTAAATTCTAACTATAACTTTGGTATGGTAATATAAAAGTTATTCGAACTTATGTTGAACTGAATCGTTGTTTCTCTTGAGGGTTTATCGACAGAGGACTATGTCTGCGTAGTCTATTTTGTTTGCTCGAATGCGGTAACCTCAGAAACTGTTAGCAGCATCTATTTTTTTATAGACTCACGCCTGTATCCCCAAAAGGGTAGGCAGAGGTGTAATATTACACCCACATTTCGCCATGAATTTTAAGGTCCCACGTAATAGGGGGCGAGCCTATTGCCGTTACCGGGCACATCACCAGACTTCGTGCTGCTACTGAGAATTCGGAAAAACCCATTAGGTTACACTTTTGTCCGACTCGGGAATTGAACCCGGGACTTCCTATCCACTGAACCACGGAGGCAGTCAGCATGTATTTATTTTTCCTAAATAAATATCATAGGAGGCAAACGCGCAGACTGATCGCCGATGATAACGAGTCACAGGGGCGTTACCCAGATCGGTAACGCTTTAGTGACTTTAGTGGGAAAATGAATAGGATAAGGAGCGAGATGAGGGAGAAGGATGAGATCATCTCACTCACCGGACGAAACGTAAGTGTAAATACTGTTACTTTACGTCGATATTTATTCGTCGATTATTGGTCCGTGTGGTGACGGATTAAGAATACGGAATGTCACCACCCCATATCATCCCATGGGTGTCGTAAGAGCCGACAGAGCATATTATGCAGAGAACATCACTGTGAGAGAAGGAAAACTTGATACAAACCCTATACTAACCCGTTTGGCCAGCGTGGTATAGTAGGCCAATTCCTCCTTTCAAAGGAGAGGCCTAGTCCAGCAGTGGACTGTTAAAGTCTGATGATGGTGATGGTGATGATGATGACGTCGATATTCTGTGAGGGAGGTCCCCGGTCGATTCGGCCCATTTATTTAAAAAACAGCCAAGTTCTACTACATACTACATATTAAATGTATGTGTACAAAGCATTCCCTTGAAACCTTTCAAATCATTATTACCAGAAACAAGTATAGTGGACACTCGGTACTCCGACAAACGTTTTGCAGGGCAGTGTCGGACTATCGAGTTTGACGGATTATTCATTACTGCCTAAGAACGGCCCCTATAGTCCGGCATTTTTTACAAACGAGTACCTTGTAATCTGACAAATCACAGATCCAAACATTGATTTTATATCTTATTGAAACGCGAAGTTATGTCGGATTACAGGGGGCGCCGGATTACCGTGGGTCCTCTGTAAAGGGATAGCCATATAAGTCGGAATTTTCTTTTTCTACAAATCTGGACATATTAATACAAAAAGAGACACCATCCCCAATACTCTTCTTACAGAATGGTCTGTTTTGTAGAGTGTTGCCGTCCAGTCGTGCAGTTTATTTATCTAGATCTGTAACTGCTTACTAATATTCATGTGACAGGTTTCTTCCGACAAAATAAGTGAAAAGAAGGTGCGATGCCTTTTCTCTGCCCGATGTCACGGCTATGGTCACAAATTGACTATGTTCTCACTGAGAACTGCGGTACCAGCATTTGAGCTTCACCCTCATAATCATCGTTCTCCTTCTCACGCTATTCTAGAGGATCTCGGGAACTGCATACTAGTGTAACCGGATTTGATTGAATAAAAGCCAGCTGATCTCTGCAACCCAAAGGGATAGCAATGGTGCATGGCTTCCACTGACTCCCCACAGCGACTGTCAAAGATCTTCATGACAGCCGGGTACTACGGCAAAGAGCTCTAATATTTACATAGAGGCGCATTTTCTATGGGCGCTCTGAAGACAAACTTTCTGTGACCCAAATTGCCAAGCGGCAATTTGGGGGCGTGGCAGTAGCGCTGTGACAGCTGTCTCTACGAGAGCAAGAGAGACAACGTTCCTCCTGTGGACACACACACACACACGTACACACGTCTTAACTACGAGAGCAAGGGAGACGGAGAACGACGCCAGCGCCGCCAACGGCGCCAACTACGAACTAAACCGGACACTTAGAATCGGCACACGAAATCCTTAAGAACTGCGCTTCTATGTAAATCTGTATTCATTGACTACGGCTTGACATGCGCTCTAAGGCATGGGGTAAGTGATAATAATTAACTATTTAATACGCACATCAGTTCGAAAAGTCAGTGGTATGCGTCCTGAGTTCAAACCCGTTGCCCTCTGCACGGAAGTTTTTGGGTATCTCCACGAGACTTAGGCATAATCATACATTTGTACATTCCTACTTTTTATAATTATAGTCATATAACCCTTTATCTAATTTATACAATACAAATACACAACAATTAAAAGTGAAGCTAAATATATAAAATAACTTTATTGTAACAATGGCTTAAAATTCTAAGAAGAATATTTAGATAAATGTTTGAATGTATTTTTAGTTAAATTTGTTTTGTTAAATAAAAAGTAGCTACGGTTATGAATTGTAATACAAATAAGTTTGAAAGACACCGCTTGACGGTAAAAAGGTGGACGATTGTTGGGAGGGTAGCGACTGTGCTGAAAATATACTGAAGTACCTCTTTATCAATATTTTGTTTAATTTGCCACGGTGCCACCCTGATTTTTATAATATCTTACTTGTCATGACTGACATATCATCCCTAGAGCTGAAACTACTTAAGAAAGAAAGAAAATATGGACAGTAAAGGAACCCCCTTTACCCGCTAAGGAAGGATTTTACAATATAGTTTGGAAGTTGAGGGCAGGCGAAGCCACGGACGACTGTTAGTTATTTATATTTTATCCGGTACTATTAGCACTTCAGCACAGTAACGACCCGTGGTAATGACATTTTCAAACTGGCGCAATTTACCACTGCTTTGATCAGAAGTATAGATTGGGTCTTATTCTGGGCAATGCACATGATTTCGCAATAAACACATAACTAGATTGCTTTACAGTACGCCAGAGGAACGTTACTCTAAAATACCTATGTAATTGGTTTTTGTTAAAACCAATCTATACTTAGTTTAAATGAAGTCCCATTTTAACCCCGTCGCCTGCGCTAGTTAAAACTGTGTTACTGAAGACAGTGTTATCACGTAAGAGTATAAAACTGAGGTTTTAGTCACATTTATAGCCTAATTTTGGAGAATATAAACAAAATTAAATTTTCAAAAAACAAAGAAACGAATTCTAGTTTTTCAGATGGCAATCATCCTGTGGGAAAGAAAAGCTAATATTCTGTCACCTAGCGTTAGACTACAAAGCGGAACCCGGTCTTCACGACGAAGGACTTGCAACTTGAAACCGCCATAATGCCAGGAGGATGATCATGATGACTTAAGGCTACTTTGTGGACTGCAGATAAACATATTAAGTATCGACATACCCTTTCTATATCTTTACGAGGGACGTACTTACGTATTATAAACTTGGTACACACTGTATAATTTCAAGGCGGGTTGTAACTGTAGTACTTAGGAGCAGAGCAATAAACATGTGTGTAGATAAATACAGTTAACTGGTAAGTTGACATACATTGACCTCCATCGCGTACTTATTAGTTAAATGAGCATGTATATCATCATCATCATCAACAACCCTATATACTATCCCACTCTTGGGCACGGCCTTCTTTCTTCTTAGTCCACCACGCTGGCCTAGTGCGGCTTGGCAGACTTCACATGTCTTTCGAGGACATTATGGAGAACTCTCAGACATTCAGGTTTTCTCACGATGTTTTCCTTCATCGATAAGTAAGCGACAATTATTATCAACTTAATACGCACTTAACTCGAAAAGTCATTGGTATGTGCTGTGGATTCGAACCCCTCTGAGTAGCAGTCTGTTGGTCTCTCCACTCGGCTATAATGTGAATAAATAAAAAAGCGAAGCGAAGGATTCTAGAATAGAATCCCGAGCGTAGCGAGGGATTCTAACGTAGAATCCTGAGCCCAGCGAGTGATTCAAAGTACATTGCCCGAGGGAAAAATAATTTGCTCTCGAGTCATATACTCTACTTTTCATCCCCTTTCTATGAGAAAATAAATAATTTTCTGTTCGTGGGTAATCATTTTTGTACGTCATTGTTAGCTTCTGTAGTTATTGTTACAAGAGTTAAAGCATTCACTTTCATAACTCTACGCAGAACTCATTATTTTTGCAAAATTCAATAAAGTATATACCTACTGATTACGAGTACAGAGAAGTAATTCGCGGCGCGCGCTTTTTTTTTTGTTAGCGCAGGTCACGCCCGTGCAGCCAATACCGTAATACGTACCAGCCAGTTATTCATACAATTTGCGTTCGATTTCTATGTGTGATATACGTTCCAAATTCAAATCACTTTGCCGCCCCGCTAAAGAGCTCTGAACAGAAAAGAGCTATTTTGCTCCCGCTAAAAGAGGAACAAAGCGAGACTTTTCGAATAGAAGGGATGAAAAAATAAATAATACACTTTCCCTATAAATACAAAAACGTAATGTTCGAGTACCGAATTATGGCCGTGCCATTAAAATAAGAGAGGACGCAAGTAAGTTTAATTACTGCATCCGTTTAATTAAAAGGCAAATATAACAGTTTCATTGTAAAAATGTTGCGTCGTTGCGAGCGAGCGAACTATTATATACTAGCCCGCAGCTACGCTTGCACAAAATCCCTCCTTAGTGCACCCCTACGGTTCCCAAGGAACATACATGCCAAATTTCAGCTTCCTGCGCCCAATAGTTTCAGCTGTAGCGTGTCTGTCAGTCAGTCAGTATCGCAAGGATTTTATATATACAGATTAGCGAAGAGGTGGCAAACTCGACATAAAACCGTATAACAATGTATGGCTAGCATTGTATAGTAGATCAAAGCCTCCTGTTTACTTACAATTGGGATAACGCTAGGAAAATGATGAGCATAACACCAGTTACGCCGTACTCGGAATGCCTTGCCAGATAAATTATTCACGAACCTTAGTAAAAAGCAGTGATAAAGTCTCTGAACATAACTTTGCGTTTTATCCTCGAAGGGGTAGGCAGAGGTGTATTACACACCCACGTTTCGGTCACAATGTAATAGGAGGCGAGCTTATTGCCATCTACCGGGCACATTATTAAGCGAGCGATAAATAACATATTTAATACACACATAACTTCAAAAAGTCAGAGGTGTGTGCCCGGGGTACCTGGGGATCGAACCCGAGACCATCGTCTCGGCAGTCCGTTATGTACAACCACTGGGCTATCGCCGCTTTAGTCTAGTCTCTGAAATGTATATTTTTTTGTGATCTCCAAGGCTGTGTGTCAAATGCCCACAGGTAGTTTTTATAAACAAGTAATCGCCGTTTTTAAGTCCTTTTCAGCCTTTCGCACTACTGGATGTAAGCCTTTTCTAATTTGCTTCACTGCAGCACTGCGAGTCGATTAGGTATAGGGTTCGATGTCGGGTTTTCCATCACTTCGCAAAGATACTATTTGCTTCGTGTATTTCCCTTAGTCACCTCTTACGACACCCACGTAATGGATAGCGCAGTAATATTTAGTATCCTTAACCCTTCACTACACCATACTGGCCAAATGGGAATTAACAGACTTCCCATATCTTTCGACAAAATGATAGAGAATACTCTCAGATAACAGGCCATAATTTCAATTAAATACAACTATCATTTCTGTGGATTAGCTGTGCCCGCCGTGGCTTCGCGCCTTGGAACATTTGCGTAGCAGTCTGTTAGTCTGTAGGCTATCGCTGCCTTATTTAGTATGGATAAGCTTATAGTAATTCAGAGAACAAAGAAGCTGGTAATGAAACATGACGTACTACTTACATAATTATGTCACCATTATCATCCTATCGTTGTCCCGGATGCGATCTCAGAATCTCGACTTTAGAGCCTGGGGTTTATTTATTTATTTATTTAGGGGACAATAAACAGCTACAATATATGTTTACACATTACAGTACTGCAGAACGAATAGTTAATATTGCAGCCCACTACATCGTCCGCAAATTCACAAAGGACAAATAATCAATAAGTGCCACTAAAAAGCGTAACATTACTTGAATAATTACATCATTATAGTAATGAAAGCAAATAATAATTATAGTAAAAATATGTTTAAAAAAAAGAAAATACATCGAAATTAATTCTAAATTAATTAACAATTACAAATATATTTAAGGGACTAGGTACATACTCTTAATTTTTTATTCACAAAATTACTTCTTACATATCATATAGAGTATAAGATACAAAAAGCTCTTCTATCATGAAAACTCTATTGTAAAAACTAGCCAAGCACTAACCGTGAGGTGTTAGCAATTGAATGCGGGGCACATAAATTCAATAATGTTACTGCATGCAATAATGGTTACTCTACGCCGTTTGCACATTAGAACAAAAGCGAATAAAATCCAAGCTCGCACATTTCTCCAAACTTTATCGCTGCACCCTCGGGTTTGAGATTCCATAGATTTTTTTACACACAGCGGAAATAGTTGAATTTGAGATTTCGCCTGAGTGCAACCACGGTTATTGGAAGGCATTTTATCTTAGCGGCGTACGACGTTTTGATGCGGTCGAAATAGCCACATACACATTGAGTTAATTTGTCATAGTCAGGCTTGTATATAGACTGTCCTACTGCTGGGTACGGACCTCTTCTTACTCGCGCTGGCCAAGTCCAGTTTGGCAGACTTCATAAGTCTTAGAGAGCATTATGGGGAACTCTCAGACACGCAGGGTTCCCCTCACCGCAGCAAGCGATAATTAACAATTTCGTTAAATTGAGAAGTCAGTAGAAGCAGCTTGGTAGACTGGCCAAACCCTTCTCATAGTGAAAATAGCCCGTGTCCAACAATGGAACAGTTTATATGCTGGACTGATAACGATGTACGGTCTAAGCCAATCTAATGCGTTAAATAAAAAGCTGAAATTACATGTGATGAGTGTTGCGCCCAATAGTGTTAGCCGTCCATGACTGAAGAAATATATATAATATACCGATTTACCATTTATAATATACCGAGAGACTTGCCAAAAATGCGCGCAATAACTCATTCAGTACTTATAAACCTACATACCTATATGTATGTCACACAAAACATTTTTGCAATATTCGTCTCATACGAACGAAGCAGGCAGAAATCACAAACAGTTTGAATTACTTCGCATTCTGTATTCGCATATACGGCATACAAACTCACTACCATACAGGGTATAAAAAGACCCTTAACGAAAACTGAAATCCCATGTTGTACCAATCACTACGAACATTTTTTACTTCGGCACCATACCTGGGAAATTACTGGTTCCGGAGATATTGAGGCTCAAAGTTAGTATAGAATTTTTGTAATTAGGTAAAATCGATGCATTTACCCCGCCAATATCTTCTATGACCCATTGATAAGTAGGTATTTCTAAAAAATGGGAAAACTTAAAAAAAATCTTTTCCCAGGTATTATTTTTGGTTATTATGACTTGGCATGATGTCCACAACGAGTAGACTTCGGCTTGGTGATGGGTCTTGTGACAACCTGTATAACCAATTTTTACACAAGTAAACTTCACACAGATACGGCTACAGTTCGGGCCTCCGCAACTACTGAATCGATTTTAATGAAACAAAAAGACGATGGAGTCAATTAAAAACATTTCAGCTCTAAACGAAAAAGTTGCGCTTTAAACGAGCAGTATTAGACTTGTTTGACGACTGATATTAATTCTTTTAGCTCGTTTGATTTAGTGTTAGAGTTTCTGAACTGATTACAGGATTCAGACCGTTTGGCATTTATAGTTACGAGGTTTTAAACTAGATAGAACTGAGTTACAACAAGCATTCAAAATTTGTATTTAACACGTTCAGTGCGGAACAGGCCGATTTCGGCCTGCCGCTGTACGTACAGCCGGTGCGGACGAAGAAAACTATGTCCCTCTCGCTGGTGCGGAACGATTATTTTTGGTGTTTTTAAGGTTCTGACAGAGACAAATACATATTTCGGCTTGTAGTCAAAAATGTAGGTATTCTCCATAAAAACATCACGGCAGGCCTTTTTCGGCCTGCCACGCACTAGCGGTGAAATATATCCTCAGTGCGGCAGGCCGCCGGCGACCCGATACCGCACAGAGCGCACACGCCGCCAGTTAGTGTTGTGCTATCTAGCTTATCAGACGTGCGCGCTATCGATAAAATTGACGATGGCAAATAATAAAAGAAAATTGAAATTTTGGAAGATCGAGTGATTCGCCCTACAAATAAAAGTGATAGTGATAGTAGTGAGGAAATATTTCCAATGAAGAAAAATAAAAAGTATTTAACAAAACATCATGGAAAACCAAATCAAAGCGGTAAGTTTTGCTTAGTATCTACATGTATATTTATAGTAGTACTTATAATATTTGGAAATGTACGGTTACCTGCGAAAGTGCAGTGATATATATATGCGCTTTTTAACCCCCGACGCAAACAGAGCGGTGCTAAAACGATTTCAATCTAGTTTTTTTTTGCTTGAAAGGTGATTTCAAAGCTTCGATCAAATATAATATATACAATAGTTGCACGATCGAAGCACGTAAAACGGCACCAATCAAACTGTGCTTGATTAAAATTTTTAGCACAGCTTACCTACTCTCATGCCCGGTTTCTGAAGTTACCAGATATACTCTCAACAGTTATTGATTCATTATAGTTATGGAAAGGATAAACGTTGGTTAACTGACACTGCGTTTCTGAATGCGCACTGGAGCGTTCAATAACTATTGAACACTATAAAGTATTATATTATCTGTGACTGAACCAAAACGTAGTTCCTTTTTCTGCCACTAGATGACTCTGTTTAAAAAACCGAGTTGAAAACTTATTTAAATATTTTAATTTGTCTGTTTAACTAGTTGTTTAATCATATATTGTTTTTTAGGAGTAAACCACTAGTTGCTCGTGTCGTTATTTTACTAAAAAAAATATGATAATGCCTCATTCGTAATGGCTGTAAGCTTGCTAACTTATATACTTTAAAAAAATAAAATGTCAAATCAGGCCTCGCTGTCAGAAGATTTGACATTTTATGATGATGATGATTTGTGCTTCATTGTAGAGCTTTTCTGCAGTTGTATTTGGATTCAAAAATGGTATCATTATGTACTTGCCACAAGGATAGGCACTGTCTCCTAGGATGTGACCATCTAGGTATCTCATTGTTATGCAGGCAAGCTCGTAGAAATGAATTATGGTACACTGTACTGTCATGAGTAGATCCATGCCAACGAGTATCTAAATCTCTGATGTACCTATAATTTTCATCACATACAACTTGTACATTGACAGAAAAGAAACCTTTTCTGTTCCTAAAAAGTTCTGGTTGCTCTCCTCTAGGAGATTGAATTGGAATATGAGATCCATCTACACAGCCGATAACATTTGGAAAACCAGCTATATTAAAAAAATGCGCTTTAACTTCTCCCAGATCTTCTGAGTTTGGCATTCGTATATATCTTCTAGCTAGTTTTGCTATTTCTCTACTTACTGTATATACCACTCTTGACACAGTGGTTTTATGAACATTATTATCATCACCAATCACTACTTGAAATGTGCCTGTGGCGTAAAATCGTAATATGATGAAAATTTGTTCCAACATAGATAATGTACCTATACATATTTGCGATACATAACTGGAGCTAAACTAATGCTGATCATATCACTTATGTGTAACACGGTGTCCTTATTAAAACGATATCTCATTTTAAATTCTTCATCCGTAAACATTTCAAAAGGACTTCTACTAGATCTTAGGTTTCTAGGTACTTATTAATTAGCAATAAACTCCAGCACTTCAAAATCAAACTCTCTGCTCACTGCAGAACTGCTCGAATATGACATTTTGTATCGGTTATGTAAAAGTTGTAAACACAAACCTATATATCAAAACTTTCCAGTTATAATATATTAGTCTATGATCAAAACCTTAAAATCTTAAAAAGGTAACACGCTTGACAGAAGTTAAACTTCAAATAAAGTTATGGAACCGATAAACGGCGAACATTGGTCGGTTAAGTTAAACTAAGGATAACTGGAGTTTATGTTGTGACGCGTTGTTCAGAAACGCAGTTTCTTGAGTTATCGAACCAATAACGCTAACGGATAGATAAACCACCGATAAAAGTACCTCAGAAACCGGGCATCAGCCGCTTCACGACCGCGCTAGCAGTGTGACGTACCAATTTCAAATGTTCATGATACTGATGATGATGATGAAAATAGGTGTTTAATAGGTGAAGTATCATACTTTCAGCTTTTATAACATTTTTCTGGACTTTACCATGTAATAGGAACATATTAATCAAGTATAAAGTCCCGATTTTAAATAATGTTGTTTCATTTCAATCGTGTGAAATGCGCGCCTGTGCTTTTCACTCTCCGTGTTTTGTACATAACGCACTCTCGCTCACACAGTCACGCTAATGTGGCGTGGCGGCACAGTAAAGGCCTTGCCACACGGCACAATTTTACCACTGATCAAATTTTCAATCGAATTGGTTTTGCCTGTCTACACGACACAATCTAATCACTGACTTTCATTTCGCCCACCCGATTGGTTAAAATCTGGTGGTACCGCCCACCCGATGAACTTGAGTTGGACGACTGGCGTCTACACGTCACGATTAAAAAATATTGCAGGCATTGCAACATGTATCTTTGCGTGTCATGTTTCCAAAACATTCACAATTAAATAAACATCTTCATTTCTTTTATGTGCGAAAATTCTGTTTTATTATCGATATTCCTTTATTTTGGTATGTCCCATCACTACCCCCAAGGGCGAAGCGACTGCATGACGATTTTCCAAACCGACGCAAAAAAAAATAGGGCTTCAAACCTATGACAAAATACTGTCAAACTCAAACCAAAGTAGGTACCTATTATGCAATATTCAATATACCTTTTTACGTGGAAGTGATACGATTTTATAAAAGCGAAGTAAAATATCGTAATGTCAGTATGAATACATTTAATCGCTAATGGAAGAAAGCCATGTTCAATGGCGAAGGCAATCCTTTTAGGCAGTCTTTTATTTACGTACATTTAATGGACCCGCTATTACTATAAATGTGTATGAAGCAGTTGATACTTATTTTAGATTGAAGAGGCTGGCTTTGTGTTTCGATTTTAATTTTAGGAGTGATATTGGAAAACTCGGTATAGTTAAGCACAGATTGCAATGGTTACCACTTGGATGGCTGTCCACGCCACCCTTTGTGCCATTTTCACCAAATTGGGGACGTCTGTCGACCAAATTGGGGACGTCTTGAAAAACGGAAAAGTCCGAAGCACCCGTAACCGGCGAGCATGTATGAAAAGAATAATTAATGTAGAGGAACCGCGTGAGTTTTGTAAGGATAGAAGCAAGTGGCGTTCTGTTGTCTCTGCCTACCCCGACGGGGCAAAGGCGTGAGCATATGTATGTATGTATGTATGCTAGCGTGCTTTGGACGGCACGTAAAGCCGCCGGTATCGGTTCTTGTCTAAGATCAAGAATCGTAAGGCCAAATCATAGGCCAAAAGTCCACACAAGAAATGAATAAAATTAGAAAAAATCACGAAATTCTGTGGAAAGATTTGTTGCAGAACCTACAACCGACAGCTGTTGGATTAGATCTCATCAATAACTATTAATATTTATGACGATAACATTAAATAAAAACGCCAAAATCCTTCGAACTGACAGGGACTAGGTTCTAATTCTGTGATGTATCACAGACACGAATGTTTAATTGCAGAGATATAATATTGCAAATAATGTATCTACCCGAGAACCAAACCCACCATCAAACAGTAACATTAACGGGGCGGCCATTAACAGCGCAAGCAGTGTTAAAACTAAAACAATAAAGTTAATTTTGATAAACGATTCGATGTTAATTAGATTCCTAAACAATGTCTAACTGTCTCGCGCTAACCGAGAGTCTATCTATTAAACGGTTAACTGCTGCTCTAACTTTACCAGTTAAGTTTCAGATTAATTGCATCAGATTAACGCTAGTACTTAAATATTTACATGTCAGATTAATAGGGTACTTGACAAAATGTTTTATGTTAAATACAGAAAATAGGTAAAAATATCGAATAGTATCGATAATTAGGTTACTAACAAAGTTATAAGTAATATTTTTGTTTTTTTCTAAACCATATGGATGTTACGCGTCAAAATAAGTAATTTAATGTTAAATGTTTTTTAATAAACAATATTTATGGATTTATTAGTGACAAGCATTTTATTATTACTAAGCAGGTAGGGAGAGCCAAAACAATAGCAGCTTCAATCATCAAATAAAGTTAAACTCTACATTTTTAATTGCCAATTTATTAATAGTATGTGCCCACTTGACAGTAAAAATTATGACGTCACCATTAGTCACAATTTTCATTCATATTACATACAAAATCCGTAGAAAGAGATTATTTTTGTCATTCCATTAGCAGTTTCTGATGATTTTACTAGTAGGAAATATTCGTATTCTTCCTATCTTAGTAATTATAGCAGCTGCTTCATAAAAACTTTAAATGAAAAAGGCATAAAACATTTATTTCCTTATATCCTTCACTATTTTGTACCAAGAGTGCTCTTATACAAAAAATAAAATGTTATAGTGCTTGTACAAGAACCTAGCCAGTTTACCACAATTCCTATGTAAAACAGTGTAATACAGCCTTAATTAAATTAGGTTTCGAGATCAATTGTACCCTAGAGTCAGACAAACAGCCTTCTTGATTTCTGAAATTCATATTGTGGCTTTTCATTTTATTGCATTTTTTAATTATGAGTAAGGGAGTTACATTTTTAAATTATATTTTACAAATTGATAAAGAAAAACAAGGTATCTATTACAATTTGGTGAACATATTGTAATAGATATAGAAGGAGGCTGGCAGAAGAATACGGCTGGGCTGGGCAGCATATAGGAAACTCCGTGAAGTCTTTTCTTCACCCCTACCGCACAGGCTTAACACAAAGGTCTTCAACGAGTGCGTCCTACCCGTTATGACTTACGGAGCCGAGACGTGGACACTGACGTTGCGACTGGTCCACCAATTTAAGGTTGCTCAGCGAGATCGAATTCGTAATGAAGTGATCCGACAGAGAAGCTAGGTAATCGACATGGCTCAGAGAATTAGCAAGCTGAAGTGGCAGTGGACCGTCCACATTTGTCGAAGAACCGATAACCGTTGGAGTAGTCGTGTTCTAGAGTGGAGACTGCGCCTTGGCAAACGTAGTGTAGGACGCCCTCCGGCTAGGTGGAGTGACGATATACGCAAAGTGGCTGGCAGCGGCTGGACACGAAAAGCCGAATATCGGGCTCAGTGGCGTGCCATTGGAGAGGCCTATATCCAGCAGTGTAATAGACATCTTGTTTTTTTAAAGATTCCATGTAGTCAGTGGTACCTCGATATCATATTTCAGTAATGTATTACAGAATGTGGACGTTTTATATATCTACCACAAGTTAAACAACATGTAACTTTAGGTATCTGTATGCACCTTAACAGCTTAGCTGCAGTACAAGACAACTCACTGTTGGTATTTTATATTGACGTTATAAAATATGTCATACTACAGACGATTTAGTGTTCAAATTTTAGTGACAGGTTAAACACTGGGCTGGAACGGTGCCGTTATGGTGCCTGCATAATGTGCCATGACCTTTACACTTATTTCTTCCGAACTCGCTAAGAGATTAACCTGCAAATGTAATGTCGTGGGCAATGAGACGCGAAGCCTAGTTGAATTCGTATGTGTTCTAGGTACTACATTTAACCTTCCTAATATACAAGCCAAAGTGCTATTCTAGCTAGTTGGACGGAGACTACGACACGGCACGTCTAAGTTGGGAAAGATGCTATGCTCTTCAAAGAGCCTCATCATTATCAAGGATGCTCAACTAAGGCAGGGAAATTGAATTTTCTAATCTAACAATCGTGATACAGACAAAAATAATTTAAAAAAAAACAAATCACATTCCTCAATAAATTCATGCACTGAATTATTTAACGCGTCTTAATCGCGTAAAAGTTACTTATTTAAGGTATTACCTATGTATATTCATGTATATACACCACTATTTTTTAATTAGTACAAAAAATTTAACAGGGCACTAAGTATCTTTAACTGATCATATTGATGTAGTTGAAAAATAAAAACACTAAGTCCCAAAACTGTCTCAAAACTGTCCACAAAAATACGTAATAATTGGTAAATGCAATACTAATACTATGACCGACCCGTGTACTATCATAGTAAAATTAACCATTGATAATTCCCCCCCCCCCCTCTGCGCCTGCGCCACGCCCCGACGATGCGACAAACAGTACTAAATTGTTAGCTAAAGTGAGCGTATCTAATTTCATTGCAAAAGTTAATTGTTTGTCTACGTTTGCCCGCCGCGATGGCCTATCATATCAGTTCATATCACGGGAGTATGTAGCTATGCTTCGTGCGTACTTTTTGAGTGGAAAAATCGCGAATGCAGCTGTGTACCCATGGACATCGTATTGTGAGTGTACAAAAGTGACCGAGTCAGTGTCAGACAGTTAAAACAGTGCATATTGGATGCTTTTGACAACGGTGGTGGACATTTCGAAGGACAATGGAAATACTTGTAAGTTTAGTAAATAATACGTACTTAAGTAAATAATAATTTGATGCGGGCGGCTCAAAATCGGTCTGTGTTCTCCACACACCTTGAGGAAGGCCTATGTCCAACAGTGGACGTCTCTAGGCTGACATGATGATGATAAAATAATTTGTAAATAGCAGATGATTCTAACTTCATAAATACGCCAAAATTACTCTTTTCTTTTAGTCCAGAACACCATCTTTTATTTTGATATTTGTTTGCTTTCTAATTACATACCTCCGTATTTTATTACTTGTTAAACGATAAATTTTACCGGTCCTAACCCCGAATGAAGTATGAAGGAGAGGGTAGAATTAACAAAATTAAAAAATAACTACCCACATTTATTATTTTCCTTCATTTTATTTTCTATGGCTACCTACATCATAAGTGCGACAGAGAGAATGCGAATGAGCAGGATGGAATATTATCAATGAATTAGTGAATGGATTGTAAAATATGACTATGATTTAAGTGAGATTTTCTACAATAAACAAATGATAATAACTTTGCTCTTTATTGATATTATGAAATTCTTACGTCACATATATGATAATAATATCTTCGCTAATCTGTCCTAAAAGTTTTTGTACTAATTAAAAAATAGTGGTGTATATATATATATATATTTAAGTAATATATATATATATACATACATATAGCCATATCTTCACGCCTTTTATCCCCGAAGGGGTAGGCAGAGGTATATTTCTACACCCACTTTTCGCCAGATGTACTTTAGTCCCACGTAATAAGGGGCGAGCCTATTGCCGTACCGGGCACATTTCCAGACTCCGTGCTGCTACTGAGAATTTCGTGACAGAAAAACCCAATAACACTGCCCGACCCAGGAATCGAACCCGGGACCTAACGATCCCACGCGCACATTCATGCCGCGAGACCAACGAGGCAGTCGTATAGAGTTTGATGTCGAGTTTTCGGTCTCTACGCAAAGATGGTATTTACATCGTGTTATCCCTTAGTCGCCTCTTACGACACCCACGAGAAGATAGAGGGTGGTGGCAGAGGATATATATAATATATATATATATATACCTATGTGTTTTGTGTTTCCTACGTGTCGAGCGTCTGGCACTGGTCGTGGTCGACCGGTGCAAGACGGCTAGACCTGTATGCTGTATACAAATCGCGAAAGTTAAAAAACGATTAAATCACACTGAAAACTTAAAAAGGTATGTCATATTTCGTAAAAAGATTGCAAACCTATCACATTGATAAGCGAATTACCCCACCACCGCAGTCACATAATAAAAAACATACAGTAGTCCATTACATAAGTAATAATTTAGTCAACGTACAACACCCGAGAGAAAAGGCTAGCTTTTGTACCGGAAACACGGCCGAAACATTGCTATCCACTTATACTAGTTAGAAAATACCATAAATATATTATGTTCTGGCCGTGATAATGACGTCATATATCGCAGGAGAATACGTGTCTGAACACACTATTTCGAACATACGCGACCGAAATTCGGCATGATTATGCCTGCAATGCTATTTGAATTACTGACGACACACTATACCGAAATTACGTTGCGTTATAGCGTACAGCGTAACTTCGGTCGTGCGTAACCACGTAAGTTCGGCAGCAACATTTCTAGTAGTACACATTACTACGCGACCGAAGTTCGACACGAGGACACTACACATACATACATACATACATACATAGACTCACGCCTGTTTCCCCGAAGGGGTAGGCAGAGGCATTAAATGCCCACTTTTCGCCAGGGTTTTGATCCCACGTAATAGGTGGCGAGCCTATTACCGCTTATCGGGATATTTTGACACTTCACAAAGTTGCATAACAGAATTTCGCGGCGGCGTAAGTTCGGGATCGGCACTTATGGTGTGTCATATCAGCCGAATACGTCGCAAAGTAAATTTGGCCGCGGAACTTCAGTCGCGTATGTTCGGCATAGTGTGTTTAGACATTAACCCTGCTGTGCGTAAACGCGCCTTTTTATGTACGACGTTCGATGTTTTATCTGTAATTTTTTGCCCGTTTTGTTGGGTGATTCACAGTGTACATCAAGTATTAGCCACTATGTAGTAACTGTATGGTTTTATGGATTTGTTTTTAAGAGCTGACTGTTAGGTGAGTTTTTTATTATTGTGCCTATTGAACTTCACGACGACTGTGGCTTTGAAAGGGTAGACAGTAGTTTCTTATACGTTACAAGCATATATCGCAATGTACCTACATACTAAATACATTCTGACAACTGCTTCTGTGATTTGCCGGGATTGAAATATACACACCGTTTAGGAAGAGTTAGGTGACAAACATCTGTGCATCACATATATCTAAAGATTTGATTTTTCGTTCCAGTAGATATCTCTCAGAAGATTACGTAGCGACCATGAAACCAGCAACCCATACTCAAAATAGACTGTAATCATTTTTATATACATCATATATAAATGTGATCACAATTTTCAGTGGCACGTGTCCAGTCCAACGTCCCAAGGCCGCGCATTAGTAATCTAGGCCCGATACCATACCCTTGTGGCACACCCGACTCAATCAGTAATATCACAGAATATCTAATACATTTTCTCAATTTTATTTAAGAAATAAGAAAAATCAGACACATCCCTATATTCGAGATAACGCCTTTGAGTTTGACTGGGACCTAATTCGTTGGTGGAATTTCAAGAAGGAACGGCAGGGAGTCATGTTAATATTTTCCTGTGTGCCTATATATCTCGGAGAGGCGACAGACAGTGATCCCCTGGGCAAGGCGGGTATTTCGTATCGCATCCCTACTCTGAGATTGCCCTTAGTATTGGGACATACGGAGGGTTATAACGGTTAGCTTGAAATAGCTAATATACCATTTTTTTATTTAATTTTTATATCCATGCAATATTGTTGTCCATATTTATAGAAAAAACCCTCAGTAATAGTTTCAGATTGTCTTTTGGGATAAATACAAAGTATATTCAAATTTGAATAATTGAAAATTATTACACACAAATATTCCTCGTTCCTTGTTTCGAGTAATCGATATTTCTTCACTTTTGCAAGCGCCATGTTCACAGATGTACTGAAGTATTGAGTAACTCCTGTGATATTGTATCTTTTTGAAACTCTTTAGAACTATAGTAACTTCAACTCTTTAGATGGATATGCAATTAACTATCGGTCCAAAAAGTAATATAATAGATAGTAAGATCCCAGGGTCTTTGTTCGTGATTAAAAAAAGGAAGATCTGGGGGCCCTGGGATCTTGGACTATAAATAGACGTCTAGTTATATTGTGTGATGGTGCCTTCATCTCCGACCCCATGACGCAATGAAGCCCATATAAATATTTTCGAGCACGATCTGAAAAATTAAAATACCTTTTCGACGTATATTATTCCTTGCAAGATCAAAATAAAAAAAAAATATCTTATTTCTTCTTTACGTCAAACTTACAGCAATTACAAAAATATCGACTGTTACTTTTATTTTAACAATGACACTTAAGAAACTTAAAACAACGTCTGTTAAATCTAAACTGTGTCTCAACTTCTGGAATGCCTGAAACATTCGACTTAACTCTATTGTACATTTTCGTAGTACCTAAATTAAGTAAAATGTATGTTCATTTTGTAGCTAATTACACAAAGGTATTAAAATTATTGTTTAAGTTTGCATTTGGAAATCGAATACTAACTTAATAATACTGTATATTTTCACCAACCAAAAAATAATTTGCTAATTTTGTCAAGACCCTTCAAATAAAAAAATACCTACCAACAAGCTAGCTCCTCATCCTTTCCATCAGTATGCACCATTTTGTATCCGTAGATAAGAACCGTCGAAGAAATTGAAGTAATATCGCCAGTTGTTACTTGTTTGCGGGTAAACACTGAGAGTATACGCTCCCACCCATTTCCATGA
The DNA here is from genome assembly GCA_944739405.2 of Euclidia mi. Lineage (NCBI taxonomy): Eukaryota > Metazoa > Arthropoda > Insecta > Lepidoptera > Erebidae > Euclidia > Euclidia mi. Next base: position 5,116,206 of record OX123204.2, read on the forward strand.
TGGACTTAGTAATCTCGTGTAGTAGTTGGTAATGCTCAGGATTTCGGGGATTTTTCTAAGATAAACTTTATTTTTTTTGGTACGACGCCTTTTAGACGACTAGCCGGGAGCGTGGATACGGCTGTTTGTGTACGACATTTTTTTTGCTATTGCGGCAAAGTATGGATGCGACCTTATCGGGGCAATTCGTAAAAACTGACTCAATCTTATCTAGTATGAATGGAGTTTGTTCGTAAGGGTTTCTTTTCTTCTTAAGTTTTGCTTGCACTTCTATATTAATAATTGTAACGGGTAGCTGGCGCAGTATCCCATTAGATAATGAACTTGAACAATATTCATTATATTTTGCTAATCTTCACGGGTCAGCATTGAATCATCAGAATATCTTTTATCTCAGTATTAAGTTGGTGTTAAGTTAGGCCTTGTGTTGTGACCAAAGTTCCGTTCGCATTGAGAGTAAACCTATGTTATTTCCAATGTATAAAACTAAGATATTTTTGTAACTTTTAGAGATAAATATATATTTTTTTTACTTATTTTATGTTAATGTGCTCTGGTAATGATTCTTAACTTTTGCACCTTGATATATCGAACTAGTCATAGTGAATGTTGACTCGTTAGATCTTTTACATACCTACCGTAGATGGTCGACCGAAAATACGTTTTGACGCAGCTAACTTGAGAGTTCCTTTCCACAAATCGTATGCTCCAAAATATTTGTTTTGAATTTATCGCCATAAGCACAACGTTGAAACTAAAAAACCTTGCAAAAATTCAACCCTAACTCCAACTCAGACAAAATTCGCTCCGAGGTAACGACGGACGCAAGAAAAATAGGTTTCCAGTGTTTCAATTAATTAATAATTCGCTTGCTCAGTCGCGCAATGAAACGGGTAACGGGTGAAATTTTAATGAGCCAGAACTCTCGATCCAAAAGACGGACTATTTCTTGCCTCTTAATGTGATGTAATTCTACTTTCGGAACGTTTTGCTTTATTTCAGTTCGCATTCTTAGTTTTACAGGTGATTTAATTCTGGGAAGTATTGGAGCAAATATGTATAGTCGACTTCAAAAAAAGAAAAGTTTTCCTTTTGAAATATTTGTTACAGAACACCGTTATTTATTATAGTTGTTTAACCAGTGAGTGTACTTTCTGTTCCATTTAATTTACTAGCAGTGTCTATTTAAATAATAATTCTTGTTTTTACACAACTACAAGGTATTTAAAAATTGCTGAGGTCAACAGGGAGAATAAAAATTTAATCAATGCGTCCGTATGAAAGTAAGTATTATAAAAATGTTGAAGTGAAACTAAGAGGTTGTACAATGTACGGCGACTGAGTTTAATAAGAGCGTTTTATGTTACATATAAACTCAGCTAACGTATGCTATATAAATAATATAGAAAAATCTACACAAGAAAATTTTAAACTGCTACCTAAAAATGAAAATCTCACACTAATACAATTTTAAATTCCTAATAATCAATTTTAAATCTACAGGGTAATTCGAAGATATTTTACCCGTTTTTTATATTTCGGTTAATTGCTAGTTAACAAGCTTTCCAAAAATTAACAATTTAGAGGCAAAATGTGAATAGATTTTTTTTTTAATTTTGATTATTTTGATGACCAGGTCGAATATTAAAAAAAAAAACTTGATATCTCAGAAAACGTTAATTTTGGACCCCTAATGACGGGGGTCAATTTGTTGCAAATGACTTCAAATATGACCTCCTTCAAGGAATAGGTCGAAAAACTAAATATCCTCTATATTGTACTTTTTGATTACGTAAGCTTATGTTGTAGATGTAGTAGTCGTATCATCATCATCAAACCTTTTACATTCCACTGCTGGACTAGGCCTCTCCTTTGAAAGGAGGAATTGGCCTACTATACCACGCTGGCCAAACGGGTTGGTATAGTGTTTGGATCAAGTTTTCCTTCTCTTACAGTGTTGTTCTCTGCTTACGACACCCATGGGATGATATGGGGTGGTGACATTCCGTATTCTTAATCCGTCACCACAAGGGTCGTATAGGGCCAAATATTAAAATAAAATATTTGGAGAAAACTGACCAGCGGGTAATCCTGCTGTTTGCATAGCTGTTTTCAATTCTTATTTTCATCTTCTGGTGCCCAATATCTTGATATAAAATGTTTTTATATCTGGTATCTGGAATCTGGATCTGTTTCTAGCCTATCGCTATTATCTTAAGTAACACACGTCTAAAAGTTAACTTGATTACCGAAACTGGCATATAATATCCCCGGCTGGCATATTCGACAGGGAGAAACCGTTTTTTCGTAACTGGTCTCTACGAAGTCAGGCAAATGTAGGTATGTTAGTGTAGTAACATATCTGGACGTGAAAATGAATTTCGTGCAAAATTGAAATGTAAGCGGCGATAGCTTGCTAAGTGTTCACGATACAAAAGGATTATTACTACAATACACTTTCTAGTGTGGTATTTGTCTTTTAATCTTATTTTATATTTTTATAACCCTTCAAAGAGCTAGGCAGAAGTGTAATATTACACCCCCATTTCGCCATGAATTTGTAGGTCGCACGTAATCGGAGGCGAGCCTATTGCCGTTAACGGGCACTTTACCACACTGCGTGCATGAATTCGGAAAAACTTAGTAACACTTTTGTGAAACCCGGTTAGCGAATCTAGGAACGCCCGATCAGCAAACTCATATCCACTGGACCACTGTGGCACTCTTTTAATCTTACTACTATTGTAAAGGCAAAAGTTTGTGAGGTGACTGCTTAGATCACCAAGCATTACTTACAGTCGAATGTTGAATATAGTTCCAATTCCAAATGCCTACAGACAACCTTATCTAATATTCTGTAATAGCTGTGCGTTTTATTTTCTAGGCATTAAAGGCTGAATGATGAAAGGAGATACGGATAAGGAATAAGGATGGTTTTACTTTTGAAAGCTCGGAATATTGGCCAAAGTGCGATGATACTTCACACCGGGACAACTGCTAAGTCTATACCAACCACAAGTCCGATCCTGTATGGAGTATTCTTCTCATTGCTGGGATGGATCGGCCAAATACCAGCTTGAGACACTTGACTCAATAGAGAGAAAATCCAGGAGGCTCATTGGTGTTGAAGAAGTTACCTCAAAACTCCAAAGCCTCGAACACCGACGATGAGTTGCTGCTTTATTAGTATTTTACCGTATACATTTCGGAGAGTGTGCAGCAGAACTGCACGATTTAATCCCCTCATCCCCTTTCCACTATCGGACAACAGACGCACTGCCAAGCGCCATCGGTACATGGTCGATATTCCAACCATACGCACAAAACGTTTTGCTTCCTCGTTCATCATGCGCACTGCAAAACAATGGAACTCTCTGTTAGAATCTGTGTTTCCCGATCAGAACAAATTGTGTGTCTTCAAGACGCGAGTGAATAGACATCTTCTAGGTAAGCGTGATACATCCTAGATCGCATCAGTAGTGCTTCCATAAGGCATGCTAGTGGTCAAACGCGAACCTATATAAACTAAAAAAAAAATTGCATTCTACTCTGTCTTCACAGAAGAGTAGCTCTTCCCTCTCTTCTATTATGTCATAAACGGGTTACTTATCTCTCTACTTATCCACATATAGGCAACAGCTCTCGGTACGTTAGAGGCGTATTTAGCTTACAAAGACTCAAGCTTTAGAACAAGCTTTCACAAGACGCCACAATTCATACGACTGACATTCATATTTGTACGGAGGGTGGCACGCAGTTTGTAACGAAATAGAACGGCTAAATCTGTGTTATCTTATACTGAAAGTAACACACATTTGTCTTATAACAAGTTTTTTAATAATAATATAATAATATTCTACCACATTCACACAACACCATCTAGTCCCAAACTAAGCAGAGCTTGTACTATGGGTACTAGACAATGGATAAACATACATATATACTTTTTTTTTGTAAATACATACATATTATACATAGAAACACCAACCAACAGTTTAGAACAATAGTTTATAATAGACAGACAAAAGGACAGACAGACGGACGGACAGTGGAGTCTTAGTAATGGGACCCCATTTTACCATTTGGATACGGAACCCTAAAACTGTTTCAGCCTCACATATATGATTATTCATAAGTAAAACATAATCCTCCGTCATCTCTGTTTGTCTGTCTGTTTATGACAAACTTTTAAACTACTTGACGGATTCTCTTACGGCTTTCATCAAAAAGCAGAATCTCGTATGAGAAAAGTTTAAGTGTGTAATTTTTTAAGGTTTTGCGTTAATTATATATTTTACTGTCCGTGCACAGAAGGCTGCTAGGAAGATTATAAATCAACAAGAGGATACCCGTAGCTACGACAGCCATATATTTTAACTGTTTCTGCCTGATCCCGCGGGAATTCTTGGCAATCCCTTCTTTGTGAACCTGTGCTCCTCAATGAATGTCAATCCCAACATGCCAAATTGCCGCGACATGCACTAGTTTCGGCCATTTGTTGGCTGTCAATCAGTCAGTCAATAACGCAAGAGTTTATACATATTGATGATAATATGCGTGTGAGAAGAAGCAGCGATAGCTTAGTGGAGATACCAACAGACTGCCATGCAGAGGGTATCGGGTTCGAATCCACGGCGCGCACCAATGACTGTTCGGAGTTATGTGCGTATTGAATTGTAAATTATCGCTTGTCCCGTGCCTCGGAGAGCACGTTAAGCCGTCGGTCCCGGTTGTTATGAAGATCTTTGACTGTCGTTAGGTATAGGCCGTTAGTACCTTCTAAATAAACTGCCACTAGTCTAAACTATGGAATATCGCTAACCCTTCGGGTTGCGGAGGTCAGACAGGCAGTCGCTCTGTGGAAAAGCTAATATTCAGCCAAATCCGGTTAGACTAGTAAGGGGACCCCAGGTCTAAACTGGGATAACGCTAAGAGGATGATGATGATGATGCGTGTCAAACTGTCCCACTGCTGGGCACTTCATATTATGAGCAAGTTTAGGACATAGGCTAGTTTGCCACACTAAGTTTTCCTTCTCCGCTTAGCAAACTATAGGTAAAATAATTAACAACATAAAACCGGGTGTAATAAATTTTAAACTGTTCGCACCAAAAACATATATTTCTGCGTATTCTTGTCAATTTCATGTACATTAATTCTACAACACAATAATCACAAAAGCGCAAATTTAATTTCGAAAACAAAAATATTTTTTATTTGTTTTAGCCTGTGTATCATTATATCAACCTAATTTAATTCCAACGTTCGTCTATTCCTAGCCTAAATTGAATCATATATTCCAGTGGTTTAATATTCTGTGTAGGCAGTCAGACAACCGACATAATAATACGAATGTACGTTTGTACATTTACAACACAGCGGAGAGAAATTATCCTAAATTCTAACTATAACTTTGGTATGGTAATATAAAAGTTATTCGAACTTATGTTGAACTGAATCGTTGTTTCTCTTGAGGCTTTATCGGCGGAGGACTACGTCTGCGTAGTCTATAACTGTAATAATGCGCTAATTTCAGAAACTACCAGCCTAAACTAATATTTTTCTAACATATTTTTTTATGGAATAGGAGGTAAGCGATTAGACTGATCGCCGATGGTAAGGAGGTGCCCAGAGGAGTCACCAGCGTTACCGACCTAGAGGGAAAAAGGAATACGATGAAGAGCAGAAAAGGCAAATGGGGATAGGACTTCCGGCACTCTCACTCACCGAAATAAGCGCACAGTAGGTATAGATATCTACTATATCTACTTTACGTCTATATTCGTGAGAAGGTAGTACTTCCCCTGCCAGTCGGCCCTTTCCCACTTAAGACAGCAAGGCTATACTACCTCGAATCTGTATGTACTAAGTATTCCCTTGAAACCATTCAAATAATGATAACCAAAAACAAGTAAAAGGAATTCTGGCGTTATAAGTTGGTATTTTCTTTTTCTAGAAATCTAAACATGTTAAAACAATAAGATACACCATCCTCAATACTTTTCTTACACAATAGATGCAAAATAGTATGTTTTGTGGAGATGCCAGCCAGTCATGTAGTTTATTTCTCTCTGCAACTGTTTACTAATATTTATTTGGCAGGTTTCTAGCGACTAATTAAATGAATACAAAGGTGCAATGCCTTTTTTTAGCACGATGTCCCGGCTATGGTCACAAAATGACTACGATGTCACTGGGAACTGCGGTACCAGCATTTGGTCTTCATCCTCGTAATCGTCGTCATCCTCCTAACGTTAAACTAGTGGATCTCGGGAGCCGCATACGAGTCTAACCGGCTTTGACTGAATAAAAGCTTTTCCACTGAGTGACTGCCATCTGACCCTCGCAACCTAAAAGGATAGATATTCCATGGCTTACTACGGAATTCAATATTCGAACCATAGATAGATCTGTAGATTTTAGATTCGTTTTTGACAGTTTTTGACATAAGCTCCATACAAAATATGTCAAACACGAATCTAAAATCAACAGATCTATCTATAGTTAGAATATTGAAAATGGCCTTTAGACTGATTCCACACAACGACTGTCAAATATCTTCATGACAGTCGGGTACTACGGCTTGACGCGCGTTCTGAGGCATGGGCTAAGTGATAATAATTAGCTATTTAATACGCACATCAGTTCAAAAAGTCAGTGGTGTGCGTAACTCATAATATTGTTAGAATTAGCCATAAAAGTGAAGCTAAATATATAAAATAAATAAAATTTTAAGGTAGTAGAGCCTTGCTGATTTCAGCATGAATGGGCCGGCTCGACCGGGGTAGTACTACCCTCTCACAGAAAATCGACGTAAAGTAACAGTACCTAAAGTGTTGCGTTTCGTTCGGTGAGTGAGAGTGCCGGAGGCCCTATCCCCTATTCCTTCTCCCTCATCCCACTCCTTATCCTATCCCTTTTCCCAACCCCAAGGGGCGGCAACGCACTTGTGACTCCTATGGTGTTGCTTGTGTCCATGGGCGGCGGCAATTGCTTACCATCAGGCGATTCGTCTGCTCGTTTGCCGCCTAATACCATAAAAAAAACGTTATTGTAACAATGGCTTATAAGAAGAATATTTAGATGAATATTCGAATGTATTTTTAGTTAACTTTGTTTTGTTAAATAAAAAGTACCTACCGTACGTTAGTACTATCTATTCTGTGCCTACGGTTATGAATTAAGTAATAGAAATAAGTTTGAAAGACACCGCTTAGCGGGGAAAAGTTGGACAATTGTTGGGAGCGTAGCGACTGTGCTGAAAATATACTAAAGTACCTATTTATCAATATTTTGTTTAATTTGCCACCCTGATTTTTATAATATCTGACTTGTCATCACTGACATATCATCCCTGAGAGCTGAAACTACAAAAGGAAGAAAAAAAATATGGACAGTAAAGGAACCCACTTTACCCACTAAGGACGGATTTTAAAATATAGTTTGGAAGTTCAGGGCAGGCAAACCCACGGGCGGCTGCTAGTTATTTATATTTTACCCGGTTTTTTTTTATTTGTTAAAACCAATCTATACTTGGTTTAAATGCAGTCCCATTTTAACCCCGTCTCCTGCGCTAGTTAAAACTGTGTTACAGGAGACAGTGCCTTCACGTAAGAGTATAAAACAGGGGTTTTAGTCACATTTATAGCCTAATTTTGGAGAATATAAACAAAATTAAATATACAAAACTTCAAAAAACAAACAAACAAAATCTAGTTTTTCAGACGACAATCACCCTGTGGCAAAGAAAAGCTAATATTCTGTCATATAGCGTTAGACTACAAAGCGGAACCCGGTCTTCAAGGCGAAGGACTTGCAACTTGAAACCGGCATAATGCTAGGAGGATGATGATGATGACTTAAGGCTACTTTGTGGACTGCAGATAAACATATTAAGTATCGACATACCCTTTCCATATCTTTACGAGGGACGTACTTACGTATTATAAACTTGGTACACACTGTATAGTTTCAAGGCGGGTTGTAACTGTAGTACTTAGGAGCAGAGCAATAAACATGTGTAGATAAATACAGTAAACTGGTAAGTTGACATACATTGACCTCCATCGCTTACTTATTAGTTAAATGAGGATGTACATCATCATCATCATCAGCCCTATATACTGTCCCACTGCTGGTCACGAGCCTCTTCTCACTATGAGAAGGGTAAGGCCATAGTCCACCACGCTGGCCAAGTGCGGATTGGCAGACTTCACATATCTTTGAAGAACATTATGAAGAACTCTCAGCCATACAGGTATCCTCACGATGTTTTGTTCCTTCACCGATAAGCAAGCGATAATTATCAACTTAATACGCACTTAAGAGCGTATACGCCTCGAGCGGCGGCTCGAGTTTAGGTTTTTGTAGTACCGCGGTCGCCCGCGCACCGCGCATGCGAGACCCAGCGCACTGTGACGGTATCGCGTAGAATAATAATCTTGATACTTCTTGCCATACATGAACAGTATTCGTCTATGTAATACGTCGATTATGATATGATAGTATTCAAATTAATTATTTTCAATGCACATGAATTTAAAGGTATCAATTAAAGCTAGATATTATTTGTTTAGTAGGATGAAGTTTCTCAGGATAATAAGGACTCTCTATAATAATTTGGCGCAGTTTTATTATATGAGAGAAATAATATATAATTGTCATCTACATAATTGTCACATTTCAAATATACATCTATTGCGTTATTGATGTATGAAAACACACGAATAACACTAAATACAAAACCAACAGAGTTAGGTAAAAGAAAATACTTAATTAATTAAAAGTATGAAAATATATACAATATGTTAATTTGCATTTGCAATATATTTTAATTATACAATATATATTATATTCAGTGTGCGATGATATAAATCCCTCTTTTTATTAAATGTTACTTAGATAGTAAATAAGAAGACCAATTCTTCGTATTTTATATGACATTGAAATTATATTTTGAACGAAATGAGATTAAATTTTCAAATTGACTCAGAATTGGTATTTTTCTAATTTAAATGTAATTATCATCTAATTTGACTTCTGTTGTTCGACGTTGACACATTGTTTAATTAACAACAGGCAGCGATAACTTACTGGAGCTACCAACGGACTGCTATGCAGAGGGAATCGGGTTCGAATCCACGAAATGCTAGAACGATGATGATGATGATGACATTGTTCAATTAAAGATCTAGTCACGATAACATTCCAATATCTGTTTATTTAGGAGAATACCATTTGTGACATGAGTATGACACTGACATTAGATCGAAACTGCATTTTGAACAAATATAATTAGAAGAATTGGGTCTCAAAATAAACTGTTAACTGGTGCAGAATAAGACTACATGGTAGGTACGTGTGCTTGTATGTGTTAGGTACCTGCAATGCGCGCACGTGGTTTTATTTGTTGTTCTAAAACCAACTTCACGTTATAGCCTTTTTAATGAAATACTTCGGTTGGATAGTATCAAATATATACAGATATAATATGTAGGACTTTGTTGTGTTTTATGCTTATACTAGCTGTCGCCCGCGGCTCCGCCCGCGTGGATGTCGGTTATCGCGATTGATTGATCAGACAAATATAAAATCGTAGGGCAAGTGAAATTTCTATCATAATGTTTACTCTGGATACGCTACACTCAAAATTATTTTTTTTAGGTAATTTTATTTTCTTCCGTGTGGTGACGGATTAAGAATACGGAATGTCACCACCCCATGGGTGTCGTAAGAACCGGCAGAGGGAGCATACTATGCAGACAACAGCACTGTAAGAGAAGGAAAACTTGATACAAACCCTATACCAATCCGTTTGGCCAGCGTGGTATAGTAGGCTGATTCCTCCTTTCAAAGAACATGTTCGCGAGTTGCCTACATTATAAGACGTAAGTGGATGCTCCTGTTACACAATGTTCACACTGGAAGGCTACTACAGCAGTTAAATTGGTAACTGCATTATTTAAGTATTATGTATGTTCCTAATTACTATTTACAAGTAATTAATTACAATGTGAAACAGTTGCAGCTCCTTACAAAAACAAAATATGTAACATAACACTGGCAATTAAAAAGAGTGGCCACGAGTTTTATTGCCCGTTCTTTCTCGTGGTTCTACCTATTGCTTTGCGAATGGGCAGTAAATGTAAATGTAGAAGCATTAAGTAATGTACATTAAAATTTGACGTTCATAAGCGTCACCTTGTGACCTAGATGAATAAACGATTTTGACTTTGACTTTGACTTGACTTTAAAGGAGAGGCCTAGTCCAGCAGTGGACTGTTAAAGGCTGATGATGATGATGATGATGAACTTTATTTTCAAGTTTTTAGTTTTGTTGTTAGTTTATACTTCTCATTCTATTTTCATAGTGAGCCCTTTTCTACCAATCAAGCCCTGTCATTCAATACCCATATTGAGTATTTGTGGAAAATAGGTAATCCGCCATTTTGTGGCGGCGGACATCTTGGATTTTTCATGGTGAGCCCTATTCTACCCATCAAGCCCTTTTATTCGATACCCATATTGAAGTATTTGTGGAAAATATGTAATCCGCCATTTTGCGGCGATAGCCATCTTGGATTTTTAATAGTGAGCTCTTTTCTACGAATCAAGCCCTTTTATTTGATACCCATATTGAGGTATTTGTGGAAAATAAGTAATCCGCCATTTTTTTGCGGCAACCATCTTAGATGTTTCATAGTGAGCCCTATTCTACCAATCAAGCTCTTTCATTTGATACCCATATTGAGGTATTTGTGGAAAATAGGTAATTCGTCATTTTGTGGCGGCGGCCATCTTGAATTTTTCATAGTGAGCTCTATTCTACCAATCAAGCCCTTTCATTTGATACCCATATTGAGGTATTTGTGGAAAATATGTAATCCGCCATTTTATGGCGGCAGCCATCTTGAATTTTTCACAGTGAACCCTATTCTACCAATCAAGCCCTTTCATTCGATACCCATATTGATGTATTTGTGGAAAATATGTAATCCGACGTTTTGTCGGCGACAGCCATCTTGGATTTTGCCTAGTGAGCTCTATTCTACGAATCAAGCCCTTTCATTTAATACCCATATTGAGGTTGTTGTGAAGTAATACAATATGAACCGCCATTTTGTATCGGCGGCCATCTTGATATAACAATCATTTAAATATTATCTTTTATTCTTGATGACAATATGAGTGTACACCAAATATCAGATCAATCTGTCATCAGGAAGGGGTAAAATTCCAATCAATAGCTTTCAGAGCTGAGGGTTTTTGCCGACTTAGTTGATACTTTTCCTTATATTATGGCAACATTATACAAAATCTTTATAAATTGTAGCCTATGTGTTATTCTGATGTATAAACTATATTATTGTAAAGTTTCATCCAAATGCGTTCAGTAATTTTTGCGTGAAAGAGTAACAAACATCCATCCATCTATATATACATCTTCATAAACTTTCACATTTATAATATTAGTAGGATAGGATACGTTGAGAAAAAAAAATACGGATCAAGAGGCTTTAGCCGCGCTATAAACGTTTTGGAATGCAATATTTACGTAAAATGGCAGACGCGGACGCGAGCGACAGGTCCGTCCTCTGAGAGCGCTCAGCGCTGAATGGCGGACATTGCATCGTGCTTCGAGATTTATAGGTCTTTTTAAAAAAATCATATTAATTACAAACGAAAAGTTTAGATTCCAATTTTTTTATATGACTTAAAATGAATCTTAAGGTTTCTAAATATGTATATATCTTTTTAATAATCACAATATCTTTTTAGATATAAATGCAAAATTGCGGGCTAAAATTAAGCAAAATGATCTGTTTTGATCGCCGATTTTCTTGAAAATTATGAATGAAAGTACAATTTCTTTTTTAAGCACTCGCTTGTATAACTTTGGCTTGTACAGTAGACATTTACAGAATTATAGAACGATAAGTTTTCATAGCACTAGCGACCATTAATGTTGGCCTAAGGTACAGAAATGAGGAAAATGAGTTTCTTAAATTCATCCGTTTTAAAATATTTACTATAGTAACCCATATATTTTTCTTCAGCACTCTCTTGATAAAGAACTAAACTTTCATATTTTCTATATCTTTTACATTAATTGTTATTTATCCGTAACATAATAGAACAATAAAAACCCGCAAAATCGCCTCCGACGGAATAAACGCTCTTAACTCGAAAAGTCATTTGTGCGTGCTGTGGATAAGAACCCGAGACCCTCTGCGTAGCTGTCTGTCGGTCTCTCCACTCGGCTATACTGCGAATAAATAAAATTGTGCGCAGTTGGCAAAAAAAACGTAGTTTAGTATTTCTGAACGTACTTCTAATCCAGGCGATCCAAATCAAAATGCGAAACAATTATATAGAATACATAGCAACTCAAGGGCCATGAAACAGTTTTATCCAAAACATGCTAGGTTCTCTATGATATTATTAACAGAAACTAGGCCCAAGAGTAGGTACAGAACTCTAAAGAAAATGTATACTTTGAACAGGGCTTGCAAAATCGTTGCTAAGTAAAGGAGGCTCTTAAGCAAGTGCTTAGGGTGGCTACATGTGAGAACGAGCCATATCGTAACCCTTATGGCATACAACAAGCTACAAGTTTGCTGAGCTTTAGTTATTAGTTAGTTATAGACTCACGCCTGTAGCCCCGAAGGGGTAGGCAGAAGTGTAATATTACACCCACATTTCGCCATGAATTTTTATGTCCCATGTAATAGGGGGCGAGCCTATTGGCGTTACCGGGCACACTGCCAGACTCCGGGCTGCTACTGAGAATTCGGAAAATCCAGTAACACTTTTGCCCGGGCCAGGAATCGAACCCGATCAAGAGTCGAATACGCTATCCACTGGGCCACGGAGGCAGTCTTTGCTGAGCTTTATATCATGTTATTCTTGGTACATCGCGAAATTGAAAAGTGAAAATAATTTAAAGTGCTGATAATTTTGAGTATTCATTTGAAATGCGCATTAGGAATATTACAGTGGAATCTAAAACTATGTATCTCCGGTCAGGCTGATCTGGGAACGTAACGCATATCTTTATATGGAACATAACCATAAAGAGCGATGACCTTTCATCAGGTAGACTTTTTCTTTTAGTAAAAATTAAGCGTAAGTATCCTTTTTTTATAGTGTAAATACGAAAATATAATTAACTTAAAGACAACAGTTAGATGAGTAGGGTAATTTTATGAGGTTAAAATAGAGATGTACAGAACTCGAGCCTTTGAGTCTTAATTCGATAGACTCGGCTCAATTTTACAAGACTCGGTGTACTAACAAAACTCAGAGCCTTGAGTCGAGCCGAGCTCCAGTCCTTTCTCGAAAACTCGAACTCGTATTTCAAAAAGAGCTCGAGTCTTAAAAACAAGCTCACGTCTCAAAAAGAACTAGCTCGAATGTATCGAGTCTTGAGCGTATCAAGGTTGATCCTATATTATATTCTTCTATATTATGTTTTTACTTCTATATTATATTTTTACTTCTATATTATTATTATTATATATTATATTCTTCCTATAAGTATTATATTTCTATATTATTGTTTATTCCAACTTATATTTTATTCACTGTTTATTTATAAAGGAACTCCAAATGGAAAAGAACTTGAGCGCGACTCGTCGCGTAAAACGACTCGAGCTCGAATCTTGATTCGAGCTCGAGTCGTTTTCGGTTTCGTCGGGCGCTCAGGTCTTGACCTGAGCGCCATGTTGCGCTCGAGTCTCTATGTGAACTTGAGTGTTCTAGTCTGGGGGTCTTGTTGTAACGAGTCGAGCTGTGCAATTTGTCAGCTGAGCCTAAAATTTAGGACTCAAAAGACTCGAGTTCTTTACATCTCTAGGTTAAAATGAAATGTTTCCATTGAAACATTTTGGTCATCTGTATAAATAAAATATTTGCGTTACTGACTGGCTGACAGATAACCTACTGCCAAAACGACTGGGCGCAGCAAGCTGAAATTTGACTGTTCCTTGGGGACCCTAAGGGTGCACTAAGAAGGTCATCATCATCATCAGGCAGCATCGTAGTCCACTGCTGGATATAGACCTCTCCAATGGCACGCCACTGGGCCCGATATTCGGCTCTTCGTGTCCAGCCGCTGCCAGCCACTTTGGGTATATCTTCACTCCACCTAGGCGGAGGGCGTCCTACACTACGTTTTCGACTATTTCAATGGTACCTAATCGGTTCTGCGACAAATTTGACCAGCCCACTGCCACTTCAGCTTGCTAATTCTCTGAGCTATATCGATTACCTTGGTTCTCTTTCGGATCACTTCACTACGGCCCAAAAACGATGCATCCGTTCGATTTGCGATATTGCCCCTGACGTATCATGTCGACCTTTCTATAAAAGATTGCGTATACTCCCATTAGCTTGTCTTTACATACTAGATATAGGTAACTTTATAAAACAAAATCTAGATTCGTTTAAACAGGCAAAAGATGTCGCTCGACGTGACAATATAAGAAATCCTAACAGGCTTGTTTTAAATAATTATGGTACCCAGAAGTAGCCTGCTTCAAAACAATTCATACGCCATGAGTATTAAAATTTACAATAAATTACCAAATTTTGTAAAAATACTGCCCACAAAAAAATGTATACCAGCGTTACGTAGTTGGCTCATGCAGAAAAACTTTTATTCTATTCAAGAATTTTTATCAAACAATTATGATTCGGTGTAGTGAATGCCTAATTGACCTATTAATAAATATGTATATGGACATTAATACTATTAAATATGATTGTTACCTATTCACTTCACATTGCATGTTCCTACATTTGCATGCTATTTAATATTGGCTAAACGGGCTTGCACCTTTATATTATTATATTATCATGAAATGAACATCTGTAATGTACCCTGTTTTCAGCAAATAAAGATATATTCTATTCTATTCTATACGAATTCGATCCTTCAGAGAAACTCCGAGCATAGCCCTCTCCATAGCTCGCTGAGCGACCTTCAATTGGTGGACCAGGCACACCGTCAGTGTCCACGTCTCGGCAACATGACGGGTAGGACGCAGTCGTCGAAGACCTTTGTCTTAAGGCTTTGCGATAGGGATGACGAAACGACTTGACGGAGTTTCCGATACGCTGCCCAGCCGAGCTGTATTCTTCTGCAAGCCTCCCTCTCGAAGTTGTTTCTACCTAACTGCAAGGTTACTAAGATGGTATTTCCCGAAATTCCCACGGGATCGGGCAGAAGCGTTTACATTACAGTGAAATGTGCAAGCGTCATCATCATCAGCCTTTAACAGTCCACTGCTTGACTAAGCCTCTCCTTTGAAAGGAGGAATTGGCCTACTATACCACGCTGGCCAAACGGGTTGATTTACGGTTTGTATCAAGTTTTCCTTCTCTTACAGTGCTGTTCTCTGCATAATAAGCTCCCTCTGTCGGCTCTTACGACACCCGTGGGATGATATGGGGTGGTGACAATCCGTATTAATCCGTCACCACACGGACAGTAAAAGTGCGAGCGTAGCTGCGGGTATCCTCTAGTATTTTATATGCAAACACGTAAAATCTGAGATTTAAATCGTTAGATATGCCTACATCATACATACATATGGTACACGAAAACGTGTCATCGTTCGGAAGAGTAAGCTCACTATTTCCGTCATACTAGGCGCGCATTGTCAGTATGATCTAAAAGGTGAACGTTTTTAGCTTTCGGAAGCACATCTAACAATTTAAATCTTTGAGATCAATATTTTTTATTGCCAGGAGCTCAGGAGATCGCCTCGCTACTGTGAGTGCGTGAGTGCCATAATATCTGTTCCTGAAGGATACTCGATGGGTGATCTACAAATTATTCGCAATATTAGCGTCGCGACAAGTAAATCTGTATATATAAAACTAGAGTTATCATTTAATCTTCATCCCAATCCATCCATCAATCGAAGATTTTTGGATATTTCACCGTAACGGGTTAAAATAGTGTGACTATTTGAGTCGAGTGGGACCGTAGGCGAAGTCTAGATCTTATATAAAATTGCAAGCATGGTAACTTTGGGTTCTTTCCTAATACTTTTGGTTATATATCGACTCTTATATCTCTATATATCGATCTTACCTAAGTTTTATATAGACGTTTTAACAGTATAGCAGATAGTCTCGCTGAAAATTGAGGCTTAGGGGCCAGAAGCCCTATGCCAAGCAGTCCATTAGTACTGAGAACGAAAACTTTTACTCAGTACAGAAAGAGTACACGGTACAAGTAAAATAGAAAGCTCCACGTAGGATGTAGTGGTTCAAGCACCGTTTAGAACAGCACCCACTTTGTGTGACTCACTAATTGTTGTTTCGGAGCTGGGTGTAACTACTTTATGTCCGTTCATGAGGTCCCCCGCGACGCTAGATTCTTCCTATAGATTCTTCCGATAGCTTGATTCTTCCGTTGTATTTAAAAACAAGAAAGAAACAATTGCTGCCATAACATAATAAATTCTTTGATCTGAGATAAGTAGGTAGTTGAAGCGATTAAGGAGCAAACGTACATAAATACAAAGACACAAACCAACAATTCTAAAAAAACACAATCCTTTCTATCGCTTCGCAATCGGGTAAAAATCCTAACTCTTCTAAACTTACCCATAACAGTATACAGCAATATGTATCCCCTATACAACATTACTTTCTCGAAACAGCCAGACGTTTGGAACAGTAAAAAGTCGATTACGAAGACTGGTATAGCCTCGATGCGGTTCGAAGCCCGATTGAAAAAGAATTGTTATTGTACACAGTTATATACCAAACCATTTGTGCAATATTGTTGTATATATCGAAATTGAATGTATGGATACGGCACTCTAAATGATGTCGGATTTTAAGCGCATTTTGTAAATTAGGATATGTGAAGTGCCTGGCAGTGTAAGGGTTTTGACTGTTTTTAAGTATGTGTGTGTTTGTTTGGAATTTGTCATTTGTTTTAGACCGAGATGAACTTACTATTACCTACACCGCACTGGCCAACCACGTTGTCATAGAGTTTTATGGCGAGTTTTCTATCTGAACGAAATGGGGTATTGACAATTTTTATTCATAATCACCACACGGAACCAACAACGTGCAAAGTGATATTTTTAGTTGCAGAGGTTTGGGCTATGCGTGGGTCTGCATAGTGACTGACGCGTCAGTCAGATCGGACTTTTATATAATTGCAATCATCTGATTTTCCCATCTTCGTTGTCCTCAGACACAGCACTTACGATCACTAGACACTATACGAAAAGGCTAGCAGTATGATGCAATGGATTATGTACTCGCCACACATTAGGAGGAAGGCTCCGAATTCAATCCCCGCAGGGGTAAAAATAGTACATCCTCATCGGAGCATTCTTTGTGCTCTTTATCCCGGCGCTTGTCCAACGTAGCAGGGTAATTAATCCTAATGCGGCAAAGGTCTTTCAAAAAGTCTATAATCAAGTGCATAGATCAGCTAGCATGAGATAGATAGTGAAATGTTGAAAGATTAATCTACTTGAAATTTGAAGTCTTATCATTTTTCTGTAGGTAGTTGGAGCCTCGCTGTTTCAGAATGGGCCGACTCGTTCGAGGTATTTCAGTACTTCCGTTTACAGAATAGCTATCAATACTGTTGCGATTCGTATAGTTAGTGAGAGTTATTCATTATTATTTTATTACAAGACAACTCCCGCACTAGGAATAAATCCTGTGTCACGGGGGACTTTACAAACATACAACCAACGGACACAATGAACACCCAGACTCGAAACAACAATTTATCGATCACACAAAGTGTCGTCTTGTGTGGGAATCGAACCCACGACACTCGGCGCAGTGTCAAGCGGCGAGACGGCCGCTTAAACAACTACGCCAACCGTGCAGTGCCAACTAGATCGGCAACACACTTATTACTCTACTGGCGGTGTTCGCTTAACATCAGGTGTTCCGTCTGCGCGATCGCCTCCTGTCACATACAAAACATTGATGAGATATTAAACAATAGGTACCGACACCACAATAACTACCAGTAAGAACTATGTATTATGATAAAGGAGTAAATAAGTCTGATACCGAATTGTACGGGTAGATACGGTAACTTTTAGGGAAGAAACACGCCAAAGTTTACAGAAACACGTCAAAACAAAGCAGATCGCCGTTGCGCGTTGTTCCTAGTTTGGGGCGATCGGGAATGATACATTATGAATCCACTGGACACTGTCAGATTGATAGGATTGATATTCTGCCACAGAATCGGCATATAATTTTTAAAAGCTACATGTTTAAGTATATGATGTATATCCCTATCTGAGACTGGAAGCTGCATCAAAATACTTTAGGACTGCGGACTATGAGCCACGGTCACGCCTAACAGATGGACCGCTAGCAAGTCAAGAACAATGACGACCGGTTGGCGCAGCGGGAGTGTAAGCGACTGCTACGCCGAAGGTCGCCGGTTCCATTCCCGCTCAAGTCAAACATTTGTGTGCAACATGGATGTTTGTCTTGGTCTGGATGTTTCTATGTATGTATTAACAAAAAAAAGTATGTTTATCCATTATCTAGTACTTAGTTCTAGTACCCATAGTACAAGCTCTGCTTAGTTTGGGACTAGATAGTGATGTAAAAAAAATATATAAATCTTTTGTGGTCATTCGAACCACACCAAAGCTTGAAGCGTCAAGCCTCGGTCACATTTTAAAGAACATATCTCGTCGAAAACGCAAGTTACATAATAATTGCTCAAGCAATTTCTACAAAGAGGCAACATAATTTTCTTGGAACTAACTTTTTCAATTTACAACAAAGTGCACTTGGCTCTGGCGTATCCGTCTTATGTTCACATTGGTGTAAAAACAGAAAGCCAATTAAAGTGGGATCTTTATCGCGAGAAGATTTGTAACACGGAAGCTTAATTACAAGCCCACTGTCGCAAGACTTTGGAAGTTCGTAAATAATAGTCCAATATTGGAACAAGTAACTTTTTTGTACGGGCCAACGTAGAGAGTCGAATTACGCGGCATTCAGTTTAAAATTTCGGTTTTTGTGTGTAATTTTGGTCATGTTTAGCGTATCCTACATGTGTAGATATCTTAATATATAAAATTCTTGCGTTACTGAGTGAATGACAGACAGTCAAGCTACAGCCAAAAGAACTGGGCACAAGAAGCTGAAATTTGTCATGTATGTTCCTTGGGGACCATAAGCAATGAATACAGATTTACATAGAAGCGCAGTTCTTAAAGCGCAATTCACACAGAACGCGGGTGCGTGTCGGGCGCGGGTCGGGACGGGAGTACGGCGGGTCTAATTACTCGTATT
Organism: Euclidia mi; assembly: GCA_944739405.2. Taxonomy (NCBI): domain Eukaryota; kingdom Metazoa; phylum Arthropoda; class Insecta; order Lepidoptera; family Erebidae; genus Euclidia; species Euclidia mi. Next base: position 5,135,518 of record OX123204.2, read on the forward strand.
CATATGGTAGATACCACACTGAAAACGTGTGTGGGTCGGGCGCGGGTCGGGTGGCGCAGTGTGGTATCTTCCATATGAATACGAGTAATTAGACCTGCCGTACTCCCGTCCCGACCCGCGCCCGACACGCACCTACGTTCTGTGTGAATTGCGCTTAAGTATTTCGTGTGTAGATTCCAAGTGGGGACTGTCTCCAGTTTAGTTCGCAATTGGCGCCGTTGGCGGCGCTGGCGTCGTTCTCCGTCTCTCTTAATCTCGTAGTTAATTAAGATACACTGGAGGAAAGAGAGACAGCTGCCGCAGCGTGACTGCCACGCCGCCAAGCGGCAATTTTGCAAAACTTTGTCTTCAAAGCGCCCATATGAAATGCGCCTCTATGCAAATATCTGAGCTCTTTAGCTCTTCACGGAGAGTGCAATTTATCTACGAGTATAATAAGATTAATAAGTATGTGTGTAAAAATAAATAAATATGTTTATCAGTTATCTAGCTGTCATAGTACAAGCTCTGCTGAGTATGACCACAGTCTAATATGGTATTACCGTGTGTCAGTTGTCCTAGAATATTATTATTATTAAATAATTATTACTTAATTATTCTTTTAGTGGATACATACATTCGCAATGCGAAGGTGTTAACTATGAATAACAATTGACAATAAAGGTGAGGGCCACTCTATTTAATCAAGATATTTTCAACTTTGTATAAGGAACATCTGTATATGAAAAATTCTTGCGCTACTGCCTGACTGACAGACAAAGCACAGCCAAAAGTAATGGGCGTAGAGAGCTGAAATAATATGGCATGTATGTTCCTTGGGTACTACAGAGGTGCCTTATGAAAGGATTGGCCGAAATTCCGACGTGATCGGGAAGAAACGGTTAAAGCAAAATAAATTGTGCGGACTTAGCTGCGGGGATCCTTTAGTAGGTATATTCATCATCATCATCATCGTCCTAGCGTTATTCTAGTTGCATCCAAGACTTGTCGCCTTAGAGCCCGAGGTCCGCTTACTAGTCCAACCAGATATGACAGAATATTAGCTTTTCTACAGAGCGACTGTCATCTGACCTCCGCAACCCAAAGGGATAGCGGTATCCCATGGTTTAGACCAGTATCAGTTTATTTGAGGGTACTGACTCTCCGAAGCACGGGGCGAGCGATAATTAACAATTTAATACGCACTTAACTTCGAAAAGTCATTGGTGCGGGCCGTGGATTCGAACCCGATACCCTCTGCATTGCAGTCTGTTGGTATATATCTAGTCGGCTATCGCTGCCTCCTTTAGTAAGGATATTATATTTACGTAAAGAGGAGAAACTGTTGCAATTATTCTAAATTAATTGAAGGAAACGCTTGATCTCAGAGAACACAAATATTGAACTCTTAAGTTAATATTCTGTAATGTTCTTGTGAAAATTATAAAATACCTATTACCAATAGTGAGATCTTAACCAATGAGCTCATTAAAAATTATTCCAGCAAATCAAGACCCTTTCGCATCGATTATATCTCGTTCAATTACCGTCGATCGAATAATACATCGTCTAATTAAACTCTGTGGTAACTATGGTAACTTTCATCACACTAACTACGACAGTTTCAAGTTCGCGATCTGTAGTTCAAACTTCGTTAGCTATGCTTATAGTAAGTAATTTCATTTCATTAAATGATTTTTTCAGTAGCATGTATGCATACTTATATACTTATAATATAAAACGAAGTCCCCTTTTCGTCTTGTCTGTCTGTATGACGCGATGAACTCAGAAACTACGGAAAGACTTTTTAACAGAATTTACCGATAGATACTGTGATTTCTGAGGAAGGTTTACATGTATAATTTACGCGGGCAAAGCCGCGGGCGAAATCTAGTAATAAATATAAAAAATTTCGATTACTGACTGACAGATAAAAAACGCAGCCTAAACTACTGGGTGCAAGAAATGCATGTATGTTCCTTGGGGAGCACTAACAGGATATTTGGGTAGTCTCCCGAAAGAGGGTAAAAAGGGGATCGGAGTTCGCATAAAACTTTTTATCTAAGCGATATTCACGCGGGCGACGCAGCAGACAAAAGCTCGCTACAATATATTGGGCAGGAATTCTTAGTACCACCTCGTATTCTGCCAGCAGGAATAATAAATATGTTTTCAATCTATTCTTTGTATATAAACAATAGTAAAACATTCGTGCACTTTTATACACGGTGGGCACATTAGTTTTCATGGCACGGACCAGCCATTCAAGCTATTTAAACTGACGATCTTAAGCGCAGGCTATACCGTGAGCTAAGCTGAGCGACAGAGGTAGCTGAACCTAGCCTAGTCAAAAAAGTCAAAATCATTTATTCATCTAGGTCACAAGGTGACGCTTATGAACGTCAATTTTAAAATTAAATTACTTAATGCTTCTACATTTACATTTACTGTTCGCAAAGCAATAAGTAGAACCACGAGAAAGAACGGGCAATAAAACTCGTGGCCACTCTTTTAAATCGCCAATATTATGGTACATATTTTTGTTTTTGTAAGGAGCTGCAACTGTTTCACATTGTACTTAATTACTTGTAAACAGTAAGCGTAGCTTCTTCTTCTCTAAGTGAGAGTGCGAGGCCAATTATGTTGTCGAAGCTTATAGACCCCCTGAAAGCCACTAACATGGGCTAACAATTCTTACACAACATAACTTCACGCCTTTTATCCCCGAAGGGGTAGGCTGAGGTGTTACTATACAGTATACACCCACTTTTTTCCAGTTATGTTTACTATTGCTGTACCGGGCACATAACCAGACTCCGTGCTGTTACTGAGAATTTCCTAACGGAAAAACCCAATAACACTTTGCCCGACCCGGGAATCGAAGCTGAGACCTCCCAATCCCACGCGCACATTTATGCCGCAAGACCAACGAGGCAGTCCGTTGTTAATCCACCCACGTTTATGTGATGTGACAAACCTAATTTAACGTTGTATATCTCCATTCTAAATAGCAAATAGCGGCGATAGCCCAGTGGTGTACGTAACGGACTGCCGATACGATGTCTCGGGTTCGATCCCCAGGTACCCCGGGCACACACATCTTACTTTTCGAAGTTATGTGTGTATTAAAAATGTTAAATATCGCTCGCTTAATAATGTGCCCGGTAGATGGCAATTGGCTCGCCCCATATTACATTGGGACCTAAACATAACTGGCGAAATGTGGGTGAGTAATACACCTCTGCATACCTCTTCGGGGATAAACGCGTGATGTTATGTATATCTCCATTCTTTCATAGCTGATGTAAGGTAGTATAATTCTAGAACCAAATGTCCGAAACCAGTCTGACGGTCCGAACTCAGAAGCTTAGGGAGAATTACTCCAACCAGCTAAAAAAACATGTTATTGTGGGCCTGACAGACTCGGTTTGTAAAGCGGTATTTTACTAATATTTATGTTGCGAGTCTCCATCGCGTAATTATTTTAAAAGGAAAACGGCGTTTGTTTCGACATTTCGGCTTAGATTACTTCAGCCGTGGTCAGGAGATGATAAAAATACGGGGTATTCCTGAAAGCGCAACTATTTTTGAGCGCAACTACTTTATTCTATAAAGCGCAACCGCGTCGAAAAATAGTGAAGGGCATAACAGATTCTTAAAGGACTATTTATCGATAGGATTTGTAAATCGTCTGTCTGCCCATTTTTTATTTATTATATTATGGTGATCGTTTTTAAAATTACCAGGATAACAGAAATAAACAGAGGTTAGAAGTGTTTATAGAATCTGGTAACAAATATTAATCAGTAAAATGTTTTGAAAAGTACCAGGGTAACATAAATGAACAGAAGTTAGTAGCCTAATAAAAACCTGGTTTTAGGGTCATGAATCAGAAATAAAGCCCTGGATGGTATAGGTAAAACTCAGGCGCACAGCAATAGCTAAAGTATACTAAAATGTCCTGTCTTATCAACTATTGATATTTTCCGTTTGTTATTAACTATTGCATCTTGATATTTAGTTGCGCTTTGTGGAATAAAGTAGTTGCGCTTTTTTAGTTGCGCTCAAAAATAGTTGCGCTTTCAGGAATACCCCAAAAAATACAAGTAGGTACCTATGTGCGAATCAAAGGCTGCATTTTTTTAATGTTTTACAATTTGAATGACTGCCTCCGTGGTCCAGTGGATAGCGTATGCGACTGCTGATCGGAGGTCCCGGGTCGGGCAAAGAGTGTTACTGGGTTTTCCGAATTCTCAGTAGCAGCACGGAGTCTGATGATGTGCCCGGTAACGGCAATAGGCTCGCCCCCTATCACGTGGGACCTTAAAAGATTCATGGCGAAATGGGTGTAATATTACACCGGGGATACAGGCGTGAGACTATAAAAAATTACAATTTTAATAGTTTTACTATTCTGTGATACGACTTTTTGTAATTCCGTCATACCAATTTTTAGAACAACGCAGTAAAAAGTACGTTTTCTGCGTTCAAAGTGAAGTTGGCTCGACTCCAAACCGTTCTCTTTAGCTACAGACGCGTTGTAGCAACTTGAACTTATCTTATATTTAATTGAGCATTATCTGTTGCAGGAAAATTGTTCCAAAATGAAAGAAAAACGAAAAATATTAAATTCTTCACGAATGGCTTAGTATTGAGATAGTATAGATCTGATATTGTAGAGATGAGACGAGATGTACTTAGGTAAAAAAGTGATCAATATGCACTTAGGAAGACGAAAAGGGAGAGGGTGGCCAAGGAAAGCTTACTAACTTAACGTGAGCGCTCAAGACCCAAGCCCTATAAGACCATATCCCAGTTTTGTAGTTTTTGCGTGAGAGCGAGAAAATACATATACACTCAATACTGAAAAATCAGCGATGTACAAAATCGCTGCTTCACAAGTTTTGTCACTTAGAACTTTTTATTTTTTTAATCAGATTGTCAGTTTTGAATTCCTGCTTAACAAGTTTTTTTGAGAGCCGAGAAGTGAATAGTTCTTTTCTAATCGATTAGTTCGGCGACAAAGTAGAAAAAAGAAATTAAAGGTCTGAAACTATTTAGACAGAAATTTATTCGACGGGGTCAATTTGTTGAAAATGATCTTAAATATAACCTCCTTCAAGGAATAGGTCGAATTTCCTGCTACCCTGTATATACTTACGAGTTAAACAATTAATCTGCCAACTGACACAATGGGTGAGCCAAAATCCAGTAGCTAAATAGCTTATTACCCTAGAATCTAGTGAATATTCAATAGGCCCTAAAAGTTAGAGAATAGGCGCAGGCCCTAATGTTTAATAAATATGTAAATAGTACGCCCAGGAACCTAATTACTTAGCTTAGCACCTGTGTGGCCCTGCGAAACTACTGAATACAATCGGTTTAATAATAATAATGATTGAAAAATATTGTAGTCTACTACCTACTCGTCAAAAATGTCCCATAATCATCATAATCAGCTCTGTAGACAAAAAGCTGTCCGCCTGCTGTTTCTTTCGAGCTCTCACCGTGAAGTACTAGGCTAAACTCCACCAGTATAGATTGGTCAGACTTAATATCTCTTATAAGAATACTAGACGTCGCCAGCGGCTTCGCCCGCGTCAATTATACATACAAACCTTAAGATTTAAGCACACATAGGGACAGACAGACAGAAGAAAGACATTCTTTTATACTATGTAGTGATTATGGAGAACTTTCTGCCATGAAAGTTGCTTGCTCGCTTACAATTTTTTCCTTCATCGATTAGCAAGCGTAACAATTTAATACACACATAACTTTGAGAAGTCAGTGGGGTGCTAAACCCCCCTGCTTTGCAGCCTTTTGGTCTCCCTACTTTCTAGACTATTGCATCTAATTACTATCCTCTGTAGCATATAACATATATATGCTACAGAGGATAGTAATTATTTACCTATTAACATACCCTTAATAGTCCCATTACGCATATGGCAAGGTTGTATAATGGGTGGAGCACTACAATAGACAATACCATTGACGTATATTCAATGAAATTTATATCATACAGACGCTCTCTAATAAGCCATCATTTGCATAAACCTTAATGTATATGATTGATATTAATATGTATGTACTCACTTTTAGAAATTTTAATTTATTTTAGATGTTGTTTTTTTAATGTTTTGTAATTAGCCTTGTACAGTAAAGTTAGAGTCTCACTTCTGAAGCTAGGATTAAATGTCATGCATACCTATTACCTGTTAATCGCTAAATTTGTACCTATTTATAAGATACTAGAGGACGCCAGCAGCTACGCCTGCAGTTTTTTTTTATTTACCCGTTTTGGCCGATCCCGTGGGAATTTCGGAAAATCCCTTCTTAGTGCACCCCTACGGTCCCCAAGGAACATACATGCCAAATTTCAGCTTCCTGCGCCTAATAGTTTCGGCTGTAGCGTGTCTGTCAATCAGTCAGTAACGCAAGGGTTTTATATATTAAGATTCTTGTATTACATCTAGTGATTAAACTGTTGGTGTGCTTATGAATAAATAAATAAATATTTAATAGAGAATACACAAAGGCATACGTATCACCTTTGTTTTGGAAAGATATTTGTCATCTAATGGTGCTGACAGAGTATTCGCCTGTAATGAGCATTTTTGCGAATTTTCCATAACAGAAAAACAAACGAGTGTGTTTTAGCGAGCATTCTAGTGAATTGACAGTAAATGTACTTTGACGTTTTTGCTGATTAGAGTGTTCGCTAGAAAGAGCGTGAAAATGTTCGTTGTTCGGTTCGACAAAACAAAAAAAGGCGAATGCTTGCTGTTCTGTGACAACTGAATGCTCAGGTGTATTACCACCATAAGACAAGCATTGCTGAACTCCATCTTACTACTAATCAAATCCTAACAAGAAAACCCCAAGCCATTTTCCATACAGTAAGCAAATCTTCTGCAAACGTGACACCACACTTTACATTCCAAAAATATTTTCCGCTCACCCGTCTAGTTTTACCAGTGAGGCATTTAAAACTTTTCCAAATGCAAAGCGAAAAAATTCACCCGTATGATCCATTTAAAGTACGTTATCGAAGACGCAAGTAAAATAGTGGCTGGTTTGAAACCCACTAGTGTGAAACGTTCTGTAGTAAGGATATGTCTTGTGAAGGGAATTTATGAGTCACTCAATCTACGAAACTGTTTCCTCTCCACTGACCGAAGGCAAATAACTTTGTGTTGTGCTCTTGCTGTGTCTGGGATTTCCGATGTAAAGTGGACTTAGACGAAACAGTTATGTTTTGTGACCTATGTGCTTGTTGCATTGCAACTTTCTTTTCCAGCGGTTCTGATAGTAATGCTGTGATATCATATTGATGGCTATTCTATATTTTATTTTGTTTTTATTTTATATGATCAGCATGATACTCTTCATTCCAAGTCTGAATGTTTATTTTATTCGTTATTTATATCTTTGTAAAGTACCAAGACAGGAAATTTTCCTAGAGCGGTCAAATCTTTTAAAAAGAAAGAGAGAAGCTACATAAGAAAGAAATATCTAAACAAGATATGATCAGTAGTCCATGGTCACAGTATTCTTCGCCCCCGGGACGCGTTGTGCCTGATTGGGCGGGAATTTTCCAGCGTTCGGGCCGCGTCCCGGCCGCGAGACTGCTTGCGAGCCTGACTCGGCGATATGTGTCATACGGCGCAAGTTATAGGAGAATAAATGAAATAGTGATCATTCTACCACATACACACATGACTATCTAGTCCCAAACTAAGCAGACCTTGTACTATGGATACTAGACGATGGATAAACCTTTTTGGGCTCTCAATTTCCTGTGACCTTGTATTGGTCATTATCGCTTGCCCCGTGCCACGGGGATCACGTTAAACCGTGTGTCCCGGATTGCACGAAGATCTTTGACAGTCGTTACAGAAAGTTAGTACCTCTGAATAAACTAACAGCAGTATAAACGATAGGTATATCGCTATCTGTTTGGGTTACGGCAGTCAGATAGGCAGTAATAATAATAATAATTTATTTATTGAACCAATACCTTTTTGTTACAAACATCTGTGTTTTTAGTTACTTACAACATTAAGGTGTACATCAAATATAGGACCCTGCCTCCCAAACTAGGGTGACCTGTAACATGGGAGACAGTGTTCTGCTGGTGCCTTGTATACAATTAAACCTTATACTAAACATTATTTGTTGGGTATTAGTGAAGATAGGTCTGGTGGGTTGTGAATACTTGCGTGGGAACGTATAAATTTGAATTACGTATGTGTGCTATGTGTGCGTGTGTGTGCGTGTGTGTGTGTGTGTGTGTGTGTGTGTGTGTGTGTGTGTGTGTGTGTGTGTGAGTGTGTTTGTGTGTTTGTGTGTGTGTGTGTGTGTGTGTGTGTGTGTGTGTTTGTGTTACGTAGACACTTACAGTATAATTATGTGTTATGACAGGCATGTAAGTAATGCTTCAGTTTGAGAATAATCTAGTTCAAGTAGCCAATTTAGTATTTTCCTCTGAGCAAGATGTTTATTCAGATTCGTGAAATGAATTTTTTTGTGGATATTCTTGTAGATTAAAGAGCTAATTATATAAAGTTGTTTTCTGGCGAATGAGGTTTGATGAGGTTGTGTGGGGCATATAGGCCTATTGTTGCGTTTATTTGTGTCAGGTGGGGCCATTTGTTGGTGTTTCCAGATTGCAGCTCGTAGCACAAAGAGCTGTCTGGCAGTTAGTACTTTGCATTCCTCATAGAGTTGTTTGGTAGGGTATCTAAATGGTTTATTTAGCATCACCTTGAGAACAGTTCTTTGTGCACGTTCCACCTGGAGAAACTTTTGTTTGGCTGCTCCACCCCAAGCCGGGATACAATAATTGATGATAGACTGACAGATTGCGGTATATACCATTTTCAATGTGTTAAGATCTGCACAGTGTCTCAGTGATTTGAAGATGTGTATACTTCTACTGAGCTTACAGAAAATTGTGTCCAGATGTTGGTACCATTTCAGCCCATCATCGATCATCACTCCAAGGTATTTTACTGAGGTCATTTGAGGTAGTGTTTCACAAGAGCACGTAGAGGTACTTGAACATGTATGGGCCTTAATTGTGTAGTCTAGGTTTGGTTTAGTTTTTGCATTAATATAAAAAGGTATATAGCTGGTCTTAGTTAACTTTAAGGTTAAACGATTATTATCTAGCCAGCGCATGACAGATCTCAATGACTCTTCAGCACTAGATTTCACCTCTGTCCAAGATTTGCCATACACCACAATGGCAGTGTCATCCGCATATGTAAATATTTTAGCTCTTGATAGGGATAGGTTACATAAGCTATTTATATATATAACAAAGAGCGTTGGACCGATGACACTGCCCTGCGGGACACCGTAGGATATAGTTTCATCTTCACTGATATGAGAACCTATTTTTACACAGATTTTGCGATTTTCAAGATAAGTTTTAAATAAGTGATGTATGTGACCTCGTATGCCAATCTTATCTAGCTTGGAGAGCAGGATGGGAACAGAGACTGTGTCGAACGCTTTGCTAAGGTCTAGGAACATAGCTATACTCTTTTGCTGTGTATCAAGTTTTCGAGCTACAAACTCTGTCAGATCTATAACTGCGTCTTCAGTTGATACTCCTTTTTTAAAACCATATTGATTCTTGGCAATGATATTATACTGATTTAGGTAACTTACTAGCTGTTTATTTATAACCTTTTCCATTATTTTTGAAAGAGTAGGCAGCACCGCAATTGGTCGATAGTTATTTAGACAGTCTCTGTTGCCATTCTTATATATGGGATGAACGATGGCTTTCTTGATTGGTTCTGGGAATATCCCGCACTCAATGGAGCTATTTATTATGTGTGTAATTAAAGGTACTAGAGTTTTCCGACATAGTTTTATTAATTTCACTGAAATTCCATCCCATCCAGTAGCACAATCCTGTCTTAGAGACATGATGGTTTCGTCTACATCAGCATTGTCAACTTCAAGCATAACAAATGAGTTAGGGATAGGAGTTGCTTTTGTTGACTGCCCATGAGAGATACTTGGGAGTGGATGGTTTGAAATCTTTGACGCTAGATTTTCGCCAATTTGCGCAAAATACCTGCACACATCTCTAACTGCTGTCTTCGGCTCAGGTACTATTTTAAGAAGATCCAAGGGAGGGTGTATTTGCTTTTTGGTATGTGTGATATCCTTCATTTTGTTCCATAAGGTCTTAGGGTTGGGTTTGTCTTCATTTAGCTCGTGTTGTTCATGGATTCTTTTTAGTTTTCTTAGAAGGGCATTACAAAAATTTCTATAGCATTTATATGTCAACTGTAGAGAATGATTGTCCGGTGATTTGCGGGCTTTTATGTGAAGCTTATCACAGTGACGTATACTGTCTAGAATTACCGTAGCCAGGCAGGAAGGTGTATCAGAAGTGCGCAGTGGAAGGTGTAATACATCTACCTGACCACGATAGACAATATATCCAGACACAATGCACTGCGTTGCACAGTGAGTAAAGTATTGAGTAGGTACATGAAAATTTTACCTTATATCTCCTGGTGATGTTCTTGAAGTGGACCTATAGATTAACTTATAATTTTGGCCAAAATAACAAGAGAATCGAATAGATACCAGTCTCCAGTTCAGCGTAGTCCTCGGGCACCAATCAGGAATTCACACACGTGTTTTACAAAGTTCAATGTTCAATATATCACAAACCTTGCCGGAAGTCAAAAGCGGCAATTACGTATTGAGTTAATTACAAGTTGCTTCAATTCGCGTTAATTCAAAGGGCGATCAATTTAATATAATATTACAAACGGAGACAGCCCAAAACCGGCGTGTTAATTTTTCAAGTCGGGAACGAAAAGTGACAGTTCAGTGTGACCATTGTCAGAAATTTTCAATAGACTAAACAAAATGTTACTCAATCGATCTAAACGATTTGACTTATAATAAAAACTAATTCTATTTCAAACATCCACCCGCCCCGGACCGGCCTACCGGTCCGCTAATCGGTTGGTAGACGTGACAATGTTGCAACCGCTCTCCTCAGAATCGAACCGTCCACCAAGACCTCAGCAAATCGGGGAACTCCATCAGCCCCAGTTACCAAACGAAGGATGCGCCCCCTGCGCCATCTGAGTGGCGGAAGGTTAGCCTCCTTGATCAAAACGAGGTCACCAATCTTGGGTGGATCGGTCTTGTCGGTCCCCTTAACGCGTTGCTGGAGTATGTGCAAATATTCCAAATTTCAGCGTTTCCAAAAGCTCTGAGTAATCTGGCGTACCAATTCAAAGCGCGAGAGACGACCAGGTCTCGTATCAATGTAGGGGTACTCAGGCAAGGCGACAAGTGGGCGACCAATCAAAAAATGGCCCGGCGCAAGGGCCTCCGAATCATTCGGATCTGAGGAGATCGGGCACAACGGCCGAGAGTTCAAAACGGCCTCGATCTTACAAAACACAGTTGCGAGTTCCTCAAATGTAAGGACAGATTCACCGATTGTCCTGCGCAAGTGTGTTTTGGCCGATTTTACGGCGGCCTCAAATATACCACCCCAGTGTGGACAATTTGGTGGGGAAACAACCAATTTATCCCACGTCGGGCAAGCGTATCACCTATATCAGCTTTGTTGGTTTCAAGGAAATTAACAACATCATTCAAATAATTATAGGTGCCCTTGAAGTTAGTGCCGCAGTCAGAACGGATCAAGGAAGGCAGCCCCCTGCGGGATACAAATCTGTCAAATGTGGCTACAAACGCCTCGGTCGTAAGCGAGGAGACCAGTTCTAAGTGTACGGCCTTTGTGGAGAGACAAACAAAAACACACAAGTAGGCCTTAACAGTCTTGCTGTTTCGTCGACGTTTTCACCAAAAAGGGACCAGCGAAGTCCGTACCAACACCGTCAAACGTCCTGCTCTCAGTTACGCGATCTGCCGGTAAGTCTCCCATCAAGGGCTGCATGGTAGAAGCCTTGAGCTTATAGCAAGGGATGCAGCGAAAGACTACACTCCGAATAATTCTTAGGGCAGACAAAATCCAAAACTCGCGTTGCAAAATGGCCAACAAAGCATTACAACCAGCATGCGAATTTTTAAGGTGACGGTCAGTTACCAACAAGCGTACCAAATGACCGTCCTTAGGTAACAAAAGGGGATGACGAGCCCTGTAAGGGAGGTTGGCGTTCTTGAGACGCCCTCCAACGCGCAAGAGACCCGTATCGTCCAAAAAGGGGTTCGATTTAGAGACAGCTCCCGACAATTTCGATCTCCCTGATTTAAGGATAGCAATCTCCTTTTCAAAATGCGCCAATTGCACAGAACGAACCCAAAAGGTGAGGGACTCCTGTCGTTCCTGTGGTGAGAGAAACGGTGTCAGTCGTTTCTGTTGTGGGTGCCTAAAATTAAAAACAAAACGCTTTATCCAAGCAGTGACACTTAACAACTTGTCGAGGGAGCTGTAACGATTTAACAAAAAATCGGGGTCGAAGGCGCATTCCACCTTCTCAAGAGCGAGTGTTCGTAGACCCGGCAAATTAGAAGTATTCAAAACTGGCGTTCGAGGCCAATCAGTTTCTGGTCGACTCAACCATTCCGGACCCCACCACAGCGAATGACCCATCAAACTAGGCGTCAAGCATCCGCGCGAGGCACAATCAGCGGGGTTGAGCTCACCTGGCACGTGTCTCCAAACAAGTTTGACTTCGGATTTCTGGATTTGGGAAACGCGATTAGCGACAAATACCTCAAAGGTGTGGACAGAAGCCTTCAACCAACAAAGAACAATTTGGCTGTCTGTCCAGGCGTAGGTCCCATTAATGCAAATGCTTTTACCCAAGGTACTGGACACGTGATTCAACAAGCGTACAAGTAGGGCTGCTCCCGAGAGCTCCAATTTCGGAATGGTCAGAGATGTCCGAAGGGGTGCTACCTTGCTCTTCGCCATGATCAGGGAGACTCTCACCTGACCTGAGGCACTGACTGTGCGCAAGTACACCACGGCCGCGTGACCACGTTCCGAGGCGTCACAAAACCCGTGAAGGGTGGCCTTGTACTTCCCGGGAGGAAGGATGGGACGAGGCAAGGAGATATCATTGACGGCAGGAAGTGAGGATACAAAAGAGGTCCATTCCTCAACAAGAGTGCCGTGTAGAGGTTCGTCCCAGGTCAATCCTGCTGTCCAAAGCTTCTGGAAGAAGCATTTTGCCCAAAATATGATAGGACAAATCCAACCGTTCGAATCAAAGGTTCTGACGACAGTAGACAACACGAGACGTTTAGTCCAAGAACAAGGCAGTTTCAAGTCTACGTTATACGTAAAGATGTATTGGACTGGTCTGTACTGAACGCCGAGAACAGCCATCATGGCGGGGTTGTCAACTATCTCAAATAGATGTGGATCTTGCTGATGATCCTCTGGCAAGCCTTCCAAAAGCGCTGGTGAGTTGGAAATCCATTTGCGCAACTCATAACCAGCGGAGGCCAAAATACCTATCAATTCGTCCCGCAGGAGTATCGCCTCGTCCGCTGTGGAGGCGCCTGAACAAATGTCATCGACGTAAATATCGTCCTTCAAGATGGCGGAGGCTCGTGGGAAACGTAAGCCTTCTCGGTCTGCGAGCTCCCAAAGAGAACGTATTGCCAAGTAGGGGCTTGATCTAAACCCGTACGTATTCGTATTGAGCTCGTAGACGACCATGGGATCGCGAGGAGACTCTCTCCAAAGGATCAGCTGGAAGCGACGGTCATCAGGGTGGATAATAGTCTGCCTGAACATCATTTTTATGTCGGCCACAAAGACAACCTGATGTCGTCGGAAGCTGGTGATGACGTCACAAAGGTCCTTGACCAACTTGGGACCAGAATGCAAGCACTGGTTCAAGGATACGCCTGTTGAAGTCTGCGCAGAACCATCAAACACTGTGCGCAGCTTGCCAGTCGATGGCTTCAATACCGCATGATGCGGGAGAAAGTAATGCTCCACCGAACGCCAATCCAAATTTGACACTGACATGTGTCCCAATTGTTCATATTCTCCCATGAACTCAATATACTTCTGTCTGAGCTCCGGATCACGACCCATGCGACGCTCCATAGCCAACAATCTCTTTTCGGCTAAAGGTCGTGACTCACCAAGCGGAGGCCGAACAGACAGGAAGGGTAGCCTCGTAATAATCCGACCAGAACGGAGTCGACCAGTGTTGTTCTGGAAGATCAGCTCGCACTCCTCATGTTCTGGATTCAAACGGGCAGCTTGAGGGGGCTCTTCTACTTCCCAAAACCTCTGAACCGCATCAGAGAGAGCAGAGCCTACAGCCAACAAATTATCAAGTTCAGGTGGAGGGGGGTCCCTAGGTACAGGTCCCATCAAAGCAAATCCAAATATGGTCGGGATGGCAGTCAAACCATTTGGCACCAAGACCCGTTTCCCACCAATCAAAATTCCACTGAGGACATCAGAGCCAATCAACAAGTCGATTTGTCCTCGGGTGTGAAGATTCAACAGGGCCAAACAAAACCTTAACTTGCCCTTCAACATTAGAGGCTACGTCACCTATGCCCCGTATACAATTTAGAAAAAAAAAAAACATATTTAATTTAACCTGCCCTACCAAATAAGTGGAAACAATGCAACCTTGTGAACCAGTGTCCAATATAGCACGGACAACAACAGAGGTCCCCGTGGGTCCCCAGACCCGAACAGCAACCGTTGGTAGGATAACGGTCTCAATGGGGGAGGTTGGCGTTATAGGGCAGGGATCAATGACCTATTGTTGCCTGGGCGGCGACCGTTGGTCAGGACCAGGCAAGTCAAAATGAGGGTGCGGCTTGAAGTCCTCAAAAGCGCGATGACTCGATCCGCGCGCCATCTGTGGGGCGTCATAGTGACGCACCCGCCCAAAACGAGGTGGGCGCGAGTCAAGGCGGGGACGCTCCGCCAAAGGAGGGGAATACCTGGGGCAGCAGTCATGGTGCTGGTGACGCTGAACAGCACATTCAGGTGCGCGAGAGAGAGGAGGCGTGCGCACGCTACGGTTCTCCAAGCGGGGCGAGTGGCGATCAATTGAGCGAGGCGACTCTCGGCTACGCGCCGGTGAGCCTCGGCTGCCACCTTCAAAACACCCGCCCGTGCGCGGCGTCGGCTGGTTGGACAAGCGGCCAACCTCTCTGGCATTCATACAGAGAATGTCCAAATGCTGTCCTCCACAGTGAGGACAGGGGCGAGAGTTTGGGCAGTCTCGCTGGTAGTGGGACCCCAAACAAGAGAAGCAAAGGCGGCGGGCATTCGCGATGCGCCTACGAGAGGCGACATGTAGGTCCAAGAATGCCCTACAACTGGCCGTTCTGTGCCCCATGACCTTGCAGTAGGAGCACTCCGCTGGGCCCTGCGTGACCGCAAAGCGAGGAGGGCGCCGGTCAACATTGGCTCGGGTGAGACCGCGAGCCTGCTCCTTGACCTTGGGCGGCTGCGTCTTAGCCGGCGTGTCACTACCGGAGTTGTCCAAGACCCGGCACTCATCCTCCAGGAACCTCTCCAGGTCAGCAAAGGGGGGCAGATGGGTCGCGCTATCCCCACCAAAGCGCTGTTCAAAACGCGACCTCAGGTCGGTAGGCAGCTTCTTCAGCACAATGTGCACCAATAGATAGGACCATTGGTCCACGGGCAGGTCAAGGCACTTAAGTGCGTTGATGGCCACCAAAAGCGGGTTCAAAAGTTGGGTGCGCAACCCAGAGACCCGGGTGAGCGTCGGCAAACCCAAAATCTGCTCGATGTGCGTGTCGGCGAGGCCACGCTTATTATGGTACCTACGGGTGATTAGGTCCCGAGCCGTCTGGTACGGCTCGTCAGACACGGGCAGATGCTGGATGAGGCCCTTAGCCTCCCCATCCAGAACCGACATTAAATATGCCAATTTTTGTGCTGGCCGAAGGTCAGCCCTGTCATTGACCAGGCTGTCGAACAAGTTAATGAAGCCCAGGTAGCTTCCTAGGCAGCCATCAAAATGGGGGAGGTCCAAAGTAGGAAGCCTACACACCAGCCCCGGTGCTGACCTAGGAAGCTCCTGCTTCAGGCCGGGTTGCCCTTCCCTATCGGCAACTAGTTGTCTCGCAATATTGGAGACAGCATCATACAGGTCTAAGACCTGGGCATAGTCTTCGCTGACCTTACTTCGCTGGTCAGCAGTGAAATCATTGATTGACACGTCAAGACAGCAAGTGCTGAAAGTGCGGAATTGCTTTTCCACACTTGCCAGGCGATCGTCAATCCGCTCGTACCTTTGTAGTAAGGCCTGCTGGCGATCAGGCCGGTTCACTAAGGCACTGGCCGAGATAAAACCAGCGCAAATCTGATGCAATAGCACCAGCAGCCGCACGCAAGTCCTTGATAGCTGACATAATCAAAATTCAAAAGAGCCCAGACAAGCGTTAAATAATATTAATAATCAAAACTTAATTTTTCTTAATTCTTTGAAACCAACAAAGTATTAGCCTGTTTACTGCTGGTACAAGCAAGTGACAGGTATCTACTGTCCAACAAAATTAATAGTTTCAATATATATTGACACAAAACAAAGTCAAAGTTATCAAAAGTTGATCCTTCGAATAAGTTAATTAAAGTTAAATATTCAAATAAATTAACTAATTACTTGCAACAGACAGACTGGCTGTATTATTTGAGATATACAATAGTAAGTAAGCACAGAATATGTGTTACCTAACAATATTATCTATATTATAACAAAACAAAGTTTATTAATGTGACCCGCTCAAGTGGCAAGGTCAAGTTGGTTGTTATAATGTTTATGAATATATGCAATAAACTAAATTTACTAAATTTATTGATACATACAGCTGTTATGTATCCAAACAAACTGACTTATTAATGCAACAACAAATTGAAGTTAGATTTTTCAACAATACAAATCAACAATTACTGATTGAGGTTATGTGTGACAATGTGTTTCAAAATATCTAGGTCAACTTATACAATTAAATATTATGTATTTTAGACAATACTGACCTGAGAATACTACAACACTGTTAACCTGTTAAGAAATGAGATGCTTAGCTCAGATACAAGTTTACAATATAGGCACAGTTAACCACGCTCTGCTACCAAAAATTATGTCTAGAATTACCGTAGCCAGGCAGGAAGGTGTATCAGAAGTGCGCAGTGGAAGGTGTAATACATCTACCTGACCACGATAGACAATATATCCAGACACAATGCACTGCGTTGCACAGTGAGTAAAGTATTGAGTAGGTACATGAAAATTTTATCTTATATCTCCTGGTGATGTTCTTGAAGTGGACCTATAGATTAACTTATAATTTTGGCCAAAATAACAAGAGAATCGAATAGATACCAGTCTCCAGTTCAGCGTAGTCCTCGGGCACCAATCAGGAATTCACACACGTGTTTTACAAAGTTCAATGTTCAATATATCACAAACCTTGCCGGAAGTCAAAAGCGGCAATTACGTATTGAGTTAATTACAAGTTGCTTCAATTCGCGTTAATTCAAAGGGCGATCAATTTAATATAATATTACAAACGGAGACAGCCCAAAACCGGCGTGTTAATTTTTCAAGTCGGGAACGAAAAGTGACAGTTCAGTGTGACCATTGTCAGAAATTTTCAATAGACTAAACAAAATGTTACTCAATCGATCTAAACGATTTGACTTATAATAAAAACTAATTCTATTTCAAACATATACGGTGACGTATAGATTATCACGGTGATCCAGGGTTTGATATTTCTGTTTTTTTTAGTGATGTAGAGTTGTTTAGTATGTTTAGCAATAGCATTCTGTAGTATGTTAATAAGGTTATTGGCGGCCGTGTTTGGGTTAGATGTTTTGTCACCGTAGAAAAGTCACATGACTCAATATCTTTTGTCAGGCTTGGGTAGTCAATTCTAGCGATTTTGTAGTCGGGTACTAGCGGTCATGAAGGTTCTATATCTTCAATTTCTAATATTATTGGCATATGATCAGTTATATGAGACTCAATAACAAGAGCGTTAGCTGTTTGGTTAGATTTTAACATGATATGGTCAATACAATTGTTCATACGAGTTGGAATTCGGTGGGCGGGATAAAGACCATAAATCGCATTAAGTGTTAGATACTCGTCTGCCCTATCGTCGGTCCCGGAAGGCTTAATGTCTATATTGACATCGCCCATAAGACTAATATTTTATAAATATTTAGTGACGACAGAACGTTATCCAAACTAGTCAGAAAGTTATCGAATTCTTGTTTTGTGTTAAACGATGGCGACCGGTATATAGCTATTATAGCTAAATTGTTCTTTATTTGACATGTTATACAGTTAGCGTTATTAAAATCTGGCTCATCAATTATGCAGTTGATTTCTTCTCTTATAAACAGTACAATACCATCCTTTTGATTGCGGATCCGCTTTGTGTAGTTATGCTTTATATCCATTTATCACGGGCATATGGGGAACCTTACTTAGCCAACACTCCGTTAAAATTAATATATCGAAATATATTTTGCTTTGTAATATTAGAGCTAGAAGTTCGTTAAAGTTTCTATTTAAACTTCGTATGTTGACGTGTAAAATTTTAAAAGAGCTCTTAGAACCTGACAAATAATTGGGACAGTCTGTCGGCATACAGGTGTTTACCTTCGCTATTTCTGCATCATCTAAGTCTGAGATAATAGTTTTAAGTGTGGTAGCCATTTATGATGGAAAAATGCGCATTAGTTGAGTATGAAGATGTGGCACATTTTCGGTGATATGTTACATAGCTATATAAAAGCCAATTGGAACAAGAGTGATATAAGGGAGTGTTTCGATAAACGGTAAAGATTATAAAGTCTATACTGACTGTGCATAACTCTATATTTAATTGTTTTGTATTATTTAATGTTTGAGTGAGTGGTATAATTTGTAAGTGTTATTGTGTGTTGTGTGATATATGTACCTTATAACTTGTGTTAAGGTGTGTAGGGATTTACATATTATTAGTGAGATTATACTATAGTAGTTGTCTTTAAATATTTTAGCAGTCATTCTGTCGAAAAGCTAATATTCAGTCAAATCCGGTTAGAAAAGTAAGCGGACCCTGGGATGCAACTGTTGTTTTTGCTAAGTTAGATCGAGTGCATTAAATTCAAGATCATTGAAGATATTAACCCAAAAGGAATTTGCATTCTTCGTCTTCTACTGTACTCCGTTTGAAGCTGTGCTCCATCCCCTGTTCCTTCTCCCTCACTCCCACCCACTCTTCCTATTCCTTTTCTTATCCTAAATAGTAGTAGTAAGTAATCACTTTCCATCCGGTGTTCCGCCTGCAATAGCTGCCGCGTATAACAAAAACAAGATCTATGAAAATCCGCGCATCGGCTAGTCTCTTATAACTTGAGCTACAGTCAAACGAATTAGCGAACAATAGGGCACTGTTTACTTGGAAACTTGGTGTCTGTAATAATGTGGAATTTATTACGTACAGCGCACGAAAGCTCACGGCAATACCACTACACCAACACAAACCACTATGTATATTCACACACACATGCATGATATGTCTTCGAAGGTGTGAGCAGAGGTGGCATAGGCGTTATGGAGAAGTTTAGCATTTTTTATTATTTCTTACAATCATCAATATAAATAAAATTCTTGCGTTACTGACTGACTGACAGACAAGCTACAGTCAAAAATATTAGGCGCAGGAAGATGAAATTTGGCATGTATATGGCTTGGGGATTGTAGAGGTGCACTTAGAAGGTATTTCCCGTAATATCAACAGGATCGGGCAAAAACGGTTAAATTAAAATTAAATATGTGGGTAGCTGCGGGCATCAAATTCTCCTGTCACAGTGTTGGTTACAGTACTCCTCCGAAATGGCTGGATCGATTTGTATGAAAGGAGCATTCTCCTTTCATACAAATCTGTGTGCACTCTTACCCATTGGTAAGAGTGCACACAGAGGCAAAGTTAATTGTAGCATTATGAATCTTCTGGTTTTGTTGTCCTCATAGAGTAGTTTAATTTAATTATATGATAGTATGTCTGAATTCACTTGAAGAAAACAGATACAGGTACGAGGAGTTTTGATAAAGGAAAGGTCAAAGGAATGAAATGCAAGTTTGTTATTTTTATTAATTACTAGTGTTTGCCCGCGGCTTCACCCACATGAATTGTTCCCTTCTAGGTCACCTATCTCATCATCGCCCTAGCGTTATCCCGGTTGCATACAAGACTTACACGCCTTGGAGCCCGAGGTCCGCTTATTGGTCTAACCAGATATGACATAATATGAACTTTTCCACAGAGCGACTGCCGTCTGACCTCTGCAACCCAAAGGGTTAGCGATATTCCATGGTTTAGACCTGTATCAGTTTATTTGAGGGTACCTACTGACTCTCCGTAACGACTGTCAAAGATCGTCATGACAGCCGGGACCGACGGTTTAACGTGCACTCCGAGGCATGGGGCAAGCGATAATTAACAATTTTACTTTCTGAGTTAACTATCTATCTAAATATATAAAATTCAATGTTTGTTTGTTTGTCCTGAAATGGTAGCTAAGAGATTTAGCACTGATCCTTGAAAAGGCGGTATGGAGTTCGCCGGGTCAGTTAGTATTATATACAATCTTGCGTTACTGACTGACTAACAGAAAACGCACAGAAACTCTTACTACAATGTAAACCAAACATTGTCGTTTTTGTTCGTGTCTTTCATCTGATAGAAATAAACACTTTTTCTTTCTTATTTTAAATTGTCTTTCGGGATATATACCACGTACCTTTGTTTGAAATAACCGATATTTCGGCACTGTTGCAAGCGCCATGTTCACGGATGTACCTACTGAGGGTATTGCGGGTGGGTGAATGTTACGAGCAAGTATAGCGGTCTACCCGCTTTCTTACTCGTTTTTTGCATTCAACACCACTAGCACTGTTATCACTATCGCACTGTACCCGATCACGACATAACATACTAACTACGTCAGCTCGCGGTTTGACTTTTCTTTCTTTCTTTTTTTCAATGAGGTAGTGACGTTTTGGAATTTTATATATCACCACATGGATTTTCTGTACTGGCAACAAAACTGCAATGATCTTGGATTTTAAAGCTCACCCATGTGTCTACGAGCTTTACAAAAAATACACACATATTTTTTTACATACATCATCAGCCTTTAACAGTCCACTGCTGGACTAGGCCTCTCCTTTGAAAGGAGGAATTGCCCTACTATACCACGCTGGCCAAACGGGTTGGTATAGGGTTTGTATCAAGTTTTCCTTGTCTAACAGTGCTGTTCTCTGCATATTATGTTCCCTCTGCCGGCTCTTACGACACCTGTGGGATAAAATAATGGGGTGGTGACATTCCGTATTCTTAATCCGTCACCACACGGACAATATATAATTTTTTACCCCCGAAACAAAAAAATGCATATCTCACAAATGTTTGTCCCTACTCCGATTGGCATGGCGTTTACAGAAACCATGCTTGCACACCCACGAAAACCATTGCCATATCAAGCATGGATCTCTCACTCAGAATAACAACGTAGATCATATATCATACACGCAAATTCATCAAATATACGACTTCAATTCTAATCTGCGCCTTAAATCAGATAATTCCAAACCCCCAAAACACAATTTCCCAAGATATTACTTAAAAACAACCTTTAAGATAAGTTGGAATGCTGTAAAGTCGTTCGGCTCCGCGTACGAATTAGTTCCATCTGATATTTATCTCTGTTAGACAAGGATAAATTGCGTTAGAGCGAGACAGACACAACGATTTCTTCGTTTCAACAACATATGTAGATGTCAGATTAACGGAAGACCTGATATACGCAGAGTTAATTTAAGTTGAACGTGAATGTACTGGTTCAAAGACAAGTGTTATTTATTTATATATATTTATTTCAGGAGATGTTTGTTCTGGTTATAATCCAAACGGTTTATATCTGTATATAACAATATACAGGGTTTCACAAGACCCATCACCAAGTCGAAGTCTACTCGTTTTGGACATCATGCCAAGACATACTAAGCAAAAAGAATACCTGGGTAACGAATTTATTTTTAGTTTACACATTTTTAACCCTCAATTAAAGGTGGGCGCGTGCAATTCTCGAAATACTTACTTATCCATGGGTGCATACTATATATATAAAACAAATTGGCGGGCTAAATGCATCGTTTTTGTGCCTATTTAAAAAAAATGTATATTGACTTTGAGCCTCAATATCTCCAGTACAAGTTATTTCCCAGTAATGATTGGTACAATAAGGGGTTTCAGCTTTCGTTAAGGGTCTCTTTACATGTATGACCAAAGTCACAGCTCTACGAATAGTGAAGACGAAGTGGCAGGCAGGGCATAGAATCAGAAGACCCGATGGCCGTTGGAGCAGAAAGATTATGGAGCCACACACTGGACATCGCATCAGAGGCAGGCCTCGCAAGGTGAACCGAAAATTTAAAAGATACGATTTAAGATTTTTGGGACGGGTCGCGAATGGATGCGGACGTCTCAGTCTATGTGGAGAGCCTTAGGGAAGCCCTATGTCCAGCAGTCTATTGCCTGATATTACTACTACGACTGCACGGTTGCGTAGTGGTTTAAGCGGCCACCTCGTCGCTTAACATTGCGTCGAGTGTTATGAGTTCAATTCCCATATGAGACAACACTTTTTGTGATCCATAAATGTTGTTCTGAGTCTGGTTGGAGGCCTGGCTCCCTCGCCTTATCTTTAACTAGCGACCCGCCCTGGCTTCGCACGGGTGTAATGCTTATTAGGCATGTATGTCTTCCTCTTGAATCACTCTATCTATTAAAAAAACCGTTTAAAAATCCGTTGCGTAGTTTGAAAGATTTAAGCATACATAGGGACAGACAGACAGAAGACAGACTTTGTTTTATACTATGTAGTGATAGTGATACACCAATTTTTCGATACTATTTATAAATGACCAGTATAAAGTAAAAAAATAATTCAGGATATTCTACTTTTTATCAAGATTCTGTTTGCGTTCTTAGAAACATGATCATCAGCATATATTATATGTATGTATATGTATTTATGTATGTAACAGTTGCCTCATTGCCATTCAGCGTCTGCATAATTTTAGATCAGTAGAGTAAAATAATATATAACTAAAATATTTTCACTTCACACCAAAATTAAAAAGCTCCCTTTCCCGCTCTCTCTTACTTGAATGTAATGTCAACTGTATTGTCAACCACCTCCACTTCATAAGTATAAATGGTTGTAGCACATTTCTCGCCGTCTGTACATCTAACCTCAGTGGAACCCAAGGGGCTCGTACAATATAAGTCGCTTGCAGCCAAACTAAATTCAACTCACCTTGGTGCCGCAAAATTTATTATAATTGCTGCATCGAACTATGCCTCGAGCTTTATTTTCTTATTATTCAGATAGACGCATTGCGGCTTCAATTTCAGATTAGATATTTTTTATTACCTTTTTAGAAAGTTTAAAATGGTTGAAATTTTTGGGGGTACTTGGACGTGTATTTATGAGTATAATTGTAGGGGTGTATGACACTTAAATTTAATTTTAAATAGTTCGTTACCGCTTCAAAAAAGAAGGATGGTACCTGGGTTCTATCCCCAGGTACCCCGGGCACACACCTCTGACTTTTCGAAGTTATGTGTGCATTAAAAATGTTAATTATCGCTCGCTTACTTATGTGCCCGGTAGATGGCAATAGGCTCGCCCCGTATTACATTGGGACCGAAACATAACTGGCGAAATGTGGGTGTGTAATACACCTCTGCCTACCCCTTCGGGGATAAAAGGCGAAGTTATGTTATGTTATTACCGCTTGCACCTTGCCTGGCAGATTACATTAAGATCACTAGATTTTGGACAGTCGTTATGCTAGGTGTAAGTACCTATATTAAAGGTTAGGTATGTCGCAGGTCTCAAACATGGAATATCGCTATCTCTTTTGGTTGCGGAGCTCAAACGGCAGTCGCTCTATGGAAAAACTAATCTTCATTCAAATCTAGTTAGAATAGTAAACGAACTCCGGGTTGTAACTGGTATAACGCCAGGAGGATGATGACATGATGTTGCACTGTATGGAAATCGAACCCACAACACTCGACTCAATGAAAGCAGCTAGGTGGCCACTTGAAGCACTTTACCATACTTGCAAAATGATAAATGGAAACCAAATATAGTAATTTAAAAAAAATACATGACTTGTCTAATTGTGTTTGATCATAATCATGTATTATTTTATCTCTACGCTTTATTACTTTATTTCAGCGACAACGGAAAACGCTATGATGAAAAAATACGTAATATGTTGGAAGTAAATTAGATAAAAGGATAAAATATGCGACCTTTAAACGTTGTGTATTTTTAGCCTTGTGATGAAATTAAACGCACATTGTCTCATACCTGTATATACTTTCATGCCATGATTTAAAAGCGTATCATTCCTTTCCATCCAAAAGTTTCCTGGAAGTGATCGCTCTTAGCGATGAGGCCACTGATTGTACATTACTCATAGTTTATTTTTGTATAGCTTAGAAGGCAAACGAGCAGATGGTTCGCGTGATGGTAAGCTATTACCGCCGCCAATGGTCACCCACAACACCAGAGTAGTCACTAGTGCAAAGCTGATGAGAAAAGGAATAGGAGGAGTGGGATGAGAGAGAAGGAAAAGATGGTGCGGCCGCCGGCACACTTACTCACCGAATGAAACGCAACAGTCAGCCAAACTGCCCTTATTCCAGGCTCCTTGCTTTTCTAGTCCATCCAAAGGTTGCCTGGAAGATATTGCTTATAAGTGATAAGGCCGCCATTTGTACCTTAACTTTTATTTTTCAAATGTATAGTAAATTGTATTACTTTGGTGTACAATAAAGATGATTTGTATTGAATTGTTTTGTATTGAAACGCAACAGTATAGAGATACTGTAACATTACGTCAACATTCTGTGACAAGACTAACAAAGAACAAAACAAGACAAACTTCTCCGATTGAGCCGGCAGGGCCGAACCGTCCCTATGTGCAATGTGCGCGGCGCATACAGGCGCCAGGGTGACAGGGGCGCCGCGCGCTGAGATATGCGTTAATTATAACAGTTATTTTCGAAATAGGATGCCAAAAAAGGCGCTTCACAGATTTCGCACACAGGCGCAGTGGCGTAGGGCGCGGCGGGCGTTGGCGGTCCGCGCCCCGACTAAAAAAAAAAGTCATCCGAGGCGCTTTATGGATTTCGCACACAGGCGCTGGGTTGGGTCGGAACGGCCCTGTGAGCCGGTCCACTCATGCTTAATTCAGGAAGGCTCTACTACCATCAATGTTTATGTCACCTTCTGTCCAACGACTATTGCACGTGACCAAAAGCAAAGAGCTTAGATATTTACATAGAGGCGCATTTCACATGGGCGCTTTGAAGACAAACTTTCTGCGACTCAAATTTCTGCTTGGCGGTGGGGTGGCAGTCGCGCATGATGTCTCTACGAGAGCAAGAGAGACGAACGTTCCTCCAGGGTATCTTAACTACGAGAGCAAGAGAGACGGAGAACGACGCCAGCGCCGCCAACGGCGCCAACTACGAACTAAGCTGGAGACAGTCCCCACTTGGAATCGGCACACGAAATCCTTAAGAACTGCGCTTCTATGTAAAATGTGTATTCATTGCCAAAAGATAGGGTAAAGGCGGGATAGAATTTTATATAAATAATGTCTTTGAATTTAGGTAGTTTAATCCTTTAGGTTTAACCACGGTTTAACTGTGATTTGTATTTTTGCCCTAAAAATTAGCAGATTTTGCAAATTATGGTTTTTGTGGAACTCCTTTTTTGGGGATAGATGCCTACCCTTATGGATAGTTGCCCCACCGTGAAAAACTAAGAAGGATAGATGCCTGCGGCGCGGGATAGATGCCCTTCATACTGTATAAACGAAAAACTCAACCAAAGTTTTATGAGCTTTTAAGGACAATAATTGGTGTTTTAGCAGTAGAAAGCTACTCCTAAAACAGGAATTGTTTCCAAAAGCATTTTGCAGTTTTCATTTCTTTTTCTTTTGTCACCGTTAGCATATAATTCTACATCATTTGAGATCAAATAAAATAACCATACTTAAATTCTACAGACATTTGTTGAACCAAAATACAAATCATAATATAATTTCGTTTATCCCGTCGGTATTTCTATCCATTTCGTCGAAAGCTGACTGTAATAATTGTTCTGTAGTCCAAGAACATACTCGAGCTCGAGCTTCTTCTTTTGTATTGTATTTTCGTGGCATGGTTCAGCTACAATCACTAAAAAATCCAAATACAAAGTCAAAGTCAAAATCAAAATCATTTATTCATCAAGGTCACAAGGTGACGCTTATGAACATCAAATTTTAAAGTACATTACTTAATGCTTCTACATTTACTACCTCGTTCGCAAAGCAATAAGTAGAACCACGAGAAAGAATGGGCAATAAAACGTGTGTGTGTGGACTGAGGGACCATATGATTTTTTTAACTTTTAGTTAGTGAAACTGTTAGTTAAAGATCCAAAACATTTGTAAATTGAATATTGCAGTTTGTAAGAAAGTCGTTAAAAAGTTATAGAGCTTCAAGTGTGGTCCCTCAGTTCACACACTGAATGTTGAAAATCTTGCCAAATATGGAGCTTATAAACAAATGTTGTATACAGATCGTTTGTTAAAGTCAAATTAACGTATTTTCAATATAAGTCAACGAGATCTGAACATAGGATATTAAATTACAAACGTTTTAAAAACGCTCTGAGGGACCACATTTAAATAGCAAATAAATCATTATTTACAGCATAAAAATGTATGCGTTTCTTTGTAAACACTAATAAAAGTAACTGGGATAATCGTTAATTTAAAATATCACCCAAATATATAGGCATTTTCTTTTATATTCTAATTTAATTGTGATCCCTAAGTCAAAATTTAAACTACTGAAAATAGCCTCGGAATTGGAAAAAGAGAAACGTTGAATATTCTGACTTATAGTACATAGATTTTTCTGCAAGCTTTGTTATTTTTAACACTGTTTAATTGCACTTTAGAAGAAATATTGCCTTTTAATAATTTCTATACATTGCACGAAGTAGGGTGTCCACAAATTAAAACATTATGTCATTTTTTTCGCCACAGTCATATATTTATTTCGTATGTACCTACATTAAAGGATACTTACTCATAAAATAACATTATGACATCATCACATCAAATACAAATATGTATTGTTGGTCCATTGAAAAGTTACATTTGGGATTGCATTTATTAGAGGACACAATTTTATTTTACAGATGTCTAGAGATAGCTAGTGTAAAGCTTGATGCAAATTTGTGGGGCCCTACCTCTTAGAAAGAGTGCAGGTGCAGATGGTTATTCTTGATTATCTGGTAAACTACTTATAGGTCGCACAAAAAATGTGTGAAGAAGACTCTCGTTGAAATTTAAATTCTCTGCAACTTTGATCTTGAAACTTTTGTACGTAACGTGAACGATGGGCACGTGAAAGGAGAAGTTGCAACTTCCATATAAAATTACCCTACAGTCTGACAGCTGAGAAAAATATCTCAAAAAATAGATAAAAATGAGTGTTATTAAATTGCATACCTCCAATTGTCATCATTACTGGCTATCATACTTAGAAATTGCTCCAAATATTCTTTCAGGCGCAGTATTACTTATCTTAAAAATATTTTAATTTCGATCATGCAATACCTACTACTCTAACGACCATAAAAATGTGGAATAAAGATGACATAAAGATTAAGCAAATGAACATCTGTGACATTTTCAATTAATTTGATTCCATGTTACGAGGAAGGTGTAAAGTAAAAATAAAATAAAACTTATTTACTGCCTCCGTGGTCCAGTGTATAGCGTATGCGACTACTGATCGGAGGTCCTGGTTTTGATTCCCGGTTCTGTCAAAAGTGTTACTGGGTTTTCCGAATTCTCAGTAGCAGCTCGGAGTCTGTGATGTGCCCGGTATGTGTAATAGGCTCGCCCCCTATTACGTGGGACTTAAAAATTCATGGCAAAATGTGGGTGTAATATTACTCCTCTGCCTATCCCTTCGGGGATACAGGCGTGAGTCAATGAAAAAATATATTCCTGTTCTACAACTAGCAAAATATTGTCTAAAAATGCGCTGGGTGGCTAAAAACATCTTCATATCTCGCCCAACCAAGATACATATAATACAAAATATTCATTACATGGGCGCAGGCTCCCAGTGTCCTGCGCCCACATATACATGTACAACAATATTATTTTATCGCATATCTGCCTTCAGCTCTGCAATTAAATAATATATGTATACGTCCGGTATATTTTACTCCGGCCATTGCTAAATAGCCGTCGCGTCATGTGTAATAATAATAAATACCAGTAATTATTTTACGAAATAAATAGATTAGGTATATATACAGTAAGCGTTACTTTAAATAATACTTTTAAAATATGTTATTTATTACTAACTTAGTATAATAACTATTATCATACATACACACATAGACTCACGCCTGTTTCCCCGAAGGGGTAGGCAGAGGCATATTAAACGCCCACGTTTCGCCAGTGTTTTGATCCCACGTAATAGGTGGCGAGCCTATTGTCGCTTATTGGGATATTTTGTTTGTCAGAGCCTCGTCCGTTGATCGGCAGGTCCACCACTTGCAGGTGAGGTTGGCTTGGGACCCTTTTTTTTTTTTTTTTTTTTTTGGTGTCGGGTTGGAAAATCCTCATGGAGTCCCTCCGCCCCGGGGGAAGGACGAAGGGGACTGTCAGACTCTTACTGACTAAAAACCAACCCGTGTTCCTCATGTACCCGTGTGTCGGAGGGTAGGGATTCGCATAAGCATTCATCGCTACCCCCCGACGGGTATTGGCCCGCCAGATGGTCAGGCGGGCCCCGCACAAAACCCCCTTGGCGGCGGATTAAGGTGTTGGGCTCCGCCGCCAAATGGCTTGGGACCCTAAGTTCTTGGTGGGAACCCTATGCACCCTGCTACTACTAACTATTATCAAACAATCGCAAATGAGTTAATACTGTGTTTAATTGCTTTTTTAATCCTATTCTAAAACTAACATCAGAAGTTAGTATAATACAGGTATTCCGCTTCAAAATTAATATTTAGAGCAATTTTTTTATGTGTTAGCCAGTAAAGATGTTCACCGGAAGTATATAATTCTTTTATACTATTCTTGTGCGGTTTTTTTAGATACTTGTCTTTGCAGTCGGACGTGCGGTATTTTTGCTGCTTCTTCTTTCTTTCATAATGTTTACTCTGGATACCCTACGCCCAACGATTTAATATTTGTCTGATTAATACGCCAGATTGATGAGAAGATTGGTTCGATCTGGTAGCTAGGACTTACTGAATTATTTTTTGGCTTTTAGTACATAACCTAACCACATCATTTTTATTGCAATAAAACCGTTTAATATAAAATGTTTTAATTTATTTTATTTTCAAGTTTTTAGTTTTGTTGTCAGCTCATAGTGAGCCCTATTCTACCAATCAAGCCCTTTCATGCGATACCCATATGTATACACCCCGCGAGTAAATTATCGATGAAACTGACTTGAACATGCAGTTCAAGTCAGTTCCATGTATGGAGAGCTCCCTTTTGTTTCCATTTTTTTATTGAAATAGTAAAGCGGTTCACAGAAAATACATTAAATACAATTTTTTAGACATATAGTCTCAATTGTTTCGGAATAAAATAGCTGTGACATACGAACGGCCAGAAAGACAGACAGTCATGGCGAATCTATAGGCTTCAGTTTTTGGCATTTGAGCTACGAAACCCTAAAAACTCAGTTTTCTTTAGAAGTGTCTAGATGAGCGTAAGTTAACATGTGAAAATATATTTTTTCATACTGCTTTCAATTAATTTAGAAACATTGTCGTCATAACATGTATATCTTTTGTTTACTAAAGAGTGGCACTTGTAATGCCCAATGCCGTTAAGAGCAACAGACGGAATAAATTCGAGAAATTAATGGCGATAATTTATAGCTACACTTAATTTGACCTGCACAATGTATACTTTGCCTTGTATCTTCATGAGAAAACACTACTTCCTCTAAACCACTGATACCAAAAATCTCCAGAAAATTAATATTTAGCCGTATAAACATCACATCCCGTCTTATTTTATTTGAAGAATGCAATACATTTGAATACTGCTTTGTAAAAAGAGCACATTTTTTAGTAGGAAACGAAATAATATATATTTGCTCACATTAAAAAATCAATTGATTACCTATAATGGAAGGAAGATTTTGTAAAAAAGTTTGAATAATTTTAGCCAGGCAGCGTTGTGACATAATTGTAATGTTTAAATGTGTTATCGGTTAGCACACACATAGATCACAAAATAAGTATCAATATCACGTACGTTATTATACTTTATATTAGGACGGATAAGATGCAACAATACATATTTGTACTCATTTGATATAATGATGTCAACATGTTATTTTATGAGTAAGTATCCTTTAATGTAGGTACATACGAAATAAATATATGAATGTGGCGAAAAAAATGACATAATATTTTAATTTGTGGACACCCTACTTCGTGCAATGTATAGAAATTATTAAAAGGCAATATTTCTTCTAAAGTGCAATTAAACAGTGTTAAAAATAACAAGGCTTGCAGAAAGATCTATGTACTATAAGTCAGAATATTCAACGTTTCTCTATTTTCAATTCCGAGGCTATTTTCAGTAGTTTAAATTTTGACTCAGGGATCGCAATTAAATTAGAATATAAAAGAAAATGCTTATATTTTGGGTGATATTTTAATTTAACGATTATCCCACTTACTTTTATTAGTGTTTACGAAGAAACGCATAAATTTTTATGCCGTAAATAATGATTTAGAGGCTATTTAAATGTGGTCCCTCAGTGCGTTTTTAAAACGTTTGTTATTTAATATCCCATGTTCAGATCTCGTTGACTTATATTGAAAATATGTTAATTTGACTTTAACAAACGATCTGTATACAACATTTGTTTATAAGCTCCTTAATTGGCAAGATTTTCAACATTCAGTGTGTGAACTGAGGGACCACACTTGAAGCTCTATAACTTTTTAAAGACTTTTTTACAAACTGCAATATTCAATTTACAAATGTTTTGGATCTTTAACTAACAGTTTCACTAACTAAAAGTAAAAAAAATCATGTGGTCCCTCAGTCCAGACACACACAATAAAACTCGTGGCCACTCTTTTTAATCGCCAGTGTTATGTTACATATTCTGTTTTTGTAAGGAGCTGCAACTGTTTCACATTGTAATTAATTACTTGTAAATAGTAATTAGGAACATACTTAAATTAATTAATGCAGTTACCAATTTAAGTGCTGTAGTAGCCTTTCAGTGTGAATCTTGTGTAACAGGAGCATCCACTTATGTCTTATAATGTAGGCAACTCGCGATTATGTTCAGAACTATGATGGAAATGTATGCTACAGAAAGTGACGGTAGGTATATGAATACACAAAATTTACAAAAAACGTTAGTGTACAGCCCATGATCACGAGTTACCTTCATCTAACATAGTAGCAATTTTTTTAAATAAAATATAGCTAATCACATAAAAATATAACAGAACACAAGAATATATTCAAAATATACCTTAAAACCCATTTAAAACCACATATAAGTACATGGTTATGAAGGGAAGGGTTCTCCCTAGGGGCCCAAGTTTTAGGTATTATTTAAATAAAAAAGAAAAGAGAAAATATTTACATCTAGATGCATAATTGATGAATCAGTTTATTGACATAATAAAGAATATAACGGAATTAATGACTACTTATAAAGTTATACAATAGCACATACTAACCTTTAAAACTTTGAATTTCCTGACTGGCATATCAAAGCAGAGCTTAATCTACTCTGGCTAAATTTATAAAATTCGGACAGCGTTCCTCTTATGACGTAGGCATTACTAATGAAGGAGATTTTTTAATATCCCACCTACGCGGGTAACATAAAGGGTTGAAAATTAAGGGCTAGCGAAGCCGCAGGCGACTGCTAGTCGTAAATAAAATAACCAACAAACCCGTATCGACCACACTTTTCTGACACTGTAAGCACACAACCACTTAAAACCGTATAATCTCCGCCCGCATCCTAACAATTAGCCACGAGATACCCCGCTTACAAATAGACAAACACGACGCGGGTATCGAACGCGTGACTTATCGCGTTCTCCGGCGGTGATCAACCTTCGTCACTGAACCTAAACCCCGGATGAACCGGATAGATTAGCCAGATAAGACTCATCGTCCGCTTCGTTTCCTTTCAGGAATTTAATGTTGCTTAAACTGTTGTGTTTTAAAGTCGGTTTATGATCTTATATTTTGTTTTGTTATTGAAAAATATGATGTTTTGAAAAGAAGTGCACTGTTGTTTGGGAAATATTGATTTCATGTTTTTGAAAGATATTTAAGTGCTGACCTAGTTTGATTAATTAGTGATTTGGAGAAAATGATTGAACTGCAAGGAAACTGTTGCTGGAAATCTGCCTTCAGGTAACATATTATGTATCTCTATATTACTTATGCTTATCGTAGCCTATTGTACTACGCTTAGGCGTAATTATACAAGAGGCATTTTATACATATACATCTGGGGGCCAATTCTCCTATTTTTATATGACATTGATATTATATTATTTTGAATAGACTCAGAAGCGGTATTCTGATAACCTAATGTCAATTTCGTATAATTTGAATTAAACACTTCGTCGTTGACACATATTTTGACACTTGTTTCAGTTTAAGATCTCGTTACAACTTCGTTCAAATATATCAGATATTTTATTTTTCACCACAGCAGCTCAAACATGCCGTTTTTGCTGCGAGATAACAGTGAAAAAAACGCGATTTTGATTCGAGTGTGAGGCAAAGCAGCTTTTTAATTTCTCAATCTTTAGTGTCACGATTGACATTGTTCAGCCATAAATTTGAAACATCCGAATTTTACTGTGCTCTGTCTCTTTCACATGCTTATAAAAAAGCGAGTGAAAAAAACAAACCCCTTCGAAATTCGATTTTGGAATTCAACCTCAAAGAAAACACGTTCGGAAACGCGTAATACCCCAAAAATTTAAAGATATTTTTAATAAAGAAATTACGTTTTCTTTTTAAATGTTATTTTTAAATGATTTATTCATTATTGGATTTTAGTAAAATAAGTCTAATTAATAGTATAAAATTGGTATTTAATCAATACATTTTTATTTGGAATTTCAACTATTATGTAAGTACATTTGAAAAATGAAACATCAGGGACGCGGTATCAAAACGCGATTTAAAAAAATAGCGGGCATAAAAATTTCGCTGATGCTGGTTGGATAGCGTATAGCGTAACGTGTTAAACGCTATTTCAATGTGTTCATGTTCTTTTCTATGTCTCCTAAGTAATATGTGTTCTCACTGCTGAGGTGAAAAGTTATGTGCGATAGCAAAGTTTCTTGCATCTCGTGCTGTTGAGTCCCTCACTACATGCAGGATTCTAACTTTGAATCACTCGCTACGCTCGTGAATCAATCATAGAATCCTTCGCTTGCTCGGGACTCAAAATCAACGCTCGAAACAAAAAATAACTATGCTCTCTTGTTGCACAAATAACCATTATTTTTTATTTATTAGACTCACGCCTGTATCCCCGAAGGGGTAGGCAGAGGTGTAATATAACTCCCACATTTCGCCATGAATTTTTAGGTCCCACGTAATAGGGGGCGAGCCTATTACCTACCGTAAATATCAGACAGTTTAGAAGAATACGCTTTTTTTGACGTAAGTATGACACTGACATGATATCGAAACTATATTTATTTAGTAGAATTGGGCCCCTGGTATCATCATCTTACAGAAGCATCAGACCATACACTTTTACCACCATCTGTATACCAACGTCAGTCGTACATAAAGTTTAAACGGATATTCGCGCCAATATATCTATAACCGTTTTATTCGTTCAGGAACGTGTCCAAAAAGAAATATAAAAACAAATCCAATGAGGTAACAATCACAGTGGCCGATCGTAAACCCTCTACGAAGCACATTTATATCCAACGGAACGAATAAAGAAAAAAAACAAAAGAGACATTTTCGAAGCTATAAAACTCACCTTTTTATTGTAAATCTTATGTATTCTTCCTTATTTATAACTTTTGCCGAAGTTTACGAATAAAAAGCAATTCTGAAACGCGTTTCCCGCTTTTCGAGTGTTTACTGTGAAAAAAATGTTTGAGATGTGAAGCTATTAAAGTATGTTAATAAATGTTCTCGAGATTGACTCGCGGTTTCAAAAGGAGGTGTTAAATATAACTTGAAATGCTCGGAAATCATTTATGAAAAAAGGTTGCCTGGAAGAGATCGCTCTAAGCGATAAGGCCGCCGATTGTACATAACCGTAGTTTAAGATACTTATAATTTAATGTACGGTTCAATTATTTATTGGTGTGCAAAAAAGAATAATAACTACATATCTATCTAACTTTTCGATTTCCGCTAATTATGAGTTTATAGGTTGAATTTTCATTCAGAGGTGTTTGTAGCACATCAACTGTCTAGAATCTGTTTGGTAATGTATCATCCATCATACCTATAACTTTATGTAACGTGCTTTAAGTCTTACTCATATTTAAGGTAGGTATAAATACTCCTGTTTTCGCAGATGGAATGGCGAGATCTCAACGCAGTAATAAGAGCAGATTTTGGTACCATTACTCGTTGTTTTAAAGGCGGCGATAGCCTAGTGGAGATACCAACGGACTGCCATGCAGAGGGTATCGGGTTCGAATCCACGGCGCGCACCAATGACTTTTCGGAGTTATGTGCGTATTGAATTGTTAATTATCGCTTGTCTCGTGCCTCGGAGAGCACGTTAAGCCGTCGGTCTCGGCTGTCATGAAGATCTTTGACAGTCGTTATAGGGCGTCAGTACCTCTAAAATAAACTGACACTAGTCTAAACCATGCAATATCGGTTGCGGAGCTCAGACAGGCAGTCGCTCCGTGGAAAAGCTAATATTTCGCCAAATCCGGTTAGACTAGAAAGCGGACCCCAGGTTGAGACTTGGATAACGCTAAGAGGATGATTCGTTGTTTTAAACCTGTTAAATAAACTTGTATGGTGGACACAAATCATGACACCACAGATTACACTAACCACACATTTATTTTCGGTCATATTATATTTTCACGCACTCTCAATTGGTTAAACCCTGCCTGCCAAGTGTAAAACAACATACATTACAAACACCCACAAGTTGGTCCCCGATGCGCAGTAAAACGTTTTTGTGGCCCCAAAATATCGTACGGGTTATACTCCACCGTAGTTTATTCCCCAACGACGAATAGAAATGAACTGACATGTATGATACTTAATGCGAGTAAGTTATCATAACAGACATTAAAACCAAGTAGCAAATTAATTTTAATACCGCGGTACGAATTTGAGCAGACGGCTTGACGGAAATTAACGGCGGAGATCATAAATCTATTGTAGTATTATGGAAGGGATGGGCAGTCAACACGCACGTTTGGATGCGATATGTAGACTGTTGCAGTAGAAAAATAGTAATATAATGAGAATATTCACACAAGGCTAACTGATCTCAATTTAGACTAATGTGGGAAAAGCCTGGTAGGTAACTATACTGTGACTTTATTTTTCTTTATTGTCTAATATCACTAATTGGACTTATAGCCTTACCCTTCTCATAGTGAGAAGATACCCGTGCCCGTCGATAGGACAGTATATATACAGGGCTGAGGAGGATAGTATTGTCTAATTTGGACCATTTTTTCGTTCAATTTAACGTAAAAACGTATACATAACTCTACCAGGGAGACAAGCACGACGTTTAGGAAGATAGATTAATCTTCCTAAACGTCGTGCTTGTCTCCCATTGGGGTAAGCAGAGACTTTTGAACGCCAAATGCTCCAGTTCAAACATACCTCTTTCGCTTCCTCGAAATTCATTAACTTCGTCATGCATGCTAAACACAACCTAGCCCAAATCGGAATTCAACAATTCCTTCAAATCAAACGTGTTGTATGATCAACTGGGCGGTGTACGCCAAAAAGCCAAAGCCGACATACATTAGGTCCATGTATGAACTGGCTCGTACGCTCGCTCAAGATCATTTTAAAGCTATAAATTCAGCTTAGGGTTAGGTATATATGTTACGGGCAACGTGACTAACAGGGCCGTAATAATAAGGGCCGAGTAAGTAGGTATTATGAATAGTGCCCGAGAGCATCGGGCTATTTGATAAATTTTTGTATTTTAATTACTTGGACCGGTCCATAATATAATGGCCGACAGCCCGTGGTCCATTTAAAAAAAAAACAACGTTAGCCCGTAAGGTTAGGTGAGACTGTATGTGACGTATGTCCGGTACCTACCGCGTCTACGTCACAGTACCGTCCATACGCTCGACCAATCAGAGAAGGCCATCGTACGCGCTCGCGAAGCCTAACCAAATATGGTCATGTAACGGACTCCAACTCTGATGGAGGGCCGGTATATAAAGGGGCCGACAGAGAGGCCGGCACCGCTACTCTACTACCTACCTTCTATAATTACGCGTATCTACTGACCCTACACGTCTTACGTGTATCCTGATCCCAGCAGCTGGGTTCCAGGTCTATCTTAAGGCTCCGGGCTACTCTACCTAGACCGCTACACTTCCCTGCACCATCTTCGACGTCACCTCAGCCGAAGAGTCTGGCCCTGCCCTGCTCATCGCACTCAGACTGCCGGCGCCTGCCAGCTGAGCCAACGGACTGCGAGGATCTGCCGCTACGCGCAGCCCTTCGAGCAACCTGCCCTGCACACTACCGGAGGGAACAGCGTGGGAGACTGCAGCCCTTAGTGTTCAGGCCAGTGTCGTGTTGTTGGTCGGTCATACTCGTGCAAAGGAAGTGAGACAATAGTCGGAAAATAAACGCACCTAGAACCTCTACTGCGTTTCAATACCAGAACCCGTTACATGTAACTCAAGTAAGTAGGTTATGTTAGGTTCTCTTGTGACCCTTAATCCAAAAATAGGACCCCTGTGAAGCAGGGCTCCGTCATCTTAGTGTATTTTTATTTAAAAATTCGGAGTTACAGTCTCACCTAACCTTCATTTCATTTGTTTTACTATTTTGCCCAAAACGTATTTGCCCTTATTCATACTGACCGGGAAAAGTGATTAGGCATGAAATTTCAATCAAATTGCCCACGTGACGTGGCCATTATGTGTACAGGCCAAGCACTATTCATAGGGACCTGACTTCTCAAGTTGCCCGTAAAATATACAAATAAATAATTTCTAGATTGGAATTAAACTACAATTTAGGGATTTTATCACGTTATATTTGTTTTACTGAGTTACTAAATTTAAACCGAATTATCTAGAACTGGGCACATTTTAAGAATAAATTTCTAGATGTTGCTACCTACTTGTTGAGATTTTAACTCCAAAGGGATGTTCTTAGAACGTGTTGTAAGTGGCCGAACATTTTGCATCCAACTGGATGCATAGTCCACATTTCCGTCTTTGCGTCCAAATTGAATGTCAACATTGTAAATAATATATTTTTATCAGTATCTTTGCATATAAAAAGTTCACAGTATTATATAATTATACAAAATCTCTATAATATGCTAGCGGTGATAGCCCAGTGGTGTACGTAACGGACTGTCGAGACGAAGGTCTTCGGTTCGATCCCCAGGTACCCCGGGCACAGACCTCTGGCTTTTCGAAGTTATGTGTGCATTAAATAATATCAGCTAGGCCGATGACATGGTTCTCTTGTCACCAACTATAAAAGGAATGAGAACGCTTATGTCTATATGCAAAGGATATGCATGTGAACATGGTTTGGTATATAACCAAATAAAAGCAAATTACTTGTATTTAAAGGTGGCCAAGGATCAAGCCACGTTCCTGTGCTATATCTGAACGGTACTGCCTTAAATGTCGTTGACACTTTTGTTTATCTTGGACATTATGTTACATCTGATATCAGAGATGACCTAGATATTGATAGAGAGCGACGTTCCCTTGTAATAAAGACAAATATGATTAGTCGTAGGTTTAGCAAGTGTACTGCTGAGGTCAAGAAAACGCTGTTTCATGCCTACTGCCAATCCTTTTATACTTGTAGTTTTTGGGTTGAACATACCAAACGCTCACTCAATACCGTCAGAGTACAATATAACAATGCCTTTCGACAAATCATGAAGCTACCACGGTGCTGCAGTGCGTCTGGTATGTTCACCGACTCAAGAATTGATGGCTTTCATGCCATAATGAGAAAGCGCATTATGTCCATGAGGACGAGATTGTGACAATATAAAAATAATGAAGTTATGTTACGTTATGCTCTATGATATCTGTCAGTCCACTTTCCAGAGCCGATCACTTAGCCCCGTTAGAAGATCCTACCGCTAGTTGGAAAGATGCATTCGACGTTATCCAACCACCACAATTCCTTTGCTCAGTGGAAACTTTGCTGGATTAAGCAAGAAGCTTTGCAGTGATTTTTTTATAGTCTCAGGCCTTTTATCCCCGAAGGGGTAGGCAGAGGTGTAATATTACTCCCACATTTCGCCATGAATTTTTGGTCCCACGTAATAGGGGGCGAGCCTATTGCCGTCACCGGGCACATCACCAGACTCCATGCTGCTACTGAGAATTCGGAAAAACCCAGTAACACTTTTGGACGACCCGGGAATCGAACCCGGGTCTTATATTTTAGAACACCACATAAGGTTGTCTTTCGCCTTAAGTCTTTTGTCGCAATCACCGACACCTACACGGGCATAGCCGCGGCCAGAAGCTAGTCTAGAACATACAACTCAAGGGGTTGTAAGTAGGGTCAGGTGTTCAACAATGAAACACTAAAAATTAAAAGTCTCATAAAACTTTTGTTTTAACAGATAGAAGTCTGTTTTTTTACAGGTATGTAGGCAATTTTATGGGGTATAGAATGCCATTTATGGTTTTTTAAATTGATGAGTAATCAATCAACAAAAAAATGAATTCAAATAAATCGGAAATGTTTCATTGTGTCCACAGTAGTGTACACACATACCT
Source organism: Euclidia mi (assembly GCA_944739405.2). Taxonomy (NCBI): domain Eukaryota; kingdom Metazoa; phylum Arthropoda; class Insecta; order Lepidoptera; family Erebidae; genus Euclidia; species Euclidia mi. The sequence goes on from OX123204.2 coordinate 5,174,627, forward strand.
CAAATTCAACAATGAAACATAATAATTAATAGTGTGTTCAACAATGAAACACTAAGAATTCAATATCTCGTACACCTTTAGTTTTTACAGATACACGTTTAATTTTTTGAAGATACATAAGCAACTTTATTGGGTAGGTATCGGATGTCATTTATGTTTTTTTAATTACTGGTTGATTAAACCAGCAAAAAAATAAAAGCAAACATATTGGAATTGTTTCATTGTATCCGTTCTGGGGATAACAATGAAACACTACAAATTCAACAATGAGACAATAATTTAAGTGTTTAACTCATATTTTTGAAATGTATGGAGTAGGTGAATAATAAAAAATGCTCGAGTTCAATCAAAAAAGGTTTTATTAATATTTGTACTTTAGTCAGATTCTTTAGGTTACCTATAACTAGTTAACGCCTTACAATAATTGTTACTTAAAGTAATAATTACTTTTGCTATATTTATGGCACTCGTTAATTAAACTACCTAGTTAAACAATTTCATCTTATCTTAATATATAAAATCCTTGCGTTACTGACTGACTGACAGACACGCTACAGCCGAAACTATTGGGCGCAGGAAGCTGAAATTTGGCATGTACCTTTGTTGGGGATCGTAGGGGTGCACTAAGAAGGGATTTCCCGAAATTCCCACGGGATCGGCCAAAACGGGTAAATTTAAAAAAAAATGCAGGCATAGCTGCTGGCGTCCTCTAGTAAAATTATAAAATCACAATTATAGCTAAGTATAATAATTGGCAGAGATCAGTTTAAATTAAGATGATTCTGTGCAATAGAATAGCTCGAAGCATATTTTCTCCTAAATGATCGCTTTTCTTCCTTTTGAGATTTAGTACGCGTAATCTTAAATGAGAAATAAACATCAAATGATAAGATTAATTTCCAGCCTCAAAAATTTGCTAGGAAACTAGATTTTGTTTGGTATATAGTATACAATTAAACAAGATAGTACACAATGAAACAGTGTTTCATTGTGTCCATTGTGCAATTGTTTCATTGTTGACTACATAGGGTTTATATAAATACCCTCAAAAAAATATCACTAAATTGTAACACTTTTAACATATGATCTGTTCCACTTAGTCTCTGATATATTTTTAATGCTAGGTAATCATGAAAAATATGAATTTATCAACCATATTTGAATGAAAAATCTTAAAAGAATGACCAAAATTTTATTCTAGAGGGGGTCCTTACGCGATATAATGCACGATCTAGCAACGTAGCATTTTAGAAATATTGCAATGTTTTATTGTGTACCACTGTTTCATTGTTGAACATCTGACCCTATACCTATTATAAATGCTCTGAGCAAAAAGGAAACTTTCGCTATCTTGCTTCGGAGACGCGACGTGCACTGTTCTGTTAAACCTGATTTGGGAATGACTTATTTCGATGGATCTGTTAAGGACGCGTTTACAAAATTAGTAGGTACAAAATCGCGTCACTACAGCGACACGGCGGCAACAGTACGTACTACGTACGGTAACTTGCGGAAATGTAGTTCAACTAAATAACTTTGAGACTTAGAATTTTTTGTGATATGTATCTATGTGTTATAGGCCTGGCGGTGCAAATTATGTACAAATAAGTTTCTTATTTTTATATATCTAAATGGACATTATTACTTTATTTTTTCCATTATGTTGATTCAGGATATATTTCGGTATTTAGATATTATTTTGTTTCTTGCGTTGAAATCTGGTAAGATTATGTGGACTGATGGTATACCATCCCATTCAAGTGTTGCGACTGGAACTCATAAAAGAGTAGACCTAGTTATGCCAGGTTGGGGCTCATTTTATTTGTTTTAGTGAGACCCTACCACTGGTACTAGTGAAGTAACCTTCCAAGGTTATTCGATGAGTCTTACTGGTACTCTTATGTGAGTAGAGCTAGGCATGCCGAGTTTGGGCTCATTTTGTTTGTACACAAAATACCCTACCACTGGAACTTATGAAGTAACCTTCCAGGGTTATTCGATGACTCTTGCTGGTTCTTATATGTGAGTAGAGCTAGGCATGCCGAGTTTGGGCTCATTTTGTTTGTACATAAGAGACCCTACCACTGGAACTTATGAACTAACCTTCCAGGGTTATTCGATCACTCTTGCTGGTACTCATATGTGAGTAGAGCTAGGCATACCGAGTTTGGGCTCATTTTGTATGAACATCAGAGACCCTACCACTGGAACTTATGAGGTAACCTTCCAGGGTTATTCAATGACTCTTGCTGGTACTCATGTGTGAGTAGAGCTAGGCATGCCGAGTTTGGGCTCATTTTGTTTGTACATAAGAGACCCTACCACTGGAACTTATGAAGTAACCTTCCAGGGTTATTCAATGACTCTTGCTGGTACTCATGTGTGAGTAAAGCTACGCATGCCGAGTTTGGGCTCATTTTGTTTGTACATAAGAGACCCTACCACTGGAACTTATGAGGTAACCTTCCAGGGTTATTCAATGACTCTTGCTGGTACTCATGTGTGAGTAGAGCTAGGCATGCCGAGTTTGGGCTCATTTTGTTTGTACATAAGAGACCCTACCACTGGAACTTATGAGGTAACCTTACACTGGAACATACCTAGCTCTACTCACATATGAGTACCACTAAGAGTCTTCGAATAAACCTGAAAAACCTGAAAGGTTACTTCATAAGTTCCAGTGGTAGGGTCTCTTATGTACAAAGAAAATGAGCCCCAACTCGGCATGCCTAGCTCTACTCACATATGAGTACCAGCAAGAGTCATCGAATAACCCTGGAAGGTTACATCATAAGTTCCAGTGGTAGGGTCACTTACGTACAAACAAAATGAGCCCAAACTCGGCATGCCTAGCTCTACTCACATATGAGTACCAGCAAGAGTCATTGAATAACTCTGGAAGGTTACTTCATAAGTTCCAGTGGTAGGGTCTCTTATGTACAAACAAAATGAGCCCAAACTCGGCATGCCTAGCTCTACTCACATATGAGTACCAGCAAGAGTCATCGAATAACCCTGGAAGGTTACATCATAAGTTCCAGTGGTAGGGTCACTTACGTACAAACAAAATGAACCCAAACTCGGCATGCCTAGCTCTACTGACATATGAGTACCAGTAAGAGTCATTGAATAATCCTGGAAGGTTACTTCATAAAATGCAGTGGTAGGATCTCTTATGTACAAACAAAATGAGCCCAAACTCGGCATGCGTAGCTTTACTCACACATGAGTACCAGCAAGAGTCATCGAATAACCCTGGAAGGTTACTTCATGAGTTCCAGTGGTAGGGTCACTTATGTACAAACAAAATGAACCCAAACTCGGCATGCCCAGCTGTACTGACATATGAGTACCAGTAAGAGTCATTGAATAACCCTGGAAGGTTACTTCATAAAATGCAGTGGTAGGGTCTCTTATGTACAAACAAAATGAGCCCAAACTCGGCATGCCTAGCTCTACTCACACATGAGTACCAGCAAGAGTCATTGAATAACCCTGGAAGGTTACTTCATAAGTTCCAGTGGTAGGGTCTCTTATGTACAAACAAAATAAGCTCAAACTCGGCATTACTAGCTCTACTCACATATGAGTACCAGCAAGACTCATCGAATAACCTTGGAAGGTTACTTCAATAGTATCAGTGGTAGGGTCTCACCAAAACAAATAAAATGAGCCCCAACCTGGCATAACTAGGTCTACTCTTTTATGAGTTCCAGTCGCAACACTTGAACGGGATGGTATACCATCAGTCCAGATAATCTTACCAGATTTCAACGCAAGAAACAAAATAATATCTAAATACCGAAATATATCCTGACTCAACATAACGGCGAAAATAAAGTAATAATGTCCATTTATACAAAAGAAATTTACTTGTACGTAATTCGCACAGAATACGAGAACTATCAAATTGATTTTAGCGAATATTTTGTATTCGTATATTGCTTTTTTCGTCTTCGGCTGCAGCGACAAGCGACATAGAGTCCACTCCCGCCGGCGCTCAAGCGCAGACTGAGATCTCATTGCAGAATTTGGATATATAAATCAAGAAAGTGGCTAAATAAATCGAACCTTATTGCCACACATTTAGACACACGTATGCGAGCAAAATAGAAGAAAAATGTAAGATGATTTTTTGCTTTTTTTGAGTCAATTTACAATATTTTGAAAAAAAAAATCTAATTGTTTTTGAGTTGACTATATTTACTACCCTATTCTATCTTTGAAAATCTAAATAAATGTAAAAATCGAGAGAAAATTGTACCCAAAAATAGCAGTATATGCCTATTTTTGATTTAAGAGGCCGTTTCGAATCGATTTTACATTAATATTAATTAAATATTTTTTATTTATTTTCAAATTGATTTATAGATAAAAAAATAATCAATTTATCGTAATCATTAGTTTTATTAGTTATTATCTAAAATTGTCGTAAAATGTACCGGAAATATGTGGTTTTTTGATACAAGCGTAAACGCGTCCTTAAGGTACAAACTGTTACGCCAATAGAATTTAGCGTTCCGTGTGGTGACGGATTAAGAATACGGATTGTCACCACCCCATATCATCCCATGGGTGTCGTAAGAGCCGACAGAGGGAGCATACTATGCAGAGAACAGCACTCTAAGATAAGGAAAACTTGATACAAACCCTATACCAACCCGTTTGGCCAGCGTGGTATAGTAGGCCAATTTCTCCTTTCAAAGGAGAGGCCTGGTCCAGCAGTGGACTGTTAAAGGCTGGTGATGATGGTGATGAATAGAACTTAGCGTAGGGATTTCTTTAAAGGCGTACAGCATTTTTAGGTCAGTATTTGCGTCAGCTGCCTGGCCGGTAAGACATCTCTCCGACAGTGTGCCCTAGCCTTTGATCAACAATACTGCTGTTTTACAAAATTGTTTCCATTGTTATTGGTTTTCAACTGTATGAACGAAGGCATCAGCTGTATGTGACCACCTATACAATTAGACCACGCCTTAACACTTTACAATTTACCCCCAGATTTATACCACTACAGCAAAAATAAACCGCCACTGATATTTCCGTTTCAAATAATTTATTACATATTAATATAGCTTTACACTGAAAAACGTCGAGCAAATAGCTAGTAAACAATATTTGTGCAACCCAGTAATCATCTGCTTTAAAGCACTCGAAATATCGGAGTATCTCTCAAATGTTTTGCTTGCTTTAAATTAGAATACTTTGAATTGCGGTTAATTAAAATCGTTTTATTGTAGTACTAAAAATAAACACCACGATAAAATAGGTATAACATTGCTTAAATTTAAAGCATCCTAGAATAACACTTCTATGGAAGAGTAAATATTATATGTTATGTTACATGTACATGTACTAGATATACATTTTCGTTTTTCTTTTCGGAAACGTTGAACTCATTGTTTTGCTGAAGTGTTTTTACATCTAGGTTGTAGTGTGTTCCGTATCTCTTCATTTACTGATTAACTCGTCATCATCGGCCCTATATATATATTGTCCCACTGCTGGGCATGGGCCTCTTCTCGCTATGAGAAGGGTAAAGCCATAGTCCACCACGCTGGCCAAGTGCGGGGTAGCAGACTTCACATGTCTTTTGAGAACATTAGGTATAGAACTAACTACATATCGCCATTATTATGACCAGGCGCTGCCCATATTATTAATTTAGTACTGCAGTATGTGTGACAGTATTTCGTCTATGTATGACTCCCGAGTATCATTCTGCAACACCATATTTCTAGCACCTACCGTCGCCTATTCTAACGCAAAGATCTAGCTCAATCCAGTTGAAATCAAAATATTTATAGGTGGTTACGTACTTATTGAAACCTTAGAATAAAAATTTAAACTAGTAGTAGAAGTACTATGACAATTTCAATCAAATTATAATCTACTTATAAACGACTAGATGATGCCCGCGGTTACACCCGCGTTATTTAAGGCTACTGCTCCGCTCCTGTCACTCATAGCGCAATGTTATATAGCCTATAGCCTTCCTCGATAAATGAGCTATCTAACACTGAAATCATTTTTCAAATCGGACCAGCAGTTCCTGAGATTAGTGCGTTCAACCAAAAAAACAAACAAACAAACCCTTCAGCTTTATATATTAGTGTAAGATAATATCGTCCTTGCGTTACTGTCTGACGGACAGACAACGCACAGCCGAAACGTTTGTACGCAAGAAGCTGAAGTGTGACATGGGGACCGTGCACCTCGCACTAAGAACGGATATTCCGAATTTCCCACGGGATCGGGCAGATAGGGATAATTAAAATAAAATTGGCGGGCGTAGCTGCGAGCATCCTATAGTACTCGTAAACGATACAGGAATTAAACTTAGAACAGACAAGAACCATCTTAAAACGTTTAACATTCAAATAGTTACTTTATCGCCTGTCACCTCAAAGGTAATCATGAAAAATAAGTTTATTATGCTGCCAGAGAAACGCATTAATTTTCAATCCCTCACCATGTGACGTGTTATTTTCGCTATCTTACTTGAATCTACTTTATTGTCAGCGCAGCAGCCGCACTTTATTTTTCTTAGTAAGCCTTTATAATGTGAAATATCACAAAGTTTTATAATGTATGTAGCAGAACGTGCGAGGTCTCAAAGAAAGGTTTGCGCGAAATAATTTCACAAGGAATTTAAAATTGAACATTAATGTAGGATGCGGTGTTTCGTTTTTACAAGTGCTGTAAGATATGAACATATAAAATGTGGCTTGTAAGTTTTTAAGCATGCAAGGCCTTAAAATCCAGAACTAAAAATATAGCAACAGACTTAGTCCCAGATTTAGTGTGTTAAAATTTTTCAACCGTCTATCAAAAACGACGCAATTTATTTCAACTACATTTTCTATCGAATTTATGAGACGAATTGCTCTACCAGGCATTAACATAAGTATAAATAAGTTTACACAGATTTGTGTGGTAACACTAAAGTCTGAACTATATAACTTATACCCACTATTTAGAAAAATTGTATAGTGACTTTAAACCTCAATATCTTCTGAACCAGTAACTTCCCAGGTATGGTGCTGAAGTAAAAAATGTTCATAATGATTGGTACAGTATGGGATTTCAGTTTTCGTTAAGGGTTTTTTTACATCCTGTATATTAATGTTTACTTATCCTGACTGACATATCAAAGCAGGGCTTAATCTACTCTGGCTAAATTTATGAAATTCGGACAGCGTTCCTCTTATGACGTAGGCATTACTAAGGAAGGAGTTTTTTAATATCCCACCTACGGGGGTAACATAAAGGGTTGAAAATTAAGGGCTAGCGAAGCCGCAGGCGACTGCTAGTCGTAAATAAAATAACCAACAAACCCGTATCGACCACACTTTTCTGACACTGTAAGCACACAACCACTTAAAACCGTATAATCTCCGCCCGCATCCTAACAATTAGCCACGAGATACCCCGCTTACAAATAGACAAACACGACGCGGGTATCGAACGCGTGACTTATCGCGTTCTCCGGCGGTGATCAACCTTCGTCACTGAACCTAAACCCCGGATGAACCGGATAGATTAGCCAGATAAGACTTATCGTCCGCTTCGTTTCCTTTCAGGAATATAACGTTGCTTAAACTGTTGTGTTTTAAAGTCGGTTTATGATCTTATATTTAAATATTTTGTTTTGTTATTGAAAATTATGATGTTTTGGAAAGAAGTGCACTGTTGTTTGGGAAATATTGATTTCATGATTTTGGACGATTTAAATGCTGATCTAGTTTGATTAATTAGTGATTTGGAGAAACTGATTGAACTGCAAGGAAACTGTTGCTGGAAAACTGCCTTCAGGTAACATATCTCTATATTTGTATGAGGAATGACTTCACATCAAATAATAAAATTACTTATGCTTATCGTAGCCTATCGTACTACGCTTAGGCGTAATTATAGATACAAGAGGTATTTTATACATATACATCTGGGGGCCAATTCTCCTATTTTTATATGACATTGATATTATATTATTTTGAATAGACTCAGAAGCGGTATTCTGATAACCTAATGTCATTATCGTATAATTTGAATTAAACAGTTCCTCGTTGACACATATTTTGACACTTGTTTCAATTTACGATCTCGTTACAACTTCGTCAAATATCCAGATGTTTTTATAGACTCACGCCTGTATCCCCGAAGGTGTAGGCAGAGGTGTAATATAACTCCCACATTTCGCCATGATTTTTAGGTCCCACGTAATAGGGGGCGAGCCTATTACCGTAAATATCAGATAGTTTAGAAGAAAACGCTTTTTGTGACGTAAGTATGACACCGACATGATATTGTAACTATAATTATTTATTTAGTAGAATTGGGCCCCTGGTATCATCATCTTACAAACGCATCAGACCATACACTTTTACCACCATCTGTATACCAACGTCAGTTGTACATAAAGTTTAAACGGATATTCGCGCCAATATATCTATAACCGTTTTATTCGTTCAGGAACGTGTCCAAAACGAAATATAAAAACAAATCCAATGAGGTAACAATCACAGTGGCCGATCGTAAACCCTCTACGAAGCACATTTATATCCAACGGAACGAATAAAGAAAAAAACAAAAGAGACATTTTCTAAGCTATAAAACTCACCTTTTTATTGTAAATCTTATGTATTCTTCCTTATTTATAACTTTTGCCGAAGTTTACGAATAAAAAGCAATTCTGAAACGCGTTTCCCGCTTTTCGAGTGTTAACTGTGAAAAAAATGTTTGAGATGTGAAGCTATTAAAGTATGTTAATAAATGTTCTCGAGATTGACTCGCGGTTTCAAAAGGAGGTGTTAAATATAACTTGAAATGCTCGGAAATCATTTATGAAAAAAGATTGCCTGGAAGAGATCGCTCTAAGGGATGAAGCCGCCGATTGTACATAACCGTATTTTAAGATACTTATAATTTAATGTACGGTTCAATTATTTATTGGTGTGCAATAAAGAATAATAACTATCAATCTATTTTTAGATTTCCGCTAATTGTGAGTTTCTAGGTTGAATTTTCATTCATAGATATTTGTAGCACATCAACCGTCTAGAATATATTTGGTAATGTATCATCATACCACTTTATGTAACGTGCTTTAAGTCTTACTCATATTTAAGATAGGTATAAATACTCCTGTTTTCACAGATGGAATGGCGAGAACTCAAAGCAGTAATAAGTGCGGATTTTGGTACCATTACTCGTTGTTTTAACCCCGTTAAATAAACTTGTATGATGGACATACATCACACATCATCAGCCTTTAACAGTCCACTGCTGGACTCGGCCTCTCCTTTGAAAGGAGGACTTTGCCTACTATACAACGCTGGCCAAACGGGTTGGTATAGGGTTTGTATCAAGTTTTTCTTCTCTTACAGTGCTGTTCTCTGCATAATATGCTTCCTCTGTCGGCTCTTACGACACCCATGGGATGATATGGGGTGGTGACATTCCGTATTCTTAATCCGTCACCACACGGACCATGAACCAATCATCAAACCAATATGATGGACACAAATCATGATACCACAGACTACACTAACCACACATTTATTTTCGGTCATATTATATTTTTACGTACTCTCAATTGGTTAAACCCAGCCTGCCAAGTGTAAAACAACATACATTACAAACACCCACAAGTTGGTCCCCGATGCGCAGTAAAACGTTTTTGTGACCCCAAAATATCGTACGGGTTATACTCCACCGCAGTTTATTCCCCAACGACGAATAGAAATGAACGGACATGTTTGATACTTAATGCGAGTAAGTTATCATAACAGACATTCAAACTAAGTAGCAAATTAATTTTAATACCTCGGTACGAATTTGAGCAGACGGCTTGACGGAACGGCGAAGATCATAAATCTATTGTAGTATTATGGAAGGGATGGGCGGTCAACACGCACGTTTAGATGCGATATGTAGACTGTTGCAGTAGAAAAATATTAATATATTGAAAATATTCACACAAGGCTATCTGATACCAAGCAAGACTAGTTTAGAAAAGCCTGGTAGATTATATAACGACACGGTGACATATTTTTTTTGATTATTGTTTAAAATCTCGACAGGAACACGTTCAATTTAACGTTAAAACATCTAATTATTGCGATTTCAACCATCAAACCATAACTCTATTTACCTAATCTATCTATCTAAACATCATTCCTCTCTCCCTTTGGGGTAAGCAGAGACAGACGGAGCACATACAGGGTTCAAACATACCTCTTCCGTATCCTCGCAATTCATTAACCTCGTCATGAATGCAAACCATAACGTATGTCGGAAATACAACAAATACCTTTACAATCAAACGCAGCGTTGTATGACCAACTGGGCGGTGTACCTACGCCAAAAAGCCAAAGGCGACATGCATTACATGTATGGTGGTTGTTACGTCCACTGAAGATCGTTCAGAGCTATAAGCTATAAATTCAGCATAAGATTAGATATATACGAATGAATAATGTCTGGATGTAGCTACCTGCTTGTTGAGATTTGAATTCCAAAGGGATGTTGTTAGAACAAGGTTGTCTAACCAATATTATAAGTGGCCAAAAATTTTGCATTCAACTGGATCCATGGTCCACATTTAAGTCTTTGCGTCCGAATTGAATGTCAAAATTGTAGAAAATATATTTTTGAGCAGCATACCTCTGACTTTTCGTTATGTGTGCACTAATAATGTCCATTATCGCTCGCCTAATAATGTGACCGATAGAATCGCCCGCTATTACATTGGGACCGAAACATAACTGGCGAAGTGTGGGCTACGCACCCACACTGCGCCAGTTATGATATATTGAAATACCTCTCCTGCCCCTTCGAGGATAAAGGCGTGAAGTCATGTTATGTCTATAATATCCGTCAGACCACTTTCCGGGCCCCGACAGAGATCCAACCGCTAGTTGGAAGTATGCATTTGACGTTATCCAACCACCACAACTCCTTTCCTCAGTGGAAGCTTTTTGGCATTAAGCAAGGATGGATGGTTATTTTTATTACTCTTTTACGCAAAATCAATCTACTATATACTGTACATTAGAACAACACATCAGATGGCCTAGCCAAATGACATTAACGCTAGACGAATAGAATACGATAAACAATATATGGGATGCGTCGTAAGCTTATGTCAATTCCATAAATTGATTCATCATCAGCCCTTTAAACTGTCCCACTGCAGGGCACGGGCCTCTTCTCACTATGAGAAGGGTAAGGCCATAGTCCACAACGCTGGCCAAGTGCGAGTTGGCAGACTTCACATGTCTTTCGAGAACATTATGGAGAACTCTCAGACATGCAGGTTTCCTCACGATGTTTTCCTTCACTGTTTAGCAAGCAATAATTAACAATTTAATACGCACTTAACTTCGAAAAGTCATTGGTGCGAGCCGAGGATTCAAACCTGAGACCCTCTGCGTAGCAGTCTGTCGGTCTCTGCACTCGGCTATCGCTGCTTTTTATTTTATATTAATTTATAATATTTTCTATAATTCCATACATTGATTATTGTATTATTTTTTTAGCGTTTACGCTATATGAAGTACCTTGGAATATGGCTCTCCGATCTGGTCACCATATTATAGAGTGCACATTAACGACATAGTGCGTGTTCAAAGGAAATGCCTTAAAATTATTTGTTACCGCCAAAAAGTTGGTCGTACGTACTTGAATTATGATCAGAGGCTGCAAAAATTCAATGTACAACCATTGGAAGGTCGTCGCAAATATTTTGATCTGGTTTATTTATATAAAATAATTCATTCAATTATTGATTCACCCGAATTGCTTTCGCATATTTCTTTTAACATTAAATACAGTTTACGTAGATCGAACCGTGTTAATCTCTTTGCCTTGCAAATTTATAACATCAATATTTCTTATTACAATCCGCTGGTAAGAATGGCTACAACACAATATAATGAATTAGTTACAACTAATTTACAGTTAGACATTTTTCATCCTAGATTTTACACATTTTTAAATATTCTAAATGATATCCTCTATCCCAAATAGAAGTAAAATAGTTAAATATTTCTTAAGATATACACTCGCGTGCAAGTAAATCGACTCTAGCCTCAAGTGCGCATAAAAAGTGATATAACTTAAAAATGCCTTATTTTACCTCTATATAATGTTTTACATAATTAAATCCTAGTAATTGAGCCTTAAAATGATTTAAGTTGCATGAAAATCGATTCAGTAGGTTAGTAAAAAAGGTGAATGTCAAAGATATTTTAAAAAAAATTGAAAATTCATACAATTTCACAGTATGGGGTTATTGGGTATAAATGAAACAAAATGTGCATAAGATAAAAAATTTATTCGTGTTAATATTTGGTGTTCCCTCCTCTAGCAATGATCACTGCTCTCAAGTGATTCTTCATCGACCTTATCAACTTTGTAATTGATGATTGTGGTATTCGGCCCCACTCTTCTACCAACGCAGTCTTGAACTCATTGATGTTTGTCGGAGCTAGATTCCTCGCCCTAACTTTACTTTTGAGCTCGTCCCATATGTGCTCAATGGGATTTAAATCGGGGCTGAGCGCTGGCCAATCCATAGTGTGAATTCCAACTTCACTCAGGAACTCACGTGTGGCCCGAGCAGTGTGACATCGGGCATTGTCATGCATCAAGATGAAATTATCCCCAATAAAGTCTTGATAAGGGACAACTTGATCCAGTAGAACATTTTCAATGTAACGATCACTGGTCAGACCTCCTACCCGGCCTCCCCAGGAACGAAAACAAGGTCCGTTTTTGCTTCTAAGGAAATTCCAGCCCACATCATGCAAGAACCGCCACCATATGCAACGGTTTCAACAAAGCAGCACTGTGAAAACCGTTCACCAGGACGCCGGTACACCCGACCTCTCCTGACGCTGCCATGGAGACACATCCTCGTCTCATCTGTGAACAGGACCGACTGCCATTGCTCTATGCTCCAAGTATTTGCGTCAGCTGCCTGGCCGGTAAGAAAGTCGTGTCATCTCTCCGACAGTGTGCCCTAGCCTTTGATCAACAATACTACTGTTTTACAAAATTGTTTTCTTTGTTATTGGTTTTCAACTGTATGAAAGAAGGCATCACCTGTATGTGACCACCTATACAATTAAACCACACCTTAACCCTTTACAATTTTCCCCCAGATTTAAACCACTACAGCAAAACTAAATAAACAGCCAATGATATTTCCGTTTCAAATAATTTATTACATATTTCATATAGCTTTACACTGAAAAACGTCTAGCGAATAGCAAGTAAACAGTATCTGTGCAACCCAGTAATAATTTCCCTTAAAGCATCCGAAATATCGGAGTATCTCTCAAACTCGCTTGCTTTAAATTAAAATAGTTTTAATTGCGGTTAATTAAAATCGTTTTACAACGACTGTAGTACTAAAAAATAAAACCATGATAAAATAGGTATATCATCGTTTAAATTTAAAGCATCTAGAATAACACTTCTATGGTAGAGTAATATTATATTTTATGTTACATGTTTACTAGATATACATTTTCGTTTTTCTTTTCGGACACGTTGAACTCATGTTTTACTGAAGTGTTTTTACATCTAGATTGTAGTGATTTCCGTATCTCTTTATTTAGATGAAAACCTCATTCATCCGTCCCATGTTTCATAGTTTGCTTTACCGCTTACAGCTTTTTTATTGCTTGAAATAACACTAGTCAGTGGCAAAACTGGCGATGGGTTAAGCCGTATTTTTTCTGGTTTGTAGTTACGCTAAAGCTTTCACGTCGACAGAGGAGGCGGATAGTTTGACTCGTACATTCGATTTCTTCATGTCGATAGACTCACTTGGTAGACCATCGTATAGCCTGCCGCGCATTCTGATTAACTCATCATCATCGGCCCCATATGTATACAGTCCCACTGCTGGACACGGGCCTCTTCTCACTATGAGAAGGGTAAAGCCATAGTCCACCACGCTAGCCAAGTGCGAGGTGGCAGACTTTACATGTATTTCGAGAACATTAGGTATAGAGAACTCTCAGACACGCAGGTTTCGTCACGATGTCTTCCGTCACCGTCTAGCAAGCGATTCTGATTAACTACATATTGTCATTATATGACCAGGCGCTGCCCATAATATTAGTACTGCAGTATGTGTGACAGTATTTCGTCTATGACTCCCGAGTATCATTCTCCAACACCATATTTATAACACCTACCTTCGCCTATTCTAACCCACGACGCTCTAAGTACGAATCAGCCTTAAAAACATTAATGCTGAACACAAGAATCTAGCTCAATCCTGTTGAAATCAAATAGTTTATAGGTTGTTACGTACTTATTGAAACCTTAGAATAAAAATGTAAACTAGTAGTAGAAGTACCTACTATGACATGCTTTCCAATCAAATTCCAATCAAGTACTTATCTATCTTCTATATAATTAAATAAAAATGAATCACCGAAATATTTGTACGCGCATAACTTCCAAACGGCTTTACCAAATTGGATAAGTCTTACTTTTATGTGTTCGTTATTGTCAGGAGAAGGCTTATATGACTTTTTAAAGTTTGTATGCAAATATTAAAAAAATATATGGCGGTACGAAGTTCGTCGGGTTAGCTAGTAAACGATAATATCGTCCTTGCGTTACTGTCTAACGGACAGACAACGCACAGCCAAAACGTTAGGACGCAAGAAGCTGAAGTGTACATGGGGACCGTGCACCTCGCACTAAGAACGGATATGCCGAAATTCCCACGTAATCAGCAGATAGGGATAATTAAAATAAAATTGACGGGCGTAGCTGCGAGCATTCTAGTAAATGATAAATGACTTAAACTTAGGACAGACAAGAACTATCTTAAAACGTTTAACATTTAAATACTTACTTTATCGCTTGTCAGCTCTAAGGTAATCATGAAAAATAAGTTTATTATGCTGTCAGAGATACTAAACGCATAAATTTTCAATCCCTCACCATGTGACGTGTTATTTTCGCTATCTTACTTGAATCTACTTATTTGTTAGAGCAGCAGCCGCACCTTATTTTTCTTAGTAAGCCTTTATAATGTGAAATAACACAAAGTTTTATATGTATGTAGCAGAACGTGCGAGGTCTTAAAGAAAGGTTTCCGTGAAATAATTTCACAAGGAATTTAAAATTGAACGTTAATGTTGTATGCGGTGTTTCGTTTTTAAAAGTGCTGTAAGATATGTACATACATCTACAAACCTGTGGGTTTTAAAGCATTCAAGGCTCTAGCAAATAGTTAAGTCGCCTTTGACTACAGAAATTACGAAAGTAAGTACCTAATTTAAATTCATCCGTTTTGAAATATTTATTATGAAAGCTCATATATTTTCTTTAACATTCCCTTAATAAACTTTCCGATTTTCTACTGCTCTTTAATTAGTTATTATTATTTTTACCTGATACATAATAAAAACCCGCGAAATCGCCTCTGTCAGAATAAACGCTCTGAGCAACCATGGCTTCGGGCTAAATACTCACCCGACTAATCCCTAGATTTTGTCTGTTTAAATTTTTTAGGATGTGTTTCAGAGAAGGTCGTTTTTTATTTAAATTCGACATTAATTTGTCCAACGAATCCTTAAGACAGATTCTCCATTAATGTATAAGTATACGTATAATAACTTTACTTGTGTTAAGTTATTGTACAAATACTGATCTTATCTGTATAAGACCGGTACTAAACTGAACTACATTTTTGTCCGAAAGCTTTGTACCGACACCGAATGTAAATTTCTAACTAAAAAAAACAAACCCACAACTAACCTATACCTACTCTAGTTCTCAAAAACTCAAGCGAAATATTTTCATACCACACGAATGCACTTCTCATGATATAAACTTGAATTTTGATTCGTAAGACGGTATCCGCTTTTATCTCCGCATCCCTTGACATTGCTCCGTATTAGTTCGCTTACCGTATTGCACTGGGATCCCCTCGGAAAATCCAGGGACAACTTATGTGGAACACTATGGTATGAAAATGATAGCACACTGCAGGAAAATGCGTTTAGTCGTTTGAGATTGTGATGGAAAATGGAGTAGGTATTATTTTAGAGATTGGTAGGTTTTTCGAATAGTCAGAATTTTGTGAACTCTCTTTGCTGTTAATCGGTACGTTACTTTCACTCTGCTTAACAGTTATTTTTACTTTACATTTGTACAGTTTTGTTTTTTTTTAATAATAAAGTAAGTTTGCACTTGTCACTTTCTTATTTTTCAGTGAGTGGCCAATGTGTGGCGTTTACACAAGTTCTTATTTTCCCAAAACCGCATTCATTTTCAATTTTCACATTGAAATTCTATCGACTTGCCGGCTGAGCACGTATCGAGACCTCTTCACCGGCATACAATCGAAAACAAGACCTTACGAACAACAGCAAAAATTATTGAAATAACGTTATAATTGTATTCAATTAGACATGGAAAAAATCTGTTATAGTCCCAATACCTACACTAAATCTATCCGACAAAGAGCTTACAGTGCACTAACCATAACAAGATTTACAGTACAACATATTTTAACATAATATATTATATTTTTAAATAAACCTTTATCTGCGCAAAGGTTTGCAGCAAGGGGACGTTCAATTCTTTTTAAAAGGATTTTCGATGCGGCTGCTTGCTGGAGCCGGTTTCTACCAAGTTTACTTGGATATTTTCAAAGGAATATAGCTCTTATGTTTTTGAGTTAAGGTTTAGAGCGACAGTGGAGTTTGTTTTGGTAGAAATTCTCGTGAATTATTCGCTCCAGAGGTTCGGAGTACGGCAATGGTCCACGAGACGACAGTAGCCAGCTATTTTACGACGTTCTACAACGAAATTCTTTCCGACTGAAACGACTAAAATTCGAATTGAATTTGATGTTGACAATTGGTATTTTATTTACTGTAAACGTTTGGATATAAGTATGATAGCTAAAGTAAAGTGTGAGTGGCGATATTTCTTTCTGAAATGAGATGCTCGGTGCAACTATATTTGTATTTTTTATACAGAGTAGGTATAGAGCTTTTTCTTTATATGAAAGTGTCAACCGAAGCACTATCAGAAAATATTAGTTTTGGCGTCATTAAAGAAAGTTGTATCCTGTACGGTGTATCCATGAGTGAGTATTTAGTATTTGATACTATCGGCCGTATAAACCTAAACTGCCCCACTGCTGGGCACGGGCCTCTTCTCGCTACGAGAAGGCACGTTTTTATATTATGGTGTGAAATAACCTACCTAGCCTACTATACCACGCTGGCCAAACGGGTTGGTATAGGGTTTGTATCAAGTTTTCCTTCTCTTACAGTGCTGTTCTCTGCATAATATGCTCCCTCTGTCGGCTCTTACGACACGTCGACACCCATGGGGTGGTGACATAGGTACCGTATTCTTAATCCGTCACCACACGGAATATATTATAAGTTATTTGTATAAAATACAAATAAAGAAATAAAAAAACTTGTTTTGCAAAAAACAATTTGTAATGTATTACATGTAAAATAAAGGGCATACAAATTATTCGGGTTCTTTTTTAACAGCCAAGTCGTCGATTTTCATAGGAGCTGGACCAATCAACTCTGAGATCTTAGTCCAGGTGTCAGCATCAATTGTCAGTAGTAAATCAGATTCCAAATAAGCTGCTTCCACTGAAATATTTCAGATTATACTAGAATAATCATTGGCAGCGATAAGGAAGCGATAGCCTAGTGGCCAACGGGCTGCCATGCAGATGGTATAGAGTTCGATCCCCCGACACGCACCAACGGCTTCTCGAAATTACGTGCGTAGGTATTTCATTGTTAATTTTGGTTTTCCTTTGCTTTGGAGCGCACACTAAGCCGTCGTCGGTCCATGCTGACATAAATATTTTTCATAGTAATTATCGGGTATACCCATAAACATACTGACACTGGTATCAACCATAGAATCTAGACATTTAAATAGGTTGCGGAGTTCATACGGCAGTCTTTTCTTTCTTTAAAAAAGACAACTCCCGCATTAGGACTAAATCCTGTGTCGCGGGGGACTTTACAAACATACAACTAACGGACACAATGAACACCCAGACTCGAAACAACAATTTATGAATCACACAAAGTGTTGTCTCGTGTGGGGATCGAACCCACAACACTTCGGCGCAGTGTCAAGCGGTGAGGCGGCCGCTTAAACCACTACGCCAACCGTGCAGTCGCTCTATAAAAAAGCTAATATTATGTAAGCGGACCCGGGGCTCCAAGACATGGATGTAACCGGAATAACGTTAGGGCGATGATGATACTGGTAACAATATGATAAGTTATAAACCATTTCAATTATACATTCAGCGGCCGATCCAGTGTAAAGGGACTAAGAGGATCAAGCCCTAAAAGCATCTGTTTACTTCCAAATGAAAAAGCAAGCTTCTTGAAGTTTCTCTTGACAAAACCTACCAGGTTCAAGAACACCCCAACCAAAAAAAAACAAAAATAAGAATCCATCTTACTTATTTCTAAAATAAAAAATAATTTTCATTTTTATTATGACACATGTGACATGTTGTAAACCCCATAGTTTTTTTAAAGCATTTCATTTAAGAACAAGTTAAGTCTACCTCGCATTTGATTTACGTTGTTCACAATTTTCTTCATTTTGTCAAGCTCCTTTTCAATGATAACTTTTATATTATTGAAGAAATCAAGATCCGCTAGATCTTCAGTGGATTTAGTTGCCGTCTCCATTGCTATTGATTTTATAAGTGACTAGACTGAAAAGAAGTCTTATACCAATTGCATAGGTATATTTCTATTTCAATAATAATACTTCCAATAAGTTCCAACTAATAACAAACAAATATATATTTGAAAATTACAAAATTAAATTAAGTACGCAGATTCTTTCACTCAAAGCACAGATTAAAAATCATATGTTTTAATCATCAGGTATTGAAACATTACATAATAATATTAACATTATTAGAAGTGTCCAATAAAAATGCGACAGTGTCTGTTTTATGTCAAATAATTTAATTAAAATACTGACAATTTTGGAAAATATTTGCACAAATAATAAAAGTTTATTTGATTTTTAACTCTGCGCCAAAAAAAGTTTGACAATCGGAAACACAAACGGGGCGGGAAAATGCGTGAAACTTTTTAAAATCAGAATTAAGTCAATGATCGCACGCGATCCAAACAGCCAGATTATAAAAAAGTTACAGTATAGTACAGTAAAGATATTATAAAAACATTTCACACTCTTAATAAATGAATATTGTTTATTTACACGTGTGTGTTTTAAATATAATATTGAAATGTTAAGTGTGTGTTTAAATATACCAAACGAAATTAATTCAAATATAAAATTGTGTTAGTGATCCACATAATTATTATTACTTAGGTGCTTGTCACATCTGTAAAAACATAATATTTATCTTTGTTACTAACTAATACTCTACCAAACCATAACTCTACCTAATCTAACTACCTTTAGGTAGGTCGTGCTTGTCTCCCACTGGGGTAAGCAGAGACTATTGAACGCCAAATGCTCCGATTCAAACATACTTCTTTCGCTTCCTCGAAATTCATTAACTTCGTCATGCATGCTAACCATAACCTAACCTAAGCCGGAATACAACAATTCCTTCAAATCAAACGTGTTGTATGATCAACTGGGCGGTGTACGCCAAAAAGCCAAAGCCGACATACATTAGGTCCATGTATGAACTGGCTCGTACGCTCGCTCTAGATCATTTTAAAGCTAAAAATTCAGCTTAGGGTTAGATATAGAATAAGGGCCGAGTAAGTAGGTATTATGAATAGTGCCCGAGAGCATCGGGCTATTTGATAAATTTTAGTATTTTAATTACTTAGACCGGTCCATATTATAATGGCCGACAGCCCGAAGTCCATTTAAAAAAAATCAACGTAAGCCCGTAAGGTTAGGTGAGACTGTAACTCAAGTAAGTAAGTTATGTTAGGTTCTCTTGTGACCCCTGAATAGGACCCCTGTGAAGCAGGGCTTCGAAATCTTAGTGTATTTTTATTTAATAATTCGGAGTTACAGTTACAGCCTCACCTAACCTTCATTTCATTTCTTTTACTATTTTGCCCAAAACGTATTTGCCCTTATTCATACTGACCGCGAAAAGTAATTAGGCATGAAATTTCAATCAAATTGCCCACGTGAAATGGGCCATTATGTGTACAGGCCAAGCACTATTCATAGGGACCAGACTTCTCAAGTTGCCCGTAAAATATACAAATAAATAATTTCTAGATTGGAATTAACTACAGTTAAGGGATTTTATCGCGTTAAATTGGTTTCACTGAGTTATTAAATTTAAACCGAATGATCTAAAAGCAGCGATAGCTGAGTGGAGAGACCGACAGACTGCTACGCAGTTGGTCTCGGGTTCGAATCCACGGCACGCACCAATAACTTTTCGGAGGTAAGTGCGTATTAAATTGTTAATTATCGCTTGCTAATCGGTGAAGGAAAACATCGTGAGGAAACCTGCATGTCTGAGAGTTCTCCATAATGTTCTCGAAATACATGTGAAGTCTGCCAACCCGCACTTGGCCAGCGTGGTGGACTATGGCCTTACCCTCATAGTGAGTAGAGGCTCGTGCCCAGCAATGGGACAGTATAAAAGGCTGATGATGATCTAGAACTAGGCACATTTTAAGAATATATTTCTAGATGTTGCTACCTACTTGTTGAGATTTTAACTCCAAAAGGATGTTGTTAAAACAATGTTGTCTAACCGATATTGTAAGTGGCTGAACATTTTGCATCCAACTGGATCCGTGGTCCACATTTCAGTCTTTGCGTCCGAATTGAATGTCAGCATTGTAGAATAATATATTTTTTATCAGTATCTTTGCACATAAAAAGTTCACAGTATTATATTATAATTATACAAAATCTCTATAATATGATAGCCCAGTGGTGTACGTAACGGACTGCCGAGACAATGGTTTCGGGTTCAATCCACAGGTACCCTAAGCACACACCTCTGGCTTTTCGAAGTTATGTGTGCATTAAAAATGTTAATTATCGCTCGCTTAATAATGTGCCCGGTAGATGGCAAGAGGCTCGCCCCCTAAAACATTGGGACCGAAACATAACTGGCGAAGTGTGGGTGGTACCTAAACTTTTGCCTACCTCTTCGGGAATAAAGGTGTGAAGTTATGTTACGTTATGCTCTATGATATCCGTCAGACCACTTTCCAGGGCCGATCATATAGCCACGCTAGAAGATCCTACAGCTTGTTGGAATTATGCATTCGACGCTATCCAACCACCACGATTCCTTTGCTCAGTGGAAACTTTGCTGGATTAAACAAGGACAAATGCATTCTTTTATTATTCTTTTCCGCAACATCTACTAAAGGGATTTCGAAGAAACTGCAGAAATATAGCTTATACTTTAGAACAATACATAAGGTTGTCTTTCGCCTTTAGTCTTTTGTCGCAATCACCACCCACACGGGCGTAGCCGCGGCCAGAAGCTAGTCTAGAACATACGGCTCAAGGGGTTGTATGCCTATTATAAATCCTCTGAGCAAAAGAAAAGTTTCGCTATCTTGCTTCGGCGCCGCGACGTGCGCTGTTCTGTTAAACCTGATTTATTGCGAGAAGCACACATTAAGGAATACTTCAACGTTCTTTTGAGCATCGGAAATTACTTATTTGGATGGAACTGTTAAGGTACAAACTGTTACGGCAATAGAACTTAGCGTTATTCTTTTAAAGGCGTACAGCATTTTTAGATCAGTATTTGCGTCAGCTGCCTGGCCGGTAAGACATCTCTCCGACAGTGTGCCCTAGCCTTTGATCAACAATACTACTGTTTTACAAAATTGTTTCCTTTGTTATTGGTTTTCAACTGTATGAACGAAGGCATCAGCTGTATGTGACCACCTATACAATTAAACCACACCTTAATCCTTTACAATTTACCCCCAGATTTATGCCACTACAGCAAAAATAAATAAACAGCCACTGATATTTCCATTTCAAATAATTCATTACATACTAGAGGATGCTCGCGATTACACCCGCGTTTTTTAAGGCTACTGCTCTGCTCCCGTCGCTCATAGCGTGATGTTATATAGCCTATAGCCTTCCTCGATAAATGGACTATCTAACACTGAAAGAATTTTTCAAATCGGAGCAGTAGTTCCTGAGATAAGCGCGTTCAACCAGACAAACAAACAAACTCTTCAGCTTTATATATTAGTACTAGAGGACGCCAGCAGCTACGCCTGCTTTTTTTTTAATTTCCCCGTTTTGGCCGATCCCGTGGGAATTTCGGGAAATCCCTTCTTAGTGCACCTCTACGGTCCCCAAGGAACATACATGCCAAATTTCAGCTTCCTGCGCCCAATAGTTTCGGCTGTAGCGTGTCTGTCAGTCAGTCAGTAACGCAAGGATTTTATATATTAAGAAGATAAGATTTCATATAGCTTTACACTGAAAAACGTCGAGCAAATAGCAAGTAAACAGTATCTGTACAACCCAGTAAACATCTGCCTTAAAGCACCCGAAATATCGGAGTATCTCTCAAACTCGCTTGCTTTAAACTAAAATACTTTGAATTGCGGTTAATTAAAATCGTTTTACAACGACTGTGGTACAAAAAATAAAAAACACGATAAAATAGGTATAACATCGTTTAAATTTAAAGCATCCTAGAATAACACTTCTATGGAAGAGTAAATATTATATTTTATGTTACATGTTTACTAGATATTTATTTTCGTTTTTATTTTTCGGACACGTTGAACTCATGTTTTGCTTTAGTGTTTTTACATCTAGGTTGTAGTGATTTCCGTATCTCTTTATTTAGATGAAAACCTCATTCCGCCGTCGCCTGTTTCATAGGTTGCTTTGCGGCTTACAGTTAGTTTTGTTGCTTGAAATGACACTAGTCAGTGGCATACCTGGCGATGGGTTAAGCCGTATTTTTCTCGTGGTCATGCTGAAGCGTTCACGACAAAGAAGGCGCCAAGGCGGATCGTTTGACAAGTACGTTCGATTTCTTTATGTCGACAGACTCTCACGCGATCATCACTTGGTAGACCATCGTATAGGCCTGCAGCGTATAACCTGTCGCGCATTCTGATTAACTACATATTGTCATTATATGACCAGGCGCTGCACATAATATTAGTACTGCAGTATGTGCGACAGTATTTCGTCTATGACATTCCGAGTATCCTTCGCCTATTCTAACTCACACTCTAAGTACGAATCTGCCTTACAAAGATTAATGCAGAACACAAGGACGCTCAATCCTGTTGAAATCAAAAAGTTTATCGCTTGTTACGTACTTATGCTGTTATTTTGTTAAAACACATTCTTACCTTTTCCCGAAATGGAGTGATCACTGTAACGTTAATACCAGGCATCCTGATAAATTACTTGTACCTAGCTTAAGAACTGAGTTGTATCGTCGGAATTCTTACACAATGGCCATCAAAATTTATAATAAATTGCCAAATGACGTAATAAATCTGCCAAGTAAAGCTTTTAAGGCAAGGCTTTGGTCATAGCTTGCAACCAAAGCTTTCTATTCTATTAATGACTACTTACAAGAAAAGATTACTGTAAATACTATGTATACCAGCTGTTCATTGTAAATTTTATGGATTCTGTAAATGATTTTTCGTTTTTCTTATTTCTATTCCTGTTTTCTTATTATACTATAACTGTTTTAAATTGTGCTATATTTTGTGTAAAATTGTAATAAAAACAAGAGCAGGATAACACTTGTAAACCAATCTAGTAAACTTGGTACTTATACATTAAGTTGTTATTGTTTTAGTCTTTTATTATTTATGAAACCTTACAATAAAAATGTAAACTAGTAGTAGAAGTACTATGACAATTTCAATCAAATTATAATCTACTTATAAACGACTAGATGATGCTCGCGGTTACACCCGCGTTATTTAAGGCTACTGCTCCGCTCCCGTCGCTCATAGCAATGTTATACGCGTTCAACCAAACAAACAAACAAACTCTTCAACTTTATATATTAGTGTAAGATAATATCGTCCTTGCGTTACTGTCCGACGGACAGACAACACACAGCCAAAACGTTTGGACGCAAGAAGCTGAAGTGTACATGGGGACCGTGCACCTCGCACTAAGAACGGATATGCCGAAATTCTCACGTAATCAGCAGATAGGGATAATTAAAATAAAATTGGTGGGCGTAGCTGCGAGCATCCTCTAGTAGACTAAAACTAAAGGACAGGCAAGAACAATCTTAAAACGTTTCACATTCAAATAGTTATTATAGTTAAGTGAGTCAGCTCAAAAGTAATCATGAAATAGTTATTTGTGCAACAAGAGAGCAAAGTTGTTTTTTGTTTCGAGTGCTGATTTTGAGTCCCGAACAAGCGAAGGATTCTATTATTGATTCACGAGCGTAGCGAGTGAATCATAGTTAGAATCCTGAGCGTGGTGAGGGACTCAACAGCACGAGATACAAAAAACTTTGCTCTCGTGTAGCACACATAACTTTTCACCACAGCAGTGAGAACACATATTACTTAGGAGACATAGAAATGTACAGAAATAGATTGAATACTGCATAATCACTTGTTGATTTAACTCTTCTGGTGATCATCGCTAGTTTCACTCATCTTTTTAGATTATTTTATATATAAATATAGTTTAACACGTTACGCTATACCTACTACTACTGTATCAGCATCAGCGAAGTTTTTATTCCCGCTACTTTTTTAAACCGCTTTTTAATACCGCGTCCCTGATGTTTATTTTTCAAATGTATCATTGTTGTAATTCTAAATAAAATGTATTGGTTAAATACTAATTTTATACTATTAGACTTATTTTTATTACAATCCAATAATAAATTAAACATGTAAACAATAACATATAAAAAAAAGTAATTTCTTTATTAGAAATATCTTTTTTTTTTGCGTTGCCGTAGGTGTTTTCTTTGAGGTCGAATTCCAAAATCGAATTTCGAATTCGAAGGGGTTTGTTTTTTCACTCACTTTTTATATGCATGTGAAAGAGACAGAGCACAGTAAAATTCGAATGTTTCAAATTTATGGCTGAACAATGTCAATTCGTGGCACTGAAGATTGAAAAATTAAAAAGCTACTTTGCCTCACGCTCGAATCAAAATCGCGTTTTGTTCACTGTTGTCTCGCAGCAAAAGCGGCATGTTTGAGCTGCTGTGGTGAAAAATAAGTTTATTATGCTGCCAGAGAAACTAAACGCATTAATTTTCAATCCCTTACCATGTGACGTGTTATTTTCGCTATCTTACTTAAATCTACTTTATTGTCAGCGCAGCAGCCGCACTTTATTTCTCTTAGTAGAGCCTCTATAATGTGAAATATTACAAAGTTTTTTAAGTATAGCAGAACGTGCGAGTTCTCAAAGAAAGGTTTCCGCGAAATAATTTCACTAGGAATTTAAAATTGACCGTTAGTGTTGAATGCGGTGTTTCGTTTTTATAAGTTCTGTAAAATATGAATATATAAAATGTGGCCAGTAGGTTTTTAAGCATGCAAGGCCTTAAAATCCAGGATTAAATACAGTAACGCACTTAGTCTCAGATTTAGAGTGCTTAAATTTTTTCGACTATCTATCAAAAAGCTCGCTATTTATTTCAACTACATTTTCTAACGAATTTTAGAGACGCATTGCTCCACCAGAAATGAACATAAGTCTAAATAAGTATAAATAAGCTTACACAGATATGTGTGGTAACACTAAAGTCTGAACTATATAACTTATACTCACTATTTAGAAAAATTGTATAGTGACTTTGAACCTCAATATCTTCTGAACCAGTAACTTCCCAGGTATGGTGCTGAAGTAAAAAATGTTCATAATGATTGGTACAGTATGGGATTTCAGTTTTCGTGAAGGGTTTTTTTACATCCTGTATATTAATGATTACTTATCCTGACTGACATATCAAAGCAGAGCTTAATCTACTCTGGCTAAATTTATGAAATTCGGACAGCGTTCCTCTTATGACGTAGGCATTACTAAGGAAGGAGTTTTTTAATATTGTTACGAGCTGGGGTTCGTGATAAATTATATGCACTATGCCAGAAAAACTGCACTTTATTCACTAACACAATAACACTAGATACACACACTTATTTTCACAACACTAATAAAACACACTTTTCACACCACTAGAACAACACTAAACACTTCCGACTTATTTCTTCGCTTCTTGTTGATCGCTTTCCGTATTCAATTGTTACTGTCCTGACTCGCGCGTCTGCCTGGTATTTATACCGGCCGGAACACATAACTAGGCTTTTCGAGACGACTCACGATATTTCTGGAAACGTGTAAGGTGTTTCTAGAATTGCGTAAATGTTCTATTTACACCTACGCCATCTATTAGAGGATAGATGAAACAGCCTTAAACAACCGATACATCTAATCTCATGTAGTTCTCCCATTCACTGATAGATGGCGTTATTTTCAATTCGTAACACGGCCTCCCTCTTAAACGTGTTCGTCTCGAACATCGTTAGACCCATAGTAACGAGCCAACCGGTCCACATGAACTATCTTCGGTGCACCTCGCGACCCCTTCTGGATTCGATAGGTGACGTCGTTCATCCTGGTAATTATGCGATATGGCCCGTCCCATCTGGCTTGTAACTTAGGCGATTTTCCTTTGCTTCGTACTGGGTTATGAAGCCACACCAATGATCCCTCATCGAAGCCTTTGTTGTTTGCCTTCCGGTCGTAGCGAGTCTTCATCTTCTCAGACATCTGTTGTCCAGATTCCCTGATGTGCTCGTATACGTCGTTCGTCCTGTTGCGTAGCTCGGTTGCGTAATCCGTTATATTGCGTGGAGATTCTGGTGGAATACCGGTGATAAGGTCTGCAGGTAAACGGAGCTCTCTACCGAAATTGGCAAAAGCTGGTGTTACTCCTGTAGTTTCGTGGACCGCACTGCGATATGACAGGAGAAATGGTTGGATGTGCTTGTCCCAATCTCTTTGTTTGCTCTCCACGGCCTTCGCCAGGTACCTTTCCAGTGATTGGTTAAACCGTTCAACCATGCCATCTGATTGCGGATGATAAGCCGTGGTCCTGGTTTTATGTGCACCCATTACGCGACAAGTCTCCTTGAACACCTCAGATTCGAAGTTCCGGCCTTGATCGCTGTGGATTTCCAAGGGCACCCCGAACCGACAAAAGACTTCATGCACCAGCTTATCAGCCACTGTGGTAGCTTCTTGATTTGGGATTGCAAACACTTCAGGCCACTTCGTGAAGTAATCCATCACAACCAAGAAGTATTTGTTTCCGTCCTGGCTCTCAGGAAACGGCCCAGCGACATCCAACGCTATGCGCTCCCATGGAGCTCCCACATTGTACACCTTTAATGCACCTCTGCTTCGAGTATGTGGCCCCTTGACAGCCGCACAACTTGTGCATTTGCGGCACCAATCCTCGACGTCATCTCGACAGTGGAGCCAATAAAACCGCTCCCGGATCTTAGTAAGGGTCTTCTTAACTCCCATGTGACCTCCCGAAGCACCATTGTGATAGAGCTGCAAGACTTCCGGCACCTTAGTTTTGGGCACTACCATTTGCAAATGGCACTGGTTACCGCGAGCGTTTTCCCATTTGCGGCACAGAACTCCATCCTGGACGACCAAGCTTTCCCACTGTGCCCAATAACTCTTGGTGATGGGGCTCATTGCTGCGATATCACTCCATTTGGGCCTAG
This sequence comes from Euclidia mi, assembly GCA_944739405.2. Taxonomy (NCBI): domain Eukaryota; kingdom Metazoa; phylum Arthropoda; class Insecta; order Lepidoptera; family Erebidae; genus Euclidia; species Euclidia mi. The sequence goes on from OX123204.2 coordinate 5,202,373, forward strand.
GCGCATCTGATTTCTTCCATTCAAGAATCGGCTGTACATCCTTGTCATCTCGCTGAGCACTCTGCAAAGCTTCTCTCCATTCATCGCTTAGATCCGTCTTTAACATCCTCACTAGCGCTGCCTGCTTTGCTTCCTGTCGGCTACAGTGCCTGCGTTGGTCGGGGTAAGGCCTACACGTCAGAGCATCTGCGCTACGTTGCTCTTGCCGCCAGACAGGTACGTCAGGTGACCCCTTCGGTGGAGAAAGGGTACCAACGTGCCGATTACGCTTTGGGCAGCTCAAGCGGATATGGCCTCTTTCCCCGCAATTGTAGCACCGTGGTGAAGACACAACTTCCCTGATACGGTAAGTTCGATCCTCGTGACGCGCTGCTTCCACCTCCAGAGCGTAGGCCAAGGCTGCCTTCAGGGACTTGAAGTGCCCAAGTCTTACCGCTGCTCTAACTTCCAGGTCCCGGATCCCATCCGTAAACGCTTGTACGAGGATCCCGTCAATAAGCGCAGGCGACGACTGGTATGACTTCCTGACCAGCCTTTCCACCTCTAGGGCCCACTGCTGCAGAGTTTCTCCGGTGCGTTGTGCCCTGTCCTTCAGCTGAGCACGATACACATGTTCTAGGTGTGCGTCACCGTATCTCGCCTCCAGCGCCTCCATCAGCTTTTCATAGGAGACGTCTTGCCCAAGCACCTCCAACACCGTCAAGGCCTGATCACGAAGGCACAAGGTTAGGGCGGTGAAGGCCTGTTCTTTGTTCCACCCATTCGTTCGCATAACGGCCTCAAACTGGACCTTGTATGCAGACCACGATGATGAGCCATCAAATGGTGGAACCTTAAATCCACGAGGTGAGGGCGCTACAGCCGCTGGTATTACTTCAAGCCCACGCAATTTCTTCTCCACTTCAGCAACACAGGTCTCGTGGTGGTCATGTACACTCTTCTCTATAGAGGCGACGCGAGTCTCAAGCTTGTCGTGTACGAGCATCCATACGTCGCTGATACGGGCCTCGTGCTGCTGAAGTTCCTCCTTGACCGCCTTCAAGTCCTTTCCTACAGCGGCGCTGAGGTCTTTCATCACCACCAGCTGTTCCTCCAAACGGCGGGCCTGCTCCTCCTTGTCGCGCTGTAGTTGTTCCTCCAGGCGGCGCGCGTGCTCCTCTTGACGGCGAGCCTGCTCCTCCTGACGGCGGGCCTGCTCCTCCTGACGGCGGGCCTGCTCCTCCTGACGGCGGGCCTGCTCCTCCTGACGGCGGGCCTGCTCCTGCATGAACGCCATCAGAGCCGCGATGTCGGGCACCGTCACGGAGTGTGTGGCGCTTGCAGGCTCCACTGCAGCCGCGGAGTCGCCTGGTCCACCAGACGATGGAGTAGGAACGTCTCCGAAGCGTCTCTGGTCCAGGTCTTGCTGGCGTTGGTTCCTGGTGCGCACTCCTTCAGTTTCTTCTTTCGGCATAACCGGCATAATTTATCCCACTTCTGACACCAATTTGTTACGAGCTGGGGTTCGTGATAAATTATATGCACTATGCCAGAAAAACTGCACTTTATTCACTAACACAATAACACTAGATACACACACTTATTTTCACAACACTAATAAAACACACTTTTCACACCACTAGAACAACACTAAACACTTCCGACTTATTTCTTTGCTTCTTGTTGATCGCTTTCCGTATTCAATTGTTACTGTCCTGACTCGCGCGTCTGCCTGGTATTTATACCGGCCGGAACACATAACTAGGCTTTTCGAGACGACTCACGATATTTCTGGAAACGTGTAAGGTGTTTCTAGAATTGCGTAAATGTTCTATTTACACCTACGCCATCTATTAGAGGATAGATGAAACAGCCTTAAACAACCGATACATCTAATCTCATGTAGTTCTCCCATTCACTGATAGATGGCGTTATTTTCAATTCGTAACAATATCCCACCTACGGGAGTAACATAAAGGGTTGAAAATTAAGGGCAAACGAAGCCGCAGGCGACTGCTAGTCCGTAAATAAAATAACCAACAAACCCCTATCGACCACACTTTTCTGACACTGTAAGCACACAACCACTTAAAACCGTATAATCTCCGCCCGCATCCTAACAATTAGCCACGAGATACCCCGCTTACAAATAGACAAACACGACGCGGGTATCGAACGCGTGACTTATCGCGTTCTCCGGCGGTGATCAACCTTCGTCACTGAACCTAAACCCCGGATGAACCGGATAGATTAGCCAGATAAGACTCATCGTCCGCTTCGTTTCCTTTCAGGAATATAATGTTGCTTAAACTGTTGTGTTTTAAAGTCGGCTTATGATCTTATATTTTGTTTTGTTATTGAAAATTATGATGTTTTGAAAAGAAGTGCACTGTCGTTTGGGAAATATTGATTTTATGCTTTTGAAAGATATTTAAGTGCTGACCTAGTTTGATTAATTAGTGATTTGGAGAAAATGATTGAACTGCAAGGAAATTGTTGCTGGAAAACTGCCTTTAGGTAACATATCTCACATATTTGTATGAGGAATGACTTCACATCAAATAATAAAATCACTTATACTTATCGTAGCCTATCGTACTACGCTTACGCGTAATTATACAAGAGGCATTTTATACATATACCTACATCTGGGGACCAACTTTCCCATTTTTATATGACATTGATATCATATTATTTTGAATAGACTCAGAAGCGGTATTCTGATAACCTAATGTCATTATCGTATAAATTGAATTAAACAGTTCGTCGTTGACACATATTTTGACACTTGTTTCAATTTACGATCTCGTTACAACTTCGTTCAAATCTTAATATAAAATCCTTGCGTTACTGACTGACTGACAGACACGCTACAGCCGAAACTATTGGGCGCAAGAAGCTGAAATTTAGCATGAATGTTCCTTGGGGACCGTAAGGGTGCACTAAGAAGGGATTTCCCGAAATATCCACGGGATCGGGCAAAACGGGAAATTCGAACATAAGTGCGTGCAAAGCCGCTGGTGTCGACTAGTATCAGATAATTTAGAAGAATACGCTTTTTGTGACGTAAGTATGACACTGACATAATATCGAAACTATATTTATTTAGTAGAATTGGGCCCCTGGTATCATCATCTTACAAAAGCATCAGACCATACACTTTTACCACCATCTGTATACCAACGTCAGTCGTACATAAAGTTTAAACGGATATTCGCGCCAATATATCTATAACCGTTTTATTCGTTCAGGAACGTGTCCAAAAAGAAATATAAAAACAAATCCAATGAGGTAACAATCACAGTGGCCGATCGTAAACCTTCTACGAAGCACATTTATATCCAACGGAACGAATAAAGAAAAAAACAAAAGAGACATTTTCGAAGCTATAAAACTCACCTTTTTATTGTAAATCTTATGTATTCTTCCTTATTTATAACTTTTGCCGAAGTTTACGAATAAAAAGCAATTCTGAAACACGTTTCCCGCTTTTCGAGTGTTTACTGTGAAAAAAATGTTTGAGATGTGAAGCTATTAAAGTATGTTAATAAATGTTCTCGAGATTGACTCGCAGTTTCAAAAGGTGTTAAATATAACTTGAAATGCTCGGAAATCATTTATGAAAAAAGGTTGCCTGGAAGAGATCGCTCTAAGCGATAAGGCCGCCGATTGTACATAACCGTAGTTTAAGATACTTATAATTTAATGTACGGTTCAATTATTTATTGGTGTGCAATAAAGAATAATAACTACATATCTATCTAACTTTTCGATTGCCGCTAATTATGAGTTTATAGGTTGAATTTTCATTCAGAGGTATTTGTAGCACATCAACTGTCTAGAATCTGTTTGGTAATGTAGCATCCATCATACCTATAACTTTATGTAACGTGCTTAAAGTCTTACTCATATTTAAGGTAGGTATAAATACTCCTGTTTTCGCAGATGGAATGGCGAGATCTCAACGCAGTAATAAGAGCAGATTTTGGTACCATTACTCGTTGTTTTAAAGGCGGCGATAGCCTAGTGGAGATACCAACGGACTGCCATGCAGAGGGTATCGGGTTCGAATCCACGGCGCGCACCAATGACTTTTCGAAGTTATGTGCGTATTGAATTGTTAATTATCGCTTGTCTCGTGCCTCGGAGAGCACGTTAAGCCGTCGGTCTCGGCTGTCATGAAGATCTTTGACAGTCGTTATAGGGCGTCAGTACCTCTAAAATAAACTGACACTAGTCTAAACCATGCAATATCGGTTGCGGAGCTCAGACAGGCAGTCGCTCCGTGGAAAAGCTAATATTTCGCCAAATCCGGTTAGACTAGAAAGCGGACCCCAGGTTGAGACTTGGATAACGCTAAGAGGATGATTCGTTGTTTTAAACCTGTTAAATAAACTTGTATGGTGGACACAAATCATGACACCACACCACAACCACACATTTATTTTCGGTTATATTATATTTTCACGTACTCTCAATTGGTTAAACCCTGCCTGCCAAGTGTAAAACAACATACATTACAAACACCCACAAGTTGGTCCCCGATGCGCAGTAAAACGTTTTTGTGGCCCCAAAATATCGTACGGGTTATACTCCACCGTAGTTTATTCCCCAACGACGAATAGAAATGAACGGACATGTTTGATACTTAATGCGAGTAAGTTATCATAACAGACATTCAAAATAAGTAGCAAATTAATTTTAATACCTCGGTACGAATTTGAGCAGACGGCTTGACGGAAATTAACGGCGGAGATCATAAATCTATTGTAGTATTATGGAAGGGATCAGAGGCGGCTCGTGAAAGATTATATTGGGTGTTCACTAAAAAAAAAGGTGAAACTGCTTACCATTTATATTGTGAATGCTTTTATGAACCGTCCACGCCATAGCAATATTAATAAGATTAGAAATATAAATAATTTAATTAATATATCTATAGTCCACGCAGTATCAACTCCGGCGCCACTAAACAAAATAAGTACACGGAAAACAAAACAGCTTCTTACTTTCTTCGCAACCACATATTAAAAGCATTTTATCATATTGGTCGTTTTTCAAACTGCGATTGTGTATGTTTTTGTTTTAATAACACATTTTTGCGTAATTGTAATTTGTGGCCGAAGTGGTCCCTTGCTTTCTATTTCAACTCTCATTTCTAAAGATTTTTCACAGTTTTTTATAAAGTTTACGCTGTTATGTTCCATATTAGTTACACAATTTAACTGTCTTTCTTAATCATATACACACAATCACACATACAATTAACTATATTTTAAACACCAATAATTTTCTAATTACCTTTTATTACTTATTTTTGCTTTTGTTTACATTCAAATGACACCGGCAAAATACTATTAAAAAAAAAAAACGGCGCACACGTTTTAATTTTTCTTCGTCACAAATGGTCATATCATTTAGTCGGGTAATAATATTCGCGCATGCGCACCTCGTCAAGCTAGCCAGGAGCGGCGCTCCGTATTTGGCTTATTTCTCATACAAATCTTTTGTCTCACGCGCCCATCGCATAGAACACTCTCTCCTTCGCACTCATTACATTTCAGTACTAAGCTTTTGTCAACTAAGTGCGCTGTTACGAGCGCTCCACTCAACAAAAATACCTATGTATGTTTCAAGAGTGTTGATAAAATTATGATAAATAGCTTAGTATTTGAATACTTATTTGTGGATATGCATTATAGAAAAGAGAATAGGTGTATATTAAAATATTGAGTATGTTTATAGAAAATTTTTATATGAGTTGTATACATATAATTTATAATTTTGGGAGTTCACTGCTCCAGCGCTCCTTTGAACGAGCCGCCACTGGAAGGGATGGGCAGTCAACACGCACGTTTGGATGCGATATGTAGACTGTTGCAGTAGAAAAATAGTAATATAATGAGAATATTCACACAAGGCTAACTGATCTCAATTTAGACTAATGTGGGAAAAGCCTGGTAGGTAACTATACTGTGACTTTATTTTTCTTTATTGTCTAATATCACTAATTGGACTTATAGCCTTACCCTTCTCATAGTGAGAAGATACCCGTGCCCGTGCAGTAGGACAGTATATATACAGGGCTGAGGAGGATAGTATTGTCTAATTTGGACCATTTTTTCGTTCAATTTAACGTAAAAACGTATACATAACTCTACCTAATCTATCTTCCTAAACGTCGTGCTTGTCTCCCATTGGGGTAAGCAGAGACTTTTGAACGCCAAATGCTCCAGTTCAAACATACCTCTTTCGCTTCCTCGAAATTCATTAACTTCGTCATGCATGCTAAACACAACCCAGCCTAAATCGGAATTCAACAATTCCTTCAAATCAAACGTGTTGTATGATCAACTGGGCGGTGTACGCCAAAAAGCCAAAGCCGACATACATTAGGTCCATGTATGAACTAGCTCGACTCTCTCTCTAACTCGCTCAAGATCATTTTAAAGCTATAAATTCAGCTTAGGGTTAGATCTATACTAATAATAAAGCGGAAGAGTTTATTTGTTTGTTTGTTTGTTTGTTTGAACGCGCTAATCTCAGGAACTACCGGTCGGATTTGAAAAGTTCTTTTTGTATACGATAGCCCAGTTATTCCGGAAGGCTATAGGCTATATAACATAACGCTTTGACCCTTTGGGGCCGGGCAAAAGGCTAAAAAGGCTAAAACATAATGTCGGCTAATCTCAGGAACTAGCAGTCGGATTTTAAAAATTGTTATTGCCTATGATAGCCCAATTATTCCGAAAGGCTATATAAAATTACGCCACATTTTTTAGGGACCAGACAAAAATAATAAAGTGGTCAAACGAGAAGGGGGAGGGTTGGGTCAAAGGCAAAAAAAGGCTAAACGAATAGGATACAACCTACATGGGAATCATTTTCGAGATTTTCAGGACGCTGATTTATAATATGAAATTTATTTAGTGATCCAAGATGGCGGACGGAAAATCAAAGATGGCGGATGAGAAAATTTTAAATATCAATATGGGTATCGCCTTCGATATTTTAAAGGGTGGAGAATCGAAATACAACGTCTATTTCGTAATCAAAGACGGCGGATGGGCAAATTTAAAAAAATCAATATTGGTATCGTCTCCGATGTTTAAAGGGATGGGGAATCCAAATACAACATCTATTTCGTGATTCAAGATGGCGGATGTGAAATCAAAAATGGCGGATGGGAAAAATTAAAAAATTCAATATGGGTATCGTCTCTAATGATTTAAGGGATGGTGAATCCAAATACAACATCTATTTCGTGATCAAAGATGGCGGATAGGAAATCAAAGATGGCGGACGGGATTTTTTTTAAAGTCGATATGTGTATCGTCTCCGATATTTTAAGGAATGTTGAATTCAATACCACCATCTATTTTGTAATCAAAGATGGAGGATGGGATTTTTTTTTTAATCTATATGGGCATCAACTCCTATATTTAAAAGGATGGGGAATCCAAATCCAACATCTATTTCGTGATCAAAGATGGCGGATGAGAAATCAAAGATGGCGGATGGCAAAGTTTTAAAAAATCAATATGGTTATCGTCTCCGATGTTTTAAGGGATGGCGAATCTAAATACAACATCTATTTCGTGATCAAAGATGGCGGATAGGAAATTTAAGATGGCGGACGGGATTTTTTATTAAAGTTGATATGTGTATCGTCTCCGATATTTTAAGGAATGTTGAATTCAAAACCACCATCTATTTTGTAATCAAAGATGGCGGATGGGATTTTTTTAATCTATATGGGCATCAACTCCTATATTTAAAAGGATGGGGAATCCAAATCCAACATCTATTTCGTGATCAAAGATGGCGGATGAGAAATCAAAGATGGCGGATGGGAAAGTTTTAAAAAATCAATATGGTTATCGTCTCCGATGTTTTAAGGGATGGCGAATCTAAATACAACATCTATTTCGTGATCAAAAAAGTCAATATGGGTATCGTCTCCGATATTTTAAGGAATGGGAAATTCAAAAACACCATCTTTTTCATGATCAAAGATGGCGGATGGAATTTTTTTTAGAAATCAATATGGGTATCGTCTCCGATGTTTGAAGGGATGGGGAATCCAAAAACAACATCTATTTCGTGATTCAAGATGGCGGATGGGTAATCAAAGATGGTGGATGGGAAAAATTTTAAAAAGCAATATGGGTATAGTCTATGATGATTTAAGGGATGGTGAATCCAAATAAAACATCTATTTCGTGATCAAAGATGACGGACGGGATTCTTTTTACAGCCGATATGGGTATCGTCGCCGATATTTTAAGGAATGGGCAATTCAATATTATATAAAAATCTTTGTTTGATTTGCATCATTTATGGACCCTGGAATGATAAGAGATTAAGCGCTAAGTCAATGGTAACTTTAGAAAAGGGGCTTGGAAAAAAGGGAATTCAATAAAAACTCTTAAAAAGGCGATACGGAGTTCGCTGGGTCAGCTAGTATAGAATAAAGGCCGAGTAAGTAGGTATTATGAATAGTGCCCGAGAGCATCGGGCTATTTGATAAATTTTAGTATTTTAATTACTTAGACCGGTCCATATTATACCTAATGGCCGACAGCCCGTGGTCCATTTAAAAAAAAACAACGTAAGCCCGTTAGGTTAGGTGAGACTGTAACTCAAGTAAGTAGGTTATGTTAGGTTCTCTTGTGACCCTTAATCCAAAAATAGGACCCCTGTGAAGCAGGGCTCCGTCATCTTAGTGTATTTTTATTTAAAAATTCGGAGTTGCAGTTACAGTCTCACCTAACCTTCATTTCATTTCTTTTATTATTTTGCCCAAAACGTATTTGCCCTTATTCATACTGACCGGGAAAAGTGATTAGGCATGAAATTTTAATCAAATTGCCCACATGACATGGGCATTATGTGTACAGGCCGAGCACTATTCATGGGGACCAGACTTCTCAAGTTGCCCGTAAAATATACAAATAAACAATTTCTAGATTGGAATTAACTACAGTTTAGGGATTTTATCGCGTTAAATTGGTTTCACTGAGTTATTAAATTTAAACCGAATGATCTAAAAGCAGCGATAGCTGAGTGGAGAGACCGACAGACTGCTACGCAGATGGTCTCAGGTTCGAATCCACGGCACGCACCAATAACTTTTCGGAGGTAAGTGCGTATTAAATTGTTAATTATCGCTTGCTAATCGGTGAAGGAAAACATCGTGAGGAAACCTGTATGTCTGAGAGTTCTCCATAATGTTCTCGAAAGACATGTGAAGTCTGCCAACCAGCAAACTTGGCCAGCGTGGTGGACTATGGCCTTACCCTCATAGTGAGTATAGGCTCGTGCCCAGCAATGGGACAGTATAAAAGGCTGATGATGATCTAGAACTAGGCACATTTTAAGAATATATTTCTAGATGTTGCTACCTACTTGTTGAGATTTAACTCCAAAGGGATGTTTTTAGAACAATGTTGTCTAACCGATATTGTAAGTGGCCGAACATTTTGCATCCAACTGAATCCGTGGTCCACATTTCAGTCTTTGCGTCCAAATTGAATGTCAACATCGTAGAATAATATATTTTTATAGGTTTTTATAGTAGAATAACATATCTTTGCATATAAAAAGTTCACAGTATTATATAATTATACAAAATCTCTATAATATGCAAGCGGTGATAGCCCAGTGGTGTACGTAACGGACTGCCGAGACGATGATCTCGGGTTCGATGCGCAGGTACCCTAGGCACACACCTCTGGCTTTTCGAAGTTATGTGTGCATTAAAATATTAATTATCGCTCGCTTAATAATGTGCCCGGTAGATGGCAAGAGGCTCGCCCCTTATTACATTGGGACCGAAACATAACTGGCGAAGTGTGGGTGGAGTACCTCTGCCTACCTCTTCGGGGATAAAGGCGTGAAGTTATGTTACGTTATGCTCTATGATAACCATAGAAATAGTATACCATACCTATGATGATAACCGTCAGACCACTTTCCAGCGCTGATCACTTAGCCCCGTTAGAAGATCCTACCGCTAGTTGGAAGGATCATCATCATATCAGCCAAACGACGTCCACTGCTGGACATAGGCCTCCCCCAAGGTTCTCCACACATACCGGTCCCGGTAGTTGGAAGGATGCATTCGACGTATCCATCCACCACAATTCCTTTGCTTAGTGGAAACTTTGCTGGATTAAGCAAGGATGGATGGATTTTTTTATTATTCTTTTACGCAAAATCTACTAAAGGGATTTTAAAGATACTTTGCAGTGAAATAGCTTTTACTTTAGAACAACACTTAAGGTTGTCTTTCGCCTTTACGGCCTGGTGGCCGGCTGGCCGGCCTGTGGGGCCTAGTCACGAGATCGGTCAGGCCCTTAGTCTTTTGTCGCAATCACCGACACCTACACGAACGTAGCCGCGGTCAGAAGAAAATACGGCTCAAGGGGTTGTATGCCTATTAGGTATAAGTGCTCTGAGCAAAAAGAAAAGTTTCGCTATCTTGGTTCGGAGCCGCGACGTGCGCTGTTCTGTTAAACCTGATTTATTGCGAGAAGCACACATTAAGGAATACTTCAACGTTCTTTTGAGCATCGGGAATGACTTACTTGGATGGATCTGTTAAGGTACAAACTGATACGGCAATAGCACTTAGCGTAGCGATTTATTTTAAAGGAGTACGGCATTTTTAGTTCAGTATTTGCGTCAGCTGCCTGGTCGGTATGAAACTCGTGACATCTCTCCGACAGTGTGCCCTCTGATCAATAATACTACTGTTTTACAAAATTGTTTCCATTGTTATTGGTTTTCAACCGTATGAAAGAAGGCATCAGCTGTATGTGGCAACCTATACAATTAAACCACACCTTAACCCTTTACAATTTACCCCCAGAGTTATACCACTACAGCAAAACTAAATAAACAGCCACTGATATTTCCGTTTCAAATAATTTATTATATATTTCATATAGCTTTACACTGAAAATCGTCGAGCAAATAGCAAGTAAACAGTATCTGTGCAGCCCAGTAATCATCTCCCTTAAAGCATCCGAAATATCGGCGTATCTCTCAAACTCGCTTGCTTTAAACTAAAATACTTTGAATTGCGGTTAATTAAAATCGTTTTACAACGACTGTGGTACAAAAAATAAAAACTACGATAAAATAGGTATAACATTGCTTAAATTTAAAGCATCCTAAAATAACACTTCTATGGAAGAGTTAATATTATATTTTATGTTACATGTTTACTAGATATACATTTTCGTTTTTCTTTTCGGACACGTTGAACTCATGTTTTGCTTAAGTGTTTTTACATCTAGGTTGTAGTGATTGCCGTATCTCTTTATTTAGATGAAAACCTCATTGCTCCATCGCCTGTTTCATAGTTTGCTTACAGATTTTTTTATTGCTTGAAATAACATTAGTCAGTGGAAAACCTGGCGTTGGGTTAACCCGTATTTTTTCTGGTTCGTAATTACGCTGAAGCTTTCACGTCGACGGAGGAGGCGGATCGTTTGACTCGTACATTCGATTTCTTCATGTCGACAGACTCACTTGGTAGACCATCGTATAGCCTGCCGCTTTTGATTAACTCATCATCATCAGCCCTATACACACTGACACACTCATACATATACCCAATGACATGCCATTGCGTACATTTCTTACTACTCACGTATTGAAATAAGAAATTGTTAGTATTATGGAGGCACAAGCCTAATGTTTACTCTTAATTACATATTATATAAATAGTTTGTCTGTGTACTTCGTATTTGGCGTACTGTGTAAATTGCAATATTGTGTTATAATAATTGTCATCTGTGAAGGACCTGAAATAAAATAAATAAATATATATATATATACTGTCCCACAGCTGGCACGGGCCTCTTCTCACTATGAGAAGGGTAAAGCCATTGTCCACCACGCTGGCCAAGTGCGGGGTGGCAGACTTCACATATCTTTCGAGAACATTAGGTATAGAGAACTCTCAGACATGCAGGTTTCCTCACGATGTCTTCCTTCACCGTCTAGCAATCGATTCTGATTAACTACATATTGTCATTATATGACCAGGCGCTGCCCATAATATTAGTACTGCTGTATGTGCGACAGTATTTCGTCTATGACTCCCGAGTATCTTTATCCAACACCATATTTCTAACACCTACCTTCGCCTATTCTAACCCACGCTCTACGTACGAATCTGCTTCAAAAACATTAATGCAGAACACAAGGATCTAGCTCAATCCTGTTGAAATCAAAAAGATTACCTATCGCTCGTTACGTACTTTTTGAAACCTTACCATATACATGTTAACTAGAAGTAGAAGTACTATGACAATTTCAATCAAATTATAATGTACTTATAAACGGCTAGATGATGCCCGCGGTTACACCCGCGTTATTTAAGGCTACTGCTCCGCTCCCGTCGCTCATAGCGCAATGTTAATAGCCTTCCTCGATAAATGAGCTATCTAACACTGAAAAAATTTTTCAAATCGGACCTGCAGTTCCTGAGATTAGCGCGTTCAAACTAACAAACAAACAAACTCTTCAGCTTTATATATTAGTGTAAGATAATATCGTCCTTGCGTTACTGTCTGACGGACAGACAACGCAGAGCCGAAACGTTTGGACGTAAGAAGCTGAAATTGTTCATGTGGACCAAGACCTCGCACTAAGAACGGATATTCCGAATATCCCACGTAATCACCAGATAGGGATAATTAAAATAAAATTGGCGGGCGTAGCTGCGAGCATCCTCTAGTAAACGAAAACGACTTAAACTAAGGACAGACAAGAACCATCTTAAAACGTTAAACATTCAAATAGTTACTTTATCGCTTGTCACCTCAAAGGCAATCATGAAAAATAAGTTTATTATGCTGCCAGAGAAACTAAACGCATAAATTTTCAATCCCTCATCATGTGACGTGTTATTTTCGCTAACTTACTTGAATCTGCTTTATTGTCAGCGCAGCAGCCGCACTTTATTTTTCTTAGTAAAGCCTTTATAATGTGAAATATCACAAAGTTTTATATGTATGTAGCAGAACGTGCGAGGTCTCAAAGAAAGGTTTGCGCGAAATAATTTCACAAGGAATTTAAAATTGAACGTTAATGTTGGACGCGGTGTTTCGTTTTTATAAGTGCTGTAAGATATGAACATATAAAATGTGGCCTGTAGGGTTTTAAGCATGCAAGGCCTTAAAAGCCAGGACTACATAAATATAGCAACAGACTTAGACCCAGATTTAGGATGTAAAAATTTTTCAACTATCTATCAAAACGACGATATTTATTTAAACTACATTTTCAACAGAATTTTAGAGACGAATTACTACGACGAGTAACACTAAACTCTGAACTATGTTTTGGATGTATATTTCTTACTAAAAATACAAGCCCAAACTCAATACACTCCAAAACTGTAACTACTAAAATTCTCAAAAACTCAAACGAAATATTTTTATACAATACGAATGCACTTCTCATGATATAAACTTGAATTTTGATTCGTAAGACGGTATCCACTTTTATTTCAGCATCCCTTGACATTGCTCCGTATTAGTTCGCTTACCGTATTGCACTGGGATCCCCTCGGAAAATCCAGAGACAACTTATGTGGAACACTATGGTATGAAAATGATAGCACACTGCAGGGAAATGCGTTTAGTCAAGTAGGAAAATGGAGTAGGTATTATTTTAGAGATTGGTAGGTTTTTCGAATAGTCAAAATTTTGTGAGTTCCTTTGCTGACAACCCGTGCGCTTCTTCAATTCTGATTGCCAGTAATTTTTACATTAGGTACATCTTTACAGTTTGCACATGTCACACAGCACATTATTCAATGTGTGGCCAATGTGTGGCGTATACACAACTTCATAATTAGGTAAAAGAAGGCGGGATGCATTTCCAATTTTCACGTTGTAATTCTATCGATTTTCCGGATAAACACGTGGTATTGAAACCTCATCACCTGATCCTGTATACCATCAAAACTAGGCATCAAAAGCAAGTGCCCACAAAAAACCATAAACAATATTGAACTAACTTTTTAATTGTTTTCAATTAGACGAAGAAAGGATCTGTTATAGTGCCAATACCTACACCAAATGAAACAAATCTGTACATCAAAGAGCTTACGGTGCACTAACCATAACAAGATTTACAGTACAACATATTTTAACATAATATACTATATTTTTAAATAAACCTTTATCTGCGCAAAGGTTTGCAGCCAGGGGACGTTCAATTCTTTTTAAAAGGATATTCGATGCGGCTGCTTGCTGGAGCCGGTTTCTACCAAGTTTATTTGGATATTTTCAAAGAAATATAGCTCTTATTTCTTCGCGTTAAGGTCTATAACGGTAGCGGAGTATGTTTTGGTAGAAATTCTCGTGAATTATTCGCTCCAGAGGTTCGGAGTACGGCAATGGTCCACGAGACAACAGTAGCCAGCTATTTTACGACGTTCTAAAACGAAATTCTTTCCGACTGAAACGACTAAAATTCGAATTGAATTTGATGTTGACAATTGGTATTTTATTTACTGTTAACGTTTGGATATAAGTATGATAGCTAAAGTAAAGTGTGAGTAGCGATATTTCTTTCTGAAATGAGATGCTCGGTGCAACTATATTTGTATTTTTTATACAGAGTAGGTATAGAGCTTTTTCTTTATATGAAAGTGACAACCGAAGCACTATCAGAAAATATTAGTTTTTGGCGTTATTAAAGAAAGTTGTATCCTGTACGTTGTATCCTGTATCCATGAGTGAGTATTTAGTATTTGATACTATCGGCCGTATATACCTAAACTGTCCCACTGCTGGGCACAGGCCTCTTCTCACTACGAGAAGGCACGTTTTTATATTATGGTGTGAAATAACCTACCTAGCCTACTATACCACGCTGGCCAAACAGGTTGGTATAGGGTTTGTATCAAGTTTTCCTTCTCTTACAGTGCTGTTCTCTGCATAATATGCTCCCTATGTCGGCTCTTACGACACCCATGGGGTGGTGACATAGGTACCGTATTCTTAATCCGTCACCACACGGAATATATTATAAGTTATTTGCATAAAATACAAATAAAGAAATAAAAACACTTGTTTTGCAAAAAAACAATTTCTAATGTATATATACATAAACATGTAAATTAAAGTGCATAAAAATTATTCGGGTTCTTTTTTCACAGCCAAGTCGTCGATTTTCATAGGAGCTGGACCAATTAACTCTGAGATCTTAGTCCAGGTGTCAGCATCAATTGTCAGGAGTAAATCAGATTCCAAATAAGCTGCTTCCACTGAAATATTTTAGATTATACTAGAATAATCATTTGCGGCGATAAGGGAGCGATAGCCTAGTGGCCAACGGACTGCCATGCAGATGGTCTTGGGTTCGATCCCACGACACGCACCAACGGCTTATCGAAATTACGTGCGTATTTCATTTTTAATTTTGGTTTTCCTTTGCTTTGAAGCGCACACTAAGCCGTCGGCCCAGGCTGACATAAATATTTTTCATAGTAATTATCGGGTATCAGTACCCATAAACATACTGACACTGGTATCAACTATAGAATCTAGGCAACCTAAATCTATCCATTTAGGTTGCGGAGTTCAGACGGCAGTCACTCTATAGAAAAGTTAATAATATGCCAAATCTGGTTAGATCAGTTTCCGGATCCGGGGCTCCAAGACATGGATGTAACCGGAATAAGGTTAGGACGATTATTATACTGGTAACAATACGATAAGTTATAAACCATTTCAATTATACATTCAGCGGCCGTTCCAGGGTCGAGGGACTTAGAGGATCAAGCTCCAAAACCATATGTTTACTTCCAAATGAAAAAGCAAGCTTCTTGAAGTTTCTCTTGACAAAACCTACCAGATTCAAGAACACCCCAACCAAAAAAAACAAATATAAGAATCCATCTTAATTATTTCTAAATAAAAAAATAATAATCGTTTTTATAATGAAACATGTGACATGTTGTAAATCCCATAGTTTTTTAAAGCATTTCATTTAACAACAAGTTAAGTCTACCTCGCATTTGATTTACGTTGTTCACAATTTTCTTCATTTTGTCAAGCTCCTTTTCAATGGTAACTTTTATATTATTGAAGAAATCAAGATCCGCTAGGTCTTCAGTGGATTTAGTTGCCGTCTCCATTGCTATTGATTTTATAAGTGACTAGACTGAAAATTGTAGTCTTATACCAATTGCATAGGTATATTTCAATTTCAATAATAATACTTCCAATAAGTTCCAACTAATAACAAACAAATATATATTTGAAAATTACAAAATTAAGTACGCAGATTCTTTCACTCAAAGCACAGATTAAAAATCATATGATTTAATCATCAGGTATTGAAACATTACATAATAATATTTACATTAGAAGTGTTCAATAAAAATGCGACAGTGTATGTTTTATGTCTAATAATTTAATTAAAATACTGACAATTTTGGAAAATATTTGCACAAATAATAAAAGTTTATTTGATTTTTAACTCTGCGCCAAAAAAAGTTTGACAATCGGAAACGCAAACGGGGCGGGAAATGCGTGAAACTTTTTAAAATCAGAATTAGGTCAATGATCGCACGCGATCCAAACAGCCAGATTATAAAAAAAGTTACAGTATAGTACAGTAAAGTATTTATAAAAACATTTCACACTCTAAATAATTATATATTATTTATTTACACTCGTGTGTTTTAAATATAATATTAAAATGTAAAGTGTGTGTTTAAATGAGTCGTATAGAATCAGAAACAGCAATCTGACTTTTGACTTATTAACGGTAATTAGGAAAAGTAGTTTCATTATTACAAACAACATCTTTTTTTTAATGTGTGTTTATAATAACGTATGCTTTAGATTTTTGAATTCATTATATTAAGATTTAAATTGATTTAAAATAATAGTTATTAACTAAAATTATCAGATTGCTGTTTTTGATATTGACTTCCAAACATTGCTGAGTATGATACTTAACAATGATTATATTGCTGTCTTTGATTCTTGCCAAAATGAAACACACATAGGGTTGTCAATAAATAAAACTTCATAATTTAATACAATCTTTTTATTTGGTTTGCTATCACTAAAGTTATGAAGAAGGAGATTTTCATATAAAAAAAACTGTCATTTGACAACCCTCGAATTAAAAATGCAAGGTAAGGTCCTTGCAAATTTGGCGACATTTACTTTGCAATTTACGGGATCTCTTTTCTTTTTTCTCGCGTATCTATTAGTTACACGTGTGGGATGTACATCTATGTTATGTTTTTTCACCTCCAAACTAATTATTTAACACTATTTTTGCAATAAAATTACAAAACACGCACACGGATCTTACGACAAAATCAATCAGATGCCATCTTGACGTCATGATCAATGAACGTCTGTGATTGGTCGAAGCTAGCAGATTGCTGTTTTTGCATCTCCTCGTATGCAGATTGCCGTATTTGATACCAATATGGGTTTTACATTCAGGTTTTTGGTGGAATATTGCTGTTTTTGATACGATGTGACTAAATAAGTAAAACATATTTTAAAAATACAATGTTACCATAGTCAAAACTCGAATTGCGTAAAATTGACAGATTGCTGTTTTTGATTCTATACGACTCAAATATACCAAACGAAATTAAGTCAAATATAAAATTGTGTCAGTGATCCACATATTATTACTTAGGTGCTTGTCACATCTGTAAAAACATAATATTTATCTTTTTTACTAACTAATACTCTACCAAACCATAACTCTACCTAATCTAACTACCTTTAGGTAGGTCGTGCTTGTCTCCCACTGGGGTAAGCAGAGACTATTGAACGCCAAATGCTCCGATTCAAACATACTTCTTTCGCTTCCTCGAAATTCATTAACTTCGTCATGCATGCTAACCATAACCTAACCTAAGTCGGAATACAACAATTCCTTCAAATCAAACGTGTTGTATGATCAACTGGGCGGTGTACGCCAAAAAGCCAAAGCCGACATACATTAGGTCCATGTATGAACTGGCTCGTACGCTCGCTCTAGATCATTTTAAAGCTAAAAATTCAGCTTAGGGTTAGATATAGAATAAGGGCCGAGTAAGTAGGTATTATGAATAGTGCCCGAGAGCATCGGGCTATTTGATAAATTTTAGTATTTTAATTACTTAGACCGGTCCATATTATACCTAATGGCCATGACAGCCCGTGGTCCATTTAAAAAAAAACAACGTAACGTACGTAGCCCGTAAGGTTAGGTGAGACTGTAACTCAAGTAAGTAGGTTATGTTAGGTTCTCTTGTGACCCTTAATCCAAAAATAGGACCCCTGTGAAGCAGGGCTCCGTCATATTAGTGTATTTTATTTAAAAATTCGGAGTTGCAGTTACAGTCTCACCTAACCTTCATTTCATTTCTTTTATTATTTTGCCCAAAACGTATTTGCCCTTATTCATACTGACCGGGAAAAGTGATTAGGCATGAAATCTTAATCAAATTGCCCACATGACATGGGCATTATGTGTACAGGCCGAGCACTATTCATGGGGACCAGACGTCTCAAGTTGCCCGTAAAATATACAAATAAACAATTTCTAGATTGGAATTAACTACAGTTTAGGGATTTTATCGCGTTAAATTGGTTTTACTGAGTTATTAAATTTAAACCGAATGATCTAAAAGCAGCGATAGCTGAGTGGAGAGACCGACAGACTGCTACGCAGAGGGTCTCGGGTTCGAATCCACGGCACGCACCAATAACTTTTCGGGGTTAAGTGCGTATTAAATTGTTAATTATCGCTTGCTAATCGGTGAAGGAAAACATCGTGAGGAAACCTGCATGTCTGAGAGTTCTCTATAATGTTCTCGAAAGACATGTGAAGTCTGCCAACCCGCACTTGGCCAGCGTGGTGGACTATGGCCTTACCCTCATAGTGAGTAGAGGCTCGTGCCCAGCAATAGGACAGTATAAAAGGCTGATGATGATCTAGAACTAGGCACATTTTAAGAATATATTTCTACATGTTGCTACCTACTTGTTGAGATTTTAACTCCAAAGGGATGTTGTTAGAACAATGTTGTCTTACCGATATTGTAAGTGGCCGAACATTTTGCATCGCACTGGATCCGTGGTCCACATTTCAGTCTTTGCGTCCGAATTGAATGTCAACATTGTAGAATAATATATTTTTTATCAGTATCTTTGCACATAAAAGGTTCACAGTATTATATTATAATTATACAAAATCTCTATAATAAGATAGCCCAGTGGTGTACGTAACGGACTGCCGAGACAATGGTTTCGGGTTCAATCCGCAGGTACCCTAAGCACACACCTCTGGCTTTTCGAAGTTATGTGTGCATTAAAAATGTTAATTATCGCTCGCTTAATAATGTGCCCGGTTGATGGCAAGAGGCTCGCCCCCTAAAACATTGGGACCGAAACATAACTGGCGAAGTGTGGGTGGTACCTAAACTTCTGCCTACCTCTTCGGGAATAAAGGTGTGAAGTTAATATCCGTCAGACCACTTTCCAGGGCCGATCATATAGCCACGCTAGAAGATCCTACCGCTTGTTGGAATTATGCCTTCGACGTTATCCAACCACCACGATTCCTTTGCTCAGTGGAAACTTTGCTGGATTAAACAAGGACAGATGCATTCTTTTATTATTCTTTTCCGCAACATCTACTAAAGGGATTTCGAAGAAACTGCAGAAATATAGCTTATACTTTAGAACAATACATAAGGTTGTCTTTCGCCTTTAGTCTTTTGTCGCAATCACCACCCACACGGGCGTAGCCGCGGCCAGAAGCTAGTCTAGAACATACGGCTCAAGGGGTTGTATGCCTATTATAAATGATCTGAGCAAAAAGGAAAGCTTCGCTATCTTGCTTCGAAGCCGCGACGTGCGCTGTTCTGTTAAACCTGATTTATTGCGAGAAGCACACATTAAGGAATACTTCAACGTTCTTTTGAGCATCGGAAATTACTTATTTGGATGGAACTGTTAAGGTACAAACTGTTACGGCAATAGAACTTAGCGTTATTCTTTTAAAGGCGTACAGCATTTTTAGGTCAGTATTTGCGTCAGCTGCCTGGCCGGTAAGACATCTCTCCGACAGTGTGCCCTAGCCTTTGATCAACAATACTACTGTTTTACAAAATTGTATCCTTTGTTATTGGTTTTCAACTGTATGAACGAAGGCATCGCCTGTATATGACCACCTATACAGCTAAACCACACCTTAACCCTTTACAATTTACCCCCAGATTTATAGCACTACAGCAAAAATAAATAAACAGCCACTGACATTTACATTTCAAATAATTTATTACATATGTCGTATAGCTTTACACTGAAAAACATCGAGCAAATACCAAGTAAACAGTGATCTGTGCAACCCAGTAAACATCTAACTTATTGGTGCTTTTAGGTTAAAGCACCCGAAATATCGGAGTATCTCTCAAACGTTTTGCTTGCTTTAAACTAAAATACTTTGAATTAAAATCGTTTTACAACAACTGTGGTACAAAAAATAAAAACTACGATAAAATAGGTATAACATTGCTTAAATTTAAAGCATCCTAGAATAACACTTCTATGGAAGAGTAAATATTATATGTTATGTTACATGTTTACTAGATATACATATTCGTTTTTCTTTTTGGACACGTTGAACTCATGTTTTGCTAAAGTGTTTTTACATGTAGGTTGTAGTGATTGCCGTATCTCTTTATTTAGATGAAAACCTCATTCCTCCATCGCCTGTTACATAGTTTGCTTACAGATTTTTTTATTGCTTCAAATAACACTAGTCAGTGGAAAACCTGGCGTTGGGTTAAGCCGTATTTTTTCTGGTTCATAGTTACGCTGAAGCTTTCACGTCGACGGAGGAGGCGGATCGTTTGACTCGTACATTCGATTTCTTCATGTCGACAGACTCACTTGGCAGACCATCGTATAGGCTGCCGCGCATTCTGATTAACTCATCATCATCGGCCCTATATATATATATATATATATATATCTTCTTTATATATATAAATCTCCTGTCACGATGTTTGTTCGCGATGGATTCCTAAACTACTTAACCGATTTTAAATAAAATTGGCACACCGTGAGCAGTCTGGTCCAACTTGAGAGATAGGATAGCTTAGATCTTTAATTATAGTCGCAATTTTATTTTATTGCAAATAAAATAAAATTGCGACTTATAAAATTGCGATTTTATTAAGATTGTCCATAATTAATTGACAGTCACAATTATCTGTTAACTCCAAAAGATTCTAACAGATGTCGATAATCTTATATTAATAATTTCGTCAAGGAGTACATCGAAACCTTACCTGAATAATAAAACATAAAAAAAAAAGATTTCGAGTCGACAACATATATCCGCAAAATTCGGATTGTCGAGTATTTTGTTAAATTCTAATGGTTCTGACAGACAAATCACAGTCGCCATATTGGCTCTATGATATTGGCCCAAGTTTGCTTTGTACTAAGTAGTTTCGGATTGTAGAGTATTTTGTTAAATTCTAATGGTTCTGACCTAGGTTCTGACAGACAAATCACAGTCGCCATATTGGCTCTATGATATTGGCCCAAGTTTGCTTTGTACTAAGTAGTTTGTATGTGTAAATACTTTTTACAGTTATATAGTATCCGCTCAATAAAGGAGATTTGTGTTACCCCGAATATCTTAATATATATAAATCTCCTGTCACGATGTTTGTTCGCGATGGATTCCTAAACTACTTAATTATGGACTATGGTTATGTTATACAACATGTAACAAGTTTAATGCACATCTTGAAAGTACTTTGTTCAGAATCGGCAACTGAATCCATTTCCGTCATTTTTAATATTGTTTATTTTTAGTCTTAAAATAATTAAAATAACGTAAATTGTAGACACTAATTTTTTTAAAAATTGAGCTATTCGAAAATAAACCTTAAATCAAAGCAGAACGGCTTATTTTTAAATGCATTTGTTAAATGGTTCCACGTTGACTTACACAAACGCACACATTAAAACAACACAATTTAAAAAAAATTGAGCTATTCGAAAATAAACCTTAAATCAAAGCAGAACGGCTTATTTTTAAATGCATTTGTTATATGGTTTCACGTTGACTTACACAAACGCACACATTAATACAACACAATAGACGGCAAAAGACAATAGCACACAATTGACCACCAAAATGTCTATCATCTATCTTTCACTAACGTAGGTAATAAACAACGGGAAAGAGCGAGACGTAATGTCTCGCTCGCGCTGGCGCATGACAAGCGCAGCGGGCGATGCGCTTAGACATGTTATGACAAGTACAACCGGGAATATCTATCTGATTATATCAGTGAGTGCTGTGAAAACCTTTTTAAAAGTTCACTTGTTTAAAATGTGTAATGGTGTATAATTTAATCATTCAACAACAAAGTGAAAAGTTCAACATCATCTTGATGTTGACTTGTCACCCATGGAATTTCTCATTGTGGAGAAATATTAAATCACCAGTTTATTGTGACGAGAGAAAAAGTGCCGAGTAGTTAATTAATTAAGATACTAGCTGCTTTTGAAACAGTGAAAAGATGTGATTTGTGAGGAAATACTGAAGTGCTACGTGGACGAAAGAAATGTGATTTAAGCCTGTAAGTTATTTTATTATTCTATTATTGTAAGTATTTAGATTCACAAGACAACTTTAAACACGCCGTTCTTGTTTATTTCTCTCATTGATATTCTTTTATTTTATCTGATTAAGTTAAGATAGTCACAATGTCACAATAGTCACTTACGATGTTAAGAAACAATTGATCGTGCATATTAATAACAAACAATAAATGATTCGACTGTCCACACCATAGCTTAAAAGTGTGATGGAAAGAAATACTTACCCATAATATCTTTGGTAATATCAACAGTAGCCGACAAATTGTTCAAACATCATTTTTGTAAACCCCACTCTATCAGAGTGTGGTTTACAGACTGAATTTCATACATTTTGTTACGTATATCGTATCGTGTTTCGTTCCTATCAGATCGCTGTTGTTTGTTTACCATAGCAACCGTTTCGTTTGTGTGCGTGCGCAGATTTAGAGTGACCACGATTTTCACTTTTAATTGAGTTAATACTTTCTTTAAAAAACATTATTTACGCAAATAAAAAAAATATTTCAATGCATGCATTATGATTGTAACAAGGTTTTCTAATTGGGGTGTCTGAGGATGTGCGTTATTTCCATTACATGTTGTATAGCCTATAGCCTTCCGGAATAACTGGGCTATCGTATACAAAAATAATTTTTCAGATCCGACCGGTAGGTTCTGAGATTAGCGCGTTCAAACAAACAAAGAAACAAACAAACAAACTCTTCCGCTTTATTATATTATAGTATAGATAGATATTCGGGGTAACACAAATCTCCTTTATTGAGCGGATACTATATAACTGTAAAAAGTATTTACACATACAAACTACTTAGTACAAAGCAAACTTGGGCCAATATCATAGAGCCAATATGGCGACTGTGATTTGTCTGTCAGAACCATTAGAATTTAACAAAATACTCGACAATCCGAATTTTGCGGATATATGTTGTCGACTCGAAATCTTTTTTTTTTTTATGTTTTATTATTCAGGTAAGGTTTCGATGTACTCCTTGACGAAATTATTAATATAAGATTATCGACATCTGTTAGAATCTTTTGGAGTTAACAGATAATTGTGACTGTCAATTAATTATGGACAAATAATTTGCAATAAAATAAAATTGCGACTATAATTAAAGATCTAAGCTATCCTATCTCTCAAGTTGGACCAGACTGCTCACGGTGTGCCAATTTTATTTAAAATCGGTTAAGTAGTTTAGGAATCCATCGCGAACAAACATCGTGACAGGAGATTTATATATATTAAGAATATACACTGCCCCAATGCTGGCACAGGCCTCTTCTCACTATGAGAAGGATAAAGCCATAGTCCACCACGCTGGCCAAGTGTGGGGTGGCAGACTTCACATGTCTTTCGAGAGCATTAGGTATAGAGAACTCTCAGACATGCAGGTTTTCTCACGATGTCTTCCTTCACCGTCTAGCAAGCGATTCTGATTAACTACATATTGTCATTATATGACCAGGCGCTGCCCATAATACTAGTACTGCAGTATGTGTGACAGTATTTCGTCTATGTATGACTCCCGAGTATCATTCTCCAACACCATATTTATAACACCTACCTTCGCCTATTCTAACCCAAGACGCTCTAAGTATGAATCAGCCTTAAAAACATTAATGCAGCACAAAAGAATCTAGCTCAATCCTGTTGAAATCAAAAAGTTTATCGCTTGTTACGTACTTTTTTAAACATAATAAAAAAAGTAAACTACTAGTAGAAGTACTGTGACTATTTCAATTAAATTATAATCTTAATATATAAAATCCTTGCGTTACTGACTGACTGACAGACACGCTACAGCCGAAACTATTGGGCGCAAGAAGGGCATGTTTGTTCCTTGGGGACCGTGTGTGTGCACTAAGAAGGGATTTCCCGAAATTCCCACGGGATCGGCCAAAACATATGCAGGCGTAGCTGCTGGCTCCCTCTAGTCTACTTATAAACGACTAGATGATGCTCGCGATTCATCATCAGCATCAACCTTTAGCAGTCCACTGCTGGACTAGGCCTCTCCTTTGAAAGTAGGAATTGGCCTACTATACCACGCTGGCCAAACGGGTTGGTATAGGGGGTTTGTATCAAGTTTTCCTTCTCTTAAAGTGCTGTTCTCTGCATAATATGCTCCCTCTGTCCTCTCTTACGACACTCATGGGATGATATGGGTGGTGATATTCCGTATTCTTAATCCGACACCACACGGACGATGATGCTCGCAGTTATACCCGCGTTATTTAAGGCTACTGCTCCGCTCCCGTCGCTCATAGCGCAATGTTATATAGCCTTCCTCGATAAATGAGCTATCTAACACGGAAAAAAAATTCAAATCGGACCAGCAGTTCCTGAGATTAGCGCGTTCAACCAAATAAACAAACAAACTCTTCAGCTTTATATATTAGTTTATATATTAGTGTAAGATAATATCGTCCTTGCGTTACTGTCTGACGGACAGACAAACGCACAGCCGAAACGCTTGGACGCAAGAAGCTGAAGTGTGACATGGGGACCCTGCACCTCGCACTAAGAACTGATATTCCGAATTTCCCACGTAATCAGCAGATAGGGATAATTAAATAAAATTGGCGGGCGAAGCTGCATACTCTAGTAAATGATAAATGACTTAAACTTAGGACAGACAAGAACCATCTTAAAACGTTTAACATTCAAATAGTTACTTTATCGCTTGTCAGCTCAAAGGTAATCATGAAAAATAAGTTTATTATGCTGTCAGAGAAACTAAACGCATTAATTTTCAATCCCTCACCATGTGACGTGTTATTTTCGCTATCTTACTTGAATCTACTTTATTGTCAGCGCAGCAGCCGCACTTTATTTTTCTTAGTAAAGCCTATATAATGTGAAATATCATAAAGTTTTATATGTATGTAGCAGAACGTGCGAGGTCTCAAAGAAAGGTTTGCGCGAAATAATATCACAAGGAATTTAAAATTGAACGTTAATGTGGGATGTGGTGATCCGTTTTTATAAGTGCTGTAAAATATGAACATATGAAATGTGGCCTGTAGGTTTTCAAGCATGCAATGCCTGAAAACCCAGGATTAAATACAGCAACGCACAAAGTCCCAGATTTAGAGTGCTTAAATTTTTTCGACTATCTATCAAAAAGCTCGCTACTTATTTCAACTACATTTTCTAACGAATTTTAGAGACGAATTGCTCCACCTTAACAAATTAACATAAGTCTACTTATAAATAAGTTTACACAGATAAGTCTGAACTAAGTATATTACTTATACTATTTCTTTCCATCCAAAGGTTGCCTGAAAGAAATCGCTTTTAGCGATAAGGCTGTGTCCATTTTATTTATAAGCTTCTTCTTTTTCTCTTCTTACTCTGTAATGTGACTTGTTTTCTACAATAAATAATTATCTTATATTTTGTCCAAAAGCTTTGTCCCGGAGACCGAATGTATACCTATTTCTTACTAAATATACAAACCCAAACTCGATACATTACACAACTAACCTGTACCTACTCCAGTTCTCAAAAACTCAAGCGAAATATTTTGATACCACACGAATGCACTTCTCATGATAATATATAAACTTGAGTTTTGATTCGTAAGACGGTATCCGCTTTTATCTCCGCATCCCTTGACATTGCTCCGTATTAGTTCGCTTACCGTATTGCACTGGAATCCCCCCGGCAAATCCAGAGACAACTTATGTGGAACACTATGGTATGAAAATGATAACACACTGCAGGGAAATGCGTTTAGTCGTTTGAGATTGTGATGGAAAATGGAGTAGGTATTATTTTAGAGATTGGTAGGTTTTTCGAATAAAGTCAGAATTTTGTGAACTCTCTTTGCTGTTAATCCGTACGTTACTTTCACTCTGCTTAACAGTTATTTTTAATTTACATTTGTACAGTTTTGTTTTTATTTTTACATTTCTTATTTTCAGTGAGTAGCCAATGTGTGGCGTTTACACAAGTTCTTATTTTCTCAAAACACCGAATTCATTTTCAGTTTTGACATTGCAATTCTATCGACTTGCCGGCTGAGCACGTATCGAGACCTCTTCATCAGATCCGGAATACAATCGAAAACAAGACCTTACGAACAACCGCAAAAACTATTGAAATAACGTTATGATTGTTTTCAATTAGACGCGGAAAGAATCTGTTATAGTGCCAATACACCAAATCTATCCGACAAAGAGCTTACAGTGCACTAACCATAACAAGATTTACAGTGCAACATATTTTAACATAATATACCTACTATATTTTTAAATAAACCTTTATCTGCGCAAAGGTTTGCAGCCAGGGGACGTTCAATTCTTTTTAAAAGGATTTTCGATGCGGCTGCTTGCTGGAGCCGGTTTCTACCAAGTTTACTTGGATATTTTCAAAGAAATATAGCTCTTATTTCTTCGTGTTAAGGTCTATGGCGGAAGCGGAGTATGTTTTGGTAGAAATTCTCGTGAATTATTCGCTCCAGAGGGTCGGAGTACGGCAATGGTCCACGAGACGACAGTAGCCAGCTATTTTACGACGTTCTACAACGAAATTCTTTCCGACTGAAACGACTAAAATTCGAATTGAATTTGATGTTGACAATTGGTATTTTATTTACTGTAAATGTTTGGATATAGGTAAGTATGATAGCTAAAGTGTGAGTGGCGATATTTCTTTCTGAAATGAGATGCTGGGTGCAACTATATCTGTATTTTTATACAAAGTATACTTAGAGCTTTTTCTTTATATGAAAGTGTCGACCGAAGCACTATCAGAAAATATTAGGATTTGGCGGTATTAAAGAAAGTTGTATCCTGTACGGTTTATCCATGAGTGAGTATTTAGTATTTGATACTATCGGCCGTAAGTATATACCTACCTAACTGTCCCACTGCTGGGCACGGACCTCTTCTCACTACGAGAAGGCACGTTTTTATATTATGGTGTGAAATAAAAAGTGGAACGCAAATTGTAAAGTAAAATTTTGCCTACCTATACATATTATTATAAGTTCATCATCATCATCAGCCTTTAGCAATCCACTGCTGGACTAGGCCTCTCCTTTGAAAGGAGGAATTCGCCTACTATAACACGCTGGCCAAACGGGTTGGTATAGGGTTTGTGTCAAGTTTTCCTTCTCTTACAGTGCTGTTCTCTGCATAATATGCTTCCTCTATCGGCTCTTACGACACCCATGGGGTGGTGACATACCGTATTCTTAATCCGTCACCACACGGAATATATTATAAGTTATTTGCATAAAATACAAATAAAGAAATAAAAACACTTGTTTTGCAAGAAAACAATTTGTTATGTATATAGGTACATACACATGTAAAATAAAGTGCATAAAAATTATTCGGGTTCTTTTTTCACAGCCAAGTCGTCGATTTTCATAGGAGCTGGACCAATCAACTCTGAGATCTTAGTCCAGGTGTCAGCATCAATTGTCAGTAGTAAATCAGATTCCAAATAAGCTGCTTCCACTGAAATATTTCAGATTATACTAGAATAATCATTAGCAGCGATAAGGCAGCGATAGTCTAGTGGCTAACGGACATAGTGGCCATGCATATGGTATTGAGTTCGATCCCACGACACGCACTAACGGCTTATCGCAACTACGTGCGTATTACACGACACCACTGACAAATAATTAGTACCACCTGTTCCACGTGTTCGGTGTATCATACCAAATACTATGACCGATATCCGATGGGCGCTAGTGTATCGGCGTACCTGTGCCTGTCCCTTTGGCAAGTGTTTGTACACCATTGGGCGCAAGAAACTGAAATTTGGCTGAAAATGTTCCTTGGAGATCGTAGGGTTGCACTAAGAAGGAATTTCCGGAAATTCCCACGGAATCGGAAAGAACCGATTAAATAAAATTAAAATAAAATGTGCGAGTGCAGCTGCATCCTCTAGTACTATTATAAAATCACTTGTCCTGGCCGACACATCATCGCAGAGCCTAACTAGTCAAACTACTGAAGTTCGAATTATGAAATTCCAACAGCGAGTGACGTAGGCATACACTAAGGCAGGGTTGTTTTATTTGCCACCCCTCCGGGGGTGATGTAAAGGGTTAAAAAGCAGACGAAGCCGCGAGTGACTTCTAGGCCGTAAATAAAATAACCAACAAACCCGTATCGACCACACTTTTCTGACACTGTAAGCACACAACCACTTAAAACCGTATAATCTCCGCCCGCATCCTAACAATTAGCCACGAGATACTCGTACCCCGCTTACAAATAGACAAACACGACGCGGGTATCGAACGCGTGACTTATCGCGCTCTCCGGCGGTGATCAACCTTCGTCACTGAACCTAAACCCCGGATGAACCGGATAGATTAGCCAGATAAGACTCATCGTCCGCTTCGTTTCCTTTCAGGAATATAACGTTGCTTAAACTGTTGTGTTTTAAAGTCGGTTTATGATCTTATATTTTGTTTTGTTATTGAAAATTATGGTGTTTTGGAAAGAAGTGCACTGTTGTTTGGGAAATATTGATTTTATGTTTTTGAACGATATCTAAGTGCTGACCTAGTTTGATTAATTAGTGATTTGGGGAAAATGATTGAACTGCAAGGAAACTGTTGCTGGAAAACTGCCTTCAGGTAACATATCTCTGTACTTGTATGAGTAATGACTTCACATCAAATAATAAAATTACTTATACTTATCGTAGCCTAGCGTACTACGCTTAGGCGTCATTATACAAGAGGCCTTTTATACATATACATCTGGGGGCTAATTCTGAGAATTCTCCTATTTTTATATGACATTGATATTGAAGCGGTATTCTGATAACTTAATGTCATTATCGTATAAATTGAATTAAACAGTTCGTCGTTGACACATATTTTGACACTTGTTTCAATTTACGATCTCGTATAACTTCGTTCAAATATCAGATAATTAAGAAAAATACGCTTTTTGTGACGTAAGTATGACACTGACATGATATCGAAACTATATTTATTTAGTAGAATTGGGCCTATGGTATCATCATCTTACAAACGCATCAGACCATACACTTTTACCACCATATGTATACCAACATCAGTCGTACATATAAAGTTTATACGGATATTCGCGCCAATATTTCTATAACCGTTTTATTCGTTCAGGAACGTGTCCAAAAGGAAATATAAAAACAAATCCAATGAGGTAACAATCACAGTGGCCGATCGTAAACCCTCTACGAAGCACATTTATATCCAACGGAACGAATAAAGAAAAAACAAAAGAGACATTTTCTAAGCTATAAAACTCACCTTTTTACTGTAAATCTTATGTATTCTTCCTTATTTATAACTTTTGCCGAAGTTTACGAAAAAAAAGCAATTCTGAAACACGTTTCCCGCTTTTCGAGTGTTTACTGTGAAAAATATTTAAGGTAGGTATAAATACTCCTGTTTTCGCAGATGGAATGGCGAGATCTCAACGCAGTAATAAGAGCAGATTTTGGTACCATTACTCGTTGTTTTAAAGGCGACGATAGCCTAGTGGAGATACCAACGGACTGCCATGCAGAGGGTATCGGGTTCGAATCCACGGCGCGCACCAATGACTTTTCGGAGTTATGTGCGTATTGAATTGTTAATTATCGCTTGTCTCGTGCCTCGGAGAGCACGTTAAGCCGTCGGTCTCGGCTGTCATGAAGATCTTTGACAGTCGTTATAGGGCGTCAGTACCTCTAAAATAAACTGACACTAGTCTAAACCATGCAATATCGGTTGCGGAGCTCAGACAGGCAGTCGCACCGTGGAAAAGCTAATATTTCGCCAAATCCGGTTAGACTAGAAAGCGGACCCCAGGTTGAGACTCGGATAAAGCTAAGAGGATGACTCGTTGTTTTAAACCTGTTAAATAAACTTGTATGATGGACACAAATCATGATACCACAGATTACACTAACCACACATTAATTTTCGGTCATATTAAATTTTCACGTACTCTCAATTGGTTAAACCCAGCTTGCCAAGTGTAAAACAACATACATTACAAACACCCACAAGTTGGTCCCCGGTGCGCAGTAAAACGTTTTTGTGGCCCCAAAATATCGTACGGGTTATACTCCACCGCAGTTTATTCCCCAACGACGAATAGAAATGAACGGACATGTTTGATACTTAATGCGAGTAAGTTATTATAACAGACATTAAAACCAAGTAGCAAATTAATTTTAATACCTCGGTACGAATTTGAGCAGACGGCTTGACGGAAATTAACGGCGAAGATCATAAATCTATTGTAGTATTATGGAAGGGATGGGCAGTCAACACGCACGTTTGGATGCGATATGTAGACTGTTGCAGTAGAAAAATAGTAATTTAATGAGAATATTCACACAAGGCTATCTGTTACCAAGCAAGACTAGTTTAGAAAAGCCTGGTAGATTATATAACTACACGGTGACATAATTTTTTTTTATTATTGTTTAAAATTTAACGTTAAAACGGCTAATTATGCGATTTCAACCATCAAACCATAACTCTATTTACCTAATCTATCTATCTAAACATCATTCCTCTGTCCCTTTGAGGTAAGCAGAGACAGACGGAGCACATAACAGGGTTCAAAGATACCTCTTCCGTTTCCTCGCAATTCATTAACCTCGCCATGAATGCAAACCATAACGTAAGTCGGAAATACAACAAATATCTTTATAATCAAACGCAGCGTTATACAACGCTGGTCATACGACCAACTGGGCGGTGTACGCCAAAAAGCCAAAGGCGACATAGGTACATTACCTGTATGAACTGGTTCTTACGCTCACTGAAGGTCGTTCAGAGCTATAAGCTATAGTAGAGCCTTGCTGATTTCAGCATGAATGTGCCGGTTCGACCGGGGAAGTACTACCCTCTCACAGAAAATCGACGTAAAGTAACAGTACCTAAATTGTTGCGTTTCGTTCGGTGAGTGAGAGTGCCGGAGGCCCTATTCCCTGTTTCTTCTCCCTTATCCCACTCCTCATCCCGTCCCTTTTCCCAACCCCAAGGGGCGGCAACGCACTTGTGACTCCTGTGGTGTTGCTTGTGTCCATGGGCGGCGGTAATTGCTTACCATCAGGCGATCAGTCTGCTCGTTTGCCGCCTATTACCATAAATAAAAAAAAACAGCTTAAGATTATTATATATTATTATATATTATATTATTATATACGAATGAATAATGTCTGGATGTAGCTACCTGCTTGTTGAGATTTGAATTCCAAAGGGATGTTGTTCGAACAAGATTGTCTAACCTATAATATAAGTGGCCAAAAATTTTGCATTCAACTGGATCCGTGGTCCACATTTAAGTCTTTGCGTCCGAATTGAATGTCAAAATTGTAGAAAATATATTTTTGAGCAGCATACCTCTGACTTTTCGAAGGTATGTGTGCACTAAAATGTCTACTATCGCTCGCTTAATAATGTTTCTGATAGACTCGCCCGCTATTACATTGGGACCGAAACATAACTGGCGAAGTGTGGGTTACGCATCCACACTGCGCCAGTTATGATATATATAAATACCTCGCCTGCCCCTTCGAGGATAAGGGCGTGAAGTCATGTTATGTCTATAATATCCGTCAGTCCACTTTTGGCCTCGTTAGAGGAAGTAGGAAGCTGCTCGCTAGTAGGAAGTATGCATTTGACGTTATCCAACCACCACAACTCATTTCCTCGGTGGAAGCTTTTTGGGATTAAGCAAGGATGGATGGATATTTTTATTTATTATTTATTTATTTATTTAATACTTTATTGTACACTTTTAAGAACATATGTATATGATTTTTATATTAAATAGAGTACACAGGGCGGCCTTATCGCTAACAGCGATTTCTACCAGGCAACCTTTGGATGCAGATATTATTGGTAGGAAAGAAATGGTAGTTGTAAGTGTACCAGTAATAAGATGATAAAACTTTAAATATATACATTTATGTAATATTATAATAATATACTACACATATATAAATACTTATACATACAAACATAAATACATTCATGCATACATACATACATACATATTTTATTACTCTTTTATGCAAAATCAATCTACTATATGTACATTAGAACAACACATCAGATGGCCTAGCCAAATGACATTAATGCTAGACGAATAGAATACGATAAACAATGTATGGGATGCGTCGTAAGCTTATGTCAATTCCATCAGCCCTTTAAACTGTCCCACTGCTGGGCACGGGCCTCTTCTCACTATGAGAAGGGTAAGGCCATAGTCGACCACGCTGGCCAAGTGCGGGTTGGCAGACTTCACATGTCTTTCGAGAACATTATGGAGAACTCTCAGACATGCAGGTTTCCTCACGATGTTTTCCTTCACTGTTTAGCAATCGATAATTAACAATTTAATACGAGCGCACTTAACTTCGAAGTCATTGGCGCGAGCCGAGGATTCAAACCTGAGACCCTCTGCGTAGCAGTCTGTCGGTCTCTGCACTCGGCTATCGCTGCTTTTTATTTTAAATTAATTTATAATATTTTCTATAATTCCATACATTGATTATTGTATTATTTTTTAGCATTTACGCCATATGGCTAGGCCCTCAGATTGTCTTTCGCCTTAAGCCTTTTGTTGCAATCACCGACACTACACAGCTCATAAATGCACTGAGCAAAAAAGAAAGTTTCGCTATCTTGCTTCAGAGCCTCGACGTGCGCTGTTCTGTTAAACCTGATTTATTGCGAGAGGCACACATTAAGGAATACTTCAACGTTCTTTTCAGCACTGGGAATTACTTATTTGGATGAATCTGTTAAGGTACAAACTGTTACGGCAACAGAACTTAGCATTATTATTTTAAAGGCGTAGGTACAGCATTTTTAGGTCAGTATTTGCGTCAGCTGCCTGGCCGGTAAGAAAGCCGCGAGAGACATCGCTCCCACAGTGTGCCCTAGCCTTTGATCAACAATACTACTGTTTTACAAAATTGTTTCCATTGTTATTGGTTTCCAACTGTATGAACGAAGGCACCAGCTGTATGACCACCTATACAATTAAACCACACCTTAACACTTTACAATTTACCCCCAGATTTAAACCACTACAGCAAAACTAAATAAACAGCCAATGATATTTCCGTTTCAAATAATTTATTACATATTTCATATAGCTTTACACTGAAAATCGTCGAGCGAATAGCAAGTAAACAGTATCTGTGCAACCCAGTAATCATCTACCTTAAAGCATCCGAAATATCGGAGTATCTCTCAAACGTTTTGCTTGCTTTAAATTAAAATACTTTAAAAATCGTTTTACAACGACTGTAGTACTAAAAAATAAAACCATGTTAAAAAAGGTACCTATAATATCGTTTAAATTTAAAGCATCCTAGAATAACACTTTTTTTTGGAACCCCAATTCAAATAAAGAATTTAAAAAAACACTTTTTTGGAATAATAAAGGTATTAAATGTTACATGATTACTCGGTATACATTTTCGTTTTTCTTTTCGGACACGTTGAACTTATGTTTTGCTTTAGTGTTTTTACATCTAGGTTGTAGTGATTTCCGTATCTTTTTATTTAGATGAAAACCTCATTCCTCCATCACCTGTTTCATAGTTTGCTTACACCTTTTTTATTGCTTGAAATAACACTAGGCAGTGGAAAACCTTTCTTAATGTCTACAGAGTCTCACGCGATCATCACTTGGTAGACCATCGTATAGGCTTGCATGGTAGAGCTTGCCGCACATTCTGATTAACTCATCATTATCGGCCCTGAGAAAGAAGAGGCATGTGCCCCCAGCAGTAGGACATTATAATATATATATATATATGACGGCAGATTGCTTGATTCTTGGCCGGTTGGCCGGTATCAACACTTCACCTCAGAGTTTGTTATAAGTTCACACCAAATCAATTTAACAAGACTGACTATTACTATTACTGAACACGAAACGAGTGACAGTTTCTAGGTACTTGTTGCCCGCCCGGAGTCTCCAAGAGAAGTGATCCTTGGTGTGTTACTCCGTTGAACGTCAACCGTCACCCCCCTCTTCGACTGTAGCGAATGTCACTAGACTCTGTCGAAGCGCGCCATCTATGCACTTCCGTTTCGTAGTCAATTGACGTCCGTACTGATGACCATTTCGTTATATATATATATACTGTCCTACTGGTGGGCACAGGCCTCTTCTCACTATGAGAAGGGTAAAGCCATTGTCCACCACGCTGGCCAGGTGCGGGGTGGCAGACCTCACTGACCTCACTCTTTCGGGAACATTATGGAGAACTCTCAGACATGCAGGTTTCCTCACGATGTTTTCCTTCACCGTTTAGCAAGCGATTCTGATTAAGTACATATTGTCATTATATGACCAGGCGCTGCCCATAATAATAGTACTGCAGTATGTGTGACAGTATTTCGTCTATGACATCCCGAGTATCATTCTCCAACACCATATATCTAGCATCTCCCTTCGCCTATTCTAACTCACACTCTAAGTACGAATCTGCCTTACAAAGATTAATGCAGAACACAAGGATCTAGCTCAATCCTGTTGAAATCAAAAACTTTATAGATTGTTACGTACTTTTTGAAACCTTAGAATAAAAATATAGTAGAAGTATTATGATATGCTTTTAATCAAATTCCAATCGACTTATAAACGATGATATAAAGTCCTTGCGTAACTGTCTGACTGACAAACAACGCCCAGCCAAAACGTTTACGCAGTAAGCTGAAATGTGACATGGGGACCGTGCACCTCGCACTAAGAACGGATATTTCGAAATGCCCACGGGATCGGGCAGATAAGGATAATTAAAATAAAATGTGCGGGCGTAACTACATCCTGTAAACGATAAAGGACTTAAACTTAGGACAGACAAGAGCCATCTTAAAACGTTTAACATTCAAATAGTTATTTTAGTTAAGTGAGTCAGCTCAAAGGTAATCATGAAAAATAAGTTTATTATGCTGTCAGAGAAACTAAACGCATAAATTTTCAATCCCTCACTTATGTGACGTGTTATTTTTGCTATCTTACTTGAATCTACTTTATTGTCAGCGCAGCAGCCGCACTTTAATTTTCTTAGTAAGCCTTTATAATGTGAAATATCACAAAGTTTTATAATGTATGTAGCAGCACGTGCGAGATCTCAAAGAAAGGTTTTCGCGAAATAATTTCACAAGGAAATTAAAATTTAACGTTAATTAATGTTGGATACGGTGTTTCGTTTCTTTAAGTGCTGTAAAATATGAACATATGAAATGTGGCCTGTAGGTTTTTAAGCATGCAATGCCTTAAAATCCAGGATTAAATACAGTAACGCTCTTAGTCTCAGATTTAGAGTGTTTAAATTTTTTCGACTATCTATCAAAAAGCTCGCTATTTAATTTAACTACATTTTTCTAACGAATATTAGAGACGAATTGCTCCACCAGGAATTAATCAAAGTCTACTTATAAATAAGTTTACACAGATAAGTGTAACACTAAAGTCTGAAGAACTATATTACTTATACTATTTCTTTCCATCCAAAGGTTGCCTAAAAGAAATCGCTTTTAGCGATAAGGCTGCCCATTGTGCATTTTATTTATAAACTTCTTCTTATTCTCTTCTAACTCTGTACCTAATGTGACTTGTGGTGTACAATAAATAAATATCTTTTACTATCTTATATTTTGTCCAAAAGCTTGTCCCGAGACCGAATGTATACCTACCTATTTCATACTAAATATACAAACACAAACTCGATACATTCCACAACTAACCTGTACCTACTCCAGTTCTCAAAAACTCAAGCGAAATATTTTCATACCCCACGAATGCACTTCTCATGACACTAGTATAAACTTGAATTTTGATTCGTAAGACGGTATCCTTTTATCTCAGCATCCCTTGACATTGCTCCGTATTAGTTCGCTTACCGTATTGCACTGGGAACCCCTCGGAAAATCCAGAGACAACTTATGTGGAACACTATGGTATGAAAATGATAGCACACTGCAGGGAAAATGCGTTTAGTCGTTTGAGATTGTGATGGAAAATGGAGTAGGTATTATTTTAGAGATTGGTAGGTTTTTCGAATACAGTCAGAATTTTGTGAACTCTCTTTACAGTTAATCCGTTACTTTCACTCTGCTTAACAGTTATTTTTACTTTACATTTGTACAGTTTTGTTTTTTTTTTAAATTAAAATAAGTTTGCACTTGTCACATTTCTTATTTTTCAGTGAGTGGCCAATGTGTGGCGTTTACACAAGTTCTTATTTTCCCAAAACCGCATTCATTTTCAATTTTCACATTGCAATTCTATCGACTTGCCGGCTGAGCACGTATCGAAACCTCTTCACCTGATCCAATATACAATCGAAAGCAAAAGCCCACGAACAGATACGAACAATATTGAACTAACTTTTTCACTGTATTCGATTAGACGAAGAAAGGATCTGTTACAGTGCCGATACGCCAAATCTATCCGACAAAGAGCTTACAGTGCACTAACCATAACAAGATTTACAGTACAACATATTTTAACATAATATACTATATTTTTAAATAAAACTTTATCTGCGCAAAGGTTTGCAGCCAGGGGACGTTCAATTCTTTTTAAAAGGATTTTCGATGCGGCTGCTTGCTGGAGCCGGTTTCTACCAAGTTTAATTGGATATTTTCAAAGAAATATAGCTCTTATGCTTTTGTGTTAAGGTTTAGGGCGATAGTGGAGCATGTTTTGGTAGAAATTCTCGTGAATTATTCGCTCCAGAGGTTCGGAGTACGGCAATGGTCCACGAGACGACAGTAGCCAGCTATTTTACGACGTTCTACAACGAAATTCTTTCCGACTGAAACGACTAAAATTCGAATTGAATTTGATGTTGACAATTGGTATTTTATTTACTGTAAACGTTTGGATATAAGTAAGTATTATATCTAATTATTTTTATTTATACCGAGTATAGAGCTTTTTCTTCATATGAAAGTGTCAACCGAAGCACTATCAGAAAATATTAGTTTTTGCCGTTATTAAAGAAAGTTGTATCGTGTACGGTGTATCCATGAGTATTTAGTATTTGATACTATCGGCCGTAAGTATATACCTAAACTGTCCCACTGCTGGGCACGAGGCTCTTCTCACTACGAGAAGGCACGTTTATATATTATGGTGTGAAATAAAAGAGTGGAACGCAAATTTAAAAATATTATTATTAAGTTATTTGCATAAAATGAAAATAAAGACGTAAAAACACTTGTTTTAAAAAAAAAACAACATGTAATGTGTGTGTGTATGTATATATATATATATATATATATCATCAGCCTTGAACAGTCCACTGCTGGACTAGGCCTCTCCTTTGAAAGGAGGAATTGCCCTACTATACCACGCTGGCCAAACGGGTTGATATAGGATTTGTAACAAGGTTTCCTTCTCTTACAGTGATGTTCTCTGCGTAATATGCTCCTTCTGTCGGCTCTTACGACACCCATGGGATGATATGGGGTGGTGACATTCTGTATTCTTAATCCGTCACCACACGGACAATGAAACACTTTATTTTACATGTATATATACATATACATGTAAAATAAAGTGCATAAAAATTATTTGGGTTCTTTTTCACAGCCAAGTCGTCGATTTTCATAGGAGCTGGACCAATCAACTCTGAGATCTTAGTCCAGGTGTCAGCATCAATTGTCAGTACCTAGTAAATCAAATTCCAAATAAGCTGCTTCCACTGTAATATATCAGATTATACTAGAATAATTATTGGCAGCGATAAGGGAGCTATAGCCTAGTGGCTATCGGACTGCCATGCAGGTGGTATTGAGTTCGATCCCAAGAAACGTACCAACGGCTTATCGCAACTACGTGCGTATTACACGACACCACTGACAAATAATTAGTACCACCTGTTCCACGTGTTCGGTGTATCATACCAAATACTATGACCGATATCCGATGGGCGCTAGTGTATCGGCGTACCTGCCTGTCCTTGTAGCAAGTGTTTGTATACATTGGGCGCAAGGAACTGAAATTTGGCTGAAAATGTTCCTTGGAGATCGTAGGGTTGCACTAAGAAGGGATTTCCGGCAATTCCCGCGGAATCGTAAAGAACCGATTAAATAAAATAAAAATAAAATGTGCGAGTGCAGCTGCGGGCATCCTCTAGTATTATTATAAAATTACTAAACTTGCCCTGGCCGACATAATATCACCGCAGACCCTAACTAGTCAAACAACTGAAGCTCAAATTATGAAATTGGAACAGCGAGTGACGTAGGCATACACTAAGGCTGGATTGTTTTATTTGTCACTCCTACAGGGGTGATGTAAAGGGTTAAAAAGCAGACGAAGCCGCGAGCGACTGCTAGTCGTAAATAAAATAACCAACAAACCCGTATCGACCACACTTTTCTGACACTGTAAGCACACAACCACTTAAAACCGTATAATCTCCGCCCGCATCCTAACAATTAGCCACTAGATACCCCGCTTACAAATAGACAAACACGACGCGGGTATCGAACGCGTGACTTATCGCGTTCTCCGGCGGTGATCAACCTTCGTCACTGAACCTAAGCCCCGGATGAACCGGATAGATTAGCCAGATAAGACTCATCGTCCGCTTCGTTTCCTTTCAGGAATTTAATGTTGCTTAAACTGTTGTGTTTTAAAGTCGGTTTATGATCTTATATTTTGTTTTGTTATTGAAAATTATGATGTTTTGAAAAGAAGTGCACTGTTGTTTGGGAAATATTGATTTCATGTTTTTGAAAGATATCTAAGTGCTGACCTAATTTGATTAATTAGTGATTTGGAGAAAATGATTGAACTGCAAGGAAACTGTTGCTGGAAATCTGCCTTTAGGTAACATATCTCTTTATTTGTATGAGGAATGACTTCATATCAAATAATAAAATTACTTATGCTTATCGTAGCCTATCGTACTTACTACGCTTAGGCGTAATTATAGGTACAAGAGGCATTTTATACATATACATCTGGGGGCCAATTCTCCTATTTTTATATGACATTGATATTATATTATTTTGAATAGACTCAGAAGCGGTATTCTGATAACCTATATTAGGTTATACATTATCGTATAATTTGAATAAAACAGTTCGTCGTTGACCGTAGACAGAGAAACCTAGGTTTCTCTGTCTACGTCGTTCACACATATTTTAACATACATACATACATACATTGACTCTCGCCTGTTTCCCCTAAGGGGTAGGCAGAGGCATATTAAACGCCCACTTTTCGCCAGTGTTATGATCCCACGTAATAGGTGGCGTGCCTATTGCCGCTTATCGGGATATTTTGCTTGCCAGAGCCTCGTCCGTTGATCGGCAGGTGCACCACTTGCAGGTGAGGTTGGCTTGGGGCCCTAAGTTCTTGGTGGGAACCCAATGCACCTATTATATTTTAACACTTGTTTCAAATTACGATCTCGTTACAACTTCGTTCAAATATCAGATAATTTAGAAGAATACCGCTTTTTGTGACGTAAGTCTGACACTGACATGATATCGAAACTATATTTATTTTGTAGAATTGGGCCCCTGGTATCATCATCTTACAAAAGCATCAGACCATACACTTTTACCACCATCTGTATACCAACGTCAGTCGTACATAAAGTTTACACGGATATTCGCGCATTTCTATAACCGTTTTATTCGTTCAGGAACGTGTCCAAAAAGAAATATAAAAACAAATCCAATGAGGTTACAATCACAGTGGCCGATCGTAAACCTTCTACGAAGCACATTTATATCCAACGGAACGAATAAAGAAAAAAACAAAAGAGACATTTTCTAAGCTATAAAACTCACCTTTTTATTGTAAATCTTATGTATTCTTCCTTATTTATAACTTTTGCCGAAGTTTACGAATAAAAAGCAATTCTGAAACGCGTTTCCCGCTTTTCGAGTGTTTACTGTGAAAAAAATGTTTGAGATGTGAAGCTATTAAAGTATGTTAATAAATGTTCTCGAGATTGACTCGCGGTTTCAAAAGGAGGTGTTAAATATAACTTGAAATGCTCGGAAATCATTTATGAAAAAAGATTGCCTGGAAGAGATCGCTCTAAGCGATGAAGCCGCCGATTGTACATAACCGTATTTTAAGATACTCATAATTTAATGTACGGTTCAATTATTTATTGGTGTGCAATAAAGAATAATAACTATCAATCTATTTTTCGATTTCCGCTAATTGTGAGTTTCTAGGTTGAATTTTCATTCATAGATATTTGTAGCACATCAACCGTCTAGAATATATTTGGTAATGTATCATCATACCACTTTATGTAACGTGCTTTAAGTCTTACTCATATTTAAGATAGGTATAAATACTCCTGTTTTCACAGATGGAATGGCGAGAACTCAAAGCAGTAATAAGTGTGGATTTTGGTACCATTACTCGTTGTTTTAACCCCGTTAAATAAACTTGTATGATGGACATACACCACACATCATCAGCCTTTAACAGTCCACTGCTGGACTAGGCCTCTCCTTTGAAAGGAGGACTTTGCCTACTATACAACGCTGGCCAAACGGGTTGGTATAGGGTTTGTATCAAGTTTTTCTTCTCTTACAGTGCTGTTCTCTGCATAATATGCTTCCTCTGTCGGCTCTTACGACACCCATGGGATGATATGGGGTGGTGACATTGCGTATTCTTAATCCGTCACCACACGGACCATGAACCAATCATCAAACCAATATGATGGACACAAATCATGATACCACAGACTACACTACGAGGGTCAAACTGAAAGTTCTTAGAAAATCAAAAACTGATTACATTTGCCAGTTATTAGTTTTATTATATCTTTTTAAAATATTGTCCATTGACGTCAATACACCGCTGCATGCGATGGAACCACTGGGAAAAGCACTTTGCCCACTCGTCCTTAGGGGTCTCTTCAATGGCATCGCGATACGCAGCCACCGCTTCTTCAGCATTCATAAACCGCTTTCCTTTAAGTTTTTCTTTAATTTTTGGAAATAAATAAAAATCACAAGGCGCGAGGTCGGGGCTATACGGCGGGTGACCCAGTAATTCAACGTTTGATGTCGCCAAATAGTCGATCGTTCGCTTGGCGGTGTGCGACGAGGCGTTGTCGTGGTGAAGGAGGATCCTACTGCGAGGTCGTTTCTCTCGAACTTTTTCCAAGACAAGTGGCAAACAATTGGTAGTGTACCATTCTGCAGAAACTGTTTTTTGATCCTCTAACACAATTGTTGCGAAATGACCTATCCTTCCAAAGAACGAGGCCACCATTTTTTTTCCCGCACTTCGATCTCTCTTCACTTTAGTTGGCAACTCCTCGAAAGGAAACACCCACTGAGCAGATTGTCTTTTGGTTTCAGGATCATAACAGTAAATCCAGCTTTCGTCACCCGTTAGTATGTCGAACACAGCATTTGAGTCACCTCCGTTAAATCTTTCAATCATTTTACGGCACCAATCCACACGATGGAGTTTTTGAGCCTTAGTCAAATTATGAGGTATCCACCGGGCGCAAAGCTTCCTGACCGCTAAATGTTCGTGGAGGATTTTGTGCACTTGACTCATACCGATGCCTAAGCTTGTCCGAATCTGCTGATAGGTCACTCTTTTGTCAGTCTCTATCATACGCCGCACAACACAGATGTTATTTTCAGTCGTCGCCGTAGAAGGCCGTCCCTCACGTACATCATCAGTGAGATTAGTGCGACCACGTTTAAACTCATTAAACCAGTTGTAAACAGTCGCACGAGATGGGGCTTCATCGTGAAAGGCCAATCATAGTCTATCATAACTTTCTTGTTGACTTAAATGACATCGAAAGTCATAAAAAATCATTGCACGAAAATTTTCTCGTGTTAAATTCATGTTGACGTGACACAGACAATTTTCAATTTGCCGCCAAATCGTAAAACAAATGACAAATGAATGAAATATATACTCAGTAATATTGGCAAAGAGTTCTATTTTCAAATTTTAGATTTTTTTTTTATTATATTGTTTATAAGTGGCCAGTTCTAAGAACTTTCAGTTTGACCCTCGTAACCACACATTTATTTTCGGTCATATTATATTTTCACGTACTCTCAATTGGTTAAACCCAGCCTGCCAAGTGTAAAACAACATACATTACAAACACCCACAAGTTGGTCCCCAATGCGCAGTAAAACGTTTTTGTGTTCCCAAAATATCGTACGGGTTATACTCCACCGTAGTTTATTCCCCAACGACGAATAGAAGTGAACGGACATGTTTGATACTTAATGCGAGTAAGTTATCATAACAGTCATTCAAACTAAGTAGCAAATTAATTTTAATACCTCGGTACGAATTCGAGCAGACAGCTTGACGGAAATTAATGGCGGAGATCATAAATCTATTGTAGTATTACGGAAGGGATGGGCAGTCAACACACACGTTTGGATGCGATATGTAGACAGTTGCAGTATAAAAATAGTAATATAATGAGAATATTCACACAAGGCTATCTGATACCAAGCAAGACTAGTTTAGAAAAGCCTGGTAGATTATATAACTACACGGTGACATAATTTTTTTTGATTATTGTTTAAAATTTCGACAGGAACACGTTCAATTTAACGTTAAAACGTCTAATTATTGTGATTTCAACCATCAAACCATAACTCTATTTACCTAATCTATAAAACGTTATGCCTCTCTCCCTTTTGGGTAAGCAGAGACAGACGGAGCACATAGCAGGGTTCAAACATACCTCTTCCGTTTCCTCGAAATTCATTAACCTCGTCATGAATGCAAACCATAGCGTAAGTCGGAAATACAACAAATATCTTTATAATCAACCGCAGCGTTGTATGACCAACGAGGCGGTGTACCTACGCCAAAAAGCCAACGGCGACATACATTACATGTATGAACTGGTTCTTACGTTCACTGAAGGTCGTTCAGAGCTATAAGCTATAAATTCAGCATAAGATTAGATATATACGAATGAATAATGTCTGGATGTAGCTACCTGCTTGTTGAGATTTGAATTCCAAAGGGATGTTGTTCGAACAAGGTTGTCTAACCGATAATATAAGTGGCCAAAAATTTTGCATTCAACTGGATCCGTCGTCCACATTTCAGTCTTTGCGTCCGAATTGAATGTCAAAATTGTAGAAAATATATTTTTGAGCAGCATACCTCTGACTTTTCGAAGTTATGTGTGCACTAATAATGTCCATTATCATTTGCTTAATAATGTGCCCGATAGACTCGCCCCCTATTACATTGGGACCGAAACATAACTGGCGAAGTGTGGGTTATGCACCCACACTGCGCCAGTTATGATATATATAAATACCTCTCCTGCCCCTTCGAGGATAAAGGCGTGAAGTCATGTTATGTCTATATATCCGTCAGACCACTTTCCGGGCCCCGACAGAGATCCAACCGCTAGTTGGAAGTATGCATTTGACGTTATCCAACCACCACAACTCCTTTCCTCAGTGGAAGCTTTTTGGCATTAAGCAAGGATGGATGGTTATTTTTATTACTCTTTTACGCAAAATCAATCTACTATATACTGTACATTAGAACAACACATCAGATGGCCTAGCCAAATGACATTAACGCTAGACGAATAGAATACGATAAACAATGTATGGGATGCGTCGTAAGCTTATGTCAATTCCATAAATTGATTCATCATCAGCCCTTTAAACTGTCCCACTGCAGGGCACGGGCCTCTTCTCACTATGAGAAGGGTAAGGCCATAGTCCACAACGCTGGCCAAGTGCGAGTTGGCAGACTTCACATGTCTTTCGAGAACATTATGGAGAACTCTCAGACATGCAGGTTTCCTCACGAT
The DNA here is from genome assembly GCA_944739405.2 of Euclidia mi. Taxonomy (NCBI): domain Eukaryota; kingdom Metazoa; phylum Arthropoda; class Insecta; order Lepidoptera; family Erebidae; genus Euclidia; species Euclidia mi. The sequence continues at coordinate 5,246,833 of OX123204.2, forward strand.
GTTTTCCTTCACTGTTTAGCAAGCAATAATTAACAATTTAATACGCACTTAACTTACTTTCAAACCTGAGACCCTCTGCGTAGCAGTCTGTCGGTCTCTGCACTCGGCTATCGCTGCTTTTTATTTTATATTAATTTATAATATTTTCTATAATTCCATACATTGATTATTGTATTATTTTTTTAGCGTTTACGCTATATGAAGTACCTTGGAATATGGCTCTCCGATCTGGTCACCATATTATAGAGTGCACATTAACGACATAGAGCGTGTTCAAAGGAAATGCCTTAAAATTATTTGTTACCGCCAAAAAGTTGGTCGTACGTACTTGAATTATGATCAGAGGCTGCAAAAATTCAATGTACAACCATTGGAAGGTCGTCGCAAATATTTTGATCTGGTTTATTTATATAAAATAAAATAATTCATTCAATTATTGATTCACCCGAATTGCCTTCGCATATTTCTTTTAACATTAAATACAGTTTACGTAGATCGAACCGTGTTAATCTCTTTGCCTTGCAAATTTATAACATCAATATTTCTTATTACAATCCGCTGGTAAGAATGGCTACAACACAATATAATGAATTAGTTACAGTTAGACATTTTTCATCCTAGATTTTACACATTTTTAAATATTCTAAATGATATCCTCTATCCCAAATAGAAGTAAAATAGTTAAATATTTCTTAAGATATACACTCGCGTGCAAGTAAATCGACTCTAGCCTCAAGTGCGCATAAAGAGTGATATAACTTAAAAATGCCTTATTTTACCTCTATATAATGTTTTACATAATTAAATCCTAGTAATTGAGCCTTAAAATGATTTAAGTTGCATGAAAATCGATTCAGTAGGTTAGTAAAAAAGGTGAATGTCAAAGATATTTTAAAAAAAATTGAAAATTCATACAATTTCACAGTATGGGGTTATTGGGTATAAATGAAACAAAATGTGCATAAGATAAAAAATTTATTCGTGTTAATATTTGGTGTTCCCTCCTCTAGCCCTGATCACTGCTCTCAAGTGATTCTTCATCGACCTTATCAACTTTGTAATTGATGATTGTGGTATTCGGCCCCACTCTTCTACCAACGCAGTCTTGAACTCATTGATGTTTGTCGGAGCTGGATTCCTCGCCCTAACTTTACTTTTGAGCTCGTCCCATATGTGCTCAATGGGATTTAAATCGGGGCTGAGCGCTGGCCAATCCATAGTGTGAATTCCAACTTCACTCAGGAACTCACGTGTGGCCCGAGCAGTGTGACATCGGGCATTGTCATGCATCAAGATGAAATTATCCCCAATAAAGCCTTGATAAGGGACAACTTGATCCAGTAGAACATTTTCAATGTAACGATCACTGGTCAGACCTCCTACCCGGCCTCCCCAGGAACGAAAACAAGGTCCGTTTTTGCTTCTAAGGAAATTCCAGCCCACATCATGCAAGAACCGCCACCATATGCAACGGTTTCAACAAAGCAGCACTGTGAAAACCGTTCACCAGGACGCCGGTACACCCGACCTCTCCTGACGCTGCCATGGAGACACATCCTCGTCTCATCTGTGAACAGGACCGACTGCCATTGCTCTATGCTCCAATCCAAGTGCTCTCGAGCAAAGTGAAGGCGTGCTTGACGGTGGGCTGTGGTCAACTTCGAACCTGTAGCGGGTCTTTTCGGAGTAAGGTTAGCTTCCTTCAACCTTCTTCTAACTGTCCACTGACTGACAGTTACTCCGCGAACTTGACGTAGCTCCTGCTGCACATCCACGCCGGTAAGGTGTCGATTACGGAGAGAGGTCGAGACCAAAAACCGGTCGTCACGCTCCGAGGTGCACCGGCGTCGGCTGGTATTAGGCCGCCGAGTGAAGGCACCACTCTCTTGAAACCTCCTGTACGCTCTCGAGACAGCAGACTGACTCATATTCAACCGACGAGCGACTTCACGCTGGTTCAACCCTTCTTGCAACACGGCAACGACTTGAGCGGCTTCTTCAGGTGTTGTATCCATAATTTTCTTCAAATGACGGCTTCAATTTGCAGAGATGTGTTCAGGTCAACGTCTAGTGAGCGACTGATAAAAAAAATATAATAAGAAAAAACGATTACAGGGGGTTTTTATAGCGGGTTGTGTCGCGCAAGTTGTGTATAGAGCGCAGAGCAGTTTATGGGAGGTTGCGTTCAGTTGCATTCTAAGGACATGTGTTTATTTAAATTACTGAAATTATGCTACCATTTTAAAGCCTAATTACTAGGCTTTAATTATGTAAAACATTATATAGAGGTAAAATAAGGCATTTTTAAGTTATATCACTTTTTATGCGCACTTGAGCCTTGAGTCGATTTACTTGCACGCGAGTGTAGTATTGTTGTTGTTGTGTTGCGGAATTAAACGTATATTTTCTTATATGTTTATTTTCGTAACACGTGTATGTTTGTACATCTCTTCTGTCTGTTAACTTGATGTTTAATTGTTTCAATGTATGCACATGTGTTGAGTTGCAATCTAGATGTAAACATAAGCTTTGATTGTTTTTAATTTATAATAAGATTGTAATTTGTTCTGTGCAATAAAAAAAAAATATGGCTAGACCCTCAGATTGTCTTTCGCCTTAAGCCTTTTGTTGCAATCACCGACACTACACAGCCGTAGTCGCGCCAGACGCTAGTCTAGTATGTAATGTACAGCTCAAACGGTTATTATAAATGCTCTGAGCAAAAAGGAAAGTTTCGCTATCTTGCTTCGGAGCCGCGACGTGCGCTGTTCTGTTAAACCTGATTTGTTGCGAGAAGCACACATTAAGGAATACTTCAACGTTCTTTTGAGCATCGGGAATGACTTATTTCGATGGATCTGTTAAGGTAAAAACTGTTACGCCAATAGAACTTAGCATAGGGATTTCTTTTAAAGGCGTACAGCATTTTTAGGTCAGTATTTGCGTCAGCTGCCTGGCCGGTAAGAAAGTCGTGTCATCTCTCCGACAGTGTGCCCTAGCCTTTGATCAACAATACTACTGTTTTACAAAATTGTTTTCTTTGTTATTGGTTTTCAACTGTATGAAAGAAGGCATCACCTGTATGTGACCACCTATACAATTAAACCACACCTTAACCCTTTACAATTTTCCCCCAGATTTAAACCACTACAGCAAAACTAAATAAACAGCCAATGATATTTCCGTTTCAAATAATTTATTACATATTTCATATAGCTTTACACTGAAAAACGTCGAGCGAATAGCAAGTAAACAGTATCTGTGCAACCCAGTAATCATTTCCCTTAAAGCATCCGAAATATCGGAGTATCTCTCAAACTCGCTTGCTTTAAATTAAAATAGTTTTAATTGCGGTTAATTAAAATCGTTTTACAACGACTGTAGTACTAAAAAATAAAACCATGATAAAATAGGTATATCATCGTTTAAATTTAAAGCATCTAGAATAACACTTCTATGGTAGAGTAATATTATATTTTATGTTACATGTTTACTAGATATACATTTTCGTTTTTCTTTTCGGACACGTTGAACTCATGTTTTACTGAAGTGTTTTTACATCTAGATTGTAGTGATTTCCGTATCTCTTTATTTAGATGAAAACCTCATTCATCCGTCCCATGTTTCATAGTTTGCTTTACCGCTTACAGCTTTTTTATTGCTTGAAATAACACTAGTCAGTGGCAAAACTGGCGATGGGTTAAGCCGTATTTTTTCTGGTTTGTAGTTACGCTGAAGCTTTCACGTCGACAGAGGAGGCGGATAGTTTGACTCGTACATTCGATTTCTTCATGTCGATAGACTCACTTGGTAGACCATCGTATAGCCTGCCGCGCATTCTGATTAACTCATCATCATCGGCCCCATATGTATACAGTCCCACTGCTGGACACGGGCCTCTTCTCACTATGAGAAGGGTAAAGCCATAGTCCACCACGCTAGCCAAGTGCGAGGTGGCAGACTTTACATGTATTTCGAGAACATTAGGTATAGAGAACTCTCAGACACGCAGGTTTCGTCACGATGTCTTCCGTCACCGTCTAGCAAGCGATTCTGATTAACTACATATTGTCATTATATGACCAGGCGCTGCCCATAATATTAGTACTGCAGTATGTGTGACAGTATTTCGTCTATGACTCCCGAGTATCATTCTCCAACACCATATTTATAACACCTACCTTCGCCTATTCTAACCCACGACGCTCTAAGTACGAATCAGCCTTAAAAACATTAATGCAGAACACAAGAATCTAGCTCAATCCTGTTGAAATCAAATAGTTTATAGGTTGTTACGTACTTATTGAAACCTTAGAATAAAAATGTAAACTAGTAGTAGAAGTACCTACTATGACATGCTTTCCAATCAAATTCCAATCAAGTACTTATCTATCTTCTATATAATTAAATAAAAATGAATCACCGAAATATTTGTACGCGCATAACTTCCAAACGGCTTTACCAAATTGGATAAGTCTTACTTTTATGTGTTCGTTATTGTCAGGAGAAGGCTTATATGACTTTTTTAAAGTTTGTATGCAAATATTAAAAAAATATATGGCGGTACGAAGTTCGTCGGGTTAGCTAGTAAACGATAATATCGTCCTTGCGTTACTGTCTAACGGACAGACAACGCACAGCCAAAACGTTAGGACGCAAGAAGCTGAAGTGTACATGGGGACCGTGCACCTCGCACTAAGAACGGATATTCCGAAATTCCCACGTAATCAGCAGATAGGGATAATTAAAATAAAATTGACGGGCGTAGCTGCGAGCATTCTAGTAAATGATAAATGACTTAAACTTAGGACAGACAAGAACTATCTTAAAACGTTTAACATTTAAATACTTACTTTATCGCTTGTCAGCTCTAAGGTAATCATGAAAAATAAGTTTATTATGCTGTCAGAGATACTAAACGTATAAATTTTCAATCCCTCACCATGTGACGTGTTATTTTCGCTATCTTACTTGAATCTACTTATTTGTTAGCGCAGCAGCCGCACCTTATTTTTCTTAGTAAGCCTTTATAATGTGAAATATCACAAAGTTTTATATGTATGTAGCAGAACGTGCGAGGTCTTAAAGAAAGGTTTCCGTGAAATAATTTCACAAGGAATTTAAAATTGAACGTTAATGTTGTATGCGGTGTTTCGTTTTTAAAAGTCCTGTAAGATATGTACATACATCTACAAACCTGTGGGTTTTAAAGCATTCAAGGCTCTAGCAAATAGTTAAGTCGCCTTTGACTACAGAAATTACGAAAGTAAGTACCTAATTTAAATTCATCCGTTTTGAAATATTTATTATGAAAGCTCATATATTTTCTTTAACATTCCCTTAATAAACTTTCCGATTTTCTACTGCTCTTTAATAAGTTATTATTATTTTTACCTGATACATAATAAAAACCCGCGAAATCGCCTCTGTCAGAATAAACGCTCTGAGCAACCATGGCTTCGGGCTAAATACTCACACGACTAATCCCTAGATTTTGTCTGTTTAAATTTTTTAGGCTGTGTTTCAGAGAAGGTCGTTTTTTATTTAAATTCGACATTAATTTGTCCAACGAATCCTTAAGACAGATTCTCCATTAATGTATAAGTATACGTATAATAACTTTACTTGTGTTAAGTTATTGTACAAATACTGATCTTATCTGTATAAGACCGGTACTAAACTGAACTACATTTTTGTCCGAAAGCTTTGTACCGACACCGAATGTAAATTTCTAACTAAAAAAAACAAACCCACAACTAACCTATACCTACTCCAGTTTTCAAAAACTCAAGCTAAATATTTTATACCACACGAATGCACTTCTCATGATATAAACTTGAATTTTGATTCGTAAGACGGTATCCTTTTATCTCAGCATCCCTTGACATTGCTCCGTATTAGTTCGCTTACCGTATTGCACTGGGATCCCCTCGGAAAATCCAGAGACAACTTATGTGGAACACTATGGTATGAAAATGATAGCACACTGCAGGGAAAATGCGTTTAGTCGTTTGAGATTGTGATGGAAAATGGAGTAGGTATTATTTTAGAGATTGGTAGGTTTTTCGAATACAGTCAGAATTTTGTGAACTCTCTTTGCTGTTAATCCGTACGTTACTTTCACTCTGCTTAACAGTTATTTTTACTTTACATTTGTACAGTTTTTTTTTATAATCAAATAAGTTTGCACTTGTCACATTTCTTATTTTTCAGTGAGAGTGGTGAGAGGCCAATGTGTGGCGTATACACAAGTTCTTATTTTTCTCAAAAAACCGAATTCATTTTCAATTTTGACATTGCAATTCTATCGACTTGCCGGCTGAGCACGTATCGAGACCACTTCACCTGATCCAATATACAATCGAAAGCAAAAGCCCACGAACAGATACGAACAATATTGAACTAACTTTTTCACTGTATTCGATTAGACGAAGAAAGGATCTGTTACAGTGCCGATACACCAAATCTATCCGACAAAGAGCTTACAGTGCACTAACCATAACAAGATTTACAGTACAACATATTTTAACATAATATACTATATTTTTAAATAAACCTTTATCTGCGCAAAGGTTTGCAGCCAGGGGACGTTCAATTCTTTTTAAAAGGATTTTCGATGCGGCTGCTTGCTGGAGCCGGTTTCTGCCAAGTTTACTTGGATATTTTCAAAGAAATATAGCTCTTATTTCTTCGTGTTAAGGTCTATGGCGGTAGCGGAGTATGTTTTGGTAGAAATTCTCGTGAATTATTCGCTCCAGAGGTTCGGAGTACGGCAATGGTCCACGAGGCGACAGTAGCCAGCTATTTTACGACGTTCTACAACGAAATTCTTTCCGACTGAAACGACTAAAATTCGAATTGAATTTGATGTTGACAATTGGTATTTTATTTACTGTAAACGTTTGAATATAAGTATGATAGCTAAAGTAAAGTGTGAGTGGCGATATTTCTTTCTGAAATGAGATGCTCGGTGCAACTATATTTGTATTTTTTATACAGAGTAGGTATAGAGCTTTTTCTTTATATGAAAGTGTCAACCGAAGCACTATCAGAAAATATTAGTTTTGGCGTTATTAAAGAAAGTTGTATCCTGTACGGTGTATCCATGAGTGAGTATTTAGTATTTGATACTATCGGCCGTATAAACCTAAACTGCCCCACTGCTGGGCACGGGCCTCTTCTCGCTACGAGAAGGCACGTTTTTATATTATGGTGTGAAATAACCTACCTAGCCTACTATACCACGCTGGCCAAACGGGTTGGTATAGGGTTTGTATCAAGTTTTCCTTCTCTTACAGTGCTGTTCTCTGCATAATATGCTCCCTCTGTCGGCTCTTACGACACGTCGACACCCATGGGGTGGTGACATAGGTACCGTATTCTTAATCCGTCACCACACGGAATATATTATAAGTTATTTGTATAAAATACAAATAAAGAAATAAAAAAACTTGTTTTGCAAAAAACAATTTGTAATGTATTACATGTAAAATAAAGGGCATACAAATTATTCGGGTTCTTTTTTAACAGCCAAGTCGTCGATTTTCATAGGAGCTGGACCAATCAACTCTGAGATCTTAGTCCAGGTGTCAGCATCAATTGTCAGTAGTAAATCAGATTCCAAATAAGCTGCTTCCACTGAAATATTTCAGATTATACTAGAATAATCATTGGCAGCGATAAGGAAGCGATAGCCTAGTGGCCAACGGGCTGCCATGCAGATGGTATAGAGTTCGATCCCCCGACACGCACCAACGGCTTCTCGAAATTACGTGCGTAGGTATTTCATTGTTAATTTTGGTTTTCCTTTGCTTTGGAGCGCACACTAAGCCGTCGTCGGTCCATGCTGACATAAATATTTTTCATAGTAATTATCGGGTATACCCATAAACATACTGACACTGGTATCAACCATAGAATCTAGACATTTAAATAGGTTGCGGAGTTCATACGGCAGTCGCTCTATAAAAAAGCTAATATTATGTAAGCGGACCCGGGGCTCCAAGACATGGATGTAACCGGAATAACGTTAGGGCGATGATGATACTGGTAACAATATGATAAGTTATAAACCATTTCAATTATACATTCAGCGGCCGATCCAGTGTAAAGGGACTAAGAGGATCAAGCCCTAAAAGCATCTGTTTACTTCCAAATGAAAAAGCAAGCTTCTTGAAGTTTCTCTTGACAAAACCTACCAGGTTCAAGAACACCCCAACCAAAAAAAAACAAAAATAAGAATCCATCTTACTTATTTCTAAAATAAAAAATAATTTTCATTTTTATTATGACACATGTGACATGTTGTAAACCCCATAGTTTTTTTAAAGCATTTCATTTAAGAACAAGTTAAGTCTACCTCGCATTTGATTTACGTTGTTCACAATTTTCTTCATTTTGTCAAGTTCCTTTTCAATGATAACTTTTATATTATTGAAGAAATCAAGATCCGCTAGATCTTCAGTGGATTTAGTTGCCGTCTCCATTGCTATTGATTTTATAAGTGACTAGACTGAAAATTGTAGTCTTATACCAATTGCATAGGTAGGTATATTTCTATTTCAATAATAACACTTCCAATAAGTTCCAACTAATAACAAACAAATATATTTGAAAATTACAAAATTAAGTACCGTAAAATGGGGTGAAGCGGGTCCCAGGGGGGAACAGAATCATGTAGTCTAATTTTGTTCACGTTCATTTTCTGGCTTGAAAACTTAGTTTATCTGTGGTCAGGTAACTGACTTCAGCAAAGAAGATTTTGTATTTTTATGAAATGGCAACACACGATTCATAGACACAGTAGAATGGAAGAAAAAACGGTTTAAAAAACCCACTTCAAAACACTCGTATTTTGGTTCCGCGTAATTTCGTTTTTTTTTTGGTTTATGTGATTTTTCGGCTATATAACCCGGTTCTAAGCAAACCTTGTCTCTTAGGTTATTGTAAAACGCATAGGTGAGTGAATTTGTGTATTATTTTCCTGCATAATTGGAAAAAAACTTATTTAAGGCAATTACTTAGATTTTTGGGGTTATCAGGGTCACCTGAGGGGTGAAGCGGGTCATAGAAAGGGGGCAACAGAATCACTTTTGGGGCTAACAGACTCAAGAATGAGGTGTACAGGGTCAAGAAAGGGGTGAAGGGGTTTTTTTTATTAGGGTTGTCAACAAGTTTAATGCTAACTATCTAGGTAATAACTAGGTCTTTTTAAATACAACAATAAAGAAAATAGTATATTAATTATAACTTTTTCAGTCCTTTCCTAGGTGATCGTTACATAATAATAATGATTTTTTATTTTTACATACTTTATTTTTAAAATTTAAGCCATTACATTATATATATATTAAAATATACCTATGTATATTATAATATATATATATATATATATATATATATTATAATATTATCCTGGTGAGTTGGTATGCGTGCTCAAATAAGTACCTATATTTACGAAATATATTTTATTTGTCTACAGATATGCCTAGAAACTATCGACCCAAACCGGGAGCGAAATCTCTTAAAAAATATGACGTAGCCATAATTAATCAAGCTTTACTAGACATATCAGCTGGAAACACATCGATACGACGTATTGCTGAGAAATATGGAATTTCATATTCAGTTTTACAGAGACGCAATAACAAATCAGTGAAACCCCATGGTGGCCAAACGGCAATGACTCCAGAGGCCGAGGCTTTTATTGTGAAAAATTTAAATATTTGTGCGGATTGGGGTTATCCACTGGACCAAAACGATTTAAGATATATTGTTAAAATGTATCTTGATACATCAAACATTACTGTGAAAAGGTTTAAAAACAACTATCCAGGGCCTGATTATGTTGAAAGCTTCCTGAAACGACATAGTGATAAAATATCAAAGCGGATATTTCAAAACATCAAACGTTCGAGAGCAGAAGTGTCACCTGAAATGATGAAAACCTACTTTGCAGAACTAGAAAAGTCACTTGAAGGCGTACCTCACTCTAACATAGTTAATTACGACGAAACAAATTTATCAGATGACCCTGGGCGACCAAAAGTCATCGTTCGGCGTGGATGTAAGTATCCAGAAAGGGTCCGGAATTTTTCAAAAGGGTGTACGTCTTTGATGATTGCAGCAAACGCTGAAGGAGAACTATTGGTGCCTTATGTCGTGTATAAGTCAACCTACCTTTACGATACTTGGATACAAAATGGCCCAAAAGGAACCTGCTATAACAGGTCGAAATCTGGCTGGTTTGATGGAGAAATCTTTAGTGATTGGATCACAAATGTCATTATTCCATATTTTGACAAAAAAACCGGTAAAAAACTTCTTATAGGTGACAACTTATCGTCTCATCTTTCAGCGCATTTAATAGATCTGTGTAAAGAAAAGGACATACACTTTGTGTTTTTGCCACCAAATTCCACTCATTTAACCCAACCACTAGATGTGGCTTTCTTCCGACCTATGAAACAGGCATGGCGGAGTATTTTGCAGAAGTGGAAAGAAACTGATGGACGGAATTTAAGCTCCATTCCAAAGGGATGTTTTCCTCGCCTTTTGAAGCTATTGATCAATCAGCTTAATATTAACGCTAAATCCAATATACGTTCTGGTTTTAAAAAAACTGGTATTGTTCCTTTAAATAGTGAAGAAGTCATATCTCGCCTTCCAAATGCCCAAATGGATGACACTGCCCAAGATGCTGTGAACGAGTCATTTGTGAAGTATTTAAAAGAAATGCGTTATGGAACTTTGGATATTACTGAACCAAAGAAGAAAAAGAAATTAAATGTTGTAGCTGGTAGAAGTGTGTGTCCGGATGAATTAAATAATGAAAATAGACCCGAACAAGTTGAGCAACAAACTACAAGCAATATTGTATCAATGCAGAAAAAAAAAGGATTAGGAAAAAAATCCAAACCGCAATCTTCAAACAGACGCGTTATTGAAAAGTTGTTCCTTTGTCCCTAAATACACAAATACCTCTGAATCCATCAATCAGTAGTGCTTCCACTATGAATGAGATTCTTGACATGGATATAGAATCGATGCCTATTGTTTTAGAGGTTGATCTATTAGTTGGAAGAGAAGAAATTTTGATAGAACAGGCAGAAACGGAACAAGACACAAATGTAGACAAAGATGTCAGCATTCAACAAGTAAATAAAAAAGAGGCTATAAAGGAGTTTAAGGTCAAAATATTATCTGACGAAATAGTTACATCGAATCGTATTCTTACAAAGAAAATGAAGACAGAAGATAAAAATATGGTGTGCACAATAAAAAAACCCAAACTGTTTTTTACTCCAAATGCAGCTTCGATCCCAAGCCGAAGAGGTTCGGAAATGAGTTTAAATTACTTTAATAATGCTGAAGAAGTTATGAAGCTTTTAAAAGATGAGTAGGTCTGGCGATGTTGGTGCAAGGGTATAATATCTATATTATGGATCTACGTACTAAGCGAGAAGTCTTCGTTTTCACTGTAAGGATATTTCTAGAATGATTATTTCTGATTAAATAGAATAGTGTGCGTTCGCGCAGCGGAATGTTGTTGAATTTAAAGATTTTAATTATGCAGATATATAGTGTATGATGCCGTATAATTGTGTATGGTAAAAAAAAAATTGTGCACGCAGCCATTGTGGAGAAATTCACCAAAAACTGATTCCGCTGGGCGAACGTTGTCCTGGCGGAACTTTTTTTAATCCATTGACTTTAGAAGAAAAGAGATGTGTCCAAAAATTAGTGTGTATTTGTGTGTAATTGTGTATGTATGAATAAAATTAGTGCATGCATAAACTTCGGAGAAATTCAAGTTTCCGCTACGCGAACGTTTGGCCATTAGCTAGTTTTCATATAAAGCGCTTACATAGAGAGCTATAGATTTTTACATACGTTGTTTTGAATTTGTTTATATTTGTTTAAAAAACAGATTTAGAAAAAATCGAAGGGCTTAAAAGATAAAAATATAAACGTAAAATACGCTTATTAGGTCTTAGTTCTTAAAGTATGCACTTTGGGGTCTAGATTTTCACGTTTATACAAACCTTGTAAGTGTCTGCAACATGTTGCCAAAAATCAATGATGTTCCATTAGTAATTAAAGAGTTATAGGACAATTTACCATGAATAGATCACTGTTTACAAAGCAGTCAAATATCACGACGTTCTAAAGGAATTGCATGGTAAAATGTATGCCAATAATTAGTGTATTCATTCAACTATTCACATGCAAAATTTCATGTCATTAAATTCAGTAATTAAAGAAAAACAATTATAATACTGACGAAGCATCGAAAACCTACATAACCCGACAAAGTTCGGATAGCTACAAAAAAGCGGCTGTGCAATATATTTAGGTAACATCCCAAAATTTACAGTATAATACCGGTATTGAATTGGTATAGGTGATAACACAATTGTTGTTTCGATATAATTTATAGGTCATTTACTTTTGTACACCTACTTTTTTAAATGTATTTGACTATGACAGAAAGTAGGTAGGTACTATTTAAGTAAATAGGTACTTTATTGCATGCGCTTGAGTCTTGAGATATATTATTTAAGACAAATAAAATTCATACAGCTAATTTCTATTGAAGATATCACGGATCAGGATTCTAACTATAGACCCCTTAAGGAACTTAAATAATTACCACATGTAAGTACTACTGTTTAGGTAAATATTTATCATATTGTAGCTTATTACACTATTTAACCAATGGACTAGGCATGCACGAGCGTTCCCCTTTGCAACTTTAGTGGATCAAACAATCTAATAACTTAAAAAAAAAACTATTTCTTGAATCGAGATCTTAATTGATGTATACCGTTGTACTGATAGTGACTTATGTATGTGAGCGTGTTCCCCCGCACCCCACCAAAATATGCAGAATTATTTTGTTCGAAGCGGTACGCTAGTCCTTTGGTTAAATAGTCTAAGTATTGTAGTTATGAATTGATCAAAAATATTCTAGTATGAAAAAATAGACAACACGCAACGAGCGGTAGGCGGCTTCCCGCTTGAAACGGTACTTCCATCCTTGAAGAAAAGAGAGGGCAATATGTTTATTAAACCTATTTTAGTTAAAACACATTTAAGTCCATTGCTGTCGTTGCAAGCGTTTGTTAACGTTATTATAATTACATACATAATTAAGTATTATATAAGTATTATACGGATATTTAAATAGAGAAGTACTTGTTAATTGAAGATTTATTTTATCGTAGATAGAGGCGTTATTATTAAAAAAATATTTTTCATTCAAGTAATGCAATTGTCTTATTTTATCCTAACGCTTGTATACGCAACTGTACCATATTAATAAATACTATATTGGAAGGTTAAGAACGTTTCTTAGATATATGGCACGGCCGCTTTTTTGTAGCCATCCGAACTTGGTCGGGTTATGTAGGTTTTCGATGCTTCGTCAGTATTATAATTGTTTTTCTTTAATTACTGAATTTAATGACATGAAATTTTGCATGTGAATAGTTGAATGAATACACTAATTATTGGCATACATTTTACCATGCAATTCCTTTGGAACGTCGTGATATTTGACTGCTTTGTAAACAGTGATCTATTCATGGTAAATTGTCCTATAACTCTTTAATTACTAACGGAACATCATTGATACTTGGCAACGTGTTGCAGACACTTACAAGGTTTGTATAAACGTGAAAATCTAGACCCCAAAGTGCATACTTTAAGAACTAAGACCTAATAAGCGTATTTTACGTTTATATTTTTATCTTTTAAGCCCTACGACTTTTTCTAAATCTGTTTTTTAAACAAATATAAACAAATTCAAAACAACGTATGTAATAATCTACAGTTCTCTATGTAAGCGCTTTATATGAAAACTAGCTAATGGCCAAACGTTCGCGTAGCGGAAACTTGAATTTCTCCGAAGTTTGTGCATGCACTAATGTTATTCATACATACACAATTACACACAAATACACACTAATTTTTGGACACATCTCTTTTCTTCTAAAGTCAATGGATTAAAAAAAGTTCCGCCAGGACAACGTTCGCCCAGCGGAATCAGTTTTTGGTGAATTTCTCCACAATGGCTGCGTGCACAATTTTTTTTTTACCATACACAATTATACGACGTCATACACTAAATAACTGCATAATTAAAATCTTTAAATTCAACAACATTCCGCTGCGCGAACGCACACAATAGAATAAGAGATTTTTATGGAGCTGTGTTTAAGAGACTGATCTTCAAATAGGTACTTAAATGTTAGGTTAATATTATGGACCTACTAACTAAGCGAGAAGATTGGTTTTTGTTTATTTTATATTATAAGGATATGTTTTATAAAAAACGTTATTTTCCTATTTATAAGAGCAAGAGATTTTTCACTAAGCGAGAAGTCAATTTTGAATTTGTTTTTTTTTTAATTGTTGTTTATTTTATATTATAAGGATTTATTTTATAAAAAACGTTATTTTCCCATTTATAAGAGTGAAAGATTTTTTATGGAGCTGTTTTATATGAGACTGATTTTAAAATAAGTACTTAATTGTTAGGTATTTAAGTATTTAGTGGTTTGATTTTTTAATTCTGTGTAAAAAATTGTTACCTACCTAACTGCAAAGATTAAAGACTTGTTGAATATGGAACATTGTTTTTTTGACAACCCTAGCCTAAAACCCTGATCACCCCAGTTCTGACTCTGTTCACCCCGAGCACGGGGTGAACCGGGTTTGACCAGTTTTTTACGTTTTTCTCTGATTTTTGTTAATAAAACATTATAACTATGTATTTTTAATAAACTTTAGAGTCTCGGAACATTAAAAAAAAACCTTCAATCTGATTTTGTCAAGTGGTCATATATTAAAATTGTAAACAAAGTTCAAAAGTGACCCGCTTCACCCCATTTTACGGTACGCAGATTCTTTCACTCAAAGCACAGATTAAAAATCATATGATTTCATCATCAGGTTTTGAAACATTACATAATAATATTTACATAAGAAGTGTCCAATAAAAATGCGACAGTGTATGTTTTATGTCAAATAATTTAATTAAAATACTGTCAATTTTGGAAAATACTTGCACAAATAGGAAATAAAAGTTTATTTCATTTTTAACTCAGCGCCAAAAAGTTTGACAATCGGAAAGGCAAACGGGGCGGGAAAATGCGTAAAACTTTTTAAAATCAGAATTAGGTCAACGATCGCACGCGATCCAAACAGCCAGATTATAAAAAAGGTTACAAAGTATTTATAAAAACATTTCATACTCTAAATAACTGTATATTGTTCATTTACACCTATCTGTTTTAAATAATAATATAATATTATAATGTAGTGTGTGTTTAAATATACCAAACTAAATTAATTCAAATATAAAATTAATGTGACAGTGATCCACATATTATTACTGAGGTGCTTGTCACATCTGTAGAAACATAATATTTATCTTTATTACAAATGAATACTTTACATTTAGAAAACAGCATCCCACATATTATGTTATTCAATAACAGTAATGGTTACAAATTAAGAAACAAAAAACCTGTAAACTTTTTACGAGTACACTCACGCAATATTAAAAAGAAACAAAATAAAATTACGTCTAATTTACTCTACGCATATATCGTTCTCAATTAAACGCTTCAAATATATTTGACGGTGACAAAGTACTAGACATAATTATATATAAATATATGACAAAAATAACGTGTGAAAATTCATCACAATTCATTGAAAACGATCAATTAGCACAATCAGTCGAACAATGATGCCAATCATTTCGTACGAGCGAACTAAATCTGTTTTTGGATGAGTATTGGTATGTCAGCCGCGTCACCAGCTGAATGTCATTGGATTTATAAATACAATCAGCTCCAGAAATAGGTGGCTACAGGTTTTCCAGGCGTACCGACTTAAAATAAAGCAGCCTGGATTCGTTAACAATATAATTGTCTCCACTTGTACGTGCAACGAACTATAGTGAACGTAAGAACAATCTTAGTGGGTTTTTATACAAATATTTTGTGAAAATATGGATGAGGACGATGTTCAACAGTTCTCTTTACGCTGGCACAACCATCAGGTAGGTGAGTAATATTTTATTTTATCAACACACCCGCTACAGGGAAACAGGTACACTTACAATATTTTATTACGCTACACTTTTTTTTTTGCTTCAGTCATTTTTATTAGAGCCTATGCGTTCACAACTGAGCTTAATAATTCTAATTACAAATTTCGAAATTCAAATTGTAGAGCTGTTGATTTAACAAACGATCAAAATGTGTATTAATATTTATAAAATTCAGTAAATATTTATAATATTGCGATTCATTAAATACTGAATACAGATATAGGTACAACTATTTTGTTTACGAAAGTTAAATAAACGAGTATCTATTCCAATTTTCAATATTTAAACAATGCTGATGAAAATGTTCGTCTCGCTGTGAGAAATTTAAATCGTTTTATATAATAATTTGATTCTGTTTTGCGCTATGCTGTAAATTGTAATGTAAATATTAGCATCCTATGCTTAGCCTGAATGTAATTTACCTCTGCAAATGACACTTAATTAGTAAGGTTACTAATATAGACAACACGCACACCGACTAATCGACTATATCGCCACAACTAATATTGATTAAAATGTATTTAATAATTTTAAAATACGCAGCAACTGTTTGGAAATCCGTCAGTTAATGTGTTTTTAATATCGTTTTATATTTATATATGTAAATCTTATTTAAAGTTTAAGTCATAATATCTATCTGAAACAATACTTAATTTTCTTTTCTCTATCTGTAAGAATTGAACACTTTGATAAAATACTTGTGTAAATCTACAAAGATAAATAAAATAAAAATGTATTAAGAGTTTAAGTTTCCTAACTTAAATCAAACTTTTCAAAGTTTAGCATTCATTGAAATTTATGGGTCATTGACCTGTCGTAATGTGATTATTTTTATACTTGTCTTTGTCTTTGGTGTCACCCTCGAAATATTTCGTTTAGAGCATGTTAAAGAAATTCTGAAGGGTTTATTTTGTTTTGAGTGTACTTCTTATAGAAATTAATTTAATACGCCAATCAATATACCAGCCGTTTAATTTCCATAGCAACACCATTTTTATTTTCTAAGATTTAAATCAGCCATTATTAAGGCTAGCATATCATATAGATTCTGATATTAGCTCAAATATTATAAGTACCTATACAAGAAGAATATTTATGATATATTCTTCACAGGTCACTAGACAACAATATTCGAAATCCAAATAATATAAAAAATAACAATTTATTCATAAAAAGTATAGTCACACAATGGCATTTTTTGCTATAATTGACTTTGCATTCTAAATAAATATTTGAAATAGAAATACACGGCTTTTATCTATGCATAAATAGTCAGAGCCATAAGTAACGGTTATTCTAATACAGGAGAAGTTGATAACTATTGATACCTAATGAATTTATCAAATTTGAAATGTAAATATTTTTGATTATCGTCGACGTAGAAAACCAAACACATTGCCGGGCCATTCCTGGAACTAGGTTCTCCTCATACTTTGCATCTCAGTCCAGTTCTCGGTCATATAAAAACACACCGATATTTTTCTGCCCTCGATAATGTGTATACTTAGATAAAAAAATATGATGCCAGGTTTTACATCTTTTAAATTTCCATTGCAAATATCAAAATGTCACTAAAATACGATACCTAACGATTTGATTTTTCAAATTTCGATCTTCTCTGACGGATTTCCCAAACAGGCTGCCTTGGCTCATAGAACTAAAATGGCTATTTATTTGACAGAACAGCGTGATAGGGGCTTTAGGGCGTATGTTCAGCACAGGCGCTCTAACAGATGTGACTCTGAGCGCCAGTGGGACCACAGTGAAGGCGCATAGACTGGTGCTCGCGTCATGCAGCCAGTATTTCGCTCAACTGTTCAAGGTATAATTGTTTTAAGGAATCTAAACCGCGTCTACACCAAAGAAAAATTACCATGTTTTGTGTTGTCAATACAAAAGTTGGCAAGTTTTCTTTGGTGGAGACGCACCTTTACCCATTTTTTATGACCACCACGTGTTGACAACAGAAAAGTTGGCAACTTTTGCTTGGTGGAGACAGCTTAAGACCGCAAAATCGGTGGAAACGCGTAGGCTGATTCCTTGGCATTGCAGAAAACATGAGTGTTGTTTCCGCTTCTTTCTTTTTTATAAACATACTAGTAAGAAGTTTATATAAATATAAGGTTTGTTTTTAAGCTTAACCACGCATATCTGCTTTTTTTTAAATGACGATAAAAAGTTAAATCGTATTACTTACCCTATTACGGTGCCACACTCGAAAATCCAACGGGTTCTAGGTAGGTATACGTTTTATGGCCGTTCCCAATATTTTTATGTATAGGCGGATTTGGCTACTATAGACATATATTTGACATACTTTGTATGAAGCCTATCTTAAACACATATTTGTGTTCGGCAAATCCATCGATATATAAAATATTGAGATCGGCCATAAAGCCATAGACAGATACAAGGACTGAGGCAAGCACTTTGGACTCTTGAGAGCTGGGAATTAATTAGGTAAAACCAAAATCATTCGAAAGTCGGTGCTGTTATCTCTTTACAGAATTCTGAAAATCACAAACTGAAAGAGCATTCCCAATTTTACTTTGTATCTTTCTACTGAACGGTGTTTTTGTATGATTTGCCGCAGTCCATGACGCAATGTCTATAGTTCAAGCCATCACAGTTCGATAGATATCATTTACTACGGAATTCAATATTCGAACTATAGATAGATCTGTACATTTTAGATTCGTTTTTGACATAAGCTCCATACAAAATATGTCAAACACGAATCTCGAATTTTCAAATCCATGTATGGATCGAATATTGAAAATGGCCGTTAGACTTCGCGCAAACGGATGACCAATCTCAGTCGCCATGGATATCGCGCGCCAAATTAAAATTCAAATTCAAAATCCTTTATTCATTTGGGTCACAATGTGACGCTTATGAACGTCAAAATACTAAATTTAAAAAATAATTACTTATTGATTCTACATTTACATTTACTGCCACGTTCGCAAAGCAAGGGCGTAGAACCATGAGAAAGAACGGGCAATAAAACTCATGGTCATTCTTTTTCATCGCCAGGTTTTGCATAATACACATAATTTACATTTTGTAAGGTGCTGCAACTGTTACACTTTCTATATCTCTAATATATATTTACTGTACATAATAATACTCAAGCATAGCATATTGTATGCGCCATGTTCTTTGGAGCAACACAAACTAAGGTGGCCGATGGTTACCACTTAAGAGTTCGGTGGACGGCTCTACTCCACTAGCTAGTAGCAAGTGGCTGGAACCGATGCTGACGCGTGGTAGTCACTGACAGTTAGTGACTGGCCAATACAGAACGCACTACAAACAGAACGTATCTATTAAAATCTTGTTCACAGCTTGTCGCTAGCCATCGATGAGAGTTCGCTCACTGCCTTAGATTTTGTCTTATCCGAATGTTACACATTGAAATTAAACCCTGTCATAAGGCTAATGAAACCCAAGAAGGACAAAGTCACCAGAAGACCTAAGGACACTGTGAGCTCATTCTGCGTAAATAGTAACACCAATAGTTGAAAATTTTTCGAGTACTTTGAGATAACTTATACATGCAAGAAAAAGACAAATATCACCTCAGTCTGCCGTGAACATGAATCCTGTAAAGAATTCGAAACGTCTGCTAGTTATAAATTTAAAAAAATAGTTTCTAGATTGTTCGGTTTAAATGTAATAACTTAGTGAAACCAATATATCGCGATAAAATCCGTAAACTGTAGTTTAATTTCAATATATTTTTGCAATACAGGAAACGTCTCAAAGCTTTACCGTACTTGAAATTTGCCTGTGAAGCGGGATATTTTTATAACATTTTACTGTAATACTTACTGCAATGTACTATGACCCATTTCGTTATTTACCTACTTTAATTCTTTACTCTCTTTGAAGTTAGTATGAGCTGGACAAAATACATGCTCTATTTAAAAGCCAGGTTCTTCATGTATCTAATATTGAATGTAGTACAAAATATTTCAAAGCCTCGTTATCGGTGTATGAAATATCAAATACAGTATTTACTGTAAAACCATTTTTATCTGAATATAAAAAAACATCAATAAATCGAACAAGAAAATGAAATTGACTACGAAATCTAAAGATTGAAACAGTTATGGATTCTGAGACTACATTTTGGAATTAATTAATTAAATGGAGCAATGTAAACAGCCTTTCGCAATCCACTACTAGACATAGACCTGCCTGGCATTATTTGAATCACAATAGCATACATACATACATACAGCTGACTGCCTCCGTGGATAGCTAGATAGTAGTGGATAGCGTATGCGACTGCTGATCGGAGGATCCCGCGTTCAACTCCCGGGTCGGGCAAAACTGTTACTGGGTTTTTTCCGAATTCTCAGTAACAGCACGGAGTCTGGTGATGTGCCCGATAACGGCAATAGGCTCGCTCTCTATTACGTTGGACCTAAAATTCATGTCAAAATGTGGGTGTAACAGTACACCTCTGCCTACCCCTTCGGGGATAAAGGTGTGAGTCTATAAAAAAAATACATACATACATAGACTCACGCCATTTGCAACGATCCTGACATACCTCTCTTGCTTCATTCACTCCCATCAAGTTTCTCATGCATGCTCTTCTGTTTAGGGTACTTCTGACAGGTCATGCACAATAGCATAGTGAGTCAATAGGACGATTTGACCTACTATACCACGCACACAGGTAGTAGAGCCTTGCTGATTTCAGCACGAATAAGCCGGCTCGACCGTGGAAATACTACCCTCTCACAGAAAATCGACGTAAAGTAACAGTACCTAAACTGTTGCGTTTCGTTCGGTGAGTGAGAGTGCCGGAGGCCCTATCTCCTATTCCTTCTCCCTCATCCTATCCCTTTTCCCAACCCCAAGGGGCGGCAACGCACTTGTGACTCCTGTGGTGGTGCTTGTGTCCATGGGCGGCGGTAATTGCTTACCATCAGGCGATCCGTCTGCTCGTTTGCTGCCTATTACTATACAAAAATACTATATCACGCTGGTCAGAAGGGTTAACATGGGGTTTAATGTCGAGTTTTCCATCTCTTCCGCAATGTACTATTTGCTTCTTGTATTTTCATTAGTCATTTTTTCAATGATTATAATGATAAAATCTTTGTACAAATCCCTGATATCGCATGGCACTAACATTAAAACCAATTTAATTAAAAAGCAACTCGAAAGTAAAAAGGAAACAGGTTTTAAGACGGGAGACCTCCAAAATTTTTAAGTGTTGCAGGTATATATCCCTCGGCAGCAATAACAATTTGTTCTTTACTTGCTTGAGCTTTTTATTTGAAACTTAAATATATTTTTAAAATATGTAATAATTTCACTTAAATGTTGTGCCGTGCGAGGTTCGAACCCAAAAATCTGCAGGGCGCAATCTTAAACGGCATTAGCTCTTGAAAAGTTTTAGAGTCAGCAACAAAAAGTGTAGAATGCGGAATGCCCGAACTTCAACCATTTGTCGAAAAAGTGTAAAAACGAGCCCCTACACAGGCGTCATGTATTTAGTGTAGTATATCTACGACTTACAACTGTTAAGATAGAATTTTAATTGTCTTTATCTATATCTCGATGATTGTCAGTAGTTTTAGCAATTTACTATAATATAGCAAGATACAACGAACACTATTTTTAACAATAAAAGCGTTTTCTCTCCACAATATTACCTAAAAACCGATTTTATGGCTTATCTGAACTTGATACTTATTAACACTAAAATGCAATCTTTAGTACTTCGCTTATATCTATCTAATAATTTAAAAAACAATCACTTAAAGTTTATACGGCTAGTGGCGTCCATAGATGAAAAGGTAAAAGGGAGTCGATTGGCCTGGTATGGACATGTTATGCGGAGAGATGAGATGTGTGTAGGTAAAAAAGTGATGAATATGAATGTAGAAGGACGAAAAGGGAGAGGACGGCCAAGGAAAAGATGGATGGACTGTGGGAGGATGGATATGAAAGAGAAAAGGGGTAAACGATCGGATGACTGGTGACAGAGAAGTATGGAAGCGAAAGACATACTGCGCCAACCCCAAATAAATTGGGACCAGGGCAAGACAATGATGATTAAGCGTCATCACTGTAAAACCAGAATCCCCACTCTGCTTCTATTACAAGCTATATAAACGCCATTCCAGGAGGTAGAAGCAGAGAACAACACTTTAGTGGTGGTCCTGGGCTGTGACGCGGTGGAACTGAAGCTGCTCCTCACATTCATGTACACCGGGGAAGTGACCGCCTCTAAGAAAGTACTACCGTCGTTGCTCCGACTTGCGCAGACTTTGAAGGTCTCCGGACTCACCGATGCCGATACGGTTGGTAATTTCCGAGGTGTTTTTACATTTTAAAGTATTTTGGAAGAAGTTACTTTATGGAGTGGATGCCTACTGCCTCAGATTAGTTCCGACTACATAGGTAACAAAAATCAGTTGTGACTCAATTGTTGTGACCATGATTTTTTTTTCTACATACTTATATTACCGCACCGCAGGTAGGTAGGTACGATTGTTGGTAAAGAGTGTCCAAAAGTAACAGTCAAATCTCGAGCTAAACACACACTGTTTCGCTGTGTAGCCTCTACATAGGGCATTATCTTCCAGTTGGCAGAGAAATCATACCAAATTCGTTCTTATTCAAAAAAATTGGTTTGAAATTTAATTTTCTGATGCTAATGTATGGTGTTCCCTTATAAACAGTATTGAGTAAAATATTTTCGAAGTATGCACCTCGAAATAAATAAGATATGTTAAAACAAATGTGTGTAATATAAACAAAACAATAAGTGTTTTATATTTGATAATTCTCAAATTCCAGAACTCAACTTTAACCCCCACCGAGCCAGAAGTACCCCAAGACGAACTAAACTCACCAGTTAACCTCGAAATCAAAAACGACGTTCAAACCCCTCAAGTGATCAACGAAAATTCCAGTTCAAGTTCCAAACTGAACTATGACGATATTCTATCACCGAATGCCGAAAAAGACACTAGTTTCGTCAGTGATTACATGATGAAGAGTGAAAAAGACAGACTGAGCAAACTGGATCAGATTGTCCAGAATTTGTATAGCACCCACAAGATTGGCAACCCGACTGCAACCATGATGAGTAGTGGTAAGTTTTTTACATCATAATCTTGCGTAGAGGCTTGTGGCGTTAGAGCAGCGAATAAGTATTTCGCCTGATAATTTGAGGAACTAGTTTTGGTCTTCATGTTTTCTCGACGAAAAACTCACGACACTGCCTACAGTGTGAAAACAATTTGAGTAAAGGAGCAGAAAAATGACAGCGAAGGGGATGGTGATTTGGGCCTACTGTGTTTCTGCTACATATATGTATATTTTCTGATAAAGGTCTTTACGTCTTTACTTTAGCAGTGATAGCCCAGTGGTGTACATAACGGACTGCCGAGATGGTCTCGGGTTCGATCCCCAGGTACCACGGGCACACATCTCTGACTTTTCGAAGTTATGTGTCTCTTAAAAAAATGGTAATTAGCGCTCGCTTATCAATGTGCCCAGTAAATAGCAATAGGCTCGCCCTGTGTCTGGTCAGGTACTGCTGCCTATACTATGATACCTCAGGGCAGTCGAGGAGCAGGTGGGCTGTCGTCTCGTCTGCTGCCATACAGGCTCTGCACAGCGGGCTTTCGGTGATACCTTTAGTAAATAGGTGCTTATTAAAGGATCTGTACACATGAGTGTAGGCGGCCGCGACTGTCCGCAGTTGTTGTTTGGACAGACGGAGGACTTGTTTGGCTATCTTAC
Organism: Euclidia mi; assembly: GCA_944739405.2. Classification (NCBI taxonomy): domain Eukaryota; kingdom Metazoa; phylum Arthropoda; class Insecta; order Lepidoptera; family Erebidae; genus Euclidia; species Euclidia mi. Next base: position 5,270,732 of record OX123204.2, read on the forward strand.
CGTCTGCTGCGGGAAGAGCCTCCTTGGCTTACCTACATGTTTCAATACCAATCCAGGACTAGTTGTGCTGGGTCCTGGTTCTATTTCTTACCAGGTTGCGATAAAAACCAGAAGGAAGGGGAATAATGGGCTCGGGTCCCACCACCTCTAAAGTGGCCCCTCTTCTGCCAAGTACGTCAGCTGCGTCATTCCCTCTTGAGCCACTGTGGCCCTTGATCCATTACAGTGTTAGTTTGTTTAGTTTACCTACCTCTGTTAGTTTCTGGTGGCATTCAAGTGTGAGTGCCGAGGTGATAGTATGGCATTTGAGGGCTGAGAGGACAGCCATACTGTCTGAGAGCACTCAAATGGATCGTTCCCTTACCTAACGTGCCATGATTGCTGTGGCAGTTAGGATTATGCCGAAACATTTGGACTGGTAGACCGTGTTGTAGGCTCCCAGCGGTGCTGTGATGTTGATGTTTAGGTCTTCGGAGAATACTCCTGAACCCTACCTGTATCCGTCTTAGACCCATCTGTGAAGATCGTGAGGCTCGCCCCTATTACATTGGGACAGAAACATAACTGGTGGCCTGTAGGTGTGTAATACACCTTTGCTGCCCTTTCGGGAATAAAGGCGTGAAGTTATGTATTTATGGGCCTTTACATCAGTAAATCAGTACAGATCTTTATCAGAAAATTAACTTTATCAGGTGGATCGCCATCTAACCCAATCGGAGCTAGCACCTGCTGGTTAATAGCACTTTTTCTCGTACCTCTTTTGGATCAATCGATACTAGTAGGGAATATCCACCCAGAAAAGTTCAAAGTTTTAGATGCAGTGCAATTTCGGCCGCCATTTCTCTCCCATATATACATTGCTTGCTTGCCGCGAATAAGCGCTTTCTTCAGTCAAGAATTAAATAGCTAAGATCTCAATTTAATTAATTTCAAATAATCGAATCACTCAACTGTCTTGCCGCAAACCAGTAGATATATATTATAACGATAATCACATATTTCGGCGAGGTACGTGTAGCATCAAATTATTGTAATTAACTCTGTGACACAAGTTTTCATAATCATATACTTAATTTGAGGCATAAAATTAAATAAGCTTTCAAAGTGCTTGTTTGCCATAATACAAAATCTGGTTAATCTAATGTAATCCAAATTAGTAAGATAAAAGCCAAGTTCATAAATCTAAAGAACTTTTCTCCTTAACGATAATACACGACGCCTAAACAAGTTGCAGTAAGCAGACTGTTAATCCATTAATCAATTTATACATTAATTTGATCTAAACTTGACTTATAAATCTCGGTCTTTCAAAAGGCTCTTATTCTATAATGTAAATAAGTATTGCTGAGATGCGAGTAAAAACGTGGGCGTCTGTTACGACTTAAAAGCGTTGTTCATTATTTATTTCATTAATTTCGTTATTAAATGTTTATTATCGCTTGCTTAACGATGAAGGCATGGGAAAACCTGCATATTATGAAAGTTTTCTAAAGACAAGTGAATTCGAGTGAAGAGAATGGAAGAATGCCCAGTGGTAAGGCATCATTTATCCAGGGCTGATAATCAATTTGCTATTCACTGCAACAGACAATCAATTATAGTGAAAAAGGAAATGTAGAAGGGAGAAAAACATAATATTCATACATATCTTTGTCCGATTTTTTAAGGTTTCAGTCTAAATCAATGCTGCTCACACTTAATCTCTCAGTTCCAGAAACCCCAGAGCCATACGACAGAAAATGGCGCATCAACAGTTCAGTATGCACGATCTGCAACAAACGCCTCAGCAACCAGTACAACTTAAGAGTACATATGGAGACTCACGCGGGGAGAAGACATGCGTGCCGCGCTTGTTCGCACGTGTCCCGGTCTCGAGATGCGTTACGGAAGCATGTCGCTTATAGACACGCGCCACAGCAGCATAGGCAAGGGAGAGGGGATTTGTGAAATAAAGGGAATTCTATGAAAGTTTGTCAGATATATCTGTGACCTTAAATATGGCTAGGATTGTGTGCAAGTAAGCTGGAGAACTATCTGAAAACTGTAGGTACTCAACGAATTAAATTTATAATAGGTAAAGAAAAATAAATAATCTTAGATAGAAAAAATGGCCTACGCCTGGTACAAATGCTGAATTTGTTATTTTTCGTAATGTAATAAGTCCTTACTTAAAAGCTCTATTTTAAGTTTACTAAAGAGTGAGGCTAAGGAAAATCTGATTGCCTCGTGATCTGTATCGTCAAATTTCTTATTTTACCTACTTGGCAGTTACAATAGAAACTACAATCGACACGCTATAATAATGGATATTACTCACTTCAAGGTATGATGGACGACTCACAGACTAATTCGATTATTTAAAGTAATCCCTTTAAACTAGTATCTTCTTGGGTTTACGCGAATGTTACTTAAACTGCCGCAGTAATAATGTTTTAAATTTGAGTATAAGTAATTATTTTATGAATTTATTATTTTGACGTTCATAAGCGTCACATTGTGACCCAAATGAATAAAGGATTTTGAATTTGAATTTGAATTTGCCTACAAAAAGAAACAAATAAAAATTCTGCAGCGTGCCTGTTCTATGAACTTCTGTTCCAAATACTAATTCTATAATATTTTTTAACCCATCCATCATGTCCTAGAGTTACTTGCATCCCGGACGAACAAGAAATATGAAAATATATCTAAATTTTTTAAAGTAGCTGATATGTCTGCCATATTACACTAACATAGAATTCGTAGTCTGGTTTTATCCAAAAAAATAATTCGTGTATCTAATTTTTACGGTTACATATTATGACGGTTGAAATTTTAATTTAATAAAAACACCGTCAATTTTAAATTTACTTATTAGGTTATAGCCATTGACATAGAAAAGTGGACTGTTGTGTAGAATGCGACAAAGACAGAAGGAAGATAGGCTGTCTCTTTCTTTACTATGACTTTTAGAATACTAGAAAGGAAAACAACGAGCAACTTTTAAGAGAAAGTCTCTTGCATATTTCTAATCAAAGGTTTTTGACAGCTTTCGAGAAGAAGCTCGGTCCATTTATCTAAGTCTATGACAATTAGGTAGGTACTTGGATAATAATGTTTACCGATTCCTAAGTCGTAAAATACTTAGAACGAATGAAACGTTTTCTGACTAATTTTATATATACCCACCGACGGTGTATTACCAAAATAACATTAAAAGACGTTTATGTTACATTTTTGTTATATACCTTACTTTATTAATATTAATTGTTGTTCTGTCAGTTTATTTAGATAAATAAATAAAATGGTTGTGAAGCTGTATTTTCGACGGCTAACTTGGCTGGCGCTCTGCCGAGCCCTAGAACAATTTTATTCAATGTTAATAATTTTTTACTCTGTATTTAAATGTCCTTAAAGTCATTTTACAGGAGTGTTGTTATTGTGGTGTTCATTTTGTTTATGTAATATTTAATATTTTATTATATTCTGTGATATCAACAAAGAAACGAAGAAAATTGGCACTGCCATGACATTATTGTGTTAAAAAACAGAATATGTTTATTATAGAAATTTAAACTTTGGTAGAAATTTAAATTAAATTTCTCGTGTCTATATATATACGGCTATATAATTATATATATACGGCTCCCTTGCAAACGCCATGTAGGTATAATAAATACATGGCGTTTGCAAGGGAGCCGTATAGGTAATATAAGTACTGTCCCGAAAGACAATTTTAAATTAGAATAATTATGTTAATTAGGTTTTTTGATTGGTAACTAAACTTAAAAAGCCTAAAAGTACTCATTTTAGTTCAGTGCATCAATAATGTCTGAAAACTATGAATCTGAGAACTGCGCTAAACTGCAATACAATTTCGCAGTAAAATGTCATATTAGATATATATTTATTATTAACAATTATTGTTACAATTGTTGTTGAAAATATTTATAATTTTATTACTACGTAATAATTTTTTGGAGAGACATTTATAATTAATAATACTTATTATTATAATGTTCTAGTCATTGTTACTAGATGTAATTTTTACTATACTTAGCGTAAGCTAGCTAAAAAGACATATAATTATAAAAAGACAATTTAGTTAATGTTAATAAATTATTTAAAACTGTTATAAACTTTTATTTAAATTATCCCAATACAGTGGCTGTCTTCCGTCAGGGCGGTGCCGGACTATCGGATTTGAAGGCTAAGGCTGCGGTTCCACTGAGGCGGAGCGGAGACGAGCTGTGCCGCGATTCATCAATCACATGGCTTGAAATCCACATCTCTTCTATTTCAAGCCATGTGATTGGTGAATCGCGGCACAGCTCGTCTCCGCTCTGCTCCGCTCCGCCTCAGTGGAACCGTAGCCTAAATAGAGTAGATACTGCTACAAACCCTCTATGGAACCACTTTTCTTAAAAAAAGAATACTTTGTCATCCGACAAAATCGTACACAAACATATATCTCGATAGGTGGCTGGATTTTGGCCGATATTTAATCATACAAAACTAACTTAACGGAATGGATTGAAGGTGTAGTACCTACTTAAACAGTAGGTAATTAGGTATGTGATAAAAACTAAGTATATAGGTATATTTCAATTATTATCTTAGTATATGGAAATTTTCTGAAGTAAGAATTTCAAATTGGTAACTAAAAGCCTGAGATAGGCACTAAACCATTAGGGTGTGTACGCCTACGCAATGTATGCTTAGTACAGACTCTGCTTAGTTTGGAATTAGCTGATGGTGTATAAGTTGTCTTACGGCCGGTCGCAATACCTATTCAATTTCATTACCAATAGTACCTCTAGGTATATAGGTACTGTACTATATGTATAGGTCCTATACGGTCATGAAGATCTTTGACAGTCGTTATAGGGCGTCAGTACCTTCTAAATAAATTGACACTAGTCTAAACCATATTGCTATCCCTTCGGGTTGTAGAGGTCAGACAGGCAGTCGCTCTGTGGAAAAGCTAATACTCAGCCATATCCGGTTAGACTAGTAAGCGGACCCCAGGGTGAGACTGGGATAACGCTAGGAGGATGGTGTATAGGTCCTATACAATAGCGAAATCCATGCACTTGCCCAACTTGTACCGCTAAGATGTAAAACTTTACCCGATCTCTATTCTCCGGGTTCCTTACGTCTGATTACCAGTATTACCCACACGTTAGTCAAGAGCGATAGCCCAGAGGAGACCGACAGACGGCTACGTAGAAGGTCTCAGGTACGAATCCACAGCTCGCACCAATGACTTTTTGAAGTTATGTGCGTATTAAATTGATAGGTAATTATCGCTTACTAAATGTTGAAGGAAAGCATCATGAGGAAACCTGCATGTCTGAGAATTCGCCATAATGTTCAAGTCTGTCAACGCGCATTTGGCCAATTAGCTAGGCGTAGGCACTGGCGCTGGCGAGCATGTAGGTACCTATATGATTTGCTCGTATCTACTTCGTATTGATAGGCATTAAAGTTCGGATCAATATACATTTTTTAATTATAAGGTAGTCTGTTGCTGCGTTTAATAACTACAGGTCTAATGGATGGCAAGAGGAACCCACCACGCACCCTCGGATTGACCACCCCAACTATTGTAACAGAAAAAGCTTGACAATACCGGAAAACGTAAACCTCTAAAAGGATAAGGGATATATAGGAATGGTATGTTTTTCAGGAAGATACCTGACTTGCAGTATCCCGCTGTATGCGGCGACTATTCTTCGACACGTGTTTCGCCTCTGCATGAGGCATCCTGAGGGGCGATGGGCAACGACTGAGCTCCTGATACCATTCCTATATATCCCTTATCCTTTTAGAGGAGTTCGGTATTGTCAACCTTTTTCTGTTGCAATAGTTGGGGTGGTCAATCCGAGGGTGCGTGGTGGGTTCCTCTTTCCTTCCATTAGGTTACAATGGAGTTCCGCCAAGTAACGCCTGATTCAATCAACTATAGTTACATGTCTTTAAATCAGTAAAAAAAAAATATCGGTAAGTACTAAACCATTTTGCTCGTGCCTGCCTGTGGGGTTAATGGTCAATACCGTTTTGATAACGAACAAAATCTATGAGGCAGACATCCAGGACTCTGCGTTATCACAGGAGGTAGATGTAAACATGTAAAAGAAAAAAGCTGAACTAAATCATTTGCTCGTAGCTTTAATTAGGTCTATTGAGTCTATTAGAACCCCTAGAAAATAACAATAAAAAATTGGAGGATTTTACTTACTGACTTTAACCATTACAGCTCGTTGAAGTCTGCGAATCTGAGGTTAAAGTGAGGATTACGCCTAATTAATGTTATTTGTAGCATCTTTTCGTCTTAATTTTTTTATTGACCTGCAAACATGACATGACTTCCGATCCAAAAAAAATGTAAAGGTAAAAAAAAATTAAAAAGTGTCGCCATCGTCGCTATCGTCAGAAGTAGGTACTATGCAGTAAGTAAGTAAAAGAAAGTGCTAGAAAAGGAAATAACGGTAGCCCGCGCGCGTGTCTGTGTGTTTGTGCGTGGGAGTGTACATTATTTACACATACACCTGTTGATTGAATGCTTGACCCAAGCGTCGACTAAAAAAACAGAATTCAAATGATCTGCCTTCGGAATATCAGTGGCATAGGTGTCTGCCGCATTTATGTTCTTTCTTTATATAAGCAATACCTATATATGAACAATGGTCAAAGAGCTACATAAGCAAATGATATAGCACATTGTCGACATTTCTGAAGCGCTCTTATTGAAAGTTGTTCACAGGGTTTTTAAACGAACACTGCAGGTCTGCCAAGCGTGCAAAGTCAAAGTCAAAAAAACATTTATTCATCTGGGTCACAAAGTGACGCTTATGAACGTCAAATTTTTATGTACATTACTTAATGCTTCTACATTTACATTTACTGCCCATTCGCAAAGCAATAGGTAGAACCACGAGAAAGAACGGGCAATAAAACTCGTGGCCACTCTTTTTAATCGCCAGTGTTATGTTACATATTTTGTTTTTGTAAGGAGCTGCAACTGTTTCACATTGTAATTAATTACTTGTAAATAGTAATTAGGAACATACATAATACTTAAATAATTAATGCAGTTACCAATTTAACTGCTGTAGTAGCCTTCCAGTGTGAATATTGTGTAACAGGAGCATCCACTTACGTCTTATAATGTAGGCAACTCGCGACCATGTTCTTAACTATATGGTGGAAATATATGTTACAGAAGTGACTGTATATGAATACACAAAATTACTAAAACATTAGTTTACAGCCCATAATCACGAGTTATCTTCATCTTACAGTGCAGTAAAACTTTAATAAAATTAGTGGAACAACAATGCAAATGTAAATGTAGTACCTAAGTTGAATGACCTAATAATACATGAACAGTAATTTAAAAGAACTAGAAATATTATATAAAGATTAACTGAAAAATGCAAATTATCTATATAATTCTAATTAGGTATAAAGATCATGAGTTGTCTAGCGTAAGTGACCAGCTATCCTTATCACTGAAATAATCATTAATAGTATAATAACCTTTCTTAATAAGGCAGTCTTTTATTTTAGTTTTAAATGTACTAAATGGTAATTCTAAAAGACTAATTGGTATTTTATTGTATATACGAATACCTAGCCCTACAAAAGAATTATTAACTTTATGTAAACGATGATAAGGGGCATATAACCTATGCCTGTTTCGAGTATTTATGTTATGTATATCGCTTTTTGTGGTAAATAAACCTATATTTTGCCTAATGTACAAAATATTAGCAAATAAAAATTGCGAGGCTACTGTAAGAATTCCTATAGACTTAAAGCGTTCTCTAAGAGTATCTTTTGCACCTAACATGTATATTGCTCTTACCGCTCGTTTTTGTAGAACGAAGATATTCTGAATATCCGCAGCTTTGCCCCATAACAAAATGCCGTAGGACATAACACTGTGAAAATAGCTAAAATAAACTAAACGAGCCGTGTCGATGTCAGTAAGTTAATTTATAATAAAATCTTAAATTTAAAAGTTAAATTATAATAAAATCTTAAAAAAATCATAACGTCAAAAGTCAGAGTCCTAGATGTCTGCCTTTTAATTTTTTCATTTTGACAAGGTTTATAAACATACAGCCTTAGAGGCAAACACGAGCAAATGATTTACGGCCATTTTCAATATTCGATCCATACATTGATTTTGAGTTACGAGATTCGTGTTTGACATAATTATTTTGTATGGAGCTTATGTCAAAAACGAATCTAAAATCTACAGATCTATCTATAGATCGAATATTGAATTCTGTAGTTAGTATACCTGTTTTTTTTTTAATTTTAGGGGCTGCCAATGGAGAACGCAGCGCTACCATGGTGGCAGACGCAGTTATACTTCTTATCCTATAAATACCGCTATTAATAAAGTCTGCCACATGAGCAAATCATATATATTTTTTGCTCGCCAGCCCCCTTGCTAGGTAGTGAACCTTAAAAGTTCTTACCCTTCTTATATTCAGAAGAGGCCCGTACCCAGCAGTGCGACAGTTTATTTACATTATAACAAGCTCCCATAAAATATAAGAAACCTATCTATAAATAAGTTCAAAATTATTGTAAAAGCGAAATTGTGTTCAAAAGCATATTATAAAATTTCTGAATATGAAAACGACCAATACGCTTGGGACTGAGTTGTTCTAATTCGACACATATATAAAATAGTTGTATAAAATGTTTTTTTTTAAATGACGTTTTGTAAGTACAATTTTACTAAAACGGGTCTTATTCGCGATATTTAATTAATTTAAGGTATAAATACCTATGTTTTGTAAGTACTTGCAAAGTTTATACGAAATAAAGAAGTATTTCATTTCATTTCATTTCACAGGGCCGATGATGAGTCATGGGTAAGAACTAATTGAAAATAAAAATACAATAATACAAGTGTATACAAGTTTATTCATCATCGTACATACTTTTAGTAGAAATCGCGTAAAACTAAGAAAATACATCAGAAATTAGTATAAAAATACTGTTTACAAACGCGTATTACTGTATTATTTGGAAAAATACATTCTAATAAATACTTTACTTATTTGATACAGTATCGTATAAACGTTATGATATACAAACTAATAAATACATTACAATAAATACAATTTTTCAATCACTTATGAAATTATTAGGACTATTTTAAGATTTAACCAAACTGTGATTGATAATATTAATCCTGAAATGTTTTTAATTATTATAATTTCAAGATTTTAGTTATCGGAAAGATAACCATTGAATAAATTTATATTTCAAATCTAATCTAGCGATAATTTTAAGAACTATTCAAACTTATCTTTCCAAATAAAACAATGATTTTTATTACTAGAACATTATAAATGCGATTTCACACTACGTTAGTATGCAATGACTGGTATAAAAAGGACCGTTCAGATCGCACCAAAATTCAATACAAAAAAAATTAACAAAAATCACAATGTCCACTTGAAATACAGACTGATTTGAAAATTTATTGATATTTTATTTTTAAAACAATGCGCATTTGATGTTAAACAGTTACAAAAAAGGCTGCGGCATGAATTTCGAGCACTAAAATTATCACTTGGAAAAGAAAAACATCGTGGCACGAATTTTGAACGCCAAATTTTACACACTCTAACATCTCAAACATTTGATCTAATTCGTATAGATTATAGGTCGGTTCATGAAAGATGACCACTGCGCAGAAATAATTTTTTAGGTTCCACTGGAGGTGCGGGGTGAGGCGCGGGTGGAATGCTTCGGGAATACGCACTCAAGAACGGAGCCACGCCATTGCTGCACGAATGTACATATGCGCGACGGCCGCCATTTGTGGTCAACTTTCGTGAACCGATCTGTACCAAGTCTTTGGCTGGAGCGAATGATTCTTGTTTATTTCGCACTTTGGCTTTTTTATTTATTTATTTATTAGATACAAAATACATTTTATAGATAATATCTATGATGCAAACATAAACCCAGGTGAGTTTTAACGTACATCATAATATCATCGACGTTACAACTAATTAGTGCCACTTTTTTAATAAATAATATAAGCGCAACTATACCATCATCTAAGCAGCGCTCTAAATCCGTGCCGCGATTTTAGTCGTAGGTATTCATCATTATTGCGAGAATTCTGTAAAATTCAGTAACACATTTGCCCGATCCGGGAATCGAATCGGAGCCGCCCGACATTTTACAGAAAATCTGTTTCAAGTTATAGATATTTCTTATAATTTTTCAAATAAGTTCAATATTTTATAAGCGGACAACTCAACGTCATTATATTAGTTGTAGAATCTCACGATTGCAGAGAGAATCATTTGATAACTTAGATAAAGCGAAATAAATATGTTAGTTCTTTTATAAATATGCTAGATAATCTGAGTTATTTATAATTATAGACACGTTTGGAGAAATATTCTTTTTTTAGATAATATATTAAAATTATTGTACAGTTTGCATATTTGTATTTCGGATTGCAGTATAGAATACAAAGATATAGACAACTGAGATGTTTTTTTTTCTATACAGCAAAGGCGAACATGTATAAAGCCTATCTGATGATAACATAATCGTCGCCATCGACTAAGGCTGCTTACAAAATTGTTTTCGCCTTTAAATTAACGCCAATAAGTACCTGTCTGTACTATTCGACCAAGCGATTAGACGGTCGGCAAAAGTGTCGTCATTTCCTGTAGGTACCGCCAGCAACAAACGCTAGAGTGTGGCACTCATCTAAATATAATTATTTATAAAAGGTTTGTTGCAAGCGCCATGTTCACGGATGTACATCCGTGAACAAGGCGCATGCAACAGTGCCGAAATATCGGTTACTCCAAACAAAGGTACGTGGTACATATCCCGAAATACAATTTAAAATAAGTTTAAATGACCACGAAAGTTTAAATTCCTATAAAAGGTTTGTAACGAAAATAAATAAATCTTTGATAGCAACATGTTACAGCTTACTTATAATCGTTATTTTTCTTCTGAAGCAAGACAGTTATGTCAGGATCGTTGCAAGTGATAGTCCGTAGTCTCTGCCTACCCCTTCGGGAAACAGGCGTGATTCTATGTACATATGTTTTTTCTGACATTGCGAACTGTACAAAGATGTGGCTGATGTGAAGAGGCCGACTTACACCCACTAGCCTAAATCACTTGGTCGTCCAGTAAAAAATTACGTTACATTATTAATTTATTACTTGTGAATTTACAAATAATATAATTAATAAATAATAATAGCACCTAAATATCACTTTTACAAAGTATCTTATATTTAGGTCGTATTCCAAGGGTTTATAATAACTTCTAAGCAGAATAAGTTACACGAATTACGCGATGAAAATCAAAACACCATTTTGATTTTCATCTATACAACAAACCTAAATATACACATCAATAAATTGGAATATAAATGCGAATAACACTTACTTACATCCAATTTTTATTTTATTCTAACTGATTATTTTATGTGTCTAAAGATTGGTATTTACGTGAAGTTAACGCAAATTTTGACAAGTTTTTGATAGCATAAAATCTATATGTTGAAAAGTCTATATCAACGCTGTAAAATCAAAAATTACCGAGGGGATTTTCGTATGGTTCTCACCAATAGAGAATGTGATTCCTGAGGAAGATTACGTGTATATATTTCGTACGCAAAGCCATGAAGTGGTGTTACTATTTATATCGCTAACCCTTGATATATATTAAATTATAAAGTTGATATTCTGTCACATCTGGTTAGACCAGTAAGCGGACCCCGGGCTCCAAGGCGTGTGTGGATGCAACCGGGGTAACGCTAGGGCGATGATGATGATATATTATATAATTATCAAAGAATATTTCTCCAAACGGCATACATTAGTAGGTCTAAGCTTTAGGCACGGACCAGACGCGCGTGTTGCCGTCCTGCCCGACGGACACGACCGTCTCGTCGTCCAGCCACGCCAGACCCGTGATCTGACTTTGTGGGTGAGCATCTGAAATGTAAAACAATGACGTAAGAAACATGCATACATACATATACTCACGCCTTTTTCCCGTAGGGGTAGACAGAAACAACGCAAAGCCACTTGCATCTATTTTTACAAATTTCACGCGCTTCCTCTACATTCATTAGTGTTTTTATACATGCTAAAGAAACATGTAAATATATATAGCAGGCATTTGATGGAAGTAGATGAAGCAAGAGCGATATGATCAAGATCGTTGCAAATGGCGGGCAGCAGTCTCTGGCTGCCCCTTCACGAAACAGGCGTAATGTATATATACAGCTCTGGTAAAATAAAATAAACGGCTAATTTATCGCGACAATTTACACGGCTTTCTGAGCCATGAATATAGGACCATGCAAAAATACATCACACATAAATAATAAAATTAAAAAAATATGTGTATGTATGTGTAAAAAAATATGTGTTTTTGGATGATCATGAAGATCTTTGACAGTCGTTATAGGGTGTCAGTACCTTCTAAATAAACTGACACTAGTCTAAACCATGGAATATCGTTATCCCTTGGGGTTGCGGAGATCAGACAGGCAGTCGCTCTGTGGAAAAGCTAATATTCAGCCAAATCAGGTTAGACTAGTAAGCGGACCCCAGGTTGAAACTGGGATAAAACTACGACTCTGATGAAGATTTTTGTTGTACAATAAAGTGTTTATTAATGATGGATACTTACTTTTAATAATAACATGTTTAGCGGGCGCCTCTACGCTCCATATAATGATGGCGGTGTCGAGCGAGCCGGACGCGATACGCGACGAGTCGGGGCTGAAGGCGACGCAGTTCACGCGCGCCGTGTGGAAGCCCCACTCCTTGTTGTGGGCCAGCTGCGGACAACACATAATGCATGTTTTATCTATACTAATACTAGCTGACCCGGCAAACGTTGTTTTGCATTTTTTTTTTTTGAAAAATAGATGTTGGCCGATTCTCATAGATACCGGATAAGCACAAAAAAATTCATCAAAATCGGTCAAGCCGTTTCGGAGGAGTATGGGAACGAAAACTGTGACACGAGAATTTTATCTATACTAATATAATAATAATAAATAATAATAATAAAATTCTTTTATTTCAGACATAAAATAAAAATAAATAAAAATAATAAAGCGGAAGAGTTTGTTTGTTTGTTTTTTTGTTTGTTTGTTTGTTTGAACGCGCTAATCTCGGGAACTACCGGTCGGATCTGAAAAATTCTTTTTGTATACGATAGCCCAGTTGTTCCGGAAGGCTATAGGCTATATAACATAACGCTTCAACCCTTTGGGGCCGGGCAAAAGGCTAAAAAGGCTAAAAGATAATGTCGGCTAATCTCAGGAACTAGCAGTCGGATTTTAAAAATTGTTATTGCCTATGATAGCCCAATTATTCCGAAAGGCTATAGGCTATATAAAATTACGCCACAACTTTTAGGGGCCAGACAAAAATAATAAAATGGTCAAACGAGAAGGGGCAGGGTTGGGTCAAAGGCAAAAAAAGGCTAAACGAATAGGATACAATCTATATGGGTATCGTTTTCGAGATTTTCGGGACGCTGATTAATAATATGACATTTATTTAGTGATCCAAGATGGCGGACGGGAAATCAAAGATGGCGGATGAGAAAAATTTAAATATCAATATGGGTATCGCCTTTGATATTTTAAGGGGTGGAGAATCGAAAAACAACATCTATTTCGTAATCAAAGATGGCGGATGGGCAATCAAAGATGGCGGATGGGAAAATTTAAAAAATTCAATATTGGTAACGTCTCCTATGTTTAAAGGGATGGGGAATCCAAATACAACATCTATTTCGTGATTCAAGATGGCGGATGGGAAATCAAAAATGGCGGATGGGAAAATTTAAAAAATCAATATGGGTATCGTCTCTGATGATTTAAGGGATGGTGAATCCAAATACAACATCTATTTCGTGATCAAAGATGGCGGATAGGAAATCAAAGGTGGCGGACGGGAATTTTTTTAAAGTCGATACGGGTATCGTTTCCGATATTTTAAGGAGTGGGGAATTAAAAAACACCATTTATTTCGTGATCAAAAATGGCGGATGGGATTTTTTTTTAAATCAATATGGTTATCGTCTCCGATGTTTGAAGGGATGGGGAATCCAAATACAACATCTATTTCGTGATTCAAGATGGCGGATGGGAAATAATTTAAAAATCAATATGGGTATCGTCTCTGATGATTTAAGGGATGGTGAATCCAAATACAACATCTATTTCGTGATCAAAGATGGTGGATAGGAAATCAAAGATGGCGGACGGGATTTTTTTTTAAGTCAATATGTGTATCGTCTCCGATATTTTAAGGAATGGGGAATTCAATATTATATAAAATCTATGTTTGTTTTTGCATCATTTATAGACCCTGGAATGATAAGAGAAAGTCAATGGTAACTTTGGAAAAGGGGCTTGGAAAAAAGGGAATTAAATAAAAACTCTTAAAAGGCGATACGGAGTTCGCTGGGTCAGCTAGTATTATATAACTAGCTACCCGCCCCAGCTTCGCACGGGTGCAAAATATAACCTTCCTCTTGAATCACTCTATCTATTGAAAAAAACCCGTGTGGTGACGGATTAAGAATACGGATTGTCACCACCCCATATCATCCCATGGGTGTCGTAAGAGCCGACAGAGGGACCATATTATGCAGAGAACAACACTGTAAGAAAAGGAAAACTTGACACAAACCCTATACCAACCCGTTTGGCCAGCGTGGTATAGTAGGCCAATTCTTCCTTTCAAAGGAGAGGCCTAGTCCAGCAGTGGACTGTTAAAGACTGATGATAATAATTGAAAAAAAAACCGCTTCAAAATCCGTTACGTAGTTTTAAAGATTTAAGCATACATAGGGACAGACAGACAGCGATAATATAAGCCAAAAGTCACGCCTTCCTCCCATTGGAGTAAGCAGACTATGAAACGCCAAATGCTCCGGTTAAAACATACATCTTTCGCTTACTCGTCATACATGCTCGGCGGTTATAGGTTTGACCCTTTGGCCTTTGCCACACTTGGCGGAAATTCCGTCGCGGATCTTCCACAGCGGAACGCCTATACAAGTTATATTGTATATAAATAACCAATACCAGGCACACTATGCGGATGATCCGGTGCTCCGATTGCTCTCAGCGTTTACCGTAACAGAAGATTCGCGACGGAATTTTCGTCAAGAGTTGCAAAGGCCTTTCTCAGTACGACACGAATTTTGTCGGCGTAAGTCCGTCTTGAGTGTTCTATACCACCATCTCCATAAAATAAATGTATATGGCTATTACATTGGCTATGCCTAACAACGCAGCAGGGATAAGCCTCCCGCAAAGTGGACCGACGATTTGGTTAAGATCGCGGAAGCTGTTGGATGCGGACGCCTCAAAATCGGATTGTGTAGAGAGCCATGGCGAAGACCACAGATATAGATCTACATAGATAACGCAATTATCACGATTTGTATTGAAACCAAGCGTGCCGACTTTTTAATACCTACTGTGACGTTGCCTGTATCACGAAGTCGAAGCAATGCGCGAGAGTATCGCTTGTGCGATATTCATCGTCTCCTAATACACACGTCAGATCAAACGTCCGAAGCAAACGCGGCAACGTAATGTGAATAAAGTTTACTTAACGGTAAAACGGACGCGCGGGGACTGAAGTTAGTGGCGACCAACCTCGACGCTTGGTCGGAGTTCAGACACGCGAAGTGCATGCATTTGCGTTATCTATGTAGATCTATGTCTGTGGTGAAGACCATGTCCAGCAATGATATAAAGAAAAGACAGTATTCATCATCATCAGCCCTTTATACTGTCCCACTGCTGGGCACAGGCCTCTTCCCATTATGAGAAGGGTAAGACCATAATCCACCACGCTGGCCGAGACAGTATTATGCTGAAATAAATAAATTGTAAATAACTATCCAATAATATTACCTTATACTCTGGATTGGTGGCATACAATATGACTTTTCTATTCGCGTCGCTTGCCACAAGGTACTCCGAGTTGGGGCTGTAGCGCACGTCAGTCACGGCGCCTAAGTGCTCCAGTTCGATTCCCGGCGTGAGACTGCGCCCGTCCAACGTGTATATGTGCACTTTGTTGTCGGCACCTGTGGACAGAATAATACTTATAGTAAAATTTATTATTTATTTATAGTCTCACGCCTGTATCCCCGAAGGGGTAGGCAGAGGTGTAAATATTACACCCACATTTCGCCATGAATTTTTAGGTCCCACGTTATAGGGGGCGAGCCTATTGCCGTTACCGGGCACATCACCAGACTCCGGTACTACTGAGTATTTGGAAAAACCCAGTAACACTTTTGCCCGACCTGGGAATCGAACCCGGGACCTACGATCAGCAGTCGCATACGCTATCCACTGGACCACGGAGGCAGTGTAGTATAGTAAAATAAATTGTAATAATATTTATGGCGTGGCGTGATTCTTTTTTATTGACTCACGCCTGTATCGCCGCAGGCGTAGGCAGAGGTGCAATATAACATCCCAATTTCACTATGTTACGACTTTTTGGTCCCAAGTAATTGCCGTTACCAGACTCCGAGCTGCTACTGTGAAGTCAGAAAAAAACACTTATGCCCGACCCGGGAATGGAACCCGAGACCTTCCAATCAGCAGACGCGTGCACTACCCACTGGACCACAAAGACAGTCTTGGCGTGATTGCTGATAAAATATGCAACTGTGTGTTTAAGTGTATGTTTTAGTGTATTATTGTTCATCGGACGCATTTCGCCTAGCGACAGTTCCTCATCTATACACATAAATAAAATTTTAGTGTCTGTTTGTAATATTAAAATAACGGCATTTCACTAAATGCAATGGATGTATAGGTAGGTACATGGTACATAAACCCAAATTACATTTTTTTACAATTTTTGTCTGTCTGTCTGTCTGTTTGTTCTCGCTGATCTCTGGAACGGCTGGACCGATTTTGACGGGACTTTCACTGACGGATAGCTGATGTATGTACCAATGAGTAACTTAGTTTTTATTGTACGTAACAATTAACCGGGTACGCGAAGTAGTTCCCTCAGGACGCGCGTGAAACCGCGGGAAACAACTAGTTAAAAATATAACGAATAAAAATATGATCAGCCCAAATATGATGATCCCAACTAAAGCCAAATATAAAGCAACCAAAGACCCGTAACGATCGTACTACGAGTGAAAAACGCTCAACGTGCTCGCGACTTTACCTACAATTCATATGTTTACCATTCATCGGGTATCATTCATAGGGTAGGGTAGCCTAAGTCATCGGCTGGCGACGCTCTTGCGTGGTATATAAAATTCATAAATAGTAAAATGTGGGTGTTTATACTACACCTCTGCCTACCCCTTCGTGGATATAGGCTTATCTATACACATAAATAACATTGGAGTGTCTGTTTGTAATATTAAAACAACCGCTTTTTACTAAATGCATATGGATGTATACACGGTACATAAACTGTAAAAAATGTAATTTTCTACAATTTTTGTCGGTCTGTCTGTCTGTTTGTTCTCGCTAATCTCTGGAACGGCTGGACCGATTTTGACGGGACTTTAACTGGCGGGTAGCTGATGTACCAAGGAGTAACTTAGGTTATAAATTAACCGGGTACGCGAAGTAGTTCCCTCAGGACGCGGGTGAAACCGCGGGAAACAGCTAGTTTATCCTATAAAGAAAATATAACTTACCGCCAACAGCGACGTGTCTCGTCTTGGGGTCGATGGTGACGCACGTCGGCTCGTATTTCAGAGGCAGGCTAGACTGCTTACTGCCACCGATGATCACGGCCAACTATTGAAAGAAAAATATAAGACTTTTAGCTAATTGTTTTGTGACAGATAGAGATACTAAGGCCTAGTTTCAAAAGCTCTTTCACATAAATTCAACATTGGAACGAAATTCATTGGAGTTATCTGACATCTTAATTTAAGTGGAACTTATCAGACACCTGTGACAGCGGCCCTAAGTGGCACTACCTCCATTACATTCTGTGGGGGTCGTTGAGTCAGTCAGTAACACAAAAAAAAATATTTTCCTACTAGTCCATTGATCTATTTAATTTTTTTATGTTTAGGGAGGGCTAACTCTTGTTCCTTGGCCGACATCGTGGAAAGAGTGCAGGTGTGGGATGGTTTTTCTTATTTAGCTGGTAAACTATTGATCAAACCTTTTAGATGTCTAGGGGGGTCCTCTAGACATCTAAAGAAATAAATTGTGTAGTCTGAGAAACGCACGCTGAGCTCAAAAAATGTAACATTTCAATAGACTTATATAATGTTCTGACAATATTGTTTTAATGTTGAACGTACCTCTTTAACAGTGGCGACGATGGTAGTATCTTCATCAATGATGTGGTCCATGGCGCGAGGCTGCGAGCCCAGGGGTATAGACACGTCTGTGTATGTAGGCACCTCTCCTGCGATACAAAACAATACCTTTTAATCATACGAAAGGAAACTTTTGGCTTGTTGTGTGCGGTATAATTATAATTATTTTATTAAATTAGTATCAAATTATTTCTGTCGCATGTCAGATGACAATTGGACCAAATAAACCATTTGATTTAAAGGCGGCATCGCCGCAGGCCTAGACGGAGATGGCTGGATGAGCTAGCCTCCCTCGAAAAGGAGTGGTTCCAGGAGAGTAAAGATAGGTACTTAGTTATGGAAGAAGAGTGGGGAAGCCTTTGCCGTGCTATGAGTCGACACAGACTCTTAAAAACAGTATCAAATCAAATTCAAGAAATAGCGAAATAAAGAAGGTAGTAGTTTAATATGTTAAGTAATCGTTAGTGCGTTTTTACGTATTATGCTGATGGAAACGGCGTAATGACCCCATTTATAATCCCATTCTTTATCTGAACTGATAGTATTTATTACTTTTTTAATGCGAAGAGATCATCATCGCCCTAACGTTATCCCGGTTGCATCCAAGACTGGAGCCCGAGGTCCGCTTACTGGTCTAACCAGATATGACAGAATATCAACTTTTCCACAAAGCGACCGTCGTCTGACCTCCGCAACCCAAAGGATAGCGATATTCCATGGTTTAGACCTGTATCAGTTTATTTGATGGTACTGACGTCTCGTAACGATTGTCAAAGATCTTCATGACAGCCGGGACCAACGGTTTTACGTGCTCTCCGAGGCACGGGGCAAGCGATAATTAACAATTTAATACACACTTAACTTCGAAAAGTCATTGGTGTGCTCCGTGGATTCGAACCCGATACCCTCTGCATGGCAGTCCGTTGGTATCTCCACTAGGCTATTGCTGCCTTCTTGCTTATTGCTTTTAATGCGAAGAGATGTTTATTTATATTGGTAAGCATTTGAGAAATATGAAGACATATGGACGAAAGGTAGTGGGATGCCAAAGAAAATAAGACAGCTCTTGTTTAACTAACATATAGGGCCTTTTCTCTTTATTTATGGGATATTTATTGGGCTTAGCGACCCAGGGCTCCAAGACTTAGGTTTTGGATCGCAACCGGGACAGCGCTAGCATAAAACATCATCATCATCCTAGGATGATGATGATGTTTTATTGGGCTTAGCGATAACGTCGCCCAGTTATAAAAGTTTAAGGGGTTGAAACTGTTGAAAGTTTGCATTCGTAGCGATTGTGAAAATCAGCTTATTATGAACCATCTTTCTGCAAAGAGTTTTATCCTGTAGAAAGAGTTTGATCCTCTAGAAAGAGTTTTATCCTGTAGAAAGAGTTTAATCCTCTAGAACGAGTTTTATCCTCTAGCAAGAGTTTTATCCTCTAGAAAGAGTTTTATCTTCTAGGAAGAGCTTTATCCTCCAGAAAGAGTTTTATCCTCTAGAAAGAGTTTTATCCTCTAGCAAGAGTTTCACCCTCTAGAAAGGGGTTTACTCTTTAGAAAGAGTTTTATCCCCTAGATAGTTTTATTCCTTAGAAAGAGTGTTATCCTCTAGAAAGAGTTTTATCCTCTAGGTCTATGAGGACAGTCTTCGGCATGCCTTAAGGCGGCGTTGATAGATAGGTCCTTTAGATGTTTAATTTGGTCCGTCTAGCAAGTTGGGGAGCGCCCGCGTGATCGTTTCCCTTCTATATTTGAACATTAAATGCGGTTAACAGCTCGTTTTTTACTACACTAGATAGATCTTGTGCCAACTTTTTACTTACTCCTGTCTGCATATATATTTGTAATTTTTTGTTACTATTTATTCTGGTATTATTGTTATTAGATTGATTTTATTTATTTTTATACTTATGATTGTTCTTGTATTTTTCCTTCTTTATATTATGTATCTTGTGTTGTGTGGAATCAAAATAAATTTTATTTAACTTCACATTTCACTTGTTATGTATAGAAGGTACGTACCTTCGGCTGCCGGCTTAGCAATCCTTAGCGTGTCATCGATGCCGCACGTGAGTAGGGAGCCGTCCTTGCCGGCGCGCATGCCGTTCACCTGGTTGCCGTGACCTTGACCCTTTATGTGTTGACCTTCACCTGCAAACAAACAAAAAAAAATGTGTGTTATCTTTCACAGGAGACATGTCTAAAAATTAATATTCGTCTTTTTGTCCTTTTAAGACGCTGAAATGATAAAAGAATAAGATGATGTCTTTGGTAAAGGAGAAGTTGCAACTTCCATATAAAATTACCCCACTTCCGACAGCTGAGAAAAATATCTCTAATAAGTTGCATACCTCTGATTGACATCCTTACTGGCTATCATACTTAGAAATTGCTCCAAATATTGTTTCAGGCGCAGTATTAAGTACTTATCTTAAAAATATTATACTTTCAATCATGCATTTCTCTAACGACCATAAAAAAGTGGAATAAAGATTAAACAAATGAACACATTTTTTATAGACTCTAGCCTGTATCCTCGAACACATTAATTTTTTTTAAAAGCGCCCCTAACAGTGAGTAGCTATCGATAGAGTCCGCTAGGGAGCGCATTTAGAAAATGTATGGAAATTGTTCCCGACGTCGACTAGGCTATCGTCCACCGTGACGATCGAGTGCAAACTGGTACTGGACCCTCTGATATCATAATTAATTCCTCATATGTCTCGGAAAATCATATTAACTTCTTCGCTAGTTGCTTCCAACCTCGCAAAGGGAACTCTGCTGGTTTAGATTATGTTCTTCGACATAATCTGCTAACAAGTTTGGTTTAAGCATATTTAGTTCTATTGTTTGACAAAACTCTTCAGTATGTGTGCTTTATTACTAACGTAGTATAATAACTATTATCAAACGTGAGTTATTACAGTGTTTAATTGCTTTTTAATCCTATTCTAAAACTAAAATCAGAAATTAGTATATTACAGGTTTTCTACTCCTGAATTAATATTTAGAGCAATTTTTTTATATGTTAGCCAGTAAAGATGATTACCGGAACTATATAATTTTTTTATACTGATTTTAAGCGATTTTTTGAGATACTTATCGTTGCAGTCGGAAGTGGGGCATTTTTGCTACTTCTTCTTTGCTTCGAATTATCTGGAAAACATGTTTGAAAAAAAAAGGAAAAGAAACAGCCTTGAAAAGCCGGTACGAAGTTCGCCAAGTCAGCTAGCATAAATATAATACATTTTTGTCACAGTGTACGTATATCATTTATCTAAAATATTATCTTAATATATAAAATCCTTGCGTTACTGACTGACTGACAGACACGCTACAGCCGAAACTATTGGGCGCAGGACGCTGAAATTTGGCATGTATGTTCCTTGGGGACCGTAGGGGTGCACTAAGAAGGGATTTCCCGAAATGCCCACGGGATCGGCCAAAAAGGGTAAATTAAAAAAAATTGCAGGCGTAGCTGCTGGCGTCATCTAGTCTAAAATAAATCCACAACCGCTCACCATTAGAACAGTTCCAAGCGGTGACGGTGCCGTCATGGCTGGCGGTGTACACGGTGTGTCTGTCCGGGTGCAGCGCCAGGCACGTGATCGGCTTGTTGTGACCGAACAGCACGCGGAGCGGCTTGTCCGGGTTCTCCACGTCCAGGTAGTTTATCACCCCGGATAGGGACACCGAGATAAGATGTTTGCCTTGCCATAGGCAGGATACCTGGGAAGAAAAATTAAATAAAAAAAAAATTCTATAAAATTCTTGCGTTACTGACTCACTGACGGACAAGTTACAACCAAAACTGTAAGGCACAAGAAGCTGAAATTCGGCATGTATGTTCCTTGGGGATCGTAGGGGAGCATTAAAGAAAGCAGTTCCCAAAATTCCCACGGTGGGGCAAAACAAGTAGATTTGAAAGAAATGCGAACGTAGCTACAGATATCACCTAGATATACGACGTTTATCTATTGTTACAGACGGGGTAACGGGATTGGAACGAAAACAACGAGTGACGCAGAAGACCCTATATTGAAGAAAATCGCCACGTGGACTTCCACTGCGCGTCGTCTAACCTTCGACGCCGATAGCACCGTCACTTTCACTTATGCACTGTACTTCATACATTACCGCAATGAAAACATAGAAGAAGTTAACTCAACAAAATTTCTTGGCCTCCAGATTGATAAAAACCTTAACTGGAAAACTCATATTGAAATGTTATGTAAAAAACTAAGTATATCTGCATACGCTTTACACACACTTTCATGCACATTATATACGGATGGTCTACTTACAGCATACTACGGTTTGGTAGAACGTCACCTACGCTATGGGCTAATATTTTGGGGTAACTCAACGGAAAAAGAAACAGCATTCAAATCTCAAAAAAGATGTATACGGGCGATGTTTAGACTTATGAAGACAGATAGCTGCGTGCCCTATTTCAAAAAATAAAAAAAGGTTAACTTTACCATGCCTATACATATTAGAAGTAGCTGTATTTGTTAAGTCGAACCCACATTACTATAAGCGTCTAGCCGACGAATTTCCACGCAATAGACGCGACAGTAGTGAACTTTGTCTCCAATTCGCTAAGACGACCCTGATGCGCAAAAGTGAGTACTGTATGGCACCAATAATTTTTAACAAATTACCAAAAAGTTGGAAGGAACTGCCTCAATCAATGTTTAAAAATAAACTTCGTACTTTCTCGACCGCCAGAGCATATTATAGCGTGACTGAGTTTCTTAATGAGAAAGAATTTGTATTTACATAATTAAATTTATCTATATAGATCTATATGTATAATAATCTTATAATTTGAATATGAAATAATTAAATTTAAATAATTTGGACAAAAAAATAATATATTGTTACATGTATCTTTTTTTTTTTGTATAATTTTATAAGTAACCAATTTATTTTTGCACGTCATGCTGTGACAAACATGTCTGCACTTAATTTATTTTGTCATCTTGTATGTATGCACTTTCTTTGTATATACACACACATGTTTATGCAAATAAAGCTTATCTTATCTTATCTTATCTTCACTTCACTGTACTTTCTTCCCTACCACTTCTTGTTCTTAACTGTTCTGCTCCCCAACTAACATTGACGTTCAGCGCCGTCAGCGCGTCTACTACGGCGTTTATACCACTAAGATTGTACTTAATCTACTACATAATTTCGTTATTCTTTTCGATAGTCTTTTCGCTCGTCTTTTTATTCACATTTTTATCTCTTTTTAACCTTTCATTAGTTCCTGAAGTTACTAGAATTTTCCAATCTTTATTCGAAATATTTAACGAGCATCCTTTGGTAATAATATAATATTCTACAAACACCACCTAGTCCCAAACTAAGACAAAAGATAAACATACATTTATACATTTTCTTTGTTAATACATATGTATTATACATAGTAACGCCTAGACCAAGAGAAACATGAATGTTTACGCGAAAAAATTTTGACTTGCGCCGGAATCGAACCCACGACGTTCGAAGTAGAAGTCGCTTACACTACGCCACCAGGTCATCAAATAAATTGTTATACAAATTAAGGCAATCGGCTTACCCCTATTACGTGGCACCAATATAATAACCATAGATGCACATTCTCGATCTAAAGTGACGTTTAATACCGTCCACGTTATATAAAACTGATTATAGTTATAATAATAATCATATTATATTGTAAATTAAACCTTACATACTTGTCTTAAAGTTGTATTTACGTCGTAATATTTACGTATATAACTCCTGCGTCGTGCGACGAACGATACAGTACTTTTTCGGACGGTTTTGAGACGCTGACTGACTATGTATCTATATAATATCAATGCGTTATTACATCAATGCGTAGGGCCTAAAAATCCTAACATGGCAAAATTTTGGCGTATATATTACACCACTGCCAATCCCTTAAGAGGTACAGGCGTGAGGCTATGAATAAATTATTTTCTTCATATCTTACCTGCTGGTTCTCAACCGCATTGCCCATATTGAACGTGGTAGTCCGCTGCATAGTCTCGATGTCCCAAATCGCGCAAGTCTTGTCGCCTGAACACGACAGCAGCTGTTTACCGTCGGGCGACCAAGCGATGCCGTATACACCGCCCTTGTGTGCTGGCGAACCGATCTGGCGAAAGAATAATTTAAATAAATAAAAATTAATCACCGAAATGTTTGTACGCCCATAACTTCCAAACGACTGGACCAAATTTGATAAATCTTTCTTTTATGTGTTTATCAAGTCTGTCATGAAATACGACCATTTCATTAAATGATTATGCAGTTCACGGAGAGGGCGCTGCAGGACATCAGTTATCTCGTGACCACGGCTGGTGTCACCGAACAAAACTTCGAGAGAAATATAATGTATTTTAATTATATTTTCAAATATATAAACCCGTTACATAAATATTACTACAGGATATTACCATGGAATATCGCTAATCCTAGTTGCGGAGGTCAAACAGGCAGTCGCTCTGTGAAAAAGCTAATATTCAGCCAAATCCGGTTAGACTAGTAAGCAGACCCTAGGTTGAAACTGGGATAAAGCTAGGAGGATGATGACATAAACTATTACTACAGGGCCGTTGGTTTTAATGAGTAACATCTATGTCAGCAAGATATCAACCATGCAAATCCAAACTCGCCATGCCGTGACGCCTATGCCCAGCAGTGGACTGCGTTCGGTTATATGACGATAAAATTAACATATAAAATCAATGGATACCTCGCCCTTAAGCTCAGATGTGGCTCCATCGAATAAGAAGATCTTGCCATCAAAACCGGCCGACGCGAATAAACTGCCGTCGGGACTGTAGCGCACGGCTTGAGCGAAACGGGTGTGCTCCTGCAAATAAACAATGGGTGAATTAGAGATTATACATAAATACATACATAGACTCACGCCTATTTCCCGGAGGCAGAGACTACGGAACGCCATTTGCAACGATCCTGACAAACCTCTCTTACTTCACTCACTCCCATCAAGTTTCTCATGCATGCTCTTCCGTTAAGGATACTACTCACCTGTCTTTTTTTTAGGATCTAATAGGTCCAAGATGATATGGAAAATGAGAAAAGTACTGAGAAAAGTATGAATTGTAGGGTTTTTTGAGTCTCTATGGGAGGGCAGTTGCGCCCCTCTGCCCCCGCTTGGCGACGCCCTTGCACTTGAACGCTGGTCCTTCGAACACGGCGAGGGTATTGTCCTCTGACGCGGTGACGATACGGAACGGCCGGGTCGGCTTGAAGTCCACCGAGTTGATCGGCTTGGAAAATTCTAAAATCCTACCTTAAGCCTTAAAATCACACCTATAGAGTTCAAAATCCTTTACCTGTTTAGAGTAAACCACCAGTGCCCTTAAAATCACAGGCATAGAGTTCAAAATTCTACCTGTTTAGTACACTTGAACTTGAACGGTGGTCCTTCGAACACGGCGAGGGTGTTGTCCTCTGACGCGGTGACGATACGGAACGGTCTTGTCGGCTTGAAGTCCACCGAGTTGATCGGCTTGGAAAATTCTAAAATCCTACCTAATCCTACCTAAAAATCACACCTATAAAGTTCAAAATCCTTTACCTGTTTAGAGTAAACCACCAGTGCCCTTAAAATCACAGGCATAGAGTTCAAAATCTTACCTGTTTAGTGCACTTGAACTTGAACGGTGGTCCTTCGAACACGGCGAGGGTGTTGTCCTCTGACGCGGTGACGATACAGAACGGCCGGGTAGGCTTGAAGTCCACTGAGTTGAACGTCTTGGAAAATTCTAAAATCCAACCTAATCCTACCTTAAAATCACACCTATAGAGTTCAAAATCTTTTACCTGTTTAGAGTAAACCGCCAGTGCCCTTAAAATCACAGGCATAGAGTTCAAAATCTTACCTGTTTAGTACACTTGAACTTGAACGGTGGTCCTTCGAACACGGCGAGGGTGTTGTCCTCTGACGCGGTGACGATACGGAACGGTCTTGTCGGCTTGAAGTCAACTGAGTTGATCGGCTTGGATTGACCGCTGATTTCGCCCACCGATGTGCCGGTCTCTGACATGAATACGTGGCCGAATCTGGTGGCAACAGAACATATTATAAATACTTGTGGACCAACATCTTTTTTCATCTATCTTTTACAGACGACCGGTTGGTGAAACGGGAGTCAAAGTCCTTTATTTGCCAGTATCCAGAGTATGATCTTAAATATAAAATGGCCCATTTACTAGGCATGAGACCGATATATCAAAACGAAACTGAAATCCGATTGCAGTCAGAAATCGTATCGTATCGATATTCCAATATGAGAAAACCGATTTTAGAAAACGTAAAACAATACCACGATAACGCAAACAATCTAATCCAAACCAAACGGAAACTGTGCAAGCGCAACCAAACTACAAAGTAAATCTAAAGCTTACGTTTTCGATAGTTTTCATATGCATTCGTTCTCTTTCACTCTACCCAACGACTACTTAGTTAGAATGAGAGAGAGCGAATTTCATATCCTTTTCTTTCTTACTTAGTGATCCGTTTAATGAGCAAAAGAGATGAAGCGAATATCGATCGTTGCCAAGCAAGCCAGTCGTAGTACCTAGTGCGTTATGGATTTTGGCGGTTTTATGAATTGCAGATTGAATAGAAAAAATAAAACTAAACATCGAGGCGATAAGATCTAATTCAGATTGCAACTATTTAATGTTTGTTTTGAAAATTGCAAATAGTTTTAATAGTTATTAGGGATTTATGTTTGGAGAGTTTTGACTTGATCAATGTTTATTTGTTCACTTGACCTAGGTGACACGTGCAGTGCGGTGCGCGCGTAATAATAATAAAATTAAGTACCTATATTTGGTTTTCGTGAAAGTTATACTATTAGGATTTAAAAGCAAACAATTGGTGTTGCGTAATTTTAGTTTGTTTGGCGACTGAGTTTTTTAACAATTAGTTTTAGGTAGTTAGTAGGTTAGGATTGTAAAGTGTAAATAAATAGAAACAATTCGTGTTGTGTAATTTTAGTTTGTTTGGCGACTGAGTTTTTTAACAATTAGTTTTACGTAGTTAGTAGGTTAGGATTGTAAAGTGTAAATAAATAGAAACAATTCGTGTTGTGTAATTTTAGTTTGTTTGGCGACTGAGTTTTTTAACAATTAGTTTTAGGTAGTTAGTAGGTTTTCTTTTTCAATATGTCACGCAAACCAAGCGAAATATGGACGCATGACATGACAATACAATAAGAATTCGATTGTTTGCGTTTGTCGCTCCGACATCCGCTACAGAAATCGATTTCTAAAATCGGTTTTTGAAATCGATTTCTGTATCTGAAATCGAATTTGTATCGGTTTGCGGAAAAATCCGAAAACGCCCATGCCTACCATTTACATTCCATCATTACATAATATGTACCATATTATGGTATGCAAATATTTGTTTTAGTAGTCAAACATAAATTATGTTAATTATTTTAAAACCTTAATAAAGCAACCAATTAATATACATACATACATACATAGTCTCACGCCTATAACCTCGAAGAGGTAGGCAGAGGTGTATTTCTACGCCCACTTTTCGCCAGATATACTTTAGTCCCACGTAATAAGGGGCGAGCCTATTGCCGTACCGGGCACATTTCCAGACTCCGTGCTGCTACTGAGAATTTCGTGACAATTAAAATGAACTCCCGTAAATGATAATTGTGATACTAATTAATTAAACAAAAGTAATAATATGTATGTCAGTTCGAAGGATAAAAAAAATAATTTTATAGAGTGTAAGCAACTGCTACCCCGAAGGTCGCGGCTTCGATTCCTGGTCAAGTCAAACATTTGTGTGCGTGAACATAGATGTTTGACTTGATCTGGGTGCTTGTATGTAAGTATAATACGTATGTATTTACAAAAAATATATATAAGAACTCGTAGGTCTATCCATTGTCTAGTACCCATAGTAAAAGCTCTACTTAGTTTGGGACTAGATGGTGTTGATGTTGTGTGAATGTGGTAGAATATTATTATTATTATCACTACATAGTATAAAACAAAGTCTGTCTTCTGTCTGTATGTCCCTATGTATGCTTAAATCTTTTAATGGTATTTTAAAAGATAGAATGATTCAAGAGGAAGGTTTATATATATAATACATGCATAATATTGCACCCGTGCGAAGCCAGGGCGGGTCGCTAGTTGCATAGTAAAAACAGAATAGTAAGCTAGCTAAGGCCGCTCGGCGAGTTAATTGCCTACTCTTGCGTTGACGCACGGGTTGTCACTTGTTTACACCGCGGCGCCGGCTTTGTCGGCGCTCGCGCTTTTTCGCCGCTTTTTTAAGTGATCGCGCTGAATACTTCACAATTTAAGCTTGAATTTTTTTTTTCAAATACCTACTGACTAGCTAAACGTTATATAACTATCTAAATGCCTTTTTTAATGAGAAAAAGTAACAAGTTAAATTTACTGACGTTTAAAACATTGTATATTATTAATAACGTTTATTACAAAAAACTGAATGTATATAAACAATTCAAGCGGGCGAGCAGTGTAGTACCTACATGAATGCGCTCAATCAGACGCGCGGCGCATCCCGTACTGCATCCGCGCCGAGCTTGCCGCGCTCGTGAGATTGTGTGCGTGAAAAGTGCGTGCGTACACGGCGCCGGTGACTCACGCGTACATTCAAACCAGCGCGGCGGCGCGGCGGCCGATTTGTATGAAGCTATCCTACTATTCTGTTTTTACTATGCTAGTTGTCTATAAACAACTAGCTGACCAGTACCGCCATTGTTTTTCTTTTCACCCAAACCGGGTACTCACAATAACAAACACATAAAATATTTATCCAATTTGCTGCAGTTGTTTGGCAGTTATGCACGTACAAACATTTGGGTGATTCATTTTTACTTTTATAGATATACTAGAGGATGCCGTGTGGTTGACGGCATAGAATACAAGTGTCACCACCCCCTATCTTCCCGTGGGTGTCGTAAGAGGCGACTAAGGGATAACACGATGCAAATACCATCTTTGCGTAGAGACGGAAAACTCGACATCAAACCCTATACGACTGCCTCGTTGGTCTCGCGGCATAAATGTGCGCGTGGGATCGGGAGGTCCCGGGTTTGATTCCTGGGTCGGGCAGTGTTATTGGGTTTTTCTGTCACGAAATTCTCAGTAGCAGTACGGAGTCTGGAAATGTGCCCAGTACGGCAATAGGCTCGCCCCTTATTACGTGGGACTAAAGTATATCTGGCGAAAAGTGGGTGTAGAAATACACCTCTGCCTACCCCTTCGGGGATAAAAGGCGTGACGATATGTATGTATGTATGTACTAGAGGATGCCCGCGGTTACACTCGTGTTATTTAAGGCTATTGCTCCGCCCCCGTCGCTCATAGCGCGATGTTATATAGCCTATAGCCTTCCTCGATAAATGGGCTATCTAACACTGAAAGAATTTTTCATGTCGGACCAATAGTTCCTAAGATTAGAGCGTTCAACCAAACAAACAAACTTTTCAGCTTTATATATTACCTAGTATATCCTACTATCCTACTAATATTATAAATGTGAAAGTTTGTGAAGATGTATGTATAGATGGATGTATGGATGGATGGATGGATGGATGTTTGTTACTCTTTCACGCAAAAACTACTGAACGGATTTGGATGAAACTTTACAGTAATATAGTTTATACGTCAGAATAACACATAGGCTACAATTTATAAAGATTTTGTATAATGTTGCCATAACATAAGGAAAAGTATCAACTGAGTCGGCAAAAATCCTGAGCTCTGAAAGCTGTCATCGCGTACGTTGCCTAAACCATTAAAGTTACTTGAACTTCAGATACTGTACGGTGAAATTGTTTATCAGAAAAAGCTCACCATGAAAAATTCAAGATGGCCGCCGGCCGTCACAAAATGGCAGATTACTTATTTTCCACAAATACCTCAATATGGGTATCAAATGAAAGGGTTTGATTCGTAGAATACAGCTCACTATAAAAAATCCAAGATAGCTGTCGCCGCAAAATGACGGATTACATATTTGCCACAAATACCTCAATATGGGTACCTATCGAATGAAAGGGCTTGATTGGTAGAATAGGCTCACTATGAAAAATCCAAGATGGCTACTGCCACAAAATGGCTGATTACATATTTTCCACAAATACCTCAATATGGGTATCGAATGAAAGGGATTGATTGGTAGAATAGGCTCACTATGAAAAAGCCAAGATGGCTGCTGCCACAAAATGGCGGATTACATATTTTCCACAAATACCTCAATATGGGTATCAAATGAAAGGGCTTGATTGGTAGAATAGACCTCACTATGAAAAAACCAAGATGGCTACCGCCATAAAATGGCAGATTACTTATTTTTCAGAAATACCTAAACATGGGTATCAAATGAAAGGGCTTGATTCGTAGAATAAAGCTCACTATGAAAAATCAAAGATGGCTGTCACAGCAAAATGGCTGATTACATATTTGCCACAAATAAGTACCTCAATATGGATATCGAATGAAAGGGCTTGATTGGTAGAATAGACCTTACTATGAAAAATCAAGATGGCCGCTGCCACAAAATGGCGGATAACTTATTTTCCACAAATACCTCAATATGGGTATCAAATGAAAGTGCTTGATTCATAGAATAGGGCTCACTATGAAAAATCCAAGATGGCTGCCGCCACAAAATGGCTGATTACATATTTTCCACAAATACCTTAAAATGGGTATCAAATGAAAGTGCTTGATTGGTAGAATAGACCTCACTATGAAAAAACCAAGATGGCTACCGCCACAAAATGGCAGATTACTTATTTTTCAGAAAGACCTCAATGTGGGTATCGAATGACAGGGTTTGATTGGTAGAAAAGGCCTCACTATGAAAATAGAATGAGAAGTATCATCTAACAACAAAACTAAAACTTGAAAATAAAATAAACTAAAAAAAACATTATATTTTTGGGCGTAGCGTATCCAGAATAAACATTATGATAGAAATTTCACTTGCCCAACGATTTTATATTTGTCTGATCAATACCCCAGATTGATGAGAAGTTGGGTGCGATCGGGCAGCTAAGACTTACCGAATTAGGTACTTATTAGCTTTTGTAACGTAACCTAACTAAGTACATAATTTTTATTGTAATAAAACAGTAAAACATAAAAAAAGTATGTTTTTTACAATGCTCATTCTAGAGTAGTTATCAAATTGTTTTCAAAATGATAGATTTATTGCCTTCAGTATTTAATGTAGATGAACTTTGTCTTTACAGTAAGTAGTTTGGACGAATACTTTCAAAGTTACCACGATATAATTGACCTAAGCGCAGCGTCATTAAAAGCGCTTACCAGCCTGGCGCAAGTTTCTAAGAAAAAAACCGAAATTATGAAACCATAGAGCATAGATATTTATTTATAGAGATGTTTTTCTTATTGCCGCTTTTAAGACAAACTTTCTGCGACCCAAATTGCCGCTTGGCGGCGTAACAGTCGCGTGAGTGTCAGTGCAACAGCTGTCTATTTCTTACGCCAAAGCAATGCAAGACAGATGGCGAAATACGCTAGCGCCGCCAACGGCGCCAACTACGAACTACACTAATGACAACGTGCTATCTTTTTAATGGCTACTATTATACGTATAAAACGTGAAGATAGCATCCTTCACTATGTACCCTTGGAACAGTATTCTTTCAAAGTTAGACGGGTTATACGTACATCACCGCCATGGCTGTCAATAGTGTCAAATGTCACAACTGTCACATTATTATCCATATTGAATTTTGCCGCGTTATGTAGTTTGTTTATAAAACGTAAAAAACATACTCTGTAAGTGATTTTACACTACTAGTGTTAGTGTTACTATATTTATTTGATTAGCATTGAAAGGAGCGCAATGAAAACAAGCAAAATAACGTGCGAAATATGGCATACAACAACATGCCGGTCAAGCAATAAAAAAGAATATTTATGGCAAAATGTCCCTAGATAAAGATCAATGAATATTTATAATGTTATATAATGTGATATATTTCAATGAAACATAAAAAAAATAAGGAAATATTCTCAAGTTTCATATCCTAGTACTTTGTTGGTAAACAATAGTGCTGCCTGTCAGTTATCGATAATCCGTTATTAGAAATTGGCACAAGGACTAAAAATTCTATTCTTTTTTTTCTTTTTAGATGTAAAAATGGGTAGCTGCAACTGGAAACCAAGACTTGATTTATGTGCCCATTGAAAAATTACATCAGTTTAACATGTGCGTCAGAATGGCTGGTCGTCTGTGGCTTTGGTATATGAGAGTTGATTTGAAAATTGCTACATAATTGCTTATATTTGCTACATATAATAAATAATGGCTACATGGGATATATATTTAGAATTAAAATATTTTTTTTGACCAGCCATCCTGACGTTTGGTTGGCTGGTCACCTCCTAGTTTAAAGTTAAGCATGCAGAGTTTCCCGAAATGTATTGCGTCAATAATTGCTACATATTTACTTCATTTATCTAATTAAGTTGTAACTTCAGTATGACTGTTAAATCAAGGATATAGGAATTATTTAAATTATCCCAATGAAAAGTGCCTGATAAAATAATAAAGGCAAATAGTTGCAGTGTGTCTTCACTCGACGGTATTGCTATTTTAGGAGGCAGGCGTTTGAAATAATAATTGTTTATATGGCATGTTATTTTACATGTTATTTTATGAGTAGGTAAGCACATTAAAAGGGTATTGTAAACAAAAACAAAATGTAGGTCTTTCATAAGATTCAGTTTAATAATATGACTATTTACTAAAAAATTATCAATTATTAATTTATCTTAATTTCACATTACTTTTCAATGTGGAATTAGCTTCTTTTTACTCTTCGTATTTTTTTTCGATTCGGCATCATAACATTTCCATGGATTGTTGAAGGTAGGTACATATTTTCAGTTACTTTCTTCCTACCACCTTTACGCAGATGATTTGCAGATCTATACACAGGCTCCCTTAAATAAGTTATCAGAAGCCTGCACTGTTATTAACACAGACTTGGCGCGGATCAGTGAGTGGACCAAGAAGCACGGACTTTTAGTTAATCCTGAAAAAACCCAACTAATTATTATCGGCAGTCCCAAACTGGTCTCAAGAATTAGTTGGTCAAATTTACCGCAAATCTGTTTTGATGGAAAGAGTCTCGTTTTCAGTAAAACGGTAAAAAATCTGGGGATCTACCTCGATGAAACTTTGTCGTGGAGGCGACAAATACAAGAAGCGAGTCGCAAATTGTTTGCATCAGCAGGTTCGTTGCGTAGATTACGCAACTTCCTCCCTACTACCACGAAGATTGCGCTTGCTCAATCTCTGCTTCTGCCTATAATTGACTATGCTGACGTCAGCTATCTTGACCCCACTGAAGAGCAGCTGGATAAACTTGAGCGTCTTCAAAGTTTTTGCATACGATTTATATTTGGCCTGCGCAAATATGATCACGTCTCTGATTTTCGCAAAAAACTCAAGTGGCTGCCAATTCGTCTTCGCAGGAATACTCACATTCTTACATTGTTATATAATGTTCTATTTAATCCCAGTACTCCCTTTTATCTCAAAGAACGATTTAAGTTCCTTCATGACACACATATAAAGTCCTTGAGGTCGTCTGAGGATCTGACTCTGGAGATGCCGAAGCATTCAACTAATTACTACGACAAATCTTTCACTGTCCAAGCTGTGCGCTTATGGAATGCTTTGCCACTAGAGATACGAAGAGCAAACACTATGAATACATTCAAAGGTATGTTAAAAAACCATTATTTAAATCCTTAAGATTTTAGAGACATTCATTTACTTCACTAGTTATTATTACAGTATCTGCATTGTTTAGTATGTATAAAGATATTTATTGCATGTACATACATTATGTATGTATCGTATATATGTAGGTATATAATGTATCGTATATATGTAGGTATAATTATTTGGTTTTGTATGTATATATTATGTATTGTATTATATTTTAAAATTGAATGATTCATTTAATATAATACTACACCATCACCATAATATTGCTTAAAACATTCCTGTCCATCCAAAGGTTGCCTGGAAGAGATCGCCCTTGGTGATAAGGCCGCCGTTTGTACATAAATCGTAGTTTTAAGTCACTTTAATAATTTACTGTATTTTGGTGTGCAATAAAGTATATATCAATCTATCTATTTTTTAACGCAAGAATAGCATTAAGGCTGCTACACATAGAGCCGGCGGCGTGAGCCGCCGGCTTGTGTCGCGCGGCTCATGCCACCGGCCTTTGGCGGGCGTTAGTGCCGCTGGCATTAGCCGCAAAAAGCCGCCGGGCATCATTCCAATTGTATAGAACGTAGGATTGCTAACATATTTTTCCAAATTTTTCTATCTTTAAATATTTCATTGTCCGTGTGGTGACGGATTAAGAATACGAAATGTCACCACCCCATATCATCCCATGGGTGTCGTAAGAGCCGACAGAGGGAGCATATTATGCAGAGTACAACACTGTAAGTGAAGGAAAACTTGATACAAAGCCTATACCAACCCGTTTGGCCAGTGTGGTATAGTAGGCCAATATCTTAATTTAACCCTAATATCTTAATTTAACCCTTTCAAAGGAGAGGCCTAGTCCAGCAGTGGACTGTTCAAGGCTGATGATGATGAAATGTTTCATAGCTTGTTTGACAATTAAAATTAAAAAATAAACAATTAGTAGTTAATTATTGACGTTCTATTTCTTTGTTCTCGTCACTTTTGATTCATCACTGAACTCTTTAATTCTGAACTTCTGAAGTGGCGGGGACGGCGACGGAGATATGATTTTAAGTATAAATTACCTCCGTGGTCCAGTGGATAGCGTATGCGACTGCTGATCGAAGGTCCCGGGTTCGATTCCTAGGTTGGGTAAAAGTGTTACTGGGTTTTTCCGAATTCTCAGTAGCAGCACGGAGTCTGGTGATGTGCCCGGTAACGGCAATAGGCTCGCCGCTAAAAACTCATGGCGAAATGTGGGTGTAATGTTACACCTCTGCCTACCCCTTCGGGAATACAGGCGTGAGTCTATACCATTGCCAGTTGCCTTTTTCTGTAAAAATTCTTTACCATTAATGGTGAATTTCTTTTAGATCTCTTTGAGCCTAAATAGTTTCCATCATCCATTTAACTTATGTGTAACGTTATAAAGATAAGTACTCATAATTAGTGTTTCGTTTTACACGTCACAGTAAGGGTTGGAAATAAAGTATTTTCATATACTTCATTTGTATACAAAAGTATAAAGTATAATTGCCAAAACTAAAGTAGGATAGGTTATTATAAAGTATGGTTGACGATCCTAATAGGGTTGCAACTTGCTACTTGTGTGTGGTCACACAAGTAGCAAGTTGCAACCCGCGGCCGGCCGGCGGCCTACCCGGGCGCCATGCCGGCGGCTCATTCGTGCGGCCAGGCCGGCGGCTTTGTGTGCCGCCGGGCGCACGCGGCTTGGCCGCTGGCACTGTGTGTAGCAGCCTTTACTTACACGGTTGCCAGAGCCTTTTCTTTTTTTGTTTTATGAGGTGGATAATCCCTTCGGATCTCCGACTCTTGGGGAAATGAGAGCCGGAATATGTTGTGTTAGCACTAAAAACCACCTCGACTTTCTCATGTACCCGTATCTCGGAGGGTCGGGTATCGCCGAAGCATTTGTCGCAACCCCCGACGGGTATTAGCCTGCCAGATGGTCAGGCGGTCCCCGAACAAACCCCCTTGGCGGCGGATGAAGGTGTTGGGCTCCGCCGCCTAAACACCCAGCGGCCGCAGAGGATAGGGAGGACGGCAACGTAACACCGCATCTCCTCTTCCTCTGCGGCCACACCGCGACGCAACAATGGTGCGCCCCCATTTGGTCGCGGGAGATGGGGCGCGCGGCAATGCAACACCGACACGCCTCTCCTACCGCGACCGCACCTGACTGCGAGGGATCAGGGACAGACAGAACTGTCCCCCGCACCCGCACTTTGGACGCATCCTACGCAGGCCTCACCCAAGCCCACGTGGAGCGTCCCCTCCCGGGATCCCGCTTAGCTTCACCGTGGGTGTACCTCAAACCCACGGTTACTGAGCCCACCCACCACGACAAGGTGGAGATCCCACGGGGCGCACGGTTACCAGAGCCTAAACGATATTAAACCAACACCTACATAACTATTTGCCTTTATTATTTTATCAGGAAAACCAGCATCGATAGCCCAGTGGTGTACGTAACGAACTGCCAAGACGATGGTCTCGGGTTCGATCCCCAGTTACCCCGGGCACACACCTATGACTTTTCGAAGTTATGTGTGCATTATAAATTAATTATCGCTAGCTAATTCATGTGCCCGGTAGATGGAAATAGGCTCGCCCCCTGTTACATTGGGACCGAAACATAACTGGCGAAGTGTGGGTGTGAAATACCTCTGCCTACCCCTTCGGGAATAACAGGCGTGGAGTTATGTTAATGTTTATGTTTAATGTTATTTTATCAGGCACATTTTTCATTGGGATAATTTAAATAATTCCTATATCCTTGATTTAACAGTCATACTGAAGTTACAACTTAATTAGATAAATGAAGTAAATATGTAGCAATTATTGACGCAATACATTTCGGGAAACTCTGCATGCGTATGGCGGTGAGAGTGTTAACTTTAAACTAGGAGGTGACCAGCCAACCAAACGTCAGGATGGCTGGTCAAAAAAAATATTTTATTTCTAAATATATATCCCATGTAGCAATTATTTATTATATGTAGCAAATATAAGCAATTATGTAGCAATTTTCAAATCAACTCTCATATACCAAAGCCACAGACGACCAGCCATTCTGACGCACGTAGTTAAACTATGTGCGTGGTAAGCATTTTAAGCCGAAAGACTTAAAAAAAGGGAACTCAAGTCAGAAAAACAGCTGTGCTCTGTATCTATAGACATTTCCTTAAATCCTACTCGTATTACAGAAGAAATGTTGAAAACCTTTCCATTAGATGTACATACATATATCTTTTAGTTCTGCGTATTTTTCTTCGCTAATCTAGAATAGATATAGAATAGGCTAATTTGTTTGAATAAACACATAAATATTAAATACATCTTTTATTTGTGTTGGAAAAGTATAATTCTAGTCGAAACATAATTATAATTATTTCTCTTACCGAATATTATCGATATCGATATTTCGTTAATCACTAGAGGGTACATCCCTATATTGACGAATATGACAATGCTGACAACATAAAAACGATGTCAATTAGTATCTTTATGTTGGTACGAGTTCTCCCTGCACGTTTCATTGAATACAAAGCTGAAAGTCTCGCATGATCTATGGCACATCCGCCTCTTCTTATGTAGTATTTGTATACTCTTTGGCGCTTACTATGAGTTGTCGCGCACAGCGGAGCGGGCGGAGGGGCGGTCTGATTATGTACTTTGTGGTAATGGTAATGCTTTCAGTTTTTATTTTGCTGCTATTCTATTCATTAGATACATAAGCTCTTCAATAACTTTAATAATATACCTATGTACATACTAATCTTTACCTGAAGTTTGACGACTATGAAAACAAAAGTAATTTTAAGTATTATCTGTTTATATGTATGCTACACGGCGAATGTGCAGATCAGTTTGTGATGAAATTTGATATGGATAATTTGAAATCTGGGGAAGTACAAAGGCTGCCCTTTATTAAAATTTCATGCGGGCGAAGCCGCGGGCGAAAGCTAGTAAGATATGAGTTTTAAATTTCGATTAAAAAGACGTATCTCGACAGTCCTCTTAACATTCCTGTCCAAACTAAAACACATAAATATACACATAACAGTTTATAATGCAAACAACACTCCATTATATGCGTCCTGCCAGCCATTATAATAAATTGTCGACACCGATAAATCTAATGTTATAACAATGTTCTATTTTTGTCGACATGTGAACTAACACCAAATAAAACTATTTTCTCGCGAAAGAAAATTCGAAAAACTGCTAGTTAAGGTGATAGAAGGTGGTAGATAAGGTGTTTATATTACACCTCTGCCTAACCTTTCGGGGATACAGGCGTGAGACTATAAATAATAAATAAATGAAAGGTAAATAAGCGCAAGCGGGAAAAGTATCATGTACTAGAAGAGTAGCAGTAGTATGAGAAGGTGATCAGAAAGTGGACCGGAGACGTACATAATTAAAGTTTGACGTAGAATAGGATATTACTAGCTGTTTCCCGCGGTTTCACCCGCGTCCTGAGGGAACTACTTCGCGTACCCATTTTATTTTAATTTATAGCCTAAGGTACGCCTTGGTACGTCGGTGAAAGTCCCGTCAAAATCGATCCAGCCGTTCCAGAGATTAGCGAGAACAAACAGACAGACAGACAGACAGACAGACAAAAATTGTAAAAAAAATTATTTCGGTATATTATTATGTACCGTGTATACATCCATGTGCATTTAGTAAAAAGCGGTTATTTTAATATTACATCAGACACTCCAATTATATTTATGTGTATACGAGGGTCAAACTGAAAGTTCTTAGAACTGGCCACTTATAAACAATATAATAAAAAAAATATTCTAAAATTTGAAAATAGAACTCTTTGCCAATATTACTGAGTATATATTTCATTCATTTGTCATTTGTTTTACGATTTGGCGGCAAATTGAAAATTGTCTGTGTCACGTCAACATGAATTTAACACGAGAAAATTTTCGTGCAATGATTTTTTATGACTTTCGATGTCATTTAAGTCAACAAGAAAGTTATGATAGACTACGATTGGCCTTTCACGATGAAGCCCCATCTCGTGCGACTGTTTACAACTGGTTTAATGAGTTTAAACGTGGTCGCACTAATCTCACTGATGATGTACGTGAGGGACGGCCTTCTACGGCGACGACTGAAAATAACATCTGTGTTGTGCGGCGTATGATAGAGACTGACAAAAGAGTGACCTATCAGCAGATTCGGACAAGCTTAGGCATCGGTATGAGTCAAGTGCACAAAATCCTCCACGAACATTTAGCGGTCAGGAAGCTTTGCGCCCGGTGGATACCTCATAATTTGACTAAGGCTCAAAAACTCCATCGTGTGGATTGGTGCCGTAAAATGATTGAAAGATTTAACGGAGGTGACTCAAATGCTGTGTTCGACATACTAACAGGTGACAAAAGCTGGATTTACTGTTATGATCCTGAAACCAAAAGACAATCTGCTCAGTGGGTGTTTCCTTTCGAGGAGTTGCCAACTAAAGTGAAGAGAGATCGAAGTGCGGGAAAAAAAATGGTGGCCTCGTTCTTTGGAAGGATAGGTCATTTCGCAACAATTGTG
Source organism: Euclidia mi (assembly GCA_944739405.2). Taxonomy (NCBI): domain Eukaryota; kingdom Metazoa; phylum Arthropoda; class Insecta; order Lepidoptera; family Erebidae; genus Euclidia; species Euclidia mi. The sequence continues at coordinate 5,310,464 of OX123204.2, forward strand.
TTAGAGGATCAAAAAACAGTTTCTGCAGAATGGTACACTACCAATTGTTTGCCACTTGTCTTGGAAAAAGTTCGAGAGAAACGACCTCGCAGTAGGATCCTCCTTCACCACGACAACGCCTCGTCGCACACCGCCAAGCGAACGATCGACTATTTGGCGACATCAAACGTTGAATTACTGGGTCACCCGCCGTATAGCCCCGACCTCGCGCCTTGTGATTTTTATTTATTTCCAAAAATTAAAGAAAAACTTAAAGGAAAGCGGTTTATGAATGCTGAAGAAGCGGTGGCTGCGTATCGCGATGCCATTGAAGAGACCCCTAAGGACGAGTGGGCAAAGTGCTTTTCCCAGTGGTTCCATCGCATGCAGCGGTGTATTGACGTCAATGGACAATATTTTGAAAAGATATAATAAAACTAATAACTGGCTAATGTAATCAGTTTTTGATTTTCTAAGAACTTTCAGTTTGACCCTCGTAGATGTTGACGTAGAAGGACTATTAGAGAGGAGGAGACATAAAGCCTGTAAAAGAGCTTCAGGGCAAGATGAACCATGTACTCGTATTACTTTGGATTCAATTTCACTCATCAGAACAGATTGGTATGCGAAGAATGAGGACAGGAAGAATAGAATTTGCTTTTAGATTATTACAAGATAGATATCGTTCCCTCTTATACCCGTTTCTAATATTCTATTGACCGATGGCTTTCCCTATTAGAAATAGATATCACATATTTTGTATGGAGGTATCGTATAAGCGTCCAAATTAAGGTATTACCTCTCCCTGCCTTCTCCAACGGCAACCATCCTCTGGTTGTCAGCGCTCCATGCGATGTCCTTGATGGGACCGCCGATCGGCTGGAACTCATTCTTGAGAATATGCTCCTTATTCACAGTGTCCCAGATGCGAATCTTGCCTGACGCGTCTGGAAAAGACGAGATAAGTGTTAATTATAGGCGAGAAGTTTTTAATGCAGCGATAGCCTAGTGGAGACTAACAAACGCAGAATCAAATCAAATCCAAGGCGTCAAACAATTAGCTTTTGAAGTAAATTGTAAAGTAATCATCGTTTTGTTGTAGTATTGTTGATCGAAGATCGTTTGCTTTATATTGAAAGAATGTATGTTTATTTATTTATAATCTCACGCCTGTATCCCCGAAGGGGTAGGCAGAGGTGTAAATATTACACACACACATTTCGCCCTGAATTTTTAGGTGCCACGTAATAGGGCGAGCCTATTGCCGTTACCGGGCACATCACCAGACTCCGGGCTGCTACTGAGTATTTGGAAAAACCCAGTAACAGTTTTGTAGGTATGTAAATGCACAATAGTTATGTTCTCGGCATACAGGTCTTACCATGGATTCGATCCTCACACGGAAAAACACTTTGTATGATCAACAATTACAATTTGTTGTTTTAAGTCCTGTGTTTGTAAAGTCCTCAAGATAGAGAATTTACGCTTAGAGCGGATATGTCGAAAAAATTCCATTGTAAGGTATATGTTTTCAAGTTTACGGTACATAGATATCAACATTGTTTGGTATAAAAAATAATCTCTTCCCAGTAATTGATTAAACGCATATCAAGTAATATTACAGCTACATGTTTTTATCAGATATAGACCAAACTTAGCGTAATATTTTGTAGCGTTAACTGTCCTTCAATGGCTTCAATAGAGGGATTGACCGGGCCATGTAATTCAGTATCCTGGCCAGTTGGCAGAGGGGATGGGTGCCGCATGATAGACAGCAGAATAAAGGCAGACGCTGAAAAGGGTAGGGTGACGGTCGAAATTACTTCGACAGGAACTGGTGCAAATTGGCCTTTTTTATAGGCTAATAAAAAATTACCAGTGACAGCCAGGAAAAAAGTACCACAGTTGCCGCCCAAAATCTACCATGCTAGCTTTCTTTTTATCATTTTTTTTATTACTGAAGGTCTGAAAGATTTTTTTCCTCTTGGTCTTCAGGGAGGGAGGACAGTCCTCCATGTGTTTCTGTGTTCGGCATATCTTAGGGCGGCGTTGTAGATAGGCCCGTTAGATGTTTTGGTTTTACCACCAGAGTTGGGGAGTGCTCGTATGATCGTTTCTCATCTATCTTTCCTGTGATCATTAATTTCGCCCAACTGCCATGCTAACTACGTCACTTCCAAATCTACGTCTGCTTACTCCCAACAATATTTACATGAGAGGCATATATATAAAATCCTTGCGTTACTGACTGACTGACAGACAAGCTACAGCCGAAACTACTCGGCGCAAGAAGCTGAAATTTAGCATGTTATGTTCCTTGTGGACCGTAGGGGTGCACTAAGACGGGATTTCCGGAAATTCCCATGGGGTCGGGAAAAACGGGAAATTCGAAAATATGTGCGTGCGAAGCCGTGGGCGTCGACTAGTTATGATATATAAACTTACTTGTATGTAAAGACATACATGTAGGTAAGTGAATGTGTCATCAACATTAATTAAACATACGTCACAAGATACTTCAAGTACGGCAACTCCGTTACGGGGATAATATCCATTTTCGTATTTAAATTTGAATTTATCCTCGTCGACTTAAATGGTGCTAAGAGATGTGGTCATCCTTGCTTTACGTATGAACTAATATGGCAAGTTGTAAACTGACGTTACAAATAGCATAGTCGTTTTAGTGTCGCCTCGCTACTGCCAGTGCGCCGTGGGTTCGATTCCCTCATGTGACAAAACTTTGGACAACATTTCGACGGGTGTAAAGTGAAAATGTAATCGGAAAATAATTATGTTGCGGCAGTTTAAAACTATTCAAAGACCGTGGTCACGGTCAATCTTTCCACGGTAATAATAAATCCGTAAATAACAATTGCATGTCAAACCGTAAAGAATGAAACTAAATTAAATATTTATTCGGCTTGAAGCCATTTCGCTTCATTTGCACAGGTGACGCACACTGAAATCTTATTTGAGCAATTATGTAACGAAATCGTATGACTAATATACAAAGGCTCGCCTGGTTGCCTGCCTCATTATCTCACCTATAATAATAAAATGTAAAGAAACTAAATTACATACATATAAATCATTGATATAAATACTAACTTCTCAACCAGAAACTATTATTTACTTGTTTAAAAAATCCACTGCCTCCCTGGTCTAGTGGATAGCATATGCGTCTAATGGAAGGAAAGAGGAACCCACCACGCACCCTCGGATTGACCACCCCATCTATTGCATTAGAAAAAGGTTGACAATACCAAACTCCTCTAAAAGGATAAGGGATATAGGAATGGTATGGGTTCCAGGAAGATACCTGACTTGCAGTATCCCGCTGTATGCGCCGACTATTTTTCGACACGTGTTTCGTCTCTGCACGAGGCATTCTCAAGAACGATGGGCAACGACTGAGCTCAGTCATATTAGTTGGGGTGGTCAATCCGAGGGTGCGTGGTCGGTTCCTCTTTCTTTCCATTAGGTTACAATGGAGTTCCGCCAAGTAACGCCTGATTCAAGCAACTGTAGCATATGCGTCTGCTTATCGGGAGGCCCAACGTTCAATTCCCGGGTCGGGCAAGTGTTACTGTGTTTTTCTGAATTCTCAGTAACAGCACGGAGTCTGGAAATGTGCCCGGCAGTGGCAATAGGCTCGCTCCCTATTACGTGGAACCTAAAATTCATGAAATGGCGAAATTTTAGTGTAATATATTATTACACCTCTCCTTACGCCATCGGGGATACAAAATATAAAAAATTGGGCAAGTGCGAGTCGGACTCGCGCACGAAGGGTTCCGTACCATCATCTATAAAAGAAAATCACGTTCGTTATATGTATACTTAAATACTTTATAAGTTTCTACCTGTTTATTAAGATCGAGTAACAAATTGCTTAAAAATTACGTTTGTTGTATGGGAGCCCCCCTTTAATATTTACTTTTTTTTAAATTTAATTATTTATTTTGAAAGGTAATATACAACTACATATTCTGTGAAAATTTAAAGTGTCTACCTGTTACAGTTAGTAATTTTGAGCAAAAAATACGAAAAAAAAACACGTTTTTTGTATGGGACCCCCCCTTAATATTTTAATTTTTTTTATTTTTAGTATTTGTTGTTATAGCGGCAACCGAAATACATAATTTGTGAAAATTTCAGCTTTCTAGCTATCATGGTTTATGAGATACAGCCTGGTGACAGACAGACAGACAGCGGAGGCTTAGTAATAGGGTTCCGTTTTTTACCTTTTAGGTACGGAACCCTAAAAAGAGACTGAATGTTTTTCTCAATTTTCCTGGGTTTCTAATATCAGATCCTAACTTGGCGGCAATGGGACCACCTCGGAATTACGCTCTTTCAAAGGTTACTAAGGGACAGAAGAAAGCTGAAGACCGAGCTCATTGGCGTGCCATAGAAGAGATATGTATTTTACTTTATCAAATGGTGGTACTGGACTTCTTCTTACTTAATATCATCACGCCTTTATCCCCGAAGGGGTAGGCAGAGGCGCATTACACTTCGCCATTTATGTTTCGGTCTCAATGTAATAGGGTGCGAGCCTACTGCTATCAAGCAAGCGGGCACATTACTAAGCGAGAGATAATTAACGTTTTTAATACACACATAACTTTGAAAAGTCAGAGGTGTGCCTGGGGTACCTGTGATCGAAGCCGTACTCGATGAGGAACGTGGGCACTCATCGAACAGTGGCGAAGGCCTAGTGGTGTACGTAACGAAAGAATTTCAAGTACGTTACAATGATGACTGGTACAGAATATACTTCTGCTTGCACCATCGAAAGCAAACAATATGTAGAAGACAATATATGACAAAAGAAATCAGTACTTGCCATTGTTTAAAACATCTGTGCGACCTTATATCCAATATCAAGGTGTTTGTGGCCTTAATAGATAAACCGCAATACAGTTAATGTAAAGTACGTCGCTCGGTCTTACTTATTGTTTGAAAGAACACGACAACTCACCAATATTGTTTGTTTTTCGTGTGAGTGTGTGGCCAACACTGATGTCGGAGTTTTAGACCGCCCAAAGGCCTGCGACATGGCCTAACGATCCTTATCCTTTGACAAGAACCAGGACCGACAGCTTTACGTGTCCCCCCAATTATGGCAATACTCAATGCGTGGATTAATATTTTTCTCAATCAATTTCTTTCTTTTTCCATTCCAAATTCCGATAAAATTCGTTGTGAGTTTACAACAAAACTTTCCCAGAACTTCACGAGTGTCAAAACACGGTGTCTTCTATGGCCACTGTTGCTGAACCTACACAGCTAAACCTGACTGACACATGTGATACCTATACCTAATAGTGGGAATGGATGTGGGATAAGTCCCAAAATATAGAAATAGATAATTAGATATATTTTCTGACATCATCCATGATGGAGCTCACCTTTTGTAAATAGGGTTGTTTCCAACTAGTCAAATCAAGCACTTTAAATGAAATGTCAAAAACGACCTTTGCCAAGGGTTTTGTATGAAATACGACGTAGTGACGTCATAGTGTTTTGCTGTCAAGTAGATTACTTATTATCAATAAATTGACGATAAAAAATGTTAAATAAAGTTTTAACATTAATTGATGAATGAAACTACTAGTATTTTGCCATGTTTCACTAGATAAAAATACTTGTATAATTTATTTCACTTGCAGGAAACTTCCCTATTACAAGCGGTACATACTCATTCACGGCCGGTCCAAATATTTGATCTATCCATAGATTTGGCTACAAGAGATAGGTACGTATTTGACATAAGCTCCATAAGAAATATGTGAAGAGGATCGGCCGTCAGAAAGCCTGATATTTTACTAAATAAAGACTGTCCATATACCTAGTTCTTAACTTGAGTATTTACTAAACCCAAACCAATACGATCCATTTAAAAACCTTAAAAAAATATACATCTAAATCTGCCTCATGACAAATGCCGTCTATTCACAAAAACTGTAGCTGGTAAATCCGTTCGATAGTTTAAGAGTTTATCGTGAATAGATTGACAGACTCCGCGGAGGACTTTAGTCTTACGAATATAGTGTCATTGTGCAAGTTCGATGTGATAAAATAAAAATTAATTGGTCAAATATAATGATTATCACATTTCCTCTGAAGCAACACAATATCGAAATTGTCCCTACAGTTTCACATAACACTTATAACATATAGAATGTTACTATGAGAGTTAGTTCGGTTTAATTCTGGAGTGATACCCACTGGCTGGACGCCAACAAACTTCGTAATAAGAAAACGCGATAAACACCGACTCAGAGGCGAATGTTTTGATAAACGCGCGGATGGCATAAGAGATGCATATTTTATAATAACAATGGTTAATTAATTTTATGAGGTAGTGGAACATTTTTTTACTTCGCTAGCGGAAGGCTACTGCTCAGTACTCTTGGCTCATAGCGTTGGGGTACCTATGGCTATCTGGATAAAAATAAATGGTATATCAAACTCAAAAATAATTTATCAAATCGAATCAGTTATTTTTTTTAATTAGCGCGTTCTACCATGGGAAGAAACTCTTCAGCTTTATTATATTAGTTAATAATATAATTTTATTTTCTGCAGAAGAGGTTTTGAACTGTCCAAAAAATATCGTTGGCTGACACGCGGTTGTCTCGAAATAATTTATTAATTACCGCCTGCTAAACGGTGAAAGAAATCGTGAGGAAAGCTGCATTTTTGCGAGTTATCCAGAATGTTCTCGAAAGACATGAGAAGACTGACAACTGACAACCTCCACCACGCCACGGCCTAGATGAATAAATGATTTTGACTTTGACTATAGGAAATACGAGTTTATGTTTTTCTTTTCGTAACTACATACACGATGTATTCAACTTTGGTGACGGTTTTTAAACCGCTACTACATAGCAAGGACTCATATCTGGAGACGAGAACCAGGATTGATGGCTTCACATGCCCTCCAAAGAAAATAAATGCCGCAACTAGCGGCCATCCATCCAACTGACGACTTTTGTAAAATTGCTTGACTTTGCGTATCTTTTACGACAAGGAAGTCAAGTCACGCTTTGCCTGTAAGAAACTCCCTGTCTCGAAACAACAATAGACGTTTCAAGTCTGCCAAACCGCTCTGACGAGGAATCGAACTAAAAACATCAGCGTAGCAACCACCTGTCTCTCCACCAAGCTATGACTTACTAATCAAATTAAATATAACCAGCAATAAAATAAACAGCCGGCGTTTTCCTGTACGCAAAGCACTACGCGAAAAGACAGGACACATTCTGCTCCCATTAAATATTTCATCTAAATTTGTTCACACGTTACGCCATATTTATAAACGACTACTAGAATATCTATGCTTATGCGTTTGTTACAGATTTTGCCGCCAAATAACTGTGCTTTCCAGCAGAGGGCAGAGTTTGTGGACGTTTTGATTGCGTGCTCTTGAAATCGCTTTTTCCGAACAAGTTTAGTTTGTTAAGTTTATCGCCTACCATTGATTTATCGAATGTAGTAGAATTCGCCTACGGGTCGGCCTACGTGGGACTTTCCAAACGTGGGAATTTCCAAAAATTATCTCTTAGTGCGGGTGCACCAAGAGATTGCGTTGGGGACCTTGGGGAACATACATGCTAAGTTTAAGCTAGTTGCATCCAATAGTTTTGGCTGTGCGTTATCAGTAATGCACCAATAGAAGCTGGGTTCCAGTACATCTTATCTATACTAATATAATAAAGCGGAAGAGTTTGTTTGTTTGTTTGTTTGTTTGTTTGTTTGTTTGTTTGAACGCGGTAATCTCAGGAACTACCGGTCGGATCTGAAAAATTCTTTTTGTATACGATAGCCCAGTTAATCCGGCAGGCTATAGGCTATATAACATAACGCTTCGACCCTTTGGGGCCGGGCAAAAGGCTAAAAAGGCTAAAAGATAATGTCGGCTTATCTCAGGAACTAGCAGTCGGATTTTAAAAATTGTTATTGCCTATGATAGCCCAATTATGCCAAAAGGCTATAGGCTATAGGTAATATATAAAATTACCCCACAACTTTTAGAGGCCAGACAAAAATAATAAAATGGTCAAACGAGAAGGGGGAGGGTTTGGTCAAGGGCAAAAAAAGGCTAAACGAATAGGATACAATCTATATGAGTAACGTTTTTGAGATTTTCGGGACGCTGATTAATAAAATGAAATTTATTTAGTGATCCAAGATGGCGGACGGGAAATCAAAGATGGCGGATGAGAAAATTTAAAAAATCAATATGGGTATCGCCTTCGATATTTTAAGGGGTGGGGAATCGCAATACAACATCTATTTCGTGATCAAAGATGGCGGATGGGAAAATTTTAAAAAATCAATATGGGTATCGTCTCCGATGTTTAAAGGGATGGGGAAACCAAATACAACATCTATTTTGTGATTCAAGATGGCGGATGGGAAATCAAACATGGCGGATGGGAAAAATTAAAAAAATCAATATGGGTATATTCTCCGATGTTTAAAGCGTGGGGAATCCAAATACAACATCTATTTTGTGATTCAAGATGGTGGATGGGAAATCAAACATGGCGGATGGGAAAAATAAAAAAAATCAATATGGGTATCGTCTCTGATGATTTAAGGGATGAAGAATCCAAATACAACATCTATTTCGTGATCAAAGATGGCGGATAGGAAAGCAAAGATGGCGGATGGGAAAAATTTTAAAAATCAATATGGGTATCGTCTCCGATATTTTAAGGGGTGGGGAATCGCAATACAACATCTATTTCGAGATCAAAGATGGCGGATAGGAAATCAAAGATGGCGGATGGGAAATTTTAAAAAAATCAATATGTGTATCGTCTCCGATGTTTAAAGGGATGGGGAATCCAAATACAACATCTATTTTGTGATTCAAGATTGCGGATGGGAAATCAAACATGGCGGATGGGAAAAATAAAAAAAATCAATATGGGTATCGTCTCTGATGATTTAAGGGATGGTGAATCCAAATACAACATCTATTTCGTGATCAAAGATGGCGGATAGGAAATCAAAGATGGCGGATGGGAAAATTAAAAAAAAATCAATATGGGTATCGTCTCCGATATTTTAAGGAATGGGGAATTCAAAAACACCATCTATTTCGACATCAAAGATGGCGGATGGGAATTAAAAAAAATCAATATGGGTATCGTCTCCGATGTTTAAAGGGATGGGGAATCCAAATACAACATCTATTTCGTGATTCAACATGGCGGATGGGAAATCAAAGGTGGCGGATGGGAAAAATTTTAAAAACCAATATGGGTATCGTCTCTGATGATTAAAGGGATGAAGAATCTAAACACAACATCTATTTCGTGATCAAAGATGGCGGATAGGAAATCAAAGATGGCAGACGGTTTTTTTTTTAAAGTCGATATGGGTATCGTCTCCGATATTTTAAGGAATGGGGAATTCAATATTATATAAAAATCTATGTTTGTTTGTTCATCGTTTATAGATTCTGAAATGATAAGAGATTAAGTGCTAAGTCAATGGTAACTTTGGAAAAGGGGCTTGGAAAAAAGGGAATTAAATAAAAACTCTTAAAAAGGCGATACGGAGTTCGCTGGGTCAGCTAGTACTAATATATAAAGCTGAACAGATTGTTTGTTTGTTTGGTTGAACGCGCTAATCTCAGGAACTACTGGTCAGATTTGAAAAATTATTTCAGTGTTAGCTAGCCCATTTATCGAGGAAGGCTATAGGGTATATAATATCACGCTATGAGCAACGGGAGCAGAGCAGTAGCCTTATATAACGCGGGTGTAACCGCGGGCATTCTCTAGTCATATATTCAACAAAGCATATATGTAGAATACTAAAAATTATGCAATTAATATTTTAACTGAGCTTCATCACCAACTAGTATGAAACAGAAACATAAAAACCAACAAACTTGTTAAGTGACAAACTTACTTTACGTTAGTACTGGATAAGAAATAATGCAATATTCAGTCAGTAACCAAGTAAGAATTCATATAAAAAAATACTAATATCATAACAATCAAATAGTGCTTGTTTGAGTATCTTGAACTCGAAAACAATTCAATCAATTTGCAAATATCTTGTAGCATTTAATGAGACCATTAAGCCTGTTTATTGAGAGAGCTATTTACGATAAAACCCTACGAGCACTTAACCTATAGAGACGTAATATAAGGCGACCCGATTCTGTCAACGAGTCAGTGACATATCACTGATATAATTAGCCTCGTGGCGCCAATGACTAGTGGGGTGCGGTGCATTTATTTTGCATTGTCGATAATTTCCCACAAAATGTTTATTGTATTAACATATCGTTTTTTTAGCATTCTTAGATAGATATAGACACAATAAAGAGTTTCTTATTTACTAGTATTAGTAATACTTTGTAATGTTATCTATATAAATAAAAATGAATCGCCAAATGTGTTGCTAAGCGCAAAAACTCTTGAACGGCTGAACCGATTTAGCTGATTTTTTTGTTGTGTTTGATGAAGTCTGAGGAAGGTTCTTATGGAGAGAAAATACGTTAAATTATTTGTTTTAGAGAAATAAAGCAGAAAAAGGTCTGCCGGAACAGCTAGTTTATAATAATTATTCTTTTCATGTATGATTTTTGGATAACTATGATAACAATGCTGTTTTATATAAAGTGAATCTTTTTCCCTACAGTTTTCCAAAAGACGGTAGTATGAAAAACATATGGATAGACCTAGCTAAAAGAGAAAATTGGGTTCCTTCAAAATAAAGCGTCATGTACTCAAAACATTTCGCTGAGGATTGTGTTTTGATGAAAAACAACAAGCGGCGACTAATGAGTAGTGCAGTACCTACGCTGTTTTTGCCTCGAATGGTTAGTAACAATATGCATATTATGTAACTGCCTAATATTATTTTGTTACTATCATTATCACAGTAGTCTGGTCTAAGTTTTAACATGAAAGATGTTCAAACGAATACACATTTAATATTAAGAATCAATTTATTATGATGAGGAAAATTCTATTGTTTAACAGTGTAGTTTCATTAAAATTATTTTTGCATTTTAAAAGCTTACTGATACCATTAAACCATACAACTATGGCTCTGGTTTATAAATAATAGTTCATGGGAAAATAATCCTTAATGGAATGACCAAACGGAAACATGAATTGACGTTTTTATTAACTGTTAATGATCTATCAATAATATCATTTTCACTTCTCATGTTCTGAAAGTGCTTATTTAGTGCAGGACATAGGCTGCACAAAATCAAATTTTGTGCACTAGTGCATTACGTATCTACTCATAAATGTATCTCATAAATGTATGTATATCATAAATGTATTAATGTATATTAAGGCAAAGAAAATGAGTCATAAAGCCTAACACAATAAGAAGTTATTTTCATTATGTGTATTTAAGACATAAAATATATTAAATTTTAAATTCAAGTATGGTAGGTTTTTTAATTAATTTAAGAAGATTATTATTACAAGAAATGTTATGTTATACTACTGTTCTATTTCCTCGCAATCGAAGTGAAAAGCAGAGTTTATAATTCGTCCACAAAACCATTTTATCCTCGACATTACTATCAGCCCTCGTCTTCGGCTCGGGCTGTTAAGAGTTTCGGATAAAAATGATTCGTTTTGTGCACTTGTTGTAAAATCTACTATTAATGAACTTTTTATTTTAACACTTGATTTTAGACCAGACACTTGATAGTTTTTTTTTTGTAAAGTTACCTGCGGACTACAGTTGTATGATTTTACGGTATTGAAAGCAAGTACCTATTGAATAACGAAAATACTTTTATCGATATCGATAGAAAGCATAAAGTCATTATAACGCAAGCCCTAGCGATCGTGTTCGGAACCTCTTCGGAATACTTCGGAGTAGTTGGGAGCGATCACACCTCCCCCCGCACCTCGGCTAGTTGACAGAATAGTTTTCTTTTAAATTCGCATGTATTACTTCTCTATAGAGTTAAGTGCTCGTAGATAAAACCACACTGCTATGAGCCAGAGTTGAAAATCTCCTAAATGTCAACAAATCAGGCAAATTTGTATGTATCAAATTCTTGTGTTACTGAGAAGAATGGCAGCAGAGGGTATTGGGTTCAATTCATAGTGAAATGTTAATTATTGGTAGCCTGATGCTTGTCATGCTAAGGCATCAGTCCTGGGTGTCATGAAGATTTTTGACAATTATTATGGGATGTCCCTGAATAAACTGACACTGGTTTAAGCCATGGAATATCACCATCCCCTTGGGATATGGTCAGTCAGCATTTGCTCTGTGGAAATGCTAATATTCTACCAAACCTGGTTAGAGTAGTATTCCGAGGCCTGGTTCCAAAACACAACTTTTCTATGTTACATTAGGCCAGTGATTAGTTTAAGGGAATGTCACAAAAATTAAATCCTATTTCATCCTAAATTAACAATTAAGTTAAAAAATATATTGATTATATTACAAAAAACTTCATTGGGAGTGTCCATATCAGAACATATGAATCATTGCTCTGTGATAGCACTCGCTTATTTACACATTACATAATAAATAATGACTCACTGCCAGTGATAAATCCTATGTCATTAATCAACCTGTAATTATTGAAATGAACCTTACTTGAAGTTTTAATGGTACAGATTATTTATTTACTAACAACTGCTCTTGCAGTCATTGTTATGATTTTTTTACGCCATCTGTGCAATCTACAAATAGTAGTCTTCAGAAGAGCCATTGACCTCTATGACACCAAGTTTTTTTTTTTATGTGAGGACAATCTTTGGCCTACTGTTTAAAATAAACTTATGCTACTTAAACTATAGTTGACATGTAACATTTATGGTCAGAATAACAATGTTTGAACACCACAGTCAGTTAAGTGACAGACCAAAATTTTCCATAATATATGGTGTACATTACTCATAATAATTTTACTTGTCAATATTGTCACAGTCTATACATGACTATGGTGTGCCAATTGGTAAACTGTAGAAGGAATCCATCCTGTATTGTTTCAACAGCTGGGAATTGAAGAAATTACTCTTTGCTTATTTCTTTCTTTTTACGCAACATTAAACTTTTCTTTCAAAACAATACTCTCTTGGAAATTAAATTGCTAAACTGTACTTTAATTGATAATAATTTTAGATAAAGTACCCCATTCTATGACACTTCTATAGATGCATAAATAAAAATAAACACAATAGAAAGGCGACCTAGTTTATGCTAACTAGCTAATATAAATTGAATAAAATGAACAACTGTTAAAAGTGAAAGTAACATTAATGTCACCAAAATGTTTAAAAAGATAAACAGCTGTCTCAGTTACCCATAGAAGACCAACCAGTTACTATTTGAAAGTAATATATAAAATTTATTTCATTGACTAACTGACACACAGCCAAAAGTACTGGGTGCAAGAAGCTGACATTTGTCGGTTGCGTGAGGGTACACTAAGGGATTTCTCTAAATAACCATAAGATTAGAGAGAAGAGAAAGGGTTAAATTATAAATAACTAGCCGTTTCCCGCGGTTTCACCTGCGTCCTGAGGGAACTACTTTGCATACCTGAAAAATCCAAGTATCATACAGACCCCTATTTTTCTAAAATAAAATATAGCCTATGTTACTCGCAGATAATGTAGCTTGCTAATGGTGAAAGAATTTTTAAAATCAGTCCAGTAGTTTTTAGTTTATCCATTACAAACAAACAAAAATAAATTTTTTTTCTCTTTATAATATTATTAGTGTAGAAGTGTAGACTAGCGGGCACAGCTTATCATATATAAGGCTAGGTTTCTAAACACTGTTGTGAAAATGTGATGCTTTTAAAGAAATCAAAGTTGGCCAAAACCACATTCAAAGTTTCCACTACATACATACAATTGAAGCTAATAAAAGTGTGTTAAAAATTTAATAATAACAATTGAGAAACTTCTAACAGTTCAGTAGTCATTGAAGCTAATAACAATGTAGAGACAAACATTAATTTCAATCTACAACAGACAGATTCTTTGGGTTAACAATATTTTACATTACCTACATGATAGGGTAGATAAGATTTTCATAGTCTCTATTACAATGACTCAGTGTAATAAAGTTAAATGTGTCTTAAGACCCTTCCCTATTTGATCAGTGACATTATGAGGTCTGGATGCATTGAAAATAGAATAGAATGATAGAATGGTCACATACATTTTATAATTTGTAGTATAATTTCATAAGGAGAACTGACACAGCATATAAACAATAACTATGTATATAATTATTATAAACTTAACATAAAGTATGTTTTTCTTGTCAAACCATATTGCTGATAAGGAGTGAGAATTCTTATCGGAAATATTTATGCCGAGCTTGGTAGGGACCCAAAGTATAATAGATTTTTTAGTGTCATAAAAGGGTTATGAAAATGAATCCTTACCTCCTGATGCGATGTAGAATCCACTCGGTGAATATTTTGCAACATTAACTTGGCAGGAGTGCTCAGTGTATACATCCGCGATCGCGGGGTTCTCGATATCTCTGATGATAACGGAATTACCGTTGGTGTACAGGAAATTCTTCCCCTTCGGATCACCGCCTAAAACTAACGGTGTACCCCTCGCGGTCCTCGGTAAGGCCGCCCAAGTATACTCTGCGGACACAAAACCACACTGTGAAATCACTAAACACTAACAATTGGATACACACACTGATTTATCATAATGTTTAGCCCTAAAAATAATGCTACCATGCTGCACTTACAAATATTCAAATTACAACTTACTATTAGAATAAGACATTTTATTAGTACTCTTTACTATCTAAACACTACACTGATTATGCTAAAACTATTGGTCACTCAGTACTTTTAATTATTTTTAGAGAAACACAGTCAGCCGCTATGCCCCATAGCCTTCCAAAAAAATGACGTATAGTTATATTTTATTGCAAAGTTGGCACACTTGTCGCTCATTGATATTACCATATATGGGCAGAGGAAGGCCATTCATTCGGTGGTAAAAAATTGATTTCGAAAAAGTTATTGGGGTTTATTGGGTATTGTACGAAAAATTTAAGCAAGTTTTACTTAAATTACTTACATATTATTGATAATAAACAATAACCAAGTTTATGGTACATTAGTTAGTCGATTTTTGTCTATTCTAAAAGTTGACAGCTCTTTATGAGTGCATCACCATCTAATGATCTAATTTTGAATGAAACTAATGAAAGTCATTTTGGGACTTGGGACGTTTTTTGTTCTGTTCGTTCATTCAGTCAGTCATTGTCAAAAAATGCTACGACCGAGCTCCTTGAGCCATGTGACGATTTTCGTTTAAAATACAATATATGTGACCATTTCTGAGCATTTTCGAGTTTTTGTTGAATGTTATGAGTGATGCGTGCGTGTGGTTAAATAATTAACTGCAGCAGAATTCATTTTGTTGCATTTTTCGGCTTCATAATTTGACACTTGTTTCCACGTGGTTCACGTCACGAACGGTCGACGTGTTAATTTTCTACATATAATTTTAATTATTGACCGCATTTTTCAAAAGAAATGGAGTCCTTGAATATTTCGAAACTGAACTTGTACAGCGGGCGGAGTCGCAGCTCACAAGACAATGGAATTAAATTCGAAAGGACGGAAGAAAAGTTCGAAACGAATGTAAGCTTATACCCATGTGTAATAAACTTATCGTAATATCAGTATTATTGAATAAAACAATGTTTATGTTGCTATCAAATCAAATCTAAATTACCTCAGTTCTTTGTCCATAATTTTCTGGCGTCTGTCAATTTTTTCTGGCAACTGTAAAGATTGCAAAATCAGATCAATTTTCATGACCAAATAAAGTTACAAGTATCTGATTTATTTTGGAAATAAATGGTTGTATTTTGCAACAAATCATATAAATATTACAAATTATATTTATGTTTACAATTTTCTAAAAAAAAAACGAAAGTATGATTGATGTAATAGTTATCAGTAAGTATGTTGAAATAATATGAAACAGCTGTGTTATTAACAAACCTTAACATACATGTGTTTTGTTATTACAACCATGAAATTAGCCTTGTAAATATACTTCAATGAATTAAATAGAGTATTCTTACAATTTAGATACCAAATGGAATTAAAAAGTTATTGTTATCAAACTGATTTTTAAATTAGTGTCAATGCATTTTTACAATTTCAAATATTATTATTCAGAAATAGAATATTCAGCTTAGATCCTTAACCATGACAAATTTATGATGAAACTTTTATGCAATATTTCATCACTGTTAAGTTTATTAGTATAATTCATGTTGCATTATATTTTCCTCAAAAGAATAAAAAAATAATATGATAATAAACATTAATAGTAACATGTTCATAATACCTAGTTGACTATCACAAACAATTTTACTGAGATAGGTTTGCTTTGTATGTATGTATACAATTGTCACTGTTTAAAATAAATATTGTATTTAGTATAAAATCTAGGCTTAGCTAAACCACAAAGCTATATGTAAAATAGAAATGAGATAAAAGTAGAAATGCTATGCCATCAAAACTAATGCAAAAGACAACATGCTTTAAAATTTAGATTTTTTTATTATGGTCAATAACTTACACATAGGTATCTATTTAGACATTGGAAAGTTCACTTTTCAAAAAATGTAATAGCTCTGCCTCTTTAAATAGCTACATTGTATTCTTAGTTTACAGTCCATATACATCACACTTTCAATGCATATCTGTTACCCATCATCATGCTAGCATTGTCCCGGTTGCAATGTGACCTTCAAACTTGGAGCCAAGTTTCTACTTAATCCACTGCATATCTGTAACTGTCTGTACATTTTCCAGGCACTGACAGACCAAGATGAAGAATACCACTGCGAGTACAAGGAAGAAATCTGGAAGAATCTACTGGAACAGGAAGCAGAGAAGCCTACAATCCACCTACAGTCACCACAGGTAAATAATAACCTATAATACCTTAATATACTCACTTCAAAAAAGGAGGTTCTCTTTTTGGTAATATATATTTATGTTTATAATGCCGGGACTCCCCATCATTTTAAGAACTACTGCTAATATTCAGACCAAAACCAAAGATAACACCAGATGTGCCTTAAATGATCATTATTAATCACTACTTCGCCTGTGTGAATAGAACTAAACATTCCTTAGGAATCGCACTAGCAAAAAAACATACAAATAACCGTTTGGTAGTTCAGGACAGATAAGACGAAATAGGGGCTTTATTTTATAATAAGTAAAGATTTAGATGAAAGCAGCGAGCCGAGTGGAGAGATCGACAGACTGCTACGCAGAGGGTCTCAGGTTCGAATCCTCGGCTCGCACCAATGACTTTTCGAAGTTAAGTGCGTATTAATTGTTAATTATCGCTTGCTTAACAGTGAAGGAAAACATCGTGAGGAAACCTGCATGTCTGAGAGTTCTCTATAATGTTCTCGAAAGACATGTGAAGTCTTTCAATCCGCACTTGGGCAGCGTGGTGGACTATGGCCTTACTCTCTCATAGTCAGAAGAGGTCTGTGCCCAGCATTGGGACAGTTTAAAGGGCTGATGATGATGAAAGATTGAGATAGTTGCCTTCATTCACCATTTTGAAATAGACAATCTGTTGATTAATCTGTTGTATATCAAATAAATACATGACATATCAAACATAAATTAAATTTCTTGTTATCAAAATTATTTAGATATAACCCAAATATTTAATTTGCTAATGATAATATTTCTCAATCTGTTAAAGTTGTGAATATGCATTAATTGATGTTATTATGTAATTGAGTAAAAAAAATAATGAAGCACTAATTAGTTACCACATTAGTACTGTTAATTGTGATAGAGTAAAATTGCAATGACAGCATATTTTGTGAATGATTTCTTTATCAGGCTGTAGGTGTTATATTTTAGGTTATATTCAGGGGATATTTAAATATTACTGTAGTGATGGCATTGCACCTTGCCATTTGGCACTACATCATATTATGTCATGTGTTTAAATCCCATGCAAGACAACACTGTCTGCAACACGACTTCAGTCATCAATATGAGCCTGGTATAGCCTGGTGTTCAGTACCATTGGAGTGGCCACCCTCAATCTGCTCAGAAAAAAAGTTTTGTAATAAAAATAAGTAATTTGATTAGGCTTGCTCATAATAAAAGATATTTAGGTACCAGTCTCGTTAGCTGAATATTTACCAATGACATAATATTGGTTTATCGTAATAGTAGATCATGCTATATAAATATTAGAGCGCCTTGACATTAAATTCCAGATTCAGTTGTTAGGCATTTTATTAAATTTACTTGAATAAGTTTTATTTACACTATCCAGTGAATGATTTTCCTGATGTATTATTTGTTTGACCTTGAGACGTTAGCTATCGGTCTAACAGAATCAATGCCATGCAAATAAAAAAGCTTTCCGTCATGTTTAAAATCGAACTAACAACCTTTCGGACAATAGCCAAACAGTTCTGTGGTTTGACAATACAGTTACCATGTCTGATGAAGAAGGCTAAATTAACATTTCATCATTTTAGGCCTTTAATTAGGCTGACAAGAGAACGAAAGAGAATTATCTAAATCTGAGTGAGTAGTCCCTGATATAAGTCCTTTTAAATATTCTCCTTCCTTCGTTAATTTTAACAGACTGACTATTATCTTCCGTGTGGTGACGGATTAAGAATACGGAATGTCACCACCCCATATCATCCCATGGGTGTCGTAAGAGCTGACAGAGGGAGCATATTATGCAAAGAACATCACTGTAAGAGAAGGAAAAGTTGACACAAACCCTATACCAACCCGTTTGGCCAGCAAGGTATAGTAGGCCAATTCCTCCTTTCAAAGGAGAGGCCTAGACCAGCAGTGGACTGTTAAAGGCTGATGACGACTGTTATCTAGTCAATACTAATATCACAGTCAAATAATCCATACAGTCGTTCGACGAACGCGTCTAGACGGGTCAATCGTGCGGGGGCCAAGAGGTGAGACGCGGGAAGAGCGGTACCTAGTTACGTATATCGCCTTAGTTCCTAACTAGGTACATGTTTTTGGGGGCTGGCACGTGCTTGTTTTTTGTTCGTTACTTATTTATTTGCTTATGAATATTAATTAAGATGGTACATACGACTTGTGCTGTGAGACATTGAAATTATTTATGCTGATTAAAGATTATTCTATTCTGGTGTGATTTTAAGTTCATTCAATAAGTACCTAGTACATTCGCATTAGGTAAGTACCTATCACATATTACTATGTATCTTGGTAACGGCGCATCCTAGCTCAAAAATAACCATATTTTTGGCCCCCTTTTATAAACCCCACAGATGTTCTCCGTAATCTCATAGCCCAGTCACCCATCCATAAAATGACCGTGATGTCTATTGCTTTACCTTAACGTAGTTTGCACGAAAAAAAATCTGCAAAATACTTTATATCGATAACATAGGCTCTGCAAGCTGATCCCAAGGTTACCCATCCATTAAACCACCGCTATGTCAAACGCTTTATTTTAACTTGGTTTGTACGAAAAATGCTTTATATTCTTAACCGCCTCCCACGACACCTGCGGGATGAAATAGGTGCTGACTGACACTTTGTATGCAAATCTGTTACCGCACGAAAAATGCAACGTGTTTTATAATAATTATTTATCGTTAATTATTGTAATATAATAAACTAGCTGTTTCCCACGGTTTCACCCGCGTCCTGAGGGAACTTCTTCGCGTACCCGGTTAATTTTTAGCCTAAATTACTCCTTGGTACATCAGGCCAGTGAGGGTCCCGTCAAAATAGGTCCAGCCGTTCCAGAGATTAGCGAGAACAAACAGACAGACAGACAAAAATTGTAAAAAATGTCATTTCGGTGTATGTACCGTGTATACATCCATATGCATTTAGTAAAAAGCGGTTATTTTAATATTACAAACAGACACTCCAATTTTATTTATATGTATAGATAAGTGATTTACACTATATTATTCATATGCGTAGCAATTGTAATATTTTTCTAAAATAAATAGACGGTGTTTGAATAAGTAGGTATTGTTTACATGTGGCAGCCCTAGCCTACTTACCCTTGTCTAGACGTTGTCGGCTTTTTCTACGAGATCAAAGGCGTCAAACTACTGTATGTCTTTATACTGTGCTAATATAAACATGATAAAAAGTTTGTCAGGTTGAACACTAATCTAAGGAAACCGCAGACTTAGCTAGTACAACTCATATAAATTTTTATTTGAATATTTAGTAGCTTTTTACACACAAGTCAAACTACTGAACATGTCTGATTGAATTCAGTATTAACTTGAGGCGCAAAGAAATATCATACCAACCTTTGCTTAGGGGATAAGCTGTATTCGTAAAAGTGAAACGCTAATTCAGCAGTATTAAAATTAATACAAAATATTCGCGAGTAAAACCTATCCCCTCAGTCCTTTGTTGCCAACAAAAAATAATCATTGTTCATTTAATTGCAACAAATGATGCAATTAAATGAAATGCATTTAAAATATTACCTTACATAAAGTAGCTATAATAATTATTATGAATCACTATATCAATTACTGATTTGCATAATAATATATAATTGTTTCATCATATCACATTGATGATCAAAATTGAGCTTTAAGTTTAGCAGGTTAAAGTTCATTATACATTGGTTCTTTGTGATTTCATTGTAACGGACACTATTGCAATAGTGCTAATACGTATTTGTCTCGACTCTCACGTAAATAGACTTTTGTTTGAAGAGAAAAACAAAATCGATGTCTATGCATAGTATGCGTCTATAATCGACTGATGAAACGAAGAGAATGATTTTTTAATTAATAATATCAGGCAATATCAAGACAGATTTGAATATTATTTGCCGATATTCAGCTCAATTAGAGTAGCTTATAGGCTATTCATAGACCCTTACAATCTGAGCAAAAAATAACGATGCGGAAAAGGACCTTCCTACGAAGCAGCAATTTTTTTTATATATCTATAGAAACTCCTGTGTCTGCGCAGCGTGGGTAGAGGTGTAAAATTACACCCAAATTTCATGTTATGAAATTATAGGTTTCATCATGTAATATGCCTTTTGCTGTTACCGGGTACTTAGCCCTAACTCCTTGCTGCTACTGACATTTCGGAAAAACCCAGTAACACTTTTTGCACTATCCAGTAATAGAACCCGGGATTAGCAGACCGTTGCTGTCCACTGGATCACGGAGGCAGTCTTATATTCCTCGATATATTTTATTTTCTTTGTTATTAAACTTGCATATGACCTAGAAACCTGTAAACAAGAGAGTAATCTTTACACGACCTACTCTCTTTCAGTCAGTCTGGTTTACTAACCGTGTAACGAATTAACGTGTACAGTGGCGTCATACACGATTAAAAAGTTGACTTGCTCTCGTAAATAAGTGCAGTGGCTTGCTAAGTCAGTTTACAGGATGTGGAACAAATTTAATTATGTAATATGAAAAGTAAGGTACATACAACTGCATTAAAACTAACTTTAAGTGGCTATTTACACATAAATTAAAACAATAATTTCTATACTTAAATAACTAACAAATAAAAGGCAATACATAAAAAAAGTAAAAGCAAAATTTAAAGGGCGTCATGGAAATCCTCCACATCGCCATCAATTGGAAGCGTGCCCAGAATTCTGGCAGCATTGCCACTTTGTATGGCAATGCGATCTTTTGTGCCAAACAGGCCAGCCTTCTGGTGCGAGATCTCTTTTTAGAGATTTTTCATGTGGAACTGAAAAACTCATTTTATATGATATAAGTTCTGATCAAATATTATACTTCATATATCTTTATCTGAGGATTGTCTCGGCTGCATTCTAAGGTTTAAAATTTTAAATCCACTTTATAACATAACCAGATTTTACAGATTTGATTTGCTTGTTACCTAGACCAGGGTTTCAAAACCATTTTATTATCAATATTATCATGGACCATCTGGAAAATTTAGACCATCATACATACGTAACCTCTTACAAATGTTATTGACCTTGACCAGTAGGTATATAAGAAGCCCTGACCGGAAAGTATAAGTATAAAGACGTGAAAGTCCCTTTTCTGGAATTCTGAAAATTATAGCTTTTAAACTTCTGCATCTTATACTAATATATAAAGCTGAAGAGTTTGTTTGTTTGATTGAACACGCTAATCGCAAGAACTACTGAAATTATTTTCTTTCAGTGTTAGATAGCCCATTTATCGCGGAATACGCGCGGATACTATTAAAAAAATGGCATAGATTTAAAGTGTAATTAATATTCCTTGTTGCAGCTGGAATTCCGCGGTGCGTTAGTCCAGCAACTCCGTGATGTGACAAAGAAACTCGGGCTCAGCATCGCAACGTTACACTCTGCCGTCGCACAGCTCGACTTGTTCATGGACGCGCATAGACTCAGGGCCGACCGGCTGACGCATGTCGCGCTCGCTTGCTTGAGTTTAGCTGGTGAGCATTATTATTTGTAAAGTGTAAACCGTGTAAAAAAACGGAAAGCTACCAACCTTTCTGGCCATCAAGATATAATAATGTAGATTCATTAAGTAATTCACTCATAGGCGTCACCTTGTGACCTACTTTGACTTTGATATTAGGGTGGAGCGACAAAATTTTTTTTGTTTAATTTTCGTTTTCCTGTATTGTCAATTAATTCCCATTAGTTGCAGTAGCAATTCATGTTAAATTTCAGCCATTTTGAGGTGGCGCGTGAGCCTTGAATCTTTTAAAACTTTGTTTTTGTAACACTTATTGTATTATTAAATCAATTTGGAGAACATCTTCAATGGCCTATTGTTGAAGTAGATGCCCTAAGTCTATACTTTTCTGTCAATGGCAACCATTTCGTATGATTAGGGACTAAGCGAATACACGCCAAATCTAAGCCAGGAAAAGGGTTCTAAAACTACTGATGTAAAACATTAAACCTCTGAAAAGAAAATATTTTATATTACAGCTAAGGATAGTACAAATAAAATGAAGTGTTAGAAATTAATAATATTATATTTGTTTATATATAGCTCTGGTTGAGACGCAAATATAGCACATTTTTTAAATTCAAGTCGCATGCGCCACCTCTAGATTTTTAGTTAGAAAGCTGAAAATTTTTTTTCGCTCCACCCTATTTGATATATTAGCACAGAATAAACAGTACTTACGTACAGAAGCACCACTTCTCAAACCAATTTATTAAAATTGCGACTCTTGCTACTAAGCAACAAAGTGCAATTCAGCTCGCATAAGCACTCAGTGCCTAATGCGATATTCACCTAACCATTCCCGCTCTTTTCTAACATATAACGCTGTCGCTGTCTGGTGCGGAGTGACGCGCTAGCTGTCGCGCTAGGGTTGTCGACTTGCCGCTGCTACTATAATATTTATTCATCGTCTATCTACCTAATTGACCACGTACCTAATAATACATAATCATCCTATAAGTATCCTATCCAACTATTTGAGCTCGTAGAATAAAAACCACAAAAAACCTGGTTGTTTATATTTTCACTATACTAATTCTTAGTTATTTTCTAAACGCGTGGACCGATTTACATGATGCAAACAGATAAAATGGTTTTTGAACTAGATCTTTAATTTGACACCATAATCGTTGGGATATCTCAACAAACAAAAAATCTAATTTTCAAGTTGCTCTCGTAAAATAAATAAAATCAAATTTTCAAGTCGACAACCCTTGCGCGACGCGTCGGACGCGGGCTTGGAAGCCGCGCCAAAGTGTAGGCACTTATCGCTGTAGGTACGGCCGAGTGAAGGAGGCCTGATATTAGGCCCATATTATAGTAGGAGGGCCGGGTTGTGTCCACTCCAGTATGGTCTAGTGCCCACCCCAGTATGGTCTAGTGCCCACCCCAGCATTTTGGTTACCAATTCGATTTCAGGCTAGACATGTAAGAAACTTCACACCATTGTTTTATGAAGACTCAGGCCACAAAGTACAATTTCCTATTTTCGATAACGTCCGTATCGTTAGAAAAAGGTAGCATCCCATTCCACATCAACACAAAATATAAAAGAAACTTAGCTTTATTTAAGGGGGAACTAAAATCCAATGTCTTTTCCAGCAAAAAGCGAAGAGAAATTCAGTCGTGCGCCAACCCTGAAGACTTTGGCGAAGATCAGTGGCGTCCAATTATGCGGGAAGACATTCAGGCAGCTGGAGTGGATGGTTGGCCAGCATGTTAGGTGGAGGCTACTAGCACCTACCCCCGTGACGTATGCGGCGCTATTGGCTCAGTACGTGGTCACCGACAGCGATCTTACAACAAGACATCCGAAGTTCGTCAGGCGCTTCAAGAGGGATGGAGCGAAACTGCTTGAGGCTTACTTGGATTTGACTCTGTCAGGTATTATTACTATCCCTAAGGTTCTGTCGACTAAAATTTTGAGTTGTCCATCAGATATGCTGCTATTCCTTTTTTAGGTATAAGAGGTATTGAGACCCTTAGAAAACCCTCCAACATCATGGGCCCCCCTCTTGATGTTAGTCTATTGAATCTTTTTTGATCTGATCAGCCACTTTGCACGGGTCCCAAGTTATTTAAGATCGGCGTTGTATTTCCTTTGCTTTCATACTACTCTGTCTCCCATCATCCGATCCCTTTCTCTTCCGGATCCATCCTCACACAGTCCATCAATCTTTTCTATGGCCTTTCCTTTCCTTCTTCGGCCTTCAATCTTCATATATTCATTACTTACAACAGCACTTTTTAATCTTCTTAGTATCTAATATTTGTGATATTTTAAGCATAAACCAAGGACATTTTGACCTTGTAAGGGGCGTGTATGATGGTAATTTTTAAATGATACAACATTACCTATGATAGGAACACATACACACATAACCTCACGGCTTTATCCGTGAAGGGGTAGGCAGAGGTACACCTCTGCCTACGTCTGGCACTAGAGCCGTGGTCGCACCTATTGTATACCTAACATGGGTGCCAGAAACACTCACCTGCATTAAACAAACATGGTAGCTAATTACATATACATTACTAGTCGACCAAGCCAACTAGACGAATGTCAACGTGACAAAATTCAACATAATTCAATAATTATAACCCAGAAATTCCTAGTACCGATTGCAGGCGCATTGTACGTTCACACGCCGCGTTCGCACGTTACGATAAATAATTTCTGGATTATAATTGTTGAATTATGTTGAATTTTGTCACGTTGACATTCGTCTAGTTGGCTTGGTCGACTAGTAAGTATATTATAATAGGTGCGACCATTCTGTACTTATACTTTTCTGGATTTATATCTGAATGAGCCATTTTCTTGTTTCGTCCTTTTTAGACCCCCTTCTTTCGTAGTCGGGTTATAAGTTTTTAAACTTAATTTTTTATCTATGGATTCCAAATTAACAAAATAATACCTATCATGAGCTTTATGCTGTCTTTTTGAGTTTATATCATGTTGTGTTGTGTCCAGACGTGCGGCTGAAGGTGGTGGAGTGCGTGGACGTGGGGTGCGCGTGCGTGGCGTGCGCGCGCGCGGACCTCGGGCTGGCGGCGTGGCCGGCGTGGCTCGCCGCGCGCGCCGCCCGCCAGCCCGCCGCCGTCGCGCCCATCGCGCGCCTGCTGCAGCGGTACGCACCTAGCACCACCCACTAACATTATACAGATACTTGTTTATACCTACGGCGAAATGCTAGCCTTATTGATTATTCTTTTATTTTATTGAATCACACCTGTATCCCTGAAAGGGTAGGTAGAGGTGTAATAGTCACAGTCTTTCGCCATGTTATGAATTTTAGGTTCTACGTAATAGGGACTGAGCCTATTGCTGTTACCAGCCATACCAGTCCGGCACATTGCCGGACTCCGTGCTGGCTACTGAGAATTCGGGAAAAACTGAGTTTTTCCGAATTCTCAGTTGATGCCGGTGAGATTCCGAACTCCGAAAATCGAACGCGGGACCTCCAGATCAGCATATACTATCCACTGGATCACGGAGGCAGCTTATTGATTATTTTGACGTGTTTTCGCACGTCGCTTTATAAACATTCTAGCAATAGACACAGTGTTGTGACGACAAAGAACTAGACAATTAAACTATTATGTAGATGTTACAACAGAATTATGATGAAAAAAAGGCCGAAAAGACGCTCCACACGCGAGCTACAAGGTCGATATCCCTTTTAGGTTGATGTCCCTAAATGGTTTTACACCGAAGCGAATCCTGATAACTACATTCACACGCATACAACTATACTTGTTAAACACCCAATATAATAGTTAATTTTATTACAGAATGATGCAGATTCTCAAGTCCCGTGAGACTCCCGTTGAGTCTGAAGTGGACCAAGGCTACAGCAGTGCGAAGACATCACCAAACCAGACTCCCTGTACTTCACCAAGCTTCCACGTGTCTCCAGCATCAAGCACTTGCAGCACATCATCCCGTAGTCAGCTCAACGTAGACACATCATACCGTCAACGTCCCATCACTGAACGGAGACCAGACAGTGAATACTCAGTGTTAGATTTCAATGATACAAACGTACCCACAAATGTTAACGTTCAGGATTACTACCGGTTACCAACAGCTGTGGATATGACTTTACAGCGGGTCAACAACGCAGCTGATTACAGGTATTGTAGGTCTCGTAGACTCCTTGAAGCTAGTTTAGAGAACCAACCGTCAACCAGTATGGCTGTGAAACGTGGTCTAGATTCCAATGTTGACATCGAAAGGAAGCGATATAGGCTGGCCTCGCAGATGTCCCAGGTTGTTCTATGATTATCTCTAGTCTTTATTTAATATATCTATAGTCAAAGAATTTACACTTTTGTTATATTGATGTCTTTCAACAATTTCGTTTTATTTATTTAGTATAATAAATTTTATTCATTTTCAGCCTACAAAATGTTGATATACAAAAAAGTGTAAATTAAATTCTTGAGTATAGATAATTTTAATTGACTATAAATACTTTTGATCAGTGTTTTAAATTTTTTATGAATGTGTTCCTTCTCTATTGTTTCTGATGTTCTTTTTTTATTTGATCCGAAAGTATTTGTAGTCAATTTAGAATAGTGGTATGCACACTATTCTGGATATGTTAAAAAAATGTTTAGCTCTTTATTATTATGCTTAATAATTATTATGCAAGTAAGAACATTATTATTATTCACTATTACCTGAAACAATAATCATATATTTCTTTACTAATTTCTTTTGCAACTTTCATCATCAATTATCAATTTTTATATTGATAAAAATTGACAAAAAACACAAAACTAGGTACCTACTTATGAAATATTTCAGAATAATATTGTTCCTACTTGCATTATGTATAATCACAGCAATAATAATTGAGAAGTTTAGGTGATAGGAGAAGTATAAATTAAAACATTTAGAAAAATACAAAAAAATAATGACTGTTGAATGAGAAATGTTCTTAATGAAAAATAAACAAATAGACTGACTTATGTACTTTGCATAGCAATAGATATCTTAGACTCATATCGCGTCGTGCGAAGAAAAATATATAAAAAAAGCTTTAGTATTTAAAGTGCATTCCTTAGACCTCCACAAGCCAATATATTTATTTTGACTATGTGTTAGTGAGTTAGGACTAGTAAAACATCTATAGACATCTCTAAATGACAGATGTCTGACAACCATAGAGTTATTTTGACGTATGACTTCGATATTTTGACGTGTCGAAATGTCATAATATCTCCTCTTCTCGCTTAGTACAACCAATGAATACAGATTTACATAGAAGCGCAGTTCTTAAGGATTTCGTGTGCCGATTCCAAGTGGAGACTGTCTCCAGTTTAGTTCGTAGTTGGCGCCATTGGCGGCGCTGGCGTCGTTCTCCGTCTCTCTCGCTCTCTTAGTTAAGATACACTGCAGGAGAGAGAGACAGCTGCCACACCGCCAAGAGCCAATTTGAGTCGCAGAAAGTTTGTCTTCAAAGCGCCCATATGAAATGCGCCTCTATGTAAATATCTGAGCTCTTTGGTACAACTAATATATACTATAATCTGACGTTAGCGCAATTTGACATGTCAGTATTTGTTACGTTTTGTGAAAACTTCTCAATTATGCATTTCCTAGTTAACGATTGTAGTGACAATTATTGTAGTTCCGTCACCGTTTCTCGAATTGACTAGTTAACTATGAGGGATTTATCAGCTTAGCATTAACCTGTGACGGTGACCAAAACATACTAAATATATAATTGAACAGACTTAGACTTAACATGGTGGAATGAAACGCAGAAATGGTGGATATTCGATTATCTATCCAAAATTTCACTCATCTATACTATGTGATTTTTAATAAAGTGTTCTCCTCTTATTGCACTCGTTATTATGAACAACTTTTGTTCTGAGATATAGCTGAAATCAGAAAAAAATGACATCTTCTCATTTCAAATATCGCAATCGCTTGTCTGTCAAAAGCCATTCGTTCTTCGTCGACATGCCGAAGGCTTATGTCAGTACCATACATTTTTACACTAAGCTAATATCGATATCACTAATCCAACAATGAATAACTCTAAGAGGTTCTCACTATACTAAAAATAACGCTGTACTTTTCGAAAAGCAATCGAAAAATCGATCTTTACTATTAGCTGTGGAAAAGTCGTCGAATAACTGCCGAAGTATTTTACTTAATAACAAAATGCACCGACATTCCATCATGTTAGGTCAATAGTTAACCTAGACATAAAGACATGTACTACGCGATGCCTTAGCAAAGTTTACTATACTGTAGAAAGAGACAAAGTGAGTAGGCAAACATGCTATCTCGTTCCGTTCTATAACTCAGAATTCCAGAACGAGAAAACAACATCTTATCAGGCTTTCTCTTTCGCACGTTTTTGGTCATTATCTTTTGACAGCTTTTACGGCTACGCTCTGTCCAAGTCTATATGTCTATAAGCGTTAACATAAAAACGACTGCCTTAAGATTGTAACTTAATAGAACAGTGATTGCCAATTAGATATCGTTGATCGTTCGTCTTTAATTTATGATAGTTAGAATTTTTGTATCATATTTTGTTTGTTAAGGTGAAACTGTAACGTGATAATGTGACAGTAAACGTCATCTGTCAAATTTGTGGCGCCATTTTGGTATCCAACGATTACAAATATTCAGGGTTATCATGAGGCTAATTTGCGATTGCGAAAATGAATTATCCCAAATCGATTTAGCATTGAGAGTGACTTGAGCCCTAGCATCCATCATTTTCATAGCGTTATCTTGATTGCATCCAATATTGTAGAGCCTAGGTTCCGTTTTTCCACAGAGCGACTGTAGTTTGGTCTCCTCTTACACAACTACATAATTATATACTTTTATAATCCATCAGTAGATGACTGATTGATTATATTGGTATCATTTGCTCAATGCCATTCAGCCTTTATCGCAATCGTAAAATTAAAGGTCTTAATTATAATGAATTTTATTCCAAAATCAGTTTTGGTTGTGCATTTTCACCTTAACGTTAGTCTAGTATATTTTAATACTGTATCCGAAATAGCAATTATTGTAAATAATGCGAATATGTTTGAATGCGAGTCATGATATTAAATTATTAAATCGATTTTGCTGTTTTGGATGTAGTGAGGTTGTGATTACATACATTTTAAATTATTTAATATGTTGTCTTTTTGCTTATAAATGTTACTGGTTGATGTGTCACCGTTGTTTATTTTGCCTGTGGTCATTGTCACGCTAGATAGCGTGCGTGTTTCCAGCTGTTAACTTTAAAAAAACGAGTACCTACGTCTGCTGACCTCATTATTCGACACAGACGTAAAAATACATACACAAGCTATAATATAAACGAATTTTGAATACTGTTTCTTTATTTACTGCCATCGATCGACGTACCCTTGTGCTTATGCTAAATATGTTCTTTTAGCTAGCAGATTTATTCTTATGAACAGTGCCGGGGCGGCGGGGCCTGGGCTTTGTTTTGATACAAGGTCTACTTGATTCTGGGTAGGCTCAAGTTATCAAGGGAAACAATTAAAGGTTATGTGTTTTCTAACAGAAATGCCTTTAGCTCTCCTCCTCGCTCGGATGACTTTTGGGAAGATTCAGCACCTTTGCCTTCCTCCCTTTCTGTCTTGGATTTGTCTCTGCTTATGAATCCGTCTTTACAAACCCACAGTCCCATAATTGGTTAGTAACCAAAAAAGCCATATTGTTACCGCCATATTAAAATTCGAATTTCGATTTTCAAATGTAACATTTATAAGCAAAATGAGTTTATTCTCAACGTGTTATGGAATAGAATCTTGTATTATTTTTTTAAATTGCTCATTTATATTTTAATTGTATAAGTTGATTTTTTACGTTATATTTGATTTGTTAAATATCTAAGATTCCGTTCCATGTTCACTTAATAGTGTGAAATCTGTGATGAAATACGTAGTGGATAAATTTAGTGAAAATTATCGTTGATCCGACAACGCTGGTATTTTTTACGTATTTGACTGAGTATCGCGATACATCATCATTACATATTTCGTCAGATTTTCTCACTTAGGTAGCTTATTAAATTTCATTACCATAATCTAAGGGTTTTTACTATATCTTTTTGTTACGGGCTAAAAGGGAGAACTTGTCAGTATTTCGCTGTCCAATATCCCATTTTCCCTTAAAAACTATGCGGGTTTATATACGGTCTCGTAATTATCTAACGTTTTAGCAGATACATTTATACATGTTGAAGTTTTTGTCTCGAAATTACCATCAAGTATTTGTTAGCCTCGCAAAAAAAATTGTTCGCCCAAAGCGCATACTGTTTCTCACATTTGCTTACATATTGCGAGTTTTCCTACATTGGATGCATAATTTTACCGTTTCAGTCACCAAATAACTGTTGACAAAAAACAGTGTGTGCCTTTGGCCTTAGTCCTAATTTGTTTATAAATGTTAGTCATGGCCTAATTGATGAATGAAGTTACCAAAACTTGAATATTTTGTAAATTGTATGAACTAAAGTACCTACTTTAACTAATAATCGTATTGTATACATTATTTTTAATCATACATTACGTAAACTTGTATTCGTTATTCCTAATTTAATTTATAAATATTTGTAGTGAATATCTTGTAAACAGTGCTTCCTTCCGATTCTTTAGTTTGTCGATAAGAATATTGAAATGTCTGTGATAATTCTCGTATACCTATTATTATACATACCAGATATTTATTTTCTTCGCCTATGAAGATAGGACTTGTTCATGCTATGATTGTTATAGTTATTAGAGAAAATAATCATTACACTGTCTTACTTTGTAGCACCGTACATGTTCCAACTTAAAAAATCCGTTCGATTTCAAACGATGCAACTCATTTTTCCAACGGAATTTTATTACAAACAAGCACATAATTTATGACGTCACCTAATTCAAAATCAAACAAAAGTGCATCACGTTCTATTTTCAAATAGAGAAACACAGATAATGCATTGTAGTGTGTTCTTTTTTGCACTGCAATATATTACAACTCGTCCTTAACTTTTCATAACCATTTTAGTTGCAGACGTATATTTTTATCGACAAACGAAGAGTTACACATTTCTATGATTCATGCTTTTAGGGAGTACTAAAGAAAATTTACATTGCGATATACCTACTCCGTATTCATGTAGTAGTAAATTAGCTTTCTTTCGCAATGAAAATTACTTATTAGTACAAAATAAAATATGGAAGCTCCGAATATTTAACATAATGTATCTATAATACGATACATCGTAAAAACTAGTGAAAATGTAAATCGTAAAATTTAGAAAGTTTGATAACTGAAGACTGAAGGATAGTTAGATTGGCATTGGACTGAAATGGAAAATTATTTTGTACTTCTAAAAGATTAAGATAAAGACACATTATAAACCTCGAAAATAAATATTTTACTTCTTTGTATAAACGTGTTTTGATTTATGGTATGGAAAACACCGTTTCTCTCAAAGCAGTGATACCTACGCCGTATTGTCAGTCTACTTGAGGGATGAAAAAAAAAACAATGCTACGACTAGATACTGCTACTAAGCGTATCACTGATTCGTAACTTTAGGACAGCCTCAGGTTAGCAGAATTCTTAGCTATGGTAGTAACGCATGAAAAAGGTCCCTATGGTATAAAAATATGATGAATATCGTGATCTTCAGAATTATTTGCAGCTAGCGCCACGTCTGATAGTTATTGCTCTTTACACTGTGTAACGCCTATCGACCCTTACTAATTTCAGAACTCCATAAACTATAGATTGATTACTATCTTGGAGGCAATGGGTATAACTAATGAAATACATTAGCAGTACCTACCTACAGGTAGATGGCAATAGGCTCGCCCCCTATTACATTGGTACCGAGACATAATTGGCGAAGTGTGGGTATGTAACACCTGTCTACCCCTTCGGGGTTAAAGGTGTGAAGTTATGTTATACATTAGCAGTTGCAGTGACGCATTGCTCAACAATATTTTTTCTGTGAAAATGTTATGAAGAGACCTGTTTGCTATTACACTCTGAACAATAAAAATAATTGATCTATGCTCCATTCATCGTCACAGTATAAATCGCAATCAAAGTTAAGACCAAACGTTATACAAGGGCAAAAATAAAACGCCGTCAGCTGCTATGTAATTATATTTACAGATATTATTTACATATACACTTGGAAAATATAATTTGTGCTCTTTTATTTATTTTGATAAAACTAGGCTAATCGGTAGACCGACGTTTCTTCGGGAGACAGCGTAGGCAAGCGTGGGGGGCGGCGTGGAGGACGTCTTCGTCGACGAGGCTTGCACTCGCAGTGCAAAGCGCAAAGGCCAATTCCAGCACATCCAGAAAGAAACAGCGGTACTGCCAATGTTCTCGTTACCGTCGCTACTTGCTCTCCTCTCGACCAACGCGGCACCACCACCGTATTATCAGCCCTCGACCAGTAACAAGGATATCTTGCTCCAACATAGCCAAAATTAATAGTAAAATTGTCGCAGTCAACCGCAGGGGGATAGCCACATCCTTTTATGTTCACAAACAACACCGCAGGGCGCCAGTCTTCAGCGTAGGCTTTGTATTTCACGTGCAGTTGTGTACATTTGTAAGCGTCGCTGGTACATCCCTCTCTACATGAAGCCCAAGTGCAGTTATCCAAGCCGAGTCTGTCGTCACGCCTCTCGGTGACACATTCTGCTGGTATCGGGTCAAAGTCAGCTGCTAAAGCACTCAATGCGGGGTCAGCATACAGTGGCACAAGAAATAGTAGTGCAGAGCCTCCACCGCCTAATAGCGCAGCGAGTATAACAGTTATATATCTCGTAAGTTTAGCACGCGTTTCACCTCTACGCCGCGATGGTCGCACGACCAGACGCTCTGAACTTCCACCCCTCATTTTATGAGCACTGCGTCAACCCATGCTGAATTCAGAACCTTGTCCCATTTATAAATTAGGTTGTACGCATGCGCCAAATTCAAACATGCGCGGTAGGCAGGTACGTTCAGATGTTTCTTGGTACCTGCTACACCTACTTAGCTATATTTTTGTGCAATGAAAATGATCTACCTAAGTACCTACCTATATACCATAGTTTTAATGACGCATATTGCATTTGAATACCTACGTAGGCGTGCTAAGCTATACCCTTGAAAAATCTAGCTTAGTGACCGAGGGCGAGCGCACTATGTATAGGTACTTAGCTTTAGGAATGAATTAATTAAGTAGGTGATTAATTTATTATGCAAGCAATATGCATACACCTACTTAAGTACCTACTACAAGTGCGTAATTATTAAAATTTTCCAAACTACACAAGTATATTTTCGTTTAGACTATTTAGATTTCAATTTTTCAATAACTTTAGTTATCTTAAGAATTGTACATTTTTTTATTTAGTTATAGCTAGTAGGTAGGTAGCCAGGTATGCAGTAGGTAAGTTAAGCCAACAATACCTACTTTTTCATTTTTTTTTTAAAGAAAACTAGTCTGGTAGTTCCGTCCCCGTGGTAGTAAAAAATCCTCTGCCAACCCACTCATCATCATCATCGTCCTAGCAGTAGCTATTATATATCCAGGTTGAATTGAAGACTCCATTCCATGCCTTGGTGTTCAGGGTCTGCTTACTAGTCTAACCAGATAAGACAGAAAATCAGCTTTTCTATAGGTTGACTGCCGTCTGACCTCTGCAAACCGAAGGGAAAACGATATTCCATGTTTTAGATCAGGGTCAGTTTATTCCAAGGGTAGGTATATTGACTTCCCGGAACAAAACCGTCAAAGATCTTCAACACAGTCGGGACTTATGGCATAAACGTGCTCTTCGAAGCACGGAAGTAGTCGTATGTCCAAGCGATAGTTTACATTATGCCCGCATAACTTCGAAACGTTAGTGGTGCGCGCCGTGGATTCAAAGCCGATACCTGTGCTGCATGGCAAAAGGCTAACGCTCCACGAGGCTAACGCTGCCCCTGCAACATAGCGAGACTTGACTTGTCGTTCATAATAGAACTAATAGATCAGTAAAGTTAAGCAATGTCAAGGCAAGGCACCCTTTGGAAGGGTGACCACTTGTTGTGGCATTTACATGAGGGCGCTACCGTGCTGCGAAGGGCATGTAAAAGCCGTTGGTTCTGATTCTTGTCCCAGGTCAAGAGTTGCTATGCAATGTCAGAAAGCTTCGGCGGCCTATAAACTTCGACACCAGAGTTGCCTACAGCTCGTAGAATAAGAAGTAGGAGGCCAGAGGAACAGAAAGCCACAGCTCCGCTCGTGGCTACGATGTCAAACGTTTGACATCTCGTAAGTGGGTATGAGTCCATGAATTTGCTACGGACCCTGACTAACGTCACTGCTTAGTATGATTGAAATGTGTGTTATTAGTGCAATTACTTGCTTAACTAAACAGAAGAAGAAAGAAAACATCCAAACTCAGTTTCCAGTG
The DNA here is from genome assembly GCA_944739405.2 of Euclidia mi. Lineage (NCBI taxonomy): Eukaryota > Metazoa > Arthropoda > Insecta > Lepidoptera > Erebidae > Euclidia > Euclidia mi. The sequence continues at coordinate 5,345,411 of OX123204.2, forward strand.
GTGGAATAAGATTTACAAGATACTGTTATTGATTCTCAAAGCTAAGGCCCGAATTTATAGAATCGCTAGGTATGATTCCATTAATGATGGCGTGAGTCTATTAAGACTCACGCCATCGGTAATCCGTGAACCACTCATTCACCACACAGTCATTTTGCATGTTGTGGCACTAAGTATTTATAGTGCAAATTTTCAGATTCTTTTAGAAACCTTAGAAGAAGGAATATTACTTATTAAACTTATTGTTTGTTTACTAGTGTACTGCGTTTGTGTGCGTGCAGTGCGTGACTAGTGTATTTACAGCAAATGGTTTGCCCCGCAACTGGTTTGCTGCTGTTTTTGGCTTCAAATGTAATGTAGGGCGTGCTCCAAAGAAATATAGTCTAAACCTAGTGCAACCTCTCTGGCGTGCTCTGTCTGTTATTTTTGTTCATCTATGTTAGAAACCTACAATTCTGTCTTGTGGTAAAGAAATAATTGTCAGTTTACATCAGCCTGGCGCAAGTTCCTAAGAAAAAACCGAATGTATGAAACGTGCTATCTTTTCAATGGCTACTATTATATGTACAAAACGTGAAGATAGCATCCTTCACTATGTACCCTTGGAACAGTATTCTTTCAAAGTTAGACGGGTTATACGTACATCACCGCCTTGGCTGTCAATAGGGTCAAATGTCACAACTGTCACATTATTATCCAGATTGAACTTTGCCGCGATATGTAGTTTGTTTATAAAACGTAAAAAACATACTAAAAGTGCTTTGTGTATACAAAAAAATGTGATTTTACACTTCTAGTGTTAGTGTTACTATATTTATTTGATTAGCATTGAAAGGAGCGCTATGAAAACAAGCAAAATAACGTGCGAAATATGGCATACAACAACATGCCGGTCAAGCAATGAAAAAAGAGTAGGTTTTTATGGCAAAATGTCCCTAGATAAAGATCAATGAATATTTATAATGTTATATAATGTGATATATTTCAATGAAACATAAAAAATAAGGAAATATTCTAAAGTTTCATATCCTAGTACTTTGTAGGTAAACAATAGTGCTGCCTGTCAGTTATCGATAATCCGTAATGGGTTGATTACACCTAACGAGTACAGTCAGTAAATGCGCTCTCAGCCGAGAGAGTCGCCGAACCGAGTGGGTGGTCACACATATTTACTATAGTGGCGAGACAGTTTAGTTTTGATCACGCTTCCGTCTGCAATGGATCGCAAAAAAAAAAATTTGAATTTGAATGAAGATCGAAGAATTTGGACTAGAACATGGATGTTAAGGCGAAATGCCCTTGGAGCAACAAATTGCCTTTTTAATGAATTGCAGTCAGAAGATCCTAAAGAATTCAAGGCTCTTTTGAAAATGACTGTAGAACGTTTTGACACATTACTGCAGAACATAACACCATATATACAAAGACAAGATCCTATTCTGAGAGAAGCAATACCAGAAAAAGGTTAAACTGCAAATAACATTAACTTATTTAGCAGCAGGGATAAGCTATCGTTATTTGCAAGCATTTTATACAGTGTAATGTATTTGGTAACACTGAATAAATGTTATTGTTGTTTCCAAACTCCACTTGTTATTAACCGATATTTTAATTGAGATTAGGATAATTTGAAAACAAAAACATAAACAAACATAACGAACCAACGAGTGGCGAGTGGCCGAGTGACAATCAAGAGCGTGTTCATACGTGCCGAGCGCGATACCGAGTCGCTGCGGGGGTAGTAAAACGATGTGGGGAGGTGGGTACTCGGCCTAGTAAACAGATTGGGATTCTAGTGACTCTCTCGCCTCTTTGCTCGGCCGAGCACTCGGCCGAGCACTCTTTAAAGTGTTTATACGAACCGAGTACTCGGCCGAGGACACTGACTCGCCACTGTACTCGTTAGGTGTAATCAACCCATTATTAGAAATTGGCACAAGGCCTAAAAATTCTATTCTTTTTTTCATTTTAGATGTAAAAATGGATAGCTGCAACTGGAAACCAAGACTTGATTTATGTGCCCATTGAAAAATTACATCAGTTGAACTATGGGTGTGGCAAGCATTTTAAGCCGAAAGACTTAAAAAAAAGGGAACTCAAGTCAGAAAAACAGCTGCAGATAACAATGCAAACTTGCCAAACTTGCAGCAAGTTTAAATCAAACTTGCTAGTTTCACTGTGACAAACTTGCATGAAGTTGGTTTTTCAAAGGATTTGGATGACGACGAGCACAGGTTGGTGGTCGGTCGACCTCCTAGATACAGCAGGAGGTGCTCGACGACCAGCTGTTGTCGGACCACCAACCTGTGCCTTGTACCTGTGCAACCTTTGCAAAAGCAAACTTCATGCAAGTTTGTCACAGTGAAACTAGCAAGTTTGATTTAAACTTGCTGCAAGTTTGTTGCTATCTGGGGTGCCTTGTATCTATAGACATTTCTTTAAACCTATTACAGAAGAAATATTGAAAACCTTTCCATTACATGTATATCTTTTAGTTCTGCGTATTTTTCTTCGCTAATCTAGAATAGATTTATAGAATATGCTAATTTGTTTGAATAAACACATAAATATTAAATACATCTTTTATTTGTGTTGGAAAAGTATCATTCTATTCGAAACATAAATATAATTATTTCCTACCGAATATTATCGATATCGATATTTCGTTAATCACTAGATGGTACATCCCTATATTGACAAATATGACAATGCTGACAACATAAAAATCATGTCAATTTGTATCTTTATGATGGTACGAGTTCTCCCTGCACGTTTCATACAAAGCTGAAAGTCTCGCATGATCTATGGCACATCCGCCTCTTCTTACGTAGTATTTGTATACTCTTTGGTTTACATCATGAAGGTATAGATAAACATGGAGGCCACAGCTGGAACAAAGCCTTGAGTCAAATACCTACATTTCTCTATCTCACTCTCTGTGGTCTGACCTCTCATTTAAGCGTGGATTTAGTATTGCTATCTTCTTATTAAAATCTCCGAGTAAGCTCTTAAAAAGAGCCGACATATTAAGCAAATCAGAAGTTTACACGGTCAATTAATGTGTATTTAAATCAAGAGTTGAAATCCAATCACTTGTTAAAACTTAAAACTCCCAATATTGTGGGTCTCGAACGCTTATAATCATGGTTGGCGAGACAGTGAATTATAATCCCATTTCCTAAGGATTTGGTAATGTGGCAACATTGGCCACCATATGTCAAGTAAATCTTGTCAATATGGCAGTGGTTGGTTGAAAAGAGATGGTATGACCACAGTGAGCGAGATAGCGATACATCGTTTGAGCTTCAAGTAGGTATTCGGAGTGCGGTCTCCATGTTTATCTATAGCTTCATGGTTTACATTTAAGTAGGAGTTTGCCAGCTGTAGTTCCTTAAGATTTTTATAGGTAGGTATTATTAGACTTCCTGCGTGATGAAAACCGTGCTAAAATTCGGCGAGCTCTTCATTTTATATTATGTACAGTTATGTACTTTCTCTTAAACATCTGTGTGTATATATGTACCTACAGAAAACAAAAAAATAGCTATTGAGTACCATAATCGCCTACGCCCTTTTTATTATTAAAACCTCTATTCGGAGCTCAGATCAAGTAAATGGTAAATTCGGAGATCAAATGTTTAAAACCAGCAATACCACCAAGGTAATATATTTGGTAATATCACAAAGCATTAACATTGACAATACTAAGCAACACTGGCACCTAGGATGATGTGGGCACCACTTGCTCTGGCGAAAGTGGCGAAGTGGCGACTGGCGAGTGGCAACCATAGATTATAAAGATATACTGGTAGTGGCGTAGTGGCAACATTTAAAAAATACAAAATGGCTGGTTGACCGATACCGATGACACAGGATTTGTACAAATTGGAGCAATTTAAACCAAGATATAGCGATAATTTTTCAGTTTACCATTTTTTAATTCATCGTTAGGTATGTCCGCCACATTTTTCAGATATTTTGTTAGTACATTGAGACAGAATCTGCCGAGACATCCCATTAGATCAGGTAAAATATCCTCATGGGTGAATGGCGGTATTTTGTATCTTGTTACGTTCAATATTAGTTAGTTCTTTAGCACATACAGTATATTAGCGGTAACATAGTGCTTCACTCTTTTGTTGCCCCAAATAGTTTGAATTTATTGTTCATTCATATAAAAAAAAACATAACCTATAACCGGGTTCTGTTTCGCACTTTACAGTATTTACATTTCGGTTTGTTCACTTTTCTTTACTTATGTTTCTACGTACGGATGTTTTTGTGTCATGTTAGTAGAAAACTTTGACTTGTATGTTTTTTTGACTTGCTTTCAGCTGGATCGACATACATCTAAACTTTATGCCTAATATATTTTTCAGCTCGAAGTTCCTCAGTCATGGACGTGGCACCTGTAGAAAACAAAGATGGTGACAAAACAGATTCCCATGACATAATTTTAAACAAAAACTTGACTAGGTTCAAGAAGCGTTTTATGAAGCGCCAATGGGAGGATACAAATAAACAAGAGAATGGTGAAACTGATGGCAAACGGATATGTGGCACAACAGAGAGAATTAAAAGGAAGAAAATGGCCATGCTATTAGGATACTGCGGAGTGGACTATTATGGTATGCAGAGGTGAGGTCTTTTTGTTCTTCAGACTCCAAAATATGAAATGTTGGATTAAATGGATTGTTTACTGTATTTGAATGCAAGGCAATGTATTGCAGTTCAAAATCATACTGGGTTCTAGCACAATAGTACACTTCTGAGATGATAGTTGTAAATACATTTCTGTGTCTTGAACATAAAATGTTGAAAAAGGGGGCAAATTTTCTGAGACTGAATTCAAAATTGTTTTTTGCAGAAACCCAGGTGTCAGAACAATTGAAGAGGATTTGCTAAAAGCACTATTTGAAGCAAAATATATAACAGAGGAGGATTTCCAGAACCAACAGAATGCTCAATTTCAAAGAAGCTCCAGGACAGACAAGGGTGTTTCTGCGGCAAGACAGGTTGTGTCACTTAAGTTGCGTTAGTATCAATACATATTTTAAAAAGTCTATTCAAAAAGTCAAAAGATAAATTTTTCTATTTGTATAAAAGAGATAGTGTTAACTTGAAAACTACCAAACAGACTTTAACTTAGCTGGCATGGAGACAATGTTAGAAACCTATCATATGTATAATCATATGATATGATGTTTTCCCTGTGACTGTGAATAAAATTGGGTGCAAAGGGTTCCCACCAAGAACTTAGGGTCCCAAGCCAACCTCACCTGCAAGTGGGGCACCTGCCGATCAACGGACGAGGCTTTGGCAAACAAAATATCCCGATAAGCGGCAATAGGCTCGCCACCTATTACGTGGGATCAAAAAGCTGGCGAAAAGTGGGCGGTTACTATGCCTCTGCTTACCCCTTCGGGGAAACAGGCGTGAGTCTATGTATGTATGTATGTATGTTTATTATTTTTGTCCCTCACAGGGAAAAGGCCGAGTGCCTGGTTTTAATTGCTTGGCTTGCACCTTTAGATAGTGTGATTCCTGAGGAAGATTTATGTGTCTTATTCATGCCGGTGAAGCAGGGGTGAACTTTAGGAAATATTCATCAAAAACTAACCTTTGTATCTTCTCATATTATAAACCATAGTCTTCATGTAAACTCATATTAAATAATTTATATTTTCTTTTGTAGCACTAGAAGTAGATGTTAAGGAAATAAACAAAAACTTACCTGATAGCATCAAGGTATTTGGAATTAAGAGGGTGACTAACAAATTCAATTCAAAATCAAAGTGCAATGCACGGACTTATAGCTATACACTACCAACATATGCATTTGAGCCTAGTTTAGTTACTCCTGAAGAAAGGAAGCAGTATAGGATACCTGAAGAGAAATTGGCACAAGTGAAGAAAGTTCTGGAAATCTACAAAGGAACCAAAAGTTACCATAATTTCACAGAAAAGAAGTGAGTATTCATTGCAACTGAATATAATAACACTAGATAGAGATTTTTTTCTCTAGAGAGAGATTAGACTCTTTTATGAGACTGCATGGTTGGCATAGTGGTTTCAGCGGCCGCCTTGCTGTTTGGCACAGCTGAAATGTTAAAGCAAAATGTTATTTTGGACAGTGGGAGCAAAGGTGCCAAAGTGTTACTGAGTATTTTCTGAATTCTCAGTAGTAACATGGAGTCTGGTAATGTGCCTGGTACGGCAATAGGCTCGCCCCGTGGGACCTAAAAATTCATGGCGAAATGTGGGTGTAATATTATACCTGTGCCCACCCCTTCAGGGATTCAGGTGTGAGTGTATAAAATATATTTATCCTCTAGACACCGAAGCCTCTTTTAAAATCACTTGCGACTACGGCCGAATGTACTAAATAAAGCATCAAATTATTATTGCTGCAAAGGCCGAGACCTTTCAAGTTAAATAAAACATAAACTAAGGGTTTCCAGGGTTTTCACTAAAACAAATGTTTTTTAGTATTTTTTAACAAAAATATTGAGCATATTTGTGTTTAGGTATCTTTCGTTCTATAATTAGGACTTCCGGTCGTTATTGCATAAGTAGGTTAGTTGTATAAATTAAACAAATAGTTTAATTTGTTCAGATTATTTTAATTAAATGACACAAATTAAGAAACAAAAACATATTTACAAACCTAATCAATTATCATTTTTTTATGTTGGTTCATAGGACTTTCCAAAAATTCTAATAACCAAACAACATAATTATCATTAGCAATGTCTTCAATAACACTTATTATCAAAACAACTTAAATCTACATTGGTCAAATCAGAAAAAAGAAGACGTGCCACCACGCGTAGGAACTCGAGCACCGGCACGGCGTCTGCCCCGACCTCGACGACCAGCTGTAGTCCTGCCGACGCCACTAGAACCAGCTCGAACCTCTGGCAAGTTGCTATCATCATCGCTGTCGCTCGAGTCTTCATCTTCCGATGATTGAGCTGCATCACTCCTATCATCGGTAGTTATTAAACACCCAACGAAATCTTCATCGTCACCCGAGTCTTCAAACTCAGAGTTATTTAAAATTTCCGTGATATCGGTGACTTGTAACGCTGAAAATAATAAATACCTACTATTAGTATCAACGCCGAAAGTACTATAAATACGATCAATTCCATATACCTAAATCATGAAGTCCGACCGAAAGGACTATTTATAGGTTTAAATAATTTACGACGGTATAATTCCTTAATTATTTTGTATTCCTCCCCAATATTAAGTGAATTCCATACAATGTTTAACAACTAACATTTCTATAAAAAAACTAAAGCAAAACAAGTAAAATTATCAAACAAAAAATAAATTTTACTTACCTCGTCGACCACGTGCCGCCATTGTTGAAAACTTGTGAGCACGCGTCGCAAAAATGGCGGCCGCTCGGAAAGAAATTTCTATCGAAATCCAAGGACAAACTATCGCCATTGCTTTATTTTAATTGGTTAAAAGAAATCACATGACCAAAACTTATTCAGCGTGAAAAAACAAACACTCGGGAATTGATGTTATAAAAAGGTTGGCCGGTCGTACTCGAAGCACAAAGTTCTAAAACGTTCGGCCTTTACAGCAAGATTTATTTAATACTATTTATAGCACTCCAGGTGTCTAGAGGATATATAAAACACAAGATGCCAATGATAAAACTTTTATTGCAGACATGCATCAGATCCATCGTCTTTGAGATATATGATGGGCTTCACAGTTGACAAAGTATTTGTGGAGAATGACATGGAGTTTGCTGTCCTATTAGTAAAGGTAAGTTCTTTTCATTCTTCTATGTTGATTGCTTTTAAAAAGTTAATTGTTTTGTAGGTGTTCTGATTTATTTTAAATTGTCTTTCGGGATTTAGAGGGTGTTTTGGATTAAGTGTTACAATATGCATTTGTATATAGAGTAGTGACAACTTGTACAAATATAAATTTCGTGAGTAACTTTTAAAAGCGCGATTCAAGTTCTTCAAACGTAGTTCCGTTAGTTTTCGTTAGATGTCGCCAGTAAAGGTGTCTTCGTATTTCCAACATACAATAGTTGTATACAGTTACTGTTGTTTGGCATCTGTAACTACATACAACGTGTAAAACAAATCATTATACAATATTGTTACGAGTGGGCTTCGGCGATAAATTAAATGCACTTTGCCACTAAATTGTACTTTATTTCTTACACTTATAAGTTGTTTCCCTTTCGCTGATCTTGATCGTTCTGTTATTTGAACTGTCCTAGTCCGCACATCCGAGCCCTGATATATTGGCCGGATAACATCTTTACTACATGCTAGTCATTACTGGCACATTCCAACATCATTCCCAAACAGAATCAAAGGTTCCAGTTGAACATCGATGTAGCAACGCCATCTAGTAGGGAACTGAAGGTAGAGGAAGTTGTCTAAACTTCCTCTACCTTCAGACGACGATAGATGGCGTTATTCTCAACAATATTTTCCTGAGACTCGGATGTTTCCTTTAGAAGGCGATAGGTGTCGCCATTCATAACAATGTTTTTAAAATAAATTAACAATATTCTAGGGTCAAAGTTTTATGCTGCATCAAATTCGGAAGATGGTTGGCCTCGCAGTAGCAGTATTACGTGGACATGGTGATATGTCCATGTTGGAGAAGGTTTTTGGCAAAGAAAAGGTCATGATACCCACGGCACCTGGTCTCGGTCTTGTTTTGGACATGGTATGTAAACAGCTTCAGGTCTTTCTCACGATATTTAATTAAATAAATACCTCTGTTTTACCGACGTTTCGGCAGTCTTACAATGGTCGTGGTAAAACCAACATGATAAAAGCGTAACTTAATTAAATATCGAGACATAAGACCCTTTAATAACAATTGTATGATGAATACATACAAATCGCGAAAGTTTAAGAAAAATGCTTTATACTATACCACTTTAGCATGTCTGATATTTATTATTGACACAAAACGTCAATGTACGATTTTCTTGTACATTTGTGATTTTTCGCACGCTCGTGCGCTTGTGTTAGCACATTACTGTAACAGTTTATTTAATGTAAGTCCTTTAGTTCATAACTGGATATCAAAGCCCTACAGGTTTAATCTTAATCGATTTTTAAACATTAGCGATTTGTATACATCATACAATATTATTTAGCGGGTCTTACTCGCGATAATTGACTTATCTTTATATAAAATCCTTGCGTTACTGACTGACAGACAAGCTACAGCCGAAACTACTCGGTGCAAGAAACTGAAATTTAGCATGTATGTTCCTTGGGGACCGTAGGGGTGCACTAAGACGGGATTTCCCGAAATTCCCACGGGATCGGGCAAAACGGGAAATTTGAAAATATGTGCGTGCGAAGTCGCTGGCGTCTACTAGTAAGACAAAATACCTTTGTTATTCTCCCTCCGCGTCCCACCTTTAAATAAGTCAATTATCGCAAGTAAGACCCGCTATATGTATTATTGTATGAGGTTCATTATCAAACATATCATAACATTATTATTTACCATTTAATTTGCATATTATAACCTTGGCCATAACTATTGAACATCCATGAAATCTAACAGCGCACTGCATTCTCTATTATCATCATCTTTGACCAACATGGTTTTGATAATTTCTCTTCATTATATTCGTATATTTTAGGTCCACTACGACAGATACGACGCAAAATTCAAAAGCAGCCACGACAGTCTAACGTGGGCTGAAGTAGAAGATGATATTCAGAAGTTCAAACATGACCATATCTATCCTATTATAGTCAAAGGTGAGATTGAAGATAACTCTATGGAATTATGGTTAGAGAAACTAGCCCAGCATTCTTATGAACCATCTGATGATGTACCTGAGAAAGATGATGAAAAAGAACTCGGAGGTGATGATGATGACGACGATATGGATGATGACTGTGACGATAAAACTGACGAAGTAAAAATTCAAAGTGATGCAGTAAAAAGTAAAAGTGATGAAGTTAAAAGTGATGATGTAAAAAGTAATAGTGCTGATATAAAAAGTAGTAGTGATGATGTAAAAAGTAAAAGTGAAGATGTAAATAGTGAAAGCATTGTCATAAATAGTAAAAGTGATGAAAATAAAGTCACTGAAGTTGACGACAATGTAAAGGCTGATGTAGCTAAGCAATAGAGATGATTTTGAGTGTTCTAGTGGCTGGTTAAGTCAAGATGTTTATACTAAAGTCAAATTTGATGTAAAATGTTTTTATACTAGCTAAAAACAACATGTATGTTTGTTTGATAATTGACTGGCTCATTCAGATGAGTATGATGTCCATTTAGAATTTTGAATACAGATGCACCAAGAGAGAAAACAATTTAAATGAATGCGCCATCTATGCTTTGCTATCATTGCCAAAAGAGAAATGATTATTTATGTGGTACTATTACTGCTAGACTTAATTTGAGGAATGAGCGCAATGCTTCAAGTCCTGTTCTTTTGCCTTCTTTGGCAATAAAGCTGTGCTATGTCCATATTTTAACTTGATCTGAAAAGAAACCAGTAAAGTGAAGCATGCACAGGAATCTTGTCATCATACATTATTATAAACAGACACACTTGAGTGATGTCTGAATGTTTTCAATCTGTTGTATACAGCCTTAGGTTAAATTTTTCAATTGAAATCTATAATTTAAAAATCACCTTATAAGTAGAATATTTCTTTTCTTTTTTCATAAATATATTGAATAAGTGTCTTAAATAGTTTTGGAATAATTGTTATATTGCTGACACATATAATTCATATAATATATATGTAATATAGCTATAAGTTATTGTGCCTGAATGGCATTCAAAATAAATGGCGGAGCCATAATATTTCTGACCTGTTGACGTATTTATTTCACCCAACTCTAGACAAAATTTTTGGGACAAATTCCAAATGCCGTGGGCTAATCGTAGACACTGGGATAATCCAACTTATTCATGCTAGCTGTCTCGATAGAATTCTTGTCTATACACATACACAGTTGAACAAATAAGTTGGTTGGATAAATCTATTGATTAAAGATTTATCGCTAAAGAATTATGCTATTTCAAGATACGCCTAATGCTTGATGGAAAAGGTTACCAATGCCTCCTTGAATTTCATGTTCTTTATCTCTTTCGCGCAATCTGAGGGTCGTAATTGCTGCGGTCCAGAGATTTGATAATCGTGCTGCGTCCTCCTGCACAGAATATTTTCTGCATCTTTGATAGAAGGTGCGAAGTATCTATCAAAATTTAAATCTATTCTTTCAGCATCTCTTTGGCATATTAAGTGTTGTAAAACCTTTTTTTGACAAATCATTAAACGTCCGAGCTAAATATTTTAGTGTATTAATCAGAACCAATCCATCGATAATTTTATTGTGCTATCACCTTTTTCTGGGACCTGAGAAACTACTTTTGACTGTTGTATTTTCACTCATTGCAATTTATCGGTCCTACAAATTGTTCCATCCATGTGAGAAAGTGTTAAAGCTATAGATAGTTCAGTTTCAGTTTAGTTTTAAACTCAGTTGTGCGCGCGGCCCTATGTGTGGGTAAACCTTGTACATATACAGTGACTTCGTGTGCGTGACAACAGGTACAGTCGGATACAAATACAGTTATTTACGGGTTATATGCGGGTTTTAAAAAAAACAGTTATTTCGTAATTTAATGTTTATTTATTGAACATTATTCTGAATCGCTACTTGAAAAATCAAATGATGAATTTTCGGATTCGCTGCTCTCACCAAGGTTAATTATGATTTCTGACTCCATGTCAAAATGTCTATACTATTCTTCTTTCTTTTGTACATGTCGGCAAGTATTACCCGACATCCCTTCATCAATTTGACTTACTTAAACGTTCATGTATGACTTTCATTATTTCCGTCACATTTTGGTCGACATTATGTGTAGCAATATTTTTTTTTTTAATGGCAACTCCCGCATTAGGACTAAATCCTGTGGCGCGGGGTACTTTACAATCATACAACTAACGGACACAATGAACACCCAGACTCGAAACAACAATTTATGAGTCACACAAAGTGTTGTCTCGTGTGGGGATCGAACCCACGACACTTCGGCGCAGTGTCGAGGGGTGAGGTGGCCGCTTAAACCACTACGCCAACCGTGCAGTAGTAATATATATTTTTTAAATTTCCCACATATTTTCTATGGGGTTTAGTTCAGGATGATATGGTGGCAATCGACTTATATGCCATATGGCTGAAGTATATCGTCAATCTTGTAACAGATATATATTATTTATTTTTTATAGGTACAGTTCAATTTTTTTTGTATCTTGATTTAGTTTTCTGCGTTCATGTAAGAGTGGTAATCACCAGAAACACTATTTGCTTTGTATGTCAATAGTGCGTTAGGTACGAAACCTTGTTCTGAACCAGCATGCACAATGATAATAGGGTAGTTTCCAGGGTCAAAATAATTACATTTTATTTAGTCCGTATTTACGATTATAAAAAAATATTCGACACGTATTTTTTCTTTTTTCGATTTAATAAAAAATAACAAAGATATAGGTAGCCCATTAAATTTACGTGTGACGTCATCTAGTAGCGCTCGTAGCGAGACTTGGCTTGCCGTTCGTAACAGATCGGCAAAGTTAAGCAACGCTTGCACAGGTTACCACTTGGATGGGTGACCGTGTGTGGCATTTACATCTGAGCGCTACCGTGCTTCGGAGGGCACGTAAAGCTGTCGGTCCCGGTTCTTGTCTAAGGATAAGGATCGTTAGGCCATGTCGGAGGCCTTCGGGCGGTCTGAAAACTCCGACACCAGAGTTGGCCACACGCTCACACGAAAAACAAAAAAAAAAAAAGAAAAAAAAATACAAACAAGTCATCTAGTGCTAAAAAATGCAGCACGGCGTGACGTTATACGTAACTTTAATGAGCTATATCTTGGTCATTTTTGGTTTAATTTACAAATAAAAAAATACGTATCGCTTATTTTTGAATAATCTAAAGGACGGACTTATAATTTTTTTTTGTCAACTAGCCTATTCTTTGTCCTTTCGACCGGTTTCTCTTTAAAGGTGGTCCATCTTTATTACCCCATCCTTTGTTTTGCACATGATTAGTTAAGCTCTCATCTGCATATACTACGGATACACCGATTTTCTTGACGGTATCTGAGTAAATTTTTTAGGTAGGAAAATCGTAGTTTTTGGATGTCATGCCGCTCTATAATAACACGTCTGTTATCCATAGTTTTTCGCCATTTGTATTCCAACTTTAACAAAGTTGTACGCAAAGTCCAAATACTTCCATTATAGTTAAGTTTATCTTGAAATATTATTTTCAACTGTAGCAAGGTAGATAAGGCGTGGTGTTCTAAATGGTAATTTTGAATAGTGGAACGTATAACAATCAACGTTAAAGTTGTCTAATTCTAACTTCTTTAAACATTTTTTTACGGTCTTTATGCGGAGATTTAAATTTAGAGTCAGATTCTTTTCCTTCAGCCAATATATTAGTAATTGGTATCTCTGATACCCCCACTGCCATTGCTGTTCTTTTCCGTACGCTATTTAAATGTTCACTTAATTTCGATATTAAAATTGGACTTGCACTGCAAACTGGATCACTTACTACGAGGGTCAAACTGAAAGTTCTTAGAAAATCAAAAACTGATTACATTAGCCAGTTATTAGTTTTATTATATCTTTTCAAAATATTGTTCATTGACGTCAATACACCGCTGCATGCGATGGAACCACTGGGAAAAGCACTTTGCCCACTCGTCCTTAGGGGTCTCTTCAATGGCATCGCGATACGCAGCCACCGCTTCTTCAGCATTCATAAACCGCTTTCCTTTAAGTTTTTCTTTAATTTTTGGAAATAAATAAAAATCACAAGGCGCGAGGTCGGGGCTATACGGCGGGTGACCCAGTAATTCAACGTTTGATGTCGCCAAATAGTCGATCGTTCGCTTGGCAGTGTGCGACGAGGCGTTGTCGTGGTGAAGGAGGATCCTACTGCGAGGTCGTTTCTCTCGAACTTTTTCCAAGACAAGTGGCAAACAATTGGTAGTGTACCATTCTGCAGAAACTGTTTTTTGATCCTCTAACACAATTGTTGCGAAATGACCTATCCTTCCAAAGAACGAGGCCACCATTGTTTTTCCCGCACTTCGATCTCTCTTCACTTTAGTTGGCAACTCCTCGAAAGGAAACACCCACTGAGCAGATTGTCTTTTGGTTTCAGGATCATAACAGTAAATCCAGCTTTCGTCACCTGTTAGTATGTCGAACACAGCATTTGAGTCACCTCCGTTAAATCTTTCAATCATTTTACGGCACCAATCCACACGATGGAGTTTTTGAGCCTTAGTCAAATTATGAGGTATCCACCGGGCGCAAAGCTTCCTGACCGCTAAATGTTCGTGGAGGATTTTGTGCACTTGACTCATACCGATGCCTAAGCTTGTCCGAATCTGCTGATAGGTCACTCTTTTGTCAGTCTCTATCATACGCCGCACAACACAGATGTTATTTTCAGTCGTCGCCGTAGAAGGCCGTCCCTCACGTACATCATCAGTGAGATTAGTGCGACCACGTTTAAACTCATTAAACCAGTTGTAAACAGTCGCACGAGATGGGGCTTCATCGTGAAAGGCCAATCGTAGTCTATCATAACTTTCTTGTTGACTTAAATGACATCGAAAGTCATAAAAAATCATTGCACGAAAATTTTCTCGTGTTAAATTCATGTTGACGTGACACAGACAATTTTCAATTTGCCGCCAAATCGTAAAACAAATGACAAATGAATGAAATATATACTCAGTAATATTGGCAAAGAGTTCTATTTTCAAATTTTAGAATATTTTTTTTATTATATTGTTTATAAGTGGCCAGTTCTAAGAACTTTCAGTTTGACCCTCGTAGTTCCAATATATCTCTCGCATCTATTTTCAGAAATTCGTATACCTTAGCAATGATTTCTCGAGTCTAAAACAATAATACGTAAACGTCAACAAGGATATTTTTTTTCGTATATAGAATTGTAGTAAATATTAATTACCGTAAAATGGGGTTAATAGGAACAATATGGACATTCAAATCAATTTTAACAATCTAAATTCTAAGATTCTGACAACAAACTTGCTGTCATAGCGGGAGTCTTGTGTTATTTTACCGCTAGATTACTGTTAGAACTTTAAATTATTAGCTCATTACGAGAAAAAAACAAAAAAGTGACCAATTTCTATTTGCCCGTAAAATGGGGTCAATAGATACGACGTATTAGAGAAAAAGTGCAAGGGTTTTCAAAAATTTTATAGTTGTAGGTAGGTTAGTTTCTAGATAAATAAATAACAAGATTAAATAGGTAACATCCTTATATTTAAAGTTGTTAATCATGTAATTAGGTAGGCACTTATAATGAAATTAAAGATACCATATCACATATAATTTTTATATAGAATATATTATTGACATGATTATGATATGTTAATAAGTTGAAAGATAATTTATTTTTAGCCTCGA
This sequence comes from Euclidia mi, assembly GCA_944739405.2. Lineage (NCBI taxonomy): Eukaryota > Metazoa > Arthropoda > Insecta > Lepidoptera > Erebidae > Euclidia > Euclidia mi. Next base: position 5,360,914 of record OX123204.2, read on the forward strand.
AAATTAGTTATTTAACAATCATTTTAAAATTATCTACTAAAATAATATCTATTATTCTTCTTTTTATTATTTCTACCAAAATCAATAAAACAAGGTAATCAACAAAAATAAAATTACAAAATGTAATTACTTATATGATATAAAATTATTAATAAACAAACATTTAAAAATCAACGTAATTAATTACTTTGTACTGTTCCTACGGGATATATACCACGTACCTTTGTTTTGAGTAACCAATATTTTATTATTTACGAGAATCACTGGTGTTTTTAGTGAAGTGTCGGGACGCGGACATTATTCCCGTGTGTGCCAAAATAAAACCTCGGAATGATATCCACCGTTCCGCGGGCATTCTACGAAACGCGAGTGTGAAATTGTTGTGTAAGATGATCGGACACGCCCGATATCAACTCGACAAAACACAGACGCAGTTGTATAAACTACATCTGAAGTGCAGTGGAACGTTTACCAAAGCCGACTTGTGACCGAATCACCTATCTACAGGCACAGCGTTCGCGAGAACTCAGTGCCTTGAAACATGAACGTAAGTTTGAATTGTTGATAAGTAAACAAAAAGTAACTACCCCCTACCATGAAAACTCTACTAATCAACGAACAGTTATTAACTTATCTGGTAAAACGTTGACCGTAGCTGCACTCAACATCTTAGAGAGAGGGTTAAACTTTGCTCCAACACCAAGTCATATTCCATATGAAAAAGTGATCGGCACGCTCGAGGAGGTTATTCGGCGAAACAAAATACTCTCTGAAGAGGCGGAAGTATTGCGACAAGATGTCGCAGTCTGTTTACGTCGAGCAAAACTACCAAAACCAAACATAAGCAAGGCTGAACGTGTCGCTTTACGTGAACTTCGCGAGGATGACAGCCTGCTCATCCTAAAGGCTGACAAAGGAAACGCGACGGTCGTCATGGACGTTACGGAGTATGATGAAAAAATGCGCCATTTGTTAAGTGACACTAATACTTATAAAAAAGTAAATTATAACCTGACCGCTAGGTTGAATCGAAGTACCCGGAAAATGATCAAGGAGTGCCAACACGCAATAGGTGAAGATACGGTGACATATTTATTAAGACCCAGAAATGTCACACCCCCGAAACTATATGGATTGCCAAAAATTCACAAGTCCAACGTTCCGTTACGGCCCATAGTTAGTCAAGTGGATTCTCCAACTTACGAACTGGCTAAACACGTTTCGAAAGTCTTGCAACCTTTAGTAGGTGGAACAGCATCGTATCTGAAAGACTCCCGGCATTTCATAGAGATCTTACGAGAGAGTAACATAAGTGATAAAGATGTGATGGTCAGTTTTGACGTAGAATCACTCTTTACAAACGTGCCGATAGCAGATTGCATGGAAGTTATTCGACGTAGGATCGGTGAAGATCGTGTTGCTATAGTATATGCTGACCTTGTACATCATTGCCTGACGACGAATTACTTTATATACAGAGGTGAATACTACCTACAAACCGATGGCGTAGCAATGGGCAGTCCGGTAGCTCCAGTGGTGGCCAACCTATGGATGGAACATTTTGAAAATCAAGCCATTGCTACTGGCCCATCTAGTGTGAAGATTTGGAAACGGTACGCGGACGACATTTTTTGTATATTGGAAGGTGATGAAGAGGTAGTACAACAGTATTTGGCGCATTTAAATAGCATCCACGCTAAAATGTCCTTCACGTACGAAATAGAAAGGGACAGAAGAATGGCATTTCTTGACGTGATGGTTGGTGTACGATCTGACGGTTCGCTTAGCCACTCTGTACACAGGAAAACAACGCATACCGACCGTTATCTACATGCTGACTCACATCATCACCCACGTCAACTGAACTCAGTTATAACGTCACTTACCAACCGAGCATACAGCTTGTGCGACGAAGACCACTTAAATGAAGAACTTGCACACATAAGTGACGTTCTACGAAAGAACGGGTACAGCGGACGTGTCAGACCACCTAAACACACTCAAAAACACCTCGACTACAAGGTAGAACGACAACCAGCGTACTTACCGTACGTCAAAGGAGTGACAGATAAGGTCTCTTATATCCTTGAGAAGGTATCTGTTAAAACTATCTTCACTCCTTTGAAGAAACTGTCACAGTACATAAGAACGCAAAAGGACAGTTTCCTTTTGGAAAAGCCGGGTGTATACAAAATTGACTGCAGCTGTGGGAGTTCTTATATAGGACAAACGAAACGCACCATTTCCTGCCGCATCAAGGAACACATCAGGGCAGTCAAAAACAATGAACCACAAAAGTCGGCAATAGCTCAACATCTCCTAGACTCGGGTACGAACCATTGGATTGAGTTACATAACCCTCAGGTGCTTTCGACAGAACGCCACTATATACCTAGAATGGTTAATGAAGCTATTGAAATTAAAAAGTATAAAACCTTCAATAGAGAAGATGGGTTTCAACTGTCGAATACCTGGCATCCAGTGGTACGTCTATGCAAAACCCATAAACCGAAAAAACTTAAATCACGAGTTGACGTGGTGAGTACAGTGCGAGAGTGAAAACGGTGATAGTGGTTGTGCGCGCAATAAACGAGTAAGGAAGCGGGTAGACCGGTTCACTTGTTTATAACTTTCATCCACCCGCAATACTTCAGTACATCCGTGAACATGGCGCTTGCAACAGTGCCGAAATATCGGTTACTCAAAACAAAGGTACGTGGTATATATCCCGTAGGAACAGTACAAGGTAATTATAGTGACCACGAAAGTTTAAATTCCTGTAATTATTTTAATTGTAAAATAATTTATTTTTCATAAAAATCAACAAAACTTAAATTTCTTAGATAATCAGTCAGTGCTTATATTTATTTATGTATTTCAATCAATATCAGACATTAAGTAAGATAATATTTCTTCATCACTTTTGTAATAATTTCGTACTTGTTTTTCTTAATACCTTTACTAACAGTTTTATACTTTTTTACGATTTGTAGCTTAGTGTCAGGCTTGATAAACTTCACATTATTACAATCATATGAGAACTTTTGTTCTAAATTAGTATCCTGAACCGTAATATCAGATAGAACTTGAATTTTGTTATTGGTTTCACTAGTAGAAGCTATGGCATCGGAAAAATTATAATTATCGATCGTTTCATAATGACTTATCAATATATTATCTCCAAAAATTATCGGTGTATTTTCTATATCTAAGTAGTTGTTGAAAATGTTAGCTTTATCTGTCTCTGGATGAAGTGATTTTTCTTCTTCCATATATTTGCTAGTGCTTGGTTCAATTATGTGAGGTAAATTTCCTTCAAAATCATCTTTGGTATAATTAGAGGCTATCAATTTAGTCTCATCTGATATATTTGGCAGTAGTGGTGGTTTTGATTTTTCCCTGTACCCTTTCCTTTTTTGTTACTATTGGTTCTTTTTGTTCGTCATCATTGATTTCTTCTTTGGTTTTAGCAAATTGCAATTTACTTTTAATTTTCTTTTTCTGTGGTTCTTTATTCTCATATTCCGTTTCAGCATAACTTTCATCAAGATTGATGCTTTTTCCAGGCTCGACTTCTAATTTTCTTTTAGGTTCAACGACATTCATTGTTCCAAAACGCATATCTTTTAATATTGTTAAAACAGATTCACTGACAGTTTCTGTTTCGTGGCTTATTCTTTCATATCCAGGTAGTCTTGTCAGTACCTGTGTGGGGTACAATGGATTTATGCCCGATTTTTTTAAACCTGCTAAAATATTGTTTTTGCTGTTATCCTTTAGGGCATCTATAAGCATGGACAATAAACGAGGAAAACATCCTTTTGGAATCGTTGCTTGTTGCCGACCGTCGGTTTTTTTCCATTGGCACAATATGTTACGCCAAGCCATTTTCATCGGCGTGAAAAAGGCGACATCCAAGGGTTGGGTGAGGTGGGTCGAATTTGCCGGCAAAAATACAAACCTTATATTTTCTTCATGACACAGTTTAATTAGCTCTAGTGAAAAATGTGACGACAAATTATCACCAATTAAAATTTTATTTCCAGGCTTTCCCTGAAAGTAGGGTATAATTATAGACTTGACCCAGTCTTCAAAAATGGTTCCATCAAACCACCTAGACTGTGATCTATTATAACGAGCTCCCTGAGGTCCCTTAGCAGTCCAAGTATCATATAAGTGCTGGGCCTTGTATACAATATAAGGGGGCAATAATTCACCCTCAGCTGTGCACGCAACCATGATAGAAACAGCAGCCTTAGTGTGGTTCATGACCCGCTCTGGATATTTCACACCTCTCTTTGTGATTATTTTCTTGCGGCCAGGATCATCAGCAAGATTCGTTTCGTCGTAGTTAATAATATTGCACATAGGTATGTCGTTTAAAGACACTTTTAATTCCTCAAAATATTTGCTTATTATTTCAGCAGAAATAGCAGCCCGAGATCGTTTTATATTTTGCGATATTCGCTGTGAAATCGCATCTTTGTGTCTCTTTAGGAATGAAGAAACAAAATCAGGCCCCGGCATGTTATTTTTGAACCTCTTTTCATTTACCCCCAATTTATCTAAATAAATCTTCACCAACATTCTGAGATCGTATGCATCCAAGGGATAACCCCATTCAGCACATATATTCACATACTTAATGAATTCTAATTCTGTTTCTTTTGTCAAAACTGTTTGGCCTCCCTGACTTTTCATATGTCTTGTACAGTGCCTGGATAAACTTCACTATGAAACTAACTGAGTTTACTGTCAAAAACACGAATTCTTTAATAGTTAGGACGAAGTTAGCGGGAGCTCAAAACATATACTAAAAACCGTTGCACTTCAACTGAATTTTTTTCTTCTAAAATGTCAACTTCAGATGATCCAACTGTTGTCAGACCAAAGACAAATATGTTGCTAGTGTAAAGAAATACTACAAACTACTACTAGTGTTGTAGTCTTTGGCTCACAGGCTTTTAGACTTTTTCCCAAGAATATTTCTATTTACCCCGTGAATTCTATTCACCCCATTTTACGGTACATCTAAATTTAAAATTAAAAAATATTTACCTGACTCCTTAAATACTTTCTCCGTGAAGAAACGACTGTACCCGTAAGAAAAAGCGATAAGATAAGATAAGTTTATTTGCCAGAACATGGTCATATACAGGACACAAGCAAGTGGTGGTTTTAAGTTTAATGCAGGATATTCTGCCACATAATAAAGTTATTTGTGTAGGTAATGAAATTCGGTATACAAACAAAGAACATTCAAATTAATAGTAAAACACAAAATCAAATTAGTAGCTTAGTAATAATATAATATAATAATATAGGGTAAAACGTTATGAATCATGCCAAAATTTAAGTGGTAATACATGTCATATTCATTTAAAAAAAAATCATGTCAAAATGTAATAATTGTGTTTCATGTCAATTAAATTAAATTATAATAATTTTACCTGTGAGATATTTATTTATGGAGTAATATTTTATTCACTAATAATATTTTAAACAATCTGTATTTGCACGTGGATTGGCGTAACTTGATGTTGAACTGTAATCTATCCTTGTGTCTAGTTCTACTCCCTTCGTTTTCGCCAAGTTTAACAAACAGTTCGGGATGATGTTTTACAAATTTACATAATTCGAAGATGTACAGGCATGGCAATGGTAAGATTTTGTATTTCTCAAACAGTGGTTTACAACTATCCAGATAATTGGCTCCACACATCGACCTAATACACTATTTTTGAGCTCGGAATAAAATATCTATATCCACTGAATTACCCCATACAATAATCCCGTATCGCAAAATAGGCGCCACATAAATGCATGATATACCATCATTGCAGTATGAAAGTTTGCCTATTTGCCTAATTCTTCTTAAAACATAGACGTATCGAGAAATTTTTGTAGCTATTTTATCAATATGTGATTTCCAGTTACAGTTTTGGTCTATAGTCATTCCTAAAAATACACATTCATTAGTAAATATTAATGGTTTATTGTTAAAATTAATATTTAAATTCCTCGTTATTGTGTTGTAAGTTTGAAATTTAATGATATTTGTTTTAGCCATGTTTAATTTTAGATTTTTACTTTCTAGCCACGTCACACTTGTTTGTAGGGTGTCAAGTATATCGTTTTTTTAATGTCGTTAAGAACACGTCTTGCTCGGACGACGACTGCCGCGTCACTGCCACACGAATGAAAGTTGTATATTTACAAGCCCACGCACACATAGGGCCGCGCGCACAACTGAGTTGAACTATCTGTATAGGTGTTATCGAATAGCAAGGCACCTTTTCAATGTCAATATTGTTATTTGTTGATAATGCTAGCAGACGTCCGAATAAATCCCTCTGCAGACGTACTTCCTTCGCTTTATCCACAACGATAATCTTATTTTTTTTACAGCCTTGAAAAAGATTTTTTTGAATGGGTAATTCATATCCTTTTGCGTTTTTTCTACATTTGGATATGAATTTTAGGTTTCACGAGTAATTTTCCGTTTTTTTAACATTTAATAGAAATTCATCAATATCAGATGTGGCAACTCGGAGTAGTTGCCACATCTGATTCGTCATGTTAAATAATTTGCCCTTGTCCAATTTTGGGTCAGGCGGATTCATAATTATATTCTTCGATGGATGTCATGAAGTTTGAAAGAATTCAAGTTTCTTTTTTTAATAACGCTATTTTCAATTCCGATGCAACGTCGTCATTCCCTTTCAATCCAGCTACATTTAAATTGTGAGAAATGAAATAAGGGTCGGCGCAAACGGGCCACCGACCACAGCCACTGGTGGCCAGCGACAGACACTGAACACACTTTTTCATATAATTTACTTCTGTAGCGAGTGGCCGCCACCGGCCACACGTGTGCGGCACGTCTAAACAAAATATATGAAAAAAGTGTGTTAAGTGGCTGTCGCTGGCCACCAGTGGCTGTGATCGGTGGCCCGTTTGCGCCGACCCTAACAGTCGACCGAAGCCCATGATTTTATGCTCACCTTTGTCGAGCAGAAATGAAGTTCGTCATGCTTGTTATACTCCTAGATTTATCCTTTATATTCCTTCTCCTAGGTTTATATAGAAAAAGTAAATGGCAAAGTTGTAGGTAATAAAAAGGTCTACAAGTTTTGTATTTACACTTTTTCACTTGAAAAATTTATGGGAAAATTCCAAGAGGCAAGGTATTGGTTTTTATTTTTATATTTTACAAAAAATAGTTTTCACGAAATTTGGTGAAAACTTTTTATGTTCCAAATACACTGTACTTTTTTGAATTTAGATACTTTATACGGTTTATTCTCATCGGCCACCCTGAATCCGCCACCCGGTGGCGGTTGGCACAGATTGATTTATACAGTGGCGTCTGCCACCCGGTGGGCGATGGCACGTATTTATGTGTTATGAGTATTTCTCAAAATAAATGTACGTAACGAAATAGTTGTTACGAAATATGGTTACGAAATAGTCCTAAAATGTAACTAAATAGTAAAGCCATTGTGTAAGTCTTGTGTCCGTCAGAATGAACGGTCACTAGGCGTATTTAACGTCGAATTTATGCCTAACAATTGCTTCCCTATTGCTTCTATTTGCTTCCTATTCTCAAACAATTGCTTCCATCGTATTGTAGAAAAAAAACACATTTAAAGAGTGACCGTTCATTCTGATGTCAGGACGGCCGGTCACCGAGTCGTAGTGTCCTTGTTAAATAGAATTATTGAAATTCATGGTGGCCATTAATTACTTCCCGTTTGCTTCTCTCAATGTTTTACAACGATAATACTATAACTATCCTGGCAATAAAGATATCGACAAAAGTATTGTTAATCAATATTTTCGGTGCCTGACAAAAAATAAAGGCAAAACTCTTATTTAACATTGCAGTTACGCTTGATTAGGCGATAAATATATGGTATTGTACCGGTGGCCTACGTATATAAACACCTTTATTACATTTGTATGAATTTTTGTCACTTAATACGATAGGCACTTTTTATTTTTAATAACATAATACTTAGCTGTAGGCCACTGCTAAGTACAGCCTGGTGGCCACCGCTAAGTACAGCCTGGTGGCCATTAATTACCTCCCTAAGTATTATGTTATTAAAAATAAAAAGTGCCTACCTATAGTATTAAGTGACAAAAAATCATACAAATGTAATAAAGGTGTTTATATACGTAGGCCACCGGTACAATACCATATATTTATCGCCTAATCAAGCGTAACTGCAATGTTAAATAAGAGTTTTGCCTTTATTTTTTGTCAGGCACTGAAAATATTGATAAACAATACTTTTGTCGATATCTTTATTGCCAGGATAGTTATAGTATTATCGTTGTAAAACATTGAGAGAAGCAAACGGGAAGTAATTAATGGCCACCGTGAATTTCAATAATTCTATTTAACAAGGACACTACGACTCGGTGACCGGCCGTCCTGACATCAGAATGAACGGTCACTCTTAAAATGTGTTTATTTTCTACAATACGATGGAAGCAATTGTTTGAGAATAGGAAGCAAATAGAAGCAATAGGGAAGCAATTGTTAGGCATAAATTCAACGTTAAATACGCCTTGTGACCGTTCATTCTGACGGACACTAAGTCTTGATACACAATGGCGAAGCATTATTATTAAACTTATCTAATATTCTTGATTTTTCCTCAAATAATAATCTATCTTCTTAATTATTACTTGTATTTTTTACTTACTAGTCGTTTATGTTGTTATTGGTTTTAAAGAAAAAAAAAACAGGAAATATTTATTTACTCATATGTATGAAAAATGTTTCAGAACTAAAATTTAAACAGAAAACAATTAAGAATTTAATAAAACTTTAACTTAATCACTATCTAATAGTGCTTCATAAACTTGACTATCTTTAAACATTTTTTTTTTCTGAGGCGTCTTTCTTTTCACAATCAGTTTTTCTGCCTTTGGTTTTTTAGTTTCCTTTGGCACATTTATGTAATTATTTAGTGAAAACGGTTTGAGTCCCCTATTAACCACTTTCTTTTTTGAATGTATGTTTTCAATTTTTTCTTCTAAGAATAATCAGTCCACGTATTTTGCCGTTGATTTCATTAGTATCTTCGATTTGCACGATATTCTCATTATTTATATTATTCTGTTCAGATTCAGTGTTACCTTCTTTAGCATTATTATTTTGTATTATGACATCTCTGTTAATGTTATCAAAATCGGTGAAATTAAACTCTTGTTCATTAAATGACATAATATCATCAAACATAATCTTTGAAATCATCTTTGATTATAACTTCGTCACTAACTAAATCTCCAAGACAAACTGCTGGCATTAAATTGGTATCAGTTGTTATTTCTTCTTCCTTATGACTTTTCAATTCATTATTTTGTTGATTTTCTGTCTCAACTGTTTGTCTTAATAATATCCGTTCTATAAATTAAAAGTTTTCTTCTTTGACAATGTCTTGGTATTTTAGTGTTTTTTTTCCCTTCCCTTTTCCTTGAATTGTAGAATATGTTTCGTCTTTAGTTGTCGTCAATCCTTCTGCCTTAATCATTTTATTTCAGTACCATAGAAAGCACCGTTAGCAGACATACATCTTGATGAAGATAACATGGTTACTTTTTCTTCTTCTGCTGGTTCTTGTGTCTTGCCTTATTCCTTCTTATGATTGATGATTCCTGAAAGTTAAAAAAAAATATGTTAGAAAACAACCCTTGTGAAACATTTGAAAATTCTAAATATTGAGTGTTATCTGTCGTTAATTTTGTATCTGTATTATCTTCTCTTTGACCTTGAAATCTGTTTTGAGTTTGTAAAACTTGGTAAACTTTTACAGTCTTATTAATAAAAATTGCTTATTCTTCTCTTACTCCAAAGTAATACCGGGAGTAGTTAATTCTAGATTAGATATGGAATAGCTACGTGTTAATAACGGTATTAATAAATACGGAGTAAGTTCGGAGTAACAGTACCATTCTTACACTGAGATTAACCCTTAACTGCATGATTTTTTATTTTCAGCCTAGAAAAATCCTAGGTGTCCTAAATGAGGTGTACATCACAGGAAAAATAATGAAAAAAATCAAACTACAGTTCTTTGTGAAAAAAATAAGTTTTATTTATTGATGTAATATTACATCATCATGCAAAATCGTCTTAAATTATCATACTAAGGAGTTATATGAAAATCTGTGAAACAGTTGTTAGTTCTGTTAAAACATAGAGGGATATAGCATTTTGAGCATGCCCATTGCTACATTGAGGAAGTTTACAACGTAAACGCTTTGAAAATGTGGGCCAGTGCGCAATACCATCTGAACGCACATCCTTACAAGGAAGCGGATGAGCTGGTCCTCTTTGTTTCTTAGCTTTTTCTTCTACGAAGCTGTTGCTTGGCCGACCTCTGTTGTTGCTGTTGCTTTTTCCCACATTGCACAGGGCATCTGCTAATTCATTTCGGAACAAATCAATCTTCCACATTATCCGAGATCAAGTCCTGTATGAGTTGCTGCGAATTGGCATAAAAGTTCTCTTCATCGTCATCCTCATCCTTATCTTCTAAGCCATCTTCTGAGACGTTACCGTCTTCCAACTCCTTCAATAACCTTTCAATGTCATCATTAGTCGCCTGGCTTCGTGACATTGTGCTAAAACATAATACATGCATGAAAAAAGAACCACTACCTAGTGTGAAACGTTTCGCAACAGCTTCATTCCATAGAAATCCTGTTTAGATACTGTAAAACTAGCCGTAATAAACAATAAAACGTACATAATACATTCATTACAGTTATATTACAGCAAAATGGTCGAAAAAAAGGTCAGCAAAGAAAATTCGTACTTATTCCATACTAATAATATTTTATGCCAATTCCCATGATGATGTAATACTACATCATCAACAAAAATCATTGTTTTCAGGAAGTTACAATGCTATTTACAAAATGCTAATACAATACCATTTCTACGTACCTGTGTGCTGCCGGAAACTATTTTTGTTTATTATAATTCAGATTTTTTAACAAAAAAAACATTCACTGCAACTGTGTCTAAAACCGAGAATTGCAATATGGTGCCAAAAAACTTTTCACGTCACAATTTTGTAAAAAAATAAGTTTTCTATGGCGATAAGCTGCGATCATGCGTGTCGGTTAAACCTTTGACAATACTTCAAAAAAAAAGCACGTAAGTGGAGTAGCTAGATAAAAATATATTCGAGGAAAAGTAAACTGATGTAATATTACATCATTATGCAGTTAAGGGTTAAGGCACATGAGTAGATAAACGGAACAGAGACACAGCTTCATACAACAGCGCGAATCGGTAGCACTACTACTAGCACGCGGCTTATGTGTGCGTGACCACTGGCCGCTTGTCGTGTACGCGGCGAGACTGGAAAAAACCGGTTTACGTAGACACAGGCAGTTGACAATCTTAGGGTTATTACGACTATTTACGACGCACGTTGTTTGTTTTGTACGTTGCAAATTATAATATTTTAATGTAAAAACGTGGTGTTTTATTATTAACTAGAGGATGCCAGCAGCTACGCCTGCATTTTTTTAAATCTACCCGTTTTGGCCGATCCCGTGGGAATTTCGGGAAATCCCTTCTTAGTGCACCCCTACGGTCCCCAAGGAACAAACATGCCAAATTTCAGCTTCCTGCGCCCAATAGTTTCGGCTGTAGCGTGTCTGTCAGTCAGTCAGTAACGCAAGGATTTTATATATTAAGATAATGGTTGTTTATTGTACTGTGTGTATAAATAATACTAGATGAAATAATTCTGACGTTATAAAGATTTTAACGATGGTAACGTACAATTACAGAGAGGCCTGGTCCAGCAGTGGACTGTTGGGGGCTGATGATGATGAACGAACAATTGGGTTTTTTAACCTTTTGAACGCCAGAGCGTAAACACATCGGCGCCCCTTCTACGCCAAGCCACAAATTCAGTACAAAAACCTACAAAAAAAAATAGTGATTCCAACATCTTAACGAAAAGTTATCGATAACCAATGAATCCGTGCTTTTCGTTCTATATTTTTTAAATAAATATTATTCGTTGCATTGGTCTTTTATTTAACTTGACCCTATTTGGTATCATACTATCATTAAACAGCAGTTACTAAGTTCTAAGCAACCTAAAAGCAAACATTAGAACTACAAACGAATAAATCAATAATAAGGTACATCACTAATCTGGTTCGTGACGTCATCCGCCGACGTGAAGACACGTCTCTGGCGTGGCTGGCACGACTTTTGACAACTTTCTCGCATGCGAGTAGGGATGTGATCATGTGATATTGTGGTACATAAAAAATAATAATATTTTATTATTTAAAACAATTTAATCATTTTACATATAATTATTAGTCGGATTCTTCGAAACTTGGCAAACTTATGTCATCCAAGTCCTTTTGCTGTCTTACTTTTCTTATTACGTTCAGTATATTGACATATGTGACTGACCGTTTTTCTTCTGGCACTCGATCCAATTCAAAAGCGACCAGTCTTGCGAACGCCGCATTTCGTGGGTCGCTAGGTCCTGGTTGGGCAAAATCCAACGGAGGTAAATTAGAAACGTCACACCTTAATTCATTTGCGTCCCATACGCTCCGTTGATAAGTGTTTGCAGTCGTTATATCTTCTGCAGAAACTTGTATTTTTATAGTTTTCTTTGTCGTTTCTTCATTTGAAGATGCCTTCCTTTTGCGACTTAGGTCACTTATTATGCTTGGTGAGGAAGGTCCAGCTATATCCTCAGGAGAAGACATAATTATCACTTTTATAAACTTAACAAACTTTTTAACTTGTCGTAACTTGTAATTACGGCAACTACCTACTTTATGATTACTCTATGATCAAAACTTTTCTAGTATTCTATCTTTTTTAGTGTTGCCAACCAAAATGAAAAAAATATAATGAACGAATGAAATCACTACATAATATAATTTATGGAAAGGATCTGCTGCAGATGTAAGCTAGTATGCAATAAGTTTCATTCAATTAAGATTTTCCTGAATCTGAAATTAAACTAGTTAGTAAACGAAAAAAAAAAAATACAAGTAAATAATCAGTCTTTTAATTGTGTTATTCTCGGAATTACTAATAATATTATTTAAAAAAATAAAGCATCAGTAGTGAGTGCTAATCTCTATGGATACTGTTTTGTGCCAGCACGACCTCAGCGTCGAAACTAGTCACAGGTAATCAAAACACTTAAGGTGATAACGTCAGGGTAGCCCGCGAAATTCAAATTTTCTTTGTTTTTTTGTAATTTGCCGGTCAGTGTTAGGATATATATTAACCAAAATATGATTCGCGATCGTAACACGTATGCCTTTATATGATTATAACATTAGAATCTTCAAAACAACCTTCTTAACCCAATGATGGTCCGATTCATAATATTTTCATGAATCGGACTATCATTGGGCTTAAGAACTAGGAGGGTTGTATTTATGATTTTAATTCTTTAAATGCGTACGTGTTACGCTCGCGAATCATATTTTGGTTAATAAATAGACTGACATTGTCCGGCAAATTACAAAAAACGTAGAAAATTTGAATTTCGCGGGCTACAACTGAGTCTTCACCTTAATATTATACTGTAATATTGTAAATTATACAGGGTGTAACACCAACGCGAAAACGCTTACCACATACTCAGTCCATAATAATTCTGAACCCCACATAATAAATTTAAAAAAAAAACAGCTTTTCCCTACAAAACTGCAAAACAACATTTATGGTCAAAATTTATGGGACAGCTGTTTTTTTTTAAATTGCTGACGACAATTTTCTGTTGTTCGGGTTGATGGACTGAGTATGTGGTAAGCGTTTTCGCATCGGTGTCCCTTACATCCTATATGACGACAGTTTTTATAATTGAGTAGATAAGTATACAAACATCATTAGTCTTAAAATATCACAATAAAGTCAACAACTCTTCAAAATTATAATACTTAAAACGGTTTTAATAATAATTATAATATGCACCTACGTAATTGTTAATTAGTCTTAAAATATCACAGCAAAATCAAAAACTCTTCAAAATTATAATAATTAAAACAAAGGTTTTTATAATATAATATTTACTTACGTAATTGGTCTTTAAATATCACAGCAAATCAACAAAACATTGGTAAATATAAAATGTAACATTGATATAAACATACAATTTTGTAATATACCTACAAACTTAAAATAAAAATATAAAAAAGTATTGAAAAAATTGTCATTTATAAATAAAAAAATCATATGAAAAAAAATCAACACCATTATTTAAATTAACAGTGATATTTTACAAATGTACTTTTTACTACAAAAAGTACATTGGTCAATTATCACTCGAGTGATATTTTTCAAAACATGGCGCAGCACACAAATAGACCTTGCATATTTTACAAGCGTACTTTGTTTCTTTTCTTTTTTTTATAACTGCGCATTGTCTACAACGTCGGTATTTGCCCATAAGGGTCGGCATGTGATCATTGTTATTTTTCGACAGTATACGAAGTGGGTTATGACTACTGCTTATGGACTGAGGTAGTGTATTGTGACTATGAAAATTTTCTATAATTTGGCGAATAAGAGACAGATGAAATTTTGCAAAATGTAAATTTGGCATGTTATTTATTTCCTTATAACAGAAAAAAGAATTTAATACGTGCATATCAATTATGTGGAGAAACAACTTTTTATACCATTTTATGGTTTTTCTTATGCACTGTATTGAAGACAGTAACATGTCAGCCGTATCAACGCTTCCCATATTTTTGGAATAGTCCAAAACTGCTTGTGGCTTCATAACTGGTAGCCCCGTCGCTCTATCCTCTTTCAACGATGGCGCCATGATATCACTATGAATTGTTGACAAAATAAATATATCTTTTTTGTCTCGCCATTTAAGAGCTGTCATTGGAGGACAATATTTAGCTTGGATTTCACCACGCTTAATAGTATTATTAAAGCGTGGCATACCGACTCTGTTTTTTTTTACAGTACCACACGCGTATATATTATTCCTGTGCAGGTAATCCAACAATACCGGGCTAGTGTACCAGTTGTCAACATATAAATGACGGTTTGAACCGAAAAAATCCCTAATTAAAGTTGAAACAACAGCGCCTCCGACACCTAAATTACAAGGATCTATTATTTCAGTAGCTGCGCCACAGTAAACAATAAAATCTATGATAATGCCGGTTTGTACATCACACATTACAAATAACTTTATTCCAAAACGATTCCTTTTGTTTGGCAAATATTGCCTTATTGATAATCGCCCCTTGAAGGGAACGATGCTCTCGTCTATGCACAGATTTTTATAGGGTGTCATAAGCTTTTTATACTTTTCCCTAGCGTGATTAATGCAAGTGTCGACTTTTGATAATACGTTAGTCTCTTCACTATGCCGAGAAAAAGGTAGCATGCTTAGAATTGTGCAAAAGCGATTTCTAGGCATTAGTTTGGAAAAAATCGGCGATGATAACAACACATCCGTACTCCAGTGCTCTTCTAAAGTCAAATGTCGATTTCGAGTCATTAACATTAATAAAGCAAAAAATATGCACAATTCTGGAATGGATACATCGTGCCACCGTTGTAGGCGAGAATGCATACGAAGGTCTACGTTTAGTACAAAGCGTGAGTGAAATAAATTTGTCATATCTACAATGAACGACATAAAGTCTAAATCTAAAAATTTTTGAAATATATCGAATTCAGTAATATTTTCTGTTACTTCTAAATGGAGACCTGACGTAAACTCATCAAAGCTAGTTAATGCAGGCACGTGTGGTACTGAAGTCCACTGGTAGGACGGCTCCGTTTGTCTTCGACGGGGGTCACGGCGGGATGTTGATGCTGATGCAGATGTCGAGGCCCAATTGTTGTCAGGTGTTTCTTGAGTAGTGTGAGATGTTGAGGGCAAAACAGGTGAGTCATTGACTTGTTCTTGACGATCTGTGATAGACTGTAAACAAAAGCGAAGTGCTTAATACTATTTACGACGACAGAGGCACATAATATAATATTTTGGCTAAATTTATTTACAAATAGGTACTTATACTTGTTATAGTTATCGCTCATTACAAGCTCTCTAGTCCAACTCAATAAATAACTATTATAACATGATTAAAATAAAAATAATAAAACGTGTCAGCTGCCTCCCCACGGCTTAGGTAGCGGTTTCTGTGTTACAATAAACATATACCTACTAAAATGTACATACCTACCATATCAGATGTGTTTGAAACAAGCAATAGTTAAACTTAGTTTTTGTAATTTTTTTGAGTTGACAGTATTCATTGTTCTAAATGAAAAAAAAAATACATGCATATTCCCCTTTTTACTGTGCCTTAGGTGCCGGTTTCATATTTATTAGTGTACCTACCTATAATACTTACTTTGTATAAGTATACCTACTTTTTTTAGCTAAATTCGAAATGGAATTAAAAGAGAAAATATACAAAATAAATGTAAGTAGGTATAATAATTTGTATCGTTAAAAGTAATAGACGGAACCATTTACCTTTTTAATATTTTATATTCGCTTTTGTTTTCCTAACGCATCATTTAATATTAAACAAAAACTACGTACCTATCTATATATGAAAAGTTTGATCATAAATAAAACTTACCTCTAAATCGTCCTCGTATAGAGATATTGCTTCGGAAAATTCGTCATCCTCTTCTACATTTCCTAAGACACGAAGGAGTTCTTCAGTAGTCATTTGACTGTCAGCCATTTTTAATATAGCCTCGCACAATAATAATGCTTCAAATTTTAATATTACCACCGATCATAATAATAAATGTAGTAAAGCACTAGCAGACTCCCGTAGCGCTAATGACGTCACCGCTTGACGTCCATTCCCGTCTGTGGCGTACAGGTAACTGTCTATGAGCTCTTACATAGGGATGCGCGAGAGTGGACAGTAAACTATCGATTTAAGGATATCAATTATAAGTTCTTTTCCACATTTTTTTAAATATTATACATTAGGAATATTCAGATACGAATATTTGTCAGTAAAAAGTAATTGTCAAAGTAATAGTAAGCTACTTTCAATAAAATATTTCATAAATTTGGAATATAAGTTACCTTACCTACCCATCACTAGCTGACGTGTCTTGACGTCTGTGGCGTGGGGAAATACACAATTTTACGGATTTCGATTAGCAATATTTGACGATTGTTTTTTCTTGTGAATTCAAATAATGAATATATCTTTGTGTCAATTTACAATATTTCACTAAAGTAGTTTGAAATAATAGGAAAAAGAAACACAGAAAACTTAATTTAGTATATTTATTTTGTATTTAAAAAATGTCGTTTTCTTGACGTCTATAGACGTCGGTGGCGTGTTTGGCACGATTTCGTTAGACGTCTATAAACGTCCGTGGCGTTCAAAAGGTTAATTAGGTATACCTTCTGATAATTTTGTCGCATTTGTTGAATTGCTCGAGCAAAAGTTTCGCGAATATTTCGAACTTGAAATAAATATTGTGAATATTAACAACGAAATACTTAACATGTTTGCATGTTGTCCACCAGGATCCCCTAGAGGATCCTCATAAACTCATTAGTTGTGAAATTGTGTAAAAGCAATTAATGTTTACAAAACCAATGACTATCAGAAAGTGAGCAGCCATCGATAGGGATTACAAAAAACAGGTGCATGCGATTTTCGATCTTATTGACGTAACTCAGAATTTATAATTTTATTAACGTATCAAAGTCAGAAAGCAAGAAAATACCAAAAAAAGTCTGTCATGAATTGTCAATAAGGTCGAAAATCGCATGCACCTGTTTTTCGTAAGCCCTATCGATGGTTGATCATTTTATAGATCATTTGTTTTGTAGACGTTCATTTGTCTTACACAATTTCTTTTAAAACTTATTTTAGATACCTATCCCCGTGGTAAAACTAGTGGCACATAATAGCTAAAGGAGATTCCTATGTTTATTAGCAAAATAGATCATATTACCAGAAAATATTCGACACTATTAGTGGTATCGTTGGGAATGTCAAATAAATCACGTCGTCACGTCGTGTCCTTGGTAACAAATGTATATTGTTATCCTGTGCTTTTAAAAAAGTTTCAGGTGCATGCCTTTTTTGGTTCCACTCGCTATTTTATTTACAACTGTACTTCTGCCGTATAGCAAATCCGTCGAGTGCAAGATTCTGCCCAATCCTCGATTCTGTCGAGTTGGGAATCTGTCAAATCACGGATCCAGAATCTGTCGTATACTGAATAAGCGATTTGTCTTAACCTATTGTGACAACCCTACCCAAATTGGTAACAAATTTACAAGCTCTTAAGACGCTGTCTCTCTGTTCGGTTTATTTACTCATGTGATTAAGGTATATGTTATGGCAACCCACTGATATTAAAAGTAAAAAGAATGAACAAAACAAAGAAATATAACCTAAGGCATAGAAGTAACACTAAATAACAACAGCGGTTGCTATGATTGATATCTTCTTTCTAATGGCACATGCAGTATGATAGAAAGAGCTGTCGATAGGTTAAGCAGCACGCTCTTATAGCAGCCGCGTGGTAGGTAGGCAAACAGTAGACAAAACATAGAGTTACGAAACCGAGTGTTGTTCGTAACAGTGATGATTTATCGATAAATATTTTTGGTCAAATGTCTAACGTAATGTTAGTATGTGTCGATATATTTAAGCCGTAGCGTAGAAGTAAACAACTAAAATATTGAAATTGTAGTTTTTGCTGTCGACGCAGGACAGTGCTTTGCAAAGACTTGCCAGACTAGAGATGTAAGTGCGGTATTATACCATTTGTACTGAAATGTATAAAACGAAAAATACCGTATAATACGGTATTATACCATTTACTACGGTATTTTATGTATAAATCAATTCTTCTATATTTTTGAAGTAAATGATCATAGAAATCATTAAAAATACTGAATACGGTAGAATTGCACAGGAATAAAGCAAGAAATTATATTTGTTGTTTGTATTATTAATAATTACGGTTAAGGTTTCGAAATACGTCGCCGTTTTTAGGGGTTGTGAGTGATTTTTGGTTTCTCGGAACCACCCCTCGCCATTTTCACTTGCCGGAAATACTTGGTTTCCTCTAGAAAAATAAAACTCCCGACATCGGTGTGTATGGCATTGCCAACTTCCACATTCTTCACACTAGTTTAATAAACTAAGGTTGGAGGAGCCCTGCTTAACAGGGCTCCTATTTTCGGATTAAGGGTCAAAAGAGAACCTAACATAACCTATTTAGTTACTTATTACAGTCGCACCTAACCCTAGGTACTCGAAAGCAATGAGGCACAAATTTGACATTAGCTGTCAATATAATTCATACAAGATGGCGGTTGCGTTTCGTTTCACGTTTTTCACATAAAACCTAAATATCGCTTTTATTGATTCCACTAGTTTAATAAACTGAGTTTGACGGAGCCCTGCTTCGCAGGGCTCCTATTTTCGGGTTAAGGGTCAAAATAGAACCTAACATAACCTATTTAGTAACTTTCACATAAAACCTAAAATTACGTTCCATTTTTTATATTTGAATGAAGAGTTTTTGGAAATTGTTTAAAAATATTTAGACGCAACTCCGGCAGCCAAAATTACTTTTAGGGGATTACAACTAACTCCCTTAAGCCCCCTACACCACCAATACCCTCAAATTCGGGCGACGCGTTTCGAAACCCGACCCATAATTACTATTAGCTACAACAGTATTACCATAAAAACAAGGTCAAAATATGATTTAAAGAAAAACACGTAACATTTTAAGCTACGTTAGAGCAAAGGGGTCCTTAAAGTTATTTGAATCATCTCTCTATTTATTCTAAATTACATTATGTTCCTCTCTGCGTGGAGACACGCAAAGCCCGAACCTTAATACAAGATCCATAAGAAAAGCACAGACGTGGCCCATGCCTTTTGTCTTCCTAGTTCGAAAACCCGAGATTAAGAGGATCTTCTACCTCCATATCTAAATCCTCTTGTGTTGCTACGTTCTCGGTAGATGACGATGCAGTAATGCATTCTAGCAACATACTTTCAGCTAAATCATCTTCATCACCACTTTCTTTAACTTCGAATGTGCTGTCAGGAACACCAAGATTTGTGTAAATCGAGACCAATTTAGAAACACGTGATTTATCTACGTGTTTCGACGATACGAATTTCGGGCTTTACAATGAATTTTTCCAAAATTTAAAATTCTAAAATTATTAATTAGTAATTCTAAAACAAAATGTTTTAAACTAGAACTCGTCGCAATATCGCAGGGTCTTATAAACTGAATCAGAATATAAAATACATAAAATACCAATAATACCGTAAGTTATAATAAAATACCGGTTTAATACATAGCCTTTTGGTATTATACGGTATTTTTACAACACTATGCCAGACAGACAGTACTAAAAAAATTCACGTGTTTAATTGTTCGTTTTAGCCATAAAATCTATTGACAAAAAGTATTCATAAACTAATGAGCGATGCGTGGCGATGAGATGCTAAGAAACTGTCACTTAGAGTATGTATTGTACGAATTATACCAGATTGGCTAATGCGGCACGGCAGGCTTTGGCAATTTGTTTGCGTCGCATCATATCACGTTGCTTGCTATCGCTAACGTTGGACACTGCTCGATTTTTTTAGAGTTGTAGGTAATCCGACTGCCACGCCGAAGCTTGCGGGTTTGATTCCCGCTCAAGTCAAACATTTGTGTGCATGAATATGGATGTTTGTCTTGGTCTGGATGGTACTATGTATAATATATAATATATTTACAGAAAAGTATATATGCATGTTTATCGATTGTCTAGTACTCGCAGTACAAGATATGCTTAGTTTGGGACCAGATAATGTTGTGTGAATGTGAAAGAATATTATATTTTATGGTAGAATATTATGTAGCGGACTACAAGGCAAGACGTCTTTGATCAGTCAGGATAGCACTAATATGATAAATAATATAGAAGTAGGTAGATTAATTAAAATCATTGTAATTATTATATTTTATTAATATGTTCAAACTAAAATTACACACTTTTTGTTTAGCTTTGGATAAATAATTCTACCGGGTGTGCAATGTCCGGGCATAAATGTAATGTAGGCACAGCTTTCGGTTTTAAACGACGCCAGGTGCTTTCTGTCTTTAAAAACAGTCTTTCTCAAAATGACGTGAACAAATACGGTGGTACTTCTGCTAAATCAAACTAGGCCGTCCAACGGCATTTATCCAAAGTTTTCTTGTGACGTCATTAATAGGCAACCATATGTAATAAAAAACACCTTCTTAATAATAAAAAATGCTACTCACATCCCTAATCCATCTACTATTTTATAGGTGCAAAAATGTAAGCCTACACACACGCGCGTACACTGGAACACTTGGCTTTAGGTTAATAGACGCTACTTTTAAGGTAGGTATCTACGTAAATTATGTACATTAAACTGCGCTTACTATCCAACGCGCGATAGAAAATTAGACCGCTGGACGTCTTTGTTTATTGCCAACTTAGCAACCGCGGCTACCCGCTGTCGCTTCCAGCGACAGTTTTACATTCATGTCCGATAGTTAGTTTCCGTATTTATCCCTCATTGAAAAAACATCGATATCTCCTTTCACTGTCAAATCCCATCACTAAGGCTATTAAATCAATAAATGTACAAAATAACAATTTGTGAGTTAAATTCATAACACATACGTATGCAAGCTGTTCCTTTGATTTGCAATACAATGATATTGTGTAAACTTAACACTCATTATAGCATTAATACAAGAAATGTAAATAAATTTGTTGGAACATTCCGACTCACTGCTAGAAGATAAAGTTTCTCCTGTTATTTCCGTTCCGAGAATAGCGGCATCCACATCCCGATATCACATACTCGATGTGTATTAATTAATGAGTACACTATTTAATTATTATAAGCTTACTTAGGCCCACTTGCACAACGATTCTTAATTTGAATTAAGATGTATTTAACGAGAAAAAAAATATTAAACACCACTAGCGTCTTGCACAACGAAAAATTTGTCGAGTAATATGATTTAAGAACTGTCAAAATTAATCACCGAAAATCGGCTGTTTAGTGGCTAATTTCATTTAAGAACTGTCACACTGATGTTGGCATCTTGTCATTAGCGACGAAAATTATCAATAATTATATAACTGGACCGGACGACGCAGCAGGGGGAGGCCTATGTCCAGCAGTGGACGTCCCTAGGCTGACATGATGATGATGATATAACTGATAACAATGTACCTACTTGTGTTATAGTTAACCCTAGAATTCTACACTATTTGGCGCACATGTTATTCCTACACTGGGGTGCTGGAACACCCCATACTAAAATGACTGTTATCCTTAAAATAAAAAAAACAATTCATGAAAATACGTTTTACTAAACAGAATCGGTAACTTGAGATCACAAATCAGCCTTATTACACAAAGTTAAATGTAGTTTGAGCAACAGCGCTTGTAGGATTTGGTCCTTTTTTGATGATCACTGCAATGGACTAAGTTGGCATCCGGTGACGGTCCTCCAAAAGTTCATGTATCAGTTCCAAACCTAATTTCAAAACTGTCTGCTGAAACTTTATATTTGGCTTATTATTTGATCTTGAACACTTGTAAAGAACCCAGAAATTACAACTGGTCCCAACTTCTATTTGTTCCTCGCCAGATTTGTGGTCTAGAATAGAGCTTATTTCTTCGTAATTCAAACCTCTGACGGCCATCCGAAACAAAATAAATAAACTTCATTGAATTTTACCTTCTTAATATCTAAAAATATCTGTATTAAATTCATATAAGACTATTGTTTTAATAAATAATCAAATTTAATAACTTATTACATATAAATGCATCAATCGTAATAAATAAATAATCTTACGATTTTACTTCACTGGGGTACTGGCGTACCCCACAGCACTTATACAGGCGACCACACAACGCGGTCCCTCGTCACGGAATTGACGTAACGCGAGCGGTTGACACCAAACTAAAATACTCCGACGCACGAATTCGTGGATATTAAAGAAATTGAGATATTTAGAAAACAAATCGGTGAGGGGTGCACCTGCACCCCATGTAGGGTTCTAGGGTTAATGCTCAAAAGTTTCTAGTTATTATTTGTCAATTGTCATTTCGTTGCTAGGCGACGACAATGCGTTTTGTTTTATGCTCAAAGTATATAATATAGTCTAAGGTTTTATGCGAAACCATATGCATAACATCGTTAAAATCGTAACAAAAAGGCTTCATGCCATGAAACAAAACGTGGAAACTACTTTACCGACCTCATAAAATGTTTAACTAAATCTAAGCGTTGTTGTCGTTGTGCAAGAGGACACTAAATACTTTTAACTTAAATTATTTTATGCTGTTAATTCTGTTCAACCAATTTAAATTAAGGAGTGACTTAAATCAAACGTTACGCAAGTGCGCCTTACTATTTATATGCAAAAAAGTTATTAAAAATGTAAACACAAACGTCCAACAAATTTTACACTGATGACAGATCACAGCACGGCTATTTAGAGAATGTAGTCAAAGATATGAGTATGTAAAGAGTCTATGCCTCTTTAAATGAGACGCGTAATTTGACGTTATGATTAACTAACTAAGACCAACTGACATTACATGTTGCACGTTCGGTCTATGGAAATTTATAGGACATGTTCTCTCTAGTCTAAACGTCCAACCTCTCTGGAACAAAATGACCTGGTCGAATAAAAACTTTTTAATAAATACTTCTATTTGACAATCACAACCAGAGAGGTTGGACTAGGTTAAGGTTAGATTTCTTTGATCACAACTATCCCAAGCGAACATAAGACACAAAACACATATATGTAATGGTGCGTAACGCAAACGTTCGGATAGGGTATTTGGCTAGGTTTGTATAGGTTTGCAAGCGCTGGTGGCAAACCCGATCGGTGTCGGTTTTTTGGCACAAATCACAATTTAAACTCATCTTCTTCAAGGTCTTCAAAAGGGTTATTGCGAGGTTTATACAATTTCACATGCCTTATTAATGGTAATATTTTTTCAATTACTTCTATCATTCTTAAATCTTCAATGAAATAATCTCTATTAATTTAAATCCACAATAATAAAATTACAAAATCAGATACTAGTAAGTACTCTAACGAACACCAAACAAATGTGGAAATATATTTGGGTTATGTATATAAATCTCAATGAATGTTGGAAATACAATATAGCTCTACGAGCTTTTGCCCGCTGCTTCGCTCGCGTAAATTCGAAATAACACAATTCTCTCATAATAGACGGATACTTTAATAATCATTGTCGTTTAAACAAACTGTTTATACCGATAAGAAATATAAGTGCAAGAAGTATTTACACAAGGCATACAAACTACATAGTAGGTACAGTCCGTTCACAGTTATTTTACCTCTGACAAATGTCGGTGTTTGTTTGCCTTATGTTGGTATGGTACTCTGTGATGACAGGTATGTTACCAGTGCATAACATTTTACCCAATTTTAGTGGAAACTAGAATGTTAAAGGTTAAAGCTCAACTATACGAAATTATAAAAGACCATAAAGAAGCTCCAATATATGAAGCTGATCAAATCAAGCATTTGATCAGCTTCAAGCTCATGGCCACAAAGTGGTTAGATTACCGCCATACCACTGCGAGCTAAACGCAATTGAATTTATGTGGAGTCTCATTAAAAGGCGAGTCGCAAGCCATAATGTAGGACAAGAGGCAAACAACATTGTCAATTTAGCTGAAGAAGCTTTTCAATCTTTCACTGCAGAAGACTGGCAAAAACAATGCGAACATGTGCGCCACATTGAAGACAAGCTTCGTGAAACAGATGGTTCTATGGATGCTGTGATGGACAGGTTCATAATAGAATTTAACTATGAGTCTGATACAGAATCTGACAGCAGTTACGAGTCAGCATTGGCAGTCCGAGAATCTGACAGCAGCTACGAATCGTCATTGGCAGTCCGCATGGTTCATTCTTATTCAAAACTAGAGGACGCCAGCAGCTACGCCTGCAATATTTTTAAATTTACCCGTTCTGGCCGATCCCGTGGGAATTTCGGGAAATCCCTTCTTAGTGCACCCCTACGTTCCCCAAGGAACTTACATGCCAAATTTAAGCTTCCTGTGCCCAATAGTTTTGGCTGTAGCGTGTCTGTCAGTCAGTCAGTAACGCAAGGATTTTATATATTAAGATAAATGTGATAATTAAATTTGCAGTTTTCGTATTTGATAATGAAAACCTCACATTGACGTAAATAGACAATTTTTTTATTATAACTATTTATCTTCATAGGTAATTAGTTATTTCGTAAGAAGATAAATGTACATGCGTATAGCCGATGCCGATATCAAGAGGTTTTGTTACAAACATTACTTCCAAATATTTAATACGATCGCGTAGGCAATAAAAAAAATAGGTACGTTTTTAGCAATACTGTATATTTAAAATGGGAGTATTAGATACTAAATATAGCAACACAACGCCCAGGTTGGCCAATCTAACAGCTAGAGGTAAAATAACTGTGAACGGTCTGTACTCAACATGACTGTTATTCGGTGACAGTGACGTTTGTCTTTTTTATTATTATAATTTCTAATACTGTCAGAAGCATTAGGAATTAACAAAATACTCGACAATCCGAATTTTGCGGATATATGTTGTCGACTCGAAATCTTTATTTTTTATGTTTTAGTATTCAGGTAAAGTTTCGATCTAGTCTACCATACCCCGTGACAAAATTATTAATATAGATGCTTACTCCTTGCTTACTCCAGCGTTAAACCATGGGCCTGCGCGGATTAACTTTTACTCCCGGAGTAAATTATGAATAGTTCCGTACCAGGCGTGAATAAGTTGATAAGTCGACTAGCTTGTATATTTTTTTAATGCATATACGGCATTAGGATTGCTTAATTCATAGGACGAATAAGTGACTAAGTCGATAGGTCTGTTTTACTGCACATAACAAACATGTGAATTTTTAAACAACTCGCTTACTAAAGGGTACAATGTGACGTTTTGAGATATTAAAACATACAAATTATAATTATTTACACAACTCAACATGTCATTATAATACTACCAACTATAAAAGAAGAAAATATTGACCAACATGAGATGTTCATTTATTCAAACAACCTCCATAGTGCTTTTAACCTTTCAAGTACCGCGCCCTCTAAAACGTCAATTTGGCTATACGACCGCGCCGTACGACATCATCGCGCGCGTGGTACTAGACATTGAATGTTATCGCTCTGAGAGGTCTTTGTTTATGTTTTCAAGAGTTCGAGTTATAATTTCTTGAAACCCACTTATATAGCCAATATTAAAAAATTATAATAATAACATTTGAGTGTATATTTAGTTTTGTATAGCTCTCTGTTTTGAACGGATCTTAGAATACCGGTTCTATCGACAATTGTAGCGTATTATAATCAAAAATAAAATATTTTTTTGTTTATTTTTGTATTTTTATATTCTGTATAATATGGGTTTCCCATTTAAAACTAAAAATATGCATGTATCCATCATAATAATTCCCCCTTTTCAATAGCAAACATTTGCTAAAACTCACAGTTTCGCGCGCATTGAAATGAAATGTCCTTTTACTTTTTAATTTGACATCAAATTGGATCAGAAGAAGGTTTCAAAGCTGTCTATGATTCGTAAAAATGCAATGCCATTTGAAATAATTGATAAAATGTACTAGGCCAGTGTAAAAAACGTCATAGATTGAAGGACGGAATCTGGACATGAATTCATGTCGTCGGTAAACAAGGGGACTTTTTTGTAGGACATGAATTCATGTCCTCGGTCGTCGAAAGGTTAATAGCATAAATCAAGTTGTCCAGTTATTACCGCATCGAAATTGCGTTTTATTTTGTGACAAATAATTCTATCATCTATTAAATTTTCTATCCGTTACTCGTGTGATGACACAAAGTGATATGTTAAATAGAGATAGCTGCAGTTTTGGCGGTTTATCCTTATATCACGTCGTTTTTTGTGTCTCAGTGGCAATACATCAATCAAATCCTTATTTTTTGTAGTTATTGGTAAGGTGTAAAGTCTACATTGAATTTATCTATTTTCCTGTAATTTATGACTCTAAAACAGCTTTCATTGTCAAGATTTGTCATAAAACGTATTTCTCCGATAGGCTTCTTGTATTGCAGCCATTTCACGGGTTGCCATAACAAAATTTCACCACTGTCATCCTTATTTTTAATTGTAAATAGTCCTTTCTTCGAACACAATTCTGCAAAATTGAGAAAATTGTCCAATGTCATGGGTACAATGGCAAATCCGTTATCAATATTGCAAGATCTTATTAATTGCATCCAATCCTTAAGATGATTTATTTTAAGCATCGTTTTCTTTTTAGGTCTTTCAATTAGGGCATGATCCGAGTCACATTCCATGTGCCTATGTCCGCTAATCAAAACTTATGATTAATTGTCTCTAGGTTTGGATTAACATTGGTACCGCGTTGAAGGCACGCTCTCTTCGAGTCACGCCATCCGCGCCGGTGTCCCTCAGGGGTCAGTGTTCTCGCCTCTCTTGTATTCATTGTTTACCGCTGATATACCGATGCATCGGCTAGTGCAGACAGCACTTTTTGCAGACGACACAGCCATCTCAGGCGCAGACCCTGGCGCACTCAGTACGAAGCTCCAATCCGCAGCCAACGCCCTAGGCGCGTGGTTCTGGAGATGGCGGATAGAGGTCAATCCCGAGAAGAGTCAGGCTGTGCTTTTCCACCGGAGAGCTCCTCACCTGTATCCAGCGTTGCCAACTCTACGTCTTTTTACGTAGATCTACGTATTTTGGATTCTTCTCGCGAACCTACGTACTTCAGGCCCAGAATCTACGTATTTTTCAGCAAATGACCAAATTAGCAAAATAACGAGATTTTACTAAGAAAGAAGCATTATTAAACACAAACCACACGTAATAATGGACGTATCTAATAATTTGTTGCATGTTTAATCGTACCCAATTAGTTTAACAAGTACAAACTAAAAACATATCGATCAATTTAAGTCAATAATATTTGCTTACACACTCGAATCGATATTTGAAACGCTCGTTTTACCATTTTTTACTTCCTTTGTCTAGGATATTATTAAAAGTACGTAGATCTACGTAATTTTTAACTCCGATCTACGTATTTTTGAAAATCAGAGTTGGCAACACTGCCTGTACCCTCCGGGTGCGACCCCACAAATAAGGATGTCTGTGTCCCCTATTCCATGGACTAGGGAAGCCAAATATCTAGGTGTGATTCGTGATGATCGACTATCCTTCCACATTACGAAGGCTCGCAATAGAGCCTCCTTTGTACTTGGGCGCTTACATAGCTTAGTCAACGCTAGATCTAAACTATCGCTTAGGAGCAAGATTAAATTATACACATCGTGTATTAGGCCTATAATGACATACGCTAGTGTAGTATTCGCACACACTAGGCCACACAGGATCTATAGGCTACAAACACTTCAGAATAAGTTCATGCGGCGAGCTACGGGTGCACCGTGGTACGTACGTAACGAGGAGTTACATGTAGACTTACAACTGCCGACCATCAGGCAATTCATGAAACAGTGCTCCCGTAGCTACTTTGACTCTGCTTCGACACACCCCAACCCTCTATTGGTTGCGGCGTTAAACTATACACCATCTATGATTTGAAATTAAACTACAGTTTACGGATTTTATCGCGTTATATTGGTTTCACTTGTTATTACATTTAAACCGAATGATCTAAAAGCTACATTTTTATTACTAGCCGACGTTTCGAATTCTTTACAGGATTCATGTTCACGGCAGACTAGACTGACTAGACTTAGATCATTCGGTTTAAATGTAATAACAAGTGAAACCAATATAACGCGATAAAATCCGTAAACTATAGTTTAATTTCAATGTGTAACATTCGCGTAAGCCCAAGAAAATATTACCATCTATGATTTCTAAGATTAGGAGACCTAGGCACGTATTAGACGAACCTGACAACGACACTACACTCGCTCAAATCAGAGCACAAACGGCTCGCGAAGCCACACAAATTCGACCGCGGTTCCGTACTTGCCGATGAGGACGGAATACGCGACGCGTTAACGTTAATACCGCGGGACACCTTAGTCCCGCATTGCCGACAGCGCCCCAAGCCGAGGTCCGTGGTAGTCCACCCTTGGGGAGTCAAAACGCTGTCTAGTATACTTTGACGGGTTGGGAGCCTTCTGCGCTCAGCCATAGTCCGCGTTAAGTTGTCAAGGCCATCTGCGGCCAAGAACTAGTCCACACACACAAAAAAAAGCAACAGCGTTATTTTTATTCTGGTCGCCACACATGTCAGAATAAAATGAGACCTCTGTAACTTCAGGTGGCAAATTTTGTAGAAAAATGTCACAAACACGAAGCAATTTGATTTACTCCACGAGCACCGATGGTTTCGTCTCAAATGTAACAAATATGTAGCTTTATCTTCTCTCAAGTTATGAATCGTAAGATTCGGATTTGCCATTGCACCCATGAAACTGGTCAATTTTTCGACAATTTTATCAATATTGCAGAGTTGAGTTCGAAGAAAGGTCCATTAACAATTAAAAAAAAGGATGCTAGTGGTGAAAAAAGTTGTTGGCCACCCCTTGAAATGGCTGCAATATAAGGAGCCTCGATAGGCTTCTTATTTCTCCGATGATAAGTACATTTTAGGGCAAATCTTGACAATGAAAGACGTTTTAGAGTCATAGATTACAGGAAAAGAGGTAAATTCAATTTAAACACTATAGAATCAGAAGTTGTTTCAAAAGAGACTTTACCAATAAGTAAAGAAAAAAGAAGATTTGATGGATTTATTGCCACTGATAGATCCCATTTAATCACGAATTTTAAAAAGCCATTAAAACTGATGGTGACGTATCCATCATCGATCCTGATTTTGACTCCGAAGACCCTGATAGGTACCTACATACATAATATCGCTATTTCCATAAGACCATAAGAGGTAGGCAGAGACTATACTTATGATTTTTTTACACGTACTGCCCCTAAAGGTACTTAGGTGAATAACTTGGTAACTCATTGGTGAACAACTTGATATGTCTCTTTTTATTATAAATACATTAAATTCATTAAATAATCTTATGTTAGCTGAAAACTGAAAGCAAATGAATTACTTTCCGATAAAAAAGTTTTCAATAACATAAAATCAGAATTTACAGATTAAACTTAAACTTTAAAATCGCTGCCCAGAAAAATATGCATTTTCGACTTGTTAAGTTATTCACGCCTGGTACGGAGTTAACTCCGTCCTTTCTCCTAGTTTATTAATACCATAATTGCCTAGTCTTTGCTTAAGTCTTGGAGTAAAGTTGTTTTGACGCTAATCCTAGTTTATTAATAAGACTGCTAATGTCTAATAGAAAACGCATAAAGCATTAACTAGTATACCTACAAGTTGTTAATAAGTATAATTAAAATTCACTGCTAAATAGATTTGGTAGATAGGTTGTAACTGTATGCATTCAGCTTTATACAGGATGGGCTAATAATTTTTTCACTTTTAAAACATGAATAGAAATAAAACTACGACTGTTATTTTGTTGATTATATTTTTAACGTTTTGACAATTTAATGATAGGTATTTACTTTTTTTTAAATAACATCGTCGAGATGTGCACCGTCTCGTCGTTAGCACTCTAGCAATCGACTACGCAAACTTTGGAAAACTCGCAGACACATGCTGCGGGGGATCGCGGCTATCTCGTCGTGGACGTTTCGTTTTAATTGGGATATATTCGTCGGTTTATTAAGGTAGACTCGACTTTTCAGGTATCCCCATAAGAAAAAATCGCATGGTGTAAGATCCGGGCTTCTCGGAGGCCATGGGATATCACCTCTGCGAGAAATCAATTTATTCGGAAACATTTCTTTGACTACCGGTAAAGTCACATTTGACGTATGGCATGTTGCTCCATCTTGTTGCATCCAGGTCTTGCTGTTGTATCCTTGAAATTCATGCAACTGCGGCGTCAAAAACTCTCGCAACATCTTGACGTATTCCGCTGAATTCACAGTTACATTATTTCCTTGATTATTTTCAAAGAAATACGGACCAATTATGCCCTTTGCTGATATGGCAGCCCAAACTGTCGTTTTAGGTGAATGAAGTGGCTTTTGGTGTTTAAGGCGAGGGTTTTCCCTGCTCCAATATCGACAATTGTGCTTATTCACATGCCCGTTGATGTGAAAGTGGGCTTCGTCCGTAAACAATACGTTCTCCAGGCTAGAGAATTGCTCCAGCATTGTGTCAGCCAATAACTTACGTTGAATGTAATCATTTGATTTCATCTCCTGCACGATTTGAAGCTTATACGGGTGCAGTTTGAGGTCTAGATGCAAAATCCGCCGTAGACACCAGTCTACGGCGGATCTCGGTAATGCCACAATCGCGGAACGCTTACGCGTAGATAATTCTGGATCGTTCCGAACGGAAATTTCAACCTCTCGAATGTTCTCATCGTTTCTTCTTGAACGTGGCCGGCCTGTTTGTTTAATATTCGTTGTCGATCCTGTTTGCTCGAACTTCACGACCCAAGCTTTGATTAAATTAACACTTGGACACTCGCTTACACGGCGTAATCCATATTCGATTCGAAACAGTCGTCGTACAGTAACGTAGGAATCGTTGTTTTTGTAAAATTGTTTAACACAAAAAGCACGCTGTTGTCCCGTGAAGCGCTCCATCGTGACTAAAATTGCATGAAGCGACGCATAGTTTCCCGCCACCCGCGCGCCCCTTTCTCCAACGGTATTCGAGAAATTTAGTGTTGCTATTTGCAAAAATTATTGGCCACCCTGTACTATACTTTTTCGTAACGTAACGAAATTCATAAAAAACGTTATGAAATTCTAATGAGAATTATACAAAACAGGCTTCCAAAAACTCAATAGTTTATTATACACTGAAACTGCAATTGCATAATATATGAGCTTAAATGTTTGTACTACACGTAAAATAATAAGATAAACAAATCAGACTCACCTTATTCTGCAAAACTCCTAAAATATTTTATGCCACGAAAAAGTAGTTCCACTTACACGACACGCTGCAACTGATTTTCACATTGAAGGTTATGATGGAGACGTCAGTTCAACAACCAATGAGATCGAAGGTAGTGTTGCCCTTGTAGAAATTTAACGAATGCGCTCAGAAATTACGTAGAAGTAAAATAAAACGTAACTATAGTATTTTCGCTGTATAATGATATGCATGACAGATCATGACTGACAATTATAATGATGTAACCTAAGGAAATTTAATCGATTATTTATAAATATCGAATTAATTGGCAAAGGACATGGAATCGTAGTTACCGATTTTAGATCTTCGAAATAAATTCATATCAAAAGTGTTTTGGCAAATACATTTTCACAAATAAAACGCAGTACGTAATTTTAAAATTATTTTTTAATTATTCCGGTCACTGTCACTCGAAATAAAGCTCATATCTGAATCGGAATCTTCTCCGACTGAGATAATTTATTGCTGATCTGTAATTCGGTCGAGTTGGACATATTTATCCCAGTCGGTAAATATTGTCGATTGTGTTTTTTCTACGACATTCCTACAACTTTCTGCGGTTACATTTTGGCCCCCGTTTGCACGCTCTCGTTCAAAGAAGGTCCTCAAACGAAGCACTAACTCACGGCTTTGAGAGTTTAAAACTATCTTTTTTGTTGTTTACGGCATTGTACATACCAAATATAACACAACAAAAAAATAAAAATAACACGCCAAACAGAAAGAAACATTAAGCGCATACAAGGCAGATGCACTCGTACTGACGTTTTCGATCACAAGATGGCCGCTCCTATTCATCGAGTTCATGTCGATTCAATGGTGTCAATCTCTACTGACAGAGGTTCCGTTTCATGCATCTGACATTTTGAGGATTATTATTAAATAATTTATTTACAGTTAATAATAATTATAAAAATAGAGACAGACATACTAGTATCAATTTACTTTGTAATTTTAATAGATATTTTTTTTAATAATTGTTTTTTTTGCCAATTTATTTTCATAAGTTGAAAGTAGTATGCGTAACATGTAAAATGAGAACTGTCACGCATATCATCATACAGCGAAAATACTATAGTTGCCTAAATTTTTAGTGCAGGCGTCATATTGCACAAAAATAATTATATTATTAAAACCAACTTCTAAATTAAACGACCAGAATTACTTTGTATACAACAAAAACATCAGGTCCAGTAAGCATTGTAAAAGTATATTCTTTTTGCAACGTAAGTACAGAGTCCGTCCAATACGGGCATTATAACGTCACTATCAGCTGTTGCCAGTGGAGCCGGCACAGTTAGCAGCAAGTGGCGTCCACCGTCCAAGCATAGCAGTACCACTGTGCACTGTATTTATGCCCCCGGGCTGCTTTAAAGAAACATTAAGCGCATACAAGGCAGATGCACTCGTACTGACGTTTACGATCACAAGATGGCCGCTCCTATTCATCGAGTTCATGTCGATTCAATGGTGTCAATCTCTACTGACAGAGGTTCCGTTTCATGCATCTGACATTTTGAGGATTATTATTAAATAATTTATTTACAGTTAATAATAATTATAAAAATAGAGACAGACATACTAGTATCAATTTACTTTGTAATTTTAATAGATATTTTTTTCTAATGATTGTTTTTTTGGCCAATTTATTTTCATAAGTTGAAAGTAGTATGCGTAACATGTAAAATGAGAACTGTCACGCATATCATCATACAGCGAAAATACTATAAAGAGTAAGTAACTAAAATGAAAATGGGTAAGACTCATTTTGTTTTTCTCATTTAATTAATTGTTTTATTAGGGAACCCCATATACAATCAAAGAAACCACATTTACGAGATAGGTAGGGTCACAATTTGATTTTGTATGAAAGGGAAAAAGCATTGTATTAAATAAGTGTAGTAAAATTAATTAAATGA
This sequence comes from Euclidia mi, assembly GCA_944739405.2. Classification (NCBI taxonomy): domain Eukaryota; kingdom Metazoa; phylum Arthropoda; class Insecta; order Lepidoptera; family Erebidae; genus Euclidia; species Euclidia mi. Next base: position 5,394,963 of record OX123204.2, read on the forward strand.
TAAGGTTATACATATTATTCATCGTAATTTTAAAGGTTAATAGTTTTACTTTACGATGATGTTTTTTTATTTAGTTAAAAAATTTGTAACTTTCTGAATATTTTCAGACACACTTTTTCCACAGATGTACATTTATTTTGAGAAATACTCTTATAGTTTCATCGGTTTATTCCCATCTGCCCCCTTCGAGTTTGCCACTGGGGTGGTGGTTGGCACAGATTGATTTTAACAATGGTAGGTATTTGCCACCCCCATGGTCGATGGCACGAATTTAGTTTCATCTGCCCCCTTATACGAGGGTCAAACTGAAAGTTCTTAGAAAATCAAAAACTGATTACATTAGCCAGTTATTAGTTTTATTATATCTTTTCAAAATATTGTCCATTGACGTCAATACACCGCTGCATGCGATGGAACCACTGGGAAAAGCACTTTGCCCACTCGTCCTTAGGGGTCTCTTCAATGGCATCGCGATACGCAGCCACCGCTTCTTCAGCATTCATAAACCGCTTTCCTTTAAGTTTTTCTTTAATTTTTGGAAATAAATAAAAATCACAAGGCTCGGGGCTATACGGCGGGTGACCCAGTAATTCAACGTTTGATGTCGCCAAATAGTCGATCGTTCGCTTGGCGGTGTGCGACGAGGCGTTGTCGTGGTGAAGGAGGATCCTACTGCGAGGTCGTTTCTCTCGAACTTTTTCCAAGACAAGTGGCAAACAATTGGTAGTGTACCATTCTGCAGAAACTGTTTTTTGATCCTCTAACACAATTGTTGCGAAATGACCTATCCTTCCAAAGAACGAGGCCACCATTTTTTTTCCCGCACTTCGATCTCTCTTCACTTTAGTTGGCAACTCCTCGAAAGGAAACACCCACTGAGCAGATTGTCTTTTGGTTTCAGGATCATAACAGTAAATCCAGCTTTCGTCACCTGTTAGTATGTCGAACACAGCATTTGAGTCACCTCCGTTAAATCTTTCAATCATTTTACGGCACCAATCCACACGATGGAGTTTTTGAGCCTTAGTCAAATTATGAGGTATCCACCGGGCGCAAAGCTTCCTGACCGCTAAATGTTCGTGGAGGATTTTGTGCACTTGACTCATACCGATGCCTAAGCTTGTCCGAATCTGCTGATAGGTCACTCTTTTGTCAGTCTCTATCATACGCCGCACAACACAGATGTTATTTTCAGTCGTCGCCGTAGAAGGCCGTCCCTCACGTACATCATCAGTGAGATTAGTGCGACCACGTTTAAACTCATTAAACCAGTTGTAAACAGTCGCACGAGATGGGGCTTCATCGTGAAAGGCCAATCGTAGTCTATCATAACTTTCTTGTTGACTTAAATGACATCGAAAGTCATAAAAAATCATTGCACGAAAATTTTCTCGTGTTAAATTCATGTTGACGTGACACAGACAATTTTCAATTTGCCGCCAAATCGTAAAACAAATGACAAATGAATGAAATATATACTCAGTAATATTGGCAAAGAGTTCTATTTTCAAATTTTAGAATATTTTTTTTATTATATTGTTTATAAGTGGCCAGTTCTAAGAACTTTCAGTTTGACCCTCGTAATTTGTAGTGAGGTGGTCGATTCTCATACGCAACGCTGCTGGACCTCACAATCAAGAAAAATAAAGTAATATAATATAAAATGAGATAAAAATAAAATAAGAAAATATATGGAATTTTTTTATACTTCATTGTAAATAATTATTAATTATACAAATGTTACAATGAAAAAAATTAAAACTATGTAAAAATGTTTTCTATTTCTTTATTAGTAAAGTCGCTTTACTTTTGTGAAGATATTTGATACTAATCTTAAATTTATGTCATTTGGCAAATACCTTCACTTGGATTAATCAACCAGAACTTAACCAACAATTGAAAATTTTCAATATCCATTTCAGTTTTAATGACAATATTATTTATATTCGTCAGCTAGATATAGCTATACATAAAATATAAGTAAAGATTTGTAAAAAATTAACAAGTACTTAAACAACCATAATAAATGAGAAATAAACAATTTTCAACTAGGAACTATCTCAGTTTTAATCACTATATTATAATTATCATCAACAATAATAAAATCGACTAGAGCTTTTGTATATAAAAATATAAGTAAGGATTTCTAAAACACGTAAGAATCAACAAGTACTTAACAACTATAGAAAAATAAAATATAATAATTTACAATTAGGTAGGTACCTACTCTCTTAGTTTTAACTACAAGTACTATTAATAATAAAATCATCGTTAATAATAATAATCGACTAGCTTTTATACATAAAAAAGTTAAGCACCGAGATGATTAAGTATTTTTTCAATAATAATGAACAAATACCTAACCATCTCGGTAAGAGTAAAAATAACCTTTTAAATCATTTTCAATTACCTACTACAATCACAGTTAAAATCACAGCATAGTGTACATTAGAATAATCTAGATATTATGTTTAAACTAGCTAACCCGGCGAACTCCGTTTCGCCACCAGATGGCTTCGTTTTATGTAACATTTCGTTTGGTGATTAAAAGAAGAAATTTTTTTTTGTTTTATATTTGAAAAGGAAAAATTTTATTTCATTTCACAACAGTAATGAATTCATTTCGATTACAAAAATGAAGTGTTATTTAGTTGAACTTCTCTAAGTAAATGAAAGTGAATCCAAAGTAAATACTGAATCGAAGGGTTATTCGTGTCCGCAAATTATCCGTTTCATTGAAGTGCTCTTTGGTAAACCACATTTTTTGTTTTTTGGTCTGACGTTAACACAAACAAAGCGGATGGTTTCCCAACTCGTGAACACGCAACGTATAACTGCCCATGTGAAAACAATGATTTTCTAAATTTATCCCGCAAACACTAAGCGATTGGCCTTGCGACTTGTTAATTGTCATTGCGAACGCAAGGCGAACTGGAAATTGCAATCGTTTGAAGTCAAACGGAAGATCAGTCGGAATCATTGGTATTCGAGGAATACATACATTTTCACCTGCGTACTTTCCGTTAATAATGGTTGCCTCAATGAAATTCGGCATAAGTCTTTTTACCGAAAGTCGAGTACCGTTGCAAATTGCAAAGTCGCGGTGGATTCAAATTACGCAATATCATAATAACTGTACCAACTTTGAGTTGCAAGTTGTGTGGTGGAAATCCTGGTAACTCCAGAGAGTTCAAAAACTCCGTTAGATAATTTACTACATCATCGGGATTTGTTATGGAATCAACGGATTTGTCTGTCACCAAATCGCCAGCAATTTTCGATTGAATGGTGAAATTCAGTGCGTGTACATCATTATTCTTTGCGGCAAGAATTGCTCGTTGACTTAACCAAGCATAATTCTGATAATTCTCACTAATGTTTGGGAAAACATTTTCAATAAGAGTTTGAGAGTCTACAAATCGGCAAAAGTCGTTGGTAAGAGTAATTAATCCAGATGTCGCATCAACTGGGTCTTTTCCATTTCCAACAGCTAACAATTGTTTGGAAAATTGTGCAGCACTTTGATCATTTTGAAGTTGAACTCTTATATTAGTGGTTAGCGATAATGTTTTTACGTTATTCCATAAAGGTGATGCCTTCAGGCAAGCATTCAATTCATCTGCAGGCGTTCCACTGGGAATTACTGGCAACGTCTGCCTGAAATCGCCTGCCAACAATATCATCAAGCCGCCAAAGATGTTGTTATTTCGCGGAAGATCCTTCAGTGTGAAGTTAAGTGCTTCAAGTGATTTCTTATGTGCCATTGCGCACTCATCCCAAAGAATGAGCTTGCATTGTATCAACAATTTTCCCATTGCACTGGATCGGGAAATATTACATGTTGGAGTATCAATTGTGTTTAAATTGAGTGGCAACTTAAGCGCAGAATGTGCAGTACGACCGCCATTTTGAAGAGTCGCCGCAATTCCAGATGATGCTAACGCCAAAGCTATGTCACATCTTGATCGAATAGTGGCCAAAACCAATGAAATGACAAATGTTTTCCCTGTTCCTCGAGGTGCGTCCAGGAAGAATGGACCACCAGTATTATTGTCCACCGCTTGCATTAATGTTTCGTATACTTGTTTTTGCTGTTCATTCAGCAACGGCACATTATTTCGAACGAATTCCTGCAATGCATCAACATTGTATTGCAGCTCTCGATTTAATTCTTGGTTGAATGCATCGTGCATCGATCGATTTGGCGCAATCATTTCTACTTCAATCAGTAGCTTGTTTGCAATAGTCTAGCATTGATCCTCAAACAGAATCAATCCTTCATTGTAGATTTCATCGGTTATTTGGATGTCAGGATTATTCGTTTGAATGCGCAAGCGATGCAAGATATCTTCACATATGTCGTCTTTGTATTTGTTCCATAACTGAATTGGTTGTGAAGGAAAACATGTGGTGATGATAATTGCGAACAGCGTTCGTATTTGGTACGCATTTGATGAAACAACTGAATCCGCAAGTGTTAAATCCCAATGAGAATCGTTCTCCAGCAAACCTAATAGTTGACATGCTTCTCGATATGTTTGGCATTGGTGGCCATTCACAGTTTTCAAATGCGCAAATGATTTTGGTCCACGTACATTTACCAACAGCAGTCGCAAATAAAAACATTCATCATTTCTAGGATGAACAGTATACATGCGACCTAGTGCATCAGTGGAAAACACCTGTGGCCAATCTGGAACTGGGGTTCCTTGTTTGCGACGTTGGAATTTCTTTGTTGATTGATTCCAAGTGTAATACTTGGGCATTTCAATGTACATCAGCGTCGCTGCGAATGGATCTGCTTCACACATTGCAAAGAAGCTAGTCAATGTTGTCGATGGTGGTCTCTCAGCTCGTTGTGCCGCATTAGCCTCAGTGAAGTAAACTCTTTGGCCATTTTCCAAATGCACTGCTAAATGTACAACTGTAGGATATCTTTCATGAATTTGAAATGACAATAATCGCCACAGTGCTTCATTAGTACTGACGTATCTGCCCATTTGGAAGTTGCTGATATCGTCATTCGCATTTTCAGACGCAATACCAAACAGCCATGTCGCTGCCTTTTGTGACGTACTTGCACAAATATTTGATTGATTTGGCCGAATGACAACTCTCAACGTTTGCATGTTTCGAAAATTCGTGATAGCAGCGGGCAATATGGTACAATGAATTCATTTCCGATCTCAATCTCTTGATTTTGAACTTTAACTTTGATAGTTCGACCATTATCTTCTTTTGAACGCCGACGATAAACTGGATATCCATCGTTCCCTGTGACTGTTTCAGCAACTAACGGTCGCGGATATCGTTTTGTGCACTTTCCATCAGCCATGCAAGGCGATAATGGATTTAATGCAACGCACGGTCCATGCACCATCTGTGTCGTCACAATGTCGTGTAGATGTGGATCAGTGACTGGATCAAGAATTTCAGCTAATATGATGTCATCCACTTCATTTGAATGTAATTTGTTCAGCAACCAAATTAGGATATGAGCATGCGGTAGTCCACGCTTCTGCCATTCCACCGAGTACATATAACAACGTGTGTCACCAAAAACTCGATACTTAGTAAGCACATCCATCATAACCTTGAGTTTTTGCTGAAATACTCTGGCGATTATGTCATGGCGATCTTGCGGTTTTTGGCCCGGTTCCAACTCACGTTCAATTTCCGTCCACTTCGGATTGCATGTGAACGTAATAAATAAATCCGGAGTTCCATAATTTCGCACGTACGTCATAGCGTCTTGAGCGTATTCGTGCATGTGGCGTGGGCTTCCGATATAGGATGATGGGAGAATCGTCAGACGTCCAATATTCTGAACATCACCATCTGAATGAATAGCATCACGCAAGTGTATATAGTCCTCAGATCGTAGCTTTGCTTGATTGAATCGGATGAACGCTAAACGTTCGGTCTCGACTTTGACATACATGTCGACAGCGAATTGTTGGAATAGCCGACGGCACTTCAGAATGACATTCTCCTCATGTGTACGGATCATCATACGATACGCATAGTAATTCATTGCGCTTAGATTTTTATTCGTTGATACGCCTGAAAATGCAAAATTAAATGAATTGTTAATGGAAACCAATAATAGCAATAATTAGTGTGTGAATATTGTACCTGTAATTGGATCGACCATCTTCAACGTGATGTCATATCTGTCTTGCCCTTGCCAATAAATGATTGGATATTGTAACGCGTCGTACAAACGATGTGTCTCGTTTACACGATGCATGATATTGCTTCTTCGCTGAACGACAATGTCTCGCGATTTAGTTGGATCGCCAACAATAATTGCAGCGACATCATTAACGGTGGGTGCATTGAATCTTCGCACATGTTCACCTGTTGGGGTACAATCCGCTCTTTTGACAAATTTGTCAGTATCCGATGGCATTCGTTCCAATGCTGTTTTGAATATATTAACCACAGCATTATTAGCGTGAAAAAATGCTTGCAACTGTTCAATAATTCGTCTCTTTAACTGTTGTGTTCCCTGTATATTGCACCGCACATTCAGCTGATCCACCATTGACAAAATGAAATATATTTGCAGAAATTGATGCGGTTCATCTGGTGTTGGCACCATTGAACCATGCAAATGATATATTTGTCCTTGTATCTGTAATTGCAAACAATCATTTGTTGAAGAATACGGTGTAACTTCTGCTCGCGTGATGGTGTAGTGTGTGGTGTATATGTAGTTGTTATGTGTTGCAATTCATTGTGTTGGTGTGAGTGATTGTTTATGTGTGTTGTATCGTTTACCTTGCAAGTCGGCATGAAGCCGCCTTCTCGAATGATATTAGCTACAAAGGAAGTCATGCGAAAGCAGTTATTGTATTCAAGGATGTGTTGAAGAAAATGGCTGGAATCGGGATCACTTCCATCGAACAATGGTTTCAGTGGCTGTGGTGGTGTAAGTAATGGATCCAGTTTGACTTTCCACTTGCGCAGCACAATCCAGCCGTTTCTCTTTTGAACTTTAACGCATTGCAATATCGTCATATAGTCGTCATTGGCCCAATATCTAAATTTTCATCATCACTGTAGTTCGCAGTGGGATCATATTGGAATGCCAAGCGATTGTATGATGCCAATGATCTTCGTGTGCTCACGCGTTGTCTCAATCGGGCATTTTCTCTTATTATATTTTGTCTTTCTTCGCTTAAGTTCTGTGAATACACTTGTTGCTGGCTTGCATGTCTTGTGCGGCGGCCGATGTTCGCACGTCGTCCTCTAGGCATTTTGGACTATGGACAGAGTGGTGAATTTAACCTCAAAAGCACGATCCACATAATTTACACAGTTCAACTTACCACCTTAAAGACAAATGCCTGCTGTTGAAATTGAATAAAAATTTGCACAATACACGTGATTGATTTGATGGTTTCCAATTGAAATGTTAGAAAACGAATAACTTATTTTTTTACTTTTTTTTCACAATTTCACAGTGAACACAATACCGGTTTGTCACATTAAATTAACTGAGCAGAGAACAATGAGTAGCTGTCAAACAATGTATCACGCACCGGCGCCATCTACTTAAAATATTGGTTTGTAGTACATGCTATATATCAGAGATGGCGCTGTATGTGAAAAAAGATTTTCCCGCTTTTCTGTTGAAATTTTTCCTGAATTTTCTTTGCTATAAACCTCACGGAGCCCGAGACCTTTCCAACGAATGCAAAACCGTGGAAATCGGTTCGTGCGTTCTGGAGTTATTATAGCGTCAGGAAGGAAAACCCGACTTATTTTTATATAGTAGATTACACTTGTAAATGTAACACATAAGTGGAGAAAATTATTTCAATTACGCACCATTTCCAAAAAGTGACCCACTGTAATTTGTTGATCGAGTAATTCTAATTGAGCGCCCAGTATGAATTCGTCGTTGATGAATTGATGATAGAATTTTTATTTCTTTTTTTTATTATTCTATTTTGTATTAGGTTTTCTTTCACATTTACAAATGAAGCGTCTTCGTCAATAATAAAAAAGAAATGCATAATATTTGGGTTCTTTTTTTCACAGTTCTTTATGCAGTTTATTGTGTCAACCTTCTAAAAAATTGTTAGTGCGGTGACGTTCGGCAAAAACTGACAAAATTTCTAACGAACCACTTTATCCACTGAGTTTTCATGTACGTTCTGAATTTCAATAATTGAGGGTCTTGAGTATCGTGACGTGTAATATATTCCCATCCATTTAGTAGCTCAGTTGGAGGCAATAATGGTAGTATGGCACTTATTTCAATTTCTCGTCTCTTGGTTTTGTTGCTTTTGTGTGTTAGTCCAAGTTCATTTCCTTTCTTCCAAATGCTTTTATTATAGTGAAAATAATAACCAGCAAGTCTTATATTTGGGAAGATTTTTTTTCATAGCTTAAGCCTGGCCGCAGACATCCGATTTTCAGGGCCGTTTTTTCATCACGGAATTCCGTGAGACTAGCAAGCTTCATTTGTCGACTGTATCAAATGTATTTTGTAAAATAAACGTACTAACCACCGCAAACGATAGATTTTGCTTTGATCGGAAAACACGCAATTGTTTCATTCCGTTCCGAACTGAAAAAAATCAGTGCCCGTTTTCAGGGACCGATTTCAGGTTTGTAATGTTTTCGGGCTCTCAAAATCATCTAATTAATAAAAAATGAGCTTACTGCCTACCACAAACGTTTGATTTTGCTCTGAACAGAAAACATTCCGTGAACTGAAAGAAATGAAAATCAAGCGCGCGCGGGACGGCTCGTGACGTCATAACGGAATTTAGCGCATGCGTACATCTTGTCATGTATCGATGTTATTAAATAGCATTGGTTTGAAGTTTATTTTGTCTTAATCAAAGAGTACCTATCAAAGAAATATAACCTTATTCCTAGTCCAACCTCTCTGGTGTAGTAGATGGTAGTAGACGTATATAAACTCTTGTCTGGGGACTTTTACGCCAAAATCAGATACAGACAAGAGGATAATATAATAATATAAGTTATTTTATCATTTTCGTTAGATCATAATAATGTGTGACGTGAAAGGTTCATATTCGCTACTGAAAACCACTCCTGCTTAAACTTTTGTCTCTCTACGTGTATATAAAAGTGGTAGAGAGGTATATACTCTATGCGAGATGAAAACAATTAAAGAACGTAAACAATTCATATTCCTCAAATTTTATTGTTTGCTTTGAAATTGTATGGTTTTATGCATTCACAATAAGACATTTGTAAGGTTAAATAAATTTACGCAATCATTTTGCGCTATTGTATATATTTTTAAAATGGGCAACTATGTTTTTAGATTTACTCGTCAAATTATTATAATATATTCTTCAATTATTACAATGGCAACACTACTATTTTGGCGAGAACGTTTTTGCGGGGAGCATTCTTGGACACACAGTTTTTGGGAGTTGAGCGGGAAAAAGTCGGCGGTTGAAAAGTATTGTACGGCACCGGATTATGTCGCATGATTGTGTCAATAATTAGCCATTGAATTGTGTGGTTAGCAAGAATGAAAACGATTGCTATAAGGAACTGACGCCTTTCATACTGAGATATTTTACACATTCAATTTGCGATAGCATAAAACTTATTCTTCATAAATCAGACACTTGTCAGAATGGACGTGGCTGTTTCTGATGGACAGGGTTGCGACGCGCCGTCGCCATACAAAAATTATAAAACTTATCATAGAACCCACCAAAAGGCCAAATATAAGGGCCTAAATGTTTTAAAAGTAATGAAAAGCTTTATTATAGTCGTCCACTTAAAATTGTCTATAATTATATACCTCTGACGAATACTTGACAGGTTTTTACACAGAATATACCCTACTTGCATATTTCCCATAAGTAATTTCAACCTTTAAAAAGTTTTTGATAACGAATAGCAAAAAGGTTTTGTATTTTTAATTAAATGGGGTTATCGTAGCGGGTCTATACTGTTTCATGCGACCGATGCTCAAGACGAACACGTCCTGACCTCTGCTCCGTTGCTGATACGTATAATACTATACTAACCAACGCACGGAAAATATCGATACTCTATGGTATCGAGTATTTTTCCTTTCGATATCCATAATTTTGTACTTGATACTTTGCATTCGATGCTTTTACTCAATAAGTAGTTAATGGCAGGTATCGTATCGAATCATTATTATCATCCAAAGCCCGATTTCATCCACTGTTAGATAAGGCCTCTGTTTGATTTTGTGATTTGCAACGTTCGTGTGCCATTCATATCCAGGGATCATTTATTTTTAGGCATTATCTACATATCGCACCTACATCTTACACATTATCTAGGTACTTTAAGAAATTGACCTTACGCCTCATGTTTATGGCAACGTTATCTTATAATAATATAATTGGTACCCATAGTTGCTAGCATACTGGGCAAGAAATCTACTATATTTTTATAAGCATTATAGCCACACTAGTTTTAGAACGAATACTTAGACTGGTCCGACTGGAGAAGAATTAACTTCTTTAATATCGACGTAAAATAAGTTAGATCTATCGAAAGTGAACTGACGTCATTGATTCTCTTGTCGTGAAATATAATTATGTGCACATTAGCCCATATTCTGCGTGACAATCGAGTGCAAAGCGATCCGATTCGTGTCGAACAAATTGTGACCTACGACTGCGTTGACAATAATGTGTTTGACAATTAACGCAACGCGTCGCGCTCGAGTCTTACTTAGGGTACGGACTAATAAAACTACTCGATACTCGAAGTATCGATATCTACTTATAATACTTACCTATATTTGATACATATACGAGTATTGTTCAACACAATCATTTCTTTTGTTGAACACGTAATAAATAGTACCCAGATGAATAAAAAAAACCTTTTACGGTCTGTCTAAGATGTCAACTGCGACATGGAGACTCAGCTTTAAAAGTAAATGATACAACATATTTAGATTGTATGTGTACGCCTGTATGAGCCGATAGGCCAACTATCGGTGCTGTACGTCGTCAATCACTACAAGAGTCAACGTCTTGCGTTGATATTTTTAAATTTTTGTGCAAAGCTCAGTTAGCACTGAAGCTTTGTCAGTACTGGCAGGTGTACTTTCGGTTGATCTTGAGGTCCAATGACGTGAATCAATGTACCATACGAGAAAGCATGGATTCAAATTTCCTAGCACCTCGTGATAGAAATAAACTGCTTAGGTTGTTCAACCAGCACGCCGACGTCTACGTAGGCCTCCTCGACGAATAGCAGTTTCGTTGGAAAACATCAACCAAGGGCCGTCCCCCTCTACCAATTCTTTCCAGACGTTCGTGAGCGACTGGCCACACCTGGTTAGGGGGGGATCACTGTGTTGCTCAATTTCGTACGGGGCATGGTAATTTTTAAAGGAAATTGCTTTGGTTTTTATTTAGTTTATTCACCATTGTGCCAATATTCAAGCTCTGACAACAATAGGAGTAATCTGCACATCACATCACGCTCATTGTGGGAGTGGGGTCTTTGGCAAACTGAAATTAACAACATGCCTAATGATTTCCATGATAAATCACTCCTGGTCTAGCATATTATGTGGCTCTTGCGGCAAGCAGATCGAATATCCGTGCGTTTAGCCGTCTCTGCCATGCATATTACTGGAAATAGGCACAGCTCGCAAATTGTCGGTAATAGGGCCATGCTGATTCCAGCACAAATGGTTTGGCTCGACCGGAGAAGTACTACCCTCTCACACAAGATCGATGTCAAGCAACGGTATCTGTTATTTTGTGTTTTGTACAGTGAGTGAGAACGCCGGAGGCCCAATCACCTTTCCTTTCCCGGTCACCATCCTGATCCTTTTTCCTTCTCCTCTTCCTTCCGGTAGGCAGCAACTTGGTTGTACATATTTGTCATGGTTCCTGTAATATTAAGTAAACACAGCTAAGTATGAGCCACGGATACCACTTACCATATCACGTGGGCCTTTGGCTCGTCTGCCAACGGTGAAAGCAATAAAAGTTTCGTAGTAAAATCGCAGCGCCAGTCAGCTTGTGACCATGGGACGTGCAACCATTCCGAAACGTCAAACGTAAATGGTATGTAAATACGTATAAAAATCGTGTTAATTCCCGTGTCGTGAATAATTAATCAAACATGAAGCACTTTCAATGAAAATTATAAGGGCTCATTAGGTTTTACTATTAAGTAGTAATATTCAATTAAAATAAACTTACATTTGCAAGCGATTAAATTAATAATTATTGTGCTCGAGTTCTTTTATCCTTAGGACACTAGATAAAGGATAATACGGGACCCTACATTGTGCGTGGCTCGATATACACTTGTCCGGATTTTTTAATAGGTACCTAGTATTTTGTCACAGGTATTTTTCACGCAAACAATACAATCACAATCATGTGATACCTAATATTTCAATTACTTATATAACCCATGTCTAGGCCAAAGGAAAATAAATGAAAATCGCTTTGCTCACGGAATGAACTGAAAACGGTCCTGAAAAACTGATCTGAAAAGCGGGCCTGAAAACGGATGTGTGCGGCCAGGCTTAATGGCAGCTTTTTCAGTCTGTCTTAAAATTTAATGTTTCCCACCGTGGTTCCCACTCAGGAATCTGTGCTTTTGTTAGACTAAATAAAGTGCAGGAATCTTTGAATGTCATGCTATTCATAAGGCAATATATTAAAGGCCCGAAGGCCAGCTTGAGGAGTGGCCGGGTTGGCATAACGTTCAACGACTTCACGTAAATTTGAAAACAAAATACCGAGAATTGGATCTCGTGGACATTTTACGTAATAAATCTCACCCTCATACTCAAAGCTGCCTATCGCAGCGATCAAATTAACAAGAGGTGAGAAGGTGACTGACATTGCGCAGATTACATCGCGCTCTTCCATGTCTAGTCGCGGGCGGTAAAACAAGCCAGCATCGATACCTAGAGTGTTCACCTGTGACGAACGGGAACAAAGCAGACGGTACTCCATCTGTGCTAAGGATACGCGGTAGAACGCGTAAGGACTGCATTCCGGTATGCGATCAGGTCTACGGCCGTACAGCTCGTACACCTTCTTAAACATCCACTGGGTATAGAACCCCACTGCCCTTGTAGTTACAGGGACGACGGCTGCGGTCTTTTGGACTGAAAAGTTAACTGCTTTCTCAGCAGCTAAGGCGTCACCAAAGCCAAAATAAAGTGCCTTGTTAATCTTATCTTCAATTTCTTTTAAGGCTTGATGGCTTTTTGGATTGTTTTCGCGGAATGTATCCTGCCTCTTTTGGTCGCGCTTTATCTGACTCGGAGGTCTTGGTTTGCGTTCTGTTATGATGGGACTTGAGAAAGCGTTTTTAAAAAACAGTTTTTAAATTTGAAGATGATTTATTTTGTCCTTGACAATTAAATACAATAAATACAATGATGAGAGTGATTTGGGACTACCGCGCACCGTGGAGGATAGGGACGGACTGATGGGGATTATGGTAGTGTCTATTACTGTAACTAACAGGCATGCTCAGTGTTGAAAAGAGTTTGAAGATGTGAAACTCTTTGGACACGAAATTCAACAATATTTTTATAAAGAACATTTTTCAAATGTTCTGTCATAATTCTATTGTCTCCAGAGTGAGCTTCCTCGTTTACCCTGGTTTGAAAATACAGAACTTAGTAGGCATTACATCAAGTTAGCTATGAGAATACGTAGTGGTCACTTCCCATCAGCAAAATTTGCATTCCTGATGAATAAAGCTGATTCGCCTAATTGTACTGTTTGTTCTAAGCTAGAGGACGTGCAACATTTAATTTTGGAATGTATTAGAAATCAAAATGAGAGAAAATTATTTCTTAGGGAGTTCCAACTGAATATTATGGATGTTGGGCTTATTCAGTCTATCTTAGCTGAGCCAACATCACAAATTGCGTTTAAGTTATGTAACTTGGTTAAACTAGCTTCTTAATGACTTCTAGTTTTGATTAGTATGTAATATTAGAATAAGATACGATGGGGTTGGCATGTCCGTATGGATAAAAACCCCATAACAAAAAAAGATTGAAAAAAAAAAAAAAATTCTATTGTCAAAAGAAAAACATTGTGATTGTAAATAAATTGATATTGTATTTAATTTATTATATTCAGTTAATAAAAACCAACAGGTTATGGGCCCAGAAAATAATAGTAACTGAGTAAAAAATAAACACAACTGAAATGGCTGGTACATCGTATCGCATTGAATCACTAAATAAAAACAATTATGACACGTGGAAAATTCAGGCTCAAGCAGTACTGATTAAAGCTGGCTTGTGGAAATATGTAAGTAATCCTAAGTCAACCACAAAAGAAGATTCTAATAGTGATACACAGTACGAGGAGGGTGAACTTCTTGCCAAGTCAGAACTTATTTTAATCATATCATTTCAAGAAATAAAAAATGTTAAAAATTGTAAAACAGCTTATGATATATGGAAAAAGCTTGAGGATGCCTATGAAAGTAAGCGACCTACCAGGAAAGCTTCACTACTTAAAAAATTAATTGTATTGAAGTATAAGGAAGGCGATGATTTGAGAGAGCGCTTGGATAATTTAATGGACACCGTAGACAAACTTCATAACATGGATGTTGACATAAATAAAGATCTTTTATCCGTAATTATGCTTTACTCCTTATCATCAAAATTTGAAAATTTCCGCATAGCTATAGAATCACGAGATACGTTGCCTTCACCGGAGGAGCTAAAAATAAAAATTTTAGAAGAAACAGAAGCTCGTATATATACCGAAGATACTAAATTGGAAACCAATACAATGTTTACAAAAAATAATAAAACAACTTATAAAAAGAAACAAGATTTTTGTCAAATCTGTAAGAAGAAGGGCCATAAAACACAAAATTGTTATTTCCGGAATGCTAAAAGACAGGAAACATCTAACACAGCGATAAACATGTGTTTAGCAACGGAATTAAATAAAAAAAGAAAACAATGGTGTATTGACAGTGGATGCACATCACACATGTGCAATAATTTAAATGATTTCTCTTCGATAAAAAAATATGCTGGGACAATAAAATTAGCAGCACAAGATAGTAGCGCTAAAATTGAAGGTAGAGGAGACGTTAAAATCAAAGTGGACGGCATAAATGTCAAACTAGAAGATTCGTTGTATGTTCCAAATCTTGCCATGAATCTATTGTCTGTTTCAAAAATAACAGAGAAAGGGAAGACAGTATTATTTAAAGAAGATTTAGCTACTGTCAGAGATTCTAAAACAAATAAAATTGAACTTACAGCAAAAAAGATTAATGGTTTGTACCACTTAACAGACAGAAAAAATGAAAACGATTTCCCATTACAAGAGGAAACCACTTTTAATGCTGAAATTTACCAATGGCATCGCAAACTTGGACATATTAATGAAACAAGTTTAAAACACGCATTAAAAAATGAAACAATGAATGGACTTGAATTTAATATTAATGAAAAACTAAATGAATGCGAAGTCTGTGTAAAAGGAAAAATGAGTCGACTACCATTTCCAACCAACGAACACCATTCAAGAACATCACAGCGTCTTGAAATAGTTCATTCAGATGTCTGTGGACCAATGAATGTAGAATCAGTTGGTGGAGCAAAATATTTTGTGACATTCATTGACGAACAGACTCGATATTTTTTTTTTTTTTATTTATTCAAACAATTTACATTGTGTCGAACATTAGGTAGATATTCAAGAGTTTACATTATTCGCAATAAAAATGAAGTTTGAAAAGTTCAAAGATTACAAAGAAGAAATGGAAAGATTTACCGAAAATAATATAAAATTTTTACAAACAGACAACGGAACAGAATATATAAATAAGGATTTCGATGAATATTTAAAGAAGTCTGGTATAAGTAGAAGACTTAGCTGCGCGTATACGCCGCAACAAAACGGTACAGCAGAAAGAAAAAATAGAAGTATTCTAGAAAAAGCTAGATGTCTACTACTAGATGGTAAAATCAAATCAAATCAAATTTATTTATTTGTTAAAACATGAGTAGGTATAAACATGATAGCATGCATGATGTTGTAAAGTACAGGATTGTTCGTCATGTTTTTGCCTGTGTAGCATACAAATATTTCACATTAAATTAAAAATATATATCTATTACACAAAAAAGACAGTATAATGATAATATTCTGTTCAGCGCATCAATTAATTAAAATAAATAGATATTATAAACATGTCAGGCCAAGATAAAATATACAATGTCATAAGTTCTTCAAAGTTATAATGTAAACAATAATAAATAAATGTCAATTCAAAAATAGTAAAATTAAACACAGTAAAATTATATAAAATAAAGATTACAATATGTCATTTAAAAAATCTGCTATCTTATAGTAGGCTCTTTCAATCAGTAATTTCTTGACCTCTCTCTTAAATAGTTGGACATTCAAATCCTTTAAATGATTTGGCAGTTTGTTATATACAATCGGCCCCATACAGATAACACTGTTCCGCATAAGCGTTGTTCTCGAACTGTGTAAACGTTTCCTATATTCATCTCGTCTGCTGCGTATAACTGTATCGGATAGTTTTGGAAACAGATGGGGATTGTTTTTTACAAATATAGCTACCTCTAGAACATATAGTGACGGAAGTGTAAGAATTTTATGTTCTATAAACAATGGCTTACAGCTATCAGTACAACGAATATTGAACATAGCCCGTATACAACGTTTCTGTATTTTAAAAATCATGTCTTTATTCGTAGAGTTCCCCCAAAATATAATCCCATACCGCAGGGCTGATTCAACCAAACCATAATATGCTGTGAGTATAGCCTCAGTGTTAACTGTTGAAGAGAGTTTATAAAGGGCATAAGACAGAATGCTAATTTTTTTACCTAGTTTTTCAATATGATCCTTCCAATTTAATCTTTTGTCAATGATTAAACCAAGAAATCGAGTACTATTTACTTCACCTAGGGTTTTCTCGTTATAATTTATATTTATATTAGAACGTTCCTTTGATCGTTGGCTAAAAGGCATAATGTTAGTTTTATCTATATTTAATTTCAAATTATTAGGCAGAAGCTGTTTCAACAGCAAATTATATTCTGAATCGAATTCCATCAAGAGTTATTCAAAATAAAACTCCGTTTGAACTGTGGATGGGAAGAAAACCATCTGTAAAACATTTTCAAGTTTTCGGATCGAAAGCATTCGTACTGAATAAGAATAATAAAAGAAAGAAAAAAATTACTTCAAAAGTAACTGAAGGAATATTTCTTGGATATTCAGAAAATAGCAAAGCTTACAGAATATTCATACCAGAAACAAAACATGTAATTGTAAGCAGAGATGTAAAAGTAATGAATAGATTATTTTATGAAGACAATACAAATATTGAGAATGAGAAACTAAAAAAAGGGAATGAAGACAAATTGGTCGAAATATTCGTGGAAACTGGCAATGAAATGCATCGGACCGAGGAAAACGAAATATTTTTTGATATAGATGATGGTCACGGTGAACCAGAAATGGAAGAAAATCACGTAAATGATGATCGAATAACAGAAACTGAGGTAATACAAAATAATGACGTAACAATAAATGAAAGACCTCAAAGAGCTAAAAAGCAGCCAGTTTGGACTAAAGATTACGTATGTATTAGCGAAGAGGAAAAGCCAGAATGGAACGATGCAACCATTTCCGAAATTACGGCACACTTAAAAAATGAAACGTGGTCAATAGTGAAGAAGCCACCTTGTCGTAATGTCATAGATAGTAAAATGATCTTAAAAAATAAATTGGGACCAGACGGTAACATCGAACGCAAAAAAGCAAGATTAGTAGCCCGAGGATTTTCACAAATACCAGGTATTGATTACCAGGAAGTATTTGCACCTGTAACTCGCCTAAGTTCAATAAGGATGTTAGTGGCTTTGGCTGTACAAGAAGATATGCATTTGAATCAGATAGATATCTGTACAGCATTTCTAAATGGAGACATTCAAGAAGAAATTTTCATGAAAAAGCCTAAGAATTTAGAACTGTACCTTGAAAAGATAATAAAAACTACAAAAGACTTAGAAATTACGCAAAAGGCTAATAAAATGTTGCGCGACTTAACCTTAGACAAAGAAAATGCTGTATGCAAACTGAATAAGGCAGTCTATGGTTTGAAACAGTCGGGAAGGCAGTGGTACATGAAGCTAGATGCCGAATTAAAATCGATAGGTTTTACACCTACGAAAGTAGACCCATGTATGTACATATATGCGAAAGGCGGAGAGTGTATTATTGTTAGCATATATGTTGATGACATAATAATAGCGTGCAAATCTCAAGAAAGGATAAACAAAATCAAGAATTTAATTCTGAAGAAATTTGAAATGCGAGACTTGGGTGAAATAAAACACTGTCTTGGTATAACTTTTGAAAGAGAGGAAACACAAATAGTATTGAAACAAAAAAATTACATTGAGTCCATATTGGAAAAATTTGGATGCAAAGATTGCAAACCTGCATCCACTCCAATGGAAACAGGACTAAAGCTAGTAAGGAGTACAAGTCCAATGAAAGAAAAAGAGTTGCCTTACCAGAATCTCATAGGTTCTCTTATGTACTTAGCAGTTGCCACACGACCAGATATAATGTTTGCTGTATGCCATCTAAATCAATTTAATAACAGCTACACTCATGAACATTTTAATGCGGCAAAAAGAGTTTTACGTTATTTACAAGGAACCAAGGACTTAGGCCTTACTTATATAAAAGAAAATAAAATAAAATTGGAAGGTACAGCGGATGCTGATTGGGCATCATGCTCTATTGATCGTCGGTCAGTGACTGGATACATTTTTACGTATGGCCGGACGCCAATAAGTTGGGAATCTAAAAAGCAAAGAACAGTTGCACTTAGTACAGCAGAAGCGGAGTACACGGCCTTAACAGAAGCATCAAAAGAAGCCATTTACCAAAAAAACTTGCTAAATGAACTTAACATAAAAACAGACATAATAGATATTTATAATGATAACCAAGCCGCTCAAAAATTGGCCTATAATCCAATTATAAGTACTAAGTCGAAACATATTAGCATCAGGGAACATTTTATAAGAGATGCAGTCAAAAATGGACATGTAAATGTCAAATATCGTCCTACAGAAGACATGGAGGCAGACATTCTAACAAAAGCTTTGCCAGCCCCAAAATTTATCCAACTTAAGACAAAGTTGAATATCGTCTAATTTCGTGAGGCGGAGTGTTGAAAAGAGTTTGAAGATTTGAAACTCTTTGGACACGAAATTCAACAATATTTTTATAAAGAACATTTTTCAAATGTTCTGTCATAATTCTATTGTCAAAAGAAAAACATTGTGATTGTAAATAAATTAATATTGTATTTAATTTATTATATTCAGTTAATAAAAACCAACACTGAGTAAGGGATTTATCTACTATCTACTTTTTAATTATAATTTAGATGGCTTCTACCTCGACAGGAAGCAGGTTGTTAAGGATCTTGGGGTTATGTTTGACGAAAAGTTAACATTTCACGCACATTATGACTATATTATTAATAAAAGCACCAGCTTACTTGGATTTATACTTAGATTTACTAAGGACTTCAAACATCCTTGTAGTCTCGTTTACCTTTTTATTACTTTGGTTCGCACTATCCTGGAGTACAACTCACCTATTTGGTCGCCTTTCTACGCTGTTTACATTAATAGAATTGAGCGAGTTCAGAAAAAATGTCTCAGAATATTATGCTACAGATATGAGCGTCACCAAGTTACACTGCTATAAAGATAGGTTAAATAATTATAAGATACTTTCCCTCGAGTCTCGCCGCAAAAGTACTGATCTTTTGTGTCTTCACAAAATTATTCACGGTGCGATAGACTGTCCAACTTTAGTGTCTCTTATTAACTTTAATACTAAGTTTAGGTCGCGACATCCTCATTTAAAAAGTTTCATTTTAAATGTGCACCTGAATAATACGTCATTTTATAACCCCATTGTAAGGATGTGTCGACTATATAATGACTTGCTACCTAAACACAGTTCCAAATTGCATACATACATACATAGACTCACGCCTGTTTCCCCGAAAGGGTAGGCAGAGGCATATTAAACGCCCACTTTTCGCCAGTGTTTTGATCCCACGTAATAGGTGGCGAGCCTATTGCCGCTTATTGGGACATTTTGTTTGCCAGAGCCTCGTCCGTTGATCGGCAGGTGCACCACTTGCAGGTGAGGTTGGCTTGGGACCCTAAGTTCTTGGTGGGAACCCTATGCACCCTTTGGATATATTTAATAATAAATTCTTAACTTTTAAGAATGATGTTCAACATATTATGTCTGAATGACTACTAACACTTGTCGCATAAACGTAACGTACAATAAGTTTATTTCTTTCTTTTTATTATTATAATTTTTCACTCTCCTATTTTTATAGATCATGATGTATACGCATATTTAGGAACCTAGTTAAGTTTATAATACTATTGCTTATATATGTTTGCCACAAATGTACTAGATTCTGTCATGTGTGATTAAATAAATAAATATCTGTTAGTGATCAGGATTCAGTGGTTAGAGTGGCCTGTAACAGCCCCCCGTCTAAGACTAAACTTACACCCCAAGGTGAAGTTTATGTAAAGATGCAGAGCCGAGGGAGTTCTTCAGGAGTAGTAAGTTTAATTTCGGCAGGAGAGTGAGGATTAGTGATATTGAGTGATTGAGAGGGAAGAGTGCAACGGTTTACATAGTAACATTTATACAATTTATATGCATAATAGAAATACAAGCTAAAACAAAATAGGATATGAATGGGACATAGTTATGTCCATAAGTTTGAACGCTTGCTTGTTCAATGATCTTCTTAATTTTTTGTTTTAGTAAATCAATATTTTCTTTATAATTAATTAAAGGTTGGAAACTTGTGTGTTTAATGTTTACTTCAGAATACTTAAGGTCTAACAATTTAGGTATACTTATATATTTAGTTTAATCGTATTATAATTTAAATCTATGTGTTAAATTTATTTTAGTATTTTGTTTCGATGGTAACTGTGTGTTTTTACAGTAGCCAATACAGCCATCTGGAATATTAATTATACCTGTGCCATTTATATTTGTTTCGTAAACATGATCATTTGAACAAATAAGTGTGAATTTTGTAAATTTTGACATTACTATCGTACAGTTCTTGCCAGATTTCGATGTTACCTTTCAAATATTTCATTTCACATTCTTTGGGCTACGTAAACAGAGTTTTAGATACTATTTCGCTCTCACAAATAGGCTGAGCTACACTGGATAGAATATTTATCTTATCACAAATATAGTATTGGTTCATAGATTGACATTCTTTAGGATTATTTACAAGAAAATATTGATTCTTATCTCTAGAGAACCCTATGTGTGACGTAGTGGGAATAATAGTTATATAAGTATCTTTATACTGTGGTATAGGTAAGGGTAATATAATATACAAGTTAAATTCGAAAGGATTAACTAATGGGATCTTAATTACAAAAATGATCTTAATCTCGGAATAGTATGAACTTATTCTAGACATTTGCATAAGTACATGGATGTTACGTATACTTAGGACAATAGGCAATTCCTTAGAGCTAGGCAATAAACGTAAGTTAGCAACTAAATCGTTATACAGTTCTTCAGGAGAACATATAGCAGGATATAGTACATTATTTTTACTAAACATTAACCCATTACATATATCTTCTAACTTAAAAGATAAGGTAAGAATACTATTCTCTAACATGGTTATAATCTCCATAATTTTAACCTTAATGGTTCAATTTCCAGATATATTAGTCAAATTTACTAGATTATCAGATAAGAAGTAGTTACTATTTGGACGTTCTGAGATTTCTAGGTCGTCGAGATTTATGTCTCTAAGGTCATCGGGTAATTCCACTAAATTTTGAGGAATAAGGGATAACGCTGGAAGAGCATTTGGATCTAGGAGATCGTCAAAGTCACGCACATCATCATCCGAATCAGGAAATTTAGGATTGTTTGCATCAGCCCATGAAGGGCCTGGAACTGGTTGTGGAGCAATTGAATTTATGAGCTTAGCGTCTTCATAAGGGTATCTAGAGAGAGCGTCAGCAGCACTGAATTTGCCCTTTCGGTACACTATCTCTTACTCGTACTCTTCGAGTTTCAACCGCCATCTCTGTAGTTTACTACCAGGGTCTTTAGGATTGAAGAGCCATTTTAGGGATCGATGGTCAGTGACGATTTGGAAGGTCCTGCCGTATAGGTACGGACGGAATGTTTTGCATCCAAACAAGATAGCAGCAATTCCTTTTCGGTGGTGTTATAGTTACACTCACTTTTATTTAAAGTGCGGGATGCATAGGCGATAGGTCTATCTTTACCCAATTCTCCTTGGTATAGTATCGCGCCTATGGCGTAATTGGAGGCATCAGTAGTTAACATTAATATTAATTCCATTATTCGTATAGAGAAATCGGGGTAAATCAATAATGGTGCTGACGTCAGTCTGTGTTTTAGGGTATCGAATGCAAGTTGATGTTCGTGTTCCCATTTAAATGGAATGTCTTTCTTGAGGAGATTAGTTAAAGGTTTGGCTATTTTAGAAAAATCATGAATGAACCTACGATAATACGAAACGAATCCCAAAAATGATTAAATATCTTTCGGGGATTTCGGAGTAGGGAATTGGTGAACTGCCTTTATTTTATCTGGGTTTGGTTTGACTCCTTCGTCTGTGATGATATGTCCTAGGTACGAAGACTTCTTTGCGCAAGAATTCGCATTTTTCTGGTTGCAACTTCAAATTAAAACTACGGAAACGTTTAAAAACGTTAGAAAGGTTTTCGATGTTAGAGTCAAGGTCAAATCCATGGATCACAATGTCATCTAAATAAACGAAGCATTGCATGCCTTGTAAGCCGGAGTGAGCCGAATTCATTAACGTTGAAACGTAGAAGGGGCATTTTTAAACCAAATGGCATACGAGTGGATTCATAATGGCCTTGAGGTACGGAGAATGCTGTTTAAAAAGTCAAAAAGGAAAAAAACATTTATTCATCTGGGTCACAAAGTGACGCTTATGAACGTCAAATTTTTATGTACATTACTTAATGCTTCTACATTTACATTTACTGCCCATTCGCAAAGCAATAGGTAGAACCACGAGAAAGAACGGGCAATAAAACTCGTGGCCACTCTTTTTGATCGCCAGTGTTATGTTACATATTTTGTTTTTATAAGGAGCTGCAACTGTTTCACATTGTAATTAATTACTTGTAAATAGTAATTAGGAACATACATAATACTTAAATAATTAATGCAGTTACCAATTTAACTGCTGTAGTAGCCTTCCAGTGTAAATATTGTGTAACAGGAGCATCCACTTACGTCTTATAATGTAGGCAACTCGCGACCATGTTCATAACTATATGGTGGAAATATATGTTACAGAAGTGACTGTATATGAATACACAAAATTACTAAAACATTAGTTTAAAGCCCATAATCACGAGTTATCTTCATCTTACAGTGCAGTAAAACTTTAATAGTTTTAGGGGCGTTTCATTTTAATTTAGTGAAAACCGGAAGCAAGATCTAAAGTACTGAAGTATTTGCTTCTGCCAAGTTGATCTAGGATTTCGGATATGTTCGGGATGGGATATGAGTCGCCAATAGTTACGTCGTTTAGCTTTCGGTAATCTATCACTACTTGCCACTTTCTTTCACCGGAAGCGTCTAGTTTTTTAGGCACCACCCAGATGGGTGATGACCAGGGCGATACATTGTATTGTGTAAGCGTCACATTGTGACCCAAATGAATAAAGGATTTTGAATTTTGATACGGATGGTTTAATAATACCTTGGTTAACCTCTTTTTTATGACGTTCTGGGAAACGGTATGATTTAACGTGGATTGGGACTGAAGTAGAAGTATTAATTTCATGTTGGATTGCATTCGTGTAAGTCAATTGGTCACCTGGGAGGTGGAAAATGTCTGAGAATTCGCTACAAAGATTTAGGAGTGCCGAACTGTCTTCAGTATTTAAATGAGATACGCGAATTTGATCAAGCACCTTTTTCGTGCGGGAATAGGAATCATCGCGGCCACACTGCTCATTGGCAGACTGAAAATTGCAGATTCGTTGAACTTCTTTGGGGTCGTAAGGTGTTATTTCTAATTTTAGGTCAGGGTTGAAAGATAAGATATCGCTGACGATTATACCGTCATAGGGTAGATCAACGCCTTCAACGACGTGAAAATTATGTTTTAATAAACCGAATTCTATAGGGATGTGACCTAGTGTGGACTTAGTACCCGAGGAGTCAATGCCTTTAAATTTAATAATGGATTTAGTAATTTTAGGCATCTTTTCAATACCGGACTTTGATATAAGGCTGAACGACGCACCTGTGTCGACTAGTAAAGATAACGGCTTCGAGAATACAGAGGTAAGTATTTTTATATAAGGTAAGAACTTACGGGCAATATTTGTTGTGTAGTTATAGATTTTAGGATCTTGAATTAATTCCGAAGTAACTTTATTAAAGGTTATTCTTCATGGTTAACGAAGATTTATTTCTATTCAAAGGATATAGTAAGGATTTAGCATTAAAATTGTCATGGCGTGTCCTTGTTGCGGATGTAAGCATTGTTTGGGGTAGTCAATATTACCGTTCATGGAATCAAAAATATCGCTGACGATTATACCGTCATAGGGTAGATCAACGCCTTCAACGACGTGAAAATTATGTTTTAATGAACCGAATTCTATAGGGATGTGACCTAGTGTGGACTTAGTACCCGAGGAGTCAATGCTTTTAAATTTAATAATGGATTTAGTAATTTTAGGCATCTTTTCAATACCGGACTTTGATATAAGGCTGAACGACGCACCTGTGTCGACTAGTAAAGATAACGGCTTCGAGAATACAGAGGTAAGTATTTTTATATAAGGTAAGAACTTACGGGCAATATTTGTTGTGTAGTTATAGATTTTAGGATCTTGAATTAATTCCGAAGTAACTTTATTAAAGGTTATTCTTCATGGTTAACGAAGATTTATTTCTATTCAAAGGATATAGTAAGGATTTAGCATTAAAATTGTCATGGCGTGTCCTTGTTGCGGATGCCGTTGACTTTGGATTTAGTAACTATTTATTAGAGTAATTGTTTATTTTATCAACATTTCTAGGATATAGCAAGGATTTACTACTAGAATAGTCATGGCATAGCCTTGTTACGTTTGCCATTGACCTTGGATTTGGTAAGTATTTATTATCTAAATAAGAATTATTATTTTGGATATAGCAAGCAATGTCGGATTCGGATTTTGGGATGCGGTGGCCCGGCCGACACCAACGCGGGCCTCGATTTAGTTTAAAGAATCAGTATTAGTGTCAACAACGTCTTCTCCTTGATCCAAGAAATAAGTTCGATTTTGACTTTGATTGTTCTGTAAATTACTGAACCTTTTATTATTGTATTCCCGTTTACGGCAGCATTCAATGACGTGATCAGGAAACTTGCAGTATCGGCAATAAAGTGGGTAAGCTCGCGGTTTGTTGAGGAAAGCGTTATTAGGTCTAAACTCCTGTGACTTACTTTCAGGTTTTGGAAATGACTTTGGTCGTGAAGGTCCTGAGTTTTTTCATTCATTTATTTCATTACATTTATTCACATAACAATGTCACATTGTGTCTGAATATTAAAACATACAATAACACATACAATAATAGGTAGGCAATTAATTAATAAAAAATAATAAATGCGCACAAAAAACAAATACAAAACAACATAAAATCAATCACATCTATAACATTAAATTACATTATACAAATAATTAATAATTAAAACATGTCCAAAATAATTTAAAAGCAGGTATGTCAAATTATAAAACGTACATTTTACATTAATCAATCATTATAAGGATAATAAACATAATAAAAATTAAAATTCATACATTAGTTAAAAATTCATCTACTGAATAATAACACTTCTGTAGGAGATATGCCTTTAATTTTATTTGAAATAAATGTCTTTTATATAAATATTGCTTCAGCTCTTTTGGTAAGCAATTGAACAACTTAACACCTTGATATTCCGTATTATGTTTTACAACATTTAGATTTGGTTTCAGCTTCTGACGAAAGTGATTTTTTCGGGAACTTTCTCGTATTAACCTTTCCTCTTCAGACTCGTAAGTATTTATATTTTTTGCAAAATTACTTAAAACTGTAAAAATGTACAAACTTGGTACGGTCAGTATAGAAAGATTCAGAAAATGTTCCCTACACGATTTCCATTGTGGTATACGTACTATTGTTCTTATTGCCCTTTTCTGTAATATGAAAGCACGATCACAATTATATTTGTAACTATTACCCCAGAATTGAATGCTATATCGCAACCGAGACTCAACTAGTGCGTGATATATAGATTTTAAATATTTTTGTTTACTTCGTCTCTTAGACTTCTTAGAGCGTAACATGCTGAGGATATTGACCCATCTATAGCATTCATTTCATTTTTCCAGGTCAGTAACGAGTCAATATGAATGCCTAAAAACTTTACTGTCTCTACTAGTGATATTTTTTTATCATTCAGTTGTACATTCATATTATCTGTATTGCGACAAGTAGACTTAAATAACATTGTTGTTTGTTTGTTTGTTTTTCGTGTGAGTGTGTGGCCAACTCTGGTGTCGGAGTTTTCAGACCGCCCAAAGGCCTCCGACATGGCCTAACGACCCTTATCCATAGACAAGAGCCGGGACCGACAGCTTTACGTGCCCTCCGAAGCACGGTAGCGCTCAGATGAAAATGCCACACACGGTCACCCATCCAAGTGGCAACCTGTGCAAGCGTTGCTTAACTTTGCCGATCGGTTACGAACGGCAAGCCAAGTCTCGCTATGAGCGCTACAGCTACTTAAATAACATGATATTAGTCTTTTTAGTATTTATCGTTAATTTATTAAGTGTAAACCAAGTATTTAAATATTCAAGTATGTTATTAGTTTTAATGTTTAGAGAATCAATATCATTTGCACTTATAACTGCATTAGTGTCGTCAGCGAATACTACGAGTCGGCGTTAGGGTGTGATTTCCTGTTGACAAATTGCAGATTTTTTCCTCTGAAACGGCTGCGTTAATCGCCTCATTCAATGTTTTCGGGGATCGAACCCGAACTTTGTTTGATATTCATGGGTGCGTACCAAGGACAAAGGTGTGAAGGGCTACTTTCTCCATTGCACTAGTTTTGCCAGGAAGCTCAGATTTATTGGAATTGCTTAGGTTAATTTTAGTTAACAACTGGGATAAACATGTCTCTAAACGCAGGGAATATTGCGTAACCGTTTCTGTGTTCATTTGCCGACACTCTTGAACGTCGATTAGTAAATGTGAATAGCATTTTCGCTCGCCAAATTGAGTATTTAAAAAGTCTTTAAGTTGATCCCAATTATTAAAATCTTTAATGGAACATGCAGTTTCCGCTCGTCCTTGGAGTTGGCTTAAAATATACCTAAACAATATGGGTTTTTGGTTCGTAGAAGCAAGGTTGTATGCATTTGAACAGTTAGTGACAAAAGGTGTGAGTTTATCCCTGGAACCGTCATAAGGTTTTATGAACTTAATTAAAACATTTAAGTCAGATTGCACTGCAATAGGCTTCTTGAGTTCTTCCTGTGACATTGTAGTTTAATAATCAGAACAGGCTAAATAAAATTAAGGCTATAAATATTTGCAGTATTCGTTACGATAGGATGGTAAGTAGCAAAGAATAGTCAGACACGAATTCTAAGAACTTAAGCGAGCCTTATCTCTTTGTTATGACTGCGAGTGGACGGCGCTATTCTTATCTCGAATAAGTTGTCTAAGTTACATCCGACGAATGAGTCGAAATTATAGTATCGGTTATTAAGTTAGTTAGTCTAGTTTATTATAAAACGTATGTTTTGGATCCCTGTAACACTGGAAATTGCACTGCACCGAATATGGTTTGCACTGGTAAGTATAAAAATGATGAACAGTTACTCACATTGAAGTCAGGAACACACCCAGCAGGAACATATTATACAGCATCTTCTAGCAAGACTTCTCTCGTCTAGCAGGATGAGATATGAGAGAAGTTGGTTTGTATGTAAGAAGAACGTGAGTAACGCTCCGCGGTATAGTACTATTGTTTCCTTACTCGACTTTAATTCTCACAATCAACTCGAATACACTTTACGAGTATGTCGCAGTTTTGATTTGGAAATGGTAACTATGGATTTAGAAGTATTATCACTTTTCTCACTGCACTGGAATGTAGCTCGTTTAACGGTACGGTTTTATGCACTCGGAGGATACCGGGAATTTTGTTATCCCTTTACGCTGCCACCATTGTTATGATGCGACTTGAGAAAGCATTTTTAAAAAACAGTTTTTAAATTTGAAGATGATTTATTTTGTCCTTGACAATTAAATACAATAAATACAATGATGAAAGTGATTTGGGACTACCGCGCACCGTGGAGAATGGCAACGGACTGATAGGGATTATGGTAGTGTCTATTACGATAACTAACAGGCATGCTGAGTAAGGGATTTATGTGTTAGGAATAGCAGGTTCAGTGGCTAGAGTGGCCTGTAACAGTTCGCAACACTCATATTAAATAATTGGGTGGCTAGTTTTACTTTCATCACTTGGTTTCGAAAGTGAATATGTCGGGGGGGACAACTTGTCAGCAAAGTTAAGTCCTTGACTTTGTTGTAATTTGCACAAATTAATAAGGAGTTGCCATTTTATAATATTGTCTTCTCCATCATATAGCACTTTCTTGCTTTAGAAAGCGTTTCGTATTAGTTTTATTACGTGACAAGGGTCAACTAAAACGTATACTTTGTCCGAAGTAGAGGGATGTAAAAAATGTTTTAAATTATCAATATCAGTAAACTCGCATCCTAGTTTTCAACAGCCTTACAATTTGCCGGACACCTATAAAAAGTCACACTAGGTACATGAACTCGTGTCTCATAACATTTATTTAAACAAATTCTTATTAACAATGCCTTAGTATCAGCACTGATGCCTGCCGCTAAAAAATATCCTACAGGAATTTTCCAGTTTTCTGTCAAAGAAACAAGCATAAATACTAAGACCTGCGTTGCTACTACTTCTTCTTCGCCTTTAACAGGACATTCACCGAAATTAACAAAGCCTAATTTTCGTTGCTTGAGCAGCTTTTGCTTCCTTAATGCCATTTAAAAAATAACGAGAGAGCAAACAACCGGTTTAGTCGAATTAGATTTTAGTTTTAAGCTTCTAAAATACTCATTTGTAAACCCTGGTTCAGCGTTAATACTGCCATACCTGCTGAGAGTTTTAGGGTGAGGTAAACTATTTTGAAAGACATTACGGACATATTTGTAAGCAGCCGGTGAGTAGTAATTGCAAATTTTCGTATGCTTGGTGTAAATTTCAATTTAGTTTCGGTTTTTCTTATTTTCTGTAATGATCTTGTAAAAACTTCCACTATTTCTGCTTATTTTACCAACTCATTCTCTATTTCTTTATTTATACCAAATTTTTCTTCGAATTGTTTTACAATCGTAGTTAACTTTACAGTTTTTTTGTTTAGATATTTATTTTGTCATCGTAGTTTTATAATTTTTTTTGATAAGGTTTACTTTTCAGCTTGTACTTTTCTTAATTCCTTCTTCAATTTAATTTTTCGAGGTGAATCAAAAATTGATTCGGAGTCGGAAACATGAATTTGGTTTAAAGAAGTTGGGGAAACCAGTAAATTTTGGTCGAAATATTCGGAAAGTGTACTACATGGAACAGCAGTATTCTTAAGATAGCGTTTTCCAGTTTTAGTTGTGTATATATCATTAGCGTTTAGGCGCAAAATGTCCAATTCGCAAAATGTCCAGCGGTCGCAAAAAGTCCAATTTGAAGAATGTCCAGTTCGCAGAATGTCCAGTTCTCAAAATGTCCAATTCTCAAAATGTCCAGTTTGCAGAATGGCCAGTTCGCAAAATGTCCAGTTCGCAGAATGTCCAGTTCGCAAAATGTCCAATTCGCAGAATGTCCAGTATTCATCATAACGTTGTCAACTAATTAATTGGTGGGGGATTCAAGTATAAATATAATATCAATAAGTTGTCAAGTTATTAGAAAATCAGTTTTATTTTGTCACATTAATTTTAATAAAACATAAATTATAGAACCAATAAAAAAAACTGCGGTCTAGTGATTGTAAAATTTGTAAATCAGGATCTAGTTTTATTAACTAGGGTTTATACAAAAAGGCGTAAAAATATGTTTTTTTTTAAACTTCTTAATTATAATATGGCCATCTTCTAGTTTTCTTAACTCTTTTTTGTACTGAATATCAAAATTAATATCCTTGAGCCTTCTTTTGAAAGAATTATTCATTATACTATCCCAATGTTTGGATTCTTTCTTGAGTTTGTCAATGAAGTAGTACAAATTTGGATGCTTAGGTATGCGGCGATTTAATCTGTGGTTCCAACCTTCTATAGCGTTGGTTGTTCTGTGCCGCTGTCCAGCACAGCTCAACACTGTAGGAGATTGTTGTGGGTACCAGTTACTTTCAAAATACTGCTGAAACTTTCGCTTTTCTAAGGAATCTGGCGCTGTTTCTACAATATATTGCCACGCGCGCGCCTGTAATAATACAATAAGATAACTAAAACATAAACATTTATAGAGATATGTGTATACTTATAACACTGCTGTCAAAATAAACTAACGACTAAATGTACAATTTTTTTAACAAAAGAATAATAAAAAAATGTTATAAGTCACATAAGTGACAAATTGTAATGTTGTAGTGATAATAAAGATCTTAATCCACGGCGCACACCAATGACTTTTCGACGTTAAGTGTGTATTATATTGTTAATTATCACTTATCCCGTGCCTCGTAGAGCCTGTTAAACCGTCGGTCCCAGCTGTCATGAAGATCTTTAACAGTCGTTACGGGGAGTCAGTACCCTCAAATAAACTGATACTGGTCTAAACCATAGAATATCGCTATCCCTTTGGGTTGCGGAGGTCAGACGGCAGTCGCTCTGTGGAAAAGTTGATATTCTGTCATAGCTAGTTAGACTAGTAAACGATCCTCGGGCTCCAAGGCGTCTTCTTGGATGCAACCGTGATAACGCTAGGGCGATGATGATGATGATCAATATTTAATTGTTTATAAAATCTTGTTCTCATATGACACATCAAAGATTGGACAGTAAGACTTGTCCAATGTTTGATGATAATAAAAATATAAATTCTTCATATGTTAACTGTGGGAAATCCCTAAAATCTGGATTGTTTCCATCTGATGGCATGAATGATCACTGGGCAGGCACATGCATGCACTCGACAGACCCGATTTGTAGCTGTTTTTAACAGAACGACAATTTATATTACTTAAGTAGAGTATAAGATTTTTGTTTTTTTTTTTATAAATATATTTCTAGCTCAAACTTTGTCCTCCTATGGATCCCAAAAAAAATCATTCATGTTCTTTCATTCTATACCAAGTTCGTCAATGTCCGTGACCGGGTCGGAATACGCCCAATGTCCTTTCACTTTCTTTTACATGTGACGTCGTGCCTCGGCGCTTGCGAGCCTCGCTACGAGTGACGCACTGCAGTGGGGAGCTCTCTCCCGCTCGCCGACCCTATATATACCGGCGACACACGTGGTTGGGCCCCTTTCTGCTTGGAGACAACACGACAAAGCTGAGTACCCATCCGAAGACCTGTGGAGTGCACCTGTCCTGACCTGACCTGTACCCACGCCCTGGATAATTGTCTAGTCGGTTAATCTCCAGTGTCAGTTCTTTTGTGTAATTAAAACCATTGTGAATCTGGAATATATCGCGAGTTTAATCTTTCCTGGTGATATTTTTTATTTATTTCCCGTAAGACAACCTAATTATCTCTTTTTAATTGCTCGGCGAGTGATCGATCCCGGCTATCCCGGGAAACCAATCACTCGTGCGACATTGGCGCCCAATAGAATTTTTAAATATATTTTTAAAACGTAAGTTGGCACTTTACAGGTGAGTGAAATAATTTCTTTTTCTCTTGTATATTTTTCTCCTGTGTGTGCATATATTCTGGTGTGGTGAATTGCGTACAGGTACAGTTTCTATCTATTTTGGTTGGCCATAAGCAATTTAACTGTGTAAATAACATAACGGTGATTTAATTAACGTCGGTCTAAAATCACGTTTCACTGCGGGCAGCGTGCCCAGCCGCCAACCGGTTCTAACCGCTTAGCCGTTGAACTAACGTGCCTCGTGTTCGCGAAAAAAATATTGTGATTCAACCTTTGAGTGACCTTTAAGATTTTTTTTTTAATCCTTTACCAATCATCACACCATTGTATAATTTAGTGTATTTCAGCTTTTTTTTAGCACGGTATTCGATTTTCTGGCGATATTTAATTTTTTTTCTAGTACCGGCGTAAATACTTAGATTTTCTATTATTGTTTTGTAATAATGGCTTACATTATAAATTTCTCATTATTAACTAGAGCGGAATTAGAATATGAGACCACAATACGCGGCGTTTCAAAGCCTGACGATCCCCGCAAACAAATCGCTTAACTTTCAGTTAAAATTCCCTCGGAGGATATATTATCTTCACCCTTCCCACCAGAGGAGGATGTGGCTGAAGTGGAAAAGTCGTTATTAAGATCAAATAAACACTTATCTATGTTGGAAGCAAACTATACCTCCGAGCTTCAACAGAAGGTCGAAACCGTGCTTCACCATTGTTTTCATCGACTGAATAGGGTGGATACCGGCAGTCTTGATATTAAAAAAATTGAGTCTGTGTGGAATAAATTTAATGACTTATATGCGAAATTACAATTAATCACGAACCGTAGTTCGCGGTCGGATTGCTCAGTGGCAGAGGGAAACACTTCCTATAATTACGACCGTAAGCTCTTCTCGGAATTAGGTAAATTCAAATTTAACGGTAAATCATGTGTAAGATCTTTTATTGAAAAAATTGATGAATTTATGTCCTGTAGATCTATTCCACATGACAAGATGTTGTCTTTCGCTTTTGAAATATTTTCGGGTGACGCATTAGTTTGGTATCGTTCTGTTAAAAATAATGTAAAGACTTGGTTAGAACTTTGCGAACTTTTAAAACGAGATTTTAGTCCGCATAACTACGATTATCGGCTTATGACGGAGATTCGTCAGCGCTCACAGGGCGAGAACGAATCAATAACTATTTACGTGGCAAAAATGCACGGTCTGTTTTCGCGACTTAGTTCTCCTATCACTGATTCGGAGAAGCTAGAAATTTTACTAAATAATATTAGACCTTGTTACACTAATTGTCTGCTCACTGCAAAGGTTGTTGATGTTGATAGTCTGGTCGAAGTTTGTCGTCTTTTCGAAAATTACCAAAGTCGCAGTAAGCAATTTTCTGAACCCCCTAAAGTTTCAAAGAATACTGTAGCACCCGACCTAGCGTATAATTATCCGTTTTCTAATTTTTCTTCAAACAAAAATGTTTACAATCATAATCACTTCAATAAATATAACTCTGTCGCCGATACATCGAGATACAAGTCTGTACCACAAGTCAACGCCGTATCGAGTACTTCTAATATAAATAAAACTTTTTGCGTGCGTTGTAGATGCAATTCGCACTCATTACGTAATTGCCGTCAGCCACACTACCTAATCTGTTTTAAGGGCGGCACAAAGGGTTTCAAGGTGTCAGACTGCCCCAATTGTAAATCTAAGTCGACCCCTACAGTTTCAAAAAACTAGTTAATAAGGATTGTGGAAAATCAAATTATACAACTAATTGTAATAAAACAGAGTGGAATAATTGGTTGGACTTTTTAAAAAAAATCTTTAATAGCTATCATATTTCCTCAATCCGTAATTCTAAAGTAGAATATTTACCTTACGTTACTCTAAAATTAAACGGAATACCTACCACAGGTCTTTTAGATTCTGGATCTTGCGTTACAATTTTAGGTAATAATTTGCATAACTTATTTTTGAAAGACAATGTTTTGGATAAATCGAAACCTTTAAGGTTAATAACAGCAGGCGGCGAACGATTTGAGTCTTTGGGATCGGTGTTGCTACCCTTCGAGTTTCAGGATAAATTGATTAACTTAGAAGTTCATGTTGTACCTGGGATTCAAAATTCCCTTATCCTTGGCATGGATTTTTGGCGAAGCTTTGGCCTATTTCCTAACAAATTGGAGTCTGTTTTGATTGTGAACAAGTCTGACGCTCAAGTAATGGAGTTGCAGGCAGTTCCCCCTACACATCTTGTTTCTTATGATCATCTTACAGTCGACCAGAGAGCTACCGCTGACAACATTATTTCTAAATTTACCGATATTTCATACGAGAAGCGGGGTCTCGGTTGCACAAATATTATTTCTCATTCAATTGATACAGGTGATTGTCCCCCTATTCGGCAAAGATTTTATCGCATGTCTCCCGATAAACAAAGAATTTTAATAAAGCATCTTGACGACATGCTCTCAGAGGATGTTGTTGAACGATCCGAAAGCCCGTGGTCAAACCCGGTCATTTTGACACCAAAGAAGAATGGTGAACTGCGTTTCTGTTTGGACAGTCGTAAATTAAATTCCGTTACAAAAAAAGATGCTTATAGCTTGCCTTATATTTCGGAAATTTTAGATAATCTGAGAGATGCTAAATACTTGTCTAGTTTAGACCTGTCTAAATCTTTTTGGCAAACATTAATTAAAGAAGAGGACCGTTGCAAAACAGCCTTTTATATTCCCACGCGTGGCACATTTCAATTCAAAAGAATGCCTTTCGGTCTTACGAATGCGCCAGCTACTCAACAACGATTTAGTTGATATTTTATTTTATGGCCCAGAATTTGAAAATAAGGTTTTCTGTTTTATCGATGACATAATCTGTCACGTCCAGCTTCAGCGAGCATATTACTCTTTTATTACGCATTCTTGATAAACTAAAAAGCGCTAATTTAACAATTAATCTCGAAAAATGTCAATTTTTTAGAGATAAACTAAAATATTTAGGCTATGTTGTCGACTCTAGTGGATTGCATCCCGATCCGGATAAAGTAAATTCAATGAAAAATTATCCCACTCCTTCTAATAGAAAAGAAGTACGTCGATTTTTAGGCGCAGCCTCGTGGTACAGGCGTTTTATACCGAATTTTAGCTCTATTGCTGCACCCTTAAATAAGTTAACATCTCAAAGTAAAAACGCACCTCCTTTCTGCTGGACGACAGAGGCTAATGAGGCGTTTAATAACCTAAAGAATTGTTTGATTTCCTCCTCGGTGTTGGCTTGTCCTGACTACTCGCAACCGTTTGAAATACACTCAGATGCTAGCGATTTTGGTCTTGGCGCGATCCTCTGTCAAAGGTTAAATGGTGAGGAAAGAGTCATAGCGTACTATAGCAAATCACACAGTAAGCAAGAAAAAAATTACAGTGCCACAGAGCGCGAGGCCCTGGCTGTTCTATCTGCTATAGAACACTGGCGTTGTTATGTTGAAAATGGTAAAAAGTTTATTGTTTACACTGATCACGCTGCTTTGAAATGGTTCTTGACCTTAAATAACCCTACTGGCCGGTTAGCCAGATGGGGAGTTCGCTTATCTTCCTATAATTTCGAAATACGTCATCGTCGGGGTTCCGATAACGTTTTACCTGATTTTCTGTCTCGCTCTTTACCCGTTTCTGCTATTGCTAATGATATAAATATAGATATTAATTCTAATCAGAATTTACCAGTTTCTACTAATGATCCTTGGTATTTAAATATCTATAAAGGCTGTTTAAGTTCTCCGACTTCCTTTGTTAACTATCAAGTAATAAACAATAAATTGTATTGTTTTAAAAAAACATTAAACCCTCTCACTAGAGAATTTCAATGGAAAGAGGTTATTCCGTCTGACCAAAGAATTGACATTCTAAGGGAGAATCATTCTTCGCGCACTGCTGGACATCTGGGTATCTTTAAGACATACAAACGTCTTGCACTTAATTACTTTTGGCCTGGTATGTACTCCGATGTAGTCAAGTTCGTCAGTTCATGTGAACCTTGTATCACCCATAAACACCAAAATCACCCAAATTTAGGTCTAATGGGAAAGCCCAAATCATGTCAAAAGCCCTTTCAGACGATTAGTATTGATTTGATTGGTCCATTGCCCCCCAGCAGAAAACAAAACACTTTTATATTTGTGGTCAGTTGTTGTTTCTCTAAATATTGTTTGCTTTTCCCCATTAAACGGGCAACTGCAGAAGTGATAACAAAAAATCTCGAGGAAAATGTATTTTTGGTGCATGGAATTCCATCTACTATTGTTTTGGATAACGGTAAACAATTTATTAGCGCAACCTTTAAAAGTATGTTGTCAAAATTGAGGTTACTGGTTATTCTCCTAATTTCCTTGTTTTTGGTAGGGAGGTCATAACATGTGGTTCTCATTATATTGACAAGGAATTTAATTCCAATATGGTGCTTGAACCACGGGACGGCTATGCCGAAACTTTAGGCTACTTATCCTCTATTTTCGAGAAGGTACATTCAGCTCTGTTGTCGGCCCACCAACGAAATTGTTCATCTTATAATCTTCGCCGTAAACCGGCAGAATTCAATGTCGGTGATACAGTTTGGCGCAGAACGTTTCTACTTAGTGACAAGGATAAATACTTTAGCAAGAAATTGGCGCCTAAATTTATTAAATGTAAGATTGCCTCAAAAAAGTCACCCCTAGTATACAAACTGAACGACATGGCCGGTAAACCTTTAGGAGAATGGCACATCAAGGATTTAAAGTTGATTAATTACAAAGAATAATAAAAGCATAAAAACAACAATGTAAGACGCATATCTATACTAAGTTATAATTACCTACATAATCATTTGTGAAGGCCAACAATGGTTCTTATGTTTTCGAGTCGAAGCCCAAAGATTAATGTATTGTGTTGTGTTAATGATTTATGTAAACATGCTAACATAAAATGAATAAATGTTTCAGTTATAAATGGTAATAAAGTTTATTACATGTAATATTGTTACAAAGAATCTGTTGTTTATCTAACTATCAGTTATGGCTCAGTGGTTAAAAAGTCGTTGTCGGATCGGTCTGGTGTTCGATTCTCGCATGTGTATTTTCTTTCCGCAAATCTATTTGTTGAAATGCATATTGATTGGCGTATTGTTTTTCGCCGTGCCTTGTTCTGAAGTTCTGTTGTTATTCTTAATTCTGTATAAATTCCATAATCAAATTGTTATTATAGGTACTTTATAAACATCCAGAGTAATTAACCGTGCGTCGCGAGCTCAGAACAGTCGAATAGTACCTACCATTTAGATCGTACCTACCTAGTTGTCGTTAGGACGCACGCGCGTTCACTCAGCGACGCGCCGATAAATAAATGCCTAACTAATGATTCACCATTGTTTACATTCAAAAGGTGTTTACTGGTCGTGTTGTAGTTATTAATTAGAGCAAAATATTTATTAAATTCTTTCCTTTGACATTGAGCGCTCCGGTTGTGTCTGCGGCTTATATTATTTTTGTTCATCGTTACGAAAAATCTGTTGTTACACCTAACTATATTCAAAAAGTTTACTTATCTAGTGGCAAAGGCCGAACCCAAGATTTTTAAGTCGTAGGGCTAGATCAAGTTCTTATATCTACAAATCATTATTACCTAATAATTACCCTAAGCGCTTCTCCATAGATTGTTATCTTTGCTATTGGGCTATTACACTGGCCTTGGCATTTACATGTAGGTATGTGTGATGAATTATGAATGATAAATGTTTATGTTCAAGTTTAGACTGCCGTTGTACGCGTGAAGAATGCAAGCGTGGGTTATTATTATTTAGGTATACTAATTAGCGTATAGGGTTGTCACTTGTTCAAGGTACTCATGCCCTTGTTTTCTCTAATTCCAGGGAGTATCTTCAGGGCTGCTACGCCCGTTGGGCTAGGGAATTTTCCTTAGGGAAAATCCCGGCCTAACGGGGGGGGTGTGTGACGTCGTGCCTCGGCGCTTGCGAGCCTCGCTACGAGTGACGCACTGCAGTGGGGAGCTCTCTCCCGCTCGCCGACCCTATATATACCGGCGACACACGTGGTTGGGCCCCTTTCTGCTTGGAGACAACACGACAAAGCTGAGTACCCATCCGAAGACCTGTGGAGTGCCAACCTACCACCCACGCCCTGGATAATTGTCTAGTCGGTTAATCTCCAGTGTCAGTTCTTTTGTGTAATTAAAACCATTGTGAATCTGGAATATATCGCGAATTTAATCTTTCCTGGTGATATTTTTTATTTATTTCCCGTAAGACAACCGATATCTCTTTTTAATTGCTCGGCGAGTGATCGATCCCGGCTATCCCGGGAAACCAATCACTCGTGCGACATACAGAATGTCTATCTCACCATCCTACAGCCCTGTTACGGATAATGTAAATGAAAATAATGTTCAACAAGAGCAGAACAGATTATTCGAGGTCAGTATTTAGCTAAGTACCTACTGATTATTACATATAGATATATATTATAATGTTTCCTATTTCTTGTTATTAAATTCCTTTATTTATTTTTTTACAGCCTGAGGATTCGAATATTAGGTAACTCGCCTCTGTTCTACTGTGGGCAAAATTACAGCTCATATTTTGAAGCATGATCGCGAGTTGCCTACATTATAAAGCGTAAGTGGATGCTCCTGTTACACAAGATTCACATTTGAAGACTACTACAGCACTTAATTTAATAACTACATATTTTGTATATAATATGTATGTTCTTATTTACTATTTACAAGTAATTAATTACAATGTGAAACAGTTGCAGCTCCTTACAAAAACAAAATATGTACCATAACACTGGCGATTAAAAAGAGTGGCCACGAGTTTTATTGCCCGTTCTTTCTCGTGGTTCTACCTATTGCTTTGCGAATGGGCAGTAAATGTAAATGTAGAAGCATTATTAATTTACTTTAAAATTTTGACGTTCATAAGCGTCACGTTGTGACCTAGATGAATAAATGATTTTTGACTTTGACTTTGACTTTGAAGAGTCGGCAAATCATCGACGTCTAAATGCAAATTGACTCGCAAATAATGATAACCAAGCTCCAACATTAAAAAAGACAAGGAAGATGAAACTTTCAACGGACTCATCATCATCATACATAATTCGTCGAAATGGATCTAAAGGCCAACACATTATTAAACTTAATATATTCGACATCAAGGACAAAGATTGTGAAAGTGATTTTATTAGTGATAATAATAATGCTAGTGAAAGTGTTCAGTATGTGGTGCGTGAAAATTATCATGAAATTATGGACATTACTGAGACTCTTATTAAAAAAATTAGTAATAACATAAATAAAGTGGAAATGTTTAAAAAAAAAAAATATATATATATATATATATATATATATATATATATATATATATATATAAATTATACATATAGCCGTTTTATTTATTTTCCTATTGAGGTATTGATAACGTTGCCTGCCTCACTGATCCCGCGACATTAATGTGCGCGTGAGATCGGGAGGTCCCGGGTTCGATTCCCGGGTCGAGGCAAAGTGTTATGGGGATTTTCTGTTAGGAAATTCTTAGTTGGAGCATGGAGTCTAGAAATGAGCCCGGTACAGCAATAGGCTCGCCCCCTATTACGTGGGACCAAAATATGAGACGGAAAGTGGGTGTAGAAAGACATCTCTGCCTACCTCTTCGGGGTCATAGGTGTAAGGCTATGTATGCATGTAGGTATTTATAACGATATGCATTGCATATTCTATAATACAACTAAGCAGTGTCCAAACACAAATGAAATATGATAGTTGCTTAATTATATCGTTCATTTAGTAAAAGTTGAATTTTATGAGACAGGCTCCTGCTTAAATTATACAGATGCAATGCGGATCATTGTACCTACATTGTAAAAGGTGAGGGTAACGTTTATAAAAAACTCATTTGTTTATTATGTATTGATTTATTAAATATATTTTATTTTAGTACAATTTGCACATATTCATACATGGAACTTTAATCCAATGCTATATTATCTTACAATATTATAAAACAACTTTTATATAGGAACATAACTTTTATATACTTTAATATATACATACATACAACAAATAAAAATATAGTTTACATAGTAGGTATTCATAATAATGCATACATACATACATACATATCGTCACGCCTTTTATCCCCGAAGGGGTAGGCAGAGGTGTGTTTCTACACCCACTTTTCGCCAGATATACTTTAGTCCCACGTAATAAGGGGCGAGCCTATTGCCGTACCGGACACATTTCCAGACTCCATGCTGCTACTGAGAATTTCGTGACAGAAAAACCCAATAACACTGCCCGACCCAGGAATCGAACCCAGGACCTCCCGATCCCACGCGCACATTTATGCCGCGAGACCAACGAGGCAGTCGTATAGGGTTTGATGTCGAGTTTTCCGTCTCTACGCAAAGATGGTATTTGCATCGTGTTATCCCTTAGTCGCCTCTTACGACACCCACGGGAAGATAGGGGGTGGTGACACTTGTATTCTATGCCGTCAACCGCACGGCATAATAATGCATTTAATAAAAACATTTATCTAAAATACAGTTTTATAATGCCCCCAAGCTAAAGTTTTACAACCATCTTGCAGTATTTGTCGTTTGTCATCATCTCTACTAAGTACAATTTTATTAATTTTTTGCGTAAAAAATTATGGTTTTTTGATCGAATTATACACATATTTTCTCTTAGACATTCGTTATATTGTGAAGTTATTTTATAATGTCTAATATTAAGTTTTTTAGTAACTGATTTTTTTATACCTTTAGCTTTTCTAATTGAGGTGTAATTGAATCTATACAGTATAATTTTGCTCTTAAGCCAACAAATTCAGATATGACATCACCACCCATTTCATCCTTAAAAAAACCTGGTATTTTATAGTTGACTTTAGGCATATTACATATCTTGTTTTCAAAGTTGCTTGTATAAAAATATTTAATACGTTTTTTCATGTAAAAGTCTTCTGCGTGTATTAAGTACAAGAGACTGTCAGTATCAGTATAACATAGTTTAATACTATTTTTGTAAATACGTTT
Source organism: Euclidia mi (assembly GCA_944739405.2). NCBI lineage: Eukaryota > Metazoa > Arthropoda > Insecta > Lepidoptera > Erebidae > Euclidia > Euclidia mi. The sequence goes on from OX123204.2 coordinate 5,436,129, forward strand.
CATTACAGAATAGTGAAAATTATACAAATGAGACTTAGCTAGTTCTAAAATTGTAAAACCGATGAAAATTGGACGATCAAGGATAATTTTCGTTTGTTGTAATTGAATTGCAATCAGGGACTCAGGAATTACTGACAAATTTTTAAAATTTGGTGCGCTAATGTATTTTTTTGGCACCACATATTTTATTAGTTTTATTTAATGTATCTTTCCAAACATTAGCTAATTTCACGTCGACTTGTTTCCTTTTATTTTCTATTGTTTTGCCAAAAATAGAATTATTTTGCTTTTTAAAAAAGTCTCTTTCAAAATCTGAACTTGCCTGCTGGCGTAATGTTGTATTTAATAATATGTAGGGTGCTAAAAATGCATCATGTTTAAATGATAATATTCTATGAATCTTGAGTCAAATGAGACCATTTTTTAAACATTATTTTAAGTGAATATAATAAATAACATATTTATGCTTGTCGTACAAGTTAGCAATTAATTTTGGATATTTACTACCAGGTGGTACAAACTTTTCAGCTGCAAATGGCAAATCAGCTTGGTCATCATGTATTTCGAAAGGATAATGCAAATCTACATTCGGAAGAGCCATTAAATCAAATTTATTTATTTCTGTTTCATTGAGAAATTTAAAGTCTCCAGTTGGTAACTTTTGCATCATAGCATAACCATATAAATTTACACAATCAAGATATACTAAATAACTATTAGATTTCTCATCCTTATAATTAGGAAGATATTTATTATTTGCCTTTGCATATCTTAATGAGCATTGGGCAAGACCACCTCTAATACCTTTTTCTAACATTTGATATATTTCGATATCTGAAATTAAATCTAAATTAATGCCGGTACATAGCAGCATAGCGTCCTAACTTAATGAAGGTGACGATACGTAATAACACGGATCAAGGTTGTAAAATGTTAAACTCATATTTTAAATACAGATCAGTATATTCTCCTAAGTATGAAATTTCAAATGCATTCCACACTTTTAACACATGCCTATAATCGTCTTGCATGCCTAAAAACTTGAAAACGTCGTGCGAATGCCCGCGGCTTCGCGAGCATTCCAGCGGCGTCCGCGCCGCGTCAGCGCACGACCGCTCTGGTGGGCGCGAGCAAGCGCGGGAGGGCGCGGGCGGCCGCTGGAAGTATCCTATCACCCCCGCCCGCTCACGCCGCGCTATAACGATTAAATCCAAAATACTCACGTGTTTTCTCGTTATACGTAGAATATAATCTGCGCATAGGAATAGCGTGAGCCTGAGCCGTGACGTGAGTTGCGCGCGGCCGCGAGCAGTCGCGCGCGGGCGCGAGCAGTCGCGCGCGGCCGCTAGTAGTCGCGGGCAGCCGCAAGCCTTCTCTTCAATGCCGGCCGCTGCGCGTCGCTTCCAGCCGCTGCCATTTCGGTGTGAACTGAGCCGTCCTGTATGTCCGATGATATGGCATCCATAATCAACAAGAAGGGGTAAGGACTAAGAGCCGACCCTTGGTGCAAGCCTACAGCCACATCGAATCTGGCTGTGATTCCAGCTGCGGACCGGACTTGCGTGTGGCATTCAGCATACATAGCTTGGATCAACTCCTTTCTTCTTGAGGGCCCACCACAAGACTTCACGCGGTACCCGGTCATATGCCTTTTCGAGGTCAACGAATGCCATATGCAGGTTTTTACGCGCCTCCCTGTATTTTTCACAAAGGACATCATCCAAATTGGGCTAATTTTTATTTTGCCGGCCAATCAATAGAATTGTGTTATTTTAATAGAACACACTATTTTAAACATTTTTTACTATTACACCAAACTTCCAAGTCAATTCTCTGTGACAATATTTAGGTTTGAATGTATGTCTCAAAGTACCGTAGAGCAGGTTTGTGCTGTCAAAAGTGATAAATCAAAGAGGTGTAAAGGTGATCAACGATACGTTTTCAGCCTCACGTGCAATAGGTGAGCTTTAAAATGCAGTGGACTTATAAAAAAGTAAAAAAATATTTTTTTAATACTCCTGAACAAATAACTGCCCGCTTTCTTTATGATGTCATCTTTCCATCTCATTTGTACGGTCTCCATTTCAATATTTTCTTGCACCATGTTTCGGGTTTTCTAGCTACATGTCCGGCTCACTGCTATTTTAGCTTCGCTACTCTTTTGACAACATCTGATACTCGACTTTCTTTTCGGAGCCATTTATTCGTCTTTCTGTCTCTTAGTGTCACTCCTACCAGTTTTTTTTTCTATGCCCGTAGTAACCCCAGTTTCGGCTCCGAAGGTAAGGACTGGCAGGACGCACAGGTTGAATATTCTTGCTTTTTGTTGCTTCGTAAAAGCAAATGCCAGTTTGCCGAAAGTGGCCCAACCGAAACGGATACGTATATCAATCTCGTTCATCTGGATTGCTTTGCCCATCTTTATCTCTTGCCCTAGGTATATATGTATTTATTGACGAATTCCAATGGGGTACCTCCTACTACAATTGTTATTCCGCTGGATTTTTCACTGGTCATGTTTCGAATTGGTCGTGAGCTGGTCGCGGCAATTGTTACAGTCGTACCCTCGCTCCCTGCCCTGTTCATGTTCCAGTAAATATGGCGTGGCCCGCCAGCATCCAACGGCGAGTTGAACCCTGAAAAGGTCACGGTGTACGACGCAATTCACATGGCCGCCGTCAACAACACCGCGGTGGTTATTGTGAGTAATGTGAGTAGAGTGCCGGAGGCCCTATCCCCTATTCCTTCTCCCTCATCCCACTCCTTATCCTATCCCTTTTCCCAACCCCAAGGGGCGGCAACGCACTTGTGACTCCTGTGGTGTTGCTTGTGTCCATGGGCGGCGGTAATTGCTTACCATCAGGCGATCCGTCTGCTCGTATGCCGCCTTATACCATAAAAAAAAGACCCAGCTACGCACCAAAAATAAAGTGGTTTGCATATCTTATGTACCACATAATGCACATTACATGGGGCCAGCAGGCGATAGTTCTTCTGCCATTAAGGCATATGGAAGGAAGAACAGAAAGCAAGCAGCGCACGCAGTAAGCGCAGTGCGAATTAGAGCGAGACAGCGTGACAGATGCTGCGTCTAATGCTATCTCGCTCTTGGCTTACAACCTGTCATTACCTGATGTCATTTAAATTGCAAAGTGCACATTATTTTAGGAAAAAATAACAATAATTAGTATTTATTTCAGTAACAGAGCATTCTTTGAGCTCGAATATTACCTCACAGACTGCACTTAGAACTTTAGTGTAGTAATAAAAAGTGTTTATTTCGTACTATTATATGATAATTTAAAGTTTATTTTAGTTGGCCGGCACTTTTAGAATTAGCCCAAATTTGTATGGCGGCTGGATGATCTCCTTTGGCGAAGTGCAAAAATGGTATCCACCGTACCTCGACCAGGCATAAAACTGAATTGGTTGCGTGCAATCACACTCTCTGCTCGCAAACGTCGCTCAATTACTCTCTCCCAAGTCTCCCATACTTTCATACTTTGGGGCATTATCTTTATTCCCCGATAATTGTTGCATTCTTGGACATCTCCCTAATTTTAAAAAATGGGCACTAACTGCTGCAGCATTCCTTGGGTACTGTCTCCTCATGCAACATCTTATTGAAGAATAAAGTCAGCCACACCCATCCATTATCCCCTAACACCTTCCATGCTTCTACTGGTATTCCATCTAGACCTAATGCTTTCCCATTCTTCATTCCACTCTCAGCCCGTTTTACCTCATCCTTACTTATTACATTCACTAGTCCAATATTCTTCGCCTTGTTCTCAAGCTTTTTGCTCCAATCATTATCTTCATTCATTAACTTTTCAAAATATGTCCTCCATCTTTCTTTAATCCTATCATTCTCCGTAAGAACCACTCTTGTTTCGTCTTTCATACACTTGATATGGGATACATCCCATATCCTTTCTCTCTCTTGCCTTAGCCAGTCGGCATAAATACTTTTGGCCCTCGGGTTTCTCAAGTAAACCGTATAGGTCGTTGACGGCTTTTGCTTTAGCTAAGGCAACAGCTTTTTTAGCTCTTTTCTTACATTCATCATACTTCTTTTTCTTACTCTCTTTCAACGAGTAAACTGCACCTTCTTTCATCAGCTGCCATTCCTTAAACCTTGCTTTCTTTTCCTTGAGCACACTCTGTACTTCCTCTTTCCACCACCAGGTATCCTTATCTTTCATACGTTTTCCTTTCGATTCTCCTAAAACATCTTTTGCCACGCACTTCATACATTTACTCATCTCCTCCCAACTCTCATTCACGCTGCAATCCTTCATATCGCCCATCTCAATCATTTTTTCTACCACTCTATCTCTGAACTCTACTGCATATTTATTCTTCTCTAACATATGCCATTTCACTTTTGGGGTTAGCTGCTCCTTGGTCCTTTTCGAGCTCAGCCGAATTTTTAATTCGACCACCAGGAGTCTGTGCTGTGAGACTAAGTCTTCTCCCGGTACCACCTTACAGTCTTTGACCCAGTTGATACGTTTACGCCTTAGCAGAAAATATCAATCTGGGTCATATGGTGGCCACTGTTGTAGGTTACCAGGTGTTGCTCTTTTTTTTGGAACCAAGAGTTAGCCACTACAAGATCAAAAGCGGCAGCCGCTTGGAGAATTGCTTCTCCTTCGCTATTCCGGCTGCCGAAACCCCAGCCTCCATGGACTCTTCCATACTCTCCACTTGTTCGTCCCACATGACCATTAAAATCTCCTCCCATAATTATCTCTTCATTCTCCGGAATATCCGTCATCATGCTATCGAAATCCATCCAAAACTTCTCTTTCTCACAATCATCACATCCTACCTGAGGGCATACGCACTTATCACATTCGGAATAATATCTTGCAATATCACTTTCACAGCAATCAATCTGTCATTAATTCTATTTACACATGTCACACCATCTTTCAGATTTTCGTCTTCTTCGTTCTTGTTTACAAGAGAGCGATTATCATATTTTATTTTGTAAACATATTAAACGGAGTGAGCAACTCGCGCGCCGCGACTACCAGCGCGTCGTGCTGCACCCACACGACAACAGGTAGCCTACAGCGTTAGAGGAGATATGGTAGCGCCATCTACCTTTCCATCGAGAACTAATTACATCAACGTCAATGGTTCGTCGCTGCTCGGCCAATCCGAGCGATCCTTTCCATGAATCCCCTCCCAAAAACGCCTCGCTATTGGCCGCCTGCTCAACGGCGACGAAAGAAAAAATGGAACTTTCGAGACGCTAAAAAACCTCATGTCCGCCGCACCGTACCGCACTGAACCGCACCGCCATATATATTATTACCGCTTATACAAAACTCAACAAAACCGCTCGCGAGTGAAAGTGATTTGTGTAGTGGAGTGATTCAAGCAGCTTCAATATACTTGAAGACACCAGGAGGCTGCCATTTGCAAGGTAAGAGGCTCCTAACCACATCACCTTTTCACTTCCTCTCTTCCTAGTCGCCGAAGAACCGCCATCCTACAGTCCACAATATTAATCCTTCCCAAATCAACTAGCAACATTCGGTTTCGGTGTAACGCCGAACCATTTTTTTTCATACATTTACCCATCTCCTCCCAACTCTCATTCACGCTGCAATCCTTCATATCGCCCATCTCAATCATTTTATCTACCACTCTATCTCTGAACTCTACTGCACATTCATTCTTCTCTAACATATGCCATTTCACTTTTGGGGTTAGCTGCTACTTGGTCCTTTTCGAGCTCAGCCGAGTTTTTAATTCGACCACCAGGAGTCTGTGCTGTGAGACTAAGTCTTTTCCCGGTACCACCTTACAGTCTTTGACCCAGTTGATACGTTTACGCCTTAGCAGAAAATAATCAATCTGGGTCATATGGTGGCCACTGTTGTAGGTTACCAGGTGTTGCTCTTTTTTTTGGAACCAAGAGTTAGCCACTACAAGATCAAAAGCGGCAGCCGCTTGGAGAATTGCTTCTCCTTCGCTATTTCGGCTGCCGAAACCCCAGCCTCCATGGACTCTTCCATACTCTCCACTTGTTCGTCCCACATGACCATTAAAATCTCCTGCCACAATTATCTCTTCATTCTCCGGAATATCCGTCATCATGCTATCGAAATCCATCCAAAACTTCTCTTTCTCACAATCATCACATCCTACCTGAGGGGCATACGCACTTATCACATTCAGAATAATATCTTGCAATATCACTTTCACAGCAATCAATCTGTCATTAATTCTATTTACACATGTCACACCATCTTTCAGATTTTCGTCTTCTTCGTTCTTGTTTACAAGAGAGCGATTATCATATTTTATTTTGTAAACATATAAAACGGAGTGAGAAGCATTTCTTTGATTATTTACGAATGCCAAGGGCAATATTCAATGAACTATTAAAGACAATTAAAAGTGATATACAGTGCCAACATTCAAATTTAAGACTTCCTGTGACACCTAAAGAAAAGCTTGTTATAACTATAAGGTAAGTATATCAAATGAAACAAATAGACAGTAATTACGACAGTAGAAAATATATTTTATTTTACGGTAGCAAAAACTTGAGCAAATTTTCGTCGTGATCATATTTACCAAACAGATTGACATAAATTGATTCTTCATTGTGGAATCACTAGGTACAGATGGATGAGTGGGCGAAGAAGTGACAAAATTTCCTGATGTTGCTTGCGGGGGATGCGGGGGATCGTTATATGAACAAGATGGCTCCAAGGACGCAAAATAATCAGCACTTTTATTTTGATTGGAGTATTTGGACATCTGCATATATTTTTTAATTACAGTTATAATTTCCATTTTGGCGTCTATTTTTAAATCCGTGTTTATGGCACTAAAATCATCTAGCAATGACATAAAAAATTATAATAGGGATTGTTTTTTTCACTCTTGCTCTCCATCCTAGCAGTTAAAATTTTTATAAGTTTTTCAGAATTATCTTCTGCACTATCGACATTTAATTTTCTAGAATCCTGATTAACTTTCTGTGTGTTTCTCTGCGGCCGAGTATTTGATGAATGGCTAAGAAACGACAATAGCGGCGAATATATATATTCTCTGGTAGCAGCTGCGCCCGATCCACTTTTCAGCCTTTTATTTTTATTTCTTTTGTAAGCATCTCTGAAACTTTTCCATTTCTTCTGTAATTTTAAAGCTAAAACAAAAGTTAATAATTATATTAATACTTGCTTATTTCAGGTATTTAGCTACTGGAACATCTTTCAAAGACTTGCAATATTCCTTCAGAAGAAGATACTCAACAATAACAACAATAGTTCGAAAGACTTGTCAAGCCATTATTAAAAACTTATTTTTAATTTGCGTGCCACCCAGAAAAGCATCGGACTGGAAAAATATAGCAAACGGTTTGAATTTAAACGCAAATTTTCCTAACTGCATAGGTGCTATTGACGGAAACATATCAGAATTATAAGACCGTGCGTTAGCGGTTCCCTGTACTACAATTATAAGAAATATTTTTCTATAAACTTATTGGCGATATGTAATGCAAATTATGAGTATATATATTGTTACGAATGGCGATTTAATTGAAAACAACGCGATCTATCCGAGAAGGATAGAACTAGAAGAGTTTTGACGTATCGGTGGTTCAAGGGTAATTCATCTACTCTGTAATAGATGGCGTTGCCGTTGATTACTAGAATAATGCCAGAACTGTAGAATGTTTCGATTGTTGCCAGAACATTCTTGGGAAGTCTGGAAACGACTCGTTATGTGTTCCGGCTAGTATAAATACCGCGTAAGCGCGCGAGACGGACATAGTTACAATTGAATATCGGAGCGATAATCATAAACCGAAGGAAGTAAGTCGGAAGTGTTTAGTGGTGTTTCTAGTGGTGTGAATAGTGAGTTTTATTAGTGTTGAAAAATTAAGTGTGTGTATCTAGTGTTATTGTGTTAGTGAATAAAGTGCAGTTTTTTCTGGCATAGTGTATATAATTTATCACCGAACCCCAGCTCGTAACAATATGTAGATGTTGGTTCCAACGGCAAAACTTCTGACTCAACGATTTTCCATAGCAGCAATTTTTACAACGATATACAAGAAAACAATTTAGACATTCCTAAAGCAACTCCGATAACAAACAACGGTGAGTCGCTGCCGTTTATCTTTGTAGGTAAGAAAGCTTTTCCTTTATCATTTTATATGCAACGTCCGTATGCTGACAACAACTTGACATACAAACATAAGATATATAATTATAGACTGAGTCGTGCAAGGACACCTTTGGAATAATGACAGCAAAATGGACAATTTTACAGAGACCTTTAAATATTGAAATTAAACTACAGTTTACGGATTTTATCGCGATGTATTGGTTTCACTGAGTTATTACATTTGAAACTAATGATCTAGAAACTACATTTTTAATTTATTACTAGCCGACGTTTCGAATTCTTTACAGGATTCATGTTCACGGCAGACTGAGGTGATATTTGTCTTTGTCTTGAATTTCAAAGTTATCTCAAAGTACCCGAACATTTTTCAACTATTGGTGTTACTATCTACGCAGAATGTGCTCACTGTGTCTTGATGTCTTCTGGTGACTTTGTCCTTCTTGGGTTTCATTAGCCTGATAACAGGGTCCCAAGCTGGAGGAATATTCCAACCATCTTCCCTATTGAAATTAGGATGTTTTTTAATTTCAATAGTTTCACGTATCATTCTTGGAATAAAGCGATGTTCTTTTGCGAGTATCTGTGGTTTATCAAATCGCAGGTAATGGTTGGTTCCTTGTTCTACATGTTCACACACAGCAGACTTCGTCGAGCGTTTGTGTTTAATGTCAGCTATATGTTCCTTTAGTCGAATGCCTATGCTTCTCTTGGTTTGTCCAATGTATGAGAGCCCACACTCACAGTCTATCTTGTAAACCCCGGCCTCTTGTAAGGGTAACTGACTCTTGACAGATGGTAATAATTGGCTTATCTTCGTTGGCGGCTTGTAGAAAGTTTTGATCGAAGCTCGCTTCAAGATATAACCAATCTTGTCGGTCACGCCCTTGATGTATGGGAGGACAGCAGGTTGTCTCTCTACTGTGGCTGGCTTGTTCTTCGGGGATCTGTGACGTTGGCGCGGCGGTCGGAGCTTGTTGTCTTGCAGAACTTGCTTGACATGTTGAAGCTCGGCGTCCAGGTGTTTCTTGTCACAGATCCCCCGGGCTCTCTGAAACAAAGATATTCCTACGGTAGCTAACTGTTTAGGATGGTGGTGAGATTCACCGTTTAAGTACCTATTTGTATGTGTCTTTTTCCTATACACAGTGTGGCTCAAAGAGTTGTTTTTGTTCCTGATAACAAGAACATCTAAGAAAGCTAAAGAATTGTTTGCCTCTAATTCCATTGTAAATTTTATGTGGTTATGAATAGAATTAAGATGGTCTAGGAATACATTAACACTATCTGTTGGTAAAATTGTAAAAGTGTCATCTACATACCGCTTGTAGAACCTCGGTGTGATGGTGGCAGTCTGCAGGGCTCGCGCCTCGAAGTCCTCCATGAAGATGTCAGCAACAACAGGCGATACTGGAGAGCCCATTGCTACACCGTCTACTTGTATGTAGTATTTCTCATCCTATAACAGATAGCCAGTTGTTAAGCAGTGTTTCAATATTTCTGCATATTCCTCAGGCATGTTGTTCTCTATTAGCTTCCTTCTAGTTATTTCAATACAGTCATGTGCCGGTAAGCATGTGAATAATGACTGTACATCAAAACTAACCATAGTTTCTTTGTCAGAGAGATGTAGGTGTTTTATTTCACTGACAAAATGGTAGGAATCCTTTACATGCGCTCTCGTCTTGCCTCTGAGTGGCGAGAGAATCTTCGCAATGTGTTGAGCCAATCTGTAGGTTGGTGCCCCTATTTGACTGACTATAGGGCGCAGTGGAGCATTTTCTTTGTGTATTTTCGGTAGACCATACAATTGAGGAGGTTTTGCACACAATGGTATTAAGTATTTCACGTCCAGATTCAGTTGTTCGGAGTATTTCTTCACAATGTCACTCGTTTGCTTGAGTATTTTGTTGGTAGGGTCTGTCTTAACCAATTTATATGTACTTATGGGATGGGACTTATCTCTTATGGGATGAGAAATACTACATACAAGTAGACGGTGTGGCAATGGGCTCTCCAGTATCGCCTGTTGTTGCTGACATCTTCATGGAGGACTTCGAGGCGCGAGCCCTGCAGACTGCCACCATCACACCGAGGTTCTACAAGCGGTATGTAGATGACACTTTTACAATTTTACCAACAGATAGTGTTAATGTATTCCTAGACCATCTTAATTCTATTCATAACCACATAAAATTTACAATGGAATTAGAGGCAAACAATTCTTTAGCTTTCTTAGATGTACTTGTTATCAGGAACAAAAACAACTCTTTGAGCCACACTGTGTATAGGAAAAAGACACATACAAATAGGTACTTAAACGGTGAGTCTCACCACCATCCTAAACAGTTAGCTACCGTAGGAATATCTTTGTTTCAGAGAGCCCGGGGGATCTGTGACAAGAAACACCTGGACGCCGAGCTTCAACATGTCAAGCAAGTTCTGCAAGACAACAAGCTCCGACCGCCGCGCCAACGTCACAGATCCCCGAAGAACAAGCCAGCCACAGTAGAGAGACAACCTGCTGTCCTCCCATACATCAAGGGCGTGACCGACAAGATTGGTTATATCTTGAAGCGAGCTTCGATCAAAACTTTCTACAAGCCGCCAACGAAGATAAGCCAATTATTACCATCTGTCAAGAGTCAGTTACCCTTACAAGAGGCCGGGGTTTACAAGATAGACTGTGAGTGTGGGCTCTCATACATTGGACAAACCAAGAGAAGCATAGGCATTCGACTAAAGGAACATATAGCCGACATTAAACACAAACGCTCGACGAAGTCTGCTGTGTGTGAACATGTAGAACAAGGAACCAACCATTACCTGCGATTTGATAAACCACAGATACTCGCAAAAGAACATCGCTTTATTCCAAGAATGATACGTGAAGCTATTGAAATTAAAAAACATCCTAATTTCAATAGGGAAGATGGTTGGAATGTTCCTCCAGCTTGGGACCCTGTTATCAGGCTAATGAAACCCAAGAAGGACAAAGTCACCAGAAGACATCAAGACACAGTGAGCACATTCTGCGTAGATAGTAACACCAATAGTTGAAAAATGTTCGGGTACTTTGAGATAACTTTGAAATTCAAGACAAAGACAAATATCACCTCAGTCTGCCGTGAACATGAATCCTGTAAAGAATTCGAAACGTCGGCTAGTAATAAATTAAAAATGTAGTTTCTAGATCATTAGTTTCAAATGTAATAACTCAGTGAAACCAATACATCGCGATAAAATCCGTAAACTGTAGTTTAATTTCAATGTGTAACATTCGCGTAAACCCAAGAAGATACTAGACCTTTAAATGTTGAAATTGAGTTTAGTGAAGAAATTATTAAAACTTGTTGCATATTGCACAACTTTGTAATATCTAGAAAAAATCGCAGACCGCAACGCAACATATCAATAACTACTGGACTCGACATCAACCCTAACATTGCACACGGCGCAGAATCAGAAGGTACTATACAATTCTCAAGAGGTATTACCGAAAGAAATAAGTTTGCTGATTACTTCGTCTCTGAGGAAGGTGCACTATCATGGCAAGATCATAAAATTTAAACTGTAATCACCTTCTTCATTTTTTTGCTTTGTAGTTTTTTTTTCAAAATCCTGTATGAATATGGTACTTATTTCTTCCCACGCCCTTGTTTCTGCAATTCGATCACTGTACTCTCGATTTGCAATGACCCATATCACAGGACGATTCTCTATTTCTTGGATAAAATTTTCGATATTAATTTCTCTCACTAAATCAGACTCCATTTTTATGCGACAGTCTCAAACAATACTGTCCTTCTTCATTTTTTTGCTTTTTAGTATTTTTTTCAAAATCCTGTATGAATAAGGTACTTATTTCTTCCCACGCCCTTGTTTTTGCAATTCGATCACTGTACTCTCGATTTGCAATGTCTCATATCACAGGACGATTCTCTATTTCTTGGATAAAATTTTCGATATTAATTTCTCTCACTAAATCAGACTCCATTTTTATGCGACAGTCTCAAACAATACTGTCCTTTACAGAAATTACCTTTATAGAAATTAATCCACTTGATACACACATGCGCCATCTATTATCCACGGAAAGTAATCACCAATACTATATATTGTCATAATATGGATATAATTATATACAATATGAATCTAGTATACAAAAATGTGATGTACTATTTAAACTCAGTCTCATTAGTTATACCGAAATAATGAACACCTTTAAATCACTAGAATCTAAGAAAACGGATGATCTCTGGGGAATATCTGTAAAGGTTTTGAAAACTGTAATGGATGTAGTAGCTCCTTATTTAAGCAACTTATTCAATAAATGTATTTGTTCAGGCGATTTTTTGTTAAGGTGTTAAGTTTGCTTTGTCAAACGTCAGAAACCATGATCCTAACATAGTTTAATTGATGATGTGTTGTTATTTTATTGTACTTTGAAAGGATGATGCCAGAGTTTCTATGAAATCCGGTCCCACCTTCCAATAGCTATGTGTGTTACATCGTTGGATAGGTAATTTTGAGCTGAATAAAATTTACTATGGCGCCAAGTTCCAAATCTTAGTCCGTTCAGAGTTATTCTTTATTAAACATGGTTGTTTTATCAGTAGCCAAGCAATGATATTTTTACGTAATAATTGCATTTGTGCTTTATACACGTAGTGTAGATACTAAGGGTTGTTGTGAAAAAAAGTATGTGTAAACTCGTCACAACTCAATTTTTATGAAAGTAAATCCGCCATATTGTTTATTTCCGTACAGACAGCAGAAAAATCAAACAATGAAGAATAAAACGTTATTTCTTTATTTTTTAATAATTACAGAAATTCACATAAAAATCACAGTTCTACTTACAGCTAAAATATAAGGTAATATTATCTGTCTGGTTTTGTGCGCTTTTGAGTGATTGGACTTTTAAGGACTGCGTGACATGCCTAATTTTAATATATAAAATCCTTGCGTTACTGACTGACTGACAGACACGCTACAGCCGAAACTATTGGGCGCAGGAAGCTGAAATTTGGCATGTATGTTCCTTGGGGACCGTAGGGGTGCACTAAGAAGGGATTTTCCGAAATTCCTACGGGATCGGGTAAATTTAAAAAAAAAATGCATGCGTAGCTGCTGGCGTCCTCTAGTCCTAAATAAAAATGATTTGCCTGTAACATTACAATTATAACAAAAACAATACAAAGATAATTAAATCACAGTAATAATCACATATTTTTTTGGTAATTTGCATCTACATAAAAATCACATTTTCACTTAAAACTATATAATATGTATATGTATTACTTACAATAGGCTGATTTGCCGCAGCGGTGCATGCGGTTTACAGCAGCTTGAAAATGTGCCATCCAAAAAGAATGTTTGTATACTTGTTATGGTTTCACGAGTAGTCTCATTGCAGAAAACTATTATTCTATTTTCAGGCTCGCTGTCATCACCGAATAATAATAAATAATGTTTATATTTTTGTGGAATAATAACATCTTCGCATCTTGAAAAATTTGTTTTGGGCACGTTTAGTTCACGATTCCTCACATTGTATAGTGTTCGCGAAATGTTCGAAAATTTCGGTATGGCATTTAATATCTCATAACCCGCATCCTTGGTTGTTTGAAACGCTTCTTGATACACTTGAGGCATAGGTGTTCGCTGCTGCTTCCTTACAAAGGTTTATTATCTTTATAACTTCAGTTTATTCTATATTTGGTTGACACTTGTGGGCCGCTTCATGCAATATTCTGATGTCAATATTCTCCGAAATTTTGAGAATTGCGCTGCACGAACGATTAAAACATCTCCATACACTTCCAGATTTATTTTCGCGATGCAAATTGTACATGTAAGCATGTCTCACAAGCATTCGCTGTCCTCTTTTAGATTTCGTAAATTTTATGTGATTATTATATTCATGTTTTAATTTAAGTGAAAAATAAAATAAGTTAGGCACATAAAAATTTAATTGATCAAGACCAAAAATCGATGCAAATAATCGATTTCATTTCAAGACATGGCAAAATCATCCTTAGACCTATGATCATCTGTCAAATCCATCATTTGTAATGTCTAGTGTAATGTCTAGATTTGACATATAACTGTAATCTATCTTCTCATTAGCACGCTCACTATCGTAGTTTTGGGTATTTTTGGTTTATTCATATAGTGAGAATAGAATACGAGGAAATTTATTATTAATAAAAAAGGAAAATAAAATTACGTTAAAGTTAAAAATGTGACATATTTTATTTCATTTTAAACGTGTATACTAACATAGATTATAAGTTCCATTGTTACTAACATTTTTGAGTCTTGGTACTTGAATAAATGAATTTATATATATATATATATATATATATTATAATATTGAATAAATACACCTCTACCATAAATGGAACGTGTAATGTCAACTTTGACGTCTACCATGACAATTTATCTAACCTAAAAATTTGCAAATGGCGTGCTAGTTTCTAATATGTATGTAAACTTTATAATATTATATCTCGTAAACCATGAATCTCCGCAACTTAAAAATTCGTAAAAAATATTCTATTAATTATGAGTATTATCTCCAAAAAAATAGAACTACCAAAGCAACGACCAATAGTGGAAATTTCAGCCATAATATATACTCTTTTTAAAAACAAATACTACATTAAATAATAGGTAATATAAGTATATTGGCTTTATTGTGGACATGGTGTAACTTCGGAAACCAATCATTTGCACCAATCTTAGCAACTACCGTCGATCTAAAATATTATGTTCTTATAACTCTATGATAATTACAATATTAAGAAGATCACATTTGTAACAGAACACCCAAGGTCAATTGAGTCACTGGATGACTGAACTGATCCATTGATCGGCGGTGTGGCTAGAAATATATAGATACAGCGAAGGAGCGAGCGCGTGATAGCATGTGCAGGAGTGCAGAAGAAAAAAAATTAGAAATAATTTTTATTTCGAGCGCTAAAAATCAATAACTTTGTTTTCTACCAGTACTTTATGCAAAAAATATGTACCTATGCAGACTTGTGACGAATTTACACATATTTTTTATGCATGTGACGAATATACTTTCAATGTATGGAGTTTACAAAATGTGACGAATTTACTTTGTGGCGAATGTACAATAACCCGATACTAACCTACGGTTATCAATTGCGTCACTGAGTCGCAAACCTTATGACAAAAAGTTAAACAGATATCCACATTGACAAAATGCTATTTTTTTACAAATAAAACACAATAGCGTATTTTAAACCTTTAGATTTATTAAATCATCGTTGTCTACAATGACGTTATTTAAAAATAAGGCTGGGCCTACAAATCCCTCATGTCTGGCGTGCCCTAGGTACAAAATGATTGAAATGATATGCGCACAGGTCCCTACAGTACGTCGTCCCGTTATGCAGGTACAATATCTTTGGATAATATCGTTGTTGCGAACTAATAAGTAACAGTAGTACTTTCTAGCTCTCACGTGTCGCGACTGTATACGACCACGTAAGAGCCAAGCATCCTCATCAATGCCAAAATCAGGTAAATCCTCCATTGCAGCTTCTCGGTATATTTCTATTGTATACATTCCATTTTGTAGATGTTCGCTGCAGTAAGATTTCACTAACTTCAGTTGATAGGTTCCCAAAGCTAACTTCAGCCTTATTTCAGTGACGATAGCTTCTGCATATTGACTATCTTCGATGGGTATATGAAAGTGGTTTGTGATAGCAGCAGCTATCCTAAACTCAGAAAATATATGCGGCAACGCATTGTTGAAATATTTTTGGCGAAACAGTTTAAAATCCCGTTTGAACCTACCGTTAACCACTTCCACTACCCAGCGGCAAATAGTGACCAATCGAGATTAATTGGCTTGGTCAGTAGTAAGTTGGGATTCGTGTCTATCCTTTGAAGGCGGGACATGGTATTCATAACCACAGGCTTCTATTAGTAGAGGAGACGTGGAACATCGACCTTCACCGATCTGATAACCAGATGAGACGTATTTTTTATGTTATATAATTTATTAACAAATATGCCTATAATAACTTGCCTATCAAAAAGTACTCATAGCTATTTTAAAATTCAAGTTAATTGTAATCAACCGCAAATATAACTTTGTCGTTTATACAAACACTATGGAAAACAAAGTTATTTTTGGTAAATGAAAAAGTGATAGTGATATTTGGATAGGTGAAGATAAAGGGTATGTTAAGTGTTAAGGCTGATGCTAGTAATTAATAAACGTACACGGAAGCAATATAGCAATAAATATCAAACAATTAGATTAAGTGCGAGGCCCGTAAGGGTCCCGTAGTTCCGGTATCCACATAACATACCCGTTATCTTCACTTAACCAAATATGACGATCGCTTTTTCATCATCAAAAATAACTTTGTTTTCCATAGTGTTTGTATAAACGACAAAGTTATATTTGCGGTTGATTACAATTAACTTAAATTTAAAATAGCTATGAGCACTTTTTGATAGGCAAGTTATTATAGGCATATTTGTTTATAAATTATATTACATAAAAAATAAGTCTCATCTGGTTATCACATCGGTGAAGGTCGATGTTCTACGTCTCCTCTACTATATCGCTCATTTGCGACAAGAACGTGACAAAGTAAAAATCTCAGTTTGTGATAAAACGCATTTGAAAGTTTAAAATTTCTGTAACTTTTTAATTATTATGTGTAGAATATTCAGCTCAACACAACATAACTTCAAAGTTTCCTTATTTTTGGAACAAATTGCATTCAGACCTTTAAATCAGTTATTAAATTTATTATGATTATTTATTTAAAAAAGGGTCCTCCTTGTTGCATTATTCTTGTAAAAAATTTAACATATTGCAAAAAAAACAGATATGTAACGTTTTCCTTGAAAAAAAGTTTGAATAAAAATCTAAACCTTTACAAGTTATGTCGTATTGTTACGTTTTATTGATAAACTGTAATCTAAATGTATGGAACATTTTAATTAAGACACGTTATTGTCGTATAAATCTCTGTATTTTTGTATTTTCTTTTACAAAATGCAAGATATTTTAGCGAAGTTATTTTGTAACTTTCGCTGAAATACAAGTAATAATCACATTTAAAAAATATTACAATTATAACCAGCCACTAATATCTGTAGTTTTACTTTTACTCACAACCGTTAGCAATTATAACGTTATTAAATATTTAGGAATGCCATATTACCATAAACATCACAAGCCTCAGTCTATATTTTTTCCCCTTCGAAATCAAATAAAAAGCATTATTAGTTCGCTTTGGTTCAATACCCTGTCCTTCATCATCGAGTTTGACGTAACGATTTGCTGGAATGGCTTCTTCAACAGATGCAGCGGTGAAACTCCATTGTTTCTCGATCTCTCCTAAATTCCAGTAACCTTTCAGTATTCCACGGCGTTCTTTTTCGGAAAAATCTTTTGACACTTAAAAATGCAGGTTTCCTTACAGGGTTCTCTTAGTTGCCGGGGCGAAACAGTTTTTTGTGATGCTTTTGATTCGTAGGACTGTCCTACATTTCTTAACTGTTTAGTATTTTTTTCTCATTTTTCTTTATTCGGTGGTCTTTCTTTTCCTTTTTTTTATGTGAAGGGTCTTCATTTGTGCTAATCTGTAAGTTTGCAGTCGGATATCTATTTTCAGATACAAATGTTGGTGTTTCTCTTCCTGTGGGCACGATGCTTGCAATTGCATTCAGCATTTCTTGTCTCATTCTATCGTGATTTCCTGTCATCATTTGTTTAGCTGTGTTATCTATTTCTTCATTTAAAATCGTATTTTGCATTATATTTCTTGTGTTCTCATTTTTTGTTTGTCATCAGTCTGTATAGTACATATATCAGTCTTATTAAGATTTTCGTTGTCGTCTATAATTATATCTTCATCTTCACCTTCACTAGAACTCTCAATTCTTCGTTGAGTTGTCCTTCACTGAGTCGTCAGAGTCTGCAGCAAAAGTTTATTTTATTTTTTTATTATTACAATTCTGAGGCATAGCATAGCGCTATCATTAAAATACAGAAACTAACAATTATCATCATAGAGAGAGAGTCGACTTTACTGTATACACCAGGAAATCATCATACATCATACTCGTTCTTAAATTCATAAGTTTCCTATTGTTTTGATGCATTCCTAGTAAATAATAATATTGTTGCTCATTGTGATTACCACAAACATAGACAGCGATAGCCTAGTGGAAATACCAACAGACTGCCATGCAGAGGGTATCGGGTTTGAACCCACGGCGCGCACCAATGACTTTTCAGAGTTATGTGCGTATTGAATTGTTAATTATCGCTTGTCCCGTGCCTTGGAGAGCACGTTAAGCCGTCAGTACCGTCTAATAAACTGACACTAGTCTAAACCATGGAATATCTCTATTCCTTTGGGTTGTGGAGGTCAGACAGGCAGTCGCTCCGTGGAAAAGATAATATTCAGCCAAATCCGGTTAGAACAGTAAGCGGACCCCAGATTGAAACTAGGATAACGCTAAGAGGATGATGGTGATAACCACAAAACTTCTCTTTGAAAAAAATACTATACTTCGTGATTTATTAAATGAAACTTATTTGTGTGCTCTGTAAATAAGAATACTGCTATATTGGTATTATAAGTGAACATACATACATAGACTCACGCCTGTTTCCCCGAAGGGGTAGGCAGAGGCATATTAAACGCCCACTTTTCATATAAGTGAACATACCTTCAATAATTGATGGTATTGATGATGAAGAAGTGCTGCTACTCAAAGAACTAGTTGAGTCGCAACGAGGCCGGTTACATTGCAGTTGTTGTTCTTCCGGTACTGATTCATATATTATGCTAAAAAATAAATTGATTGTTTAATTAATTTGTATTTCGAGAATCGGTATTATCTTTTCATTTTTCTTACTTACGTGAATGTTCATTAATTGCTCGGACAAGATTTACAATCTTCCTAGAGCGTGATTCCATCTGAAAAATAAATTATAATTAGACAATGTTTTTAACATTTATAATGCAACATTGTAAGCTATTTGTTGTAAAAAATTATTATTTTTTATCAAGAATGTGTTAACTTGAGATAACCAACATTATGACCAAACATTTTGTACTTTTATTATCAACTGTAACGGAACATCTTAAATTAACCAACAAAAAACATTGTTTATTTCTGCAACAACGGTACAATTCTATGTAAACTATAGCATGCGATTACTATTTTTACTACAATATTGACCCACATACAAAATGTCCCGTTATAGCTGCAAAAATAAATCACAAAAAAACGAAAAGCTGTACTTACCTTTCATCGACACCGTGACACCATGAGCTGTTACGTTTTTGCCGCAATTGGGCAGCACTTTCCTCTTCAAGCGAGCGGCGACAACTGACGTGAACCGATCCTGCATTAAACTTAAGTGCGGAAAGAGATGGCGTTAAACCGATAGTCGCCAACCTTTTCCCTCATTACTAGGTAATTTTCGGCGCTAGAAATATCGCGTTTTAGCAGCAAGTAGAGCGCAATGCGCCGGATTCTACTGTATCATTATTCCATAACGATACATATTTTCGTTAACACGTTCTTGTCGCAAATGAGCGATATATCATCCAAGCTGTCCCTTAATCCGCGATCCAAAATAAATATGTCATTAGTTTCAAGGAGACAGTGAATTGGATGTTCACCATTATTCATAATATCGCTCATTATGTTTGCGTCTGTTTTTGTAGCAGCATGGGGCCCTGTGAGTCGCCCCCCCACGTTATGATAAATCATTCAACCTTTTACACCTAACCGATGATGCGTTAGTGCGTCGAGCGTACAGCGTTTGTGCCGTTTCCCTCAACGTATCGTCGGTCGACGTCGCGCGCACTACGCATCACGTGTATTTTGATTGACGCGTTGGGCGATGTTTTAAAATTAAATGTGAAATGAAATGAAATGAAATTGTTTTTAGTTGCAACTCCAATGTAACAACAGTATAGTGAGAAATTGACTATAAAAAAACAGTTTTTGGATCGCAAATAAGGTACCTGCGTCAGTATTAGTTGCAGAATCAGGTGAGACTGCAACACTGATCTTCCCGCAGGACCTACTTACTTACATACATATATTCTCTTAAAACTAGTTATAATTAATATAAATAGTACATACACTATGAATTAATATATAAAAATCAAATAAATATACATACATAGATTAAATAATCATAATAAAAACAATATAGGATATTAATTAGATAACTTTTTTTTTTTGCGTTTCCGAACGCTTTACAATCACTTCTTGTCACATTTGACATGCACTTGACACTTGACAGATGGTGTGTTCGGTCGGCTCAAAGTTGTAATTGTTATCTTTGTGCGAATAAAACAAATAATTAATACTAGACTACTAATAATAATACAAATTAATTTATATTATACATTCTGTTTACATGATATTATACTACAGATGATGATAATGTCATATATTACGCGTGTTTAATATCGATGAAATGTAAGTTACCGCTTCACTGTACAATACCTATGATAATGTTTGTCTTTGTAATAATATTTGCTTAAATTTAGTTTGGAATGTGTGTACTGTTTTCAGGCTACGCAGGGGAGGAGGAAGATCATTCCAACATTTCGTGGAAGCAAATCGGAATCCGCCTCTGAATGAGGAAGTACGGTGCTTCGAGGTGACCATGAGATCTGATGAGGCCCTTGTATTATATGCATTAACCTCTCGCGACCATGTCAACTTCTCATAGAGGTAAGCTGGTTTTTTATATAAAACTATACCAAAAAGCAATGTTGCCAAATGAAGGTGCCTACGTGCAGTCATCTTCATGAGGTTCCCATTGTTCAAAAATGGAGTGACATGTGTGCGCGGTGGGATTTTGTAACAAAACCTAGCACATGCATTTTGTACTCGCTGTATTAATTTTTGAGTTCGTTTTAATATGCATGCACCAAATACAGTGTCTGCATAATTTAATTTGGACAAAACTAGTGACTCACAGAGTTGTATGCGCACATCTGTGCTGAGGTGATCCCGGATGCGGTAAAGCAATCTGAGACGGTAAAAACAGTTTTTTACAGATTCAAGAACATGCGTCTCAAAATGCAATTGTCCATCCATGATCAAACCCAAATTACGCGCTTCGCTAACTTGCTGTATGGGACTACCATCCACCATTACTACTGGCTTGTCATACAAAGCAACCGCATAGTAGTTGCTGAAAGCAGAATCTGACTAGACGCGTAATGTAGCAGGTCTAATTTGACGGAATGGACGCAACCGATGCAGATCGCTTGACTTATTTTCCGTCAGATATGTACAGACCCATCTAACGGAATAGACGCAACCGATGCACACAGACAGGTATTTGGCCCTAAAAGATGGTCAAAAATATTTCTTTGCCCATTATAGTTTTCTTTTGATTTATTATTGTATTTTAAGGTTCAGTGTTGAAAAATAAAAGCGAAAATAATAGAAAAAAAAACACTTATTCATCATCTTCATTATCCCTTACATAACTAGAATTAGATCAGACATTTAACAATTTCTTCATAAACATACCAGTGAACACAACCAGCTGTCTAGATTCATGTCCAAGCAAAGCAGAAATGTTGGTTAGGGGCAATGTGGATGAGTGTGATGTGCTTTTTAATTTTAAATATATTGACACCAATGACATACTGAAGGTATTCAAGACGCTCAATAATAAAAAATCTGTTGACTTATGGGGCATTTCTGTTAAACTTGTGCGACAAATTATTTCTAGCTTAGCTCCATATTTAGCTGCAATATTCAACAGATGCGTAGATACAGGAGTATTTCCTGATCTAATGAAACATAGTAAAGTAATACCATTATTCAAAAAGGGATCAAAAAGCGACCCTAGTAATTTTCGGCCAATTTCTATCTTGCCTGTTATTAGTAAAATTTTTGAAAAGATTATTTTGCATCAACTAGAGAGCCACTTTCACACAAATAATTTATTTCACAGTGAACAGTATGGCTTTACTAAGGGTCGCTCCACCGTTGATGCCGGTGTACCTTTGTTAAAGCATATTTTTAATGCTTGGGAAAACTCGAAGGATGCCATTGGTGTTTTTTGTGACCTATCAAAGGCCTTTGACTGTGTGGAACATAATACACTTTTACTTAAATTGAAACTTTATGGTATTAGAGATACCGCACTCAATCTTGTTGCCAGTTACCTTAGTGATAGAATTCAGTATGTAGATGTTTATGGGAGTAGGTCTCTAGGTTTGCCAGTAGGAATGGGCGTTCCAGAGGGCTCTATTCTCGGTCCATTTCTTTTTTTAATATATATGAATGATTTGCCGTTCTTTGTACAAAATTTATGTGATATTGTTTTGTTTGCCGACGATACGTCACTAATTTTTAAAGTTGATCGTAATTTAAGTAACTTTGATACCGTCAATAACACTCTTGCACAAGTATTAGATTGGTTTTCGACAAATAATTTGGTACTCAACTCAAGCAAAACCAAATGTGTTAAATTCTCTTTGCCTAATGTCAAAAGTGTTCCTACTAATATAATTTTAAATAAGGAAACAATTCAACTAGTCGAATCAACGGTATTCTTAGATGAAAATTAAGATTGTAAACTTCAGTGGGGCGCCCAAATATCCTGTCTCGCAGTAAAACTTAGTTCTGCAGCGTTTGCAGTTAGAAAAGTTAGGGAATTCACAGATATAGATACTGCTAGACTAGTTTACTTTAGTTATTTTCACAGCGTAATGTCTTACGGAATAATGTTATGGGGTACAGCTGCTGATATACAGACTATTTTTATCATTCAAAAAAGGGCCATACGTGCAATTTATAAGTTAGGTGCTAGAGATTCTTTACGTGATAAATTTAAAGAAGTAGATATATTGACATTTGCATCGCAATATATATATGCTAACTTAATGTACATTAAGAAAAACTTAATTCTATACAGCAAAAATAGTGATTTGCACAAAGTGAACACAAGGAATAAGCATAAACTGGTGGGAACTAACTACCGTCTACATAAAGTTCAGAACTCATTTGCGGGGATTGGTATACGATTTTTCAACAAATTGCCTCTTGAAATTATGAATTTACCCATGCACAAATACAAACGGCCAATTAGGAACTTTCTTTTACAAAGGGGTTATTACACTATTAACCTCTCGTATGCTGGATTACCAGACATAATTAAAATCTATTGTGTCTCGTGCAGATCTGCTCTTAAGCATACGAAAGGTTAAGGAATTTTTAAATGATAAGACACCGTGGGGATAGGCTTAGGCTTGTTTAACTCACGATTATTTTATTTACATGTTAAGTGGAGGTGCTTCGTGAACACATGATTTTTGCAGGATTTGGATATTTTTATGATTTGTTGAATGTAGTTTAACATTATTTATCCCTGATCATATCATTGTTCACTTGTCACCTTCACAAAATTCTTTCTACATTTGCATTCCTTCACGCGTTCCACTAACTTATGTTAATAATAACGATCTGGAAAATGGAGGTAATTGGCGGTCATGGTCAGTATACCAATAGATTGTTTCTTACTGCTGGTTCGTATACCGTTGTCGTCATGCTCACTAAATTGTCATTTCTTGTGGTGGCGTCGTGTGTCGGGTCATCCCTGTCCCTCTAATATGGCGAGAGGGATGATGGCTGGCACATGCGTCATACTCGTGAACGGGTGCTACTTGCGATGACTGGTCGATGACGGTCTTGCGGGCTGGTATTAGATTTTAATATTTAACTGCATCATTTCCATCATGGTTCTGATCACTTTCGCGGATTGCCTGCATTATTAGGTATATATAATGTAAGTGGATGCTCCTGTTTCACCATGTCTATTCTGAGGAGGCTAACCAAAAGTATTATGCTTGAGTATTATTACAGTAAATATATACAAGTGATATAGAAGGTGTAACAGTTGCAGCACCTTACAAAATGTAAGGCCTATTGTCCACGTAAACCGCACGGCATACGCACGCTTTCGTCAATTGACGATTGCAAGACGAATGCTTGCATCTAGCGATGGGCGATTCCGAGATGTTTTAACAATCGAAAGCATCGGAGTCGTTAAAATAAATTTTCGAGTCAACCATCGACTCGCCGTTCTACAAAACAATCGAGATGTTTTTCGATTGTTTCGAGTCAACGGAAACGACCGCTAGTTTTCGATTGTTCAAATCTGTCACTGTCACGAGTCTCGCTCGGTCAGTAGATTGTAGGCATCGAGCTGAAGTGCATGTTAGTTTATGCCGCGCGTAATTTTTAAACGTTTATTTACGAAACACTGTTTTATTTTTAACTAGAGTTTTAAAGTCATCAGAATGCCACGAATTTTAAAAAAATCTATGGAGTTTTTTAATAAACAATTGATAAATGGTAAAGTGACATCTGTCGAATGCAAATTATGTAAAACTGTTTACAAGTACTTCGGGAATACTACGAATCTCAATGATCACCTAAAAAGGAAACATCCCATTCAATTAACACAAGCATTAGCAGAACAAACTCCAACTGCAACGGAAAATAATCCCGGTTTATCTACAACTATATCGTCAGCTGGCACCGCGGTGCCTGTGGCTTCAACATCAATTGCTGGTGATAGCTGCACACCCACAACAACGGCCACTGTCAGCTCGATTAGTTCGCAAGCAACAAACCAGACTGCACCCCCTCCAAAAAGAATGAAGCAGATGAGATTATACGGCTTAGCGCAGACTGAGGTAACCGACGACGAACGTCGTGAATTCGACAAAGATTTAATACGTATGATTGCAGTGGACTGTCAGCCATTGTCAATAGTTGAAAACCGTGGATTTAATTTTTTTGTAAAAAAATATATTCCTCGACACAAGTTACCATCTCGAAAAGTGCTATCAGAGAACGTGTTATCGGAAGAATATAAATTATTAAGCACCAATATCAAAAACCAACTTGAAAAACTGACTACATTTCTGCAACCACTGACATGTGGTCATCTGATAGTAACAGAGCCTATATAACGGTGACTGCACATTATGTATACGAATTTCAAATTCGTTTTGCAGTTTTATCTACCGAAGAAGTGCATACAGATCATTCTGCTGTTAATATCGCACAAGCTATTTTAAATATTTTAGTAAAATGGAATATTACCAACAAGCTAGTTACAGTGGTGACTGACAACGCTGCAAATATGAAAAAAGCTATCACCGAACATCTTCATAAGTATCACCATCCATGTGTTGCTCACACGCTCAATTTGTCGGTTCAAGATAGCATCAAAGAAAATCCATCTCTAGAAACTTTACTTTCAAAATGTCGATCACTAGTCACGTACTTCAAACAAAGTAATTTGGCAGCATATAAATTGAGGGAAATACAGCATCAGATGGGACTTCAGGAATTAAAACTGAAGCAAGATGTACCCACCAGGTGGAACTCGGCAGTGATTATGATGGAAAGGTTATCACAACTAAAACTGCCACTGTCAGCAGCCCTTTCATCGCTGCCAAATGCTCCTAGAAATCTAGACGGGTCAGATTGGGAAGCAATTGATGATTGCATTCAAATTTTGAAATCATTCTTATTTATGACAGAAGATTTGTCAGGCGAAATGTACCCAAAGATGTCAAGAATAACACCACTTATTCGAGGACTTCAAATCCAAATAAAAAACAAAAATTGCACGACAGACATTGGAAAACAACTTAAATTAAAGAGTTTAGAAACTATTTCCAGGCGTCTTGGAATTTTGGAAACCACTAAAGCCGTTGCAAAGGCTACTTTTTTGGATCCTAGGTTCAAAAAAGCCGCTTTTGGTACTGCTGAAAACGCAGACAATGCTCAAAAATGGGTAACTGAAGAGTTGAGCGCATTAATTGGCACTGCTAGTAGTTCTGACAATGTATCTGTGCCAATACCAACACCACCAATTGCCACATCAAGAAGTGCCCTTTCTACCCAAGAAAAAGATGATGACGAACTATGGAGTGACTTCGACCAAAAAGTTACCGCAATTCGTTCGACTATCACTCCTAGTACCAATGCCATAAGCACCATAAAACAGTACCTTGAAATGCCATATTTCGATCGCAAAAAGAATCCTTTCGAATTTTGGAAAATGCACTCTAATACTTTTCCACACTTATATAAACTAGCCTGTAAGTATCTTAACATGCCTGCAACTTCAGTACCATCAGAAAGAATGTTTAGCAAAGCTGTCATGATAACTAATGATAGACGAAATAGATTGACTCCAAAAAAATTAGACCAACTTCTGTTTTTGAGCGAGAATGTAAAAAAACTAATTACCGTGTGGTTGACGGCATAGAATATGTCACCACCCCCTTTCTTCCCGTGGGTGTCGTAAGAGGCGACTAAGGGATAACACGATGCAAATACCATCTTTGCGTAGAGACGGAAAACTCGACATCAAACCCTATACGACTGCCTCGTTGGTCTCGCAGCATAAATGTGCGCGTGGGATCGGGAGGTCCCGGGTTCGATTCCTGGGTCGGGCAGTGTTATTGGGTTTTTCTGTCACGAAATTCTCAGTAGCAGCACGGAGTCTGGAAATGTTTCTCTGCCTACCCCTTCGGGGATAAAAGGCGTGACGATATGTATGTATGTAGTGCATTCTTTATACACAACGTAATGAGGACACAAGAACTGTAACTCTTTGAACAGTGTATTTAATGGCAAGCGTGTTTTTAATTGAATTGAGGGTTCAATAAAAAATAATTGCATATTTTCGAGAAATTTTTGTATGGCACTATTTAAAGTGATGTCTCTTGATTGGCGAGTAATTTTTCTGCTAACATTAACACCTAGGTATATCTCTTTACGAGATAAAAGTTAACGGTAGATCTAGGATCTAAACTAAGTGCGTCTGTGTTCTTAATGTAGTTACTTTTCATGTAGCAACTTAATAAAGACATAAACATTACAGGGACATCCTTAAAACTATGTGTACATTTGCATAATCATCTTGAAATATAACATTTAATTTGTTAACTATTGGCAAAAGATAATGTAGTGCATAGAAATATAGTTTTAGAATACTGTCATTAAATGTTTTCTTATGACAATTGGGAGTAAATGTTTTTGTCAAGCAAATATTGGCCTTGAAAATAAATTTTAAGTGCATCCCACTGCTTAAGGATCCTATTAACGCACGCGTGTAATGACAACCAACGTATGTTGTAGTGCAACTTACTACGAAAGTACAAACTCTTGAAACTCTGACAACTCCCTTTGTCTTTTGCTCAGGGACCGGACCGGACCGGACAATGCCACTTAAGGGTTAAGCCAGGGCCGTGAAAGCTCCCTACATGGTAAATTTCATATAAATCAGCGCCATCTACCGATGATTGTAAGAACTAAAGAAAAACAAATTACATATACACCTAGAAATATTTGTAGCGATAACTGAACGGTAATTTCACCAATATCAATAAGACCTACATGGCGCAGTGGAAGCGTGCTGGGCTCACATCTTAGAAGTCCGTGGACCGAATCCACGCTTATCTAGAACTACTTTTTGTGATTTTTATATTTTTTTACACATTTATATTATTTTGAAAAATGAATCCACTACTAACGCCATCTATACGATCGGAATAAAAATAAAATTGTTTGTACGCCATCTAGAGTCGAGGATGCCTATTGAACTTTTTCCTTAGAGGGAGTTGCGCATCTATACCAGTATATCTGTATAATCTATGGGTTAAGCCTTTCGACAGGGTAACCCATACATGGGGTAACCAATATCGCAGTGTAACCCTTTGTTCGAGTACACCCGCAAAACCTAGTGAAATGGTTAACCCCTTCACTATGGTAACCACTTCAATTTATTAAGCCTTTCAATGACTGAAGTCTTTCAAGATGTTACCTTCACGAAAAGCTTTTATTGGAGTTACCCTGAATTACCCAATACTTGAGCTGCACGTACGTGGAGACGATATTTGCACCCGAGCGGCGCCTCATGCTTCACTATTGTTATTTAGTTGTTACGAATTTGACAAGTGACGACGACAAGCGAGGTAATAATTAAGATGAGTAACACGGGTGAGTGATTAATGTGATTATTGTTTAAAATACCTATGTAACAACTGAGTTACCTTAATGTTGATATTTTTACTTGTATATCTGTTTAATAATTATTGTTATTACGTAAGTAGTGTGTTTCGTAATATCATATGAGGCGAGGCGGTGCGGAGTGGGTGCCAGGTGACTCTAAAGAGCTGTGAAAACAATGTACAATTGTGTTTTGTTTTTTTGCATAAAATCATTTAAAACAGTAGGTATAGATCTCGTCTAACTTTAGTTCGCTCTGAATTTGCTGCGTAGGTATAGCTGCGCTATAATCGAGTATTAGGTGTCAGCGGGACAGGGGCGGGTAGCGGAAGAAGTCTATTTGATTCGGGAAGGGATTCGAGTGCATCTTCATACATTTCTCGCTCAAGGCGCCAAGCGGCAATCGCGTCCGTGTTCAGTCGCCCACGACACGGTGCCGCTCGCCGCTATAGGTCGTGACCGGGGTATTATTCTTTTCACTAGATGGACCATTAATCCATTATTTATTTGTATGTATGTATGAAACACATAAGGTCAAGAGGGGAATGGTGGCATATTTAATTTTTTTTTAATTTTGTTTTATCATCTAGGAGCACTTATTGAACCTAACTAACTTGTTTGTAACGTATGCCATAAAGCATATTCTTCTTTACAAATTCCATTTATCATCAATGCCTTGTTGCGAATTTACAGGTCATTTTTTTAATTGTAGTGCTTAGACGGACCTTTCTTCTTTTTTTTTGGGGGTAAGTCCGTCATATAGATGTTTTATAAAGAAATTGATAGATTTATAGAATGGGTTTATAATATGAATACGTAAAAATGAATACTTAGCAAAAGTATACTCACAAATCATAGATACAAGGTACCATTTACATTTTATTGCAGTAAAATCATAAGGCGGGGTAATGCCGTCATATTTATTAGGCCAGGGGTTGTGAACATATTATGAATACATACTAGGCTAAGTAAGGCTGTTAGAATGTCAATTTGTAGAGGGTTTTTCCAATAAGAGGTGTTATTTTGATATTCAAAGAAAAATGCCATTTTTTTATAAAAATGATCTGATGTTTAGTTCATTATGAAGAAAAAGGTATGCCGTTAACAGTGGAAATAACGTCAGGCAAATGACCACCACGACCACGCTTACAGGACCATATCCATTTCATGAAATTTTCCATAACCAAATCGCAAAGTGGCTGCCCTATGTCCTCGATAGCCTCACGAATTACATCTTTGAGGTCTTGAATCGACGCTGGGCTGTTGGCGTGGCCCCAAAGGAAGAAGTCGCAAGGTGTTAAATCACAAGATCTCGGTGGCCAATTGTGATCACCTCTTCGAGAGATAACACGGTCCGGAAACTTTTTCCGTAAAAGATCAATGGTTTCGTTGCTTGCGTGGCCGTCTTGTTGAAAGTAAACGTTGTCCAGATCGATACCATCCAATTCCCGCCATAAAAAATCATTAATCATCTCTCGATAGCGCAATTCATTCACCGAAACTGTTGCACCAGCTCTCATTTTCGAAAAAGTTAGGTCCAATGACTCCGCCGGACCTTAAAACGCACCAAACAGTCACACGTTGAGGAAAGAGAGGCTTTTCAACAATAACTCTGGGGTTTTCAGAGCCCCAGATGCGACAATTTTGCTTGTTGACAAAGCCACCGAGGTGGAAATGGACCTCATCGCTCAAGATGATTTTTCGATGGAATTCCGGATCATTTACACGCTTTTCAACGACCCAATCAGCAAAGACATGACGTTGTTGATGATTGGCCGGCTTGATTTCTTGTGTTAACTGAACTTTATAAGGACCCAAATCTTTATGCAAAATACGGTGTATTGACGTTTGTGGAATGCCTAATTCCAAAGAACGACGAGGAATTGACAAACCTGGGTTTTCTTCAACACTTTTGGCTACAGCAGCAATATTCTCGGCTGTTCTTGAGCGACTTGCACAGGTTTTAGTCTGTGAAGACTAACTTGTCCCAACAGCTCGAAATTTTCCACCAATTTTTGTATTGCGGTCCGACAAGGTGCTTCACGACAACCCAAAAATGTTCGAGTTTTACGAACCGTCTCTGCCAAATTTCCAATATTTTTAAAGTGAATTTAAATAATTTCAATGCGTTGTTGAAGCGTGTATCGTTCCATTTTTATTAATGGCGTAGTTTCTACTTGTCAAATGTTCAAAAATGACAGCTTCAAAAGTGACATCTACCGAAATATCGGACTATTCAAAATAACACCTCTTATTGGAAAACCCTTTAGATGAGTCAAGCAATATTTCATGTAAATAAATAGGTTTATTTTAAAATATTTGTACTTAATCAGTCTTTAAGAATAAGTATTAACAATCAGTCAATCATAGAAGTAGTATCAATAATCACAGTAAGTATTTAAAGGAATTAATTAAACGAATAAGTCTTAATAGGCCAGGACCGATGCCTTCAAAAATGGTAAAAAATAAAAAAAAATACAGTAGGATGAAACCCATTAGAAAAGGAGGGGAATATGATAAAAATGAAAGGAAAAATAAATTACGGTCAATCCGAGTTCGGGAAGTGCGAGGGGGGAGGTTTTAAGGGTAAAAAGGTTATCTTGGTGGTTGTTGCCACTGCTCTGTATCTCGAATACTGGCTAACGGTTTTTACAGCTGCTACAAAATAGCAGGTATGTAGTAAGGCCCAGAGCCTCCTAGGTCCGTCCCCACCTCTCTATAAATGACCTTACAATGGGCTAAGATTTACCGTTGGTCACTCAGGTATATAAATTATCTTAAAACAGCAATAAATAGGCATCTAAAAATATTATTTAAAGAAGATTCTACAACTTTTTCAAAATATTGTAGATGTATTTTTAAATATTAACTTTATTAACTTCTTTGTTTGTTAATTATAGTAGTATATTTTAATTTGCAATTTTTCTTTTATCAATGTAGCATGAAATCTTACGTTTTTCGAGTAATTAAAGTGTAAATTTAATAAATAACTCTAAATTGTACATAAACAATTTAAAAAAAGTTTCGAATTAGAGGTTTTTCAATTTTTTTCAGTTGCTGAGAATATTTACTATAGTAATGTATATTTTTTTACACCATCAAAAAGTAGAGATTTTAACGAACTACAAGCCTCCAGTTTTTTTTTAAAAAGCTGATATTTTGACGTGAGAATTTTCGATTGAAAATAGGGGTGCTTTTTGATATTAAGTTAAAATGAGGCGAAAACATAAATATTTTAAATCAAATAAATTACAGTATATTTGGGACCATAATATGGTAAGTTTTCACCAAATGTCGTAGAAAATTTTTTTTTTTGAAAAAGATAAATAAAAAACCATAAACTTGGTCATTTGAATTTTTCACTCAAATTTTGAAGTTATGTGAAAAAATTGTAAATACAAAAGTTGTAGATCTATTTATTACCTACAACTTTGCCATTTAACTTTTTTCCATAGGACTTGTAGTTTTGCCGGAAATCAAGATAAACCACTTTTTACCCTTAAAACCTCCCCTCCCCACCCCCACTTCCCGAACTCGGATCGACCGTAATTTATTTTTCCTTTCATTTTTATCATATTCCCCTCCTTTTCTAATGGGTTTCATCCTACTGTAATTTTTTTTTGTTTCAAAAATTATCGACCCTGGTCTATAAATCAACTAAACCTATCTTAATTGTTTTATTTAAAACATCTGTTCATTTCTTGTTTATTTTAAACGGTGCAGATGAATTCAAAATACTCAAGACCTAATATGTAGTTTACATAATATTATAACACAGTATTAGTAACGCTTAAAAGTTTAAGTTCAAAACATAATCGGAATATCTAAATCTCTTTATTGTAGTATATTATTTAAAAATGTTCTTTTAGTGAAAACAAGAAGCAAACAAAAAAATAAAACTATATTTTAAAATATTTTTTACACAGAGAATATTTTAATTCTAGCTATATCTTTGTAATATGTTAGATGATACGGGAGTAAATAACACTCAAATTGATTTATCTAGAAATAGAAATGTTTAATGTTATTATAATATTAAAACATTCAAATTAATCTTGATCAAATATTTACACATTGTGAATTATGATCTACTTACCTAGAAATAGAAAAATCGACATCAAAGGTTTTTTATTTCCAATATTTTAGTGTATCGACAATGTATTACTTTACTTAGTTAAATTTATTTATTTATTTATTATATATAAATTGCAAATACAGGTACATGGGTTGGTATGATAAAAGTATAATTAAGTATCACTGTACTTAACCTTGCGGCATGCAATAATTTACATAAAACTAAAGAAACTTAATCCTAAAAATCTTTAAAATATTTTTAATAAGTGTTACAATTAATCCCTTAAAAAGTCTTCTACTGTCTAATAGCACTTTTGCAGCAAAATTTGCTTTAATTTTTTCTTTACTATATTGACATTTCCTCTTCAAGAAGTGACTTAGGCAAGTGATTATATATTCTAGGTGCCATACAAAATATACTTTTATTGAAGTATGCCGTTGTGTTAGAAGGGACGCTTATTTTTAATTTATGCCTTTTACATTTTAATTTTTCAAAAATATTTATATTCTTTTTTACAAACAGCACAGTTTCTAAAATGTAAACAGATGGTAGGGTGAGAATGTTAAGTTTAATGAAAAAGGGTTGACAACTTTCTGTTGGTTTAATTTTACAGATAGCCCTTAAACATTTCTTTTGGAATATGAATGCATGTTGTACATCTGTTGAATGCCCCCAGAATATGATACCATAGCGTATGATTGGAGCCACGTATCCATGATATGCGGTCAATAACGTGGCTATGGACGCTTTTTTTTCCAGCATATAAAGAGCATAGGAGTACTGATTTATTTTGGTGCATAAACTCTCAATGTGACTCTTCCAGTTAAAACCATCGTCTATATTCATACCCAAAAATTTTGTAGTTTGTACCTGTGAAATGCTTATGTTGTCGTAGTGTATATCTAAATTATCTAGTTTATTTATTCCATTTTTGAAAATCATAATTTTGGTCTTTTGGATGTTTATTTTAAGATTATTAATATTAAGCCACGTAATGCTATTTTTTAAAGTATCATTAATTTCATGTTCTACAGTTGGTTTGTTGTTCCCCTTAAATATAATAGCACTATCGTCCGCAAAGAGAATCGATTCATGGCCTATCGCTTTGGGAAAGTCGTTGATATAAATTATGAACAGCAATGGTCCTAAAACCTACCCTGCAGTACTCCAAATTTAACGATTTGCTGGTCAGAGTAGTGATTCACAATCTTTTTATCATTAGTGCATAACCTAGAGATTTGAGTAAACTGTTGTCTATCAGTTAGGTATGATTTTATTAGATTGAGTACGTTTCCTCTAATACCGTAAGCGCTCAATTTATTTAGCAGTGTTTGATGATCGACATAATCGAAAGCCTTCGATAAATCCATATATAAAGCACAGGCCTGTTTCTTATTGTCTATTTCCGTCATGACAGTTTTAAGAAATTTAAAAATTGCTATATTTATGTCTTTATTCTTTCGAAATCCTATCTGTTCGTCAACTAGTAAATATTTTGATTCAAAATAATTGGACAGACAATTGTGAATCACTTTCTCAAAAAATTTTGATATTACTGGAATTAATGCCACAGGTCCATAACAAGACATATCATGCTTATTATCTTTTTTAAAAAGCGGCATTATCTTTGTTATTTTAAGCTCTGCTGGAAATGCGCCATGACTAATGCATAAATTGATTATGTGGCTCAGTATAAACGATAGCTTAATGGCGACATGCTTTATAATTTTAACCGATATATCATCATAGCCAGTACTATTCGTAGATCTAAGATTAATTATTATTTTGTATATATC
The DNA here is from genome assembly GCA_944739405.2 of Euclidia mi. NCBI lineage: Eukaryota > Metazoa > Arthropoda > Insecta > Lepidoptera > Erebidae > Euclidia > Euclidia mi. The sequence continues at coordinate 5,470,251 of OX123204.2, forward strand.
GCTGGGCATTGTTGGCATGAATATTGAATTTAGGCAATTGCTGCTATAACTCTGTAAAGAATCTGGTTTAAGTTTGATTACCTGGTTTATATAATAATTATTAAATGAATTTGCTAACTGAGTTGGCTCATTGATAATATTACCATTTGCAATGACGTAACGAATATCATCCCTTGGGTTATTAAATTTGCTTTTGTTTATGACAGCCCAAGTGGCTTTACACCTATTACTTGACCTATTAATGAAATTGTCATTTTGGACTTTCTGCGTAAGTTTAATAATGCGATTTAGTCTAGATTTTAGGTTTATATAATTTATCTTGTTCTGTAGTGTGCGGTTCTTACGGTACTGCCACAATAGCTTTCTTTTCCTTTTACAGCATAGTTTAATTCCTTTTGTGATCCATTTGCGCTTAGTTTTTGAGGATACTTTAATATTCACTATCGGAAAACAAAGGTAGTAAAAAAGTCTAAATAAGTCATAAAATTTTGTAAACGAAATATCAGGGTCCTCACTTATAAACACATCTTGGAAACTAAGGGCGTTTATGCACTGAATGAATTTATTTATGTTTTCTATATGATAATCACGCTTCTCAATGAACCAGTACTGCATTTGATTATTATTTTAAACTAGCAATTTCATGAAAACATCTTTTCCTTATAACTTTCAGACAATGAGAAAAATCTATTCTGCTGCCATTGTCATTCTTCGTGTAGTCCAACGGTCCAACCTCTCTGGTGCAATGTCATACCAAAGAGTATGTAACCCGATGTAACCACTACGTTTATGCCATACTAGTTAGACAGCGTACAGGCTTTAACACTTCTTTGCTATTCAAGATACATCTAATCCTTTTTACCAGTGTCTGGTTTAACCTTTCATTATGACCATTAGAAAAATTAAATTAACAGACTGGTCCTTTAAGTATTTTTTTTTTAAATTCAGTGCTGGATATTGATCGCCAAGCAATATCTCAACTTCGTTTTCCTTTGAAATTAAACTACAGTTTACGGATTTTATCGCGTTATATTACTTTCACTGGTTATTTGTTATTACATTTAAACCGAAAGATCTAGAAACTACATTTTTATTACTATAATGTAAAATAACAATGTAGTTTCTAGATCTTTCGGTTTAAATGTAATAACAAATAACCAGTGAAAGTAATATAACGCGATAAAATCCGTAAACTGTAGTTTAATTTCAATGTGTAACATTCGCGTAAACCCAAGAAAATATTCGTTTTCCTTGATCACGGTATCTACCAGTTTTATAAAGTCCTTAGCCAGTTGTGTTTATGGTGTTTACGGTAGTAGAGCCTTGCTTATTTCAGCATGAATAGGCCGGCTCGACCGGGGAAGTACTACCCTCTCACAGAAAATCGACGTAAAGTAACAGTACCTACCTAAACTGTTGCGTTTCGTTCGGTGAGTAAGAGTGCCGGAGGCCCTATCCCTATTCCTTCTCCCTCATCCCACTCCTCATCCTATTCCTTTTCCCAACCCCAAGGGGCGGCAACGCACTTGTGACTCCTGTGGTGTTGCTTGTGTCCATGGGCGGCGGTAATTGCTTACCATCAGGCGATCCATCTGCTCGTTTGTAGCCAAATGCTATAAAAAAAAATCCGATAGGTCTGGTCCTGTGTAGAAAGGTCTTATTTTTGACTCGATCTGATTTATTCCTACATGACAGATATGCTCATGCACCTTTTTTATTAATATCTTACTGTAGTCTTCGAACAGAATGTTTTGTTTTTCCATTTGTAATATATACCATTTTCGCGGCTCTGATGGCGTTCATGCAGGAGCACGCGCGCCGCATGGAAGAACAGCGACAAGGAGGAGTAGGCCCGCCGTCAAGAGGAGCAGGACCGCCGTCAAGAGGAGCACGCGCGCCGCCTAGAAGAACAGCTGCAGCGCGACAAGGAGGAGCACGCCCGCCGTCTGGAGGAACAGCTGGTGCTCATGGAAGACCTCAGTGCCGCAGTGGGGAAGGACTTGAAGGCGGTCAAGGAGGAACTTCAGCAGCACGAGGCCCGTATCAGCGACGTAGAGATGCTCGTGCATGACAAGCTTGAGACTCGCGTCGCCTCTATTGAGAAGCGTGTACATGATCACCTCGAGACCCGTATTGCCGAAGTGGAGAAGAAATTGTGTAGGCTCGGGTCCTACGACGTTACCCCTGCAGCTGTGGCGCCCTCGCCTCGTTGGTTTAAGGTTCCACCATTTGATGGCTCATCATCGTGGTCTGCATACAAGGTCCAGTTTGAGGCCGTTATGCGAACGAATGGGTGGAACAAAGAACAGGCCTTCACCGCCCTAACCTTGGGCCATCGTGATCAGGCCTTGACGGTGTTGGAGGTGCTTGGGCAAGACGTCTCCTATGAAAAGCTGATGGAGGCGCTGGAGGCGAGATACGGTGACGCATACCTAGAACATGTGTATCGTGCTCAGCTGAAGGACAGGGCACAACGCACCGGAGAAACTCTGCAGCAGTGGGCTCTAGAGGTGGAAAGGCTGGTCAGGAAGGCATACCAGTCGTCGCCTGCGCTTATTGACGAGAACCTCGTACAAGCGTTTACGGATGGGATCCGGGACCTGGAAGTTAGAGCAGCGGTAAGACTTGGGCACTTCAAGTCCCTGAAGGCAGCCTTGGCCTACGCTCTGGAGGTGGAAGCAGCGCGTCACGAGGATCGACCTTACCGTATCAGGGAAGTTGTTTCTTCACCACGGTGCTACAACTGCGGGGAAAGAGGCCATATCCGCTTGAGCTGCCCAAAGCGTAAGCGGCACGTTGGTACCCTGTCTCCACCAAAGGGGTCACCTGACGTACCTGTCTGGCGACAAGAGCAACGTAGCGCAGATGCTCTGACAGGTAGGGCTTACCCCGACCAACGCAAACACTGTGCAAGACAGGAAGCGAAGCCGGCGGCGCTAGTGAGAATGTTGAAGACGGATCTGAGCGACGGATGGAAAGAAGCTTTGCAGAGTGCTCAGCAAGAAGACAAGGACGTACAGCCGATTCTCGAATGGAAGAAATCAGGCGCCCCTAGGCCCAAATGGAGTGATATCGCAGCAATGAGCCCTGTCACCAAAGGTTATTGGGCACAGTGGGAAAGCTTGGTTGTCCAGGATGGAGTTCTGTGCCGCAAATGGGAAAACGCTCGAGGTAACCAATGCCATCTGCAAATGGTAGTGCCCAAGACTAAGGTGCCGGAAGTACTGCGGCTCTATCACAATGGTGCTTCGGGAGGTCACATGGGTGTTAAGAAGACGCTCTCTAAGGTCCGAGAGCGGTTTTATTGGCTCCACTGTCGGAATGACGTGGAGGCAGCGATTGCCTAGTGGAGATACCAACGGACTGCCATGCAGAGGGTATCAGGTTCGAATCCACGGCGTGCACCAATGACTTTTCGGAGTTATGTGCGTATTGAATTGTTAATTATCGCCTGCCTCGTGCCTCGGAGAGCACGTTAAGCCGTCGGTCCCGGTTGTCATGAAGATCTTTGACAGTCGTTATAGGGCGTCAGTACCTTCTCAATAAACTGACACTAGTCTAAACCATGGAATATCGCTATCCCTTCGGGTTGCGGAGGTCAGACAGGCAGTCGCTCTGGAAAAGCTAATATTCAGCCAAATCCGGTTAGACTACAAAGCGGACCCCAGGTTGAGATTGGGATAACGCTAGGAGGATGATGACTGTCGGAACGACGTCGAGGATTGGTGCCGCAAATGCACAAGTTGTGCGGCTGTCAAGAGGCCACACACTCGTAGCAGAGGTGCATTGAAGGCGTACAATGTAGGAGCTCCAGGGGAATCTGAACAACAGATGTCTGAGAAGATGAAGACTCGCTACGACCGGAAGGCAAACAACAAAGGCTCCGATGAGGGATCATTGGTGTGGCTTCATAACCCAGTACGAAGCAACGGTAAATCGCCTAAGTTACAAGCCAGGTGGGACGGGCCATATCGCATAATTATCAGGATGAACGACGTCACCTATCGAATCCAGAAGGGGTTGCGAGGTGCACCGAAGATAGTTCATGTGGACCGGTTGGCTCGTTACTATGGGTCCAACGATGTTCGAGACGAACACTTTTAAGAGGGGGGCAGTTACGCCATCTATCGGTGAATACTACCTACTAGAAGAGATTGAATGTATCGATGGTTTAAAGGTAATTCAGCTATTTTGTACTAGATGGCGTTGGACTATGTCGACTGTTCCCGACTTACTAGAATGTTTCGTCTGTAGTGAGAATGTTCGGGAATATGCCAGAAGGATCTCGTTGCCTATCCGGCCGGTATAAATACGCGGCGGGCGAGCGAGTTCACATAGTGACAATTGAAGATCGAAGCAAAAACAAGAAGCGAAGGGAAATAATTCGGAAGTGTTTAGTGGTGTTTTTATTAGTGTTGAGAATTAAGTGTGAAATAAGTGTGTTTTTACTAGTTGTGTAAATAAGTGTGTATAGTGTTTGTGTATAAATAAAGTTCAGTTTAAGCGGCATCGTGAGTTATAATTTATCGTCGAACCCCAGCTCGTAACAATATCATCAATGTAGTTCATCACATAATTTGACAGGTTATGTTATCTTATTACATTAGTCAGGATTCTTTGGAAAATTGCCGGAGCTGTTTTCAGTCTAAAAGGAAGGCAAGTCCATTGATAATGACCTTCTTGCGTAACAAAGCCTGTCTTTTCTCTGTCGCTGATCCTCAACGGTAAAAACAAAAATGCTGAAAATGATTTTGTCAAGAGTAGTAAAATACTTACAGTTTATTGTTTTTACCATTAGATCTTCTATTAGAGGAAACGGCTGTGGCTGTGGGATAATAATCTTATTAAGATCTCTAAAGTCGATACATAATCTTGACTTTTTCCCTTCATCTCGTTTGAATGCCAATGTTACTGGTGCTGCGAATGGGCTATACGATTTTTCAATTAATTCATTCTTTAGCAATTGTCCAATTTGCTTCTCGATTTCTTCTTTATCATCTAAGGAGCATCTATATGGTCTTTTTGAGCAATATTTCTTTACTTGTAGGTCTATAAATGCTTCATAGTTTTCACTTGGCCTATGTCGTATTTATCTTTTACAAATATGTGTTTATAATCATTTAATAATGCACTAATTTTCATTATTTGGTCATGTTCCAAGTAAGTAGTATCTATATCAAATTTATCACATCTATGCCCTCATTGAAATTCATTTCATTATTAAATATTCTGACTTGAAGTCTCTGGTTTCAGTTTCTTTATTACTATATTTTTTGTCTTCAGTAGGGTTGATATATTTATTTGTACTTGGGCTGGCATTTTCTGAAGTTGGATATTTAAATTCCAATCATGGGTCAACCCAAACCGCTTTATTGTAACCAGTCCCAAAAGCAAATCATGAGTGTAATTTTTATGATTGCAAATAAATGCATTTATTTCCTTTTCAATATTCAGTATTTTCCCATTTAATCTTATTAAACCTGTTGTTTTCCCCCCACCACCAATTGTGTTGAATTTATTTTCAAAGTAATTTTTCTTTGAATTTGTTACTTTTATTAATTTAGTTAAGCGGCGATAGCTGAGTGGTGAGACCGACGGACTGCCACGCAGAGGGTCTCGGGTTCGAATCCACGGCGTGCACCAATGACTTTTCGAAGTCATGTGCGTATTAAATTGTCAATTATCGCTTGCTGAACGATGAAAGAAAACATCGTGAGGAAACCTGCATGTCTGAGAGTTCTCCATTATGTTCTTGAGAAGAGGCCCGTGCCCAGCAGTGAGACAGTATAAAAAGGGCTGATGATGATGATGATTAATTTTGTATTTATTAAGGTTATATTTGAGCCAGGGTCATAAATACCTGTACATTTCAGTGTATCATTCAGTATAACCTCAACTTCTATTAGTGGGGGAATATTTAGTTTTTTTGTATCCTGAAATTGATCAATTTCCAACATCAAGTTCTTGCAGTGTTTTACACTGTCATTACTATTCTTGTCTTCTTTGAACCAGCACAAATTTTCAGGGTGAAATCTGTTTTTCTTTCCCATCTTGTGACATATTTGACAAGGTGTTTCTATTTACATTCCTCTTCTGATTTAGTGTAGCTTTTCTTCTCAATAAAATGTTTTTGTACATTTGTATTCTGATTTTCATGCATCCGTAGGGCACTAAAAAGAAGAGTTGGGTTTATCACCTCTTGTCTATCTAGTTTACTTGTAATATAAGTTGGCAATCCTGCGACAATTAAGTCAGTGAGAGTTCTGGTATCTATATCACTGTTATACTCTAGTAACATATGCATATTCCAGCAGAGAGCCATTTAAGTGTTTGAAACTCAGTGCATACATTACAGAGGACCAACTTATATCTGCAAACGTGTCTAGAAAACTCTCTTGCCATATTTTCCACGGCGAGTTTAAACTGTGTTTAATTAACATAGACTCATAGCAGTTACTTTCTGAGTCATACAAAAATAATCTCAAAGCACTATTTTTTTCTGTATCACCATTTAAATCAAATCTCGTACATTCACTTTCAAAACTTTGCAACCATTGTTTGGCATTAGTGATCTTAGTTAGTTAGTTAGTTAGTTAGTTAGTTGTACAGGTGTTTTCCGCACTTAGCCACTTAATTGGGTCATTGTGCGTTAGCAGTGACGCGGTAGTCGCCTGCTACTCATACCATGCAAGCTCCTGCCAGAAGGCCATGAGTTGACCAGTATTGCGTATGGCTTCGCTCATGGTTCTGGGGTTGTTCAGGAACTTCGTCCGTTGGTCGCTCACGCTGGTACAATGTAGGATTATATGAGTGGGTGTTTCTTCGGTCCCCATGCAGCCCCTACATAGTGGGCTGTCCGTGACACCGATGTTGTAGAGATGCTTGTTTAGTGGACAGTGGCCGGTTATTATGCCAGTCAGATGCTTGAGTGTTTTCCTGTTGGAGTGCAACAGTTTTTGCGAGAGTCGTTTATCTAATTGGGGAAAGGCATCTTTAGATTGCCTACACTCTTTTAACTCTGCCCACTCTTTTTCGTGTTGTTGTAGGGTTCTCTCGCGTAACCATGTTCTTAGTTGGTTGAACGGTATCGGAACAATTGGTTCGGGTCCTAGAGTTGTCGTGTCCGATCCTTTCTTTGCCAGTTGATCTGCTGCGTCATTGCCCGTGGAGTCACTGTGTCCTCGTATCCACTGGAGCGTGACCCGATTTCTCGTTGCAGTTTTCTGCAGCTCTTGGTGGCACTCCATAATTAGGCCGCTATTAAAGCAGTTGCCATCGAGAGCTTGTAGTACTGAGGCGCTGTCTGTGATGATGCGTATTGACAGGTTGCTCACATTTCTGGCCGCGATCGCCGTCGCCGCCGTTGTTATCCCAACGCATTCAGCTTGGAAGATGGTGTTGAGTTTACCAAGCGATGTTGAGAGATTGATATTCAAGTCATGGGAGAACACTCCGGCACCCGTCCCATACTTTGTTTTTGAGCCGTCTGTGTATACTCTAACTTCGTGTATACCAGAACTATCCTTGTGCTCTTCTTGCAGTTGTATGCGGTATTTTTTGTCAAAGACAAAGGTTTTAGGTATGAGATCACACGTTGCATCTAGCATCGGGATCTCGTTAGTTAACGTCCTTTTCAGGCGTGCGTGGGTTATGCGGTCATCTCTCCTCCAGAGCCCGAACTTATCGAGCCGGATCGCAGCGGCACCTGCTTCTTGCTGGATGATGAGGTGCAGTGGTCGCAAGTCGAGAAGCACCTCCAGTGCTGATTAGTGATCTTGTTATCAAACTTTTTTTAAACAAATTTTTCATTTAATTTGTTTAAATTGATATGTTTTTCTTTGTTGACATTGGATTTATCACTATGTATCTCTAAAATGTGTATGCGCTCAACCTCTCCAACGTACGACGCAACTCCAGGTGTTAACTCCATAGCAGTAGCGGATCCATCCACGGACCAACACTCCGCAACGCACGAAAAATTAAAGTGCTCATCGCGAACATAGATGTACTCATCCGCGGGAATGTCGACCTCTCGAGTCGAACCATCAACTTGACGGGTCTTCTTAAGGCTCTTAAGCGCAGGAGGTACAGTACGGCGAACACAACACACAAATATAACTATAATAATACATATAGGCCGTATACCTTGTATCTATACATATGTATATATGTATAGATACAAGGTATACGGCCTGTATGTATTATTATTGTTATATTTGTCAGGTGTTTGGAAAATAAAAGATACAACTATCAATTCTTACTTTGATTTATTCAGGTTGTCACAAGAGTATATTTTAAAGTAAGAGTATAGTCGGTTCCGATTCTACATTTACATTTAGCGCCACGTTCGCAAAGTAAGGACATAGAACCAAGAGAAAGAACGTGGCCAAGAAAACTCTTGGCCATTCTTTTAATAGTTATAGTTATCGTTTATAAAAGCGGTACATTCAAGACATATCGGATAGCAAGGTTGTGGGTAGTTCAATATTTCAAAAGTAACTGTGACCTTAATACAATAGATTAGCATAATTGATTTAGTAATATTCACCACAAATATATTTACTATATGTGTATTCAATATTTACCACTGAAATATTCACTACATGATGTATATAATAGACACGGCTTGTTTCTCAGCATAAATTTGATTTGATACTATATGATATCCCAAGTTCTGAATTTAACATCTCACAACTGACGGAACCACCCACAATATCAATTATCTGCTATTTGCTAAGCTATATTATTACATTAACTATACGTTGTCTATATTGACAATACTCTAAATAACACCACAATAGCAATAAAGAATTGTGAAACACATTATTAGTAAAAACACAATATAAAAACACAATAATATAAAAGTCAGAATTATATCGTACCTTAGTTAGCCGTTGCCGGGGCGGAACTGTGAACAGAGCCTGTTCTCCTTTTATATTAACACGTTTGAAAGTGTCAACTGCCAAACGTCAGATCAAATTGTATAATTATTGTTGGCAACATTATAAATTTAAAACATACCAACTATCAATACGATACAACCATATACGATAGGTTTATGCTATACATAATAAATGATACAATATATTTAGTTTTATATTGTTTGATACATATATGAATAACCCTAATGATGTGGCACACACGATAGGTTTATGCTATACATAATAAATGATACAATATATTTAGTTTTATATTGTTTGATACATATATGAATAACCCTAATGATGCGGCAGCTACGTACTCGCTTTCGGCAGACGATAAAGCTAAACATTGTTGCTTTTTTTGAAAACCATGCAATGGGGTTTTGACCTTGTAGGATAATACCACCGCTAACACTTTTTCTGTCGCTTCTATCTCCAGCCCAATCGGCATCCGAAAATCCGTATAAATTTTTTCATTTGTCTTTTTAAATAATAATCCCTTTTTCTTTGTTTCTTTCAAATAACGTACTATTCTTTTTCCAGCTTTCCATAATTCTTCATTCGGTTTATTTAAAAATCTGCTCAGATATGATACTGCAAATGTTAAATCCGGTCTTGTTGTTACGGTTAGATAAATTAGACTTCCTATTACTTCTCGATACGGTACATCTAAAACTTCTGTATTATCCTTTATTTCTATATTGTAATTTCTTTCCATGGGAGTTTCATTCCGTTACATTCATCCATTTTGAATTTAGTTAATATCTTTTCAATCATTTTTGTTTGTTTCAGTTCTAAAGTATCTTTATTTCTTTTAACTTCCATTCCGAGAAAGTTCTTCATTTCGCCCATATATTTTGCGTTAAACTCCTCCTTAAGTGCTTTAATAGTATCTTCCCCGTTTCCAATTATCAGGATATCGTCCACATAAATCAGCATCCAGCAGTCTTCTTTGTTATATAAACAGTAATCATATTCTGATGTTTGGAATCCGTTAGCTTTCGCGAATTCGTCAAGTGTTTCATTCCAACACTTTGGTGATTCAACCAACCCATACAATGCTCTCTTTAGTTTTAATGCTGTATTATTATTTTTCATTTCTAATTCTTGGGGTATTTTGATATATACATCAGACTTCAATTTTCCATTCAGGAATGCAGTTGGAATGTCAAGTTGAATAATCTTTAAATCATCTTGTACAGCTTTTGATAAGATCATTCTTGTAGTAGAATGTCTAGCAACGGGTGCATAAATGCTGTCGAAAATATATTCTTTCTTTTGTTGGAAGCCTCTAGCTACCAGTCTTGCCTTTTTTGTTCCATCTTCTTTTTGCTTAAATATCCATTTTGTATCTATGAGCTTTCTTCCATCGGTTATTTCTTGTTCTTCCCATGTTTCTAATCTTTGGAGTGCATCTAATTATTTATTAATTGCGGTTTTCCATTCTGGTTCTCTTATAGCTTCTTCGAAAGTTTCTGGTGCATTTGCACTGAGACATATAACAATGTGTCCGTGTGGTGACGGATTAAGAATACGGAATGTCACCACCCCATATCATCCCATGGGTGTCGTAAGAGCCGACAGAGGGAGCATAGAATAGAGCAGAGAACAGCACTGTAAGAGAAGGAAAACTTGATACAAACCCTATACCAACCCGTTTGGCCAGCGTGGTATAGCAGGCCAATTCCTCCTTTCAAAGGAGAGGCCTAGTCCAGCAGTGGACTGTTTAAGGCTGATGATGATGATATAACAATGTTAGTTTCATTTATGTTTTCTACATTCGTCTCGTAATCTTTAAGATAAGCAGGAGATTTTATCGTTCTTTTGGGTCTGGTTCTTTCTTATTCAGTTTGATCATTATTCATTTCTGCATCTTTAAATTCATCTTCCTTTTCTGTATTGATTTATTCTTCTTTGTCTTGAATATACCTTACTTGTTTCACTTCTTCGTTATTTTTGAACTTAATGTTGCTTTCATCAAATCTTACATCTCTGGATAGAACTATCTTATCTTCTTCTGGATCCCGTAATCTGTAACCAACAGTTCCATAACCTACCATTCTTGTTTCTTTTGCTCTCTTGGCTAACTTGTGCGGTTTGGGTAGTATAGTTGCCCAAGCTTTGGAACCAAATACTCTCAGTCTTGTCTTGATAGGTCGTTTTTACCAAAAAATATTTCGCTTGGTGTCTTGAAGCATATGGCCCATGATGGCGATCTGTTCAATTGGTAAACTGCACATTGTATCGCTTCGCACCATAAATGTTTTGGCAAATTAGTTTCCGCCAATAGAGTCCTCGTTTTGTCGCATAATGTGCGGTTCATCCGTTCTGATATGCCATTATGTTGTGGCGTGTATGGTAAAGTAAATTCTAAACCCTTTATTTCTGCAAAAAAAATTCAAACTATTACCAGTGTACTCTCCACCATTATCGCATCGAATTCTTTTTACTTTATTCCCCGTTTCTTAATACATAGTTCATTAGTCGTTCTGTTGCTTCAGATTTGCTCTTCAGGGGATACACTACGCAAAAATGAGAAAAATCGTCAATAATCGTCATAAAATATTTCTCACCATTAGGTCCTTGTTGTCTGATCGGTCCAGCTATGTCTGTGTGAAGCATTTCGGCTATCATTCTCGTTCTAGGCTTTGGGACAGGTGTGAATGGGCTTCGGGTGGCTTTACCTTCCATACAGGGACTGCAAATTCTCTCAGATACAGGTAAGTTTAATATATTAAGACTTTTTCTATTCAAATGACCTAAACGTTTGTGCCATAGATTACAGATTTCGTACTTACATAATTCGGCTGGTAACCTGTACAACTTTCCTTGCACGTTGCCGAATAAAAATGTCTTATAATTAAATATTTTAACATTGTTTTTATTAAAGTTTACATTAAAATCTGCCTCGACAATCTTTTTCACTGATAGTAAATTGTATGAAACATCTTTCACAATTAGAGCATCAATATTTATCGTATTATTTTGATATTTTAATTTAAGTTTACCTCTTTTATTAGTTGTAATACATTGGCCGTTAGCTACGAATATTTTGACATGTTTATCTAAGTACGTAATATCCGTCATATAATGTTCATATTTTTCATTTATTAAATGATCCGTACATCCCGAGTCTACAATACATTGGCCGTTAGCTACGAATATTTTGACATGTTTATCTAAGTATGTAATATCCGTCATATAATTTTCATATATTAAATGATCCGTACATCCCGAGTCTACAATTGGTTCTATGCTACCACACTCACCCACATTAGCAATAATATCGCTAGCAATGAAACCTATTTCTTCGTCTTCTGTGTCTGCTGCTGAAACATGTTGATACTTTGCATGTCGTGCACTTGCAAATCCTCTAAATGAGCGTCCACGCGCCCTTGGATAGCTCCGTCCTCGAGTCAATGACCGTCCTCTACTCGGTCTTTGTCCTCGTCCTGATCCTCTGCATTCAAACGACTTGTGTCCACGTTTCCCACAGGAGTGACACGTGAGGAGAGCATTATTCTCATAACCTGCACTATTTCCGTCCATTTTTAACTTTGTCTCCATATCAAGTAGTCTTGCTTTAACAAATTCTAGGTTCAGCTGTTTCTCGGAAGCCATAGTCTCTATTGATATAATTACTTGATCGTATATTTTTGGAAGAGAAGACAGCAGATATCAAATTTGGTCTTCTACATCGACGTTTACGTTGATTGCCGCTAATTCGCTAAGAATTCCTGCAATTTTTTGGAAATATTGCTGTAAGTTGCTTTCATTGTCATAGCGCATTGTTATAAGCTTCCGTTTTAAATAAAATTTGTTACAGACTGTTTTTCGTTAAAACATGGCTTCTAATGATGTTAACATTTCTTCGGTTGTATTTGCATTCTTTACAATGTCAATATATTTGTCGCTCAGACATTGTACCAAAATTGATTTTGCTCGTGAGTCATCTTTCAAAAATGATACTAGAGCATCTTTTTCCGTCGGTATCTCTTTTAATAAAACATTGCTTAATTGCTTTTCTTCCAGCAGTAATTTTAGTCTAAATTTCCAATGACTGAAATTTGAATTTTCAGTCAAAATCGTCAGAAGAGACCCCGCAGCTGTTATCTTTCTTTCATATAAATTTCGCCGATATTATTTTTCGTGGATCGCAACCCAATATATTTTTGTTTACTTACTGCACGCGATCTGCTACCATGTTGAGGTTTTAGGTAGAAGAATAAGCAAACTCTGTTATTTATCACAAATCATATTATATACAGGGTGATTTGTAACTGCTCGTATTTCCTTCGGGAGGTAATTCTAGGACAAAAATGGAGTATTTTTACCCCCTACATATGGAGGTCCAAAATGCACCATTTTGGAATAAAACGGTTTTTAAGATTTTTTGAGACAATTCCAAATTTTTGTTATAAACATCTTGTAAAAAATTATTTTGACTATTCTTGGTGGCAAATTGGTGGTCTCATTTAATGGACAAATAAATGGCCCATCTTTTAAATTAAAATAAACCTACTAGATCAACGTGAAATTTGAAAATAGAGCCAATAAACACGCAAAAAATGTTCGCATAAAATAAAATTACGCCACAAAAATGCAATTATTTGAAAAAAATAATATGTGGCATGTTATGTAAAGTATTGGAATAAGTTCCTGGTATTACCTGCTATCCAAAAAGGTATAATAGTCTTAGACAATTGGTGCAAATTTCGAGTAATAGCCACTTTTGTTCAAAAAAAGTGCTTCTGGATGACTCACAACATCTCAAATCAAAGCATCCACATATTTTGGCACAAGAGCTACCACGGTCTTATATTACTCCCCTGCAGCAACTAACTCAGTCACACACAACCGAGGCAAGCGGTAAGAAAAACAAAATACCTATATTATGCTAATATCTATAGGGCCCAATCACACAGGAATGGCAGCGGCCGGCAGCGACATGGTGACTGACTGTGGTGGTGACTTTCAGTAACTGAGACCATCGTTGCTTGAACTTCGAATCGAAACCTCGAAAGGGTCGCGCGACCGCCCGCGGTTCTACGTCTACGAGCAACCGCGGCGAGCGGCACCGCGAGCGGCGGCCGTGCGCTTCCCGCGCTTCCCATACATCCCTTTTTTTCTTTTATGTGTTTCTTTCTTCTCCTACTCCTTCTTCAGATATAAGTTCTATAATAACCATTTCCATCACTTTCACTCCAACACATCAGTTTCCTTGCTGAATGTAAAATTTAACCTGTTTAGGGTGGCTGCAGCGTCTGGCAGCGGCTTCCGGCGGCGGCGCGAACATGCGTGGCCGCCTCCACCGGCAGCGCCGCGCCGCTGCCAGCCATTGCCATTCCAATGTGATTCGGCCCATACTATAGCTGAAGAGTTTTCTGTTTGTTTGGTTGTACGCGCTGATCTCCGAAACTACTGATCTGATTGCAAATTTTTTTTCACTGTTAGATAGCCCATTTATTGAGGCAGGCTATAGACTATACAACATCACGCTAAGACGAATGGGAACAGAGCAGCAATGAAAAATGTTGCAAAAACGGGGGTATATTTTTTTCGACTTCTACGCTAGCGAAGTCGCTTGCGAAAGTTTAGTTCCGTTTTTAAAGGTAACAAACCATTAAAATGGCAAAGATTTAAATGAATCCTAAAAGAAATTATTTTTACCCGCGCAGGACTCGAAATTATACCAACGACGAGCTCAACGTCTACTGAGACCCCATCAACAAGCTCAACATCTACGCAGCTGCCATCTTCATCTTGTGGTATTATAAGGCAACGACGTCAGAGAACTATTAATTCTTATGTCGTCAAACCCGTATCACAAGACATAAAGAAAAAAATTGATAGAGATTTGCTGAGCCTTTTTATCGACGACATGCAACCATTCAGCATTGTTGAGAATCTAGGGTTTCGGAAGTTATTGTCTTGGATTCCGGGATATACTCCACCATCAAGGAAAACAATTTCCAGTTCTTTAATACCGGCGTTATATGAAAAAACTATTAATGAATGCAGGAGCATATTGGAAGCAGAAGTGGTGACAGCATGTATCACAACAGACTGTTGGACATCGTGTAACAATGAAAGTTATATTGCTGTCACCGCCCACTACATTTCACCTCAATTTAAATTTAAGTCAATTTTATTAGCCTGTAAAGGTTGTCCCGGCAGCCATACAAATGAATATTTAGGACAACAAATAAAACAAATTGTTTTGGAATGGAACTTGCTACATAAAGTAAATTTTGCCGTGTCTGACAATTCAGCAAATGTCTGTAATGCAATACAAATGCAGTTGAGATGGAAACACTGTGGGTGTTTTGCACACACTCTCAACCTTATTGTTTAATACCTTTACAAGACACCTTAGAAAAAATTAGAAAGATTGTCGCCCACTTCAAGAGGAGCACGCAAGCCACCGATAAATTGATGAAATATCAATCTAGCCATCTAGGCATGGAGCAGCCTAAAAAAATTATTATGGAAGTAGCAACAAGGTGGAACTCCACCTATTTAATGTTAAAAAGATTTCTGGAACTTAGTGAGGCTATTAAGGCTACGATGGCAATTATTAATCGAGATTGGCCAATTATTACAGAAGAGGAGTGGGCTATGTTACAGTTGTTGGTCCAAATTTTGGCTCCTTTTGAAGAGATCACCAGTAGCTTGAGCGGAGAAAATTATTTAACAGGGGGCTTAGCAATAGTTCTCACTAATTGTTTAGTAGACGTTTGCGAAGAAATGTTGCGCAATAGCGAATTTATTAATACCGAAATCGTACAAAACATACTATTGAAATTAAAAAGTGGTATTGATACCCGGTTTCGGAACATCGAAAATAGTAAGTCATTCGGTTTGTGTATGATGCTAGATCCCCGCTTTAAGTTGGCAACATTCAGAAATGAAAGTAATAGGACTGCAATTAAACATCACTGCCAAGAATTAATGGAAGAAATAATTTCAAGGCAGCCATTCACAGCAAATACACAGGAAACTACTAGCGCTGTCAACTTAAGCGCTTCAACCAGCGTATGGAATAAAGTTGACAGTTTAGTCAACAGCACAAGAATTCCAGGGACTCCTTTATCGAAAGCACTGAGAGAAATGAAATTATACTTGGAAGATGAGATGTTGCCTCGTCAAAGTCCAGATGGGAAGTGGAACGATCCAACTGAATGGTGGCTACGCCATTCTAAAATATACCCAACTTTGGCAGAAATATATCGCATGAGGTGTAATATTGTGATAACATCCGTTCCGTGTGAACGAATATTCTCCAAAGCTGGGTATATTTTGAATGAACGGAGGACTCGGCTTACTACCTCAAAATTAGAACATTTAATATTTTTAAATGCTAATGCTAGATTCTTAGCTGATTAAGTAAATAAAAACAATTATTACCTACACAAACAATATTTTATTTAAATACTAATTTGCATTAACACTTTTTATATTATTATTTTCGTGTTATTACGTTGAACTACGATTTTGTTTTTAACAACATCTATGAAAACGCCAACGTATCAACATGCTAACCAGCGGGTGCGCTAGGTGTATGTCCAACATCGTTGTCGGAAACAACGATGTTGACAACGGGTGGCGTTAATGAAACAACGATGCGCATCGATGATGAAAAATAACAAAAACGCCCATCTCTAACCATAACACTGGCGATTAAAAAGAGTGGCCACGAGTTTTATTGCCCGTTCTTTCTCGTGGTTCTACCTATTGCTTTGCGAATGGGCAGTAAATGTAAATGTAGAAGCATTATTAATTTACTTTAAAAATTTGACGTTCATAAGCGTCACGTTGTGACCTAGATGAATAAATGATTTTTGACTTTGACTTTTTGACTTGACTTTGACTTATGTCTATTCTGAGGAGGCTAACCAAAAGTCTTATGCTTGAGTATTATTATGTACAGTAAATATATACAAGTGATATAGAAGATGTAACAGTTGCAGCACCTTACAAAATGTAAATTGTGTATTATGCAAAACCTGGCGATGAAAAAGAGTGACCGTGAGTTTTATTGCTTGTTCTTTCTCATGGTTCTACCTATTGCTTTGCGAACGTGGCAGTAAATGTAAATGTAGAATCTATAACTAGTTATTTTATAAATTTATTATTTTGACGTTCATAAGCGTCACATTGTGACCCAAACGAATAAAGGATTTTGAATTTGATATAACTTTTGTTTTTGTTTCAATATATTGAAACTTTTGATTTTGTTGGGCAGTAAATAGCTGCCACTTGCTTGCAATTGCAGTAAACAGGCTCACCTTGCTGGTTTCAAAAAAATTAACAAATTTTAACTTTTGTTAAGGTTTTAATTGATAATATTATTTAACGCTTGTCCGAGCTCTTTTGAGAACTTATTATGTCAGCTATCTGTTGAGATATGAACAGCACTAGCTGCGTGTCTCCACACTAGTAATGTTGACTGGTAACTATGGTTACATTTTCTTCGTATGTAGATTGTGTCGTGGTAATGTTTTATGAATATACAGGGTGATTTGTAATTGCTCGTATTCCCTTCGGTGATTCTAAGGCCAAAATGGAGTATTTTACCCCCTACATATGGGGGTCCAAAATGCACCATTTTGGACCCCCATATGTAGGGGGTAAAATACTACTTTACTGTACATAATAATACTCAAGCATAAGACTTTTGGTTAGCCTCCTCAGAATAGACATAAGTCAAAGTCAAGTCAAAAAGTCAAAAGTCAAAGTCAAAAATCATTTATTCATCTAGGTCACAACGTGACGCTTATGAACGTCAATTTTTTAAAGTAAATTAATAATGCTTCTACATTTACATTTACTGCCCATTCGCAAAGCAATAGGTAGAAAC